>JAMPIT010000635.1:2897500-5490000 GCA_026261815.1 Monarcha castaneiventris obscurior
TATAAGGAGGAAATTTTTTACTAAGAAGGTGATGAGATGCTGGAACAGGGTACCTAGAGTAGATGTGGATGCTCCCTCACTGGCAGTGTTCAAAGTCAGGTTGAACAGAGGTTACCAATATCTGTTCTAATAAAATATATCCCACTCCATGGCAGTAGCTGACCTTTGAATGCCCTTCCCAATACAACCACAGCTTTAATAAAAAAATTAAACATAGAGTTTGAAGCATTTAGAGGAAAATCACATGATCCTATGATAAAATTTCTACTGGGCTCTGAACAAACTAAAGGACTAGAATTTGTGGTATCTGTGGTGGCCGGTTAGCCTGTCGTACAAGAGACAGAGAGAGTTCTCAGTAAGACAGTCCCTAGTACCAGAGAGTTCTGTCTAGGTCACGGTGGGAAGAGAAGCCTCTCCCAGAATGCTTTGTTCTGTTATGGTAATCTGCCCCAGTTCTGCTTCCTCGGCTGGCTGTCGGCTGCTCTGTCCCCTTGCTACCTTGTATGTTCCATGCCATAGAAAGTTCTCTGCTCCAGTTTCGCCCCATTGGCCTCTGCCCCTCGCCACTCCCCCAGAGCTCCCCCATTGCCCCCCATTCCCTAGTCCCACCTTTGTACCACCCCCGTGCCCTCACACCAATGGTTCCTGGTGCTAGCCCCACGCCTGTACTTAAACCTGAGCTTTCCATTGTTCTTGTTTTTGACTCTGGGATCCTTCACAGTGTGGAAGCAATAAACAGCTCCTGTGGAAATCTAGGCAAAGACCCTTCCTGCCTCTTTGCCATCGGTTTATATTACTGAAGCTATCTGTGAGTTTGTGTGTGCACACGTGTGTGAGGGGATACAGCTGATCCTGCTGGGCGGCTTCGCTTTGGAGACGCCTTTTAGAGATCGCTGCACCTCGCACTCCAGCACAGAACTGCAGAACTCAGGACAGCAATAGTGTCCCTTTTCAGTTGTTACAGCAAATAGTGGGTAGCTTACCCATGATTAACCTAATAATATGAATTCACTGAGTTAAAACTGATATAACAGATGATTTCTCTGTCCCTGTGGCAAGTGTCTTCTCACTGCTATATCAAATAAGATAAGTAATACAATGCATTTGATCAGATGCTATTGAAATAGTGAATACAGTGTATTAGCTATTATCCGTATTTCTGAAATCCTCACAGTTCTTGCCTAATTGGCTGTAGAAAAATGTCTTCAAATCAATTAAGTCTTGACATGAAAATTCATGAAGACAAAAATATTTTTTGTAAATGAAGGCTTGTAGAAAATTTCAAATATTTGTTAATGATTGTCTTGTTTTATTTCAAATTACTTTATCTGACATTTATAAGAACATATGCATAGAAGAAAGTACCAATGTGCAGAGTGTTAAGGTGGAATAAAAGAGGCATTCACATCTCTGAGAGAGTAGTAAGTCTCAGAAAAGTTTCCTCAAAGCCTTTTGAACTTTGTATTTAAATTTCAAAAAATTTGCATCCAAAACCTGAGGAAAAGACATCTGAGTTTTCTACATTGTCCCAGGTTACAATACAGATGTATTCTATTACCACCAGCTGTGGGCCATTAGCTGTTATCTCCTGCTATGACCCACCCCTGATAACAGATACTGGGCCATCAAGAAACCACTGCATGACTCATGGACTTATCTCATCCTATTGTGAGATGCTCCGCCCAGGAGGGAGGAGCCAAGCATTCCCACCTGGATATAACCTGGCCTTGGAACTGCCTAAGGGAGCCCTGTTTGCTGGGTTCCCAGAGGACAAGAGCTACCACTGGACCTTCAGCTGGAGACCAGACCTTCCACAGGATCACTGCTTCAACTGAACTACTTCATCTGGACAGCTACCACCACCCTAACAGGGTGTCAGGTTGTATCTGACTTTGTCAGTGCTTTTTCCTTGTATTATTTCACTTATTTTTAATTTTTTCCCTATTAAATTTTAATCCTGACTTGCGATCTCCCACTGGTTTGTTTTCAACCAATATACACATCTTTCAAGTTTTTATTCTTTAAATATTTGAAGATGTTTGTCTTCTTTTTATGTAATGCTACCTCATAAATCACAAGGAAAACAGTCCTAATGTAGATACTTTGAACTTCCTTTAAAAAAGAAATCCTACTGTAAGGTTATTTCTTTTGCATCTTCTGCTGTGCAGTATATTGAAATAAAGAACTGAAACCTTGTTTTAAAACATAACAAAATTAAATACAGTATACAAAAAATATGCCAGGCTTTTGTCTTAGAAGTATGACATGGAACTTTCATAAAATTCTGGGAAAATGAGGGTGATGCTTTTTTCAGACATGCCCTGAAATGACAATGTCTTTATGAATGAAAACAATAATTTAGCATCAGTCAAAACCAGGAAGCTGGCAAATATAAAGTTTTGCCATGTTCTAGAAAACATTAGTGAAGAGCAATTATACATGCTTTAAATTATTTTAAAGTAAAGATTTAGATGTGGTGGAGATGCAGTATAAGCAATTCCCAAGTTTTTTACATCTTATTAAATAATTTACACAGGCAACCTTAATTAAAAAGTCATCTTTCGAAATAAAATAAAATATATTAATTATAGAATACTTTAACTTTCTATAATTTACATGGATCTGGTAAAAACGTTTCTTCATACAATTCCTGTTGACTAGCAGCTTTAATTCAGCAGCCTTAAAGGAAAGCCTTGCATATTTTGGAAATTTGAAAAGAGGATAAAAATGTTTGTTCCTCCAGTTGTTGAAAATATTTTAAAAGAAACCTAAGGGAAAGGACAGCAACTAGTTGTCTCTCAACATGTGTTCCAAAAGCACATTTCAATTTCTTAACATGCAGAAGATGTAAACTGAGAGAGAAACTAATATTTCTCTCACTAGGGAGGATAAAACCAATAAAACTGGAATTTTTTCATAGAATCATAGAATATGCAGAGTTGGAAGGGACACACAAAAATCATTGAATCCGACTCCTGGCCTCCTCCTGGACACCTCAAATGTCACACCATGTGTCTGAGAGCATTATCCAAACACTTCCTGCTCTTTCAGCCTGGTGCTGTAACCTGTGCCCTGGGGAGCACATTCCAGTGCCCAAACACCTTCTGGGGGAAACTTTTTTGTAATTTCAATGTAAACATCCTCTGACTGAGCTTCAGGCCATTTCTTCAGGTCCTATCACCAGTCAACACAGAGAAGAGATCAGTGTCTGTCCCTCCTCTTTCCTTCACCATGATATTGAAGACACCAGTGAGGTCTCCCCTCAGATTTTTCAGCCCCTTCTCCAGGCTGAAAAATCGAAGTGATCTCAGGCCACCCCATGTATGGCTTCCCCTTGAGACCCTTCACCATCCTCATGGCCTCCTTTGGACACTTCCTAACAGCTTTACATCTTATATTGCAGTGCCCAAAGCTGTCCCCAGCACTCGAGGTGAGGCCACCCCAGTGCAAAGCAGAACAGGACAATCCTCTCCCTGGCCTGGCTGGTGATGCTGTGCTTGATGCCCCCCAGGACAGGGCTGGCCCTCCTGGCTGCCAGGGCACTGCTGACTCAGAGTCAACTTGCCATCAACCAGGACACTCAGCTCCCATTCCACAGCACTGCTTTCCAGCCTCTCATTCCCCAGACTGTCCACACATCCAGGGTTGCCCCATCCTAGGTGTGGAATTCAATACTTGCCACAGTTACACTCCATACAGTTGGTGACTGCCCAGCCCTTTAATTTGTCAAGGCTTTTCTACAGAGCTTCTATGCTTTTGAGTGAGATGACAACTTCTCCCAGGTAAGTATCATTGCCGAACTTCGTATACCTTTGAATCCTGTATCCAAGTAATTCATGAGATGTTGAAGAACACTGGGCTGAGGATGAAGCCCTGTGGAACCCCACTGGTGTCAACAGCCTGATGTCACCCCATTTGCTATAACCCTTTGTGCCTGGTTCCTTAGCCACTTGCTCACCCATCACGTGATTTGTTGTCCAGCTATGTGCTGTACATTTTGTCAAGAAGAATCCTGGGAGACCTAGTGTTAAAATCAAAAAATATTTATTGAAATCCAAAAATATTACATCAGTTGGCTTCCTTTAATCTGCTAGGTGGGTTACCTTGTCATAAAAAGAAAACAAGTTTGATAAGCAGGACTTTCCTCTCATGGAGCCAAACTGGCTGTGACTGGAGTGTCTTTCAGATGGTTTTCAATTTCTCTCAGAATAACTTTCCCCTTAATTGTACCAGACACTGAAGTGAGACTGACAGGACTGTAGTTTCTGTGGTCCTCCTTATAGCTGTTTTTGAAAATTGTGGCAGTGTTAGCCAACTTTCAGTCAAATGGGACCTTCCAGATTCCCAAGATCATTCAAAAGTCATTGAGATATGCTAGTGATGACATCAGCAGCTCTTTGAGCATTCTCAGATGAAACCCATCAGGCCACATAGCTTTGTCGGGATCCAGCTGGAGCAGCAGATCCCTTCAAAAGTTCGGGATCAACTGGGAGTTGATCATTTTATCAGTTATGGTCCTCTACCTCAGAGCCCTGACACCACCTTGGTCCCTCATCAGTGTTGAAGACAGAGGCAAAAAAAAGTATTAAACATCTCTGCCTTGTCTCTGTTCCCATTTAGGAAGTGACTATCCTCACCTCATGAGGTGCCTTCCTGTTCCATATCTGAAGATAATAATTCAGAATTGTACTCCCTAATTGTTATACTTTATGATGAGACTTCAGACTTTTTTAAAAAATCAAGAGAAGAAAATTTAGATTAGAAAAATCCTCACTCTAGTAGAAAATTAAGAAGGGAGAAAGAAAAGCAAAGTTGTTGATTAAGATAGATAATGAAAAAATTATCGTATCTTTTCACATTTTAAAATAGAAAATCCAAAATACTGCATTTAGAATCCTCAGGTTTTGGGAAATATTAAGTGCAGTTCCAGTGTTCTCTCTCTGAAGAACTTGCAGCCTTTGAAGGACCTGGACACATATTTTGATTGCTGGGGCGCAATGGAATGAGCATAATACCATCTTTCCTGTAGTAATGATGACATACACAAGAATCAGGAGATTTGAATTTTCAGATAATTCTGCATTCCTGGAGAAAACTTATACTGTCTTTCTACAGCTTTTCTTTTCATCATTGGGAAAATCGTAAGCAAATTGTCTGTACTTTTAAAATTTAATCTGAAAGGAAAATTAATGAAAAGTCAGCTATGTGATAGAAAAAGACAAGATTTGACTATGTAAAACTTTCTTCCTCTTCAGATGTCTGCAGACTGGACAACATCCAAAATCTATTTAATTTTCTTTAAACTACTTTGCCCACCACTACAAATGTCACCAAAGTTTTCTCCCCTAGAGGAGGACTGTGATCTCTTATCTTTGACATGGTCTCTAGTTTTAACTGGTAACTCTGGATAATGAAAAGGACTGTTCTATGCCTGATTTTTATTTGAACTTTGATTAAATTCTTTCAAGCTGCTGCAAGGGAATGTGGCAATGTGTCCTCTAAGGATACTATTTTTTATATCCATTTATGCCAAGCCAAAAGTATTAAATCAAGCATAAGAAAGTATTTATCTTTAATTTTTCATTTTCCTTAAATAATTTTTTATTTCTTAATAATATTAAATTGTATATGTCCTTCCAGACAGTGTGAATTCTGTTTCTATCAGAGCTTTCATCACACTTTTAAAACCCAGACAAAATGCTAAAGGCATAAGAGACTTCTAATTCTTCAGTCCTTTGGTTTCACTTGTGTATTTAAGTTTTCAGTGGAAATCTAATTTAGTGGGTGCCTGTGAAATATAAAGATCAATGAAAACATGTTAACTCTCTTAATGCCATAGGACTTGCCTAACATTTCTACCTAACTAATACATAAACACGCAAAAATAAAAAATAATTAATTATGACTGAACATTTTAGAAATCCAAATAATTCCAACAAGAACAGATTACTTTGAATGGAAGACTTTTTATAAATAGGGGGAAAACTAGGTTGCTTTATCTTGCATAGACATGGCCTAGTTAATCAGCAATGATTACGCTGGCTTGGTCTCTCAGTTATGTTTGTTAATTAAAGCACTTTCTAATGAATATTAGCTCAATTTCCCCCATGTGGAAGGCAGACTGGGAGATGATAGACATCTAAACCATGATTCTTTCTCATTTGAATACTCAGGGATTCTTTCTCACTTGAAAAATCATAACTGAATTAATAGAGAGAGAAAATTTTTGTCTGCATAGCCTTATCTGCAGGGCCCCCTGGCTATCAATGTGGGGAAATACCAATGGAGTGAACATCTCTTAGCAGGAGTAATCATCCTCATCATGAAGTGCTCATCAGATAGGAAGACAAAATGCAATTAAGTTGGGTTTACAATCAGGCCAATAATTACTATTCAGATGTCTCAGCTGTATGGAAAATGCAGGATTCTGAACTGTGACTTTTTTGTTTGAATGTGAGGTTTTTCCTCCCTTTCTTGATCTCTTTTTCCTTTGAACATTTGTAAAATGTCAGTCATGATGTGGCACAGCTGAATAATTGTCATAGAGTCAAATGCTTGCAGATGGTTAATGGAAACAGAGAATTAAATGAACAGCAGTAAAGAAACTCATGCAAAATTAAAAAACCCTATTGCAAATTTAAAGGGTCACTTGGTTTCATCAAAAATCAAATAATATGAATATGTTATTCTCTGCATGAAAGACACTGTGTTAAATTGTTTTGAGAGATAAAAAGTGAGTAATCAATGATGTACTAATGGAATCTTTGAAAAATCGTGCACTATTGAAATATGCAGCACTTGCCAGCTAAAAACTATAGAACGAAGCCTGATTTTGGCTGCTGAATTTTGTTATTTACCATTTATTTAAATTAGTGAAGTCTAGATGTAAAACACTACAGGGTTCTACAAAAGAAACACAGAAATTAAGATTAAACTAAGTCATCTCTACCATATCCAAATAAGGCTTACTGTTTCAAAATAATTTTGAAAAATATTTTTATCGAATCCAAGTAGCTCAACATTTCAGTTGACTTTTTATCACCAAAGTGCAGAATCAATTTCTACATAGACCTGCAAGGTCTTAGAGCTGCATTATGAGACAAAGCAGAAAGCTCTCATTTGTCTGACATTTTTGAAAGATATGCTTGATAAATCCTTTGTAAGGAGCAAATTTATCTTTCTGGTACAAAAGTATTCATGATACCATTTATTAAGTATTACTTGGAGGTGGATTTAAGTTGAAGATACTTTAAAATGGATCCTAAGTCTTCAAAACATTGATTTCTTTAGAAACTCTTCCTTATTTTTCCGCTTTCGTGCTTTCCCACTAAAATCTGATGTTAATAGCTCTGTCCATCTAGTAAATTATTTTAGAAGTTTTTTCCTCTTAATTAAAGGGAAAAAACAAGATAATTGAAAAATATAATGCATTAATCATACACCATTAAGTATAGATTGATAATTGAAAATAATTTGAGATTGGCCCATGCCTGTGAAAGAGGATTTTCTTCCTGTAGTAGACTAAAAAGGAAACATAAGCTAATCATTTGACAAAACCAGAAACAGCAACTGCCACCAAAAACATCTAGTAAAGAAAAGAAAAAACTAAATAGCTACTTTCAGTAAGATTTTTTTTCATATACATATATCTGGAGAAATTATAGAGTATCTTATCTTGTGCTAGTCATAAAAGCAATTAAAAATAGTATGTTTTCTCCTTGACATATACACTAGACGTATACCTATGTTTTCTTGTCTGCTATAATTTCTGCAAAGTCAGTGAATTGCTTATTAAATGGAAGCAGAGATGAAAATATTGATCTTATTTCTCCATTCTAGTCAGTACAAAGCATCTTCTCTTAAATCTTCCTGAATAACTGCATTACACTGCCTATCTAATAGAGTTTAAAGTGAAAGTTTCTTTCCCTTTCTTATAACACGAAGAGTTTCAAATAGATAGGGTATGATGAATGTTCAATTGTAAATACATCTCAAATAAGCATTTTGCTCCTCTGGGTTTTACTTAAAGACTTAATGTCATTTCCTGAATGGTATTGGCTCAAATATGGAAGCATCTGTATATTTTTTAGCAGAATTGTTAACATTATTCAATTTTAAAATGACAGATATACAGTGTTTGCCATGAGAAATCAATCTCTCACTGCAAATAAATGTAGCAGAATAATCCATACAATGCATGTCAAAAACTGTAGACTTTTGCTGACCTATTATTCTTTATGAATATGTTTTTAAATGCTACTTCTAACTATGAATGTAATTTTGAAAATGTAATTTGTGATATACTTTTTGATCCTTTTAAGGCAGCTAGTTTGGTTTTTTGGGTTTTTTTATAAACATTTCTTAAATTGTTATTTGTCCTCTATGAAGTTTTGCAGTTTCATTTATTTAAAAAATATTTATTCTGCTAAAAATGAACCTCTGTGTTTCATGGAAGAGAAATAATAAATGGCTTTTGTTCAGCAAGTTTTACTTCAAAAAGTGTGGAGTTTCAGCAGGAACATATATTCAGCAGTTTCATATGTATTTGCATCTCTTCTCCTGCAACTGATGGGTAAGATGAAAAATTTTCTTCAACATTGAACTATTGAATGCTTTTTCAGGCTGTGTAAGTTCTTCTATGTTCTTTTTTCTTCTGAGAGACAACAATATACCAAGGAGCTAGAAATGTTCAGAGTTAGATAGCAGAATTGATTCAGGGGAGATGCTCCCAGTTTCATAGCAGTTGTAAATCAGTACCATCATTCACTGTGCCTGACAGTTTAAGTACGGTCTCACTGAGCAATCAACTTGAAAGGATATACAGATGTTGATGCTGTATTTGTCACGCCCTCTCTTCTTTCTACTAGATACCTCTTTCAGTCCAAACCCACTTCTCTTTAGTTCTGTGGGAGAACAGGTGACTTGTTTCCCTTGGCAATGGTGGTGGACTGACACTGGTAGTGCCATAAATCAGCCTCTCTTGATGGGAGAGGATTTTAGACTCCTTGCAAGGGGTGTGGTACAGGGACGAGGCAAACTCGCAGTAATTGCTTCTTCAGATAGTTGTTTATTTTAGTGTTATCAGCTATTAGCGTAGAAAAGACATAGCAGAGCAGAACGTGGCAAGAGAAGGCAAGAAAATGGCCCCTTATCAAGATTTCACAGCTCTTTTAAAGGTAAAATTAACCAATAAAGACTTGAAACGACAGATATTTTTACTTTTCCTCCAGTGTTCAGTAAATCACTCTGACACACAGGCCAGAACTGCGGAATTTTTCATCCAATCATCCTAAACTACTTCTGCTGCAAAATATGGGGCACTAGAAGAAGAAAGATGGAGGTTAAAATCTACAAGGTCTCCTCCATCTTGGAACCTTTACTATTTATCTATTTACCACATGAACAAACCTAAAACTTCTAAATTCTTCACCCTGTGACATACTCACATCATATTCTATCACCTAGTTCACATCTCTGTAGATTTTAATTCTTCCCAGAGAGAAGGCAGTTTTCTCCATGGATAAAGGTCAAAAACTACATTGTTCAGGGGGGTTAAATTCTTCAAAACAGGCAGAGAAATATTCCCTGCACTCTGGATGCCCACAGTGGACTGCGCCAACATGACCAGCTCCGCATTGGGTTGAGTGAGAAGCTCTTAACCGCACAGCTGAGAGACAGAGGGAAAAATCTGTCTCTGGTGGGAAAACATGTTTTATGATGATAGCATTTTAAAGCACTCTACTGGCAGGAAAGACAAGGTATTACTGTACCCAAAACTAGGTGGGAAGATGGCAACAGAACTGAAGAGAAGTACTTTCTCATCACAAACTTTGTGAAAATTTGCCAAAACAATGCAGCAGGCAGCAGCCATGACCTGCTGATGATAAAAAATGGATCTTGTGGGTCAAAATAAGAACAGGGAGATTGCTCATGAACTATCCTCATGGGCAAAACAATCTTGACTTGGGAAAGAGCAATTAAATTAAATTAATTCATTTAGATTAATAAAATTAATTAATTAGAATAATTTAAAATAGACTAGGATATTTAGAAACAAAACTAAAATCACCTTCCTACCACCCTTCTTACCAGGTTCAACTTCACTCATGGCTCTTCAACCTGTTTCTCCTCATGTGGACTCAGTGAAATGGGGAACAGGGATTGTCATCAGCTCATAACACTCTATCTGTGCCACTCTTGTACTTCCTCATAATTTTTTCGCTGTTCTGTTGTGGGGTCCCTGCCATAGGAAAGAGTCCTTCAATGTGGGTCCTCCCCACAGGCTGCAGTATTTCAACAACCGGTCCTTTCAAAGAGGAACAGAGTATCAGGAAAAGACCACTCCAGGAATAAATACAGGAGTCCTCAACTGATTATTGGTGTAAGTGCTTGGTGTTGCCATATTGCTGCTAGACAGAAGAGAGGTGCTACACCATAACCATTTGAAGTTATATCATCAATGATTACTTTCAACTGCAATAATGTTGCGATCATATCTTTGTGCATTTAAAATCGCTGAGTTGAACTCCCGGTAGTATATTTCACTTTTCAAAATCTGAAATGATCATTAAAATATACATTCGTCAGATAGTCTACAATCTTCAGAAATGACGCATTACAAAAAGAATTTCACAAGTCAAAATAACATAATGACACCAGCAAATATGGACAATTTACTCAGGCTCCACACCTCATAATTTCACCACAACTTTCCCATATCTGAAAAAATAAAATTAAAATTTTAAATGTTTAGTGGAATTGAGTTGCAATTCTGTAATTTTGGTAAATCTAATACATACTATATAAGAAACATCCAATGCGAAGTAAAGTAACTAAAATTAGGAGGAGTTATTTTCCAAAGATTCTGCTTTCTAGATGCATTTTGAATGGGGCTGAAATGGCACTTAAAACACAGGAATCTTTGGGGAATGCCAATGAACTCCCTTACAAAAACTTTATGAAATATTATAGACAAAAAATATTAAAATGTGACTAGTATAATTTAGGAATCACACCCATTTTATTATCATATTTATTAAAATAGAGTTTTTAATTTGCAATTTGGTTTACAATTTTTATTCCTCAGAAAATAAGCCCCAAACTAAGTAAATAAATAAATCTCAAAATCAATTAAAAATATAAAGAAAAATTTGCTAGGAGATGTAAAATACTTAAATGAGCTCTGAAACGTGCTTATAATTTTTATCATTTCTATACAAACCAAGAACAACACTTTTCAATACTGGAGATAATAGAAAAAGATGCTGAAAGTCTCTATTATGGTGAAAGTGCAACCAAATGCCTTACTGATTCAGACAGGTGCCTTTGGACACAGAACACGTTAGAAGGAACGTCAGCTGTATGTTTCTTTCTTGAAACCTCTCTTTAAATAATTGTAAATCAATGTAACCAACTGATGGACTATCAGATTGTAAAAAAAAAAGTTGCTATGGAATTTTTTTTCTAAAAATTTGCATAAAGAGTTACTACACGGAGAGCTATTGTTGCATTCCACTGTAATATCCCCAAATTCATGGTTTAAGATTACATAATAATGTTCACTGTAATTGAGAACATAACCAGTAAGAGTTGGATTCAATAATGCTTATGGGTCCCTTCCAACTCAGAATACTATGTGATTTTATGAATATCTTCTGGTAACCACACACTGAAAGATTTCAAAATGGTCTAAAAATATTGACTAATGTTTATAAAGCTCCTACGAGGAGAGTTACAGAATCTCTAGTGCTCTTTTTCCTGTCTCACTCGAGAATACAAGTTTTGAAGAAATGTGTGACATTACAAAACAGTAATGGACATTGAATGGAAGGATAGTACTGCATTACTTTGAAACTCCCTAGCAAATTTAGATAAATAGACTGTAATCAATCAGACTTGAAAATCCACTACAATTAATGTTAATATGTCAACATATCTAAAAAATGTCTGAGGCATTTTTTGTTTCTACAAGAAACAACAGCCACGAAATTCCTAATGTTTAAGGCAAGCTTACTCTGATTCTCCTCATGACAGCAGAGGGGTGATAATGCACTGGATATCTTTATTATAGAAAACAGCTACATCTTATTTCCAACAGCTACTTGTGTCCGTAGGATAACACCACCAGAGCAGATAGGAGTTACGTCATTTAAATATAACAGTCATTGTTAGTCTCTGTAAGACATCTGCCTTTCATAACCCACTATGCTGGTAAGTTATTGAATTGCATTTTTGAATTACTTCCTGTTCCTCCAAGTCAATTAACACTTCTGCAATCGCTGAGATTGTCTCTGAGGGGAATCTGGATTGCTTTTCAAATTAGCCCTCTAGCTTTACACAGGCTGTGTAAATACATAATTCTGCCTTTGAGTTGTCAAATCTCTTGCTATTTGCTGCAGACAGCTATGGCATTCTCTGGGACATCTTTTGACAGAATCACCATTCCAATCTTTTTGATAATAACAAATTGCATGATTGACTAGAACTGTAATAGCCTGAGACATTTCTAGCCAGGCCTGAAAATTAACTAAATCTATCACTACACAGTGTGTCATTAAAACATAATTTCCTGTCATCGTTTACCCAATGGTAGGGTCACCAAGCTATTTTTAAAACACTTCTAAGCTCTCCATCCTCCTACTGATATTCCAGGCTTTTCTTAACATGCACCTGGTTAAACTTTCCAAAAGAAATTTATTAGTAATTTATTTCAACCAAGTTCCCAAATGATAGACCGAGTAATTTGTTTAGTTTATTATGAAATCTGAAGGACAAGAGAGAAGAAAAACTGTTCAGAGTTTTCCTATCTCCAATTCTACCCCCAAAACATGCACATAAACAATTCCATAGCAGTTATGGACTAACCCTATCAGACTCAAGAGACCTGCTTTACTTCTTGATATGTATGTATAAGGATGAGGACCTGGGGGTGCTCATTTTCATTGCTGGGTTTTTATTTTGGTTTTTGGGGATTTTTGTTTGGTTGGTGTTTTGGTTGTTGTCCTTGTTATTTCTGGGTGGGGTTAAATGTTATAATTTCTTTAAATCTTAAAACTGGGTTTTGTGGCATCAATCCTTTTTTCTGAACTTCTCAACTTCCTGGTGCTTTACTGTTCCTCCTTTCATTTTACAATCTCACCCACTACTTTCTCCATGTTGTTGTCTGTGCATTTCATTTGATAGATCTGAGGTATTTATCCCTGGAGGATAGTTTTTGTTAACATCTTGTACTGAGAGGCCAGCTTCTAAAAGCTGGCCATTTTCCAGAAAGATGCCTTTCCTGTTTTGTGTCTATGATACAGTTCTAATACAAAGACTGTATCCATAGAGTCATATTAACTTAATAGTGTCCTTTTCATTGCTGTATCTCAGTTACTACTGTTTCACTGCCTGCAATCTATAAAAAATAAGTCACTTCTTCTGACATTTTGTTCTGTATATCGTTATGGTTAAGTCTGTTAGTACTGAGATGCAATACATCTTCCCTATATGTTTGTGTGTATATGTATATGTATATGTGTATGTATATGTATATGTGTATGTGTATGTGTATTATTCTAAATTTTCCATTGTTTTATAGCACTTAACAGCTGCATTCAATTTTTTTACAGTCTCCAGCATTTGGACATAAATCTTCTAGTCCCTAGTTTTGTAGTGAACTGTACTGTAGATGGAACTTTGATTTATGACTTCCTGAGAAGTTACTAGAAGCAAGGAATTTACTGACTTTGTGTTTGTGGCATTATTCATTTCATAACCATAATGTTTCATAACTATAATATGGGATCAACAATTTCCTTCACTTATTTGCAAAACAGCATAAACCACACCATCCTTAACCCTGAGCTGCTTCTCTAAACATGTCTTGCCTTTTCATGCTGCTGGTGACTAAAGGCTGAAATAACGAGCTGTATCTAGACTACATATTTCAATATGGGGCTTTGAAAAATATTTAAATCCTGTGTTGTTTCTTTCAGCTACTTATTGCCAACTTCCAAAGTAGATGCCTCTCTCTAAACTTTTTTTCAATAATTCTTTCCAGGTTTATACTAATCTCAGTAATCTCACATTTGCATCTGTAATTATTCTGTTCTGGCTCTTCAGTTGTACTTACTCTTCTCTATTCTATGTTTGCTTCATTTAATGTACCCAGTTGGTTCCTCAGAATCAGGATAATTCTATGTGTAAACAAGCAATAGGTTGCTATTGTTGCTTTTATACATATATATATCTGTTATTCCTCAGAGACACTTTTTTTCCCCCCAGAAATCAAGCAAAGTCCTTTAGATTATCCAGTTCCCATGGTCTTTGTATTTACACAGCAATTTTCCACTCCCGTTTCTACTTCCTGTGCAGTACAGCCTCCTTCTTATTTAGTCACAGTATCTAATCTTATTTATTTCACTGTTCTACATTCTGCAATATACATATACCCTGAATTTAGGTATCTGATCCACCTGTCCTGTGGGGCATGCACTCAAGGTAAAGATCCAGTGCTCTTAGGAATGATAGTCTGTGGTATAGAGAAATTATCTACTACCACCAGAATTTTCTTGCCCTCCAAAAACAAAAAATAGGGTTAATATAAATTAATTTTATTCCAATTTCAAATTATTCTCTACACTATTTTTGAACATATGAGTAAAAAAATATTTCCTTTTTGTAAATATACGGAAGTATGACAAGTTACCAATATTCTCGAGAATATTTCAGAGGATATCAAGCATTGTTCCAGTGTTGTGCTGGAAAACTCTTCAATCTAACTTCTTTTCTAAGCTATTATTTTTTCCTGACAAATTAGGACACTTACTGCCCTACTTCTCTGATCAGCTCAGTTAAACTCCCCTACCTTATAGCTGATTTACAACATTTGGGTTTTTTCTATTTCTTTGGCAGAAGGAGAGAATGCAGTACATTATAATTTCTGTTTTTCCTTTGGTATTGGTAATATGCATGCCTCAAAACTACAAATCTTTAAATATATTTTAATATTATTTTATAACAATTCCTTTTTCATGGCTTTAAAGCCAGAGGTTGTCTTTTTAGTTTTAATTTAAATTTGTCAGTGAACTTCTGTGTAAACTTTGCTTTCTGCAGGACAAACGAATTATCAGGAAAATATAGTATGTAGGACAGATAAGGGGAAAGCCAAAAAAAAATGTTAAAAAAAAATGTTCTCCTTGGAAACAGAAGCTCACAAAATTTCACATATAGCAAACAACCACCTCCCTTTTTAATTCATTAATAATGAAAGTTAAATAAATGACTCTTTTAGCAGAATTATTCTTACTGGATAAAAATTCAGATTTACTATAGGATTGTATTTATGTATGTTATATGAACATATTTTATAGATTGTACAAGCCACAAGCAATTTTTGCTCCTACAATATAGGAGTATTTCCCAATTCAGATAATTGCCAAAAGCTCAACCAAAACCAATTTTTTTTTTCACTATATTGTTTCTTGGTTTGACTTCTACAGAAGTCTAGTGGTACCCCAGCATATCTGTAAAAGAGGACATTTGAAAGACATTATATAATTTTACATTGTATAAAAATGTGAAATATTATTGGCTTTTTCTCCTGCAATATACATGTGTTACTCCGTAGAGATACTTATCAATACAACTCATTTAATGACTTTTTAATTCTCTAACTGATGTTTCTTTTTTCTTTTTGTTTCTAAAATAATCTGATGAGACAATAAATTGCTAAGTACATTTGATGATAAATAGAATTTCATGAACTGCATGGGTTACTCATAGATATATTTGTTAATAAACTCTATCAGACATGGCACAATTCTCACTTGATTTTATCTGCCCAAATCAATGCAGACCATCCCTTCATTTGTAGTCTCTTACTGCAACTTATGAATTCTTTGGAGCATTATTTTGTTTCTTTAGTAATTTCTGAAAAGTGTATATCATTTACTGGGGTTTATACTTATGAGATCTTGAGCTACTTTTACATTGTGCATATACATTTCTTCAGGTTAATTTCAGTAATGAAATTTGAGAATGGTTGTTCAGAAGCATGTCTAAACTAGAGCTCACATGATTTGTCTAGTGTCACAATTAGACGGTTGTGGAAACTGAAAATTCTGGTTCTTAAACTCCGTATTTCCTGTTTGTATCAAAGAAAAGTATTAAGGTTAAAAGCACAGAGTGGCAAATTGTATTGCATAGCTGACTTACTCGGAATTAAAAAAAAGGAGTTTTACAGGCCTGTTCAATCTTGGAACTTTGTTTACCTCATTTCCTCTTTTGTGCTTCCTCTGACTATTCTTGCTCATTTAATCACTCTAATGAAGTATAGATAAATTTGTGAACCTAGTTTTCAATCATAGGCCCAATGATGTTCCAATTTAAACTTCTTCACACAATACTGTTGTAATAAGTTTACAAATGAGGCTTGAAAATACCCTAAGGCTACTTTTATTTATCCTGAATGGAGTGGGTAATAGAAATAAACTTACCTATTTGTATGGGAACACCAGTGTATTAACCACTATCTGGAAGTGAATTCAGTTGTGGAATCATAGTCTCACCTTCCAAATTCCCTAATGCAGAGCCACTCTTTGTATTTCTAGAAACATTATTTGTCAAAGCCCACATGAAAAGTAGATTCTAGTGAACTACAGTTTTCCAGATAAGACACTTCATAATAAATTATCATTCTTAATACTCTGAATTTAGCTCTGTTTGCAACAATCAACTTTATTAAATCTAAGGATTTCTGTAACAGCTTCTTATCTTAATTATCTGTCACTTAATGGGACGTTGCAGCACAGAACTTTTCTTAAACCTAAAAGCATAGAATCATAGAATGACTGAAGGTGGAATGGGCCCCCGGAGGTCTTCTAGTAATGCGCTGCTCAAGCAGGGCCACCTCAAGCCTGTTGCCCAGAGCATTGTACAGACATCTTCTGAGTATCTCCAAGAATAGATGCTCCGTAGTCCTCTTGGACAACCTGTGCCAGTGCTCAGCCACTCTCACAGTTGAAAAAGTGTTTCCAGGTGTTCAGATGGAGTCTTCTGTGTTCTAGTTCATGCCCGTTGCATTTAGTCCTGTCACTAGGCACCACTGTAAAGAACCTGTGAAGCATCCTCTCCTCTAGACTGAACAGTTCTGAGCCTTTTCAGCTAAGAGAAGTGCTCCAGTCCCTTCATCATCCTGATGGTCTTTTGTTTGACTGTACCCCGTGTATCTGTGTCTCCTGCACTAGAGAGACCAGCACTGTATGCAATACTCCAGGTGTGGCCTTATCCTACCGAGCAGAGTTCAGATCATTTCTCTCAGCCTACTGCTAACACTACTAAAAGACATGTGGATATGTATTTACAGACTCAAAAGCAGCCTGTGGATAAGTCCAATCTTAAGGGACTTCCATCTGAGAAAATATAGACAATTGTCTTTATATCCACAGAGGTATGAGGAAGTTCTGTGTCTCAGTCTTGACACAAATTTAAGAGAGGATACTGCAATGAGCATTCTCCTCTAAAGGGTTTCAACAATCCCCCTCCACCAATAGAAAATTAATACTAATAGAGAAAAATGGAAAAAAAAACCTCAGAAAAACCAAGCAAATGGTTTTATTAACAACAGAATGCCCATAATTGCTGAACACCAAACTATCAGAGCTCAACCCTGCCACCCCCACCCCACACACAGAAGAACAAAGACCCAAAAATGCCCAGAGAATGGTTGAAATGTTGGAGAAATACTGCTTCCCGACACGTGGTGTGAGATGGCACCAGCTTTCACTCTGAGGGAAGTGGAGCTTCCATGGAGGAGTTCCAGCAGAAGGCAAAAAACCTGGTGGCTCTCTGGCATCAACCTCTGCTCCACAGCAAAAATCCTGGTCTGGAGCCTCTTGTGTGCTTTCTCTCCCTTGGCTCCCTGAGGCCTGGGGCTGGAATGGGGCAGCCCTGCTCCCACCAGCCCCTCTCCTCTGGTCTCAGACCTGCAGCTGCTGAGCTCAGCTCGAGGCAGCTGAAAGATTTCTACTGCAGCTTCTCCAAACCAGGCAAGGGAAAAGCTTTTTGCCTGGGCCAACAAAACCAAGCTAGCCAAGCAAAACCAAACCTCACAGACTGACCTGGGCAATGAGTCTTCAAAAATGCCTGCAAAACACCCAAAGCTCCCCACTCCCTAGCCCCGCATACATCCAGTCCCAGGCTTTAAAAGATACAGCAACCATTTTTGGGCATAAAGCAGAGGATCGTGGAACAGACTATCCCCATAAATCACTCCAACACATTCTGATAATTCCATTTCTGGACAGTGATGAATAATTTTTGTTAGCATCTCATATAAGGCACCTCCATTCTTCACAGGATCACAGAACCATTTAGGTTGGAAATGACCTCTGAGACCATGGAGTCCAGCCTTTGACCGAACATTATCATATCAACTACACCATGGACCTAAGTGCCACATAGTCACTTGTTGAACATTTCCAGGTATGGTGACTTAGCCACATCCCTGAGCAGTCCATTCCAGGGCTTAACAAACATTTCTGTGGAGAAATTCTTCCCCATGTCCTGATACTTCACTCAGTATGACTCTTTGCACTGACAATTGACAGAGAAACTGATAGTTTCTGCTCACATCTAAATGGCATGCGGAGCTTTGGAATATGAATCCTGAAATGCACATTAGCCATGCATAAACACATACCCAAATTTAGTCAGAGGCTGTGGGGGAAAAAAAGGGGTAAAACCAGTCAGAACCAATAACTGTGTACAAGAACAGAACTATGAGTCTCCAAACCAGTCTGTGAAATCTGATTAAAATAAATCATGACTTAATTTGCTAGGTGTTCTCCTTTTAAAAAGGCCAAGTGCTAGAGAAATAGATGATCATTTGAAACAGTTACCTGAATGTAGCTGATTAATGACTCTTATAGTACTTATTACAATGAGCTTAGCACTGACTATTTAACACCTGATTTTTAGCAAATTTATATCCCGAAGAGTTTGTAATAAGTCACTACAATCATGAAGCAAGCAGTCATCATCTCAATTATACAGTGCAAGTAAAAGTGTATGAGTAGATTACCACTCACTTCTCACAAAAACAGGAATGTCAAAGGACCATGGTAGGTGGACCTTGGGTGGCTGACAGGTACCCACCAAGTCTCACTCTCACTCTCACTCCTCAGAAGGACAGGGGGAGAAAATATGAAAAGGTTGCAGCTCAAGACAAGAATAAGGAGATCAGCGACTACCCTCATGGGTAAAACTCGACTTGGGAACGACTGATTTAATTAATTACCAATTAAAATTGGAGTAGGAAAGTTAGAAACAAAACCAAAATTAAAACCACCTTCCCACCACCCTTCTTTCCCGACTCCACTAATGACTCATGACTCTTCCGTCCCTATGCTACACCCTTGCTTCAGTGAGGTCCCTCCCACAGGAGGCAGTTTTTCATAAACAGCTCCAATATGTGTCCTTTCCAGAGGCTACAGTGTTCCAAGAACTGTTTCAGCATGGATCCTTTCCAGGAGGTACAGTCCCTCAGGAAGAAACTACTCCAGCCTGGGTTCCCCATGGGACACAGTTCCTTCCAGAAAACGTGTTCCTGTGTGAATTTCTCTCCACGGGCCAGGGGTCTGCTCCAGTGTGGGCTCTTGAAGTGCTTCAGAGGACTCTCCACCTGCTGTCCTCAGGCTTCAGGGCTACAGGGGGACAACCTGCTTTATCATGGTCTTCTCCTTGGCTCACAGCTAAATATCTGTTCCACCACTCAGAGTACCTTCTTTCCCTTCTTCTTCACTGAACTTGATGTCAGAATGTTTGGTACTAGAAAAAAGATACAAATAAATTATTAGCGTTTGAATAAAAGCTTCTTTTCCTCTTCATTAAAGGAAATATTTTAATAGATAAGACCAAATATTTATTATGATTCAAGCAATTAATAATTACTTTCCAATTATCAATTACAACCAGTATTTCATTTTGAAATTCAAAGTTTAGGTTTAACCCAGATCATATTTTGACATCTGATTTTTCTTTTAACTATTTTTTAAAATGGCGCAGTGCAAAATTGTATATTTAAAATATACAATTTGTGTATTTTCTCCCAGTTAACTAAGAACTTATGATGATTGTCGTGGGGGGGGTTGGTTTGTTTTGTTTGTGGGTTTTGGGGGTTTTTTTGGCAGAACTTCTTTATTTGTGCAGTATTTTATTAATAAAATGGGCTTTAAGTTTTATTGACCAAAACAAAACAAAAATTTGGTAATGTTCTTCAGCATTTTACCTTTGCTTTTGAAGTAACTTAAAACCTACTCTTTATTAAGTATGAAATGGAAAATGGGATGAAAAATAACACTGGACCGGCTATTTTCAAGGATGCTATAGCAAAAAACAAGGCGCTTCAAAACAGGTGACAACTTTTACAGGCTTGAAATTTCTTCTATGTATGGAAAGATGGAAATGATTATGACTTTAATTTAGAGAAAGAAATTAGGGCAGATATAAGAAGGCTACACAAAGTAATGAATGGTGTTAAGGAGAGTAAGTTCAGCATCCCCACTTACCCTTTCACTTGAGGCAAGACTGGAGATTTTTAAATAGCAATTACTTGAAATTGCTAATCAAGTGCTTTCCTAAATGTGATTGTTCTGTTGTCTCAGTAATACGGTATTCAAAATTGAATACATTTCTTTTCCATGGAAACCATTTTCAAGCACTTCATAACATTAATAACAGAACTAGAGATAAACAGTAAGAGAAGGAAAAAATAAAATAATGGGTGAGGAAGAACAGACATCTCTCCAGCTGGGATTTGTAATGAACTGATGAGGCAAAGTAACTAAGTTACACAACAAAACAGGTTCACATCCCATTAATTATATAGTACTTTCACACAAAACCCCTATACTATACAAGATGTTAGATGAAAATACAATTTTTCAGGCTAAACACAGATGGGGAGAAACAGGAAAAGACAGGTTATTGGAAATACAATGAGCTGAAAGAGAGTTTCAAACAAATAGGATTTCACCCCAGAATAAATACAAAATCTAAGCAAGGAAGGCTCTGCTACAAAGGTTTGGAAGGGAGATAGCATTCACCTGTGAGGAATACCTAGATCAAGCGTTAAGGGACTCTGATGTTTTAAGTGCCTATGTATCCTTTTTACACCATCGTTTCTTTACAGATGCACCTGGCAGATACTAGTTTTAATAGCCTGCTGTGGTGGGTTGATATTAACTAGCCACAAGGTGTCCACCAAGCTGCTATATCACTCCCCTTCTTCTGGACTAGGGAAAGGAAATGTGACAAAATGCTCAAGAGTCAATATAAAGACAGCACAGGGGGAGATCACTCATCCATTACTGTCATGAGCAAAACAGAGGAAATTGATTTAATTAATTGCCAATCAAAAGTCAGAGCAAGAAAATAAGAAGTAAAAACAAATCTCAAAGCTATTTTCCTCCCACTCCTCCTTTCTTCTCATGCTTAACTTCACTCACAATTTTCTTTACCTCCTTCCTATCAAGCAGCACACAGGACAGAGAATGGGGTTCATGGCCAGTTTATTGCATGTTGTGTCTGCTGCTTCTTCCTCCTCATACTCTTCCCCTACCCCAGCACGGAGTCTATTCCATGGGGGATAGTCCATTGCAAACTGCTCCAAGATGAATCCTTGCTACTAACTGCAGTTCTCCATGAATTTCATGCCCACATCATCAGCTGGTTCCTGCCAGAAACTTGCTCCATCATGGGCAACATGCCAAATAAAACCAGTATACCTTCTGTTCTTAAAAATGCAAAGTGATGAGACGGGGGACAACAGCAAAATAACTGTTAAGGTATGTTGTACAGTTCCTACATTTCTGCAGTAATTGAAATAATGAATTAATATTATAAAGATTATGGATATTAATTTTAAATTTTCACTCATTTTTTCCTTTTCTCTTTTAAACTTTCTGAAGTCTGTTCTGCTGAAACTACTAGTATTCATTCTGGCTTTTTCTTCTAACATATTCAAAGACGAACTGGTTGTAGTTTTTTTCCTGCTTGTTTTGTTGTTTATGTTATTTTGCGTTCTTCACTTTTTGCACCATCAGCTTCAAGGTAGTAAATAAAGATACATCAGTGGGGTAGGCTGGGCTGAAAGCCAAGCACCCACAGGGATAGTCAATTACTTGCCTTATCCTTTCAGGAGGAGGAGAGGAGGAATTAGGAAGAGCAGGAGTGAGAAAGTCTGTGGATTTAGTTAGACAGAGAAATCGTTTACAAATTACAGTCACAGACAAAACTGACTCAGCTCAGGGAATTTAACTTTCATTATTACCACTTAAATATGCATATTCGAGTATTGATTCAGGTATTGGGAAACAAATCAAAAAGAGGGAAATATTTGCACATCTCTAGAAAACATCTTCCTCCCTCTCCTCCCCATCTCTTTCCCAGGCTTAGCTCCTCTTCTTCATTCCAGACTCCTCTCCTGCCCTGCTAGAAGTGACCATCTGCTATACTGAGTGCCTTCAGGGTGGTGGAGAACACCTGGTGGCCTCACAATCATGACTTTGAGGTTCCTCTCCGTTGCTCCCTCTCATGTTCTGCTCTGTCATGGGTCCTCCATGAGTTGCCATTCCTGATGGGAATCTGTGCTTAACCTTGGATCACATCCTCCTTCTCCTTCTCTGACCTTGGTGTTCACAGGGCTATTTCTTGTACTTTTTTCCCTCACCCCTCACTGCCAGACATAATTTTTATACTTTCTTATATAGCATTTTTCATTAAAGTGCCTCTCAGACAAGCTAAGCCCTCACCTCAGCCTTAGCTCTGTCCTGCAGTGTGTCCATTGGAAACAGCTGGAACTAGCTGTGTTTGGCATGAGAGAAATCAAAGTTTGTAGAAAAGTGGCATAACTAAGCTCCTCTCTGTTTCAACATCAAGTCCAGCATGTATTATGATGGTTGGCTGCATGCTTTACCTTCAGCCATGGGATACCTTTGTGAATGGGTTCCACTGTAACTGTTACAGCTTCATAAAAAACAGAAAGGTATTTTGTGAAACTGTGTGAAGAAAGCTCTGAGTTGACTTTAGTCTGAATGACAATATTTGTTTTCGAAGGAAGAAAAGATTGTAGAAATATTTAGTATGCACAGTATATTGATTTTTTAGGCCAGCTAAAACTGAGATTCAGAGCCCTCTGATTTTTTTTACCATTTAATAAGAAATTATCCATGCAGAATAAGAATATTTCCATAGTATTATTTATTTAGTTATATGGGTATCAGTTCTCCTGAGAAGCAGAAGAAACAAATCTGTATGTGGGTCATGATCTTTCTAGGAAAGCCTTAGGCCAAGTTCCTTTACCCTCTCACAAAAAGCAGCTTTCTCATCGTGCTCCTCTCTTGGGAGCCTTGCAGGATCACAGGCAAACTACAGATTTGCTGTTGATTATTCACACCACAGTTTTATCTTAGTTCTCAAGTTTGACCCACTTGTTTCCCTGGTCCCACTGGGGCTGTGTGATTTTGCCATGCGCCCTGTGCAGCTTCAGCATCCTTTCTGTCCTCTGCTGTCTTTATTAAAGATGGGCACCTGTTCAATTTAGTACTATCTACCTTTCCTTCTCAAAGTCCTAGTAGTAAAAATTAACACCTCAGTTTTTATTTTGCTTTGCCTTAAGTTCAGTTGTTTTCTATTTTCAGTGTCTCTTTTCATGTCTTTCACATCTTTCTTCTCTTTCATGCTGTAGTCAGGGTTTGTCCTGTGCTGAACTGTACATCTTGCAAATTTGCCTGGACTTACAGTTCGGTGGGACTTGCAGAGAGGTGAGTCAGCAATGATGTGATGATGACAACAGAATCTGCCTATCTAAGTATTCCCTAGATATTTTAAATCTGTAAATAACTTTTTCTCTTCTGTCCACTTCATGTTTTATTCCTCTCCTCTCTTCTCCTGCATTACCAAGTGTTTGGTTTTAGATCACCTCTCACTCTTTCATGCCCTTACTACAGCAAAGTATAGTTCCTTTATTCAGTTAGTTCTGATGGTTTAAGTATACTGAAAAAGGGCCTCTAAACACACACCCAACAGGATGACTTTTTTTGTCTTTAGTTTTACTAAATGATGACATAAATCAAACTGTCAGAAGAACTTTTTACTGGATCCCTATCTGCACCATCCACAGATGTTTTTCCAGCTTAGATACATCAAAAAGCAGAGAAGTTTTTGGTGGGGGTTTTGGGGGGTAGGTGGGTGGGTTGATTATTTTTTTTGTTTGTTGAGTTTTCTTTTACGTTTTATTCCAATGTGATTGAGACCAGACCTCAGACTCTTACTTTTATATTATTTGTCTTCCTGTAGCATCTTGGTCTGTATTTACTAACACCCATTTTCGTAAACTGGCAGTAAAACCAAACAATACTGAGACTTCCTTTCCTTGGTTTTCTTTTTATGTCTTTACATGAACCACATTTATAATGAAACAATTCAGAGAGCTCTGAAGTCCACCAAGTTATCATAATCTCTTCATTGTTCTGTGGGATGTGCAGTTTTTTCAGCTGAGAATTCTACAGCCTTCACACTTGGTTTTGTTTTGGTTTTTTTCAACTTTTCTTTTTTTAAGTTGGATCTGCCTCATGTGATATTCATTATCTTTGTGTAGTGTTATTGAGATTTAGTTTTATGGCGTATCCTGTTCCACTCTGTCTTATTTTTTTTAAGCAGGATATATCATAAGCATTCTGGCACTGTTACACAGTTGGTAATCATATTTTACAACCACCCTGAATTCGTTAAGAGCTCTTTAAATTTTTATACCCTGAGCTCCTCCAGTATACTCTTCTTCACTCCAAAACTCAATATTTATATGCCATCCCCATGTCATACATTGGCATAATTAAAATCAGGAAGAACAAAACGATAAACACGAAAATATTTGCCCCATTCATGAACTATGTTGGGCACACATTGCTCATATATTCAGGACAGTGTCATTAACTCTTTCTATTTAAAAGAATTATTTATTCAGCTTTCTCTAGTCACAAGTCCAGTCATTATGACCTATAGGAGTAACAGTTTTTTGTATTCTTGGATTCTCTTTCTGCTTTTCATGCCATTTTCGGTGCTTTTATTTAGTAATTTTTATAAAAGACTTTTAGAGGAAACAAAATATAAAATGCAATATTTATAATTGTCTTGAAATCTACTGCTTGTTGTGGTATATCAGAAAGTTAGTATAGATAAATCCCAATACAATTCAGATTATTTTAATCATGTTACTTCTATTTCCTCTTGATCAGACTTTAAATGAGTGTCACAGATTCTAAAATATTTCTTTGCAGAAACTGAATTTTTAAACTGCTTTTTAAAATGAGGTGTCAACACTTTAAAAGAATTGTTTTACAAATTGACATCATTCTGACATTAGTTAGCTCTGAATTTGTGGCTTAGTTCATACAGAAGGAATAAATAAAATATGCTATACACTAATGAAAAGCAGATCACTGTTTGTTAGAGTAATAAAGAGTGAGTGCTCCAGTTTAGAGATATGGATTGCTGTGCACTTAACTGATAATCACTGTTCCTTGGTACAGTTTTGCTGATTTATTCACTTCGAGATGATGTGCTAGAAGAAAGAAGGTGAACTTTCACTTCTGATCATGCAAATTCAAACCTACTATTTTCTGCTGAAGAGAGGTAAATAGCACCATTCTAAGTAGAAAAAGCAATATTGGCAGAAGTCTGAGCTGAGGAAGTCTAATCCTTTTTTTTTTTTTTCAAAGGCAATTGATCCACTCTTTTATCCAGGTGGTGAAATGTGTAATGTATAAGACTTTGAGTTTTCTCAGTAGCCATTTACTATTATTGAAGGGCTAAAGACTGAAATCAAAATTTTAGACTACTTTGATACTACAGCCTTTACTCACATTGAATAAAGCTTTCTACATGAGAAAAAAAAATATTTTAAGGCTTGACTCCTAGTAATTTTCCTACTATACTTAAATTTTATCCTCTTAAGTAAGGATAAATAAATGAATGCATCATTCTGCTATATATGAACTTACTGAATGTACACCTGACCACCTCAAGGTCTATCTCTGATTTCTTAATATGAATAAATTAATTGAAGAACAGAAATATATATTTTTAGTTACAAACTGAGAAGTCACTGCTCTTGTTAAAAGCTTGTGAATATTTGTTTGAAATACCTCAACTCTGTATTTTGATGCCCTTGCTCTTCCAGTTACACACCTCTGGCTAGTTTCTTGGTACACAGGGTTTACATTCTTGCTGTATCAGTTATTTCATCATTCACTGACTCCCTGAAAATTCTTTCGGATTGTCTAGAGAGCAAGGAATTTGTAAGAATTTCCTCACTCCTTTCTTAGTAGTCTCCTTCCCCTCTCTAATGTGCTTCCTGTGACTGCCTAATATCATCTTGCCTTGGATCTGGTAACTTTAGTGTTTAATTTAGCCTGTTTACCCTCTTGCTTCATATGAAAACAGAGACAAATCTTCCTCAAACTGATAAGGCTGAAAAACAGTGCATAGTGTTTCTCTGATCCCTGATGACAATTTTATCCTGCTTGGGATGGGATAATATACTGCTACTCAATCTCTCTTCCTCTTCTGCTCACCTTTGATATGCCTAAGATTCCTTTCTTCTAAATTTCTACTTCATTTGACAAAGTGCTCTCATTTCCAAAGTGATCCCTTGAGTTTCTCCAAAAGCCATCACTGGCTTGCTTCTTCTCAGTAGCCAATAAACATTTCATTTCTATTTTGCCAGTATGCACAATACCCAAAGCAGTATGTACTGCCTTAATATTTTTTTACATGTCAAAATATACTAATACTCTGTAGGTCTAGACATAGACCAGCTATCGGAGGAGAGTTTCATTGGTTTGAGTAGAAGCATTCCTATACTATTAGGTAAGAATCATCCAGAAAAGAGTGCTGTTATCCAGCCGGTGCTGATTATCGCTCTTCTGCAACTCTGATTCTTACATTGCCAGAAAAAAAAATGTGCTTTATTTTCTTGCTTCAGGTGTCATCAGTGTTACCCTCAGACAACATTGGTACACCCTGATATATTACTCACTGGTTTTGCTAGCCCCATGGTTTTGTACTTCCAGCAATAGCAACAGTTTTTGCTTGAGACCCTCTTAGGCAAACTGAACACACTTTGGTTGGTAAAAATAAATAAAATAAAATAAACATTTCTGTGAAAGGAAACAGAGCTTATCAAATTGCTATAGGTTTCTTTTATTATATATTGTCATGACTTTATGAATAATCTCATTCAGCTCTTCTCTATTTGTGACATCTAATATAGATGCACTTTAGAATCATCAGCAATTTCTTCAAAATAAGTCAAGAAATAAAGTAAAAAGTGTACATAAACTAACACAGTGGTCAAGAGTCTATGAATTTAGAAATCATTATTTTCAAAAGACAACAGATAAGCCTGATAATGAGTGTAACAAAATGCATCTTAAGGAAATGGATCAAGTTAGAAAGAATTCTACTACTCCTACATCTCTTTCTTATTTTTCATTTTAA
The DNA here is from genome assembly GCA_026261815.1 of Monarcha castaneiventris obscurior. Taxonomy (NCBI): domain Eukaryota; kingdom Metazoa; phylum Chordata; class Aves; order Passeriformes; family Monarchidae; genus Monarcha; species Monarcha castaneiventris. The sequence continues at coordinate 2,925,041 of JAMPIT010000635.1, forward strand.
TCACATAATTTAGCTACTCTGAAACAAATTCTCTCATTAGGATTAAGAACAGTGACCTTTCTTCTCCTACTTTCATTACAATTAAAATAATTTGACCTCAAGTAAAATAACATTGTCAAATAACTTATGATTTCATTCTTAATACTTCTGTAGGGTTGGTATATTTCTTCTTCAATAGCTAATCTTGTTTTAATTCAGTTGCTCACAATAGCAAATACTTTTTTTAATTAGTAAATTAAAAAAGAGATTTTCAGAGCCCCTTATCTTTCCAGTTTTGTTATCCCATCTGAACATGTCTTGAAAGGAGCTAAGATATGTATAATGCTAATTAATTTCATACCACACTGGAGCTGTTAAGCCAGGTATTCAAATCCTTTTCCCAATTCAAATACATTCTAAAGCTTAAAGTTATTAGTGCTAATGAGTAATTTGATTTACTTTAAGTTAATTAAACTGTATTTAATTCAGTTACATGAAGGCACTCTAGTAGTCTTTGAAAATACATACAATAATAATATCCACTTATTTAAGGAAAATTTTGTGTTACAAATATTGTTCAGTACATTGTAGAACCACAAAGGGATAATGGCTTCTGGAATCTTCCACTAGCCTCTGTAAAAGATGATGCTTAAAAACAAATCAGAGAACAAACAATGAATAGTAAAATTAACATGTGAAATTAAGATATAAAATATAGTTTCTGATCAAACAAGAAAAGCTAGATGACACACTTTACAGCTACAACATAAGCAGAGAACAATAAAAGCAGTTTACAAAAGGAATAAATTAGAAGCCGGTAGAAAAGGAAGAGTGAAAACAAAACTTAATTATGTAAGTTGTTTCATATTTCCCTCAAACGTTTGCATAAACTATTCATGCAACAAATAAAAAGTATCAACATTTCTGTTATTACCTGTCTCTGCACATACTGCATATGTGCTGACATTAAAAGTCCATGCATATGCAAGTAGGAAATGTAAACCCATTCTTCATGTTCCTTGAAAGCCTGAATACTTTATTCATTAGAAACAAATAAAACTCAATTCATTTGTGAGCATTAAACTGTAATTTGGATGCATTGGCTAGAGTACACAGCTTCAGTATGGTCTTCTATAGGTACTGAGTTACTGTTTTTACTTCCACAAATCAAAAAAAATCTCACACCCAACAGTAAATGGCAAAGCCATAACTGTGTAGAAAGTCTTCCTTATGTGGTCAACATGAAACACTGTTTCCCTTAGGTAACTCTTTTTGTGTTATATCTCCTTTTTTCTTTTTCTTTCCTCTAAAAAAAAGATCAGTATACAAAATTGAAAGGTCCATTATCCTTAATTTTCCTTTATTAAAATATTTCAGTGACGTATAGGAATGATAGGGAGTTTTCTACACAACAGAAGTATGAGTAAACACTGAGGAAAAGTAGTAAGTTGTCACGTCAGCTACAATTGAATTGAAATTTTGTCTGATTTCCTTGTATCGTGCTTGTAAAAGCAAAAATTTTAAAAATCCCACAAAATGTAAACAAAAAAAGTCAATTCTGAGGGTTCAGAGATTTACAAGAGGATGAATGAACCTGTCAATTAAATTTTAAGAAATTTATGTATTTATAGCTTTCTCAAGTGTGCTAAGAGGAGATGATACACCTAGAAAAATGTAATGAAAATCAATGTCAAAGAGGAATAACTTAAAATTCAGGGAGGAGTATAAAATCAGATCACCGGAATAGGGTTAAAAAAGCAAGGTAGAGAAGAAATGGATGCTATGTGTAATCTGAACACTGCCACTTAACGCATGAGTCAGCAAATAGCCTTTAAAACAACCCAAAAATAAAATAATGAGTGTCATAAAGGTGTTTGACGTATCAAGCTATATATTTTCAATTTATTTGCAATACAGCAATTAGCAGTTACGTATTTCAATATTTTAGCTACAATAGTTGGATAAATTTAGCATATGATTACATAGGGTAAAGTTCTTTCTTAGCTCTCTTCAGGAGCTTAGCTCTCTTCAGGAAAGTATGGGGAAATAAAGGAAAAATGTAAATACAGCCCACAATGGATCACCAACAATGACAGATTGTGAGGGAATACTGGCTATTTCATAGGCTCATATTTTTTAGCAGTATCAAAGTGTGTGATGTTGCTCTTGTCTTTACAACCACCAAGGATAAAAGGAATTCAACTTGCAAGATATTTGTAGGAGGTTAAGATTTTTCCTTTTTGTTTTCTTTCTGTTAGGGAATTTTCTCCCATATGTTGTTAACAGACAATAACGACCAGGTACTTTAGAGAGACAAAAGAAGTTGTCACAGCTCAGGGGAGGGGTGGAGCTGGTTATTCTCCCTTTACCTGGGGTGTTTCTGGGAAGGGCAGAGATACGGAAAGATTTGGGTGGGGGAAGGGGTTGGGTGCAGCTCCGAGCTTTTTTTTTTTGCTCTCTCTGCTTCAGAGGAGGGTGATCAAGCTGCTGCTTCAGGGCAGGGGAATTCACTGGTGCCTTCTGAGCCCAGACCTGTGCCTTGTTTCTCCTGCCATGGGTGAGGCCTTTGCTCATGAGAGCAGCCGCTGAACTGGGACCTCATTGACACCCTGCCTCACTGGAAAGAAACCTTGCCATCTGTTCGGGTGCCTCAGGGGAAAAGACCGGGACCCCGACCCCCTCCGCCTTCCCAGAGGACACATTACACCGGCTGCGTGCGGCAGCTGCTGAGGAAGAGCCCAGCTGTCACTGCCCAGCTCTGCTGCTTTCTGCCGCTGCCTTGGGCTTTTCTGCTGCACTCTAAGCCAGACCCACCTCCTGCCAGGACACCCCGCGGCCCCTGCTACAGCCCTGGAGTTTCTGCTACCTCTTGTTCACTACCCCTGGGTAAGCCCACCCCTGCTGTCCCAGCCGCCTCTCCAAGGTGCCCGCTGCAGCCCATTCCGCCTCCAGCCCGCCCGCCATTGCCGCCTGAGGGAGACACGGCTGTGCCACAGCGCCCCCTGGCGGCGCGGGGAATGCCCGCAGGCGCCGTGCCCCGGGCGCGGGCAGCAGCGCCCCCTGGCGGCGGTGAGCGGAGCTGCAGCGCAGGGGAAAGGGCTTAAATTTCCCACTCAAATTTCCCACTTAAAGGCGGGAAGAGACTGGTTGTTTTTCTGGTTTTTGTTTGTTGTTGCTGCCATTGTTGTTTGTTTGCCTTGCTATAGACATACATACGAGTAAAGAGTTGTTATTCCTTTTCCCATATCTTTGCCTGAAAGCCCCTTAATTTCAAACCTATAATAATTTGGAGGGAAGGGGGTCTTATTCTTCATTCCAAGGGAGGTTCTTGCCTTCCTTGGTAGACACCTGTCTTTCAAACAAAGACAATATTAATTCAGAATACCACACAGCTGATGCACAGAGGTCCAGAAGACTCCTGCTACACCTGGATGGTAACATCATAGCACAGTTACTAGGGGAGCCAACAAAGAAAGATGTCCTCCTTGATTTGTTGCATTTTAAGGGGGTCTTGGAAGTGACATGACAACTGGTCTTGGCCACAGCAAACATGAAGCAATACAGTTTAAAATCTCTGGCAGCAGGAGGAAAAGTCCCAGCAAAGAGAGCAGACTTCAGGTTGCTCAGGGAACTAGCTGGTGAGATCCTGGGGAAACACTTTAGAAGATGCTGGGATCCATCAATGCTGGTCACTTCTCCACACCATCTCTTAAAAGCAGAGGAGAAGGGAAGTTGAATATGAGTCAGCAGTGCCCTGGCAGCCAGGATGGCTATCGATGTCCTGGGGTGCACCTGGCCCAGCAACACCAGCCAGGCAATGGAAGGGATTGTCCCACCCTGCTCTGCAATGGGGCAGCGTCACCTTGAGTCCTGGGGGCAGTTTTAGGCACCTCAATACAAGAAAGACGTTAAGCTGTTAGAGAGTGTCCATGAGGATGGTGAAGAGCCTTGAGAGGAAGCATTATGAGGAGTGGCCGAGGTCACTTGGTCTGTTTAGCCTGGAGAGAACACTGAGGAGATTCCTCATTGCAGTCTGCAACTGCCTTGTGAGGAAAAGTGGAGTTGCAAGCCCTGACCTTTTCTCTCTGTGGTGGCCAGTGACAGGACACAAGGGAATAGCCTGAAGTTGTGTCAGGGGAGGTTTTATTTGGATATCAGGAAAAAGGTCCTTCCACCAGAGGGTGGATGGGCACTGTAATAGGCTGCTCAGGTCAGTGATCAAAGCACCAAGCCTGACAGAATTCAAGAAGTATTTGGACAACTTTCTCAGACACATGGGGCCTCTGCAGGGCCCCAGATTTATTGGACTCAATGACTATTACCGAGTCCCTTCTGGTTCTGTGGGCTCAGATGCAGGAACGCACAGACGCAGGGATGACTTCAGTAATATGAACCTGACAGCAAGGAGCTGAGAAGGGTCCTTGCATAGAGTTCCACAGAGAGCAGTTTATTGCTACAACTCCTGAAGGTTTCCAGGGGCAAATGACCCCAAACACGTGACAGGGCAATCTTAAGTACAGGGGTGTGGCTAAAAGCAAGAGCCAACCAGGGAATCAGAACTGGGGTACATCACCACCACCGAACAGGCATCCTGGGAGAGGCTTCCTTCCTTCATCAAAACCAATAGATCTTTGGCACCAGAGACTGTCTTATCAAGAACACTCTCTGTCTCTTATACCACAGGGTGATTGCCCACCACAACTCCTCTTTTCTGTATTAGTTAAAGAGGCCTCTCCCGGAGATCCCTGAACCAAATGCCCCAAACAACCTAAAACAACAAAAACAATCAGAAACACCCACATCACAACAAATCCTCAAATTCTTCAGGGGATTTTTTCTCTGGACACTGGTATGGATGCTGTCACGGAGGGGGTAGTCTTTGTCAGGGTCTCTTTTTGTCTGCAGTACAGTTCAAGCCTCTGCTGCCAGTGGTATCAGGAACATCCAGAGGGTGGTGGTGGGACAAATGCTGGGTTTCCTGATGGAGTGTCGGTTGGCAGGTGTTTCTGCTAGAGTTTTAAACAGAGTTAAAAATTCACAATTTTCAGGGGGAACCTTCCATTCCCTCCCTCTTTACATTCCCCTTCCTTTATTAACTAGGAAGCTGGAAAACAAGGGGAAAGGGAACAGGGGTATGGGAACACATCAGTGGTGTAAACTTATCCAGTTGCAGCTCTGGTTGTGGGATGGCAGGTCAGTGTCTGCAGTGAAGATTTACGTCATCTTCATCTCCAGGCTGCACTTCTTTGGTCCTTGGGTTGTTCTGCGTCACCTCCAGGCATGGCTGTGTCTTTGGGAGCAGTGCTGGCTGGGCTGATGTAGGCCTTTATGTTCTTGCCTGGAAGCCACCTCGGGCCTGACGGTGTTGACACACAGGCATACCCCCTCCTCCAGGTTATTAAAGGAAAAGGGCCCAGTATTTGTTGGCTCTCAGGGTCTTTGATCAGCACCAGCGGCTTTTCATCAAGCTTAGCTCAGGCCGAATTGGAGAAGTGTTGGAATACAGGGGGGTTTGGCTCTGTGGATGAGCAGTTTAGGAAATTTATCATGAAAAGGGCTTTACAGAGCCACTCAATAGGAGAACTGGTCTCTGTTCCTCCTTGCTGCTGACTGAGGACCCACTTAATGGTGCCATGGGCTCTTTCAACAATTGACTGTCCTGTAGGGGAGTGTGGTATGCCTGTGCCGTGGTTCACCCCCCACTGATTGAAGAAATCCCTGAGTTTGTGGGAGGTATAGGCAGGGCCACTGTCAGTTTTAATTTGTTCTGGGATGCCTAAGGTGGCAAATGCCAGGAGGAAATGCCTTGTGACATCTTTGGCCTTTTCTCCTGCGTGAGCCGAAGCAAAGACTGCTCCTGAAAATGTGTCAATGGACACATGTATGTATTTTTGCCTGCCGAATGCCGGATAGTGGGTCACATCTGTCTGCCACAACTGGCAGCTTTTGAGTCCTCGGGGGTTAACCCTGCAGCCCAACAATGGAACTTGGTGCTGCTGGCAGTTGGGGCATGTAGCCACTATCGCCCTCGCCTGGTCACGCGGTAAGTGGAACATGCACATGAGGGCTGGCACATTCTGATGGTAAAAGCTGTGGCTCATCTCGGCCTGTGCAAAGATGTCAGGTATGTTGGCAGTCTGCACAGGCATGGCCAGGGCATCTGCTCTTCTGTTGTCCTCTGCAATGGGCCCTGGGAGGTCAGTGTGTGACCTCACATGCACTATATGGAACGGTTGCTTTCGGTGGGAAAGAAGGTAGATTAACTTTGAAAGCAACCTGCGTAAATTTGGGGTTGACACCTCTTTTAGCAAGGAATGTTCTGCTCTAGCAACTACGCTGGCTACATATGCCAAATCAGTGATCAGATTAATTGTCTCTTTGAATCTCTCAAAAGCCCTGACAATGGCTGATAGTTCTGCGATCTGAGGGGACCCTTCAACAATTTGAACATCAGATTCCCACTTTTGCGTTTTTGAATCTTTCCACGTCATCACAGACTTGTGTGATCCCCCTGAGCCATCTGTGAAAATGGTTAGGGCCTTTATAGGTGTTTGACTTTGGAGTGATTTTGGGGCCAAATGGAAATCTGAATTGAACAGTTTATGACTGGGTTGGTGAATAGAAATTTGGCCTGTGTAGCTGTCAAGGGCAAACTGGAGGTGCTCATTGTACTGGAGCAAATGGTCCAGAACCCCAGTGGTCAGTGGGAGGTAGATGGATGCGAAATCACAGCCCACAAGGGTGCGGAAGTGCACCCTAGCTTTTATAATGAGCTGAGCCATCAGCTCTTGAGGTGTTGTAATGGTCTTAATAGGCTGATGGTGTAAGAAGACCCACTCGATGATGAGGAGTGGATCTTTTTGTGCACTGTCCCACTGAAAAATTAATGTATTGAACGTGGGTGACTTACCCAGGATGATGAGCTGGAACGGGAGAGTGGGGTCAGTCCTATGCGCCTGCCAGGAAAATAGCACTTCCTGGACTTTCGTGATGGATTCCTGGGCTTCGGGAGTGATGGCACGGGGTGAGTCGAGGTCGTCCCTGCCTTGGAGTAGATTGAAGAGTGGTGTGAGGTCCTCTGTCGTGATCCCCAGCAGTGGATGCACCCAGCTGATGGATCCGCAGAGCTGGTGAAGGTCGCAGAGGATCTTTGGATTATATTTGATGGAGAGATGCTGGGGTACAATGGTCCGCTCACCGATCCTGAGTCCCAGGTAGGTCCAAGGGCAGGTTCGCTGGATCTTGTCTTCGCGGATTTCAAGTCCAGCTTCTTCAATCGCCTTTATTGTCCTAGCTAGAAAAGTGTCCAAATAGGACTGATCTCGGGAAAAAATCAGTATATCGTCCATGTAATGCAGGATGATGGCATCTGGAAAAGTCTTTCTGATAGGTGAGAGGATGTGGTATACATACCACTGGCAGATTGAAGGCAAGTTTTTCATCCCCTGAGTGGAGGACTCACCAGTGGTACCTTTTCAGAGGGGCCTGCCTATTTAGAGATGGGACTGAGAAGGCAAACCAGGGTGCATCTCGAGAATGGAGGGGGATGTTAAGGAAGCAGTCTTTGATATCGATGACTGCGAGTCTCCATTCACGTGGCAGCATGGAGGGTGAAGGCAGGCCAGGCTTCAAGGGGCCTATATCTTCGATAACTTCATTTCGTTTCCGAAGATCATGGAGCAATCTCCATTTGTCTTTGCCAGGTTTTTTAATAACAAAGACAGGAGAGTTCCAAGGGCTGTTTGTTGGTATTATATTGCCTTTGGAAAGTTGCTCTTCCACAAGGACTTCTAAAGCGCGCAGCTTTTCAGCTGATAGGGACCACTGATCGACCCACACCGCGCTATCGGTTTTCCATGTCAACGGTGGGGTGGCGCGCTCTTCAGTGGTCCCAACTAAAAATCCTGAGGTGGCTTGGAGATTTCCAGTCTTGCTGCCCACTGAGACAACAGGTCCCTGCCCCACAAGGTAATACCTGATCTGACCACAAAGAGCCTGATGGTGGCAACCTGACCTTCAGGTCCCTCCACGATGATATTATCTTTGCTGTGCATGGAGACTGCAGCACCTCCAATTCCCAAAATGACTCCATTGGCTGGAGTCAACTCCCAGTCTCGTGGCCATTCGGAGCAGGCTGTAATGGTGACATCAGCTCCTGTGTCTGCTATACCTGGAAGATATAACTTAGAACCTCTGTTAAGCAGACCACATTCTATCATAGGTTTATCTAGGCCCACAACTTCAACCCAGCATGCCATCGGGTTCTCCAGGACCCAGTCTCTATGATGTGGTAGCAGAAAGAATTGTGCAATAGCCATTCCTTTGTATAAAAACCAAGGGGGCTTATTGCATGAAACAGTCACAAAGACTTCGTCTTGAGGGCCAACAGTTTGGACTGGACTTCTGGGGTAACATAAAGTTTGTCTGGCCTATAAAGTCCATCTCCTGTAATTAAAATGTCTCTTGGGCCCCCAAATTGTCCTGTGGCAATTTTATACACGCCCTCATTATCAAACTGAATGGAAAGGGCACTCACCAGCTGCTGTTGGCAGCCCACCTGGACCTGTTAGGATGCCTCGGAGACTTGGAGCTCATGGTCTGCATAGGCGTAGTTAGGAGTTATTTCTGCAGCCTTGGGATAGCAGGCAAGGCAGGGCGAGGCAGCTTGGCATTTGATATCGTAGCACCCCGAAGCACGGCGCTTGGCCCCCCATTTTTTGAGTAGCATTGGTGGTGGAATTGACAGATTGGACAGTTCGATTGTGGGCATCCCACTGGTTGATGAAAGTCCTTGGCTGCCTGATATTCCTGGCAGTCTTTAAGAAAATGTCCAAACTCCCCACAATTAAAGCATCTTTGCTGTTCTTTGGATGATGCCACCAAGGCTTCAGACATCCCTTTTGAAACTGCTACTGCTATAGTGTGTTCTGTGGATGTTAGTTTGGTACAGGCTTCAATCATCTCATCTATTGTGGGCTCAGGGTCGAGAGGCAGGGCCCTTAGAATTTTCTTACACTCTGGATTTGAATTGGCTATTGCCAAACTGCGTAAAATCTCTTTGCGGGCTTTTGCGTTCTCGACCTGCCTTTCAATAGAGCTCTTTAAATGATCTATAAATTTAATAAAAGACTCCTCTATACCTTGTCTAACATCCGAAAAGTTCAAAGTGGGGGTGGCATCGTCTGGGGTTTGAAGCAGGGCTGCCTCTGCTGCCTTTTTAATATCTCCAAGGACAGCCTCAGGTATGTCTTAGGCTTGGTCTTGGGGCCGCTCAAAGTCACCCTCTCCACATAGATGTTCAATAGTTAAATGAGCCTTAGTGCAGTCTCCTTGATATTTTTGTAGGAGCCCTTTTAACTGTTTTTTCCATGTTCTTTCCCACAGCATATTCTCCAGAGGAGAGAGCAGGCATGATACAATATTTTTGATATTGTGAGGCACTAGGGTGACAGTGGAGAGAGAAACCTGGAGCAGGTTTTTAAAGTAGAGCGACCCCCGCCCATAGTCCTTGCTGGCTTTGCACAACTCCTTTAACAGCTGGTAAGGTATGGGTTCCCAGTTAGCATTCCTGCCTCCTCTTGTATAAGTGACTGGGGCAGCAAATGGCATAATCCTATTTGCTATGTCCCAACTGCCATCTTTGGCAGCTTGTTTTTTCACTTTAGCCCAATAATCCCTAGATTCAGCATCTGAATCTGAGGAATCACTGCTCTCCTCTTCTGAACTGGAGGCAGAGAGCCTGGCAGGGGTGCGCGACTTGTGGCGAGCCGGGGCCGCCCAGTGCAGTGCAGCCGGGACGGCGTCTCTCCGGCATCCCTCCTGCCCAAGCTCGGTTTTAGCAGCCTGGGAGTCTGGGGTAGGTTGGGTTTCACAGGCAGGGCCAGCGAAGGAGGGGACAGGGACACAGGAGGGGGCTGCAGGAGCAGGGGCTAGCAGGGGTGTCCCAGCAGAGAGAAGCGAACCCAACGTGAACATACGAGCAGGAGCCGGCGCCGGAGGGGAAGGGAGGAGGTGGGGGCGGGGCGTTGTAATGCGATCAGGCGGGAGAGAGGGGGAGCTGGGCGCGGGTGAAAAGCCCACCAGTGACAGCACGTGGCTTTTGTCCTGTTGGGGGTGGAGGGGAGAAGTGGCTGAATTGAAAGCGAGAGCAGCAGCTGGCTTTGTAAGATCGACCAAGCTGTCCTCGTCTTGGAGCAAATTTAAAGTGGGAAAAACCAGGGAATTAGGTTCGGGAAAGAGGTTTTGGGTAGGACCGGGGACGGCTTGGCCTTCACCACCCCTGGAAGGGGACAAAGGAGATGGAGAAAAGGCAGGTAGATGGTGGCAAACCTGTACCATGGGGCAGGGTCCTTCTCTCAATCCCCCTTGAATCAGGGTAGAGGGAACAGGGATGGAGGGAGATGGGAGCAGATGGGAGGGGTTTTTCAAACTGTTTCTAACATTTTTAAGAGCTTTTTAACTAGCTGGTAGAACAAATAAATTTTTCCCAACAGAAACAGCCAAGAGACAAGCCGTTTTAAATTCCCTTTTAAGTTGTTAAGCAACGAAGTAAGAAAATGCATTAAATCGTCCCTTGGAAAATGAAAATTCCCACAAATAAGGGTTTTTAGAACTTAGGGAAAGACTTCCTGTAGGAAATGGAGTATTTCACCGTCCATCTCCCTCTCCTCCTAGCCCCGAGACAAAAGAGAAAACTAAAAGGATAAGAGGTGACCCATATCTCACCAGAGGGTCAAATAATGTTCTCAGGGTGGTCCAGTCAGCTGCAGACTGGTCGCCTCTTCTAAGGAAGTTATCGGTTTCCCTCTCTAAAACTTCTGATAGAACTCAGAGGCTTTCTTGAGGGAATTGGCAGGTCCAAATGTAGCTTGAATCCAGAGACTCTGGAGACGCTGTCGTGGAGGTCCAAGGGAGTCCACATTTGGGCGCCAACTATTACCGAGTCCCTTCTGGTTCTGTGGGCTCAGATGCATGAATGCACAGATGCAGGGGTGACTTTGGTAATATGAATCCAACAGCAAGGAGCTGAGAAGGGTCCTTGCATAGAGCTCCACAGAGAGCAGTTTATTGCTACAACTCATGAAGGTTTCCAGAGGCACATGAACCTGAACATGTGACGGGGCGCTCTTAAGTACAGGGAAGTGGCTAACACCAGGAGCCAACCAGGGAATCAGAACTGGGGTACATCACCACTGTTAGCGTAGGAACACATAACCATGGACTGGTTATATGCAAGGTGCTTTATTGAGGCGCCAGGGGAGAAGGGTACAAACCCAAATCTATCCCTGACATGGATTTCAAGTGCTCACATTATATACCCTTCCCGTTATATAATTACATATTAATCATTTACCCAAGCATGAATCTCAAGACCCCCCTTAATCATCTATTCATTATTGAGTATATTGTTTTCACTCAAGCGTAGTTTCAGCCCACTTCTCCCAGGTGCAGCTACACAGTTAACTCATCTATCCTAGTCTCTTGCCCCACAAGTTCAGGCCTATTTCCCACGGTCTGGGCAAATGCTCAAGTTCAGGCTTGCCTCTTGCCGTCCCGGCGAATACACGGGTTCAGGCTCACCTGAACGAGGCCTACTCTAGCTACCACAATTTAGAATCATTTTAACCCTATGCTATCACCACCACCGAACAGGCATCCTGGGAGAGGCTTCCTTCCTTCATCATAACCAATAGATCTTTGGCACCAGAGACTGTCTTACTCTCTGTCTCTTATACCACAGGTTAATCGCCCACCACAAATGACCTTTGTGGGTCCCTTCCAACTCAGGATATTCTTTGATTCTATGGGTCATCTAAAGCTAGAGCTGCATTTTAAGGAATGTAATGTGGAACTAACTTTCCCATACCCAAGAGAGTGCAGAGACCAATCTTGTTTGTTGCTATGTACCAGTACAGATTACCACTTTGCACTCTAAAAACAATCTGTATACACACCACCAGAAAAGTATAATGACAGCCGTCAGAGGGATTGGCTTGGCACCATTAACATTTTGTAGTAGTAATAAAGGAAAAGCCATCACACATCACACTTTGAATTCAACACACTTGCACTAAACAGCATTTCAAAACCTCTAGTTTGTTTGTTCTTCTTGATCGAATGCCAAGAAGGCAAGATTTTCAATTTCTTGTATTGAAGTATATTAAAAAAACCCTACTTTATACAACTTGGTACAATACGACATTAATCAGATACAAAAAAAGAACAAACTAAAATAATTCCAATTGTCTTCAATAAACTTCCTTTAAAGCCATATGGAGACTCTAGAAATATAGCAAATATTTTTTCCTTACATTCCTCACATTGTAAGTCCTAGTAATGTAATTGCAATTGTAAATTGCAAGTAAAATTGGCATTTTACTCTGCAATATGAATGCAATGACCAAGTGAAACTGAGGAACTTTCTGAAAATTTTATTTTAAAGAATTTCAGACACTGTGATGAAAGTATCTGAAGTGTATACAGCATCTTAGTGTTAAATTCTGGTTTGCAGGTCCTTAACATAATTTAACATTTGTCTAAAGTCCCAAATAAATAAAGCAGATACTTATATTCCCCATCTGAATTAATCTCAAGATTAATAATAAGTTGTTTAAAGATAATTAGTTGTTTAAAAGATCTGTTTGTGTTAGTGTATTTCTACCTTTCAAATAATAATATACCTGAAACTCTGATTTTGAACTCTGTGTCTGGAGATTCCTCCCTTGAGTGGGGACACTCCTCAGGGTTATTCCTTGAGACTGAGTGAAAGAGACTTGCCTATGGTCATTTGTATGGATGAGTAATATCAATCTTTACTCTTTGTCTTGGGGTGACTTAATGATGTGTATCCCCTATCGTTGCTCTATGCCCAGGAATTAACTTTGTGCCTTTGCTATGTATTTATATAGCAAAATATAGAAATTACAAGATCCAGTTGAGATACAATACCAGTGTGATTCCCATTACTGTTCTCTGTAGGCTACTCACTATCACAACTCTGAGTGACTTCAGTCTCTGGGAAGACATACTAGCTGAAAAAATGGTTGAAACCAGCTGAAGGCCATTACTGTCTTTAAAATTATTTTCTAGTTGTCTGGATTTTATGCTCTGCATTCAGCTGAGTCACACATTCACTCCCCCTACGCTGGGCTGGCTAATTAGGGAGACATTTGTACTCATTTAATGAACTCAATAATTTACACAACTGATCCACTCAACTGTAGTAGAGGTAGTTGATGTTATACTCAGGGAATCTGATTTAGTGGAGTGATACAAAAAATATATCGCATAACACAAAACAGATATAAGTTACACAAAACCTTTTACTTTAAATAAAGGTCACTTTTTGGTCCCTTTTGTTTCAAGAAAAAATGAGAGATTTTTTTGCAGCAGCTGTGTTGCCACACCCTGCATTTTTCCCTGATCTTAAAGAGCATCTCTTGAGCATACCACTCCTGTGAGCCTAGACTGAGTGACTGAAAATGCAGACACTGAGATTGAGACTCAGTAGACTGAGAGCTGAAAATACAGCTAAGGCCAACACAGTTTTCTGTCAAATGTGGAGGATCTGTGTATTTTGTTTTAAGAACCAACACAAACAATTTGTTTAGTTTCTTCCCAGAATGAGCCCCTGTTCCCTCCACAGCTTTGCCAGCATTTTGAGCTGGCTCTGTAATGTATCATGGTAGTACCTGCATGCCTTGATCCTAGATTTTCTTTTTAAATCCTCAAGGACAAATGAGAAAAAAAATCCCTGTGTTGTGACCTGAAGAGTTTGTGCTCCCTTTAGAGTGTTGAAGAAAACTGCCTTAGATTTGAAAAGGAAATGAGAAGGATTCCAGTTAATTAGAGGTATACCCACTGCACAGCCGTCTCGTTGAGCTCAAGTCAGTTCTAGTTCCAGGATTCCGCAGAAGGGAGTGATGTCTAGTTCTACAAGTCTTCAAAAGGTCAGTGTCGTGTGTGTCACAGTGCATAGTGCAGCATACAACAGCCTTTACAGCAATGCAGAAGAGACCCTGGCAGGACTTTGGATGAATGGATATCAGGGAGAATGAGAGAAAAACTTTATAGGTGGCTGGAAAGGCCAAAGGAAGAAGTGAACTGCAGAGCCAGGACCATGTGGAGGAAGAGATTCTCGTTCTATAGTCATGACCTCAAACTCTGCCTGAGGATTTCTTGCTTCCCAAACAAAACTTATTAAGCTGCTGCTTGTAGATAAGGAGTGTTTGTTGGACAAACACATAATTAAATAACAGCATCTCCTTCCTCTTCACCCTTTCTGATAGTTCTGAACCATTATTTACTTGGGTCCTTCTTGCTGAGCCAACAGGTAGGAAAGTTGAAATCCAAAAAATAAAAAGCTGTTCCTGTCATCTCAGCTTGTTCATCTATGGTTTAAATCTTCATTGTCCTTCTTAAGACCACATTAGACAACATAATGGCAAAGCTAGGGCGAGGGCCCATGTGACAGTGGCCCTGTGTGATGCAGTGCCCACAGGAAACAGAGGCCATTGTGACACGGTGCCCCCCCCTGACAGCGAGGGTATCTAAGGAGCAGAGAGCCCTGCGGTGCCCAGTCCTAGGAGAGCAGCTTTCCTGGGAGGCAGCAGCTCTCCAGGACAACAGCGACAAGTCTGCGGCAGAGGACACCAAAGACAAGCATGGAGGAGGAGCGGCCGGCAGCACAGCCGGCACAGGCATGCCGTGTGTCTGTATCAGCTTCCCTGAGCAGGGATGCAGGTGCAGGGACGGGCCACCAGCAGCAAGCGGCACGGCAGGACCAAGCAGGGCTGTCAGTGCAAATTGAGTGCCACCAAAACACTTCATGGCTGTGGGGGCACAAGAAGCACAGGCCAGTTTTGAAGGAGGTCATCGTGTCCTTCAAGAGGAGGCCTTCAGAGGAGCCGTGCAGGAGCTTCTGGGCCCGCAGCTCATGGGAAGCCACCCTGTTGCAGCAGCAGGATGGCCTGGAGCACAGAGAGCCCCAGAGGCAAGGACAGGGTTCCTTGCTGAGACGCTCCAGGGCACTCGATGACACACCTGGGCAGGTGAGTGCCAGTGACAGAATGGGACGGCCTGTGACCGGATGGGACAGGGCCCCATGCCTCCCATGGACTACTGGCTACACCGCACCACAGGGGACACGTAGGAGGTTCACTGAGGGGACCATAAACAAAAAGGTGATATTGGAACAGTTGGGAGCCCAAGCTCCAAGCAGTGAGCCAGTGGCCTGGACCAAGGAGCAGGAGTGTGAAGATACCATGGGTCCAGAGCTGTCTGAGGAAGAGGAGTGGGAAGACGCAATAGACACAGAGCTGTGCCAAGGGACACACGACATTGGGTCATCTCCTGTCCATCACAGGGTCAGTACCTTGGGCCTGCAGGACAACAGGGGCTCCCACACTGGTCCCAAGGAGGGTCCCTACTGCCCCACATATGAGGGAATAGTAGCAAGTGTCACACAACAAGGATCTCAGGACAAGGAATGTCCCTTGTTTGAAGACCATGAAAGAGAGGGTAGCGTAGCCACTGTCACCCCAGGAGCTCAGGAGCCCTCTCAGGTGGGGGAGCAGGCAGCAGCTCACCCAGATCCAGGCCAGCCCCTCACCTACACCATCCCTTTCTCTACCTTCCTGGATGCCCTGGTTGAAGGGAACCAGTTGTGGCGCAGGAAGGTGCTGAACGTTCTGTGGAGGGCCTTAATTGCTGCCCAAGGCAAAGGAGAGCAAAAGAGGCAGCACCCAGCAGGCTGCAAACAGGCTCTGCCAGAGCCAGCCCAGCCCATCAAGGCTGAGGGCCTGGACAAGGACCACCTTGTGAAACAGGGTCTTGGTCAGAAGCTGGAAGAAGAAGAGCAGGACCTGGAACTGAGCATGATGGAAGCAACAGAAGCAGGAACACCTGCAGGACCTGCCTTCAGATCTCCTTCCCCCACAGTTATTGATGCCCTGGCTCAAGAGAGACGGACATCCATCTTCAAGGGCGCCCCAAGGGCTCTGCCCAGGGCCTTCACCACAACACACAAGGCAGGAAAGCAGGAACAGCAGCAGCCCACAGGCCATGCACTGTATCTGCCAGACACAGCCCAGTATATCAGCAGTGAGGTCATGAGCAAGGCTGTAATTGTGGTCAAGGGACCCAACAAGCAGACAGAGGAGCAAGAACACAGCAGGGATGCAACAGAGGCAGTAACAGCCAGAGCAGCAGGGGCAGTGAGCCTGGCACATGCCCCGCACAGCCCCACAGCTGATGGCCCTGCTCACCTGGACACAGTCCAGTACACAAGAGATGAGATCCTAAACGGAGCTATGATTGTGATCCATGGATCTGAGGAGCACACGGAAGAACAGAGGGACCTGGTACAAGGCACTGGTGAGAGGATGAGGTTAACAGGCCTAGCAGAAGGGACACAGAGATCAGGACATAGCTTGCACAGCCCCAAAGCTGATGCTCCGGTATTTCTGGATGCAAATGACTACACACGAACTGAGGTTGTTAAGAAGGCCCTGCTTATGGTCCAGAAACCATTTGAATACCCAGAGGAGAAGCAGGACCAGGAACTAAGCTCCAAGGGATCAACAGTGGCAGAAAAACCTGCAGGACATGCCCAAAGCCTTTCTGCACCTACAGTTGTCAACATCCTGGCTCGACAGAGGTGGCAGAGCCTTGTATGGAGAGTAATGAAGGCTCTGGCCTCAGTCTCCCCTGCCACCTCCAGCACAGGACAGAAGGAGAAGAAGCACCCAACAGCTGATGGCACAGATCTGCTGGACACAAGAGATGTCCTGGACAAGGCTACACATGAGATCCAGGGATGCAGCCAGCAGATCGTGGAACAGACTGTGGAACAGCAGGATATGGAACACAGTAGGGGTGTATCACCAGCAGTAACACCCACTGCAGCAGGGGCAGAGAGCCGAGCACACCATCCCACAGCTGATGCTCCAGTCTTCTTGAATGCAGCTGACTACATCAGGACTGAGGTCGTAAAGAAGGCTGTGCTTGTGGTCCAGAGACCCTTCGAAGAGCTAGGAGAACCGCACATCCCAGCCCCAGCAGAAAGAAAAGAGAGCCCAGGACATACCATCACAGATGATGGTCTGGTATTCTTGGATGCAAACAACTACATCCATACTGAAGTTGTCAAAAAGGCCGTGCTTATGGTGCAAAAACCATTCGAATACCCAGAAGAACAGTAGGAGCAGGAAGGAAGCATGGACAGGGCAAGGGCAGCAAGAGCCAAAGCAGCAGAGAAAGAGAGCCTGGAAAACGCCCCACACAGCCCCACAGTCCATGACCAACCTCTGCAGAGTATGTCACAAGTGGGGTTCCCCCTCTCTTCTGTATCTTCTTCTCTTGCAGGGCTGTAATGAATAAAGACCTATAAATGTATCTCTCTGTATGTGCACCTATATATGCATTTATATATACGCTTATATTTTTATATACACACATATGTACACATACATACATATTTATATAAACACACACATAAATACCTATTGCCTTGGTTTGAAAGACAGGTGTCAGACAAGAAAGGCAGGAGCCTCCCCTGAAATGGAAAATGCAACCCCCTTCCATCCAAATTATTATAAATTTGAAAATAAGGGGCTTTCAGGCAAAGATCTGAGGGATAGGAATAACAGTTCTTTACTAATATATATATATGCATGACAAGGCGAGCAAGCAGCAATAGCTGTGGCAGTGACAGCAAGCAGCAGCCCAAACCCAGTGACAGCCCTCTCTCGGCTGCCGGGCCCTTTCCCCTGGGTGCAGTTCCGCTCACGGCCGGCAGGGGCGCTGGCGGCTCCCGGTGAGCAGGGCGGGTGCGATGGCTCCCCCGCGGCTGCAGGGGGCGCTCCGGAGCGAGCTCGGGCAGCACCAGTATTGGCAGCGCGGGGTCCCGGGAAGGGATGGATGAAAAGCTTCACAAACCCCTGGAGCCGATCCCGGCGTCTGGCTGGATCCTCAGGAACAGCGGGCTGGAGCAGCAGGGGCAAGCACAGATCCCAGGTGGCAGCGAGATGCACTGAACTCCGGTGCTGCAGCAGGAAAAGCCCAGCAGGTCTCAGGCAGCCCAGCACAGGAGCTACAAAGTAGCGAAGGCTCCGAGCAGGAGCAGGGGCAGGGCGGCAGTGGCCCAGCTCCCACCGGGGCAGGGAAAGGCAGGCTTGGAAATCCCAGGGGTACTCCCGTAGAAAGAAAACAGCCAAAGAAGCAGAACCTTGCAGTGCTGACTGATGGCAGGCAGCTCCCAGACTGAACGCTGAGAACAGGCAGCGCCCCGGGTGTCCCAACCCCCAGGTGACAAAAGGGTGGCCAGTTGGACCCCGCCCCTGTGGCCAGGTCTTTTGTTTCTTTTTAAGCACTCAGTAGTTTGTCCCCTGGCAACTAGTGTGGGGAAAATTCTTTAAGAGAAAAACAGGCTAAATCCTAAACCCCAACACCTATATTTATATATATGTTTATATAGCACCCCTAGGAGTTAGTTACTCACAGCACATAGATTATTTGAGGATCATTTTTGAATATGGTATTGGTATGTCAAGTTTGTCTACACTGTATACAAATTTGTCTACTGCAAAGACAGTATTCTTATTTAGGTAAAACTCAGTTCCTCACCCCCACTCAATTTTAGAAATGTCCCGCATAGCAGAAACAGAGTTGAAAAAATATAGGAATTTGTTCAATAAATGCATGTTTTCTGAATGTTATGAAGTCTGCAGGAACTTTTTTCACCTCAATGTACAAGAATTCGGGTATTTTCTTAGATGACGCAGACAAAAGTATTTGTACTGTCACTGTATATTTCCTTCATGGGGAAGCCTTGGTACCGTTCCATTTCCTTTTCTGAACTGAGCCTTCTCAGTGTGCCATGCTCAGCAAGTGCAGGACCCACGCTGTTCACTGAGCATCAGAGCCATGTCCTTGTTCAAGCTCGCAGCGCCTGCACACCACCTGCCGACCGATCATCAATGGGGCATTGCAAGAGCCAGGGTAGTAACATCCTGTGTCTCTCTCTTTCCAACACTTTCCTCCTTTTCCTTCCTTTTCTTCTGCCTTTTCTAACCTCTCTCTAGGGGCCTTTTTTTTTCTTACCATTAAATGGTTCACAGGTGTAATATTGATCTTGTTTGCATCTAAATTCATCTTTGGAATCTGATAAGTTTGTCCCCCTCCTGTCTCACTCTTGGATGGGACATCTTTGGTTTCAGAAGTGGGAGTGAACCAAGACAGCCAGACAAAGAGGGGAGAGAGGATAATAGAAAATTAAATCCTCCAAACAAGAACAACAAAAACAAAAGTTGCCAGTCTGTATGATGAGTGTTTTTCACTGCTAATATATATGGTGATTATCAAATCAAGAGGAAAGGCAGGGGTAGGTCCTTCACTGGCTCCTTAAGGAAAAAATCCTTACATATTTTCCCAAATATTTTCTTGCTGCAGACATAAGCTTGTCACACCTAAGACAGGGCTTGGAATCAAGCACATTCAGGAGCTGCCTGTTGCACTGCGCTTATGGATGTCATTTGCCGCACTGGAGCAACTGCAGGGTGAATCCTCCTGGATTCTGCGTGATGGATACTGTTTCAGGCTCAGCGTTCTGTATATCTGCACACAAGATCTGCACAGGAAATTCAGAGGTACCAGATGATAGCCGAAGAAGTTCATCATCATGACTACAGTGAGCTGGCTAGTGCAAGGTTGTTCTGCTGCACACAGCCTGGCATTCAGAGGTATCCAATGCATAACACAAAGGTGGAAGTGAAGGAAAGTTCTAATGAAGTATGGCAGGCACAGTGTTGAAAATGTTGCTTAGACAGTCCCTTAAAAGTGGGATAAGAATAATACTTAATACTTTAAAAGTTAAGTTGACACTTTTATCTCTAAAAAGCTTTCTAACTATCAGCCTGTAGCAGGATGCTCTGTCTAAGCCTGCACGCAGCAGCTTGAACTTAGTCCTATTTATATGCTATCAGTGATGAACTGAGCAAGGAGGGCCTGCTGTTCAGTGATGCATTGAGCAAATACGGTCTGCTTATCAGCGACAAGATTGAGCAAAGAGGATCTGCTGGTTTTAGTGCTGAAGAATGCTGAGGTCTCCTTGACCAACTGTCAGACCCAGTGCAAGGTCATGCAAGGCCCTAATATGGAGAGTCAGAAATATCAAGCAGAAGAAACCAAAGATTACACCTTTGTCAGCAAAAAAAGTATATTTTGCTGAATAAGCTTGGAAACACATAGTCTAAAAATATATATGACTGACAGCCAATTACATCACGCTGTAAAACCACAGTCCCACTTTTTCATAGCCAGGACTTCAAAGAGATTTGCCCATGGTAGTTGGTATGTGTGAGTAACATCAATCTCTTCTCAAGAACTGGTTTTGCTAGCCTTAGTGCTTTAACAGAGCTTCAACAGTACTTCAGAAATAGTGCACTATAGTAGAAGTTATAGATACCTATAGTGCCTGCTAAGTAATTCTGATGAAAGCATTTTTTGTCTAATAATTAGCATTATTGTAATAGTTTTAAAGAAATTATGTGTTATATATGAAATTGTTTGACCTTTGCATATTAAGTGTTTGACCTTTGCATATTCAAAATTGCCCATTAACCAAGATTATGAGTTGTTAAGTTATGAAGTTAGTACCATAATTAACTAATTAGAAAGTGTTTTACATAGTTCTCTGTTAAAAATGCTTGTTATTGAAATATCCATAAGTTTGTTTCCCTTTTTAATCATTAGAATTGTTAAACCTTACAGTGTTTTGTTCTACAAAGATGTTCAATATGTTTAAGGGGTTCCTTAAAGTTTTCCAAGTTTATAGATTATGACTGCAACCAAATCTGATGTTTTTAATAAGTGTTTAACCCTTGTAAGTTTTCCAATGAGTTCTGAGTTTTACTGAAAAACAAGCCTTCATAAGTGACAGTAAGCTATTTTTAGTTCCTGTCCGTTACCCTGCAACTGGACTCCATGGAAACCTGGAATTTTAATGAGGACTTTCCCGCCTCAATCAAGCATCACCCAAAGACTTTTCCCCTAGACGACAGTGAGCCATTGGCAGATGAACATTACCTCATCCCAAAACACCACCAACCAACCAGGACCATGGGGGCTGGACAGTGGGTGGTCATGGGCGGGACCAAGGCAATATAAAACTCCCTGTCATGAGACAGAAGGTGCCATTTCACCTCAGAATAGCTGCTGGTGACGCCAGACTCTGGGACGTTAGGCCTCTATCTCTATTGAGAGACATTCTTAACTACTCCGACTTCAGACTAGCTGAAGTCACCCCAGCGTTGCAGGTTTCTGTTTTGGAGATTTAAGCCAGTTCAGCTGTCAAGGTCTCTAATCAATGCAGACCCAGCTTTTGATTTTTCTTGATTTTAATTAATCTTGATTTGCTCTGTAATTTTAATTACCTTTTTCCCAAATTTTTATTTTTCTCCTTTAATAAACCATTCTTAATTTTATATTAAGAACTAAGAGCTGCATCATTTCTGACAACATGTATATAGGGTTTGTCATCCTTAATCCTGTTGGCCAAAGCAGTACAAGGGTTGTATGACATCTGTGTAATCATTTAGGCATAAACCATTGGGGCTTTGATTGGATTGCGATGCACCTTGACTCCTCTCTGAGGAGTTGTTTAGGTAGCAAGAGGGTCCTTTCTGCACTTCATGTCTCAGTGAAAGGGCTTCTCTAACAAATTTTGACTGATGCTCCCATTTTGCCTGCACCACAGAGCTGTCCAAGTCTGACACTGTTTTTGTCTAACCTGGTGCTAAATCTATTTGCCTCAGATCATTGAAAGATCCTAATTACAAAGCAGTTAAGTCACTCAGCTGGAGAGCCTTCCATTGCCTCAGTAGCCCAGTGAAAAGTTCTCACTCTTAATTGCAGGTCTGTAACTGTTGCAGTGGCTAAGTCCACTTTGCACCCTTCAAGTTACCCTAAAAGTGATCTCTCCTTACAACACTCTACTAGAAAGTTCTCCCTTTGTCTAGATTTCTGTTGGTCACTGGCCCTCTCCCCCCTCCCATCCCTTTTCCCATTGGCCCCTGTTATGTCACTCAACCTTGCCTCTTCCCCCTAGCCCTCAGACTATTGGTTTTGGATGCTCTGCCCGTCTTTGGGCGTTTTCGGAGTAAAACGGGTGCGGGCTTTCGGTGCGAGGTTCTTCTTGCCTCTGTTTCCCTCCAGGTGTGTTGCCATTAAACGCCTCGGAATTACACACAGAGAACCCCTCTCGCCTCTTCATCTCTGGTTCGTGCTCAGACTGTGTGAGTGGCTGTCCGTGACTGTCTGTGAAGGTGAGATCGTTTGCACACGTAGGTGCTGTCAGAGGGCTGCCTAAGCGTGTCCACGAGACCCTGTAGGAATAAATGCGGATCCACCGAAGCTCTCATACAATGTGTAACTGTTGGAGACTGAAGAGTTATCGTTTATGGCTTAAACACCTTCAAGAACTTTTGCCTATTATAGCAAAAGTGTATAAAAGCTTCAGAGAAGACCACGACACCCTGACTAAGGGCCTGGATCAAGCTTAGCACCTTTGGGGTGGAGACCACAGCCCCGGAGGTATCAGCTACCAGGCTCGTACAGAACCTCAGACCTAAGGGTGGAAAGAGGAGAGGTTTTGAGTAGATGGTGAAAAAGCCTCTGGTCAGAGGCACTTAACACCCATCCTCTGCTGTGCAGAGCAGCTCAGCTGTGGGGCCCCTTCCCACCGGGAAGAGCCTCATCCACAGGACAGCAGAGGGGCTGTCACGGCCCATCAAAGTCCCCCCAAAGGGGTCCCCAGACCCTGCACCAGAGCACTGCAAATGATGCAACAGATCCACAGTGTTGCAAAGAGACAGTTTCAAACTTGCCCTCCACCTGGGCATTCCCACCTGGCCCAGAGGTGTATTATTCCATTGGATTCTATATTTTTGGTGGCAGGCAGCAGGGGATTCTCACCACCAAGACCAGATAGAGGGGAGCAAGGAGACATAGTTGGGACCCTCAGAAGGGTGATGTGTTTCTATCTAACCCCCATCACTTTTCCCTGTCCCCCCACCCCCCCCACACACCTCTTTTTCTCTTTCTTTGTCTCTTTCTATTTGCCTCTTTTAATATTAAATAAGATACGCCTTTTTTTGGCACCAACATTTGGTTTTAATAATGTTTTTTGGGTATATTTCAAACCTTTCTGCGTTCGATCCATTTTATTCATTTTAGTTTCCTTCGGTCTTCTGTATTTAACCAGTTCATAACAATAACCCTAGACAAGCATCCACAGTTTGACTTTCTTTCTGATTACAGGAAAAGCCTTTCTGGTTTTTTTGGCAAAATCCTAGAGGAGTAAAAACCACCTCCTGACTACAGGCAGGTCACATACTTCAGCAAAATCTTCCTTCTCCCCAGTATGGATAACACTCATATTACACACCTCTTTGCACTGTTGTCATGCTGCCTAGACTGCCCACAGAAAATAGAGCCATACAAAACAGGACCTGAGCCTTCTGCAACCCAAGGTCATACAGTGCGCTTAAGTGACCTGTTCATATAGTAAAATATGTGAGATCTGAAATCTCACTTACTCTTTGTAAGAAGGATTATAAATATATCAGTAAGACACAAGAAATTATAGTTTAAAAAATATAGTGGTTAAAAATAGTGCTACACAGAGTAGTTACGCTTATAAATATTAGTACACTAAGAAGCTTTTGAGAGAAAAAGCTTATAGGAACAAATAACTGTAGTTAGTCTTACTTTCCTAAAGAGAAAAAAAAGATTAGATCTGTCCTTAAACTAAAGAATTTTAGATTGTGTCAAAGGGTTCTTTATACCACTGACCATTGAAGCTTGTTGTATGTATAGGGAGTGTCATGTATTGCATACAGCAGTGTTGGGGAGGTGCTGAGGAGACCAAAAAATCAGAGCAATGCATGTCCTATCACTAGTAAGAACATGACTTGCATCTACATTCAGGATGTGTATCATAATTTGAATAATTGCTAGAAAAGAAAGAACTAGAGTCTTAAATCTTAACCACAGAAATACTACTCTCTTTAAAATACAAGCAGACAAGCCTGGCACACAGTATTCTCAGTGGTGGGCAGCCACTCTTACTACTCAAACTGTAAGATTAAAAAAGTGCCTTTTTTCCTGCTACTTGATAGTAACAATTTTACAACTATTTGTGTCTGCAGGTGTTGGAAATACATTTGTAAATATACATGTGTACGGCTTATGTTTCCTTTGAAAATGATCTGTCTGCTTAATTTCTAGCAGTGCTAAACCTGTCTTGTCATCATATGCAGAGATATCCTTACATTGCCCAGAGAAAGGCTAGTGTGCTGAAACCGAAAGGGGAATATGGGATGACGACTTCATTTATCCACAGCATTAAGACAGATAATTTGGCAGACCAGAAGCTATTCCTGCATCTCAAGCAGCTGCACTAACAGGGGTATTGAGCTGCCTTGAGCTAGTTCTCAAAGCCAACACCATATCTGCATCACAGATTACTTTTCATGTCTCGTGGGTACCAGGCCAAAACTTTCCCTCATTTGCTGTCTCCTTCCACGCTTCCTTTTCAAAAAGAATTCTAGTGCCTCCGGAAACTTGTGCCACTCTTGCTGCAAACTGATGGACTTAGCTCTTGTCCTTCTAAATGTTTCCCATGTGCCAGTTGCATATACACTTTCCACTTGCCTGGGGACTGGTTTCCAAATCAAAAAATGTGCATTGTGTTAGGGCATGGTGTTCACATCAGGGCACTGCCTCTGGTGTTACGAACAGCCCTTTCTCTTCTTGTGTTTCTGCACTCTCAGTGATCCTGTCTTTTGCATGCCAAAGGCTGCTGTGACAGCAGATATCAGGGGAAAAAGAATAATTACATGGAACATTTTGAGAGAAAGATAATCTGGAATATAATTTATTTTTGGTCTTGACATTCATAAAATAAAGACAAATTGCTCAATGTACTCAATTACTTATTTAATACAGACAAGTTTTCTTGTATATAGTTTTCTTGAAAAGTAAACAATATAATGTGCCTCATTTTAGACTGAGTTGTTAGGGTGATATGCTAAAACTGTGGCACTCTCATACACAATGCAGAAATCCCTACAACAAGTGTGAGGATACTGTCCCTTGGCAAAACAGAAAATCTTAGGACATAACTACAAGGGTGAAAGCTCTTTGGAAAGATTTAGAAAGAACACAGCTAAGACAGTATAGCATAAATTGAAGATGGTTGGTTAAGACTGATTACATTAGCTGCCTGCATTCTCTGGACTCAAATCTATGGACATCAGTTTGATTGCTGGGTCACTGAACCACTGATAATTTGTTTAAGCATTAGGCTAAATAAATAGCGAGAATGTGTATCCCAGACTCTATGATTGTTCCTCAAAAGTAATGGGATACATTCAATTCAGCATTCCTTAGGGTTCTGAACTGAAAAGTTGTCTGCAGTGAAGGTTCAAATGGTGTTTTCTATATATATAACTCATGAAGTATTGAATATATAAAGACGGTGATTAATTCTTGACGTCACAGTCTGTAGAACCATACTTAGTCCACTTGGAGAGGTAGATAATACTTGTTCAGTTTAAACTTCACACCATAAGCCATGAAAGGCAGAGGACAGAACCCCTCTTGGTATACCTTTGGTTACATTTGAGAGAGGAAAGGAAAGAGGAGCTTATAAAAAGTCTCAGGATAAATAAATTGGCAGTGCTTGGAAAAGAATAATGAAGCATAGAGGCAACTGAAAAGTGCATAGCTTGCACAAGCTATTAGAACACACTGGTGTTTCATATCCTCTTGAATTACTTCGTTGTCTCTTCAGTTTTTGACCTATCAGGGCACAAGCTGATTTGCTGTAAACCACATGAGTTTGAGAAGCAAACTGAGTCCTGTTCATTTTTGGACTGTTTTGTTTAACACCACTGAGAAAAGGAGAACTATGTGAAATGTTGGTATAAACAATTAGAGACAACACAGTTCAAGCAACCATTTCCAGTCTTTTTGGACCAATATAGCCTATGGGTAATATGAATTGTGAGAGTATGGATGTAACACCAGTGTCAATGGGCAAACTCATGTTTCCTGTATTTTGGCAGGAGAAGCAACAGTAAAACTTAAGGGTTTGCAGTGGGTATAAATATAAATACTGAAACAAAAACTCTGTGAAACACAACAAGCAAAACCAGAAATTAGTACGTATAGTTACATATTTATATACTTCCAGTACAGAGAGAGTGAAATAGATATGTAAATTTAAGAAGACTGTGGTTTATACAGGTTTGAAAAATAGGTATTAAAGCAATTAAAAGAACTCCAGCATATCTGAATGATGAATTCTGTTTTTCTATCCTGCATAATTTAAAAACTCAGTGTGTTTATACATAATTTTCTAATAAGAAGCATTCATTTACTTTACTTTAAATATGGTCCTGCATCCTTAATTGTTTTCCAATACATTTATGCACATTTGTGTCTAAATAAATCCTATTAAAATACAATATTTTTAATATATTTTTCAACAAATATCAAAGAACAAAATTATTATGACATTCAGTAACTATGGAAAACAAGATGCTGTAAGGACAGAACAGAAGATATATAGCCAATTATTTACTTAGGAAGAGTAGAAATGAGGTTTGGGAGTCTATTGTATGGGGTTTTTTTGCCTTGTGATGAAATATATAAATTCACATGAAAAATATGACTGATACAAGAGGCGTTTAAGTGTTGTAGTTCTATCTTTAGGTATTATGTCACGGTTATTTTCTTATCTAAAACAACATAAAAATGTATGACTTCACCTATTTTATTTTGAAATTCACAAAAGTATGGAGTAGCAACATTCTGTAGTGCATACTATATGAAAAAATTACTTTTAATTCCAGACAGAAAACAGTTGGGCATCCAATTTAACAATGTGAAAGGGACTTTACACTTCAGTCAAACATTTGATTAAGCTGTTAGTAAATTATTCAACAGGACATATTAAGGAAGCAGATGTTTAAAAGACAGAATTACATTTAGGACACTGTCTACTCTTAGCATACTACATTAGCAGTAGATCAAAAAATGTTACATATCTACAAGTAAATGGCAATGATAATCATACAGTAGGTATTTTTTAGAATGTGGGTTGATTGCACTAAGTATATGGAAAAAGCTTTCTGTTGACATGTCACAAGGTAGAGAAGGAATAGCCTCTGAAGAAGATCAAAAGAAGTGGGTTTAAAAGCAGAAAAATGTATGTTACTAGTGGAATAAGAATATCCTAAGGAAGCCAAGAAAAGGAATAATGTAAGGGATGGTGAAAAAATAGAAGAATATCGTACAAATCAGAAAAAGCCACAAGATAATAATTTCAGAATTTATCTAGCATACTAAAAAGAAAAACATTGACATCGCCCAGTGTAAATACTGGTAAATCACCTGAAATAGGTAGAAGGTAAACCCAAGAAAGAAATTAAAACTGTAAAAAAGAAACAGAGCATCATATCTCAAGCCTTCAATCAATGCAACATTAACTTTCTGATTACTGAAAGCCAGGTACTCTTGGTTAAATTAAACTTTCTAATGGGCAGTGCCAAATCAGTAGAAATAGTGGAGCAATTCCAGGAGCCTTTAGAATGCCTTCAGCTCCTGAAATATGCAGTGTTTAAGAATTTGGTTTACAAAGCCTTGGCTGCATAAGGTCTGGTCACTTTAGAAAAATTTCAAACTGCAGATGTTACTTACAAAATATAGGATTTCAATTCTGAATTTTTTAATATAGTATTTTATTCAAATTGGGAACAGATGGTGAATAAACCTAGGCATTTCTAAAAGATTAAATCAAGAGAATGATCACCATTTTCAGTTTACATATAGTCCCTTTTGCCAATTTCATCCATAAATAGTTCTAATGGATAGTGAACGGAAATAAAAGTTCATTATGAGATGATACAACTACTTCATATCCTAAACCATATTTCTAAAAATAGGCTTTTATTTCCTCAGTAGAACTACAGATCACACATTGTTATATTTTAACACTCAATTCTTTCAGAATCAGTGAGGAACTCTGGCCTTTGTTCCCTGTGCAGCTGAAGATATTTCTTAAATTGTCAATGACTTTAGTGATCTCTCTCTGCATTCAATGCTACCAGATTTCTTAGGGATGACCCATGAGTCACTGTAGCCCTTGGTTTCACTCCAATTATTGTCAAGAAATGAAATTATAAAATTTGCCAGTTCCTGTGTGAGCCGTGAAGCATGAGTATGACATATTATGAGCTTATCTTTAAATTATTACCAGTACATTTGGTTTAGAATTTGGAAAGAATAAATTTAATTTTTTTAGAATATTCACAGCTTGTTAAGAAATTTCCATAAGAATATATAAACCCAATATTTTCAAAAGGTAATTCTTTTTCTATCAGTGATTTAAGTGCCAGAAAATTTCTAAGAAATATATTTTTTAATATTGAGGGTTTTTTTGTTTTAATACTGAGAGAAGGAATGTGGATTTTAGCTCATTGATGCTAAAAATACAAGTAATCACCAAATAATTTCAGTATCTTGTTTTGTGCTTTTGCTTTTTTGAATATATCTTTAGTTGAAGAGGTAAGGGTCTTTTAAAACTAAGAATATGTGTACAGAGACTTTTTATGAGAATATCTCTGTACCTTAGTGATCCCAAATATAACAGCTTCAGCCTCACCTGTATAATTCTGATGCTTAGTATTTTAATGTTTAAAAGGTTCTGCAGGTTTAAAGAAAGAAAATCCTGAATGATCAAAACTGGCAAAACTCAGCTGTGATGGATGCACTCTGCCTGTTTGACTTAACAGGACTCTGGAGCAAGCTGATGCTCAGCATGTAGGACTAACCTAACTAAATCCTGTTGTGGGTGGATGTCAGTGAGAGCTCAGCACGTGACTCCCCAAAGGGTGGTTTGGCTGGAGACTGTGCTGCAGGTCATGCATGCCAAAACTGCATGAATACAGCAGAAAATCTGACTATAGGTGTTGACTGTCACTTGACACTATAAATATTTGCAGCCATCAGGATCCATTGAGCTCTCCCTGTGCAGCATCTGTCTGTACCCTGGTGATCTTCCCTCAAGCAGGGACACCTCTCAAGACTACCTCTTGAGGCCAAGAGCTCCCTGACCTGATACGAGACACCCATGAGCTGGTGTCATCTTTTGTATGCATGTAACATTTGAGATGCATTTAATTAAGTTTTCACAAAAACTTAGTAGCAAATTGACCACCAATCCATGTGTACTTGTTAAATATTTCACATACCTAAATTTATTGACTAAAACTTCTTAACTGACTACTCGTACCTGAGTGAGCTCTGAGTACTTTACTGCAACAACAGCCCATACACCAAGACTGTTGTCTTGCTCTCTCTGTTGTGACAATTCCAATAATTTCAACAAACTTTCCTGAAACTTCATTTTAAACATTGATTGTGATTCTTCAACAAGTCATGACAAAGTTATTGAAATATCCTTAAGCGTAATGGTACTTTTTAAGGAAGGAAGGACTGATTTTTTTTCTATCCTATAATTGTACATTTCTGTGCCACCCCAAGACAATTTCCCAATAGAACAGTGTCTTGTTTCTAAATCTTGTCTTTAAGGACTACTTCATTAATACTGATACCCACAACAACAGTAATAGTGATAATATGCAGATAGTAGTAATAGAGAAAGTTTATTTTTGCTAGCACTTTCCTGTAACTGTCCATAAATATAAGGCATTACTCCTATTTATTGTTTTAGTAATATTCCTATATATAAGAGGATATATGCTGACAGTGAAAATTGATACACAATGAAGAAATATTTTTTTTATGTTGTTGCTCTGAAGTATTAGTTTTTAAAAATAATTTCTTCAGGTATGTCTCTGAGATGAGTACTTATCAAAGGTGTTGACATAGTATCACCCAGTAATCCACAGGTTTATCATCACATTCTGCAAAAAACTCACTTTGGTGGTGTAACAACAGTTTGAAGGTCATAATAATCTGTGAAGGTCAATTTCCTGAAGCATGGTTCAAAGCTTTTGCTACACCCAGGGGTGAACTGGGTGTTTTGCTGAAGCCTACTTCAATCAAGAGCTACCTTGTGAATAATCAAGAAATACTGCACAAATACTTCTAAGATCCACTTTTCTAATCCAAAAATGTGATAGGATGCAGCCAACCATGGTAATTCAACTTGGAACAACTTACTATCAGATAGAAAACATGTTGGTAGGCAGAAAGGTGCTGGAGACTTTAAAGACTTCAAATGTTTTCTTGAATAGAATATACACTTTTTTTACTTGTCTGTTTTCCCAAATGTGTCATTTATCTGCTGCAGCAGAGCCTTTTCTATCCAAGGCAAGAGAATAAATTTGGGGGGGGGGGGGGTGGAAACACCACCCTCTAGCAACTTCACTCTCTAAATTCTATGCTTCTCTAAACTTCTGTGACCAATTGAGTTTACAACCTCTCACACAAACACTGTGTATGCAGATCTCTCTACCACAACATACCCCATCCTTAGACTGATATTGTAGCCCAAGGGAATGCAGGGACATCTCCTGAACAAACAGTGTAAATTAGCTTACTAGAACAGAGGCAGGAGAAATTAGCGATCAGTGGAAACATTTATATTGAACTTCTTTTGTGTTGAAGTTAAGGGCCTTCATTTGCACTTCAGGAGTTTCTTGTATCTGTTTTTACCTTAGGCTGTAACTACACATGCTTTTTTCTCTCTTCTCCCATCCACCTCTCCCATTTCCCACAGTTACTAACACCTCAGAGTAATTCTTAGAGAACATCCTAGGCACATAGAATTTTTCCCAAACCATTCAGCCTGGAAAGGACATCAGGAGGTCTTTTATGAGACCTGTACTTGTTACATGGTTAGTTCTGAGCTTCGATCAGGTTTCTCAGGGTTCCCTCTCTCTTGGGCTTGAAAGCCCTCTAGGACAAAGAAAAGGTGTAGAGCTGTTCTGCACAACCTGTGCCACTGCTTAATCATCACTGTAATTATTTCCACCACACTCCTCATATCCATTTGGAACTTCCTCTGCTCAGTTTACCCTTCTTTGTTTCCATCCTCTGACCAGACACAGCTGTGAGGAGTTGGTCTCTGTGCCCTTTTCAGGACATCTGCTGTTTGGCAGGTGATGTTCCTCTTAAGACTAGTCTAGAGACAGGGTTCTTCACTAAGAAACTTCTTTCAGGTTTTTACTTAAGCACAAATGAATGCTGTTGCAGTACACCTGAGAGCAGTGTTGACAGCAGCACAAGAACACTTGTGAAGAGGAGGAAAACCATTAAAAATGTTTGGTTTACTGACAATTCGAAACCAAAACAAGTTCAATAGTCTGAGCCCTATTGATTTCTTATCTTATAAAAATAATTTCGGGAAGGGATTGACTTCAGGAAGTTCAGTCTCTCTCTGGAAGGGTTGACTGCATAATTCCGCAGATACAAAAATCCAGTTGTATACAGTTACACTGTGTTCTACTTTGTGCTGGCACAGCAGTCATTACGATCAGCAGGACTTTTAAGTTCAAAGCTGTCAGTGAGCTCTATCTCTTTAGTCAAGTAAAACAGCTTTGTTAAAATACTTTTTCCGCTTCTGTGTATTTTTGGTGGGGAGTTTTTTGTTTGTTTTCTTGGTTTTTTGTTGGGGGGTTTGGTTTTTTTTTGTGATGTGAAAAAGAGAACATGAAAGCATAAAACCCAGATTCATAGATGTAAGGAAAAAGGAATACCTGTCTGAATACCCACCCTTCATTTCCCGGTCAAAACAGGATATTTCCCCATTTTATTAATCTTTCATCTTGTGTATTTCAGAGGTCAGATTTTAATAAGAATTAACCTTGCCTATGTGTGTAATTCCATGTCTGCATTTTCAATGCTTAATACTACAAATGCATTTAAAAACCAGGCCTTTTTCAGTAAAATTGACAAATTAGGTATGTCAATTAAATTTTTCACGCAGTTTAGATTTGCAAAGGGCACATGCTTGTGAAGAATCAGAATTCACCTGCCCCACCTTCACTAGCAACTTGCACAAGAATTTTTTCAAGTTCCTATGTTTTCTTGGACAGCAGTAACACAAACCCCCTAAAGTCTCATAACACCCTTACATTTTTCTTCCTATGTTTTCTTCTACATGTTTCTTCCTATGTTTTTCCTTTAATAACTTTGCTGAATGATTTTTCCTTTCTTCTTTCTTTTTGGGTTTTTTTTGGGTTTTTTGTTTTGGTTTGTTTTGGTTTTTTTAAATTTTAAATTTTTTTCTATTTGTAAACTCTTATCAAGCACTTTAAACAAGTTAGTTTCTCTGACAGAAGGGTTATGGTAAAAGAAATAATGAAAATAGAACAGCAGATCTACTTTAAACTCAGATCTCTACCTACCAGATCTGGCTGATTTTTGAAGATAAATTAGTCCATTCGTTTTTTACCACTTTTGTGTTTTTCTGAATGCAACTCTTCTAGAGTTAATCAACAGGAATTTGTTGCTGTTACGTTCAGAACTTGTGTACAAGATGCTAATAGGCCTGTCCCTTGTGCAGCTCTGCCACCCAGTCCTTGGTGAGTCACTATGGTAGTAATGCAAAGGAACTCAGGAGTTTATGCCCTTGGTGAATTTCTCTTAAGCATTGATAGTTGGTATTTCAGTAATCACTAAAAAAAGCTAACCAGGTTTGCCAAGAGGACAAAATGCTGCAGCAGAAGGGTGATAGGCTGTGTGTCTGATCACCAGACTCCAACCAGGCATCAGTACAGGACAGAGATTATAATTTGTAAACCATTATTACTCATAGCAGTCAAGTGCCAATGATAGGAAGGGCAACAAATGCAATTTAATTTGTAATTGGATGATATTATTTTATTTATTAGATATTATATATTATATTTTATATATTGTGTATCTGTTATTATATTGTATCTATTCTCAACACCCTAGGCAAAGCAAACCATTCCTCCTCACCAAAATCTTTTGCCAGTCACAACGAGGACACTCTTGCATGGCATGCATTCCATTGCAAATAAGCCACAATGTTTATAAGTAGTCACCTACTTTATAAGTTCTTTCACCTACTCACGTAAATGATTTTTCTTGCAGCATGGCACATACAGCCCTGACTTTTTGTTTGCTGTAGTCCATTCTAACTTTCCTTTCTCGTGACAAAGAAATTCGTGGAAAGTCTGAAAACCATGCAAATAAATATCTTAACCTGTTCGTTTTTTGCACATTTTAAAAACTACCTAAACCAAAATAGAATCCAAACTGTGACATTAAATACTTTAACATTGTAAATTATGGAGGCAGATTAAGTCACTGAGTGCTTTGCTGACACAGCAGATGATACTGCACACAATAGGACCCTATAAACATTTATAGTACCTAAAACCGTAATATGTGAAGATTTGAATTAAAGAAATGCCTGAGTTTTTAATAATATTAATGTTAAATTTGCTTTATTAATAATTTATTTTACATTTCTGACTTCTTTAATTTCTTCAGGATTTCTTCACAACTACTGAAAGGAGGTTGTAGTGAGGTGGGTGTTGGTCCCTTCTGCCACATCTCAAGTGAAATGATGAGAGGAAATGGCCTTAAGACTCCAGAAGCAGGAAAGGTTCATCTTAGATATTAGAAAGATTTTTTTCACTGACTGAGTGATTAGGCATTGGAATAAGTTGCCCAGAGAGGTGGTGGAGTCATTATCTCCAGAAATGTTCAACAGGCATCTGGAGGTGGAGGTTTGGGATATGGTTAGGGATGATTATGTTGGTTCTGGGTTTAGGTGATATTGAAGGTCTCCTCCAACCCTGATTCTGTGAAAAGACTACAGAGTATCATGTGTACAAGACCAGCCATAATAACAGTAACACTCACTTCTTTTCCATGTTCTAAAATAATTTAAAATAACAAAAATGTTCAAAGGAATTTATCTTCAAACTTATCAAGTTACTTAAAAGAGGAATCACTTTTCATAATAGCAATTTTTAATTATAGATTAATGTTGGTGTTATTGCTTTTCCTCCCATTTGGATTTAAGCAACTGTGGTCTATAAGCTACAATTTCTAACCTGAACTTAGCAAACCATTAGGAGTACTCTAAAATAAAAATGGATTTTCAATTTCACTTTTCCACACAAATTCACCATAACTAACAACAGCTAACTGCTTTATTGGATGGCCTGGATAACCTCTTCTTATATCATAAAAGGAAGTCAGATCAAGATATTTCTTACCACTACTTTGTTATTTTGATCCTCTATCATTAAAAAAAAAAAAAAAAAAAAAAAAAAGACAGAAAATGAAAGGATCAACTATAATTTCTCAAGGCCAGTTCACTTATTTCAGGGAGTCCAGAATAATAGGCCACACTCAAAACACTTTTAGTTTCTTCTCAAACCTAGTTAATTCTCACTAAACTCTTGAATTATGTTTGCAGTTAACTTTAGTCGAATCTACATCCTTGTAGCCTCGTAGAGTTAAAGTGTGTGAGAGAAGGAATTTGGAAAATAAGCTCAGTATCCCTGACCTGAAAATCCAGGAAGGAGTATTCCATGTTATATTCAATATAGTAAGAGTACCCCTCCAACAGGCTGCCACATTTAGTCAGTCTAATTGCCCCTGGATTAAGCTTGAGGCTGAGTGGGCACCCTGGAAACTGTTTCTTGGGCCTCCAAATTATAACTCAATATCTATAGTTTCTAGTTTCTAGTCTTGCAGACATGCCATAGCATGAAGACTTTCTCATCTTTTTCAATAGCCTTATAAATTCCACCTCAGAGGATTAAAATACTTCACAAAAATGCATGGAGATCCAGGACAGTTGTGGGTTTGAAATCCATAAATAACTTTCTTTTTCTGTAACGGAGAATCAGTGTACAAGGCTGTATTATAGTCACTATGTAAAGACACTTAAGAATGGTCTAACAGCTAGAGAAATGCTGAAATTATTTCTTCTATACTGTATATCAGTGAATCTCAATATGTTATTTCTGCCTAAGAAATTCAAATACAGTGAAGAAAATGTGTAA
The DNA here is from genome assembly GCA_026261815.1 of Monarcha castaneiventris obscurior. Lineage (NCBI taxonomy): Eukaryota > Metazoa > Chordata > Aves > Passeriformes > Monarchidae > Monarcha > Monarcha castaneiventris. Next base: position 2,960,101 of record JAMPIT010000635.1, read on the forward strand.
ACACAAATGACTTTATAATATAGTAACACAGAAACAATTAAGATTGTTTACAGCTGTGTATATATTCACATCCTTCACATCAAAAAGTGAAGGAAACATTTTCAAGTTTACTTCATCTGTGTTTTGAATACAGTGTTTAAGAATACTTCTGGTGACAGTGCTGCCAAAAATGAGTCCTTTTAATCCTGTGTATTCTTTGTGGCTGTTTTCCATTCACATTGCAATCCTCAGAATGCAGCCCTAGTTCAACCCCTCAACCCCACCCATCAGAATGAAATCAAAAGTGAGGATCAGGATGTGTGGCAAGGGATACAAAAAGCAGCTAGGACCAGTCTTTCCAGCTATCTATTTATCTATTCTAAAATTAGATAAACTTCTGCTTAAAAGAATGTAGGAGATACTTTGCCCTTCAGTTATGTCTAGTAAATTACTCCAAGTGGTGGCTAGCATGGTCCAAGAGCATCAGAATGCTTGGTGTCACATTGATTAGCATGCTGGGGTGCCTCCCTGTGATTCACTGACCTGCCAGGAGGCTCTGCACATGCCTGGATTTCTGTTTGGTTTGTTCTCACTACTTATTTTTGGTGCTTGTCAGAAGCTATGGGATCTTGAATCAAAATAAATCTTGCATAGTAATGTTTTGTTGCAAAAGATTCTACCAATATTAATGTGAAATGGGTCAGAAAGTGTCAGGATCTTTTTATTCTCTGGCCCCTTCTGCACTGTAGAGTTTTGCCCTCATAGAGCACTACAGCCATTTTGAGAAACAAGTAGACCCTTTCCTGTTTCAAGTTTATGCAGCCTTTTTCTGTGCATTTAATAGTAGGAAAGCTCTGACTGTATGTAGAGTAGTTGCAGGTGGAATTGATGTGAGCCATTTATTTAATGTGGGTGTGGGGGACAGGAAGGAATCATTACATTAGAATGGAAATAAAGAAAGGTTTCATTAGATGCACAATGTGAAGAAAAAAGGCAATTTCTGAAATTAAAGAAAAATACCATATAGTAGTTAGCAGAATTCTGAGACATTTAGGGCACTTGTTTAGAATAAAAAGCCTGCACTTAACACTACTGCAAGTAGCCCAATTGATTAAAGATATTTTCAACCAATTGAGTAAAACCGTAATTTTGTTATCTTCATTATATATGTTAAAGCTGGTCGAGTTTATCTGTGTTTCTTGCTGCTACTAATTTTAGAGCAGAGGATTTTTGTTTTGTCATTTTTCATTTGTTGCTGTTTCTGAAAGGTCTGAGATGATTTTTTGCTTGTTTGTTTGGAGATTTTGATGAAATAGTTTATTTGTATTTGGTCTCTGTACTATTTTTCAAGGGTAAATAGAGGTTGGCAAGTAATCTTGTTTCCCTTTCTTCTGTCATAAATACTCATTGAAATCTTTTGTCCTTCAGCGTGACAGATATCAATTTGAAACGCAAAGGGAAGGGAGCATTTGGAGAAAGAACAAGTGAATTGTATCCAAAATGTCATCTCTATACTATTCAAATAAATAGGTAGTTTTTCCTCTCTTTTTAAAATCCCATTTCCCAAAACTGATATTTTCAACTGATTTGAAACTTCAGAATCAGACATTTCATATAGCATTTCCAAAATTGCAGGCAGTCCTTACCACCAGAAGATTCTGGGAGAGCACAGAAAATCATTGAACCCAAGAAGTATGGGTAGATATTGCTGCTCACACACCTAGAATCAGATTGATAATTCCACAAGAGGCATATATGGAAAAGGGAAAATATTATCTCGTCCAAAAGAGAGTATTACCAAGACCAAAGGACTATTAGCTGGGGATTTAATGAAATGTGATATAGAAAATTTATATTGTTTTTTCCCTCTGTCTGCTGCAGCTAAAAGATATCTCTTGGTCAGTTTATCCTTTTTTAACCAATACAGTGCATCACAAAATTAAGATAATGATGTAGAACACAAGAGATAAATACAGAAGCTGTCTGTCATTGGAAAAAAACCAGACAGGAATATAAAGCACTCACTTGAGGATGCTGAGGTCTAAAGCCTGAACATTCCTGTCAAATGTTGTATGCTTGCAAATTTCCAAATATTAATAATAATGAAAATTTTTAGCTTTTCAACACAACCTACAGGAGAGAACAAATAAGAGCAAAGAGAGAGGAAATTCATCTACTAATAGAGGTGCTCTGCTCTTTTCAAATCAATTCAAAGGACTCTTGAGCCTCTAACACTGTTAAGTTTCTTAGACAAAGTCAAGAAATTTAATATTTCCTTCTGTTTTGGGATCAGTTTTATCCAGCTTGGATTTCTCTTTTGGTATCTGTAAAGTGACAGGGAACAAAAAGGGAAATCATTCATATTTTGTCAGGCTGTCAGCTATTCAAGTGCTATAGTCACAGTACCTGCTCATCACAGAATTATTAATATTTTTAAGATCATTTCTCCACAGTCATTAAACACAACAAAAGACAATTGACATATCTCTGGTTTCTGTAGTCACCTCTAGTTTTTAATTACAGAACCAGAAGAGAACAGTATCTGTTCTGTGTTTTTGGTCTTTCAGCTGCAAAGAAATACAGAAAAGTAAGCAGTCCTGACAAAACGCAGTAAGAGAGGAGAGCCAAAGGAAGGAGTTGTCTCGTACCATGTCAAGGGCACTTGTCTGGGAGAAAAAGCTGGAGCATGCATGAATTAGGACAGTGGAACTATAACAGAGATTGTGGAAGAAGAAACTTAGGCTGCCTTGCAAGAGAATGGGGAAATGCTGAAAACACTGAAACAGCCTTCTTGAAATGAAATACAGCATAATGTTCAGAATCAGTTACATTCAAATATGCCCAAATTAAATCCTGGAGTTGCATGAAGTGACTGAAGGAATTAAAAAAAAAATAATATTTAATTAGACTTAAAAATAGAATATATTTTATTTTGCAATACTAATTTTTCAAACTCATTTTTTCAACACCAGTGATTCTAAGGATCTGAGACTGTTTATCACTTAATTTCATTTCTGCTAAACACCATAGACTCCTGAGTTCTCATTGACTCATATTTGCACATTTTTCTCTGAAAACTTCTTGCATTACAAGACTTCAGGTCCCTTCTCATATATTCCTGCAAGCAACACTGAACACAGCAAAGGTGCAGCTACAGTCTTTTCTGTTCCTTACTTCCAAGGGAAACCTGAAGTCTGCAGCATGGGAGTAGGACTAAGTGAAAGTCATTATTGACTTTTAACTTTCCATAGCTGTTGAAGTAACCAGTACCTTTTCTCACTAGGCTCAAAATGTTCGGGATGTCTTCCCTCAATTTTGACAGTTTCTAGTTCATCAAATCTCTACTTAACTTGCTTCCTCTAGTCACTGCCATAAGTTTTGGCCCCTTTTTAAGCTAAACCCAGCTTTACTTCTGTAGGTTCTAGACAAATAGGTCCTACAATTACATCTCTGCACATGCAGAGTACCTTGTCTTGCTATTTCCCAACTTCTATCAACAAACAATATCATTAGATGTCAAACTTTGTCATATTCCTAACTCAAACAGTGTCAGTTAATGGTTTTATCCTGCTATTTTCCAGGAACTGTTCTTTCACCTTCCTACCCACAGCTGTCATACTACTCTATATGTAGCACCCTTAATGATAGAGAAGATTGATTACAACTTGAAAGATCATCTTACGCTTTAGCACTAACAAATACTTACAGAGAATTTATCTGTAGCTACACTGCTCACTGTTTCTCCTTTTTGTGCAATTCAACCTGGCAGTATATCTTAAACTAACCTGTTTAGTCTACACTAATCTTTAAGGACACCTTAAAGGCAATGCTTTCTGACAACTCACCTTTAAATCCTCATCAGAGATTATACAACAGCAAGACCACTGACAGCAGGATATGAGATTTTGATGGGAGATAATTATTCAGGTAGAACTTCAATAAAGCAGTTGTGTTTGAGAAACCTCATCTGACGCTATGTTTGAGAAACTCCAAATCGTTTAAATCGGATTTATGAAGTCAAAACTGTTAGGCTACCAACTTGGCAGCTACTTAAAATGAAGACTGTAACATGAATGGACTCCTAAATTGAAATTATTTCTGAAAGTTATGACAGATGGACAAGGCTGGTGGTGAATAAATTTGTAAGATGTGAAGAAGACAGAGGGTTAGCAACATTAATGGCTATACTGATATATATATGACATACTCCAGGTACAAGGGGACAAAGAAATTATCTACTGTCCCTAAGGTGTAAGTGAAAGGTTGAAAGAAACTGAGGTTCTTCACTGGTCTGAAAGAGATAAGGTCCACCAATTTCTGTAGCCAATAGGACACGATAAGCCACGTGAATGCAATGTACTTGCTTTGATGTCTCAGTGTTACAAATTCAGTTGAAGACAACATGCAGATCAAGAGCAGTGTCACCTGTTTAACGTTTTGTCTGAAAGGAGAGGTGGCCACTACCAGCTGAGATGTCTGGAAATATTTTTTTGTGGATGCTTACTGCAGAATTGACACACACACCTCGTGAATGTGTAACAAAACATATTTATAGCTTTCTCACATTTCTTCAGTAAGCTCTAGTAGGGCAAATGTATGAATCAGACAAATCAGAAGCATTTAAGATATATGGTGAAAAACATAATTGAGTTTTTTGAAACACATGAATTTGGAGTAAAATTAAAAACTTATAATTTTGATGTGTCTGATTCTATTTTTTTGGCAGAGAAAATGAAAAAAAAAATGGTAAGGAGTAGACAGACACATTAAATAATGTGTACGGCTCAGCTATAACCAAAATATGTACATAGTATCAGTACTACAAGCTTTAAAAAGAGATAAAAGGTGCCAGTCATCAAATGGATGCAGTCACAACTCATTGAGAATAATAGGAATGCACAGGGTTCCAGACAACTAAAGAAAACACACTGTAAAACCCCTGTTGACAAAAAACAGCTGCAGAAGGGAACCACCTGACCACCCAGTCTAGGTAATTCTGCACAACATAAGAAAGATGAGTCCTGAGATGAAGTGGGAAGACAGAGAAGCAAAAGTAATAAGCATGACAGAACAGGAAAGCTAGGCAGATATGGGAATGGCACATGATTAAGACAATCCACCAAAGGGAAAAATGTTTACCATGTGTGAAAATGCCCAGTGCTTCTTTTGCATATGCCAGCTGAACAGTCACAAACCTCCAAAGCATGTACAAAGACAAACACAGAAACTGGCTCTGAGCAGACCACTGAATTGTTTTGAGCTTCTGTACAAACCACACAAATGGAGGCAGGTGAAACGCTCACCACATTACCTATGGAGAAGCTTAAAAGGCCACATGAACCAATATTAAAAGAGCAGCATTAGCCCGCTTCACATCAGCATTAACAGAGAAAACACTATACAAGGAAACAGCCTGAAAGCATACGGGAGCCTCCAAGCTGGCAAAATATAGAAGCTCCCCCTCCAGGAAGCCAGAAGAGACACATCTTGATACAAAGCCTAATTTTAAAAATTATTCTTTTAAGTTCAACAGATCGTCAATTTTAATTTACAAGTCTTAAGGAGCTACTCAGACAGATGAAAGTCATGCCAGCAGAATCAACACAGACCTCAACAGAAATGATTAGTTAAAAGACAATAAAATTACAGATGTATTAAAGAAAATAGGTGTTTTCTAAGTTGCTGTACAATCAATGAAAAATCACTAAAAGATCATAGGAAGAGATGAAACATATTTCCACAGTACAATGATGAAGAAATGGTTGCAGAATCCAGTTATGTGAAGGACAAAACAGATTTCCTCCTTTATATTTATAGTCTCTCTCATTTTTTGGTTGCCATTTCTTTTCTACAGGCAGTAGATCCAGCTCAGGAATCCAGTGTCATTGGCAAAACTAAAAAAAGTATTTTGAAAGGCCATGAGTCCTCCAGAAGCCATCATCCTCAAATGAGACTATGACATGACTACTCCTGATTTAATAAGTTGGAAATGGAAACTAGGTTTGATTCTAATCTTAACAGCCCCATACAAAGAGGAAACCACTGTGAATGTGAACATCTAAGTGAAAGCAGTCAGTTTGGCAAGTGTTGCATGCTAAAATTGAGCACTTTAAGCCACTTGTGGGAGGAAAAGAATTTTGTTCTCATAACAATTTCTTCTGTCACAAGGGTTTGAAATTCAAAAATAGGAAAAAATTTTATTTTCAGGACATGTTATACCACCATGGGACATATTCCTACTCATGCTCTGCTTACCACAAGCATAGTCAACAACTTTATCTTTCCTTCTTACTTAATAAAGACTTGGAATTTTGCCTTTTGAAGTATTTTGTCCTGAAAAGGCTCTGTGTACTCAGGGTGAGCTATTTGTTCTGAAAAATATTACAATCTTTATAGCTGAATAAAAAAGAAAAGAACAAATAAAAGAATATTCTCAAGTCAACTTATCCACGAAGTTCTTCACTGATGGGATATGCCTGTGAGAGAACTCTAAGCCAGAGTACTGAAGAATGACATCATGGAATGGCTGATTGCAGATGTCAACTGTGAACTTTAAACATACCATCTTTTACTCATAAAAAAGTCTACTAAACTTCTAGCTGGAAGGAAATTTTCATCACTGACAGATTTCTTTGGACAAACTCAGATATGAAATACCTATTTTCTAGACCTTCAAAAAGACATGTCTAAATGTATGTCTACTATATGGCTAAAGTATCCTTGTATTCAATATTCACAACATTTCAAAGTTATTTGCTATTAGTAAGGGATTTAAATTCAGGATAAATGCATATCCTTCATTCCTATTAAAGTCTGTGAAGCCAATATTTAGCCCCAGGCCTGTATCTAGGTTTTCTTTCATCCAGCAATTTGAAAGATTTTCTCCTAATGTTTCCACTCCTTTGAACATGCTGAACTAAGGGCTGGAAAAGGTGCACTAGAAGGCTTCTCCTTCAAAAATAAGGAAAGAGGAAGAGGGTTAAGTCTCTGAACTCTAATGGATCAGTAGAATAGGTTAATTGTAGAGTAAAATCAATCATGAGAAATCGGAAAGGCAGAATGACAGGTGATTAAAAAATGATCAGTCCTCTCAAACATCACTGCAGTTCAGAGTAAGTTCCTGATGAGATATTAGGTGAGCAGGTGTACATGAAAAAGATTGCTTCTTAAAAAAGCCCCAAACAAACAAAAAAGCCCCCAAACAAATGAAAAAAAACCCGCCAAAATTCCAAACCTACAAGCTTATTTTCCTTTTGATTATTCTGTGGCTTATTACAGATGAGATTCTGGAGATTTTGTGCACAGGCTGGAATTTATCTCATTGACCAGCTGTGAATTCCATCATACCGTGATGTCTCAGCTGCCACAAAGTGGAGGTATCTTGCAGGAGCAGGGAAAAAGGCAGAATTGAACACATTACTCTTCAACAAAACAAAACAAAACAAAACATATCCTTCAGCTCCTCTGTCTTACGATTTGACATCCATAGTGAACTGAAATATCAAAGAAGGATCATTTTCCAGTGACACAGATGAGTGCCTAAGGCATATTTCAGCACAGGAGAGAACCTGACCCAGCACTTACTTTCTGGTGTGCCACCCCACACAGGGGATGTTTGTGTGAACTGCTGTAACACTTGTTACAGAATCAGAAAAGCACACAAACAGTGATGACAACATTAAGCAGCTTTTATGGGCCGTACTCACAAATTTCTGTTGAACATAACTAGAGAAACACCTGTGTTAAACAAGATCTAGCTCATCCAGAGTGAAAATATACTATTAAATATGCACTAAAATCTTCATTTGAGCTTGAGGCAGAAAAGGGGCACTCCTGCAGTACTTTCAAGGCCAGAAGTGTTCTCTCTCATCTGAATCTGAATGGAGGAAATTATTACCTAAGAACAGAAATCTAGGACCTCAAGATCGTTTGGTTTGGCTAGAAATGAAACACTGGAACTTTTTTTTTTCTGATCTATTTTGTGTTCATGCCTCATGAATATACCTTACATGTGATTACACGTGACCAAGAAGATGAAAAGAAGCTGGCTGTAATGTCCTGGACTCTCCAGACTCCTAGCTGGATTTCCAGCACCCTAGAAGAGTCAGACAAGGTGCAGCATCTTGCAGAACCTCCAGCATTATCCACTATAGGGGAAGGGTTCAAATTCTTTGACAATTTCCTACTTTTTTTAGGATGTGAGTGCTCTACAGAGTTCAGCATTTTCCGCATTTAATTTTCTGATTTGGAAAAACAAATCAATATCACAAAATTTTAACATTTCTTCAGGAGCTTTAAATTCTGTGGAAATTCTTTCCCTCTGGTGATGGAATCACGCATTGTTATCATCTACCATATCAGAAACAGGAAAAATTATCTGAACATAACTTCTGAGTGTCATCAGCTGCACATCTTCTTAACTTCAGAGAAGCTACATGAGCATTATCTTAACATTATAACAATTACTATTATCCAATGGCAATGAAAAATAATATACTGCTGACTATATGAAAGAGCAGCATGGCCTTTTTCATGAACAGTAAGCTCTCTGTTCTTTCACTGAAGAAAGGCCTTGCAGTTCCACCAACATCACTGTTTTCTATGTTCCAAAAATCAGACAGAGAGGTTTTTGGATATCCCTCTTGAGTGCTCTGATGGTTGATCCCACAACACCACAAGTCCAAACATTTTTCAGTGCAAGATTTTCATGCTAGTACATTCTCGCATTCTGTTTCTACCTCTTGATCCATGATTATATTAGTTTGTCATATTATACTAGAAAAAAATATAGATCTGCCCTATGTATCACATTATATCCACATCTTTATCACCAATATTCTTTAATTTTTTCCAAGATAACAGCTGCAAAATATTTGCCTTCTGCTCACATGTAGGCATGCAAAACCTGAGTAAGAAACCTGCCAAACAGATCTCTTTTTTTATATTGTATTTGGCAGGACATCACTCAGCAACTCATCTTTGATCAGATTCTGCAACTGTCAGTGACTGACAGAGATTGCTTTATCACCACTCTCTAGAAAGAGGAAGTGAATGCTCCTAATCTAGGCAGCCTGATAAGCATTTTCTTCCTGGCTTCCCCCCTACAGTTCAGTCTGGTCAGAATCTGCTTTTTAAAAGATATTTCTATCTCTCCTAATTGCAAAAGAAAGTTTTGTAGTTTTTTAGTGGGACACCAGAGCACTTTCATTACATCAGAGAACCATGAACCTGAGAAGAACCTGAAAAGAGAGCTGCTGGGTAATGATGCTGTTTATGGCCCAATTCCAATTCTCTGTATATCCTCTCTTTCTCCTCACCACAACCCCACAGGGTGTCACTGTGAACCTGGCTGGAGATAAAAACAGGAGACAAGCTTTTTGCTGGAATAATTTTAGGTGCATAACTCTTTGACAGAGAAAACAGCTGTTTGTGCATTTTGTGGTGGGGGCGGGGAGGGGGTTGTGTTGAAACCAAATTAACTTTCCTGATTTCCTTGCTAAACCTGAAGAAGAAACCTGGTCTGGAAACATAGAAACTAATTTTATCCTCAGCTCCACTTGGTGCTTTTTAGTGCCTTTGGCTGACAGTAGTTAGAGACCACAATACAGGAGGAAGATGACAGAATTTTCTTGGATGTTGTCAGGAAGTATTGATTCTTAGCAGAGCTAATCCTTACCATTCATAGCCTATGTATTCTGTATCCTTTTATATATATATATATATATATGTATGTATATATAAAAAAATATAAATACCCATATGTTATATGTAGATTCTCTGTGTCAAATTGTAGAACTCAATATTTAATAAATCTCATCTACCTTCTGAATACTTCTGAATGTGTACTAACTTCTCTATTTACTCTCAATTTTCCAATCTCCTGACACCTTAATTTAAAATATTCTCATTTAAATCCATAGATCAATAAATTAAATTAAAATCTAGTATAAAATCTAGACAGACTGCGTGTTTTGCAAGAAAGAGTACCAGAACATTCAGAGCTCTTTGAAGGTCTCATGAAACTCATAATTTCACCTAAAATTTAGCACTTCATTTTCCACTTAAATCCTGAGTTTTCAACTATAAGGAGGATTCATGCTTTTTTATCCAATCCAACATTGTGTTAAACTGTTTTTCACTTAGGGCAGAGATTTCTATGTGTGCTAACCCATGGTAGCATCTGGCTTCTTGGCAGGTTTCGTAGACGACTGGCAACTTACAACTAACATGTCTGTCAGATGGTAAGGCGGCTGCTGATGGGCTGTGCCTGGATCACTTCCCCAGATGTCTTCCTTTTTAAAATTCCCATTAACTCTATCAAATCTGGGCATCTGTCTGCAAACAAATTAACATGTACTTTTATGAAATGAGGAGAGATGTGTTTTTTCTGTAATTGACTGTTCTGTACCCTTTCGGTAGAAACATCATAAAGTTATCCTTGTGCTATATTTTATTTCAGTTAAGACAGGTTCCCCTTTGTGATATGTCAGTTTCAGTTGCTCTGTTATAATTTTTTGAAGTTATGAGTTTTTTCCTAAGTGTTTGTATCAGATGTTCTTTGTGTCTAGAAGCTGTAAGATGTTTGACCTAGCCCCTCTGAAACTGAAATGAAAGAAAAAAAAAATAAACTTTGGGCATTTCATCCTGTTTGTTCTCCAGAGGCAGAGTATCATTATTCATCCATCTATTTGATGTGGAATTGTATGCCAGTGACTGAGATATCTGTCTGTGTGTTACAAAACTTAATACTGTCATTGAAACACTGCTTTCCAATTTCCTCAAGGCAACAACTTTTTCTGCATTGAATGATCTTTAGTCTACATCACTAATACTCTTTTTTCTTTAATACGGAATGAACCTATTAAATTAGAATAGAGTTTTCATCCCCACATATTTAGACTCTTTAATAAGATGGTGAAAAATTTTGTGACCTTCCTTTTACACACCATGTGGAAATCACCACAGGAACAGATAGCTGAACCAAAGAAAGCAAACAGTGTTGGACAATTGCCTTTTCATAAATTTGAATGTGAGGTCAGTCATTAGCTTTGCCAGCTTTGTAGACAAGCAGCAAGAGGTGTAAACCAGCAGAGATGCAAAGGTAGTGACCTTTAGACAGTGCATTAGATTTAGTTCATTTGTCTTGATTCTCATCAAAAAAGGAATGGTGAAAAGGCACCAAAGAAGCATCTCAAAATGAGGTGCCAAGAAATTTATTTCCTGTTTGTTTTTATCCAGAAAGAATGCTTTTTAGTAAATCCTTTCTTATTTCTGGACAACCATTTAAATAAAATAACAAATAACCACAACAAAAATCCTGTTTTCCACTCCCCAAAGCAAAAATTGTTTCTTGACACATATATGGATCTTTTATGCCAGTTCATAGTGGTAGCCAGGTTGATGGAGTGCTGAAATTTGAAAGGCAAAAATGTACTGTATTATCTCAATTTGCTGAATGCCATGAAACCTTTGGGGAGGGGAAATTGCTATGCAAAAGAACTGCCTAGAATATTGACAAATCCTATTGGTAAAGCTAATTAGTCTAATAATGCCCTACTAGGCTAAAGAAAAAGAAAAACTCTCTGACAATAATGGAACTGGTTGCCTGGGAGAAATACTATGCCTTGCTCTCCTGTTTAGAAGTAGAATCAAACAGTTCTGAGTTGAGTACTGAAATTCCCAGACTGTGAACTACACTTGCAAAGGAAGATTTCCAGCTACATCTTCTTTGCTAACATATGTTCAGAAACATTTTGAATCAAGAGTTACCTTGACATTCTGCTAGAGATTTTAAATGCAATGAAATTTTTTTCTTTCTGAATTTTTTCGGTTGGTTGGTTGGTTTTGGTTTTTTTTCCCTGTAGTTTGGCAGCGGGAGAGAAAGGCAGAGGAGAGGGAGGGGGGGATGGGTCTCTTTTTTTGTTTGCTTGTTTGCTTTTTGTTTAAGAACAATTGATTAGGAAAGCATTCACATGTGCCTTGATTCACATAATTTTTGGCCCTATTTACAATTAGAATATAGCTCCTTGATAATATGATTCTGATACTATTTACATTCATAAAGATAGACTACATAACAATTTTCATACATCACAGGATAGTTACTAATTGTTTGAAAGTTTTAAAAAGGTTCACCAAACTAGTCTTCCTAAAAAAGACATCATAAAAAGCAGTCATTTGGCTCTCTTTCAAGTTTTGGCTTTCACCTGTCCTTTTTAAACATGTTCAGTAATTTTTCTAATAAAGATTTGAGAAAAAAGAATCCCCTTCAAAAGACCAGAGTGTTCAGAACTCGTAACTTTTCTTATTTTCACCACAAAGTGTAAATCAGAAATTGATTTGTGGCAGTTCTTTTTTACTCATAGCTATGTCAGTAAAACTGATGTTAAAGTTTCATTATATTAGAACTATAAAAAAGCACCCCTTCCAAATTCCATAAAAGTACAAATCACTAATAACTCAACTGTTTTGTTTGAAAAGTATAGAAACGTTAAATGCTGCAGTACTTTACAAAGTAGTAACCAAACTAGTTGACTAATGTTTGCTTTGGGAGGAGAAATAGCTAATAATTTCTGTTAACTGAAAGGAAAACATAATTCTGCCTTTGATTCATATTTTGAATAGAAATTAATTGATACTATTTTAACTAAATTGGTTTATTATATCTTTATACTATTTACAAAATTAAAAATTACAGTTATTCAGGAAAATTATTTTAAAATGTAATGAATGTATTAGGTTTCTACTGACTAAGTCCACATATACACAAGTGTATTTGTGAGATTACAAGCATGATGATTCTGTATACTGTTTTTACATTGGAGTGTTCTGTTGTAGACCAAGTTCTGTTCTCTTCTGCTTCTTTAAAGACATCGTGAGAGTTACATCCTGAGCCACACTCTTTCACTCTTTTCCTCAATTTCAGCAGAACCAGAACTCTCAGGCCCAGGCAAGTTTGGTCTTGTAAAGTTTTGTTTGCTTATTCATTTGTTTGGTTTTGGAAGATGGTCTGGAAAGGAGTTATTTCTCATACCATAATACTAAGAAAAGATTAACAAAGTTCTGTGTTACCACTGCTCACTAGGTATTGCAGGAAAAAAATCTAATGAAGTTGGACCATAAAAGTATTCTTATTACTCTCAATTCTACAATTTCTTTCTTCTCAGTTTTTTATGCCATTATTTCATTGGCCCTTGAGTTTCCCAAGATGCTGGAATTTCCTTTCTCAGAACAAATCAAAACACCCTGAGACTTTAGTGCTGGTTAGTTTTATTTTATTTTCACCAAAGACAAAACCTTTTTATAAGGTTGAATTTTCCCCTCCATGAACAAAGGTAGCTGTAATCTGGGATTACCTTCCTAAAAAGACTCTTCTGATATTTCTTCTGTTTGGGAAAGATGTTCAAGTTGAAACAGCAATATATTAATTTAAAAAAAGCAAACATATCATAGAGTTAAAAATTCATAGAAAAGTTCAAGTTCAAAGTGACCTTAAAGGTCATCTAATTCCAACACTTTCCAATAGATTAAGTTGCTTAGAGCTCCATCCAACCTGGCCTTGAACACTTCCGTGGATTGGACACCGACAACTTCTCTGGGCAACATGTGCCTTCATAAATTAGTTCAAATTGCTATCTGATGCAAGAGTTATCCAACCAGATATTTCTCTTATTGTAAACTCTTTTCAGTTTCTAAGTTTTATTTTTTTTTTCTAAGATTTTTCATACTTTTCACTAGAGCTACCCATCCAGAGGATGATATTGATAAGCTACTGGCAGTGGATATATAGGGGGAAAAAAGAAAAAGATGATATACATGACATGAAATTCCTCTCATGCATTCTTCTGTCAATCACTGAATGAGGGAAACCTTGACACGGGGGAAGCAATGTGCTTGATAGGTGCCGTTAAGCCCCTATTTCAGAAATTGATCTAGTCTCTGTTTTACCACTCTTATTTCTTTGACATTCTCATTTGTACCAGTGTAATGAAACATTGTTATCTATGATCAACTACTCTTTCCATTAAAAAAGTATGTCACTTATGTAGTCCACTGATGTATTTTGCGAGGGTTTTTTTTGAACAGAAAAATAACATTTCCTATTCATCATCTATAAAAACTAGTAGATTTCACAGACCTGTAGATATTTCTCCTCTCCGATGTCCTCTCAGAGCTTTGTCTCCTACACTAAAGTAGTCTTTGGACACTGTCACGACTGGCCAAAAGCCAGGCATTCATGAAAACAATTCGCTCATTCTCCTCTGCTATAGTTGAGTAGAGGAGAGGCAAAGAAATGAAGGGCTCATGAGTTGAGATAAGGATTAGGAGAAAACACTCTGAAGGCAAAGCAGGCTTTAACTCAAACGGCATAAGGAAAACTTATTATTAACAGAATCAGAAGAGGATAATGAGAGCTAACATAACCCTTAAAATACCTTTTTCCTCTCAGCCCCTCCCTTCTTCCCCCCCGACAGCACAGGGAGACAAAACATGGGGTTTTCAGTCAGTCTGTCACCTGAAATCTTTTTTCTGTTCATTCAGAGAGAAGACTCTTTCTCTTGCTATGTCATGGGGTCCCTCCCACAGGAGACAGTTCACTCTCAGAAGCAGCAGGCCTGTCTGACCTGCTGTTAACATGAGTCCCTCCCACAGGCAAAACAGTCTTCCTAAAACTGCGTGGCAGGGGTCATTTTAGTCCATGAGGTACAGTCTTTTAAGGATAACCTGCTCTAGTTTGGAAGCAAGGGCCCTCTTTCTTTGGAAGCAGGGACCCTCTCTCTGTTCGGGACTCACACTGGATTACAGCTTTTTTTAGCATCTACCCTCTCCAGCATGAACCTTTTCCCACGGGGGAATGCGAGGGGATCTCTGCATCCTCCCATGGACTTCATTAATTACAGGGAGACAGTTTCTTTACTATAGTCCTCACCACGACTTGCAGAGAAATCTCAATTCTGACATTCAGAGCACCTCCTCCCCCTCCTTCTTGCTATTGACCTTGGTGCTGCCATGTTGTCTTTCCCTACATGTCCTCACCTCCTCCTCTTTCTCCTACTAAGAGGAAAAAGAATTGCTGCTCATAAGTAGTAATGTCAGCAAATTCCATTAGTTCAAAGATTTCTGTAGGATTTTGTAGTGCTGACAAGTTGATCTTGTCTGGGTTCTGTGTTGGGGAAATTGCTCACCATGTTTCCTTTGCCAACCGCATGGTTCCCGCCACCACCTTGCAGGTGGTTGGGGGTGCCACAGCACCGGCACCATTCAGCGCTTCTCTTTATGCAGAGTGCCAAAAGGGAGAAACACTGCCACTGTCTCTGCCCTTGTGCTCACAGCACGACTGACTAAAAGCAGCTAAGCAGGCAAAGTTCACTGCGGGCCATGTCAAGATGGCAGCAGCCGCATGGCCGCATGGCTGCTCACAGCACTGGGATAGCCCCGGCACCTCTCCACCCCTCAGAAGAACTGCTCACGGTTTATTTTTTCCTTCTTAAATATGTCATCACAGAGGCATTACCAACTTCTCCACCTGGGCCAGCAGCATGTCCATCTTCAGAGCCGTCAGAGATTGGCTCTGCTGGGCACAGTAGAAACTTCCAGCAGCTTCTCACAGAAGCCATCTCTGTGGCTTCCCCTGCCCCCACCAAAAAAAACAGGCTGTGTTAAACTAACACAGACACATACAAATATATAATGCTATGGTAAAAACAAAGGGAAAACATTTATGCTACTACATTTCACCGAACAGATCAGTATGGAAAAACAAGTTACATTAAAGAATATTTTAGATGTAGTTCTTAACTACTTATACAAACAAATCTATTCATATTCCAAGTGAAAGTTAATGATACATGAATATTAATACGCTGCTGTTTTATCAGACAGAATTGCAATTTGTTGACATTTCCATGTTGTCAAGTTTATCTTAAATGTCTACTGCTCAAGGGCAATATAATTTAAAAAGTGCTTGAAAAATAAGGAAGGGAAGAGATCCTTCTAGTAGTAAAAAAATACATTTAAAAGATGTATAAAATAGATGCTGGAAAAACATTTTTGCTTAGCCCTTTTCTGCTAAAAAGTAGTTTCCTCTAAGTCCAAAAGTTTCACAGAAATTGTAAAATTTACCTGTATTAGAAAAGTCTTTACATTGATCCAGTAAACAAATTAGTAATTTTAGCATTATATGTATATGACAATAGTAAAACATGAATAAAATAGTCAAATAAAAACATTCCATCAAAACACTTCACTGTGAAAAACAGAGAAATAGAAGAGATTTTGCTTTCACCAGCTTTGCTGTAACATAATAGGGTAGGTTGTGTAAACGGGAATTTTTTTTATAGTTAAATGATAACGGCTGACAATATAAGTAAGTGAATTGTGTAAAAAGAGAAACGTAAGAACAGACACACTTGAGATGGCTTACCAGTTTCATAAGAACATAGGGAATTGAAAACCCCAAAATAGAAGGACTTTGTGAACATAAACAAAGTATAAGACCACAAGAAGGTTGTGAAAGTGGCTGAGACCTGCAAGATAGATCTGCGCATGCCCAGAAAGAGGTAAAAAGTTCAACCGCAAGAAAGACAAGCCGTTATCTGACAACCACCAAAGAGGACCACCAGAGGACACTGCACATGAGCCACCAGATGGCAAAGAAGGCAGATCTATGTAAATGATTTCTCTGAAACTATTATAATATCCTTCCCTTTTTGCAAAACCATTATACACATGTAACAGATTGCTGCAAAAACAAATGTATAAAATGCAACCATGTATCCTTAGACAGCTCAGCACTGTAATAAAGCTTTACTCCACTGACTTTGTCCCCAGGTAAATTTTATTATGTGAGCTTGTTTCTCACATCAGTATTATCTAGCTTAGTATTTTCTATGTTTAAACTGCAAATTCACCGATAGTTTTGAGAAAGGAATTTGGAAACCACAGAGTAAGTAATGTCATGAGAGATAGCTTAACTTAATTCTGACTGCTTGTGAGGAGCCAATTTAGTTTTAGTTCATTTCAACACTGATTGTCAGAGGCACATGGGGGAGGCGTTGCACATGTGCCACGAGCAGGAGGCAACTAGGAGAAGCCTTGTCTGTGGGAGGACTTCGCCTGGCAACACCACCCATGGGAGAGCCAGTAGGAGACACTGAATGTTGTGGTGGCTCAGCCCACTCACAGACCAGATGACATCATGTGGGTGGATTTCCCCGCCCACGACAGTGACTCTGAGGGCGGTCCTGAGAGCAGCACTGAAGTTTAGGGGTGCCAACCCTTGGGTGTTACTTTCACAGGCATCTCCTCCTTTCAGTCCAGAAAGATCTATGTTCTTGTGTTCTCTGTTGGTTAAGTTGTGCTTGCATATTCATGAACCCTATTGTTTATATAATTATGTTCTGGAAAGTTCGCTCCAGTTACAATCCCCATTGGTTAATTTGAGCAAGTTCCTCCCTCTGTTTCTTGTTACTGGTTCCCTGTCACCCCTTGTCATTTCCATATTGGTTTATCCCTCGGATCCACCCCTGAATTTTTCCCTGTATAAAAGCTGCTGACAACCCCTCTCCTTGCCTCTTTTGGTTGCATCCCCTTTTGGTTAATAAACCAGATACAGTTGCACCAAGAGGTCCTTCTCTTGTCCTTCGTCTCCGCCTGTTGCTTAACAACAACTTGGCTGCAGCCTGCTCCTTTGAAAGCTGAGGGCAGAAAGCTCCTGAAGGGGCTTGCTCCAACTTACCTTGCACCGAGCGGTTCCCAGACTGGGATACCGAGGCAAGTCGCCTGCCAGGCCTCCGGGCAGCCTAGTGGTCAGCATGACAGGGTGGCACCCAATGTGGGGCTCTCTGGACAGACAGCCAGAGAGTCCTGAAGAAGAAGGTGTTCTGGTCGGCTGAAATTCAGTCGAGCCATGGACTTAGAAACTTTGCTGTTGGGACTACCACCGCCCCAAGTGTAGCACGCCGCTTTTTGTGCAGTGGTGCTCCTGGGGAAGAGCTGACAACCCTCCAGATCCCAATGAGGATTGGCTCTAGGCGGAGGACCTACCTCGAGAGTTTCTGCTTCCCAGACCAGCTTCTTTTCTGAAGGCTGAGACTTGCTTTTCGAGACTTGCATTTGAGTTGAGGCTTTTCGCGTCTTACGCTTTTTGCCCTGGCCACAGCCTGCCTTTTGGCTCTTCTGCCTTCACTGGGGCTTGCTCACCTTCATGTCATCCTGCTTCCCTGTGTGATAAATGTGCTTTGAAGTCCTGTCTTCTGCAACTGTAAAACGTTGGTGTTGCTGTGCAGATGTGGTTGTGTTTAGCATGCAGTGACGGGAGCAGAGGGAACCCGCTAGCTGGTTGGATGACATTTAATGAGCAAACGTGGTGGGAGACAACCACAAGCTCCATCTGCTGGAGCTTGTCTAAAGACCACAAGTCGGGAGGTCACTGTGAGGAAGAGTTCTGGCTTTGTCCCTGAGGCGACCCTCAAAGACCCTCAAGTTAAACTATGCATACTCTAAAAAGCCAAGATGGGGAAGGGAACATGTTAATTAGTTCTAAGAAAATGTTAAATAGTTTCTGA
This sequence comes from Monarcha castaneiventris obscurior, assembly GCA_026261815.1. NCBI lineage: Eukaryota > Metazoa > Chordata > Aves > Passeriformes > Monarchidae > Monarcha > Monarcha castaneiventris. The sequence continues at coordinate 2,978,646 of JAMPIT010000635.1, forward strand.
AGAGTTCTGAATATGTATTCTGACTTATGAATATGTATGTGGCTGATGCAATACCTAGAGTATATAAACCTGAAGTTTCACGTGTGATGGCACATCTCTGACTAGAGTCATGCACCCAGCACTGTTGCTTTTGCTGTATTGACTTTGTTCCCCAATAAAATTTTATTACCTCTTAAAAGGAGTGAGCTTTGTTTCTCACACCTGTGTGCCTGACCAACACCCAGCCTGCTTTGTCTCTGTGTCCCTGCCTGAGCCACCTGTGTCCAACCCTGCCTGCCTCTGAGCCAGCCCACCACCGCGATCCTTGCCACAACCCTGTCCAGGTTTCTGGACCTTGTGCCTGAGTGTCCCCTCACCTTATGTCCAGTCACCCATCACTGCAGAAGCCATCCCCAGGAAGGCAGCATGCACACCCCCCACCTTGTGGATGTCGATGGCACTCCCTGACCTCCAGTGGTAACACCCTCTTTTCCTCTGTTTCCCCCCTCTTTCTCTTTCCTCTCCTCATTGTTTTTCCATTTTCCTTCCTTCTTTTCTATCTATTCTAGCCATCTTCCGTTGGGACAACTCCTCTTTCTTTTTGTTTTTGTTATCAATAAACGGTTAGTATGTTAAGATGTATATTAAGACAACGTTTGTCTTGTTTGACTTAATTTTGTTCCTGACCATCTATTTTTGAAAGACCTCCTGGCAGTTTCCCACAGTGGAATGCAACACCACTTCCCTTAAATTTCCAAATTCTCAGTAAGAGTAAGCCACAGCTGGGAATACAATCCCTTTGCTTTAAAATCACTTTGTTTGCCAAAAGAGAAGAATTTACAAAGAAAGGCAAATTGCTTTACACACTATTGTGACCTCATTGAGAGAAAGAGGAAGTGTGTCAGCAACAACAGCCCCTCTCCATTTCCAGATGGAGTTGTAAGTCTGAAAAATTTTAGTACGCAATGATACCAAGAAATCACCATTTAGCTTCTTTGCATTAACAAATGGCTTTATTAACCTTTGTCTACTCCTCATTGTAATTCTTGAATGACAAAATAACTGTACCTCTATATTCATAATATTTATATCTATAACATTTATAACATATATAATAATTATAGTATTTTTATATATATAAAAATATGTATTTTTTATATATATATAATATTTTGCCATTTTTTGACAACATTTGTCAGCTGTCAGAAAATGGCAAAATGGTAAGAGAAAAAATTCAAGAACAGTACGGAACTTACAAGAAAAGCTCTATAGTTTTTCTATGAAAACTGTGTATTAATGTCAGGTTCCATACTATTAAAATAGCTGTTTAGAGAAACACCTAAGTAAAAGCCTGTAATCAGCTATTACTCTGCACTACATTACAGTTATTGCAAAACAGGTTCCAACAACATATACTGCCACTTAAAAATAATCTTTCCATGTACCATACACTGAAATACTTCTCCCTATCACATACCCAACGTAACATTTCAGATCTTTTCAATGAAAGCTGTAGTTTCCTGAGTTATCATTTCATACTAAATGGTTAAACACTGTAAATGAAAAAGTAGATGCTAATCAATGGTTCATTTTGAGTGGAGAATGGGGAGGAGTGAAGTGATGTTTCATTCAGGTACAACCCCATTTTCTATGTCATAACCATCTGCAAAAAAACATTTATATAAGCACATTTTACCATGAGCTCTAACATCTACTGGGCAAAGCTTTGGCATCACAACAGGATTTTTCACTCTGTCAAGGACAACACACTCACAGAGCAAACAACAGTAACCCAGGGATTCCAACTGCAAGAGGAAATACAGGTTGCTATGTAACTATTCATGTAGGTTTTGCAGCAGCAGATGGACATTTTGAAAGCAGCTGATGCCCATTTGGCTCTTCTACCTTGCATTACCAGAAGTTTGAGTTTTAAAGCAAACCAGCCACAAAATGTGCTGAGCTTGTAGAACATGAGTCTGAATATACCTGATCCTTCTCTCTCATCTTTAGGATACTAGATAAAATAATTTACACTCCTACTTCCTCAGAAGTCAAAGCCCAAAAGTACAGCAGAAATAACTGTCATCTCTTCCCTCCATCATTAAGATAAATTTCAGTTTTCTGAGGTAAGAGTCCTATTGTGAGACATGCACAAGTGGACCACCACAGCTTGTACAGACAATTTTGAAATCCATGGTTCATGCTGTGACTTTTAAAGTCAATTTCATTGCTTCCACAGAGGAGTAAATTAGTAAGATTCCTAATCATTCATGAGAGCATTGGAGGAAAGCATGGTTAAAAATGGGAAAACAGGAAAACTGAAAACAACAGAGATGCAGACAGAGTAGTTGAAACTGTTTGTTTGTAACCTTCATTTAAATAACTAGGTAGATATCAATTTGGCAATGACACTTCATAAAGTCTTATGTTCAATTTCTTGGCTATGTACTTGCAAGTTTCTGTGACATTCAACTTCAGCTGAAGTTGCTTCCCTTGGTCTAGTCTGACAAATGCAGGAGAGCTATTTTTAAGATTCAAAAAGCATTTGGCTTTGAAAAGAAAAAAAAAATACAGTCTTTCTTCTTTGTAAAGAAAGAAGAGAAACGTATAGCATTCCTGTTTTTTGGAGTCATATTGTGGCATATTTACTCTTTCTGTGAAGGATCTCTCTGTCTGATCTGTCCAGCCTGAGGTGTCAGCATTATGGAGCAGGCTCTAAATATATGCAGCCACATGCACAACACTAGATACATTACATGTGTGTAACAGAGACTTTTTTGTTCTGGGAGGATGGGCAGACAACAGAGATTTGGCTGATATTACTAATAATAGTCTCTTACTAAAAGTAGTGCATTTTTTTCTCATAATAACACACCATTTGAAAAATTCTATTAAAAAACAGATACCTTCCTGAGCACCTCCCTTGTGATGGCTGACTAAGCTATGCTACCAGCAGTCATAACATACTATGCAATATCATTTCCTTCCAAGTGTTTTAATTTCAGGAAGCTGGCAGACCCAGCACTCGCAGGCTTTTTAAAATCCCCTTTTTCTCTCTTAAATTATTTGTTGTTACTGCCTTTCAGCTTGTGTGCTCCTGTAATCACTACCTGAAATGAATCTGAATCTTTAATTCCTTTGTAACCCCTTTTTACTACTCTGATGGACAAAATACATTTTCTGACTGGCTTAAATTTCAACTGACGTCATGCAGCGGAGTCCTCAAGTGGAACAAAACTGGTGCTATCAGGATAACAACCATGTTAAAAGGGCATTGCTAACTCAAACACTGATTGGGCAATGACCCTAGCAATTGCTGAGCAATTGCAAGCCACACCGATGTTCTTGGAAGCTCCATCAGGGAGCATGATAGTCCTTGATTATCCATTGCTTTGGGGAATTTAATGACTTTTGTTGTTTTTCAGTTTCATTCACAGAACTGTGCAAGATTGGCCCCATCTGCCAAGATAGGTAAGATTCACTTGAAAGCATAATGCCAAGTCATGTGTCAGAAAGACGTATTTTGCTGTCACTGTGAAGTTCCCAGAAGCCATATAGAAAAAAGCAGCATAGTGAGTCAGTGTGTTCTGCAGTCCTTGGATCAGGACTAGCCAGCTTAAGCCTCAGGTGCCAGGGGAGAATCAGAGAAGTGAGAAAACTTTTGAGTTGAGATGAAGACAGTATAACAGATGAAGTGAAAGCCACGTACACAAGGAAAGGTAAACAACATTCACTGCTTCCCATGGACAGGTAGGTGTTCAGCTATTCCTGGGAAAGCAGGGTCCAATCACACGTAACAGTGACTTGGGAATACAAACACTATCACACCTAACATTCCCCTGTTCCTTCTGCTCCATTCAGCTTTACATGGTGAGCATGACTCATGAGGTCTGGAATGTCCCTATGGTCAGTGTCAGCTGTCCTGGCTGTGTTGCCTCACAACTCCTTGTGTACCCCAAGCCTGCTTACCACTGGGGTGAGGGGCAGAAAAGCCCTTGGCTCAGCGCAAGCCCTGCTCAGTGATAACTAAAATACCCATGAGTTAACATGGTTTCCAGCACAAATTCAAACCACAACCCCATACCAGCTCCTGTGAGGAAAATTAACTATATCCCAGCCAAACACATCACATTACCCACCCTTCAATCTATAGTTTTACATCAACTTCGAGTTGCACACTATCCAATATATCCTCACTAACAACCCCCTCCCTCCTCTCCATCCTATGATTGAATGCACTAGCATACGCAACATTTAATGTTAAAATTATGTCACCATGCCAGACATCAACTGAAGCAGCAACTTTTCCAAGGAATTCAGACACAGGACAATTCATTCTGGAAATTAATCAAAATAATACGTTTGTGTAAGCCCCCACAAGTAGCTGATGCATGCAAGAGCAGAAAACCAGTATTTTTAAAGAACACTACAAAATAATAGCTTATGCTAGAATTTCCTAGGTAAAATCTTTACATATAGAAAGTATAAACTGAATGTCATAAATAGGTGTTGGGACTTTTGCATCATGACACTTGCATCATCACCAACTCAGTTAAAGTTCTGTGTTAATTAAGTGTTAATTAAGGTTAAAGGTTAATGATTTGTTAAGTTAAGCTTCAATTAAAGTTAATAACAAGTTTTAAAGTTTAATATCTATGTAAGGAGTTTTAGGTTATGCATTTTTAAGTGAGTTTACTGTTTAAAGTGTGTGTTTAAAGTGTGATAAATCATTTTCAAGTCTCACCTGCCCTAAGAAGAAAGCCCCTCAAAAGAAGCCAAGGACTATTTTTAGCACTTCTCCAACGAACTTGCAGGTTAGCTCCATGGTAACCATGCATTTCAATGAGGTCTGTTCCCGCCACAAAAGTGGATGATGTAACCCCTTGACAAACGACGAGCCATTGGACCCAGAGACTATGATATCACTCGGAGTCTACCAACCACCTAAGAGCAACGGGGCGGACCATGGGCGGACCATGGGCGGAGCAGGGCGGAGACTAGAGATGATAAAACAGACTGCACAGCAATCTCAGATGCCATTTTGCCTTTGGACTAGTCTGGTAAGAGACCCGGTGCTGTGGACCAGGTCCAGCCCTCGTGGCTGAGCTCTGCTACTGCTAGGGCGCCCAGCACTGAACCACACTTGCTGCAGGCTTATAGCCTAATCGGCTTTAAGCGTTTTCAATCGGTCGGTACCTGGAATTTTTGTTATTTTAATAAAACCGAAGTTTTTCTTTTAAACCAATCTTCTAGTTTCTGATTCTTTATTTTGGAATTGTCTCGTTTTTGACAATTTCCTGGGGAATCGTCCGGGATCCACTTTTTGGGGTCCACAGCCCAGATTTTTATATTTTTTGTGGATTTTTACCTTTGTGGATTTTCCTTTTCCTCTGGACTGTGCACCTCGGAAATTGTGGAGCTGTACCTCCGAGAGAAGACCACCTGAAGCAAGCCTTGTGGTAAGACCTGCACCCTCTCTAGGGTTTTACTGTTAGGGTCTTTATAATTTTTATCGGAGAACCCCTTAACGAAGCCTGGTGTGCTGTGTGTGTATGAGTGAGGGGGAAGTGTGACTGTGGAGTGCTTGACAGTGACACAGGCTTGGCTAGTAGGAATCCCTTGCAGAAGCCGCTCTCGCTGAGGCATAGGGGAGGGTGAGAAAGCAAGGGGGTTCTGAACTGAAGAGGGATGAACTGGCTATTAGGGGGGTCCTAAGTGGCTTCTACAATTTTTCCTGTGACTGCCTCAACACTGCTGTTTGCTTTGCCAGGTCCGGAACTGGCAGGGTATTAACTTAATTAATTCCTTTTAAAAGTTGTCTTTCTTCCAGTTTGCTTTCCTTACTAATAAGTAATTGTGTTAACCTAGGTTTGCACTACCTTTCTTTTAAGTCTTCTTGTTATTTTGGGCGGGAAGAGCCGCCATTTTAAGAAGCTTCTCTTCCAGCCTCTTAGGCAGGAAGGGCAGCCATCTTGAGTGGTCTTTGTGTTTAAGGAAGTTGTCACTTGGCTTACCGGAAGGTAGCCATCTTGAGTGGTCTTTGTGTTTAAGGAAGTTGTCACCTGGCTTACCGGAAGGTAGCCATCTTGAGTGGTCTTTCTGTTTAAGGAAGTTATACTAATTTATGATAAGTTATATTCTTCATCTTTGTGTTTTATATCTATTACTTATTCTTTTTGTAAATTCTTTAAATCGTCTTCTTCCCTGGTTTGTTATTGCAGTCTGTTTAGTTTGTGTGCAATTAATTGCGATATCTGTATCTTTTATTATTGCTCTTTTAATTTAATAATTACCTGTCATTTCATTTAAATTGTCATTTAGTCGCCATTTTTATTTTTCCCACGCTCCGCCATTTTTGTTTTGGTTCCCACGCTTAGCTGCCATTTTTGTTTTTCCCATGGTCCCTTGTATTAATTCTAATTTTAATTCTCACAATTATTTAGTGTAATTTAACTATATATTTATATTTGTTTGTGGATAGTTGAAGTTAAAAGAATATCTTTTATTGTATTTTGGTTGTTTTAAAAGGAATAAAAAGCAATTAAAAATGGGACAATCTTGTTCTAAAAGAGAATCTTTAACAAAAAACCATAACATTTTCCCTGAAAGTCCTTTGGGACTTATGCTTACAGCTTGGGAAAAAAGTCCCTTGACTGCAGAAAAGGGTCAGTGTAAAATGATTCATTTCTGCATGTTCAAGTGGCCAAAGAGAAAAATTTGGATAGATGGAGGAGGTCTATATTGGCCAAAACAAGGATCTAATGAACTGTGGATCTGCAAAGCTTTATATACTTATATCCAATATAAGACTCCTCACAATTTGGAAGAAATTGAATATGCCCGAGTCTGGGTGCAATATTGGGAATGAAAAAAGGAAACACCTAATTCAATTCTACCTTTAAAAGAAAAGAAACCAGAAAAAAACACAGAACTTGAAACCTCAAGCACGATTTTAAAACAACCAAAATGGGATCCTTTGGATTCATTACTTGGTACTACTGCTGCTGAAATCATTAATGAAAATGATGCTGATAATGTTTGAAAATGCCTCATCTACTAGCCAAATAAATGCTGATACTCCAACATGTTCCTCTTCAAAATCAAATACCAAAAACCCTTCTGAGGTAGATGGTCCAGCCTTCCACACCAGAAAGAAAAGTGTAACCATTGAACAAGAATGCAGCACCTGTGCTTGTGCTCCCAAGGTGCTACCCTTGAGGGAGGTTCCTATGGGAGGGGCACAAGGTGGAATTGGATATGTAAATGTTCTCCTTACCTCTTTGGAGGTAAGGGAATTCAAAAAGGAAATGAAGAAATTGTTAATTGACCCGGTTGGGCTTTCAGACCAACTGGACCAATTCCTAGGTCCTAACATTTACACTTGGAAAGAATTACATTCAATAATGCAAGCCCTTTTCTCTCCTGAAGAGAGACACATGATTCGAATGGCAGGAGCCCATATTTGGGACAGAGAAAATAATCAAGGACCTAGAGGTGAAATTAAGCTTCCATTAGATGACCCAAATTGGGATGCAAATTCAATTGAAGGAAGGAGGAACATGTCAGACTATCGAGCCTTAATTATTAGAGGGATAAGAGAAGCTGTACCTAGAGTCAACAATATGAAAAAAGCCTTTTGTGGAGAACAAAATAAAGATGAGGCTCCCACTGATTGGCTTACAAGATTAAGAAACAATATCAGACTTTATTCTGAAATAGACTTAGAAAGTGACAGTGGTCAAGCCCTGCTAAGAATTCATTTTGTGTTACACTCTTGGCCTGACATTCGAAAAAAACTTGAGAAGTTAGAAGGTTGGCCTGAAAGAACAATTGAAGAATTATTAGCAGAGGCCCAAAAAGTTTATGTAAGACGTAATGAAGAGAAAATGAAAGCAAAAGCAAAATTAATGAAAGCAGAGGTGGTACCTAATGAATCCAAGGAAACTACAATTTCTAATTCTAAGCCAACAGAAACACAGGAAAAGACGCAGAGTGAGAGAGACATGCAGAGACCAAAGCCACACTGTGTCTATTGTGGTAAGGATGGACACAGACAATTATACTGCCTAAAAAGACTAAAAGATGTAGGAGTCTTCCAAATGGAAGGGGTGAGACCCCTTGAAGAATAGGGGGGTAGAGGGCTCTATTTCCTGGGGCAACAACATCTCCAAGATCCCTTGGTAAACCTCAAAGTAGACCCCCAGGAAGAACTCACAGAGTTCTTAGTAGACACAGGAGCGGAACGAACTTGTGTCACTAAGAAACCTGAAGGGTGTCAATTAAGCAATAAATTTATAAATATTACAGGAGCGAAGGGGGAAACCTTCTCCGTTCCCGTAATTGAAAATGTAACAATCTCGAGGAATGAGAAAACTGCCACTGGAGACGTCTTATTTGTACCACAAGCTGGTACTAATCTCTTGGGATGAGACTTTCAAATATCTTTAAATATTGGTGTTGTGCCTGTGCGTAATCAAATGAAGGTTAAAATGTTTTCTCTGTCATCTAAAGACGAGCAGGAGATTCTCCCTATAGTGTGGGCCAGACCTGGGAACCGAGGACTGCTAGACATCTCACCAATAACCATAGACTTAGTTCCAGATGCTAAACCTACCAGGATACCTCAATATCCCCTGACGAAAAAAAGGAGGAAAGGTTTGAAGCCGGTAAAAGAAGAGCTACTGAGAGACCATATCCTGGAACCTTGTAAGTCAGCCTTTAACACGCCTATTCTAGCAGTACCCAAACCAGACAAGTCTTATAGACTAGTTCAGGACCTCAGAGAAATCAATAAAAAGGTCCAACCAAAATATCCTATAGTTCAAAATGCTTATAATCTATTAAGTAAAATATCACGTGATCATGAATGGTTCTCAGTAATAGATCTAAAAGATGCTTTTTGGTGTTGTCCACTGGATGCTAATTGTCGAGATGTTTTTGCTTTTACCTGGGAAGACCCAGATACAGGAAGGAAGCAACAGCTGAGGTGGACTCGCCTTCCTCAAGGGTATACGGAATCACCCACACTATTCGGCCAGGCCCTAGAAGAGCTGCTGAGTTCCTTTTCTCCTCCACCAGGGATTCAGGTAATCCAATATGTTGATGACCTGCTTCTGGCAGGCCAAAACAGAGACACTGTCAGATCAACCACCATACAATTACTCAACTTTTTGGGAAAGAAAGGCTTAAGAGTTTCAAAATCCAAATTACAATTCGTACAACGTGAAGTAAAATACTTAGGCCATATAATTCAAAAAGGAGAAAAAAATTAAGTCCTGAACGCGTACAAGGAATTCTAAATTTAACTGCACCAAAAACAAAAAAAGAAGTAAGACAAATCCTAGGATTAATCGGATATTGCAGAATGTGGATCGATCAGTATACGCAGAAAGCAAAATTTTTATACGAGAAATTAGTAGGCCCTGAGCCAATTATTTGGACAAAAGAAGATGATTTAAAATTGGCAGAATTAAAATCTAAATTAATACAAGCTCCAGTCTTAAGCCTCCCTTCCCTAAATAAGCCATTTGATTTATACACAAATGTGGAGAAAGGAACAGCTTATGGAGTCCTGGCCCAAGAGTGGGGGGGAGTCCGTAAACCCATGGCCTTCCTGTCCAAATTACTAGACCCAGTATCCAGAGGATGGCCAAATTGTATCCAAGCCATAGCAGCAGCCGCACTCCTAGTCCAGGAAAGCCAAAAACTCATCTTTGGGGGACAACTCACGGTGCACACACCACATGATATAAAAACCATTTTAACCAACAAAGCCACAGAGTGGATCTCAGATCCCAGGCTAATACAATATGAATCCACCCTCATACACACAGAACATCTCACCTTAAAAACAAGTTCCAGCCTGAATCCAGCACAATTTCTATACGGCTCACCTTCAATTTCCAACCCACTCATACATGATGGTCTTGATATGATTAATCTACAAACTAAAATCAGAGAAGACTTACAAGATTGTCCGCTGGGAGCCGGAGAAGTTTTCTTCGTGGATGGCTCTTCCAGATTTTTAAATGGAAAACGTTGCTCCGGATACGCGGTGGTAGACGGAAGCAACTTTCAAATTGTAGAACAAGGCAAATTGCCAACTAATTGGTCAGCCCAAATTTGTGAGCTGTATGCTTTAGAAAGAGCCTTGACTTTATTGAAAGGGAAAGCTGGAACTATATACACTGACTCAAAATATGCCTTCGGAATTGTACATACCTTCGGCAAAATTTGGGCCGAAAGAGGTTTTTTAAACACAAAAGGGAAAGACTTAATTCATAAAGAGCTCATTTTAAAAATCCTTCAAGCTCTCAAACTTCCCGAAGAAATTGCTGTAGTGCACATTAAAGGGCATCAAAGAGGGCAATCCCAAGAAATTAAAGGAAATACATTAGCTGATCTAGCAGCCAAAGAAGCTGCCCAGAAGGGAAGAGAAACAAAGATCTTGAAAACAGAAGGTGAGAAACCATCAGAACTGCCCATTCCCATGTTCACACCAGAGAATGAGCGGAAGATCCTTTCTCTGGGAGGTAAAGTGGATGGCCAAGGCAGATGGTACCTCCCTGATGGGAGACAGATATTAAATAAAAACTTGACTCGCCAAATTCTAAATCAAAGCCATCAAAACACCCACTGGGGTTCAAAGGCCCTGGTGGACCACTTTCTCCGAACCTTTGGGTGTCTAGGTATTTATGAATTGGCTAACCAAATTACGACAGACTGTATAATTTGCCAAAAATAAATAAGAAAAACATGAGAAAATCAATACATGGGGGAATCGATTTGGCCATCCAACCCTTTCAAAGCATCCAAGTAGATTTCACTGAAATGCCCCCAGTCCAGAGATGGAAATATCTATTAGTATTTGTTGATCATTTTACTCACTGGGTGGAAGCTATTCCTACTGTGAACTGCACAGCCCACACAGTGAGTAAAGCGCTGCTTGAACACATTGTTCCCAAGTATGGAGTAGTACATCGAATTGATTCAGATAGAGGCACACCATTTCACATCATTAGTTTTACAACAACTCGCTGATCAATTGGGAATAAATTGGAAGCTCCATACCCCTTGGCACCCACAGAGTTCAGGGAGAGTGGAAAGAATGAACCAGACACTCAAACACACACTAACAAAATTGGTTTTAGAGACCAGATGGAACTGGGTCAAGTGTCTCCCCTTGGCTCTCCACCGAATCCGCACCCAACCAAGGGCAGACCTCAGCATGTCTCCCTATGAAATACTATATGGCCTGCCCTACTTGATGACCCAAAATGAGATCAATGCACGAGAAAGTGGCAATGCAAGTGTACAACAATATGTCCAAGTTATAGCAAAAAACCTCAAAGACATCCGTGAGAGAGGGCTGCTGCCCCAAACTGCACCAATCGATTTTCACATCCACAACATTCTCCCTGGGGACTGGGTGTTAATAAAGAGCTGGAAAGGCAAATCATTAAATCCCACTTGGGAAGGTCCATTTCAGGTCCACCTTACCACCGAAACAGCTGTGAGGACATTGGAAAAAGGATGGACCCATGCCCAGCGCGTTAAAGGACCTGTGAAACCTCCTGAAGAGCCCAACCCAGACCAGACCAAACAACAAACTGTAAACAAAGACTCTTAATCTAACAACTACCTCATCTTACAATCAACTACCTCATCTTTATCGTGTTCCAGTTTTCAAGTTTGAGCAGCTGTTGTTATTGTTGTTGTTAAAATTTGTGTCTTAACAGTTCTACAAGTTTACTTTCCTGTTCAACAAGTTTTACAGTTTTATCTCCTTGTTCAATTTGAAATCCAAGAGTATTAAACCTTCCTCTAATTTGTACTCATCTCTCAATGCATTAAGTTTTAACCACCGGAGGTCAAACAAAACCTAAAATAACCTAAAATTAAGAATCCAAATTGTAGACTTTCCTCAAGTTTCAGCTTTTAACATCCTGATCAGAGCTGAGGCTTCCCTGGAAGAAAGAACAAGGTGAGCTAGGAGCAAAGGGAACCCTGAGAACATCTGCCAAGCGTGAGAAAAAGGATGATAACTTGCAAGTGTATCATGCTCCTCCTAATAATACCTTGTATCTTATGGGTGCCTCTGGCGGAGACCCAATGATGCCACAAATGCTACAGAACTGTATATGAAACTCGGGGAAACTCTTTTCAAATTAAACACTCCTTCAGGGCACACACTTATGTTAATCCCTTATGCTACAACATAACCACGCTCAGTGTCTGCCTGGAAAAAGGAGAGAAATGTTGGATTGGACAAAATTTAGGAGATCAAAACCAGAGACAAACAGGAGAATGTCCTGATAAAGAGAATTGGGTATGTTTTAATTTCAAATACATCACTAAGGAGGAGGACATAAGGAAAAGAAAATTTTATGACATTGACCTAATTCGGGACACTTTGGTGGAAGAACAGCAAAAACAAAAGCAAGATAATCCATTAGAATCAAGTAAAAATTTATTCATTGATCTGGCCGAGAGAATTGGAAAACAGTTAAACCTGACCAACTGCTGGGTTTGTGGAGGAACCATTGAATCTGAGACCTGGCCATGGAGGGGAACGAGCGTGGGACCCTTAGAGTTATTAAAATTAAACTACTCAGCCTCCCAAACTCGGAAGGACCGGGATGAATGGACATTGAATAACCAAATCATTGGAGATGAGTGCATTTGGAGGAAAGGCAAAAGATATACCATCTCGGTTGGTGAAACACCTTGCAAAAGATATCTAGTCACTGATGGAAACAAACAATGGTGGATCCCTAGAGAGCCGGAGGAATATTGGTCAAAAGGAAAGATAAAACATAAAAATTGTGTTTATCACGCTGCCGAAGCCTTATATCAATGCTGGGACAAAGGAGGACAACCCTATACCACTATTCCTCAGGTTTCCAAATACTGGGTATCTGCTGCCACTACAATGGACAATTTTTGGGAAGCTCCTCATAATCTATATTGGATTTGCGGAAAGAAAGCATATTCTATTTTACCACCTCTGTGGCATGGTAGCTGTACCCTAGGTGCTATCCAACCAAGCTTTTTCTTACTAGCGGAAAAAGCTGGTGACCACCTAGGAGTGCCTGTTTATGATGAACTGAGAAGGACAAAAAGGTACGCAATTGGAGGAACCCAAAGGTGGGGTGAGGATGAATGGCCCCCAGAGAGGATCCTGTCTGTGTATGGGCCTGCCACTTGGGCACAAGATGGCAGTTGGGGATACAGAACCCCCATCTACATGCTTAATAGAATCATACGACTTCAAGCTCTCCTTGAAATTATTACAAATCAAACCACCTCTGCCCTTGAACTCCTCAGTACCCAGCAAACACAAACCAGAGCAGCTGTGTACCAAAACAGACTAGCTCTTGACTATCTGTTGGCAGAAGAAGGAGGGGTCTGCGGCAAATTTAATTCCACAGACTGTTGCTTACATATAGATGATAACGGAGAAGCAGTAAAAGAAATTGCCCAAAACATTCGAAAACTAGCCCATGTCCCAGTGCAAACCTGGCACTCGATCACGACCAAAGAGTGGTGGGACAGCATTTTTCAGCGTGATTGGTGGAAAAAGGTTTTAATCATCACAGGATTTTCATTTACTGGTTTACTATTTCTGCCATGCCTCATCCCCTGCTTTGTGCATCTCATAACATCAGTAGTACAAAGTATGCCTTTAATCCAAGACATCCAAACACAGCAGCAGAAACCACCTACCCACAAAATCATGGTTTGCACTAAACAAGAGGAAAAAGGCTTGAAAAGATCCAAAGAGGTATATAAGAAATTCCAAAATCTCACCACGATTAACGAGGAACTATCTACCTTTACTGCATGATGCAAAAGTCATTATGCGTTGCAAATTTGAAAGGGGAGGATTTGTCATAAATAGGTGTTGGGACTTTTGCATCATGACACTTGCATCATCACCAACTCAGTTATAAGTTCTGTGTTAATTAAGTGTTAATTAAGGTTAAAGGTTAATGATTTGTTAAGTTAAGCTTCAATTAAAGTTAATAACAAGTTTTAAAGTTTAATATCTATGTAAGGAGTTTCAGGTTATGCATTTTTAAGTGAGTTTACTGTTTAAAGTGTGTGTTTAAAGTGTGATAAATCATTTTCAAGTCTCACCTGCCCTAAGAAGAAAGCCCCTCAAAAGAAGCCCAGGACTATTTTTAGCACTTCTCCAACGAACTTGCAGGTTAGCTCCATGGTAACCATGCATTTCAATGAGGTCTGTTCCCGCCACAAAAGTGGATGATGTAACCCCTTGACAAACGATGAGCCATTGGACCCAGAGACTATGGTATCACTCGGAGTCTACCAACCACCTAAGAGCAACGGGGCGGACCATGGGCGGAGCAGGGCGGAGACTAGAGATGATAAAACAGACTGCACAGCAATCTCAGATGCCATTTTGCCTTTGGACTAGCCTGGCAAGAGACCCGGTGCTGTGGACCAGGTCCAGCCCTCGTGGCTGAGCTCTGCTACTGCTAGGGCGCCCAGCACTGAACCACACTTGGTGCAGGCTTATAGCCTAATCGGCTTTAAGCGTTTTCAATCGGTCGGTACCCGGAATTTTTGTTATTTTAATAAAACCGAAGTTTTTCTTTTAAACCAATCTTCTAGTTTCTGATTCTTTATTTTGGAATTGTCTCGTTTTTGACATGAATTATAGAGTTATGTTTAATAATATAAGAAAATGCTTAATTCATCACTATGAAAAGCGAAAAATTGCTGCTATGGTTTTATAATTGATATCAAAAAGCTATTCACCAAGTATCACGTGGCATAATTTGTTTCAGTTTTAAGAAAGAACTGGACTTTGAAGCTGCTGCAGCTGAAGGTGCAGCACAAGAGGTGAGCCCTGCAGCTGCCGAGGAGGAGCAGGAAGAAGGCCTGGCAGCAGGAGAGGCTGGGGAAGAGGAAGCTGTAAAAGCTGCTGCTGCTGGAGGCCAGGCTGAGCAGTTCGGAGGGGCCAAGAGGCCTTGGGGCCGAGGCAGCTGAGTATGTGCAGGGCTGTGGGAAGCAAAGCCTTGGCAGGATGTGGAGGGAGGTGAACCTCGGCCTGGGCTGTGTCCAGCACCAGGCTCCCGCGTGCAAAGCCGGCGCTGGCCGTCCTGGCAGGCAATCCCGCCCTCCTGGTGCCTCGCCCTGGTGCCCCACCCGTGCCCAGGCCGGGGTCCGTGGGCCTCGGACCCTTGGTCAGTTGGACTCGGCGTCCACGAGAAGCGCCAGCAGCAGCCCAGAGCTGTCTGGTGTGCAACTCAAAAGCGTGAGGAAGCGACTTTCTGACCAAGCGCGGGGTCATTCCAACCCTGCCACCCCGCTTGGTATCCTCACTGAGTGTGAGTGACTCACGTCTTTGCAGAGGGACCAGGATCCTCCTGTGCCAAACAGGATGGGTGTCGCAGTTTCGGACACGAACACGCGGAGTCAATCAGCAGGCTAGGAGCAGGTCCAGCCACCCGGTAGAGCCAAAAGGGCAAAAAGGGGCCGCCTGCCTTTATTATCCACTTTTATACCTTTTCTAAGACAATCATACATTGGTGGATGAGGTTAACCTCTAGCATTTTACAGGATAGGAACACAGTCTATCACCTTTCTCCGCCTTGGAGAAAAGAATGAACAACAATGTAAAAGTTCCGTAAACATCCTTAGCCGGTTAGGAAAACAAGAGCTATGTTTATAGAAAGTGCATGAGAACTTCTATTACAAAAGTAAAAACATGGAGCACTGTGAAAACCAGGGCGACAGATGGGCCAGGCCTGAGGCTACTTCGCCTCCAGGAAGGCTCCCCCACATCTCGGGGACACACAGGCACGGCCGGGTCTGTGGCACAAGGAGCCGCCTTTCCCATAGCCGCCGCTCTCTGCTCTGCAGGAAGGTTGTCAGCGGCGACGAGGTAACACTGAGTGCAGCCGTGGCTCTGAGCCGTGGCCCAAAGACCAGCGAGAGGCACCTTCTCCTCCTCCAGGAGGAACTGGTGGTGGCCAAGCTTCAGTAAGAGCCTGCGAGCCCAGCTGCCTTTGGCCCATGCCTGTCCCTGGGCCCGGGCACAGGCGGCCTGGCCAAAGCCCCGGGCCCCCGGGCCTTGGGGCCACAGGTAGCAGTGCGCGTGCAGATGTTGGCGGGATCAGGAGGGACGCAGCAGAGCTCTGTGCCGAGGGATGCCAGCGAGGCTGCCTGCCCCTCGCTGCTTGCCTCTGGCCTCTGCAGCCAGGGCACCACCCTGCGCCCACGGCTCTGCCTGGCCCTGGAGCACCCGTAGGTGCTGAGCACCAGGAAGGAGGCAGCGCTGCAGGCAGAAGAAGAGCAGCGGCAGGAAGGCGGTGATGAGGATGCTACCTCCATCATCCTCATCTGTCTCACCAGCTGGTGCATTGCCACTTTTGGGTGAGCCACGATAGTGATAATGCCCATGGCAAGAGAGCTTGCCAGCTGTGGCAAAGCAGGAAGCCTTCGGCAGCCTTGGGCAGCCCTGCCGTGGCCTCTGGCCTCCATGCAGAGCATAAGCAGAGAGTGGCCTGTGTGCGCTGGTCAGCTTTGGCTTGCCAGAAGGCAAGGGCAAAAGCCACTGCTCTGGCAGCTGACAGGGATTCAGGACTTGGGCAGCATCTCTGCCCTGCCCCCGGCACGGGGCTTCAGGTCCCTGGGCACGGGGCAGGGCCCTGTGGGTGCATGTCTCTGCCCCCGCAGGGGGCTGGGGGCAGCACGGCCTGATGCTGCTTCCCTTCCTTTCCCTTTCCCTTTCTCTTTCCCTTTCCCTTTCCCACTGAAGGAACAGTGGGTGCCCGCACTACACGGGTGCTGCTGCAGCTGCCGCAGGGGGATGCTCCCACAGGGGCTGCACAGGGGAACACAGCTCCTCGCTCAGGGAGGGCTGTCCCTGCGGCTGCGGGCAGCTATCGGGCACAGCTGCCTGACAAGGCAGCACAGGTGGCTTGGGGCTCACCCAGCTCTCTGCCTGTCCCTTTTGCCACCGCACAGGAGCCCAGGAGCCCGAGAGAGCCCCCTGCCAAGCATCCAAGGCCTGGCAGCGGAGCTGAAGGGCCGCCGTGCAGTGAGTGTCTCCCTATGGCGGGCTCTGTGCCTGAGCACTGTTACACACGCCCAGCCCCAGAGGCATGGCTGCTCACCTTCCTGCACCACTTCTCTGTTGCGCAGGGGAGGCCACTGAGCGCCAGGAAACTGGAGTGGCTGCAAAAGGTGAGAGGGGCTGCCTCTGCGCCCGCTGTGACCTCTGGCTGTGCTGGGGTGCCAGGGAAGCTTGGCTTGTGCAGTGACTTTGTGGGTGGGGAAGCAAGGCGCCCTGGCGCCACCGGGCAAGCAGAAGCTTCGGGGAGCCAGCGGCAGCGCCGGCAGGTCCTTGCTGCTGCCACTGGCAGGACTGCTGTTGTGTGGGCAGAGAGGCCGCTGGGCCAGAGGCTGCCAGCTGTGTGCCACGCTCAGGCTGCCGGGGCTGGCTGGCACCTGGTCGCTGGCCCTTTGTACTGCGGGGCTGCTCTGCAAGCACACTTGGCTTTTTGCAGGCTGATCCCGAGCAAGGTCCTGCCATGGCCCCAGCCGACCAGGGAGGATTACCTGGCTGCTACCCAGGTGAGTTTGGGAAGGGAAGACAAGCCTGTGCTCTGGTCGAGCTGCGCTCAGTCGTGCCCTGAGTGTGGCCATGCGGGTGCGGCACCGTGAGGAAGGAGGTGGGCTGCCCATAGCTTGGAGAAAGGCAGGGCCAGGGCTGGGGCAGCTTGTCCCAGTGTCATATATGAACTGGACTAAATGGCTTTTTGCATCTTTAATATTTATGTGTTTGGAATTCAGTTAATTGTTCAAAGTTAATTAATTAATTAAATTGTCTCCTCAGCCAAAGCTAACCCTGAGCATGCCAGGAGGAGACAATCTAATTCCCAAAGGTTTTACTAGTTCAATGTTATTAATTTAATTGTCTCCTCAGCCAAAGCTGACCCTGAGCACTCCAGAGGGAGACAATCTGATCCCGAAGTGTTTGTGTGTTTATTGTTCAAGTTAAGATGTTAAATTTGTTAAAGATAACACGTTTGTTGTTCAAAACAGGGTCAAAATGTTTTAAGGCAAAGATAAGCTAAAATTGTTAAGTTTTTCCTTTAAGTTTATGTACCTGTGTGTTAAAAACCAAGTCACTTAGCCTGGGTTTCTAACTGCCAGCTTCCAAAAATAGCCCCAAAAGACTAGCCCTGTAGGCAAGCTCCATGGCAACGCTGAATTTTAATGAGGCGCCTTCCCGCCGTTTTCCATCACCTGTCCATCTCCCCTAGAAGACTCGAGCCATTGGGCGGAAGGTAGTACACCACTGCCATAAACAACCAATTAGTGAAGGCCATGGAGGCGGATCAGGGGCGGTCTAAGGGCGGTTCAGGGCGGAACCTTCACCATATAAAAAGAGCTGCAGCCCGCCCCGGCTTGCTTTTTAGACCATCAAGTAGTGGTGGATTCATGCCAGCGCTGAGTGCTTGGCTTCAACCCTTGCTTTAAGGGCATAATATTAATACTACTGGGGCACGGGACTAGACTTTGCTCCCCTCAGCGCTGCCCAAGCTCCCTCCTAGGAGCAGTCGTGCGGCTGCTGAGGTGCTCGATCCCGCACCCGGGCTTTTTGATTTTTATTTCGTTTTCCTTTGGGAACATCCTGGACACTTTCGCTAGCAGGTTAATAAAAACATCTTTTTAACCCAAGCAGAAGTGAGTTGTCTGTTTTTGACACCCAGCACCACACCAGCTCTCTGGAGCCTCCCAGCTGCGGCCGCACTTGTGGCCACCTCCCTGCCTTCCTGCCTGCCTGCCTGGGGTGCCACATGGGTCAGCACGCCACTTAAGGCAGGCAGGGCAGGCTGGGGCAGGGCAGGATAGGCTGTGACAGCAGCAGTGGGCAGTCTCCACTAAAAAGCTTTGCTTCTCTTTTCCTTTGCAGCGGGAGGGAGCAGTGGCAGCGGCAGCAGCGGCACAATGAGGAGGAGGTGGCTGCCCTGGCCCTTTGGTCTGCAGCACGGCCCAGCTGGGGCTGCCCGGGCGCCAGGGCAGGAGGGCTGTGGCTGCAGCAGGGCGCTCTTTGGGCAGCCCCTGGCAGCCGTCTGCACGGAGGATGGCATGCTGCCCGGCCCATCCAGGTAAGGCAGCCGCACAGGGGCTGCCCATCCCTGTGTCTGGCTTCTGGGGCAGCCAGCGTCCCCTCTCATGTCCTCCATCCAAGGGCCTCTGGGCTCTTCAGCTGTGCCTCAGCCTTCTGCTCCCTGCCCCTTGGCAGCAGGAGGCAGGGAGCCCAGGCTGGGGCAGAGCTCTGGCCCCGGCCACTGCTCTTGCAACAGGGCAGCTCCTCACACACATCCCCACCCTCCTGCCTCTCCTACAGGAGCTGTTGGCTGTCCTGCAGCAGCAAGGGCCCACCACAGAAGGCATCTTCCACAAAGTGGAGAGCGCCAGGACCATTCAGGAGCACGGCCTGCCCGTTGACATGGCAAGCCAGCCGGTGCTGCTGCTGGCCATCGTCCTCAAGGTGAGCCCTCCTGAGCTGCAGCTGCAAAGGCTCCTGCCTGGGCCACCATGCTCCAAGGCTCACCAGCAGCCCTTGCTGTTGCAGCACTTCCTAAGAAGCATCCCCGGCAAGCTCCTTGTCACAGACCTCTCCGAGGACTGGATGGCAGCCATGCAGATGTACAGCAGGGAACACAGAATCTTTCAGCTGAAAGCGTAAGCGAGGGCAGCAGCTTCCGGCTCTGCAGCAGGCACTGCTGGGAGCATGGCACTCACCTGAAAGGGGACGCTGTCCTGAAGAGGCTGTGCTTTTGGGCAGCTCGCTCTTGCCTGCTGGCAGTCCCCTTTCAGGGCAAGGCACGGCAGAAGCCTTCCTTTGCATGGCCGTGGGGCAAAGGCGGGCAGCTTGGGCCTGCTGGTGAATGTTGCCTTCCTGTTCCCTCAGCCTGGCCAAGAAGTTGCCCGCTGCCAACCTGCTCCTCCTGCAGCAGCTGCTGGCAGTGCTGCGGTGCATCAGCCAGCACGCCTCCAGCAGCCACACGATGTGCAGCAGCCTGGCTGTCTGCCTGGGGCCAGGCCTGCTGAGCCCACCACAGTAGGAGCAGCTGGAGCTCCAGGCCATGCTGGCTGAGAGTGACAAGGTAATGCTGTCCTCAGCAGCCAGCTGCAGCCTGGCGGTTGTTGTGAATGGATGATGTGGGTTTAAATAAGTCCCTGCCTTTTGCCCTGGCCTCTGGCAGCAGGCAGTCGTGTTATTGAGGTGGCCAGCACCCTGAGACCCACTGTCATTCCTAAGTTCTTTAATAATGGCTGATTCAGTCTATTATAGAATGAATTATTTATTTAATAGACACAAAACTAACAGACGTAAGACTTAGACTATTACTACATAGGAATAGACAAAAGGGAATACTAGTATTATACATGTGGGGTTAAAGATACCAATTAATTTACAGCTAGCTAAAAAATAGTGTAACTTAGCATCCGATGTTTCTCATCACCAAATTGTCAAAGGGCACACATCGAAATCCTTTCTCTCAGTGTCTGGAAAAGTAACAATGAAGTTGCATCCAAGCTTCAGAGAGAAATTGTCTCACATGTTCTCAAGGAGTGTGTAAGAGACTTCTGCCTCTGTGATAATTCGTGTGGACTTCGTACAGACATAAGAACCATGTCTTTTTGTCACTGATGTTTATTTTCTTTCACATCTTTCCACATCTGCTCTCATACCAAGATGTGTACTGGGGGCTTGGCCTCAGACTCTTGTGCGCCTGGAGGTGACCCCTTGCTGGGCTCTCTAACCCCTTGCTGGGCTGTTAATCTGGCCTGACTTACCTCTTCCAAATGCCCCAGCCAAGAGAGAGAGGAGGATGTCCTGCCACACCAGTCCACACCTACTTGGCTGCCCAGAGGTGCCCGTGCCTGGTGGTCCCCTGTCTCCAGCCAAGGCCACTGCAGGAGCTGCCTGCAAGAGCTGCCCCCAGCCAGCGCAGAGGCAAGGCCCAGCAGCCATGCCAAGGGCTGCTTGGCACACACTCTCAGGCCCCTGGGCTGAGAGCAAGGCTTTTCCGTGTGCACCTGAATGGGCTGGTGGCCTTTGTGCTGGCCACTGCCAACAGCATCTTTGCGGAGGAGACTGCTGGCCCAGAGGAGCTGCCAGTGCCCACAGAGCCATGCACATGTAGGAGCAGGAAGGGAGGCTTGTCCAGCATGGCACCTGGGCTCCCGGCAATCTGTGAATCAAGAAGACACATGGTGTAGGGCTTCCCTGTGCGTTTGGCTTTCTGTGTTCCTGTCCTCCAAGATGTTGCTTGTCTGCACGTGCTTTTGCTTTCTAGAGCTGTGCCAGGAAGAGCAAAGTGGCCCTGCAGGCAGAGCAGATGAGGAGCACCAGGCAAAAAGTTGTCCTCATGCATCTCCCTCACTGACAGATGTCCACCAAGAAGATGGCACAGAGACCATGGTTCTGGAGGGCCCAAAAGGCAGAAGTATGTCAGCTTCACAAACCCAAGCACAGCACGTCCTTGACAGGCGGGCAGAAGACCCAAAAGGCAGGCTGAGGCCAAGGGCAGAAAGAACAAAACACAGGCTAGGGCCAGGGTAAAGGAGGAGCGGAGCCAACGAGCAAGCTGGAGCCAAAGCAAAAAGCACAAGACCCCAAAGGCCCCCAAAGCCAAAAAGCAAACCTCCAAAAAGCCTCCCACTCAAAAAGCAAGTTTCAAAAAGCTAAAGCCAAAAAGTCCACCAAAAAGACAAAAGCGTAACCTCCAAAAGCCCCCAAACTTGTGACACACTTACTTTTTATGCCCCTTAGCCCCTCCCAAATTCTGTCTGCTGACAGGAAACCATTGCCCAGTCCAACCTTCCAGTTCACCGTATGACTGGAGAACCTCTCTGGAAAGTACAGTGTCTTCAGTGTTGCCCTGCTGACTGCCTGTCCCATATGAGATATGAACTGGTTGCCAGGCAGTCTCCCCAGAGACAAGGCTTTCCTCCATCTCCAAACTTCCTTCTGGAAGTAGCACCTGTGCACACTCTCCCCCACATGCCTCTGACAACCATCGTTGAGGCTAAATTGGCTTCTCACAGGCAGGCTTTCAGATTTAAATAGTTTTGTTACATCCACACAGATGCTTCCTCTGGAGGAGGTTTAAAATATATGTTTAAATGAGCATATATTTTGGCAAGTCTTCCTTGGCATCGCAGGCAATTTTGATAAACATTGTTATCCAGACGTAAGGAGAGAGAAGAGAAACTGCCATTCATAACTCCGTGTAATCCCAGTGGGAAACTACCTACAAAAAGAAGATGCATTCTCTTTAAATTCTTAATCTTGTTAATCAAAACCCATTGACATGCTTAATTTAACGTGAAACATTTAGTTCAGTAATTAAAAGCAAATATTGAGATTATTATTTTGACACCAAACTTGTGACACCTGAAAATTTGTCACTGACAAAAGCTTACTAAAAGGTCAGAAACATAATTAGTGTTCTACTCTATCCTTTGAGTTGCAAGAAATGATAATGGAAGATATAGAAAGGCACTATAAATATTAAAGGTTGCAGGGGATATAGGGCGATCAGAGGTAGCTGCTGAGTACCCCAACCTGTCTCTTGAGTGAGACAATTCGGGTGCAGGATAACTGCTAGCCCACCCCTCTTCCTGCCCGGCACGGCTGGAAGGCGCTGGTGGCACGCACCCCACACCTAAGCCGGATAGCTCAATATTGCCAGAGACAAGGAGTCAAGAAGGGTCCCCCACGCTGCCCGAGTTCCACGGTGCAGGTTTATTTCATCTGCAGAGATGAGCAAGCGAAGAGGACTACACATGGCTGGACAGGCTCTACAGAGTGCTCTCATCTGAGGGCACAGGGGTGGTACAAAGGCGGGGCCAGGGAACGGAGTCACTGAGCAGAGGGAAGGGGCAGGGAGGGGACCAGGGCAGGAAGCAGCCACACAGGCTGCTGGGAGAGGTGGTTTTACATTCCACAGGGTCTGGGGGTAAGGTTGTTGCCTGGCGTTTCCTGGCTGCCCTCAGCCGAGGACGCCTTGGGGTCCTGTGTGCGGGGCAGGTCGGGGCTGCCGCAGTCAGGGCGACACGCGGGTGGCTCGCACCGAGGAGGGGCGGCTCCGGGCAAGCATCAGGCAGGGTGCAGAGAGAGGCTCAGGAGGCAAGGAGCTGTGTGAGGGGGTCTCCCCACGATCTCCGTTTATTAGGGAAGACAGCGTGCAGACCCAGGCAGGAGAGTATCAGAGGGAGAACGCCGAGGAACACACAGTGTGCTGCCACTTACAAGGGGGGCAAGAACTGGGAGGAGTTAAGGGGCACAGCCAGTGGAGGAACCAACAAGGGGAGGGTCGGGGGCTCCAGGGTCCAATAAAAATGCTTGAGGGGAAGGTATAACAGCTGACAGCCAATGGGGCACTGAACTTGGGAGAACTTTCTGGAAGCGTGGGTGAGGCTTAAATGACAGTCCTGCCTTCTGGATCCTCCTCAAAGAGGAGTGTTCTGCTTCCAAGGTGGAGCCAGAGTGATTGACAGCTGCAACTGCCGGGGTTGAGCCTCCCACATAAGGTTACATTCCCACTGCAAGGACTTGTGGGAAAGGCTTTTCCTTTACACAGGTAAGAAGATATTTCTCAAATGCCTGAGTTTTTCCACCAGCTGGCCTCAGCCACTTTAGAGCTCCCTGGGTCACCGGCTGGCCCAGTGACCCCAACAGGGCACAGCAAATCAATACCTGTCTCTGTGACTTGTGTCACCAGGAAAATTTTTTGGGTTTTGGTCACTGTTGACCTACAGGACATCAGGCCTGCTGACAACAGACAGAGTAAACCAAGGACAATGGATACTTGCACAGGAGTTAGGTTCATTAACAGAACTTTTAACTGTATGTGAAGGGGCAAAGCATGAAACCAGGCTCTCTAAGATAAGCTTGAGGGCAGCACACCAGTGTTTGAAGGATGGTGTGAAGTCCTTTCTTCAGTCTGCTTCATGATGTGCTGAGGGCACATTTGAAAAAAACAAGAGGAACCAGAAATTTTTTCCTAGTCCCGTAACTATGACACCATTGTCATAAGCAAAACCTGAGTGTTACTGACGTGTGTCCTGTAACTGGTGTGTCATGAGAGATGGTTGTAGGCTCTTCAGGAGGGATGGACAGGGCTGGCGAGTGGCAGGGTGGAGCTGTGTGTAAGGAAGAGGTGGGATTGTATGACACTTGCAGTTGGTAGTGATACACCCGAGAGCCTCCGGGTAATCATGAAGGTGAAAGAAAATAAAACTCATATTGTTGTGGGGAGTATGCTGTCAACCATCCATCCAGGATGATAGATCGATGAATTTTTCCTCAAGGAATTAAGGAGTTTGTCAAGGCCAGCTGCACTTCTCTCTATGAGTGATTTCAGCTTCTCAGGCTCAACTGAGAATGTCATATAGCTGACAAAAACAGGTTCAGGAAATTTCTAAAACATGTTAGAGATAACTTTTTTGGAGCAGATACTAAGGGAAACAAGTAGATTTGTTGTTCCCATATTTGTTGCTTGCGAACAGAGAGGGCAAAGTGGAGGTTGGTAGCTGTCTTGGTCACAGTGACGATAAAATATTTAGGTTTCAAACTGTTCGCTCTAGGAAAAAACCTCCAGCAAAACTTTGGCCCTGGATATGGAAAGAGCAGACCTTGTTCTGCTTAAGGAATTATTTTGAAAGGTCCCCATGGCATCTGCTTTGGAAGGTTTTGGATGGAGATTGGTGATAAGCAGGGGACTGTGATGGGACCAGTACTGTTTAATAACTGCTTCAGGGACACAGATAGTGGGATCCAGTGCAGCCACGGGAATTTTGCAGATGACAGAAAGCTGACTGACAAGCTCTGTAAGTGTGGCCACAGAAAATTCATGAGTTTCAACAAAGCCAAGTGCAAGGTCATGCATCTTAGTCTACAATTTCCTCAATAGGGTAAATGGCTGAGGAGGTGCTGATCTCCTCTCTCAGGTGACTAGTAATAGGACACAAGGAAATGGAATGAAGATAGAAGGGAATGTTTAGACTGGCCATTAAAAAGAATTCTTCGCTGACAAGGTGGTCGGTTGGAACAAGCTCTCCAGTGAAGTGGGTACAGCACAAAATTTGTCAGAGTTCCATCTGGATGATGCTTTTAGTCATATGGTGTAGGTTTTGACAGTCTTGTGAGGATTAAGGAGTTGGATTCAATGATCCTTATGAGTCTTTTAATCTTGAGGTATTCTATGATTTTGTGATATCATCTACTTTTACTAACATGAAAATAGTGTAAATAGAGACAGGCTTGTGCACAATACTTACAGCATCAATGTTAATATGAGTTATACTGCTAATGCCAGGAGAACAGGGCTGAAGAACAATCTTATAATAGTCATGAATAGTTCATTAACTGTTGATAGCTAAATCTCCAGAAGTATGTTGCTCTCTGTTCACATAAATTCATGTCTCATAATGCTGGGTTATAAAGATCTATGAATTTACCTTGAAAAACAGCATAGCTCATAAAAATTTAATCAACTATTCTAAATGTTTGTTGGGTTTTTTTTTGAACACAGATTCCGTTCTGGTCACCCATAGTAAAAAAAATAACTAAGCATAACAGAAAAAGACATGGCTCAAAGGGGAAAATTAGAATAATGGAAGCTTCTGATTAGAAAGGAATTTATTAAGATTGGGATTATCTGTGTAGAGAATTACAAGAAGCAGTAAAAGAACGAATATATGCAAAGTGTAGAAATTACAGATAATACGTAGATGTCAGCATACCTGAAACACAATAGAATTAAATTAATGGGGTTCTTCCTAATCACTGAAAGGAAATACGGATGGTGCCCTCTAGTTAACAATAATCAATAATAATATGTACATAATAATAAGTACTGAACAATGTTCCAGTTAGCAGTAGTAAGTACTTAATATATGACAGGTCCATAACTTGGAGAAAGTTACCCTTATTTTGTATGCAGAGAGAATAGTGCAGATATTTTGCCTAAGCAGAGAAGTGACGCCTTAGCAAAAAGAGTAATCGAATAAAAGTTATTTTTAGTAAATCATTGCTATTTTCACTTCCTTTAAAGCATAGATGATTATGCTTCATATGTTTGGATGCATATGTATTCCTTTTTACTCTTAGTAAAATATGCTGAATTCAAAAGTTCCTGTAGTGGCTTGACCCTGACTGCATGCCAGGCACCCACCAAATCTCTCTCACTACCCTTCTCAGCTGGACAGGAAAAAGAAAATATATTAAAAGGCTTATATGTTGAGATAAGTACAAGGAGAGGCTACTCCCCTATTGCCCTCACAGGTAAAAAAGACTCAACTTGGGGATATTAATTGAATTTATTAGTAGTCAGAATCAGAGCAGGATAATGAGAAGTAAGGCAAAACTTAAAAGTACCTTCCTGCCATCCCTCTCTCCTTTCTAGACTCTACCTTCTCCCACCCAGAGGTGCAGGGAGATGGGAGTGGAGGTTGTGGTCAGTTCATCACATGTTGTTCCTGCCGCTGCTCAGGGAGAGGAGTTCTTTCCCCTGCTCCACTCTGAGTCCATCCCATGGGCTACAGTTCTTCACAAACTGCTGCAATAGGTTCAATCCTTCAAAAACAGCCTACTCCAGCTTGGGACTTCACAGGGCCACAAGTCCTACCAGGAAATCTGCTCCATTGTGGGCTCCTTTCACCGTGGGTCCCCAGCTCTCTGCCACAACCTTCTAGTGAAGGATCCCACAGGATCACAGCCTTCTTTGGTGTGGAGTCCTCCATGGGCTGCAGGTGGATCTCATCCCTATGGCCCTCCACAGGCTTCAGGGACATAGCTGCCTCACCATGGGCTGCACCACAGGCTGCAGGGGAATCTCAGCTCTGGCACCTGGAGCACCTCCTGCCCCTCCTTCTCACTGATCTGGGTGTCTGCAGAGATACTTTCCTCTCACAGGAGTGAGTTTTTCTCTCACTCCTCTCTTCTCTGAGCACAATTACATGTGTGTAATAATCTTTTCTTCTTAAATATATTACAGAGGCATTACTGTCATTCTTGATTGTCTTGGCCCAACCTAATGGTGGGTTCATCCTGGAGCCAGCTGGCATTGGCTCTGTTGGACATGGAGGAAGGTTCGAGCAGCTTCCTACAGAAGCCACCCCTGTAGCCATTCCCATTTTAAAACCTGGCAAAGCAAACCCAATACATTTCCATTGCTAAGTGCCACAGAAAAGATTCCCTAAATGACTCAGTTTAATAACACTGAAGTATAATTTGAAGTTATTATTAAAATACAGAACAATTAAATAGGTTTGTAGACTTGGTAACAATTTTTCTGAAATTTCTGTATACATGGTTATCTACCAGTGTTGATATTTTTAGCAACATATGACAAGGTAGTAGTTGTATCAATTTAGTAAAAGTTCTTCAGTAATTCTCATGAAGCTGGAGATGAAATCACAGTTATTCATTAGCAATTTATACATTAACAAAATACACATTTTCTGGTTTATGTTTGAAAAAATAGCATAGCCGGATAATATTTTTTTTTAATAGAGCATGCATCATTTCTTGTTATAGTTTCCTCACCCAGGTCTTTTGGACTGACATACCTTTCTGAAAGACTTCCATAAGAGAGTCCTCTAGTATTCTGTGGGAGCCAGACATTGTCAGATTACTAGTACCACAACTTTTCCCCAGGGGGCTTAAGTTCTTGGGCCTTCTAACTTAGTCTTTGTTTCTAGCCCACCATGTAGAGCATGCCCAGAAAAGGTTCGGTTTTTATAGGGTGACCCAAGTAATGGACCTGAGCCCCTGTGGTGTGGCTGCAGCGCAGGTCAGTGAGAAAGCCACTGCAGCCCCTTGCAGATTTGGGGCATAGAGGTTGCAGACACATAGAGAGAGCTTGTCAGGCCCTGGAAAAGGGCCATCTGATACCAAATGGGGATCTCTGAATCAGGAGGTGCCAGCGTGCCCAAGAAAGATGAGCAGCTGTCCCCAGACCCATCTCTCTGCTCTGTGGTGAGAGTGAAACCGGCTCCTTACTGTGGACTGAACACAGTATCACATTCAGTCAAGGAACAGCTCATTAAATTTATACCAACTATGGCAGTTCTTGTTATGTACATAATTCACAGGTCACATTACAATTGTTTTTGAATATTCATGTGCAAAAAAAAAAAAAAAAAAACAAACCACACTTCCTGAGAAGCATGTGGTAAAAGTAGTTAATCAGGCAGCTTCTTCACTACATACTCCTAAATCTATTTTTTCATTATCACCCAGAGCACACTGGCCTGAAAAAGTGAAGAAGAATAAAATTTGAAAAAACAATGTTTTCTTAACAGGAAAACCCATGAATAGCCCTGGGGATTAAATAAATATATTGGGTAGCCTGGAAAAAACAGATAAACTTTATCTATTTGGGAATGCATATGATCAATAACAGAAAGTAAGAGATGTGAATGATTCTCTTCTTTTCACTTTTATCTAAACCTAATGTGAATTCTGCATTTCTGTCACTGCAAAATTCACATTTTGCTTGTCCAATCAGTAGGTATATCTGTAAACATGGGCCACCAATATCCTGATAATTAGGCTTCAGTTAACAGGTCATTCATCTTAATCTTGGAAAGTAAAGCTAAGCAGGATTTCCTCCCAAGATAGCAACGTGTCTTCCATTCTCAGACTAAATACAACTGCTGAAATCCTGACAATTTCTGCAGGTTAACTGAAAGAAGACGGGAAGAAAATGAGAAGAACTGGCTTGTAAATTATTCAGTTCATAAATTATTTTTTTTTTAAAAGTTAATTTTCAGAACCTATAAAATAATTTTTTATTTGCTTTACTTTTTCAAGTAACTTTTAGTTTGCTAGAATAAAAAAGGAATAATATCTCATGATCAAATTCTTCACAGGTCTGTCAAAACGTCTTATAGATAATTTATTGATTGTGAAATTTCCTGTGATAAGTAGTTAGGATTTCAATGAACTGTCATTTTAATGAAATAAAGTATTCAGATTCTTCATTGAGTTCTGGATTTCTTTTTTATTTGAAGTAAATATAAATGGGTTTTCTTTGCAATATCTTTCTCTTTGAATCTCTTTGTCAATTATTTTTTGTTCCAAGTCTACTATATTCTCTTGTGACAAATGCTCAAAATATAAACGTCATGATATTTGTTTTTGTAGGCAGATGGGGATTTGTGCTTCCTTGTTCATTTGCAGATGTTCTAAAAACATTCTAAAAATGAATGTGGTAAATTTCTACCTAAAGTATTTGACTCTTCTTACTTTCAGCAAATCCTTTCTTTTTAAAAATGTAAGTAGCAGAGAGTTTACTTGAACTTGAAATGTAAATTTATTTTTTTATTTTGTCTCATTATTTTTCATTTTATTTCTTGACTATTTGAAAGGAAAGATTGAATTAAATGAAGTTCTTCCATGTTGCCTCTTATTTACCTTGAAAAAGTAAGTAGTAACTCTGACTATTGTTTCCATACTGCTGGTTACTAGACCTGATCTAATTTTCTTCAAATTGTTAATATTCTTTTAGGTTGCTTTAACTGCATGTGGATCCTAAAGAAAACCCTGAAATTCTTCAGGTCACTTAGGGAAATAGGGCTTTTTAATTTAAGTGATGTTTTAGCATTTTAATTTTTGTGACAAAAATGACAAACAATATACATAGCACTTACAGGAAATTAAATCTATCATATATGAAATTTCTCACTATAACGTGATCTTCATTAACAACTTTATCAAAGAGATTATCAGCAATTTCAGTTGCAGTAATTCACAGTAAAGTTGCTGTCAATTTTATTCACAGATAATTTTCTCAAGTGTTTTGAAATTATTTATTCCACTTTAATTAGAATTTATGCGTTCTCAAATGAACTGTACTCTGCCTTGATCCACCAATGGAAGTATCTTAAATGGCATGCATTTAGAATTGTGATTTCACATTCCAGCTTTACTCCCACCCTCTCATCTGCTCCTTTTTTTCTTCTCTCTCTCATTATTTTGTCTAGTTCTTTATATACCACATTGATTCCAGCTCTGGTCTCCTTATTTCCTTGTAAATCCCACCCAAATTCCATAATTCAGACATGGTAATGATTTACTTTTGAATTTTTTAATGTTAATTTTATGAACATTGAATATTAGTGGTTTTTTCTACAGCAGTTACAGTTCAACTGCTGCAGCATTACATGGAAACAACTATCCTCTACAGCTGTTGGTATATTACTGGTTCAAAACCAACATTTTTTGTCAGGCCTGGTGGTCTTATTTAATGAATGAGGATATGTAGGACACATTGCAGCTCTGTGGATGTGGATGTGGTTGTCTTTATATCCTATTAACAACAGCAGACCAAAACTTGATGGGTCCTGTTAAAAATCAATGTTATATTAATCTACTGTAAAATTTGTGGAATTTAATAGCATCAGCTGTGAGTTGGGCAGCACACTTCCTTTTCAGAAAGTAACTAGCTCAGTAACTCAGAGACAGAGCAGTTTATCTTTACCCCAAAGGAATATGCATTAATACAAATCTGCCCTTTCCATGAACATCACTACCAAAATGCATACACAGATGATTTATTTTTAACAGAGAGAAAACAAAATTGATGTTGGTTAATAATTTAAACCTTAGTTATAAATTAAAGAGAAGACAAAGAGAGGAAGATGTTTTCTATTTTTCAGTGACATATAACAGTAAAGGACATGATCTTCTTTGGAGTAAAACTAATGGTTACAATTTCTAGGAATGTTAAAATTTGGACGAAATATTCTACAATAATTAATGTTGGTAAAATCTCTTTGTTTCGTAAAAAACACCACTGAATATTTGTGCCAACTAAAAGTTCTAGAGAAGGCCAAATACTTTACATCTGTAATGGGGAAAACCTTTTTCTTTTCTTGTTTTGCTATAAATTTTCCCATGTTTCAATGAACTTAGTCATGTATACTTGCGTATTCTTATCATACTTATAAGTCAGTGACTGGTAGGTTTGTCATGCAATGGGATAAGAAGGAAAAGGGGTGACTGGGTAATTTTTATGTCCATGCATTGTTTGACTGGCTCAGATATTTTGTGTGTTGAGTTTTTATGTAAAGGGAAAAACATTCTTAACAAATACTCATGTGTTAGCCTGCATTTCTGCCCTACTAAAATGGCTGCTGCAAAAGGTTTTATAGACATAATCCAAGGAAAAAAGTGTGCTAGAGGGACAAGATGTCTTACAGAGCAATCTTGAAAGGCTTTGGGCCCATGTGAACTTCCTAAAGTTCATCCAGGCTAAGAGCAAGGTCCTGCACCTGGTTTGGGTGCCATACCTGGTATAAATATAGACTGGTAGATGAATTGAGATAAGCCCTACAGATAAGGAACTGAGCGTATTGGTGGAGGAAACCTTCATTATGATCCAGCAATGTGTGAATATCAGAATATCAGCAGTATTCAGAATATCAGAATACCAGCAATATCAGAAAGTCAACCGCATCCTGTGCAAGACCATCAGCCCGAGGAAGGTGATTCAAGAAAAAACCTGGGCCAATTCAACTTGAATCTGGAGGAGGGTCACAAAAAGGATCAAAGAGGTGGAACATATTGCCTATGAAAAAAGGCTGGAGAGATGAAGTTATTCATTTGGAGAAGGGAAGGCTGTGGTGAGATTTAAAATAGATAGAGAGAGATATAAAGACTTTTTAATCAAAGCATATAGTGTCAGGACAAGAAGCAATGATTTTAAACCAAAAGAGGGCCAATCTAGATTAAAGAAGAAATTCTTTACTGTGTCACTGGTGAGATACTGGAACAGGACCCATCATTGACAGTGACCAAGGTGATGTTGGATGGGGCTTTGAGCAACCTGGTCTAGTGACAGATGTCTCCGCCTGTGGCAGGTGGGTTGGACTGGATGATCTTTGAAGGTCCTTTTCAAGCCAAACCATTTTATGATCCTATGATTACATTTTGAAGTATATTTTTTTTCTTCAGCCTAGAATTAAATACCTATTTTGTCCACCAGTGTTCTGGATATAATAAAATACTGAAAACACTGATGTCACAGCATTCAGCAATCACTGAAAAATTAAGATACATTACAATCTATTTGCTTACAGAAGTCAATATGCACATATAAACACAAACTATTTTCCTGTCATAGTATACTGTTGTGCCCATGCTTCTCATCTTTCATATTTTTTAATATATATAAATAAAAATTGAAAAAGCTACATAGATCTATAAATAGATGTTGCTATTTTAAAGTTTTTGTATTTTGGTAATAGTGATAAATGACAAAGTTTATTTTGGTGGAACTAATAGGGTATTTACTAAAAGACAATATGATCTGTAAATAACTGTTTTAGACAATATGATCTGTAAATAAATGCTGTAGGTTAATGCACTGGTTTTGGCTGGGGTAGAGTTAACTTTCTTCACAGTGGCTGGTATCGTAGGTTGGGAGAAGACACAGCTGGGACAGGAGACCCCAACAGACCACAGGGATATTCCAGACTGTGTGACATCATGCTCAGTATATAAAGTGGAGGGAAGAAGGAGGAAGGGAGGGACTTTTGGAGTGATGGTTATTTTACTGACTCACCATTACATGTGATGGGGCCCTGCTCTGCTGGGGATGGCTGAACATCTGCCCAACAATGGAAAGCTGTGAATTCATTCCGTGTTTTGCTTTGTTTGTGTGCACAGCTTTTGCTTTCCCTGTTAAACTCTCTATAGCTCAGCCCATGGGCTTTGTAGCTTTTACCCCTGCTGGTGTGGTAGTGAGTGAGCAGGTACATGGGGCTGGGCTGCTGGCTGGGGTTAAACCCTGACAGTTCCTTAACTGCAGGAAAAAGGCTGTTTTTCAGAAAACTATTGATCAGAATCAAATTCTCTGAGGCAAAGGTGTTTTACTATTTTTCCTTGAGAATTTATTTTTGTTCTCTATGTTAAGAGAAAAATCTCAGTGTAATTAATTTTTCTTTCAAAATGGCACTTTAAGATTACATATTTTTAGAGTTAATAAAGAACATTTAAGCATATGCATCAATTAGGACACGCTGTATTCAACAATCCATTTAATTATATGAATTAATCACAATCTTTTCAACAAACTCATGGATATGAGTTTGGAATAACTCATGGATATGAGTCAGGAATAAAGCTGAACCAAGAAGAAAATATAGAAACTGTTCTTTTAGATGTAACAAAGCCTATTGTTAAAATCTTGTCACTGGAAAATATTTTCTGATTCTCTGACAGAATCCGTAACCCTGAATCATCCAGACGCTAGAAAAATTGCACGTCTCAGAACAGAATTAAACCATGAACAAAAAAATCTTAGAGCCTATTAAACTTCTGTGTCGGCTAAGTTAGTCAGTAAGTAATGTCTCTGAAAGCTGATTCCTTTCAGGAACTTAGTCTTTTATTCAGGACTTCTGGATATGCTATTTTTCAACACCTGATGCCAAGAAGCTATTTTGGTATAGGGGGAGATGAGTAGGGAGAGATGAGTTCTAAAGAGATACACAGTTGTATTTTTTTTCTTAAAAGTTACAAAGCTTTGTGGTTTTGCCTCCTCTACAGTATTATACTCTAGTGTACTCTAGTATAGCATTGATCTGTGCAATTGACTTCTCTGCCTCAAGTAACTTGTATCCTCATTGTCAGTCTCCTTGAGCACCCTATACACCAAACTTTGAGTATTTGAGGCACTTTGAGCTAAAATGCAGAGCTGTGTTTTGTGTGAAACCTGATCTTTCTAATGCTCCTTGGGAGTTTTCAGGACAAGGACTCTATTACTGAAATGGATTGGAAGTTACTCTCTCCCCTTTACTCCAGTCTTGTGAGACCACAGAGTAAGACAGGGGACCTGTTGAAATGAGTCCAGAGGGGAGACACTTAAGTTGATCATCCCATTCCTCTTCTTTGCACTTGAAAGACCCAGCTTATGGTGCTGCATACAGCTCTGGGGTCTCCAGAACAAGAGAAACGTGGGCCAATTACATTGGGTCCAGACAAGGGTCACAAAAATTATCTGAGTGTTATTACAGAATCTTGCTTTGTCAAGATTATACTCTCTGATTGTATTATTATACTCTGTGTCTCTAGTGACATCTTTACTGGTGCAGCACATTCCACACAAAAGTATTCAATGCTTTTCTTCAGTTTAGCAAAGAGAGACTACGTAATTACTTCCAAAGGTTAAATACCTGGTATTTATTCTAAAAAAAATTGATAGTGATTCAATATTGCTCGTTGTGTCTAGAGAATAATTGGTAGTGGAAAACAATCAAATATAAACAGTAACATATGTGTTAGTTTTTCCTTACAGATGTTATTTTGTTATCTTATGTCTTATGTTATCTTATGTCTTTTCTTACAGATCTTCTTGGGTTTAGTATCATTTCCAGAAAACCACATCATCCTATAAATATCATTGTTGAGTAATGAGTTCCCAACTGAGAGGAAAGGTTTAAAGCTGGTCAGAAAAAAAAATCAGGAACGCCAAAACTTTAAATGAATAACTGCTTTCATGCATTTATTTCAGGCAGTATTTAGCTAACATCTCTTCAACCACCCCACTGTAAATCATACAATCCTTAATGCCTGAAGGAGGCCTGAGTTAGCACTCAGTACATACACTCAATCAAGGGCCACAAGCAGTGTTTGTATTCACATATATACTTGAAAAAATTGTGTAAAAGAGCAATCCTATGGGGCTTTTTGTGCAACAGTTACTGCATATTCTTTCTCTTTTTTCAAGGTTCACTCTTCCACAATCTGTTTTTGTGCATGCACAAACATAATTAGTAACATAAAAGTCACATTTTCCCAAGTGCCATATACCGTAAGAATTTTAGAGTTCCTTTTTCATCTCTAATGTTTTTCAGTGCTAAACAACTCAACACTAACATGGCAGTCCCTACATCCCTATTCAAATAATTTCAGTTTTCAGTAGTGATTAATAAGGATTCCTCAGATGAATAAAAAAATCGTGATGGAGATTTCAGACATTTGTTTGTAACTTTGTCGAGGCACTATCAAGGAATTTCCGCCTTAAAATAGACAATAATATTTGTAGGTGAAGGTTCAAGGGGAATATGGAAAGGTATGCTGAGGATGTTAAGAGCAGTTCCTGCTGTGCATTACAAAACTGAAGTCTGGTATCTCTTTCTTATTAACTTTAATTTTTAAGAAAAAAAAAAATCCATAGATTCCAAAGTCATCCAGGCCTTACAGGATCTAAAGACAAACAAATAGTTAATTTCAGATGGCATAGCCGAATTTGGAGGTTAAGTGCAAATATATTCAACCATAAACCCAAAGGGCAATTTTCAGAAAAGAAGACTATATAAGTGTGCTAATATGTCAGTTGTTTTCTTTATATGTGTGGTGATTGTTCCTTGAGTAAGAACTGTTTAAGAATGAAAAATCTGGCTGAACAGGTGCCCAGATGAATATTTTCTAATTACAGTACCTGGAGCACTAAAGAATACTAATCTGCTTCTGAGTACTTATTGGTACAATTTGAACAAGAATTACTTTATCAGTGCTTTTCTTTGTTTGGTTGTTTTCAATTGTAAAACTGATTTTCACATTTTCTTATGTCATTCAGCAACAAATATGTAAGATTAGAAGTTTCTTATGTGCTTCTGCAGTGCTCAGCACAGCTTGAGCTCTTGTATCATTTGAATACTAAATTAAATAAAACTAATTCTTATTAATTGATTCTTATTAAGAACAACACTAATAATATTGTTACTGGAGTGCTAGATTTGTGTGGTCCTGTCCTGATACCGAAATACTCTCAGAGATGCTTCACCTAGGAAGAATCCTGCTGTCTTTCATTCTTGACTGCTAAGAGCCAACTTTAAATACAAAATCTGAAGAGTTTAGAGGATTTTCATATATTTCTGGTAGCTTTTCTTGTGAAAATGTGTATTTATTTGCACTGGGAAACCAATCGTGAATGCAGCGTACAGAAATTCAAACATCAGTTTAAATGCTTTTTGATCATCTCATCTAAACTACTCTTGTTATGGAGGGTTCTATGCAAGTCCATCAGCCTTCAGGAAATTATTCTAAAGATAATTTTAACTTCATAATCATAGAAATCCAACTTTTAGAAAGATCTAGCAGTTTCACAAAATATTTCTAGAAGCATAAGCCAGAGAATTGGGGGGGGGGGGGGGGGGGGGAGAGTATCAAGGCTAGTTCTCTGATAAAATTAATCATTTTTATGAATTCATTAAATAGGTGAATTTGCAGTTTTCACAGATGGCTAAAATAGTATTCTTTTTTTCCTCTTCATTAGACTGAGAAATATTTACTATATAAGCCTGATTCAAAAGCTAGTGAAGGCTTAACTTTTCTCTGTTGCGTTTTACGTTGGCCAGACACTGTGTAAGGCCACAGTACCACAATTTAGGGACCTGCATTCTTGCTGAAGTTCCCACACCTTTCCAACTGAGGATCTCCTATCATTTAATTGAGCTATAGTTACATGAATTAACAAGCCCTGAATAAAAGTTGTAAGTGGCATTTACAACATAAGCTGGCTCATTAATCTTGTTTATAGCACAGCTATATTGCTAGGTGAGAGAAGCAAATCAAACAAATTCATAAGAAAAGCCATAGATTGCAACTATGCTATCATTATGCAGCTGTGGTTCGCCTACACACTGATTATAGAATGCAGTCCTGTTTTCTTAATTTTAAAATGCACAGATAAAGTAGCCTGGAAAGACTTCTTTTTCTAGGCAATAATGTTGATGAAATATAACATGAACATTGTTTTGGTGCATAAAACTTGCAAAAAAAGCTGAGTCTTACTTCTGAAAAAAAAGACCTCTGAGGGGTCTAAGACTACAGATTTACAAAACTATAATCAGTATATTTAAGTTCAGTGAAGACTACAGTTTCTCCCTCTGTTAGAACTAGTTACCATCAAACAGAACTAAAAAGAGGTAAGTTCACAGAGACAGAAAGAGGTAGTTACTCATTGAGAGGTACGTGACTAGTCACAGTCCTTTCTAAAGGAGATAATAGCATGTGTGCTTCTCTACTTTTATTTCATCCTTACCATGCATTTGGGGCAATGCATTGGAGGCAGTGCACTGGTTTGAGTAGACATTTGGTGTGACCCTCTGTGCACTCACCCATCCAGTGATCTTTTGGCACTGAGACAATGAAAATGAGGTGGGGAAGGAACTCTTAAAAATTTTATGGCTACTTACACTTATGGGATATTGTTTCAAAAATCTTTTCTTCATTAGAATATACTAACACCCAAATAATTATTTAAATTCTATCAAATGCTAGAAACTTTAACTACTGTGTGCACTTGCCATACAAATTTGACTGTCACTAGTTTAACAAGTATCAGTTCTACTACCACTTTTTCTATTCTTTCATTATTGTTTGCAGAGCAGTAGTGATGCCAACACTTGGAATTTTAAAGCTACAATTGCCCGTCCACAGACTGGTACAGATGACTGAGCCACTTACAGAATCCATCCTACCATATCTCTATCCTACTGATAAATTAGTCTGTGTGATGGTAATAATGACAACGA
This sequence comes from Monarcha castaneiventris obscurior, assembly GCA_026261815.1. Taxonomy (NCBI): domain Eukaryota; kingdom Metazoa; phylum Chordata; class Aves; order Passeriformes; family Monarchidae; genus Monarcha; species Monarcha castaneiventris. The sequence continues at coordinate 3,016,230 of JAMPIT010000635.1, forward strand.
AGAGCATCATATTTGAAAAGTCATGGCAGAGTAGTGAAGTTCCCAGTTCCTGGAAAAAGGGAGATACAACCACCTATTTTTGAAAGAGGAAAGTATAAAGACCTGAGGAACTACAGGCCAGTCAGTCTCACCTCTGTGTTCAGCAAGATCATGGAGCAGATCCTCATGGGGCCTATGCTAGGGTACCTAGGAAACAGAGAACTGGTGTCTGCCAGCATGGCTTCTCTAAGGGCATATCATGCCTGTTAAACTTAGTGGGCTTCTATGGATAGTACTGCTGGTTAAGGGAAGAGTTGCTGATGTCATCTAGCTGGACTTGACTGGTGTCTCTGAACTGGAGAGACATGGGTTTGACAGGTGGACCATCCAGTGAGTAAGGAATGGATTGCATGGTCACACTCAAAGAGTTACTGTCAGTGTCTGGGTGGAGATCAGTGATGTGTGGTGGTCTGTATTGGGACCAGTATTTTCTGGGGACATGGACAATGGGATTCAGTCTACACTCTACAAACCTGTGGATGATACCAGGCTGAGTGTCTCGGTACTCCAGAGGGAAGGAATGCCTATCAGACATACCTCAACAGACTAGAGAGGTGGGCCCATGTTAACCTTCAACAGTAAGGGCAGTCCCAAACATGGAGACAGCCTGGCTCATGATTAGATTGAGAGGAGTTCTGCCAAGGAGGACCTGGGGGTAATGGTGGATGAAAAGCTGAGTATGTCCTGGTGATGCGTGCTTGCAGACCACATCCTGGGCTGCAGGTCAAGGGAGGTGATTTTACTCCTCACTGACCCTGTGAGACCCCCACCTAGAGCACTGAGTACGGCTCTGGGGTCCCCCGCACAAAAAGACACAGACCTGCTTGAGTGGGTCTGGAGGAAGTTCACAAAAATTATCAGGGAGTCTGGAGCACATTCTCTATGAAGAAAGACTGAGACAGTTGGAGTTCAGCCTGGATGAGAGAAGGCTCCAGTGAGACCTGGTAGCAGCCTTTCAGTGCTTAAAAGGGGCCTACAGGAAAGGTGACGACGGACTGTGGTTATAGGACAAGGGGTTCCAGTTTTAAACTGAAAGGGGTTAGATGTAGATTAGACATTGGGAATAAATTCTTTACCCAGTGTTGTAAGGCGCTTGAATCCTGTCAGGGTGCCCCAGCCAGGTTATCTTCAGTTACCCTTATCAAAGCCTCAAGAATGCAAGCAGTGCTAAATTGGGAAAGAAGACATTGGAAAATGGAATAACAAGACAGCAAGAAAGTAGATAAGGAAGGACTGTACCATCTTGGACTAGAACCAATCAGGTTTTCTGAAAGGTGCAATGCAGGGCGCGTGGACAATATGGAGGACCCAATTGGGTCATGCATGATCGTGTGAACTACAGCTGCAGCAATGCATAAGAACTGAGTAAAGTAAACAATAAATGGACTTTCTGTGCAATCATATTGGTTCATTGTTCAAGGGTCCCGTGCTCCCACACCCAGAGAGTAGTGAAGCACTGGAACAGGTTTCCCAGGGAACTTGTGGATGCTCCTTCCCTGGAGTTGTTCAAAGCCAGTTGCAAGAGTCTGAGTAATCTAGTCTAGTGGTAGTATCCTCGTACAAAGCAGGGGGACTGGAACTAGATGATTTTTAATTCTAATTCTTTCTATGATTAATATAGCACTTTAGAAATGTTTGCCATCCTTAAAAAACATTTTTCACAAAACCATTTAGTTCATTTTTTCATTCACACGTACCTCCTTAAAAATTCACGATCTCACTTACTAGACTAATTTGTTCAAGGCAAGGTGCATTTTGGAATGAGCTTCTTTAATAATGTCATTTTTTTATCTCATTTCTTTCTCTTTTTATGTCAAGAGGAGGAGAAAAAAAAGACCAAGAAATCATAATCTATGTCTTTAATGAATGGATGTGGCAATAAATACATAATAAATAAGTAAAAATTCTTAAACTCTTGAGCATTTCACGTAATAAATTGTCCCATTTACTTTGACCTTTTTCTTACAAACACCTTAGTAAGTCAGAAATAGTTACTGAGATTCCTACAATTGTAATATTAATTTTTTCCTGTGATCAGATAATTACAAACCTAGAGTATGTGAAAGCAGAGTACCTTGGCTTTCAAATATTTCATTTAAGGTAGTGACTGGGTAAGTTTCTGCTTTCTTATCCATTTAGTAATCTCTAATTCTTTTCATTTTTCTTTCCCAGATCAGATTAAAACTAATATCTCCTGTTAACAGCTTTGCAACCTTCACTACTGCTATGAATCAATAATAGTGAATCATTATTTTCATAGGACAAATTCAGTTTTATCAAAGGGTTTTTTGGTTACAAAGCAGTGCATTCAAAGTTGTGTTTTTTATTGTACATATTTACACTTCCCTCCATCACTTTGAAACCTTCCTTTTATTCATGCCTCTTACCTGGTTTGCAATGTTGCAAAACCATGGCCTGGATTTGGAACAATCTTAAAGGCTGAAATTGGCTCACTTCTGAGTCCAGTATATCATGGAATTATACTGAAATATCTATTTATATCTATGGGGTACCCTACAGATTCCCAGCTTTCTTTACACATTATAGAATAAGCATACACAATGAATTTTTCTAGGATTTATATAGACTTAAGTTTTTTTGAAGTGCATTCTTACTGCTCTTTGACCTGGCTGCAAGACAAGGCCAACCTGAGAGGTTTTTAAAGATATTAAAGTTCTAACAGATAGATGGCAGACATATCAGTGTTAAAACCTAAGTGTATAAATCACTCAAATATGCTACCACCTTCAAAAGGATATCAGATTTCATCAATACTTCTCAAAGTTATCTAAATTTTAAGCAGGCAACTGAGTCTTCTGAATGTCAATTCTTTGCTGGTACAAGGCGCTTTACCGAATCACATTTTTTCTATTGCAGAAGTCATAGATTAATTAACAATTTAAATGACAAATAATTATTTATGTGATGTCATTATAACAAGCTAATGAAATAAAATCAGATAATATTAAAATAGCAGCAGCAGTACCTCACTTCGTGTTTTAGCAAACAAAAAGGGAAGTTGAGGATCATTTTACATCATAAAACAAAATTTAGATTGTCATTTTCATACTCTGACTCTGGGCTGTTGGTAAGAATCTGATGGTGATACTGCTTATTACAGAACATACACAAAAAGTCATATATCACAGTTAAATAAATGATAATCAGTAAATAATGTGATCACAGCATTCAGTGGGGACTCAGAATATATTTTGGTTGCAAGACATACAATTCGTGGAATACTAAGATATTGTCTAAGTGGAGCCAGTTCTCACATTTTGTGGAAGAGGTTTCATCCTCATTCTGCTGCTGTCCTATGTAGTCTCAGCTCTGGCTTTGAACAGTCTAAAGGCTTTTAGCATGTGCTATGTTGTTATTGGAAAAGTCCTAAAAGCAGAGCCAAGAAGTAGCAATTTCAGCTTTTTTCCTCTATTCCTAAGGGATTGTTATGTTAATAGTTACTGATTTCGGCAATTCACTCTAAGCCGTTTGAAACTGTGTTTCTAGTATGGAACATTTGTCTAGACAGTTTCTAAAGCAGGGATTCAGAAGCTCCTTTACAAGGTAATTCTTTCCAGTGGTCTCAGGTGCACTGATGGTGGGTATCAATGTGCTAGGCTTAGACACCATCTGCTAAACTTCCCCCACTCTAAGTATCAAAGTATTAACCTGGGCTACAGTGGTTGCTATCCTAGAAAAAACACTGCTGACCTCTGACAGCTCTCATGTAGGTGAGTCAGCGAGCAGACTTAGATACATTATGGCAGGAGAAAAAATTCAGTGTCAGCTAATTAGTATCCTACAACTATTGCGGTGGTACTGGAGGAGGAGCAAAGGGCAGGAGCAGAAATAAAAAAGAATTCAGTTAATGTAGAAGTCTGTTTCCTTCACACTGTCAATATCATCTGGACATTGTTTTTCTAGAGTGTCATGGAAAGAAGAGAAAGGGATCTCCATCAGCTTCCAAAGGTCAGCAGGTCCTATCCAAGTGTTCAAGGCAAATGTTCCTGGAGCCAGTTTATTGAGGAAGCAGCCAGCAATTGCTTGACTACTCAGTTAGCACAATTCTCAGGGAAAAAAATCAAGTCAGATCCAGATCTCATCCAGCAAACTTTGACTATCATGCTCCTGTGGGGCAACACCACTTCCCCAAAAACACTGCTGGGGTAAAGACCCTGCTGGGGTTTTAATGTAAACATGAATTAGGGTGGTATTCTGCTTCTTGATACAGATTTGATTATTGGTTTTCTTTATCCCTAGGAACTGAAGTCATTAGTTTGGAATTAACTCAGGTTTTGGGGTATTACATTGTGATGGAAACTCTCAGCTCTAAGATCTGGTAAAAGAGCGTATATATTGCTTTATTTTACTACAGACATTTAATTCTATACTGGTCTGAAAAAAGTGATTTTCTAATCAGATTGTATCAGGAACCATTCTGTGACAGACCTGTTACACTTAATTCATGCTTCTTTCCCTTACATGCTGGAATACACACTCAAATATATTCTTCAGAATAAACTTCAGTTTCTGGTACCAGAAAGCTCTCTTACTAAACAGAAAATTTTGCACCAGCCTTCTTAAAGTCAACAAAGTGCTGCCTTAAGTCCAATAAGCTGTAGATTTATTGAAAGTGACTTGTGCAGTCAATATGTGGAATGAAAAAGCTGGTTTCATCTTGTCCAATTTTTACATTACTCTTCATTTTCCCAGGGAACTACAAAGTGAAACACTTTTCAGTAAAACACTTCCTTGTAAAATTATCTGTTTTGTCTGTCTGTCATTGAGAAGGAATACATTTTCACTGCTTTAGTATCAGAATATGCATCCTTCCTTTTCTCTTAACTCAGCCACTGGAACCCTAATGGTACTGTCTATTTTGAGAGCTATCTTATTCATGAGTGAGGGATGAGCTTTTTTTCTCCACTAAGAGAGCAGCAGTAATTTCCATGCCTCTTCTCTCTACCCAAATAATGTGCCTTTCATGTCCCCCTTCAATTTTTGTAACTGCTGTAGTTTTATGACTTTTCAAGACCTTTTTTATGATAATTTCATATTTTGATGCCAGCAGCCCCAGGACAACCACAATCCACTTCTTCTGCTTTCATCTACTTTGATTAATTTGATTGTACACAACCCTGACTTCTAGAAGGAAAATCTGCAAAATGCGTATTTTCCGCTGTGAAGTTGGTGCAGCACATCCAAAATAACAATAAACTATGCTGGAAACAATACTTATTTAGCATCTTATCAACTGGTTTGATACTAGTCATGAAAAAAAAATGCAACTTGGATATTCTTCACGCTTGTCTTCTGTATACAGCATTCAGTCATTCGCAGTTAGATGTGTAAAACAGAAGCAAGCCGTTAGTAAATTTAGTTACAGATATTCGCTGTCCTATGTTGTAGTGGCTACGTTCGGTCTAGCAAGCTGCAGCCTTCTCTGGGAGTGCAGCAGGGCTTCTTAGGGCAGGCAGCCATTCTGTCCTCCCGTAGTCCACTCTGGACTGCCCCACAGCCTTGCTCCCTTAGCTGTCAGCCTCACAGCACAGTGGTGGCAAAGGAGGTAGAGAAGGGACTCCCCATAGGGGTTTCAGAAGATCTTTAGCCATCACATCTTGACCCGGTGCCCCCAGAGGCAGAGAGGCCCCGTGGCCCGAGTGCAGGGGGGCTTTGTCAGGTCACAGGGGCAGTACCTGGGCAGAGTTGGGGTACAGGAACCAACAGGGAGGGCCTGAGGGACTGGCCAGGGCTAGGGACAGGGGAAAGGTGGGGGAGCAATGTAAACCAAACTCCACAGTCCTACATAAGGCTGGCATACTCATAGATAACTTTAGAAATCCCAGCAACTTTATTAAGTCTTAAGCTTCCTAATTCTGAATTAATGAAACTTACCTTCTTCAAGATGGCAGCTGAAGCCAGCAGGATGCTGTGCAAATACTGTGTTAAACAGCAGAGAGAAGAGGAAACACTGAAGACAGGATATCTGAATTTCTGCTCTTTGGGTTGGGAGTGGGAAAGGGAGCAGATAGCTATCTCCAGCCCCTTGGGCTCTGCACCACATTTCCCCCCCCCCCCACCCCCCCCCAAAAATTTGTTCTCCATCTTCAAAATTTTTTTTTGTGTAACCATTAGAGAGGGAGTCTGTGCTACTACTCTCCCCTAGTGGAAATCTGAGTAGTTAAATCCTTCTTACCTCGCTGGGAAAAGGCATGTCAGGTTTTCTTACTAAGGTTATCTTCAACCCTTCTTGAAATAGCTCTGTTGTATTAAAAATATTTTCAAGATTCATAAAACTGCAGGTTATATTAACCATGGAATATTTTTCTCCATTAATGCCAAGGGTCTCTAAGACCTCTATGAATAAATTTTTACATGCCTTCGATGGCCATGTAGAGAAGACAATCTATTTTTCCCCAGTAAAGGTCATGGCTACATAGTATTGCAACCCTTGCATCCTACTTGTTATCTAAAAAATGTATTTTGTATTTTAAATGCCTTTTTGCATCTTGTGTTCTATGGCGTCTCAAAAGGCCTAAAGTGCTACCCTGTGAAGTGCAACAAATAAAGCAATCGACAAATATAAATATTTGTAAATATAAATATCATGCTATGAAGCATGTTATTGTAATATCAAAGGATGTGCAATGAGAGTAATTGATAGAATGTATTTAGAGGAATTAGTGTCACTAAAAATGCCTCTTTAAGAATAGAACTGGCTGTGCAAATTTGTTGGTGGACAAAGGGTTTCTAAATAGTTTTAAAATAAAGCCAATTTTACCTCATGCTCTAGAGCTGTGCATTCAAAACATATAGTAAACACTCCAGATGATTTAGCAGCCACCTCGACAGCCTGTTTCCTTCTCCTCTCCTAAAAGTGAATTTACCTCACTGCAAAGTTAGGAACTGACCATGGCAGAACCAAAAATAAGGCAGTTCAGTAATTGTCTATCATTGTTATTTACATTCATATTTCGATTATTTTTATGATAATCACCAAGGTGTCTACTCTTTTCACCATGTTTGCTTGACAGTGTGTGCATCCAAACACCAGAGTTAGGAGTGCTTGTATGATCATTCGTCTAGCACTAATTTTGAATCTAGCTTTTTCCAGTATTTCATTATCTGCTGATCTTTTTTGTAGAGCACTCCACCACATAGTATTTTATGTGAAGAATCAGAAAAAGAAAAGTAAACCAGGAAAATTACCTCAACTCACTAATTTAATTTTAGTTAGAAACCTGCCTTTTTGTTCTTTTTAAGGTCAATTTCTAGTAACACATTTTGAGGTATTGTTGGATCTAAAACCCCACATGCTATGCTTCACCTCTCTTCATGTCTTTTCCTGAACAGATTACATGAGGGTGATTCAAGAATTATTTTTTCTGCTTGACTAAGAAAGCAGCGTTACAGCTAATTTTTTAAAAATCAGATGCCACAACCTAGTAGGTAGTTTCTACAGTATTGAAAAACATCAGTTCTTGGGCCAGTTCAGGTGCAACTTGCATGTAGTATATTTAAATAGAATGCCATGATCTGTTTTGTTACTATTTTTCAATTGACACACTGTTGGATGAAAATATTAATTATTTTTACTCAAGGTAAGAGTCTACTACTTTATATTCTTGGTGGAGTTTCATTTTGTCCCTCAGGTAGCAATTGTAATGTTGTAAACTACAAAAAATGACTCTGTCAAAGAGTTGCTTAAAGAGTATAGAGATGAATATTGTTAAAAACCTACTTTAAGCAAGTATTGTGCCATCTACAAATGCTCTTCTAGGTTTGCACAAACTGAACCTAGATCTACATCACAGAAAACATATAATCTTTATTTTTCATTGATACTTACTCTGTATGAAATTCAGAAAGAAAATACAACTAATACCAATTTTCACAGGTGAAAAACACCTTGTTAGTAACTGAATGCTCTCCATAGCCTGTAAAAGGTGTCTAAGAATGTTATCTGATATATAAATTCATTATCATAAAAATATATATATATCTCTATCTTTCATAGGTATTTGCATTTTATATATAAATATATATAATATATAACTATATCTTTTGTATATATATAAAGGTATTTATATATAAATATATATAAAATGTATATACCTATATGAAAAAGATATATCTCAGTGTATGTTTGTGTGTATGTGTATATGTATGTATATGTATACACAACATAGAAAGTTTAAACACCTCTAAGTCTACCTTTGGCTGTTTTTCCTGTTTAAAGGACAGAGTTACCCTCTTCCAGTAAGTTAGTGGCTTTGTTGGCTGGAAATGAGGAGGGTAACAGAGAGTCCCACTCCTCCAAAATTAAAACCTTCTAGTTCTAAATTTATTTTACTGTTGCCCCACACCCAGCTCTCAAAAAATAGAGGCCTCCTCCTCCTCCTCCTCCTACTACTACTACTAAAACAAATATGTAAATAAATAAGTAAAAAAAAAAAAAGAGAGAAATAAAGCCTTCTACATGTGTTTTGAAATGACACTAAAGATAATATTGCCAAAGCCATTTGCTGTCTTTGACACAGTAATCACAGAGCAGGAGTAACACTCCTACATGTGCTACCTACCAGGAATAGAAAATAGACAACCCAGTACCACAAGCTCTCAACACAATTAAAGATGTAAAAACTAGAAAGGATACCTTACCCCTAAAATTCTTCCATGGTATTTAAAAACCACACCATGCCATGCAGTACATGCCACGCTGCACACCCTTTAGCTACAAGAGAAAAGCACAATATACAAGGGAGATGTTACTTCAACCCTTGTATTTATGGTGATGAAAGTGCTCAGCTGTGCACTAGTTATCAGTGGCTTCCAATAAAAAATCACTAAGTAATTGGATCTCTATAACAGTTTAAAACGGTGGCAAGTAAATCAAATTTCAGCCTGGGAAAAGAGAAACTAATGTGATTTTTGGACAATTAGGCACTTTGAGACTCTGAGACAAATGAATTTTATTCTATACTACTTAGGAGAGTTTACTGAAACACTTTGAATCATAGTGGTTGTCACTAAGGTCTTGTAGAAGATGAGTTACCAGCTAAAGAATTGTATAACACCGTGTTTAATGAAGGGACTACGGCAAGCTGTATATGCATATAAGCTTGTACGTAAGAAAAAGCTGCTAAGGCAGAGAGATTGGTTGAATTTTCCTGGCGCCCACCAAGCACTGTATCACTCCCCTGTGCCCCTCCTCAGCTGCATAGGGGAGAGAAAATACAGCAAAATTCTCATGGGTCAAGATAAGGACAGGGAGAGATCACTCAGCAATTACTGAGCAGTGCAGGGCATTAGGATACCACGAGTCACAGACTTCTCCAGGACACATTTGCCTGCTCATGTGTGGGCTCCTCCACAGGCTGCAGGTGGATCTCTGCTTCCCTGTCCACCTTCATGATCTTCAGGGTCACAGCTGCCTTGCCATGGTCTTCACCAGTGTTTTCAGGGGAATCTCAGCTCCAGCACCTGGAGCACCTCCACCATCCTTCTTCACTGACCTTGACAGCTACAAGGCAGCTTCTTTCCTGTATTCTCACTCATCTCCTGGATGATTTTTTGCAGCAGTTTTTACTTCTTAAGTATGTTATCACAGAAGCACTGCCACCACTGGCTCAGCTTTGGCCAGCAGTGGGTCTGTCTGAAGCTGGCTGTCACTGATTTCATCTAACTTCAAGGCAACCTTTGACATCTTCTATCAGAAGTCCCCCTGTGCTGACTCCCTGAGACCAAAACTGTGTAGGCAAACACAATATAGAAGAAAACTAGGAATCTAAACATAGGAATGAGTTTATGTAGAACTTGAAATGTTCATGAGAAAGTAGTTGTTGTTCTATGTCATATTTTTCATGGAGAAAATTTAGGATGAGTTTTACACCGTTTTTAAATAGGTTTTTTTAATGACGAACCCTCTAGCTAAACTTGCCCTAAGACAGACACGAGAATTAAATAACTACATATTTTCACAAATGTTTATTACATCTACTTGGAGGAAAATTTAAACCTGTTTTTATAAATTCGAGAAATTCTCTAATAAAATAAATTGGGAGAAGATAGATGCTTTTTTATAATGATAAATGCATATAAAGGAACTTCAGGAAATGTTGGGGTAAAAAAGACTAAGAGTTTTGCAAAAATCTGTATGGAAAATATAAAAGACTAAATCATCAATGTGGACCATGCTACAGGGAAAGGAAAAAAACAGACCTCAAACAAACCTAGCTACAATAGTTTGAGTTTACAAAGGGAAACTCATATAAACATATCTGCAGCATGAATAGCATCTAATTAAAGAAAAAATATCTGGCTTAAAAGGCTTTGCCCTCTAAAAAAGACATGGCAGTGAAGACAACCCAATAAAGAGAAATGAGAATGATCAGAGGATCACAAAAAACCATATGAGGTTAAAAAAAATACAGATTTTATCTTCAAGACTATAGTGAAGATCAACTTTCAATTAAGTAACTTCAGATTTCCTTAGCTAGACAATAACAAAAAACGACCTTTTAAGATCTTCTGCAATGCAAATTGGTCTGAAGCTAAGACAAGCCTAATTTCCATCTGTTGCTGCTGACAAAGTGTCAAGACCTTTAATAGAATGCAGTTATAAATGAAGAAAATTAGTTTGAAGAAAGAAATAATTTTAATTGAAAAAGACATTTCTTTGAAGAACTAACTGTGACATTTCTTTCACTTTTTAGAGTAAGTAAATAGTCCTTACAAGATCCAAGTGGCCCAAAGCATCGGACTCTTATTTGAGTCCTCTTTAAGTACAGTTCAATGAAAAGCCTCCTTTTCTTTTAATTTCCAGTGTATTTTTCTGGTTTTAGTTCACTGGGAAGCTTTAATCTTTCTCGTGTGCACAGACTCCTGCCATGCCCAGGTTAAATGGTAAGTCAGTGCCTCTCACTCTCTGTGCCAAGGTTATGCACAAAGTCCAGCTGGTACAGATGGTATCTATGACCTTCTCCATTTCCAGCAATCATAAATGCATCAGGCTCTATCCCCTTCAATTAACATCAGCTTCCTCCACCGAAACAAGGCCTAATTTTGAAATTAATTAATTAATGATTCTGGCTACTTTAGGATGAACCTCTGACTTCTAAACTACTTCAACAGGTGCATTTTTTTCCCCTTGTGAGACAATACAGGTCACTGAGCCAGAATGACACAAATAATGGATGAAGGTGGAAGATTTCCCAAGAAGCTGACACATAGGAGGAAGAAAAACACTCTAAGAATGTCAGGCAAGTTCATCTAAGTCATTTATAGGTAACTATGTGCATGTCTTCTCTTCTGTTTCCTCCCAAAATTCCCTGCCATAACTAAGGATATTTAGTAACAGAGGAAAGTGAGGATCAGGTGTGACTATGGAAAGACTATATTTCTTGTATGAAATTCTTGTGTAAAGGACAATCAGCTGGCCAGTATACCAGTACATCCATCGCTAGATGGAGTTCTCTTTGTTACTTGAAAATTGCAGCAAATGCTAGGCACAGGAACTTGATGTACTGAAGTATAGTCTCCCCATATTTACTGTGCCATTATTAATCCTCCATTTAGCAGCATGATCCACTGTATAAAGTACATGCATAACACGGATAAAGAACAGGCACTTTGGTAAATTGAATTCATAGCCAGTAAAATAAAGAAAGGGAGCAATAAATTGTGTATTCCATTCATAGTCCTTGTATGTCATATCAAATGTAAAGGAAAAAAAATTAATTAACTCTCACAATTGCCTTTAGCTGAAAACATGCATTGTTCAAAAAATAATGCTCTTCATTGTGTTATTGCAGCCATTCACCTTACTTCCTGCACCTACTACTGCAAAGCGGGAACAGCAAACTAAACCTGCTGTGCATATTTTATTTTTTCTGTAGCATTGACTATAAACTCAGTAAACTAAGTTTTCCTTAGGCATAAAATACGTCCTCATTAATGTGAAGAAACTGAGTAAAGTTGGGGTTGTTCCATGGTAACTGAGAGCAGAATTTAGTTTGCTGTCTTCTCAGTCCTTAAAAATAATATTCCAAGGGGGACCAAATTTATGACAATAGAATGGCAGTCATGACAGTCTGGCTGCTTTTCCGTTTGTTTGTTGTTCTGAGTCATCGCTCTGTAGGCTCCTCAAGTCCAGAGGGAAAAAAAGAATATGCTTTAACGGTTTCTTTCTCTCTGCACCCTGGCATTTTAAGAGGAAGTCTAAAACTAATTTGAAAAAGTTTTCACTTTTAAACATGGCATGTGTAAGCATCATGTTTGGTGAAATGAACAAGCAAAACTGTTTATTTTTGTCTTTTAAAAATATTTTTTGAAAAACATGAATATACCAAATTGTTTCGTGATAAGATTCTAGAAACTGGATGTTGATACTGTGTAAGGGGAGAGTATCTGATGCTAAAAAAGTTATATTCTGTTTCCACAGTTCATTCAGCATATCCTGGTTATTTTCAACAGGAAAAGGTTCATAGTTAATTTTGCTTAACAGTGCAAGCATCCATCTCATTGGGACAATATCCCCATTTCTGGAAACTGGTTAAGGTGATTGGCCTACCTTTCTTAGGTCCTTTTGTGACATTTCAGGATAGGTTTGATAAGGGAACATTTAATACACTGGTGACTGAGGTTAGATTAGGGGTCTGCAGGAGAAGAGGTTTGGATAGAAGCTTGACCAGAAGACTAAGAATGACCAACTTTTGTAGGAAACGCCTATGTTGTCCATTCCTGACATTGTTATATAAATCGCTTCTTTCTGAGTCATGATTTCTGTAGTCAAGCCACAGGGAGGTAACAGGTTACAGTGCTAAAGAGACATCCATTTGGGAGTACAACATACGGCTCCCTAGCTTCATGATGGAAAGTCAGAATTTTTGCCCATAAAGGCTAAATATCTCCAGTGTGTCTACATCTCTATCACATTCTGTTTGCTCCAAAATTCCCACTGTATTCATATGTTGTTACCTAGCCATCCCATATAAGAAACCATGGGTGACCAGCACACATCTTTGAGATTTGCAACAACAATACTTCTTTGCTGTGGTTTTGGTCCATTCCAGGCAATGCTATAGACTTTTTTTGAGGACCATATGGATCAGATGCCATTCCCACTAAAATCTGCAAATGACATCACACTGGTGTGGATGGAGGAAGGACTTTAATGACATTGCAACTGTAATGCTATTGGTGATAATGCTATTGGTGTGTATAGAGGGCAGATCAAACTATCCCCATAACCCTTCCTCAGTTTCATCTCAGAGATAATGGCTTAGTTTTCCAGATACAGCCCTGGGCAAACTAACATACAGATCATATGACTGAACAGGAGATTTGGAAACAAAATAGGAGGATATTTCACAGTGTAAATGCATCCCAGAAGGATATTTGTGCTTAAAATTATGTTCACTGCCCTCACTGGACACACTGAGATATGTAATGAAGAGGCTATTGGAAGACTGATCAAATGAATCTATAAAAGACCAGACTGACATGCTAATAGCAATAGGGACTGTAGCACCAAAGTTTTTGTTAAACGCGCATAGTTGGTATACATGTCTCTAGAACACCTGGGAAGTGACAGGCCACAACGAAAATCTAACTGTGATTCTGGCAGTAGTTTCTGTTCATAATAAAAAACACTCTGAGCACTTACGATGACAGCCGTATAAATTATTTACCTCCACAAATTAAGTTTTCAATCATTTCAATCATTAGCTAAATTAAAAGCTGTTTCCTGACACACTTTTTCCTTCATTTTAAGTGTAATTACCTGAGAACCCTAAGTAATCCAAAAGAATTTGGGCAATTTTCTCCCATTATTCTAGGGAGTTAAAATCCCCCTTTAAGATAAAACTCTCTAAGTACACTAGGTTGTAAACAGGGCCCATATTCGAGTCTTTTCTGTTACGTGCATGTCTCCATAAAGAAAATCACGACTGACCAGGACAAGAGAAGATCTCCCTCTAGCCTAGTAGTAAACCATTTATTTAAAAAAGAGCATTGTCTTTTCTCTGTACTTGCAGACATCATCTGTATTTTACTCAGTGGCAATTCATCTCTAAAATATCCTATGGTGAATAAAACCACTGTAGTGACCCTGCATGAAGACTGCTCAGATAATTCTGATAGCTCATTTCTAGATTGTGGCCCAGTTTATGTAGGAATGCAAGACTGATGTTTACTTTAGCCAGGTGAGTAGCAAATCTAGACATGAATGGAAATGCAAAACTAGGCACACAGCGAAAGTATAGGTTGAACACCTATGAACACCTTAGGTTCATGAGTCCCTTTATGACCTGCAGGTCATTCATGGATAAACCTCTGTTAATGAGATAATCCCAATACTCGCACCAGATGTGTTTCTATGATATATGAAATTATCCTATACAAGTGAGTCCTAGCGTGATATTTATCTTTACATATAGATACCCTTATTGTATAAGTAATATATATTTGCTTATCTGTATTGTCACAACACTGAACACTACCACTCTGTTATAGAACTTTTCCTGATTATGTATATCACAGCTGGAGAAACTTTAATTAAGAACTCATCTGAATTCTTGAAAATAGATTAAATCTGTGTAGTATACATAAATTTTAATTCTTTATTGAATTTCCACAATACATAAAATATTTAACATACAGAAAAATACTAAAAGAAAGTGAAAGAAGTGAATGGACCTGAGAGATTATACCTAGACAGAAAATTGGAATTCAAGTCATGCTTTTCTCCAAATTGATAAGAAACAGTTAAGGGCAGTATTTCCTTCTTTTTCCTGTTTGGGACAATGGCATATCTGTACATATGACCAAAAGCAGAAAAGAATAAGACTTTCTGATGCCTTTTCACCTGACAGCACAGCACCTTATCTTTATTTTGTTACTGAGGCTGTGTTCCAAGTAGGTGTTGCACACACATTATTCCAATCCAAAAGTATATGAAGCTCAATTATGATTTATAACCAAAAACTAGCTAAGAAATGCTTAATGCACACCAGTGTGGAATATAATGGAAATTCCAATAGACACATAATATAAATCAAGTTTTGGAAACAAAAACTGATTGGCTGATACTGTCATAATAATCAGGGGAAATGTTTGTTAGGAGAAAAAACAAGCAGACTTATGTTGCCCTTATAATTACATTGTTAGCACAATGGGTTGTATTCCATAGCAGTAAACTAAAGCCTATTGGAGAAAGTATTGGAAGCTTTCATAATTCAAATTTCCAGTCGAATGATCTCTTGCTAATTAACTATTTCCACTCAGACATCCATATCGAAATTCTGTGTTTGGAATTACTTACTTTATAGAGACTTCTATATGTTTATATATATTTTTTTAAGTTTTCCTTTATTTTTATCATTTCCTAAAGATTTCTTTTCCCTTTCTCCAAGAATTGAAGTATTATATAATAGCAGTGCCTGTCAGTAAAATTTGAGCATGATACCCTAATTTTGTCAGTTTGTGCTGCAACAGAATGACCTATTTTCCTTTAAAAAGGTGGTGGTGTGTCTTGGGGTGACTCTATGATGTGTATCCCCTATCACGGCTCTATGCCAAAAAATTAATTTTCTGCCTTTAAACTGAGCTTGAGAGGGGAGGGAAAAACAAATGAACTTTCAAAACAAGTTCCCAAGGACACAGAGATAGAGACTCCTCTGCATTCCCCAGCGGCGGTAGCACGGAGGGAGCTCCCTGTCTGTCTCTTCAGCCAGATTTTTGGGTTTTTTTTTTCTTCCCTTTTTCCCTGGCGTGTTTCCTAGGACTTTTGGTGGGTTTTCTTTTCTTCCTTTTTTCCCTCTTCTGGACTGTTTCAACAACATCAGAACACATCAGGAGAACTTCTCTTCAGGCCCGGAGGGGGCCTAAGGCCACCCCCCCACGGCAGCTCCAAGAGGGAGGGACCACACCTACGAGAGGACTCTAATTTCTTTCCAGGTTTTCTCGTTATAGTGAGGGGTTTTACTGTTTAGTATTATTATCCTTTTCCTGTGTGTTTGTTAATAAATAGGTTTTATCTCCTTCACTTTCCTTCGAGGAATTTCTTTCCCGAGCCTGGTGAGGGGAAGGGTGGTCGGGATCTGACTTCCTCCCAGAGAATAGATTGCTAGATTTTGGCCAAAACCAGCACATGATGGTAAGTGTTTCAAGTAAAGCATCATGCTAGCAATAAATACATGGGTTATTTAACTGTTCTTATTGTTATGCTGACAAAATGAAATTCATATCTACTGTGTGAAGCTTAGTTTTCTAATTATGCACAGCTGCTTTATACAGTGGAGTGGCAAAGATCAAAGCTCCACTGATGACAAACTCTTAGAAGTTTCATCCACCCCCAAACCACAGCTAAGAGAGTTCAACCACTGAGATCTGGCTGTAAAAAAATTGATTGATTTATTCTTTAATACTAGAAATATATAGGTCTTACAGAATTATCTAAGCTGATGAAAGGGTTGTTCATGCATTTCCAGGATCACTAGGCTTCCATGTAGGTCAGAAACAAAAACAAGAACTATTCAAAACCGACATACAGACACACAAAGTTGAAGGATAAAGTAATATTTTGTTACTTTTTAGAAGACGTTTGAGCCTGCGATCAAAAATGCATACTGTTCTTTAACAGCGTGGGGTTTTTTTTCATCAAGTTACTGTGTATTGGTGGAGAAGTGCTTCATTAGTCGCCCCCATCATGATCTTTCAAGAAGAAGGGTTTCATTTCACCTACCTTCTAGCTGAACTTTACATAAATTGCTGAAAATTACTCAGAGATGTCCTTGTCCCTCTTACAAGTGGTATAATAGGAGTTTAAGATATGTCAATGAGAAGGAAAACAGTTGGCATTTTCTATTAATAGTTCTGTCCTTCACAGTTTTGATTATTCCTTTGCTTCTTTGCTTACTGTCCTTGTCCAGCTGCTGCACTTTTCACCTCTGTACGAGGTTCAATCTGAGCAGCAACTGCTATATCATTTCTTCTATGTCAGAAGTGTGTCACATGGGGACTCTCAAGCATGCAAATATGTTTGCGGAAAATCTAAAAACTATATATGGGAAAATGTTTTTCAATAATTTCTTTTATTTCTTTTCACTCTTTTTTATTTTTTTCTATAATTTTTTGTAAATACCGTGTCTTCTATAATTTTTTATAAGTACAGTGTTTACAAGTATGTCAATGGTTTGATGCTGTCAGAAGAAGATGCAGCCTGTGATTTGCTTCGCAACACTAAAAATCAAACCATATATAAAATATGGGACTCTAGATATCAAATTTCAATCTGATGAGCTAAGAATAGATTATCACCTGTATCTGTATAGGAGTTCAACTAGACTTCAACTACACCCACAAAAAAAAGTTCTTACTTATGTTCTCATGATATTAAGCAAATCACCTGTATCTTGATTTATTCAAAGGATTTTGTTCATGTATTTGAAGTGCTGTGTAAAATGTGGGGCTTTTAATTCCAGGAATACAGCAAAAGGCTGAGAAATGTTGTCATAAGTGACAGTCAGAATAATAGTTTTTACCGTTTTAATGGCTTTATGGAATGCAGGCTGCCTTACACTAACTTTAAACTCCTCAGAAGAGCTCCATTTAGTGAAGCTGAATTCTAAGCAGTTAGAAAATGAATCTTGTTTATTTTAGTCAAGTCATCCAACACTCAGATTCCCCAGGCATTTTGGAAAATGCAAGCATGCTTTGTTTCCATCAGCCTTTCCTCAGTGTTCCTCTTCTGTCTGTCTTATTATTACCATAGAGACTGGAGGAACAACAGCACATAGGGTTTGAATATACAAGAATCACTGCTTTCTCGCCAAGTAAACTTCTATAATTTGCTTATCCCTTTTTTACACCTAAAGTTGCAGTCTTTCAAGCTCCTGTTTCATTCTTTCACCTTCTTTCCCCATGTTTTTTCAGGAGGAACACAAACATTCTTAACTGCAGTTTCTCTTCCTCTTTGTCCTACATTCATCCTCAGGTCTTTCAGCTCAAACCACAATTTTCAGTGGGAACATCCTAAGCCACTTGACTAAGCAATGACAATGAGAAAAGATGAAAAGGAGAGGGTGAGACAAGAGGAAGGAAGGAAGGAATAGAAAGAGAGAGAAAAAAAAAGAAGCTGAAGGAGAGAGAGAAGGAGAAATAGAGATAAAGGCCCTGTAATTTTAAGGTCTTTTGCACAACATGAAAATCTCCAATTCAGACAAACAAAAATATAATCTTCTGACATACTAGTTAAATTGTTTACTTGTGGAAAAAAATAGATTTTAGTTGCAATCCAAATTTTCAAATTCAGAAGTTTGGTTTGCCTTCCAAGAACAATGGTTACTAGCTACCAATACTATTTGTTTTTCAAGTAGAGAAGCTGGCTTTCTGTAGCCAATTTTTCTTGCAGGAAAAAAAAAAGTAAATTAAACTATAATATTGTCTTTCTTTATCCTAGAATATATGTTGAAAATTCAAACATACAGAAACATGACTTCACAGCAGAGAAGCTGTTTTGTGAAATAACAACTTGCAATAAAACCCCAACCCGTAAGAGACTTCAACAGTAAAATGAATCCACAAAAATACCGAAGAAGTGGATTTGTAATGATGTCCATGTTCTTCTTTCACATCACCTGTAAATAGAAATATTTTTCTATTCATTGTTTTCTTTCTCATACTGTGTTTCAGATCTAACAATACATAACTGCTTCTATTGTTTCCATTTACTCGACAATAAAATAGCAACAAAACAGAATAATTACTATACTTCAGTGCTTTGTGTCTCTGAAAACTTTTCTCATCACATTTTTCTGCAAGTAAAAGGTGTTGGCACATTCTCACTTTACCTCCTTCACTGGAGACTGATACTACTGAGTGTTTCACCTTCACTGCTTCTTGATGTATTGGGTGATTTCAATAACTTTCAGGTCTAACAGTTTAGTTTTCTTTCTTTCTGCAGAGAAATTTTTGTCTAGGATTCTGCTCTTAGATCCTATGGATATGGTGATCAATAATACACAGATAGGCTATTTCAGCTATTCACATCAGAGATTAACAGGAATAACTAATCATTAGCAGAGATAACAGCAGAGAGTCTAAGACTGTATCATGGCCAAAACTCAGTTCTGCCACCAGCTGGGGATGTTACTACAGGATGTGGTTTCATCAATACCTCCATGAGCCTGTGTGAATTTCAGTACATTCTTTCTCTGCATAACATCCACATTTACAGTTCACAGATTCTTATGTATGCCAGTGATTTTCATATGAACAACTGATCTGTGCAAAGTGCACAGACAACACCCGGGACAACAAGCAATATATTTTGTATTCAAAAAGCTCCTCATATTGACAGCTGCACATGATTCTTCAGGTTCCTATTTCATTCCATTCTCCTCACACACATTAAAACAGAAACAATTTGTTGCCCTCTATTAGCCCTGTCTTCCTCTTCTGTCCTGCCTTCCACCCCTCACCTAATCGATCCTTCCCATTTCCCTGACTGCACATACTGTTTCTTCATCCTAGTGATTTTTCCCATTTTCTCATGTAGCTGTTCTATCACCCTATCTCACCTCCTGATCCATTCTTCTCTTTCCCCTTTGTCAAGAAAGTGTTTTTATTTTCATCCACAACCACATTGGTCAAAATGATTCAAGTCTGAAAGAACTGAAAAAGGACCAGATAGAACTATAATAATAGTAGTAATAATAAAATTGGTTTTCTGTTCTTTTAGAATCTTGCATAGCAAAAAAGATAATGTACAGCTGCAACTTCCAGCTATGGTATAAAAACAATAAGTAAGTGAAGTATCTCCCTTGTTAGTACAGTCATATTGTGGACTAAATATACAAATATCCCTGTATAGTTGAAATGTTAATTCAATCCTTTCTACTAAGATAAAATCATACAGTAAGGGAAAAGCTGTTTTGCATAAGGCATTTGCGTTGCATCATATGGTGTAGCTAGCCTGATCTTAGTAGAACACTTTGGTTTACAGGGGAAACAGATAAGTCCAAAATTTTTCTGGGCAGAAGGGGTCCTTAGTCTCAGAAGATGAAGCAACATAATTTTTATCATTCCCCTATGTACTGGGCTGTGCTGCTGAAACTAGCACAAAGCCTTATTTACTATACTTCACTACAACAATAATGGATAGAGTTATATAGCACGTCTTGAGGATAAATTTCTTCAATTATTTTATTCTGAGGAACAATGAGAATCACACTGATGACGCTCAAGCAATAACAACATTATTTTACTCTTTAGATATTATTATCTGTGATTCAATAGTCTTTATACATGTAAACCTACCTACTCACTTCAGGCATTTAATATCTACCCTTAGACACCAAACTGCTACTCACCTTCTTCATGTAATGCAAAGCCTCAAAAACAAAGACACAACTCATCTAAATAGAGAGGTGCATGTATGGGCACTTTCTGTCAGTGCTACCTTGAGAAAGACCAGTGAAGATATATTACACCAAGTCTTTACTACTCATCAAGTGAAATAAGGTTTCTTTTTTATATAAACATAAAGTGAAAGCTTCTAAAAAACCAGACTTAGAATACAAGAGATGTGCCTGCCAGAGTTTACACAAACACAACAACTGAGGGACACTTTGAAACAGAACATTCCAGTGAGTATCCCTGGAACTCCCAAATGCCTGGAAATATGACAGTGGTTTAGCAAGAGCAAACCTACCCCACTGGCTGGTGGAATACATTCCTACTAGTGAAATATGTGTTCCAAGGATTAACAAGGCTCTTCAACAATCTCAACTTTCTCAACGGGGAGGAGGAACATGATGATATCCCACCTCAGAAAATCTTCTCCAACTGCAGTTGGAGAAAACCAAAAATGTTATTATCACAATATGGATCATAAATAACACTTACAGTGATGCCTACTTGTACAGTCATACTGTGACTAGAGCCTTGGATTGCCTTTATCAGATTTAACTGCTAGGTTGACCTTCATTATGTTTCAAGATCAAGAGATCTGTATTCCTCAGAATGATAAGTATTGGCCCATAAAATATGCAAGTCAATGGCAGCAATGGAGACCATCAAATAAAACTGAATCTTTGAAATCGAGGGCAAGGATAGTACCTAAAAAATAAAGCATGGGCTTAGGTTGAGACAAAGTCAGGCACAGATCCTGATCATTCTCATGAAAAAAAAATATCTCAGAAAGCTATGTTTGTTGTTTGACATAGCAATAAATCATGCCAGTTACTTTGCTTGTGTAATGCTTTCTCAGTTACCATTACAGGCTGGTCTACCTCTAAAGCTCTCAGATCAAAAACATAATTAATTGTCAATGTTAGCTTAGCAACAAAAGATAGACAGAAACAATACCTTACTGTGTTTTGAAAGAAGTATGACATTAAGATAGAAAATGGTTTGACAGATTTAAGATCTCCCTGTGATGAAAAATGTTAAAAAAAAAAAAAAAAAAATCATTCATGACTTCTCTTTTTTGCAATGTGTACAATTATAGAAAAACAAAGGAAAAAATATGGATATCATTAGACTAAAAACCAGAGAAATATGTCATAACAAAATTAAGGCAGAACAGAGAAATAATGAATCTGAGAAATAATGAAACATAAGTGACTGGATTTATTTTTGTTGTCCTGAAGGACTCGGTTGAAGACTGGGCTGAGAAGACTAATGTCTGATTATCTGCTCCATTGACAGCCTGGCAGTGCAGGACTTTGCATTCATTTTTGCAAAGCTGGCCACTGGAACACCTTATGATTAAATATCTTTAGCCTGAGTCTGGTGTTATAAAAATTAGAAAGAGTAGCCTGTCTTTTCTCTCTGTTTTGACTGCTTATTCTGCAATTATGTAGGAACAGAAGATAATACTAATAGACAAATTCATTTGTAAGAGTTTGGCTCTGACAGTCCTATCAAGAGAAAGATCCATTTTTTTCCTGTTCAATTGGTTTCTTTAATAAGATGAATTTGTTTTAGAAAAATGATATTTAAAGTACAAATATTCAGCATTTTCCAGAGTAAGATAGTTTGTGGGATTTTATCCCATACCTCTTAGACTAATAAGGCTTGTTGTTTCACTGCCAGTTTCGAATACAAATAAATTTAAGAAGGTACTAATGAGCTCAATTTTAGTCCCTGAAAAAATGCCCTGAAATATAGTTTCAATGTAGATAATATATTTAATAAAAATTACAAGGGATGTATACATCGCAGGGGTAATTTTATACCTGAAGAATCAGGAGACTGAAGTAGGGGCCTCTGAAGTTACTGTGCATCCAGCACTTACTCTTTTACATGCTGTTTTGCAGCTGCACCCTTCACTCATCCATGTTCTGTGTCAGTGGCTTTTTGTCCTGCATAGGGATAGCTCACCTTACAGACCAGAAATAATTAGGAAGTGGATGATCTGAAGTATCAGCAATTTTAAGTAGATTTCATGTATTTCTAGTTGATGTCTGACTGTAGCAAAGTAGATAAAAAAAATTTTGAAGTATAAAAATGTTCAAGACCTGAATGCTATTTATTTGATGAAATATTTTAAAATAATTTTTTAAAAATCCCATCTCATTAATATGGACTTTATAGAAAGCATATAGTTATTAAACAGGCAGGTTTTGGTTTTACATTTCAAAGATGGCAAAATAGTTCAGAGTAGTTCACTTCAGAAAACAGGACACATGAAGGACAAGGACAGATTGAACTGTTAAATTTTTTCTTTTTTTTTTTAACATTGAGCAATATTGACACTATTCAGGATTTATTGATTCACTCTTATGTGTCCAATAACCAGAAACGTAATCTCCATGTCTAATCATGTGATGGGTTATTTCACCCACATAAAGTAAATGGACCATATGTTTGACTTTAGAATTAATTCATTATCATATGAATTAATGCCAGGTTTAGTTTCTGCATAATATTCAGCAAGAGAGAAAAACATTGACATTGGCCACCTATTTTGCTGGAAAGTTAATGGCATTCTTTGCCCAAGTGGTAGGATATTTAGATTTAATTCCAAAAGAAATTAGTAGCCTGAATTTGCTTTACTAAGTTCAAGCAACTGTTCAAGAAGATAAATCAGAGCCAGAGTCTACCTTTAGCCATGTCTCTTGTGCATAGCTTAACATACGACTAGTATCAGTGCTTTTAATGCCACTGCTTAAATAACAAGATAGTGTTGAAACTGAAGCAAGCATCGGAACAGTTCTCCTTAAGAGAGATTTTTAATACATATCAGCATCAAGTTTCCACTGTTTTTGAAGGAAAACATTGTGCTACTTGTATACTTGCAACCACTTGTATGTGTATTTAGTATTAAACCCAAAGTTATAACTGTCTTAAACTCTAAATTATGGGAAAATAAAATGTACTGTTAGAATACTGTATTATATCCTGTGTGAATTTAAGTATTTCTGGTCAGCAAAGTAGTGAAATCTTCAATGAGTAAAATCACTACTTAATTTTCCTTGAGATCTGAGTTCAGAGTGGGGTTCCCTCAGATTTTCAGGACTTTATTTTGTTTACAAATTTGGTCTATGAAGACAGAACAGAATTTACTCAAAGATGACTGGATCAAAGCTGAGGAAATGGCTGAACAACGGTGAGTGACTGGAGAAAGAAGGTGATGAAACAGGAAGTAATAATTAGGCTTTGAATTTAATCGTAATCCTGGTAAAATTCTGGTATTGATTTAAAAAGAATGACACCTTCAAGCTTTCATGACACCTTTCTGTTAGTGTAAGTAAGCAGTCAGTGAATTCCTTCAGAAAATACAAACCATCTGGAACAAATTCCCAGACATGTCTCCCCTCTCTGCTGAACCTCTATGCCTGAACCAGTTAATACCTCAGAACACACTCAGGTGAACCTCTTCAATGGAGTAGCTACTGAAGAAACTTAAATGAGATAGTGAGATGTAAAGCTGACCAGGAAGTAGGCTTATTTATCTATCTATCGATCTATCTATCTATCTATCTATCTATCTATCTATCTATCTATCTATCTATCTATCTATCTATCTATCTATCTATCTATCTATCTATCTATCTATCTATCTATCTATCTATCTAATCTATCTATCTATCTATCTATCTATCTATCTATCTATCTATCTATCTATCTATTTATTATTTTAAAAGCATTAAAATCCTCAGGAGAAGAAAATAGTGTATTACTAGTGAGTGAATATGCCAAAATTAATCAGGATCCACTGAGACAGAAAGCATTCATGTGTTCTCTATGTAAATGCAGTCTTGAGTTGAAAGACTGGATCATAACTTATTACTTTCCCTGCTTATCTGCCTAATGCCATTTGTAGCCTTTTAAGGGATCACACAAAGTACTCATATTCTTAGTGTTTTAAGAAATTACTGCCACCAAGCCGTGAGTTGCTGGCCTCTCAGCAGAGATGCTGCAATCAACAGTATGAGCTGGTTACAGTCGGACAAATGCTTGTGATTGGCTCCACTGCTGCTTCCCCCTCCTCTGCTGGAAGTGACTGCTCTCTCTGATGTGATTTACACTGACCTGTGTCATTCTGAAACAGATGGGCTGTGCTCACACGGTCAGTGCTGCACTCTAGGATAGGTGTGGAAATTAGCCATGGTGGAGCAGCTCTGGAGATGAACCAAATGTATTGGGTAGTGGTTTCCTACGCATTTTCAAGTATACCACAGGAAAACCTATCTCACTAGAGGAGAAACCTCACCTCTTACGAAATCACCAAGTTTTGCAACTGAGAGTAGCATGCCACATTGCAGCCACTTCAGTTATTAAAATATATAAAGGTCCCTTAAGAGAAATGTAATCCAATTATGTGTAACTTTTACTCAAATCTACTGAGATGAGGAAGCAAAAGGCAAAATCATTAAGTTACAATTTGAAGCTGGAATCAAACGTTAATTATACATTAATAGCTGTAGATTAAAAATACGAAAATAACTTGATGTATTATTTAGGGTAGATGTTGACAAAAATTTTCAAAATTTCACAGACTCCATTGGAATGAAATAAGCCTCATAAAATTAGGCATAGATAAGACTTTTCATTCCTTCTTTGTCTTTCTTCCCTTCCTTCACTCCCTAATATTTCATAGTGGTTTCAGGAGCTATAGGATAATACAACACTTCATTATTCATTCATACAGAAAGCACAGTGAAATATGAAGGTAAAAAGAATCATAGTTTTATATAGCGTTTTCTTCTCTTTTTGAAAAATTCACAGAATTATTTTCAAATATTGTTGAGAGCAATTTAAATTCTAAATCACCATTTCATTCAAGAAAAAGTGAGCAGGCCCCTACCTATTCATGTGTCCATGAACTGTAAGGACAGTTTTTTTCAGCAAAGTTTGTTTCACTTGATGACTGACCTGGTGGTACATATTTACAATGATATAGTATGCAATCTGGTATCATATTTATGTATCAACAGTAAGCTTGGCCTATCAGCTAAAGAATTTCTCTTTTAGCTGTATCTGGAAGTAGGTTGGTGTAAGTGTTTTTCATTCATCTGGATAGAAAGCAGCATTTTTTTTACTGTTAGCTTCCTCATGCTAAACAAGTTAAAAAAACTGATGGGACTTTTAAAAAGCTCTGAAATGCTCCAAAGATTGTACTTAATAAATTAATGTATCTTTGAATGATGCAGGGTCTTCAAGAAGGAAAAGACCACACAGATTATTTTAATGAAGAAAGACATTTCAAGTCCTTGTTATTCATATTTTCTTTCTGTTATTCCAGTAGGAACAGCTGGTCCATTGTGTTCGCTTTGACCCTTTGACTTTCAGAATTGACGTTTGCTCAGTCAGTGCCTTTGGCATTAGCATTGAATTTTCTTGGAGCTCACACCAACAGCAACTAGGGGATGTGCAATGCCACAGGATGTAAGCAATTTACTCATAACCCTTGAAGTAAGCAAATGTGATCGAAGTCAATTAATGGAATAGATAATTTGGGATATTTCCAGTGCAGCTTAAATAGCACTACCACAACTAGTCTTGTGAGAGAATCAGGGAACACCACTGAAATGAGGAGCTTTGGAGAAGCAGTAATTAGCAGGGAGAAAAACAGATGAGATATGTTCCGCCTCAGCTGCATTTCTCACAGATTATTCTACTTTGTGTTCCTTTATCTGCCATGGTCCAAAATTCATACCAATGACATGGTCCAAATTCCCCTCTTAGTTACACCAGTGCTCCTGAGTTGGCTCCATCTGGCTTCCCCCATGCTAGCTGAAGCTGTGTGACTAAGGAGAGGAAATGGCCCTGTGGCTGGCTAGATCAGATTCTGAATTCCCACTGCTGCCAGCTGAACAGAGAGGAAAAAACAAAGAGAAAAAAACCAAAGTTTCATTGCTATTAAGGTTGCTTTCCCATTCTAGAATGACATCAACAGAAACTGGCATGGTGCTTCAGCTGTCTTTTTGAAATGAACAAAGCTATTTTGGCTTTTGTGATAATAGAGAGAGAGCATTTATTTCTGTATTAATTTTCTCTGATGCCACCCCTCTTACTTTTTTCCATTGTTTCTGCTCTTAACTCAGTCACTCAGAGAGCCCAAAGTCTCTTATCTTCTGCAAAACTAAATGTGTTGAAACAGTGTTTTCTTCTCCAGCGGACAGGAAAAGCAGATAGCAAAAGAGCAACTTAGGGCCCTGGGGTAGCAGAGGGTATTAAATGATCCTATGGTGCTGGAGACTGTGAAACAAAACCAAAATGAGCATGTGACAAAAGTGAGTTAACTGAGTGGGAAGAAATAGAAAGATGGCAAGGATCAGAAAGGCAGAAGGAGGTTTACTAAGTAGGTCTGTGATTGTATAGTCTTCACATCTTATTTGTATACACATGCCATTGAAAAACTCTTGTATTGAGAGGTAAATAAATGCTTGAATATAAATAATAATTAAAGAATGAACCAAGGAGCTGGTGGGAAAATGAGCAAAATAATTTGTAATCTAATTAGCTCTTTTTTAAATAGATGAAGAAAATTTGCAGCTGTTCACTGCTTATACCCCACAAAATCTGATTATATACACATACGGTACTAACAACACAGAAGAGATATGAAACTTGAAAATCAGTTAATCAATTCAGTGAATACAATGAATTATGACTGAAAGATATAGAAAATGACAGTTTTTCCTTTTTTTTTTTTTTTTTGGCTATCAACTTACCTGTAGTATAACAATAGTTCACTTACCCGGTTGAGGTATGCCAAAAGTTTAATTAAATTTCTATCAAAGACAACACCTCAGTAACAAAGAAATGCATTAATT
Organism: Monarcha castaneiventris obscurior; assembly: GCA_026261815.1. Lineage (NCBI taxonomy): Eukaryota > Metazoa > Chordata > Aves > Passeriformes > Monarchidae > Monarcha > Monarcha castaneiventris. Next base: position 3,043,556 of record JAMPIT010000635.1, read on the forward strand.
TAATTCCTGATAAACAATAATCCAGCTGCTCTACACAGTATTACTGAGGATTTTAGAGTGTGGTTCATGAGCAATGAATGCTTTATGTCAACCTGAAAAATAAAAAAACAGAAAGGGAAAGCATGCAGTGTTTTTTTGGTTTATTTGGTTGAGTTTCTTTCATTTGCTTGGATTCTTTCCCTCTGCATTCTAGGTTTATGGCTTATATATAAATACAACGGAAAATGTCTTAGTGCTATTTGCTATGAACTGTCTGTCTCCCACTTCTCTCAACTGAGAATTTATGCTGTTTTGAAGGACAGCTACTGCTAAGATCTCTATACATACATTCTTTTGTTCCTGCCTAAGTTATTCAGGTATTTCAAGATCTCATCACTAAATGAAATTCCAATATATTTTTGGCAAATTTAATTTTCTGCTACCTTGTTACTCTTACCCAAGTGGTCTAATTCTTTTACCTACTTTGTAGATGCAAGCAGAAGATTATCTTATTTTGGAGTATGTCTGGCAAATTAGCTGCTCCTTGGATAGCTAAACCTTTATTATCTATCACTAAGTTTGCTTTATGTGATTTTGGGTATCTGTGTGGACTTGAAATTGCTTGTCAGAGACATCAATTGACTCCTTGAAGCTACACCCAAACTTGATGTATTTGTTTTTAAAACCTTACCCAATTTTCCTGATATCTACCATAACTGAACTGTGATTGAAACTCGTTGTAGCTTATGCTTTCTCTGGACACAGATAAGCTTTAAAAAGTGTGGCCAAGGCTTGTTCTGATTTTCAGATCATTTGCCACTGCACTTAAAATTATGTCTAGAGTCAGTTCTGTGAGAAGAATAAGCTTGGTACACCAAGCACTGCCATCTGGAACTAACCATAGGAGTTATACGTAGTTACTATTGTCACTTTTTATTTACTAAGTTGGGCTAACTAAGAGAAACAACTATTTGTTCCCATCGCCAGTGATGTAAAATCTTTGAACTTTCTTTTTATAACAGACTGAGTGGAGATTTCCACTTTGTTTCTTTATTTTTCTTTTGTATCTAGATAGTTTTTATTTTCATGCCCAAGGATAATGTCACCAGAAATGAAAAGCTCTTTATGTACACAATTTTACAAAATCAGTAAAATAAATGGAGGTAATAGATGCTGATTTTGCCAGGATTATAGTTTTCAAACTCTTTCATAACTAGTGAAAATATTAACATTTTGATTCTTCGTATTAAACTAAACTAAAACTTTCGGCTTTAAATCTCAAACCCCTGCCTAAACTTAATCCTGACCCAGGTCTCTTTCATGCCTTCTGGTGAATTGTGAATGTGCTGCTTAATCCTGATTTTTTTTTTTTCTTTTAAGAAAGGATGTAAACTGAGATCTGGAAATTGGTGTTCCCAAATAATAACTCCATTACTCAAGGATAATGCTGTTGCTGGACTATGCTAAGTAGCGAGTAATATTAAGGCAATTACAATTTTAACAGGTGTTTCCAGGGATAACTATTAGAGTGCCTTCTAGGATTTCAAATGTACCATTGTATTTTAATCCAAATAAAGGTCCTATCTGCCGATACATTTGTAAATAATGTTTATGTTTTTTCCATGTATGTTTCTGAATACACTCAAGTGTTTAAATGAAAAACTCCAGGATTTTATGGCACATTTGTTTGCTGTGTGAGGGAGCTGACATCAGAACTGTCTGAGAATTACAGATTCCAGCACTTATGAAGCATACAAGGTAGCATAGTTTTTCTCCATAATTCTAATTGGAGTACTGTGATGTACAATTTCCATTTTCAAGGCCCTTCATTAGTTAATACGCTGTGGAGCATTTCTTAGGCAATCAAGGATTTAATGCATGTCCTAGTGCCTCAGCAACTTTATAATGTTTGCTGATTCATTGCATCCTCTGTTCAATAAAATATAAAAAAGCTACCCAGTTTAATAAATGGGCAGAGTTTTCTTGTTGGTTGGTTTATTTTGGTTTGGGTGTTTCTTTTATGCTTAAGGATGAAATAGAGCAAATTGGAATTATTATTTTAATTATCTCCAGCCTAATAAGATGACAGCTAAAAATCTGAAAAAAACCTGTTTATGTAGCAAATATCTTTAGGGAACTATTTCCATCTGTGATATATGTGTCCTGCGAAATTCAAAGAAAAAAGATCTAAAACATTTTGTGGAAGTAAAAGTCTTATATAGAACCCCTAAACCATAATTGCAAACTGCATTGGCAATAACAGTCTAAATTTATTTCTCTATATAAGTAAACTATATGTAATTTTTAGTTGCCTTTCCATCCACATTATATTCAATCCTATTATATGCCTCTTTCTTTCTGGCACACCATTTATAATATTCTTGACCTCCTAAAACATGCATATATAAGTGTTGCTTTCCATTCTCTAAGCATTTAATGATATTTTTACCATGAGAATCTATTTGTAACTTTCCTCCTCTAGCAGACAAAATGTATAAAAAGGTTAATTTATTATAGGGTAAATGCATGCAGTTAAGAGCTTATAAAAATACCTTATATCAGCACATGTGCTTATTGTGAAGTTATTTCTTATCAGAAGTTTAAAGAAATTGTATCCTGCATAAAGCATGACTCGATTTTAATTATTTTTGAAATAAATGTGGAGTTTTACAGTTCAATCAATTATATCATTACTGTGAACTCCATCTCATGTAAAAGGAGGGCTTATATATGTTATGCACCTGTGCTGTATTTTATTTATTTTAAAATTATGCCAAAGATTTAATGACAGACAATATAAATTTTATTAGTGACTGGAAACATCATAAAAAAATAAACCAAGTAAATGAAGAGATGTTTTTAAACAATTGCGAAATTGAACATATGTGGGAAATGCAAGCAAAATAGTCTTTTTCTTAAGAGGCTTTTGTCCGTCTGTTTGCAAATTCAGAGAGGCACTAGGCCAATCCAATGAAAATGAGAGATCTTGTCCATAGTGTGTTGTGAATGCTCTTCTTGACTGTTGAGACTGATAAAGCAGTATTAGTGAGGAGTGAGTTACTTTATGTGAATTTTTTAAAGGAGAAAGAAAAACTGAGTACAATTGATTAATATTAGAATGGTACACTATTCCTGTAGAGAAAGGCATAAAAGAGAACTTTCGCAAATAAAATTAAAGTAGCTTCTCTTCCTAATAACTGGCAACTGATACAAATTCAAGGCTGATGGCTCAAGCAACATCCTTTTTTCAACCCTGTGTGGAGTTGAAAAGGCAGTTCGTAGCAGATCAAGATCAGTGCGTCCTGTGCTATATATGGAAACAGTTTTTGAAATTGAAAGTAATTGTCACACAGGGAATGTTGTCCTGGTAAATAAATATTGAATAAAATTTTTTCTGAATGTTAAAATATTCATGGATTGATGGCAATATGTTTTTTATAGCAGAATAAATTAAAGCAGCAGAGGAAGAACACATATATAACGCCTAATGTGCAATTCGCTATCATAAACAGAAAATTACAAGGTGAAAAATGTAAGCTTCAGTGTCAGTACTTCATGTCTGTATCAACCCATATAAGTACCAACTGAGTACACAGAGTTTTGGCACTTCTTGTTCCATTAAAACAAACATATTTCTTTTCATGGCTGCATTTTTCATATAATCAAAGTGTGACATCATGATTTTTTTCAGTTTTATCCATATCTTCAGAGAAAAATCAAATTTTTTGTTTGTCTAGAATGTTTTACTGTAAAGTAGTAATATTACTCTATCAACACTCAGTAGACTGACATATTTTTCAACATTCCTCTTTTAATTAACTTGCCTAACAAACAAAGGCTACTATATGAACACAGTTTATCCACAGTATATATTTTCAGCTAGGAGGCAGATAATTATTGCTCACTGCAGAAATAATGTTATTCTACTTGCTCATGTAAAACAAACTTTAATTTTACAGGGATAACAATTACACACCACAGTGCCATCTTAAGATACAGCAATTACACAGAGAAACTTCTCATTAACCCAAAGGTCAGAGGTGAGAAATCACCACCAATTCTTGCTAATACAAACTCAAGTTGGTTTAAGCTAAACGCCATGATCTAATACTCATGAAAAGGATGACTGTAAAAACGTAACAGCTACTGTGGTACACTTCCAAACAGAATCATACAATCTGTAAACATAAGAACAGAGTCACTTCCAGCTCCCATTCTCTCTTGCTATTGGGTATTTCTTCTTGTATATGCCAGGAAGAAACAAAGCACAAAGTAGCTGTTATCCCTCTTACAGGATAAAATTACCTTTCTTAATAAACTAGTGGCAGCTTTGGAACATTAAAATGTATTGTTTCAATTAAAAGAAATAACCTCAAAGTAATCTTTAAACATTAAGAGAAAATTGCATTTTCAACACAAGTGTTGCAATAGCTCTAAACGTATTTACTTCTGAACATTGACCATTTTATAGAATGCAGCAGAAAAAGAAAAGAAGAACAGTCGAGTAATTCTAAAATAGACACTAAAAAAAGCTCTTCTTGAAGTTTCAAATATCCCTTTCAGTGCAATTCAATTAAGATCTCTTAAATCACTAGCTGAATTCTCTCTATTTTTCTTTTTTTCCCCTTCTTTTTCTTCCATAAATATGTAGATTTCATATACTTTATGCTTATTTCAAATAAAGAGTTTGACTGATGGACCTACAGTAATTAAAAAACAGCTTAGATTTGAAATGACATACTGGAAAACAAATAATGCCCTATAGCAAAGGTAAAAAAAAATAATTATACTTCCTAGGAAAAAACTGTATAAAAGTTTTCTTTCAACATATCAGACATAAAAGCATCAGACAAAACCTTTAGGATCTTTGTGTATGCTGTGTAATTACTCAAAAGGCAAATGCAGAGAAGGAAGCTTCTAAGATTCATTTTTTAATAAATCTTAACTATAGAGAAAGTAGTCATGCTATACAGCATTTATTTTCTGCATAATTTAAGTAGTACTATAACAGAAATACTGAGCTTAATTTGCACCTTTTCTATGAATCCTATGTATGTGTGAGAGAACTATTTCAGCGATAAATTAGGCAATAAATTAAGGAGGCACAAGGTACCTAACAAATACATCCAAAACATGCACATGACTGTTTCTCTCTGCAATCTGCCACCCATGTCACAGCACATTGTACAGGGGAGAAGGAGTGCAAAGCCTTTCTCCGACCTCACCTGGCCATTTTCTAGCTTCATGTGCAGTGAGAAAATAATGAATAGAAAACTGTTTCACTGTGGGCAGCTGTGTATCCTTTGTTTAGCCCCGAACATACTCGTACCTTTTAAATCAAATAAACTTGGGATCACCCCCAAGGGACTGTGCCACCAAGCATGGAATGGCTTGCATGTGTATCAACAAACTGCTTCTGCCCCATCAGAGCTGCTGTGTGCAGCTCACACACAGGCACTGCTGTGTTCTCAGGTGCAGACAAAGCCTTTGTGTGCTTTGTCTCACCTGCATACCCAATGAGGGTGACAAATTACTTCATAACATGGATCATAATCATAAACACATCAACATGTGTTTTCAAAGTTTCCTATATTGTATTCTCAGTTAAAATACAGTGCAATGTAACTTGATTACTTAATTCCAGGTAAGTGAATGACTCTCGCTTGAATTCAATTGTAAAATGATTTATTGTGTTGGAGTTTTAATTCTGATGCTATATATGAGGCCTTTCAAAACTCATAAATAAGTTTGAATGAGGGGAATCTGACTGTCTGTCTTTTTGCTTAGCTTCGGGAAAACCTTTTAGTTAAGTGCTGAAGTCTTCCTTAATCTTCTGTCTTTTATTTCCAGAACTTCTGAGGGGGCCTATTTTCTCATAGAACTCACTTTTGAAAATAACCCCTAAAGTCGAATAAAATAGATCTCTATAACAAACACAGCAGAAAATATCTTCAAACTCACAGAAGTTGTTCTGTTGATATGTGGGGAATATCTATGGTTTGAAAGTATTTTTGGGGGGCGGAGGGTTTGCCCTTCCTCTGTAGGTGTCAGTTGCTTCAAGTTACATGCACAAAAATTTTTAAAAATGAATGCAAATCCTTAGTATTACATCCAGTTGTCAGGTTTATGAGCTGCAAGGGAGGGTGACTAGCATGCTGCCCAAGACTATATAGATACATGTGGTTGACAGTTCTCATAGGATTTTACATCAGAACATAGCTTTTGCACAGACATTTGTTCCCTATCACTTTCTAGGGAAAAAAAAAAGTTCCTTTTTGACAACAATCAGAAACAATTGCCTTTCCCATGCCTTTCTAGTCCTGTGTATATTACCATAATTTATGAACACATGTTGTAGACCTAAATCATTTTTTACTCTTATTACAGTTTTCTGCTGGACATTTGAAATTCTCCTGCTTTGAAGTCAAGTCACAAATAATGTCACAGATAAGACATTATTTTGGGATAGGATCTCCTATCTCATTTTTAATATGCCTTGATATGAGCATCCAAAGCATGATCACCTCCTTGGATACATAAGAAATGAGTGCAAATAATACAAATTAGGCCATAGGGGATGAGAAGCATAAGCATTTAGAGAACATCCTAAGAGCTGGAAAGGTTTATTTTTCTTAAGGAGTATAATGCAGATATATATATCTCTATAGGTACTGTAGATCTTATAATCATTGGATTTCTGAATTAGAGAGATGAGACTATCTCAATTATAAATGGTTTATTGCTTAAAATAACAAACAAGGCATCAGTCTCAAGGCATGAGATTATCAACAAATCATTAATAATGGCAACAGTCACAAGTTTCAGGGTTACATGGCAATTTATAACTTTCTAACGCAATAGGTACTTAAAACGAAACTTTGTTTTGACTTTATGACCTATCACCTGTAATTCTTTTTACTGCAATGCAGCTGTGCTTTAACCAATCACTTGTCCAGTCACATACACACATATACTTCTATTGTAACATCTAAATTCTTCACTTAAACTATAAAATCACATTATTATACTTAAAACCCTTCACCACAACACCCAATACATACTTTTACTTATAACTATAGAAACATAGGTTTGTAATTCTCTTGCTTAAGGTCCATAAATCTCTGTCAATTATGCCAGAGCAAGTTTCTTCCAGGGTTGTAAATCAAACCCACCACTAACTGCAGAAGTTTTTATTCCTCTGTTTCTCACATATATCTTCTAAAGGCAGTAGAAAACTCTGTTCTACTTAGTAGCCACTTGCATACTTGAAGATTCATTGTTCACGGTTTGTCCGGGTTTACCCTGGAGCCACACACTCTTCTTTTTGTTGTAGGCTTCAATGTCTAAAGCAGCAAGAGAATGTGTAAACATCTGCTGATTCATAAGCCCTTCAATTCACTGGCTGTCCAAAATATTCAGGAAAAAGCAATGTGCAATGATCAAAAGTGTCTGAATTAAACCCCAGAAATTTTAGCAGGCATGGAATTTACTAGCCTGCAAGGAGAAGAATAGTATCAAAATAAAACCCAAAACAATGGCTGTGCTGGCACAACTGCAGGAGGATATTTTAGATCAAAAATGTGTCACTAGTTTGAAGACCAGAGCTTCTTCTCAAAGCAAACTAAATGAACAATATGCAAACCTAAACGGACAGGTGAAACACATTTAGCAATATTGAAACTTCTGAGCTTATGTCTCTTAACAATAAAAAAAATAAAAGCAATGGAAGAAGATTTATGAGAATTAAAAAATAATCAACATTAAAAAAAATTGTTTGGAAAAAACACAATTATAAACCATTCAAAATTCAGCAAAGATGATGAAGAAACAATTTAATGATCTTAACCTTTTGACAAGTAACAAACTTTTCCCAGAGGTGTGACATCCAAAAGTCCAGAACTTATATAAGAGAACAACTGAGGCTCTGAATCTACCACAGTGAAAAGTATTTCTGCTAATTCTGCTAGATCACATTCTAAATATCTGGGTAAAAGGCCTTAATACAACAAAGTATGAATGTGCTCTTGCATTTTTTCTTGTGTGCTTCTAGTTTTCTCTTTAATCATTCAGTAATATAAATCATGAGTTATTTGTAACTGAATTTAGCTTTCCCTCAAAAATAGTTGTAAATCTTCCTTTAAGATTTTTTTTTTAAATAGAAAAAGAAAAAACTTTTTGTGCTTTGTTGATTTAGCTTACTACCCCAGCATCTACCATGAATTAGTGGATTTATATGTTAAATAATAAACCTTCCAGAAAATGGTTAAATTGAATGCAGTATTCCTCCCTAAATTAAGAACTCAACAGGAACTGATCATTTGTTAAAATGTAGGTCTGTGGATTATGAATAGGAACAATTCATGGGTAGCAGTTACTGTTTTACATTAGTTAATTTTGATTTTTGCAATGCACAATGTGTTCTCATGGATGATATACCTCAATAACATTAACTGATACCAAATGAAAGGTTGCATAAATACAGAAATGCAAATATGAAATGGATTCAGAATCAGAACTTCAACAAACCTGTAATACGTGATTAGATGACACGATTTCTGCCCTCAAGTATATGTATACATACCTTCCACTTATGTTACAGATTTTCTAATGGCGAATACACTTTCATTCTATGTGGGTTTTCTTCCAGATGGAAGAAAACCACAAATAAAAAGGAACGAGTAATAGAAAAAAAAGGAAAATGCGGTGTTGCTTCCTGTTGGCTCACAGAAATAACCCAAAAGACAAGTAGACAAGGTAGCAATAAGATTATGCAGTTCTGCCATACTTATCATCAGTAGCTTGTCAAGTGCCTTATTATCATCACACTTGGGTTAATACTTACCCAGAAGTACAGCTGAAATTATTTGGTTTGATATTCAACACCTGCTATGTGGTGACCATGGAGCTTGGTCTGTCCCTGCAGAGTCCCACGCTCATTGTACAGAGGATGTCAATTACGCAGCCCACCTACTTTTGCAATGCTGTGTACTGCACATCATCAACAGTCACAGTGAGGTTCCCACAAGGATGCTGGAGTTTATCTCATTCGTGAATGACAGGCATTTCTGTTTGCTTTAAAATGTTGTATATCTATCTGGTTTGCTTGAAGATCTAGTAAAATAAGGATGGTGTTTATCAGCAAATTAGTTTATTCAGGATCCGACACATGTTATTAAACCTAAGTAACTTCTATCATTTCCACTTATCTGTCTAGTGATTGAGCAGTTACAAAAATTAATTAGACCACAAAAATTACAAAGTTTTGTAGTCCAGCTGCAGTTAAAAAATCTGGAAGAGAAAAAAGAGAAGAGGGAAAGGGAAGGGGAAGGGGAAGGGGAAGGGGGAGGGGGAGGGGGAGGGGAAGGGGAAGGGGAAGGGGAAGGGGAAGGGGAAGGGGAAGGGGAAGGGGAAGGGGAAGGGGAAGGGGAAGGGACACTCCTATTTACTGTTTTCCAGTTTCTGATGATCAGAAGTATTCTGAAAGCAGCTACTCCTACCTAGTTAAACAGCTCACTAATTGTATAAAGTTTTTCTTGTCTAGTATATCAGAAATATAAAAAAGATATTTTTAAATTTTTTTTTTGTATATGTCCAGACAAAAAAACATCCAGATTCTGACCCTGAGCCACAACACACTGAAACACATAGTTATGCAGTAAAGCAATATTTGCCTTACTTTACATGAAAAATTACTGGTCTTCTTTTTAGTTACACAGTTGTGTTGGTTTTGCACGGCCTGGTTTTTTGTAACAGGGGTGGGGCACAGAGGTGGCTTCTGTGAGAAGCTGCTAGAAGCTTCCACAGTGTCCAGTGGAGCCAATGGCTGAAGGCTCTGAAGATGGAGATGCTGCAGGCCAAGCCTGGGCCAATCAGAGCTGATGGTAACACTTGTGTGATAATGTTTAAGAAGACAATCCAAACAAAGCGTAACGCAGTGCATGGGTTCAGTGGAGGGTTGGCTGCATTTTCCCTGCAGTGCATCCCTGGCAAGAGATGGCTCAGGGGGTGCAGTGTAGCACACTGACTCCTTCACCTGCACAGCTGGAGGTGTGTACACACACATTCCAGCCGGATTGCTCAGCATTACCAGAGGCAAAAGAGTCGGCATGGGTCCCCCATATGATGTTCCACAGACGATGGTTTATTGCTGCAACCCCAAAGATGACCAGTGACAAAAAGACCCGAAAAAATAGCGGGTCCAGGGTTTTGTACGGGAGTGGGGAAAGCATCAGAGACCAATGGCCTGAGGGCACAGGGGCAGTATGAAGGTGGGACTAGGGAATGGGAGCCAGTGGGAAAGGTCTGGGGGCATGTAGGGTAACAAGCCAATCAGACAGACCAAATCTGCATAGCACCACAAAGCCTGATGAGAGAGGATTTTCCTTTCTCATGGTAAATTAGGGGGTGTTTTTAAACCTCGGGATTGGCCCACCAATGGGGTTTTGCTGTTTTGGGGTTCTTTGATCCCTGGGCCATCATAGCTGTTGGCTCAGCAGCTACAACATCTCCCCCATCCTTATTTAAAGGAAAAGTTTCTCCAGGTGCTAGAGCCAAGATTCCTCTGCAGGCTATGGTGATGACTGCAGTGAAGCAGTTGTCCCCCTGCAGCCCATGGGGATCCACGGGGATGCAGAGATCCACCCACAGCCCATGGGGATCCATGGGGGATGCAGAAATCCACCTGCAGCCCATGGGGATCCATGGGGGATGCAGAGATCCACCTGCAGCCCATGGGTCAGGTGCCCACTGGGGAGAGGGTGGATGCCTGGAGGAGGCTGTGGTCCAGTGGGACACCCAGTGGAAGGAGGGGACCCCTGCTTCCAGGGTGGAGCACTGTCCTTGGAGCACTGCACCCCGTGGAAGAGTGACCCACTGCAGCAGTTTTAGGGGGACTGATTGCCTGTGGGAGGGACTCACACTGCAGCAGGTTTGGGAGGACTGCTGCTTGTGAGATTGGAACCACGCTGGAGAAGTTCACGGAGAACTGTCTCCCATGGGAAGGGACTCTGTGGTGTAGCAGGGGAAGGACTCCTCTCCTTGAGCAGTGGAAGATCTTGGGAGATGAACTGACCAAACTCCCATGCACTGTCTCCCTGCGCTGTCAGTGGGAAGCAGGGAGGGCTTGGGGGAAAAAGGGTGTTTTTAAGGCTTGTTTTACTTCTCATTATCCTCCTCTGACTTTGTTAGTAATAAATTCACTTTGTACTTCTAAGCTGAGCCTGTTTTGCCCTTGGCGTGTTTTCTCATGGTCCTTATCTCAACTGATGAACCCTTCATTACATTTTTTCTCTCATCTGCTCAGCTGTAGCAGGGGACAGCAAGTGAGCGGCTGTCATGGGTTCCTGGCATTTGGCCAGTGTCAGACCATGACATCATGCAAATAGGTACAGATTGTACCAGAAGAAGAAACCAAACAAACCAAAATAATCTATCAATTTGTACCAGAAGAAGAAACCAAACAAACCAAAATAATCTATCAATTGCATAAACAATTTATGGAGAGTAAGGGTTTTCAGGTTTTAGCTGAGTTAATGGGAGGCAGCAAATTTTACAGCATGTCTGCCTCTACTTGGCAGTTATCTGCACTGAGTGATTTCTAATTTGTTATTTATTTTCATGTCTTTATGGTATCTGTTAGCAGAGATGCAAAATTTGCAGGAAATATTTGCATCAGAAACATTTGCCGAAACTGAATTAATTGCACTAACCCATCTTTGTCATCCTGAAAGACAATATTTTAATTTTAGCTTCCATAAATATATACACCCCCTCACTTGTCTATTTTATCAAGTCTTTCTTCTTCTCCTTGGAATATATCCTGTTCACTGGGAAACTCATGTATAACAAATGTACCAGGACAAACACTGACGTATAATCCATCAGTATGTTGATTGATACTCTCAAAGCTTTAATTATTTTTTACGTGCTCTTCACAATGAATACTGTTCTCATATTTGTGTTTGTCTTTTGATGAATACTCAGGAAAAGTGTTGTCTGATGTCTTGGGGTGGTTTTATGATGATACTGTATTCCCCTATCGTCTGCTTTATGAGATGTCTCAAACAGAGACATCGGATTTCCTCAAGACCATTTCAAATAAAGCTAAACCCCATTTTTTTCTTAAAAAATTTATCTTTTTACAATTGATTTACTATTATTATTATTATTATTATTACTATAAGGTTATTTTAGGGGTCATCAATTCTATATTCCCTAATCAGACCTATACACAATTTTTAGCTTTTTGGCATCCAGTAACTATTTCAAAGGTCTTTATAGTCTGTGTACTTATGTTTTAAATGTCACATATTTTTCTCTTAATCTTTTTTTTTTACCTATCTAGTCATCTAGTTCTGCAGTATTCTTTTTCTCTCATTCTTAATTCCGTGATGCACAGATTTGCTGTTCTTTGTATGTGATGTACGTATATCGTGTGTGTGTTTTATTTTGAAAGTCAACGTATCTGTTCTGTTATTGTTTCTGACTTTATTCATCATCAAGTTTGCCAATGACATAAAGCTGGGTGAAGGGGCTGATACATTAGAGTGTCCTGCAGCCTGTCTGTGAGACGTGGACAGACTGGAGAAATGGGCAGAGAGGCACTTAAGGAAATTCAGCAAAGGCGAGTGCAGGGTCCTGTACCTGAAGAAGAATAACCCCAGGCACCAGGGCAGGCTGGGGGCTGACCTGTCGGAAAGCAGCTCTGCAGAGAAGGACCTGGGAGTCCTGGTGGACAGGAAGCTGTCCATGAGCCAGTAATGCCTTGGGGCCAAGAAAGCCAGTGGTATCTTGGAGCACATTAGGAAAAGCATTGCCAGCAGATCAAGGGAGGTGATCCTGCCCTTCCACTCAGCCCTGGCGAGGGCTCAGGAGAAGCACCTGGAGTGCTGTGTCCAGTCCTGGGCTCCTCAGGAAAAAACAGACAAGAAAGTATTGGAGCAGGTCCAGCTGAGGGCTATGGAGATGGCAACTGGGGCATCTCATGAGGAAAGGCTGAGAGAGCTGGGCCTGTTTAGACTGGAGAAGAGATGACTGAGAGGGGACCTATGCATACAAACAGTTTAAGGGCAGGCATCTGAGGATGGAGCCAGACTCCTTTTGATGTGGAGAAACAGGGTGACGGGCACAACCTTAAACACAGGGAGTCCAATCTAAATATGAGGGGAAAAGTCTTTACTTTGAGGGCAAAAAAGGATTGTATTGGGCTGCTCAGAGAAGTTGCAGTGTTTCCTTCTCTGGAGATACTCAAAACTCAGCTGAATGCAATCCTGTGTAATATACTCTGTGAACTTCCTGTAAGAGTGGGGTTGGGCAAGATGGTCTCCAGAGGTCCCTTCCAAGCAATGGTTCTGTGGTTATGTGTGGTCTTTTTCAAGAATCGCTTCAGCTTCTAGAATTTTAACTTTTTAGTACCAGTCACCAGATCACACTCTTGAATTAACCTTGAAAATCGCTATAATATTTTTCTTGCTGTTTTGGTTTCTCATTATTTTTACTACACAGTGAATGAATTTTCCTTGTTAGTCATGAACTGTTATTCATTCTTAGAGACCCCAGGCATTACAGAGACATTTGAAAAATGAGTAGTCTGTAATCCCAGGTTTTAAGCAAACATTTTCTTTCTTATTAAGACATTGTTGCGGTGAGCCATGGCCAGAGCAATGGTCAGCTAGACCAAGCAGACCCACAGGTCCAGTGGTTTGATGCCTCCACAGCACAAGGGCTCAAAGGCACAGTGAGCACACAAAGGGCTGTGTGAAGCACACTGACCATTGGCTGCTGTCCCCTCTCCCCTTAGAGTTCATATTTGGTTATTCCTCCAGAAAGTTCTCTGTTCCTCGGTTGGTAATTGGCCCATGCTGCTCCTCTACCCCCCACTCCTTCTCCCATTTGCCCTGGTCCCTTCTCCCCACTTTTTAAGACCCCCTATCTGGTATTTTATTGATTATTGTATGTTCTCCCCGCCTATTACGTAGGGGTATAAAACCCCATGCCCGCCTGATTTTATCAGCTCTCCTCGTGGCTTCTCCCTACGAATAAATCCTTCCCTGTCCCACGAGGAAGTCCCTCTGCCTTTTTTCCCCCCTCCCTGGTGCCCCTGGCCATCGGTGGGCAAGGTGAACCCGAGCTGGAGCTTTGCCTGCCCTCCAGAGCTGCAGTTCCATCCCCTCACCTGGGGCAGGTGGAGCATTGCCTGGTGCTGGGGCAGCCTGTGCTGGCCAGAACAGCACCGCGGCAGAACATGTTCCAAACTGAGCCCTCACTGAGACCTGCCTAATAACTGTCACTGGAGCAGCTAACATTTTATTTGTAGTGTGCTCTGGGGAACTAAATTTTTATGGTCTTTCTTAGATATTTATCCTTTAAAGTCTGAGTGTACTGTTATGTCTACGCAGTATTGCTTAAAGAAGAAGAATGGTCTTAAGAACATTTTGAAGCTTAATTAATGTTTTCTACTTGAATGTTTGAAGGATATAAACACCTAAGAAATAGAAGAGTCAATTAGTATATTGCCTAGGGTACATAAAGGAATAATGAGATGGAATTAGGGAAGAAATATTTAAGTTAAATAACAAGAAAATTTCTCTGACACTGAGAACCACTTGCCTGTGAAATTGTTTCTTAAGGAAAAAGGTTAAGGAATAATTTCTTAAGACAATTAAAAATATATGGCCATAAAGAAATGCTGCAGGGTAGAAGCGATGTCTTACTGGAAGAAAAAGGAAGACCAGATAAAATTTCCCATCTTCGTTTTTACCTGTGCTTTTTCCGTTTCGGTATTGAGAGCCAAGATGTTTTTGGGGAAAGCAACCTTTCTTTAAGCTGAAATGACATGAAGGAGTCATTCTTGGGTTTCTAGTCATCAGACACTGTCATTAAATCACTAAGTTCTATAGTATTTAAGAGTCTTTAACTCCTCTAGTCAGTCATTACATGACTGGTAAAGACCAAATACATCATTAATACTTAAATAGCTATCAGTTTTAAATTTCATACTGCAGAATTCAAAATGTCACTCATCTATAATTCAAAAGATGTTTAAGGACAGCAATTAATGGCTTGCAGTAGCCTTCTAATCCATGAATTGCAGTCTCACATAAGATTAAAGGCCAATGTAATTCAAATGAGATTATGAGTAATGTAACAATTGTATCTGAACACATGAAACCTTTCAGCTTGATTCTGAGAAAAAAACTCCTGTTTACGTGGGTATGTAATTATTTTGTAAGATGCTACTGATCACAGTCAATAGGACAAGAGGATAAATTTGTCCTTGAGGGTGGAATATAGATTTGCATTTAAGATATGTTTAGTAGCTGTCACACTGAGCTCAATTCTGTTTAGTCAGCTTTGACAAATTCCTATTAAATAAAGTTTTGTATTCCACATCTAATCCATAAACCTTTGTGTAGTTAAACATCCTTCTTAACATGGATCCTGCACTTTTCTATTCACAGTGCAGATGGGTCTCATTCCATGGTTAAAGGATACTTAAGATATTCAGCCCTCACTAGTCTTTTGTGTCTTAGCTACAGGGTATGTTGAACAAAGGGAAAAAGAAGTAGTTTCAAGAATCAAATTATTTTTAAATAGGACAATTATCATAGGATATGCCTAAAAGAAAAGTAATGTAGTTATTTCTGATTTAAGGATTATTAGTGAACTGCATTGGCTCAGTAAAATACTGTAAGTCAGTCAATGAAGTATGATGTTACGTGTAGAGGCAAAGAACACTTTGTTCAGTGTGGTACTGTTGTAAGAGATGTGTTTTTAAAAAAATACTAGTTACTCATCTAAATTACCTATAAACATAGTTCACAGAGGAACAAAAGGGAAAAATGAAATTTTAAAAAAATAGTTGCCTACTTTGTAAAAAGTGTTAATGGCATTACTTAAAATGACAAAACGCACAAAGCTGAACTCAATCCAAAGATATTTTTATTTATTCCAGGGTTTATTTACATTTTAGAACATATGGAGTGAAGCATGTATTAGAACAAATACATTAAAAAATAGCATATGTATTTTCTTTTCTGTGATTAATTGAATTCAAATTATTTTACATTTGTATTGTGAATACACACTAATTTTCCTAAATACAGTAGATTAATCATGTAACTACTATGTTGTCAGGTCACATTGAATTCAGATAGATACGGGGACAAGACCTGGCAGCCTCAAGCGTGGATAAATTAATCCTCTGGAATTAGTGCTTCCTTCGGATGACACAAGGTGTCATCTGAGAGTCTTTGCAGAGCTGCCTAGAAAACAGTCCTTTTGCAAAAGGTTGATGGAGGAATGGAATCATTTGCATAAAAGAAATGTCCGTAAGGTCATATGGGCACTTCCATTTGCTGACTGAATGGTATTCATTAAGTAGTTCTCTCAGCTCACGAAAATTACTTTTTAGAAGTTTTTTCCACCTTTATTTTATAAATCTACTTCACTAATAGTGTATTGCAGCCACTGAAAATAGTACCAGTCCAAAGACACTTCATAACAGGATGCTGAAATTTCAAATTGTGGGATTTTTAAATAAATTTTACTTTTGCTAGGGGTGTTAAATTTGTCACACTGCTTTTATTTTGAGCTTATTCAACTTATTTTTTCCCTCTCCTGTCTGAGGAGAGTGATACAGTGGCTTGGTGGGCACCTACTGTCCACCAGGGTCAACCCACCACAGTGTTTTTTGGAGCACAAGCATGGAGCACAAGGCAACAGCAGTTGTGCATTAATTGTGCTGTAGTTACAGCTGTTACTGGGCAGCAAGATTTTTTGTGCATCACACAGTTTTTTGGCTACACTGCTTGTCTCTTGATTTTGCTGAGCTCAGGAACATCATAATACAAAAAATGGCTCTGTGCTTTGGCCTCATGTTGATGGTCTTGCTGTGCTGGGAAAGCTTTCTTGTGGAGAGTTTGAAGGAATACATCTCCCTCTTCCCAAGTGGTCCTTGTTCACTCTTACGTGAGCTGTTTAGTGTGTAATTATAATAAACATTATGCAGTTATA
The DNA here is from genome assembly GCA_026261815.1 of Monarcha castaneiventris obscurior. NCBI lineage: Eukaryota > Metazoa > Chordata > Aves > Passeriformes > Monarchidae > Monarcha > Monarcha castaneiventris. The sequence continues at coordinate 3,060,548 of JAMPIT010000635.1, forward strand.
TAATAAGTAATTAACACTGTTAGCATACCATGAATTCTGCAGAATCTGGTGTTGTCCTGGTGTAACAGAAGACACATTTTGGGCGAAGAAATACTGAAAATTGCCCTGAAGTAGTTGTTCCTTGGCTGTCAGGGTGTGTGGAAGGATTTGGGCACAGAAAGTTCCTAGGCCAGTTATCACTTCCCATAACCTGGGACTTTGCATTTGAACCTGCAAGTAAGCCAGTCACTACTTGATAGAAAGATTCCTTCCCTGTCGTGTAGAAAACCAACAGCTTCTCATATTGTGCTATGTACTGCATGTCATCAACAGTTTTGGTGGTGTAAGTTCTGAGAGTATAAGGAATAGTTGGGGTTTTGTAAATTCAGAAATTCCTCATTACCTAAAATTTTATGTCAAATATCTAAAGCATATACCAAAGTATTAATAATTTGCATTACCTTTATTACATTATCACTAACCTTTGGATTACTCACAGAGACAGTAGTGATGTATATTACGAATTTCTAAACATTGCCAGTGGCTTGTTGCAGAAGTTGATAATGTTGTAACAGGAACATCAAGTACAGTTTCCTTACTTATGTTCATTAACTACTTTAACATTGGTAATTCCTGGGGAGGAAAAAAAGTGGCAAAAGCCTTGACAGAAATTCAGTGTGCTTTGAATATTTTGGTCTCTTCTGTTCTGTGTGCCTTTAGTACTTCCCCTTGAAGTAAAAAATGTGGTTGGTCCAAGGAGCATGAAGGAGAGATCTGTGTGACATTTTTTGTTTGAAGTCATTAAATTAATAACTGTCCTCCTCCCTTGTGAAATAATCAGTGCCCTTGTCACAATGCACACGTCTTTCAAATATTTTTTGGAACATTTCCACTGTGCTTAGGAAGGGTAATAAATTCTATGTAATAAGTAGCACTTTTAATGTTCTTTCATGTAGAGTTTGCATTTTTTTCTTTAAAATCTCTTAGCTTTCTAGAAAGGAAACAGGAGTTTCTACTGTAGGAAGCAAATGACCAGCCCTATTCGTGTTATCTCTCATGATTGACGGCAACACATTCGTCACTTTTCTGTCAGCTAGAAATCTTCTTTTCTGTGTTTGATTTGAGCTGTCCTCTGAGACCCACTTCTGTAATATTTTGGAAGTTTCATTTGCTATTTCTCAATGCTGCTGAGGTTAACACTGTCTCTGGAAGACCTTGAATTGTTAATTCTAGCTTTGGTTGCATCAACATATTCTTGCTTGCTGAGACCTCTTGTTTCCTGAGCTGACAGAAGGCTGTTTGCATAATATACAGGATGCTGAAAATTCAGCAACCTCAATGTTATGTTATTGTAAATCTAGTCATTAACTGGGCTTCCATTTTCAAAGTCAGAGCCTTGGCTACAGGTGCATTACTCTTTTAGCTCGCTGTGCACAGCCCCTGAGCTATTCCCTAAACTTCAGAAGGTCACACCACCAGACTGCATAGCCCTATTTATAAAAAGGACTGAGGCTGAGATGCAAGTCAAGAAGCCCTAAAAATAAAGCAACAAAACATGTGAGCTGAAACGTAACAATGGAGAGACATTGAGAGATTTCTTGGAGTACAGTTAGTAATACCTTTTCTTGCTGGTACTATAATGTGACAAAAAAATTACACAGCTTATAAAATATTAAGATTCATTCTGTTTGTAAGTTTAGCCCTGATATAGGTTAATATAGAATACATCCTTTGTATATAATTTTGCTGGACTTCTAATAATGACAACCAACATGGAAATGTTTTTATATACTTTGGAAAACAGAATCAACATTTGCAGGTGAAAAATGTAGGCAACTATTAAGCAGGTGGTAAGATGGTCCATATTTAAGTTTTTTTTTCTTTTGGTTCTGTCTGAACATGTGAAGATCTAAAAAAATCAATTGTTAAAGCCCCCAACATGCAAAAAAATAAGAGAGTTTTTTCCCTCCTATTTTTCATTTTGGTATTGGCACTTAGTTTCATGCTGAAAATAATTCTATTCATGAAAATTATCTATGTATTTTAAATGCTTTATTTTTAATACACTTTATTTGGGGCAAAGATGAAAATTAATGACTGGTGTGAATTTTATCTTTTTGTTTATTTATTTTTAACGGAGCCATTTCATTCTGATAATACTTAAAAACCTTCAATTTCCTTTAGTTTAAAAAAATGCTCAGGTGACAAATTCCTGTGCAATGTTTATTTTCAACAAGCTGATTTCTCCAAATAAAATCACAAAATGAATCCTGAACAGGTCTGCTAATCATCGTGACAATTAATGCATTGCTTATGGAAATAAACCTAGTGACAGAGTGAGGCTGCATAGCAGAAGTGTTGCTGTAATTTTTTACATTATTTCTGAAAATTTCAGGTACTCAAACACTGTAAAGAACCATTTAAAATGCTAGAGATAACACTACAAAGAAAGAGAGCACGGATAATTTTGTGTCTCTTCTGGAGGATGTGTGGTGCATAGACACTGACTGAACCACAATGGCTGAATGTAATCTGCAGTCACACACTCAGCTGCAATATTTCTCTAACAGCAAATCTGGTAAATTTGAGGAGATACCTATTTTGATCAACCATATATTTTTCTTGCTGCATGTTGCTTGCATCTCTAGTATGACGTGATTTATGGCACAGTGCTAGCATCCAAAACGAACCTATAAGTGGCACTGTAGAAACACTAATGTTGCAGAACAAAACAGTGTTCAAGTATGAAAAAAACTCTCACCAAAGTCCAAAAATCGTTAGGAATGGGAGAGGTCCAAATAGTTCAAAGTACTTGGGAAACAAAAAATAATATTAACAGAGGTCTGTTTCCTGTTAGAACATGGAGGTGGGGCGGGGTGGGGCAGGGTGTGGCAGGGAAGGGAAGGGAAGGGAAGGGAAGGGAAGGGAAGGGAAGGGAAGGGAAGGGAAGGGAAGGGAAGGGAAGGGAAGGGAAGGGAAGGGAAGGGAAGGGAAGGGAAGGGAAGGGAAGGGGAAGGGGAAGGGGAAGGGGAGGGGGAAGGGACCAGCTAAATTTCTGTGCAAAATTTAGTGAATAAATATCTGCTACCTGGGAGATCCATCCACGTTAAGAAATGTAAATATTTAGTGAGCATTGGAAGAAAACTAGTTTCCACCTGACAAGCTGTCTGCTGCAACCTGTTAATTAGCTAATGTATAGCTGGTAAACGTACAAAGTAAAATTCTCAAGGAATATAAGCAGTTAATAAACATTCTGTAAAGGTTAACATTCACACCTGCATTCATTTCTCACCGATGTTTTAAATAATAATAAATTACTTCTGATTTGATGAATATCATGTGTTTATTTTTGTAATACATTGACAGGTGAAAACAAATTTTTCAAGTATTTTTCCATTTATTTTCTTCCAAAAATGAACTTAATTTTAAGGCTAACTTAATGAGGTCTAGTAAGAAATGAGGATTGTTTGATACTTTCTAAATGCAAAGCATTTAATGTTGAAAAAACTGGAATTTTTTTTTTTGTGTAACATTCTACCAAGGAAAGACACAAGGAACAGCTTTAGGCAACTGATGGACCTTCATAGAGGTAGCTTTGTAGACAGACTTTAAAAATTCAGGCTCTGTAAAAAGTTCTCCCAAATCATAATTTGCAAATCACAGTCTGGAACTAACATTTCCAGAGGGAGCTGCACATTTTATGAGACCCCATTTAGTTTTGGGTCACCAAATCTTTATAAATGAGCTCAGATTCATTTTTAATAAACTCTCAAAGAATACACAATATCTAACTATTTGAGTAAGAATTTTATTTAGGAGCTTATTAAGTTATTTAAGAAGATCAGTTTTTAAATTATTCAAATTTAATAAGTAAATCATACACCAGAAATGTCTTTCCTAATCATATTTAGAATCTGATTCCTACTAAGATTTATACCTTCATAATCCCTTCTTTTTAATTCTAATTGTTTTGCTAGGAATTGAGGAGCTTACCAGACCAAAATAAATATCCCATAGAGATCAAAGTAACAGAGAAGTTTAAGCCAGTTTAAGGCAATATAATGCTGAAGGATGAGTCCTAAACCAGCTGTGTTACCATGAGAAGTGTGAGAGAGAACTTCACTAAAAGTCATGATGTATGCATATATACCAGATGACAAATACACTTTTTCTGTTTAAAGACTTATTTTTAGATTGTCATCTATCACATTTTCTTCATATTTGAATGTGACATGATTTAAACATCAAATTATCATTGTTAGAGTACTCTATATGAATCTTACAAAGTCACTGTCTTGGCGTCTCCAAAAAAAAAAAAAATATATGGAATCATAGAATGGCCTGGGTTGAAAGGAATTTCAAAGACCATCTAGTTCCAACTCCCTCTCCATGAGCAGGGATGGTACCCACTTGACCAAGCTGGTCAGGTTCCCCTGCAATCTGGCCCTGAACAGTTTCAGGGATAAGGCATTCACAACTTCCCCAGGCAACATATTTGGGTGCCTCATCACCCTCTCTGTAAATAACTTCTTGCTAACATCTAATCCAAATCTCTCCTTTTCTAGTTTAAAACTCTTCCCCTTGTCCTATCACTATCTGACCATGTAAAAAGCCACTCTTCCATCTTTCATAAACCCTCTTTAAGAACTTGATGGCCACAATGAAGTCACCCTTTTCCAGCTTAAACCCCCCAATTCTCTCAGCCTTTCCTCACTGGAGAGGTGTTCCAGACCTCTGATCATGTTAGTAGCCCTCCTCCAGACCCAATCCAAGTGGCACATCTTCCTGTGCTGGGAGCCCAGAGCTGGAGGCAGCTCTGCAGGTGGGGTCTCACCAGAGCGGGGCAGAGGGGCAGAATCCCCTCCCTCCCCTGCTGCCCATGGCTTGGGATGCAGCCCAGGACACACTTGGCTTTCTGGGCTGGGAGTGCCCATGGCTGGCTCATGTCCATCTCTTCAAAGCCTAACCCCCTCTCTGCAGGGCTGCTCTCAGTGAGTTCTCCCTGTCTGTACTTATGTCTGGTATTGTCCTGCCTAGTTCTGTCAGAATAAAGACAGAAAAGGCATGAGCTATTTCCTTTAGGTGTCATTTTAAAATTAATTGTGTAGACTTTAAAATTCACCTTTAATAAACAGCTAGTATACATACTGTATCCCATTTCCCCTTCACTAAACATGATTTTTTTTTTTTTGAGTCACATTTCTCTCTTGAAGAGTTTGGAACATCTAATGTTGTAAAAGCCTCAGAAGCAATTTATAAGAGCAACACTGTCAGTGTCAAAACAATATAGTATGAGATGCTGGACTGCAGAGTAATGAATTATATTATCACAATCCATACTGAGCTTCTGTTTAAATCTCACAAAGGAAAATAGTCTATTTCAGGAGAGTTAAATTATGACAAAATCCAGCCATTGTACTTAGATTTGAACTGTGTGTTATAAAATATTATTTGCTGTGTCTTCATTAAAAAAAATTATAACTTTAAATGTGAACTAACCTACCTTAATCTAAGATGTAAATATATGTATTTTAGTGTTCTGTGACTGATCTCAATGAAGGTCAGTCCATTCAACCCTAATTTACCTACTTTACTTTACAAAAGATTTACATCTATTATAATTGTCCTTTGTTTCAATTCAGTAACAAGAATAAAAGTGAAATTAACTGCAGTTTTATACCCAGGAAAATCATGTAGCTCTTCAGTAAACACAAGCTAGAAATGGATAAGATTTGTTTCTCAGCATTTTATACTCTTAAATTTTTAAGAACATTGCTAATCTATGAACTGTGTTACAGATCAGAGCTGAAGGCATTAAAAATATATATAAAGCACTCTTTCTCCTTGATACAACTCTTTTCTTATTTTGTTTATTCTTAAACAAATCATTCATAATCCAGTGTGTGGACTGAATAGGAAACTATGATTGCCTTAACCTGGAAGAAGTAGGAGACTATAACTAGTCACTGCACCTAAATAAGCTGCTCATGATCTTAGCATCTCTGAAAACGTAACTACAAGAATAAATCAAGTTATATATCATATGTGTTTTTGAGATAGATATATATATATATATATATATATATATATATATAACATACAAAGTCAGCGAGACAGCAACAGCAGAGGCAACTGAGGTAAGTCTAAGGGTGATTGTTTGATTGAGTTGTTCAGGAGGTTCCTGAGCTCAGGGACACTCAAGAAGCAGCCTCAAGCCCCATCTGGATCCAGAAGCCCATGGAAGTCATGGATAAGAGACATTACAGGAGAAGTCTCCAGTCTAGTAAGGCCACCTGATTACTATCCATTATTAATTGTTTAAACTAGCAGCAACAAAATAAAAAAGAGAAGCCCAAGGGCAATCAAAAGAGACTTCAGGGCCTTAAGGTGATTTGTTGAAGAATCAGGAGCAAAGGTAGTGATTTCCTTCCTCCTTCCAGTAACAAGGAATAATACTTACAGGAATAGGCAGATCCATCAGATAAATGTATGGCTTCAAGGCTGGTGTAATCAGAATTTCAGGTTCTTTGACTGTGGGATGTTCTCATCAACACCTGCTCTACTGACACTGACACCTGATGGAATGCACCTTTTTCAGAGGATAAAACAATTTCTAGCATAGGAGTTAGCAGGGCTTGTTAATGGAGCTGTAAAGAGGTTTGGAAGCAGAAAGGAAAAATACCAGGCTGGCCAGTGCTGAACAATGGGATGCTGTGCTGAAACTTGAAACAAGCACTAATGGGATCTCTCAGTCTTCTTCATGAAATGTTGGCTACAATGAACCACAACTGAAATGTTTCCACACTAAAGCATGCAGCATGAGGAACAAGCAAGATGAGCTGAGAGCTTTGGCCCAGTCCCAAATTTTGGCATCATTGGCATAAGTGAAACCTTGTGGGATGAGTCCTGTGACTGGACTGCCCTGATGGACAGTTCCAGGCCCTGCAGGAGGGATAGGCAGGGCAGAAGAGGCAGAGGGGTGGCACTGTATGCAGGAAAAGGGATAGATGTAAGGAGCTCTCAGATGGCAATGGCACAGCTGACACCCACTGGGTAAGACTCAAGGAGCAAAAAAATGGTGTGCATGTCACTGTGAGAGTCTACTACAGACCTCCTGGCCAGGACGATGATGAATTATTCTTTGAGGAACTAAAGGATGCTTCCAAGTCAACTGCACTTTTCTTTATGGTGGACTTCAAGTTGCCCGAAATCAACTGGGACCATCACACAGCTGGTACAACCCAGGCCAGAAGATTCTTAAAACCTGGATGACAACTTTATGGAACAACTCGTAAGAGAGTCATCTTAGGAAGATGCCATCCCTGGTTTGCTGTTTGTCAACAGAGTGGATCTCATGAGCAAAGTGGAGACTGGCATCCGTCTTGGACACAGGAATCACAAAGCAATTGAGTTTAAAATTTTTAAGGAAGGAAAAGTGCCAGAAAAACTTTCACTCTGAACATTAGGAGAGCAGACTTCAGGCTTCTCAGGGAAATAGCAATTAATGTCTCCCGGGAAAATAATTTTGCAGGTCAGGGGTCCATCTGTTCTGGACACTTTTCAAACATCACCTCCTAAGAGTACAGGAGCAGAAATTCCCAAATGTCAGAAGTCAAACAGGCGAGGCAGAAGGCTGGGTAGGCTGAACAGGAATCTTCTCTTGGAAATAAGGTTAAAAAGAAAGGTGTATGCCCAGAGGAAGAAAGGTTAGGTGGCATGGGAAGAATATGGAGATGCTGCTGGTCACTTCAGGGAGAAAATTCCTGTGGCCAAAGCTCAATTGGAGTTGAAGCTCACCAGAACTGTGGGGAAAAATAGAGTCTTTTCAAATAAATTGATATTAAAAATCAGTGTAGAAATAACATCAGAAAAACATCACAGGATGAGGATGGTCACCTCACAAACAGGAACATGGACAAGGCAGAGGTGTTTAGTGCTTTATTTGACTCTGTCCTCTACACAGATGATGGACCAAGAGGGTTCCAGTTCCGTGAGCTGAAGGACCATGACTATGAGAATGATCAACTGCCAGTAGACCTTGAACTTGTGTGGGTTCTGCTGCTCCAACTGGAGATCCCTAAAAATCCATGGGACCTGATGGGATTCATTCAAGAATCTTCAAAGAGCTGGCTGGTGTCACCACAAAGGCTTTTGGCTATTTTTGAGCAGTCTTGGGACTCCAGAGATGTCCCAGCTGACTTCAAGCTGACAAATGTCATCTGATTTTTCAAGAATGAGGACCCTGGAAACCACAGGTCTATCAGTCTCCCTTCAGTGCCTGGTAAAATAACAGAAAAGAGCATTCTGGAGGTATTGAGAAACACCTGAAGGTCATTGGTCACAGCCAGCATGACTTCGTGAGGGAAAGTCTTAGTTGAACCTGATTAACCTCTACAACCAAGGTTAACACTAATTAATCAAGGGAAGACACCTGATGTAATGTTTCCGGACTTCAGCAAAGCTTTTGATAGTGTCTTTCCCAGGATCCTTCTGGACAAAACACCCTGCACTCAGCTGGATAAACACACCATGCAATGAGTTAGTAACTGGCTCAAGGGTCGGGCACAAAGAGTTACAGTGAGTGGGGTGACACTGCACTGGTGACTGTTCACTCATGTGGTTCCTCAGGGCTCCATCCCCAGCCCAGTTTTCTTCAACATCTTCATTAATGACCTGATTGCAGGACTCGAAGGAACACTAAGTTAGTGTGACAACAAGACTAAATTGGAAGGAGCTGTTGACTCACTCAAGGACAGAGAGGCCCTGCAGAGAGATCTCAACAATTTAGAGAGGAAGGCAATCACCATCTTTATGGAGTTTAACAAGGGAAAATTCCTCATTCTGCACCTGGGAAGGGGAAACCCTGTATGTCCATATGGGCTGGGGAATGAGATGGCAGAAAGCAGCACCATGGAAGGGGACCTGGGGCTCCTGATCAACAGAAAGTTGAATGAGTCAGCAGTGCCCTGGCAGCCAGGAGACACAAGCGTGTCCTGAGGTGCATCAGGCACAGCATCCCCAGCCAGGCGAGGGAGGGAATTTTCCTGCTCTGCTCTGCACTGGGGTGGCCTCATCTTGAGTCCTGGGGGCAGTTTTGGGCACTTCAATAAAAGAAAGACACTAAGGTCTTAGAGAGTGTCCAAAGGAGGCCATGAGGATGGTGAAGGGTCTGGAGGGGAAGGCATATGAGGCATGGCTGAGGGCACTTGCTCTGTCCAGCCTGGAGAAGTGGAGACTGAGGGTAGACCTCATCACAGTCTGCAACCTCCTGGTGAGGGGAAGAGCAAGGAAGACACTGATCTCTTCTCTGTGCCCACTGACAGGACTAGAGAAAATGGGGTGAAATGGAGTCAGGGGAGGTATAGGTTGGATATCAGGAAAAAGTTTTTCATTCAGAGGGCGGCTGGACATGGGAACAGGCTCCCCAGGGAAGTGCTCACAGCATCAGCCTGACAGAGCTCAGTAAGTGAGTGGACAATGTTCTCAGGCCCATGGTGTGATTCTTGGGGTGTTCTTTCCTGGGCCAGGAGTTGGACTTATCTTACTGATGCATCCCTTCCAACTCAGCGTATTCTATGATTCTCTGATTCCATAATCATTCCTGTGGGAGTTCAGTGGCACTATGCCAAATTATACTACATGTTTTCCTCATATTTCAATAGGTGTTTGTCTCCTGTCAAAAATTTTGGACATGAAAGTATACAAGATCCTTAATATCAAAGTAATTTCTGCTAAATTTCCCTTTCTAATATATTGTCAGTGTAATTATTATTTTATTTTAATGCAGATTTTAAAATATTTAAATGCCAGAATCTAATTTTGTTCTCTTTCTAGCAAACCTCTTTGTGACAATAGAAAAGTGAGCAACACAAAAGCAATAATGAAATATAATCCTATTTAGGACCTTATGCAAATAGTTCTTTACAAAGGGAGCGATTCTGCTTGATTTAGTGCCATTTAGTTCAAACCTGAAAAGAATTTGTTGTGTTTGTTATTTGACACTGGTTTGTGTAGGCATATTTTTCAAAGTGGCAAAATGAAGCAATAGCAGATCTGTATTTTAGTGTATTATATAGAAAACCCTTAAAATTTGTATAGTTTTTGACCCGAAATTATATCTTACAAGTAATTAATTAATTAATTAATTAATTGCACTTTCAGGCTGTATAATTTTAATTAGTAAGGGAGAGAAACATATTTTAATATTGAAATTCATAGTGAACATTCCTATGTTCATTTGCTGACTGGCACAGAACATATGCTGTGTTCATGTAGAAAATGAGAATATTCAAGGTTCCTGAGAGCCTCTGGCTAAAATTCTGTCTGTGGGTAAAAATGACTATTTCTAAGCAGTTTCCACTTTGATTTACTCCCTGGTCTGTGGCTTGCTCCGTCTCTTGTTTTCATTCGCATTTCATTTTATTTAGTGTATTGCTTCCTTCCTCATTCCATTTAGGTTGTCACTGCAAACTGATTCTTACCCCAAACACATACACAGAAAATCTTTCAAACTGCCTTTCACTACTGTTGTTTGTGCAGTGTAGCTATTCCCTCATTCATGTTTCACTTGCATGCTCAGAGTGAAAACTCTTCCTGAAGGGGACCTCGACATTTATAAGTGCTCTCAATAGTACCCAGAGAGCAGCTGCCAAATTATTTTTTTTTCATTAAAGAACAAAAGGAAGAGTACTCAGTTCTTTAACTTTTGTTCAAAATAAAAAACAAACAAACCAAACCTAAACCAAAAAAAACACCACCACAACAATAAAACCTCACCAAAATCAATGTCTTGAAAGTTAATTGCAAATTCCTGAGTTTTAGTAACTGACACAAAGAAATAGTATTGCAATCAGTATCTAACAGGAAGTTTTCCTCAGCACAATTAAGGCATCTTTACTGAATCCCTGGCATCTTTACATGGTCATGCATCTTGTTGATACAGTTTGAAACAATCAGGACAACATGAAATCACGGGAAAATAGTGACAGCATTTCTTAAAACTTCAGTTTAACGAAACATAAAATCCATTACTGGGCAAATGTTACAAAACAACAAAATTTCAGAAAACTGAAGAGGTATCTGGTAATTGCTATGAGTATTTTCTATTTAAAACACCTTAAAAATGTGAAAGAGTCATAGTTAAACCAAGTATTATTTGAATGTATATTTTTCTTTTTCCTTTCCTGCTGAACATTTTAAATAATGTCTTGTAGAGCAGATATACAACAGGAAGCTTGATAGGGATGCTGTTTCCATAACAACAAGTGGGATTTGAACAAAAACACAATACAAAATGGTTACTATCCTTCACAGTACATAAAAGCAGTTATTCAAAATTAGGAGCAGCATGCCGTTGAAAAACAAATTAAGGCAAAGGGTCCTAACAATTCGGTTCCATATTTAGTAAATGCTTAACTCGTAAATACTTGAGGAGCAGCTATAAGAACCCAGAAATATATTGTATTGTCAATGTCAAGTTAAATCATGACATGAGAGAGGAGAGGATTTTTCTAATGCACAATTAAATGAAAAAACAGTCACATTCAGACAAACCATAGAAACAAGCCATCTAGTTAGGTATAGATTGGCTCACACAATGAATGAATGAAATGTCTAACTCTGCCCTCAGTGAGAGTCTTTATTTATAACTTTTTAATTTGCATTCATATAACAGGGTGTTAATGGTTTTTTTGAATCTTTCTTTACTGTTTTTCATCAAATGCATTATACTGCATAGACTTTGTTTTATTCTGAAAACACCATGATTTTCTAGACCATATTTTACTTCTAGGGTATATATTTTTACTTTTCTTACAAGATTTAAATTTCTGTTCATTTTTTCATGTAATAATGCTGCATATTGATGATAGGAAATTAAAATAAGGATATCCCAGCACCATAGAAAGTTCTTCCACCTCTTTGTGGGTTTGCATTTTGGTGTGGGGTTTTTTGTTTCGTTTTGGTTTTGTTTGTTTCCAGGGAATAATATCATTGTTGTCTTTGTAGATTTTCTACCTTATATATTATGAAATGTACAGGTCATTCAGAAACTGAGTTTAAAAGTCTCAAGAGATGATCTGACTCATTAGACATTTCCCAATGTAGATTTTGGATATGCAGCCTACTTGGATGATTCTAATGCTACATTGACACAGCCGAACTAAAGTAGCCATGGCTTTAGTGCCATCTGAAGGCAATTTAATATGAAAAGGAGAATATTTATTATCTTTTGACCTAAGAGAAATACCTGTTGCTAGTGTCACTTCATTAGAACACAAAATTCCAAGTGTATCTCTCTCTTTCTCGCTCTAATTTTACCTCATCATTACGAATAAACTGACCTTTTTATGCAAGTGATTAGTTTGCACTCATCTTGGGAGCAAATACTGGAAAGTTTTAAAAACGTTCTCAAGTTCCTGAAGCCAAAAAAAAAAAAAAAAAACCCAGAAAAAACCCAAAACAAAAACCAGCAAACCAGGGATATACTAGAAAAAGGATCACAATGGCTTTATGATACTGACTTTGACTGGTCTATTCCTAGTGAGCTTTTGCTCTCAAAACTGTATTTCACAATGAAAAGTAGAAACCACTGCAGACTTCTGCCCTCTTTTCTGCATTCAGAGTATCATATGGTTCACCTAAGAAGCTTCTTGATATTCAAATGATATATTAGTTAAAGATGCTCCTGTCAACATCGTATGGAGACCTGATAATTACACAAGAGCAGATAATCAGAAAATGAGAACTACAAAAATTTGACAAAGTACCATGCCCAGATTAATTACATTCCCAGTTCCTAAAGGAAATAGAAGAAATAAAAGAGCATCTGATTTGAAATGGTGGAGTTGTTTTAAACAGAGGCAGTGAATTGAATCCACAGGATTTGAATGCTATGGGATATATCACGAGAGTGTCTCCATTTAAGACATGGATTGAGGCATTTAGGAGACTTTTGTCATTGGTAAGAATGAGCACGAGAAAGGTTTGAAATATTTAGAAGCGTATTATTTAATATATGTAGCCAGAGATTCATAGGCTTATTATAACCCTCTGATTTCCGTTTGCAGACTGCCACATGACAAAATGACCTCAAAATGTAAATGTCTGGTATTAAGAATATTGACAGTGATCAATTTAAATTTATTTTGAAGTAAACAATTATTATTTACAAGTGGAATGTAATGTGAACTAAACTAATTCCAAGAGCCTTTCTGTCATATATCTTTGATTTAGAGATTATGTGCAATTAAAAACAATTGTGAGAATTAATTTGGTATTAAAAAAAGCTTGTGGTTTGGCATGCAGAGCAATTTTAAATTAAAATTTAGATAAAAGTGATTAGCAAATGCTCTTAAAACTACTTATGATTATTTTGCAAATACAGCAAAGTATGTAGATGTAGAATTAGAAAAGAAAAGATGGCAATATCTTGAGTCAAAAAACTAAGGCTGAATTACCATTAATTTAAAAACCTAGTGAAATCACCTTTAAAGAATTACATACTTTTCATATTATTATGAATGAAAATATGCCATTGAGAACTTTGGTTAACTACATTTGTCACACATTGTATATATTAAGCCAAAAACAATCAATCAATCTGAGTTTCAATTTAGGTTATTGTGATAATTTTTTTTAATGTTTGTTTAATTTCTGGAAGAAGAGTAATATTTTAAAAAACCCCAAAACATCAGCAACAAAACTCTAAGGAAAAAAAGAAAAATAAATAAAACTACCAAATTTGAAAGAAATAATTAATTAATACGATTTTATTTCTTTCCTATTAAAATAATTAAAGAGAAGTAGCCACAAAATTTGAATTATGTAAAAAGTGCCTCCATCAAAACAAAATTCTTCTATACTCTGGTACTTAAGGATTAAGCTAGTCATTCAGCAATTAGATTTTGAGAACATTTTTTTTTTTTTCCTACTTCTTCCTGAAGGAATGCATCAAGAAAATGGGATGCTGTGATGAAGAACTTACCAAAAGTCAGCAGGTAAAAAAAGCAAACCGTCTAAAAATAACCCCAAAACCTGAGAAAGCTTTGATTGCACCATCCCCTGAGTTTCTCAACTAAATTTCCAAGCGGCATAAAATGCTATTTTCATTAAACATTGACTTGATGTGTATCTACTTCATTGGAAACTAATTAGGAAAAGAGTAAGATACTTTTCCATTAGATGTATGAAAGTCAAGGTTAAAGGTCTTGGTGAAATTCATGCAAGATGGGCAGCATCATTATCACATTTCATGAAAGACTTTTATTTGACTTTGATGCTTAAAAGACTTGACATTGTCTGAGGGTCTCGTTAAAGAAAAAAATATATACTAGTTTGAGTCAATGTAAAATTGGATAACACAGGATTCCTGTTTTCCCTTAGCAATTTTAAACAACAAATTTTAACACGTGAATCTGTATGAATTAATTTTGGTGAAATAAAACTGATGCTCAAAGATTTTTAGTCTTTTCATATATTTGTAGCTTTGTAGATTTTTAATATATAGCTGTATAGTTTCTAGCACTTTCTTACACTTTAGAACAGAAGCTACCCCTTCTCACACATTATGTCACTCTACTGAAATTCTGTTAGATCTTATTTTCAAGGAAAAGAATTTATAACAAGGACATCCTGTTTTGCACCAGCACCTGGGAGACATAACAAGAAATATGTCTAAGAGCCCCTTGGAGGGACTCTAATGGGGCAGATCCAAGGGTGGGTCACCACGACAACCATTCTCCTAGTGGATGTAGTTGCTGGATAAACTAATTATTTAAATTATAAAAATCATGAAAATTTGATCCTTCTCATGCATGTAGGTATCATCTGTGCACCTGAAACCTTTCATTGAAAGACTGGTTTTTATGTTATCAATTCTAATATTGTTTGGAAAGTCTTTTTCCAATTTTAGCCATGAGAAAAAAATCTCTCAGCCAAATTTCAATAGATCACATAAAATTACTAGCCCAATTTATAAAACAGAGACAAAAAATTATTTTCACTAACATTTTACAAAACAGCTTGCTAACATGTTATCTGCTTCTATTTCTCCCCAAGAAAGCAGCCTAAGAAATTAAATAGTTCAAAAAAAAAAAAAAAAAAGCAAAGCACTTGTCAACCAGTAATAATTACATGCTGTTAAGCAAACACAGAGAACTCCAAAAAGAGCTTGAAAAAATAGGTTACTATTGTATATGAGAAAGATTTTTGAAAACAGAAGGAAGAAAATGATGATAAAACATAAAATCTAGATTTCAGATAAAAACCAGGGGTTTTGGGTCCTGAAGTAATGACGACTTATTTAAAATTGAATCCAAGTTTTGAATTAGATAAGTATACATAAGCAACAAAAGTTTCACCAGGTAAAGTAACACTGGTTTTGAAGAAAGAAAAACAGTATTTTATTGAGTGGATAGGGATGTGAGAGGGGGAAAAAACCCATCACGATGTCAAGTATTCAAACTGCTAAAACCTGTAATGGAAATCTTCTCACATACCAAGAGAATATCACAGAGAACTGTAGGAGCACATTGTCTTTGGGGAATACATTAGTCCTGGAATTGCAAAATACTACAAAGCAGTGGTTGAAAACGTTTAACAGATGGCAAAGGAGCACAATACCTTTTTAAAAAATAAAATAACACAATAAAAATGTAGACAACATATTTTAAAAAGAGAATCAAAAAGCACCTGCTAAGGGACATATAGTAAATGATTTATTAATTTCTAAAAAGTTTAGAAAACAAAAACATTACAAATCCTGCAATTTTGATAGTTATGTGCTAAAGAACACAAGACTATGAAAAAAAGTATGTTAAAGATTGAAACTGTATTTCCATCCTGCAACACCACAGAAGTTTTGAAACGAGGGTATAATGAGTGCCTCCTTGGGAAGTTTGCTGGTGACACAAAATTGGGAGGAGTGGCCAGTACCCCAGAGAGCTGTGCAGCCCTTCAGAAAGACCTCAACAAGCTGAAGATATGGACAGAGAGGGACTTAATGAAGTTCAGCAAAGCAAGTGCAGGGTCCTGCACCTCAGGAGGAATAACCCCAGGCCAGGCTGGGGATTGACCTTCTGGAAAACAACTCTGCAGAGAAGGACTTTGGGCTTCCAATGGACAACGAGCTGACCATGAGGCAGCAGTGCCCTGGGGCCAAGGGATCCTGAGGTGCTTTAGGAAGAGCACTGCCAGCAGGTGAGGGAGGTGATCTTGCACTCTACTCAGCCCTGGTGAGGCACATCAGAAGTATTGTGTCCAGTTCTGGGCTTATCAGCACAAAACAGACAAGAAAGTGCTGCAGAAGGTCCAGCTGAGGGCTGTGAAGATCATGAGGGAATGGCAGCATCTCACTTATGAGGAAAGGTCAAGGGAGATGGGTTTTATTTAGACAACTGAGAGGCGACCTCATGAATGTATGTGATTATCTGAAGGGGAGAGTCAAGCCTGTGGGCCTGTTTGGTGCTGTGTCGGTGATCGAGGCATGGACCCAGACTGGCAGGGAATCTGAATCATTTATTCAAAGAAATGAGCTGGTTTTAGACACTTTTTCAAGGCACAGTATTTCCTTGCATGGTAATTCTCACTATGTGACCTATCCCATGCTGCCACATCAGCAACCTTCTGTGGGATGATCACTCGCTGTTCACCCATCCCTCAGCTCCCGGCAGGCTCCTCTCCGTAGGGGTCTGCCCTGTGACACCTCCTCCCCTCAGGGTCCGGTGGAGACAAACCTGTCTGTGCCTCCATGTGCTCCTCTGTGCTGCCATGTGCATCTTTGTGCTGCCATGTGCTCCTTTGTGCCTCCATGTGCTCCTCTGTGCCTCCATGTGCTCCTCTGTGCTGCCATGTGCTCCTCTGTGCTGCCATGTGCATCTTTGTGCTGCCATGTGCTCCTCTGTGCCACCATGTGCTCCTCTGTGCCACCATGTGCTCCTCTGTGCTGCCATGTGCTCCTCTGTGCTGCCATGTGCTCCTTTGGGCTGCCATGTGCATCTTTGTGCTGCCATGTGCTCCTCTGTGCTGCCATGTGCTCCTCTGTGCTGCCATGTGCTCCTTTGTGCTGCCATGTGCTCCTTTGGGCTGTCTTGTGCTCCTCTGTGCTGCTGTGTGCTCCTCTGTGCTGCCGTGTGCTCCTTTGGGCTGCCATGTGCTCCTTTGGGCTGTCTTGTGCTCCTCTGTGCTGCTGTGTGCTCCTCTGTGCTGCCGTGTGCTCCTTTGGGCTGCCATGTGCTCCTCTGTGCTGCCATGTGCCTCTGCAGGCGCGTCCCACAGCCCACAGCTTAATTCTATCTTCTCTCTCCTCACGGTGCTGTGTTTGGTGCTGTCAAACAACAGGTTTGAGGTAATGGGTAGAAACTGATGCACAGGAAGTTTCACCTGACTGTAAGGAAGAACTTCTTTACTGTGCTGATGAATAACAACTGAAACTGATTGTCCAGAGAGTGTGTGAGGTCTTCCCCACTGGAGATATTTGAAAGCTGTCTGGACACAATCCTGTGCCATATGCTTAGATGTCCTGCTCTGATCCCTTCCAATGTTACCCACTCTCTGATTCTGTGATTCTATGATGCATTGGCCATGACAAAAATAAATATAGACGAATCAGTATATGCAACTCTTCCCAGAAATACACGAATTGTATTTTCCTTTTCCTATTTGGAACATAATTAAAAAAAAAACACAAAGTTTTTTAAAATATTGATGCTTGAGACCAGGTATATAAATTTCATTACAGACTTTCACAGGTGAAATGGAGTATGTGCCAAAGTTATTTCTAAGCAGCTTTTGATTAATGTTTGCATTCAGATCCGAATTTGAATTTCATTATGAAGGATACTGAATTCAGTTATCCAATTCGGCCTCACCTCTTATTGTGACTTTTTCCACAACTGGAAAAATAAAACCAAATCAAGCAGTTTGTTAGTAGGTAAAATATTGTCCTGGTGACAGCTAGAAGGATCCATCAAATTGTCTTTTCAATAACTTTAATGAAAAAATTAACAAGTATTTTTACAACAAGCATTTGATTTTTTTTGTTTAAATAATCTCTTTAAAAGAGTCAGGCTTTTTTTTTTTGTTTACCCTTAAGCATTATTTCCTATGTGGAAGAAAATATATTTCTTTTTAAAGAGCCTTAAGTAGCTGTGGTTTTTTACACATCTATCTCTAACATTTCTAATGATTCCATATAGTTCTCTTTTATACCTCTTAATTTAAGGGAGGAGGTGAAGAAAAATTATTGCAAATGAAATGATACAGGATTTTTATTGTGAAGGCAATTATCTTTGTTAACCATGTATGGTATTGCTCTTTTCCTGAAAAAAAAAAAAAAAAAAAAAAAAAAAGCACCTATTTTACTTCTCTCTATCACTTTTGATACAATCCAGGCAGCTTTCATTTTCACTATCTGAAAATAATGTGTGATCTTGCAGTACCACATTGAATCACAAGGAATTAACAGCACTAGGTTTCCCAGTGTCTCCTGTAGTATGAAGGGACGTGTCTTGCAACACGTGAAACAAAAAATAACTATTTTAGATAAGAATGTTAAAGTTTTTTAATTTCTTTGTCCATATCTTGGAAGGCAGACTTGTGTACTTCACAAAGTCAAGGTGAAGAGCCTCTCCTTCTGCTCAGAGTCAAATCTGAAAGGATACTTTCAAGGGATATACTGTGCAAGATTTTCAAATGTGAAAGATTTTGAAAATCCTCTGGGATTAAAAGTCATGGTTTATTCCTAGATAGAAATATGCTTACATTACAATATGCATCTAAATATAACTGACTTATCTAGTTGTAATAGAACAGAAAAACCTTTATATATTGGCTAAGTGACTCTGTGTCTTCAAATATAAACCAAAAATAAAAGTGTCATATAACTTGATGCAATAGAGATTATGAGAACCCATCTTTCAGATATTACTGCTATATTGAAAGTAGAGTTTAAAGGGATTTCCCACTCTGTGATTAACTTTTTTTAGCTTTAGGAACAGTGCTTTCTTAGTTTTTCCCTTGGGCCACTCAGAAGAAAATAAGTTTAAAATTTTGGAATACATTAGATATCTGAAAATAAATAGTACTTTAGTAAATACTATTTACTAAATAGTAAATAGTATTATAGTAAATATAGTATTTCGGTTCAAGTTGTAAAATAAATTTTTTAGGATTCTGCTAACTATGCCAGTTTTTCACAAATGAGTGATTTAGAGCTCTTAAAGAATTACCACCAAAGGTAGAAGCGAAATTAGTTTTAATATGATAAAATTGATATGATATATATTGATATGATAAAATTGTAAATTGTGACTTAACACAGTTCAATGGCAAGGTTCACTTACAACATGGAAGAACACACAAGTGGAAATTGAGTTCTAGACTCTAACTAGATGACACAGACATCAGAGGCACTGTGCCGATTTGGCCAAAATCTAGCAATCTATCCTCTGAGAGAAAAAAACAGGTTACAACCACCCTTCCCCACCCCAGGTTCGGGAAAAAAAAAATTCCTCGAAGGAAAGTGAAAGAGAGAAAAGCTATTTATTAACAAACACACAGGAAAAGGATAATAATGCTAAATAGTAAAACCCCTTGCTATAGAGAGAAAACCTGGGAAGAAATTAGAGTCCTCTCGTAGATGTGGTCCCTCTTTCTCAGAGCTGGCATAGGGGGTGGCCTTAGGCCCCCTCCGGGCCTGAAGAAAAGTTCTCCTGATGTGTTCTGATGTTGTTGAAACAGTCCAGAAGGGGAAAACAAAGGGGGAAAAAAACAAAGTCCCAGGAACTATGCCGGAGACAAGAGGAAAAAAAAACTGAAAAAGCTGGCTGAAGAGACAGACAAGGGAGCTCCCTCTGTGCTCCTGCAGCCGGAGAACGCAGAGGAGTCTCTGTCTCTGTGTCCTTAGGAACTACTTTGAAAAGTTAATTTGGTTTTTTTTTTCCTCCCCTCTCTAGCTCAGTTTAAAGGCACAAAATTAATTTTTTGGCATAGAGCCGTGATAGGGGATACAGATCACAGAGTCACCCCAAGACAGGCACAAAATCTCCTGCAGAGATCCCTGTCATGCAGCCACGCTACCTGGCAGGGAGAGCTCACAGAAGGCTCACTTAGGCTGTCATATTAATGGAATGTAGTGGTTGGCTCATAGTCAATTTGCATACAACAGAAATATAACAATGTTCTTGAGGTTACTTGTACTCACAACCATCTTTGAGCAATAATGATACTTGGAAAAGCCACTAGCTATCCCTGTGTTAACTGTGTGATCAGTCTTCCAAGCTCATGAGCATGGATGCTCACTGGGTCACTCTGCTCTTTGTGGGTTTCCTAGAGGGGTTCTTGGCTCAACTACGGTGGACTTTCTCTCCTTTGTAATCTTTACCAAACAGCTGCTTGTTTGGTTAAGGGTCCAAATACATCTGTCACACACCCGACTTATTTTTTGTATCACCACTATTATGATTGATTTATTATTGTATCATCACTATATTTGTGATTCTACCCTACTTCTAAGAATTTTAGGATAAACTTTTAAAAACGTATTGACCAACTGCTGCAAATAATTTTTTTTGTAGCACTTTTGTGAGATGTGAATCATCAAAACATCTTCAGACATGAATGTGACATGAATAAAATTGTGGAAAACTCCATGCAGCCTGGCCTACCCTCCCTTTCCTGCCCTGTTCTGCCCTCTCCTACCTGCTCCAGCAGAGCCCCCTCCCCCGCCCCAAGTTCCCTGCACTGTACCATAGCTCCACTTCTGCTTGTGGCTGAAACTCAGTCCAGGGAGATCCCTTTGTTTGGGATGCTGATGCATAAATACAATGCACAACACAAGTCTGGGTCTGATTCAGATAAAAATAAAAGCTGCAGATACACTTGTGAATGTATTGCCATGGATCTGTTTTATTTATTTTGGCTTTAGATTAAACAATCCCAGTGAATAAAGGAATTCTTTTGAGTAGCAGTGAAGGTCATTTGATCGTAGAATTTTTGAAACTACCAGAGCAAATTGTTTAGTCAGTTATATAAATCTCTGCAAGGGCTGAGACAAGAGAAGCAAAATTCATCCTCATGATGCATGTTTGTCTCTCTAATAGTTTTCAAAGGTCTTTTGCTGTGTCACGAGAATATTAACTATGTAAGTTATAAAATAAATAAATAAAGAAGGTTAAGCCAAAGGGAAGGTGGTGGGTTGTAGCTAATGCTAGAACCAAAACATAGACCTATATTTAAAGAAAGATTGGAGACAGACAGGAACACGTTGTTGTCCAAGCTGGAGTTGCCCGGAGATGCACATCAATAAAATCAGCATTTACACACACCTAATTACTGACCTTCTTCAGCAGTTCATCACTATGTCTCGAAATGACTGCATGTGATTTCAATCATTTAGTTTATTCTCTTTGTTTTCACCATATCTTCAATGCAAGTACTTTCAATTTCAGCGTGGTCTGTCCAAAGGAGCTTATTGGTAAAAACCTTCCCTTTATAGATTGCTGTTCTTCATCCAGAATTATATTTAATGTAAAATTTGTTAACGTGCCTAGGACAGTCTACCACATGTACTTTGATTAAAAGTTATTTCTGATTTCACTCACTTTGCATTGGTCCTTTTACCGAAAACTTCCTTTTGAGCCACGTGTCTTTGAAAGATGTTTAACACAGGAATAGTACTTAAGTAATTAGAGACTTCCCACTGATTTTTTCTTCAGAAATTACTAATTCAGTAGATCCACTTTATTCTTCACCTGTGATTTCTTTTCAAAACATGAAACCATTTTGAATGTAGTTTGTTTATTAATTTATTTTGTTTTCTTGGTTTTCGTTGCTGTTGTTTTAGTTCAGGTTGATTTTTTACTGCCATATTTTCCTTCTAATACACACTTTAAAGATAGTGGTAAAGAATTTTCCTCTGACTTCCCTAACAGTCTAATAGCTATTTTCCCATATTTTACTGTCATTTCAAAGGCAAAAAACCTTACTTTTTAAGTACTGGTGTATTTAAAACTTCCCAGTCTCTTGAAAATTTAGATCGCTTGAGAAATGCAATGCTTGTTTCCCTTATTGTCATATTTCTTGATAAATATAGTGTGAAAATATCTCAGATGAGAAGTAGAATTTGAAAAGTAGAATTTTAGACATTTCAAACAAAGTTCATACCAAAAAAAGATGAGATTCTGCTGTTAATCAAATATTTCCTTTTTTTCCTGGAAGATGCATTTTTGGGGGGAATTTAGAGGATTTATTTGGCTTGGGTTTTTTTTGGTTTTGTTTTGGTTTGGGGGTTTTATCCTTTTTTTGATTACCTTTTTTTCCAGGACAATACCATTCTGCTTCACCTCACCTGTAAAAGATCTTTTCTTTGGAAGAAAAAATTCCTCACCCCTGCCTTCCTGCAGGAATCTGAATGTCCAATCTTTACCAAATTTGTTCTGTCATTTTTTTAACTTCAAATTAATAAGAATAGATGAAGCCTACAGAGAGCAAATAAATACCTTGCTTCTTCCTATTTCATAAATAGTCCTTCAGCATATCATTAAAACATATCCTAAGTGGTTTTTTTGCCGTAGCGAGATGTAACCTGTTAAACTCTGACCACACATAAAAATTTACTACCTCTTCAAACAACCAATAATTTTTAAAACCACATGTAAATAAAAACTTATTATAATGTGAGGTTGCTGCTGGACAATTGATTCCTGTTCCAAAAGGATCAGACAATGTAACCCTATAATCCGATGCTATAATGTCTTCTTGTGAATAAGAAGGGAGAAAAAAATATGTCTCAAAGCCTCTCCTTCTCTTTGCTACCTATGTGGCCTTTCCAGCTGTCTTTCAGGCTGGAGAACGTTACTCCAGGTATTTCCTCAGAGCATGTAGGAACCAGTTGGACCTTGCAAAGTTAATAAATGTCCTTTGAAGACCTGTACAAATCAGTATATGTACTCTTACAGTCTCCTCTAGTGATTAAGCTTATAGTTAAAGATTTGATCATAAGGACCACGGACTCATAACAGTGTCTTCTGTTAAAAAAGAAAATGAGTTAACATGTGGTCTCATTATTTAAACTCTTCCTGCTGTTTCTTCTTGCACAGACTGAAATTTAATTTCTCCTCCAGAAGATCTGTCTATAAAGGTCTAAGAAGCTCCAAGGTTTATAACGTTCTAAGAAATTCCATCACTAATAAATATCAGATATTAATTACTGTTATTTACTGCTAAAACATGATAATAAATTTAACAGGAATTGATGGGAATAAATAGTTCATTGTCTTTGTAACAGAGAATTGGTGCTTCTCCTTTGAACACTCTTCCAAAGAAGCATATTGACAGTTCAAGAAAGTGCTGACATGACCCTTCTCTAGAAAATTCATGCTAAATACTCTTTACCAAATTAACATTGAATTCCAAGACCTGAGGAGGTTTGATCAATGTCAGTGACTTATTTTTAAAGTTGAGTTAATTATTACAGGGAGCTGATATTAATTAAATTCTTCGGTCTTAGTTCTAAGAAAAAAATTTGGACTTCAGCAGCTTGTAAATGATCCTGTTCAATTTCATTTTGAAAGGGATCCACCACTTGCTAATTGACTGGTATTAGTAAAACAACCAAGGAGAATTAGAGTTTGTGAAAGTACACCCAGATGTTTTCCCTGGTCACTGCCCTGTTTTTAATAGAAAACCAGGAATTTCAAACTGCTCACAGGTGAGAACCAAAGGACAATGAAGGATTCTAATCATCCTGTCATATAGATTCCTGACACATATCACTGGCAACTATTAGAGTAATTTTTACTAAATGATATTGATTATGACCAGGAATATTTGTACAAGCTATGTGTATCAATTTGAAAGAAGCTTCTTGTTATTTGAAAATCCCAAGGTCCAGAATGAATCTGAGAAACTCTTGAGTCAACCACTAGGAGACTCTCCCACATGGGAGAGTTTTTCTTTCAGTTATAGTATAAATAATTCAAGAGAAAAACAGGTCTATTTCAAGGTGGAAGGCTGAAACTTTCAGAATTCAGATAACACAGCTGATGAAGATAGAATAACTAGTTGATCTGATTAAATGAGACTTTTCAGCTGAGGAGGAACAAAGAGAATCTATTTGGTATTTGCAGGTGTTGGTTAACGTTTTCACACCTACTGTGTGGGACACAAGGAGGCCTATCGAAAGGTACTGCATCATGTTGAGAAACAATATATTTTTAGATAGTTCCAAGCCTTATAGCATCAATGTGGATAAACAGGCTTTACTGGCTAGAAAACACCCTAACATTTTGAACATCCTTTTTTAAATCCAGTTGGGAGTGCTAGGTACACATATGGTCCTTTCATAATGAGAACCTTGTTAGAAATTGCAACAAATCCAATATAATTTATTTTACGGCCAACTGAAGAAACTTCTTTTTCCCTTTTTCTTTTTTTTAAACACTATCTATTGAAAATATTTTGCCAAAGGTTTTTAGGGAATATGCAGACAATAATGTTTCTTATATAGGTTCCAATGGCAGAATTCTGGTAATGTGCCCTGTATTATTATATTAATTCAGAAGTGTGATAGCTGTAGCTGAAAAAATGTGAATGTAATATGACACATTTATACTTTTGGCTATTATGGTTTAACAAATGATCTTAACTCTACTTGTTTGGACAAATAGTGTTTTGCATACATAAAATTAAATCTTCTCTATGAGATTTACAGCTAAGATTTTAAAACAAGCTTGGATTAAATTCCAAGATAGCTAACATATTTGAGGGGTTCAAAGTTACATGCACAAAAAGACCTTTGACAGTTCTGTGGTAAAGAGTTCCGATGAATTATCACCAACTACGTTATATTAGTTTGAAATACATAGCAGAACTTAACTATTAAGTTAATTCTTCCATGGTCAAAAATGGTTGTTGTTATTATTCTTCTACCTGATCTGCTGCTGTGAAGGTTATACTCTGAAAAACACCAGTGAATGCTGCTGTCATGTTTCACTGTCTATGAATGGCAAATCTGTCCCATCAAGAGCATGACACTAGATCTGTGGTAGAACAGAATATGTTTTGAATAAATTAACATGGAGAAGTTGGATTCCGGAATGATGTGGCTTCTAGATGAGCTGATTTGTCCCCTTGACAAATAGATCACCTCATCGTAAAAAGGAAAGCACATATGAATGCAATGTAACATTCTAATATACTCTTGAATATACACATATACACACTTATATGTAAAGAATCTCCCATTTATTCAGATGAAAAAATATTTTTTACAGCTGGTTCATTTTGCTTTTGATTGCAAATCCCAGAAATATGGACCATGGTGACAAAAGCGTAAAGATTCCCTGTTTTTAATGTTGAAGGACTGATTCTGAGCCCTTTTTGTATAAGTACTGAAAGCTGGGTCACGGAATGCCTGGCTGTAAGCACACTGATCTGGGCTAAGAACTCCAAGACATCTGGATGTGGTACTAACTGCATAGGCATGCCATGTATTCCTGGCTACAAGAAACTGGCATGCTTAAGTTGTGCTAACAAGCTTTTGAAATTTTGTGCAGATGAGAGCGAGAATATCAAACTAGAAAGAGAAGACAGTTGATTGTTGGACAGCTGAAACCTCATTATGCCTAGTGTCAGGTATTCAAATTCAGTGAGACATCTTTCTTGCTAACAAAAATACTGAGGATGTCGACTACGTACAACAATCCCACGGGTATGTATTAAGGAACATGACACACATAAATCAGGATTCATTGACTCTGTACATATACTAGTTATTGGGTTACTGTAAAGTTACACTGGAGTATTTGGGCATTTACTTTTGTGTGATTTATTTAGCACACTGACAGGATTTTTAGGAAATTAACAAGTGAATCCATACAATAGATCCAGATAGGGCATCTGGTGGAGTGGGACAACACCCAAGCTAATAGCTATGACAAAGCTTATTTCAGGCTTTGGATAAAGTTACCCAGCTCTTTTGCCATGGCTAGAAGTTCAAATACTGAAAGAATTCTAACAGTTAGGAGGTGATACTACAGAAAAAAACCCTAGGATTCATTACTTTTCATGAAATATTAATAAGAAGAAACAACTAAATTTTGAATAAATTATACTGTGTATAATTTATACAACTGCAGCTTTGTTGCTCCTTTTAGAAATAAAAATGATTTATTTACAGATATTATCTGATTTCTCTATCGACAAGTTACAATTCGTGACAGGAAACCTGGAAGTAGCTGTGAGGTTTGATGAGTTATTCTGTTTGGAAGCATCTGATGCTGAGAGAAGAATGTGATTCCAAGTAGAAGTGAATAAGAAAAGGGTCTTCTACGTGAAGGATATAGAAGAGTTGCGTAAAAACTACAAATGGGTTTTT
This sequence comes from Monarcha castaneiventris obscurior, assembly GCA_026261815.1. Classification (NCBI taxonomy): domain Eukaryota; kingdom Metazoa; phylum Chordata; class Aves; order Passeriformes; family Monarchidae; genus Monarcha; species Monarcha castaneiventris. The sequence continues at coordinate 3,086,901 of JAMPIT010000635.1, forward strand.
TTGATAAGACTATAAGCAACAGCCACAGCCGTAGTACATACCATCACTTCCTCTCTGCTCCTCAATTTCCAAAAGAGAGAAGTATTTATATGAGACCCAGAGAACAGATATTTTAACCACGTCCCTGATCTAAACAATTAATGTACTAGGCTGTGGTTCTTTTCACACAGATTGTGTGGTCTAGACGTAGCTTCACACATCACAGTGATCAAAACCATCTATCTCATAGAGAACAATCAGCCAGATCAGCATGATTCCTCTCTTGAAATGAAAATATTTGCTTTGTTCTAAAGGTTTTCTGCAACATGAATTTTAAAGATAATATAAATTCATAATTTAATTTAGATATAATTTCCATTTATTTTTTCAGTTTTGCCTACAATGCACTCATGCTCCAAGGTACTTGCAGATTAAATTTTCTAAAAATAACCTATTAATCTCTATATTAGCTCTGTGAGTTTGACCTGATTATTTGTCCTATTTTCTTTTCTAGATAGTCTACTTATCATTTAAACATACAAACGCATAAGTCTTTTACCTAGGAAACATTTTGCCAAACCTCTGTGACTGTTGATTACAATGTTATTTATTTGGAGCTAGGCGCTAAAGAGGTTAGGTGCCTTATTTTCAGAAGCAAATAATGCCCACACAGCTGTGTAGTTCTTTAGACTGTCATTGTATATATATTCAGATCACTACATTGTTTTGTAACTAGGTTGAGCTGTGAATAAGGTACTAAATACTTTGATGTCTCATCTTCTCATGACAAAGACTGTAATGAGAACTGGGAGAAGGACAGCTTGAGTCCCTACCTGTGACAATTACAGAGACAGCAGGAAATGTCAGGAACAAAAGTTTATGGCTTTAGGTTTATAATCATGATGGATGAAGGTCAGGTGCTGAAATGAATTGTGTCCTCACCATCACAGAAATGCATTTCAAAACAAATTTGAAACCTAACCCCAAAGAAGAAAGTAGATGAGTAAGTTTCAGAAAAATTCTTACAGGCGACATAGATAACACTGCAGTTCGTAATTCATGGAGAGAGCCACTGTAATCAAATCAAACACAATTACTTGCTTGTATTTACTTCTGACCAAAGGTGAAGGCCAACAGTAGGATAAACAGAAGAAAATATGGTAAATGAAAAAGCCATGGAGTGAAATTAATTTTCTGGATTAAACAGAGCTTCTTTACTTTGTGAAATCTATTCACAACTATATACTTTGCTAATCCTTATACCTTAAACATATAAATTAATTCTGTGGGAGAATTAAAATTAAATTGATGTAATTTTCTGGTTTTCTAATGGCTTTCATTGTTTTTATTACTAAGTTTAAAATTCCTGAAATCAGTCTTGTCTTAGTTCTTTTCCTTATTATTAGATGAAGATTTTTAACTTACAATAAATAGTTTCCTTCTAAGTGCTAGAATGATGATTGGTGAGAAATAAAAATTATTAAAGAAATAGATTTGTTGTTATTTTTTCTGCTTATAACTTCAAACATTGTGGATAATCCTGTTTCTTCACTCTCGCAACAAAGCATAAGAAATCCTTGGTAGAGTACCAGCCATCTTACAAAGCTTTTAAGTGTGATAGTATAATAGAACTGTTAGGCCATTTATCACAAAGAAGTAGAAAAGGATTAATCGACAGCAAAACAAGAGACATTGTGATATCTTAGAAAACTAGAGATTTCTTAAGCATTGTTGCAAAGGTTTTAGAGGGCAGTGATGTGTCAGAGTTAAGCAAAAGGAGTTAGTTGCTTCATGCATGATCCCTTCATTGTAAGCAGCTTCAAAGCTGCCACTTCTCTAGCTGCTAACACAGCTTTGTTGGTTTGAGGCTCTGTTGCCTTGGGTCTGCTGAAAGCAAGTCATGAAGATGTGATTTTACAGCAGGAGTCGGGAAGAACGACTTAAATTGTAATTGTTGTAATTGTACAACTATGTAGACGATGCTCTTAACATCCATTATGATAAGCTGCCTTATTTAATTTCAACTATGACTAGGCTACCCTGTCTCCATTCCTCTACCCAATCCTGATGATAATTTGGAATACAGGTATTGAGACAAACGCCACAACAGCTTTAGAAATTAAATCCAAGCTGTTGTTTTCTCCAGGAAAGCAGTGACAAAATGCCCACTCTTTACATATGTCCCACTGGGCTTTTAAGCAAGGGCTGCCCCATATCTGCTACAACCAGTTTGCCCTCTAGCAGAAGCAACCTGCCAGGATTGGAGCACTCATATAAATAAATGCACTGCAAGAAACACTTAGAAGAAAAGTAGAGTTCCTTTGCCACCTAGTCCTCACTCTGAATACCTCAAAAGGGAGGTCAGTAGTGGGAAATCACACTGAAAGGCACAGGAGAAACAAGCTGGTTAACAGTATTTCTCAGTAACTGCCATTCCCCATTAAGATATTTTCAAATAAAAAAAAATTAAAATACTTGTTTCCAATAAGCCAGCTGGTAAGTTGCTTTCTAATTAACTGTTCTGCTCTCATTTTCTTTTGTTGAAAAGTGTTGGCTATTGCTTCCTACATATTTTGAGAAAGTGTTGCACAGTGCCCCATTAAGACCTTTTTCTTCTCATAAAGATATATCTCCATATCATCCCTCTGACTTTTAAACTGTCTAGATGACTGCTTTAAGTTATGCTGGGAAATAGTTTTCTATCTCCACATGGGAGTACAATTCAAGCTGAGTTAGCAGAATCTTCCATATCTTCTGTGGGCTGTGACCCCTATCAGTGTCATAAAAGAAGGATTTATGATCTCTTTCAATAAACAAGGATTTTTAAATAAAGATTCCATACTTTGGAGAGCAGCTGCTGATTTCTTTTTCTGTGATTAAACAGTAATACATTTTAGGCATAGACTTTTGAGTAAAATGGGCATGAATGTAATTGACTTGTGAAAATAAATTCTACTTTGTTATTAAATTTAAAAATTTCCTCAAAATACTATATTGATGAGCATTTACAATTTGTTTTGTTTTCCAGACAATTTTGTACTTTTAAAGTATTTTTTCAACATTTTTTGATGCCCATTTTGTGTTTAAATTTAACTCCTCACAATGTTGCAATAGTTACCAATTTTTGAAGGTGAAAGGGTAATGTAAGAGGGGGAGCTTATTCTTTTCCTGATTTTGATGTCTTCAAGTTGAATTATCTGGTCCCAGGATGAATTTTTTACCTTTTGTAAACATAACAGATATCAGATTAATTCTACAGTAGATGTTGCTTAATGAAGAAATCTGTATTTCAAGCACTGCAAAAGATTACATCTCTCAATAAATAGGTAATGATAGGTAAACTCTCCACATCAGGTAGGTGGAGAATATGTAATAGATGGTTTGGTCTCATTAAATTTTACCGTACAAAAAATGTAACTTTTTACCCCATGGTGTGCTTAATTTGTAGAAACCTCCACCTTGCACCCTGCACAGAATAAATGATGTCTCCTTTCTAAACTGGACTCTGTCTCTGTTTAGAGAACTCCTAAAATCTGCAACAGTTTCAGGTAGCTAACATACACATATTTCTCTGCTTTGTCTACTGGAAAATCCCTCTGCTTTCCCAACCATAGAACAAAGTACTTGCGGGTAAATCTAGATTTGATCCATTAAGTTATTTGATGAGATTAGTCTTAGAAAAAACCTTTTCCTCCAAAAGTTTTGAAATCATATTTTTTCCTAAATGTTGGGGTTTCATGAGTTCCACTCTTGCCTCCCATGCCCGGTAATAAATTATATGTATGTATTTATACAATTTCAAAATAAGGCTGTTCCTCTGTCACCTAGAACAACCAAATGATTTTGTCAAATCACATAAGCCAAATCCATGAAGTGACCAGGACAGTTTCTTATATTTAAGTTACAGGTGAGATCTTGTCTTGCAGCTTACTCAAGCTGATGGTACATCAAGTCACTTAATGCTCTTTTTTATTTTAATTTGCTCATTCTAAACAAAGAGTGGAAACTATTAAAAGGGTTCTCTTGCACTCTTCTGGCTTTCCCACTATAGGTCACCACTGTCGGACACTGAATGTTATAATTTATAGATTAAACATCTTCATGAAAGACCTTTGCCTGTTATGGTAAAACTGTATTATAAAAGCTGCAGAGACCACCACAGCCTGAATAGGCCTTCTGACCTCCACTACTCATTGATGAAGATAAGAATACACTCACAGAGGAATCGAGATTAGCACCTTTGGGGTGGAGACCACAGCCCCGGAGGTATCAGCTTCCAGGCTCCTACAGACCCTCAGACCTAAGGGTGGAAAGAGGAGAGGTTTTGAGTAGATGGTGAAAAAGCCTCTGGTCAGAGGCACTTAACACCCATCCTCTGCTGTGCAGAGCAGCTCAGCTGTGGGGCCCCTTCCCACCGGGAAGAGCCTCATCCACAGGACAGCAGAGGGGCTGTCACGGCCCATCAAAGTCCCCCCAAAGGGGTCCCCAGACCCTGCACCAGAGCACTGCAAATGATCCAACAGATCCACAGTGTTTCGAGCTGTGTCAAACTTGCCCTCCCCAAGGGAGGCACCTGGGCGTTCCCACCTGGCCCAAATGTGTATTAATCCACTGGATTCTTCAGTTTTCAGTGGCAGTGGCAGGCAGTGGGCAGCGGGGGACTCTCACCACCAAGACCAGATGGAGGGGAGCAAGGAGACATCGTTGGGACCCTCAGAACATTGATATGTTTCTACTTAATCCCTGTCACTCTCTCCCTGTTTTCCCATCCCCCATACAGAACTCTTTTTCTATTTATTTCTTTATTTTCTCTTTCTCTTTGCCTCTTTTAGGATTAAATAAAATATATCAATTTTTTTTTTAGCACCAACATCTAATCTCATTTGGTTTTAGTCACGTTTTTTGGGTATATTTCAAACCCTTCTGGGTCCAATCTGTTTTATTCACAGAGCCGTAGTTTCCTTTGGTTTTCTGTGTTTAACTGGTTTGTAACAACCACTGACATTACCATTTGTGTAGCAAATGTCATCAGAAAGGTCAAGATCCCTTAACTTTGCAGTATCTGATAGCTGGATTAATTGCTGCTTGGACAGAATACAACTTTGTTTTAACCTAGACAGGAAGCTGAACCACCTAGAGTTATTTTTGTCCTCCTAGATTCTAACAAAATTTCTCTTCCTTTGTATAAGCCATGTGCTTCTTATCAGACAAGCAGGCATGCAATAAGGATATTTTCTGTAATTCTGTAAAAAAGAAATCACTTTTTTTCCCAGTCCAAACCGGATCAATCAAAATGACACAAGGAAAACAGGAGAGGTAGTTTAAAAATCTCTAGCAAATCCTTATCAACTTTTCAGACCCTTAAATTTCTTGAAATGAGGAAGTTACCAAGATTACATTCTAAGACCATAAATTTCCCTGGGCTTACCTTCAGGTAAATTTAAGTCATATATACATATGCATATATGTATATGATATCTTATGTATACTATTTGATGTTATACTGATATTGACTTAATCAAATTACACTTTAAGATGATAGTTATAACATAGACATGTGGTGTGCTAACTTCTACTCAGTGTCTTTGCCAGCCACTAACTCTTTCTCTTTCAGTAGACATTCTTTCGAGTATTTAATAAAAAATGAACAATATTAAACTATGCTAAAATATATGGTACAATATCCTAGACTTTTTTTCTAAATTAGTAAATTCTTTCAAGCATTGACAAAGCTACTTTCATAATCTGAAAATTGGAATAGTCGAGAGGATCTCAAATGATGTGAAAGATTAGAGTTCTATCATCTGCAGATTCTCTCACATAATATTTCAGAATTTACTAACAATTTTTCCTTTCCATTGTTAATATTATTTTATTTAGAATTCTTTTATTGCTGTGTAGTCTATTTAAATACAGTATTTTTATTTTCATTTAAATACTCTTATTCCCTTAACAACCTAACCAAACATTTTCTTGAGTGATTTGCTTTGTCCCAGCTCTAAATATTTCTTCTCACACTTCAGTATCACTCATTCTTTTGGTTTTCTTTTCCCATTTCCTGTCAGTTTTCTTTCAGATCTGTTCCGCTCCAACTATATCATCAGACTTCTTCTTTCTCTACCTTAATTTTCCTATACTAGTGATAAATTGATCATAGAATCATGGAATCATAGAGCGGTTTGGGTTGGAAGGAACCTTAAAGCTCATCTCATTCCATCCCCTGCCATCAGTTCCACCAGACCAGGTTGATCCAAGCCCTGTCCAACCTGGCCTCCCATGGATGGGGCAGCTACAGCTTCTCTGGGCTACATGTGCCAGGGCCTCACCACCCTCACAGCAAGGAATTTCTTCCTAATAACTAACCTGTTCTCCAGAGTAGGGGAAATATTACACACTTTGGGACTTGGTCAGATCAATGAAGAAATTATTCATACTCAAAATTAGTATTCACTAAATCATATCATTAGCATACAGTACAGGTAGAAACCTTGTTCTTTCAGAAATATGGTAGTCAGCAGTTGAGGGTAGTAATAATCCTTAGGGATATACATAAGAAAAAAATATGCTGATTAATGCTGTTATATAACTTGTTTCTACCTAGCATCAGGTAAACAGCTAAATGTTAAATATAATCGGGAAATATTTTCAAATTTTCTCTAGCTGTGGGTTTCAGTGGTGAGCAGTTTTCATCCTCCCTACAATCAAGAGATATATGGAGATGGGCCACATAGGCACAGTGTGAAGTCAGAGGCAAGCCAGACTGCTACTTAAAATTTCTACATGCCTTTTAGACTATACTGTAGCCAGGGACTATCGGAGCAAGATGTCACATTAGGGAGATGCATACCTCTGATGCATCTTGACAGAGATATTTCAGACTGAGCAGGGGGCAGAGCAGGGCACTGGAGAACTATCACATTAGTTCCCCAAAGGCAGAGAAGCTATTAATGATTCTTTATTAGTGCCACAAACAGCAGAAGCTATGGCAAAGACTGAGATCTGCACGTTTTCTGTACAACTGTTCACAGTAACAGAGACACATGTCCCTGTGATGCTAAGCATTGAAGCCTTCTGTGTCCAGAAATTCAGTTTTGGTATCTAGATGTTTTGTGTAAAGATTTGTTCTCCTTACGTATTTAATCAGCCATAATTTGTTATGGATTGTGCTGCTGCACTATAAGTCTATTAGCTATTGGCAGTTTGTTCCATTAAAAAAAAAAAATACCAGGTTTATCATTGTTCTTGGAGGACAAAAATAGCTGTACATAATGAAACTGCCAAGAGCTGCAAGAGCAGCGCTGGGGTCACAATAACTAACTCTCAACAGCTGTTGAAACAGCCTCCACATGTGTACTAACAGTATGCCAAAATGCCAAACATCATGCAGGAATGATAATAAATAGCGTTACCTTGTCAGTATTTAAATTTTAGTGTATATCATGGCCTTACTGCTTCTTTTCATACTAAAAGATTCTAATCAGTTGTTTCTTCTTAAACAGAACATATATGAGACTCGACTGAAAACATGTTTTCTAAATTTTTCATGTTTCTTACAACAGAATAATCAGGTTGTATAACTTCAGATTATTTTCCACTAATTACAGAACAGGTAGTGGGCTATTATGGTGATGAGCAAATTATGATTTCTTAATGTTTTTTACTGTTGTGGGGGTTTTCTCCAGTATTAGAAAGAAAAGTTTAATGCTGTTTCACAGGGAAAAATTCTGTCTGTTTTCACAAGATTTAATATTTCAGGAATATGAACATATGCATGAACACCACCTGAAGACAATGGGACATGACTGAGTTCTGAGAATCCAGAAAATGTCTATAGCATTTTTGAGATAAGCAAATAACTAATCCAAGTGGTTCTTTCACAGCTTATTCTAAATAAGCTTATTTAAGGCCAGTTTATAAAGTCACTAATGAAAATGTGACTAAAAAAATGTGTTGTTTTTAAATGCAAAAAAGGAAGTTCTATATTTTAAACAATAAATTTTAAACAATTTGGGAAAGTACTAAAGTCTTTTGAAGTTCTTGGGAAATTTTAAAAGGCTCCTGACCATATAGTGAATTCTCTAGCAAGAGTATAGCTAAATTCATTTGGACTGGTAAAGAAAAGCAGTAAGACTTTAAAAAGAATAGGTGTAAATTATAAAATAGATAAATAGAGTGTTATTGGCAGTAAAACTACATATCTTTTCTCTCAGAGAACAGAAAATCTGATCTCTAGGAGAAATTAGAGAAAGAAGAATATAATTTGGTTTTAAATCCAAACTAATGTGATTGAAAAAAGAACATATAAAATGTAAGATGATTTCCTTGTAGGTAGAATAAATAATGACTTTTGATTGAGCACAAACAGCCTAGGTAAAACTGACAGATTTTATTCCCCTGAAAAACACATCCATAAAATAAAGAAAGAGTTTGAAAAGAAATCCAGTGTGCATTGAGTCTATATAATGTTTTACATTTAAAACTCTGATATTAATCACTGCAATCTTATTCATTAGTATGATGCAAAAATGAGTTTTAAAATCACTTGTGTTGTAGAGGAAAGCAGACACAAAGCCAATAAATATTGTTATACCTCAGGCCAGGTTATACATGATTGGTACAGTTTCAAAAAGAATGTTATTATTATCTAAATTGGACTGTCTAGTCCTCTAAGGGAAAAAAAAAAAAAGAAAGGAAGCACTATAAAATGTTATAACAACAATTTTGCAACAAAACCTTAAAAATGCAAAATTCATTTTCATTTAATTCATGACCTGCAGTCCCTCCTATATGTAGTAGAAAAAGGAAAATAGCATTCAGAAGCATATTTTGTTCTTCTAAATATCCTAAAGAGAATTTTGTGTTTAGGCAGTCTTGGAAGTTAACTCTTTGCCCTTCTTATTCTTTACATGCATTCTCTTAAATTGTTCCTATCTTTGTCCTCTAAATTTCCTTTATTCCTGACCCTCTTCTTTACTGAACGCTATATTGCAGAATGTCATGGCTTGTGTGACTCAGAACCAGACCATGTAGTGACCAGAAATACCTTCCTCTCAATTCTGTTTTCTCTAATAGTGTGTCTCTTCTCTGGCATCCTATCTGAACCATTTTTGTTGGGTTTATTTTTTAAGCGATATTTGTTTTCTGAGGCTGACAAGTGTTGAAGCATGACCCTTGCTTGAGTGACATCTGTCTTCTAGCTGAAAATCATTCTGGAATGCCCAAAGGTAGACTTTGTCGTTGCGGACACTTCAGGACAAGTGGTCAGTAAGAGTTTGGGCAAAATAGGGAGGGTTTTTTCTCTTGCTAAATATATGTTCATTACATAAAACAGAGGTGTGGGATCTCAAGCAGCAGAATCTGGGCATAGAACAAACACATCAGGAGCAAATTTCTCCACTCATTCCATTTCAGAGCCAACTAAGTACCTGTATTACTTATTGGTGAATAGTATTTGGCAAGTCTTTGAGAAATCCTCAAGCATTTGAATGTCTATGCTGCTGCTATACTCTGACCTTTAAAGCCACTAACCTTAGTTCCACTGGAACAGAGAAGACAAAAAACAGTCACTGCCTGCAGGGAGCCAGTGGCAAACATTTTTATCAGGATTTGATTAGATTTTTCTCATTGCACATCAGGGTTCAATATGCTTTTCATGTCATACTGTATTGAAGGACTTGGATTTCATGAGCTCAAGAGGTTTTTTGTGGGGCAGTACATCACCCAGTGGCAGTAGGAAATTAGGAAAAGCATCTGAAGCATAGTAATATGTAAGGATTATTTTAAATAAGTAATTAAACAGTTGATATATGGATTTCCACTGTTATTTTTCAGGTTGCCATATGACACCAGAGCTAACCTCACTTCTCAATTAGTATATCTAACAAGACTCTTACAAGCTGTGTCAGCAATGCAGGAAAGCATAAAGCAGAATAATGCTAAGAACTATATATTTTATCATCACTTCAGGGCTACATCACTAGAATCAATGAAAGTCAGTATAATCAAGCTCTCATATCTGTACAGTAAAAAAATTATAATGACATAGGAAGATCTGCACACACAAAATTTATTATTTTTTGCCTGTGGGAAGATACCTTATTTGGCCTGTTTTTTTCCTTAAGAACAGTGACAGATTGAAGCTATAATGGAGCTAATGCAAATATAAATATTTTTCATATATCCATTCCTTACACAAACAATACACGGTTAAGAACTTCAGGTGTCTTTATGGCTATACACAAAATGCTTAGCAATAATGCCTACTGTAGCCTGATTTTAAAGCCCCAAATGTCCTTACTAGGATACAGGCTTTAAGTACTACCAGTTGATCAGTTATAGGTTCTCTAGGTACACATACCTTGTGCTCTATACACTCCATCCCTGGACACTCTGTAGATTCTCCATCCCAGTCTTATTTGTAAGCTGAGTCTTGGTAATACAGTGTCATGGCTCACACACAATCCTGCAACCATCTTCCTGAGTCAAAATTCAACTAGAGTTGGATGAGTAATGAGAAAAATTGAAATTCAGGAATTATCATACAGACATTGAGACCCATGCTGAAGATAATTAATTGGAAAAGCTCCTACAGCACTTCGGCTGTATTCAATTAAAACTTAATTATAACTAATTGAGTACTCCTAAAGAAGTTTTAGTTCACTAAGGATGAACAAACATGTCCACTGATGAAGTCTGCCTTTATTATTACCATGATCTGTATCTAGCACAGAGGTCTTTGGCAGGCTGCCTCTCCTTGTGACACCGCCTCTCCATCCATTTGCCTTTTAAATCAATAATTTCCCAGAAAAAAAAAAAAAAAATATATATATATATAATTTCATGTCACTGTCACAAAATATTAGATCTAGTCTTTGCTTTTACAGTACATATATCAAATAAAACTAGTGGAACTAGATGTGAAACCAGACTGAACACAAATTAAAGTCTCTTTGCATGGCCAGAAGCACGATGCCAAATAATTCCTGCCAAAGGGTGCTGGGAACAAAATTTCCAGGAAAGCCTAAGCAAGTTCAAGGAACAGAAATCCAGCAGGCTTTACAGAAAAGTAAAACATATCAGAGAAGTCATGTTAGGATCATACATCCTCTGATATGAAAGCAGCTATAGCTTGGGAGAACAAACACTACATGTAGAGCAGAGTACCAGCTCTACTTTTTTTGCACTTGTAGCTCATTATGGCTATTTAAAAGACCTAGCAGACCTCTGTTTCTGCATGCAGCATAAGGAAAAAATTATGATGATTTTTCACCTAAGTGGAACTGACAGATAGATTCTTTTTAAATATTAACATTATTTGTGTTTAAGGTTGAGAAATCATGAGTAATAAATTAAAAGTGTCAAATCTTCACAGATGAAAGTTTTCTTCAAAATGTTTTGTGATTTAGACAGAGAAGTCTGGACTCCTATATTGCAATGAGTTTCAATTGAAAAGAGAAACTTCTGTGATTAGGACTCTCTCATAAAACTCATTAGTTCTGTAAAATAAACAGAACTTAGAAATTGCTGCTACAACTTTGGCAGAGAAACACATTTTGAGAAGCTCTGAACCACGTTAATGGCAACGTTACCTAATGATTTACAACAGCACAGGAAACCAACATTAATGAAGATTATCATTTAGTATGGCACACGGCTTCCCATGCAAAGCACGTATCAGCTAGAGACTTGAAAACTTACTGGTTGTCCTAGGTTACAATATAGATGTATTCTGTTACCAGAATGGCTGTGGGCCATTAGCTGTCATCTCCTGCTGTGACCCACCCCTGACAACAGATATTGGGCCATCAAGAAACCACTGCATGACTCATGGACTTATCTCATCCTATTGTGAGATGCTCCGCCCAGGAGGGAGGAGCCAAGAATTCCCACCTGGATATAACCTGGCCTTGGAACTGCCTAAGGGAGCCCTGTCTGCTGGATTCCTGGAGGACAAGAGCTACCACTGGACCTTCAGCTGGAGACCAGACCTTCCATAGGATCACTGCTTCAGCTGAACTACTTCATCTGGACAGCTAGCACCACCCTAACAGGGTGTCAGGTTGTATCTGACTTTGTCAGTGCTTTTTCCTTGTATTATTTCACTTTTTTAAAATTATTTTCCTATTAAATTTTAATCCTGACTTGCGATCTCCCACTGGTTTGTTTTCAAACCAACACACTGGTATTCATCTTTCTTATTAGATTTTTGACAATCTTCATTTTCTGATATTTTTTAAATGCAGAGACTTAGGAGCCCTTGTAGCGTTATTAAAAATGTTAAATCGATAGATGAAGATTGTTTGTTTACATCAGAAGTATTTGAACTTGGTTACTAGTTATTCTTTCCTTAAAACGACTTATGAACTTGACACTGGCTTTCCAGGTCCTTGACCATAGAAATAAATTCTAAAATAATTTTAAATCAACACAAATGGAAGAATAACATATTTATATTTATGTTATTTATATTTATAGCAGAAAGAAGAAGCAGGGGAAGAAAACAAGCTTTCAGTAGAGGGTTAGACAAGGACCACACAACCTTTCTAAAACCAAATTTTATTTATAGCTGGTAGTTGTCATAATATATTCTACATTTATATGTCTATCTTCTTCAGCATTACAGAGAGGTATGAAGTTGATGGGATGCCTTCTTCAAATGGTATGTAAAGAAACCTTCAGTAGACAGACATTAAATCTGGTATTCCAGTAATTTCCAAATACACTTCACTTTAAAACCTCTAAAAAGTCTCAAAGTATATATGTCAAAAAACCAAAAACTACAGAGTTTTTCTCTCTGATTTTCTGATTCATGCTTTTTTTAGTCAGCTTTAAGTACCTTTTTAACTACAACAAAGATTTGCACTCGCATGTGCTTGAAGTTCTGTGGTTCAAACCACTTTGCAGCAGTCATAAATGTTATTGAGCAACAATAGGTTTTGATGTTTGTACTGTGATCTATTATGTTTCTATAGCTGCTCGTAACATGCCTGTGGGCAAATAGCTATGCAGATCTATTATTGATGGGAATAATTTCACAACATTTTCTGTAATTGTTGTAATTTCATTTGACCTTTATTTTTATGAGTATTTTAATTCACGGGTTTAATAATGTCTGCTTATTTTATAACTGGTGTGTACTACAGGGTATCTGTTCAAAAAGTGCATTGATTTGTGTAGCATCTTGTTTTGGTAACTTTTTTTAATTTGCAGTGACTTTGATAAAATATTGAAAGCAATATTAGTTTAATAAGAGCTAAATTTCTTCTTCAGACTTCTAAACCACTCAAAATTTTTTATTACCCACAGTTGCTATCAACCAATGAATCAGTACAGAAATAATGGAAGTAGTGCAGTAAACACTAGAATTCTGAAAGAAAGTTTCATCTTAAAGTGATGGAAAATATTTCTGAGTTAAGACTTCAAAAACCATTCATCCACCTAGACAGACAGATGGATGTCTATCTACCTATATTATGCGCTGGGGCTTCCATTAAATCAGTTTTACTTTATGAAGGAAAATCTCTGTTACCCAGATGAATACTGTATTATAATAATTAGAGTTTCCTTTTACCCCTTTGTATGGGCTTAAAAAAGAATCAAGACTAGAACCTTTTCATACTAGACAGAAATTTTACTTCAACTAGACAGGTCATACTAACAGTAGCTTCCAAATAATTTTTAACCAGCAAAATTATTTCTCCAAATCCTTCCATTTTGGATGTTATTTGTTTGTATCATTTTTACTGACAGGAAGAGATCAGACCTGATATAATCTTTATTTTTATATAATATGTGGTTAATTTTTGAAAATCCCAAACAACTGTTTTAAAATAAAACTTAACCTAAAAAACTTAAAAACCTTAAAAAAACCTTTAAGCCTTTAAAAATTAACTTTTTCTAATAGTTTTATCCTCTCCTAGTTTATACATACCTCAGCTATAATAGTCTTCTCCCTAAAGAGCTTACATTTTCAAACCCAATCAAGAAGCAAGATGAAAATGAACTTAACCTGAAAGCATGCACTTTTTGTTAATGACCTTATCTTTCCAGACCTTGGAACGTACTCATGGTGATGGATGTACACAGGGTCTTTAACCCCTTAATTACCTGAGAAATAATGTTCCTGTTCTTTTTTTGTAGGTAAATGAATTTGGAATTATTAACTTGTCAAAGGATCAACTGCCACAGCAAACATTTTCTGTTATTTACACTGGGTAAAATGGCTTTCATCATTAAAATGGTGCTACTTATTAGAAAGTGAAGTGAAATACAGTCACCCCTAAGATTTTTTTGTGATTTTGAAAGTTTAATAACCATTTGGTGCTAAATGTTTTCTAATACTCTGACATTTCTGAGCAGATCTCTTTTTTTAATGCACTCATCCCGTCACTGCTATGCAAGGATACAATAAAGAATTCATCTGTCTGTTTGTAATTATTCTGACCAAGTGCTAATATGTGGCTTAGGTTTAAATTGTGGAAAAGGGAAATGGGGGAAATAAGTACTTATTCTTGCTTCTTCATTTTATTATTCAGAAGCATTTTTGTAGCACTCACTTCCTTAGAGTCTATGCCAAAGTTGCCATGCTTTTATATGTACAGTGTTCAAGTGCACTTAAATTAAGGAAGTGCTTTTACGTTTTTAAAAATATGTTTCCAAAAGAAAAGAGAAGCAAATAAAATGAATATTGCATATATCTTACATTCAATTCATTACAAAAATGGCAGGGTTTTATAAACTGAAGTTTTCAGTGCACCTTTTATAATTTTTGTAATTTATAGTCATGGTCATCTGCATTACAGTAATAAAAAATAAGGAAATTATTTCTGCTCATTATTTTTTTTTCCCATAGAAACTAATATATGCTACTTTTTTATTACTGCCTTATTACTTATCTTTCATGTTCCCTGCAATGTTCATTTCTGCATGGACAGCACACAAAAGAAGAAATGCCGTAGGCTTAAGTCATTAAAGACGAAACTAGTCACTTAATTGTGTGTCTTTAATGAAAAAATTAGTCTCCACACATTTGTGGTAATGAATAAACTATTCCACTTATCCATTTATTTAAAAAAAAAAAGTGGAGAATTGCTTAATAAAATATAGTGGATGTAATCCAAGGTTGCCATAAACTGAGCTTTCCCCTTGTACTGTGGAAAAATGTTCCACTACGATAAGTTCATGACTGTTGAAATTTTTCCCTGCTGAAATTAGCAGTGGCAGAGACAATCACTGAAGTGTCATTAATGTGGGGTTTCACAAATGTACAACATTTGTCACCTGTTTCATCAACATTTAGATACCATCTTCTCTGGGAAACATCTATTTCAAATTTAGTTTGTTCAGACTTCATAATAACATGCTATCATCCTGTTTGCACAAAGTAGCAAAGTTGGTACATATATTCACAAGTTCCAATACTTTCTCTCTATACCTGCCAGAAAATTAACTAATTATATTCTTTTATTAGATAGTCTTCCCTTTCTTAGAACATATCAAACACATTGGCCATGTCATACTTCAATAAATGCAATGTCTCCATTAAAAGAAACAAGAAAAATGCATACTTCTGTATTTTCAATGTACGAGCCTACTTTTACCTTTCCCTGTGAGCAGCAAAGGTGAAAAGCAATGGTATGGTATCTACCAATATGTCACAGTAATGATGTTGGAGAGATAGTCATAGATGAGCAGCAACAGCAAAGATTAACCATATGCTTTTAGAAAACTGCTTGAGATGTATGAACTGACCTTCATATGCAGAAAAGAGTAAGTGTGCTGCAGTCTGAAGAACAACCCAAATATTAGGTTCCAAATATGGTCAAAAGAAATATGCCAAGAATGATCTCACCTGTGTCAAAGAAATGCTTCTATTGGAAGTCCAAGAGCTCTTGATTTCCATGTGGAAAAAATCAGGCAAGGAAGGACGAACCCGAGTACTGCTAAGAGAGGACTTCCTGGTGAAAATGACATCTAAGAAGGAAATATATCTTGGAAGAATATATGGATACTACACAGATATATGGGTCTGGGATTACGAAATCTGAGGCACAGTGGGTGCTGAATTTGGCAAGAAATGTGAAGAATAACAAGAAGGGCTTCTATAGATACACGGGTAGTAAAACAAAAATTAAAACAAATGTACTCCTCCAATAAATGAGAAAGAAGAATGGATGACTGCTGACAAAGAGAAGGCTAAGGTATAAACAATTTTTTTTTTTTTTTTACTTCAGTTTTCACTTTGCAATCACTCTTCCCACATTCCTCAAGTCCCTGAAGTCAAGGCAGGGACTGGGGGAATGAAGTCCCTCTCAGCGTATGTTCAGGTCTGAGACCCACTGGTCGCTCATGGGTACCAAAGGGATGCATCTCAGGATCCTGAGGGATATGGAAAGTGTGTTTGCTAAGCCACTCTCCATCATATTTGAAAAGTCATGGAAGGCAGGTGAAGTGCCTAGAGAAAAGGGAGTATCACACCCATTCTACAGATCCTCCAGAAAGCTATGTGGAAGCATATGGAAGGCAAGAGGTGACTGGAGACAGACAGCATGGCTTCAACAAGGTCAACTCATTCTGAACTAATCCAGTGGCCTCTATGATGGAGTAGCTTTCTCAGTGGACAAGGGAAGAGCTACTTGGACTTCTACAAGACCTTTAATATAGTACCCCATCCCCATGACATTCTTGACTCTAAAGAGAAAAGGTAGGGGTTTGATGGATGAATGGTTAGGAGAATAAAGATTTTTCTGGATTTGGCCATGTCCAAAGATTGAAATCAAATGCTCTCTGCTCAATGGGAAACCAGTAACAAGGGTTGTCTCTCAATGAGTGCACTCTCAGCTTTGCAACTGACATCAAGCTGAGAGATGCAGTTGACATGACTGAGGGACGGGATGCCATCCAGAGGGATCTGGACGGGTTTGAGTGCCACGCTACCGTTTGCCTGGCTCAGGCTGGCCGGCTGTAGGGTTCCTAGCCCCTGGGTGGTACAGCAATGTTGGCTGAAGTGATCAGGGTTAGCTCGCCCCGACCCTTCTGGCCTGTTAGCTGTTCACAGCAGGCAGTTCTTGTCTGTTGCAAGGCAGCAGGAGGATAAAAGAGGAGAGAGTGGACACTGCGTGGGCTTCAGTCCAAGTTTATTTCCTCTGCCCAGATGAGGAGGCAGGGAGGTCGTTGCTTGAAGGGGAGCCGCCACGAGTGACGGTTATCTGCCCCTACGGGATGGCTTTTAAGGGATTACAAACTGAGGTAGATATCATGGAACTGACCAATAAAAGGTGAGAATATATGACAAAAGATCCAATAGTAACATCTCAGGGGAGGAACAACTTTATCACTAACAAATAGCAGCATAGACAGAGGGAATTTCAAACCACGTTAGCTTGTCAGAGCCTGTAATCATTGGTGGCTCTGTGACAGGGGAGAGGAGGTTTGGGAGTGATTGGCACTCAAAGGGGTGTGAGCTCCTATTCCTCGGAGTTTTCCTTTGATCCGTCCTCAGGGACAGAATCATTTGATGAGAAATTGACCCAATCAGAATCGCTCACACCAGCAATGGGCTCCACAATAGCAACATTTGAGGAACTGATCTACGTGAAACTCAAAAAGTTCAACAAGAATGAACCAAATGCAAGGTTCTGCATCTGGGTAAGGGCAATCCCCAGTATCAATACAGGCTGGAGGATTAATTGATTGAGAGAAAGCCTGCAGATAAAAACTTTTGGATACCGTTCTATGTAAAATTGGATATGAGTGGCCAATGTGCAGTCTTAGCCCTGAGACTCAACCAAATCCAAAGGCCTGTGGGCAGCAGGGGAGGGAGAGGATTCTACCTCTCTGCCCCGCTCTGATGAGGCTTCCCCCTGCAGAGCTTCCTCCAGCTCTGGGGTGCCCAGTACAAGAAACACATGGAGCTGTTTGACTGGGCTGGAACACTTTTGCTATGAACACACACAGAGATCTGGGGTTGTTCAGAAAAAGAGAAGGCTCCAGGGGGACCTAATTACAGTCTTTTAGTGTACAAAGTGGGCCATAAGAAAATTGAGAATTTTTACCAAAGGATGTAGCTGCAGGACAAGGGACAATGATTTTAAACTAAAAGAAAGTCAAACTAGATTGAATGTAAAGATTGAATACTTTTACAGTGATGATGGTAAGACACTGAAACAGGTTGCCCAGAGAAATTGTAGGTGTCCCATCAATGGCAGTGTTTAAAGTCAGGCTGGACAGGACTTTGAGTCACCCGATCTACTGACATATGTCCCTGTCCCTGGCCTGGAGGTTGTACTAGCTGATTTTTAAGGGTCCCTACCAACCCAAATGATTCTATGATTTTATGTTGTATAAGATCATCTATTTTTATGTAAATTTAAGAAAAGAGGAATTGGTACATGGCAACATTGTTGGTGCATATGTTACTAGGGCATTTAAACTTGTAGAATCAAATATAAGAAGCTTTCACCTGAAGTTGTGTGATAGTCTTGTAATGTCAGTCTCACTCTTGACAGAGTGAAGTGTCCAACTGTCAAAGTGCAATATAGCACTCAGCTTTCGTGTCAGCCTCAGTAAAAATATCAAAGATTGAGTGGACTAGGAAGTGATCCAAAAGTTAGTTCCTCTAAGTTGATTTATACTTGTAGCAAGAGTAATTCTATGTCCTCCCCTGTTTCATCAACAAATCAATATCCTCAGTCTCAGGCTTTATCTATCCAGCTACTTTCTTAAACCTTTTATTTTCATTTTTTGGAAAAGTAAAATAATTTTGTCCTGCACCAGTCTTTATAAATTGATATTCTTAATATTAGGCACATGTAAGAACCAAAAGTTAGAGCATTCAAAACAAAATCCTAACACACAAAATTAGTCCACTATCCACTCATAAAATTGCAAGTCCTGACTTTGTCCTTAGCAAATAATCCTGCCTTTGTTTTAAAGAGGGAAAAAATAAGGACATTTGTGTGATATACAGTACTACTCAAGTCCTGAATATGTGTCCAAATTATAGAGATATTCAGTCATAGAAAAAATTTTAGAGTTAGGAACAAGTATGCTTTTTTCTGCCTAAGATGAATCTACTGACTGAAAATCCAATGTTGTTCTACTTATGGGTTAATTCAGTAGCATAATATTCAGGAAACCAAATCTTATCAGAGTAGGTAGGTCTAATTCCTGTTCTTTCTCTCCACCCTCTTCCTCCTTGTTAATCTGCTTTCCAATTCAGATCCTAATCCTGGGAAGAAAGCAGAAGCATACTTCCCAGTTACAAAGCCATGAACGTCATGAGAAACCCTGGTTTCATGAGCATTTTTCACAATATTTATGGCTTTGTGTTATTTCATCTTTTTTCAATATGCAGCATGGGGGACAGTATGCTGAGAGACTTTTCCCAATGGAAAGTATAATTTTATGTCTCTGAAACAAGATTCTCTCTTTTGATTTAGATTAAAAGTAGTGAGATCTTAGCTGTAAATCTACTATAGCCATGGTGGGGAATATAAAGATATTTGCAAGCTATAGCTTTCTACAGTACTTCAAGATCTAAATGTAGTAATTTTGCTCTACAAGATGAAACTATGTATTCCAACCTCAAAAAGTCAGAAGGTTAGAAGAAACAACAATGGGCCAAAATGGGATGAGGCTGCAAACAGGAAAGAGACACAGTGATAGTTTCAGGAAATTAGAAGACTAAAGAAAACTAACCTTGCTAGCAGATTTAAATCAAGCATGAGCTGCAGTTTACATTTGAGATTGTGACTTTAATGCTTTTCAAAAAGTATAAATGTAATCTCAGATTTTGCCAACATATTGAATGCATCTGTCACTTCATGGTGTAATTTAACAGTTGTGAATAATTCTTCAGATTATTTCCTGCTTCTGTATCAAAGAAAGTGAGAGAATGATCAAATTTCTAGGCTTTGCCAGAAACGTCCTCTCCAATATGATTAACAACATTATTGTGATAGGAAAATAGACATTTTCAATAGCTACAGAATAATAAAGAATAAAGAGTCCAGATGTTTAAACCCAGAGGAAAATGAAAGTCAAAGCAGAGATTAGTAGGGAAGAATAATTATTGCATATAATATAAGTGAGACAAACAGACGAGAAACAGATTTTGTTTTTGTATTAGTACTGAAATGGAACATTTCATTTTCCATCTAAATTTCTGTACATTTATTTAATAAATAGTGTCTTTCATAGAGAAATAATAAAATGCTCCACAGATGTATTAGTATGCGGACCATAATCAAATCATATAAATCCAGCTTTCTGTGCTATATATCATCACACCATCATCAATAAATGTGGTCAAGTATATACAGAAAGGGGAAGCGAGGGAAATTCTTCAGAGATTTATTAAACAGGTGAACCTGGGAGACTTGAAGAACAGACTATGAAAAGCAAATCTAAGGAGGACAGAGTTTTGCAAATACAGATATGCAGATACAAACTCTACTGCAAATTGTTTGTCTGACTTTACATCATGAACCACTTAGTCGTTTCAGTGAGGGAGGATAAAAAATGCAAATACATTGTAGGAATGCTTCTTGAATGTTGACTCCCTGCTTGCATTATTTGGTAATTTAATTGATCTGAAAAGTTTGATTATAGCCTCAAGCGCTGAACAAATGATGATGCACCACTATTCTCATTTTATAAGATTTATATTGGTAATAAAATAATTTTAAGCTTTCCAGTCTCCGCATGGCACATTTGGGAATTCAGTGAGCATATTTTCTGATTTGAGGGACAAAAATACAAAATCAAGGTTCACTAGACTTTCTGAAAATGTTTTATATTAAAGCTCAAGCAATTTGAAAGAAATGTTACATGAGATTGCTGGTTAGTGCCTTGATCACAAGCCATTCTCTCTCTGTTGTGTATTTATCACTGTATGACTATCACCTGACTTTAACGATGGGCTGCAAAGCAACTTTTTAAGGGGCTTTTTAAGGAGTACTAAATGTAAAAACATCACTGGAATACTAGTGTAATGTTGACTCCCAGCTTGTGTTCTTTAAGATTTTGATTGTTCTGAAATTATCGTTTATATCATCAAGTCCTGAACAAATGAAAAACAGGCTACTGATATCTCAAATTCAACCACTGACAGTAGAATTATCAAAAGATCACTTTTAGGCTAGCTTTTAGAATTTGGGATAAGGCTTGTACTTCCTGCTTTAGTTTTGCTACTAAGCTCCATATGGGGCTGCACCCAGGAGATTCATTAGCATTCCTTGATGGCCTATCCAATCAAAGGAGATAAAATTTAATTCCCTCAGAGAATTAACTTCACATTTCTGCTGAGAATATTGTAGGCACGGGACTGTGTTTACTATATCACCTTATGTGAAATAACTTGCCTACTATTATGATTTAAATATAATAGTCCTCTTGAGCTTTATTGAAGTTGCTTTCAATATGTACGTCTGGGCAGAGGAAGGAATTTCTTGAAAAAATGTACATGAGCACTTAAGCCTTGGCCAGGGAGAGGTGGAATACTTTTTTCTGCATGGAGTGTGAACTACAACAGCATGTCAGGTCCCTAAAAGTTCCAAACCCTCAGTGATCTTCTGAGTGTTGTCACTGTCATCTTGAAACAGAACCTCTTAAAAGGCTGCATTCCACAGGTACTTTCACTTATGGCATAATGTGAGAAATTTCATCCATGGCATAATGTGAGAAATTTCATCCATGTGGTAAGAAATCTAGGGGTAGACTTCTAGGGATAAGAAACATAACCTTTGAGAGGTTCAACCTAAAACCCAAGAAAACCACCATCAAACAGGTGCTGCCTGATACATCAGGAGGCCAGTTGGCCCAGGTGGCAGCATTTTATACCTTTACACAGACCAACGTCCTCTGAAGTCAATGTCAAACATCTCAATGACCTCATCTCTGGAATGTATTAATCATGTAAGCATCCAGATAGTTCCTTCTGCAAACCCACCTGGTATCTTGGGACAAACCACCATCAGAGACATGAAGAGGGGGTATGTGGCAGGAGTGGGACAGATGGACAGGAACACAAGACTATAATAACAAACAACATACAATGGCAACACGTGCAGGCAGTGAAGACCCAACTCTCTTTCATCCCCATCACAGCACATAAGCAGATTAAAAACTCTTTAATTCACAATAACACAGTAACATACAGGTGATTAAAGAGAAATACAAAAGCAAAACTAAAATATATTTCTGAAAAACATGGACCGCAGAAGAAGCAAGATGGGAAAATGTAAGACATCTTTCAAAAAATGAGACTTAGAAAATAAGTCTTAATAGCCTAACTCATTTGTGTAAATGTCTTAAGTGTGTACACAAAGGTTATATTATAATGCAGAAAAATACTGATACAGAATCACAGAATTGTAGAATATCCTGAGTTGGAAGGCACCCAGAAGGATCAAAGAGTCCAGCTCCTGGCCTGGAACAGCAAAGTCCCAAAAACCACGCCATGTGCCTGAGTACATTGTCCAAAGGCTTCCTGAACTCTGTCAGGCTGGTGCTGTGACCACATTTTGGGAGTCTGTTCCAGTGCCCAAACACCCTCTTGATGAAAAACAAACCTTTTTCTAGTACCTGACTTAAACATCCTCTGACACACCTTCAGGCCATTTCCTCAGATCCTGTCACTGGTCACCACAGAGAAGACTTCAGTGCCTGCCCCTCCTCTTCCCCTCACAGGGAAGTTGCAGATTGAGGTCTCAGTCTCCTCCAGCTTGAACAGACCAAGTGACCCCAGTTTCTCCTCATACTGCTTCTCCTCTAGACCCTTCATCATTTCTGTAGCCCTCCTTTGGACACTCTAATAGCTTTACATCTTTCTTATCTTACAGCACCCAAAACCTCCCCCAGGACTTGACGTGAGGCCACCCAGTGCAGACCAGAGTGGGACAATCCCCTCCTCTGCCTGGCTGGAGATGCTGTGCCTGATGTCGCCCAGGATTTGGTTGGCCTTCCTGGCTGCCAGGGAACTGTAGACTCAAATTCAATTTGCCCCCAGTTCCCTATTCTCTGGTGCCACTCTCCAACCTGTCATTCCCAGTTTGTTTGCACATCCAGAGTTGCTCCATCCCAGGTGCAGAATCTGTCACTTGTCCTTTTTAAACCCCATAGAGTTGGTGATTGCCCAGCCCTCTGATTTGTTGAGGGCTCTCTGCAGGGCCTCTCTGACCTCAAGAGAGTTGACAGATTCTCCCTTCAGTATTGCTGGCAATCAATATACATTCCAGTCCTGCATTCAACTCAGTTATGAAGATGCTGAAGAGCCCTGACGCTGAAATGAAGTCTTGTGGAACCCCACTAGTGACAGCTCACCAGTCTGATGTCACCCCATTCACTAAAACCTTTGTGCCTGACCCATGAGCCCGTTGCTTACCCATCACAAGGTGTGTTTATCCAGCTGTGGGCTGGATATTTTTTTCCAGAAGGATCCTGTGAGAGAACATGTTGGGAGTTTTACTGAAATCCAAAAAGGTAGTTAACACCAGCTGGTTTCCCTTGGTTAACTAGGTGGTTTACCTTGTCATAAAAAGAAATTAAATTTTAAAAACAGGGCTTTCCCCTCACGAAGCCACATTGGCTATGACCTATTGACTGCATTGTCCTTAAATTGTTTTTCAATACCTCCAGAATAATCTTCATAATTTTACCAGGCACTGAAAGTGAGACTGAGAGGCTCATAGTTTCCAGGGTCATCTGTATGGCACTAGAGGTCTAAAACCACAATGTGAACAATAGAGATGCATGACTCATCTTTCTATTGGGGGAAAGAAAAAAGAAATATCTTCACAATATCTCCTTCAATTTTTCCTTACTCTTCCCCACACTTCCTTTCATGCTTATGATAGGATATGAAATCCTAAGAGACAGTGTATCTGTTTAAAATACAGGAAGGGAAGGAAATGAGAGATGAGAATATAGGAAGGATTAATAGATTCTGGTTTTATAACCTAAAAATGTGATCAAGTGACTTTAAGTTCATCTGCTAATATATGATTCATTGCGCCTTTTTTGCTATTTAGAATTATGATACCAACATCTCCCAAATTTCTGACAAGAATCTTATGCATTTACACTCTAATGTTTATGGGTCAATAAAAATGAAAGGGATTTTCATCAATATTACTTTCACTTTATTTGATTGAATTACTTTAGCAGTACCTTACAATTTTACAATTTAACAGGCCAAGCAAAAAAATATGATAGAGTAACACCATAGCATGCTTTTATTTGCAGTTGCAAGTTTCAATGAGCTTCTTCTACATCTGCTTTTCAGATTTTCCTACCCTATCAATAAAATAGTAAATATAAAATTACTTATCAAATATAATATTTGAAGCATAATTTTAGAATTTTTTTTTAAATTAAGTTAGAAAATTCTTACCCTCATACAAGAAATTAGAACATCACGAGCCTGCCCTAGAATGCTGTGAGTGCCAGAATTGTTTTCTAATTCTTCACCTTTTAATTTTTACATATGAGCTAGTTTATTTTGTTCATTCTGCAAGTTTGAGAACAGCAAATAATTTCCTTGAGTCTAATAGTCAAGCCATGAAATGCAATCTGGCCAGCCAGTTGCTAACTTGGATTTGTACATTTTTTTGCATCCTAAACATAGTCGGTACAAAATTCTGCCATTTACACATCATATTCCTGTAGGCTTCAAGATAGTCATAAGAAGAAAAGTGACCCCATAAAAATGCCACTTATCATTATAACAGACCTCCCCACTTCTTTCTATTCTTTCTATTTCATCACATATCATAACCAAAATATATTTTAAATTGCTTTCCTGATTACGTACTTTGGAAAAGGTGATGGGGGGAGAGAGGGTGTGAAGGAAGAACTTGTGTCTAAGGGGTCATTTTATGCTTGGGTGATGGGTAAGGACACCATTGAAGGGGAGTAGGCTGGTTACTACTGAGGGCCTTAATTTAGTGTAAATTGTGAAGTGTTTAGTATAAATTGACAGTCTTCATGCAGAGCAATGAGCTATAAAATTACCAAAGTTATGCCACAGTTAACTTTTCCTACTGCTGGTCTGCTTAATATTTAAGAAAGTGTATTTCCTTTAGCCAGTTTTATTCAAACTCACAGATTCATACAATCTAAAAAACTTCGGCATATCTGCACCTTCACTCTGCCAAGGTGAAATTGTTTCCTACTGTATATTTATCAATGCACTGTCCTAACAGACATATAGCTTAATCTCATTTTAAATATCCTGAGGGAAGTTATTCCATGGCCTAATAGATCTCACTGTCAAGTGGCTTTTACATGAAATTCAGCTTGAGTTTTCCCTTTCTTAGTCTTATCCTGTTACTCAAGAGTGATGCAACCTAAACTAATGTAAATATTTCTTCTCTTACATACTAGTAAACCCCTGCAGGAGCTGTGGGTTTTCATCATGTTTCTTTATTAGTTATTAATCACACACAGTAAAGAGGGAGCCTTGAAGTCTGACATTTTATCATAGAAGAAGATATTAAAAATACTAGCCAAGGTTCCTTTCCAAGTGCAGATGGTAACTACTGTTATCCATACTGGTAATAAGTACTCCAAGTGTATATATCCAGTTTTCATCTCTTTCTATATTTAAAATCCTTCAGAATGTATTCCTTCAATTTTTCTTTCACACTTTTTTATTGTTACTTTTTCTTTTTTTTAACATTATGCACAAGGAAGCACAAGTTAAAAAATCAAATGTTGCAGTTATTGCTTCACAAGTATTATAAATAAAAAAGATAAGTGACATATGATAGAAGTTACAGAATAGAAGACCATTTACTCTAAAATTGTGTCCTAAAGTCATGAAATATAAACTGACAAATAAATCCCAGCTTCATCTATTAACATACTAACTCCTCTTCAGTTACATGAGTGAGGTAGAAATGAAACAGTTGGGCAAGAGGAGGTCAGAAAAGAACTTCCATGTGCTTAGTAATGTCTGTAGAACTGGTGACCATGGCCAGTAACACTGATCTTGGCTTTGTAGTGTGGAACAGGCAATAAGACAGATCAGCAGGTTAAAAAGGGACTGACTTTGGAGGCAAGGACGACATTACTGACTTAAAGATCTTTCCGTATCCATTCAGGAAAAATTTACACTTAGGAGTATCAGAGAAGAGGAATTCATAGTAATCAGATAGAAGATTATGAGATCCAATTGAAAGGTTTTTGGATAAAATGAAAATTTGTGCAGGACATACTCCAATTCAGAAAGAGAAAGAACAACCTCACTAAGTATAACAAAGCAATTCTTAAAAAAGTGAGCCAGTCTCCATGAAGGCAACTTTCTTAAATGTTAATTGACTATACATTTGACAAATAGAGAAATATGTTTCTCTTTTCTACTAAACAGAATGACTACGTGGTTCTGCTTAAGTGTCCCAGCTCTATAATTAACTTTCTTTCTGGGATAAGCCTTTATAGACTCATATCTAGTTCCAGTACATACCTGTTTTCCAGTATTACTGACATATCTCTTCAAAATAACTTGTTCCCTTTCCTATGAGTATTTTTAGACTGATTTCTCCAGTTTTAAAAAACCTTATTTTTCTGAGCTAAATCTCCTTCAACGCACATTTCTAATCATGCTGCAGAATTAGGTTTCCAATGGATACTAGTAAGTCTTTCTAAAGCAACATAATTTGCGGCTGTCATTAAGATGTTTACTATCTCTTTGAGATCATAAATCAAAATATTGGAGTTGACTAAATGTCACATCATTTCAATAGGCTTCTATTAAGCTGTGGCTATTTATGAAAGTGGTGGTGTTGTTGTTGTTGTTGCTGTTGTTGTTGTTGTTCACAGCTTTTAGTATGTCTATAGTATATTCCAGATCCAATTTTGTTGGCGATTGAATCACAGACCCAGACCAGCAGGGAATCTGAATTGTTTATTCACAGGAATGAGCTGGTTTTAGACACTTTTCCAAGGCACAGTATTTCTTTATATGGTAATTCTCACTACGTGACCTATCCCGTGTTGCCACATCAGCAACACACTTTCTAAATGTCCTTCTGTGGGATGATCACTCGCTGTTCACCCATCCCTCAGCTCCCGGCAGGCTCCTCTCCGTAGGGGTCTGCCCTGTGACACTTCCTCCCCTCAGGGTCCTGTGGAGACAAACCTGTCTGTGCTGCCATGTGCTCCTCTGTGCTGCCATGTGCCTCTGCAGGCAAGTTTTACAGCTCACAACCCAGTTCTTATAATTCCCCATAAATTTGATTCACAACAGATTATGTGTGTGCACAGGTGTGCAGTGTTAATAATTTTGGTGGGGTTTAAATGTTTTGTCTTTTTTTTTTTTTTTAACTTACGATTGGGTTTAGTTTTATTTGTTCCTTTACTTCCCTTTGTTTACTGTAAGCAGTCACAAGACTGTAAAGTGGAATTTTATACTACAAGAAGTATTTTATTTACTCAGTAGGAAGCACATTGTGACCAGTATACTTGTAGATTCATCTGTAGGAAAAAACCTGCACCAGAGGAAAAGGAATCCTCTTTTAATCTATCAGAAAACAGCACAGGTATCTCTAAAATCGAAGGAATATACATTGTGGGAAGTTTTTTTTCCTAAATCTCTGTTTGGTTTTTTCTTACTGTCCTTGAGTTTAATTTGTATTTGCTTCATATCCAAACTAATACTGACACTTTGCATATCATCATCTCTATTTACATTCAGCATTTCTTACCTGATATAAATGAACTAAAAAGAAACTGAGAGGTCCCCCATACTTTTGCTCTGGAAAAAGATGCAAGGTTCAACAGTAAAGCTGACTGAATTCTCACAAGGCCAATCTTCCTTTTCTACAGTAGAAATCACTCCTGCTAACAGCTGGGCTAAATACTGGAACTTACAGGCAGCTCCTTGATAGAATTTGTTCATTCACACTTATTTGCAGTTATACTTCAAATCACAGGTTCTGATGGGTGAAAGGAAATGAAAGAAAAAGAAAATAACCCTAACATGTCCAAATGCTCCTTTGTCACTTTGTCAGGGGTGCTAATATTGAATGTACGGTGATTTCAAGAGACCACAAAACCTGCACAGAGACACAACACATCTCATATTTCTGTGTACTGGCTCCTTTCCAAACATGTACCTTTCTTTTGGTAGGCTTCTATTATTTCCCTTTTATTTTGTAATTTAAAAAAATAATAATACAAGGGGAGAAATACAAAAATTAGTACTGGGCTGAGTCATGTTGTCCCTATGGCCTCTATTGTTCAAATACACATCCTCTTAATGTCCTGGCATTGCTATTCACAACACACAGCTTTTCACAGCAAAGTAGGTGCAACTTCTTCAGTGAGACAATACAATATTTCTGTTCTGTCCTTAGTATATATTGTGTTGTTGTCTCCATGACTGACCTTCAATTAGAGGTTACCTGTCTAACAAAATAACACTTATGAAATTAAAAGAAACATGTTTTATGCTCAGAGCACACTGTAGGTCTATCTAAGAACCAGGCCTTCCCTGGTTTCGGTACCTTCACAGGCTGCTTCACTGTTCACACAATTTATCTCCAGTCAAGACTGCAAAACCTAGTAAGGTATTTTTTCCAATGTTTTGATGACTGACTTGGTCTAAGAGATACAAAGAGAAATGTAAAGCTTCTAAACATGAAATCTAAAGTAATTTTTATTTATTGTATAAGAACTGGATTTCCAAGACTGAGTGAGATTTTTATAAACAAGGGTAACCTTTAAAATAAAAAAAAAGAAAAAAAAATCACCAACCAAAATGATGTGGCATATGGTACAGGTAAAGCATGATTATTTACACAGAATTTGACTTCTATGGACATGAAGAACAGTGACAATAACGGGTTTTTACCATCAGACTGCCAATTAAACTGTGAAATTCCACTTTTTCAGTGGGGTAGTAAGAATTACACAGTTACCAAATAGGACCCCCTTGTCTATAAGGTCACTTAAAAATCAGACACTTCAGAAAGTAGCTTGTTAGGAGATAGACTCCAACATCCTTCAGTAAGTCCGTATCAACTATTTTAAATCTCTAGTTCAGAGTTTATGGACTTGGCAGACCATTATTACTGTTTGGCTTTTTTATCCTTCAATATCAGAGTTCAGAGGTTATTGCCTTCAGAAATAATCAAAACTTTTTCACTCTAACCTAGAAATCTATCTCCTAGTTAACAGCTGATCAATCAACACAAAATCAGAAGCTAAAGAAAATGTCTGTGTATGTATAATAATGGCAAAATGGTAATACCAGTATACAAAAATGCTTTTGCTAAGGCAGTAATAACAATCTCTTAGAGTGAGCACCCACAAAGAGTTCAGTGGGGCATTGCAATACTTAACATTTGGAAAACAATCATTAATAACAAGTGAATCATTCAGGAAATATAGAAATAATTTCCTACCAAATGCTATTATTGACTATGAACACTAGAAAAAATCAGATTGTTTGCTTCAAAATTCAGACAGAAGCAAATTCATGCTTCAACCCATGGAGCAAATTCCAAAGTACAATTTAGACAATGTAATATTTATTTTGTGGGTAGCTATATTTCTCTTTTGTGTCTACATATATATGTGTAGTTGTATGTATAAGCCCAAAGTAAATTTCATATCTGTTTCTTACTCATATTGTCAATTTTCAAGTTGATATCCAGCCAAATTCTTTTAAAACTAACTTTTTCTACATCTGCACTTATTACTCAGATTTCCCTTTGCCTATTATTTCACTTAACACTAAGACATTTTTAAAACTAGTCTCCAATTTTTCCAATAGCTATACCTTTCTTTAATTCTCCACTTGAATATTTTGCATTGTGAAATCTAGCTTTTGCTCCTTGCTTTTCACACAGGCTAAACCCACAGATCCTTCAGGCCCAAAACAGACATCCTCTCTCTGTTTTTATCTATGGGGCCTTCTTTTTCAAAAAGAGCTCTGCCATTTCCATCTTCTTTGTATCCTGCAACTATGTCCCATATGCTGTACCTAATTATGTTTTCCTCGACTACTGCATAGTTATGCTTTCCTTTGTCCTTGTTCTTCTGTTACAATTTATGCATAAACAGAAAGTCATGTTTACACTTTTTAGTTTGCTATCACAATACACAGAACAATGAACAAAGCAGCCTCTGTAATGTGACCTCTCCCTATCAAGTAGAAAAGAATGATCTCACTGTTACCTTTTGGTTTCCTTTCCTGCTTTGTTTCACTCATTTATGCCTCTGGTCCTGGCTTTTCATACTAAGCCTAAGGCTTCTTAATTGTCAGCAGACAATAAAGCTTTTCCAACTCATTTCTTCACAAATAGGCAACTTACTATAAATAGGCTTTTGATAACTAGCTGGCCAAACATGTCGAACATACAGACACCTAAATTACATATAATAAATTAATACTGTAATTGCCTGGCTCCATGGCATCCCGTGTGCCCCCACAGATGCCTGGGCAGGTTCAGTGTTACAGTCAGTGACAAAGGGATTCAGGAAGTGTATCCTATTGCATTCCAGCAGGATTGATTCATGTTCACTGTCGAAGGGTGCCAAGGCAAATACGAGAACAATGGTGAACTCAGGGTTTTTCCTGGGTCGGGGGGAAAGGCAGGAACTCGGGAATGGGGACCAGTGGGAGAGCTCTGGGGGAGTGACCCAAACCAGGACAGGTCATTCCAAAGAGCAGCGCACCCCGCGGGGAGCCCCTCTGGTCACCCCAACACAGTATATGTTCACTGGCCACCACAGTAAATTATCTCCAATTGAATACAGTGATGTGTCTTCCAAAAACCCCTTTCAACTGTAGTAGAATCATAAAAAGGTTTGGTTTGGAAATGTCGTGGTTTGACTAAGTGTCAAGTACACGAAATCTGTTATTTTTCATAAGAGGAAAATAAGAAAATACTGAGGAAAACTAGAGAGCTGCAAGGCAAATCAGGTTGAAATTTAAACAGCTGCTGTACAAAGAAAAAGTTTACTACTAACAGAATTAAAAAATAAAAAAAAAAGAAATAACAAGAAATTAAAGCAAACCTCCCCTCTCTTCTAGCACTTCCCTCCTTTTACCCAACTTGCACAAAGGATAACAGAACATGGGATTGTAGTCAGTGTTGCAGTTCTTGAAAAGTCTTTTTCTTATGCTTAAGGAAAAAGGGTTTCTTCTGCTTCACATGGTTCCCAAACTGCCACCAACAGTAGACCTGCCCAGAAAGAAACAATCTGCTGTGGTGTAAAACATCTCTTCTATGAAAAAATCTTACAGTTCCTTCACACTGCCAGACGTGGGCCATCACGTGGGGTTATTAATCTTTTTAAGGATGAGTTGTTTTCGCCTGAATACAAAGGCTTTCATAGCCACAAGTCTCTCAAAGCCCCTCACTGCTTCTGTATAGCCTGGCATAGGCACTCTTCACAATCTTCACGGGACACACGTGAATTCTCCATTCCCCCAGGTACTTCAAATTGATTAAAGAGACAAACAGTTTGTGATACTACAGCTTCTTACCACGGCATGCAAGAAGGTTTTTTAAGCTACGCGGCACCGCCCTCTTTTCTCCCGTCGCCATTTTGAAACACAGTTTTAAACACTTGAATATTAAGATTTTAGTTAAAGGTTAGCTATGTTGAAATTAGTTACAATAAACCTAATATGCAAATCCAGCTGGGGTTAATTAAGGAAATTAATGATTAGCTAGAGAGTAAAGCTTAGAATAAGTTTAAGAAGTAAGTAACTGATTGCCTGTCATTTTATTTTTCAGCTGCACTTATAATGAGAAACAGAAAACACTGATTATAGATGACAAAAAGCCTATTCAAAAGTAATGAAGGGAGGAACTGGAGGTCCACCAAGGGTAATATGTATTGTCAAAAACCAGAAAGGTAGAAAGGTCAAAAAGAGGAAGAAGAGATTTACTTCATCAGGTGGGGCTTCTTCCCAAATACATTGTCCACTGACTCAATTCAGGGAACAAACCATGCATGCTTACTTTTCAGCTAATTACCGTACAGAGTGGAGAATGGGAGGTGCCACTGTTATAAATACACATTTGTATTTTGAATATTTAAAACTGTTGTAGATAAATAGACTCTGTATTGTTTTAGAATGGCGCGCTGCGTATGAGGAAAGATCTCTGCGGTTGCCCAGCTCTCCATTAAACATACACTTTCCAACTCTAAACTGTTAGAGAGTCCTTGTCTGTTTTAGTTGGATACCAATACTAGATCTATGCTCATATTTTAGTAAATCAATTTCCAGCTCCGTCTCACATGACTCACTTTCTCTTTCTCTCTGACTCTGAAGCTGCCATGTTGAGAAGTGTTCTTGTTCTGGCTTTACAGTGGAGAAGGCCTCGCTCCCTTTGTGCTGCTGGCTGCAGGGTGTCTTCATTTTGGCACGAAGTGTGCTGGCTGCAGACAGGAGGCTCCACCGGCTCCCGTTGGCTCCACCGGCTCCGCGTGGAGAGGAGAGGGACCTGCTGGTGCCGAGAATCCGCGCCGGATGGGTTTAGCTGTGCGGCAGCCCATGGCTGGCTTTAGCTGCCTGCGGCCCTGGCACAGTTCCCCCGCCAGCGACCCAGGGTCCGTGCCACGGCTTTGGGAAAAGGGGAAGGGGGCAGGGTGCCCGGACTGGCCCGGCGAGGCCCGGAAGCTCAGAGTCCTCCTCACCTTCCAGCAGGCGAGCTGGAACGAAAAGGGAATTCCTGCCTTTGTGTGCAGTTTAACTACGTAAATTGAGAGAAGTGTTGTTGGTCTAAAAGACGGTCTATCACCCTCTACAGGAAGGGACCTTTAAACATCATCTAGTCCAACCCTGCTGTAACGAGCAGGGACACCTTTCACTAAATCAGGTTCCACTAGTAGAAGTTCTCTTGTGAAAATTTAGAATTTTTTGACAGTATAGTGCATTTAATATTTTTATTGCCCAGATTTTTGACAGAATGCAGATAATTAATCTTTGTTGTGTCTGACCTAATCTGGGGGCTTCAGAGCTCGGCAATGAAAACCTACAAAAAATAGTGAGTCACCATGTTGTATAGTGTATGTAGAAGGTTGTGAGGAGCCAATTTAATTTTGATTTCTATCTCAACTCTGGTTGTCAGAGGCAGGTGGGGAGGGGTTGCACATGTGCCACTTGCGGGAAGCAACCAGGAGAAGATGGGGGAAAGCCTTGTCTCTGGGGAGACTTTGGCTGGCAACCAGTTCATATCTCACATGGGACAAGCAGTCAGCAGGAGACCACCAAGGACACTGCAGCCTCCAGGAAGTTTCTGCAGTCAGATGGAGAAAGGTCTCCACCAATGGACTGCAGTGGAAGGCTGGACTGGGCCAGTGGTCTCCTGTCAGCAGGCGGACTTTGGGAGGAGCCAGGGGGCACAAAAGTAGCGGACTCACAAGGTCTGTTTGTCTTTTGGTTCTGGTCTTTTGGTCATCTGCTTCTTGCCCTGGCTGTAGCAATCCTACATAGACATGAAGTCACATTTCAAGGAACTACAACTACTTTCTCGTCTCTATCATCTGACTCTTACTGCCTTACCAGGAGCAAAACACAGGGGCTTTGCATCAGTCTGTACCAGTCACTGATGTCATGGAGTAATGTGAGATACTGTGCAACTTCTGTTCTCTTCAGCAGTGAGAGTATAAATATGGCTTTAATTTTTCAGAAAAGATAAGGACCATGACCTTTAACATTCTTCTTAAAAGAATCCCTGTGGAAGGGTAGGAAACAGGACAAGCATATACATTATTTTTCTCTGATACTCCTGAGTCAAATGTCGGTTTTATCTATGTGAAAAACTGAGTGGATGTATCTTCAAAAAATCTCTCCTGTCCCATACTAAACTCATTCCAGCTTTTAGCACCAGACATCTTCTTTGGCATGGAGCTCCACAGCTGCAGCACCCACTGAATGAAAGAGTACATTCTAGAATTTTTGTGTATTTTTTGATGTCATTTAATTTTTCTACTGAAAAATAATAAAACCATATTGTGCCTCTTAACCTTAGTTCCGTGCTGGTATGTAACTGGACTATGGATTTGGATTCCTCTTAAGGGAATATGGTCATGTTTTAATTTAGGATACATTATGTATTGCCAGTCATGGCAGAATAATTGAACAAAGGTGAATCTTACAATTTACAATGGTGAAATATTTCACAAAAATTAAATTACCCAATTATATTGAAACATCATGTTTTGAATACTTAATTTCTGAAAACAACTTTATTTTGCTTTTTTTGGGGGATGAAACTGAAAATTTTGTACGAAGTCCAAAATTCTTATTCCAGTGTTTCAGAAACTGTTCAATGTACAAGGCAGCTTAAGGGAAGCTATCTCACAAGAGAAATATAACTTAAATGGAAGTACTGCTGCACTAAAACAGGATGTTATTCATTTCACAGCAGTGAGCATGCAGGCAAGAAAAGAAATGTTTAAGAATTTTGCCAAAAATTTCAGTCAAAACAATAGAGTACACAAATAATGCCCATGAAGTATAATTACAGTTGATCTCTAAAACTGTGTTTAGGAAGTATAGGCAGCTGTCTGTGTGACTGGAGTGTAGCCCAATTTGTCTAGTGTTACAAGTGGATAGAGGGAAATACATGGCGTATTTTAATGCCAGACCATCTCTCCTGGGAATAGAAACATGAAAATGAAATTCCACAGCTTTATAAATCTTTGACATGTCTCAGTAAACTGCTCCAGTATAATTCATCTAGTCAGTAGACTGTAGTGTTTACTGTTTTCCGCCAAAGTCTTCAGCATTCACACCAGTTATGCACATTCCACATAAACAGTCAGTTTGAATCCATTTTTAAGCTGAAATCAGTAAATCTGCTTCTCAAAATTAGAGAGCCCAAGAAGATAAGAATGTTTATGAAGCCTACCTTGTTATCTTGATCTTGGTTGTGCAGTCCAGGGCAGATTCTTCAGCCCTTAAAATACTAATTTTGAATAGACAGATATGGTATGTACACATTATAGTATTATATGTGTATATAAATACATATATATATATGTATACTCTGCAAAGATAAGCTTAAGTATACATATACAAATATTTATTCTTGGAAAGAATAAATAATGTGTCTATAAATAAGAAACCAAAATGTGAGTCAGCATTTTATTTTGGATATTAGATAGTCAAAACTACATACAAGATATTGTACAAGATCCAAATGTAATTGATAACATCAAAGGCAAAACATATTTCATAAATTTTCATCATTGGAACAATTTCCTTTCTCTTTTCATATGAAAAACTGAAATGGTGAAATGTTACTGCTAGTTTTATATGTCTGGGCTGTATACTGAATCATACTGACTAAAAGCTCTTGTCTTTATCCACCATAAATTTCACACATTCACACTCTTGAATTACAGCGATAATGAAAATCCTATTGTATCATGCTCAGTTAGTTGGTTATTTTGATTGTCTCTTAGGTGAAATGTGTATGTGTGTGCGTACCAAAAAATTTTGATGTGCTAGTTTTGGCTGGTATAATTTTCATCACAGTGGGTAGTAAGGGGCTGTGCTTTGGCTTTGTGGTGCAAACAGTGTTGACAACACAGGGATGGTTTTGTTATTGTTGAGCAGGGCTTGCACTGATCCAAGAGCTTTTTTCTCACCCCACCAGTGAGCAGGCTGGGGGTGCACAAGGAGCTGGGAGGGGATGCAGCTGGGACAGGTAACCCCAACTGACCAAAGGGATATTCCAGACCAAATGATGATGGTAATGTGAATAAGGAAGAAGGGGAGATTTCAGAGAGATGACAGTTGTCTTCCCAAGTCACGGGGCACTGCTCTGCTGGAGATGGCTGAATGCCTGCCTGCTGATGGGAGCAGGTGAATGAATTTCTTGGTTTGCTTTGCTTGCACATGTGACTTCTACACTCCCTATTAAACTGTCTTTGTCCCAAGGGATAAGTTATCCCACTTTTACCCTTCCAGTTCTCTCCCCTGTCTCACTGGTGGGGAGTGAGTGAGTGGGGCTGAACTGGGGCTGGGTATACTATCCACGACAGATGTACATCCTGTCAGGAATCTACAAATGTTTACATTGTAAGCATATAAAAAATATCTAACATTAAAAAACAATATTCTAAAATTGAAAGCTATTTGGGGAATTTCAAGTCTTTAAGAGGCAATTTTTTCCAAACTACAGTTTGATTTTTCTCTTTCAACAAAATAAATCAAGAAAATCTCTGCTGATTGTGTCACCAAGGTTATAATCAGTGTGAAATGAGAGCAGTTTTGCAGTCTAGCCAGATGACAGCTTTGGCATACATTCATAGAATAGGTTGTGTGAAGCCAGGAGTGTCATCTTCCAGTGATTATTAAATAGGTCTTTAGCAAACAGTCTGATCACTTCTAAACTTCCTCTCTAACTAATTCACTTAATTTTGTTTGTCTGTTTGTTTTAGAAATGTAGATGGAAGTGTGTGGAGCAGTTATTAAAAGCAGTTCTTAATTAGAAAATGTTATTGGATGCAATTTCAGAACAGCAGTCTTAAGCCCAGACATATGCTTTCCACCACAGGAGCCATCCTACTGTTTGTAACACATGGAGAAAATTCACTGCTTAGCATCCTAAAGGTTTCCTTGCTCATTTCCAATAAAGGCTACAACTTGACACCCAAAATTTGCTAAGTGTTGCCTTTCAGTGCAGTGATTAAGAGTGAGGGTTGTTCTGTATCTTTCTAAGATGCGTAATTGAAATGCAAACATATTTTGAATTAAATGGCATGGCTGTTTCAGAGTAGCAGAAATATCAGCCATCGTTATTTGGGATGCAGCCATTTGTGAATCATTGTTTTCACTGCATAATAACACTGATATGGTTGTTTTAGTTATTCTGCTTGAATTTGTTCCCATTTGTTTCAGTCGTCTTCTTCCCACTGCTCTTTTTCAAATATTTCTCAGTCTTGGATTTTTTCTTTGCTGAAATTTGTCCTCCCATGAGCTTTATTTCTGACTTTTATTATATTTACTTCTTCTTTCTTAAAGCTGTGTCAGTTCTTTCAATGTCCTTTTTTCTTTTTTTTAAATTTGTTTTTCTCTGTAATAAATCCTGCTTTTCAACTTTTCGCCCTCACTTATGCCACATTGTTGGCAGAATTCATCCCTTTCCTTGCTTTCTATTTGCCTGCTAGTTCCTCCAATTAACAATCTTGTGCTTATATTTTCATGTTTTTCACATTCCTAGTTGTCCTATGTGAAGTTAATCCAGAAAAACATCATTTAGTATAGTGCCTGGCAGCAAAAGAAAGCTGATTGAAAAACAGTGATATTTTGCCCACATATGCCCGCTCTATTTTTTGTATCCCTGGGCAATCTGGGAGGACAAGAAGGATGCCATGAAATTGGTCATTTTCCCTGTAGTTCTGGATTGATGTATTTCTTGATGGAGAACAACTGGTTTAACACTATTTGGAAACAGGTCATTTGTTTGGGAGAGGCTCCACACTTACGTCATCCAGTGCTTCATGCAGTTCTTATAGCCAGGCTCTCGTCTGCATCTGAAGTTTTGCACAGGAACAAACTCAGCTAAGGAGCAGAAATAAGAGGAGTCCTCAGGCCTGAAAGTATGTTGCTCTTTGCAAGATTCTGTACTTCAGCCTCATGAATATTGATAGTGTGTAATTATTTTTTCTGTTTAAGTGAAGCACAGAAATGCTGTGTTACATTTTCTTATATGCATTAACACACATTTGCTCAGAAGTTGTTTGTATTACATTTTGACACAAAGACGAACAATTTACAGTATCACTGGGGAACACTTACAGTGTTGACATTGTAAGGATGAAAATGTAGACTGCAAGTAGTGGAAATTTTGAAGCTGTAAATTGAAAAAAAAAAAAAAAAATAGTGTTAAATCTAACAAACTCCTGGACTGAAACATTGTCGTCTCATTCCTTCCTTCAGTCTTCCATAACCCCGAATGAATACCGTTCATTTATCCTGCTACCATCGTAGTAATTTCTCATCTTTAAAACTTGCGGGAACACAGGACCCCTGAACAACGAACCAATTTGATTTGCATATGCAAGAGTCTATTTATTGTTTACATTACTCAGTTCTTACACATTTCTGCAGCTGTAGTTCACACGATCATGCATGACCCGATTGGGTCCTCCGTATTGTCCATGTGCCCTGCATGCACCTTTCAGAAAACCTGATTGGTTCTAGTCCGAGATGGTACAGTCCTTCTTTATCTACTTTCTTGCTGTCTTGTTATTCTGTTTTCCAACATCTTCTTTCCCAATTTAGCACTGCTTGCATTCCAGCAGCTCTGATAAGGGTAACTGAAGATAACTTTGCTGGAGCACCCTGACAGGATTCTCGTGCCTTACAACAAAGCCTTTTAAGAATGTAAAATTGATCAAATGCATAATTCTAAATTCAGTTAAAATAAAAAAAAAAAGGAAAACAAAACAAGAACAAAAACCCCCAAAACAAACAAACCAAAACCAAATCAACCAACCAACCAATCAAAAATCCAAAACAGAACAAAACAGAAACCAACCCAGCATGTTATGAAATCATTTTAACTTATCTAAGCTTGTTCAGCTTCCTTCTCTAGCACACCTTCAACCTTTCACCATTTGCTGCATATCACCACAATATATCCTTCTAAATCATTATCACCACTTGTCAAAGCTGGCATGAAATAGTTTGCAAGGTTTCTGGTTTGATTTTAAGGAATTAGAAGCATTCGCCCTGTTATTTATTCAGAGCTTTTCTGCAGAAAATGTACATATTCTAGCATCTACAGAATGCTTCCTGGGTAGCTTGGAGTACAGGCAGCTGGGATACTACAGTGTCATCCAGATTAAAGTTACCTATATTATCAATCAGAAAGAAGTTAGTTAACTAAGCCTACTGTGGAGTGTGTTAGATATAGTCAATTAAGGCAGACTGAACCTCTGTGATTTTTCCTAATGGCAAACCTAATTCACTAAGGTATATTTGCCATCTTCTAATTTCTCTGAAGTACAGAATTTGTGATTTACCTGGAATTTTGTTTTGCCAATGACCAACGCGAATGCATGTCTTCTGTCTCATTGAACATGGGGAGAAAAGATCAAAATTTTGCATTGCCTGAGGTGCCTGAGGTGCAAACCTTTTCAATGGGTACATCATTATAATGCACTGCAATTACCTTGCAGTTGCATTGCATTGTAGTTTCTCAGTATGTGATCACTGCAGAACATAATGAGACGATTATTCACTATAGAGCCTAAGGGAGGCATGACGACAATACAGAAAATTATCTCCACCACAGATGCACTGAAGAGCTGTCACTTTTAGTAGGCCAATAGAAAATAAGAGGTTTGGACAAGTACAGAACTGAATCATTTACCTTTGAAGTGGTTATTCCTCCATGTCAATTTTGCATTTTTTTTTTAATCTTAATTCAAGTCTCATGCTGAATTTGCTAATATTTTCAAAGCCAGAACCAAGGAAAGATGATAAAGAAAGATA
The DNA here is from genome assembly GCA_026261815.1 of Monarcha castaneiventris obscurior. Classification (NCBI taxonomy): domain Eukaryota; kingdom Metazoa; phylum Chordata; class Aves; order Passeriformes; family Monarchidae; genus Monarcha; species Monarcha castaneiventris. The sequence goes on from JAMPIT010000635.1 coordinate 3,126,352, forward strand.
GCTAAATTCTATTTTTCACAAGCTATCTCTGTAAGGAATCTTGCCTTGTAACTGTCTGATATATAACAGTCCCAAAGACCATTTGGAGAGTCCTTGAAGTCTCACCATACCACCTCAATCAACAAGAACAACAACAACCCAAAAAAACCACACCCAAAACAAGCAAACAAATTAACAACCCAACCAACCAGCCAACAAAAAAAAAACCCACCCAAAAACCTGAACAGTTAGAAATATTAAAAAAAAAAAAAAAAGAAATTTAGAGGTTAGAGCTGTTCAAGACATTTAGCAATGTAAACTTTTTCACACCAAACATGGTTACTTGATATTTTCTGTTGTTGCTTTAGCCACAGTTTTCCTTAGTTCCTTCTGGCTTTTCCAAATCAGACAAATCCACTTTCTCTTTTTGATGCCAGTAGCTTCACTAGCTTTAGCAAAGAGCTGCAGAGTGGGGGTTTCTGAAGTTACTGCCAGCTCTGTTCACTGTAGTGCACCCATGCAATCAAGAACCATTAATTCATTTTACATTATTGTTTAGTTTGTGGTGTTCTTGTATAAGATATTATTTGCTTCCAGCTAACTGAAGAAAGAGACGACACCTCACAGTTAATTCTTACAATGGTAGAGGGAAGTAACCAAGTCCATAGGACAGGTAAGGGAATAGCCTTCTGCCTTGGTTGATTCCCAACAAACACAAGACATAGTGCCGTGCTAACCACAGCTGCCACTACTGCTGATGCATTTGCTGCCACAGTTGCTCTCACCCCTGCTACTCCTTCATCTACATTTACTGCCTGAGATGAAAACTTGTTAAAATCACTGAAGATTTTACTTTGCACATCAAGTTTGCAGGTCAGCTGTCAGAGGCTTTGAAGTGTACACTATTTCTGCAGTTAAAGCAGCATCTTTTTCTTCTTCACCCCCCTGGTTTACAGTATTTTCTTGACAGAATATTTTAAATTATTTTCTTTCTTGCCTATATATATATATATATATATATATATATATTTTTTTTTTTCCCATCCTTATTCTGTTTCATTATAAGTGGTCTTTTTCTCTCTCCCTGAATTTCTTGTTTTAGGGAAATTAATACCCTTCTTATGATTTCACCTCCAAACAAAATTATGTATGCACTCATGTTAGTGTTTACAGTTTCCTATACAGGCCAAAACCAAGGAACACAATTAAAAGTCATGATAAATATTGTTAATAATCATATTCTGCAGTATTTTTGAGAGACCTTTGTTTACTTAACAGTAGATAACAGTCAGACTAGTATCAATTGTTCAAGTAAAATTTTTATATCTGCGAGCCTTCTGCCACTGCCTCACTGTTTTCAAAACTACCTATATGTTTCAAAAAATGGGTCTATAAAAGGTTACCTGGTGACTACAGTAGAATAGTTCAGAGATTAACTCATACCCTGGTCATAGTTTAGGCATTTCATATTTATGAGTTCAGCATGATCCCACCAGCCTTCTCTCATATGGATCTGGTATGACCATGATATTCATTCAGTGTTTGTTTTTATTAATGCTCTGAAGAACTGCTCACTATCTGAACTGATGAACTGATTTATGGCCAGCTGCCCTCAGTCCTGCCCTGAGATAGCACAAGATACCTACAGAGAACACTGAAAAGAGGGATGTTTTTTGGGTAAGAACTCCCTTTTATGTGCTGCAAAACCTAGTTTCCTCTGTTGTGAAAGAATGAGAAAGAAGTTGTTTTCCTAAAAATATCCTGGAATAGAAATATCACCTACCTCTTGTAGACTGCACATCCCAAAATTCTGTGTCTGCTTTCCCTCAGTGAAGGACATCCTAATGGTTGCAAAGCCTCCACTGGAGATTTGCAGCTCTGTATATAGTAATTTCTCACACCATAAGTTTATATTCATCATCTCTCAGAAGCATATGAGGTTTCGGTCTGTTTTGAATGCCACAGTGTCAGAGACATCAATCAAAACTGATAGCATCAATCATGCTGCTGCAAAGGAGTTGGATGGCATCTGCCAAAATGCTTTACTTACAGTACTGTACCAGAATTTTGATGAATAAGGACACTGGTTTTCTCAATAGCAATTAATCATGACTTCTCTTAATGCATCATGTTTTTAAAGGCATAATACAAAGCTAATAAAAAGGTTAACTTCTATTCTTCATTCAGCTGAAGTCAAGGAAGATATTCTGAATGCAAAATGGCACAAGAGAGAAGATAAACCAGATTATTCTAAATCAGTTTTACAAGTGCAATGGCTTTCATTAAGGTATTTCATTTTTAACATACCACTGTTAACCATGTTAGTATTAATTCCATAACAAAACAAAATAAAAAACCTTAAAAGCAATTAGAAATGGAAAACAAGCACTTCTCTTTTTTTTCCATTTTAGCTAAAATTGTGTCTGGGGACAGAATTTTTCTCAGGAAAAGTAAAAGCAGGATTTATTTGTTTCTGTAATTAGAAAGATATATGCCAATTTAGGCTCCATCCTACCATAAGCTTGGCTACTGACTCACTTATGTCAGCCAAATAGGTTTTATTAGGCTCATTAAGTATATAATAAACTTATGAAATTCATAGCCACAAAATATAATCAACGTTCAGGCATCTAGAGTTTTCCTGTAAAATTAAGTATTCAATGGATAAAAAGATTCTCTATTCACACAGCTCGATAAAAAAATTAGATTTTATAGAAGTGTATGAAGGATATAAAACTTTCATGCTTGCATCATTACAGATATGCCTACCATATCTAAACAATATGGAATTGCCATAGTATAGGCAATTTTGCTGCTCCTAATACAAAGCCAATTTGCATATACACTTGGTAATATAGAGCTAACTTTTTTCTTTTTATCTTTGAGCTAGTTTGTTCTGTGTTTAATAAAGTTTCTTTTTATCTATGTCAGGAATCTTCGTTACTCATCTAACTATGCATTAAATTACTTTGTATACTATTGGTCACATTTCTGATCAGAGAGAAATTACTACATTAAATGAATTGTTCTGAAGAAGAATATAAATACAAGTCTATTATAAGATAGAACTAATAGGAAACATTTTCAACTATTCAGAAAAAACAGAACTTCAGTGGCAGTATTAATAATAAAAATAATAATCTCACATTGAACAAAACCTATACAAATAAAAATGGTAGTGGCTAGCAATTTTTTTTCAGGTTTTGCCAGCAACCTCAGCACCCAGATGCTAAGCACTGGAAAATATTTATTCCAACAGCAGCATCTGGTACTTTGGCAGACTCCATAAGAAATTTTGTTTTACAGTTCTAAACGTGCTTCTGGGTCTATTACCTGGTTAATCTGATGGGCTGACTTGTTCTCCTGGATGCCATATGCCAGGAGCTAGAGAGGCAGTGAACTGTTTGCCCATCATACTTGCATTAAAATGCAGATTGAAAAAATCTGCTGAAAATTATGCACTTTACTACAGTAAAGCTTATGATGATGAGTGACTTGCCTTAAAATAGTGCCAAAAGGCTGCCAGATCATCAAGAGCCAAGGCTGGTAGGCGCAATGCCAACCAGGTAATGTTTCAAAATTTGTCACTGGATACTTAGTCTCTATTGTTTTAGCATTTCTTTTGGTTGGCTGGCTGGTTGGTTTGGTTGTTGTGGGGTTTGGGGTTTTTTGTTCGTTTGCCTGGGGGGTTTGTTGTTGTTGGGTTTTCTTTCCTTCTGTACGCATGAAGGTAACTTCAGATAGAAAAGGAAATATTTTAAGAGGAGCAGGAAAAAAATAAGATGCCTGTATTTCTTTTTAAAATAACTACAAGGGCTAAAGGTGGACATACCAATGAATTGCTGACTCCTTTAAAGTCAGAGCATAAAATGTAAATATTAACCAACTGGAAACCATGTGAAACTATTGCTCAGGATTTTCAGCATTATTCCTTATTCAAATTATTGAATTTGTGAGTAGGCAGCCTTCCAGTAAAAATGGCTTGTTATCAGCTTTCAAAAAGGTGAATGGATATCCAACGTTAGGAACAAAGTTTTTAAACACTCTAGTTATATAGAACTGGGATAGCAGGTTGATGTAAAAATATATATCCCAAATAACCCAGAGTCTGGAAAAGAGTAGTGTGCTGTAGTAAGAAGGAATATTAGATGAGGTGTTGTGCAGATTTTTCCACTGAATGTGTGTGTTTTCACAGGCAGATTTTTTTTGATCCATCACCAGTTTTCATAAGTGTAATTTCTTGCCAAGAAGGAGCTCATAAAATGCAAATTACACATGCATTTTTCGCAACAATATTCCCTGTGGAAATAAAACTTTCCAAGAGTCAATAAAAGTATAAAGTGAAGCCCCCCAAGTAAAAAGAACTATTATAGAAGGCATTACTACCTTATTCTGTGTCTAAATATTCCAACCTTTGAAGCACTTCAATGCCCTTACAGAAAAACTAGACGTTAAAGATTAAGTCCATTAATATCTTCAGAACTCTGCTTGAAAATGTCTGAATAGGTCAAACACATCTGGAATTGACAGGCAAGAAAAAAAGTTTGCACCTTGAGTAGGCCTGTTATTTTGAAAAGCTATGGAACTAGTTCACCATTTAGGACAAACAGAAATTTACCTATCTATATTGGTAAGATCTTGAGAAGAAATATCTTCTCTTCATTAGTTGCATGCAGACCTGTTCTCACTACTCTCATAACGATTATTCACAGCAAATTAAGACTTTTGTCCAACTGTGTCTTGTATAAGATTTCTGAAAATAAACCATAGTGCTGGCTGTCTGCTCCTCCTAGCTTTGAACTACTAAAGGTCTACTTGTTCCTAACTGAGCATAAGGCACTGCAGCATGACACTGAAATTGTTCTCAGCTGTATTCAGATTGTCAGACCATTTACCTCCACACATTCATTACACGGGGCATTTCCCACTGCAGAGCTTTACAGTTCTGTTAGCTTGAAGCTTTTCAACTAGTCACTTTAGATTATGAGCCAGGTCATAATAATCATCAGGAAAGGTGATGGCTGATCATAATTTATTAAAATTAAAATTTAAAAATATTTAAAATACAAAAAAAAAGGAAAAAAGATAGGAGTTGTTTTGTGACTAACAAGTTATGAAGAGTGTTCTCCATTTTCAAGTCTCGCAGTGCCACTGACCCCACTTCTGAAAGAGCAGATGTTCCAGACAAGTCTCTTCCTATGGCTGACCTCTGGGACATTTCCTGCTAAAGTTTCCCCTAGTGTCTAACAGAACATGTAAGTTTATGCATCAGGTTTTTTTTTCTTAGTGGAAGCAGAAAGTTGAGTCTTTCTATCACCTTAATCCTAAATTTTACAAACTTCGTAGTATCATCATATTTTCATGATCTCTTTGGCAAATTCATCTGAAATTAACCATGACTAAGAGCAGGAAGTCTCATATATATAAGCGATTTGATTTTGTACACTTTTCTTCACACAGATGGGCCAAAAATAAGCAATGTGAAGCTTGGAGGGGTGGATGCTAGGCATGGTAAAGGAGGGAGGAGATGTCATTTTCAGTGACATTTTAGCTTGTATGATTAAAGAATTTAGAGTGCCAAATCCTTACAAATTTGTAGACCATCCTAAAGTCATAGCTGAAATAACCTGAAAAAAGCCAACCTCCTCTCAGTTCCCAAAAAATGCCATCATCAGATTTATCAGTGAATGAGAAAACAGAAGGTCTTATTAATAATCCTAGTCTGTCATATTATGCATGCTGCTGCATGTCCTGTTGTGTATTCTTGGTAGGGATTTATCCATCTTGTCTCTAAAACAGACGGTAGGGGGGTTGCATGATGTCAGTTCTCAGTATTCTTTTTGTTCAGTATCTCATGCATTAAGATAGAACTGAAGTTCAATTAGAAACTTGACACATTTGGAAACTTTTCAAACTTGCAGTCCAGAGAAAATACTCAAAATGCATAAATAGATGCTTGGATAAATTCTTCAAAAGCTGTAGGAGTTTTGTGGAACTGGAGAGAAAGGAAAGCAAAGATCATTTACAATGAAGGAAGTTGCCATGATGTATCTCAAAGCACATACCACAACAGATGTTGCTAATGGAGAGAAGTTGTAGGCAGAGAGGCACAAGGCTCTTGGCTGCCCCATGCTAAACCCATGTTATACATGGCCTCTTTTTATACTTTCTTCAAGTCAATGTTTTGCCAGACACAGAAATTTTGCATTCACACAGCCCCAGCATAAATATAATTTTCAACTCAAGACTATTTATGAAATAAGATCATAAAACTAATTTTACCCATAAGAAATGCATGAGGTGTGTATCACTTTTCATTGCTTCAGAGCTGCACAGTTATGAGACAGTAATAGTGTAACAGTGACATTACATGGGAACTTAAACATACTCTAAAGGCTTTTACAAAAATGAAAAGTTAAAAAGTCATGGAAATTACAGATTTCATAACACCTCTGTCTTAATCCAGTTAAAACCTTACTTCTGTAATACTGGAGAAGATGAGATATCTCCTTTTTTTTTTTTATTTGGTTTTGGTTTTGGGCTTTTTTAATGCCAAGACAATTCTAAACAGCAAGTACAGTGGCATAGGTAGCTCCTTGGAATTCCTTCTTTTAGAGTTTCACCATTCAAGTGAGGAAGTAAATACAGCACCTCTGAAGATTACAGCGCTTTTTAAAATCCTGGTTGATGAGTGGATTTCATTTCTTCACACCTGTTTGATTTATAATGTATAAAAGCATCAAGATGTTGAACTGTTTCCTTCATGAGAAATTGCAGTGATATAAGAAAATGTAACTCATGAAAGCTTTGGTGTGCCAAGCATGAAATAATTGAATAAAATGTTAAATCACTACTGCAGAAGAAATTCAGCAGAGTGCAGAGGGCCAGTCTTGGATCCATGCATCAGTTGACTCCAACAGAAGTATCATTTTGAAGTCCTGTGTATGATGACAGCTTTACCACTCACACTGGAGGAAAAGCATTCTCTACACATCAGGCTCGAGTGAGTCAGTCCTTCCTCAGTCCCAGATACTAGACATTTGTAATGTGATCTAATCTAGTTGTCTGAGCTTTTTTTTTTTTTTTTTTTTTTTGAGGGGTTTTTTTCTTTGGTAATCAGTGAAATAAGATGGATAGCAACAGAGTAAAGAACATTAACATTTAAAAATGGTAGTGCAAATCTCCTGGGAATTTTAGTTCTTAGATATAAGATACCCTGGAAGGGGAATATATACCTACTTCTCTATAACTGGTTAGGCATGTCAAATCACTCTTCTCATTCTGACAAATTTTGCTTGCCCCTTGAACAAATGTAAGATTTCAAATATAGTTTAAAAATATGCAATGAGTTCACAGGAAGTAAACTAGTTAATAACAGTTGTATGGTTTTGGGGATTTTTCTGTATGCTCAACTTAGTAAAACACTTGCAAGTTTCACATACTGATTTATCTTTTAAATTATCTAGGGTTTGTCCCAGATTGGTATCAAGACTTTCATATGATCAGATATTAAGCAGAACTCCAGATCTTTCAGTTTTGAGGAAACCCAGAGTGACATCACATAGCAGTTATCTTTCTCCTTGACAGCAATAATATTGAAAAAAAAGAAAGGATTTTGAATGAAACTTTGCATAATTTATATTATTCCATTTTAATTGATTACACTGTGAAAATTACTTTTCAGTCTTGACCTGCGGAAAGTCATCTAAGATTGCAATAGATGTCCAAGATATCTGGAGAATACTAATACTGCCTCATGAAACATGATGGGGAACAAGTGAAGTACAAAACATACCATCTCCTCTCCAAACCTATACAGACTTCCAATTAAAAAATTCATACAGAGTTACTTTATCTTCTTGTTATTAAAGACCATTCCTCAAAATGGCAAATGATACCTGAAGACATAAGGGGTGTCATATTACTCTGGATTTATTCAGGAGTGGCTGAACATCTGCAGAATCAGAGGCCTTATAGAAGTCATTGTGTCCCTTAAAATATTCTGACAGTCTGTCCAGGAACTCATATAAACTCAATTTTGAATGAATCACTGAAATAGATAATATTCTAAAACCAAATATATCATTTTACACAGAAAAAAATCATATTTGAATGGAGTTTTGGCCATCGTTGGCTTGATATCATTTATATAAGTTCCATTCCCAGTGGAAAAGGCTTAGTAAGCAAGAAAAAATGAAGAATTTACAGAAAAAAAAAAATTTAGTCCCCTCAAAAACCAAGAAAGGTATCTGGTTTTGGTGTGACAGGGGAGACTTACTATTTGGTGTGGCAGAAAAGAATATCACCATTAGCTTGTGCAACTGTTTACATAAACTCTGTGCATCATGGACTTCAGATAATTGCATAGCAACTAGGATTGTGTATCTTGATCGTGATATCACACTTTACCATAGTGCAATTACAGGAGTAATTAAAGTTATGCAGGTATAAGGTGCCCTCAAGCAGTCAGGGGAAAACCTTTTATTTGTACTGCATCTCATGTTAACTTTCTGAGTTTCTGTTAATATCTTTTGAGCATCATTTTTGTGGCATATATATGTGAAAAAAAAATAATAAAGTAATGTTTCTCCTGAAAGGGTAATGTCATAATAAATGTCAGTGCATTGGTAGTAGTTTTGTCTGTTCATGATTACAACATGACTATTCTCCACTGGAAACAAGTCCCTGGAAATGAAAACTCATGCTGTTCTATCCCAAATTAACCAGAAAAAGTGAACATAATTGGAGAACAGAACAGCCTACCAAGGGAGGTAACCAAAAAAATCAGCATTGCTGAAGACACTCAGGACATTAGTCGTTGAGTGACCTTGTGAAACACAAGGATTCACACTGGCTGACTGGTACACATCATGCTACTGCCATTGACACAACTTACATAGTTCTCAATTTTGATTTTTAAAATCAGTATGAAATTATTTGATCTATCTTTTTACTTTGAATAAACTTTTAAAACTTGCAAGGCTTGATACTACAACTGAGCTGAGATGGAATGAGAAGAAGGGGAGGTCTTAGTTTCAGCTTTCATTCCAAACCTGTAGAATGTTGCTTGCTTGATCCATATCCATATACGGAAATATTTCTGCCAGTATACAGATACCTGATAGTAAAATAGTCTCCTTAACTTAGGCTAAAATTAATATGTAAAACTAATTCTGATGTAAGTGTCTGTATTTTAAATGGCTGGTGTTAATATAAAGCTCATTCACCTAGACTGTACTTCTCAAGTTTTTTGCATCCTCTGGCATCACCTGAGTGATCCTGATACCTGACAATGGAGTTGTGACCTACATCTTCTCCGGAAGGCTGGAGCCTTCCAGGTTGTTTGTAGAAATGCTTCTTTGAAGCTTTTCACCACCTCTAAATGTAATAAGAAAATCCATGTAAATTTGGCAACAGAAGGTCCTGTTTTTCCTTCTGGGTCCACAAACCATTCAGTATTTTTCTTGTATCTTCCCATTCTGTTTACATAAAAATCATAAAATTGGAGAAAATGAGGCTATTTAATTCCTGGTTGTATAAACCATACTTGCTATTGTTTCACATAATTCTCTCCTCTGTTTTTTATTCCATCAAAGGCTTTAACACCTCATATGTACCCATGTCTTTATTGGCTATCCAGTGAGACTGTGATTATTAGGGAACAGGTCCTTCTGTCATGACTCAAAATCACCACAGATAAGAAAACAGCTGGGGGAAATTCAAAGAAAACACATAGTATCATACATTAATATTCCATGCAATATGACACAAGCAACAATTTTCAGGCTCAAGCTTTCATTTATCTACTTATATGAATATACAAGTATTTGCACACAAATATTCACATATTGAATATTGTGATTTATGGGTATGTTCCTCTAATTCCTGAAATCATCTACATAGCATAAATAAAAATGGTAAAAAGACGTTTTAATTGTCAAGACAGTTACTCTGGTGCAGTATTTTTATAGAATCAGTTCTCATGAAATTTCTGTTTCGATGCTTCTTCCAGGTTTTGTGATTTGCATTCTTTAACTATATCATAGTTCAAGCATAGCATTGATGATTTACCCTTCTAAAATGAAACAGAGGACGGATGGAAGGTACTTGTAAGTTCAGCTGAATTTGTACTTCTTTTTCACTTTGTTTGGTTTGGTTTGGTTTGGTTTGGTTTTTGTTTGTTTTCTGAAGACTGCCATTAACGACTAAATTTTCTTTTAACTAAACAGCTAATATAAGGAATATGACATTCACTTCTGTTAAGCAGCAGTAACTATCTCTTGGGCCACCACATCTTGTGGTTTGTCTTATAAACATTCAATACATTTTAATACCTGTTATTCCTTAGTGTTTCATTCCCAGATGAATAGTCCCTGATTAAAGAGACATGCACAGAGAAAGAAAACTGAAGCTGCTAAATTAAATATCATACTTACCAGTAAGTCTCCATAGGCCTGGATCATATTGTTTTAAAATTATAAATGAGGAATAGACAAGCTTGGAGAAAAAAAAGAAAGTGACCTCTGGAATGTACTGTTTACTAATCCTTTCTCTGTCAAAGATTTGCAAAGAAGTTCTCAGCTAGTCATTTCACTTTTCTCCTTTTCTCTCTCTGGAGAGCTTTTCTCTCTCTGGAGAGCTCTAATAATAAACCTTGACCATTCTCATGCGTGTGAAATATATTTTTCAAACAATATTTCTGTGAAGTTTATAATAAATGCATAAAGTCCTGGTAAAAAAAACCACTCAAAATGTGGTTGACTTGTTTCATTCTTTCAAAGAAAAGGAAAACATGCCTCTGTTTCTTGCTCCCATAGTACCTGTTACCTATTTGCTTACAGAACCAGCTTGTGACAGGTGTAATCTGGGTACTTAATGGTGTTATACATTTTTTTAATGGTATTCTCAGCACCAAAGGTCCTAACTCTGCATGAGAGAGCATTAGATAATCAACTGTACTTTCCCTGAAAAGTGTGCAGATATTTAGCAGCGTGACAGTCATTGACATTAATGGGATTTGGATGGCTAAATAACACTGCACTGACTCAAATACGTATTTCTCACACACTCCAAAGTCATGACACTATTTGTTATAGGGACAATAGAAAGTGGATGGTAAATAACACTTCCTGAAGAATTACTAGTTCTTGGTTCAATAAAATATTTTTCACCTTTCAAGAATTTAGGACCATTTGTATGACTGAATTTTCAGATGTAGTAGGAATGCACTTGGCACAAATGAAGAGCAGTCAAAAGCATAACAATGTAACAGAACATCTTGGGGACGCTTCATATGGCAAGGTTTTGTGACACGTAATTTCCAGAAAACACAGGGTGACATTTATATGACCTAATATTATCCATCCGAAAGCTGAGTTTCTGAATAAAAGCAGACCAAAGAAAAAAAAAAAAAAAAAAAAAAGAAAAAAAAAAAAAGAAAGAAAAGACAGCTTCTTCTGCTTGTTTGAGCAAAAGATCTAGAGTCTCTATCAATTCACCATGAATTTTATAAGTTATCATTATAAAAATAGTCTAACTGTATGGAGAACCTTCAATTAGTCACTGAGGTACCAAAACTTAAGGCACTCTTACTTGTAATAATATTTTTGCTTAATATAAAAAAAAATAGAAAATTATAGTTTTCAAAATTCACTCCTTTCCAGTCTTTATTTTAAGGTCTAGCAAGAGCATGAGAAGTCACTACAAAAGTCTGAAATCATGACACATGTTTTGGTACCACAGTGCCAGTGAGACTTAATTCTTACTCTGAACACATTTGACTGATTTACCGAGTGTCATTTTTCTTCCACAAAGGGAAAAGCATTGTTTAGTCTACTAGAAGAAAAAGACAATTCTTGGTGTCATTGAAAATCAAGTTTTTGAGTAGGTTGTACTGTGAAGAGACTAATGTACATCAAAAGACTCCCACAGGCTGCTGAAAGTGTTAAGACAGTGTCCTTGGCCTGCTTATGACTTACAGGAGGCACAAATGTGGCTTGGGGATTAGGCAGAGAGGCATGGCATGTGCAAATCTTAAGTTGTCAATTAGCATCATTGAATCAGTAGGAGAAACTTCAAGGGCATATTTGTATTGCAAAAGAAAGGATTAAAATAGATAGTCCCTACTGACTATCTCCTAAGATGTACCCTATGTCTGTGATTCATGACACTTGAACAACCACATTTAAACACTTCAATCAAATCATGTCCAGGTTTCACTTGTGTTTAAATGATTGAGAAGTACTGCCCAGAATTAATAAACTGGGTGATAATTATTAATAGACTGGTATTTGTAATGATATTTACTTATTTTTTGATGGAGTTGATTGCATATCACTAACCACAGAGAGAAAGGGAAGCTTCCACAATCTACCTATTTTCTATCAGTCACTGTTGGCCTTTCTTAAGGTGTCTTTTACAGACTCCATATTCCACACAGGTCTTGCCTGCATGCAGAGCTATTATCAAGGGAAAATGTTTGAAATCACTTCTGAATTAAATAAATGCTTCTCAAGTCACATGCAGCCTATAGTGCAAGTCAGTGGCTTTTTCTCTGGCAATGTCAAGTGAAAGACTTTTGCAAAGGCAAATACCAGACATTTCCATTTAATGTCACATTTTTTGGATCAGAGGCTAGCCCAGCTCCATTGCTTCATTTTAGGGAATTTTTCATCTTTGAGTAGTAAGATCAAAACATTTATTTTCAAAAATAAACTAAAGAATGGTTTTCTGTGATAAGAAGAAATTATTGTGTTGAGAAGTAACATTTCCCTAATTTGAGTTAAAGGTGGCATGTGATAGTCCTTTTAAATCCATGTAAATAATCTAGTATTGTTTTTTACTTGATTTTCTCTCTTTGTTTATGGTATGGAATTATTTTGGTCCAGGAGAGACAGTTATGCATAAACAACCATTCTATGATGAATTATATACCTTAAAGTAAAGTATCTTTCATGAATAGCAGCAATACAATACAATGATTTATAGTTCTTCTCAGGGAAATAAAGGTGCAAAGATTAATGAAGGGGGTTGAGTGCGACAAAATTTAAAACATATTTGAATAGTTCCTCCTATAAATTCAACCTCAGGAAGTTATGTGAGGTTTTTCACAAGAACAAAAGCCAGTGTCAGCTAACCTACAGGGATATATTGCTTTAAAGTTGTCTTGTATCCAATTTCCATTTAATTCTTACTAAGAATAGCAACTGCAGTACTATTAAAAAAAAAAAAAAGGCAAAATTCCCCGCAAAATCCCCCCAAAATACCAAACATGCAAGAAAAAAAAAAATCAACCAAATAAAATTACAAAATCAACAAACCACAGAGCTGTGTGTGATGGTGTGATGGCGCACTCTTCCTTCCTCACATATGATTTCAAAAATTGCCATTAGCCCTTGGCCTTTATGCAGTGAGTTGGGCAGTGAAGCATTCCTTGGCCTCAGCAGAAACTCTTGCACAGCCAGGATGGAGGAGCACTGGCCACACCACAGATTCCCATTTCCTGGTCAAAGTGGGGAACAAAAGCGGGAAGAATCCATCATTGCCTGACAGCCTTGCAGCATTCGTAGCTTGAGTGTAATAGAAATTTGAGAATTCCAGGGTAGAAATTTGCTGATGTCCAAAGTCAAGTGTCTCTCAGCTGTATAAACAGCAATCCTAAGTGAGGCCCTTTGAGCTCTCCTGGACTGCAGGCAGCTGCACCAGCACCTCCCTGTGTGGGACTCCTCTCAGAGCCTGTGAGCCCTCAAGCTTGTGACGTTCAGAGGACCATCACCAAAAGCTGACAAAAGGTCCTGGGCCAGCATCCCCCACTCTTTGAGGCTCAACCCTCATTTATTTAGAAATGCCAAGTTATTATATGTGAGTATTTTATTGAACTAGGGGGGAATTTTTAACAGGCATATAACTTTCTGTCTGTGAAATTGTTGTGAATTGAATTTGTGTGAATTGATTTAGATACATTATACCAAGTATAGCATGAATGTTGCCATCTTGGATCTATAATTAAGATACTGTGGTGATTATAGTAAATCCTATTGATTGACTTTGTAAATGTTAAATTAGTCAATGATTAAGTACTGCTAAAGTAGTTCAGTAGTCTTCTGCTTTCACATTCTTTAGTGTTTTATCAAACATGTCTATAAAAAATTTACTATTTGTTTCCTTTTTGTACAGTGACTAACAGATTAGGCAAGATGTATAGGTTTCTTTCACATTTTGTTTCACACATTGCCAAAGAAAATGTAGAAATAATGGGAGGTCAAAAGAAGAAGGTATGAAAAACAATACACCAACAGACCAACAAAAATAGTCAGAAAAATTGAATTCACATATCAAAAACATTAGAAATGGCATATGTTTTCAGGTTTAAAATAAAAGCTCATTTATTCTTGATGTCTAATATTTTTTTGAAAAAAATCACAAAATCATAAAATTATTTTCATGCAAACAAACCCTTAAAGGTCGCATAATCCATGTATTTACATTTTCCACTAGATCAAATTGCCTAAAGCCTTATCTAACCTGACTTGCGACCCTGCAAATTATGAGGCATCTGCAGCTTCTTTGAACAGCCTGTTCCAGTGTCTCACTATTCCCTTCATAAAAGCTCTTTTATTTTAAAATCAGTCCCCCTTGTCTTGCTACTACAGACAATGTCAAAAAGTCTCTATCTCTTTTTCTTATAATCCCCCCCATATATACTGCAAGGCTATAGTAAAGTCTTCACACAACTTTCACTTTTGCAGGCTGAACAATCCCAACTCCTTCAGCCTGTCTCCATAGGAGGAGTGCTCCAGCCCTCTGGTCATTTTAATTGCTCTCCTCCAGACCCACTCCTCCTGTGTTGGGGGCCCCAGAGCTAAACACAGTACTCTGAAGGGGTTTCATGAGGGCAAAGTACATGGGCAAAACCACCTCACTCGACCTTGGTTACATTTCCTTCTGGGCTGCAAGTGTAGAGTATGTCCAGATTTTCAGCTCCCAGATCCCAAGTGCCTGCAGGACTGCTCTTAATCTATACTTCCTCCAGACAGTATCAATATTGAGAATTACCTCAACCCAGGTGCAGGACCTTGCTCTTGCTCTTGTTGAACTTTGTGATGCTAATGCTGATTCAGAGGCAGAAGGAAAGTAAAAATACTTTCTCTTAGAATTTATAGTATCTGAGCAAGCACACTGTCCATGGACAGTAAATTCTAACTCAGTGTCAAAGAGATCTGCACAGGCATTATCAGAGGGCAAAAAATTCCAAAAAATTAATAGATTAATTCAAAAGGACTAGAAGAATTATGGTCCTTGAAAGAAAGAAATAATGCATTAAGTGACACAGTTTGTGCCTTAATTAGATGTCCCCGGATGGGGGAGATTTGTTAGAGTCCTTGCCAGGAGTCTTAAGAGATGAACTGGACCTTCAGCCTTCTTTGCTCTTAGATAGTTGTTTATTAAGTCTTATCAGAGAAATATGGTCACTGACATGACCTAGACAGCACAGAGCAAAGAATACAGGAGAAAGCCAACTTACCAAGATTTCACAGCTCTTTTAAAGGTAAATTACCCAATGAAAACTTAAAACGAAAGATATTTTTACTTTTCCACCAATGTCCAGCAAATCACCTTGTCATGCAGACAGGAGCTGTGGAACCTTTTATCCAATCACCTTAAACTACTTCTACTGCAAAATATGGAGTCTTAGGAGGAGAAGGAGATCTTAAAAAACAACAATACTCCATTTTGAAGATTTTACTTTTTGTCTATTTACTGTACTAACACACCTAAAACCTCTGAATTTTCACCCTGTGACAATCTTACATAATATTCTATCACCTAGTTCACACCAGTGTAGATTCTAGCTCTTCCCAGAGGGTAGGCAATTTTCTCCATAGACAAAGGTGAAAAATAGTATTGTCCGGGGGGTTGAATCCTTCAAAACAGGCAGAGAAATATTCTCTGCACTTTGGATTCCAACATTAAGCCATAAGCAGAAATATGTTCGTGTGCATATGTGTATCTATCTATATGAATACTTGGGTACATATGTCAACATGTAACTCACGTGTATGGATATGTTTTGTATTTGCATCTCTGCAGATATATGTGGACATATGTGTTCTTACATTGAGTGAGATGTCTTCTCTTCATTCACAGACTAGTATTTTATAGGTCCATATGTAAAAATCTCATTGTTTGGATGTGAGTCCTGGAACTTTGCAGCAGTAGTGATCCTTCCTTTTGTTTAATGTACATCATCTCTGTCCTAAAGCAGTATTCTTCATTCCTCATTTGACTCTAAGGGTGAGCAAAACCAATCTTATCTTCCCTACCCTTCTCACAGCAATCCATCCTTGTCCAAAGCCAGCAGAAGACCTGTATTTAGTGTTTTAATTCTATGTGGGCTTTTGGGCTCTGTGTTAGACAACTTCCAGAATGCCTAAGAATGAGCAACTTGTCTTTAAATCCCTCCTGGCAGGACTATGCCCCAAATGAACTTGCCTGACTAATCAGAAGCCACCTATATACAAAGCATTTTATTTGTGAGCTTTATAACTAATTGAATCTTGTACAGTGATATGGATTTGCTTGTCTGTAAATCTTTCCCCTGAGTTAGTAAAATCCTAGGGGAACAGACAGTCCTTGGACTGATGTGATGATATATGGACTGGCTTATCAATCTGAATCTTAGCCAAGTGCCTGTTTGCTTGCACTTCACATCTTAAACATTTTATAGCAGAGAGCAGTAAATTTCTTTTGGCATGTTTAAAAAGGGGTATAATTTCTGTAAGGAGTCAGCTCTAATACATGTACCTCTGAGTATGGGAATCATATGCGAGTGTGAGCTCATTTATAGATAGTTACCTATGGCCTTTCCCAGGAGAGGAGCATTCTCAGGCTAAGAAGACAGTGGGAAAGTGAAAATGCAGGGCAGAAGCAGAGGTACTCATCCCTGGAGAGAGTGCCAGAAAGGTCTAAGGAAGTCAGGTCACACAGTAAATCATGAGCATAAAACAGAGCAAAAACTGTGCCCCATTGGTGTGTGATTAGTGGTGTGGGCAGATGCTGGGGCATGAAAGGGTAGAGGAAAAAAAGCATGGAGAACTGAAGAAGCCCTCCAGGAAGGACTCTTATGTGTGTTCTTGCTTTCACATAACACAAGTTTTCTGAAGCAGTGCTCTGAGCATGTTATGAAGGAAGTTGCTAGGCTGGTATATCTCTGCACAGCAGGAGGAGGCCTGAAGCAGGACACTGAGAAGATAGAGTAGACAGAGCTATTTTAGTACCCAGGAAAGAATTTGGAAGAGAATTTTAGCATCAGATAACTACACTGGACAGCCATGTGACTGCATGGTATTTTGGAAGAAGCAGATGGCAGGATTTAGTGGAGAGAAAACAAAGGCAAAATACCCAAAAAAGGAGGAGAAAGTAGAATGAGAGCTCAAGCTTCTCCCTGAATCTTACAGTTTCTACATGTTACAGACATAAGCCACTAGGGGCACACAAGCAAAGCAAAGAATTAGATGCTGATGGATAAGAAGTCAGGTCTCTAGTATCAGATAGGACAGGATGGACAGAAGAAAGGTCACCACTTATAGTTAATAAAGCCTGCTTTGTTATTCTGCAGAGATTTTTAGGATTACAGGTTTTTTCAGGTTGCTCCGTTTTTGATACTGTGTGGGCAAATTCTGGGACCCTTTAAACTGGTGCAACAAACAAACTCTGGGTCATTCACACTTCAGAAATATTCAGGAATTAACTAATCAAGTAGCAAAGACAATTGCTGACCACAAAGTCTGTTTGTTATTTCTCAGTTTCTCTCTTGCTCTCCTTTCTTCCTTTTTTGATCAGGAATATTATTGCATACGTCAAATAATTTTTCTAGAAAGTCTCCCTTTTTACTGAAAAAAAAAAATCCCAGTGGATTGAATTCAAGAAAATTCAGAAAATTTGTGGTCAAGAAAGTAGCATTAATATCTACATCAGCCTCAAAATTTTTCTGAAAAAATTTCTAAATCAGAGGTTGGGTATTGCTGAGAAAGAGAGGAAAAAATAGACAAATCACTCTGAAATAGAGAAGCAACTGTCCTGAACATTTGAAATACTTTTATTTGTTTAAGACTCATCTCTGCCTGAAAACTTAGTTATTACATTTCCAGTTTGACATCAGCATAGGTTGCTTTTTAAACATCATATGCTTAAAAATTTGACAATTTAAAAGCCCCACTGACAGAAAACGACATCCCTTCATCAACTCAGTGAGACTTTATCAGCAGGCAAGATACACCAAATTGGGCAGCATTAGTAGCAGATGAGGAAAATTCATCAGTATTCACGTCATAAATTCTACAGTTGCTTTTTATGCATTTTTGGAGTGATATTGGAAGATAGTGCTTGAGTGATTACGTTACAAGGGTTACATTTAGATGTCACTTTTTTCCCCAAATTCATCTTGAAATTACAGATACAAAAATGAAGGGGCCATAAATGAATTTTGCAACTGTCATCCATTTACATGCAGAAGCACATGGTTTGTGAATGTAAGTCATGCACAGACTCGTGCAAAAATTTGTACATGCTTATTCCAATGGGAGATATGAAATCTTAAAGCTTGGAAACACCTTCTTAAAGGAGAGATATTCGTGTTATAAGATGCCATTTTCTTCACACAGAATACCAATTTGGAATTCAAGCATAACACATGTTAAATATTATTTATTTTATTTAAACTCAGATTTTCAGAATCACATGCTTAGGATCATACATTCAAAATAATAATGTTATTTTCAGAAGTTAGAAGGAGACAGAGACATTCAAAGTTTCCTAAAATCATGCTCTTTTGCAACCACATCCAGATTTTTATATTTGCATTTAAAGAAAAAGGAATTAAATTAATAAATAGCATTTGAAAATTAAAAACAAAATGGCACAGTGTATAATTTTATGAGTGCTTTGCTCTACTTGAAAGCTGTGAATTGTTTGCGAGCTGCACCAAGATTATTACCATTTTGTGAATGATGAAAAACATCTATTGGGAGAAAAAGAACTGAAGATTCCTTTCAATAACACCTCTGGCACATGTTTTCAGATATGTAATCCAGTACAATAATTTCTTGAATCTTATACTATCATGCATAAAATTATTGTCTTTCCCAATGATGGGTTAGTGTTTCCTCTGTTCTGGTTATGTAAATGATGTCACCATTTCCAACATTTTCAACAGTACTGAGCAATGAGATCACATTATTTAGCTTCTTGGATGAATATGTCCACTAAACATGAATTTCCTTTTCTGAAAGCATGTATAACTTCTGCAATTGTGTGTATATATTGGGTTCAATTATGTGTACTTTTTAAATGTTGTTTTGTATCCACATAATGGAAATCCATAGGTTGAAATGATTCCTAGAAGGCCTTTTAAACATACGGGTGTCTGATTTGTATGTGGAAATATTAACAAGGAGCCACAATACATCCATTAAAAAAAAAAAACAGGCAAAAAAACCCCTCCACATGTTTGTGTATCTTCCTCAGGTTTTGTTATTTTTCTTTTTTTTCTGATGTCTTATATCTTGTACTATCTCTTACCCACTATTTTTCTGTGCATTCACTTCTACACTCTCAATCTACCACACCTTTTGCTTTCTCCACTAAAGAATGTGATAAACACATCAATGTTTGTACGTTGCCTTTTCTCTGTAAAATTGGACTAAGTCAGCATGTCATGTTTGACAAAGGGTAATTAATGTGAATAATCCCTTAAAAGCCTTCCAATAATAAAATATTTAGTAATATTGCTAATATAATGAGACATCACTTTAATTGCTTCCAATTATTTGAACAGTTTTGAACCAAACTTTGCCAAGTCATAATACCAGATAAAATTAACCAAAAGTTGGCCTCATATACAGGTCAACAGAACCAGAACTAATCTCACCTCAGAATTTTATAGCAAAGATCTCTGCATATGTATCATTTTAAAAATGATAAATGCATAAGATAATAGATAAGAATACAATAACTGAAACCTTCATGTAGGTGCTATTGTATATTAGGATCTCTGGGAAAATTTTTCCTTAAACTTTCTAGTTTCATAGTTCATTTGTTGATTATATCTTCATGCCATCAAACAATATTGACTTTAATGTGAAATAAATGCAAGAGAAAATTTGCATTAAATTTTGGTGGTTTTTTAAAGTAATTTACAGTAAAATATAAAAAATACACCTAGCAATATTTCACTTACATTTTTATTAACATTTTCAGATTTTTACTAAACTTCAACTCATGGTCAAATTTGACTAAAAAAGCCACTACTTGTTTTTAGCCATCATAATGTGTAGAGTAATAGATTTTCTTTAGAGCTTTGACCCCTTAGTCTCAGCAGCAGTGCTCAGACATTGCCTACCTTTGTTGACTTCAGCTCCAAAATGTTAACTTGATTTCACTAAAAGAATCAGAATAAGAAAAATATTTCTTTCTTGCTGTAATCTCATTTCAATGCAGTGCTTATCTTGCCAATGATATTTCAACACATATATCTGCCTTTTCATTAAAAAAAAATAATGTAGGATCAATTTCAATAGAAAAAAAGATGAAGAAAAAGGATATCTCACCAATCATTCGGTTTTTTAGCTTGGTAGTAATTAATCAACGAAGTACATAATTTAAATTACTTTACCTTGAGCTTCTTAGTTACTGATAAATAGTTTTATCTCTTTAGTCTTTGCAAACGTTTTCCTTTATTTCATTGCTAGCCAGGAAAATACAAAAAATAACACTTTCCAAATTTATTTATCAGTCCAATACCATCAAATATTACTGAGTTTACAATTGTAAACAGATTTTTAAATCTCAGCACCAAACCATACTTTTATCAACAAACCTATCCCAAGACCTACTTATTTTTTTTCTGTTTACTAGTAAGTTACAGTGGTCATGAGTCAGCATGTTATTTTAATTAATTATTTTTATAAATATCTTTTTTTTTTTTTTTTTTTTATGGCAAAGTAATTCAGTTTTTTGTGTAACTTTCATTTGGGTGATTAATTTTTAAAAGTCATTTCACTGAGAATATCAAAACCATCCATTTTAAATTCAAACCAAAGCGAAGTAGTAGTCTCTATTTCACAAGGGAGAAAAGACAATAATATTTGTGCA
This sequence comes from Monarcha castaneiventris obscurior, assembly GCA_026261815.1. Taxonomy (NCBI): domain Eukaryota; kingdom Metazoa; phylum Chordata; class Aves; order Passeriformes; family Monarchidae; genus Monarcha; species Monarcha castaneiventris. The sequence goes on from JAMPIT010000635.1 coordinate 3,147,481, forward strand.
ACACAATTTTGGAAAATATCAAATATTCCAGTTGAAAATAGTTGAAAAACTATCTTCTTCCCCTTTCCTTTTCATTGTGCTTATTCTATTTTACATCAAAATTGATGAGATTCAAATAGGTTTCAACAGCACTTTATGTGGATTAAAAAGAAAATCCTGGCAGTATCTCATTGTTTTGAGCATAGGAAAAATATCCATATGATAGTGAAGTTGGCAAGGCTGAAACAGTTGTTAGAGGATTTTTCTTCTACATTCTGAAGTTTTCCCAGCAACACTAGTAGGGACAGTGCAGCCACATCTATTGTTGTATTCTATTCTCTGCAGCAATTTGGCTTCCATTTTGTGTCTATGCCATTCACATGAGTCTCTGACACTAACTTTCAACATCAAGATTAATTAAACCTTTCTTTACTACAAGTTTAATTACCTCAACTTTCCAAAATAAAAAGATAGAGATTTATACCACTTACGTGGGCATTACAAATTGCACAATAAACTTTAATTGTTCCCTCAGAGTGCAAGAGTAATATGTATGTCTGAAATTGTTCACTGAACTCAATAGAAGAGAGAAAAAAAGTCTCGAGCAGTAGTTCTACTACAACAGTGAATTTAGGCTGTGGCAATTTCCTACTCTTAATTATCCAGCATCAATTACCATATCACACTCAGAATCACACATATTACACCTTTTCAATAAGCTTTTCATTTCTCCTTGACCTCCTTAATATTCTGTCCATAAATTGGTAAGGACATTGAGCCTTTGATCTGGCAACGTATTTCATCTTGTGCACAATTTTAAGCACCTGAATAATTCTATTGATTGCTGGATCCAGGCCATCTATGATTCACCAGAAGACTTAATAGTGATTAAGACACTGAATAATGACCAGGTGGTAAGGACATAGCACCCATCTGACATATTTCTCCTACATCATTTTTTGAGAATTACTTAAACTGTGCATTTAATTTGTCCTCAAAATTATAAAACACTTGTCAAATAAATAGTGTGAGAATATGATCTTTCAAGTTTGTGAAGAAGTTAAATACTAATTTAATAGGGTCCAGAGAGAAACTCATAATAAACATGAACATTTTCATCAGGATTAACTGAAACAGACCTTATCTTGTAAAGAATGGATTTTCAAAACCTGTAGAATGCTTAAAATAAATGAGTTAGGAGGTTTGCCTAATCTCCAGTGAAAAGACCCTGGTGCTTAAAAATTATCAAGAGAACTGTATATTCCTGCTTAGAACTGGGCTAGGGTAATCATGGCCTAGGGAGCCATGATTAAGCCTGACGCTGCAGCAGCAACACAGGTGACCAACCAAAATCGAATCTTTTCATTTGTGTGGCAGTACTGCCACCAAGACAGCACTGAAGGACAGAAACCAATGGAATGTAGTGGCAAAATATTAAAAACTTTAAAAAAACAAGTCACCTTTCTCTTTCTTTATACATATACACATGCAGGTATATAGCTGTCTACTCACACAAACACGTAGATATGTGTCTGTCTGCCTATGAAGGTATGAAACAAATACATACACACACCAGTTTCTTTTTCATACGTCAAAATTATTATCAAATAAAACTGCATGGTTTTCATTCTTCCATGTTCTTAGATGTTCCTAATTATGGGATCATTCTTAAATTTTGACTTACCATTGAAAATGTGTGTGGCACATTTTCACAAAGAACAAAAGAAATAGTTCACTGAACACATATGGATGAGAAATTAAAATCTTTCCATCCAAATATATCACACAAGCCCTTTGCAGGAATGCATTTTGTCTGACGCAAATCATTTGGGACAGCACCAGTTTTCTGTATCCACTCTTGGTCAGGAAAAAAACACAACGATACGATATGGAAAATTTAATCTGACCTAGGAGATTGAGGATATTGGCATGGAGACTAAAATCCTGAACTTAAAAGCACTGTCATAGCATTTACTTTTTATTTAACTTGGTTTACTTTCCACATGTACATGATTGTTGGTTGAGGCTTTCAGAAAGTTTTGTTCTATTTCAGAGAAGTTTTAAATGTGTGTCACAACCTTCTGGTTTTACTCCTGAAAATGGAAAATTGCTACAGACAATCCTCTACAAGAACATATTAAATATAGCTTTACTCTAATGCAATTCTACACAATAAATATTTATCTTGGCTTTGACATTGTGGGTGCCAAAGCTTTGGAAAATTTGGTCACCAGTGCTAATAAAATATATAATTTATATCACTATTATTAACATTTTTATATATTTTTTAATGTTCACTTTTACTTTTGTGCAAAAAGTTCTAAAATACAACAGCTTAGCTTTGCTGTAAGAGATTTATAAAAGTTTTGGTCCCCAGCTCCTTGAAATTTTAATGTCTTCTTGGCTTGAGCACCACTGCTTGGCCCACTTAACTACCAACTCATAGAGAGAAAACAAAGAGTTCTCCCTTGTTGAAGCAGCTCTTGCTCTTTGAGTGCTGAAGGAGCATTGATGTGTGGTGGAGCAGGGCCTGGTGGAGCACAAAGGGGACCTAAGGGTGCAAACAAAAATTCCTGAGAAGGGCTGGAGGTGAGCTGACAAGAGCTGCAGACCCCTCACCTTGCACATCAAGCTGTGCCTGCAATTTCGATGTCATGGGCGAGAAGGAAAGTGGTTTCTGCCTGCTATCAGTTTTGAAGGTTTGGAGAGAGTAATTCATCAACCTTTTTTTTCAATTGGAGCAGATGAGGAGCTGTCACAGTAATCCTTGCCTCATTACACAGAACAAAGTTTGGACACAAACCCACTTGCTGCTCCAGGGATGGGACAGGAGTGGGAAGGACTGAAAAGAAGGATGCATGACTCAGACTTACAGACATCTCCCAGTGAGATTTCAGTCTTGTCAGTAAATATAAAGTGTAAAAAGAAGGAAGGAAGAGTTTTACCTAATTTTTTTTCCCCTTAAGTGATGTCATGCTTTCCATTTCCACTGCACCCTTTAAGCTGTCATGTGTAATGTGGACTTGAATATATTTTCTTGCAATTCATTAATTCTATGAAAGAATAAGTTTTCTTTTCAGAGAAATCATGGCTATCCACATAAGGAAGTTTTTGATGAGCAGTGTGAAAGAAAGTCCTAAATAACTATTTGCAAGTATTATTGTTCACAAAAGTGGCTGGTTTTTGCAACAACTCCAAAATTCTACTCAGTAGCTTTTTCACAAACTGCAAATTGCAAAATATAACAGTGAATTCTATTCTATGAGAAAGTTCCTGTAAAATAAGTGTTTCTAAGTTGCTTTCATGCTGATTTTACATGCCATTTCTTAACAGAAATGGTCTCAATCAATCCCCTAGAAATGTCTTTCATTTTCTTCTTGTCTCTTTAACAAATTTCTCATTATGGTATAAATGTGATTTACATAAGTGGTGACTTGAGTCATCAATGTGTCCTTGCACTAAAGATGGCTAAGGTGTCTTGGGCTGCAAAAGGAGTCGTGTTTCCAGCAGGATGAGGGAGGTGATCCATCCTCTCTACTCAGTGCTGGTGAGGCTGCACTTGGAGTACTTCCAGAGATGGCTTCCCCATGCATACTGAACATACTGGAGGGAGACCAGTGAAGGGATACAAACAGAATGAAGGGACTGGAGCATTTCACTGAAGAGGAAAGGACTGTTCTGCCCAGAGAAGGGCATGTTCAGGAGGAACTTAAGTGAAAAGGAGGGAGCCAGGCTTTTTTCAGTGGTGCCCAGTGACAGGACCAGAGGGGATGGACACTCACTGAAACACAGGAGGCTCCCTCTGAACCAGTAATATTTTCACTGTGAGGGTGAATGCTGCACTGGCACAGATTGCACAGACAGTGGAATCTCCATCCTTGAAGATACTAAAAAGTTCTCTGTGGTACTGGCACCTGTCTTTGGGTGGCCCTCCTTGGGTAGAGGGCTTGGACCAGAGTTTCTCCAGAGGTCCCTTCCAGACTCAGTTATTTGATGATCACATCTTAAATAACCAAAGATATTGGTGGCATAAATAATTTTAAAATACAGCATAACATTGCAACATAACTGTCTAAGATTTTTTTCTGACTAAGAAAGTCACCTAAAACTTGAAGCCTACTTATGGAGAGCACACAAAGTCACTAAATGCAAAATTAATTTCTTGTATTTCTTGCCTGAAGAGTGTAGCTCTCTGCATGTTTGGCAGAAGTGTAGAGCAAGACCAAAGAGAACTTCCCACAAATTATGGAAGGCTTTCATATCTCTAAGGACTACAGATGAAGGGACTGCACTGCTTGTAGGATCAGTCTGAAATCAGTGTAAGTCTATTCTGTGAGAATGACCCAAAATCCTTCAGTCAAGTATATTTAGTCAGTAATTAGGTATCTCAAATAAGCAACATAGTATGTATCTGAATGTAAAACTTCCTTACAAAATACTCTTGGGAATTGTGCACATTTGACTGAGCTAGCCATTATTTGGAACATCATCTAGGAAATGGATATTGTAGAAGGAATGGGTTTCTAAATATATTAGAATGCAGTTTGTATTAATTTTATGCTGTGCATACATATTCCACAAATTTAAACAGTGTTTCCTGCACATTCTTTCCTAGACAGTTAAAATACCTGGATGAAAATACTGTTTCTTGAAAGGCAAATGTAACAAAAATGCTGCTGGGTGATGCTCAACTTCCCTCCCAGAAAAAAAAAAAAAAAAAAAAAAAAAGGATTGTTTTCAGCAAAGCAAAACTTGTGGAAGTTTAAAGTAATATTTTAAATGAAGGCGTCTTTATGATGGCATTAACATCAAATATTAGATTTTGAAAAAAGATAGTAGAAAAATAAGTCTGCACTTTTTGGCAGGAGTAGTTCCATGTTACCTTCATCTCTTCAGTAAACTGATGAACTGATGGCCTTGGACGGCAGAGAAAAAAGTCCAAATATAAATATGTGCCTTTTCAGGAATACCATTTTGATAGGGCTTTCCTCTTAATCATTATAAATGGCCCAAAAGGAAAACTCGATCAATCAAATAGTCAGGGACAGGAGCAAGTTATGATCTGTCAATATTTCAACCAATAGCAAAACAATTCAAAATTTAAAGTTCCAGCTCCTGCAATGCTCACAAGTATTAGTAGTGCTCAAAAGTAATAGTAGTCCTGATACCCTCATTCTGAAATGTTACAAGTTTTGCATCTGTGCCATCTGTCTGAGAGAATCTATCTCCCAGTTACATGGCAAAAATTTGGAGAATCTGGTCTGACTTTAGTTGAATTTTGCATCAGTGAAGCAGAAATAAAAAAATTGTCTTTTAACAATAAATACTGTTTGACAGAAAGGCAGGAAAAGCAGGTTTCTGTTCTCTAGTTCATACCAGTAAGGTGCTACTTGTTATAATTTTGCCAAAATATGAATAAACTGTCCAATCAATAAAAGATGTCCATTGGATATTTCCTTTGGCTCAGTATGTTTATCAGTCACAGGAGATAAAATCATGACTCAAAAAGCACTGATCACCAGTGACAGTTTAAATCAAATTTCTCTGAAATTGACTATACCAAACCATACAAATGAAAATTTGGATCAGTGAGGCAATAAGTTTTTGTTTGTAACTTCATTTATTTGTTTACAGTCCTTAATAAAAAAATAGTTATCTCTAGAGTGTGAAAAGCCAGCACTACTTCCAGAGCAGATTTAAAAAGTGGTCTTGAATCTAGTGAACTTAACCCTTTAAAGAAGGCTTTTTCATTATGGACCCAATAAAAGGAAAAAGAAGGATCTCTTGATGTAAATTTCTACCTAGCCTCTAGATAATCCTGAGTGCCACTTAGTTTAATAGATGTATGGGTCAATCATATATCACTATCTGGAGTATGGGCTTGTTTTCAGAGGGAAAAATTTGCATAATCAGCCTGACAGAAGACGGAGGTCAAAGAATTTTGATACTTCTTACTTCTACTCTTAAAGGGCATGGATACTCTTCACAGTGAAGAGGGAACAGTCTTTCTCAATCCAGCCCTTGATTTAATTGACTGGTGATCCTAATTTTTGGTTCAGAGAGTTTATAAGAATTCTTCTCATCTGCACAAGAATTTCTAGTGTGAGGCTGACCTGGTTGTCACAAGTGTTTGAAGCTGACAAAATCCAAACAAGCTGCACAGGTGATATGGTAATTCTTGAAATCAAGTTTGGTTGCAGCAAAAATCTTTGCAGAGCATTTAGAGCTCGGTAAGATTTCTGAGGTTATCAAACTTTTGGTTTGCACAACTGCAGGGCAGAATTGTAGAGGCAGACGTAAAGCAAGAATCGCTTTTATTTTGCCTAAGTTTCCAGTGATCCCTGACAGTTAAATCTTATGGTCATATCCAAGAATTCTCCCACTGACATTGGTGGGCACTTGTTCTTCAAATATTAATATAAAAATAACATATTATTATAAATTGGGACAAGCATGTGAGGAATATTATGAGGATAATTTATAATCATCTTTATAATTATCTTTTTATTCTGTGAATTTTCCATGTACATTGCCGAGTAAAGTTTTGCCCTCCAAACGAACTAAAAATAACCCTGTTAGAAGTGGTCATGGTGGACAATATCTGGTAATAGTTGCAGAAAGAGCAATAGCATCCATGGGTAAACACACAACACTACAGTCTTTAATTTCATAAATACATACCATTTTTCCTTGTCTCATTCAGTGTTCAATGTTCACTTAATGAACCCCTATTGCAATGATTTGTTTAATCATTTTCATTCAATATGGCCCAGGGCATATTTCCTGCACTACTGTGTTATACATTGAATTTTTGATTTCCTAACAAGTTTTTCCTTCAAATTCATTGCTGAAGTATGTGAATGCAGGTAATATAAATTAGAAAAAATAAAATGAGTAATATTAATTAATTTATCTTCACAACTCTGGGCATACTTCCTCTTTTACATGCAGACTGCGTTTACATTGTTTAGCCTAGGAGCAATCACAGGCTCAAATATGACATTGCTACACTGCTTAATTTAGGAAGCCTGCAGCTGGGATGTATACATATCCCATGGTGCTTTGCCTTGTTAAGTCTTTTGGAAAAAAGTCTCCACTGATTTACCTGCTTTTCACGAAATACTGCTGCAAGACATTCTGGAATATAGAGGACCAGCTTTCATAGTGATTGGACATAGCTGTGATTATAGTGATAAATTTACACAGCTGCTACTGGCATAATTGGACATAGCATAACGGGTAACCTTTGGACACTTCATATTATCTTCATAGCATCTTATATTGTCAGAGCATTGTACTGCTGCCATCAGCTGCTGCAAGGGCTCAGACCCTGAGGCAAATTACAGACCCTGAGATTAAATGAGCACCCTGCAAAATGAAAGACAGATAAGCCCTGGCCACCTGTGAAAAGTTGAACTTAAACGAAATGTCAGTCAACACAAAGAAAGCTTCAGCTTAAAGGAAAGAGAATCCAGAGAAATTTTCACATATCTAAGTATAACTCTTTGTGTTTTCTATAATTCCTACCACAGTGAGGGCCTTCAAATTTTGGCAAGGGAGTGGATTAAAATGTTTTGAGGTAAAGCCAGTTTGATTTTTTTTTTTTTGGAAGGTAGTTTGCTGGTCAAAAATACATAGTCAAAAACACTTCAATAAGCAGCCAACATACCAGGCTAAATTAGAGTGTCTTAGATAAGTAACTTCTATTGTTTCCTTAACATATCTAAATCATGGCTGAATGTGCAGTCTTTAGCAGTGAATGAAACTGTACACAGTGTTTCAGTAGTATCTTTATAAACTCAGAAAGCTGTAGAAACAATGCAGAGAATAGTGTAAGACATTTTAAGAATGTAATTGGAATTGTTTGCCATGTAAAGTCAAGATATTTTTGCTATTGACTATGGGAGTGTGAGAGAGAAAAAGAGAGAAAGAGAGATGATACCGGGGGCCAACCTACCCTGATGTGATGAACAAGGTAAAGATCTTTTCTCACACTTCTCATTTAACATGTCTGCACATGCTGGTTTTGTAAAGGGTTGTTTTCATGTGCTATTTTTTTGGCCAAGTGGAAGTATTTGCACTTGCAGTAAGTAGTACAAGTGAAGTGAGCTTGGGAAGCTGTGGATCTATTGGCAGGATTTATATATTGGATCTGTATCTGATAAACAGATGGTCTCTATCATAAACTCCTCAGGCTCCAAGCTTCTTGGAAGTGCTACCACACACCTACACAGACCTTGCAGAATTATTTCTGCACATGCACAGTGGTTTATCACATTCCAAATAGATCCACTCGGTTGCACATGTGCAAACCACCTGTGAAGCACATGGACAACAAATCTGATGTGTCTCTTGAGACAATGGGCCTGGTAGCCACACTTTCATTATGAAAGACTTTGTTTTCAGAGTATGCAATCTCCTACCTCCTTCCTCTAGCATAATACTTCTGATAATTAAGCACTTAAGTTTGGGGGTTTTTTTGCTATTTTAATTAAGCTGATAGATAATTGTTTTACATCGCAATAGAGACACACTCTCTCTCAAGAATTCTGCAACTAGGGCTGAAACTTTTTTAAAGTATGACATCTCTCCAAAATGCAAAACTTTAGCCAAAATTTTTGTTTTGATTTTAATGCCTTATTTTGCTTATGATGTGTCATTTGCACACCTAATATGAGCTTACCTAATTGAAATCCTTTTACTTCTTACATAAGTATTTTCCTTCCATCTCTATTATCCCATGCATAGCACTGGATATGACCTTGTCATTTTAAATTATAAATAGTAATTTCTCTTGAATTATATCCGTTATATGCGGAATATTACCAAAATTACTGTCAGTAGGAAAAAATACAGGGATGAATGAATTCAAATTAATGGGTTATTATACTGATATTTTTAAACCATACAGTGATTTACCTGATGGGCCAGATCCTGAGCTGTGTTCTCACAAACTGCTAATTGATCTGGTGTTTACAGGAAAAAAATACAATAAATTTTTCTTGTTTTGTGAACTGAAAGATAACCCATACACTTCCTGGAGAACAATCTCTCTGTTAGTCCAACATGACTTCATTATCAGACATGGACAGTGCCTTTTCACACTTTCTGAGACGATGGGGAGAAATACAGAAGTTCACTTTCCTCCAAGCATACATAGTTCTGCTTCCATCTGCTCAAAAATAAAAAAAAAATGCAGGTTTCTCATTAGTGAGGCAGCAATTGCCAACCTTTTTGACCTTCTAGCACACATTTGAAAATTTTCTTTCTGTGGAGGGACATTGTATAAATCCACATTCCACAAAGATCAAAGAAAATGCTTGTTTGCACAGGGTTTGTTTGGAAACAGAGGAGGGCACCACAGTGCCTTTGCGAACTGTTCAGAAATAGGAACTGCTTCACTGGGATATGGATTTTATTTGAGTGAAAAGCAGAGTCTTAATACACTGCTGTTTGTATGGCTTAAGACTCCTGGGCTTGCTATTGCCTCATTGAGTGTGTTACATTATAGACAAGTTTGCATGCATACAATTTTTCTTTGGTTGTCTATAGTATGTTCCTCTCAATTTATTGAAAGTGTCTCAAATCCAGCATCTGGTGAAAATCAAAGGAGGGGATAAGTAATATAACTTGATCCTGAAAGCTTGTGTACATTACTTGCATCCTGTTAATATAATAAAAGCTCTTACCTTCAAACTTTTGTCATAGATTTATTCCTAGTGCAAAAAGCTAAAGCTTCCAGAGTGGTAAATTATTAAACAATCATAGCTCATAAAGGGAGCTTTTCAGCAAAGCTGCTTACAAATAGGAAGTCAGACTATTCCAAATTAAACCATATTTTTTATTACGCGATATATTGGCTATTACCTCAAAGTGAAAGTAATTATAGGAATGTAGAAATTTTCTCATATTATTGCCATTATTTTCTACGAATGAAAAAAAAAGAAAACGAACAAAAAACTAAAATGCAGCCTATGAAGTTTGAATTTCAAAATAATGGTTTAGCACTGTCTTGGTTGGGGAAAAAAAAAAAGATAGGATTCATTGTAGTTTTGTTTTCTTGATTCTTACATGTCTCTTTCTGGATTTGCAATATTTTTTTTCTTTTCTTTTTTAAGACAAGCTCAGAAAAAGCTTCATTTTTAAGCAGTTCATTACCCCAACCTTTTTACTGTAAACATTTGAGCACTGATCTCCTACAAATGGGTCAGGAGGAGATAAATCACTCTTCTTGTCACTTCCCATGGTCTGCTAGCTTGGTTGGCCAGTTTCTGCAGATGCCCTCCCTGACATCAAAACACAGGGGCCTGAAGGAAACAAAAAAATGCCAGATTTCTCCTGATGCCCAGGCAAGCTCTGTGTGCTGTAGAAGAATTCTGTGTGCTTTGATAAGTGCCACTGTGCTGAATCAGCATGGTGGGCAGGTTAACTTTGTGACCTTCTTGAAGCTGACTGCTTCCCCCAGACACAGCCTATAACACAGACTGTCAAAACTACTAAAGTAAAAGACAGCAGTATTTATTTTACTGTTAAGTCATCCTTCCTCTGTGCAGATCTCAGGTGTCCTGGCATTCTCCTGCACAATTTCATATGCTTTATTGTTTCCATCATCTGTGTGCAGGATTTTTTTGTGCGAGGAAGTGCATTTTTTGCACAGCCCCATTCTGTCACCCTGACATTTCACATGTCTTTGAGTGTCTGGGCCTGGTTTCTAGAAACAATTCAGAATAATTTTGTAGTCTCCTGCAGTTCAAACATCACTACTGTTACATATACCATATTTGGAGACACAGCAGCTTTTGTTTTGGGGAATTGTTTTCAGAGCAGTATTATTCACATTAAAAACTAAAAGGAAATGCAATCTACCTGCATTTGAGGGAAAAAGAAACCCCAACCAAACCTAAGCCCTATCACCCTCACCACAAAAAACCAAACCAAACCAAACCAAACCCAACAACAACAACAACAACAACAAAAAAAAAAAAAAAAACAACAACAAAAAAACCCCAAAAAACAACAAAAAAAAAGCCCCTAAACCAAATGAACAAACTAAAACAAACCAGCCTTCTCTTATTACTGCAGATGCAAATTCTAAGGACAACTTTTAGAGGGCTTTAAAATCTTGTGTGTAGGTTTCTAAGCTTGAAAGCTGTCTCAGACAGGGTACGAAGAAACAAAGCCTCACCTAAGGATAAAGAAAAGGACAACAATCCCTCTTACAACAGCATGCCATTTTTTGAGACAAGAGGTTTACAGAAGGCTGAAGTTGGTTAAGTGTCTTTTTCATTCCTTCCATCTCAGTCCCTAATATATTCTGAATCCTTTGTCACTAGCAATAGCAGATGGGGTATTCAGGGTAAACATTTTTGCATTAACTATTGCTCTTTGTTTCCATGAGCATTGGCACAAAGGGTCTTTTGCTGCTCTCAGCAGCCTTCTGACTCGAGTAGCTGCCCACATTCTAGTGCCTAAGGCCAGCCCTAAGACATCCTGTTTCCCTCAGTCAGACACAGTTTGTAGAGTGGATAGCGATAAATCAAACAGTGTGCTGAGATCATCTGAACTAAGAGGATACAAAAAAAAAAATCTCGAGGCAGTACATTCTGATCACTGTCACTATCTGAAGCAGTGGATAATCAGACTGAAACTACCACATTTGCTTTTAAAAGGGAACACACTTTTATAGGTTTGTTATCTCATTGTCTAATACATAAAATCCTTTTCAAGATAAATGGAAATGTGTTTACATTTAAATAACCACCTTTTCATGTATTGATTTACTTGCCCCATATCAAAGAACACAGAGTTCCATTTTTTAAAGGATATAAAGGTTATAAATATACCTGGTTAAATAGCTATAGTAGAGACTATCCTGTGCTCAGCATCTTCAGGCATCAGGTCTACAAGGACTATTTAAGTTTTCCACAGAGTATTGTTCAAGATCTCTGTGTTTACATGGATTTAACACCCCAAAATGTCTTTTGTATTCATTGCAAGTGCATAATCTCATCATCTGTAAGTCACTGTAAAATAAATTACTACCTTTGCTTTACCTTCTGGTTTTCCCCTGTCTTTTTCTGCCCAGCATACAGTCATTTATTACTTCTTAAATTGATTAATCACTTAACTTATCCCAGATATATTTTTGTCTTGGTAATGTCATGATTATGACAGGCCTTATGTCATGATTTTTTATTTCCCAGCACAAGGATGAAATAAGCTAATATATAAATTTTTTAATCCTTTTTAAAAGATGTTTTTAAAAACAAGATGACAAGTAACATCAGCAGAAAATATCAGAAAAAAGTCTGAAAAAACTACTTTTTATTACATGTTCTGATGCACGGTGTAGTTTATTGCATAACATTAGCCAAAGTGTTATCACCCAAATGCTGTGAAGACTGTGTGCTGAGAAAAGGATTTTTCAAATCCAAAAAGAACCTCACCAACATTCAAAAGTATAAAATCCATCTGCAACACAGGTATTGTCTTTTGAACCCACAATATAACCTAGTTTGAGCCCACTGAAGGAAAATTACAGACATGGATGCTCTGTCATGATTCAAGATTATTCTAATTTGTAGCAGAGTAATATGTCAAGTGAAGGACTAGTGGTCACACTACAGTATATCCACATCTTTATTTGTACATATGCTGTGCCTGTCTGTGCACTGGAATGTACATATGGTTTAAAGTAGACAGTATTTATACACCAGTCTGATAAAAAACAACCTTTTTAATCTCTCGTAGCTATGACCAAAGGTCAAACACTTCTGTTATTGATTTTGTGTCATCTGAAGGTATATACTTATGTCTGTGTACATAGGAATTACTGTTTGAGCACCCAACAGATACTCACCAATGAATGCTCCCATTGTGAAGAGAGTTAAAAATCCTGTGACACCAATAACATTTTAATAAATCCCACCTGTAGCTGTATCTATATGATAGCTTTTGGTGGGTCCATCACACAGGAGAGAAGACCCAGAGCAGAAGGCACAGTGGCTTCACATGGTGCACTGACCCTCCAGCACTGGAGGAATCACAGTAACTGTCCTTTAGTGATTGTTGCTGCACACCCCACAGCAGGGCAGCACTGCAGCCTCCACTACTGAGTGTTAGCTATGCCATTCTCTGCATTGCCTGGCTCACTGCAGAGTTAGCAAGGTACTTTATCAAGCAAAGAGTAACTTCAGACAACCATGTGAAATTTTTCACCAAGAATACAAGTCTGATTAATATTCATACAGCAAATCCTGGGATAGCAGAATTATATTTAACTGTACAGAAACTAAATCCTTTATGATGAAAAAACACGAAGGAAGGAACTCAAATAGTTTTAACTCTAGTTCTACTTCTCATAGAAAATTAATCACTGAAAATCAGAGGCCTTGGAATTATAGAATCATTGATAGTCATAATCAGATGCCATTTAGCGTTTCTTATCCAGTATATTATGGCAAGAAGGTCTACTGTGTGAGGGGGGGATATGAAGCATATTAACATGTGTGAAAGGTTGCACAGATAGGCTCAGGCACAATGCAAATAGGGGAGCAAAGAGAAAAAGATAGGAAAACCAGAACATTCTGTCATTTACTGTGTCACCTCACCCAGAGTGTGCAACATATCTTATCTAGCAAGATATTGTCTTGTTCTGGTCAAGTTTTAGATGTCTTTGTTCTCACCTTTTGTCTAGGTATACAGGGAGAATACACAAAAATACATGTATGTGTAAGGAGGAACAACTTGGAATATCAAAATGATGAGATATCTTCAGTAGGTTTTCTTGTTTTGTGTCCTGTGTATCCTTCTACTTTTTATTCATCTTACAGAGTTTCTTGGAATAAAGGATGCTATGTGTCTACTGCAGTGTGTGGGCTAACAGCCTGATCTGACTGCATTTTCCTACAGCTTAGTGTTGAATGCTATGAGATGAGAACACTCTGAAAACATTTCGGACACTGAATACTAAAAATGCTCTTTACCACTTCAGTGGCACATTATATATTCAGGAACAAAATATTTCTCAGCACTTGTCTAAAAGTAAAGAAAAGCTGCCTACTGGGTTGCAGAACTACAGTATGCATGTAGGCATGACAAAGATGGGATCCAGGATATCTCATGTGGGAGAATCTTTTTTACTACCATAGCTTCCTTAGTCTTACACCATTGCAGTCTTTTATTACAAGGGACTAGTATTTTTATTCTTTGTGAGAAAGCAGAATAGTTTTGTTCTTTTTTTGCTCATCTCTGTGAGCCTGCATGTGCAGCCAACATTTCCAAAAACAGAACAGATGCACCACTTGACAGAGAAAATAACCAAAGAATTTTACTATATACACTTCATTCTCCCTTGCATTTAAGCTCAAATAGTTGTAATAATCAAAATTATTCAGGGCACAATAACTGGATGAATTTTGATTTCACACATGAAGCTGACAATAGCATGCAATAACCTCATACATAAAAAAGAACAACTTTACAGATAGGAAAATTTCCTCCTCTGGGTCAGGGATAGCCATAGTGAAAGGTCTATCTGGTAGACTCAGTAACTTGGCAACTGCTTTTTACAGAAAAGAAAATGCCTTTCTTTCAACATTTTTTTTTTCTCTAAATGGCCATTCTAATGTATCTGCCACTGATCATTACATCATGCTATCTATCATTAAGTGATTGCTCAGTAAATTTTAGTCCCCACAGTCGTTACGTTCAGCTTCACTCTTTGCATACAATACATAGTTGATGAATAGAGATAAACTGTCTGAAGAACAAGCACTAGCTGCATTATCACCTATTTCTTTTGCCAGCATCACATGCAGAGGTGTAGTGATTTGGGTGTTCTCCAGACACACTCCTATGTAATGCGTCTCAAGATTTTTCGGATAAAGTCACTTACAGAAGAAAAATATATTTGTTTTTAGAAGACACTTGGTGAAACTCTGATTCCTCTTACATGGACCCAGTCCAGGCATTCGGTAGGAATTACATGGATTCATAGCCTTTCACCTGGGTGGAAACACATATTTGTGATTTGATACAGTAGATGGGATATGGAGTCAAGAAGATCCAATAATAAAGGACACCCAAGCAACAACTATTTACTTGTTCAGACACTGGTTTGAGAAAGCAAAGGGCCTAGTAGGCATCACACTTGAGGAGAATGTGAGAGTGATTCAGAACATATCAGATCAACTGTGTTGTGTGTAAGTGATTTAGAATACAATATGTCAAAGTACAGAAATCTTGTGGCTTTTAAAGAGTGGTGCCGCAGTAAATTTGCATTCTATTATTTCCATATTATGTCCTCTAGGCCTTAGTAATGACTACAGAAACCAATTCCAGATGAGTAATGCCTGTGAAAACACGCATACGTGGCTGCTGCTAGCAGCAACAGCCTTATACCTGTCCAGCTAAACTACAGTGACACATACCAAGTACTTCAACATGATATTAAATTGCTTATGTCTCTAACAAATGTCAAAAAATGAACACTATCAGGCTGAAACACCAGACTTTGTTTTTGTAAAGACCTGAAACGACAAACATCACCAAGATCCCATTAAGCTCCCCTACCGAATAAAGAGTTGCACTTAATCTTGTCCACAGGCAGAGCAGACAAATGCAGCTCTTGAGGTGCACAGCGTGCTGCTGCTGCCCCCTTAAGACAAGTAAACATAAATAATTATATGTGCACTGTAGTTTCTCTACATTTTCTCAAAGATCTTTCCCTACAAGCTATTAAAGAGTGATTATAATAAGAGGCTTGCCTTGTGTAAGCTGATGCAACAATAAATCCAGTCTATTACAAGACCTATGAAAAAGTAAGGTTTCATTTAAGGATATGAGAGAATAAGAAAAACAGAATTTTTTCAGTAATTGTATTGGAACCTGTAAGATAGCAGGGCATAAACTGTGAAAACAAAGATACAGTTAACGCTTGTAATACTTAAAGAAGAGACATGATCAGGGACAAAAAAGGTTCAGTCCCTACCCATGCTCTTTAGGATGACATACAACTCAGTAACCTTGGTAGGCCATGAGGTGATTGTATGAAAACTGCAGCAAGGATAAGTTATCATCACTTTCCATTCCTTTAACCTTTGTCAAGAGACTTGATTAATGTTTGGTCATTCACTCTTTTCTTTAAATTTTGTCTAAGACTCAGATATTAGAATTTTAATGGCTGCTGATAGATGTCCTTTGAAACTGAATTGCATGTAGTTTTATTTTGACCTAGATGAATGTTCTCCATTTTCACTTGGCTGTTCACCTCTGCTGTTTTGAATTGAGTTCAGCCAGACAAAACAGGGAAAGCAGAACAGTTAAGTCACTAAGTATAAAAGGATGAGGTTTTGTCCTCTTGCACTCTATTCAAGAACTTAATATCACAAGGCCACAGAGGCACAGCAGGGTCTAAATCACTGCAATTACTGAACATACAAAAGCTGTAAGGCCTGCTGCTTTCAACTGTTTCTGATGACTTCTAAATTGTGGAACAAAATCATGGAATCATATAATCTTTTACTTTGGAAAATACCTCTAAAATCATCAAGTACAACCATTAACCCAGCATTGCCAAGTCTACCACTAACCACATCCCTGAGTGCTGCACCTACATATCATTTAAATACCTCCAGTGCATGGTCCAACTGAAAAAGGAATCCAGCCAATTTATCTACAGTGTTGTAGGGTAGCATGGTACTAACCTCCCATACAAGTGTTTGAAGATTTTTCCAGGTGTAAGTCCTTATTGCATCACCCTTAACTCTGTATGCAGGTGTCATGGTAGGAAGGACAATCTATCCCTGATCATTAAAGCAGTCAAGGACAAATGCACATTTTAAGTACAGACAGAGAACATGACATCACATGCTTTCATAGTAGAAAGAAAGACATATTGTGGTATAGGCCCAATATCTTCACATTAAAAGATTCTGCTTAGGGAGAAGTAGGCCTTGCAATTACACCTATTTATTCTTGGAAGGTATGTGTCAGGTACACTTTAAATTCAGACTGCAAAGGAAAAGCTGATTCACCTCCAGCATCTTATTAAAATAATTGAAGTACTCTAGTTTCTTTTACTACTCTGTGTCAGAAATACAAACCTTCTGGAGAGTCTTTCCTTAAAACTAAAAAGTCATTAAAGATCTGACTAAACATTTCCTAGTTTGTTCAAAGAACTAAAGTATTTGAAATCCAGTAGTGTGTCTACTGGACATGAACAAATGAAGGAAAATATCTCTGTGAAGAATAGCTAAGATTCAAAAGAATTTTCACTTTCAGAATGGCTACAACAGCACTCATGTTTTCTGGAAAAATAACTGGAGTAATGACCTGTGTTTCTCCATAAAACTAGGCTATTTAATAAAATATATATAGACTCCATTCTATCTTTATGCAACAATCTTTAGACTATCACGAAAGCAGTACTATTGCTAAGAATATTTAATACTGCAAATTAAAGAGCAAATACAAACCTACATGGGGTCTTTGTTTACTGAGTTAAAAAAATATTTGTTTACTTAATACTCCTTCTCTCAACACTTGGTGTATTTGTTAGAGGCAGTCAACTCCAAATTCAAACTCTGTGTTCACAGTGGAATTCTTCATGTGTTGAAGTATTTTAAATGTTTTTGTTGGAGCAAAACCACAGCACATAAATTAACTCTTGAGGACCCCAAATAGGTAACAATACTACAGACTGAAAATTTTGTTACAAGACTGTGCAAGATCTTGAATTATTATTTGGGAAACTGTTAAAAATTTTCAATGGCGCTCTCTAGAATTTTACAATATAGCTGTGAATACATAAAAAGTAAAGAAAAGGGAAAAAATCAATGGACAGTTTGTTCAGAAATATTTAAGGATTTCCAACCTTGGCCTGGGTGATACAGAAGAAGAACAAACACCATGTCAGAGGCAGAGCATGTTGAGTGCTTGTCACTGAGCAGCACTCAGAATGGCTGCTTCACTCTCACGAGAGAAGAGCAGTCCTTTCTACAACACCATGCTTCAAGTCAAACAAAACAATGCAATATGTCTAACATTGTTTTTGTCAGGAAGCATGAACTCTTCTTAAAAGTAAGCAAAAACACATTTTGAAGATCATTTACAGTATTTTTCTCTTGTTTTTCTCACCATGCTTCTCATCTCCCTTTCACTGTTAATATCCATTTGATTTTGATGTTTCTTTCTGCTTGTCTAGTTAAGGTGTATGGGCTACATTTTATACTTTTCTATGTATTTATAAAATCCTGTACATTCTGAGAAGGTTTATTTATCATAGTGAAGAATTCAACTGCTTTTGGGTTTACATTTTGGGCAGGACAGATTTTCAATGCTTTCTTTGATACTCTATAGCCCTGTGTTCGACAGCTTCATCCAAATCACTTTCTAAAATATCACCTGTCGCCCTGGTTTTCACAGTGCTCCATGTTTTTACTTTTGTAGTAGAAGTTCTCATGCTCTTTCTATAAACATAGCTCTTGTTTTTCTAACCGGCTAAGATTGTTTACTGAACTTTTACATTGTTGATCATTCCTTTCTCCAAGGCGGAGAAAGGTGATAGACTGTGTTCCTATCCTGTAAAATGCTAGAGGTGTTAACCTCATCTACCAATGTATGATTGTTTTAGAAGAGGTATAAAAGTGTGATAATAAAGGTGGGCAGAGCCCTTTTCGTTTTGCTCGGTGCTCGACCTGCTGCTACCTGCTGTTTGAATCTGCGGTGTTCGTGTCCGACACTGCGACATCTGGTGGCCCATACAGGGAACTGCAGGTATAGGTAAAGTGAGCAGGTAAAAAAATTTTATAGAGAATATGGGAATCTCTAGGGAGAGATCCTTTTATGACTCTAAGGCTTTAGAGGTTCTCGAAACGTATTTAGAAGTCGAGAACATGGCTATTCGCAAGGTAGACTTAGAAAATTTATATTTTTGGGCCAGGGATAATGGGTTCTTCCCAGTCGGCTCTCATATCATTGACAAATCCAAATGGCTGTCAGTTGGTGAAGCCTTGCTTTCCGTTTTCGCAGAGGCTGATGACAGGGAGGTGGTTAAGCTACTATTCTCCTGGAAACGGGTGAATGCTGTTGTTCGAGTCCAGGAGAGTTCTTCAGGCGGTATTACCCCTGTCAGGGCGCTCAGAGATTTCTCTGAGCCAACCGAATTAGAGCGGAACAGAGAATTCGGCAGGCAGACAGCGTCTGAGCTCACCCTCCCACCGCAGCCCACGGAGACAGGGGATGGGCCCCCCCCGGAGAGAGCTTGGCCCGCTGGCCGGCTGGCTGCGGAGGATAGCCCAGCTCCCGGGGAAGTGTCGGCCCCCCCGAGCCCCGGGGAGCGGGAGGCGCCGGCCTCCCCTTCCCCCCCGCGCGGCGGCAGCGGCGGCGGCGCAGCGTGAGGTCCCCGGTCCCCTGCGCCTCCCCGGGTCTGGCCGGGGAGGGCGAATCCCGGGTGCGTGCCGTGATAACTGCAGAATGCCCGTGTTGTGGGGTTTGCACGAGGTACCCCCCCGGAGCGGTGGGGGTGCGGATAGAGCTGGCCCCTGCTGGGGACGCGGGCTCCGATGCTGGGTGCTGGCCCGAGGGCTCTGAAGCCGTGCGGGCGGACAGCTCCGCCGGGCCGGCGAGTCCGGCTCCGGGCAGCGGGGGGGCTGCCGCCCTTCCCCCTGGGCCCGCCCGGTCCGCGCGCGGTGTTTGCGCTGCCGGCGGGACCCTGCTGGGCGCAGTTTCGTCCCCCCCCCCGGTCTGAGCGGCTCGCGCGGGTGCGCCCGGTGCCCGCGGTGCCTTTGGTTGCACAGCGGGACGGCGCTGCGAAGCCGCGGGAGCGGCAGCTCCCGGCGATCCGGCCCCTCCCTGAGCAGGAGCGGGGGGAGCGCCCACGAGCCCCGGTCCGTGCTGCAGCTGCAGCCGGAGAGGCGGGGGCCGCGGGGGGTTCAGACTCTGATCTCTCCGATAGCGCCAGCTCAGTCTCATCGGTTTCATCCGTGAGACGTTCGAAACGTGCCAGAACCGCAAAGGCTGCTAATCCTGATGTGTTTGTTTTTAGTGCAGGCGGAGAAGCGGCAGACAAATCGCGTTCGTCCCGGGACCGTGGGTCTCAGCAGGGCAAGTCTGCTTCTAGCAGCCTTTGGAATATTCCCCAGTGTAAAGCGACGGTTCGCCCTCGTTATAAGGCGAGGGTCTGGGGTGATGTGAAAGTGAAAATTGAGGCACTGCCTGGTGATCCTACTGTGCTGCAGGGCAGGCAGTGGGAGCAGGCTAGCAGGAAACCAGCAAGGCAGGTGCGGAAAGGCACGGCTGTCTTGTGTTTCTGCTTTCGATGTGGGGGGACCAGTCATGTTGCCAGGCATTGTAAAGCTGCAGTTTCTGTTACTGGTCGGCCTTGTCTGCACAGCAGAGATGGTCGTCTTAGACTCTTGCAGAGTGCACAAGGTCCCCCTGAATGCTCTTGGTCCCTTGGGCGGTGGCCTGAATGTTTTCCTCCTGGGCAGGTCTGGTGCCACCGTTCAGGATGTCGTTGTGCATCAGGGACTCATCGATGCAGATTATAACGGACGCATTTATGCCATGGTTTCCACATCCACCCCCCGCCGGTTACGATTCCTGAAAAGACTCGCATTGCTCAACTTGTTCCTTTTAAGTCCTCTGTTCCCAGGACAGAATCGAGGTCACGAGGAGACGGCGGTTTTGGTTCCACTGGGCCCCCTCAGGTTCATTGGACTGCTGTCATGACCAGAAAACATCCTGAGATGCAGTGCACCCTGTCCATCACTGCAGCTATGCCACCAGAGATCTCTCTCCGTGGGCTTCTCGACAGCGGTGCGGATGTCACGATCCTCTCTCTCGCTGCTTGGCCTCCCCAGTGGCCATTGGACCCGGTGGGGACGCCTATCGCGGGACTGGGAGGGACGAAGCGCTGCTACGTGAGCCAGAAGCCTGTGATGATCACGAACTCAGAGGGACAGACGGCCGTGATTAGGCCTTATGTTACTGAGACTGCTACTAACCTCTGGGGGAGGGATGTTCTGGCTGCATGGGGGGTACGTATTGGGACGGATTTTTACTAGGGGCCACTGTGGTGAAGGGCACAGACTGTTCCACGCCTCCTATATGGTGGCTGGTGGACAAGGCCATCTGGCAAGATCAGTGGCCCCTACCCAAAGATAAATTGGTAGCCCTTCATAAGTTGGTTCAGGAGCAATTGGACCAGGGTCATCTGGAACCTTCTACCAGTCCCTGGAACACTCCTGTCTTCTGCATCAAAAAGAAGTCTGGGAAATGGAGATTGTTACAAGACCTCAGGAAGGTAAATGCTGTAATGGAGAGCATGGGGACGCTGCAGGCTGGAATGCCGTCGCCCACCATGTTTCCAGCAGACTGGCCGATCCTCATCGTGGATCTAAAGGATTGTTTCTTTTCAATTCCTTTACATCCCGACGATAGGCCAAAATTTGCTTTCACGGTGCCAGCGATTAACAATGCTGGACCTGCACAGAGATATCAATGGAGGACGCTTCCCCAAGGGATGCGGAATTCGCCGGCCATATGCCAAATGTATGTGGCCAGAGCCTTGTCTGGAGTTCGCAGGCAGTTTCCTGGTGCTCAGTTTTATCACTATATGGATGACATATTGGTGGCTGTGTCCACCCAGGATGAGCTGCTGAGGATCCAGCCTCAGTTGCTCAATGCTCTGCATTCGCATGGGCTGCAGGTGGCTCCAGAAAAGGTTCAGCAACAACCTCCTTGGAAATATTTGGGGGTCAAAATTTTGGAACGTACAGTTCAGCATCAAGAGGTGCAATTCGTGCAATCAGTGAAGACACTGAATGATGCCCAGAAATTTGTGGGTGTCATTGCTTGGTTACGTCCGTATTTGGGACTGACCACGGCGCAGTTGTCTCCTTTATTTGATTTGTTGAAGGGAGACCCTGATTTGAAATCACCTCGCACTTTGACCCCAGAGGCACATCGGGTGCTGGAAGAGGTGCAGCGAGCTGTTTCTGCTCGACAGGTTTATCGCATTGATCCCTCCGTTGATGTCACTGTTTTCATTACCACTGCTGATTTGCATCCCACAGGTATCATTGGCCAATGGAGTGACGAATGGTCCGATCCTTTGCACGTCCTGGAATGGGTCTTCTTGCCCCATCAGCTGCAGAAGACGGCAACTGCATTGTTTGAGCTGATCGCTCGCTTGATAGTCAAATGCCGGCAACGGTGTTTGCAATTGATGGGTGCAGACCCCGCACAGATTGTACTACTGGTACAGCGGGAGGACTTTGACTGGAGCTTTGCAAACAGCGTTTCGCTGCAAAGTGCTCTAGAGAATTTTTCAGGGCAGATTGCGTATCATCTGCCTAGCCACAAGTTGCTGCAAGTGGCGAAACACACAGAGATTTCTCTGAGACCCAAACACAGTCAGGAGCCAGTGCACGGACCCACTGTCTTTACTGACGGTTCAGGCAGAACCGGGAAGCCATTGTTACTTGGAGGGATGGATCTGAGTGGCAGGTTCTGGAAGGTCATGAGGTTGGCTCAGCCCAATTGGTTGAACTGAGGGCTGCTCTTATGGCATTTCAAAAGCTTTCCCAGCAAACTTTCAATCCGGTCACGGACTCCGCCTATGTGGCTGACATCGCAAAGCGGTTGGGTTATTCAGTTTTGAAGGAGGTCAGCAATGCCGATCTCTTTCATTTGCTGGAGACCCTGTGGTGTGTCATTCAGGAACGGGTTCATCCCTACTATGTTCTGCATGTAAGGAGTCACACCAATTTGCCAGGGTTCATAGCGGAAGGTAACGCGAGGGCTGACAAGTTGGCTAACCCAGCGTGGGTGGCACCTCAGCCTGACACACTCGCGCAGGCCAAAGCATCGCACGGGTTTTTCCATCAGAACGCACATACCCTGCAGAAGCAGTTTCAGTTGACGCCAACTGAGGCCCGTGACATTGTCGAGTCATGCGACGACTGTCACGCGCTTGCTGCGCCTTTGCCGGCAGGGGTAAACCCCAGGGGTCTTAGGGCCTTGGAGATTTGGCAGACTGACGTCACCCAGGTTGCCGAATTTGGCCGGCTAAAGCATGTGCATGTCACGGTGGACACCTGCTCCTCTGCCATGTGGGCTTCTGCTTACACTGGGGAGAAGGGCCGCGATGCCATTACCCACTGGAGGCAGGCCTTTGCCGTTCTAGGCATACCTTCTGCTATAAAGACGGACAATGGTCCGGCCTATGTCTCGAGAGAGGTGAGGCAGTTCCTGCAGCAGTGGGGTGTGTCACACAAGTTTGGTATTCCTCATTCTCCGACTGGTCAAGCTATTGTAGAGCGTGCTCATGGCACTCTGAAGCAGGTGCTTCAAAAACAAAAATGGGGAATGCGGGGTGAAACCCCACACAGTCAGCTAGCAAAAGCTGTATATACCCTCAATCACCTCACGGTACCGCAGAACTCTAACAATCCTGTCATTTTGAACCATCATCTCTCGTTGCAGGCTTCGGATGAGGCACAGCAGCCTCGAGCGAAGGTTCGAGTGAGAAATCTA
Organism: Monarcha castaneiventris obscurior; assembly: GCA_026261815.1. Classification (NCBI taxonomy): domain Eukaryota; kingdom Metazoa; phylum Chordata; class Aves; order Passeriformes; family Monarchidae; genus Monarcha; species Monarcha castaneiventris. Next base: position 3,171,001 of record JAMPIT010000635.1, read on the forward strand.
GTTACCAAACAGTGGGAAGGTCCCTATGACCTTATCACTTCGGGGCGCGGGTATGCTTGTGCATCCACAGACACTGGGGTGCGCTGGGTACCTGCAAAGAGTGTCCGTCCTGACCTGCGACCACAGGGGCAAAATCCAGCCAACAGGCAGGGTAGAGGCCATGACCAGAATGAAAGTGATCAAGTGGGTGAAACATCGAGCGATGGCTCAGATGCAGACGATGTGAGTGTTCACTCCGATGGTCCTTCCACAAGCAGAAATTGAACATGGTTCATTTTTTCATTTTTCTTTTTTCTTTTTCTTTTTTAAAGGTAAAAAGGGTGAGATGTCGCCCTGGTTTTCACAGTGCTCCATGTTTTTACTTTTGTAGTAGAAGTTCTCATGCTCTTTCTATAAACATAGCTCTTGGTGTTCGTGTCCGACACTGCGACAATCACCTGTAGTTTCCCTTGTTCTGGTAGTACTAATTTATGCAGAAAACTCTCATATGAAGTTTCTTATAAAAGCTACACAAACCTTTCATAGACTGCTGTTTAAATTTCATAAATGAAAAGAGGGTTCACATTACATTCTTCCGGTGAAATTTCAGCCTTTCAACTATTAAAAAGTCTTCAGATTTTAACATACTTTAACAAAGCATTGATTTTATCATTATGCATTTTTTCTGCAAAGTTTTATGTATGTGAGTGCTTAAAACCACTAGTTCAATATTAACCATAAAGAAAAAGCTTTATCGTATCAGAATCTTGCTCAGAATATGAATCAGATTTCCACAACTGTGCAGCATAAATAACTGTTTTTAACATATCCAACTGGCACAACTTCATGGCACGTGTACATTACCAGTCTCTGGTCAAAGTATAGGACAAAGTATTTTTATTACATCATTGGGATTCTGATCTTCCTCCCTTTATTGTAAATAAATTGAACTTAATCAAATAATTGTAGCATAAATCTGAACCATGTTTTATGAATCAGAATCAAGGTTACTTCTACAAAGGATGACACTATCCTTTGCAGATTGTTTCATACAATTTGCCTCAAAGGCTTTGGCTAGTCATTTCTCATGTGCTCTCCAGTCTTGCACTTCAGTGTAATCTTCCTTTTCCCCTTAACCTGTCATATTAGATATTTTTTTCTATTTATCTGTACAATGGAAAATCAGCTAGACTATATGCTGTGACTATTTCTTAATAGGGAAATATAAATCAGTGCCTTCCTGGCTTTTGAACTCACACAAGTGGAGAAATCCAACTTACTGAACTTAAAATGTCACACAAACTCATTTCCTGACTTATTAGAATGCTTATGGTCTATTACTAATGTCAGCCAAAAGCGGGCTTTCCTTCTAGTGTTTAATTTTGTGTCTACTCTTTAATTTTGTAGGGGTGTTTAAATTTTATATTCATCTTCATTGTGCATAGAGAAGTACAGAAGTACTCAGCTGTCAGAGGAAATCAAATTTTGCGAGCTCCTTGAAGCTTTGTATGTATCACAGACTTTTATCTAGCAAAAAAAAATTGCAGTGCTAGATATTGATTCTGATATAAAATTTGTCGAGTATGTTTTAGTCCGGCCATTTTAAATCTCATTTGCTGATGCAAATAATTCTAGGCCCAATTTAGATAATTTGACATAGAAGTATCCCATTAATTAGGAAAAAAACATCTATTTGGATATCAAGTAACTGTGTACATCAGTTATTTAGGCACATAATTTTAAACTTACAACAAAGAGATAATTTGAATAATTCTGTCACCATTCTCTCTAGGTTGATTTTGTATTTGCTTCTGATCCATCTTTTGTTGTCATGCTTTGTTTGCAAGTATTTTTTCTACATCCCCTTGTTACCTGGGCTATCGTTACAAATCAGTGTTACTTCCCAACTGGTTTTCCTAAAATCACTGGGGGTTGTTTGGAATTTCTGGTGTCAGACATGTTGGAGACCGATTGTTAAACACACAGCTTAAATGTGTGTTAGTGTTCTAGTGACAAGAGAAAACAGAATTGGAGAAGTTGAGGGGGTGGAGGGGCAGGAAGTACCGTCAGTGTTTTTGTGATTAGTAAAAGAAAAACACTTACATACCAAGGATATGTACTTCTGCTTTAACAGCATATAGACTAAATACTGTGAGTATTTCTTAACAAGGAAAAATAAATAATTGTCTTCCTGGCTTAGATGATACCTACGTCATACATTAGGCAGGGATGTCTGAAGAATTAATTAAAGCCATTAGCATCTGTTCATTCATATTGTTTCACTAATAGTCTGTTGCTTGGCACAGTCCATACCAACTAGTACGTTTGAAAGATAGACAACACAAAACAGGGAGGAGTGGTTGGTAGACAGGGTATTTGGGCTGTAATTCAGAAGGACCAGGAAGAGCTAGAGAAAGGGCCTAACAAAAAGCCCATAAAATTCAACATGGGGAAGTGAAAAGCCTTGCACCTGGGGAGGAATGTGAGTGACCGAGACACAGACCCAGATCAGCAAGGAATCTGAATCATTTATTCAAAGATTAATACACTGGTTTTAGACAATTTTTCAAGGCACAGTATTTCCTTATATGGTAATTCTCACTATGTGACCTATCCCATGCTGCCACATCAGCAACACACTTTCTAAATGTCTTTTTATGTGGTGATCACTCGCTGTTCACCCATCCCTCAGCTCCCGGCAGGCTCCTCTCCGTAGGGGTCTGCCCTGTAACACCTCCTCCCCTCAGGGTCCGGTGGAGACAAATCTGTCTGTGCTGCCGTGTGCTCCTCTGTGCTGCCATGTGCTCCTCTGTGCTGCCATGTGCTCCTTTGTGCCTCCATGTGCTCCTCTGTGCTGCCATGTGCTCCTCTGTGCCTCCATGTGCTCCTCTGTGCTGCCATGTGCTCCTCTGTGCTGCCATGTGCCTCTGCAGGCGCGTCCCACAGCCCACAGCTCAACTCCATCCCATCTCTTCCCACAGATGAACAACGCCAGGCACCAGAAGACACTGGGGGCTGACCCATTCTTTGCAGGGCTGCTAAGAAAGCACTGGCAGGCCGTCTTGGCAAGCAAAAAGTTGACCATGAGGCAGCCAAGTGCTGTCAGGGTGAAGGTGGCCAGTAGTGTGCTGTCAGAGCATCAGCAGCAGTGTGAGGGAGCTCATCTTTCCTCCCTACTCAGCAGAGGAGGGCTATGAAGGTGACTAATGAACAGGAGTATGTCTCCTGAGGAAAGCCGGAGGGAGATGGGACCTTTTTGGATAAAAGAAGGCTTGGCAGGAGATCTTATTAATACCCAAAGAGAGGGTATAAAGAAGATGGCATAAGGCTTTTCTCACTGACAAGACAAGAGGCAATAAGCAGAAAAACACCATGAAATTCTATTTGAAGACAAGAAATCTGCTGTTGTTTTTGTTGCAAGCATCGATTAAATTCTGACACAAGTTCCCCAGAGAGGGTTTAACATCTCAGTTCTTGGAGCTGTTCAAAATGTGACCAGACACAGCCCTGGCAAACGTGCTCTTACTGACCCTGCTTGAGCAGGGTGTTTGGAATAGATAACATCGCATGAGGTCTGCTTTCAACAATGTGATTCTGTGAAGCACAGTTTAGGGAAGTATAACAGATCCTCCCAATGGGCAGTGTGTATGAAACTGCACTACTTTAGGCTCTTTCACCTCTCTGTAGTCCTTTACCAGTACATTTCCTATTTCCAACACGTCCCTATGCATGGGAATGCAATTTCCAGGGCAGGAAATTAATGCAATAAAATGATCACCCTGGTGGGCAGTGGTGCAGTAAAAAGCACTTATCCCTGGCGATGCCTCGGCCTCTCTCCAGAATCCCTGGAAAACTGCTTTGCAGAAAAGGACCTGGTGGTGCTGGTCGATAGCTGCCTGGACATGAGCCAACAGTGTGCCCAGGTTGCCAAGAAGCACAAGGGCATTGTGGCTTCAACCAGAAATACTGTGTCCAGCAGAAATACTGTGACCATCCCTTGTACTCAGCACTGGTGAGGCCACACCTCGAATTCTGTGTTCAGTTTTGGGTCTCTCATTACATGAAGGGACATTGAGGTGCTGCAAAGGGTCCAGGGAAGGGCAGTGGAGTTGGTGAAGGGTCTGGAGCACAAGACTGATGAGAAGCAGCTGAAGGAGCTTGAGCCTGGAACAATGGAACCAGGGGGAGCCTTGTCTCTCTCCACAGCTGCCTGAGAGGAGGTTGTAGCCAGGTGGGAATCGGTCTCTTCTCCAAGGTAACAAGTGATGGAACAAGAGGAAATTATCTCAGATTGTGTTCCTCATGGAAAGGGTTGTCAAGCACAAACAGGCTCTTCACCATTGATTGGCTCACCATTCCCAGGGGTATTTCAAAGACACGAAGATGTGGTTCTGAGAAACATGGTTTAGTGGTAGACTTGACAGTGCTGGATTAATGGTTGGGCTCGATCTTAAAGGTCTTTTCAAACCTAAACAATTCTATGATTCAATGATTCAATATTGGGGCTTTTTGTCTTTTTTTTTTTTTTTTCAACCTGCTTTTGCTTATTATAATTTACAATACCTAATGATATTACTGCTACAGTTGGGTGGCAAAGAAACTTTCAGAGTGCAAAAATCTTTCTTACTTTCTTCACAGGAGTCTGCAGGACCTGATGGGATGCATCCCAGAGTCCTGAGGGAACTGGCTGTTGTAGTTGCCAAGCCGCTTTCCATGGTATTTGAAAAGTCTTGGCAGTCAGGTGAAGTCCCACGTGACTGGAAATGAGAAACATTTGTACCCATTATTAAAAAGGGTAGATAGAAGAATCTTGGGAGCTCTGATCTGTCAGCCTCTGTGCATGGGAAGATCATAAACAGACCCTCCTAGAAACTCTGCTAAGGCACACGGAGGACAAGGAGGTGATTCCAGACAACCAGTACGGCTTCACTGAGGGCAAGTCCTGCCTCACCAACCTGGTTGCTTTCTAAGACAGGGTCACTCCATCAGTTGACAAGGGAGGGGCTACAAATGTCATTTATCTGGACTTCTGTAAGGTCTTTGACACAGTTCCCCACAACATCCTTCTCTGTAAATTAGACAGATATGTATTTGATAAGTGTACTGTTAGATGGATAAGAAAGGGGTTGGATGATCTCATGCAAAGTGTGGTGGTCTATGGCTCAGAGTCCTGATGGACATCAGGGACAAGTGGTGTCTCTCAGGAACCAGTGTTGTTTAGTATCTTCATTAATGAAGAAATCAAGAGCACCCTCAGCAAGTTCTCAGATGACACCAAGACGAGTGGTGCTGTTGACACTCCTGAAGGATGGGATGCCATCGAGAGGGCCCTGGACAAGCTCGAGAAGTGGCCCAAGGGAATCTTATGAGGTTTAACAATGTCAAGTGCTGGTGCTGCACCTGGATCAGGGCAACTCCTGGTGCCAGCCCAGGCTGGGGATGAACAGATCGAGAGCAGCCCTGCCCAGAAGGACTTGGGGGTGCTGGGGGTGAGAGCTGGACATGAGCCAGCCATGGGCACTCCCAGCCCAGAAAGCCAAGTGTGTCCTGGGCTGCATCCCAAGCCATGGGCAGCAGGGGAGGGAGGGGATTCTGCCCCTCTGCCCCTCTCTGGTGAGACCCCACCTGCAGAGCTGCCTCCAGCTCTGGGGTCCCAGCACAGGAAGGACATGGAGCTGTTGGAGAGAATCCAGAAGAGGCATCAAGATGATCAGAGGGATGGAGCACCTCTGCTATGAGGAAAGCCTGAGAGAATTGGGATTGTTCAGCCTGAAGAAGAGAAGGATTAGGAGTGACTTAATTGTGACCTTCCAGTACCTGAAGGGAGCTAACAAGAAAGATAAGAGGGACTTAGCAAGGCAGGGCAAGGGCATGGAGTGACATGACAAGGGGGAATGGCTTCAAACTGAAATGGGGTAGGTTTATATTAGATATTAGAAGAAATTCCGTATCATGAGGGTGGTGAGACACTGGAATAGATTGTCCAGAGGAGTTATGGAAGTCCTAGCCCTGGAAGTTTTCAAGGCCAAGCTGGATGGAACTCTGAGCATCCTGATCTAGTGGAAGGTGTCCCTGCCCATAGCAGTGGGGTTGGAACCAAATGATCTTTAAGGTCCTTTCCAACCCAAATGATTCCATGACTCTGTGGGGTTTGGTTTACATTGCTCCCCCACCTTTCCCCTGTCCCTAGCCCTGGCCAGTCCCTCAGGCCCTCCCTGTTGGTTCCTGTACCCCAACTCTGCCCATGTGCTGCCCCTGTGACCTGACAAAGCCCCCCTGCACTCGGGCCACGGGGCCTCTCTGCCTCTGGGGGCACAGGGTCAAGATGTGATGGCTAAAGATCTTCTGAAACCCCTATGGGGAGACCCTTCTCTACCTCCTTTGCCACCACTGTGCTGTGAGGCTGACAGCTAAAGGAGCAAGGCTGTGGGGCAGTCCAGAGTGGACTACAGGAGGACAGAGAAAGTCTGCCCTGCCCTAAGAAGCCCTGCTGCACTCCCAGAGAAGGCTGCAGCTTGCTAGACCGAACCTAGCCACTACAACATGATTCTAACTGGATAAAACTAGAAAAGTATAATTGGGCTGTTCTCTAACATTATAGATTAAAAACTTAAAAACAGCAGAAGTAGGAAACTAATCTTTATATGTTTTTTCTAAAAATTATCATCTTTAATTCCATTTTATAATTTTTAATCCTAACAGTAGGTAATACAGAAACCACTTCCTGTGATCAGCAGGTATATGATGCAGTGTCATTGAAACCCTCCTAAACTGTTTGACGATAGATGTTGATGTACACCACTGTTCACGAGTTTGGGAATAGTCTCTTTCCTTTGTTGAACTCAATTCATGCAGATAATGTTCTGGACTGTGTTCATTTTAACCTATGAAAAAAAAATTAGAATCCATTCAGAAAGATTTCTGCTTTCATTTAAGAAATTTTTTTTTTCATCATCAATAATAAGAATGAGAGCTGATTGAGTGATAAGTAAGTAAGATTTGGACCATTTTTTTTGCCATGAGTACAAACCTCAACTAACTAGAAAACAAATACAAGAAATCTAAAAATTCTACTTATACTGTACTTGAAAATCTATAGAGGATAAGGACCTCTCATGAGTCTTGACTGAATGAATTTTAGCTCAGCTAGCATATTCACTCTTGAGATAAATATATATGCATTTTATTATGTTTTTCTGCAGCATATAAATCAATACAAAATATGGTCATTAGGAGCTTGGCAGTATTTACTCCAATTTTTCATTTGACTACTAACTAACAATTTATTAGTTGTTATTATTATAACTAACTTTTTACTTTTGTAATACAGAGTAAATCAAAGAAAACTAGAAAGACCATGTTTTTAGATGATCTCCTTGATATGAATGTTTACTTGTTCTGTGTTGTTCTGGTTTGCTTAAATGACACTCATTTTTCTCTGTTGTTTTGTTTTGGTTTTTTTCTTTTATAATTGTTGACATAGCTAAATTTGAAGAAATTTAAATATATTCCATTTCTTGGTTTAGCTTTATTCAGATATGCATTTCTTATCTGAATCCTGCAGCCTTTTATTTGTTTGTCACTCTCATTCTTCCATATTTTTTAAATCCATCTTATTGTTTAACTAAGAAACATGTAAGATAAAACTTTCTCAAAAAACAATTTGCAGTAACACACAGTAAAACATGCCTCTGTTTTGCAGCACCTTTCTGCTTCCTATATCCCTAAATTGTCAAATTTTAACCCACAATCTGAAGAATCATACTTGCTTTATAAACTTAATCATAAGTCGCCACACAGGTAATTGGCACAGTACTTGAAATAGCAAGTTATATGTTATTATATCAGTGTCAGTTCTCAATGGCATTAATTTACTGCTGTGACACTTAAAATCCCTGGAGCTTCACAGCCTAAACATTTTCCCTTTTCTCTGATATAAGGAAGTGCACTTAAAACTTATGAAATAAAGCTAGTATTCCCAAATAAAACTTTTTTTAATTTTTCCTTTTACAGGAATTAAAGAGAGATGATTTATGTTGTCTCCAATAGTAACTAGGATTTCTTTGGTCTTAAGGCAGGTATTTTCAGCCAAATCACTTCAGTGGTGATAAAGAGTTACCTGTCTCTCTCATATAACCAATGGAAAGTATCTTTATACTGGACTAGGAGAAGTCCATTCTCTTTAAAGCCTTATGGTGTGACCCAACAAAAACATACTAGGAGAGCAAAATACTTGTGATTATTTTTATTCTCTAGTGACCCTCAAATATGACAAACATTTTCCTAAAACAGAAACAAACATAAACTCCTGTGTGTTTTCTGAAGGAGAATTGCTTTCAAACTCAGAAAAATTCATAATCTAAAATATCTACAGAAGTTGCAGCACTGTGAGATATGTTATCTTAATACAACTGAATTGTTATATTATATAGGTTATCTTAATGTAATAGAATTGGTATAGTCTGAGCACCAGTCCTTCCTGCAGTCCCTTTTTAGTGCAGCTCTGCATAAATGAGGCAACAAAACAGGGACACAACTGTTAATAACACACTACAAATTGGGCAATAATTAGAGGGGTGGGGGAAAGAGAAAAGAATTTATACAATCACTTTTTCTCCTAATTTTTCTACTCCTCCTGAAGTTCTCAATGTATTCTCCATTTCTGTTTACATTAAAAGGCTTGTTGATGTGTTACTCATTTATTAATGGGTGCTAATTGATATTGATCTCAATGCCTTGTTTATTACCAACTTCCGGTGAACAAATTATTCTAAGGTGATATAACTGGAGTGAATTGTGGTCCCGAAGGCAGAATCAATATACGTAGCACATTCTGTAGAAACATTTCTACTTTGAAGCACACTGCAGTTAAGAAACATTTATTCAGAAGGCATGGATAAAGACAGAGAAACAGGACACGAACAAAGAGATGGTAGGACTAGGATCTGTGACAGATGTCAGGAAGGAACAAGAGAAGGTTGCTGACACCACAGCTTTAATTGGAAATCAACTCCTATCCTTCCCTGTCTGCAGTGCTGGATCTGTCTAGGATCAAAGAGTCATATACAGGGAAGATGAGATACTTCCTTACTCTCTTTGTAGCTTTGCAACTACTTAGCAAAACCAATACAGTTAGAAATAAAAACAGCAGTCAAAGCTGCACTTTACATTACAGTTGAAAAATCTCTCTTATATATGTCCTGGTTTCAGCTGTGATGGAGTTGGTTTTCTTCCCAGTAGCTTGTCCAGTGCTGTGCTTTGTACTCAGTGTGAGAATCATGTTGAGAACACATTGATGTTTTGGCTTTTGCTAAGCAGTGTTCTCCCTGAGTGAGAGACTTATCAGTGTCTCATGCTCTGCCAGTGAGGGGCTGCACAAGAAGCTGGGAGGAATCACAGCCAGGACAGGTGACCTGAGTGAGCCAAAGGGATATTCCAACACCATACAATGTCATGACCAGCATATAAACTGGTTTGTATGGTAAACCACAGCAGCTAGTAGAGAGAGGACAAGTCCTGCTCAGAGACTTGCTGGGCAATGATCAGTGGGTGGTGAGCAAATTTATTGTGCATTTCTCTGGGTTTTATTCATCTTTCTCTTTTTCATTACAGCTGTTATTTTAATTTTGTTATCACTATTATTATCACAATTATCTTCTATTTATTTTGTCTGGTTTCAATTATCAAACTATTCTTATCTCAACCCATGAGTTTTATTCATATTTTTCAATCTCCTTCCCACCTCACCAAGAGAGTTAGAGGTGAATCACTGAGCAACTGCCTGGCACTTAGCTGCTGGCTGGGACAAAAGCACGACAATATGAGAAAGTATGTGAAGATTATGTGTTAAAGGATATCCAGCAGAAATGCATGAGCTCCTCTGTCATTCTGATTTGCTGCATCATTGTTGATACCTTTCTCCTGCAGGTCCTTGTCATTGCAAATTTCCATTCCTCCACATTGTCTGTGCTTTCCATGTATGTTCTCTTCCTCCCCCTCCCTCCTGTGTGTTTCATTGAAGGAATCTCTTGCTGTTTTGTGCAGGGTGTGGGTCCCCTACAGACTGCACTTGGAACCATAAACTCTAACTCCTTCTCAGCCATGCAGTTTATATTATAAGCAAAATCTCTGAAAACTGAACACTGAATAAATTTTCTGGAGGCTTTTTTGTCTAGTCACAACTGAGAAGAGACTACAGTCAGATAACAGGGCATATTGATTTGTACAATATAAATTGGGGGAGTTTTACAATTATAGCAACTTGACTAATATCATATTAGAAATATATCTATATATCTGTGCTACTTAGACCATATTGAGGAGTTTTAGGACTGAATGGTGAAAAAAATTCTGACAACACTGCCACTGCAATGTCACTGGTATGTGAGAGGTGTTTCCATGAAAAGGCACTTACTTTTGTGGATGACCGATTCTGAAGTAGGCTGCTCCTGTGCCAGACAAGACCACGGTAATAAAAGCAAGTCCTTCTTTGGAGATTTGTAAGCATAATGGAAAAGAAAGTAATATATTTACTGAGCAGTAATAGAATGCTTTCTAATAGCACTCAGATTGAAGTATTGCCAAGTCCTTCTTAAGGAGTAATGGAAATGATACATCTGTATGAATAGGAAAAGATTATTTTCTCCAGCAATAAAATGAATGATAGAATGGTTTATAACTGCTGCCAGAAGATTTATACTGACAAGTATACCCACATAATTCATTGCATTACAAAGAACATTATATTGTCTTGCCAAAGAAAATCATAATTTTAATTTAAGATGAATTGTACTTTAGTAGCTGGTATAGACTTCATAGATCACAGATCTGAGTAATGAAACTGATTTAAAGAAAACAGCTTAGATATTACTTTAACAATTACCTGATTAGAACAACTTGGCCCTTTATCAGGGTTGCTGGCATTTTGAGGAAGTCATTCTGCATGAATCGACTCATTTTACAAAAATAAAATACCTTCCACAATATCAAGCTTTAAAGTTTAAGTATACCTCAAGGTAGCCAAGTTGCTTCACATACTGAAGGGAAAAAATAATTCCATCATCCTGTGCTCTGGAAGAATTGTTCAAGGAAATGGTGGTCCTTCTGGAGACATTTTAATCTCTCATTTTATTTGAATCATACAGAGCATATTACTATTAGAAAAAAATCCTCAAAGGTCTCACTTTGTTAAGTAGAAAAGGGCTGAGACAGTGCAGTACACATTAGTGTAATGACATGATACATAAAAAAGGAACTTCCTTAATCTCTTTCACCTAGGTCAAAGTGTGGTGTGAAATCTTTTTCACGGATACTAAAAGGAGTTTTTAAAAATACATTAATGTCAAAAGGCAGGGTCGAAGTAACATAGGCCTCTTACAGGTTGAGGATGGTCACCTCCCAAACAGGGACATAGACAAGGCAGAGATGTCTAATGCTTTTTTATCCTCTGTCTTCAAGACAGATGATGGACCAAGAGGGCCTCAGTGCCCTGAACTGGAGGACCATGACTGCGAGCATGGTCAGTTCCCAGTGGACTTTGAACTAGTGTGGGATCTGCTGTTACAGCCAAAACCCTACAAATCCATGGGCCCTGATGGGATTCATCCAAACATCCTCAAATAGCTGGCTGGTGTCTTTGCAATTTTCAAAGATTTTTGAGCAGCCTTGGGAATCTGGAGAGGTCCCAGGTTAACTGGAAGCTGGTGAACATTGTGCCAAATTTTAAGAAGGGCAAGACAGAGGACCTTGAAAACTACAGGCCTGTCAGTCTGCTATGGTTTAGGAATGGTACTCCCCAATTCAGTGCCTCCACTGAGATTCCTAAACCACACACTGCTCTCTCACTCCGCCTTCTCCTTTCTGTTCCTCTTCCCTTTCTTCTTCCTGCTTCGGCAGGATAGAGCTGAGAATCAGCAGCACAAAAGGTGAAGATCATGGGTTGAGATAATAACAGATTACTAGAAACAGCAATGAGATAAGAAAATGAACAGTAACAGCAACAATATCAAAAGTATACAAAAGAGAGAGTGATTCACATGCATAAATGCTCACTGCAGGCCCTGAGACAACGAACAGTGACACACAGCTCTCCCCCTCCATTACATTTGGGTTTTTTACAACAGGAAGGCATACCCTTCTTCTCCAAAGTCAGAGAGTCCCTCTACCTCTGCCTCCCCACAATGACATTAGGTGGTAAAGAATAACATCCTGGCCACACCCTCTTGGTTACACCCCCTCCCAGCTACTGCAAAAAAATTAACCCTGTCCTGGCCAAAACCAGGACAAAATCTCTCTTCTGTTCCCAGTAAAATCATGGAAAAGATTATTCTGGGAGCTATTGAAGGCATCACAGTCATCAGTCACAGCCAGCACAGTTTCATGAGGGGAAAAGTCCTGCTTATCAAACCTGATTTCCTCCTACAGCAGGGTAGACCACGTAGTTGATTGAGGAAAGCCAGCTGATGTAATCTTTCTGGATCTTGGCAAAGCCTTCCAGACTGTCTCTCCCAGGATCCTTCTGGACAAGACATCCAGCCCACAGCTGGATAAGAGTGTTACAGGATGGCTGAGCAGCTGACTCACAGGTTGGGCACAGAGGGTGACAGTGAATGGGGTGACATCTGACTGGTGACCCACTCTAGTGGGGTTCCATAGGCCTCGATCCTCGGACCTGTGCTCTTCAGCATCTTTATTAATCACCTGGACAGAGGACTTGAAGGAACACTAAGTGTGACAACAAGGCTAAATTGGGAGGAGCTGTCAACTTGCTGGAGGACAGGGAGGACCTGCAGAGAGACCTTGACAAATTAGAGAGATGGGGAACCACCAACTGTATGGAGATTAACAAGGGCAAGTGCCAGATTTTGCACCTTGGATGGGGCAACCCTGGATGTACAGACAGATTGGGGAATGAGAGGCTGGAGAGCAGCACTGTGGAAACAGACCTGGGAGTCCTGGTCCCTGGCAAGCTTAATTTGAGTCAGCAGTGCCCTGGCAGCCAGGAGGGCCAGCCCTGTCCTGGGGGGCATCAGGCACAGCATCAGCAGCTGGGAAAGGGAGGGGATTGTCCTGCCCTGCTCTGCACTGGGGCAGCCTCACCTCGAGTGCTGGGGGCAGTTTTGGGTGCCACAACATAAAAGAGATATAAAGCTTTTAGAGATCATCCAAAGGAAGGCCATGAGGATGATGAAGGATCTGGAGGAGCAGCCATATAAGGAGAGGCTGAGGTTGTTTGGTCTGCTCAGCCTGAAGAAGAGGAGGCTGAGGGGAGACCTCATCACAGTCTACAGCTTCCTTGTGAGGGGAAGAGGAGAGGCAGGCACTGATCTCTTCCCGGTGGTGCCCAGTGACAGGACCTGAGGAAATGGCCTGAAGGTGTGTCAGGGTAGGTTTCGGCTGGATAGTAGGACAAGGCTCTTCACACAGAGTCCTCACACTGGAACAGGCTCCCCAGGGCAGTGGTAACAACACCAAGCCAGTCTGAGTTCAATAAAAGTGTTTGGACAATGCTTTCTGCATTGGCATAATCTTGGGGCTGTGCTGTTCCAGGCCAGGAGTTGGACTCATTGATCCTGATGGATCCCTTCCAAATCAGTATATTCTATGATTTTATGATTCTATAACTCTATGATTCTATGACCACCTTTCTTCACAAAAGAAAGAAAGCAACTAAATATATTTATACTATAATAGCAATCCTTTTGCACATTTGGATTGTTGAAAACTAATGAGAAACCAAATATAACCATAATCCATAATTCTTAATCATATTAAGCCTGATGCAAATTAGATTAGTATAGAATTGGATATTCAATGGTATCCATTATAATAATGAGAAAAGACCAGAAACAAGGTGAAATCAGGCAGTTACTCTGTTACATTTAACAAGTAAGACATACAAATTATTAAATTAATGCAAGCTCACTTAAGTTGTTGAGTAAGGGGACTAATTTTTAAAACAATTTTAGGTTTATTTTAAATATAAATTAGGGTTTTGGTTTGGTTTGGTTTGCTTCTTTTTTCTCTTTTATTTTTGAAAAAGATCCATAATTTTTCCAATTTCAGACATTAAAAACAAAAAATATCCTCATTTTAAATGCTTTTTATGAATACAGGAATGTTTCCTCTAAGGAAAGACAGGCTGCCCAGTTTAGCTGATCTGTTGTCAGAATACGTCTCTGGATGGAGATAAACGAAACGTTGATTCTAACACTCACATCCATTGTTATGCTTTTAGAGAGCAGTCTGAAGTCACTACTGACACAACAGTGTATTCTATATCATAGGAAGGGATTGCAGAACCCAAAGTAGGGTTTAATTAATTCAAAAGACCAATAAAAAATAAAGTATAGGAAACAGGATGGGAATCAAATATGAAGTTTGTCCTAAAATTTTCAGTGAAGGTTAAATTCTCTCATGTATTGTGTGAGTAAGCATTTAAATCTGGAGTTTATTTTAGTTTTACTGTATTTCCTCACTCCTCTAGCCAGCTGTTTTCTTTCATCTGGAAAAGGGCCAAGATTGAGTTTCTGTGGAATGCTCAAGAGCTGTAACTTAGTTTCATGGTGTAGTGGAACAACATTATCTGATCTGCAAAATCACAGTGGCATAGATCATATTTTCTGTTGCCTGATTAGAGTCTACTGAACATATTTTAGATTTTATGGCTAGATTATGTTTCTTGAGAGGAAAAGAAAGGAGTAAAGAACATAAACCACAGGAAGCTGATGCACATTGTTGTGAAACTAAGTCCATTGTCACTCTCAGGCAGTGAAACACCTACCTCAGTGACAGGGATTTTAAATCTGTCTAGGCCAGGTTGCACTTATTTTTCTTGAACAGTCACATCAATTAATTCTAAACTCAGAATAAAGTTTTTGGTAGTTGGAGATTTTCTTCTTAACATGAAAGTGAAAAGTGAAGTGAACTAGTGAGTTAAACAAAAAAAAACTTGCCCAGTTGTGACAAAATTAATTCAAAGAGACAGTACATTGGTCTTGAATTTTGCCCAGCAGTGAGGGAGAGTGTAAGATGCCAAATATTAAAAGTTGTATTCCTGGCAGGTCATAGATTTTTAGGGAGAGCAGTTTCAGGCCAAAAAATAGTTATGTTTATGCAAACAGATGAGCTTCTCAGATGTATAAACAAGAATAACAGCAAAAGCATTAACACTAGTACTTGTATTGTCACTGTATCTAGACAAGGCTATGCTTAGAATTATCCAAACACAAGGATCTTCCATAAAAACACAGAACAGAAATAGAAAATGAAAGAACTGACCATTATGAAGACTTTTCCTATTTAGAAGAGCTTACAATACAAGCATGAGGAAGCAATAGATGAAGACGATGCATGGAGGAATTTGAGAAAACAATTACCATGTACTGATCATTGTGATAAACAGCGGACTACCTATGACTGCTTTAGCCATGCCATGTCTTTGTAGGCACTGCTCACAAAAAAAGGTTTTAAGGAAGGGTTTTAAAGCAAGTAACACAGACATTACAAAGATATTCCATCTTCTGCATTAATTGGGACTTCTGGGGTGAAGAATTATGCATGTATTCATTTGACTATCCTGATATTTATTCATATTAGTTCAGTCTCTGGCTAAAGTATAAATGAAGACAAAACTGCTTACAAAATCAGTATTTGCCTCAAAAATCCAGAAAACGCTCTCCTACCATAGAATTGTGAGTTACCAATAGACACATAACATTACAAGAAAAATCTACATGGCTATGTCAAAAAATCTGAAATGCTGTAATAACTTATTATACATTATTGGGTAAGCAAGTCCGCAAAGAGACCAAAGTCTGCTCTCCTGAAACCTGGTGCTGTGGTCCTACTTTTTGCCCTTCACCCTTTCTGTAGGATCATGAACCCACAACCTTATGGTCCCTGTAGCCAAGGCTGCCCCTGACTTTCACATCCATGACCAGTTCTTCCTTGCTCAGAAGTAGCAGGACCAGCAGAGCACCCTGCCTTCTTGGCTCCTCAATCACCCATCATCCACATGCTCTAGAAAATCTCCAAGACTGATTGAACCCTTTTGTTTTGTCCCTCCAAAATACATCAGGGTGGTTGAAGTCCCCCACAATGACCAAGGCCTGTAAGTGTTATTTTTTTTTCCAGTCATCTGAAGAAGGCCTCAGCTGCTACTTGTTCCTGCTAAGGAGATCTGTAGCAGATACCCACTGGAGCAGCAACCACGATGGTCCACCTGCTGACCTTCATCCATCACAAGCTCCCATCTGGCTCCTTACCTATCCCTGGACAGAGCTCTGTGCACTCCTGCTACTCTCTCGCATAAAGGGAAAACCATTCTTTTCATCTTCCCACTCTGTTCTTTCTAAGGAGCCTGCATCCAGCCATTACAGCACTCCTTTCTTGGGAGCTCTCTTACCACACTTCCCTGATCCACTGAGGCAGAGTTATGACAGCACACAGACTTCTAACTCCTTTTGGTGTGTTTGGTTTTTTGGTTTTGGTTTGTTTTGGGCTTTTTTTTCCATACGGCATGCACTAGAGGCATTTCACAGATTTATTAGGGGTGTGTGGCAAGGTTTTGGTAGCAGGGCAGTTACAGGTGTGGCTTCTATGAGAAGGTGCTAGAAACTTCCTTTATGTCCAGCTAAGCTGGCTCTAAGATAGATTCACTGTTGTTGGCCAAGTCTGAGCCTGTCAACAATGATGGTAGTGGTTTGGGAAAACAGAGCTAAGAAGGGGAAAAATTACGGCTCAACAGCAGAGAACAGTGAGAATGTGAGAGAGGGACAATTCTGCAGATGGCCAGTTCAGTGCAGAAGGAGGGGCTGGAGGTGCTGCAGACAATGGAGGTCAGATTCCCCTGCAGCCCATGGTGCAGCCCATGGTGAGGCAGCTGTGCCCCTGCAGCCCATGGAGTCCACAGGGATGCAGAGATCCACATGCCAGTTGTAGAGAACTTCATGCCAGAACAGGGGAATGCTCTAAAGATTCTGTGACCTTGTGGAATGCTCATGTTGGAGAAGGCTTCTATCGGGACCTCTGACCTGGCAGAGAGAGGAGCCCTCATTGGAGTAGGTTTGCTGTCAGGACTTGTGATCCATAGAAAGGGGGTCTCATTTTGGAGTAATCTGTTCATAAAGGATTGCACTCCATGGAATGGACCCATGCTGGAACAGTTCATGAAGAACTGCAGTCCACAGGAAAGACTCGTTCTGGAAAATATGTGGAAGACTGTCTCCTGGGGCCAGTGGGAAGGACTAGCATTGGAGCAGTTTGCAAAGGACTGTCTTCTGTGGGAAGAACTCTGGGCTGGAGCAGAAGATTCCAAGGTTCTTTCTTCACAGGTGTCAGAGACAACCTGTTGATGTGCAGTAAGACTCCACAACTAATACAGTTGTAAAGTAGGGATGTTTACTGCAGCTCTGGACGCATGGGAGGTAGCTCTCAAAAACCACGCGTGCCCTCCGTGGTGTTCAGCTCTGGTTACAAGTTACATATGCATTAAATTACACAATATGCCTATATATATTCATGGTCTGTGCCCACTTCGTATTATAATTAGCTCAGACATGATTAGCATTTTAGTTCGCCTGTGCAGTGCTGCCTGGTGGTCGTGGGCCGGGGTCTCAGGGATGAAGTAAGGTCTTCTTCTGATGAAGTAAATAGTCTTCTTCAGGTCTGAACTTTTCACCTTGCCTTCTTGTGCTTGCTCACTGAGTTCCTGGTCCAAGTCCAAGCCTCAAGGCCGGTTTGAACGGGTTTAGGGTCCGAAAGCAGGATTTTTGGTCACAGTTTCTTCCTCTTATCAATGGTCTGGCATCTCACCCTTATTCTCCTCTGCATCCCTCCCTTTTACCTGGCCCGCATAATAAGTATTGAACAAGCTATATACATTTTTTAGCAAGCAGCTGCAAAATTTAGCAATATCAACAATTCCCACAATCATCAATTAACTCTTAAAGCCTAAGCCCCCTGTATCAATGTGATGAACAGCTCCCATTCCTGTTCCACTTCACTGCTTAGGGAAAGGAGATAGAAAATTTTGGAGTAAAGTTAAGCCTAGGAAGAAGAGAGGGATGGGGAGAAGGTGTTTTAAGATTATTTTGTATTCATTATTATTATTTTATTCTCATTTGGTTGTCAAAAAATTAATACCGCTAGTTAAATGTGTTCTGCCCATCACAGTAGTTGATGCGTGATCTATCCATTCCTGCCTTTATCTCAACCACTTGTTATATTTTTCTCCCTCTGTCCAGGTGAGAAAGGGAGTGACAGCGTGGCTTTGGTGGGCACTTGACATCTAACCAGGGTCAAACCACCACACAGAGGCACCCAGTTGTGCTGACTACTGAATACAGGCTTGAGAGCTCTCCCAACAAGGCTATTTTTGAGACACTTCCTCGTTTTCATGCCGGTTCTCAAACAGATTGCATTTCACTCCTGTTTTCTTAATTACTGTGACCAGTTCTGCTCCCATCACCCCAGGCCTTTGGCTTGCCTACTCCACACACAGCTTCATTACTTGCTGGGAAATCTCTCTCTCCCCAATTATTCCTAATTTAAATCTGTCCCTACCAAGTGTCTTACAAACCATACCAGAGTGTTGACAAAGATAGGTTTGTTCTACATAATCAGGTGGATCTCATCTCTTCCAAACAGCTATTGATCCCAGAAGAGGGTTCAAAAATGCTATTGTTCTCTTTATTTGCAGCTTGAAATACTACACACCATCTTCGCTAGCTCAAAGACTTCTAAATCCTTCATGTCATTTTCAGACAATACAAGGCGTTTTGGTTGATTCATTAAATTTACAATATGGATGTCCTTCTCAGGTTTCTTATGCAGCATAACTATGACTCTGTATAAAATATTAAGCAACCAACCCGTTAGTTTTAAAGGAGATATTGATTCTATGATTACCTCTGTTCTTTCAGTAAACATTCTGGAGATCTCAAGTATTCATTCTCAAACGCATGGTTTCCACAGTAAAATGATGGTATGCAATTACCACATGTAAAGACCCTCTGGGCAACTCATTACAAGTGCAAACTGTATGAGACATTGATATCTCATCTTGGTATGATGTGATCATTAAGATTACAGAATTCCTATAGCCAAACTTAAATAAAGACATGAAACTCCACATGCACTTTTATTCACACATCCAGGTTCTTCTGGCAGACTTAGATGCAAATAAAACTAAGCTTCTATTTTTGATCAGGGTAGCCGCCTATGCTTTTCCCATCAGAGATAATTCTGCATAAGCTGGTGAAACGATTAGTTTCCCTAACATGCCACTTTTCCTCTCATCTGTCTTTATTACAACTGTTACTGTACTTCCAATAAAATCAGTTGGATTTTCACTAGTATTGTAAAAGAAGCAGAATCAGATCAATTACTTCAGCAGCCCGCTTAACCTTTGTGAACTGCAGCTAGGCGTACAGTGGGCAGGGGAGATGTGGAGAACTGTGCCTTTACAAGGCTCTGAGGTGACCTGGAGCAGTGATGCTAGTCAGAGCACACAGTACAAGTGCCAGGCTGCCAGAGCCCTGAGGAACATTTACCCTTCCTACACATCTGAGCCTGCCAAGCCTGAAGTCAAAGGCAACTTTAGACAGCTTTTATAAATATGAGAGACCAAACAGCAAAATGGTTAGTGCAGGGGACACACTGTTGCTGTAGCAAAGAGCCCTGTGTCCCATCTACCACTACCATCAGCTTTGCAGCTGGAGAGCTTCTGTTTAAACCTCACACCAGGGTTTACCAGCGCCTCTTAAAAGGATGTCAGTATGCAAACACTGCCAACAGAAAGAGGAAAGGTTCCATCCAACTGAGATGTGGCATGAAGTCAACATTTTTTGAAACTGATGCTACTTCTGCTAAGACTACTGCAGGTTTCAAGTCTCTCAATATTCTGATGAAAATGAGCTGTATTTTCTTCAGAAACAGAGGGATTCTGAGTGCTTTAAAGAAAATATTAATTTATATCTGTTGTGCAATTTGAACCAGGTGCCTTTCATTGAAGAGCTGGTTTCCTGATAGAATTTAAAAAGCTTTTGAAGAGGAGGACATGGTTGCCACTTAAAATAGACTATAAATTGTACTACAGGTGTTTGTTTTACTGGGTTTTTTTTTTCTCCCCCTGGTTCCTTTGTCATTCCTTTCTATCAGTGGCTGGTCACTCCAAATTTAGCTACCAGCAGTCAAAGGCAATGGTCAAAAACTGGTTCACACCTGCAAATCAGGTAGTGATGCTTCCCTTTTGCAGATTATTTTCCTCCTCTCCTCCACCTTTTCTTCAGCCGTACTAAGCATGCCTGTTTGACAAAGGAGTACTGAATATTGATTTTTGAGCTAAGTTCTTTAGAAAGTGAAAAAGATAATTAAGATTCAATCAAAACAGTAATTTTTTTACATGTCTTTTTTAATGAGCTAATGGCATCTGGGTAGAAATCATGTCCATGTAAATCTTTGGATTTGCTGAAATTTTTATGACATTTGCTATCAGATGCAGGAGCTAGCTGAACTTTGAACAGGAGAAGCATCCTACTTTTAAGCAAACTAGATTATTTAAATTTAAATAATTTAATTGAATTATTTAAATTTAAATTAAAGAGGTCAGCCTACCAAGAGATGCCTAGAAGCCAAACACAGCTTAAGGGCTGCTTAGTGTGCTTAAAAAAATTAAGGCAGAGTGACTGTACATGTAATACTGCAAGAAGTTTCTACTGCTATGACCATTTGCCATTCTAGCTACACATGATAGGTGTGCTTAAATTGGCAGGAAATTGCATTGTAATTATGACATGTAAACCATTACCTAGTGTAAGCTGCTCTCCTGGGTATGATCTCAGTTTCACCCTGCATAAGTTGTTACAGAAGGATTTGCCATTGCCTGGAGGCTAGAAAGTTTGAAACAACCAAAGGTTTAGATTAAGTATGGCACATCCTTATACCCAGTGGTTTGCAAAGATATTTCACCCAACCTTCAGAAAAGTGCCTCTAGCACATTGAAATGATAGTCAGATTTGTTTTTCTTACACTCTGTGTGGATTTGGCTTCTCTTGAAGTTCTCTGTTAAGGAGAAATTTTTGCTCTTTCTGATGAGCTTAAATAAGATATTTTTTTCCCCTTTAGTTACTCTTCTTAATCATAATTTTCTTTGTATGGACTGTACATTGTATGCAAACTTGCTTAACTGCTAAGGCTCAATCTTCAGCAAAGACTTAAAAGGCACACTTCCTTAGTAACTCAACTTTCTCATTTTTAGTCTGAGAACTTTGCTTACAAACTTTGTTCCTGCATTTTAGGAGCTCTAAATTCTGATATCTGATTGCAGATCTGTGACTTTACCTAAGCCTTTTTTTTTTTTCCCCTCCTGTTCCTAGGCAATTGCTGTAGCTGTCAGCACATTACCAGGTACCTAGGGCAGTAGCTAGCATCTCAGACAGCTTCTTAATGAAAGACCCAAGCTGATCCTTCCATTTATGCGTTAGATCATTGACTGATCTAGGACTCACCCTAGACCTGCCAATCTTGTTTTAATCAGTCCCCAGAAATAAGCATTCACACTGAAAGAGCCCTCTAACATGGTGCACGCTGCACCACTTTCTCCAAACATACAGCACAGTGTCCTGAACTATTAAGTTTATAAATGTAGGTTTCTGAGGAAAGGTATTACAAGAAATATAACCTTTCAGCAGAACCATGCTATCCACTCACAATCAATCAGGGAGCACACAGGAAGATGCACTTGTTAAAGATAATTTCAGTCTTTTACTGAATAGGAGATAAATCCCAGGACTGTCTCCTAAAATGGGGTTAAACTCAGCTTTAAAGGCATAACTTTCACCAACATCACTCTTATTAAAAAAACCCACTTATATTTTCATTATAAAGTTTAAATTCATTTGATTGATAGCTAATTACAATGCCTGTGGTACAAGAAAAAAGGACAATGCAACTGTGCATTTATTTTCATCTGGATGAGCATCAGGGGAGGATTGTTCCAGAGTGCTGAATGCATCCCAGACTGGACAAGTTTGGTGTCTCAAGCCAGTGCTTGTGTGTGTGTGTGGTTGGGGGTGGGTCAGGTCTTGCTTCTGCTGAGACAGGGCCCTGCCCCCAGATCCCCCAGCCTAGGAGAGCTTTCAATCAATCAGTCAATCAATCAATCAATCAATCAATCAATCACACAGCAGGGGCAGTGCTGACCCAGCTCCTGACTGGCCAAGTGACCAGAAGTCCCACCTGAGGGACAGGCCCATGAAGGGCCAAGTGTTTAAAAGGGGTTGACTGTGAAGTAGTCATTCATCCAGAGCCACCTTCTCCTGGAGCTTCTAACTCATGCTGGAACCCTAGGAATTGGTAACCATGTGTGGTTTTCTGTACCTCTTCTGTCTTTCTTCTCCTAATTTTCTTTTTCACAGAACATTTTTGGGTAACTTAGTATTTTAAGGGCTTTTAAGTTGAATGGGCTAAGTAAATGCTAAATTAACGCTAAGTAATGTTATAGTAAGTGCTTTATATTGCATCTGGTGTTGTATTTAGTCCTTTGCCAAAGTTTACTTAATTTTCTATATTTTTGCCTGAAAACTTTTGTGTGATGTTTAGCTCTTGAGAAAATCTGGTTTGTATTTCTCCTTTGTATCTACCCAAAACAAAAGAACCTTGGTTTAGCCCATACATTAAATGTCCAGGGTGTAACATTGTGCAATATATTTATAGGTCTTTCTTCAAATCAAAAATATGTCTTTCTTTTTCTGTGTGTGTGGTTTTTTTTTCCTTCTTTCCATTGTGGATGTAGTTTACTACTAATGTAAAAGAGAAAGATTTTTCTACAAACAGAAGCCAATAACTATGCCTTCCAGGAAATGTTCATTAGGAATTTACTATATTTTTATATTTCTGTTTTGTGTGTGTATATGTGCATAATATTCACCTGAGTACTTTTCTCCCTTCATTTCTTTATATCTGACTTTGAAGAAACATTTTTTTTTACTAATTTCTTTTGAACTATGTTCATCCTCCATCATAATGATTGTCCCAACTCCTTGTGATAGTTTCTGTGTATGGCTTCTATACATCAGTTATGTAAGGAAGTGTTCTAGTTTGTTTAAGGGTTTTCTGCATTCCTCAGTGGTTTCACTTGTATATGGTGAAAGTTTTGCCCCACTAGTATTAGCAGTATTGGCACTGGCTCTTAAACTAACCTGTAACTGAACTGAAACTGTGACCTATCTTCCTTGGACATTTTGCAATGTTTTTGTCATTCTTTAATATTAAGCAGATAGAAAATCTCTGTAAAGTTTCAGACATAAAAATATGCCTTTGTGGAGGCAGCTGATCACTGATTTCAGTGACCTCAAGATTTCACACAGTATTTTTAATGCTAGGGCTTGAAATCATACCTCTGTTGTAAACATTCATATTTCCTCAATGGGTTGAAAATGAAGTGCTGAGATAACAACATTTTATGGCTTCACAAATGCTCTCAGTGGATCTTAAAATTTGCCATTTGGCTGGGGGAATATAAAAACTACATCAAATTCGAAAGAGGAGCCTATACTTCTTTGAACCAGAACTTTGGTTTGACAAAAATAACAAGCACACCAGGGCTCATAACAGACCTTAACAGTGAGGTTTAAACTGCTTGCTAAGATTTTACAGAAATATTCAGATTTTTAGATATATGTTTGTATTTTACCTAGTCAAGCAAAGCCATATGTATATCTATCTGACTTGTGGTCTGACCTCAGCTGGTGGCCAAGCACTCAAACAACTCCTTCTTACTGCTGCTCCTGCAAGACAGACAGGGATAGGGAGGGAGTATACAGGGAATAAGACAGACAAGGTAAACAAGTCCAAAAAAGAAAAAAACCCATATATATTAAAAAACAAACACCCTCTCAGACAACAACAAAAACCACCCCCCAAAAACAAAACCTATACAAAAACAGCAACAACAGAATAAAACAAAATCAGGAACAAACAAACAAACCCACTCACAGAAACAGAGAAAGCAACCTGCCAGCAATGGCATTGTCAGGGCTAAAATTCACTTGCCAGCACTTCTCAAAGCACAACTCTGATTGACACCAATCCCAGGGAAGCAAATTTAGAAATATGTATGTGAAAATGTATAAGGTGTGATATATAATAAACGAAGTGATGTTATCTAATATGTATTGAGATTCAAGCAGTTTTGCAGAAAAATGTCCCCAGTGTCTGTTCTCATTTAATTGGTACCCTCTCCCCATTGTTTTGTCTATAAATCATGGGCTATCACCTGCCCAGACACATTTTTTTTTAAGAGTCCTTATCACAGTTACTTTCAAATTGTTGCAAATTTCTTCCTTGATTTTTTTTCTTTCCCTTTTGGAACACAAAACAAATGACCAATTAGTTTCCTATTCTGGAGAAAAAAATAAAATCCGAGAACCTCTGTGCCACCTGCCTGAAGCAAATTTGCACTGCTGAATTATATCAGAGGATTTTAAACTTGAAGTAATGGCATACCCTTGACCGCAGCAGCATGAATGGCTCAGGTAGAATTGCAAATGATTTTTGTATGTTGTGAGTAACACATGCCAGTATATCACACTATGAAAAATGAATGTGAAGTAGTGATGAACTTGCTGCTGCTGTCAATCAAGGGTGGTTTTGTGTTACAATGAGGGCACAATTTGGATGTGTCATACTGCTCTGAAAATGCAAGGTGGAGTATAAAATACTGGGCAGAAATGGAAAATGATCAATTAGAAATATTGCTTGAAACCACTAAATAAACATCAGCAAATTGAGGAAATCTGTAAGGATGACTTTCATCACAGTTTATAGTTCATATTTATGGATTAAGATAAAGTGGTAGGTAATGTAGCAGATTTATGTAATGCCATTTATTAAGGTTCTCATTTTCATATCTTCTGAATAACATTACTACATTATATCATCAGGCTCTATAGCTATTTTGCATTCCCAGATTTTTATTTAGAACAAAAATGCAAGTTTTAACTTAATTATGCATCCAAGAACGATGGCATGCAACACTTCTGAAGGATTCCTTTAGTGCAGACGGGCCACTACAGGATCTACACATCATTTGAAAGGTTTTGTGGAGTGTCACTGCTGTGATATTAAAGGGGATAGGTCATGCCTGAAGTACAGTTGGTAGAGACATAGACTGGTAAAAAATTCTTTAAGTATCTCATAACATTCCATCATTCAGGAATAGCTGAGGACAGATGTTTTTCATCCAACTGATAGTGTTTTCACACTGCTTTCATTAAGCTGTCATTTTAAAAACTGCTTCAATTTGAGTCCCCTTTCTGCTTTGTTAGTTTTAATGTATCCCTCTGCACTTGGTATGACAGGAAAGGTTGCCTGTGTTCTTGTGTATAAATTTACTAGAAATTAGAGCAGACTCACACACACAATTATCTACGCTAAGTCTGAATGTAATCATGCAGTACCAACAGGTTTGGGCAAGAACGGTCTTAATTTACACTTACTTTTGGTCTAATCTGAAAAGCTTTATAATGTAATAAGGCATTGTGAATTCAAACATTTATGCAACTTTGATTTGAAGGAATCAGTAATTCCTTCAATAATTACTAAAGCTGTAAGACACATTGTTCACTGAGCACAGAAAAGGGATGCTTCAGTTTATCGTGAACAGACAGAAAACAAGATTCAAAAGCAACAGTGATTTAGAAAGTACAGAAAATAAATGTGTATAATTGAACCTTTGGGAAGTTTAGAAAGGGGCAGACACTTGGGTCTCAAAGTTTGAAAAATCTGTGGATGTAATCTTTTCTTTCAGAAATCCCATTTTTGTTTTTCTTGGTCTCAGATATTTTCTGTTCTTGTAAAATGTTGCACTGAGGAGCTACAAACTTACAAGAGCAATAAAATATATGTTTCATAAGAAAAGAGTGTTTTCAGAACTTGTGCTGCAAAACAAGAAATGGGAAATTGCATCATATACATTCAGAACAACAGCAACAACAAAAGAAATGTCTTACTTCTTTTTCATGAAAATGTAGAATAACTTGAAGTAAATCACGAGGTTTTGACAGGTTTAGAAGTGTCTCTTTACATCCCTGAGATCAGAACATAGCTTAAAGTTTTGCTCCTTGTTGGAAATCAGAGAGCTGCCTGCTCATGCACACGTACATGTGAACAAGGATGAGGATGGGATGGCATTGCCTTCCTTCTTACAGTCACCCTGAAGCAGGGCTGATGGAGAACCTGGGCATCTGGCCTCTAGATGTGCTTCCAGCACAGAGCCACGTGCTGTACCTCGATTGTGATGCTGCCAGGTCACATCCTGCAGCAAAGGCCTGATCTGCAGAGACACACGTAACCTTAGTCCAGCAGCAGAAAAGTGCAGAGGACTGTGCAGTTCCCTAATATATGTCAACAAATTTATATGCATCCAGCTGTTTTTAAAACTATCTATGGATAACGGCAAAGGGGCTGGGGGAGGTGAGATGGGGGCAGGAGAGGAGGGAGGGAGGGGGAAAAAAGGCAAAAAAAGGAAATAAAAAAAGTTTAAGAGGAAACATTTCCTTTTATATCTGACTTCTATTCCTATAAAAAAAAAAGATGAACCAATACCAAGGCTCCAAACCTAGTCCCAGCTAACTTGATAAGCACCTTTTTGTGCTACGAGTGACGACAACAGTATCCTGTCTCGTATGAGTATTCTGACGATGTATGGATTTTAAGAAGTGCCCAGATACTTTGATAATGAGGAATCAAAATTTTAAAAGTATCATAAAATTCAAAAGGACTTACTGAAAATGGTCTCCTAGTTTTCCTGGAAGTATAAGAAATGTACATAAATAATTGACCTGCCTTTGCTTATTTTTTTGAAGAAACTATAAACCTGCCGGACAGCAGAAACACTAACTGAGGGTTTTGATTTTTTTGGATGTTGAGGTTCTTTTTGTTAATATTTTTGTCTAAAGCACTTGTTACTTTTCACAATTTAACTGCAACAGGCCTTAACATAAATATTGTTACATGTGTAGAGAGCTGATTGAAGGGTGATAGCTGACTTTTACTATCTGTTGTACACTATTCCACTAGGTCATTTCACCATCCTGTTTGCCACAGATTGAAAAAAAGACTTGAGAACAGACTTATGAGATGAAAATCAATTCTGAATGTTTCATCTATTACATTAATTTGCTTAAGGCCAGCATCTGCTTCACTCTTGAGAAGTATGATTTGCTGGAACCCTGCTCCCAGGTGTAGCCTGAACAAATTCATGTTCTTAGGCTCAAAAATTTGGACAGTCTTGCACAGACTTCGTAAATACTTTCCATGTCTGTGCATTCATAGCAAATGTAATATTGCATTGCACATTATTCCAGCAAATACTTACCCACAGAATAATTTAAAAAAAGGTTTTGCAGTAGCTTAGCAACCAGTAAAATCCTCTAATTTCCATGCAGAGAGTATTTATTAAATCTTCTCCTCTAGAATTACATGAAAACTCTTTAATACAAAAAGAACAAAACCTGATTTTAAACCTTCTTAATATGACTAAACGTTAATTGAATTTCTCCCATCTTTGAGTGAATACAATGTGTAATTATTGATTGTCATGTATTCCTTCCAGGAGTGCTTTAGTCTGATTTTTAATACATATCTCTATTTTACAATTAATTTTTCTCATTTTCCTCCTCTTTTAAAGTTAAAATTCTTTCATACAATTCAATTTTACAGAAAGTTTTTACATTCGGTCTTTATTCCCACTTCAGTCTTTTTATCAATATTTTTACCTTTTCTTTGAACACATTCAATTACACTACATGGGGCTTACTTAATACCATATCTTTTATGTTGCAGCAGAGAGACTTTAATATATGAGGTTCTAAAGCTTAATAATTTCCTTCACACAGCATTTCTTTCATTCCAAGTAACATAAGTTTCACTGATGGCCATAATTTGAAAACCAAGTTATTGTCTCCATTCTTCACATCCACAACTATTTCAGAGCTCTACAATGTAATATTCCATTATTTGGATTAAATGAAGTAACATTAATTTCTTACCTTACAGTTCATCTGTATGTGATGATTCACACACTGATAGTTACACTAGGCACAAGCATCTGAAATAACAAAAAAACTGCTTTTCAGTTCATGATTTTTGCTTTCCCTTAACACTTTAATAAAACTTCGAACAGGATTCATTTGTTCTGTGTGTGCTGCATTTATGTCCCTTAGTCTGTCACTGGCACACAGCTGACTTGCAGCTTCCACATTGCAGAAAATACAGGTCAGGTTATTCATACAAATCTGTCCAGTTATGAGTGTTTACCCTCATCCTATTTGACATATCATGATCGAGAAAAACTTTATTGTCCTTTACACAGATGTGCAAATAAAAATGGCTCAAATGATCCAGTTTGCAGCAGAAGTAAAATGAAGGTCTAAATATTCTGAGATGAGCTTTAAAGAAGGAGGGGCTGGAAAAAAAAAATCTCAGTAATATTCTGAATGCCTGAGATGTGTATTCTTTCCACTGCACTAACTGTGGTGAATCTGAGAGTAAAGCTCTGTGCAGGCCTCTTGCCAGCAGCATTTTAGGACAGCACACTTTTTATGGACCTGCTGGTGCCTCATCATAATGTCACACTGCTGCTGCCATTCAAGACTTGTGTGTCATGTTGACACCTCAGCTGCACGTTTTAAACTATTTTGGAAGGAAATGGGGCTTCACATACCTTTGAGATGTTTATGCACCCCCCCTCAGTGTACTGAAGAAAAGTCAGCCTAAGTCAGAAGTCAAAGAGCAAAGTGTAGCTGACTAAAGAGTTGTGGCACTGGGAGAGGATCCTCATGAGGGTATAGAGTTTGGATCTTATATTCTGTGAGGAGTATATAGAGAAATATGTTCCATCTGAAACACCCACACTGCTTGTTTCAGTCTTGTTCCTGCGTTACTAGAAAGAAAACCACATAAGACAATTTGAATTAAAGTAGAAATGTTTTTCAATACAATAAAATATGCAATTCAGTAGCAACTACAAGCACTTTGGTGGTACAGAAAAGTTTCGGGTGTGACAAACTTAGACCTGGTTTTCAGCATCTGACTAAGGCTAAAATTCTTAGTGAGTTCCTATGTTTTGTATATTCATTCACTTTCGTTTCCAGCAGATTTGACTTTGAATAAACTGCCAAATTTCACTTCTCATTTATATGCCTCTGCTAATAGGATTCAGCAAATAACAATTGGGATAACTAAATCAAAGATGATTCAAGGCACATACCCATTTTACATTTACTTAACCATAGCTGTTTTTGTATTGTTTATCTGTTAATTCTGTTGTTGCATCAGTCATCCCTCTGAAGTCCAGGTAACCTGTTTAGTTGCCTGTGTTGAACTGGGTGATTCTTTTTTAAAGCTTTAAATGATATGAAGGAAACGTTTTCTGTGTATATTGTTTAAGACAGAAAAAAATTATTTTCTTACCAGGTCCTAGTAGTGGACCTGATAAGAAAATGGATTAAAGTGTGCCATCTACTATATATTTGAGAATTTATTAATTCGATTAGTGGTCACCATTCAGGGAAAGGCTGATAGGTGTTTCTTGAGTAAACATCTGCCCTAAACATTAATCTTTATTTAGCTGTATGCTATCAGTTTTCTCTTTTGCTTCATAGTTGTTCTGACTTCTCTGTAACAGCCTGCTGTGGTTTAGGAATGGTATTCTGAATTTATTGCTTCCACCAAAACCCTCCAAACCAAGCACCACTCCCTCACACACTCCTTCTTCCCCCTCCCTCCCCTTTGTGGCATGTTGAGAGAGGAGAACTGGAGGCCCCAAAGGTGAGGATCATGGGTTGAGATATGAACAATTTACTGGAAACAGCAATAGGGTAAGAAAATGAGCAGTAAGAGCAACAGTTGCAAAAGTGTACTAGAGAGAGGCAAGTGATTCCCATGCAGAACACCCACTCCAGAGCCCGATCTGAGCAGCAGCACCCTACCCTGACCCATAAGAGAGATCTTACTGCAGTGACTCTTCAGTTTTGCAGTATTATTATCTACTGTTGCAACAGAGACAAAGAAAAAGATCTTCAGTCTTTCCATCCAGAAATCAGGCTTACTATGACCTTCAGGTTAACAATCCTTATGGCAGTGCTATTTTTATCTTAACTTGCAAGGGTTTTGCAGAGAATATAAATAAATGCATAGTCATTAAAAGTCAAGTCCTAACAGCAGTTACCTCAGACTGTCACATGAAATACAGGAATCCTAGCTGAGGGTTACCTATAGGAGCCAGATGATTTGTGGATAGGTGGTCACTTCGGATAGCATTTTGTTAAAAGCTGGTATTAAAGGTTGAGTCCAACCACTAATCCCAGTGCCAATACTGTAATTAATTGGCAGAATTTAGCCATAGCAAGCTGATTTCTTTAATTTCATCTAACTAAAACTAGAGGCTATGTCATCAATTACTTAAGACTGACAGTCCAGGAAGTCCTTAACTATCTAATGATTTTCAGTTTCCTGACATTTCCTATTTGTGCAGCTAAAGTGTTTAGGTAAAACAATGTAAATGGTTCGGATCATGGTAAAGATAGTAACAAAAATATTTAATTAAACATTACTATGATTCACAAATACATTTGCAAAGATCTGAGGATCCAATGCTTGCTCTCAGATAAACTGAGTCAAAGGCAAAACGCTCTTAAGTGTCCAATTTGCATCCAAAACAAGATTAATTGAAAGACATGCTCAGACATGCTTGAACTACATCCAAATTAACCTCATCAGATCAAAGCAAGAGAAGGTGTCATAAATGGTTTCTAAAACAATGCATCTTTAGAAAGGAGACAAACCTTTACCTTTTCAAATTATTCTGCAACTTCCTAAATACTCTGGGAAAGGAGAAGAAATGTATCTACAAGACACACAAAGTAAAGAAGACATTTTAACATCCTTTGAAAAGAGGAAAAATAGAGTTCTGTAGCTTTTGAGAAAGAGGATACAACAATGTTTTGATGCTTATGGGTGTAAACAGGTACTTTCTGGATGTGTGTTTCCCTCTCATTTTAACCACTCAGAAACTTTTGCCAGTCAGTTTGCATATCCGATATCACCTTTTGAAAGATAACTCTGCTTTGCCTTTTCTGTAAGAGTAACCCTGTTAAGTGGCTGTTTTCATACTCCTGAAACCACCAGAAAACAGTAGCCTGTAAGAAAACACTGCCTGAAACCATCCAACAGCCTGTCCCAGAAGCTAGCAGCACAGGATTAATGGAACACTTTTCCACCAGTGGTATATTCCCTACAGCCAGGAGAAATAATGTGAAAGAAAGATTACCAATTTCTCCCTTTCTGTTTGAGACAACTCTTAATCCTGTTTGAATCATTGGAAGCTGGGATGTTTACAGAGAGCTGAGAATCTGGTGGTCAAAGTCACTGTCAGCTATCTTGCTATCAGCATGACACTGTTAAACCACACTAAGAATAAACTGTAGTCCTGTTAGCTTTTAATTTAAATGGTGCACTGTTTCACTTAAAAAAATAAATAAAAGGGGGGAAAAAGCACGAGTTTTGATGCACAACATCTGGGATTTGTAGTAGGCTAAGTTATACAAGAAATAGATTAAAGGTTGACCTGGTTTCAACTGGGATAGAGTTAATTTCTTCTCAGTACCTGGTCCAAAGCTGTTTTGCATTGAGTATGAGCATAGTGTTGGTAACACACTGATGTCTCAGTTGTTCCTAAGTAGGTTTATTCTAAGTCAAGGACTTTTTCAGTTTCTCCTGCTTTGCCATGAGAAGGTACACAAAAAATGCTGGGAGGGGGCAAGGCTGGAACAGGTGACCTGCATTGATCAGAGAGATATTCCACACTAGAGAATGCCATGCCCATCACATAAACTGGGGAAGTTACCCAGATTATTATTTATTAAATAATACTTATAATAATAGTTACTTATTTACACAGAATGGGGAGGGCTTTGACCAGGATTCAAGGATGGGAATTGGCCTTGGTCAGCAGATGGTGAGCAATTGTATTGTGCATCTCTGTTTTTCCTTTGGGTTGTATAAATGACAATTATTTCACTTTGTTTCAATTATTAAACTGTTCTTAACTTCAAAAGTTTCTTCTTTGATTCTCCTCACCATTCCCTTGGGGAAGGAGGAGGAAAATGAGCTAGTGGCTTAGTTGCCAGCTGGCCTCAATCACAACAAAGGTAAAATACATACTTTTCTGACACAACTGCATTTTTGAAAAATTTTATTATTTTTTATTATTTTATATTAACATGAAATATCTGTAGAACTTGAGAAATTCTAAGTTATGAGAGGGGTTGTCTCTTATTTACTTTTTTTTTTGGTATGTTTGTTTTGTGTGCTTTTTTTCCTTTATGTGCAGTGATTCTACAGGTTCCTCTTCATATTAATAACTGTGAATAGATTTTATATTTTTATATTAAAAAATTCCTTCTCTCACAAGTTCCCTTTTACCATAAAGTTTGATATGAAATCACTGAATAAAGATACAGCTGAGGGTGTAATTTTTTTGTCTTTTAGTTTAAAAAAGAAGAGTGACATGTAAAGAGAACAGTCCTCTGACACAATTATTTTAGAGAAAGATGAAAAATAACTTCTAAAATATTCATTTAGGCTTGAATAGTATAGCATAATGGTAACCACTCAGCACACAGCTTTACAAGATTAGTTAGAAACTGTGATTCAGGGTAAGGCAAAGTTTGGTCTGAGACTGCAACATTAGCTTTTCATTTGACATGCAGTATGTACAGTTACATTGTTTCATAAAAGTAATATTTTTCCCCAGGACTGATATGATACCCTTCGATTTGGAATGAATAAAAGTCACTGGATAGAAACATATGTTTATAAATATGTTTAATGATTCTTTTTCAATGGAATAAAAAAACCAAAAAAACAAGAGAGCTTCTACACTTTGTCTTTCAAAATACCTGCGGGTAAAAGAAGAAAATACTGTTGTATGTTTATTACTTGATTTACTATTAACTATCTGAGTTTTACAAGAGAAGAATTTGTAATTCCACACATGCAGGCATCATGTAAAAGGCACTTGGGTTCTTAAAGGATCAAATCCAAAGAATAAATCGTACATTGCAGACAGCCCATTCAGGTAGCATTTGCATAATTGGGCTTTACACACTTGAGTTAGCACTAACTGAATTCAGTGAACGCTGACTCCCAGCAACTGTGAGATAGGTCCAAAGTGTCACAGGTTTTCAGTTTGTGTGACTATATTTCCATTATTTTCAATTGGATGTTTATGGGAATAAGGACTACAGAATTAACTTCTTAGGAATTCATGTTTAAGACAGAATATTAAACTGAGATATATTAAATACTGCAGTTGGATAAATGCTTAAAATATTATGCTTGTAATAAATCAGGTTTTAAGATGAAATCAACATTCAGTCATTATATCAGAGCAAATGATGCTAGTATCTTTTTATGCAGGTTTTGATTGTTACTGAGAGTTTAATAAATTAGCCTTTCATTTTTTCATGTCTCTTTTCTCTACACATTTGTAGTCATGTTGACAATGCTGTTGGAAATGCACGGTGAGGTACCCCAATTGTTCTGTTTTCATACATCACCTACTCTTTAGAACCATTTCTCAATTAAGGATATACACAGGAAAAAGGAACACCGAGCCAGATCAAGATAACTCCACTTGTGGCAAGAATAAACCTGCAATATAGATCTATATATTAAGGATCTATATATAAAGAATAGATATTCTTTACACAGCGCCCTTTTATTTGAGCTACTAGGCCATCAAAAAACTGATGTGGGCTACAACAGAAGTGAAAGTATGAGACAAACAACACTAATGCCTAAGATTCAGCACAGACTTAATAGTATTTAGTATGTAAAAAATTAATCTGTGCATTTTTTTAACTGCAGACAGGAAAATGTAGAGTTCTTTAAGAAAATGAAGTCAGTTCCATAGAACTGAGCTGAAGATGAACTACAGGTTAGTAACTATATTCTGGTTTCAGTATATTGCACTATTTAAGGCTTTTTTTACTTAAGACCGGTGAAAAGGCTTACTTGAATTATCAAACAAATGCATGGGAGAGAGAAAAAGTTTCTAAGTTATAAAATATATGGTAAAGTCATCTCTACTAGCAACAATAAGACTTACTGGGTTGGGTTTCAGATGCTTGAACTGCGGGTAACTTAATTTTCATGAGAAGTTAATGCTTTTCTCAAGACCTTGAAGAGCTATTGCCGTCCATAAGGCTGGGATTAATCACCTGGTGTGAAGTCAGCCAGTCTCACACATAGAATTGAGGGGGTTTTTTATTTCATATTGGTAAAAAGATGGGTTTTATATGGTAAATCTACAAAGCTAGTGCGCCGATTCTTAAAACTTTACACTATTTCTACATTTTAGCAAACAGAAAATCATGGTTCATTGGCTGCATGTTACCACTCTCTGGACACATTGTTAACTGTCCCTGTTGAGAGATGAGTATGAACAACAGAATGCAGCTGCTTTTGAAAGTGGTAATTGTTTTTCCCCTTGCCAAGGCCTTTGCTGTACCTGCAGATTGGGTGCACAAAAACCCCTGCTTTGCAAAACTGCTGGAAACATGGGAAGTATCATTCATATGCTGAGGGAGGCAGAAATGGGAGATCAGTGGCCAACAGGACTGATATGAATAATTAAAGTGGTATTTTGAAATGTGTCCTGAGAATGAGAATGAGAATTTATTGTCTACATTTACTTCCACATACAATGGTATTTGGAAAATGTAAATACAGGAGTGGACTTTCTGTTTTCAAAGCCTGTGCTGTCTAATCCACTCCATCTTCCCCCAGAATATATTTTTTGGTAATCTCTATCAATGTCCTCCACTTACAAATATTACTTTACTGGGGAGATAGCCACGTCTGTGTACAAGGTTTTCCCCTGCTTATCCAGACACCAGTGAGGCTCTCTGCTGGATGCCAAGGCTGGGAAACGTATTTCACCATATTTAACCCTATTTTCTCACAAAGTCTTTGATCATTTGGTTTCAAGTTGCTGTCTTCCTTTCAGGACTTTCATTACACTTAATCTCCCATATAAAGACCTATTTAAATATTAGAAGTCTGAAATCCCTGGCTGAAATTGCTTGGAAATTATTCTAATCAATTCAGAGAATTAGAAAGTCACAAGTAGTCACAGGTTCCTTAATTTCCTAATAATCATCATCTTGTAAGTTCAGTTTTAGCTTTTTCCTTTCTGTTAAAACAGGCATTGCATTCTGATTTCTGGACTGTGTCTTAAAAAAAACAAAACCAAACAAAAACAGACAAACAAAATCTGGTTTGGGTTTAGGATTAATCTTTCCCTAGACTTTTACAAATGTTACAATTGATTCTTTCAGTTTTTCTTGGCAGGGGTTCTATGCTTCTGGCCTGAAGCCATCCTGGTTGTGACTAGAAGCAAGTATTTCATGTTTTGCGATTCATAATATGCAATGCTTACTTCAACTCTGCCGGGCTTTCTGCCTTCAGTCAGGTTATATCACCTGTAAAGAGAACCTTTACTGCACAAAGCCAAAATTTGTTCAGAGCAGTACTGAACAGCTTCTCAAATAAGAGCTATAATACAAAAATTGCCAGGTTTGGTTTTGCTATGTAGTGTTCTGATAAAGGCGGTGGAATGAAAGAGAAAGAGAGAGAGGTAGTGGTGGGGAGGGGGGAGAGGAGAGAGTGAGTTGTGGTTTGGTTTTGGTTTCTTTTGTCCTAGGGGATTGAACACTAAACTGCTGGACTAAGAGCTGGAAGATCAGAACTGTTAATGCTTTTGTCCTGAGTCCCAAATAGGTCATCTAATGCAAGGTGAAAGCATGTCACCAAATTTGGGAATGTTGTGTTTTGACATTAGATGGTGTCTGAAGCTTCAGTTAAGGGCTACATTCACAGAAGACCTTAATGAAACCTGGAGCGAGTTCTGAGGCTTCCTTCTTTATGAATGGGAGTGACTATTCAGATAAGTGTTCTCAATGAGAGTAATAAGATGTGTGTGAAGGAGGAGGCTCTTCACTTTTGTGGTTTTTAACTGACATTACTTCTTTGTGGATTAGGAAAATACTTGGTACATCTGATTTGTAATTTATAAATGTATTTTAAGAAGACTATCAAAACTCATTTTGATTTGGATTGCAAAATTAAACCTCTATTACTATATATGTCTAATTCAGAAATAAATCAGCAGGCAAGTTTGAAATGTTAGGAAAAAATTAAATGAACACTCCAGTCAATCTTTTGCCTTTGATGTGTAATATGAAGAGGTGATCTAATCCTTTTTAACCCCGAGGCATGTTTCCTGAAACGTACTCTATTCAGGCATTCCTCTGAAAGCCACATAAAACTGGTTGCTAATGTAAAATAAATGGCCTCAAATTTTAATGTATACAAGGATTGATGTCACCAATATTTTGTGTTGTATGTGTAATTCAGTTTAATAAATATTTAACAACTTCTTCCTTAATGAAGTTTGCATGAACCTTCTTAAAAGGTTCATGCAAACTTCATTTCATGCATACTTGTAGACCTGTGGATCATGGCCATTAACTGTTGTTTGGAGGAAAAAAAAAATAAAACAAACAGTCAAATTATTATTATTATTATTATTGTCATCATCATCATCATCATCATCATCGTCGTCACACAAATTTGTATGGATTTTTCATTCCTCTGCACATCTGACTTTGTAAGAAATTTAGAATTGAATTGACTGTTTTAAGTGGAAGGGACTGTAGCTGGGTGCTGTGGCTGGAGTGGGCATAAAACAACTTGAACAATACCCTATTTGCAAAGCTACCAGTGGTGAATGGAGAAAGTATTGAATAATGTTGAAACCAGCCAGAGTCGATAATCCCAAAGTTAAACATGCTTATAGTGAGGTGAAGATGTGGCAGACCTAGTAAAGTTCCTGACAGAGGAACCAACAAGTGATAGTGCTGATAACTTACCTAAAGCTGTTGAACTGACACAGCTGGCCTGGAGACATCTGACTGATGGTCAATTCCTGTACCCAGTAAAAGCTCAGTCCCTCTTCTTAATCATAAGGAATTCTAATACATAATCCTTAATCATAAGGAATTCTTTCTCAGCGTGTGCACAGAGATTCTGGCTTTAAATTGGGTTACTCCTCGAGGATGAGTGAGAGAGATTTGCCCATAGTCACTGGTATGAGTGAGTATCATCAATCTCTACATAAAACACTACACGAGTTCTTCCTCTAAGAATAAATAAAGTTTACAGTTGGGGAGAGGGATTTTGGTTACAAACTTTTATTGGACATTGATGGATCTAGGTTTTTAAAATTAAAAATTTTATGTTGATTAATACTTCAAGACAGCTTAAGTTGCTGCTTATAGCCCTCTAAAATAAGGAAATGTAATATTATAGCAATTCATAATTTCCGACATTAATTTTTGGAGTAAAATGCCTTGTTAAAGCTGAGGACTGGCATGCATTTCTATTTGTCTTGCAGTAGAAAATGCAAGGATTGGATAAAGTATCTGATAAAAATTTCCTTCACGTTGATTTTTAAGTAAAATGGTAGGAGGCATGTCACGGAGCAGGAAGATGACATCTTGCAAAGGTTTGCTTTTACACTGAAGAACTAATAGGATAGGAAGAGATCTATATTCCAGAACAATGGACTATGAGACATTTGGTTCATGCCCTCAATGTAAATGAACTCTGTCCTGTCAATATCTAACTTCTCTACACAGCTCAAATATTTGAACCAGGACCAGGAAAGAGCGACACAAAACCCTTTAACAACCTTCTCCTCCCAATCCCCACATCTTTCCCCTCAACTACCTCTCCAACCCCACAATAAAACTACAGCTGTCTATTATTAAGAGATGATTCAGTACCTAACTGTCCTCAGAGGGACAGGATCATGATAATGTTAACATGTTTTGGATAGTTGAAGGCTATAAATGGCTGCAGAGAAGGAAAGGCAGTGATCCTTTGGTTAGCATGCAAACCTTGCTTGTTTTTCTGTATTTTGCAATGATAGTGGATGGTATTACTTGTGGGACGATGCTGACCTGTTTCTGTATTTTTATGCAGATGCAAAGATTGGTGATTGTAGGATTGTGTGTACTGTCATTGATCAGTCAAAGTCAGTGACTTTCCTTTAGATTCAGGCGGCACGTGTTGGGCAAACATGTCCAAACCAACCCCTGCAGTGACTGAACAATAACCTGAATAAGTCCATGCACTTTTTCCATTCAAATCACTCTATATGATGTGTCTAATTTTTTGAGTGAAGCTAAGTCTTATTTTTTAAGTGGAGCGAACAAATCATTTTAATCACTGGAAGTAATATTTTAAAAACAATGTTTTGTGTTCTTATGGTCATGGAATATATATATATATATATATATGTATATATTTCAAGGCTAATGTGTCGGAAAAAACAAGCCATCCCAGTGCCCTTGGTGTTATCAATTTACTGGTCATTGCCAAGGGGAAGAGAGTTTGTCATTTTCAAAATGATACTTAAAATCTAATGGCATAAGTAAAGAACATTCATAATTGTATGTTCTTTGTGTGCCAATCTTTGAGTGCTCTGTTTGAACAGCTCCTTTCTAACATTATAAACTATTCTAGGTTGCTCATCTAAACCACTTCTCACCTGCGTTTCCGTGAATGATTGTTACAGAGTAGATGCAGACAGAAGGGAATGCTAGCTGGGCTGTGACATACAGATGTCAGTGAAAGCCCCAGATTTATCTTCCATCAGCCTCATGATGTATAATGCTTGAATTGTAGGTTGGAAACAAAATAGTTGGGAATGAAATTCACTGGACCTGTCTAGCACCTCAGAAAATTATTATTAGGTTGGAGGCACAGTTTTTAGAAGTTGAAGATGTAGTAGCACTTTAAATGGTTAGCTCAAGATATTTACGACCAAACTAAGCTCAGATTTTTAGAATAGTATTTCTCAGAAAACTTTGGATATTACAGGGCTGGGCCTTTTCTGATGGATTCCTTAAACATTTTAAATGTATAAGGTATTGTATTACATGAGATATTGTATTTGTTAGACCTTTTACCTTAAAAGCTGAATTAAAACTGAAATGTTAATTCATAATTGCACATTCCGTGTGGTCTGAAGGGAGGAAGACAAGAAATGACAATGTGTTTTTTCTGTGAATTACTAACTATATTCTAAATACAGATGGAAGATAAATGTTAACTGGAAAGGGATCTGCCAGCCTACAGTGGTAGCTTTCACAACTGAACATACACACATGCACACACTCTTGTATATATGCTTTCTTCTCACCTTTCTCTTAAGTTCCATATTTTAAGGTTTTTTTTGGTTGGATCAGTGGATCACTTTTGATTTGCAACATGATGAACATAGGTAGAATCTCAGACGTTTATAATCCACAAGGAATTACATTCTTGAGGAGCATATGATTGGTGCTTGTGTGTTTGTGTAGATATTTGTGTCATTTCAGTAAATTTCTGTCTTTAACTCTGCTAGCACTATGAATGAGTATAATTAAAATGCACATTCTGAAGATAGCTTTAAAAACATTCTGCAGAATTGTTGTTGCTATATTCTAGAGCTTTGGGTTGCAGTGGTCTAAATTCTAAACTCTTTGTGCTCAGTTTTTTTCCTCTCCCCCCTCTTGGGCTCAGTTTAAAGACATTGAAAGCCATAAAATTAATTTCTGGGCATAGAGCAGCAATAGGGGATACACATCATAAAGTCACCTCAAGACATTCTTTACTTTAGGATTTAAGCATAAGCACTTTGTGATGTAGGCAGGTGATGAATTCTTTTTCTTGCTCTAAGAAATATTTTAATTTTTATTTTCAATTTCTTTTTTGTTCCCTGTGAGTGTCTAAGAGAGAAACATTCCTTCTGAAGCACTGGATCTTGTTTTAATGTTTCTTAATATGTTGCCCTATGGTAGGTATGTATCTGACATCAGGTAGAGCAACATTATTTAGAAGTGAGATGTGGCCTTTTCGTCTTCCAACTTTTTATTATTTAAAATGGGACCTACTTTTCTTTTGCTTTCAAGACATTTCACACACAATCAGTGCCTATATCTTTCTCCTTTCATTCACTACTGAGAAGTTGATTTGTGCCTCTGATTAATCGAGAGTGACAACACTCATTGTTACTTTTTCAAACAAGTATTTTTGGCTTTCTACTCTGCAATGCTTCTTTGCTCATACATATACAAAATTTTTAAGACCTTTCTAGAAATCTTTTTTTTAATTCATCTTTGAATAGTACCTACAAGAACTATCTTGATAGATTGCTGTGGCACTGATCATATTTCTCATCATGCTGACCAAGTGTCAGCAGTAGTTTCTGACACTAATTTTCTTACTGTTTTCAGGTACTCCATGTCTTTTTTTTTGCACTTCATGCATGAAGAAAGAATTAATTTATTTTTTCACTCTTTAATGTGCTTGATGGAAACTATTCAGGGTCTTTCTAATTATGAATTCTTTTCAATGAAACTACAGTCCTACATCACCCTGTGAGATTCACCAAACAAAAATCAACACATGGCCTCTTAAAAAAAGACCACAGAAGTTGCAATTGTTTTACAGATAAAACTGCTGAATTTAAATTATGACCCAATCAGGTTGTAAGTTTTAAATTTATGCTGCAACATGACATAATTACCTGGATAAACATGTAATAAAATTACTATAATTTTTAGTATTTGTGGTAAATTTTATAATGGAAAGCATAACTGCAAAATACTTAAGATGATACATACATAATATTTCTATATTATGCTTCAGAAGTTTCATATAATAATTTTCTGAGCAGGTTCAGCTCTTAAGGGTTGTAAGTTACTTCACTGCTCAGTGCCTTAAGTTTTAAATGTTTAGCTAAAAGTAGATCCTGTCCAATTTTATTTTAGGAAAATATACCTAATACAAAATATATATAAAAAATACATTACTGATGTGAATGCTAGTGGTCAAAGTTATTGCTTTGTATATTTTTGTAATATAAAGCTTGTATATTTTGCATGTGAAATGAAGCTGGCAAGCACCTTAACTAGAAGAAGTTGGCCTTCAAAACTGTTTTTTTTCTGGGCCAAAATATTCAGAGATCTGATTCTGTGTTCCCTGAAGTCAGTGAAAGATGCCCAATGAAAACACCAAACTCTAGAGAAATTTCATCACTTAGGGCTTTTTTTTCCTCCATTTTAACTGAATGGCCAGTATTTTACAAATCAAAGCTGAAACACAGCTTAGCTGTACAGAGGCAATTCAGAAATTCAGACCACTAACTGAATTATTTGCTTTTTTAAACTCAGTTATGCTGCTTCATTATTTTTAAGTTCCGCTTGATACATATTAACCAATACAAATTTTTCTAAACTACCTCAAAAGATTTTCTACCCCTCAATCCTTCTTAAGGTGGAAAGGCACCTTATTCTTTTAAATATTTTATTTGGTATCATATTTTTTTCCCCTGCAAATGGGGCTACTGCTCTTTTTTTGGGAAGGAAGTGATTTTTTGGGGGGTTGATTTTGTTTGTTTGTTCTTGTTTTGGGAGGATTGTTTGTTTGCTCTTTTGGTTTTGGTTTGGGCGATTTTGGCTTTTTGTTTGTTCCTTTCCTTTAGTTTTGGCTGGGTTTTGTTTTCATTTGTTGGAGGTTTTTTTCTTTTTTTTGTTTCCCCAAAACAGTGTTGATTCATGCTTACTTATTCTTTGTATGGGTGATCTAGATTGTCAAATCTCACCTACGTCTGCCTGTATGATCTGAGTGTATCACTCCAGTTAACTCAGTGATTTAGCATACTCTTACATAATTTTCATTTTAAATCTCTGCAGACTGAGTGTCTTCAAGGAAGAAAAAAGTAATGTTTCAAGTAGATCATTGACAGAAGTATTTAAACCATTGGCACTTCTGTTTCATTAGAAAGGAACATGGGTGAATAGTGTTAAAAATTCTCCTTAACTCTCTTTCTTTGTAGGTGACTTTTCTGTCTTCATTCATTGTGCTTCATTAGTACACTAATTAAAGTACTAGTACCTACAGGATAATACTGGGGAATTGAGCATGTTCAAAGCTAAACCTCACTGTTCATGTTTTTAGAAGTCTAGAGAAAGATATTGGTGGAAAGAAATCCTTCATTGTGTCAATTCTGAATCTTTCTAAAAACTCAGTATCTTTCATCAACCTTAACAGAGCACTGCTACCTTTGCTTGTTCTCTGAATTGCAGTCACGTGCCTCTGCTGCTTGTTCTGTGCTGGCTCTGGATTTTGGTGTACCTACTCAAACCCTACTCAAATCAAGTCATTTTCAATAAAAGATTGATTAATTAAAAAAAAAAAAAATGTATCTCTCAGCCAGATTAGCAAGGTGTATGGAAAAAACAGGGGAAATAATGACTCCTCATTTTAACAAAAGCAACATCAGTAGACTTGACTGCAGAACCACACCATCAAAGTGTAAATAGCCAGAATAACTCTTTTCTCTGTGTCTTGTCCCAGAATAGTGTAACTGGTAACTGTGTCCAAACCTGACAGGCTGTTTTTCGGTTTTCTTCTGTATTGCAGTTGGAAATGGAGAATGTCTGCTAAACAGCATAGTGAAATCAAAACCTTTGTTGTTATTTTTCTGTTGCTGTTGTAGTTCTATGTCAGTTTATTATATGAAGGTCTTTTGTTACTATAAAATATCAGTAAGTGGAATCATCTTCATTCTTCATAAACCCTGACATCTTTGCCTGAGTTCTTATTACAGATAATGCAATAATTTTATATGAATTATATGTTATTATTGTCCTTAGATAAACTTCTTCAAAAAGATTGCATGCCAGATGCATGTGGAAAACTGCCTATCTGTTAATAGAATTTGAGGATTTCTCTCACCTGTAAATATATGGACTGGCTTACAAGATTTCTACTACTTCAGATATTTTCCTGACTAATTAGTAAATGGTGATAGCACTTCCAAACGCTCTAGCTTCAAATGCAAAGCAGCACACTTCCTGCAGACAAAATCTTCAGCTGATGTGAATGGGCAAAGATTTGAGGGCTGCAAATCACAGGAGCAAGCCCTAACTAAAGGTTTTGTGCTCTTAACTGAACACAAGTTCAGATTAAACTTGAAATATATGCATTAATAAAAGGTATTGCTGAACATACAGTACCGTTGTCACATCTAGCCCTAGATTATACATACAAGACCAGTCTCATGCCGTGGTGCTGTTCTGGCCAGCACAGGCTGCCCCGGCTCCGGGCAATGCTCTGCCTGCCCCAGGTGAGGGGATGGAAGCCGACTGCAGCTGGAGGGCAGACAAAGCTCCAGCCCGGGTTCACCTTGCCCACCGATGGCCAGGGGCACCAAGGAGGGGGGAAAAAAGGCAGAGGAACTTCCTCGTGGGGCAGGGAAGGATTTATTCGTAGGGAGAAGCCACGAGGAGAGCTGATAAAATCAGGCGGGCACGGGGTTTTATACCCCTACGTAATAGGCGGGGAGAACATACAATAATCAATAAAATACCAGATAGGGGGTCTTAAAAAGGGGGGAGAAGGGCAAATGGGCAAATGGGAGAAGGAGTGGGGGGTAGAGGAGCAGCATGGGCCAATTACCAACCGAGGAACAGAGAACTTTCTGGAGGAATAACCAAATATGAACTGTAAGGAGAGAGGGGACAGCAGCCAATGGTCAGTGTGCTTCACACAGCCCTTTGTGTGCTCACTGTGCCTTTGAGCCCTTGAGCTGTGGAGGCCTCAAACCACCGGACCTGTGGGTCTGCTTGGTCCAGCTGACCATGGCTCTGGCCATGGCTCACCGCAACAGCCTTACTTCAGTATAATTACTGCTGTGAGACATGGAATAAAAGACTCTTTTACGGACATGACCTGCAAAGTAAAACTTTAAGGTTTATACCATTAATTTATATCCTAATGTTTGACATTGTGACTAACAGATTTAATTTTCTCCCCAATCTGTTATACAGCCAAAGGGGCAAATAATTTTGCTCACGTTTAAGCAAATCCTCTTCAATTTTAACTGCTCAGAAATATAAGTGGAGAAACACACCAGAGTATTCTACAGTGTTGTTACTGAAGGTATACAACATTCTCAGCAATCTTATTAGCAAGAAGCAGAATATGTTTTTTCCCATATTCTTTGAAATATCAGTATTTCCTTAAAAAATATAACAGACAAATTCAAACAGTGGCCTTGACAAAAGATGAAAACATTTAGCATTAGTAACATTTGCTGATATCAAGCAAGATGGGAAAAAGTTAGCACGTAGAAAGAATTGTGTCTTCTTGCCCTGCCAGAGGGAGTAACAATGAAATTAACCTTGAGAACTGTTTGA
The DNA here is from genome assembly GCA_026261815.1 of Monarcha castaneiventris obscurior. NCBI lineage: Eukaryota > Metazoa > Chordata > Aves > Passeriformes > Monarchidae > Monarcha > Monarcha castaneiventris. Next base: position 3,215,358 of record JAMPIT010000635.1, read on the forward strand.
AGAGCATTTTTGTGAAAACGGTATGGCACAATGGCAAAGATACGTATTTGAAGATATCAACAGTCCTTAACTAATTATGGCCAGTTTTTAAAGTAACTAATTATGGCTGTGTTTTTAAAGTAAAATAGCACGGATCTATCCATGCTAAAATTTATTAGTGCAATTGCCATTTAGTCTTATTTTCTGTACTCTAATTGAAGGATTTTTTCAGTTATTATATCAATCTCCTCTGTTCTTAAAAGCAAAGTTTCTTTCAGGCATCTAATTTGAACATGTCAAAAATACAGCATCCAAATCTTAAAACTGTTGCTTCAGGCTCAGTTTTGGATAATCATCAGGATTAAATAATTCAGTGCAGAAAAAATAAAATTCAAATTTGTTTCATGCATTTGAAGATTATAATACAATCATAAATTGTAACAATTTACTGGAAAACTACCAACCACTCTTGCCATATGTGATGATTAGAATTTCTATTTCAGGACATGAGATTTGTTAATATAATTTTATGTCAGTAGATCATACTAATTGGAACATATTTGCGGAACACTGATTGCTAGTATTTCATGGTTGTGATAAACAGCCTAAATTGGTTTGATAGAGTAGACTGTTAGACAAGAAAGTGGCTGGATGGTCACATCCAGAGGGTGGTCATCAGTGGCATAGAGTCCCAACATACATCAGTGCTAAGTGGTGTCCCTCAGGGGTCTGTATTGGGACAAGTGTTATTTAATATCTTCTTCAATGACAGAGACAAAGGGGTTGAGGGCATTGTCTCATCCAAGTTTGCAGATAACATGAAGCTGAGTGGTGCTGTTGACACTCCTGAAGGATGGGATGCCATCCAAGGGGACCTGGACAAGCTCGAGAAGTGGTCCATGGGAACATCATGAGGTGTAACAAGGCCAAGTGCTGGTGCTGTACCTGGGTTGGGACAACCCCTGGTGCCAACCCAGGCTGGGGATGAACAGATCGAGAGCAGCCCTGCCCAGAAGGACTTGGGAGTGCTGGTGGGTGAAAGGCTGAACTTCATTAGATTTCTCTCCACAGAGTTCTCCAGCTGATCAAGGTCCCTCTGAATGGCAGCACAGCACTTGGATGCATAAGCCAGTCCCCCCAGTTTCGTACCATCAGCAATCTTGCTGAGGGAACATTCTACCCCTTTGTCCAGGTCGTTGATAAACAAGTTGAATAAGACTGTACCATAAGACTGGTTTCTTGTCACTTAGGACATAGAGAAAGCAGGTTGACACTGGTCAGTGAAACACTGCATGGTGGCCCTAATAAAATGAAGAAATTTGAAAGCCTATTTCTTGTTTTATTCCCCCTCACAGACCAGATGTGAAGAGGTCAAGATGTTACTCAGTCCACAGGCCAGGAAGCATGTGCTTCTTAGTAAGACAACACAACCTATGTCTTCAAAGGAGGAGTTCTTTATTTCCCTCAGGTGTAGCATGACTTTGCAGTGTTGGAAAGCTGGACAAAAAATTACTTCCTGAAAATAAATACATAAAACTGGACAAGAATTTTCATATCCTTGAAAAGACTTCCAAATCAGGAGGGCATGTAAAAGTGCATGAAAACAGCCAAACTGAACTATCCTCTCAATCTTTTTACAATTCGTGCTATCCCCTGTCTGTTTTCATAATGGAGATATGGTTTTGACTGAAAACTGTCACTTTTGTGGGACTTTGTCACTTGCAGTAATATATCTTAGAGTTCAAGCCATTTTTAAGCAGGTCAGTTAAAGAGTTCAGTGGTGACCATCCTGAATTTCCAGACATTCTTCATGAGGAGAAGCTGAAAAAGAGCTGATTTTCTCAGACTACAGAAAAGAAGGCTCAGGGGGATCTTCCTGGCACATGTAAACACCTAACAAGAAGGAAAGAGATGAAGCCAGAGTATTTTCAGTGTCACCAAGTGTCAGTAGAAGACGCAGGGGATACACATGGAAACACAGATGATTCCCTCTGAACATCAGGAATTGGTTTTTTTACTGTGAAGTTGGTCAAACACAGGCCTAGATTGCGCAGAGATGCTGTGGATCTAGAGAGAAACGCAAAATGCAGCTGAACCTGGGCAACCTGGTCTTGCTGATTCTCCTTGAGCAAGACAGTGGGACCCACTGACCTAAAGAAATCTCTGCCCACCTGAATAGTTCTGGAGACATACCAGCTTCAAGGGTGAGAGGCAGTGCAGCACAAATCCGTAAAAAATACTGGGCTTCTGTCTAAATACCTGTGTGTGTAAATTCTGCCTACCACAGGTTTACTCCATGTCCACACATTGAAATGCATTTTAAATAAGCTCTACTATGTGCACGTGTTCTCAGATTATACACAACTGCAATATAAATCTAGGGCACTCAGAGTTTATCAGAGATCCGAAGACTTCCTTTTTGTTTGGTAGGTGACTGGTGCTAAAACTCTGAGTTTGTCTTCTTCTTTAGGAAAAAAATCTTTTTTTTTTTTTTTAAAACCTTGAAACAAACTCTCACTTAGGTGGACAGAGAGATCTGGCCAAGGAAGGTCTCTATAGTATTAAAAAACCCACCTAAAAATACAATTTCTTTATTTTGTACACTTATACTGTTCATCATGGTTCACTTGCACCAATATTTAAAGGCTTTGAGTGTGCAATAGAGATTTAGGGTTCTCACTCTATTGGAGTTTTTAAACAAGAGAGACAGATTCAGAGGAAAGAAAAAACAGGAAAAACAAAAACAAAACCAAACAAAACAAATTTAAAAAATTAATAGGCACGCTGGGGAAAGATGCCAAGATCATTATTTCAAGTAAATAAACAAAACTCATATATACAGTGTGATTGAGATATTTAATTTCATCTTATTTTCAAGCATTCCCTAGCATTCTGGTTATGGAGTAGAGTGCAACAAAATGTTAAGTGCTTGATTACTGTCAGCAGTAAGAAACAAAAGGCATTTGTATGCACTGACTGGATTGCACTGGTAATGGTAGTCTCTGCTTACTCTTTTTCTTTTATTTTACCCCCGTCTGCTACAGAGAGAAGAGTTAATTCTGCATCATGTAAAAACTTATCCATTCATAAATAAGTCATGAACGGTATATAATCAAATAAATATTTTACTTTTTAGGTGTGACTTACACTGAGTCAGTGATAGTTTACCGACAGGAAGTTCTACAGTTTTTCAAAATTCAAAAATGGCATTTTCCCTGCTTGTAAGAATACATTTAGGCCAACTGTTTATGAAGAAATTATTGTAAAACATGAGAATAAAACCAGGAGTGGTACTTTGGGTTACCAGTTCCTGTGGTAAGTTTTGTAAGCTTGTTAAGCAAAATCATAAACTACACCCCAAAATTTTGTTTGTTATTCATATTGTTTAGGAAACATACATATTTACATATAACTTATCAATGTACTTTGGTTAGCAACAGGGACACTGAATTTACAACTAGATGAAACGTCTAATTCCATATGCATTATTCTTTTGGTGCTATATTTATAAGACATGAGAGGAAGCTCTAAGATCCATGTCAGATTTAGGCCATTAAACTTTGTTAATTAATTGTGAATAAAATATTTAACATTCATCATCAGATGATTTATAGGACTTTTTCAGCAGACAAGCACTCACAGCAGAAATTTGCTTTGACAGTGGAGAACACTAAATGAAAATAAAGTGAGAGATAAAAACCTCTGGTCACTTTTAGATAACATACCTTTTTATACCCTGACACCAACATATTTCTGAACTGAGTTTCAGCCATTCTATTTTTGTTCACCCTCTTGACCAAATGTTAGGAATGCAGTTTACTGGAAATGATGGTCCAGCAGCAAATGGAAGCTCTGAGGGACTTACATCTTTTAGAACTTGCAGGTGGCTAACAAATATTACTGTTTGAGACCTGCTAAAAAATAGAGCTGCTGAAAAAAATTAGCCCATGGCTTTGCACATATAAATGATAATTAAGAAAGAGATAAAGCAAGCTGTGTCCAACTCAGTAAGCTTACACTTAAGATAAGGAAAGGCCAGACATATGGAAGGATTTTCACTGGTGTTACTGGATGATACCTTTTTACCTGAGTGGACAAGAAGGAGTAAGAAAGGCTGAGTCGTTCATTGAAATCATTCAATGAAACATCTGGAAAAAGCAGAGGATTGTTTTTCAAAATTCTGCAGGAGCTGTGAATGCTTATAAACAGGCTTTGCGAATGTAAAGCAATTTTAAAAATAATTTCAAAAAAGCAAGGAGGAAAAGGATGATACAAATAAAAATAAAAAATTACTAAAAATTTCTATTTAATTTTAACTCTTTAGCTCTCTTAACCTATTACTCCTCTCCTTTACATTTAGTGAATAAAGGACTATTTATATTGTAAGACACGTAGGTCTGTACAAAAGTTAGCTTTCAGTCATGATGTCCAATTGTAAGCAGTGTACAGCACGAGATTCCTGGGACTCCAGTGATATGAAATCTTATGTGGCTACAGTTTTCAGAAGACAGTATAAGAGCACCAGGGAGCAAAAATTTCCAGCTGTAATGGTGCATGTTTATAGTGGCAAAAAGAAAAGTCTGTCTATTTCTCTATGACAAATCAATAGTGAGAGGACAACAGAAGAAATATTAACAACTTGTTTAAGAGAGTGCACCCTATCAAACAGAGTAGATAGGAGTCAGTAAGTAATTTTCATTCACAAGGCCACAAAAAGAAAATTGCTTTCAAGAAAATCACAGAGGATTATGTCTTGGGTATTTTTTACAGAATTACTAGAGGCAGAGGCTTCAAAACAGCTGTTGAGTTTTTGGTGGGAGTTTATTTGTTTGGTTTTGCTTTTGTTTAACTTGGTTTATTGTTTGATGTGGTATTTTTTAAACCAGTATAGATTACTAAATTCTTCTAAGACATGAGGGAGTACTTTCATGTTAAGGTGGTATAAATTAGCATAAAAGAAAAAAAAAATCCTTCATCTTATTTCAATCATGCTTATGCCCCCAAATGGCAATGTTTGGCACTCATTTTTTCAGTGATCACCATTTCAATATCAGAGTACAAGCTAAGTGCCCCCAAAAGATGTGGAGCCTGTAGATGTAGTCTTAAAGATTGCTCTACCTAACTTACTGCATCCTGTCAGAGCAGCATATACCAATCTCAATTTGCACAGAGAGGTCTCAGCACCTTGGGATGGGATCCCCAATACAGGGCTGCTTTGGAAGGTCACCAAAAGGACAATCAGCAGGAGGAACCCTTTAATCTTCAAATCCCCAGGTGATGCTGACTCTCAAGATAAGACCTAAAGAAGGAAATTAAATCTATCCTAGCTGAAACCAGAACAGTCTATCACACCTGCAAGCACAACCTAAACTCCTGAAGCACTTAGAAAACTCATACTGTCTAAAATCTACACATTTGTCCAGGTTTTGGCAAGGGGTATCTGAGGAGACATTCGTGGGTCAGAAATTCTGACTGACAGCATTAATGTGAGGGTTAAGGAGGAGTTTACTGCCTGAAGCCTTTTGTGAATGAAGTCCAGGACACATAAGGAATGAGAGGTGTTAAGGTTTTTATGTTACCCAGAAGAAAAGTCACAAAGCCAAAAGCACTTCCTTAAATAGTTGGTTAAATTTGTGCAATACACATAATAAGTTTTCTGTTAGGCACTCTGAATTAAATATTAATTGTAGTTTTTGGTGATTCGTTTCCAACCATGAGCTGAAGTTTTGGCTTCAAGGTCTGAATATCACAAACTATATGTACTCCTCCAGTCCTCTTGTGGCATAGACGTAAAACTCAAACTGTTTCAGGGGGCCTTAAAATGATAGGTGATTTACATACGGTATCTCCACACAAATATAGGATCATATTTTTGGGGGATTTTTTAATGGCAACAATAGCTTACTTTGGTACCAAGGTTCATTTCTAGTTAGAGCCTTTTGTCTTGAGGGCCAGTTAATCTTGTATGCTTTCCTGCTCTGGTACAATTTTAAGATCGTCACAAGGAGGATAAATTTCATGCCATTTTCTGTTCTTATTACAGTCTTCACATTGTAATGAGAATGGATTAATTTTGTTCCATTTTCTGTCCTCGTTACAGTCTGTTATGAGAATGGATTAATTTTATGACATTTTCTTCTCTCATTATAATCTTTGTTATGGGAATGAGAATATGTAATGAGAATGAGAACATTTCAAGCATTAAAGGTCTGTGAGAACTCATGACAAAGACTGTAACAAGAAGAGAAAGTGACACCCAATCCATTCTTGTGACAGTCTTAAGACTCTAAAGACAACTCCAGGTAAAATTATATTCATCCATTCATAAGACAAAGACTGTTGAGAAAAATGAAAACTGAAAAAAAATGTTAATCCATTTTTGTCGCAATTTGGACATTGTATGATGATATGCTTTAGAAAGTATAGTAAGTTAATAGAAAAAGTCACAGTAGGGCCTACACAGAACATACTGCTTTCAAGTTACAGTCTTGCTTTGGTAGATACAATCAGTGCAGTCTGAGTCAGATTTGCACAACACATGATCCAGGTGTCATTAATGGAAAATGGGATCCACAGAAAACTTCAGTGGAAGTCCTCACAAACACTTCAATACAACCAGGAATTAATCTCAAATCCTATTTTTTGTAAACATACAGACAATAAGAGACTATCTTGTATGAGCATCCCAGCAGTTTCTTCCCCAGCATCTAAAATATTAAAATAACTATTGCAAAAATCCATGTAAATATATACATATATATATATATATTTCCAAGATCCAAAACTAGGCCTGCTTACCATCTGAATACTTATTTATATATAATTCTGTAAGTACTGATCCAGAAATGAAAACAGTAGAATTTTAGGTCAAGATTTAGATGGGGCTTTTTATCCTGATAACTAAAACTATGTAGTACCATCACCTTCTCTATTTTGGAATAGATATACTAGCACAACTGAAAGAGATGAGCTGCATAAATCAAGTGAAAACTTTTGGAATCATTGGAGATTTACTAACTGAAAAATTAAATTTTATTGTAATGACAATATAAATAGCTTGTAACAAATGGAAAGCAATTAATGGACATGAAATTTGGCAGTTTTCTAAAAGCTGGAAGAGGCCTGCTCTCCTAAGGTGCCCGGTGTCAGACTCAGAACAGGTAGAGGGTTTTGAAGGCAGATGGAAGAGAAAGAGTAACAAAAAACCAAGGAAAAGTCAAAAAAGTTTATTTTAGTTAAAAATGTCAGTACTACACCCAAATATAGATATGACTGCAAAAGAAGGCTTAATTGGAAAATGCAAGTATCATACCTGTAGTAGCACTGCAATATCAATGTCAGGTGGGATTTTACTTGGATCAGTAAGAACATCAGTGATGTTACATCTAATTCAACATGATTTGCTATATCTCAGATCTGATCACAACTTCTGTCCTGGAATGTTCTGGAGAAATTTCATTCGTGCATCACCTACACCTTCAGTTAAAGATTAGCTACCTTGTACAAAGGAAAACCTACCAGAACAGTTTTCAGCCAAGCTGTGTAAATTTTAAGACCAACACACCAGACTGTTGTCTCAAATAAAGCTAGCAGCAACAGAAATAGAAGAAAATCAGCTTACAATAAAAGTCATTTTGAGTACACCAGTAGACAAACAGGAAAAAAATCAGTAGGACGATTAAATTATGTAAGGAAGAATAATTACCTTATTAAATGACAGGTATTTAATAACAGTGCATAACCCATGCAGATAAAACCACCATTCCCTCAGCTAAACGGCAATGAAGGTTCACATGCTTGTTGCAAAACTTGTAAAAGTTCAAACTACTTTATGTTTTTACACAATGTTTGGAAAGCTGTTCATCGTCTTCACCTTACAGGATTTATTACAAAATGACCACAGCATATTGGGATCGCCCTTTCAATATCTTTGCTATGCCTTATTTAAAGTCTGAATTCTAATGCTTCAGTATTAAAAAAACCTGTACACCACTTACAGATATTCTTGTACTCTTAGTTTTCTGCCTCAAAAGTATAATAGCAACTTCTAACTAAAAGTCGCAAAATACAGAATGCTAAAAACTTTCACGAAGTTAAACTCTACTTTGCAATTTTCATAGAATATGATCATTTGAGAGATAGGTTCCACCTCAGTAGTCTTGATGAGATATCTTTGAGCACATAGTGTTCTCCTGTCCTTTCTTTCTCTTTACTTCACGTAAATCCCTGCCATGAGCTGTGCTGTCATCAATGAGGTTACCTGAGAGAAGTGAGAGACTTACTTATGTAGCTAACTAGTAGTAATTTTTTTCCAAAAAAGTCTGAAAATAAACTTTGTACCTTGGTATCAAGGGTCACTAATCCCTAGCCTGCAATGTGCATGTATATCACAGTTGCATATTACAGTAGATAAGCATAATTTTTTGTTAACTTTTACCCTGCCAAAAAACCTTCATGTCTGCATTTGTTCTTTGAGTCAAAATTGATGAGATCAGCCCTATTTAATCCTAAAGCATAAATTATGGTATTAATATTAAAGATAAATATTCTTTTTATTATGTAGAAAATAAGGTCACTTCTTTAGCTTTGTTACAGGAGTGGTACCTCAAAGCTTCTCTGAAGTTCACCTGAATTCATATTACACACAAAATCCTTCATTTTCTAGACAATTAAAAATATGTTCTTGTTTTCTTCCCATGAAACAACTCAGTTGCCTAGAACAACACAAACAGCTGCGTAAAGAAATTAAATCTGTCAATGAGATAAGGAATGTATATGCTGCCTTGTAATGACACTATTCAGAGCCCTACTGATAGACAATGGAGCAAAGAGAAATAGCTGGCAACTGCCATTGCACCAATAATTTCTCCATTACAGTTAGCAGTAAATGTTTCAGCTTTATACATTTATGTAGATACATGATGTTTACAGTCACATAACATTTTTAATAAATTCTCTTCACCAAAAAAACATGCCGTCTTCCTGTGATGCCTAAAGAATTCTTAAGCTTTTTATATCTTTTTCATATATTTGTAGCATTGTAGATTTTTAATGTATAGTTGTATAGCTTCTAGTACTTTTCCTGCCCTCTCTCACAGTTTAGCTAACACATTCCTGAAATTCTGTTTACTGTTATTCTTAACAAGAGAATTTCTGACAAGGTCATTTTGTTTTCCACCAGAACTTAAGAGACATAAAAAGAAAATAGGGCAAAGAAACCCCTGGACCAACTCCAAGGGGCTAACCTAAGGGTCAGTTACTGGTGCAACTGATCTCCTATTGGATATACCTGCTAGATATAATTATTAATTAACCTTATAAAAATTATAGAAGTCCTTTATCAAGCGTGCATTTAGCCATATTTGTGCACCTAAAAGCTTTCATTAAAGATCTGCTTTTTATGTTACCATTTTAACACTGTTGCAAGTTTTGTCTTACGAATCCAGGCAACACCTTTATCTACTAACTGCTTGAATGACTTGGAATTCTATGCCAATGCTCAGACAACATATGTTCAAATATACCCATATTTCTATTCAAATCAAAACTTCCTCAATTTTTTCATGATTTTTTCCATCTTTTAGCCCCCCCATCCTTTCAATGAGTATATCAGATCAAAGATTTGATGTATATAACTCAGTATTTTTCTCTCTATAAGGCCATAACAATCTAACTGGAGTATGTAGTTTTCTCACTTTTTGTATTCATGGTGCTTTACATGCTATGAGTTCAACACTGTCAGACTAAATATTGCTTAGTTTTAATTCTACTTTGTTTGAGTAGAGGGGAGATCTTCTATTTGCAACATCAGTTATTCTAACATCACATCATGCACATATATTAAATTTAATTTTAAAAAATGTTTCATCTTTCTTGGGATTTTTGAGATGGATTCACCTTCTAACCACTGTGCAAAGTCAGTTTAATGTGACATGGAAGCTCATGCGAAGTGGTATCATCTGCTGATACCTCCTGCACCACCACCCACCCTCCAATAAAAAATAACCAGATATTGTAATGTTTACAAAGAGCATTAGCAGTTTGATGTTTTGTTGTTTCATTGATTCTGGTTTTGATTAACCAACCTTTCTGTCTTAAATCTCTTTTCCACTGTTTTTATCCTATCTCTAATGTTCAGATGTTTGTTGATATCCAAGAAGCTTCCATTAGGAGTAAGAGTCTTCTTTGCTTGGCAAGGTTTTATTATGTTGGTAAGGCATTTTTCTTCTGCATCTCCTTCATGCTAAATCTTTTGCTCTAGATTTTTTATCAAGAATTGAAAAACTGTAAAATTTTCTTTTGGGGCTCAGATAATTAAAAAAATTTGTACTTTACCTCCCTTTCTCTTCCTCATAAAAATATTTTTCCTTCTTTGATGTAAGACAGTACTGTTCACAGAAATGTTGTATGAATTCACAGTTATCTTCCTCTGCACAAATTTACTTTAAATTATTAAAAACATTGGTGGGTTCAGCACTAGTTGCAGCGAAATGTATGCCTATTGATATGACTTTTTATTCATAGCCATTACTTTCAGAAGCAGAATAAACTACCATTTTTACCATTATTATTTCCCTACCACATCTTCAAGGCTATTCAGCTTTGGAGGGCTTTAATTAACCTATTCTTTCATCTAAAGTATTCTCTGAACAGTCCTGCCAGAGCTCACAGTTCAGAAGGTGCTCTAAGCAGAAAAGACAGTTCACTAAGTTCGTGCTGATTGGAATTTTATAAACTCTGTAATGTCACAGCCTCAGCTAGCTCCTGACATTTTAGAGTGAATGATAAAGGGCCCCTTCTATCATTGAGATTACTCACTTTTGTTCCTACAGTACCAGATCCTTTAACCCTCCCTGCTGCTGGATCTTTTCCCCCTGGTCAGGCAGCCAGCAGCCATTTCTCTGTCCCCACAGTGATGTATGTGGTTGTCCTTTCCTTGCAGTAGGAGGGTCCACATGTTTTCTGCACGTGTGCATCACAAGCCAGATCAGCACTCCTGGTTGTGGGGTTTGGTTTACATTGCTCCCCCACCTTTCCCCTGTCCCTAGCCCTGGCCAGTCCCTCAGGCCCTCCCTGTTGGTTCCTGTACCCCAACTCTGCCCAGGTACTGCCCCTGTGACCTGACAAAGCCCCCCTGCACTCGGGCCACGGGGCCTCTCTGCCTCTGGGGCCACCGGGTCAAGATGTGATGGTTAAAGATCTTCTAATACCCCTATGGAGAGACCCTCCTCACCTCCTTTGCCATCACTGTATTTGTAAGGCTGGCAGCTGACTGGAGCAAAAGCGCTGAGCGGTCCGAAATGGACTGCGGGAGGGCAGAGAAGTCTGCCCTGCCCCAGAAAGCCTCAGCTGAGTTCCTAGAGAAAGCTGCAGCATGCTAACGAAACCTAGTGCTTGCAACACCTTGTATGCACTGCCACATGTGAATCATGTGCCACACGTATGATTTTAAGAACTATGCTGGCACTGCTGCTGCATGTTCTCTAGATCTTGTTAGATGGCCCATGTGAGGAGGTTCACCATGTTAGCACAGAAACACATAAGCACTGGATGATTATATGCAGGTGCTTTTATTGAGGGCTCTCTGAGGATCAGGGGTATAGACAGACCCAAGTCTGATCCTGCCATGGATTCGGGATGGATACATTTTATACCCTTTCCTTACATAACTGTTGTATAATCATATGTTAATCATCAACTTGATATTGTTCTATTGTGTATATTGTTTTCACCCAAGCATGAGTGTAAGCCCCCTCCCCACTACATTTCTCATGATTGTTGTTTCTTTATCGTGATTCTTGTGATTAAATAATTGTTTTTAACTATATTTACTAAGAAATCATCGCATTTAACTTCATCATCTACCTTACAGATGGGTACACCAGATGCAGGTTCACATGATTTTAGCAAAGACGATGCCCACTCCCGTTCCCAAGGCCTACTTTAACTACCACAATTTTAGAAACATTTTAACCCTATGCTATCAACCACTTCAAAGAAAACAAACCTTTTCTCTTCCAAGCTTTTCTTCTGTAGAGCCGACAAAAGAAGAAGCTAGTTTCACAAGACCTGTAGCCATGCATGTGTTACTTGTGATCTTTAAGATTTACAGGTCATGGATATATCTGTGCAGTATCAGGAAAAGGTCACTAGTAATAGTGCACAAAACCTAATGATGAATACATGGATTATTTTCATAGCATCAAACACATTTTGCTCAAATTGGTACTGCAGAAAAGTCTGATCAGGCCTATCCCACACTCAATTCAGATGCACCAGAGTTTTCTTAATCTCTAAATTACTTAATCCCACATATAAGTATTAAAAATACAGTGTTCCTGCTAATTTTACGTCGCTTTCACTGTAGCAAAATCTAGTTAATAAAACCAGTTGAGCTTATGTTTTTATTCTTGATACATATAATATGAACAGAAGAATGAATATTGAGTTATTCTGACATTATCCTTTAGGGGGAATGTATGTGGGGGTTTTTTAAGGTTGCTATAAACACTTCACACTGGCAACACAGCTCTGGCTGAAATTTTATTTTCAATATCAAAAAGCTAAAGAGATCTTTTATAATAAGAATTGCAGTAAGACTCCACCAAAAAATAAATTTCATTTAAATATGAGCATTTGTAATGTAAGATTTGTAATGTTCTGCTTTACCACATTTATCCAAAGTCTACCAACAATTTACCTTCACTACCAAATTCAAAGGCAAATTTTCATTTCAGATTTTTTTTTTTACAGTCATAGTTTCTGGTTTCTCACTTGTGTTTGACAGAAATCCTTCTAAATATTTGTAAAAATGCTACTTTTTTTTTTGTTATTTTTTTTAAGCAAAACTAGAAGACTTGAAATTTACAATAAACAGAGTTGTGGTATTTTTAAAATCAGATGCGTAGGGAGGGGGTAAGTCTGAATTTCAACCCAGGCACCCAAAGAATATGGAAACCCATTTTGTAGCAGTGTTGCTACAACACTGAGAACTTAATCCTCAGTACTGCTTGTAAGAGCTAAGTTGTTCAGTTATCTGTTTTTGAGTCTACCATGTCTCAGCTAGTGTAGTCACTCTTCCCAGTACTCTGGGAGCAGTTTTGTCTGAAAACTTTCTTTCAGTTAAACATTTGCTCTTTGCACCCTGGCAGAGTTGTAGGTCAACTTCCTTTAGAGTCTCCCTATGCCTTAACTGTTTACAAACATGTTTGAGACTTCTGTTCATCCTTAACGTCTTGTTACCTGTCTGTCTCAAATATGATTTGCCTCCCTAAGTGGCCTGAAGTCCTGTTGCAATTTAATGCAGACAGATTTCTTCTTACGACAACATGTTTCTGTTTCTGTTTGACAGCATGAATCCAGATGAATCAGTAAAATAAGTGGCCATCAGCTGAGGAGAGCACATCCATATGGTACTTCCTCTGGCAAGATATACCTGTAAATTTTTCTGTTTTATGTTGTCCTATTAATTGCCCATCTTATTTATAAGGCCTTCTAAAATTCCCTTCGTTAATCATCATGTGAGAATATTAAAGCTTTCACTTCCTCTGTCTCCATCTCAGTTTTCTCACATGTGAAAGAGCTGGTTGTCAGAGGAGAAAACAAACCTTTCTGAAGAAAGTGTTTTTGCCATGTCCCTCATTGTGTACTCAGAGATAAGCTACCTCGAGGAAGAGACTAGTGGTCTGTGAAAAGAAGCTATCTGCTGAGATGCAATCTCACAGCTTTCCTGCTGGCTTGTCCAAGGTTATACATCAGACACTTCTAAAGGCAGGATTTCCCAGCCCAGAGCTGACCAGGAAAAAAGGAGGAAGGCTGTCTGGCACCTGAGCACAAGATTTATCCTGCCAGGCCAGCAGTAAGCAATTGACCTTGTTTTAAGAAATAGGACAAGAATAATCTGATTACGTAGCTGGAATCCACAATGCCGAGCTGAACTTCTGATATGGACCCACTAGCATGTTTTACTCCAGCAAGGTTTGATATAAGATCCAGGGCACACAGCAAAAAATTGAGCTTCTAACTTATGATGGAAGTGACAGCACAAAGTGGAAGTTACAGTGTGATACTTGGGTTTTCCACTATAACAAAACATCAGAACACTATGTGTCTACTTTTCTCCATGTCAAAAAATATTCTACATTGTATGAAGTACTACAGAAAAAGCAAAGACAAAGTGAAAAAAAAAACCTAACCAAACAAAAAGACCCCCACATTTTCTCAGATATTACTATACTTTCAAGATACAGCTTTAGTTTTCTTATTAGTGCGCTCAGTTTTCAACCTCAGACTTAGTAATATGTGATATACTCCAAAATGTGTTTCACAAAAGTAATGATGCAATTTGTGTTAAGGAGGCAGACTTTCTATAAATCCTGTCTATAATTCCTTCATTATTTTTTGATGTCTTTATTCAAAAGTCTAAGCAATTTAAAGGGAGTTAGTGCTGATTTTCTAAAACGGCTTATGCAAACACAGGAAAACATTATTTTAAAATAGTAAAAAGATAAATACGGCTACTTACTTGTAATTTAGGTGTAATATGTATGCCAGATTTTTCTTCAGTCAAAATGACAAAGTCAAACAACTGAGAACATTAAATCACATATAGCAGATTTAAAGGTGAAAATTCCATCTCAGAAGGGAATGATTTTGGACTGCAAAACTCCATTGTATAAAGGTTTAACACAGGTGAGACGCCAAGAGCTATATCTATCATCTCATCTGGCTCTTTACAATCTGTGGCACTGGTGTAAAGCCACAGAAATTAGTGTTCATCCTTCACAGAGCAGAATTTCTAAGAGCACCTTTACTACAGGAGTGGATGTGGGTTTATGGGCTTTTTTGGTGTTTGGTTTTTTTGGGGGTTTTTGTTTCTTGGTTTGGTTTGGTTTGATTTTTTTGTTTTTGTTGTTCAGGTTTTGGTGGGGGTTTTTTCCCCACCTTATTTATTGTGTATTGTATAATTGGGAGGAGGGGAAACAAAACACACACATACTGGCTTGAGTGGGTTGGAAGTGATGAGAAGAAATATAATCTTTAACTACATTCACTGTGGACAATAACCAAAAAAACCAAAGAAAACCAAAACACTAAAAACAGAAACAAAAAAATCCCATTAAAAAGCCCCACAAACCAAACAAAACCAAAAGCAATCAAACCACACAGAAACCAAAAAAAAAATCACAAACAAACAAAAAACCCCCACAAATCTAAATTTTCCCACCAGGTCTTGTCATTAGAACATAGAGGGATGTTTCTCAATGCTGAGCAGCTCCTTTTGTTTCAGAATCTGCATTCTCACAGCTAGAGTTTCTCAGAGTAAGTTCTTCAATTTAAATAGTCCATTATCTTGCTTACAGAAAAGGCATTCAAATACATGCATTTCCACTACTTTCAAAGTAGGTTAAGAAAATTTTCGTATTATATTCTTGCTGCCTATAGTGTTTCAAAAGACTTAGCATGGGGTTTGGCAGGATGTTGTTTGGTTTTGTTCGTTTGTTTGTTAGTTTTTTTATTTTCCCTGCCTTTCTGAAGGCGATAGCAATCATTTATCTCAGCAAGGCATTTTTCTTGAAGAACAGTAAGCAGATAGAGATGACACCAGTGGTCGTTTAAACTGATCTAACCTATTTGTCAATAGCGAGACAGGGCGGGAGGTGATACAGATTCCATTTAATTTTACTACAACCCAGGAATTTCTACCCTCCTAATATATCAGTGTTAGTTTTCTGCATTTGTATCAAAAAATACCTTGTCAATTGACTTTCCTTAGGATATATAAGATACTCTGTCTTTCTTCTACAACCAAAGGTAGAGATAAATCTGTGTAGGAATGTAGGTGGCAAGCAAGGGAAGTCTGAGCTATTATTTACACACCACTTGACAAAGACAGAAACTGGAAGATACTTATTATTTTAATCATGGCAGGTCACACATGTTCAGTCACACTAAGCAGGGCATTTACAGAAATGCCCTTTAGGTCTCAGAGCTCATCTTTCAGAGATCCTTCAGTATCTCCAAAGCAGAGATATCTATTACATCAAACTTCTCTCTGTTAAAAAGCAATGTGCTCACACCTTTCCAATCTATATTAACATCTTTAGTGGCAGGACTAGCTAGGGGATAGATAATCAGTGCTCATTTTGCATTTTTGTTATCCTACAGTGCCTGGATCTGTATCATGCAAAGGGTTTTCTATCAGCTGCAGCTGCAATTTGTGTTCAGTGCGGGTGCTGTGTGCTGTTCCATTAAAATCCAAAGACAATTCCAAATGTTAGCAGAGTGTAGAGTTGAAATAAAGCCTCTGCACTTGTTGTCTGCAACTATACTTGTTGGTAGAAGTAATTGCAATGCCTGTTGTAGACACAGATATTCAGGCACCTCAAGGAGAAAAAACTACAGCATGAATACACGGTTTGTGACTATCAAGACTGTCAAAAGAGGAAAGAATAAATAAGTTTCCAAACAGAGCTAGTAAAAAAGAAATGTGAACTACACACATCTGGCAAGTCCACAAGTCATAAAAGCAGACCACTTCATAAAAGTAGATCACACCAGTTTAATTTTACTCAAGCATAAAGGAGTAAGTAAGTGTCGCAGCTGCCGGCCGGAGAGTAAGAAAGACTCAGAGACAGGAATGCAGTCCAGAGAATAGATGGAATTATTTAATTAATAAAGAATGGGGTTTTATGCGTTTAGTTCTCTTAGTGTCTACCTAAATGGCAAGAGGTTATTGGACCTCTTGCTAACTACCTACCAGAGTGATTGGTCAGTTCTCACATCGTTCATTCTCCTAGTCGAGATCATAACAATTCTAATTATATTTGCAGGTGCAAGATAGCAGACTCGGTTTACAGAAATCTTATCATGTTTTGCATAGTTCAGCATGAGAAAAACAGAGCTCTCACGAACTACTAAAGAGAGCTCTGCTGAGGCTTTTTCAGCATCCATAGTAAGAGCTGTTGTGAATTTGAGCTGTGTTCTTACAGACCTCTACAAATCGAGACTAACTCTTGTCCCCTGCCTTCTAGCTCTTGTATCCAAATATTCTGTTACACAATACCTGTACCCTTCCAATGAAATCTTGTGGCAGAAGCAGTGGGACTGATACAACGAAATCCTCCTCTCTTGTTGATCACAGAGAAAATACAGTAGTAGCTTCAGAACACATTTGCACCCCACTCATCCTGGAACTGTCCACAAGGCTAAGTGACATCCAGCTGCCCTAAAAAAAAAAAAAAAAAATATCATTCTGGCTTTTCTTTAGTCCTTATTCTGGATCACGATTTCTCCAGGAATTACCAGGGAAATCTGATTTTCAGCTGATTGAAATTTACACCTCATCCCAGACAGACCATCTTACCTCATTCCCCAGGAAGACACATAAATGTGTTCTCTTTAGGCCAGCATCTGCAAATCAGTGGTGAGAGTCCTGTGTCTTGCACCATGACTGATACAGAAATCCACTACTCTACATACCTGTATCTAGTTGTAATACAAAGAACTGGATTTGGCTTTCAGAAAAGAAAACCAATATATAGAAGGGAAGCATAAAATAAGTAGCAAAACACAGATTAACCATCTATGCCCTCTATTAATGTTCTCCCGCTCATATTTATGCCTTCCATATAACTATTTATACACTGACTAAAAAAAATTAAATACTTTTGAATTGAAAACAAATTAATTGGCGCTTAAATGCATGTTAAAACTGCTGGAATAAGCCCTATATTCTAACATCCAATTTGAATAATCATTTCTGTACTGTAGAGATAGCATTTTCATCATATAATGAAAGGAATGGGATAACAATTACTATGCCTTCTTGAATAGGTAAGTAAATTGAGCTTGAAAATCCCTATAAAGAGTATGCGTGGAAGTTAGATTTTCCCACAGGAGGCTTAACCAATATATCAGTTATTTTCTTTGGAAAAAAAAATCCTTTTTACTTTAGTAAGTGTCGACTGTGCATTATAGTTCAAGCTAAGAGACTTTCTCTCTCTAGACTACCATGCTTCTTTGAGTATCTGGCCCCAGAAACAAATTCTGAAATTAAGAAGTCTCTTTTTATGTGGATGAGAGATGAAAGATGAACAGTAAATGCATGAGCTTAAGATATTTTCTCTAGTTTTGACCTATTCTAGAAAGTAAAATCAGTACAAATGGGACAATAATAGTGACTAAATTCAAATACTTCATTTCTCTCAAAAATCCAATGGAAAATATTTTCAGATAGTGATATGAATGAATGTCGTAAGTGAATGTCAAGGAACAGTATTAAGTCCTACCCTGAATAATATATTTTTAAAGAGAGTTTTCAGAGTTAGATTATATATTACAATAATGTTAACTATTTTAGTAATGTTTTACCTTAAAAACAGAGTATTTTTTTGCTCTGTGTTCACGGAACTTATCTAAATTGCCCTTCCCTTTCTCAAGTTTTCTGCTTCTGATTAAAAGAAAGGTGTCAGTCACAATATTAACTTTAAAAACATATCTTCAATCTCAACATTACTTGAAAACCCATTTCATAGATATGCCAGCTCTTGAATAATGTGTCTCATTTATCTAAGTCATGTTAACTTAGTTTTGGAACATTATTGCTGAAGTTACCAGGAAGTCAGTGAGTTTTTGCCGAAGACACCAGGCTCAGGAGCATCTGTTGTTTCTCTCTGTCTTGGACTGAAGGTTAAAAGGTGGATAAGGTTTAAGACAAGCTATATTGATTCACAGAGAAACTGATGGGGTTAGAAGGCAAAGTTATGAGAAAGTTCTATGTGTCAGATGCACAGAAGGAGAACTAATGAAACCGGTCACTGATACTTGTTAATTCTGCATTTCATGTTTTCAACATAATTATATTTATCTGTATTTTATGGGCATGTTTGCACTATGTGCAATTCTGGGGAAGTTACTGGTGCTATAAATGTGCCCAGGATGAGTAAATTTCTAATGTGATCTCTTGGAATTTTAGCATGGAAAAGTTTCCAGATAACAGGAGATGAAGACAGTGTTTTCTTACAGTCAGGAGCTGAAGATGAGTCTACAAGTTGTGGCACACTTTCTGAAGAGTAAAAGCCCTTGAAGAAGAGCAAGCCCAATGGAAAAGAGGAGTTGATATATATAGGAAATTAGTAATATGTGAAGCCTTGCTGGGTAGACAACACAGTTACAGGGTTTTACAATGAAGGAAAAATTACAAGTGGTGAAAAGCAGACTTGTCAGTTGTTTCTCAATGATATGAGAATGAAGTACATGAAAACACCATTGTTTTTCTTCAGGAAAAGAGTTGGTGCTTGTCTCCTACTTCATCTTCCTGCCCTCATTTTCATTCCCCTCTCTCCTAACATGTTGTTATGCTAAGGACTGTTTAAGAATGTTTGTTTCATTCATCACCTGTCAGTGGAGACAAAGAGCCCATTGAATACTCATACTCATACATAATTTCCTCAATTTTCCCAGTGAGTTTTCCAACAGTATTTAATAATTATAACTAGAAATCCAGTGCACTCCTTGTTGCTGCCAATTCAAAGTTACTAAGTTTTCTAAAGGCAAAGTGCTGAATGAAACAAATACTTATTTTGGATGCATATAGCTGGCATTTGACAAGAAAGACCTAGCAGGACATCCAAAGAGCTAGTTAAAGTAGTTTTGAAAGCATAATAAAAAGTAAATTGCAGAGAAGTTTCCAGCATGTTTTCCTTCATTAGTCTGGGTTCCTTAATGGAAGGAATGGGATTTGTCAGCTTTTTTATTCAGTTTTCACAGGCCCAGGACAAAAAGATAATTGTCAGTTGGAGGAAATGGAAGGAGAAACACAAAGATAAGTGTTTGATCTGCCTCCTTTCATTGTTTAATATATCTGTATATTACTCATTGCAGCACGCTAGATGATAGTAATAAAAGTAAGTTTACAGAATTCAACATTCCATTGAAATGGAAATAATAATAAAGAGCACTGTAGAACAGTATGGTCATATGCAGAATCACTTTCTCATAAACATTTCTTTAAGGAAAACAGATTGCCAATTAGATTGTAAAATAAAACTTCCAGTTAATAAGAATGTAGTTTACCACAGTGTCCTCTGTAAATGAAAATCTGAGGAACAAAAATAGTAATTGTAAAACTTGATTAAAATGGATCTTTTGGAAAGCTTAAATTTAAAAATAAAGATTGCAACCTTTTAACTAAATACACTTGCAGAAGAATTTCCAAGCTCTTCATACTGCAACACACAGGAGATATGTTGTTATTCCCCTGAGTAGAGGAATTTAGAGCCTGTCAGCCTCATTAAGAAATCACAAGATATGAGACTGTTATTGGATAAACTACCATGTTGTCACATTAAATTCTGCATTCACTCTTGTGCTCTTCGTATCAGAAAAGGCAGGCCTGAAGTAGATGTTGTTCATGGTTTTATTTTATAGCACATAGCACTTCATTTTTATTTGACAAGATTTTCTTTTAAAGATTTGGCTTCAAAATAATAACAGGTTTGAAGTTTTCGCTTCTAAGCCTGTTTGTGCTCTGCTTCCATTTGTTCATTAGGAGGTAGTCTTTACATGATCATATACTGTTTTTCCACACACTTTAAAGGCAAAAAAGTAAGATAGTCAACTCACAGAAACAAAAATACAACTTAAGAAGCAAGACAACTAATTAACAGTAATAAAATTAAGGGTAACAATATTAATTCATTTACTAAGAAATGAATAAACAAAAGAAACCCATAACAGGACAGTGTACACCTATGGGTGACTACAAGAGCAAGAAGAAGCTTATTTCAATGTGGGTAAAAAATGGTTTTCCCACTAAATTTGCACTGAAGAAGAAAAACAGATGTACAAGTAAATGAGTAAAATCAGAGGAAGTAGGGCTACCTATGTCTTAATTCTTGAGAAGTATACAGTCCTGTTACTTTCCTGATTCAATGTTGATGAAAATGTCAGGGGGAGTAAAACAAAATCCATGATCCAGATAAACTTCTGGATCAAAGATGAACATGATTTATAGAAATCTGAGATGTGAAGAAAGCAAAGCATCTGTGTCTCAATCATATATGATCCTATACTAATAAACTCACCATAAGATCCTATACTAATAAACTTGCTGTAGTCAAAAGTTTCATTCATCTGAGAGGGCAAGAACTCAAGAAAGTATTTATATATGCTCACACATAATTGGCCTATTACAGCAGTCCAAGAACATGGAACATAGTCCACAGTATTTAAACTATTTAAAGCATCTTTAATACAAATTTTTTCACCTTTGGATCTCTTTGGCCTGGCTTTGTGAGTGAATAGCTAGGTTGCAGTAAGAATCATAGAATGGAGTGTTAGAGGATAGCCTCTGAAAGCAGCCTTACATCTTACACTTGTGTAAAGCAAAAGCAGATCTCATTCAGAACACCTCACTTCCACAGCTGCATTTTTTCAGTGTACCAGAAAAACTATCTTCCTGAGCACAAGTGAAAAAATAGTAGAAATAACATCCATTTGCCACACAATTGTGACTACAACCTCCAATTCTCACATCTCCACAGATAATTTTGAGATTGTACCAACAGTTGAACTGCCACAGAAAACAATATTGCTGTTTATTTAGGATATTTGTATTACCAAGAGATAGTTTCAGGTTGGTTCATGTGCTCCTTATGGTTTTATTTTTTTTCACATTAGTCTGGGAATATACCTCTTATCCTCAAGGAAAAGATTATTTTCAACCTTCAACAACGCATTTTCAAAACTCAAGCTTGTTAAAGAGTATCAATAGAAAGGAAAAAAATGTGTGAAAAAGCTTGTTTACACCCCTAGATGCGATTTTCCTAGGTAGAAGTAGTCTGAATATTTTCTGATTACATCAGAGAGAACGAATGAAACTTTTGTATCCTCTCTCTCTCTCTCTACCCCCTGCACAGCTCTTCTACATCACAGGAAAAGAAGAAAACTTGTATTTAAATATTCACATACATATAAGGGATTTTTATATTGATTTTTTGTACACATATGGCAGAAATTTTCAGTCAATGGTGTTCATATCTCTTGACTACTCTCAGCTCTGAGACTTATTTCCTTTCATGTATTATGATTTCCTGATGTTTATTTATATAACTCTCATTTCCAAACCATATTTTCTAGATACCTTCACCCACAGTATGAATTCAACATCTGTATTTTTGGAAACTTGATTTACTGATTTACAGCCTTTGAAAGGTACAGTTTCAAAGACTTAATAACTATCGTAGGAGTTCTGTTCTAGAGAACCTTCTAATCAATTATATAATTCATTATAAGCCCTGTATGTTGTTTGCTGAGGAAACTATTGTTTCCTTCAATATTATTGCTTCATGTTGAACCATGAAGCGGTCAAGAAAATGCAAAGTCATGATGCAAACGTGGAAACTGGGTGGAGGTCTTGTGGTTTGTGTTGCCATGGCAGTGGGGAGGAACATGGAGCAAGGCAGAAGCCACATGGTCTTATTCTTCTACTTGATACCCAGAAATATTTTATGTAAACCAAATTTTTTTTTTTTTACTAATAACATTTCTTTTTACTAATAACTTTATTGTTACTATTCCAATTTTTGACAAATGACATATCTGTATTGGAAAATTTCCCATAAAGGAATAATAATGACTTATGGAACTGCCTGTTCCATTATTTTAGTGAAAATTTCCAAAAAGATTTCTTCAAAGATTTTTGCTAAGCCTTAGAGCAGCATTTGTTGTTCTCTCAGAAAATGAAAGTAATCACTTAATCAGTCGCTCAGCTATCTCTATTATTAACAACTTTATTATGCACCTGTTATTTAAGGTCAGATATAGTTCTGTGCATTTACAAATACCACATGTGTCTGCTTGGAGTTCATAAGTATTACTTTTCCTTATCATGCTGTAGTCAGAGACAGTGAATCTATTTCCCTTATCATCACCAGAAGTGGGCAGGGGGTTTTATGAAACTGAAACGAATGAGTAATTAGCTCATTTAAAAAGATACAGTCCCCTGTATTTTCTACCTGTTGCTAGAAATTTTATGATGGAATTTCTGAAAAAATTTCTTTGCTATTCCATTATCCTTTTTATGGTGATGCTTTCTCAATTCTTATCTAAATTTAGACCTGCAACCATTTTAACACAAGGTTTTAAAAATGGAAAGCATTAAGGTTTAGCATGTTATATATAAGAGGCATTTTCAAAGTGATCCATTCATGGATGGGATTCAAAATTTCCATGTATCTCCATCACTGGTTGTAAACTGGAGCTCTCACTTTTACACTACTCTGCAGTGATATTATCAAGTCAAGAGACAAAGAATATTTCACAGGGGCAACAGTGGATTTCCAGGGAAAAAGGCAGCTGCTACAATAAAAAGGAATAGATACTTTTATTAATATTTTTAAAAGTTGATCTAAAATGGATTTAAACTTTTTCTACATTTCACACACCTGATTCAAATCTAATGTCAGATATCTTTAAGTTTTGGTGGATTTGGGGACTGGTTGGTTGGTTTGCTTTGCTTTGTTTTGTTTGTTTGTTGGGGGGACGGGGGGAGGGGACTGGCACTTTTTTCCCCTCTACTTCTACTTAAATTCTACAGTACATAGTCGTTGGCTACCTGATAGACCCTGGAAAAGTGTTCTATGAGATTTGTGATATATTGAGCATTTTATTATGACCTCTCCAGTTTTAAACTGCATTGTCTTAGAAATTCTCATCTGATAGTCTAGTTTCTATTAAATGACACTGCCAGGCTCTTCTTGTATGACCCCCAATAAATTTTTAATTTTTATCATCATAAGTTTAATTTTTGTTGAATGAAACACCTCCCAGGTCCATTCAGCCAGACATGGATGAAATAAAAACATTTTACCTTTGCAAATTAGATGTTGCTCAGAGAGTTGGAAAGTATTCATTTTCTTATACAAGAAATTTTGTGATATACAAAGTTAATCTCTGCTGACTCACAAAGAGAAAAGATTAATTAAACCTGGTTTAGAGCAGATGCAGAGAAGGGATACTAGGATTTTTGAGACACAGAAAAATCCTTTTCATAGGAAGAAACAAGAAGAATTTTATTTTTACAATCTAACCATATAAAGGCATGATCTGAGTTCTGCCTAGAAATGAATCTCCACAATTATATAAATATTCTCCAAAATGAATGTGTGAGCTAGCGTAAGAATGGATGCATGGAATGAATATTTAGAAAAAATCTTATTACCAGAGGATTTAAATTTCAAAGAAACTTGCCTCCATAAATAATTGAGCTAGTATCTAATGGAAACCTAGCTAATTTTACGATGGAGCTTAAGAAATATTGTAGAAGATATTTCTCCTTCCTTGATTAATGGCAAGGAACAGAACATACTGAACCTTAAGGTTTCATCTCCTTGTGACATTTACCTCTCTTGCTCTGCTAAACTAGGAATTCTGGTTTATTGATCATGCTTTTCCGGACCTTTTAAACCCTGTTAAATTCCTAATTTGGAAAAGACTATTATAATGTTACTATATGACAATTCTGTTTGTACATATACTAAGGGGAAATTAAAAAAAAACCCTACTTTTTAACTAAAATTATTCCTTGTATTTTTTCAAACTAAATGGATCATCAGTGGACTGGCCACCATAGAGAGACACACTGAGAAGAAGAGGTTCCATTCAAGAGGGAGAATTATGAATATAATGCCCTCTCCTGTGACAGTTGGTTGCTTTTCTTTGATAATACGTTGGGATGACAGGAGGCATGATGATTCCAAAGTGTAGTATTCTCTATCTGGAAATGAGTTGAAATCTGTATCCTCACAGAGATACCATTGCTAAAACACCTCAGCAGTGTTCCACCAAACGTCTAAGGTCTCTGTAAGCTTTAAAAAAATATACAAGCTAATGAAACAAATAGCAACTGCCTTCAGGGCATTTTTTTTTTCTAACATTCTCCAATAGCGGGAGGCAACTCACTTAAACGTTGTTTTCTTTTTCCTTTCAAAAGACAGACTACATTTTCAGAACCTGGATGTTCTTCCAGTTGTATATTCTTTTTTTCTGTGCTTATAATCAGTTTTATAACTAAGTTCATGTGATTTCTGTGCATGTGTGTACATATATGTGTGAAATTTGTATGATACAATATTTGCACGTAAGTACAGTAGCCAGTTACCTTTCACATGTTGGGGACGTGACAATTGTGAATATTCTTTTTCTTACAATCTTATTTATTAGACACACAGAAATAATATTGCTAATTTCAATATAGACAGATGCTTGCCATAGAATAATAACCTTGCCAACAACGTTGTAGACTCAAAGTATGAAACAAGAGCAGAATAAAAAATAAAGAAGAGAGGAAATGAAGAAAAATGCATTTATGTTGAAAAAAATTATCCTAGGGGATAATAGAAATAATTAGGTCTTGTATTGATTCCTATTACACTCACGCAATTAAATGTGTTCTGAAAGTCAATTCTCTGTTAAACTGTTAAGGTTAGACAAAGTACAGACTATGGGACCAATTTTCATATGGACTTTGCTCTGTCACAGTTAGCAGAATATCTTACTGAAGGGAGGGACCATAATATTGAAAATGGTTGGAGACCCGCTGGAGTGCTAAAAGAAATAAGATTTCACAGAGTAATCTTTTTCATAAATTCATAAAAGTGTCACATATTTTATTCAGGATAATAATTCTGTACTTTGCTGTAGTTTCTACAATGGCGATTGTGACAGAGATTTGCTGCCAGGTCAACAGCTAAAGGGGAAATTATTATTTAACACAGCAATACTGTTTATTGAAATTCCTATTACCAAGTCTGTTTGGGGTAATTATTTTTACTTAATTACATCTCTTGCAGAGCATCTTCTTAAAAAAGTGTGAAAAATTGTGGCATAGCATCTTTTCTCCCAAGTACTGAGAAATCTTCTGATTTAGTGATTTATTGTGAATAGGTTTTCCTACATAAACACTAAAATTCATTAAATTTACCATATGGAGTTCCTTGCTTTTTTATTATATTTATTTATGTATTTTGTACATCTATTAGTATCAAGAAGTAAGGGGGGAAAAGCAAAGTTTGTGCATTTTTCTAAGTTAAAAACCACATATAAATAATTTAAAGGAAATTTAAAATGTATGGAAATTGTACAGATGAGGAAAATTAAATGTAGCCCTGGATTTCAGAAATTGTTGAGCATATAACTGTGAGGTCAGTGGAAAGTGTTAATTTAGAATATACATAAAACAGCTTTTATAATTTTATTTGCAATTATTTGGAAGGCTCTGTGCATCATACTGGTATGCTGTCAAATAGCAGAATTACAACAGGATCACTGTGAGAGGGTGTTTTCTTCAAGTGTGTGTGTATGGATGGAGGAGGGAGATGGAGGAATCAGAAATATTTCACTGTCTGTGGCCGTGTAACTTCACTTTTCTATGCAGCTGTATTCATTTCAGTGCTTTATTATGACATACCATAAATCAACATTACAAGCTGGCAAGCAGAGATAAATAGTGGCAAAGCTCTTTTTATGCTATTTTGTGCTGCTGAATACTTGGGAATCTCATTTTTGACAGCTTAAGGCTGAAGTATCATACATTCCCAACAACTTTTTAAAATACACAGAGGAATGGTACCCAGCACACTGTTAAAAATGAAAGCACCTAATCATCAACATCCACAGACACACACTCATACAGAGTGTATCAAAATGAATTAAACTTGCCAGCTTTCCCTTCAGTTCTGTCTTTGGTTGAAAAGGATAATCGGTGCTTCTCCTCATATTAAACAGGAACTGGAAGAAGCTAGAGCAAAAACCAAAGCTATGGTCTCATTTAATAGGCTAATATTAACTAATATTATGATCTTATTATCTCATTATAATAGGCTAATATTGTCTGGAAAATACTTATTTCTGAGGGATTTGTTCACTTTGCCTGTTTCTAAGCTACATTCTCTTCTTTCTTGTTTTGTATTTAAATACAATAAACCAAATGAGTAGAGTTATTGCATTTCTTTTGCTCTGAGACTATAATATTCTACTAGTAAAGGAAAGAGCAATAATAATAGAAATAATAAGGATAATAACTGCAGGGCAGGTAGCATCCTGTGTCATCCTCAGGCTAATCAGAAATGCCTTGAAGTGCAGGAAAAATAGATGCAGCAATTTAGAATGTAGCACAAGAGAAGAAACACAGAATATAGCCTGACTGCTTGGATTTACCTTAGAATGATGTAAAAAGTGAATTCTGTATACAAAGACTCAGTTCACAGCAGACAATTATTTATCCTTGAGAAAAGGGAGCTTTTTTGCCCTCTGCTGTCTCCTTCCTTTGGCACTGGACAATGTAGCTTACAATCTGATGAAATCACCACATGTGCACATCTGACTGGCCAGAGAAAAGCTGCTCCAGCAAGAGAAAGACTATCATAAGTCCATTTTCCTATAAAAATGTTTATCTGGTCCGCCATTAAGAATCACAATTTTTTAAAGTAATGAATGTGGCATTTTCTGTGTAATTAAGTCTTTCTCTAGGTGATAAAAGTCCCTGCCTACATGTGCTCCTACATGAATGCCCTCTGCTAATCACAACTGTGACAGCAATACTTCTCTCTTACCAGAACTGAGCCTCTAAAAACCGAAGAAGTGAGCAAACTGAGAGTGAGAGTCTGCAAAACGATTTAGAACTGCAGAAATTTCCCACAAAACCACTAAGTAGTCTGGTCATACATACCATACCGAAGATTTGTCACATGCACCCCAGTCTATGACATCTCTTAGAAGGTCTAAGGACATTCAGAGACATTGAGGGAGGCCTTGGCTCAGCAGGATGCTCTGCCCTGGTATGCGGTCAAGCAACGCAGCCAATGCCTTGTTTGCAAGTCCATGCGACGTGGATTGGGAGGGGTGTCGTGCTGGTTTTGGTGTTGAACTACGCTAAAACCAGTCTGATCATCAACTCCAAACTATAGAAGTCCAGTCCACTCTCATACAGTTAGGTTGTTCTAACGATCTAACAATTCCTCCTTGGAGTGTGTGGAGATTCCTCCTTTGGATTTTAGGGATGGCCCCCAAAGATACTCCTCAAGGCTGAGTGAAAAAGACCTGCCCATGAGTGTTGGCATGGTGAGTTACATCAATCTCTACTTAATAATTCTTTCTTTTTGCTAGCTTTAATACAATTGCTTTAACATAATTTCTTTAACATAGTGCACTATATTATACTATACACTACTAGTAGTTTTAGCTTTTATACTGTGTAGTAAATAATTCTGATTAAGATTTTTGTCTAATCATTTGTCATAATAAATAGTTCATTTTATATAAATAGATTAGATTTGCAATCTTTAATCCTGAGGGATTACACCTTTGACAAAGTCTGGGGCTAAGATTGTGTCCAGCCACACCTTGATTCCTCTCTTTTGTTTAATTTTCCATTAAACAAATATTACAAATAAAGAAAATAGAGATTGAAATGCAAAAGTACAAATTTTACATAGCAGAGTCTATATATTGGGAGGGAATGTAGTCACAGTCCTTTGATTAACAAGGCAAAAGTCTCACTTCTTCCCAATTAAAACCATTACTGGACATAAAAAAATAGGTAAAATCCACTAACGGAACAAAGAAGATAATTTTTTCCCCGATTTCTCTTTCCTAGGTGTCTGAGGCTATAGCCAGGAGAGGTCAATGAGAAAAACAAAACAGCTGTAGCACCTTCCAGGACTCCAAAGTCACTTTTGCAGCTTCTTTACTGAGCTCATCATAGTAGGAATTTACTCCCGAAATATTAACTTCCCAATATATAAGACTGGTTGAAATCTGTACAACTAACAGCATTTCATTTGAACAACAATGGGAAGGTACATAAAAAGATGAGGCATGGTTGTATAATTTTAAAGTACCTTGTAGTAGCCCACAACAAGTTAGAAAATCATTTCTTTCAAAAAATTAGATTAAGAGTAATAAAGAATCAGATTCTTTCTAAAAGCTGATCATCAAGAAGTCCTTGCTTAATAGTCAAGGACAATGGAAACACTTTAATTTCAACTAACTCGTAACACACTCATTACACATTTCTATTTTCAGTCTTTGGGATTACTTTTGTGATTGGCCCTGTGCTAAATTATTTGCATAAAATCTGATAATAATGGTAGGCAGATTATATAAAAGAGTCTTCTAGTTCCATGCTAATGAATAACTCTGTTTCATGGAGGAAAAACTGTGAGATTTCACACCATTGATTCCCTCTAAATATAAAATAGCTTAGTACAAAGATACTGCATATAAAAGAGTCAATTAGTTTTATGCTAATGAACAACTATGTCTCACTGAGGGAAAGCTGTGAGATTTCAAAACTGTTGACTCTAAACACAAAATAACTTAGTACAAGATACTGCGTGTTTTACAGGGTTTGTATCATTGTGGCATTCTTAAATAAAGTGCTTAATAACTAGACTCATTAATACCAATGGTAAATCAATGAGATTAAATATTTCTATAAATCATTTTATTAATAAAACAAAGGGCTCATTAAAGAACTATTGAACTGTTAAGCTGCAATATTTCAGTATCAGCATTTTATAAACATTTCAATTAGCACAGGTTGACAACATAGAAGGGGAGGCATAAAATAGTGTAGCCACATTATAGGACACAGACTGCCAGACTGTTGAGAAATAAGGAATAATGTTTCAGTGGGATCATAACTGCATAGCAAATTGAACATTTTAAAAAATAAATATATAAAGCATCCTTAATTTGAGCCTTTCAAGGACCTTCTGAAGGACTGTGTGCTGCTACTGTTCACTATATCATTTTAGTATTATCCTTGGAAGAAAGACTGCCAACCTGAAAGGAATTTGAACAACTGAGGACAAAGAAATGCGTACTTAAACACCATAAGAATAATGATAGCTTAAGAGAACAGAGTGAAGAAAAAAGTGCCTTTGGTAAGAATGTTTAACATATGTAAGTGGTGAAAAATGATAGCTAGAAGTCTGCATTTTAAATGTGCTACAACAGATCTGAAAGCATAAAATGACCACAGAGCAAGTGTTGGGAGAATGTCAAACATTGTAACGTCCTGATTCTTTTGAAGTTCTTCATGTCCAGCATTTACTTAACTCTCATCCTGATAATTATCACATATATGCTCGGGGGAGGGGGGGAGGGGGAAGCCTGCATGAAGCACCAAATTGAGGGGGAGAATCAGTTTGGTAATTCAATTTCACCCTCAAGCTATTTCCTATTTTCCACTTCTGAATGATACTAATGTGAAAAGGAGCAGCTATTGGCTTAAGTAGGGAGAGAGTGAATCTAATGGTAGAAGAGGTAAGATGAAGAGTACTTTCAGAGTCTGGAATTCCTTCACCAGAGGAAGAAAATAATTCAGTCCTAGTCTTCACCTTCTTGAATTACAGTTGCTGAAGGGAAAAAGAGCTTTTTATTTTGAGCTTAGTGAAACAAGAAAATGATGCAAGATATTGTCTTATTCTCTTCAGTGTGTGGAAATGTGTAATATTATATAGTCCTTACTATATAATATTATACATTTCCACACACTGAAGAGAGTAAGACAATACCTTCTTTTTTCATCTCATTTTGATGGTGTTGACTTCTCTCTGACTGTCTGTAAAATTTCGGCCCATGAGATCAAATTCATCTTTCACGAAAGTGGTGCAATTCTCTGAAGTTAAATGGACAGAAGAAAGTTACACCAAACACAAGTAAATCTGGTATAAACATGTCATCAGCATTACTTTTTCCAAACCTTTTTCTCCATCAACTGAGGTACTCAGTGGGAGGGCAAGTTGTTCCCTAGTATGGTAATCTATTACTGTCAGTTCTCATTCTGGGAGCATGGATGGAACATGATCTTTTAACAAGCAAGATATTATTAATGCTTGGGTAGCACAAAAGTAACTTCATTATTTTTTCTAATCTTATTTTTTGTTTTATTTGGGGTTTTGGGGGTGGTTTTTTGGGCTTTTTATTTAGCTCAACAATGCATTTTATCCACACAGAAAAATGTCTTAAATTCTGTTGACTGTAAAATCTCGTATACTTGTATAAGTAGAAAATGTTATGCTAAACCACCTTCAGAATAAAAGAGTCAGAAAGAGTATTTTATTTGGAAACATTATAAAAGCAGACAACAGATTTTTAAAAAATTTTTAAAAACCTTAAACGTAACGTGAATAAACAATCTTTGATACCTTGGTGTTTACTTTTGGTTTCTATGCAGCTTCATATAAAAGATAAAATAATGTTTAGGCATGTATCCTATAACAAGATCTCAGTACCACAAAAAATTTTGGCTTAATTTATATCAAAACCAGAAACAAATAATTTTCCGTTTAAATGTCTACTTGCAAAAATAATCCAAAATATTTGGCTGATCTGTTGGAAACTCTCCCAGTCATTTAAAATCAGTTTAAGTTTGTTGTGATATATTTTCCTTCCCAGGGTTTAGAAGCTTAGCAGAGTATCTGGTATGTCTAAATTATTTTCACTTACATATACATGTGATATACACAAACAAATTTTGAATAATGTTTATTTATCTTAAAGAGTACTTACACCTAATGAACGCTTACACTGCATCACTGCATCAGGTATAGGGGAATAATTAAAAAGACTGCATAGCAACAAGACAAGGATAAAGAAATTAACAAGGTCAAAAAATGTTCATAAAAAAGTAGAATAGGTCCCTAGTGATAGAGATGAATGAAAAATCTGGGTTAACAAAAATAAATAGCTAAACTACTTCATGCTTATCAGAGAATCACAGAACTGTGGAATTACAGAATGTTTTTGTTTTGGGTTGGGAGGGATGTTCAAAGATCATCTAGTCCCAGTCTCCTGTCTTGGGCAAGGATGTATTTCACTAGATCGGGTCACTCAAAGCCCCATCCAATCTGACTTTGAACACTGCTAGCAACTGGACAACTGCAACTTTTCTGGGCAATCCGAGTGTTTTGCCAACCTCATCGTAAAAAAATTTCTTCACAACATAGAGTACAAACTGATATGGGTTTAGCTTAAAACCAGTAACCCCTGTGCTTTCACTACAGGTCTCTGTAGAAAATCTTGTCAACCTTTCTCATAAGTCTCTTTTACATATATTGTCTTTAATAAGTTCTCCTCAGATCCTTCTCCTCTTGAAGCTGAACAACCCCAACTCTCTCAGCCTGTCTTCATAGGAGAGGTGCTCCAGCCGTTATAATTTTTGTGGCCTCCTGTGGACTGCTCAAACAGATCCAAATCTTTGTGTTGGGATCGCAGAGCTGGATTCAACTCTCCAGGTGAGGTCTCACAAGAGTGGAGAGAGGGGGACAACCACCTCCATGAACATTGCATTGGAGGCACCAGTATATGACTGACCTTCTGGGCTGCAAGCACACATTTCCAGCTAATGTACAATTTTACATCAAGCAGTATTCCCAAGTTCTTCCCCTCAAGGCTACTCTCAATCAAGTAATCATCCAGTTTGTATGGACTGGGGATTGCCCAAATTCAGATGCAGTACCTTGGACCTAGGACTTGGTTTTGTTAATGAAGTTATTGTGGGCCACTCCTCAAGCCTGCCAGGACCCTCTGGATGGCATCCCTTCATTCTACCACACCAACCACACTGGTCAGCTTGGCATCATCTGCAAACTTGTTGAGGGTGCATTAAATCTCACTACGTCGTTAAGGAAAGTATTAAATAGTATTGGTGCACTAAGGGACACAGTTACAAGTTTCCACTTGGTCATTAAGCCATTGACTGTAACTCAAGGCAACCATCCAAACAATTCCTTCTCTGTCTAACAGTCCACGAGAAACTCATGGATTGAGATAAACACAGTTTAACGAATAAAGCAAAAGCCACACATGCAAGCAAACCAAACCAAAGAATTCATTCACTGCTTCCCATGGGCAGGGAGCTGTTTAGCCATCCCCAGGAGAGCAGGGCTCCGCCACGTGTACCTGACCTGGGAAGAGAAGCATCACTCCAAATGTCACCCCCCTTGCTCCTTCCTGCCACAATATGGATACGCTGATGCTGTGGTGACCCAGCCCACCTCTGGGCAGTCCAACGCTCGTTAGATCCTGTCCATCCAGTGGACCGACAAATCAGAATCGGAAGGTCTGTCTGTGGGCGAGGCTGAGGTCTGAGGCTCAACCCCCAGTTCCAGAAAGTTGTCAGGTATTTGGTTATTCATTGGTTGTTGCTGGTTTTCCCCTCCCCTGGTTGCGCTTTATTGGAGAAATGCTACCGGGTTCCTCCCTCTATGTTACTGTTCATTGGTTCTCCATTTGTGCTCCTCCCTGTTTTCCTCCCATATAAAAGGGCTTGCACAGCTCTGCCCCTCAGCTTTTTCATCCCAGGTCCCTTTAATGAAGAAACTGTTTAAATTCAAAAGAAGACGTATTTTCCTGCCTCCTTTGTTCCCAGGAGCTTGGGACTGCTACATCCTGCCTCCTCAGGGTGTGCTTTCTGTGCCTTGAGCCAGCACAGCCCAGTTATTGGCCACTGAGAACAGACAGACTGTATTTGTCCTGTCTGCAGGAAGGTCGCTGAAGCCTCCCTCACAGGAGTGGTACTCCTGAGGCTGACGCCAAGCGACATGCTATGATTCCCCTACTCACCAGACCATCCCTGTAAAACATCTGTAAAATGCCCACAATTGTCCACCATGTTCATTCAGTCCACGACTTGAAGGCTCCGCCTGTCTTAGTGGCCACTCAAGAAAGAGCTGTGTGTTTTGTGGAGTTACTGGGCACCAAAGCCAGCTCAGATCAGGTCATAGCTGCTCTTCTGCTACCTCGAGTAAGACTCGTTCACCACTGGTACAGGTAGTTCTTGTTAATAGAAATTTCTATAATGTAAAACAAATCATGGGTTACAATAAATTAAAGGTGTTTCCATTAACAGTCTCCAACCCTCGTGCCTTTGGGCCAGGCTGGAGGGCTTAACATTGCAAATGAACTCCTTCCTGAGCTTGGCTAGCAACAAGGAAAAAAAAACCAAACCGAACAACAAACATTGCATAGCCAAAATAAAAAATCATTGTGTCTGCGAAAAGGCACTCTTCTAAGCATTCCAGGAAGAATGCTTATGTATAGCATAGTATAACTATTATGAATGACCTGATCCTTAAAGATGAGTGAATGCTGGTGCTGCAATCACTCAGTTCGAAATTATGCTCCTGCCCTTGGGATGGAGAAAATAGAGCACTGGGAAGGTTTGAACTCAGCATGTTGATGGAAACAAGCAAAATCATCCAATGCCAACACACAGGGGCTACTTCCTTATCCCAGAAACCTTCAAAAAGGTCTAAGAGACCGCAGCAGTGATGCCAAAAATTTCCACAGTGAGTAGGGAACATTAAGATTGTAGCATTATAAACTCAGGGTTTAGATGTTTGTGAGTTGAGTTAATGGGAAGCTCTCCAGATCTAATTCATAACACAAATATGAAAATGCTATCCGTTTCTTAAAATGAGAGGAGATGCATTCCAGTCTCTAAAGGAAAAGCAAAACATGTAAAACCATTAGGAAGATTATTTCAATCGTACAATTTTTTTTCTACCTCTTTTTAAAATATAAAAGTCTTCTGAGTTCCTGTGACTGTATCAGAAGAGTTCTTGCCAGAACCTATGGAGAAAAGAAAGATAACTTGTGGTCATTGTCATGTTGGCTGCATAGTAATAAGAATCTGATTATTAGCCACAGGACCTTTCATGGAGGGCGCTACTATTAACAGCTCAATTGATTTGTTGTCCATCTGAATGTCTTTTCCACTAATCAGCAGGCAGCTGCAGGATCTGCCTATATAGCAGACAGAAACAAATCCTCAAACATCACCATAAAAGTTTTTTGCTGTCTATATAGCACAATGCATCTTGTGAAAAGTTGTTTCAACTTGCTTCTCGTGGATATAAATTACTCAACATAAAGGAATGTTGAATTGTGTCTATATCTAAACAAAATACTGCAGGTGTATCTGAGGAACACAAGTGTTCATCTGAATTGAGAGATCAGTTTTTGGTGTGACATTAAAGCACTCTTTACTAAATAAGGATTTCAGTGACTCTGGTATTTTTAAAGTCACATTTTTTTTCCTACTTTGTTGTTACGATTTTTCTCCTCACAGCTACATAATCACTGTATTTTTTGCAGTAACCTTAATGCAGAGAAAATTAGGTATAGCAGTGTTTTCTGCATCAATGATTTTTTTGTGCTAAGAGCTGATCAAAACAAAAATGCAGAGGCTGATTTTGTGGAAGAATGTCAAACCAAGATGTTTTGTAAAAATACATTAATTAATTCTGTAGTTTAAACATCCCTACCTCAAGTCACACAGACACATGATCCTGATAAAAGCAGAATCCCTAGATTTTGTAAAGATGTTCTACGCAGATGTGGTACGGACGTGTGCCATCTACTAATCTGGGAAATGATCCAAAAGGAAGCAAGCAAATTTATCAAGTATCTGTGTGGATAGTGGGCATAGAGAACCACACAGCAGAGGGAAATCTCATTCACAACCAGAAAATGAGTCCAAAAACTTTTTAAAGATCATGCTGAATTGTTAAAATACTCTGAATCAAAATCTTTAACAGCAACTAAAAATTAAAAAGAATGAACTCTTCATTAACTTCTAATCGACAAATGTAAAATAAATAGGGAGAATTTCATTCCATGCTTTTTAACTCTAATTGGGCTAAATGCAGTCCTTGGTAAAGACAGGATGACAATAATGGGATTGCAGGATATAACTCAGGCTAGATTTTTGTTAAAATAGTGTTCCCTTTCCCAAGAAAGTCAAGATACTCCAAATCTCTTTGAGCTAAGATATCTATAACAGATCTGATTCTTAGTCAACCAGTGTCCTGCCTCTGGAAGAAATCAGTACTTGATACGCACAGAAAGGCTAAAGGCTTCAACAAAACGACTAAACATTTTGGGAATGCAGGAGGCATTAATGAATAGAAGAAAAGTCCCTTCTTTGCTTTTATGAAGATCAGCTTAAAGCATAAAAACCAGAAAATCCATATGAAATCAATTTAATGGTTTCATTTTGTTAGCATAGGCATATGCCATAAATTTATTTCAGCATGTTTTTCCTTATTAATATTTTACTTAATATTATCATTCTTATTTTATACTTAGTATCAAACCATATGCCCAGCATTAAAAAAAATAAATTCCTGGCACTTATCTGTGAAGAGGAGAGCCCCACAAGGATAAATAGGTATAGATGTACCTATGATTACAGAGGGATGTCACAGTAAGCAAAGTGGCTGAACTAATAATGCACCATTATTAATGGTCCATACACCATTTGGTATGTGCAATGAGCAGGTATTTCCAGCAGGTTGAATAACTTATGCAGAGCAGTTGCCTGATTGGATGCATTAAAAAATGTTGAGGACCTCGAGCTAAGCACTTAGCCTGTTAATAGACATGCTGCTCATTTTCATCCAGCAGTGCATCTCCTGAGTGACTAAAGGCACCTCAGGCCAGGTTACAAAGGAGTCTAACGCCTTGCAAACAAAGTAAATGCTAAGAGATTTTCTTATCCACAGGAACTCAATAACTTCCAGAATGTTTGAATAATACTCCTCAGATATAAAGCCATGCGTGCCAGATACTCAAAAGGCTACTAGAGCTCAAAAGGCATGAGATACCTCAAAGAAATCTTGCCTTACCCTTAATGGGTTTCTAAAGATTTGTGGACTTCTGTTGTGAATCAACAGTGAGCATTTTTTTTTTCCACAATAATACTTATTAAAATAAGTATTTAGTCAGTGACAAGGAGGCAGGAGGGGTATCTGCATGCCATTCCAGCAAGAGCATTTTATTGCATGCTCATTGCCAAAGGGTGGAGAGGCAAATACGAGGGAACATGGCT
The DNA here is from genome assembly GCA_026261815.1 of Monarcha castaneiventris obscurior. NCBI lineage: Eukaryota > Metazoa > Chordata > Aves > Passeriformes > Monarchidae > Monarcha > Monarcha castaneiventris. The sequence continues at coordinate 3,252,238 of JAMPIT010000635.1, forward strand.
GCGCAGTCCAGGGGAAAGGTGGGATCAGGGAGCGGGAACCAATGGGAAAGCTCTGGGGGAGTGACCAGGCTGACAGACACCCGCGGAATCCAAACCGGGACCGGTCACCCCCAAGGAGCAGTCCACCTCGGGGAGGGGGGGAGACCCTGGTCCCCCCAGCACAATGTAAACTCCCGGGCCACCACAACTGCTCCTTTTTGTATTAGACTAAGAGGCCTCCCCCAGGGATCCCAAAACCCAGCATCCCAAAAACTTAACATGTACAGAACAACAGCAATTATCAGAATTACTCAAAGCCCAATGTCTCAACAACCCAAGTACATAATTAGAAACACCCCAACCCAGTGTCCCAACAAGTCCTCAAATCTTTCAGATGATTTTCTTTCTGCATGCTGGATGCTCTCACAGGCAGAGGTGAGGTTGAAGCAGCACAGTTCTTTCTGGGCTGTGGCAGAGTTCAAGCACACCTGCAGGTGGTACCAGGAGCATTCAGAGGACAGTAGGGTGATAGGTGTTGGGTGTTGGACATCATGATGATGAGTGTGGGCACAGGCTCTGGCAGTTGCTTCTGTTGGGATTCAAACAGAGTTAAAATTTCGCAGTTTTCAAATGGAGGGGGCCTTCCCCTTCTCCCCTCTCCCAAAGGTTTGGGGAAATGGGAATGGCATAAGGGTTACAGGGATATGGGAACCCGAGGCTAGGGAATAGCCTAGCAGAGGGGTATTAGTAGGGAACATTAACTGTTTGGGAGATAACAGAATAGGGTAGGATATGGGGAGACACCACAGGTGTCCAACTTAGCCTTTCGCAGTCTCGTTTGCAGTTCTGGCTCTCGGGACTGTGTGTGTCTGTTTCTAGGGTGGTCATCGATGCTGGCTTGCATCGTCTTCGCTTCCAGCGACAGATGTTTCATCTTTTGACTGCACTTTGTTCTTCTTGATTGGTGTTACATCTGCAGCAACGATGTTTGCTGGGCTGGTGCAGTTCTTCTCTGGCAGCTTCCAGGTGTCATCTGTGGCTTTTGGCTTTTTCACTTCAGTCCTTTGGTCCTTACACTCAGTAACAGAATCTGAAAAGTCACTGTTTTGCTCCTTTGGCTGCTGTTTTGCATCTTCTGGCCGTGCCTGGCAGCTGCTCAGGTTTACTGCTTCCCCTAAAATGCTTTCGCAGCTTTCTGGGAATAGTCCTACAGCCTGGCTCCTGCCACCCCCCTTCTTTTTCTGCTGTTCATGCAGCATAGGAGCAGGGGATGCGGGCAGGGCCAGGGCCGAGGTGAAAGGCAGCACTTGGGCGGGGTTCTCGCAGCCGGAGCAGGGCGGCGGCAGCAGCTCAGTAGCCTCAGGGCATTTGCGAAGCCGCGGCGGAGCCGGCAGAGGCCGGGCGTGGCCCTGCAGTGCCGCAGGCGAGGAAGCAGCCGGGGCTGGCCGGCACATTCGGGACAGAGCGTCTCTCTAGGAGCTGGCTCCAGCTCGCTGCCACACCACGGGGAGCCAAGTCCACGATGTTAAAAACAAGAGAGAACCGTCCTTTTAACTTTGGCACCATGTGGCTGGCCTGGGCGAGCCCTCGCCTCGGCGAAGAGCCAGGCACGAACTGGCGGGGGGTCGCCGGCAGGCACAGCTGCATCGGCGACGGGGGAGGAACGCTTTGCCGGGGCTCTCGGGAACGGCGGGGCGGGCGTCCCGGCGGGGCTGCCGCGGGGGAGGAGAGGTCTGCAGCCGGTCAGCAGCCCGGAGGGGTCTGGGCTGGCCACGCTGCGTGCTGCTCGGGAGACTGAAAGCGGCGGGGTCAGGCTTCTTAACCTGCCACACTCGCTGCCGCTTTTTCAGTCTGTGTTCTAAAGATACTGGATACCCCCTGTTTCTAGTATCGTCAGGCTGTTTCAAGCCTCTTAGGGAGTATTTAAATTCCACTTTTTTCTGCAGCTGCAAGTCCTCGGGGCTTATGTTAAAGCTCCTGCGAGGCTGCTGGGGAAAGTCTGGGATACAGGAGGGAGAGGCAGTGTCCGCGGCTCGCCCGACGGAGGGAGAGGGACCCAACACGACGCGAATCGACGCGAGGGAGGGGCCCGGGACGGGGCGGGGACCGCGCGCGGTAACGGGAGCGGGAGTAGGAACAGGAGGGGGGCGCGCGCGGGCGGCAAGCCCGGCACTGTGGCCACGTGGTGCCCGCCATCTTGGATGAGGGAAGCGGAGCCGGCAAAATTGAAATTAAAAACTGCAGCTTGGATTGCTCTTTCGGCCATGCTGCCATCGCGATCTTGGAACAAATCTGGAGCGGCAAAAACCGGGAAAGTGGATACAGGAAAGGGGGTTGGGATAGAGCTGGAGGTAGTTTGGCCTTCACCACCCCCGGCAGGGGACAAAGGAGACCGGGAGGCGGCAGGGAGATGGTAGCAACCCTGGGCGCTTCGGCAGCTTCCATCTCCGGGTTTCCTTTGAATTAGGACAGAGGGAGTAGGAACACAGGGGAAGGAAAGCGGCAGAGGGTTTTTTACACCGGGATTAACATTTTTAAACCGTTTTACAAAATTATCAATGGCTTTTGCTAACTTATAAAACAGATAGCCTCTCCCAGACATAAACAAAGCGTTTTAAATATTCGATTAGCCATTGCTTGAATAACCATTGAATAAAATGTTTTAAACCCTCCCTGGTATAACAAAAATTCTCACAAACAAGGGCTCTCAAAACTGGGAAAAAAGCTTCCCGCAGGAGATGAGAAAATTCTGTTCCCATCTCCCTTCTCTTCCCAACCTCGAGGTAAAAGAAATTTAAAAGGAAAGGATATAAAGGTGACCCATATTACCTTTGGGGTCAGATAAAAGTCTCGAGGGTGGTCCACTGACTCAGACCAGTCTTCTCTTTCCATAGAAGGTTGTTGGTCTTCCCCGCCGAGCCGCTGATAAAACTCAGAGGTTTCTTTGGGGTAATGGCTGCTCCGAAAGGCGACTTTAAGTCCAGCGATGAAGCTGTGCTGGAGACGCTCTCCAGGGACGGCTCGAGGCCATCTCACGTTGGGGCGCCATTTAATACTTATTAAAATAAGTATTTAGTCAGTGGTAAAGAGGCAGGAAGGGTATCTGCATGCCATTCCGGCAAGAGCATTTTATTGCATGCTCACTGCCAAAGGGTGGAGAGGCAAATACGAGGGAACATGGCTGCGCAGTCCAGGGGAAAGGTGGGATCAGGGAGCGGGAACCAATGGGAAAGCTCTGGGGGAGTGACCAGGCTGACAGACACCCACGGAATCCAAACCGGGACCGGTCACCCCAAGGAGCAGTCCACCTCGGGGTGGGGGGAGACCCTGGTCCCCCCAGCACAATGTAAACTCCCGGGCCACCACACCACAAGACCCTGTACCTTCTCTATTGCTACTCCAAATGATTGCAGAAGGGAGATTTTTTAATCCTTGGCACTGGCAATCAGATTTGTACAGAAACTCAGGAAACCATGCTGACCTAGAACCAGATTAATTTATGCAAGTATTGATTTTAGCTAAATATACTCTGCATTGCTTAGATAAACTGGGATTAATGCAATGTGCAGAATAAAAATCCGCAAAATTATTACTGCTTAAATGTGGGTAGGGAATAGGACCAAAATCAGTGTAATAGGTTTTTTTATCCTTTTCTCATACCAAGAAAAAATGACACTTTTATTAAAAATGGAGTGATGGAAGCTACAGCAAGATACAGTTTCCAGCTGGACTCACTTTGATATCAGCATTTATATTTGAACTAACACTGGAAATCACAAGTGGATTAAATAGTGCTAAGTAGTAAGATATAATTTTTTACATCTATTTTTCTAAAAAAAATGAAGAGTGACATTACTCTAAATGTTGCAGTTTTATATTATGCTAATGAATGTAATCACATTTCATACTTCAGAGTTTCCTTTAATTATCTATAGAGGTCAGGAAAAAGTTGTCTTTGATGGACAGTTTGATTTCTGGGAGTGAATTTTTTTCCTTGCCTTCCTCTGAGTCACATACCAGCTCTGACCATGTCTGTGCTTTGACATGATAGACAGACTATACCAACTACAGGTACATGTCAGACATACCTTTATTCTGTGCTTGAGCAAGGAATTTTCCACTCATTTAGACAGGGAGGACCTTTAAGGGACTTATACCTTCTGATGTATGAAGCGTGATAGACTTGCTGAGGTAACTGGAACATATTGCTTCCTTGCAAGACATTGAATGCTGCCTTCATCTCTCCTGAAATTACTTTTCCAGAAATACTTTACCTGACTAACATCTGCATTTCTAATTATGTATGTGGATAATATCTTGAGAACATATTAACTTCTTTTCCAGAAAGAAAGGTTTATCGGGCACAAGGTCCTATGGAGTCTCACTCGGAACTAAAATTAAGACACGCTATCATCCATGAAACATAAGGACCTTGAGAGGTCATCAAGTCCTATCCTTGACATAATCCCTTAATTTATTCAGTAATTGGTCATAATGTTCTGGAGTTTTATAGTGGGAAAGATGAAAGTTTATAATGGAAAAAAATGATGGCACCTCTTTTGTATTACTGATATACACTAAAAAACTCCTAATTAATTTCAGTAACTGATGTTACTTGCTTGACTGCTACAAGGAGAATGTTGGAGGTTAGGGATTTTCCTTTTGTTTTCTTTCTCTTAGGGAATTTTCTCCCATTTTGTTGCTAAGAGACAGCAACAACCGTGTACTTAAGAGAGACAAAAGGAGTCGCCCTTGTGAAGGGTGCAGCTGGCTACTCTCCTCTGAGGGTTTCTCTCGGAGGGGCAGAGATAGCACACTTGGGAAAAAAGAAAAAGAGGGCTGGGGCACCTGTTAGCTCTTTTGCTCTCCCAGCTTTGGGAAGAGGACAGCAGAGTTGCTGCTTACTGGGGAAGAATTTTCTGCTGCTGCCCCTGGAGCCCAACCCAGCACACTCCTGCTGCTTTTGCTGAGGGTGAGCCTTTGCTCATGAGAGCAGCCACTGCACTGGGACCTTGTTAACACCTTACCTCACTAAAAAAAAGGGACTTGCACCATCTGCTCAAGTGCCACAGGAAAGCCTGGGATCCGCTAGCCCCTTTCCCCCCAGGGGAGCCTCTGGAAGCCGGGCTGCTGCTGCCCAGCCCCCGCTGTTTCTCTGCCACTGCTCCGGGGTTTTTTCATCACTGTAGCCCTTCACCCCCTGCCTGCGGAGATGCCCCATGGTCCCAGCTACAGCTGCGGAGTTTCTGATACATCTCATCTACCACCCTGGGATTTTGCTCGTTCCTGCCATTCCAGCTAGCAGCTTCCAAGGTCCCTGTGACAGCTGATTTCACTATCCAGAGGGGCACCGCGACCGACTCCCCTGGGGGATTTTAAAGCAAAGCCCCTTCTCCATCCCTCCCGCCGCCGGCGCCGCCATTGCCCACAGGGAGAGGCGGCTGCTGTGCCACAGCGCCCCCTGGCGGCGCGGGGAATGCCCGCAGGCGCCGTGCCCCGGGCGCGGGCAGCAGCGCCCCCTGGCGGCGGCGAGCGGAGCTGCAGCGCGGGGGCGGGGCCTGGCAGCCGAGAGAGGCCGCGGCTGCTGCTGCTGCTGTTTGCTGCTGCTGCCGCTGCTGCTGCTGCTCTGCCTGGCTGTGCACGGGCTGGGGCACGGCTGCTGCTCCTGCCACACTGCTCTGCTCAGAAACCTGCATTGCAAACCTGTAAGCGTTCACAGGGAAGGGGGTCATATTCTCCATTCCAAGGGCGATTCCCGCCTTCCTTGGCAGACGCCTGTCATTCAGACCAAGACAGAGAACTAGAGTGAGGACAACTGATTTTTCTGAATATTCTGCATAGAATACCTCTGTTAGGATTAGCTTAGGGATGATTTGTCCACAAAATTATTTTTTTGTGGCTCATATATAGAGTGAAAGCCACAGGATACTTTCTTATAGATAACTGAATACCCAGATTTTCTTCTTTTTCTTTAGTTAATTTTTTTGTTTGTTTTCATCTGTTGAACCCTTGTCTATGTTAAATTTTAAACTAATAACTTGATAACCTATTTTCATGACCAGTTTGATTTCTGAATGTATCTGCCAGAATAACTGGTGGTGTAGGACTGAACTCATGAAGCATTAATGAGTTCTTAAAGCAAACAAAAGGTATTTTATGAGAAACTGTGATTTGTTAAAATACTTGGCAATTATGGTTACCAGTATCTTAAGCACCATGAGATAGATGAAAACAAAGGACAACAGACTGGGACAAAATTCAAATTAACAAAGTTGTACTGATTTTATTGAGACATCATCCGTGTATGTCTATCTACATAGCTCTATACCTCTTACTTCTAAAACACAGAAACCTTAATGCCTCATTGCTATTTACCTACTCCTAGGTAAGAAAATCCCCTTTTTGGGGGGCAGTCATTGCTAAAATCCAAACACTTAAAAATATCCATACACTTAGCAAATAGCCTCTTAGTTTATTAAAAACCGTAAGTCTATTCCTCTTCAATTGCAGCACTGCTGAACTGGGGCATTTGAGGAATATCTCTATTTCTCCCTACATTTACTTGTCATGAACAATGCAAGGTAACTAAAGCACAGACCATAAAGAATATGTGAGGTTTATGGAATACAAGAATTTAAAGCCATGCAGGCTGCCAAGTAAATGGGGGTCTCTGATTTCATACACAAGTGTGTTAAACCCTGAAGAAAAAGGAAATCTTAACTTCTTTTCTTTTTGTGGATGTGTTTCCAAGAAAGGGTAGCCACAAATCCATTTTGTACAGTGCTCTGTCCTACTCCTCTGCATTAGCTTTCAATAGGTTGCTTAAGAGAATTTACCTGGGGGAATATTTTGGGATCCAGGTCAGGCCTGGTAGGTGTCCACTTACCCTGCACTGAACTGTCCTCCTGCAAGATTTAAAATCTCAAGTCTGGTTGGCTGGGACATTTAAGTACAAGTATTCCCAGGGTGAAAAGGCAGCTGACAGAGAGCAATTTAGCACCAGAAAACCCACTTTAGATGTCTGAGTTCGCCAAAGCATAAGTAGGTTTTAAAGCTCCACAACCCCAGGTAATGAGACACAAGAAAATTACATACTTGTCTAGTCTGCTGCTGCTGTTATTAGCTTTGCAACTAGAGGCTGTTCCCAGAATCAGGATCCTGCTCAACTCGGGTACTGTACAAGCAAGGATGAAGATTCTGGACCAAATAAACTAATATATTGGTGCTGTACTTGAGCCACTACTGTATGAGCAGACCATCACTATTGCAGACATTCCCCTTCTCCCCCGTCAAATTTCACTCATATTGGGAGGAACATTCCATCTCTCTCTTTGAAAATTTAGGGATATGTGTGAAAACTTTTGGAATAATCATTATCGTTTTGTGATTTGCTGTAGAATAAGGCTGTTGGGGTTTTTTTTCAAAAATCAAAATGTGTGAAATTTCTCTTGCAATTCTGTTGGAAGCTTTTGTGAAAGCACTGTTCTGTCACTGTTGACTGTGTTTATTTGTAGTGAGGTGTGTCATCACCTTCCCCTCTCCTTGCAGAGGGGAGTAGTATGAGAAAGTTTTGTGAGCCAGTTTTTTTCTATTCTTTGCATAAATTCTTAAAAACAATAGTGTCTACAAGCAATTCACCCAAAGATATCTCAAACCAACCTTTTACTGTTCAAATAACAGGAAGTTAGTATAAAAGCTAATTAAACTAAGTGGCACAACCCTAAAATTATAGGATTTAGCCAGTGGTGAAGTAATATATTTTCTGATAAAGAATAATTTGGCATGAACCATGCAAAAAAATTTCCACTTATAAATAAGTCAGGAAGAAAAAGAACTCAGAACAGAAGCTGTGAACATCAGTGTAGCTTGATATTCCCATGTACAAGGAGTTGCCAAGAACAAGTCTGTTAAGTCCTGGGTTGCTTTCTCTTGTTACATCTCAAAGCTATCAGGGTGGGAAAAATACTAGCATATAACATTTGTCTTTGGCTAAATAGCAATGTCTCATACAACAGGAAAAGAAAAATGACCAGGCTACAATGCTGAGAGAGGATTTATAATTTAGAATACATGGTTTCAGTAGGTAAAACTGATTATATTTAATGTTGGAAGTTACAGTGGTTACTTATCAGGCCCAGGCATTCACACGCCTCAATCAATTAATTTACTTAAAAGAGAAACAACAACATCAAGATCTGGATTACTTTTTTTAAGGAGGAGTTCCTGTTCCTATATTGTGTCATTCAGTACTACATAAGAGATGAAGATCCTTATCTTCAGCTCATGAACTCTCTTTATAATCAAGTTGTTAATAATATATTAAAAGATTGCACTATTGTATACAATAATTTCTCAGTCTTCCATCAGAACTTGCTTCACAGTCCACAGATGTGTTACTATAGAAACTTACAGAATGTGACATCACCAGTATCAATGTAGTAATGCCATTGAAATCTATCACCAAGAGCTTTAAAGGTCATTTTCAACGTTAACAGCCTAGAGTGGAGCTACAAACTGTTAATGCTATCCAATGAGTTGTTAATTGTTCAGAAATCTAAGGATTTTAATGCTGTTACCTATAAAGATGCAGTCTACTCCTGAATCCGATTCATGTAATTGAAAATACTGCTGAAGCAGCTATATGTATTCATTTGGGCCTGAAGTTATATAGCTGGTTTCACCTAGATCATACGCAACTGTTGTTTTAGGGTAAAGGTAATTTCCTGCCATTTTGCAAAGAAAAATAGAAATGGGATTTTTTGTTATGATAAAGAGAATATGAAAGGATCAGAGCAGATGCAGGCTTAGATTCTTTTGCCCCACAAAATTATTTTTAAAAAAATCTAAGCATATGCTTCTGTTAAATATTAACAAAGATGTTTTGGACTATCCTCTGCCACATCTCAACTCTTATCTACTCTAGAGGCAAATTGACATTTTTTTAGTTTGGATTTATTTTTGGTTTTTATATTATAACGGTGACTCTTTTGTCTGCAGAGTTCTACCCATGCAAGCAGTACTTATGGACTAAAAAGTCATAAAAGGAGGTGTATAGGCTGCAAGAGTTCTTTAGGAAAAATGTTGATAACAGTGAAACTTTCAGTATTCATAAGACTCTCTTCTCTCTTCTGAATTCACACTCCCTCACCACATGAAACCCTGGACAGAGTCATCATAACTGATTACTGAGTACTAAATGAGGCAAATCCTGGCAAAGCTCATATGGCTAAGGAGATCATCTGGACCTCAAACAGCTGGTGAATCAAGCAGCTGTGTCTGGGATAACCCACTCTGGCAAAAGCTGCCTGCATGGGGCAGGCCTGCCTCCTGCAGCCAGGAGCTCTGGCACCAGCTCCCAAGGTCAGCAGGGAGCTTGCATGAATGAACTTTCCATTGCCCCTGAATTTAATCTCGCCTCTCCTACCAAATGATGTTTTCAGAGTTATTCAGGAGTACAAAGGAATCAGTCTATAAAATGGACAACAAGTACTTTGTGAAAAACCAAATTCCACACACCTTCAAAGTTCTGCAAGTACACTTATCTCACTATTTCAGATAGTGAAAAAGCCATCCTTTTTCCCCTCTGTGTTTTTTGAATCAGTCTACATGTTAGTGGTCCTGTGGTCCTCTTTCAGATTGCCTCCTAGTATTTTCTTACATAATTTTTCTGAAAGATAGAAACAGAAGACAGGGTTTTTTCAGTATGACGTCAATAAGTTTGATGGTCATTTCATGTCTTGAGTTAAAAAAGGATTGCTATGTGTTTTTCCTTAATAATTTGTCAGTGTCCATGAATTACTGTATGGAATGAAAAAGGCTATAAGAGTGGCTGTTTCATACATAGGAAAATTTTCAGGTTACTGCAGTCATTTGCTTTGCATGGAACATACAGTGTAAGGCAGCATGCCATTCCAGTGCATCTGTGGAAGATAGGGTACAAGTTTTTTTCCTTAGCACCTTCAAAAAACAATTAGGTCTCCACTGGAGCATGCACCATGTGTACTTTTCTGAGGAGCATAAGTAAAATGTATGACCTGTGAATTAGTTTCATTATACTCCCATTGGGAAAGATACTTGTGAAAGTACATAAACAGCAGACGAGTCCAGACACTTCCAAATTTTAGATGACAAATTTCACATTATCCTCAATCTCCTAATGCTATCTAACAGTTAAGAAGTGGCTTTTGTTCTTATGACACAGGTCTTTTTATATCCAATACAATCTGGGAAAATGGGATTATGAGATAAACTGTAAGAATGGTTAGAAGAAAATCACACACAGATAATAATATTTGCTCATTTAATGTGGCGTCTTACTAAACTTCATACAATAGAATTGTTAGAGTAAGTGCGGGGTAGAGAGAGTATCAGAGCTTTTGCTATTTCTTTGATAGTTTGCTTTTAAGGTTTTTAAAAACCACTGTTTGAATTTCTGATTTATAAACGCTAACTTTTCAGCAAGAAACTTTTCCTCCATTTTACATTCCACAACTCTTTTCTGTATCTCCACTTAGGACCGACCAAGATCTATGATCTCTTTCAGTCCCTGTGAGCTGGTGTTCAGCAGTAGCTGTGTTGATGTAGCTAGTTTCCCTCACACACTGGACAAGAGTAAGTAATATCGGCTGCAAAAAACCTGACCTAGCCAAGTCTGTGGTTTGATTTATATGCACAACTCTGAAGGCAGAGTTGCAACTCTGCGGTCTATTTACACCAATGATACTGTTGTAATAGCACTTGTTTCTTTCTAGATTGTAGAGAAACATATGCAACATGGGAATTGTAGCCGATGTAGGTATGATGTAGTCACAGGATAACTTTATTCATTTTCACTTGGATCCACCTCCTGGAAAAAGAAAGGATAGTTTTACATAAAGGAATCCCCTGTTCGTCCTTGTCATGGTGGAACTGATCCCAAACATCTACACTGCTGTTAAGAGAGTGATCCCCCACTGGAGTACTTTAGAGAGTTTGCTGATGCTTTGATAAGACTAATACTCATTTTTTAAATATAGCTTTAGAAAATCTTTCACCTTACCTCCTTCATTCAGTGCTTCCAGGACTGTTTTTCTAAAGCATTTACTCAAAACATGAAGTGAAAGCAGCTGTGATTAGTGGATGAAGTAAAGTCACAAATTACTTACTAGAGGCCAAAACCAAGAAACATGGCAATTAATCCTTTTACTTATGCATCAGCCCCACAAATTTATTCTCACTGAAAGAACCACATCTGTGTTGTTATTTTTTCCTTGGAAATGGAAGTTTTCACAGAATTACTGCTTATTTCATATTTCAGAATGTAATACGACCTGAACCATGGTTTCTTTCCCTTCTCCTTAGTGTAACTGGTCCAGACATTATTTTACTAAATGTCTCAGATTAAACATTCTCTGTCAATTATAGATGATAGAGATCTGCTAAGATAATGAGTCCTACTACAATGCCTGCTTTAATTGCTACATTATAATCTCCAGATTTGAAAAATTCCAGAGACCTCTAATAGTAAAATGTCTTTCAGCTGTGCAGGTGTGGAATTCATTACAAGTTGTTCCCCTCCCCCTCACCCCTCCTCCCCTCACCTCTCTTGCACACTCTCTTTCCTCTCTCTTTTTCAAGTGGGAGAAGTCCTAAATGCCTTGGAAGTGTGCCAGTGCCCTGGGGTTTTGCAGTAAGTTGAAATATCATATAAAGTTTAAGCACAATGCTGCTTTGAAGGCTCTGCAGAATAGAGGAGAAAGCAGGAAAGCATGACCAGAAGGTCCCTTCAAAGAGCAACAACAAAATGGTGACATTTCTGTAAATGTACTACTGCCATATTTTTCTTTAGGGGGAAAAAATAGCATCAGAATGATTTTTGGCATCTCTCTGTAAGGACAGCTGTCCGAAGGACAGCAGCAGTTCAGTTCTGAATTTTTTTTCTTTCCTTTTTTTTTTTCTTAGCAAGCCAGAAACGTGCTGGACCAGAAAACATTCATTTGAATACACTTTTTTCCCTGAAAGACAAACCTTTTGTGACAGTTTAGAGTTGGTGACTGAGTCAGTTATCCCAGTAATTAACTCTTCTTTTCATTCTTGATTGAAAGAGTTTGTTGCTATAAGATTGTCAGAGTCTATGTAGAAAACCTGAAACAATGTAGACTTATTATATGCAAAGTCTCTGTTTATGCTGAGGTCATGTTTATAGATTCATAGTATCATTGATTGGAAAAGACCTCTGAGGTTATGAAATCCAGCCCTTAACCCAGCCCCATCATGTTCACCACTAAACCATGTCATCACGTGGCACATCCACCAGCTTCTTAGATACTTCAAGAATGGTGATTAGTGCAGATGTGAAGGGGGCCATGAAAGGAAAGGAAAGCTACTTTTTTCAGTTTTAGCTGAAAAGGCCATTATAGCTTATCTAAATTACACTGACTGCAGTGTAAGGCAGCAATCAGGTAGGACATCTCAAATCTGCCCTTAATTGACCCTTTCCATGCATGCCTCCCTGGCTCTATGCCAACTTGAGAACTCATTGAGTGGGACACACTTCAGTCATCCTCTGGAGATAATTTTCTAGCTATTTTCTGGCTAGTTATATAGGGAAAAGCATAGAGGCCCAAGAACAGAAGTTTAGGTTTTATTCAGAATCAACATTGTAGTAGTTATTTCATAAAATCATGCTGTAGAATAAAAGAGGAGAATGGAAGATGTCAGCTAAAGAAAGACACATTACATGACCCTGATGATGGAGATGCTCCTCTATGATTACAACACTTATGTGTGACATCAGACATAGGCCTAACTTTCATCTGCTTCTATAGCCTCTGCTAAAAATTTGTCCTGCATTGCAGAGGGCCACATCTGGACAATGACTGGGGACTTGAGTTATGCTACTCTTACGAAGTAGTTCAGCTTCACTGTTTGCTTTGTGTTTGGTTTTTTCTGTTGTTTTCTTAATGGTTTTATTAATAAAGAGTAATTTTATTGAGAAAAATCTCTTGAGGTTGCATATAGAATTTAAATGAAACCACTTGAAACAGACAGTTCAAAGAATCAGGTGAAGTCATATTAAATTTTAGGTAACCCAATAACCTTTGTAATTTGGCTCAATAATGCAAACAGGAAAAATAATGGCAGGTATGAAAACACTCATCACTTATGTTCTAGTGAGAGGAAACACTTCTGAATGGCCCATTAAGATGATGGTTTGCTTGGTTTAATGCTAGGTGTTACAAGGTGGGGCTTCCTTTTTAAAGACTTCTCAGAGTCCCACTTTCTATAGCATGCAACCAGTGCCAACGCATAAACCTCTTCCTAGGTAAAACTGTGCGTGGGGATTTTCTTAGACACTTCAGGATTTGTCCAGACCTCAAAGCTGAACCTGACAGAATAATTCAGTCAACCTATCTGTTGAAATTAAAACAAGGCCTTTTTTGAAAAGCTGTCTCTGGCCCTTTGAAAATGGTAAAGATTACATTTCAAATGGCCTGGAATAAAAGACCAAAAAAATATTGTCTAACTTAAAAGAGCTAAGTCAGTGCCAATGAAAAATGTGTTGATTTTATAACTAAGAAAGTCCTTATTTATCACATCTCAATCCAGTCCCTAAATATAACATTGAGTTCAGGACCTGCATTTTATCCCCCAGTTTTTGGAAGATGCCAGATGTTGCTTAACTTTTCAGCAACACACTTTCCAATTATCTGCCAAAGATATGACAACTGCAAGCCTGGGAGAAACAGCATTTAATAGGGTCCTTCACATGGGTATTTAAAATTTTTCTGGATTGATGTTCTAATCTGAGAACAAGCAACTGAGCACAGCAGCAAGCCAAAATCTGCATCTGGCTGGTAACCATAAGACAGATCAGTAGTCTGGTTTATCACACATGTTATATTCAGGTGACTTACAGATGCTAGCAGTCCCTACAGGAACTAACTTTCACAGTCTTATATCTAGATATTAGTTGGACAACTGTAGAGTACCTGCAGATATCTGGAAATACTGGGAAATTTAGAGGACCTGTTAGAAGTTTTGTAAAGAAAAATCTAGAGATTTTCACACATGACTGACCATGGAGTTCAGACACTGAACTGAAAATTTGGATTAAACTATCCCTGTCGAATCAGTCACAGAGCAAGGCAGCTGAACTAGGCTTTACTCCAGACACAGTTTTTATCCATGTTGTGATCCATGCAATACCATGTGGTAGACACTCCCAAGGAGCCCATACCCAAGGCGGGAAAAGTCACTGAATACACCTGCTTAGAAACATACTGGTATGGTTCAGTATCAAAGGACTTTAGTAAAGCCTTTAACACTGTCTCCCATAGCACTCTACTGGAAAAGCTGGCAGGCCACAACTTGGGCAGGTAGACTCTTGGCCGTTGGGTTAAAAACTCTCAGAATGGCTGGGCCCAGCGAGTGGTGGTGAATGGTGCCACATCCAGCTGTTAGCTGGTCACCAGTGAGGTTCCCCAGAGCTCACTATTGAGGCTAGTCCTGTTTTATATCTTTTCATGTTCTGGATGAGGGGACCAAGTGGCCCTTCAGTCACTTTGTAGAAAACACTAAGTGAGGTGGAAGTGTTGATCTGCTGGAGGACAGGAAGGCCCTGCAGAGGGATCTGGACAGGCTGGATCAATGGTTCAAGGCCAGTGGCCTGAGGTTCAGCGAGGCCAAGTGCTGGGTCCTGCCCTTGGGTCACAACCACTCCTGCAGTGCTACAGGTTGGGGCAGAGTGTCTGGAAAGCCGCCCGGTGGAAAAGGACCTGGTCAACAGCAGCTGAACTTGAGCCAGCTGTGCCCAGGTGGCCAAGAAGGCCAAGGGCATCCAGGCCTGTGTCAGCAATAGTGGGGCAGCAGGAGCAGGGCAGTGCCCGTCCCCCTGTGCTGGGCACTGGTGAGGCCACACCTCAAATCCTGTGTCCAGTTCTGGGCCCTTCACTACAACAAAGATGTTGAGATGCTGGAGCATGTCCAGAGAAGGGCAACGGAGCTGGTGAAGGATCTGGAGCACAAGTCTGATGAGGAGAGGCTGAGGGAGCTGTGGGTGTTTATCCTGGAGAAAAGGAGGCTCAGGCATAACCTCATCGATCTGTACAACTTTTTGAAAGGCAGTTGTAGCCAGGTGGGATCAGGATCTTCTCCCAGGTGACGTGTAACAAAATGAGAATATATAATCTATGCCAGGGGAGGTTCAGGTTAGACATCAGGAACAATTTCCTCACCAAAAGGGTTGCTAAGCATTGGAATGGACTCCCAGGGAGGTTCTGGAATCAGCATCCCTGGAGGCTGGTTGTTCAAGAGACAACTGGATGTGGCACTTAGTGCCATGATCTAGTTGACAAGATGGTGATCAGTCAAAGGCTGGACTGAATGATCTTGGAGGCATTTACCAACCAAAATGTTTCTGTGATACTGTGCAGAATATTGAGGGGAGTGGTTAAGATGCCAGTTGCCTCCATTACAGCCAAGATTTTCTGTGTCCTTCAAAAGCCAGCACTTTTGTTTGACAGAAAAAACATTAAAAAAAAAATACTTTCCTTCATTTGAATTACTTTCTGAATGTATTATCACAGTCCAAAGTCTAGGTGACTTTCTGTGTTTCGTAAGTTATAAGTTTTCAGAGTATTACAGCAGTAATTTTAGAAACCAGAGCTTATTAAAATTAAAAAGGATATATGAAAGGTGAAAAACAAGAACACTGCCAAACAAGTGGCTAATACTAATTTCATTCTCTGTCTAATGTTTGTTTCTTTTGTATTTTTAAAAGTTAATACTTAAAGGATTTGTTTAGGTGGTGTGCAAGATTTGAAAGAGGGTCCTTTTTCAGACTAAGAAAGCTTCTTTTCAAGAAAAAAGCAATGTAGGTCACTGATCTAATGCAAGTACTGATTAATAGTAAGTGGATAGGTTGAGGATATTTGCCTCATTCAAAGGACAAAGACGTGTCTACAAATTTATCAGTACATTTAGCACTAATAGGGCATCTTCTCACTGTTTAGAGAAAAGGCATGTAATTAGATGAACAGGTCACCTGATCTACTTTCTCCAGATGGCATTTCCCCCTGGAATTGTAACATATTTGTTAGGGAAAAAACTCCCTCTCCATCTCTATGTTTTATAGGTATGTAGGTATTTTGATTTCCAACAAAATCATCAGTCTACCATGAGCTGTAACTACAAACAAGAATTCAGTGCTAGCAACCTCAGGTGGTAGAGTCTATTGACAACCTCATGCATTCCTCAGTTTGTGAATACAGTCTTGGCAACAGTTGCTGCTTTTCCATAAAGTTAGATTAACAGCCTTGAAGACTTACTCCTGTTTTTGTCAAGAACATTCACCATGCAGTTGTTTATTACCTGTAAAATTTACTTTAGTATAGTATTTGCTCACCTTCACACACAGTGCAGCTCCAAGTCAGGTATCAGTGAAAAGGAAAGAAGGGAGGCCAAAAAAGTGAGTTTTATGTGACTTACTATCTTTCTTTCAATAGGAGTTTTTCCAGAAAGGGGATGGGCAAATATAGGAGGAGGGAGGAAGAGGAAGACATGGGGTCTAAAGCAGAGATTTGTGTGTACAGACCTCAAGCAACATGGTAAAAATATAAGATTTTCCCTTGATCAAAACAGAGAGCTAATTTGCCCTGTAGTGATTTTTAACTGTCAGTTCAGAAAAGCAGCTGTGATTTCAACAGTGCTTCCTCCAAACCAGCTGAGGTACACACATATAGTACCAGCAGAAGGAAAGCAAGCCTAGGAGTCAGATCATTTAGGCTTTCTGTGTCCATTTTTGTCCCTTCATTTTTTGCTTCTCATAAACTCATGCAAAGTCAGTTCATGGACCTGAGTAACAACTACTAGTGGAACTAGTGGCTTGTCCACACTAACTTGTGGTTTTTGAATGTCAAGACTTTTTGAGGTGCACGCAGGTGACATTGTTTCTTGTTCAGTTCAAACTGGGTAGTGCGTGTGTGAGTAGAAATGAATGAACAGAAGATCTGACTTTTGATTGTGGATGCTTGTTCAGAGAGCTAGTAAATATTATAACCAAGCCGACTGAGCTAAAGGAGTGACAGTGAAATCATCTCATTTTCAACTCCTGCTTTTATTTATTTAGTAGCAGTAAACAAATCAATCTGTAATGTCTTGTCATGCCGAGACATCTCTCTTGCTGCATTAGCATCTTTAGCTCTGGGAATAGTATCATTAGTTAATTGAGATAATAAAATTGGCAGAAAGAAAACTATATTGTATACCTTTGAACAATGTTACTCATTTCTTTGTAAGAAGGAATAGTTATACAAGCGGAGAATGCTTGTACTCAATAATATAATTTTTAACAAAAAACTGCAATGCACAGTATAACAGAATGATAACATTGCTATGAAATGCATAGGATACCAGACATTAAAAGCTACTGATAAACTAGAATTCTTTTTTACAGATGTTTTTTCCGTAATTTAGTGGCATAGATGATGCACATCATCCTATCACTTGAGTACAGCATCTTCAGCACTGCTTAGCTGCACATTTTCTTTAAGAATATTCCATAGACTTACTCTGGCTTCTCATATGTGCTCAGAGTTCTTTGGAGAAAGGACTGAACCAGTCATATTTAAACACAGTACCACTGTGTTTTTATTACCAAGCCAGTTACCTTATTCGTTGCTGAAAGAGAACTTTACACCTTTCCACCCTTCATTACTGTCCTGCAGTGACCTGTGCTCTGCTGCTCATCTGACCTCACAGTAAAACACTATTTAAAACAGCAAAAAACTTCCTCCCCAACTCAATACTTACGTTATCTTCTAGTCATGTTAGCATTTATGCAAGCTCACCGCATAAGTCCTACTGACTGCTCAGAATTCCCAGGAAGATTTACATTTCCACCAGTTTGTAAATATGAAGCTACATTCACATTTATCATTCCAGAATTGTTGGGTGTCTAATGACCAGGCAACATTTCCACAAATTCTGTCAAGATTGGCTGCTCAGATACTGTTTTGCCAAGGATTAGACCTCTCCAGCAAGACAATCCATTTAGGCATGATCGTCTTAAGAAGCCTAAAGCAAACTACAGAAAAAAAACCCAGCTGTATGCATATGAATAGAATGTCTGCTCTCAGACAAATGGGAACAACAGACTGGGTCTTTACCTCTCCTATTGGAGGACTTCCGTTTTAAATAAATATTTATTGGGGCGCCTAGGAGCAACTGACAATTCCCATCTGTCAGTTGAACTCACTAATATCTAAAGTATGGATTCAGTCGTTCTCCCTTTCTCCATCTCTCCTTACCTTAATGGATATTTGGTTACGCAATCAGAAAGAACTACGATGGAATCAAGAAGATGGCACTTAGGGTCAGTCTGGTGTCCATTGGGATAACTCCTAGGTCCTTTTCTGCCAAGCTGCTTTGCAGCTGGTTGTCTCCCAGCCAGTGCTGGTGCCTGGAGTCTTTTCCAGGTGCAGAACTTAGCACTTCCCTTTGTTGCATGAGGTTCGTGTCAGCTCATTTCTTCAGCTTCTTCAAGTCCCACTGGATGGCAGCACAACCCTCTGGAATATCAGCCCCACCTCACAGTTATCTGTCATCAGAAAACTTGATGAGCATACACGCTGCTCCATCATCAGCCTCCTCATTTGAAAATACACCAGAGGTAGTCAAGGCTTATTTATTTGAATCAGGTGTCTCACTGCAGCAGAAGTCCCACAGCCCTTCCTTGGGCTGAGTTCTTAAATACCAGATCCTAGGCTGAAACAACATAACTCTGTCTCTCTTCTTTGCTTCCTATTGTCAAAATATGTCTTCTGAGGAAAATTCGCTGAACTCTAAACACTCATTTTTCATCCTGGAGCCATATATGCTCTCTTAGGTATAAGACATCTCCATTACTATCCAGGCAATCAAAACCGTAACTACAGGGTGTGCGCCATTTCAGAGGCTGCCTTCTTATTTCCACATTTTTGTTTCTCATTAACAACTACAAGTAGTTCTTTCAAGTTAAACTCTGCCTTGCTTGATGCTTCCTAGCTAGGTGCTATGTAGGTCAAAAAGATTTAATGGGTTCCTGGGAAACATTAAGAGCTGGCCAAAGAGCAGTTTGAATTCTAATTTTAGAGCAGGCACTGGGCAGAAATATACTTACAGTAATAAAGAGGCTTTTAAAAAGCATCCTTGGTCAGTAGCATAAGGCAGAGTAGAGATGAGCCCAAGGATATGCTCCTTTTCGATTTTGTTTATGATCTTGAAAACAAGATTGAGTAACCTAATACAGGCCTGGGATAAGGCAAATGTATGATAATACAACACAGGATGATGTTAAGGAGACCAAATACATCATAACATATCACACTGGATTTTAACTTTATTCCTTCAAACAAAAGTCTAACCTGCCCAAATGAGTTGGAGGTAAGTCTTGGTTTCCAATACGAAAAGAAGTTCATTTTGGGCATATAACTACAGAAAAGGGAAAGGAAACTCTTATTCTGAATTAAATATGGTTTTAGCTAATCGTTTCATTTATAAAAATAGCCTGTTTCACATTTCATGCTCCCAGATTATACAGTTCATGCCTTGTGGTAAAAATGGTACCAATGGGAAGTAGTTTATTCTGTGTTTATATGGGAATAACAAATGAAAACCAGGCAAGTGTTTCAATTTCAAAAGCTTGGTTTTGTTGTTGTACATCTGCTCAACTTTTGAAATACTGAAGTGTTATTACCCTGGGGTTTGCACTTATATTCAGAAAAGTTAGGAGGTTCAGATCCCCATCCAAAGCACTGATTTGCATTCCACTGACACAATTTCTCTTTCTACATTTTACATTTCATTTTCTTCTTTGCATTCCCCCTCTCCCAAATCCCCACCTCCAACCCTGAAAAATACTGTACATGAAGAGTATAAAAACTTTATTTTCCAAGGGTTGAAAAAGACTGTAACTGACTAAAATAATAAAATGAAAACTGTATATGTCTGAGTAATAATAATGCATTAAAAGGATGTATCAGGACTTCCTTTTCCTTTCTTTATTCTCTTAAAATTTGCATGTTTTGGTTTTTTTTATGTTTCCCTTTAACAGAGCTATTGAAAGCTGTGTGTGGAACATGTAGATTCAAAGAACTGACACACTCTACATAAAATCTGAAAGTGAAATTCAAAGCTTTTGTTAGAAGAACACTTAAGATTCCATATGTGTGATGCTTTCATTTTTAAATAAAATATTTGAAAATAGTATGTTCCTTCATTGCTTGCCAAATGTAGGATTGACTTTTCTTTGCCAAGCTGAAGTTTCCACAGTGCCTGAAGCTGAACCTAAGTATTCCACTTCTCAAAACTGAACTTCTCTCAGCAAGTAAGAAAAGTACAAAAGCAAAAATCTGATGTGGGAATGGATATAGGGATGGTGCAGAGATAAATTAATCAGAACACCAAAGACAGAAAGAGTCCAGAAAGCAACATCTCTCCCAGAAGTAAAAATGAAAACAGAAAAGATGAATATATCATAACTTAAATCTGTCACAAGTGCCCATGAAACTTTCATATAGAAAGCATTAATTGGATCAACACAGTATACAAACTAGAATTTCTGACTTCTCCCATTTATAAAAAACTACACCAAGAAACATTAATGCTGGAAAATTGATTCCTGAAGCTCAGGAAATGTCTGTATTAATATTACCAAGAAACTCTCAGATCTTTCCTCACCTTCCTGAGCTAACATAGGACAATTTTTTCTAGTTTTCAGGTTTTTATTCTGTGTCCTGTTTTTTTCAACAGCAGTATCTTCTAGTTTTGTTCTCTTTTCAATAATCACACATTTGCTATCTCATGGCAGTATTGCATAGCATTGTCCCTGTAAAGGTCAGAAAGGACTACAATTTTTTTTGTATTTCACACTTCTACACTGATACAAGAGTCCAGACCTTTGGAGAGAAAAGCTTCATGGTAAGGAAACAGAAAAATCACATTTTCAGACACAGAATGATACCACAAATTTTGACGACAGGCACACAAAAAGACAATATGATGGGGCAGTTTGTCCATCAACACAACAGGGCTTCAAATTACCCACATTTCTAAAGGCACAGGAACAACTGACTCCCTATCTGTCCTGCCAAAGTCAGACCAGAGACTGCTGCTCCGCTGCCAGAAACATCTGGAATACACCTATACAGTGCAGTACAGGCCTTCTGCATGAAGACACAGATGAACCCTAAATTCAGTAGTGGAAGAAGGACACCCACAGCTGCAGGGACAACCTGGCTGGTGGAAGAAGGGCTCTCCAGCCTGGGTGGATCAGTGAGCTGATGTGGCTGTACACCTTCTTCCGTATGAAGAGGGCGGCAGTTAGTTTTCACAGGCTTTTAAACTCATTTCCCCAAGTGAATCCAATGAATGTTAACAGAGATTTCACTGGGCCTTAAATTAATTGTAACAAGCCTGACATGAGCTTTCACTGCAGAAAGTGGTTCAGAGTCATTTAAACACAAGGTAAGGAATCACAGAGCTACTTACACAGATGAGCCTAGTGAATAGGCTTCACAGTTAATATCTGTGGTAGATGCTACACCCTTCTGTTATAATAACATATTTGGCTGGCAAGGAAGAATGGAAATATTCTCTTTTCTCTCATATTAATTCAGCCTGTATTTGCACCTCTTTTTACTGTTTCGCTGTTCAATACCACACTAATAAAATATGTTATGTCTCACTTGTTTTGAGCTGGAAAGCATCTCTGGTTTTATTCAAATACGAATACATTTATTGCATTAAGTGAGGCTTGTTTCATATAATGAGCCTGAACACTAGTCCCCTCCAGAGAGGCAGTTACTTTTACAATACTTCAGCCTTGAGGCTTTGGTCATGGAAACAAAGGTGAAAGATGAGGAGTGAAATGCATTCAATAATTTAATGTAGGGGAAAAATGTCACAACCACTTTCTTTTTTCCCCTCTTTTTCTTTTCCCCCTAATGTGGACTATTTCCTGACGTCATGCCAGCTACATAGCTTGCTCTCATATGGTTGAATGTACAAATCTAATTTAGAAATGGATCCTGTTGGTTTCCCATTTGCTATGTTTTCATAATGTTGTCATCCATCTGACTCTTGGTGGCATTTATATTCCTGTAAAGTAGGGATCAGAAAAGTCCATTCTTCAAATTAGTTTTGTCATCTAAACTCATAATTCTGACTTGAGCAACTCAGCCAAAGTTGTCTAATTTTATCAATTTCATTCAGTGCTCACATTATAGTTTTACACAGACCAGGCAATTTGGCAGAGAGATTAGCCCAACTGTAATTGAAATACATTGCATTTCCTTCATTCAATGGGATTCAAAATGAGAAACATTTGGCTGTATCAAAGAAACCAATGAGAAAATAAAAACTTGAAAGCCTTTTTTTTATTTTTACACAGGAGACAATATTATGTGAAAAGTTTGGGAAGAATTAGGTTTAATCCTGCACATGTCGGGTTAATTTGCTTTATTTTTAGCACAGAAGAATAAATTACATTAAATCACCTGACTATTTTGCAAAAAAAAAGCCAACCCCCCCCAGCATCTGTTAATATTACCTCTCTAAATGTGAAATTAATGTGTAATCATTTTAGAAAGGCTTAATAAAAAAAAAAAAAGGAATGTTTCAACACATCTACAAATTTTTTTATTCTTTCAATTTTTTATGTTTCTGGAAACAAGTCATATAATTAGATATATGTTGTTTAATTAGCAGATTGGTTCTCTATCACAGCATTTGGGGACAGATATTTTATTTAGCCAACTATGATTCTTTGGCTGTTTATTTTGGCTTGATGCTATCAGATATGATTATGATTACTGTCGTTGGCTTTGTTTTGCAGAGCCACCTCCATTGTCTATCTGGACAATTCACATTTGGTGAGGTCAGACCTCAAGGGATATTTTACTAATAACCTTAATCATAAGCTTTTTCATAATTCATGTAATCTGTGTTGACTAGTAAAAAGTAATTACCTGAGGCTGGATATAAAACAAGCAAGCAAACAAAAAATTTAAGCATTGCATATATGCCCTGAGATTAACACATGGCTGTATAGTTAGTATCTGACCTTGCTAGACAAGCATAGTTGAGCTGTATAACTTTGGCTGTAATTTTGTTTCAGCTTTCCTTAAAATGTTTGGATTTAAGAGGTCTTGATTTTTTTTAAATCAATAATTATTGTCAATGAATAAATAAATAAATCATAAAAGTTTCTTTAAAGATGTCCAAGACTGATATCCTTGAACAGCAGATGTTCCACACAACATTTTACTTAGGATCACCTAGGATGCAGGCAAGTGGTTTAATTCAGGAATAAGAATAGTCTCTGAAATTCTGTGTTACCATCACTACATCTCATAATCACACACACATTCTCCCAAGATGAGATATCTGAAGGTAATACAGGGATCTGTTATTATATTGCATCAGTCTGGGATGGAATTGTATCTCATGGCTTACACAACAGTTTCATACTTATATTCATTAATATCCACTTACCTAAAAGAGTCACTCATTACTTCAGTTACAAGATTTCTCTCACTGAATTTTAAGCATGGTGAAATGGAAAGAAAAACAAAGTCACAACACGGCTACTCTTCTATGGAATGCCTGTAAAATCTTGCAAAACAGGAATCCTTAATAGCAGTCTCCAGTTTCTCATGGTATCAGATATATATAACCTCCACCACACATGCACATTCCCTAGCACAAGGCAGGAAGGGTTTCTACTGCAGACCCTGATGGCATCCCAAAACCTGCAGAATTTTGGAGCTGTCTATGAAATTCAGAAGAATTGTGCATTTCAATCTGCTGCCAGTCCAGAAACACACATGAAGTCATGCTTAATTGTGGTCAGAGTAGTCATGTTACCCTTATGGCTACTCTTGGCCTGACAGCCAGGCAAGAGTTTAAATACTGTGTCACAGGGGATTCCATCTTCTACTATTTCACCAGGGTAAATACAGCTGAATTGGTGACCAACTTAAGTTGGCAGCCTGTGGAAGAGAATGTATTGGGGACATTCATGCATAAAAGTAAATCCCCTCAGTATGAGTTAAGTGAGTGCGTCCCTCTGAGTACTCACTGGCTAGATAGCTGCTCTATCCGCCCCTTTCAAAATCTTATGTCATCAAATTGGTATTCAGTCCCCTAAATGTGACTGTTTAAAAGCAATTCTTCCAAAATATTTGCAATGAAAAATTAAAATTATAACCACAGAAATCCACAGAGACATTGAGTTAAATTTACTCTGGTGTATCCCCAGTGGAGTCAGTAGAATCGAGCCCATATTTGATCTGTGCTCCCCATCTTTAATGTAAAAGTCAAGTCCAGAAAAAAAATTTGGTACTTAAACTGTTACTTGGCAAGGGGAAATACATTTCAAGCCACCCCAAAGGCTTCATGAGGTTAAAGAGGTTATGAGGAAACTGTATAAAACTATGGGATCTTGCACAACTTTAAATTCATGGTAGTTCTTAGAAAACATTATTTTTTTTAATTGGTTTGACTGCTGAAGAGAATTTAATATGGGGAAGATATTTTTATATTTACTGAAAGACAGGTATGTAAAGAAGTCAGATATGTGACTGGGATCACAGTGATGGATTATGTATCCATATGCAGAACTGTGCAAGGAAAAAGATTTACATGATGTCTACAGGTTCTGCATTCTTACCTGTGAATCATGAATTTCAAAAATCTCCAGACTCTTTTAAACCTCGACTGTGTCCATGCTTTCAACATACGTCTACTTATACTTATTTAGGAGAGGTGGCTGTACTTTTCATGTGATTTTCAATTTAAATGCTAAAGGGAAATTAATAGGAGAGTTCAAAATGAGAGATAATGGGACAATTTTGCATGTGGCTAATTTTAGGCATATCCAGTATAGAAAATCATGTCCCATGAATGAGTTAAACACCACCATCTCAACAAAGCAAAATTTCTCAAGAGGAAAATTGGCTGCAATATAAGCAAATAAGATAAAATATGGAAGATAGAACCTTTCAGAATAATGATCTCTATACTTTTCTTTTTTTAAAATAATGTGGTTTTAAGAAAAGCCAGAAGATCAGGTGAATGGGAAATTAACATTAATGGAAGTTGTCCACTCAGCTATAAACCAAATTTTAATTAATCCAAGACTTATGCCAGGCACCATGCTTGTGATATGACCCCTGGAAATACCTACAGCTGTTGCTGCAATCAAGAACATGTTCAGTATTGGCTAAGTCTCGACAGGTAAAATAAAAAGGAGATAAATCATAGTTATGGCTACAATCAGGGTGTCTTAGAGCTATGACCTGGGTACACGACATGTACACACATACACATTTCCACTGAATTGCAATAAATACTAAGATTGGTGCTAGCTATAGTGTATATTTGGGTAGCCATAATGTCCAGATTATTAAGATAATCATTTAAACAGAACTTTTCACAGCATTAATCCCATTTAATTTAGGATGGAAATATTCAGAAGAAGAGAAGCTCTATTAGCTGCACAATGTGAGGCAAATGGGAACACAGAGTGCAGCTGAATTGAATTCTGTGAGAAAGTGAAACATTCTATAGACATTAGTTAGTCCATAAGTATCAAGCAAAAAAAGCAGTTTACTTTGTCATCTTCCTCAACAACATACCCAGCATGATCTGAGACTGAAGTCAATATCTATATTTAATAAAGTGCCATAGAAGCCAGCCAAAGGTGCACAGTATGGAAAACATTCTGAGACAGGAAGTATAGAAAGATATGTCATCACATAAAAATAGGGTCAGATTCTCATATCCTATCAATCTTAGAGATTTAATTTTACCGAAGTATCAGGATTTCTATGTAACACAAGAATTCACAACTGCGTCTATGTTATCCATATGTATAATAATAAATACAATAGCTGATACACCACAGGGTCACAAAATAAGGTAGACTGGAAATGGCCTCTGAGATCATCGAGTACAACCTTTTACCAAACACCACTATGTCGACCAGACCACAGCACTAAATGCCACATTTCTGTCTTTCTTTAAACACCTCCAGGGATGGTGGTTCCAACACCTCTCTGCTATGCCCATTGCAATGTCTAATCACATTTTCTGTGAAGAAATTCTTCCTACTGCCCAAACTAAACCTCCCCTGATGCATCTTAAAATTATGTCCTCTTGTCGTGTCATTTGTTGCCTGGGAGAAGAGACTGACCCCCACCCAGCTACAACCTCCTCTCAGGCAGTTGTAGAGTGGTAAGGTCTCCTCTGAGCCTCCTTTTCTCCAGGCTGAACACTCCCAGCCCCCTCAACTGCTCCTCATCAGACTTGTGCCCAGCCCCTGGTGAAAGTTTCATTGCCTTTCTCCAGAGATGCTCCAGCCCCTCAATGTCCTTCTTGTAGTTAGGGGCCCAGAAATGAACACAGCACTTGAGGTGTGGCCTCGCCAGTGCCCAGCACAAGGGAAGAACCACTTCCCTGATCCTGCTGGTCACTCTATTTCTGATACAGGCCCGGTGCTACTGGCCTTCTTGGATGCCTTTTAGACACCTTCTTGGTCATCTGTAGGCAGACTACTTGCTCATGTTCAGCCACTGTTTGTCATATATATCTTGTATTAACAGTATAAATGTGAGAGAAAGCATGAAGGATTTGTAATAGCCTTGAGTTTGATGTTTACTAGTCTTTGAAAAACTTATTTTGATTTTTTATATTTTATGTAATTGTACTCTGTCTGCCTGGGATGGAGTTACTTTTTCTTCATAGCAGCTCAGATGATGCAATGTTTTAGACTGGTGACCAGAGCGGTGTTGGTAAAAAAGCCAGTGTTCTAGCTCATGCTGAGTAGTGCTTGCACAGCTTGCACAACCTTTTCTGTTTCTTCAGCTGACCCTCCAATGGGTTGGGAGGGGCCACAGCTGGGGCAGTTGACCCAAAGTGTCCAAGGGGATATCCTATACCATATAGCATCACACCCAGTAATAAAAGCTCAAGGCAAGGAAAGAAAAGTGGGACATTAATGGTTATCACATTTGTCTCCCCATGAAATTGATATGTGCTGAGGCCTTGGTTTCCTTGAAATGGCTGAACACTTGTCCATGGGGAATAGCGAAGGAATTCCTTATTTGCTTTTGCTTGCACAAACGGTTTTCTTTATCTCTCAATCAGTGTGTTTCTTTCACATTTATCCTTCTGATTCTCTCCCCCATCTCTGTGGGAGAAGGGGCAAGTGATTTGATGGGGACTTGGCTGTTGTCCAGGGTCAGGCTGCTGCTGTGATACTGCCTGTTGAAGTGTGAGTGTAGGGGCTCCCAAAAATAAATTCCATTGCCCTAATTCAACTAGTTAGTGTACGCTGGATAGGAAAAGCCTTAACATACTACCTCACCATAAATTACATTAGTTATGTACAAACATTATAAACTCAGGTGGCTCTATGTAACTCTTTGTGACTCTGAAATAGGAATTTGTTCCAGTTCCTTGTATGTATGTCAGGACACATATGAAACAAATAAAAATGTTATGTCAACATGTTTTTAAATGACACTGAAAACAGAATCAACCTTTCTTTTCAGCTTTGTATTTTGTGCTTTGCCAATGGTTTCCTATATTTTAACTTAGTGACAAAAATTTTAACACCACATTATCAGTCCATCTCGCTCCTACTGAGCTAATTTACTCAGGTTTAGCTCTGTTGAGTAAATGTTCATCTCTCCATGCAGGGCAATTGCAAAGATGTGTAAAATAATTCTTTCTTTGAATATAAATAGAGAGATGCCAAGTGTAGTTTTCTGTTCTAGAAGTTTCAACAAAAACCTGAGACTTGGATGCAAAACTTAGGATCTATAAAGCTTACAAGTTAGCCAATTATTAAAAATAAGGGATCACTCTTTCTTAAATTTTTTGATTCATATTTCAAATGTGTCTATCCAAGGAAGGAATAGAAGCATTCAGTTCAGAAATTCAAGCAGTTTTGTATTATATAAAAGAGTATATTTATAATTTTAATGACATACTTTAATCAAAATTAGGTAATGTTTACAGTTTATTAATCATATTTTAATCACTATAATTTAAACACTATATTTTAATCACTATAATTAATGTTTTAACCACTAATAGACATACTAAGAACCCCCACCCTGTGATAAGTAACTTCTGGCCAGGCAGCCGTCAGAGCAGGTAGGGAGAGGACAGCAAGAGCCCACAGCTGGCTAAACACATCATTCAATGGGTGAGCCACTGGCTCAGGGGTCAGGCAGAAAGGGCTACAGTGAATGGGGTAACATCAGACTGGTGACCTGTCTGTAGTGGGTTTTTGCAGGGCTCCACCCTTGGCGCTATGCATTTCAACATCTTCATAAACAACTTGAATGCAGAACTGAAAGGGATACTAAGAAAGATCCTAGATGATACAAAACTGGGAGGAGCTGTTGACTCCCTCAGAGGCAGGGAGGTCCTGCACAGAGATGGTGTAAGAGACGGTCCGAAAATCCCTCATCTGCCTCAAGATCATCGAAATGACTGGAGACTGAAAACCCTAAAAAACCCAAAAAAGTAAAGGAGGACTTTTGCACGGGAGTCCTGGCCTAGCTGAGGTGGGATGTTTGCCAAGTGTTGTCTGGAGGTGCTCCCGCTGAGGACTGGTATGCATTCCTGAAAAAATTAGTGCAGGTCGTGGTGTGCTGTTCTTGCTGCCCAGGTGGGAAGGACTGCACTGAAGTGAGAAGGAATAACCTGTCCTGTACAACAACAGACCTCACAACAACAGCTGTAGACTTCCTCACCTCCTGGCCAGTTGCCCCCCGCTTTCGAAAAATACTATAAAGGGACTTTCTGAATTAACCCTGACGAGATCTCCCCACGGATGTCGGCGACTCTATTGGCAGAGGAGACCATGAGGACTTCTTCATCTCATCCACTGGTAGCTATTCCCACGCCCCCCCCCCCACTTTGTTTCTTTATATCTCTTTCTCTCTCTCCTCTGTCACATAATCGTGTTGTTGGCACTCAATAAAGGGGCACTGTTTGATTAAAACCAAAATCCCCTTTGTGTCTTTTGCACTCTGAGATCGGTAAACGAACCATCACAACTCCCACTTGTATTGGCAGATTGTGACAGGTGGCAAAAAAATCAGAGCAATCACCAACCATATGCAGTTCAACAAGTGAGAATGCTGGATTCTTCACCTGGGCTGGGGCAACCCTGGATGTACAGACAGATTGGGAAATGAGGTGCTGGAGAGCAATGCCATGGAAAGGGACCAGGGGATCCTGGTCAATGGCAAGCTTAATTTGAGTCAGCAGTGCCCTGGCAGCCAGGAGGGCCAGCCCTGTCCTGGGGGGCATCAGGCACAGCATCGCCAGCTGGCCAGGGAGGGGATTGTCAAGACTCTGCCCTGCACTGGGGTGGCCTCACCTCAAGTGCTGGGGACAGTTTTGGGTACACAGTGTGGCTCTTGGGAATGGTAGTCTGCAGGGCCAGGACTTGAAGATCTTGGTGAGTGCCTTCCAATTCAGCATATTCTATGATTCTGTGTTTCTGAGATCTTTGCTCCTTGCAGAAGTGGTGTCGAGTTGCCATCTTCCAGTTCCAGGGCTCTTTTTTAATCCTAGGATTTTATATTATCTGACAGGAGTGCTTTTCCTCTTGAATTCTTGGGCTGCTAACTAGTACTGTCTGAACAATGTTAGCTCTGCCTGCAATGTTACCTGTCTTACTATACATTTCTACACTATGAACTTCCTCACAGCTTGGCAATTTCCTCAGCAGCCTGAGCCAAACTGAACCAGGCCAAAGCTCACCTTCAATGACAGAGTGTTGAAGTTCTAGCAGGAAGGTTAAGATCCCCTGTTGTCTCTATAGGATTTGGCTTAGCCTTCAGCATGTACAGCTCAGAGAAGGACTCTCACTTCATTATTCCTTCCACAGACTGATTTTGGACTAAAGGTTGCTGTTCCTAAAGGTTACTGCTATTTTCTGAAGTTACCTCAGTTGCCTATATATGGTGTTTTTAATACAATCAGTGATTGTATTATTGGGGATATTGGGGTTTTGTAATGGAGTGGCTGACTTGCTTCAGCCTGATTGTCTCCATTCATCTCCTGTTCAACCAAATTGCTGTGATGTAAGGGTGTGTGCTTGAATGACACTTGGTAATTGTTTGTCATCAACTCATCTGAATGCTGTAAATTTTTCTATCTTACCAGGCCAGACATACACATGCAGAAAATATACAGCAAACAGATAAATAACTGACAATACAAAAAATGTGTTGACAATGACTGGTTGCTTTTCCCATCCTTTCTCATCAAATTATGTGAAATGTTACCCCTCTACACAATGCAACTCATTAGAAACAACAATCTTTGAGTATTTAAAAGACCTATGCAAGATGAAAACATCAGCAAGTGTCCCACAGGGAATCTGAACCCTAGGAAACTGAAAAACCTTGAGGTTACATGGCATATGCCTCTTTTAGACCTGGGGTACTAAAGTGACTCATTTATGTTCTGTGTATTATAGTGATTATTGATCTTCAGTATATCCTTCTTTTGCCATTCTATCTGCCAATATTCAGTGCGAAGAGAACTTTCCTTTTTAGTTGTGTGATCTAACAGCATAAGAAAAATACAGGTTTAGAATCTTGTATTCAATCCAATGCACCAGTGAAACAAAAGGACTTCCACAATTTTCTTACTTTCCTAACTTTCCTACTGGTTCCCTTTTTTTTTTTCCTTCTTCAACATTCTTCCCTGAATCTCTTTAGTTCATATCTATGCCTACAGCATCAACTAGTCTAGGCTCAGGACAAAAATCAGCATAAAATGATGCCACTGATGGCACTGAAAAAGTCAGCCATACCTTAACATCTGATGTACAAATAGTTCAACAAGTAAGGGTTTGAACTTCTGAATTAATTGTACTGAAGCAAGTACTTATTGCTTCCAAAAGGTATCACAGTGTATTTCTATGTAATACTGGACTTGCATGAATTCTTGTGAGTGTTACATGATTTTGGTCTCATTTTATTTACTATCTGGTTTTGACAATAACAGCAACTGAAAAAGCCCATAAACCTGGAAAACATATTTGAACTTTGTTTTCTCACTTGAATTGTGTTGGTATTTTGATTGTAAGACACAGATTTTCACATTTCTGCTGGATTCAACCAATGGAGAGACATTAAAAATTTATAAACTTGAAAACATACAAACATCATACTGAATTATAGTAATGCTTAGAAAAACGAGTTAAAAACTAGTGACTATAGCAGGACACTTTTTTATATTAAAACATATTTACTAAAAATAGTTGAGGAAGTAATTAATATTTTATAATTATAAAAAGCAAAGAACTCTAACACTACAATATCTTTATTATTGGCCCTATTCTTTTTGTCATTTACTTCCATCATGCTCATCTCATGGCAATTTACCCATTATATATTTTATTCTCATTTTTTGCAACAAATAAAAAAATTAGGTATTCAAGTAATTTTACTTATGCCAATATTTTTCCATAACTGTAAATGAACCTGGTATAAGATTTTAAGATGCTGATGTTGTTATAGCACATAACATTTTTATTTTTTTAAGTTTTATAAGATTTCTTTATTGATTGTATTTCAGATTAAGATGTCAGATCATGTATAACTTGCAGGGCTGACTATTAATCTTAAGAGCTTTTTAAGCAAGCAATCTACACATCTGTCAAGAAGACACATCATTTGTCTACATGACCATACTGCATTTTTTAGATCTTTCAGATTTGAAATGCCATAATCATTCAGAAATTGTATATGCAAAATTCTGTATAAAATCACTGTTTGAATGCCTATATAAGAGACATAAAGTAAACATACCCTGGAAATGCTTCCACCCCTTACTGTGAAAAAAGAAGTAAAAAATAAGATTATTCAGATTCTTGGACAAAACAGAGAACTTTACTGGCATTGGGTTCATCTTACTTACTTCTTTGTAGTACCAAGGTCATAGCAATTATATATTAAATCTAGATATCAAACTAAAATACACAAAAAAACGTGGACTGTTGTTATCACCTCTTATTTCAGTATTCTCATAGATATACATTTCTATTTGTTTAGTAGTTGAAGTCATTCCAGGGCTTCATAAAGCTTTATCCAAACTTTCTGCAGGGGAGTTAGTGCAGTAACACATATTTTCTGACAACTCAGAATGAGAGAAAAGAGATTGCATCTTCTTTTTATTCATAGTTCCCACTAATGACATTCTCCAGAAATTTGTTATTCTAATTAAGAACTCAAACACTCACACAGTATGCTGTGGGTCATTTTTTCTTTATGAGATTTTCAGTAACTTTTAATGTAAGCACGTCTACGAGAGAAGAAATGTTAGGATTTGTGGAAGTTTTTCTGGATGTAAAAAGTTATGAAGTTGGTTTCATATAGTTTTTCTTCAGCAATTTTGAATATACAAAAGCTGATCATTTAATAGTATTTCTGCCACATTTATTACTTCTTTTCTGATTTATCACTGTTTCTCATCATTTTAGAACACAACACAGATAACTATCTTTTTTGTTGAGTTAGACATAGACAACATTCCTAAATATTTGCATTTTGTAAGGACTTAGATACACTTGAAGTAAGTCCTAAGGGCACTTTTGAAAAAAATTCATCTTATCACTCTGAGATAACATGGTCACATTTTCTAAAACATTTCTTACAGTTTTAGCATCATAAAAATATTCCATTTTTACTTATGACAGTGAAAAATGTCTGTATAAGTAAACAAAATATTTTGCATTGAATGAAAAAATTATCCATTTTTGTAAGACTGTCTTTTGCAGATGCTAGTTGTGTACACAAACTTTGCAATAAACTTATTGTGCTCTCAGTTAAATTAGTCTCCCTGCCAATAACTGCAAACATAGCCAGCAATTCTGAATATCTAGGTTTAAAATTATTTTCATAGGTATAACAAATAGGTATCACTCTCACAGTCAAATCTTTTTTCATTATTTCCAACCGTAAGGCAAAACATTATTCTTAGTTTCTTCACATATACTCTCAAAATTTGAACCCCAGTGCTGAGATCAGAATTTGGTTAATACCATATCCACCCACATACCTCTTCACTTCTTTTTACTAGTCATATACTACCACATACTGTGTACGTCTACGTTATGTACATATTCATATAGCTTGTTTAGTTTGTTTCCTAGTATTATTTTCTTGCTTGATACAAATTTTTTGTGTCAGCCAAAAATAAGTAATCCAACAGAAGCCCAGGGGAAAAGTCTCCTTGTGAATCTCAGCTGCATGTTAGCCAAGGTGTTTCCAGTATTCTATTTCTGAAAGAAAAAGCAGGCATTTGAGTTTCCACCTCCAGCCCATTGTTTATTTGAAAACTGCAGGAGCAAAGATCAACCCACAGTGGAGCAAGTCAAAGTATTTATTGCCAGGGTCCTATAAACTGTATCATAATTGGAATTATGAACCTGCAGAGACCCTTGTTAGAGTTTAATGGACTGGCAAGGTCAGCACTGCTTTCATAGTGAAAATGAAAATGCTGTCTAGGAGTTTAATGAACACAATGACATTTCTGCATGCCCCCAAAAATTCCTGAGAGCATCTGGAGCTGATTTGATCTTGTTGGAACATTGATTTTTCTTCTTCTTTCTCTCCCAAGTACTTTTCTTGCTGAGGGCAAGCTTGTTTGTCTGCATATAGAGAGAAAGGGTTCTTGTTCAAAGTGGGAGGCTTTTTCTTGAGAATTGGTTTTAAATCTCGTTGCAGTATCTTCC
Source organism: Monarcha castaneiventris obscurior (assembly GCA_026261815.1). Classification (NCBI taxonomy): domain Eukaryota; kingdom Metazoa; phylum Chordata; class Aves; order Passeriformes; family Monarchidae; genus Monarcha; species Monarcha castaneiventris. The sequence goes on from JAMPIT010000635.1 coordinate 3,286,004, forward strand.
TCATGAGGAAAATCTAATTCCACTTTTCAGCTCTCTGTAGTCCTCATGGGAAAGAGAAAGGCAATAAGCAACATAATTATGCAAGGTTTTGGGCAAATATTGTCAGCATGACCTTACAAGGAGAATTGGGTTACTCCTAGGTATTTGGGTTTAATTAACATGGCTGTACATTCTTTAATCAAGTGTTTGCAAATATTATCCAACATCTTCATATCCATTAAAAAAGCCTAAGATCACCAGCCCTGTTATACATCCAGAAAATCTGGCATATTTATTTACAGAATAATTTTTAAAAATAAGAAGAAAGAGGGGAAAAGGGATCTTCTTGCCATCCATAGCAACTTTGATTCCTTGGAATGACTGCTATGTTCATATCTCATTACCCAATTCATTCAGAATATTAGTGCTGGAGGGCTAATGAAGCCATCTCTCAGGCTCACAATACATATTAAAGCAGTCAACAAGTCTTTAATGTTGTGAAACCTATTAATTCTTAGTAGGTCAACGCACATGGTGCAATCAGTACAACCACTACTTACAAACCCACAGAGAACAAGGTTTCAAGGTATTGACTCTCCAACAATTACTCCTTCTGCGTAAAAAGAAAATTAAAAACTGCTATTTGGTGCCACAGTAGAGAAATCATAAAATAAAAGAATCATAGAATATGAAATACTGGAAGGGGATCTCAAGGATTATCTGGCCCAACTTTTTTTGTCAAAAGCACAGTCCAGAGAAGATGGCCCAGCACCTTGTCCACTTGGATCGTAAAAGTGTCCAACTTCAATTTCTCCAGGAGTAACTTACCCATTAGCCCTCATCTTTTCCTTGTTACTTACTGTAAAAAGGAGGCTCCGTCTTCTTTTTAGTCACTGGAGCATGGTGATCAATTCTGACCCAAATCTTTTTTCAACCCTGAACAAGTACAGTGCTGCTGAAGTCAAACAGGATTGGGAGCCAAGACAGATGCTCTGTGAGCTTTAATTATTGCATCAGTCTCATATACAGAGTTAAGACATTAGAGATGATACAAGCTCGTGCTGCGCGGGCAGCCGAGGACTTCCTGGTTACAGAGCATTCTTAAAAGTTTTTCAACCAATAGCAGACATTGTAAAAGTTACAGACAGCTGTTTTAACCAGTCTTCTGCACTGCACATACATTTGTTATAAACAATACTTGCTTATTTTATACCTCATATAACAGTACACAATATTCCATTCTTAAGCTTAACTTTATGCATCTTGCTAAGCGTATTTTTTGCAACTCTAAAAGCCGTCTCAGCTAGGCCTAGAAACTTCAACCATTGTTTTCATGTTCTTGGTTTATTGCATAATTGTATCTTCTTTAAAATTTTCACAGCCAAAGCTATTCCCTAAAATCTTCTGCTTTATTCCTGAAACTTGCTTTTATTTCTCACGCTTTAGAAGCCCTTCTACCCTTTTTTGTGTTTCCCACAGTCCAGCACTCTCATCCTTTTCTCAGAGGGCAGGCTTCTCTTTCTTATCTCTGTGGCACTTCTCTGGACCCTCTCCAGCCTGTCCACATCTTTTTGTATAGTGGGGACCAAAACTGAGCACAGTATTCCAGCTGTGGCCTGACCAGAACCAAGTAAATTAGAAAGACAACTTCCTTATCTCTGCTGGTCATTCCCTTGTTGATGCTGCCCAGCATCTCACTGGCTTTCTTTGCTGCAGCACCAGAGAGTTCATTCATACTGAACTTGCCCACCAAGGCCTTTCCACAGCCAGGTAGATCCCAGCTTGTCCTGCACTCCTGGGTTATGTTTTTCCAGGTGCAATAGCTCACACTTGTCTGGTTAGCCCACTCTTCCAGCCTATCCAGGTCTTTCTGCAGAGTGGCTCTCCCTGCCAAAGTGCCCACTTCACCACTCGGTTTGGTATTATTGGCAAACGTTGTCAGGTTACATTTGATCCTATTTTCCAGGCAGGTATGAAAGCATTAAGACAGCATTGAGCCCAGCATCGGTCCCTGGGGACACCACTTGTGCCAGGTTTGAAAAGGAGCTGTTTACCACCACTCAGTCAGCCAGTTCCACGCCCACCACACAAACCACTGGTCTAAACTATAATACAACACTTTCTCTAAGTGTGGAACTCTGAGGCTGTGGAAGACCCTGTGGAAAGCCTTGAAAAAAACGCCTGGTAGACAGTGTCCATTACTTGCTCCACATCAACAAAGTATGTTACCTTGTTGTAGAAGGTGACCAATTTTGTCAAGCACAACTTGCACTTGGTGAATCTCTGCTGGCTTTTCCCAGTTATGTGCTTCATCTGACTTGTGACGGCCTCCAGGAGGATTCGTTCCATAACTTTTGTCACCAAAGTAAGACTGCTGGGCTTATAATTTCCTGAATCCTCCTTTAAGCCCTTCATGTTAGATGGGGATGACAGCCTTGTTCCAGGCTTCCGGGAAGATATCCATAACTTCTTAAAGACTATGGAGAGTGGCCTCACAATTATGCCAGCCTTAACACTCTCAGGTGGATATTGTCAGGGCCCATTGATTTGTGCAGGAGGTCAAGCTCCTGTGAAAGTTCACACACCAAGTCTTCCCTTACTGACTCTTGGCCTGTGTTATCATCAACCTGGATTATTCCTCCCAAGACCTGGGGTCAAACAGCATTGGTAAATACAGAGGTTAAGGATGTGTAGAGAATCTCTGCCTTTTCTGCATTATTGGTGACTAATTCACTTCTGATTAACAATGGGCAAGAATTTTCTTCCTGTTTATGCCTGGTCTTTACAAAGAACCCTTTCTTGTGGATTTTGACATCTTTGAAATTTGAATTTCAAATCAACCTGAGATTTTGCATTTCTAACTGAATCTTTGCACTCCCTGGCAGGGAACTTGTAGTGCTCAACAGGTATTTGTCTACTTTGCCATTTCTGGTATGCTTCTATTCTGTTTCAGACAGATTCAGAATCTTGCAGACTGTAGTCACCCATTGTGACTCTCCAGTCATGTGAGTTGTCACACCATATTTCAGTTATTCCATAATCTCCCAACTTTATGAACAGCCATGGAGCTGCAGCTCTTCCTTTTTCTTCCCCAAGCTGTGTGCATTGGTACACATGCATTTGAGATGGCTGGCCTAGTAATTTGTAACAGATTAGACGCAAAAATATGTCCAGAAAATCAAATATAGGGAGAATTATCATGATCAGATAGGTGTATGTGGCAGTTCACAGGGCATTCAAGAGCCTATAACCAGTGACTAGTAGTAGCTGCTAAAGACATTTTCTGGTTGTGAGGTGCTGGTATCTATAAACATGGCTTCTGACACTCAGCCAGGAAACCCATTGCTTTATACATCCTCAACAGTTTTAATCAGGGTGAAATGGTATGTTTTGCTTTTGGAACCTTTTGTATATACTTCAAGTTTAAAAGTCATAGTTAATTAAGAGGTATTTGTGGTTTTTAATATGGGTTACATCTGAGGCAAACTGAAGAGGCACAGGAGTATTTATTAGTGCAGTAGTATTCTATCTGCAATGGAGATCTTCTTGTGAAGCCTTATTTTAAGTGCTTTTTCCACAACAGTAACTAAAGTAGTGCATAAAAATATAATAACTATGCAGTAGTGGTGCAAGTCAGGAAGTAAACTACAAAATATTCATTGCCTTAGTTAATGTATATGCTTCTGATTATTTCCCTGGCAGCACTTAGTAATTCAAAGTGATTAAATTAAATTGTTTTTATATCTTTGCGATAAAGACAGAATATACAGCCCTGTTCTCTCAGTACAGGTTGGGGCTTTATTACTTAGCTTGATTCTTGCTTATAATTGGCCTTTTTGGTTCTCAATGAGCTGTGAATAAAATCTGAGATGTTTCAGATTATGTTAAGGAGGATGCACTTACAAGTGAAATGCATTCAATTTTATGAGGAAATGATGAAGATTATGATTTCACTGTATTTGAAGTGCAAAATAAAAAGCCTTACATGGATAATCAGGATTCCTCTGTGTTCTATGTTAATGAGTATTGGCAGTTTCCAGCCTTACTATTACAACTCATCAGACTATAATATTTTTTCTTTTTTTTTTATTAAGATAGAACTCTGGGATATTAACTAAGCTTCTCATGCAGATGGCTAGATCTAAAACACCTTGCTCAAGAGTAAATCATGTGAGCTCAAGAGTTTTACTTCATCAGATGGTCATGTAGGAATGGGCAAGAAGAAGGAAAAGATAGAGGGACAGAAGTTTTTTGTCTCATTACGCTCTTCATATACATGGTAATGTCTGTACTCAAATCACAGTACATTTTAATATGCAAGTGCAAATACAGAATTTTGGTCTTTCTTACATATTTGCAATACAGTTTATTTTCTCTTCTAGACAGCTTAATGTTAAAAGAATGGTTTGTATTTTCAGCTGCTTAGTGATTTCTCTTGTACATTACCTTTCATTGTTGTGTGTGGTGGCTTCAGTAAGGTGGATTCTGTAAAAATGGAATAAAGTTAAACTTCCACTCAGATGACATCACAGAATAAAAGGTAAGATGAAGAAACAGACTGGCATTGAAGTTCCAGGCAATGATAGGATTTTTAACATAGTCTAGCTAATGTATAATTCATAACAGCATTTACTTTCACAAGTAGGTTTTCCTTAGGCAATGCCAACAGGATTTACATAAGCATGAGTTGTTTCTATAAATAAGGCTTATATGATTGGACTCCTACACTGTGTAATAATGCAAAAATATATTAAGTTATGTGTCCATAAAATTCCCTTTCAACTCTGGAGACCAAGAACTATACATAGAAATATTGCATGTTCCTTAAGACTTCCTTTGTCTTTACTGGTCTCTTTTCTGTATCTGAAAATCACCATGTAACATATAAATTGGCACAATTCTCTCTCTGCACACATGGGATGCCTTAATAACAGCTGGTGTTGCCTTGGCAAACTTATGTGGAAAAGCTTCTATGAGCACTAAAGGTCAGTGAGTTTGAAAAAATACATATTTATATCCCCCATACTGCCTTTTAAGAAAGACTATTCAGACAGTGCAAGTCAAAAGTGGTCTCATACATAACACAGGTAATGAAGTGTACCCTTCTCTCTTGCACTGATGTAAATTGGAAAAGGCTTAGTTTAATATAATTTCTTTCTCTCCTCCTGGAAATTTAATTCCAAAAAGAAGCAAGCTAGGTCAGCCTCCTACTGGTGTACCAATTAACAGGATATGTCCATTATATTTATTATCCCTCTGCAACGTGTCAGACTTCAACTTTAGAACTAGCAAAACCAGTATGACCTCAATTTACAGAAAATTGTGGAGTGTGAATGTTCTTTATTTTTTCCAGTAACTTGCTCCTCACTTTCCTTTAAATTGTATTAAAGTATTGCTGAATTTAAAATGTCCGGTTTTTGCCATTTCCGGTACACTTTGATACATTTTTGCATTTTCAGTGACCTCAAAGCAGATTAATGTTGTAATGAGTTCAAAAGGTCTTTTTTGTTAGGAAGCATTCATATTGAGTACTACAACAAAAATCTGATCTACTAGTGTTTCCTTCTTTTCTTTTGCCCTCAGTCTAATTGATAGAAATCACAGCACTGAATTAATCTCTTCTTCCTCCTACCTGCTTTTATAGGAGATAACAACCCCTTGATCACTGTGATACTCAAAGCAGTAAATGGAAATGCCTTCACAAAGTACACTTCAAGGGTATGTTTTGAAAGAAGAAAAGATTCATTCGTGATCTTGATGTTAATGGGGGTAATATTAATGTCTCTATTGAAAAATAAGCTACATAGACCTCAAAACACATCTGATGGGCTGAGTTTCTATAGTAGCCTGATAAACTCCAGTGTCAGTTTTTCATAAAGCACGGTGAGAAGGAGGGGGAGCAATCTTAAACATGCATATTAATTGTGAGAGCTCATGCACGTTGGCGTCCTTAATGCATACAGTTCTAGAGGGCCTTATACATATGAAAGAAATATGAAAACCGTTTCATGGATTAAGTCTTTAACTTCTGTTCATTTCTCTTATAAGCAGACATATTATCTTCTTTGAAAGGGCTGATGGAATGATGGGAATTGTCTATATTTAATACTCAAGGGTCCCAAATAGATGGTTTATTATAAATATCAAAGAAAATACTAGGCATAAAGAAAAATGTTAAAAAATCATTTCAATAAAATTCTAGAATGTATGTACAGTAACTCTGAAGAGTTACTTAGAATTTCATAATTTTGTGATGAAAAAACCTTCAGATTTTGCCAAACAAAAACAACAATATTTTTCTTGTAATGATCATTCTAGGGAAGGTTTGATTGTTCTGGGAGGTACCAGAAGTTTTTAAACAAAGTAGAAGAGTACTTTCGAAATACACAAAAAACATTTTTAAAAAAGTCTGTCACCTGCTTATCACAGACATAAAAGACCTGTGCACACGCACTGGCCTGAGCTGAATGTTGGCTCAGTTCTGTAGGTCGCCCATCCAAATGAGTTTTCTATATTCTGTTGATGTGTGGCTAAGAGTGCTGCTGCTATGCAGTGAAGAACTTGCCTGTACCTTTCATTGTAATTCTGAGGGTGACCAAAAACAGGGGGTTAGCAAAACACAGAAAAGAAAAAAAGGATAAAAAATGCAAAAATACTTGTACTGAAGCCAGGAAATATATCAATACTAATACTAAACCACCCAAAGGGCCAAGTCACCTGCACTGCAATGCAACTTTCACAAGGCAAAAATCATTCCAGTATTACCACTTAGAAAAATTCAGCCCTTTTAAGCATTCCTGCAATAGCCAGTAGAACATCAGCTAGTACCAGACACAGTGCCAGGTCTTCCACTTCTTCAGCTTTACTATCAGCAGGGGCTCCCTTTACCTTTACAATATGATCTTTGCATATGCTCAAGGATGTACTGGAAATACCAGCACACTCATTACCTGCAATTGCAGCTGGCAGCCACTGCTTTGCTTCCCTTGCCTTCACACCATTACTAAACTACATAATCTACATACACTTTAAGTAAAAAATTAATTCACTAGGTAAACTGCAGTGGGATATTTAGCTAGGTTTTCACTGGTGACATAGAAGAACCTGAGAGGAAATGTGAGAGACACAAGCTATATTTCTCCTGAGATCCTAAAAAGTGAGGTAAGTTTCTGTATTTTTCAAAGAGCTATGAAGTTTCTACCTCTCTTCAAGCAGCCAAACTGAAACCGAAATTCCTCTCTTTTTGCCTCCCCAGAGCCCTTTTCAAGGTGTAAATAAAGCCCTTTAAACAGTTGCGTTTTCTGGCAGTACACATTGCAAAAGTGTAGGTGCAAACACTGTGTGCAAATGCATACCTCTGACCTCCATAGCTTAATCTTGTTAAGGTTAGGAGTTGATCTCCAATTTTTTCACATTTTCCCCAATCCACTTGAAGATTTTTCCTCAATTTGTTTGAAAACCACATTAATTGTAAGGGTTGTTTTCATCAATTCATGTAATTTAGGATTTCCCAGTCTGATGGATCATGCCTGGTTACTTCTGTCGGATACTATTTCATGACATGGCTGATGATATCTCATCAGACCAACAAAATTGAAAAGAAAAAGTGTTACTGAGCACTGCAGTCAAGAGTTTGGAACCAGCAAATGTCTCTTCAACCTCTATCCATTCAGAGGAACAGCAGCTAAGGTGTTTTAAGTATTGGGCAGGGATTTTTTTCTAGGAGCATTGAGTAGCAGGAACTGCCATGTACGAAAGGTTTAAATTAACTCTAGGCTGTTAAACAAGCTAGACAAGCTGTAGGGAGAAAATTTATTCAGGCAAAATAAAACTCAGTGGAAATACTTATATGTTGTTTGATTCATTGTAGTCATCTGTCACTTAGCAAGTTGTGAAATGTACCATTAGCAGAATCTGTTGTTAAGGTTTTATTATTTTGCTTTAGTGCTGCATACAGGGCTAGCTAAAAATCAGATGTTGAAACTACTTTTCAAAGGATTTTTGTGAAATTGAATTTCCATCCAAAAGTATCTGCTTTTCTTCAAAGACAAAGAAAAAAATTATCAGTGAAAAGCTGACAACAGAAAATATTTCAGCCAAGAGTTAAAAACGTTTTGGAAAAAATCCTCCCATGTCTACCCTACTGTACTCAGACCTTGACAACAGGTCAACATTTTTCCCAGAAATTAATGACTACAGGTTTTGGTTTTCTTTTAATTTTATTAATGCACGCCCCAGGGTGGAAAACTTTCAATGAGATGGAAAATACAAAATTCATCTTGTAATAAGCACTAGTTAAGTGTCACCTACTGTCTGGAGAACACAGCCAGAATCTAATGGCCATTACAGGCCAAGACATATTCTCCATTCTCAGATTAGGCAGCCAAATGCACAGAGATCTGCAAGAACTGAGAAACAGTTCCACAAGTGCTAGTGGCTCTGTTACTGCTCATAATTCGGAGACAGCAGTTTTGCAATGTATGATAAAGTCACTTCACTGTGTCTACATAAGCTCTTATAAGCTCTTATGTAACACTTAACTGTTATAAATTTACTGACAACTGTTGAGAAACTCTAAAGAAAGAAATTAATTACTATAAAAATCAAGGTGCAACAAGCAAAAGTTGACAAATACTACTTTTTGATAGACAAAAAGCAGTTAGACAATTAAGAATAACCAATTTTCAAATTGTTTCAAATATCTAATTTTCCACTGTTTATTTCCTCATATTGACAGAGAAAAAAAAAATGTTAAAAGAGAAAAATTGAGAATACTGACGTTAATCACAGTGAAGTACTTTTTTTGTTTTTGTCATTTGTTATCTTAGACTGGAAAATGAACACAGAAAGTTCCATGACAAAAAATTAGAAGTAAGTTATTTGGTACCTTTTTTGACAACAGGATGAACACAATACTTCAAGTAATGTTATTTCTCAAAAATATACATAGGTACTAGGTGGTAGAAGAGAAGGTAGAAGGAAGAAGGGCCTCAAAGAAGGTCATCATCAGTTACTGCACTTCTTTCAGACCAACAGTGACAAAGGGCACTGAAGTCTATGCCAGCACTGGCATATGTGGAGCCACTGGAGTGTTACCAACTGTTCAGCAGTGTAAAAGTTTATGGCACTGTCTAGGACACGATGCTGTCCTAATGTGGCACCTGGAAAGTGATGCACCTCACGTTACTGGAAAAATATCCCCTATGTGTTGTTCACCTTCAATGTAGGTGTGATACAAGCCTGTGTTGTAGTGATGGTGCAAAAGAACTCTAAGAATTCAGATACAGTGTATGTTATGTGCTCTCTAACAAGAGAAACAACAACTTCAGAACCCACACAGCACAGAAGAGTGTAAACTTTTTGTCTGCTCTTATTATAGAAGGTAAAAGCATAGCATATGTATTCTAGTTTAACATAGAAACTACCATTTGACCCCTAGTTTTTATTTGGCAATGACATATAATTACAATGATTTAAGGTATTTTATCTGTTAATTTTTGGTTAGTAAACAGAATTCCACAGTGCAACTATGTCATGCAAAATAAGACTGCTACAATAACTCCTGGTGGGGTTTTTTTGGTTTGTTTCTGGTTTTTTGTTTCTTTCTTTGTTTGTGTTTGTTTGGGTTTTTTATTTATTTTGTTCTTTCATTTGTTTGTTTGTATGTTTGTTTTTATGGGTTTTAGTGTCAAAATTATTTTATAAAAAGAACATAGGTCATACAAGCTTCGGCGAATCTAACAAGACCTAGCAAATAGCCTAAAGGACTGGTATCCTAGTCCTGGCTCTGCTTCTGACCTGCCAAGGGACCTTCTGTGTCTTTCAGTTTATACAGCTGGTAAATGAAACAGTGGTGCTGAACTGTTGCAAAAGATGTGAACAGCTGTTGATGAAGGAAAGACACATAAATGCTAGGTATTATTATTGTTACCTGAACATAAAATTTTTATTTCATATCTTTTGCATCCACGTCCTTGTAACTCTAGAATACTATAACTTTATATATAGAAGATTTGTTATGAGCATAAGTATTCTGAAGGCTTTATTATACTTCTTCACAGCCCACTCTGTTTCTTCCCCTGTCCTATACTGTACCTAAGCACCAAAGAACCAGGTAGCAGTTTGATGTTATGGTATAAAGTATATCATCACAGACTTTTCATTGAACTTATCTAATAGACCCTCAAGAGCCAAAATTATGTTACTCAAGATTACAGGAAGGCATTGCACTGCATAGATCTAAGTGGGAAGACAGACCACCACTGTTCCCTGAAATAGAAGAGAAAAACACAGAACTGAGAATTCAATTTGCTTCCATTTGTTCAAAATGAAAAGCAACAATTAATACAAAAGATAATGCTTCTACCAAGAAATTATACTTCCTGAAATGCTTCTACTATGCATCTATTCTAGCTCTCAAGGTGATGGACAAAATCTAGCCAATTCATAGTGGAATCAGTCACCTGAGAGCTTCCTTCCATCCTCTTTTTCACTCTTCACAACCCTTCTTAGATGAGTATGTGCAGATTGCTTGTTATTCTAGTTTATTGATTAATAAGAGCTGAAGATAATGCATAATCCAATGTGATGAGCAAACTTCTCTTCCTCTTCATTTATCCCACAATTTTATTGCATCAGAAGTTAAACAGTAGACTCTTTCATATTTTTATTTCTAGAAGGCATTTGCCATCCTTTTGGATACTATTAAGGAAGGTATACTGAAATTGTCAAGGGACATTTTCACAGATGTGAAAATAATCCTCAGAAATCCCATCTTGACAACCACTTCTGGAAAAAGGATGCAGCTTAAAGTCAATAAGAATGAATATTACATAGCAGTGGCATGCTGTGACTTTGTGTTAGAATAAAACATAAGAAAATCACTAGTACAGTACACACTGAGATGAATTGTTGAAGCAATTTTCTTAGGGACCAAGGACCAGGATTTCCACTACTTCAAATAAAGCAACTGACACTGATATGTGCTCTATCTGCTGAAACTTGTCACTTGCATTAAGTAAATAAGTTGAAGGCAAAACAATTGTGTCCTGTTCAACCTTTATGTTTAAAGAACTGTAGCAGAAATCACGAAGGTATATAAAGCAAGTGCAAAGTGTTGCCTATGAGAACATTTGTCTAATCAGCTTAAATGATACTATTTTTGTAGTGTACAGCATCTGTGGCAAAGAGTATATATTAGTCTCTGTTTTTCCTGTTCATCTTTACCACTATCTGGCATATTTCATTAATTATGAAGTGAGGAGCAGTTTATTTTAAAATTAGCAGTCATTTCACTCTTGACTACCTCAGCTACTTTTTTTTACATGAATTTAATATATTTGTAGCAATCTGTGGGGCTCTAAGTGCCACATTCTGACAGGTCCTTTCAGATGTAATGTTTTAGGTTTAGGTAGTTCAGAGGAGGTATTGCACATCTCATTTTGATGTCAGTTAAAACATAATCAGCACCACAGCAATGCTGTTTCAGTCTAGAAATGCAACTTTCAAAGGTTTTATTCTGCACCACTTTAGAGTATCTGTATAATTAGTAGTAATTTTTATATAATACAATTTACACTAGAGATTATCACTGGGTTTCAAGTCTGTCCACAGAGTAAAACAAATCATAATTTAGGCCAGGAAGTTCAGATCTGTATCAGAAAGTTCGGTTGCATCTAGGAGTTATTTCCCTCTATTTCACACACATGCAATAACCAAAGACATTACAGAGACTGTCCTTGTGTTTCAGTTCCATTTGCTCATGCTACAAGTTTGCTGGAGAAAGGCCATGTAAGAAGAGAACAATCATTTGTTGTATGTTAGTGATTTCACATATTTGCTAATGGTGCTGTCTAGCCAAATGCTTGGCAACAAAGAATTCTGGTGGATCCCAGTTATTGGCTGGAAGACATTGTCTCAGAAGTCATTGAGGTAAGCCATTAGAAGTAAAATGTCAATGGCAAAATAATATGGTAATATAGGCCTGACAGGAAACAGGCCTACAAACAATGTAAAGAAATTAGCAGCTGAGCTAGATTAATTATTCATTGAAATAAAGGGGTTTTTTGTTGTTTTTGTCGTCATCGTTTCTTGTTCTTTCCCTTTTTTTCCATTTTCTGCCCTGGTAGTACATTGTTCAGAAAAATCATGACTAGCCATGAGTTTGTTCATTGTCTTCAGCTGTTCAATAAAGGGCACACAAGAACACACTTGAATCTACAGTACACTGATGTGTGGCTTCTACTGCAATAAATATTTTTTTAATTCATTGAACTCACATAAATTATATGCTGTTTCCCCTGTCCTCTGAGAAATGGAGTATATCAAGGATCTAGTTATAGCTTTCTGATTCTGGATCAAATCATGCACATACAGTAGCAACATTTAAAACAACACAGGTGGTATTTCAAGCTCTGCCAACTTGCAGCAGCTTCCTGAGAATCCTTTCTCAGTTTGCAAAAGCCCAAGAGCAGCACATGTTGGCCAAGTTTTGCAGCTGTAGCCAGAACTGAAAATGAGAATGGCACAGCAGCTGACCACATCAATTCTGTAAGTTTAGAGAATTACCCTAGTTTGGTAAAATATAGTAAGTAATTATGCTTCTTTTTCCTCAGTTATGCAACACCATAGCAGGACGACAAGGATCAGAGACAGTCCCATGTTTTTTCTGTCTTTTAATTAGTTGTCCCACACCATAAAAACAGAACACTTCTTGTTTGTAAGACAAAAAGTAACTGTACAAAGTAATTTTGGACTGTTTGAAAAATACTTTGAAAATAGCTGCATGTTTTCAGAGCAGATACCCCTGTAGCTTTTAATATACATGATTACATACATCTTTTTTTCTACACAGTAATGGCTTTGTACTAGAAGAGTAACTGAAATTGTTGTAACTGATTTAATTGATAAGAACGCTTTGCTGTAAGATTTATTAAGTCTATTAGACTTTTTTAAAGTGTTTGCATAATTTCCTATCAAAGCAAGCATAATGTATTTTTAACTTCAGTGTCCTAAAGCTATGCCTAGAGGTATTAAAAAAAAATTAGAATGATGTTTCAGATCAGAAAAAGATAGCATTAAAAGTACTAGAAGTTTCAAGACTGTACTGTGCAGTCTTCCCCTCACCTGATCTGCCAGGTGATTTTTCAGCTTATCACCAGAGAAACCCATGCTTGCTGTTTTGAATCTGCCAGGCAGATCAGTTGTTGGAAATTCTCCTTGGAATAGTATCTCCTTTCCCCCATTTTATGAGGGAAATTTTTATCTGCAGTATATGTCAGTCTTTATTCATCCATAGAATGTATGCACAGAAATAAGTATTCTCAAGTCCTAGCTGGGCCTGCACAGAATGAGTGTGGAATCTGGAAAGAAATTACCATCACCATATATTATCACACTTGAACTTCACTCTGAAAAGACAGCAAAAGCCTTTCATTATTAGCTTTTACTATTATATCCTTCACTAATATTTTGCTGGAGTGCTTTCCTCACCCAGAAAGAAATCCTTTTAATTTGACATGTTGCCCAGAGAAAAGGTATTGGGAAAAGTCAGTGACAGACACATTATAAAGCAAAAAATTCTAATTCAGACTACCTATTTTGTATCTCTTTCACCAGTTTCTAACACACTCAAAAAGAATACTTCTCCCAAAATTTAGACTTTTCACTATAAAACATCAACACAGGTTAGAGCTTCTTTCTGTAACCATTCAGACCTAGTCACTTTTATAATGGAATCAATATTTGCAAAAAAGTGTGTGAATTCCTGAACAGTCTTTTTCTAGTGTCCCTTTTGTTGTCTGTCTTTCAGTCTGGGGAGCAGCCACAACATTTTTTGACTAGAGTTTTATGTATGTTCACTATGATGAAAGCTAGAGGCTTCAGCTCATGAATTAGGTAAAATAATGGGGCTTTATATCTTGTTTCCATATATCAGAGCTAAAATTTGTATGATTCATTGTGTCTATTCACTTCCTGGTTGAGTCATGATAGAAATATATATATGCAGAAAATCATCAGAAGAGTTTTATAGTCTTGAAAAGACAATTCAATCATCCAAGACACTACAGGAAAAAAAAACGTAAGACAAATGAAATCAGCCTTACATTAACAGCAACTTCAGTAAAGTATTCGGGGACATTACTGAAAATCAGTTCTTCCAGGACATGTGATCTACCTACTGCCTGGGTGAGCCTTCCCAAGAAAAATCTAGAGCTTACTCAAAGCAAACATTGCTCCATTCCAAAGATAAAAAAAGACGGCTGCAACTTATGATTACAAAAAAAGGGACAAGAGACATGGAATTTTCTAGCTCAGGCCTTCAACTGTCATGAAACCATATTACAAGACTTGTGCTAAAATTATTTCTGTACGTAAGGAAAATAGTAGTTAATAGCAATGTATTATTTTGAGTTCAATAATCCTTTGGCAATGAACTATTACAGATGGTAGGAGACATGAGGTGATGTATAAAGCACTGGTTTATAAGAGTAAGTTCCTAGCAACTCAGAAACTAGCAATAATTAAGGAGTTTTCACCTTCAGAAAAAGTTAATCATGGTCTGGTCCAGAGTACCTAAATATGCACAATTATAAGGTTTGTTAATGTTAAACGAGCTCCCCAAAACAGAGATATTAACTGAGAAAATTTATAGACTACTATGGTCTATACTTTTAAGCAGGAATCTTTCCCAGACCAAAGATTTCTGAATCTTTTCTGGTTTTAAAGCTCAGGTACACAGTATTGAGAATACTGAATGTGCATTTGACTTTTTAAGTCACAAGAGACCATTGTGGCTCTAATGAAATCAGTGGGAGTTTTGACACTTGAATTAAGAGGAACAGGATTGTAGCTTAATTTTTTTATCCCTTCTATTTTGAAGGTTGGTCACATAAGAGGCACTTTAACAATGTGGATTTTGCTGACACAGTTCATATATACCAAACATAAATCTCTCTTTTTTTTAATAGTTTTGGAGTGTGAGAGGTTTAAGCCTAAGGAGAGAAAAGATTGGATTTCACTAATGAAGTTATATTTGGCTATCATCAAATAGATGCCTTCATTTCCTATTACCTCTTATATTTATTAGATAGTTTTGTGTTGTGCTCTGAAAGCTGACATAATAAATCAGAAAGTAAGACTATTCACTATAGAAAATATGGGAGCAAGCACCAATGACAAATTGCTGATTTTTTTTTTTCTGGATGCTTATATTGGATATGTCTACAGTCAAATGAACTATGTGAAAGCAAATCAGCATACCAGTTTCAGTCTCTGCAAACTGTGAAATAGGCTTCTTCTTTTTTCCACTGCACAGTAGATAAGCAAAGATCTACTGCAAGAGTGAACCAATATCTATTGTATCACAACACACTAGGACAAGGGAAATAAAAAATAAGAACAGAACCACCAAACAGTTGAATTTCTAAACTTATAGCACAAAATAACATGCAGCACCACAGTCAGTTTGTTTTGAGGTCTGGGAGAGAAAGGAAGAAGCGCAAAAGCACTCTTTTTTTTTTCATAGTCATAGTCTGTCTCTGATTAATAGACCTGAAATAACACACACTTTTCATTTAGTTGAATAAAATCCCTTAAGTCTTATTATTCCTGAAAGTGCCTTCAATGCATAAAGAAATGCAAACCTCAGTAAGTACTAATTAGGGTTTCTCAGATCCTGATTGTCCACAGATAAATCAACAGAATTCATCTGTTTTCTTCCCGGGGAGCAGTTGAGTAGCAGAAGTGTCAAGGCAGGGAAGTCACATCACGAAATTCATTCCCGTGTTGATATGCTCATGTTACATAACTGTAGCAGTATTGTGCTACAACAAGTACAAAAGTATTTTGTGGCCAAATACAAGGCTCATCAAGCACAAAACTTTCACAGGCCACAAAGACTTCAGTTCTTCAGAGTGCAAAGTAATCCTGCCCCTAACTAATCCTGCCCCCTTACTTGTTGTGTGTGCATTGAACCAGGCTGAAGGGAAGGTGCTCAACCCAGCTGCAGTCACAAGCTATCACCCTCAGCTGGACGGATGATGAAAATATGATGATCATGGATCAAGATAAGGACAGGGAGAGGTCACTCAACAACCAGCTACCACTGCAGACAAAACAGTCTCCAGTCAGGGAAATTAATATCAGTTATTGCCAATCAAACATCAGAGCAGGATGACAAATAAAAATACATCTTAGAACACCTTTTTCCCACCACTCCCTTCTTCCTGGGCTGAACTTTACATCCAGTTTTCTATCCCCCTTCCCCCTAAGTGGTGCAGGAGGTACAGGAAATGGTGGTTGAGATCAGTTCACCACATATGGTCACTGCTGCTCCTTCCTTCTCATGTTCTCTGCCTGCTCCAGTGCAGTGTCCCACCTACAGAGGACAGTTTTCCATCTACTTTTTCAAAAATTGCTCCAGCACCAGATCCTTCCACAAGGTGCAGTTCTTCAGGAAAGGATAGATCCTTCATAAGACCCCCCACAGAGTCACAAGTCCTGCCAGAAAAGCTGTCCCAGTGTGGCCTTCTCTCTCCATGAGGCTACAGGTCAGGAGCCTGTTCCAGCGGGCTGGAGGATTATGGTCATGCACTGTTTCTAGTGTGGTTATGTGCTCCACTGTGGAACTCCATGGGATGCAGGGGCACAGCTGCCTCACCATGGTCCTCACCACAGGCTACAGGGGAATCTCTGCTGTGGCACCTGGAGCACCTCCTCCCCCTCCCTGTGCACTGACCTGGATGTCTCCAGAGTTGTTCCTCTCTCATGTTCTCACTCCTCTCTCCAAGTCTCACTCCACTCTCCCAGCTGCTATCACAGAGGTGCTATTAAGGTCACTGGTTGGCTCAGCTTTAGCCAGTGGCATGTCCATCTTGGAGATGGTTGGAGCTGGGTCTGTTGAACAGGGGGGAAACTTCTGGCATCTTCTCAGAAGCCACTCCTGCAGTCCCCTCTCCCAGTACCAAAACCATGTCATGCAAACCCAATGTCCTTGACAAATGTACTCCCTTCTGGCTTATACCCCACTAGAATGTTTCTGCAGAGATAATTTTCCAAGTCTTTCACCTAGGTAATGACACATTTCTACACCAGTCTTCTACTGTTCCACTTTCTCTATCCCATTGAGTGGATGCTTATTTTCTTCTATGTTTTCTCTCTGTATTTTCATGTTATCCAGGCCAATAGGCTCTTGCCCTTACTACAGTCCATGCCACACATACACCTGCAGATACAGCAGCACTACAAGTGTACATCTGTGAAAAGCAGTCATTCCAATGAGACATGTTTTTCTAGAAGTTTAAGAAGTCAGGAGATGTTGGAACCCTGAGTTCGGAGAATTTCAGTCTTTCAGTGCTGACAGGCTATGATCCTCAAAAGCACATTGCATTTGACTTGAGGCCTTGGGAAAAACTTTCCCAATTGTGTGATAACACTGAGGTTGTTGCTGTGTAATTAAAATTGTATCACTGGGTGGAATATGTCGAGATGCAAAAAATTTAGGTTTCTGGGATATATGCAACAAGATGGAGGATTTTGGGTGTAGGTTAGTTGTTCTTTCCTCCTTCTTCACAAATCTAGGTAGTCTGGTATTGGTTCAAAAAACCTGCAGTGCGGAATATGAATAATTAGTTACTGGATTATAAGTAAAAATAAACCAGTTGCCATTCCATAATTGGGTAATTTGGACTTTAAAAGACCTTGGAAGTCCGCACTCGGAGGCCATTTCCACCTTGTTAACTTAGAGGCACATTCCATGCACCTGTGCCATAGATAAGAAATAATAAATATCTGAGTCCGAAGAACAACTCCCTGTCTCCTGCATTTGAATTTGAACTCTGAGTAGAAGAACTCACGAAACAGAGAAAAAGAAGAAAGGAATAGAAACAGAGAAAATTAATAAGAAGATAGCTATATTTGCCATGGAAATACAAATTAAAAATGATCAAATGAATAAGTCAATACTGTTGTAGGACAGCACATTTCCCCTCATTTCAGAAGCCTGGATTATCTTGAAAAACATACAGCACTCATATACAAATTACTAGAGCCCATTAGTAATTAAATTATTGATGATAACTACTATTCTTACTGAGAAGTTTTAGTTAATTAAATACAAGGAGGAATAGAAAAGCATGCTGAAAGGTGAAACTTTTATTCTTGTTATGAGGACAGAAACTGCAAACATGCCTTTGTCCTGCATATCCACTTGGGCAGAGAAACACCTGTTCCACTGTGTGTTACTATGACGTAGGACCTTTTTCTTCCTTCAGTTTTGTATGCTTCCAGCTTGCATGTTTCAGTGTTAAATAGAGACACTCCCACCTTCGCGCTGAAAGCAATCAGCCAACAAAGGTAAAACTCTAGTTACAGATCATCAGCATTGTCTTAAAAAGTTACTAATTTTTACACCCAATGGTGACACAAAGGTGTGTTATCTTACGATGAAGGGCATCAAAACACACAAACACTACAGAAGAGGAGGAGGAAGACTGCATGAGCCTAAGCAAAGATATCCCTGGAGATGGAGCTGATAGTCTGGGGAGTCTTCCACGTGAATAAAGGGCATAAGCTACAAGCTAAACCTGTCCCTCTCCATTCAAGTAAAAGTAAGACTCATGGAAGACTTGAACAGCCATTTGAACGTGACTTCTTTAGAATTTCTGTCTTTGTCTAAAATGTGTCAGGTGACTTCAAGGAGTGCCTTCCAAATTCTGTTTCTGTATGTGTAGTCTGCGACCTGTGGATAGAAGAGCAAATAAGGTATCATTATGAGAATTTGCTTCTCAGTCATTTGTAGCATTCCACAGCAGCCAAAACAGTGTCCTGCTTGTTACCCAGTAGGATGTGGTGAATCACAGAGTGGGAGAGAGACACAAGCTGCAGAAATCCATCTGAGAGTCGGGACATCTATGAATCCATTGCATGAAATTCTAAAAACTGTCAACAGCACACACGTTGTAATGACTGCAACACTGTACAGACTAGTCATTACTAAGCTGAAAGGATTTTGTCCTTTCCACTGTCTGATCACATGCCAAGTGCTAGATCAGAGACTCCAAAGTATTGTGCATCTTGCAGAGTGGAACTGTGACATTTTTATACTTACTTTTCAAAAGGGGTCTATTTTTAAAGTCAGAAGAAGAAACAGTGGTAAACATTCAACTGCTAAAGTACATGATACGCTGTTATATTGTTGTTTCTTTTGAGAGGCAAAAAACTAGTTCACCTGACCATGAGATCACCTGACTTTTTTCCTTTCACCCTGCATTAAAATCACAATCATCCGCTTAGAATATCAATTACCTGTTGTGGATATAATTATTAAAAAACTGATAAACATTTACAAACAAGTAAACATACAGGAAACAAATAAGGAGGAAGCTCATACATACATCACTCTTGTCCTTATTTAAGTGGTTTTAATAACACATCCTTTCTCCTGCGACATAAATGAATTTTAAATGCTTATTAGGTTATATGATTTTATATCATCAATCTTCCCACATTTTTCATGTTTTAATATAAATGCATTTTTAGGTTTTAAGAAAGCAGGACAAGAGTGAATGACTCCAGAAAAGACCAAAAGGTTACTGTATTTTTATTATTTTTCCATGCTTTTTAAGCCTCAGCTAGGTTACTTTTATCTAAGGATAAAAGTAGGACAAAATCTAAGTTGTTTCTAGATATAATTATATATAGCCTTTCTTCCCAAAGCTTAAAATACATTGTCCTAGAAGCATACTTTGGCATTTGAATCAGCCTCACTGGCTCTGATTTTTTTAACTGTGTGAACATCTTACAATCCTTCATCTTGGCAGAAAGCTTTAGGGGGGAAATAATTATGAGGAATTGGGAGAAAACAGAGCAAAATAAAGTGGAAAAAGAAAAGAAGAAATAAAGCAATATTTTGGCACACAAATGTGGTGTACTGTAGGCAGACAAGAGAATACATATAAAGCCATATAAGAGATAGGTTATTTATAAGGGAGTTTTTGAATAGTGATTTTGGAGATAAAGTATATTTTCTTTATCTTTGTGTCAGTTTGGTTGCCTGGTAATTGTATGTGCTGTGAAACAGTCAAAGGGTAATCTGCAATTAGCAGACATGTCTTTTTGACTGTAAGGATGCCAAGGAAGGAAAAACAAAGAGGGCAGCCATCACAGAAAGACTGAAAGTAGAACCACATCTTTTTGTAAATCAAAATAATAAATATTGATAGTTTCTTCTGGGGTTTGGGATGGGGCTGTTTGTTTTGTCACTAAGCAAGCAGTACATGCTTCGATATGTTTCAATTTAGAAAAACAAAGCAATCTGAAAGAATACAATCACCCAAAAATTATCCACTTGTTTGACTTTATGTATTTCCCTTTTCAACAATCTTTGTTTTTCTGAGTTCTGGGCTAGTACAGGTATAATTAGTGCTGGACTTCATTCTGATTTTGCTGCTGTTGAAACTATTACTACTTGTGGTCAGTACAACGTCCCTTTTTTCTAGACAGCCAAGAAATATGATCACAGTTACACCCTGGATCTTGAATTGCCAACTTTTTGAAATGCAGTGTCCTAAGCATGTCACAATGATCTTCAGAAAATCCACAGAATTACTTCTATGTTAATGTTTCATTTACAGGCCAGGTTACATCAAAACAGAGGAAAAACACATGCTGCATTTGTATTACTGCATTAACCTTCCAAGTATATCAGGAATACAGTCTTAATCTGATCAACAAAAGAATTTAACTAAAAAAATTTTTTAAAAATTAAAAACATTAGTAAACAGAAAACAAACAAACAAAACCAGGAAAATAAAACCAAAGAAAAAACCCCTAGGAAGGCCACAAAATTTTTTTCAAGTTTCTAAAATTAAATCCTACTCAACTCCTCTTTTCTTCTCTATTCCTCATAATTTTAAATTTTTTCACTGCACCCTAGATTTTACTCCCTCAGAATATCTTTTTTTACATACAATGTAATGATACCTTTTCTCAATACAGTAACAATGAAGCAAGTAAAAATGTTGTTAGTATTCACTGAAACTTAAATAATAAGAAAATATTTTAGATTCCCTTAAAAATATTTTTTCTGAGGAAAAATTAAATGCCTCGTGAATCACTTTGGAATTAATTGAAGAATTCTGGTTACAAATGAGGGACACGTGACTGTTGCAATGCTTATTCAAATATTTTCAAAAATCACTACATTTTTTGATAACTTAACTTGTTAGAACTTTAATATTTTCTGTACTTAGACTATTCCAAAAATACTACACAGCAACACACAAGTAGCTTCTCAATTAATAGGTTATTCTGTATTAAGAAGTATTCATTTTGTCCACCAAGCACCTAAATGGTACCTAAATGGTAACATGCTATAGTGTAAAAATAATTTTCTATAAACCCTTGAGTCTAGAGAATTTATAATGGAGATGTATTTGAAATATTTAAGCAGTTAAAAGAAGGGGAACAACTAGTAAAACGTGTTGACAAGTTAGCTTTGTATTTGTATGAAAATACTTTCTGTTTATGGGTTTGAATACTAGACTGCCAAATCTAAGTGATAAACAGACTAATAGCTGACTATTCTTAGAAATTCCCAACTGATTGGCTACCAGTTCCCAGTCAACAATCTCTTAGAAAAGTATTGTATATTAAAATCAAATGTTCCTTTAAGAAATTTAAATTAAAATTAAGAGAGTTTAAATTAATAAATTGCTCATCTTGAAAGAATACATTCTACCTGCAGATAGTAATTTTTATTTAAAAGGTGTCTTTTGCAAAGTATGGTGCAAAAATAAACAACAGAGCCTTTCAGATATGTAAAAAAATAAACAAGTTGAACACAAACACAAATTAAGATTTTTATCCCTTTGGACTCAGTATGTGTTGGCTTCCATAGCTTTGAATATTAGTGAGATCTGAGCATTGAATTCCTCACAGCCTTCCAAGTGCCTTGGCAAAGCACAGTCCAGATTCTTTGTCAAGACCCGAAACACATAAATATATAAAGGCATTGTGTTTCAGACTAACTTAAATTAAAAAAAAATAATTGGCTGAGGAGAACTGGATCCAAAGCTAACCAAAGTCCAGCTGTCTTCCTGTGCACTAGACAACAAAAGAGTCTTCTTGAAGAGCTCATTTTAAAGGATGAGATTTTTGTTTTGTTCCTTATCTCTTTGCTTTGTTTCTGCAGGGAGGAGAGCACATGTCCACTAGGATAAAGGACTCCTCTGGCCTCCATTCTGTGCACATGGAAACTTTGAATACATCTTCTTGGATATATAAAAAGACGATGTATAAATCTGTCTTTTCCAGCACACCATAACCTACATAAGTAAATAATCTTTCACCAATGAATGGCTAATATGCCTAAAGAAAACAAAACCTATCTTGCCAGCAGTTTTCATCTCTTTCAGCAATATGTTTGCTTTGGCTAACTCATCTGTAGCACCAAAAAATTAGCAATTTGATTAGTGTTGCTTTGCAATTTATAACCAACCAAATAATTTATCTACCCAATAAAGAAATATTGGCTTAAATGGAGTATTTTGATTTCCTTGAAATTTTACATATTCAACTTCTTTTGCTAAGAAATCTCCAAGTTTAAGAATGGCAGAACTGGGTTCAGTTTGTTGCTCATCAAGAATCTGCTTCGTGTTGAAGAAGTCTTCAGTGAAATAATTCACCTTATGTTGCTTACATGAAGGATGAACTGAAAGTTGCAAGATCTTCTGCACAGCTTCATGGGGGTAAACTCCTGCTTGCCAAAATTAACTTCCTACTAAAACAGGGTGAGTTGATCAAAGGAAGATAGTTTGTGTAATTTTTTGGACTTCACAAAGCTTTCAATACTGCCTTTCAGAGGATCCATCTGGACACAAGGTCCAGCTCACAGCTGGATAACCATGTTACACTGCGGGTGAGCAACTGGCTCACAGGTTGGGCACAAAGAGTTACAGTGAATGGGGTGACATCAGATTGGCGACCTGTCACTAGAGGGGTTTTGCAGGGCTCCCAATTATTTTCAATATCTTCATTAACAACCTGGACAAGGGACTCAAAGGAATACTGAGTTTGATGATGATAGTAGACTGCGAGGAACTGTCAACTTCTTCAAGGGCAGGAATACCCTGTAGAGAGATGTCAACAAATTAGAGAGACAGGCACAGCACAATCACCAGCTGTATGGAGATTAACAAGGGCAAGTGCCAGATTCTGCATCTGGGATGGGGCAACCCTGGTTGTGTGCACAGAGTAGGAAATAAGAGACTGGAGACCAGCGCCACAGAAAGGAACTGGTCAATGTCAAGTTGAATATGAGGCACCAATGTCCTGGCAGCCAGGAGGGCCAGCGGTATCCTGGGGGGCATCAGGCACAGCACTGCCAGCCGGGCAAGGGAGGGGATTGCCCTGTTCTGCTGTGCAATGGGGTGGCCTCACCTCCAGTCCTGGGGGCAGTTTTGGGCACCAAAATAAAGGCATTGAGCTATTGGACAGCATCTAAAGGAGGACACAAGGATGGTGAAGGACCTTGAGGAGAAGCTGTGTGAAGAACGGCTGAGGTTACTTGGTCTGTGTCAGAGACTGAAATATTATAGTTTATGACTTGAAACATTTTCATGAAGGACTTTTAAAACTGTATTACAAAAGCTGTAGAGAAGAATGGGGCCCTGCTTGAGGCCTTACACTGCTCACTGATGAAGAGATGAAGATAAGATAAAGCAGCAACTCAGGGCTGGGGACATTTCACAAAGCACAGGCTCAACACCTCCAGGGTGGAGACGACAGCCCCAGGGCTATCAGCTCCCAAGCTCGCACAGACCCTCACACCAGAAAGGGTGGAGGGAGAGAGGCTTTGGGTGTGTGCTGGAAAAGCCTCTGGTCAGAGGTGCAGTGGCTGCCCATCCTCCACTGTGCAGAGGAGCCCAGCTGAGGGCCCTCACCCAGGGAGGGGTGGAAGTTTATCCACAGCAGAAGGGGGTGACATGGCCCATCAAAGGGGCCCCCTCAAAGGGTCAAAGCGTCCCCAGACCCTGCCCCAGAGCACCAGAGGTGATGCACAGACCCTCAGTGGTGCAAGGGACAGGGTGTCAAGCTCCCCCTGCAAGGGAGACACGGGGGCGTTCCCACCTGGCCCACAGCGTGCATTCATCCATGGAATTCTGGGCTCTTCGGCGTGTGGCGGCGTGGCCACGGCGGCAACGGGACCCTCACCATCAGCAAACCAGATGGAGGGGAGCAACGAGACGTCACTGGGACCCTCGGATGGGTGATGTGCTTCCACCTAACCCCTGTCATCTCTCCCTGTCCCCACAACCCACACACACTTCTATTTCTTTCCTTCTTTCTTTCTTTCTTTCTTTCTTTCTTTCTTTCTTTCTCTTTCTTTCTTTCTTTCTTCTCTTTCTCTCTCTTTCTTTCTCTCTTTCTCTCTTTCTTTCTCTCTCTTTCTTTCTTTCTTTCTGTCTTTCTTTCTTTCTTTCTTTTCTCTCCTTCTCTTTGCCTCTCTACTACTAAATAAAATACATCAAATTTTTGGCATCAACATTCAACCTTGTTTGGTTTTAGTCTTGTTTCTGGGAATATTTTGAACTTTCTAAGTTCTTTCCGGTTTATGCTCAGAGACTTAGCCTTCTTTGCTTTTCTGGGTTTAAACCAGACCATAACAGTCTGTTCAGCCTTGAGGAGATTGAGGGGAGACCTCATCGCAGTCTGCAACTTCCTTGTGAGGGGAAGAGGGACAGGTGTCACCAAAATCCAGGAAATAGATTCTCCAACCAATTTGTTTAGGTTAGAAATCCGACATTACTTCATTAGCAGTGCCAGATGCACAGGGAATTCCCCCCAAAGCATGTGTGCTCGGTAACCTAACAGCCCAGGTTATATACTTGAAACTAATAAATATTCATCACATTTTATCATCTGCATATATGTCAAGTCATACTTCCCTCATCACTCTTTGCTCTGACACACAATCCTTGTTCTCAAGACTAACATACCAATAAATATTAATCACTGATAGAAGTAAACAAAGAAGCATTAGCTGGAAGATGACTTATTACTCACAGATACAGGGAGTTACCACAAGGCCACGCTAATCCCTGGCATTTGTCCTAACAACCGCTGAGTACAAAACTAGTAATTAACCACAAATATAGGGATCACACACTATGTTCTGAAGTTAAAAGAATTTTCCAACACCTTCCCCTACTGCTGCATAGACTTCTTCTTACAGAAGTATTAACCTGTTTTCTAACACGGACACTGATCTCTTCTCTGTGGTGACTAGTGACAGACTAGTGACTCAAGGGAATGGCCTGAAGTTGTATCAAGGGAGGCTTAAGTTGGATATCAGGAAAGGTTTTACACCCAGAGGGGGACTGGGCACTGGAACAGGCTCCCCAGGGAAGTGGTCACAGCACCAGCCTGACAGAGTTCAATAAGTTTTTGGAAAATGCTCTCAGGCCCATGGTGTGTTTCCTGGGGTGTCCTGTGCAGGCCCAGGAGCTGGACTTGATGATCCTGATGAGACCCTTCCAACTCAGCTGATTTTGTGGTTCTATGGTTCCGCCTCAAATCACAGCGAGCTGCGAAAAGCCAATATTCTCAGAAGTCTTCTTCTTCCAGACCTGAGTCTGTTGGGGTGTACTCTGTGGTGACAGAGAGATAGGCCCTGAGGGCTGGAGAGAGAGCCTCTTTCCTGGGCCTGGAGGTGACCCTGGGAGTGCATCCAGGTCACCAGGGATGGGCTGAGAGAGGATTGTGAGTTTGTGAATAGTGGTGGACTTTTGGGGAGTGATAATTGTACTTTGTGGTCTTACAGGGTATTGTTTATCTATTACCATATTAGGGAATATCTGTGCCATACCCCAGGTGATTGGGGGACGCTGGTGAACATCCTTCCTGTTTATATGATGTTATATCCTGTTGTGTTCTGGTATTTAGGGAATTTTCACTGCGCAATAAATGTCTTTGCACTTCTCCACCTTGTGTGTGAAGTCCATGCCCTTGTGTGATTACTGCATGAGTCCAAGCTTTTGGATGATGGCTGGTAGCATTCTGTTAGTGGTGCATGGAAGCACATTGTAATGCCAGAACAAACTCCGGAATTGGAAGACAGTACCAGAAATCGTGACACTGCTATTTCTGTGTGAAAATGACTTCCCTCCTGCTGAGCAGGGCTCCACAATCCTGCTAAGATAAAAGTCTAGTGAAATACAACCACCTCTGTAGCACAAGCTCTGCCCTGCACTGAACCGTGCTATAGGAACGTGTGGGATGGACTTACCAGATGTGTTGTAAAAATTTATGTATCAGTAATACGGCACTGCACTGTGTAGTATCAAGATGCCTTGGTCAGATTTTCAAAGTTTCTGGGAAGCTGACAGCTCTCACAAGCAAGTGCTGAGAACCTCTGAAGATCTTTTCTTTTGATCTAAGTGCTTAAAAGCTCCCACTGAACCCTTTAACTAGAGATATTAGGATTAAAATTGCTCACCACAACAACTATTACCTCATCCATGGCAATTATGTGTGGAAGTGAAGCAAGGTTTGTAGAGAAAAGACATTGCTTTTATTAAAACTACTAGTGCAGTGTAGTAAAGAAAGATTTCAGGATCTTCAATACTTCAAGTCTTTCTAAATATTCAGTAATACAGATGCTGAAGCATGTAGAAGGTGGCCAACTACAAAACTATTTTCTATTTTAAAATAGTTTTTAAACTATAGTTTGAAAGTAATAGTTTTAACAGTTATTATGGTTTACATATTCAGAAGAAAATTCTTTTTATACATTGTTCAGAAAGTAGGAGTCCACACAGAGAGGGAAAAAAATGAACAAAAGTTACAGTCTTCAGACCTCTTAAGGAGTTCCACAGTTTTATTCTTAGCTTCCTTAGGAGATGTTGAAAATACTAGACAACAACTTCTTGATCATATGATACTACCAATAGTAAATTGAATCACTGGTAGAAGTCAAAAGTTCTGTCTCTTCTTACACTTCAATTACAGCTGCTTTACATCAGCTTAATATGCTGTTTACTAAAAAAAACACCAACTGGGTGTGGGCACAGTAAGTGAAAGAACAAGCATTATAAAGAGAGGTTTAGTGAAAAAGGACACATATCCACCTTCATCTTATTATTCCAAAGGGTGTCAGAATAGAAATGGGTCCACCCTCTGTTATGGCAGATATTAGCTCTGATAGAATAGTCTTTGTAATAGAGGAAAATTGCAGTGGGGTAGTCTTCAGGCAGCTTTCACTGTCATTATGTTATATTGCACCTAAAGCAGCACCAGCAAGAATCTTAATGAAAGATGAAAGCTCAGGGGCAGCAAGCCTATTAAGAAAGAAAGAAGCAAGGGTAGACTTACAACACTTGCTGCTTAACAGAGTGAGGAAATGCATTCGGGGAGGCTTATTTTAAGCAACTTCCAGCACTTCATGCATTATTTAGCTCATTCTCCTATGTAACTTACACAGAGGTTATCTGTACTCATCAACAGACAGTATTTGCTGCTGCCCAAGGGATCATTTCCTCCATTTGTAGTGGTACAATTTCAGTTTTGAGTTATAATTTTTTTATTTTTTTTTATCAGAATGGCATGCAATGACACTGGAAAACATGTTCTGGCAGCATTGGGAAACTAGAATTAGTAATAATGCAAATCAATAAACTTGATTTCCAAATATCGCATGTCTGATGGTATGTTAGCACCTACTGCCATCTTGTTTCTAAGATTACACATTGTTTATTCTAACCAAATAGGTGGATAGTAGAGCATTTTTATGTCCCTTCAGCAAGCATATATTTTTAAAAAATCTTGACTGGGAGCTTGTTGAAAATAAGTCTACCCAGTGGCAAACTATATTGCGACATATATTATAGAGAGCTCAGCAATATAATTTTCACATAGATCAATACTTTTAGTTTCCCATCACAATCCTCTCTTTGTGTTTGTTGACAGAAATTAAGTTTCCATGTTGAATTAGCTCAGCTACAATAGATTACCTCATGTCAAGATTTAGACAAAGTGGTTGAGTTTGTTTTGTTTACAAAAATCTGAATAATAAGAGAGAAAGAATGGGAGGGTAGGAGAGAGTCACATAGCTATTTAGTCATACTGTGGTGTCGTGGGTTAGTCAAAACTTGACAGACAGCCCTCTTACCCAATGCGCTTCTCGAAATTTTACATATTTAAGCCCCACGGAGGGCGGGAGTTTTTAGGAGCTGCAGTTTTCCGGGCCCAGGTGGGTGGAGGGCCGGGAGTAAAATGGAGAGGGGTCGGCCCCATTCCTGGAGCCTGCGGGCCCGGGGATGGGGCGCCCCTGCCTCCTGCCTCCTCCCCTCCTTCTCCCGGTGAGGAGGGGGGCAAAGTTCGGGGGCCCCCGGGCTTCCGTTCCGGCTCGGTGCGGGGACGGCAGAGACGGAGGGGTGGCCCCCCTTCCCCCGGCCTGCGCGGCTGGGGACAGGGCTCCTGCCTTCTGCCCCCTGGGGATCTCTTGCTGCAGCATGGACTCAGATTTATAAGAGGGGAGCTGTTCTCCTGAGCTGTGGGGTGGCTGCCGGCTCCAGGGCAGAGGTCGTCCGAGATGGGTCTTCGAACAGCCAGTAAACTTCGCGGCGAACAGGAAAGGACCCCCCTCTCTTCACACGGTGCAGCGCGGCAACAGAGGCAGGGAACACCCTGGACATGGCGGCTTCAGAGCCAGGGAGAAGGAGAAGGCGGAGTCACGTGAGACGGAGCTGCTGCGGCAGCGCTGTGGGTGTGTGACTCAGCGGGAAAGCTTAAACATTTCCCTGCCTTGCTGTGGTATGAACTATTAATATTACAAACTGTTACGTCTCTTCAGTTCATGTTAAATGGGGGGAATGGGCATTTTCATCAAATGGCTTGTAAAGAGGGGGGAGAGTGCCGAATGCCAGGATATATGTGAAAGCAGGGGAAGGCTTTCAAGACCTGGTGGCAGAGGAAGCCCTTACGTTCAAGCCGAAAGGGAAAATGTTTCATCCTTAAAAAACCCATGTAAAAGCCTGTTGTATTAGCAGTCACAAGGGCTGTGAGGGCTCATGAAAAGAGATGTGTTACACTGTAGCAGAGAATGTTTAATTGTAAGCAAATCTGCGAAAAGTGGCAGTTTGGAAACCAACGTAAGAAAGGGGAGACCCCTGTTTCCCCCTTTCCTAGGACTGTGATCCTGATTTTGGGGAAAGGGAAAAACGGGGGGGTAAGCTCTGCAAGTTTGTTCTGTTCTTGACCATCTGGGTGTTGATTAAACTTTTTTTCCTTTTCTTTCAAGTTGTGTGCCTGCTTTGCTTTGCCTCCTACCAGTTTATCTCACTGCAAGGACATCGGGGAGGGCTAATGCCCATAGTTAACCCTTAAACTGCTGCACGAATTGGTGGCCCGTACGGGGAACCAAATTCAACCCACTACATGTGGAATGAAGACTGTCAGAATTTTCAGAAAGTATTTTTCAAGTCCTATAAAAACACACAACAGTACCTTGTAAAACCAAAATGTTGTCCTTTTTGTAAGCAAATATTTTGAGATAGATTACCTTTTTTCAAATAATGCTTCTGGTCATGCAAGATACCTTCTGGTGAAGGTATTCACTCTGCTCAACAGGCTTTTTTCTCTGATGTGACCCCACTGTTCTTATCTTTACTTCCCTGAAACAAAAAGTTAGCTTTCAAAAATTAACTACATAGCAAAGTTTTTATGTAAAAGCATTCCTGGTACAAAGTCTCATTTTAAAAAATGTGGTGTAATCTTGTTTACTTTTGTACTGTGTTCAGTCTGAGTTGAATATAATCTTGGAGCCAGAGGAACCATTTGGGAGAATATTCTGATTTCCTTATTTGGCTTCATAACTTGTAGCTTGGAGGTGCCATTAAAAATAGTTTGTTCTTACTGCTGTGACAAAGTTGTATCTGAGATAGATTAGTTTTTTATGTTGTAGTAATGGCAACCACAGGGTAACTCTATTATAACATTCAGCAAATACTCCTTCAAACTTACTCCCACACCATGTGTCTGGTCAACAAATATAATATGAGCCACTAAACCCAATATTTTTCCACGTCAATAAACCAGTTCCAGTTTTATGTAAGATTTGTGACCATTTACCATAAGATTTGGGACCATTACCTTAAATTTCCAGTTTTTAATTTTGTTTTAAATATATTTCTTTTCAAACAATTTAGTTTTTCTATGGTTTGTCATGCTTTAAAAAGAGATGTAATTGTCACATAAATCATCTGTGCATTAATATGTATACAGAAGCTATCTCATCTTTGTGACTCTTCACATGATCATTCTCCTTTTTCATTTGGATTACTTGAATACTAATTTCAACCTGTTTCATATAAATTTACAATGCAAAGGTATTTGAGAAGAAAACAGAACTTTCTCTTGAAAATAAACCCCAAAATAATATATGTTTGACATTCAACAAGGGAAATCTAAATTTGAGGCATAATGGACTGGGCTAAAAAAAAGAAATTATTGCAACCTAGAACAATTATTTTCCTAACATTAATTCTGGGTGTCTGAAGAAAACCCAGTAAGAAGAAAAAAAATTCACGTTGCAAATCCTTATGCTGGATGTAAGAATGTTCCAGTTAAAAGTTTATGTGTTTAGCATAGTTTTTGCACTGAGCAACTCTACTTCAAAAGGAGAGATAGGGTCTTCTGAAGTCATTACCTTCCAATCAACAGTAATTTCACATAACTTTATTTGCTATAATTCACATCTCCTTCAGAAATTAAAATTATTGCAATTCCTACTCTTAAGTGAAATAGATAGCCTTTGAATTTCAAAAGTAACAAATGAAAGCATTGTTGCATGTATGACATGCAGTAAAACATGTTGGTAAAATGAAAGATAAATGATTAGACAACTAATCAACAATTATTCTGCAAAATTCTTTCTTACTCTTCCTCACTGTGTTTGGCGGTTTTAGGGCACGTTTCTTGTTACATCACCAGGGTTTCAAACAACTACTAAAGGATATTTTTTATATCTGAATTTTTCAGCTAACTTCTGATCTGTGAATAGTCATTGCATTTCATTTAGGGTCTGTGAAAGTGTGTCATGGTTTAATCACAGCTGGCAACCAAGCCCCACACAGGTGAATCCCTCTACCTGGTGAGATGGGGGACAGAATTAGAAAGGTGAAAGTGGGAAAACTCTTGGCTGAGATAGTTTAATAGGTAATACAAAATCACACATGCAAGCAAAACTAAACAAGGAATTAATTCACCTTTCTCCTTCATTCACCCCAGGCAGGTGTTCAACCATCCCCAGGGGAGCAGTGCTCCTTTGTACGTAAATAACTTAGGAAGACAAATTACATCACTTTAAATGTCCCTCTTTCCTCCTTTCTCCCCCAGCTTTACAGGGTGAGCATGATACCATATGGTCTGGAATATCCCTGTGGTCACTGTCACCTCTTCTGCCTGCATCCCGTCCCTACTCCTTGTGCATTCCCTGCCTGCTCACTGCTGGAGTGAGGAGCAGAAAAGCCCTTGGCTCAGTGCAAGCCCTGCTCAGCAATAACTAAAATATCCCCATGTTGTGAAGACTGTTTTCAAAACAAACATGGCTCCATACTAGCTACTGTGAAGAAAATTAACTCTACCTCAGCCAAAAACCATCACAAAGGTCTGACAGCACAGGAAGCTTATATGCCAAGAAGTAAAACACCAGCAGTGTGTTATGAATTTCCACAAGCTTGTCTCTGGAAGTCTAACACAAGGGAATAGTGTGTCCTAAAAACAGGGAGATTTTTTCACCCTATGCAACATAGAGTAGGTTGGCTAACTCCAGCATTTGATTTTAGTTAGCACTTACAAAAATAACTCCTAATTTCTAAGGCAAGAAAGGCAACCTTAATTTCAAAGAAATCTGGTTAGTTTTTTTCTGAAGATTTCTACATTGGGCAAAAGCAGGGACTCTAAAATCAGAACTCTAAAACAATTACAAATTTTATTTCAAAATATTTTAATTAAGCTGAAAATAGCTTTTTTCCACAGAATGGCCCACCAGTTATGCTGTGTCAATGACTCATCATTAAGAATATGCTATACAGAGAAAATGCACTCAGGGCAACAAAGTTTCACCACATTATTTTAGTTGTACTCATGGTTGCTGTTGTAATACGTCGGAATTGAGTGAAAGTATGAGTCTGCAGCACTGAGAACATAACTTGTGCCTCCTAGAAAACAGAAATTCTAAAGAAATGCCATTTATTGCTATCTTCACATTCAAACATGCTGTGGAGCAGTAGTTGATAGTGGCAACATCCAAAGCAGTCAAACATCTGGAAAGTATGTCAGTGTAGTAAATAAGACATCTGCATGGAACTCAGACACCAAAGAACAAGAATTATATTGGTAACTTTTATGTATAGGAAATAGTATTTCTGAGGACTGTTAGCTGCTGTGGAGCTTAGCAGTCCCACAGAACAGCTTGCTCATTCCCCCACAGTCGGATGGGGGATAGTGAGAGGTGAAAAGTGCAAAAACTCATGGGTTTATAGAAAAACAGTTTAACAGATAAAGAAAAATTTCTGTGCACAAAAAAGCAAGGAATTCATTTATTCTGTCACATGGCACTCAACTATTTCCTGGAAAGGAGAGATTCCTCACATACAACAGTTACTTGGCAACAAAAACTCCATCACTGTGAACATTTTCTTGAGAGAAAACACCTGGTATAATATGAAAGAAGAAAGGCAAAGATGTTTATTGCTTCTGCATAAGGAGAGCTAGCAAGATATCCCACGTAAGTCTGGCATTACCTGGACTGAGATGCTCTCATTGGCAATTATGGTTTCACAGCTTGTTTAACTATACGGGAAGATAGTATTTCATGGTTCTGTTCCCAGAATTTCCTGAAACAGTATAAAGATAGAACCATAGAATTGTTTAGGACAGAAAAGACCTGTAAGATTACCAAGTACAACCACTAACCCAGCACTGCCAAGTCCACCACTAAACCAGGTCCCTCAGCACTGCATCTATGTGTCTTTTAAACACCACCAGAGATAGTGTCTCCACCACTTCCCCAGGCAGCCTGTTTCAGTGTTTGACAACCCTTTCAGTGGAGGATTTTTTCCTAATACCCACTCTAAATTTCCCCTGGTGCAACTTGAGACCATTTCCTCTTGTCCTGTCACATGTGACTTGGGAGAAGAGATCCACCCCCCCATTACTACACTCTGCTTCCAGGTAGTTTAGAGAGCAACCTGCTGGCCGTATTATTACTGTTAGAAGCCAGGTGCCATTGGCCAACTTGCTGGCTCATGCTTAGTTGCTGTTCACAAGCATATCCAGGTCCTTTTTCACCGGGCAGCTTTCCAGACACTCTGTCCCTGCCTGCAGCACTGCAGGGGTTGTGACCCCAAATATTTGTAAAGATTTAAAGGGTGAACACCTTGGGAACAAAGATTGCAGCCATGTCTATAGCAGAAAGACAATTCTTTATTCTTATAGAGCAAGCAAGCTGGGCTAATTAGTGTGGAGAAACACATAAATTTGAAAATTCAGCTGTGATTTGGGTGGATATAGGTGCACTTCTGTTATACAATTACACTGTAATTAACTTCGAGCAGCAAGAAACGTCTGTACCAGGGAAGGTCCACAGAGTTTTGTTATAAAAAGCATAATGATCATACTATTAAAATAAGAAAAAAAAATAGTGCTACATTAATTACTTTATTACTAAGGATTTGTATTAAAATGTGCTGGATACTTTCATCATTAGTTATATTACTATTATCATGTGTAGTCTTACAAATCACAATGTGAGTCTCTCAGTCAAGCTGCTACTGTATTATGTGAGATTTTTTTAAAGCATTTATATTGTTGTTGCACATATTTTCTGTCATCAAAAACTCTTCGATGTAACCTAGCATGTGATCATGAAACCTCAGCAAGTTCTACAGGTATTGCCCTATTTGAATTTTCTTCCATAACTCTTCCCACATGATAAAAAAGGCCATGCAGAACATAAAGTCTTGGTATGAGTGGGCAAGATACCAGGGATTTCTGCGTGCAGAATTTACTGAGACTGCATCTGCATTGCTAAGTAGAACTTCTACAAGTCTCCCTGAGGGGATGTCCAGCTGTGCCTCAGGAGATGGCAACCACAAGAAGAATATTGCCAGAGGGCAGCACAGGCATGACCACACCAGCCATAGCTGCTCCTGCTCCCCTCCTGTACAGCTGTCAGCCATTCTGTCAGCAGGCTCTGTATCTCCAGACAACCCTGCCTTCCTTCACATACCTCAGAGCACACAACACAACCTTCAATCCATTGCCATGCAAACATGACTTCTCCAGGCTGCCATAAAAGTCCTCACATTATTCAGCCATGCTAAAGCAAAGAAATGCCTACAAGAACACCACATGAAGCCTTGAAGGAGACACAGGATATGTGATACCACATCTCATGGAAAAGGCTGCTTTATTTAAAAGGATGTAGACACATTTTAAGTATATCTCCCATCCACAGGACAGTGACTGCAGCCAGTCAGTGTAACACACTACAGTTCAACAAGCCACCCTTCCCAGGTGGGGCTGTGAAGGGGATGACATCTTGCACCTCAGCACCACGAGCCAGCAATATCCAGAATAGCTGGTGGGGGAGGTGCTGAAAACAAATTTTAATGCTTGGTGAGTAATATTTGATAAAATGGATTACACATATTCACATCCAGTAAATTCTTGAAGTCCTGAATGTTTCTCAAAGGAAGGAAATCACAGGATATTACAGAGGGGCAAAATGTAGAAAAAACAGTATTTCCAGACTGATATTTTACCATGTAGTTTTGAAAACGTTCACTACTTCTAAGCTCCAAAAGCTAATTAAAGCACTAATACTTTTTTAAATCAGTATTTAGTCAGTGGCAAAGAGGCAAGAAGGGTATTTGCGTGCCATTCCGGCAAGAGCATTTTATTGCATGCTTCCTGTCAAAGGCTGTAGAGGCAAATACACAGAAGATGGCTGCTCAGGCCAGGGGAAAGGTGGGATCAGGGAGCAGGGACCAATGGGAGAGCTCTGGGGGAGTGACCAGGCTGACAGACACCCGCGGAATCCAAACCAGCACAGGCCATCCCAAGGAGCAGTGCACGTCGGGGGGAGACCCTCCGGTTACTCCAACACACTCTATGTTCACCGGCCTCCACAAAGCACCACCAATAAAAATACTTTCATGTATCTGTGCAATGTTGATGGAAAAGAGTCAGCTTCTGATCTGAGCTGCCAATCCAACAGCTCTGGTGTTCTCTAACATTTCCCTAGAGCTACAATTTTTTAAGTGGCGAAGTACTTAGACTTACAAACAGACTGTGTTTTTATATTCCATTCACTATTGTGAATATTGGATAAATACTGACAAGTATCAAATATAGATACTTGTTCAGAGGCAAGAGTTGCTTCTTTATCTCTACGCTAAGTTCTGGCAAGAGATACTTAGGGAAGAG
Organism: Monarcha castaneiventris obscurior; assembly: GCA_026261815.1. Lineage (NCBI taxonomy): Eukaryota > Metazoa > Chordata > Aves > Passeriformes > Monarchidae > Monarcha > Monarcha castaneiventris. Next base: position 3,321,473 of record JAMPIT010000635.1, read on the forward strand.
CAGATGATCAGCAGATACAGAGCTGGAACAACTGGGCCACACAGCATAGTAGAGCAGAGTATTAGAAAGCTTCTGAGCAGATGACACAAATTGATCCATACCAAGAATTTGAGCACTTCTTATTGCCATTTCCTATTACTTAAGCCCAAGAAAGGTTCAGAGAGTTGCAAAGTGGAAATTGCAGTAGCATAGCTAGGACCAGAAGAAGGCAATAGACATGTATGTACTCATATGTATATAAGGCAATCTGAGCACCCAGCCATCCAGTCAAATCATTTAATTCTTTAAGAATAAAAACAAGAAGACAGACATTTTGCTGCAAACACTCTAAGAAGCAATACTTATCAGGAGGACTTACTGTTGCTGCCTTTCACAATAAGAGAAATCACACAGCTCACTGCTGCCCCTTCAGCTGAATTTGGCCTTGCATATTAGTCCTCATGTTTGTACTGTTGTGCTAAGGAATACTACCTCCTTCTTAGGTAAAAGCAGATTTATAATGGCAGGGCCTAGTATGCCATTTCAACAGCCTGCAAATGACTTGTGTCACAGGATGAAATTGCTGTCCTTCCACTACTGCCACCTCTCAAAGGGAATCAATAGGCTGTTACCTTCTAGTAGCAGGACTCAGGGAATCAACTAATTTGCGGGTTTTAAATACTCCATCAGGTAACACCACACCACATCTAAAGAGAATCGTTAGGTGCTGTCTGGCTGACATGAGCATTATTCATTTGTCTGTCGCTGTTCACATAAGTGGAAAACGCCAGTACCCGACAGGGGAAAGCCAATAGGGATCAATCAATTTCCTCTAAGCCTCTTTGTACTACATTCAATGTTCATGTGTTTAAATTTCTTTTCACAGCATGATGCTACACTGCTGAGTACAGACTGCATCACAGTTTCATAAATAATATGTTAGTTAGTAGCAACCTAAACATTTCACTTTAAATTCTTGAGCAATACATTTTTCCTCCAAAACAAAATTACTATACTTTGTCCTAACCCATTCCTCTTGTTTGATAAGGAGAGTATCACAAAGACTGTTAAACCTGTATGGATTTCCCCTCAGACCCTACTCTGTCTTTCCTCTCTTGCCTTCCATTGACAAGTCCGCCCATTCTTTTTCTTCTGAATTTTGTTATTAATCAATTCTGACTTAAGCCATCTGTCACTGAGAATGCTGCTACATAGAGGCACAATATGGGACCTCTCCAGCTTAAAATACTTTCCTGTATATACTTGCCCTTTTGCATTGGTATTATTTGCTTATTTCATAGCAAGCATAGCTCTCTCACTAAACTTCTTCATCAGGCACGTGCCAGTTGACAATGGAAAATTCATTTAACAGTTGGATCAGGAGTATGGCCTGAAATCTTCAAGTGTCAATCAGAGCCACATAATGAAATTTCTTGCACTCCTTCATGCATGTACATTTCTGATCAAAGAACTAGGACCAGCAAACACTGACATTTAAACTGCAGTCTAACATACAAATGTACTACGTATTACATTCTTGCCCTTTGCCATCTTTATAGTTACTTCTCATGCTTTGAATGTGTTTCAGATCAAGTTAGAATGAATCTATTGCCATTCCCTTCACAACCAGGTTCACTTCTTTCACATGGGTCCATAAACAACTTCCTCTACAAAAAAATCTTAAAGTAAGAAATTTGCTTCAAATCAGTTATCGGAATGCAGCTAACAATAAGACACAATAGTTACAGAAACAGTACTTATTAGCAGACCTCACTGAATGCCTGCAGCGATTGAATCATGGACCCAGACTGGCAGGGAATCTGAATTGTTTATTCAAAGAAATGAGCTGGTTTTAGACACTTTTTCAAGGCACAGTATTTCCTTATATGGTAATTCTCACTACGTGACCTATCCCGTGTTGCCACATCAGCAACACACTTTCTAAATGTCCTTCTGTGGGATGATCACTCGCTGTTCACCCATCCCTCAGCTCCCAGCAGGCTCCTCTCCGTAGGGGTCTGCCCTGTAACACCTCCTCCTCTCAGGGTCCAGTGGAGACAAACCTGCCATGTGCTCCTTTGTGCTGCCATGTGCTCCTCTGTGCTGCCATGTGCCTCTGCAGGCAGGTGCTACAGCCTGCAACTCAACTCCATCCCATCTCTTCCCAAAAATGCCCACTGTAAATATTTCTACATTAAACTAATCTCAGAAGTTTTTTTCCTCTGCACACTCTGGCATTAAGCTATAGAACTTTTAGACACTGATTTGCTGCCATAAATCTGTTACATCTCTAATTTAGACCCTTCATATCTGTGCAGGTGCTCCTACAGTTATGTCTATGGACTGTCTGTGAGAAAAGCTGAAGGATCTGTACTTCCTGTTTTGTTTCATTTTGTCTTCTTTCCAATATCCAAAATAGAGAACTGTGTGTTTCAGATTAAAGGTTTGATCTTGTTCAGATTTTAGCAAACAGGAAATACAGTTTCTGTTTAAATCAACATAAAGCAATGCACAGGAAAACACTCCTCCACCTAGTTCTATACTCATATAAAACAATGGCTTGGGGCTCTCCATTATGGCTCAAGAATAACACTTAGTGTGTATGAAAACATTAGCAAAGTGCCATTAATGATTTAAAATAAAAAAGGCATATTGCAGGGAAACAAAGAGAGAATGTAATTTTGTCAGCATGAGTCCTTGACTCACCCACACCTGGAAAGTGTTCACACAAGAGCAAGGAGAGGTCAGCTCTTTTATCAGCCCTTCCACTACAAAGATTCAGGATGTTAAATGAAACGTAAGGATGTGATTTCTCATGTAGCAGGTAGCAGGGATATGAAAAGCATTGTCTTCAGAAACTTTTAATGCTACTGACTTCAGTTACCTGTTTTTAACAGAGCAGAAACACTGAAGATTGTATTTTAATAGCAATCTTCAAGTTTCTGGCTTACCTTTGGCTCCATGCTAAAGAGAATACAGTAGCAATGATAGAAAAACTCATTTGGTCCATTAGATGTTGCTAAGCACCCACACTGTGGGGCTGATAACCACCCTGTCTACAAGAAAATTGCTGAAATAATGAGAGTAACTGATGAAATAAATGTACCTGGTAATGACTTCAATAAGTAAGCAAAAGTAGCCTACAACACCAATTGCTTCTAAGCAAAACAAGGACAGTGGACTGCTACAGACATTACAAATCACATATAGTGAACTTTTAGCAGTGATAGGCTTACATAACATGTACAAAATAGTTCTTTGTAATATTACATGTTTTTACAACAAAAATAGATTTCATGGCCATTTCAATAAATGATAGGTAAACATCATCAGGCAAAGTTTCTACTGGTGCCAGGCATCTTCCTGTCTGCTGGAATCCTGTTTCATCTTTGCATTTTAAACAAAAATTAATCTACAAAAATGATCCACAGCAGTGATTGTTGAAACAGAGTACTCCAGCTCTGCCTACTCAAATAGGTCATGCTATGTACATGTCTGAACAAAAATCCAAACAGCTGAGTTACAGGTATTTACAGAATATGCCTGAATTTGTTTTAAAAGAGGGGTCATGAGATACTTTTAAATGGTCAGATGACTTCTTTTCCCTTCAGAGAATATGTAGGGGTGGAGCTGCTGTGCAAAGTACATGCTAGAACAAACTAGGAAGACCACAACAACAACAAAAAAACCCCTGAAATGAAGGAGAAAAGATGAGTCAGAAATTTAAGTCTGAATGCTGAATTTACATTCTCATCTACCTGCTGCTTGAAAGACACCATTTACATTGTATGTTTTTCTGTCTGACAGATAGAATGAGTTTTGCCCAAAGGAAGAGAATAGGGAAAACTACTATAGTCAGCATACGGATCCTCTTACTAGACTGTATTAGAACCTGGCAATTTCCTAATACATTTTCTCTGAGATTAATAGAATAGAGATCTCTCAGGTTTATTGTTGAGAGTCAGGCTTAAATACACACAGCCAAAAATAAAATTATGCTGGAATTCTTGAATTTCATCAATTCTTAAGACAATAAAAATCTGTGATTTCTATGTTTTTAACTAAAACCTGGTATCTGTGAACTATGTCATGTGATGGTAGCTACAGTTATTCTACTAGAGTAACTAGTAGCTCTTCCAGTGAGGAAAGATCTGAATTTCAAGTTGGTAATCAAAATTATAATAAATAAAATCTCTTTATAAATTATAACTAGATTGATAGTGCAGAGTGCTCATGACATTTTAATCCAGCAAAAGTGGGGTTTATAACTGATTTAGATTTATTATGTCTAGACTAAATTTAAACTTCATTTTTGTTAGGGAAAAAAAAAAAGGTAAGCATTCAATCAAAGCAAGATCGTTTTAATTTTTCTTAAACTCCCTAGCAGAAAAGCCTAGAAGAGAAATTATATTATCTTAATATATATGTAGAGCAGGTTTACAGGTTGTTAAGTATCAGATATGCTTACGATGAAGTAGAAATACATCTTTGTGATTAAATTCTATCAAAAGACCATTATACAAAAACTCATTTAATCTGGAGCAATGATTACTTATTCAACCGTTACCCTGTATGAACATGTTTCTTTGGTTTCAATTGAAGAACTCCATCAAAACAAAAGGAAAGGAATTTGGTGTTGGAAAAACAGTATGTGAAATTCATTGAAGTAAACATTGACTAAATATTGTGGTCAGACAGTGTACCTGACAAAACTTTTCTGTTGGTTGGATTTTTATTCTCAAATAACTGCTCCTCAAGGGGTATAAAGTACAATAATGCTGGTCTTGTCAAAAGGTAGAATTTGTCTCCATAGGAGGGAGTGACCAAGGTAGTTACAGTAAGGTTACTTACAAAACAGTAATACACAATTTAAATGACTGCTAAATAATCTGGTGGTGTAAAGTAACATTAAAATAGAGGTAGAAGTTTTCTCTATTAAATACTGTAGTGTGTTAAACTAAAAAAATAAGAAAAGGAGGAAAAACCAAAAATATTTGAAGCAGTTTAAAAAATAGCTTCAATTCTAGATTTACGATAGACTTTTTACTATTTTATCCTCTTTCTTTTACAAACTGGTTGACCATATTATACAGTAGTAAATAAAAATCAAATGCAATGTTTTGCATTCTTTCTCAGTAAAAACCATACTATGAGAAAAAATTACTCCGTCACATATTTTGTCCCCCTTTTACTTTCTTCACCTTAAGTGGAGTTCAATCCCCACTGATTTTCTCATTGATTTTTTAAGAAGTGGGAAAAAAAATCCGTAATGTGCCACTTTTAAGACATTTGCATAACATAATTCTACCTTATAAAATGCGAGTAATTTAAAAACAGAGACACAGCAGGAGTCTTGTTGTAAAACAGAAAAAAAAGTCAATTGATTTTAAATAGGTATATTAGTAGATTATTACCTACAGAGATTACCAGGTTATTATATGATGACCATTTGGCAAATCATTAAAAAAAAAAGGCAGGCTAGGTTTCAGTAGGCATTTGCCCCATCAGCATTCAGTTCTCATTATGAAGTAAATCACAGGAATATATATGGCAGGGGAGCACTGGCCAACTGTTTTCTCTTCCTTTGTGATAAAAGGCTATGTATAAAAATAATGACATCTCCCACAGTCCAGAATTTTAAATATATATGGTGTCCTCTGGGACACAAGCATAATACTGTCCATGAGCATGTCAGAAATGAAGCAACTCTTGGTTCTTAATGTAAAATTAAGAACGGTTTATTAAAGGAGGAAAACAAAACAAATTTGGGAAAAAGGTAATTAAAATGACAGAACAATTTGAGATTAATTAAAACAAAAAAAAAAAAATCAAAAGCCAGGTCCACAGTGATCAGAGACCCCGATAGCCAAACCAGCTTAAATTCCCAAAGCAGGAACCTGCAACACTGGGGTGACTTCAGCTAGTCCGAAGTCGGAGTAGTTAAGAATGTCTCTCAATAGAGATAGAGGCCTAACGTCCCAGAGTCTGGCGTCACCAGCAGGTATTTTGAGGTGAAATGGCACCTTCTGGCGCGTGACAGGGAGTTTTATATTGCCTTGGTCCCGCCCATGACCGCCCACTGTCCAGCCCCCATGGTCCTGGTTGCTTGGTGGTGTTTTGGGATGAGGTAATGTTCATCTGCCAATGGCTCACTGTCGTCTAGGGGAAAAGTCTTTGGGTGATGTCGTTAGTTCTAAAGGCCAGAAAGTCCTCATTAAAATTCCAGGTTTCCATGGAGTCCAGTTGCACGGTAATGGACAGGAACTAAAAATAGCTTATTGTCAGTTATGAAAGGTTGCTTTACAGCAAAACCTAGAACTTACTGGAAAACTTAGAAGGATTAAACACTCATTAAAAACATCAGATTTGGTTGTGATCATAATCTATGAACTTGGAAAACTTTAAAGAACAGGGTGATAACATCGAACATCTTCGTAGAACAAAACACTGTAAGGTTTAACAATTCTAATGATTAAAAAGGGAAACAAACTTATGGATATTTTAACAAGAAAGAATTTTAACAAAGACCTATGCAAAACACCTTTTAGTCTGCTAATTATGGTAATAACTTCACACCTTAATAACTTATAACTTGGTTAATGGGCAATTTGAATATACAAGGGTCAGATACTTAAGATGCGAAGGCCAAACACTTAATTTCATATATAACAGCAAAAGAGTGATTGCACCAGGGCGTAAGCAAGAGATTACTTGGCTGGGTTGTCTACCTGCTGCCATGGAACACAATAATTGAGGACACAGTGCCTGCCTAGGACACTGAGAGCACCAAAGTTAAGAAAGCAGAATTTGTTAAACGTCTTCTGAATACTACGTTTTTCAGAAGAGCCAGGGAAACCTGGCTTTCCTGGAATAGGAGGAATAAGAGGTCTGGAACAAAGTATAGAAGGAGATTCAAGGTAGTTTATGTATCATTTTGTTATATCACCTTGCTTCCCATCAAAATATTGTGGGAGAGTTGGTACAAGTCTCCATGTGCTTAAAAGGTAGTTTTGTTTCTGCTGCAAATTCACATAACTCACACTCCACAAACATCTTACTATTCAATACATTTCTTCAGCTGACTTCTTCCTAGGTTCTGTCCATGAAGAGAATATACTCTTGCAAAAATTTAGTATCTTATTCCTCTCTTTGCTTAAAAGATGCTTTTTATGACATTTTACAGACTTACCAGAAGAAGTTCAGGCTGATTTTTGAGCTTCTGTTCTTACATTGTCTGAACAATATAGAGTGTGCCTTACAGTCTTGCCAGTGGAACATTTCTTGCTCTAATGCACTGGTAAGACATGGCTGGAAAACGGAAACAATTATTACAAAACCTACAGTAGAAAATCAAATTTTTTATAGATTTTTTAGAGCATAATATCCAAATTTAATAATTAATATGAACAGCTATCATATAGTTAAGATTTTTCACCCACTGTTATTTATATGACATTTAGCTTACAATCTTGCCCTTGCCGAGTCAATGGGAGTTTATTTGTTTCAGTAAAGGCAAAATGTTTTTAATGCTACCAATAGGTTTCTAAGAGACTGCAAAGAGAATACAAAACCAGCCTGTCTTGTCTCACTTTTTCTACTGAGTTCAAGAAGGTTGTTAAGTATAATCACTCTTCTACACATGAAGTTTTCCTCTATTAGGCTCTTCAGCATTCAGCTATCCCCCACATGCTATGCAACATCTGCATGGTAAAAAACAGGGGTGGGAACATAGATTGTAGTGCCATTAGAAAACAGACATGTCCAGCTTTATAGAAGTTCTAAAAAATGCAAAATTTCTAAAATTTTTATGAAAATCAGAACCCTTACAGACAGCAGTGGCTTAAATCTGACTTTCAGGGAAGACTAGTAAAAATTAAAGCCTTAAGTGCCAAGATCACCCTGGCATATTCACAGTCCAAAACAGCATTTCCTGAAAATAGCTTTAGGTATTTTACTATAAAAGGTGGAAGAAACCAGTCATAAAATTATGTCAATTCCAGAATACTTCTTGATTTCATAATTTGAAACTTCTCTCAGTGAAGCACTGATGGCTAAGAAGAAGAAAGAAGCCATTGCAGGAGGGATACCTACTTTGTACTCTTTTCCATCAAATGGCAGTTTTGTTGGATTCAGGTTTTATGAGTCTTGGGGCAGAGACTTTTGTGATTTTTTTTTTTTTTTTTAATTAATCAACAAGTGTTGTGAACCATCCACTGCGGCTTGGTGGTGCTGGAGTACAAGGTGCCGCGACCTCCTAAAAGCATCTCCAAAGCAAAGCCACTCAGCAAGACCACCACACACTCACACACACGTGCACACACACGGATAGCTCCAGATAATGGGTTGAAGACAAAGAGACAAGAAGGGTCTTCATATGGAGTTCCACGAGAGGAGTTCAATGCAGTCACACCATGAAGGGTTCCAGGGACGAAGACAAAGAACAACAGAGGGTCCAGGTTTAAGTACGGGAGCGGATCAAGCATCAGGGACCAATGATCTGAGGGCACAGGGGTGGTACACAGGCAGGACTAGGGAATGAGAACCCATGGGGAGCCCTGAGGGAGTGGTGAGGGGCAAAGGCCAATGGGGGAACAGGGAAGGGAGAACCTTCTAGGGCAGGGACATAAAAGGTAACCAAGGAGCAGAGAGGCCAACGGGCCAACCAGGGAAGCAGAACTGGGATTCATTAACATACCAAAGCAAAGCATCCTGGGGGAAGCCCTTTTTGTCCCCTAACCTGGGGAGGAATCTCTGGTCATAGGGACTGTCCTACCAGTGGACTCTCTCTGTCCCTTGTACTGTAGGCTCACCAGCCACCACAAACAAGTTCTTGTTTTGGCACACAAATCTCCCTCCTAAAGAGTGGTTCCACTTCTAAAAGATAGGAATTCTGCTGAATATATCTATACAGTTGTAAAACCGAAAGATGAGAACAATTCATATACTTGCACATTTTGTCAGGAAGTAATTGTGTATCACTGCTGTTCTCTGAAACCTGGCTTTAAAATGTAATCAAATTACCATTTTATTTTGCTGTTCATTACTACCCTCATTGTAGCTATTCTTCAGCCTTGTAATTTATTTAATGTCAGTCCTGATAGATACACCATTACTTCTATATGTCCAACTCTTACACTTGTAGTGATAACTCCTACTTACTATATGATTCCTTTTTTGAACTAAAGCCACAATTCTCTAAGGCTAGTGGTGCCCTACTCACTCAGATGCAATCTAACAATTATAAATGGTATAAGAATATTATAAATGTATAAGAAGAGAAAAAAGACACCAGATTTCTAAGGCAGTTTAACTCTCTTACTATTACAGTGATCAAATTCTAAACAAGCTTATCACACAAAAATCCACATCTTAATCATTATGATTCGGCAACATGGCTGTTGCACTACACGGACAGACAAAGGTGCATCTCAGTTCCCATTGTAAGGGTTATTTTGTTTCAGAGTAAACACCAGAGCCTCTTGATGTGGAGGAATTCATAGGCTATTTTTCACTTCTTTTGGATTAATTTAAGATTTGAGATGTTGGGAGTATGTGTTTAAGAGCAAAAAGCAATCATTTATAACCACTGGTGGGAAAGCAATTTGTCAGTGAGCAAAGTGTTGCAATCATGCATTAATCAAGCAGAGTTTGACCAATAAATCATCAGCAGACATAAATGGTATTTGAAAAGTTTCATACTAAATTTAAACTAAGTTTTAAATTGATACCACTAGCAATAACAGTTCTAATATCAACTCAGAATTAAGCAGCAAAAGAATAACAACTTCAGGGACAGCAACCAGGAGCAGAAATTTCATTTGATCATAATGTTTAGCTGAAAAGCTTTTGTAGTGAAATGGTGCCTGTTTGGAAGTCCAAAGGATATGGTTTAGCTCATTTCTCACAGCAAAAGTAAAAGTAGCTGGACCTCAGCTCAGTGTTCACTGCAAGATTCCAATTTTTAGAAAAAAATGTATGTAAATAAAAGTCAGATCTAATGAAGTTTCATGGTTTCAATCCAGGGAAAAAATTGACCCTCAATTTCTACAGCAATTCTACAATATATTTAATTTTATTTCAATGGATGATTCTAGAGGTGATTGAAACTCATGCAATACACTAAAGAAAGAATTTCAGACAAGATCAAAAAATGTTTGAACTGTATTTGGGCCTGCTATGGTTTATTATCTGTTTACTAAACATTTACCTTTGTGGGAATCCAGAGTGCAGAGAATATTTCTCTTCCTGTTTGGAAGAATTTAACCCCCACGAACAATACAGTTTTTGGCCTTTATCCGTGGAGAAAGTTGCCTACACTGTGGGAAGAATTAAAATCTACACAAATGGGAACTAGGCAGTAGAATATTATGTAAGAATATAACAGGGTGAAGAATTTAGAGGTTTTGGGTTTGTTAATATAGTAAATAGATAAGTAGTGAGGTCTCCAAGATGGAAGATAGTTGTATTTTTAAACCTTCTTTCTCCTTCTTCAGACCTCCATTTTCTGCAGTAAAAATAGTTTAGGATGATTGGATAGAAAATGCCACAGTTCCTGTCTATGTGACAAAGTGATTTACTGGACATTGGTGGAAAAGTAAAAATGTCTGTCGGTTCAAGTTTCTATTGGGTAAATTGTCTTTAAAAGAGCTGTGAAATCTTGATACTGCGTCACTCTCAGCATTTGCTGCTCTTGGTATGTCTAGCGTAACCTTGTAGCTGATAAGATTAAATAAACAACCATCTCAAGAAGAAGGTAGTTAATGCTGCTCTGTCCCATCTGTCTAGTGAATTTCTAGCAAGGACTCTAAAATTCTCTCCCATCAGGAGAGGCTGATTTATGGCACTAAATGTGTCACCTTTTTAGAGTTTTCCTGAAGAAAGGTTACAATTTTCAGTTCAAAGCAAACTGTTGCACAGGAAGTAAAGAGTACAAGGCCTCCCATGATATTCCTTTTTTCGTTTTTTGACTGCAAGTCAATGGTTTCTTTTTGGCCAACACTGCAAGAACATAGCCAAAACCCTTTCAGAGAGGGAAAAATTATACCAAGCCTAAGTTTAGAAATGAAAGGAAAGCCAAAACCATTAGTAGATCACAAAGAAGGAGTTCTTCAAGAGACCTGTGCCCAAGTAACACACAGTAGGAGTCAAGAAAACAAATCACAAGCTCATTTTAAAGGGCTTCAGGTTCTAGACACACAGCAAAAAAAATGTTTCAAGGCTTCCAAAGAAAACTTAGAAAGACCAAAAATGAAGGGGTGTGATTTTGACTCTGTTTAATGATCAAAGCTCATGAAACTTATTATTCTACTCCTTTTCTGATGAAATCAACCCGTTTTACTGGGGAGAAAAAAATAAAAAGTTTATGTCTTTGTAAAAAAAGATCCAGTTGGCGACATTTTAAATAAACTGTTGTTTTAGTATTTCTTAGAGAAGACTGACTGTAAATACCACTTTAACCTTTTCCCTATTTTTTTGTGTGTTCTTCATATTCTCTGTGTTTCCCCCCACTCATATAGAGCAGTTTCCTTTTCAGCTAACTTCTTCCTGGTCAGCACACAGAAACGAAACTCCCAAGAGGAGTTCAAAATGTCAAGGATATAAGCAAAAGCAGAATTTCTTCTTTTATCTGAGAGCTACATTTTCCTACAGATTTTTTTATTTCCTTGCTTATCTCTTTCAAAAAAACATAGTGTCTTTATGCAGAAACATCTGGTTTTGAAGTACTTTGATACAATCAGAACTATAGCTGGTATTGCCATAAATGGATTAATAAAATAAAAAAACTATTGTGATCTGAAAAAAAAACCCACACACAAAGCAGTAGCAAGTAGGTAGTTTTAAAAATATACAATTACATTTTATTAATAAGTGCAATTTACTTTATCTTTGACCAGAGTGGTATTTGCAATTGTGTAAAGCCTTTTACCTGAAGATTTCAATACACCAATTATAATCTCTACTTTGACATTGAAGTCAGAAAGGCAAAATGGCAAAGCATATCAGCAGCACAGATGAAAATAGAAGCCAGACTTCCTTAGTCACTGTCACTTGATATCACTCAATGCCAACTCTGTCATTTTTACAAGACTCTTCAAAGCTACACCAGAGTTTCTGGATTAACTTGAATTTTGCTAGTTTTTGAAAAGTATTCAAGGCTAAATCCCTTCAGACCCGGACAGTCAAATTAATATGCGGTATTGGCTTTGCTCATTCTAAAACTAGTGAAGGACCCCCAGCATGGTCTAGCAATCCTATGGGTATTGCTGTACATCCTGTTCTGAAAATCCTGTCATTGTGGAAGAAATGTTCGACCTGGATAGATTCAGTTTAAAGTGATTCTGCTCCCATGCTTCAACACCTCACCATCATTTTTGGCTGGAGATCTCTCCAGCCAACTATACCAACCCTGAGAAGCAGCAGCAAACTGGTTCTACATCCTCATACAGCAACCAGGTTTTCACATAATATTAAACAGCAGGTGTTTTCTGAAGAGAAACCCAGCTCTCTGAACAGAAACACCTGTGCTGATCCAAACACTATGAGGAAAGACATAGAGAGGCAGCACCATTCAACCAGAGACAAAAACCCCTTATTGCAGGGCCATGCTCGTGCCTCAGATCTCGTGTTTTCTTTGTGAAGCTGTCACCAGATAAGGTCACCTCATGGACAGGATGAGAAGACAGGAGAACAATGAATAGCACAAGCAGTAAAAGAACAAGTGGGAAGAAAATGTATTTTATTCTTCACCCTAATGACTGAAAAAATCTCTTAATGACTTCATGTCATTAACAGAGGCAATCAAAATTCCAGTGTCCATAAATTAACTTATTCACAACAAAAATTGTTTTTATCAAACAAATAAATATTTTAATTCACTTAAAATTCTAACTCCCTTCCCGACTGAAAATTTGCAAGTGAATCTGTTACTGCTGTCTTCTAATCCTCTCAACAAGTATGTTCCAACAGTTTGGGCTGCTTCTATCAAGCCTTTTTTAATCATTAAAATTATTGGATTTGGATTACATACTCTTGGATTTGGCTGTTACAAATGTAGGAGCATACACTTTTTTTCCCTCCTGTGAAAAATTTCAGACTTAATTCAAGAAACTTTACCAAAAGTTTGGTTTATATTGCTACATAAGATGAAATTCACCCTAATATTTTTGTTTTCTCACGTCTCCTAACTAAACTACATTCAGCATGCATAGCAATGGGGAAGATTCCTGTAGGCTGAGACAACCAAAACACAAGATTTTGGTGCATATAGCTCTTCTTTTGATCCAGAGCGACTTTCATTTATGTATTAATTTTGTAATATTAATCCCTGATACAGCAGCAACAGTGACAGTGGAATTAAATTTTGTGAGTGGAAAATGATCCTCTGGTTTGAAAATGAATGTCTAATCTTCACCTAAACACTTTTTAAATGTAACTTCACTTACAGTGTCTCAAAATTTAACTTGCTGTTGGAGACCATTATCCATTCAGTGATCAATTCCACTTGCATCACTCCTCATTTGTGTCAAATAGAATTGACATCAGCCAATCAGTCAGCTGGAGGCTGAATTGTCTTTTATTGTTATTTACTGCTGATTATTTCTTAAAACATCAATAAATAGATAACTATTTTAGTTACAGAAGTGCTGCCAAGGTGGAATATGCAATAAGATTCCATTCTCCTCAATAATCTAGTTTGGGGAAGAAAAAAACTAGATTTAAGAAATTAGAAGACAAATTACTATTGCATAAGTATCTATCAAAAAGGTGACAATAAGCCTTTGAGAAAAGCAAGATGAAAACATTTCAAATAAAATTATCACAGAGAATATAATAATCTGCCTTAACATATGCTCTAACATTTCTTGTGAAAATTATTTCTTTGGTTAGGATTATTTCTTTTAACCCTGTCGCTGTGGGGAACTGCAAGGAGTTCTTTTAAAAATAGATGGTCTGGAATGAAATTAAGTCAACCCAGACAAACATTGTGTCTGAGAACCACTCACTGGTAACAAAAAAAATATGAAATAAAAAGGAGTTACCCTACTAAAGAGGGCTAGAAAAGACAGAGCAGGAGGAAGGGAAATGGAAAAGGAATAGGGAGAGAGAGAGAGGGAGACAAAGTGCTGTTGCCGTCCATGCCCCAGGGGCAGGGGCTGTGCCCGCTGCCTGCCGGGGACATAAAGAGAGAGGGGAGCCCGAGAGAAGCAGCGGGCATTGCCCGCAGAAGGCCGGGGAGATAAAGAGAGAGGGCAGGCAGAGAGAAGCAGCGGGCATTGCCCGCAGAAGGCCGGGGAGATAAAGAGAGAGGGCAGGCAGAGAGAAGCAGCGGCATTGCCCGCAGAAGGCCGGGGAGATAAAGAGAGAGGGCAGGCAGAGAGAAGCAGCAGGCATTGCCCGCAGAAGGCCGGGGAGATAAAGAGAGAGGGCAGGCAGAGAGAAGCAGCGGGCATTGCCCGCAGAAGGCCGGGCAGATAAAGAGAGAGGGCAGGCAGAGAGAAGCAGCGGGCATTGCCCGCAGAAGGCCGGGCAGATAAAGAGAGAGGGCAGGCAGAGAGAAGCAGCGGGCATTGCCCGCAGAAGGCCGGGGAGATAAAGAGAGAGGGCAGGCAGAGAGAAGCAGCGGGCATTGCCCGCAGAAGGCCGGGCAGTGCCGTCCATGCCCCAGGGGCAGGGGCTGTGCCCGCTGCCTGCCGGGGAGCCCGCGCAGCTCCCACAGAGGCGCGGCCCCACAGGCGCAGCTCCCACAGAGGCCGGACACGAGGTGAGGGGCTGGGCGCTCCGGCAGCAGCCGCAGAGCCCTGGGCAGGGGCACGATGGATGAGGATCGCAGTAGCGGCCGGGATCGGAGCAGCAGGGCTGGACACAGGTCGCTCAGGGAGGGACACGGGGATGAAGCAGGAGGGTGGTGGTCAGGGAAAAAGGGGAGCAGGACAGGGGTGAAGGCGAGCAAGCACCAGCGAGGGCAGGAGAGCCAAAAGGCAGGCTGGGGCCAGGGCAAAAGGGACGAAAAAAGAGCTAGGGCCAGATCAAAGGAGCGAGCGAGACAGCAAGCCTCAGCAGGCTGGAGCCAAAGCAAAATGACAATACCCAAATCCCCCAAAGCTTGTGGTGCAGTTACCTTTTATGCCCCCGACTCCTCCCAAGGTCTACCTGCTGACAGGAGACCATTGGCCCAGTCCAACTTCCCACTGCAGTCCATTGGTAGGGACCTTTCACCATCTGATGAAAGGACAGGTGTCCTGATGTAACAGGACAGTGTCTCCTGCCTGTCCCATGTGAAGTGTTACCAGGGAAAGTCCCCCCAGAGACAAGGTGTGCTAGTTTGAAAACAAACCAGTGGGAGGCACTAAGTCAGAATAACAATTTAATGGGGAAATTTAAAAAAAAAAAAAAAGTAAAGGTAGACAAACACTGGTTTAAACTGACAGAGTCAGGATACAACCTGATACCCCGTTAGTCAGGGTGGCAGTAGCAGTCCCATACGATGGTGGCTGCAGTCCTCCTGAAGAGATGGCTTCTGCCAAAGCGGTGATCCAGTAGAAGGGTCTGCTCTTCCTCAGAAGCTCCAGTGGTGGCTCTGTAGCTCCTGTCCCCTGGGAATCCAGTGAAAAGGATGTCCTGGGTATTCGGAAACACAGATTTTATCTAGGATGGAATGCCTGGTTCCTCCCTCTGGGCAGGGCCTCTCACAGTGGGATGATGAGCCATGAGGCCGGGTGTTGATGGGCTCATTAACAGAAGATAGTCCGGAGGGAGTTATCTCTGAGTCATGCAGGGCATTGATGGGCCACTAACAGAAATATCATCTGGAGGGAGGAGGCAAGGAAACACTGCCCCACCTTGTTTCAAGAGCTCATGAGGATGGTAATAGAATACACTGCAACCCAGGACACAAGGCTAGCTGCCTCGTGCACGTGGCATATGGACACCCCTCCTCCACATGCTTCTGACAACCAGTGTTGAGACAAATCAAAACTAAATTGGCTCCTCACGAACCCATTAACTATTTTTTACAGAATTCATAGTTTTGTGTATGTTGCGAATCAGTGTGCATTAAAAATCATGAGCTTTTTAGCCCGCAGAAGTTCCTGTGAGCAGACAGTGTTTCTGATAAGTTCAAGAGGAGCTCTGCCCAGCTGCTGTTCATCAAGACTGAGGCCTAAACAAGCATTTCTAATATTGCAGTGCAGCCCAGGGACGGCAGATGTGCAGAGTATGCACCACCAAAATGCAATTTTTAATGAAAGAGAAAATAGCTTCAAGATGCAGAAACTCAGGAACTAATTTTCTTCCATTTGTCTAACTATTACGTGCTTTTAAGTGCCAGAAACTATTTATGTTAACTTAATATCTGGAATTGTGGTGATATTCCCTCATTCCAAACACAGAAAGACACTATCCAGTCTAATTTTGTATTATGGGCTAGTTCCATAACTGAACAAATTGAAAATTGTTTGTTTTGTGTACAGCTAGTTAGAAAGAGGAATTATCTGATATTATTTGATTATTTCTGTGTATTACTTTGATTTTCCTATGCATTCAGTGTCTCTTCATTGTTGAGTTCTGAGCATGTGAATGTGAGAGCCATCAGTTAATTTGCTCTTTGTCTATGCATTATTATTTTGTGTAAGGGTTAGAAGCCATGTGCTGTGAGGAGCAACTGAGAACTCTCTGTTGTCTAATTCTGAGAAAAGAAGGTTGAGAGGTGTCTTCATTGCTCTCTGCTAGCTTCTTGAAAGGGGGAAGTGGAGAGGGAAGTGCTGAACCCTTTTCTCTGACACCCAGTGATAAGATATGTAGGAATGGCACAGAGCTGCATCGGGGGAGGTGAAGTCTTACATTAAGAAGCATTTCTTTACTGAGAGGGTTTATGGATCTAAAAAACAGCACCTAAACTTTCAAAGTAATCAGCATGGAAATGCCTGCTCAGCTGCTGCCTGAGTCTAGTGACAGATCAATGTTAGACAGTGGTGGTCACTGTCTTTTAAGGAGTCCTTCCCTGGACCTAAATAGAAGCATATGAGTTTATTCAGTGTAGAGCAGTAGTAAGAATGTGTTCTGTACCCACATCCAGTCAACAGGCAGAGCAACTCGACATTTACTCCCAGCAGACTCCACAGAACAGTTCATTTTAACCCAAATCTGTTGTGGTGGTTGAGGCCACTGCAGGAGTGACCAAGGAGCCATACAGCCCCAAGATGGTTGAAGTTCATTGATGGGCTGGCACCGAGGTCTGAGAATGCCCCCTTGGTTACAGCAAGATCCCACAACTCCTTGCTCCTCTGTGTAGATTATTGTGCTTTGGTTGGCCTGCTGGCCTACCACCCCTTTTACCCCTTGTAAGTCCTGTGTCCTAGAAAGTTCTCTCTTGTTTGGTACCCCATTGGTTCTTGGTTCCCTTATTCCGCCCCTCGCTTTCCCCATTGGTTACTGTTCAGTCACCCCATGTTCTCTCCACTCCTTGGCCCTCAGATGATTGGACCTGATGTTTTGCCCACCCCTCATTCTGCCCCCATATGAAACCCTGGACCCCTCAATGTTCTTGGTCCTTTGTCCCAGGATCCCTCACTGTGAATAAACTCCTCAGAACTCCATACAAAGGACTTCTCCCACCTCTTCATCTCCGGCAATGCTGAAGGAACTATCCTGTTTTGTGTGTGTGGGTGTGTGTGTGTGTGTGTGGCTGCGTGCTCCCACCTGTACTGTGTGTCTCGGTGTGTTCTGTGTGCTTGGATTGATTGGATCCCCCGTGGACGCTTTCAGGAAGGACCTGGCACTCATTCCATCCACCGCATCACCACATCACAAATCTATGCAAGCAAACTGCAGAAGATTCATAGTTGCCACTTTGGTGTTTAAAAAGAGTAACAAAAGAAAACTAACTTACCTTGTACTTTTTATACCTTTTCCTCACATGGAGACCTAGTTATTAAGCTAGTGAATCTGTGTTGCCATCTTTTTAAATGAAGAAGTAATGGTTTATTTTAAGCACAATAGCCCAACCTATATGTTCTCCAATCTGAGAGGGAAGACAGAAACAGTCTATCAATAAAAGTTCTTCAGTATGGCCCTTGATTGGACTTGATCTATGAGTGGCATCATTCTTTACAGTGTATCTTTTACACTCCTTTCCAGAGATGTCATGAGCCTACAAAGAGTTGTAAAACTACTGGAAGTTTGGGTAATATTTGTAAAGAAGGAAGAGAGATAAATTTTTATTTAACATGTGCTTTTAACACTTGCAGCAATTCTGACCCAGAAAGGAAAAGATTTGTTAATCCCTGTGGTAATCATAACAGTTCATTTATAAGAACATAAACTCCTCTAAACGTAACACAGAAGCACTTTAAATTCCCAATTATGTGTTGTGGTTATGTAAATCTCAGAATATTTTCGTAGCTTGTCAGAAACCACTGAGGATGCGAAAAAATGATATCTGCAGTCCAGGTGCCCCCACACTCCTATGTATTGCAGATACAGATTTTCTGCTTGAATATTATTTCTGACTGCCCCTTGATCTTCATAGCAAGCACCATGAAACTTACATGCAATGACAACGCAACTATTTGTTCTCCTTCACATGAATCCTAGACTTGTATTTTAAAGCAAAGTCTGTCAACACAACCTATGCATGATGCTTCCAGAATGAAAGCAATGTTGGGCTAACAACATAAGGATGACATGGAGATTTATTCCACTTGCAGCCTTTTCCAACTATCTGAAACCAGTCAGAATAATTTTAAATCAATAATGATTTGTGAGAGAGTTTAACATTACTCCAAACAAGGCAATCTTGCTACAGTAGTATATAAATCCTGTTTAATTTTATCAGACAAGAGGCAGTCCATTAAAAAGAATGAAAGGTGAAAAATTTATTAAAATGTCCCTTTGAAAGACAACATACTCTTTTTTTTTTTTTTTCCTGGCTTTTCATGCAGCTTTTTCACAGATTCAATATCTTTTTCTCATTAGAAAAGAGAGTGTTCATACAATTCTTTTTGGGTAAAATTTTATTGCAAATATAGGCCAAATTCTCAGAATAAAGCTTACAATTACATTCTTCAAAAGTCATACCCATGTGGTTCATGATGAAGAAGATACAGAATTAGTGAATTTGTGAATTAGTGTCAAAAAAACCTAGTCCAACTGTGTTGGTTAGGTCTTTTTGTAGCATTCAGTTGAGCAGTTTTCATACTACACATTAAGTTTAAAGTTGGCCTGAACAGTATTTTGCAAGTCTGTGCTCCCCTCTTTCACCCTAAAAAGAAATATTGGACCTACTACTGGATTTCTTCCTACTTATTTTCCCTTTTGACTTATTTTTACCAAAGAATAATGGTTTACTGCATAGGTGAACTAGACAGAGAAGTAGTTTTTGTCAGCCTGTGAGAGATGAGGTGATATTTTGCTGAAGCCAAAAGGTTATTGTTATAGATGGTTTGACTTTTGGAGGCCAGTTATGTTACAATGTTCATGATCTTACTGAGTTATGTTGGGGCTGAGCTTGGTTAATTGGTTAATTGATTAATTACACCTATTCCGCGCAATGTACAGGTGTAATATCTCTGTAAGATCACTAGATGGCAATAAGAGATATGGGACATATAATGAGAACTTTCTAGACAGTCTCCACAGGGACCATGACATCACCCCAAGTGTGGATTGGTGGATTCAAGGAACCAATGAGATGGGACAATGGATGAATGATTGGTCAGGAATGCATGTTGGACAGGAGCCAAGCAGGAATCCCCTAGACGAGCCAATGAAGTAGCGGATTGAAAAAGGGACCAATCCAGGTTGAGGAGAGAGTACAAGAACTCTGCTGGCGCTTTGCAGCAGGTCCTCCCTTTGTGATAGTGAGAGTGAGCCTGTCAGGGGAGCGCCCAGCGTAGCGTGTGCTGTTTTCGCTCTGACTTCTTGTTTAGTTTTGGGTTACTCCCAAGTTGTAGTTTTCTGCCACCATTAATAAACCAATTAAAATTGGCAACGGCGTCAGACTGTTATTTGTGACAGTTATAAAGTTAAAGAATGGAAGTTGTCAGTTCCATGGGTGGTTGTTTGTGGTTTGGATTTGTTCCCATTGGTTTGTTGGGTGTTGCTGTGAGCTGGGAGAGGGGTGGGGTTGAAGACCTGACTAAAAAGGAAGTAGGATGAGAGGGGAGGGGACAGAAAAGTAGGCGGTCAGGAGAGAATGTAAGTTCCTGAGTACCCAGCCTGTGGGGAAGGGGACAGGGACTGCCGTGGCTGGGAAAGGGTATAAACTGTAGCCATTTTGTTGGAGGGTGTGTGTCTCCAGCTCTCACACACCTGGCTCAGCTGAATCGTTACTAATAAACAATATAGTTTTCTTTTTCTTCAATGGCTTTGTCCCCATGTAATTGTATCTAAAATGTTAGTTCATTTCTAACAAACCCTTACTGAAATTATGGGAGGATTACCACTAAACTGAAGAAAGGATTTAGCCCTCAATAAATTAGGCCAAGCCGTACCAAAGTCTTAATCACTTGTGCCACAGAAAGGAATCCAATGCAGGAGTTTAAAATGTTTCAGAACAGTATTAAAAGCACCTAAACTATTACTCCCTTGAAACCCTACCATATGAACTTTAATCACCATCTGGTTCCTAAGTCCAAAATGTAGGCCTAGAAATCAGAAAACAATATTCTTCAAAAGATGTAATGATGATAGAGATTCTACTGACAGTGCCCATCTTTTGTTCAATACCATGAAGAAAACAGGAAGTTAAAACCTATCTTTGAGTCGCTCCTTCAGCAGAAAGGAATTAAACCTGTGTTTCTCAGTGAATTGTAATACCTGAAAGCAGCTTTAAGGAAAAACATACCTTACTGCTGCTTTTGGGATTGGGCAAAAGCCAGTGCAAAATTCTCTCTGCAACATTCACTAATTCTTGTGGTTATATCTATTTCAGAAATCAGAGTGATGCAGATAGAGCTAAGTCCTCAGATCAGAACACACTGTGAGTTAAAGTTGCACATACCTTTTTGTAGGTAAAAAACCTTCCCTTTGTTGTATACTTTACTTCTTCAAATTGCTGTTAGTGTGTGTGTCTTAGACCACTGTTTCGTGCTTTTTAGAAAATTGCTATTTCAAGCCACAATCTCTCCTTTTTTGTCCCTTCCTCACCAGAAGGGGCAGGGAAAGAGGCGTGGCTTATTTGGAGTTTAATTCCCTGATGCTCTTAAAACAAGCACAGTGCATCATATTCTGATCACCCATGCAAGGCTATCCTGCTTAAAGGGGAGTGAAGAGTCAGGCCTGATACTGTCTCTTAAAAGATTGACCTAAATGCCTTCTTTGGATTAAATACTTTGTAAGTTTCATCCATTTCAATTAGGCTACTGTACTACTGCTCTGAAAGCAGGATGTTATTTTTGTTAATTTCTTTTTTTTTTTTTTTTTTTAAATAAGGACACATGGACATTTTTTACTCAGGAGATAGGATAAACATTTCTACAACAGCCCAGAGAGGAGTGTCCAATTTCCAGAGAGTGGAAGGGGTTTGGGCATATTTGTAGCATTCCCTGAGGTCATTCTAGGCAGTGCCGTGCTGATCATACAAGAAATTACACATCCCATTCTAGGTAGCTTCTTTTTTTTTTTTGAGTAGGTAGCCTAATTAAAAACTATAGTTTTTAGTCTGAATTCTGGTGCTTTAAAACAAAGAATTGCATTGCTCAGCCTTGGCAAAGGATTTATCTTCATAGACTTTACGCTCATTTGCATTACAGCTGAAAACTCTTTCAGAAGAGACATGCAACAGCAAAAAAGTATTCATTTCTAAGAGTTTGTCAGGAAGGGAGACACAAATATCTCAGACAACTGAAGCAGGATGGAACCTGACATGATTTTGAAGTTTTCAGACAGAGAATAAAACTTAATTTTAAGTCTTGAGAAAATGTACTAGTAAATGAGCATTTTTATTTAGTTGCTTTCTTCACCTCTCCTTGGTAAGCTTTTTTATGCCTCTATGAGGCATGGCAGCTGTATAGTACACCAAGCTGGATAACCATCTAAAAAGTAAGGGCTTAAACTTAAAAAATATTTAATAATTAAAAATTATAACTAAGGTACTTTGATTAGAAAAAGTTCCTCTAAATTTTCTCAGTTGCCACCTATTAGAGTCAACATTTTCAAAGGATAATGATCTGTTCTGGTTTTGGCTGGGGTAGAGTTAATTTTCTAACAGCTAAATTAAGCTACATTTTTGATTTGTGCTGAAAACAGTGTTGGCAATTCAGGGATGTTTTAATTACTTCTGAGTATCTCTCACACAGCATCAAGGCCTTTTCTGCTTCTCAGCTCACCACACCAGTGAGTAGGCTGGGTGTATGCAGGGAGATGAGAGGGGATGCAGCCAGGACAGCTGACCCCAACTGACCACAAGCATATCTCAAACCATGTGCTGTCATGCTCAGCACATAAAGATGAGGGAAAGAGGGAAGAGGGGAACATTCAGAGGGATTTCATTTGTACCAAGTCGCTGTTACCTGTGATGGGGCCCCTCCTCTCATGGAGATGACTGAACACCTGCATGCCCATGGGTAAGAAGTGAGTGAATTCCTTGTTTTGGTTTGATTGTGTGTGCATGGCTTTTGCTTCCCTTATTAAACTGTCTTTGTCTCAATGGATAAATTTTCTCACTTTCACTCCTCCACCTCTCTCCCCGATTTAAGGGATGTGAGCAAGTGGGTGTGTGAGACATAGTTGTGGGCTGTACTTAAGCCATGACATTGTCTTCAGATGAAACCAAGATACTTGTTTTCATAGGAGAATTTTGTTTTCCTGACAGAATTATTTTCCTTTGAATTAATTTTCATACACAGAATTATTACTACTATAGATAATTAATACACCCTGAGATTTTTACTGAACTGTCTAATCACATACCACATTAAGGCTAGGTGAAGAACATAAACACATTTAAAGTAATAGAGAACTCACTGCCTGTTACTTGACATCTTAGTTTACGCAGGTGTAAGACTACATACGTGAACCTAAGCAAAGCGAATGTAAAGTATACATGAAGCACTGTCAATGCCTTCAGCTTGCATTACTGAAACATTCTTCATCTCTTTTTTAATCAGATGGCACAAGGTGCTATGGAAATCTAAACCCAGATTTTTAATACTTCTGTAAGAACTTATGAGATGATTATGGAAATTAAAGAGATGGTTTAAGGTTTATGAATTTACTTTTGTATCATTAGCCAATACTTCCTTCAAGGTTGCTGTTCCATCTTTTTCACACCATATCATTCTGTCACAAGCAAGGACAGCTATGCTCAGTGACTTGCATAAGGCTGGAATCAAAAAAGACCATCAAAGCAAAGCAGTGTCTGAAAACTGAGCTGCCAAATGGCAAGTGACTTGCTTTTCAAAGAGACAATACAGGAATGTGGTTCAATCTTGGGCATAGGTACACTTTATGTAGCAATGTGCAGTGGGGAACAAGTGGCAGCTGAGATCTGGATTTGTACAAAGACTCCTGGGATATCTGCAACCAAAAATATATGTTTACCAAAGTAGCTGCAAAACTCCCTTACAGATCAGTGGTCAGGACAAACATCCTCTCCCTTCCATATCTTTGTCCAGTGAGGTTCATGAATAGAATCCTTCCACAGAGAATCTTGCTTGGACCTCAGCTGCAAAACAAATTAGTTCACAGCTACCCATTGGGCTGGCATGTCATGTAAAACCTGAGAAAGGACGAGTGTAATCAGGGTGACAGGCAAAAGTCATTGTGTCTATAGCCACTTATTTCCATCACCACCCCTTCCAGTTTACTCAGCTGGGAGAATGAGGACATGCTCACAGCTCTCTGTTTATGTGGCTGTTCACAGGAGCTTGACGACAACAAATATTCATGTTGAAGTTTCTTAAGCTGTAGCAGACGTTTCCTGTGTCACATCCCAAATATTTTAGCATTTGAGGGGATTTAGAACTTGTTAAAAATACTAAAGCTTCATGAATGCTCTGCTGTCTGAGCACACCAAGACAGAGCTAGAACATCATTAAAAGCCTTGCTCTGTCAAGAGCTCCCACACTGCCAAGGTTTTCTCCCTTAGCTCTGCATCAAGGGCACGACTAAACCTATAAGCACTGATTGTATTATTCAAGCTTTATGCTTGAACTATAGAAGGAAGGAAGTAGTGTGTTTTTATTTATCATGAGCATTTTGTTTTTATTCTAGCCAGTGCTTTTGGCACAGTTCTTAAACGGTTAATTTCTGTTTTGTTCTGTACTCCTCAAAATAGTCAGTTCTCATTTTCAAGGAGACTGATCCCTGTCATCCCATCAGGGCCTTCCTCTTATCCACCCACAAGCAGCAGAGAGGGGAAAACCCTTGTGGTCTTCTGGGTGCTTACAGAGAGAATATTCAAATGAAATGAGAGGTGAGTGCTTGTTTTAGCCAGAGGTAAGTCTTGGAGAAAAGACATACACACCCTCCAAACTGATAAAAGAAAAGCAGAGCACAGTTTTTCTGGGATAGGAGTAAGCCTTCAGTAGTGCCTGAAGGAGTTACACATAGGAGAAAATCTAGTGCCTTCTATGCAATACAGGAAAGACCGATGTTAGACCAAGGTTGGAAAACTACCTTAATGTGAACTGCACAGAGTGGACAGAAAAGCTAGCCACAATTATGTAGCCTGCAGCACCAAAGTAAACTTTATTTAAAAATAAAGCAATCTCTTCCATTCACTTTTATTTTAGAGCTCTCGTCCATTTCAAAGTACTTATTGGATAAATGCTACAATAGCAATGAAAATATCAATGCAGAACAGGATTTGCCAATGTGATTTTGTACCAGGATAAATCTCTGTGGTTTGTTGAACTGTCCCTGCGAAGAAAAAAAAATAGTTTAAACTGGGAGTGGACATAAATTATTGATCTAGGTAAATCCTGCAGTGTTGAATGTTGTCAGGTCTGCATCAGATTACAATTTTGAATTCCTGTGTCTTTGCTAAGCAGATATGTCCTCCATAAAACTGGTTTTAGGTTGACTTTTCTACTGAAGTAGAAGATGCCTAATTGGATTCTTCTCCCCCTAAATTTATTAACAAGAGTCTGGTTTGCCCTGATATTAGTGGGAGAGTGGGTCAAAAAAGTTTTATTTATTAGATTTACTTTATTCCATTTTTAAAAATAATAATCAGGCAACAGAAGCCAGAGACTTGGCAATCTTACTGGTTCACAAGCATTTTATTCAGCAAAATTGATAAAACAAGAGGGTTTCCATTGCTACATCTTCAAATGGACTGACATTTGGCAGCAAACAACCTTTCTAAAGTTCAGGCACTGCATGAAAAAGAGGATTATAAAGGGCATCATTAGAATTGAGAAGGAAAACTGTTACTCAGAATTTAAATTACTGAGCTACATGAGTGGCAGTAAGAAAAGAGAGACACAAATTAGTACTACTGAAAGTTCCTAAGTATCTATTCAGCAGCCTTGAAAAGTGATTTGTGTTTTTATACTGTCATAAAATTGGAAACATTCAAATAAATTCCTCATTCTTTTGCTACCTCCTCAAAATTTCACTTCCAAAAAATTTTCTCAGTACAAAATTGTGGATGTCAAAGGTTCTCCTTATTAGTCTGATTACACCCCCATTAGCACTTTTTGGCACTTTTTTCCTTGCTGTGTGCATGTGTAATTTGTCAAAAGCATTCTCACAATTTACAAATTAAACTAACAAACAGCAAGGCACCTTCCACAAATTTTTTTTTTTTTTTATAATTATCCCATAGAGACTGTGGGTACTGAATGCTGTATTTACTCCAAAAATCACTTAGGGCATTGCATTATTTAATATGGTAGCTTTACAGTACACATAAAATGATAGTGACATGGTCATCACTACAAGAAAGGAAAGCCCACGTGTTACAGACACAGTGAGTTCTATAGATGCTATTGAACATGGACAGGACTTTAATCTAAATATTAGAAGTGAATAACATGTATCTTCCTTCCTATATCCATGGTAAATAATGTTTTTAAAAAGGTTACATTATCATATCTCTCTTAAGTCCTAACTGAAGGAAAATGTGGGGATACTGTGAAGATGAAATTGTGGTTTTCATTTACTGTAGTATCAAAGATAGGAGGTAGAGTACAAAACATTCTTTTAAACCCGGGTTTTATTTCTCCTGTCTCCTATAGTCTAAGTCATGCTTTAAACAAAGCAAAACAAAACCACAGTCCAAAAGCCTCAACAAACCAAGTGCAGCTCATCTTTGAGCCCAAGTTGCATTTAACATGGTAACATGGTATTGCTGTATGGATTTCAGCAGTATTCAGCTATCACATCTACTCACATGAACTGATAAATCCATAATGGATGAAAGACAGCAACAGATTTATGAGTTTATCGGAGTGGAATGGATCCACTGGAAATGCACTTACTAAAAATCTGCAATTTTTCACAAGGACTTGCTTGCCTTAATATATGTAGGAATAAGTCTGATTTCACTCAGAATTAATAGCATTTTAAAATTGAATTGAGTTTCACCTGCTGCCTCCAGGAGGTTTGCTGACATTTTTAGTGTACCATTTAAGCCTATAGGGGAAAAAAAAAAAAAAAAAATTTCCCATATTTTGCACAATTAATGTATTTGATTCGGTCAAAATAATTAAATTTAGAAAAATGCCAGTTTGGTATAATTTGGACCAAACTATTCACTTTCATATATGAATAACCACTATCATTACTATAGCTGAAGAAATCTGAGTAACATGTCGATTAAGAGGTAAATTTCTTAAATTTTTCACTTTGACAAACTTCTTCACTCCCTCCTTTGTTGCCTACCCACATTGCAACTGAGTGTAATATGAGGCTATTACACTAAACACATACCCAAGATGACAATATAATAGACATACTCCCACCTCCAAGAGAGAGAAATATATCTAGTTATAGAATTGCAGCTTCCACCTGGACCACACTACTGGCTGATCTTGTAAAACTGCATGTAACATGACATACTTACAATAATTATAGAACAGTAGCAAAATTTTTTTTTCTGTGGAAGAGAATAAATGCTTCAATTTTTATGCATAATGTCACACTTGTGCTGAAAAAAATAAAGAAAAGTTATGCTTTTCTTCCTATTTTCATATAATTCAGTCCTAACTTTCTCAATATTGCTGTAGCAACGTCTTCAGTTTTAAAAAAACAAAACTAAAAAACAAACAAAAAACAAAAACAAAACCACAGATAAAAACAAGGGCAAGTTTGAAGGGAAGGCTGATCTGAGATTGAAGTCCTGTGTATACTCTGGTACTCAAAACCAGAGCAAAAATATAATAATTTTTGAAACAACACATACAACATATGTTTAAGCGATAGCTTCTCATTCCCATAATATTTTAAGTCTATGTTTATATTGCAACAAAGATACGATTTTAAGTAAAGCAGTGGCATTAAGCAGAGCTCCTTTGCCATTTTCTTCCTGCACACTGTAAGTAGACCACAGCCAGTTAAAAAATTAAGTTTGACATCCACAGTCAGGGTATGTATTCTGTACTTAATTATTTTCTTTATAAGATGCTGTGCTGACCTTTCAGCTGTCTGACTTGTCACTTCCAGAGAGTAATTTTTCCCAAAGGAGGTCCAGGAAGGAAAAAAGGAGACATAGAACCAGTGGAAGATAAACATAGAATAATCACCCTTGCTATTAACTCAAAATGTAATTTATACTGAAGAAATAAGACAACAAAAGAAATGGGGGAGGCAAAAATAATCCATAACAAACCAGGGGGGTATAACGTCAGTTCATGTTGGCATGGGGGAGAAGATGCCAGGTTCAGATGCTTGGGGTACTAAAATAAGCACTGAAATTGAAAAAACACAGGATAGCATAGAATTGCAAAAGAGAGATTGCATCCACTTAAAGACTAATATAATGGAAAAGGATCTTCATTCATTAGGAGAAGACACTTTCAAACAAAGAGATCAGGTAGTAGTTGGGCTTTATGTTACCTGAGACTGCAAAATTTATAAATCTGGAGGCCAAAATGTCATTCAAATACTCAATGCAGGTGCTTTTAAAACACGAGACTGGAATCTAAATTGCTTTAAATTTCAATGGTTTAAGCATTTTTCAAAGCTAATTGCTGCCTGGAAGAATCTTATTTATTTCAATTTATCTTATCATAGGCTGTGTTTGGTGTGTATAAAACCTTGATTTGCTGAATCACTGGGTGAGATAAATCCATGTTAAAAGTCAATTTCTCTTGGATGGCAACTGTCAGCCAGGGAGAAAAGCTCTTCCAGGCAGAGGGAAATTTTCTTGCATGCAATAAGCAATCCTCAAAGCTGAAAAAGCCTCCACTGACAGATGTTATCTTCTGTCTCTATACCCTAAAGACATCCAGGAGATCCTCCCAGTAGACTCTTCTGAGCTTGAGAGGTATATTCAGCACATGTAAGCATACATGGGGCATATACAGGACAAAACACAGAATCAAAAGATCTCAAAAGCATTATCCAGATTAGCATGAAGATGAGGCAACAGGACAGTAATCCAGTCCCTTCTGTGGGCTGGAATCTGTTTTGTTTACAATGTGAGCTGAATGCTTATAGAGAGCAGAACTGTCATCTTCATTGTCATGAAAAATATTCAGATGTCAGAGTAGTCTTTCATTTTATTTATTTTGGCATGGAGACTTTGGGATCAGGAGGAAAGTTAGATGTATTCTTCTTTCTTTTTTCTTTTATGTATTTTGAGTCTATTTAATTTTACAAATTTTAATATACTAGATGTAATACTCAAAATTTAAAGCAATTTGGTTTAGATTATTGCTATTTCTTTTGAAGTTCTTGTCTCTAACCTGTGTTCTGCTTGATTTAGTAACACATAGACTGTGAATATGCTATTGAAAATTGCCATGTGTTCCTTGACATTCACGCTAAACTGAGAGGAGTTACCTATTTTCTCTGACATGATTTCTCAGTGCAAAAACACAGGTCTGGAGGACACTTCCTAAATTGTAAGATTACGTCTTTTGACATCACAAGCAATCACAATCTACATTGCAGTATAATTATTACCTGTTAAAGAAGTTTGTGTTTCATTCACGCTGCTTTTACCAAAAGATCACTTCAGAGTCTCATTCCCCTGAGGATTATAGAAGTCCCAATCTCAGTTTATTCAGAGCTTATTTATCCCTCCCCGCTGCATTCATAAACATGTTACATCCCTTCTTAGCCTTCGTTTGACTAGTCTAAACAAGCTGTGCCCCTTTTCAGTAGACTCCTTTTCCCCTCATCAAGTGAGATTGAATTCATTTTTCATGTATATAATATTTAAAATTACGTCTCCCCAGTACTTTGTAGAATGGTGAGACGGACCAGTTTGACTTTTATATATGCCTCAATGTGTTACACGAGGTGAAAAATTACTCTAGGAGTTGTACAAGTGATTGAGGGGGAGTCCTGTCCTCAGGAGACTCTGCCTGACAGCCAACCAGGGCAGAGAAATCTTCCTGGGCTGGGCTGCAAGCAGCTCCCCACTTGCCAGTGAGGCAGATACCTGGATGCCCAGGAAAAAATGCCTGCGAAATCAGACTAAGGGAGTTAGCCTTAGAACATAAAAGCAGTGAACTGCGACACAACCACGGGCCATTTTTCTTTGGGTTTCATGGAGGGAGCGGGGGCTCGCCTGGCAGGGCAGCTTGGCCCCCCTCCCCCTTTGCCTTTTTCTCTCTGCGGTCCAACTTCCCTGTCGGCACCTGACCTGTCCTTCCCTGCTCTGATCTTCCCCGGGGCAGCTCCTCGCCGCGACAGCCCGGTGCTCCGGTGTTTCCCCGACGGAGCAGCCGCAGGTACAGGAGCGCACCTGTAGCTACAGCACCCTGTTCCTCAGCGACGGCAGAGACACGCGGCCTGCTGCTGTTTGGAAATCTGGGAAATCCCGCCTAAGCCGCCACAGGAGCGACGCGGACTCCTCGCAGCTCACAGCACACGCTCCGGGCCCGGAGCAGACGCCGACAGAGAGCCCCGGTGTTCTTGTGTCAATGCTGTCCCCGTCTTCCTTTCTCCCTCCATCTCTCTTTCCCCCTCTTTTCTCCCTTTTCTATTCCCCTTCGGTCGGAACGCTTGATCTTCTTTTATCAATAAACAGTTCTCAGATACAATATTGTTACGTTTCCGCTTTATTTTCGTCCGAGAAATCTATCAAAAAGAATCCATCCCAGCTCCCCCTTTTAGAGTGGGATGGGACAAATGGCTTTAGTATTTCTACGTCTTTGTGAGAAATATGTTATCTGAGACGGCTTGGGACTGCATTTGCCATTTTCTTATCAGCACTTCAGTCATTCTGCATTTAATTAATGTAGCTATGATTTCCTGTCTGACATTTTTAACGGATAAACTTCCAGCTTCTGGAATAATTTTTTATTAGTCACAAAGAATGGAACTTCGCATTTTGTACTGCTTAATTTAATCTCCTTTCTACCTCTGTTATCCACAGGCTGCTTAAGGTCTTTCTATATCATTCCAGTCGTCCTCCAAAAAATTCAATCTCTCTCCTCCTTCATAAAGATTCACTAGGACACTTTCACTTGCTGTTTGTGAAAATGTAAATGAAACCAGTGTCATGATCAGCTTCTTTATAAACACAAATAACTCCAGTCCAAACCTGCTTCTGTTGTGGAGGCTAAGTTTAGCTTAGCAGCAGCAGCTTTCTCTAGGAGCTGTGCTGGGGCTCCTTAGGGCAGGCAGCCATTCTGCCCTCCCGTAGTCCACTCTGGACTGCCCCACAGCCTTGCTCCTTTAGCTGCCAGCCTCACAGCACAGTGGTGGTGAAGGAGGTAGAGAAGGGACTCTCATGGCGGCCCCTCATGGCTTTTTTGAAGCATCTTGTCCAGCCATTTCCCAGGGGCAGAGAGACCACGAGACCAGGGAGCAGGGGCTTTTTCCCGGGACTCAGGGGCGGTACAAGGGCGGCGTTGGGGTACAGGAACCAAGAGGAAGAGCCCGAGGAAGTGGACAGGGCTAGGGACAAGGGAAAGGTGGGGGAACAATGTAAACTGAACCCCACATGCTTCTTACTAGGTTTTTACCTACTGGCCAATTCTTCATTACTTACACAGCATTTACTAATAAATTTCCTAAGTGATGTCGTAGTAAACACTTGCCCAACTAACAGACTGGAATAATTTCATGTTTTTAACCTAAAAGATAGGTTATCACTACATTTTGCAATCTATGAAAAATACAGACTGTACTTTACCACATTTTTATCTATACTTATTTAATTAGAAATTGTTTCCTTATTTGTGTTCAGTTCAAAGTAATGAGATTGTAGTTTCCAGATGAACAATAAAATAATGCAAGCTTTTGTGTACTTTCAATTAAATTCAGAGACAATTTTTTCTCATTGATTTGAGGAGGGTCAGTCCTGAGTCCTAAGTTCCCTCTTTCTTTTTGAATTCTGTCAAATTTCATTTTCACATGTATCAGTCTCATTCTTACTCAATGCTATTTTTATCAGTAACATGCTAGTTTTAATAATAATCCTAGAATTCTAGTCTGGATATCAGGCAGCTGAGTATTTCCTTGTTACATAATTATTACCATGGTGTTCTCTTGTGACAAACTGGTTTTTCTAAACACCTGGTTTTTGGCTCACAAGTTTCAGGAGACAGTATTAATATGGTAGGTAGTGTGCAAACACATAAAGAATCAAAACACATTTTCACAAAAGTTTGAAGAAAATTTGTCTTAGTTTCCTTTGTTAGTAACATACACATTGTTTGAGAAGAAAAAATAATGACTCTACAGTTAAAAAAAGAACTGCTTTTTTTCCCTAAATACCAGACTGGAATGCCGTTGGAGCTTCTTTTCCTTTTTATGTCTGGCTTTTTCAGCCATTTAGATGTCATAGAGACATCATATTTATGTCTGACTTGAGAAGGACTTCAGGTATTTGGAAGTAAGAGGAATGACAATCTTTGGTTTACAATTCATAAAAATAGTAAATCAAAACTTTATTAACAGATATGTACTCTCCTATTTTCTCTTGATAAAAAAACAAACATGGCTTAAAATTAGGATGGAAATACTTAGCTACAATAGTCAAAATTATAAAAGAGTATCACATTTGGTACCTAATGTGTTTTTTCAGCTCCTTTCAGTACATGAAGCATACGTTTGCTTTTTCTGTTTGCTTTGTTTTGGCAGGGCATGTGAGGGATATCTTTCGTTCCTCCATTCATACATTGCAGGATAAATGTGACTCAATCAAGTGATGAACAGTGCTGAGAATCAAAATCCGCAAGGTGTCCCAAGTTATAAATACTGTTTAAACATATATCCCTGAGCAATATGGCCATTGTGCAGGGAGGGCTGAGGCTTTAAGAATGGCATCAAATCTACTCCCTTTCCTAGATTCCAAGCAACTTTTCTTCCTGCTGTATATGCACTGCAATGCAAACTTTATTTTTTCTTTATCTTTTTAATGTTGAATCAGGAGATACGATGATTTAACCTTCTAAAAAAATAGTACGTAAAATATGTACCTTCAAAAAGCAAGATGTCTGACTATCTAATTAAATTGCTTTCATAATCGTATGCAAACTTCAGCTACACAGCAATGTGTGGATTTGGCTGAAGATTAAATTAATCCCTGTTTACACATACCACGTAATTCTATCTCCTTCCCCTGAGGGAGAGCATGGAGAATTGCAGAAGCATGAGCAAGCATGCTAATTTTGACTGCAAAGATGGAGATTTAGTTAATAAATGCTATGTGTAACAATAATACAGAGAGAAAGGGCTTCAAGTACCACTCAGAAATCACCTTTTCCTCTCAGACAGACAAGCAGTTCAGCTTGAGTGTCTTCATTTCAGAAACTCTTCTGGGACGTGAATCAATCTACATAGCCATCTTTTTCCCTCCATATGCACACAAAAGAACACAAGTCAAAGCCCTTTGTGAAATCCCTGCCAGTAATGCCAGTGAATTCTCTGACACCCCCTTTTCCAGCAGCTGTGGTTGCTACGAGATGGAAAATCTGGGATCACAGTGCCCAATCATTCACATATGTTCCTTGCTTTTGTCATGCCAGATATCACAGAACTGGAGAAAGGCCTGGGTTGGAAGGAACCTGAAAGATCATCTCATTCCAATCTCACTGTGTTGGGCAGGGACATCTTCCACTAGACCAAGTTTCTCAGAGTTCCATGCAACCTGGCCTTGAACAACCCCACAGATACCACAGAGATATCTCTCTAGGAAACCTGTTGATGGGCCTCATCACTCTCACAGTAAAGAATTTATTCCTAAAATCAAATCTAAACCTACTCTCAGTCAGCTTGAAGCCGTTTCTCCTTGTCTCATTACTACACGCACCTGTAAAAAGTCTTTCTCCATCTTTCTGGGAGTCTGTCTTCAGATTCTGGAAAGCCACAATTACATCCCTCAGAAGCCTTTTGTGTTCCAGGCAGAACAGTCTCTCAGCCTTTCTCCCTAGAAGAGCTGCTCCATCCCTCTGATCATCTTGGTGCCTCCTCTGGGCTCGCTCCAACAGCTCCATGTCCTTCCTGTGCTGGGAGCCCAGAGCTGGAGGCAGCTCTGCAGGTGGGGTCTCACCAGAGCGGGGCAGAGGGGCAGAATCCCCTCCCTCCCCTGCTGCCCATGGCTTGGGATGCAGCCCAGGACACACTTGGCTTTCTGGGCTGGGAGTGCCCATGGCTGGCTCATGTCCAGCTCTCACCCCCAGCACCCCCAAGTCCTTCTGGGCAGGGCTGCTCTCAATCTGTTCATCCCCAGCCTGGGTTGGCACTGGGGCTTGTCCTGACCCAGGTGCAGCACCAGCACTTGGCCTTGTTACACCTCATGAGATTCCCTTGGGCCACTTCTTGAGCTTGTCCAGGTCCCTCTGGATGGCATCCTCAAGAATGTCAGATGCACCACTCGTCTTGGTGTCATCTGAGAACTTGCTGAGGGTGCACCCAACCCATTCATCTGTGTCACTGATGAAGATACTAAATAACACTGGTCCCAGTACAGACCCCTGAAAGATACCACTTGTCACTGATGTGCATCAGGACTGAGCCACTGACCACTACCCTCCAGATATAATGTAGGCTGTAAGAGGAATTATGACAACTGATTTTATTCCTATCTCCTTCGTTTATTCACCTGGATGCCTGGTACTTAACACCTCAAATCTGTGCCTCTGTGAAAACAATACTCAGAATTTTGGAGTGAAATGCTCAAACAATAATTATTTCTCAAAAAATTTCAAGCCAGGGAATACAGATGTAGTCTGTAAATGTAAAATAAACCCAAAGACATGAAGCTATGGAAATCCTTAAATAAACACAAATACTGTGTTTAATACTGTTTAAAGCAATGTCATAAAGTAATGACACAATTCTCATTAATGCGTAATGGTATTTGTGTTCCCAGACTGAATTAAACCGGACTTTATATGAAACTAATTTTTTCTCACTATGAGGGTTAACAGTCAAGGGATTTAGCCTGTGCGTGACATCTTTCAAGGCTGTCTTTTAGAGTCTGTGAGCAGACTAAGTCAATGTTGGTGAGATGTCCCTTTGTGCAGTTTCCTGGCATGCAGAAGTTGGCAGGGAAGAGATTAATATTTCCCGGATGTACAGCTTCAGTTGCAAGGGAACCTTGACAAAAGAGAATTATTCTGTTCTCAACCATGATGAATGAGGTATCACTTCTCCAGAGTATACAGAGGATAAGCAGAATAGAGTGTGTTAAAGGTTAGCCCCTCTTTGAAAGAGAGAACCTCCTATAAAAAAAGTCAGAATTTAGCAGTGTTTCATAATCTCCTTGTTACATTTAATTTAGAAGTCAAAGTGGAGGTACCTTCTTTATCAGCTCATGATTTAGACTACAAGAAGTCTGTGCGACTGTTTTGTGCAGGCTGTGAAAAGTTTGCTGGTAAATGCCTGTAATATACAGTGTAACACAGAACATTACATGAATGACTAAATTAAAGTGATATGAAAATAAAATCTGCTCTTTCCTTGAGGAGGAGATCATGTGCTAACCTCATACAAAATATGACATTCCAGTCTAGTATTCTAAAACTACACAATATATTTTTTCAAGAAGGCTGGTAACGTTTCAGAATTCCCAGCAGAGAATGACTGAAGCAAACTGAAGTACATGGGGGTCAGATAACTTAAGTACAGGGCATAACAGAACACATATAGATGAGAGTTCTGCATTTATGCAGGTAACGATTACCTTTAGGGCTGGTGTGCAGTAACATCCAAGGATCCAGACAGTGAATTCTCCTTTCTGATGACTCACAGATTCCTTATTGTCCTGAGGTGATGTTATGAGGCTGCTTTATTCCTTTACCATCTGCTTAATGCCCAAGGACACTGTATCCTTAAGATGGACCCAGGGGATGGGGCCAGAGCCACAGGACCCGGGGGCAGGTCAGTTCAGTGGCTCGGCCCAGTGGTTCTGGCTAGAATGCCTCTTGGCCATGCCCTGAAGGGAGGGCACCAGGGGCGCTGCACTGCTTCTTGGTGGTTTTCGTGTTCCTGCTAGCTGGAAAAAAGGTATGGGGGGGTTTTTTTTGGTTTTTTGTTTGTTTGTTTGGTGGTTTGGTTTTGGTTTTTTTTTTCCCCTTCCCTCCCCCTGGCCTCCCTGTCTTCCTTCCCCTTTCTCCGGTCCGGGGAGCCGGCGGGGTGGCCCTGGCTGGTCTGAACCCCAGGGAGGGCCAAGCTGTTGAGCAATGGGATGCAGAGGTCTGCCAGCTTTGCCTACTGCGAGGAGGAGGACCAGCGCTGGAGAGGCAGAGGGGTTTTTTTTCCTTCTGTTCTCCAGTTTCACCTGCTGTGGGGAGGACGACCAGCACCAGAGAGTCAGCAGGTTTTTTTTTCCCATCTGCCCTGCTCCAGGCTGCTGTGTGGACTCCCCTTCTCTGGGGGGACCAGTTGCCAGCCCGTGTGTTTTTTCCTTCTCCCGGTATTTGTTGTATTTTGAGTTTTTTTCTGTTGTGCCCCATTTTGTTCTGTGTTAATAAACAGTTCGGTTTATTTCCACTTTCACCTGTTGTTATCAATTTGTCTCATAGGCAGAGGAAAGGGGGAGGCCCTTTCCCATTGGAGGAGGCGCTCGTTACAGAGTGTTTCCTCCTAAAATTTTGTCTCCAAAACCCGAGACAAAAATTTGGTGCCCAATGTGAGGCACATGAAAGTGAAAAAAACCCCAACATTCTGGTTTGAATCACTTTGTATTGAGGTACAGCAGTAAGAAATCACCATGCTGTTTGATTTAATAACCTTTTTCGGGAACCTAGCCATAAGTACATGTCCACAGCTATTGGCAGTTGGGTCTCTGGTGCGGGAGCACAGGACCCTTGAACAATGAACCAATATGATTGCACAGAAAGTCCATTTATTGTTTACTTTACTCAGTTCTTATGCATTGCTGCAGCTGTAGTTCACACGATCATGCATGACCCAATTGGGTCCTCCATATTGTCCATGTGCCCTGCATGCACCTTTCAGAAAACCTGATTGGTTCTAGTCCAAGATGGTACAGTCCTTCTTTATCTACTTTCTTGCTGTCTTGTTATTCCAACGTCTTCTTTCCCAGTTTAGCACTGCTTGCATTCTTGAGGCTTTGAAAGGGTAACTGAAGATAACTTGGCTGGGGCACCCTGACAGAGTTCACGTGCCTTGCAGCACTCTGGCTTACACTTTTTATAAGTCAGGAATAAGAATCAGGACTGCCATTTTAATATGCCTGGTGTTAGTGATTTCTCAAAGTTCGACTGAAGTAATGGAAAACCAACTTCTGTCCTGGCAGCAAGGGTGTGTGAATTGAAGGGTGGTAATGCTCAGAGAGGGAGTTCCCCCAGACTGGAAGTAGCTTGAGTTTCAAATGATAACCAGAATTAGAGGGGCCCTGCCTCTAGCCAGGTAGAGGCCAGGGAAAATCACATCTTTTGGACAGTGTGGGTCTGATGGCCTGGCCCATCAGAACCACAAAAATACCAACCCTTGATAGACACAGGCACGCAGTGCACCTTGATCCCATCAAGATGCATGGGGGGCAGAACTGGTTTCTGTTTCTGGCGTTACAGGGGGATTGCAGCAGTTGACCTTGCTGGAAGCTGACATGAGCCTAACTGGACAAGAGTGGAAGAAACATCCTATTGTGACTGGCCCAGAGGCCCCATGTATTCTGGGCATAGACTTCTTCTAGAGCGGGTATTTCAAAGACCAGAATGGACTCAGGTGGGCCTTTGGAATAGCTGCTGTGGAGGCAGAGGGCATTAGGCTCTCTGAACACCTTGCCTGGGCTGTCAGAAAATCCTTCAGCAGTTGGACTCCTGAAGGTGGAAGAGCAGCGTGTGCTAATTGCCACCTCGACTGTGCATCGCCGGCAGTATCAGACAAATCGAGATGCTGTGATCCCCATCCACAAAACGATCCGCGAGCTGGAGAGCCAAGGGGTGGTCAGCAAGACCCACTCACCCTTCAACAGCCCCATCTGGCCTGTGCACAAGTCTGAGGGAGAATGGAGATTGACTGTGGACTATCGTGCCTTGAATGAAGTGACTCCACCACTGAGTGCTGCTGTGCCGGACATGTTGGAGCTCCAGTATGAGCTAGAGTCCAAGGCAGCGAAGTGGTATGCCACTATTGACATTGCTAATGCATTTTTCTCCATTCCTTTGGCACCAGAGAGCAGGCCTCAGTTTGCCTTCACCTGGAGGGGTGTACAGTACACCTGGAACTGACTGCCCCAGGGGTGGAAGCACAGTCCCACCATCTGCCACTGACTGATCCAGACTGCACTGGAAAAGGGTGAGGCTCCAGAACATCTGCAGTACATTGATGACATCATTGTGTGGGGGAACACAGCATCGGAGGTATTTGGGAAAGGAGAGAAGATCATCCAGATTCTCCTGGAAGATGCCTTTGCTGTCAAGAAGTGCGAAGTCAAGGGACCTGCCCGAGAGATCCAGTTCCTGGGGGTGAAGTCGCAAGACAGACAACATCAGATTCCTGCTGAGGTCATCAGTAAGATCACAGCAATGTCTCCACCAACCAACAAGAAGGAAACACAAGCTTTCCTAGGCACCATAGGCTTTTGGAGAATGCACATTCCTGAATACAGTCAAATTGTGAGCCCTGTCTGCCTGGTTACCCGCAAGAAGAACGATTTCCACTGGGGCCCTGAACAGCAGCAAGCCTTCACCCAGATCAAGCAGGAAATCGCTCACGCAGTAGCCCTTGGCCCAGTCAGGACAGGACCAGAGGTGAAGAACGTGCTCTACTCTGCAGCCGGGAACAATGGTCTGTCCTGGAGCCTTTGGCAGAAGGTGCCTGGGGAGAGTCAGGGTTGACCACTGGGATTCTGGAGCCAAAGCTAAAGAGGGTCCAAACACAACTACATCCCAACAGAGAAGGAAATCTTGGCAGCCTATGAAGGAGTCCAAGCCGCCTCAGACATCACTGGCACTGAAGCACAACTCCTCCTGGCACCCCGACTACTGGTGCTCGGGTGAATGTTCAAAAGAAAAGTTCCCTCTATCCATCATGCCACCAATGCCACATGGAGCAAGTGGATTGCCCTCATAACACAACACACCTGCACTGGAAACCCAAATCACCCCGGGATTTTGGAAATAATCATGAATTGGCCTGAAGGTGAAAGGTTTAGTCTTACTGATGAAGAGGAGCAAGAAAAGTGACATGTGGCTGAGGAAGCTCTACCATACAACCAACTGGCAGTGGAAGAAACACACTACTCTCTTTTCATTGACGGTTCCTGTTGCATCATAGGGATGAACCGGAAGTGGAAAGCAGCTGTATGTAGCCCCACATGACATGTTGTGGAAGCCACGGATGGAGAAGGTGGACCAAGCCACCTTGCTGAACTTAAAGCCATCCCGTTGGCCCTATACATTGCTGAAGGAGAGAAGTGGCCAAAGCTATACCTTGACAACGATTCATGGATGGTAGCCAATGCTCTGTGGGGGTGGCTAGAAAAGTGGGAAAAGGCTAATTGGCAGCATAAGGGAAAACCAATCTGGGTTGCTGAGGAGTGGAAAGACATTGCCACTCGGGTAGAGAAGCTACCCGTGAGAGTCCATCATGTAGATGCTCACATCCCCAAGAGTCAGGTTAATGAGGAGCACTGAAACAACGAGCAGGTAGACTGGGCTGCAAAGATAGAGGTGTCAAAGATAGACTGGCAGCACAAGGGAGAGTTCGTAGCTCGACGGGCCCATGATGCCTCAGGCCATCAAGGCAGAGATGCCACCTATAAGTGGGCACGAGACCGAGGGGTGGATCTAACCATGGACAGTATCTCCCAGGTGATCCATGATTGTGAGACATGCGCTGCAATCAAGCAGGCCAAGCGAGTGAAACCCCTGTGGTATGGTGGGCGGTGGTCCAAATACAAGTATGGGGAGGCCTGGCAGATTGACTACATCACACTGCCTCAAACACGCCAAGGCAAGCGTTATGTGCTCACAATGGTAGAGGCCACCACTGGATGGCTGGAGACCTACCCTGTGCCTCATGCTATGGCTCATAACACCATCCTGGGCCTTGAAAAGGAGATCCTTTGGAGGCATGGTACCCCTGAGAGAATTGAATTCAACAATGGGACTCATTTCAAGAACAGCCTTATAAACACCTCAACTAAGGAAAATGGTATTGAATGGGTGTACTGTGTCACTTACCATGCACCAGCTGCAAGCAAAGTGGAATGATGCAGTGGATTTTTAAAAACCACCCTGAAGGCACTGAGTGGGGGATCTTCCAAAAAAAACTGGGAGAAACATTTAGCAAAGCACCTGGCTAGTTAACACCCGAGGCTCCACCAACCGAGCAGGCCCTGCCCAATCCGAGCCCCTGCATATAGTAGGTGGAGGCAAGTCCCAGAAGTGCATGTCAGGGGACTTTTGGGAAAAACTGTCTGGATTATTTCTGCATCGAGTAAAGACAAACCCATCCGTGGGATTGTCTTTGCTCAGGGGCCAAGTTGCACATGGTGGATAATGCAGAAGGATGGAGAAACACATTGTGTACTGCACGGAGATTTGATGGTGGGTGAGAACTGCTTGTAATGTTGGAATGCCTATATATGTTTGTTGAATGTCACTGCACCTGTTTGTATATAGCTCTATATATGTGCATAAATGTGTGTATTTAGAGTTGAAATGTATTAATTTGGGCATTGAGCAGGCAGTATGGAATAAGGGATGGAATGTCCTGGGGTGATGTTATGAGGCTGCTTTATTCCTTAACTGTCTACTTGATGCCCAAGGACACTGTATCCTTAAGATGGACCCAGGGGATGGGGCCAGAGCCACAGGACCCGGGGCAGGTCAGTTCAGTGGCTCAGCCCAGTGGTTCTGGCTAGAATGGCTCTCTGCCGTGCTCTGCAGGGAGAGCACCAGAGGCGCTGCACTGCTTCTTGGTGGTATTCTTGTTCCTGCTAGCTGGAAAAAAGGTATGGGGGGTTTTCTTCTGTTTGGTTTTTTTTGGTTGGTTAGTTGTTTTTTTCCTTTCCTCCCCCTGGCCTCCCTGCCTTCCCTTCTCTCCCATCTGGGGAGCCTGTGGGATGGCCCTGGCTGGTCCAAACCTTGGGGAGGGCCTAGCTGTTGAGCAATGGGACACAGAGGTCTGCCACCTTCACCTGCTGCTGCAGCGCTGGAGAGGCAGCGGGTTTTCTTTTCTCCATCTGTTCTCCAGTTTCGCCTTCTGTGGGGAGGAGGACTGGCACCAGAGAGTCAATAGTTTTTTTTTCCCATCTGCTCTGCTCCAGGCTGCTGTGCGGACTCCCTTTCCCCTTCGCAGAGACTGGGGGGACCAGTTGCCAGCCCGTGTGTTTTTTCCTTCTCCCGGTATTTGTTGTATTTTGAGTTCTTTTCTGTTCTGCCCCGTTTTGTTCTGTGTTAATAAACGGTTCATTTTTTTTCCATTTTCACCTGCTATCAATTTGTGTCATAGGTGGAGGAAAGGGGGAGGCCCTTTCCCTTTGGAGGAGGGACTCGTTCCGGAGTGTTTCCTCCTAAAATTTTGTCTCCAAAAACTGAGACACTGACGATGCCCTTTGCTATGTATGAATAAAACTACAAATGGTTCCACATCCAGTAGCTCAACATGACAGAGCAAAGATTGACAAGGACTAAACAATAACCAATGGGGGCTGTAAACACAATACAGTATAATTTTATTAATGCAGTTAAGAGACACAAGGTAACTCAATGGCTCAGATGGAACTAGCAATGGCTCTGCCACACAGGGCACCTAAACTCTTCCACATGGTGTGCTGTGCCTGAGTTATCTGAGTGGGCTTTGATGTTCTGAACTCTCATTCTGCCTCACATGCTTACTGTTTTCTGTCAGCACTTGTTCCCCACTTCTGTTAGTTCTGGTACTGTGCAGTGCAGGCTGGCTATGTAAAAATCTGATTTAGGTTATCCCTTTTAAAGAGGAAGAATACAAGGAAGAAGAGCAGAGACTTCGGGAGTTTGGGTCCTCAATATTCATAACAGATCCTCAGTCCTTTTACTGGGTGTCCATGCCCAACCTCTGGCAGCAGGGGCCTACAGTGGTGGCTCCTGTAAGGAGACCAGGACTGCCCCTGTGCCCGAGAGAGCTGGCTCCTGCCCACTCCAATGGACCCATCACAGGGCAAAGCTAAGCCCTTCAGTCAGGATGGTGGCACCTCTGGGAAAATGCATTTATGAAATAACAAAAACATTGCCCATCAGAGAGAGAAGGGAGGGGTGGAGGAAACTGAAAGGAATTACCATGAGAACACTAAGTCAGAGAAGGAGGGGGAAGAGGTGCTGCAGGTGCTAATAAAGAGATTCCCTCATAGCCCATGGCGAGAATCATGCAAGAACAGAGATCCATCATTGCAGACACTGGAGGACCCTCTTAGAAACATTATCCTGAAGAACTACAGCTCATGGGAAGGACCCAAACTGGAGCAGGGCAAAGCATGAGGAAGAAATGACAAGCAGAGAGGAACTGTTCTGGACTGACACCAAACCCCATCCCTCTGCACCAGGGATGAGAGGGCAAAGTAGCGAATGAAGGAGGAACAATGAACTTGGACAGAAGGAGAAGCGGGAGGTGTATTAGATTTTTCTCTTTGCTTTTCACCATCCAACTCTACTTTAGTTGCCACGAAAATTAATTTTCTTCAAGTCATGTCCAGTTTTGCCAGGAGAGTAACTGGTAAGTGATCTCCTTGTCTTTGACACACATGCATTTTCTTCTCTTTTTTGTCCCACTTCCTATTGAGGTAGAGGAACGAGAGAGTGGCTGGGTGGGGCCTGGAAGTCAGCCAAGTCAGGTCACCATAGTCCCTCAACTCTTAAACCTTTATTGTGTGAACAGATGACAAGTCAGTAATACCAGAAGGAAAATTTACTATTTGGGTGACAAAACTTACTGGATCACACAAGTAGAAGCAGGGGCTGTTTGTTCTTTCAGGAATCAAATCACCATGAATTCTAGCAAGACTGAATTTTGCTGTGCTATCTTCGTTACATTACCTCACCAGTTCTGCTGAAAACTTGCAGTTAATAAAATCCAGGTATTCCTGGTTATACAATATTTAAACTTGAAACAAGTTCTAAGTACACCAAGCTCAATCAGAAAACAGATACCTACACATTTCATGTAGACTATGTCATAAAGAAAAGGCAACCCTTGGATTTAATAAAATGAAATATAATTTATTAACAAAAGGAATAACTTGGTACTCAAATAATTCAAATTCCAATTAAAATTCTCAAAGCCAAGAACACAGTGATAGGAGCCTCTTCCAGCCAAAAAGGCTACGAACACAGGACAAAGATCCACAGTGCTGAGTTTTGCTTAGGCTAGTCCCAAGCAAAGTCTCTTAAAAGGTAGGCCTGATGACCACAGCACCAGGCTTTTACCAAGGCTAATCCAAGGCAAAAAGAGCAGCTCTTGACTGCTGTCAGGAGATTTTACACCCCTTTGTCCCCCTCCCATCTCTGCCCACCGTCCAGCCTCCAAGTTAGGAGGTGATTGGTTAAGTTTCCTTAGAGTCTAAGTCATTGGCTCTTGGTTAGAGCATGATGTAAGTCCTTTCAACCAACGGCTCGTGGACTGCTAGGGTACAGTTCCAGGATGATGTCATCTATAGTTCTGGCGGGAGAATTTCTCATTACAATTCATTGTTGCCATGGAGCTCAGTGACAGGTCTCTCACTGATGGCTAAATATACTCTCTGGGCACTTACAGGGGTTTTTCCCTCCTGAAACACAACTTACTTAAATGTTAACTTACAATGCTTTATAATAAACTTTGAACTGTTACAACATTTGGGGGTAACTCTGAGGGGTATGAATTTTTACTACATTAAATACTTAGCTTAATTGTATTAACAACTTTAATAATTTTGACTTAACTGATTAATAATTATATTAACAACTTTAACAACTTTAACAACTTTAACTTAACTAATAAACAATTTGATGATACGAAAGGCAACTTTCTATTCTATGAATAACAGACTACCTGAGTTATTAAAATACATTGTTTAAATCCAAAACATTTACAATAAATTTAAACTTTTTTTTTCTTTTACTAATCAAAAGAAAACTTCTGGCTTCTTTACAATCGGTGGTTTTCTCATTTCTTGTATTATGCCAACAGAATAACATCCAGAAACAATCTCATACACAAAATTTCACAGAAAGCTGTGCCACACAAATATATGGACATAGTTCACTAGTCTTCTGGACTAAATATATTTGTCTCTGCAGTCAAAATAGTAACTTTATTTAAAGTAATAATCAGAGTAACAGAACCACTTCCTGAATGAGCCAATAATGGAAATAGAAATTAAACCTTTTGGTGGTGGTGGTGGTTTTGACTTTGCATACGTACTTTCTGGTCCATGGAGTACACACATAATGAGACAGACCGAGATATAGACATGGACTCAGACAAACAGATTTGCCTTGTATTGAGTATTGTAAACTATTCTTTAAACTAAACTGAGATAACTTCTATGTGAGAAATTCAAGGATGAACATAATAAGTTTAAATTTAATCTGCTAATTGTCACTGGCTGTCCATAAAAAGATTTATGACTGCTAAGTTTGCTCCTTACCAAACACTATGTTACCATGAAGGTTTTCTCTGGGAAAACAAAAACCAGGAAGACAGAATAAACAGTAATTCATTAAAGAGGATTTAGTCTTTTAAACATTAAGGGCTGGGAGGATTGTCTTTCCTGGTGGATTTATTTACATTTATCCAGTAGCCCTATGGATTATGTGTCCAGACCAGGAAAATTTGCCAAGCCTGGAGACCACTGTGGAACACACCTTCCTCTGGCTGAAGTAAGCACTCACAGTATCAGATCAGCGGAGCAGAGGGACCTGGGACT
Source organism: Monarcha castaneiventris obscurior (assembly GCA_026261815.1). Classification (NCBI taxonomy): domain Eukaryota; kingdom Metazoa; phylum Chordata; class Aves; order Passeriformes; family Monarchidae; genus Monarcha; species Monarcha castaneiventris. The sequence goes on from JAMPIT010000635.1 coordinate 3,365,874, forward strand.
GGGAAGCACTCTTGGGTCCACAGCTCAGACCTGGATCAATGAATACCTGCTGGTCTGCACTCTGCAGCAGCTGATCCCAAGCAGTAGCCATGGTGAAAACAAGGCTGCAACATGAAAACTTACAGCTGATAAATATTTTGACTTTGCAAAACAAGGGTATTAGTGCATGCTTTTCCTACCTGTTTCCAATATCTGTGTTGTAGGCAGGAAATCCAAGTACTGGCTTTTTAATATTTGAGAAAACGTTGTTAATGAGTTCACTGCTGCAGTTAGGGTTATTGATTAAGGACATTCACTGTCATATATAAAATTGTTCATGGTTATATGTGGAGTTGTGAGATAGTTCATTTGGCCTTGGTATTGTACAACAACTGTGAATTGGTTGTTATTGCTTGCAGTTGCAGTTGGGTATAATGCGGAGACTGTAAGATGTAAGATCTCCTAAAAGGCATGATGTAACATTGCCCTGAGGGGGGTGGAACGAGGATCTGATTAACATAAGGGGATGAACTGAGAAGACATCATTGGACAGCCCATGAGCCAATAGAAAGACCCTAGACATGGATGAACCAATCACCACAACCCTAAGAGGTGGAGATAGGGAGGGACCATATGGTATCAAATGTAACCTCCCTATCTGGTGGGCGTGCCTCTGACCATACCTGTCCCTGGTCATGCACCCAGCGTTGTGCTCTTTGCTTTGTGTCTGGCAGACCGCCCATCGGGGTCTCCTGTTGTCATTATAGTCTTGATTGTTAATAATAAGCCTTTTTCAGTTTTTCAGTTGTGAGTTGCATTTCTCACAGTGTGTATGGTAAATATTGTGTAATGTTGCGTGTTGTAATATGTGATTTGACATCATCATTTGAATTTTGATATAGTAATTACTTGTGTTGCCTTTTAAGACAGAACCTTTCCATTTCTATATGCAGTATATATGATTTTGTAAGCTTTCAGAGATTAAACTAACACATTTGCTGTCGAGTTCGGTTTACATTGTTTCCCCCACTTTTCCCTGCCCCTAGCCCTGGCCACTCCCTCGAGCTCTCCCTATTGGTTCCTGTACCCCAACTCCACCCTTGGACCGCCCCTGACTCCCAGGAAAAATGCCCCTGCACTCGGGCCACGTGGCTCTGTCTGTCCCTGGGGACTGCATGGACCAGATGTAGCAAATAAAGATCTCCTAATACCCCAGTGGAGAGACTCTTCTCACCTCCTTTGCCATCGCTCTGTAAGGCTGGCAGCTGGCCGGAGCAAGAGCACTGAGCTATCCGAAATGGACTGCGGGAGGGCAGAGAAGTCTGCCCTGTTGTCATGCTGACTGCTTGACCATCTGGTGGCCAAGCAGGCGACTTGCTCTCAGTGCCTCAGTGGCGAGGTCACCTGCAGCTTTGCAGCTAAGTGAGAGCTCTCTGGGGAGCTGTCTGCCCTAAGGCTCTCAGTGGAGCTGGAAGCAGCCAGTGGTTAAAACAGCAAGGACCAGGGGTAGAGGAGAGAGGGACCTCTTCATTGCAACAGCTCCCAGTCTTTATTCCCTGCCCCGAGGGCCCAGAAAAGAGAATAGCATGGAAGGGGGCAATGAAAAGAGACCCCAAGTGACAGTTGAAGGGGATTTTTATATAGGGAGAGAAAAGGGGCAAATCAAGGAAGTAAACCACTGGGGAATTGATGGGAGATGACATGCAACCAATTACAGAGGAAAAAGGGAGGAACTTATTTGAATAGACCAACAGAAATCATAACCGTACAGAACTTTCTAGACCTTAATCACATAAGCAATGAACTTCTTGAATAAACATGAACACAGCACCCAATGAGCTTTAAGAATGGCGGAGGAGCCACTACCAAAGGCAAGACCCAGGGGGATGCATCTCACACTTCAGTGCTGCCCTCAGGACCGCCTTCAGATCTGACCTCGGATCTGCCCTTGGGGTCATATCCTGGGCAGGGAAATCTACCCACTGGATGTCACTCAGCCCAAAAGTGGGCTGGGCCACCGCAACACCCTGCCCTAGGAAGTCTCAGCTGAGTTTCTAGAGAAAGCTGCAGGATGTTAACAAAACCTAGTTCTTATAACAATTCGCTTTTAATTCCTTATGGATAAACTTGCCTTCTTCTCTTCACCAGTTTCTCTGTTCCTAAGAGGAAGATGCTGGTATGGCAAATCAAAGCAACAGTCAGCATCTAGGAAGCTATTTCATGTCAGAAGAAATGAGAGATTGAGAACGTAGGTCACTGTTTTTTCAGTGACATTATGTCTGAGATTCCTTAATGCAGTCTTGATTAACTAACCTGTTATTTAACTGATTAAGAAAATCAATAGTAAAAGCCACTGTCTAGGTTGCAAGCAAATACATGCTCAGAAATTTAAGTTCAATAAAATGGCTCTTGAATTAACATCAATCTTTAAAAAAACAGCTATTTGCTGTGTGTATTAGAATCTGCTCTCTTACTTATACGGTAATGAGAGTCCTAAGCCATTCTGTTTTTCCAGACCAGAGTAGCTGTACCCAGGACTACAGAGAGTCATGAAAATAGGATTGTAGTGTTGCAGTTGCTCCACAGTAAGTCACAGTATTTCCTGCACTCCTATACTATGGTGGTTAAAAGAGCAATGACTGTAAAGGATTACACCTGTAGCTTCATCTATTCTCAGAGCTTGACAATGCATCCATTTTATGGCTTGTTTCAAGAAAGACAGTCAAAGTTGTGTAAATCTCGTGTAGGTCTTTAGACCAACCAGATACATATTGCCTCTGAACAGAACTGTTGGAATTTCTCAGGAAGTCAAGAAGTGGCATTACCACAAAATTAATCATCTCATCAGCCCACACAGTTTAAAATTTTCTAACTTACATGTCTACCTCACTGTATTTCTCATATGCCTTATAATCAGTGCCTCTGAACAGAACTGTGGAAATTTCTTAGGAATTCACGAAGTGGCATTACCACAGAATTCATCATCATCAGCCCACACAGTTTAAAATTTTCTAACTTACCTGTCTACCTCACTGCATTTCTCATATGCCTTAAAATCAGTGCACAGAAACACAGGTCACAGGTCAACCAAAATAAAGCTGGCCATGATTTTCCAGTTTTCAGGTCAGCCTAGGAACTTGTTTATGAAGGAAATTTGCATTTGAATATTTGGCCTCTTTCAATGACAGTAACTCTCCTTAGAGGCAACTTTAATAATAACAGGTTATTCTAGAGCTTGCTCCCTACCAAAACCACATACACTGCAAGGTTTCTTTTGAGTCTGGAGCACTACTGTCAAAATCAAAGTGACCTTTACTACAAGACAGTAAAGAAAGTAAAAAACATGACTGGAAAACTCCACTGCTATAAAAAAATTACCAAAGAAATGCAATGATATCTCTACTGTGCCAGCCAGCACGCTGCCTGGGCACCAGGCAAATCTTCACCTGCTTTGGGTGGAGGGGGCAGAAGCGATCGCAGCACTGAGGGCAGGCGAAGCTCCTGCTCGTGTTCGCCTTGCCCAGCGATGGCAGGGTGCCTGGAGGAGGGGGGAAAAAGCAGAGGGACTCTCTCGTGAAACAGAGAAGGGTTTATTCCAAAGAAAAGCCACGAGGAGAGCTGTTGGAATTCGGCGGGCATGGGGTTTTATACTCCTACATAATAGGCGGGGAGAACATACAATAACCAGTAAAATATCATATATGGGGTCTAACAAAGGGAGGGAGAAGGGTCCAGGGCAAATGGGAGAACGTGTGGGGAGTAGAGGGTTAACATGAGCCAATCACCAACCGAGGAACGGAGACCTTTCCAGAGACATAACCAAATATGAACCATAACAGGCAGGGGGCAGGGAGCAGCCAATGGTCCCAGCGTGCTTCACACAGCAGTTTGGGTGCTCACTGTGCCTTCGAGCCCTTGTGCTGTGAAGGCATCAAACCACTGAGCCTTTTGGTCTGGTTGGTGCAGCTGACCATGGCTCTGGCCGTGGCTCACTGCAGCATATACTGAACACTGTCTCATGATAAATCATAAAAAAGGGCACTTTTTGATTTGAAAATTGTAATTTTAATTCCTTGGTAAGGTAATATATATGGTCCAGTCAAATAAGTTTTGTGTCGACCATGGATCCATATTTTCCCACGTTAGGGAAACAATTTCAGTGGTTGATAGTTGAATAAGCACATTCAGAGGCATAAAGGAAATAGGCTCACTTAGAAATCTGAATCCAGATTAGAACCTCCACTATCAGTGAACAGAAATTTTTTTGCTTGATTTGCTTATTCAAATTGATGAAGCATTATGGAATCAATATTGACAGGGTAGTTTTAATGTAGAACATATTCCTTTGTAGGATTCCATCATATTCCTTTGTAGAGTTCCAGCTGCTACTCTTTGACACTCATGTGCAAGTACATGTGTGTTTCTGAAGGAATATGCTGAAATCCAAGAGCTAAGAATACTACCTATGTGGAAGCAAACTACAAGAGCCAGAAAATAAGGTTAGAGTTTGCTGCTAGCTTCAGGATAGTGGAAGAAAAAAAATAACTGGCAAATTCTCATCATGCCCATTCAGAGTTATGCTGTGAAAAGGGTCTAATAAGTAGGTGAAGTAACTATGACCTGAGAAACTGTTGCAGTGAGCCATGGCCAGAGCCATGGTCAGCTGGACCAAGCAGACCCACAGGTCCAGTGGTTTGATGCCTCCACAGCACAAGGGCTCAAAGGCACAGTGAGCACACAAAGGGCTGTGTGAAGCACACTGACCATTGGCTGCTGTCCCCTCTCTCCTTACAGTTCATATTTGGTTATTCCTCCAGAAAGTTCTCTGTTCCTCGGTTGGTAATTGGCCCATGCTGCTCCTCTACCCCCCACTCCTTCTCCCATTTGTCCTGGTCCCTTCTCCCCCCTTGGTAAGACCCCATAACTGGTGTTTTACTGGTTATTGTATGTTCTCCCCACCTATTACGTAGGGGTATAAAACCCTGTGCCCGCCTGATTTTATCGGCTCTCCTCGTGGCTTCTCCCTACGAATACAGGGAGAAGCCTTTCCCTGCCCCACAAGGAAGTCCCTCCGCCTTTTTGCCCCCCTCCTTGGTGCCCCTGGCCATCGGTGGGCAAGGTGAACCCGGGCTGGAGCTTTGCCTGCCCTCCAGCTGCAGTCGGCTTCCATCCCCTCACCTGGGGCAGGCAGAGCATTGCCTGGTGCTGGGGCAGCCTGTGCTGGCCAGAACAGCACCACGGCAGAAAATAAATGTAGAATGTTCTTGGATGTATATTGATACTGATTGTGCTGATTTACACCCAGCAAAAGTACAAACGTACCATCTGGAGTCACTAGACATGAAACTGTCAAATCATTCATGTGTTACACAACTGTCAGGTCTCTAGAATAGCCATTATCATAGTTCAAAGTGTTATATTTAGGCCACTTCGCCTCCAATTGACTTCAGAACACTTTTGATGATAAAAACTGCAATTGTAATTATTTCACATAGTGCTTAAAAGAATACTTCTGAAGGGAGGAAAGAAATAAAAGCTTTAAAATACAATAATGGATTTTCTTTCCTTTTGCTGTAGAAGCATTGTCAGCTTAAGACAACTTGCACACTCGTGGGAAGTTTTTTTCCTATGCTTGATAACATGACACAACTAATAGTTGACTGCAGATTTTTCAAATGACTGAATGGAATTATTTGTCGCAGGGGGAACCAGGAAAGGTGTCTTTTCTTGTTTTAACAACTGTATGAACAGAAGAGAGTGTTCAGTGTATCTCACACAACCATGCTGCTCATGCAAACAGAAAAAGTTAGCAGTCTGAATGAAAAATGAACTGACTTGTATTTATGAACATCATTCTTTACACAGCTGCAAATTACATTACAGCACCAAAAGGGTTGTATAAAACAGTCACAGAAAACCCAACTAAGTTTACTGTTGTATGAAAATAGCAAGACTTGCTGATGTTAATGATTAACATTTTTTTTTAGTGAATGCTTTCAAATGTAATACTGATAATAAATCGGTTTTTTCATACTGCTATTCTTCAAAATTCACTAACAGGGGTCTGTGATGTGTTAAAAGATTATTTTAGGAAAAAGAAGTATTACACTCATCTGTTACTGTCTTCTCTGTTAAAGACAAATTTACTTTTAATAATGATAATTTGAAAAATATATAATTGGCTAAATAGCACCTCACCCGTAGAACTAATATTACCAAATAAAAACAAGAGCCATAGAAAGATTCATAGACAGAATACCTTGAAGAGCTAGAGAGTATATTAAGCTTTACCAGCATAGTGGGCTGTGGGTAAACAGGGAGGGGAAACAGAAGGGGAGGAGCAAAGCACGGAAGGAAAGAAACTCAGCAGTCCGTAGAAAGGCTCATGTGTTAAAAAGATTACATGGAAAAGTTGAAATTTTGAAGTCAAAGTACAAAGGTTACACTGCTGTGTTTATGCCAATAATTCTGAAGGCAGTCATAGGGAATAATCTATTTTCCTTGTTCTATGCAGAAAAGGGACATTTGTTGTCAGGAAAGACTTTTAGTTCTCTTAAGAACCACGTACACAAACTGCAGACACTCAGCTGAAATGCTGACAAGTCTGAAATGCTCAGTGGAGAGTGCCAAGTTTAACAGGAAGAAACAAAAAGAAGGAATGTATTATGTGATTTATTTTTCCCCCTACCTTTCTGGGACATAGAGTTTTGAAGATACAGCTGTGTGAAAATATTCCTCAAGACAGCTTTGCAATAGTGACAAGAATTTCAAAACTGAGGATAAAACCCCACTGATTTTCCATTCCCTGTGGTGCTGATGTTAGAATACCAACAGTTCCATTCTGAATTACACACAAAGCTCACCTAGTGCCATATCCTGTGCCAGATGATTATCTTGGGTCCCTTTGCTGAAGGTGTGAAAACCCTGTACAAAGTTAATTTGCTAGAGTATCCATCTAAAGAAAGTTCCACTCCCTACATGAAGAAGAGAAAATTTACTTGCTTCCCTAACTGTGGGACTTTATTCCATCTAAAATCCCCATTTTTTAGGTCTACTTAATTCTAAATCATTACTTTCAGAATTAAATAGTATTAATTAAGTAATAGCATTGCTAAAAAACTGTATTCATTTCTTTTTGAAACTCTTGCCTTTCAGTTACATTAATGATTATCATACTATTACATATTAAGACAGAAAGAAGAATATAGTTTCCCAGCTCTTTTACAGCCATTTTTTTCTGTCCTTTAGGGATTGGGATTTGATTCTCAAGAGGAAAAGGATCCCCTTTTTCACTTCTTTAAATTAATATTTCTCCACTACCCCCATGATTTTATCTGACCTTAATTTCATGACATCTAGAATATCTGTTTTCAAATGTAGTGCTATAGACCAGACTCCAGATAATGGTAAGAAATTTACTTACATATTATTTAAAATTTTCAGTGTTTTTGTTCTGTCCCTAACAGGTGTTGTCCTAACATAAAAGTTCCTGAACTTTGAGGAATATGTGGATAAGTGTCAATTAATGCTTTATTAGAGATGACCAAGAAGTATTATTTGCCATAATCAGGAGTGACAGGTCCACATACAATGGATTTTCTGCTTCATGAATACTAAATGTAGCATCCATGTGTGCATTGGTTTAGTGTTTCTTATTAAAAATAATGTGTCATGTATAATAAGGAAGAATCATGCGCATCATGGTTTTAAGATCCATCAGCACAGATAAGCAAGTTTGATGGGGAAAAAAACCCAACCATTCTAATTACTAAAATTATCATAATACAAGTAACCAGAATAATTTAGAGTTGCAAATATGGAACACTTTCCAACAGAAGTTCTAGTTCATAAAAAATATGTTTTTTCATTTGCATCATTAATCGAAGGATTGAAAGGCAAAAGGAGAAAACCAATTTTCTACTGTACCTAATCTATTAACTCTGTATTTTTCTCTCTTTTCTTCTTCTCTTACTCCTCTCATTACAAATTTCCTAATAGCCCGCTATTAGGTCAGTCAGAAAGGGAGAAAATTCATACTACTTATTTTATCAGACTTCTATGGATCTGTTATCCTTCAGGTTTCTGTGATAGCTCTTAACCTGCATTATCATCAGGCCTATTATCATCAGGCCTATTATTACAAAACTTGAACTTCTTGAATTAATTTCCCCCTATTTTCTGTTCTCTTGAAGGCAAATTTTAGTAGGATTTACATGAAAGTCATCCTATAATTTCTGAGTGTATAATAATGGGGGAATTTAATTTGTGCCAACATGAACTCTAGTAATTATAGCTGGCACTTTCAGTAGTTTTTCCTATTGTATTGGGTTTATATGACCAGGATTTGGTAGCAGGAGGTGGGTTACAGGGGTAGTTTTTGTGAGAAGCTGTTAGAGTCTTCTCCCATGTTCAGCAGGGACAGTGACAGCCACCTCCAACGTAGACCTGCTACTGGCCATGGCTGAGCCTACCCATCAGACAAGGCAGCAGAGCCTCTGTAGTAAGGGAAAAAAAGTTACAGCACAGATATAATAGTGCTTAGAGGAGTGAGAATGCATGAGAGGAACAACTCTGCAGACACCAAGGTCAGAAAAGGAGAAAGAAAAGGAAAAGGAGAGGAAAAGGAGAGGAAAGGGTGCTCCAGGCACCAGAGCTGAGATTCCCCTGCAGCCCGTGGTGCAGCCCATGGTGAGGCAGCTGTGCCCCTGCAGCCCATGGAGTTCAGTGGGCAATGCAGAGATTCACCTCAGCCCATGGAGGAGCCCCACGCCAGAGCAGGTGGATGCCTGAAAAGAAGGCTCTGAACCCATGAAAAGTCCATGCTGGAACAGGCTTCTGGCAGGGACCTGCCAACCCAAGTAGAGAGGAGCCCACACTGGAGCAGGCTTCATGTCAGGAGTTGTGACCCTGTGGGGTCCTAAGCTGGAGCAGGCTGCTCCTAAAGGATTGTACCCCATGAAAAAGGAGCCAAGCAGGAGCAGTACATGAAGAACTGTAGCCCATGTAAGGACTCACACTGGAGAAGCTCATGGAGAACTGTCTCCTGTGGGAGGGAACCTCACATTGGGACAGTAAAAGAACTCCTCTCCCTGAGCAACAGCAGAAACAACGGGTGATTAACTCACCATAAGCTCCATTCCCATCTCCCTGTGCCTCTGGCAGGGGGGAGGTAGGGCCTGGGAAGGAGGGAGGGGGAGGGTGAAAGGTGTTTTTAAGATGTATTTTACTTCTTACAATCCTGCTGTGCTTCTGCTTGATAATAAATTAGATTAATATCCCCAAGTCAAGTCTGTTTTGGCCATGATTGGTAAGCAGGAGTCGGTTCTCCCTGTTCTTATTTTAAGTCATGAGCCTTTCCTTGTATTTTCTCTCCTGTCCACTTGCAGAGGGGAGTGCTGGAGCAGCTATGGTGGCTACCTGGCATCCAGCAACCCCCCAACATTGATCAAATGTGGAGTTTTATGTAATAGGTTGAAATATGGTGAGATTGGCAGCAGCATAGACAAAACAAGTCCAGGAAAGTGCATTTTGTTGTTTACATGAATTACAATAATATTTGGCCAAGTCAACATTATTTGAAAGTCATATGTGGTGAAAATGTCAACATGTGAGCAAAATTTCTGAAAAATGCATTTACATATACTGTTCATAAATTATTTTCTAACCATTACAGACAGGGAGGTGACTGCTCTAAGTATAAAAACTGTTGTTTGGTCTGCTCCATACTTTCATATTCCATGATACTGCAAGGATCTCCAGAAATTCCTGGTGACTATTTTCTTCCAGCTTTCCAGGAAACTGGCATGGATTCATCTACCACAACCAACCTGTCCCTAGACATTAGGGCATTTCTTTCTGAAAAGCAGAAAGAGTACAATGAAGAATATTTGCCTTTAATAAAGCCAGGAGACAAACAGATCCAGTGTGGTGTTTCACACAACACAAAGATAGCAGACTTCCAGTGGGAGGAGTTATTTCTTGCTTTTCAGGCTTCGTGTTCACTGAATGTTTCTTGGACTAAAGAGACAAACTGGGGAAGGAAAACAGACCGTGACTGGAGCCAAGGGGGTATTGTTAATCCCTTTGAGTCGGTTCCCACAAATACAGGGACAAATGGACAAAGTTTGAACAATACTTAGGAAACAGTGCAGTCTGATGAAGAAGGAAACACTCCACAGAACACAGAAGATTATGAATCATCTGAAGCCAAAGAATCAGTGGCAATTTTGCAGAGCGAAGTCCCAAATAAAAAAGCATGAACCTGGTTTGGATCTAAGACAAAATAGCCCAAGTGTGGCTGCTAGGAAGATACAGAATTAAATTTGGCAAACTGCCCAGAATAAGCCATTCAAAGACTTTACCTCTTCCAGGCTGTCACTTAGTAAGCACAACTCTAGAGAATTCAAATAGTACAAGAAAATATATGAGAGGCAAAAATCATGCAGTGCTCAGAAACAGAATTCACAAAAGGGCCGTACATGGATCTGCACATGAACTGCCAGCAGTGCAATACACTACAAAACACTACTACAATACAGTATTTGGAGAAAGATGAAAGGACTCCTGTGAAATGTATCATTTTGCAAACCCCAGCAGAGCATGCAGAGCATGGACAAATCAGATAACAAGAATGCTATTAGTTCCAAAAAATTCTTCAAAAAGGCTGCAAGCAGTGGTGAAGCAGAACAAGGATTCTAGCAAGTTTGGCACAGGTGAATACAGTATGTTCGTCGTGGTGAACTAGTATTAAAAAACCAACCAAACAAAACAAAAAATAAAATGGGCTGTAGGAAAGAAATAGATGAAACTCAAGGCTCAAAGGCTTGTTTTTTTGAAGGGATTCTGTGTCAAATGCTTGAGAAAGAGCATGTATTCAATTTATAACAGCACTGAGAAAAAAGTACCAATTACTGGATTCAAAATATGTCATGTCTACATGTTTTTGCAAGCAGTTGTTCTCACTGGTAGAACAGATTCTTCAGCTGTGAAAAAGTTCAAAGAGTAATTGCTCTCAGAAGAAGCAAAGCTGTCAATAAAGTATAGAATAAAGGGGACCAATTTCTGCCCCCATGAATATTCTTTTGACCTAAGGAAGGGGGATAAAAGAGAACTCGGATAGGTTTTCTTCTCTGGGAATTGCAGAGCAAGCAGAAAAAGAAGAAAAGTCTTTTAAGCTAGCTGGTCACTCTAGTGAAAGCAAAGAAGGAAAAATAATGAAGCCTTGGCTTCTAGCATGCTAAACTGTTGCTAAATAAAGATGTGGAAAGACTAAAGTGTTTCTACCACCAGCGCGTAGAAATTTCTGGAATACATATTCCATGCTAAGTGTTTCATTAATCAGCAGAGTTCTGGAAAATGAAACAGAAAAACAAAAGTTGCATTTTCAGACTTTCAAATTTCTTTTGAGGAAGTTTCTTCAGGTAATGTCCAGGGGAAGTCACAGGAAAATATAACCATTATTTGATTGTATAGAAGGCAGTAAAGTCCACTGAACTTTAATTGTGAAGGAAAAAAACAATAGATGTCTCTAAGCAGACATAAATAAATAAAGAAACATAAATAAATACAGAAAATTAGAAAAAAAAAAAAAGCTGATGTTCTTGGACTAAACTAAACCATGGGTGCTATTTAATATAGCAAGGTATTGACACAGTAAGCTAATACAGCAAAAGAGTATAGGGGGATCCAGCAAAGCACCAACCTTTCTAGCACAGGCAAGGGAGACTTAAAAGAGTTTGTTGGGAAGATAAACTGCGTGTCCAGAGCAGTCATCTAAGAATGATACAATGCAGAGATGTCTAATATACATGTTGTACAACAGTCAGTCACAAAATTGAACTGGTTGCTTAAAGAGATTTGCCTTTTTACAGGAGCCTGCAATAACATAGGAAGAGTCAGTAAGGAGAAAATTTAGGTTTCTGCAGTGTCACTGAAGACTCTTGCAAAACTACATGGGTGCAAAAGCACAGCAAACAGATGCACACAGGTTATGGAGCTTTTGAAGCAAAGCAACAGCAATGTGACTTAATTACGTGCAAACAGAAAATAACACTCTGGCCTTCCCTAAAGTTTTGTACATGGTTTTGAAGTTTGTATCTGGGAAGCAAACACTAAAATGAAAGTATCTATCACTGCCAGTAAGGGCAAACTTGATATGGCCACCTTAACTAACCTGTATTTTCAGCAGTTTTCACTGCAGTAGAAATTAAAAAATCTCATGGGAAATTTTCACTACAGTGACTCCTGTGAGTTGTCTTTTGAAAAAACGGGTTTGACATGTGGGATCTTGTCAAGATTTTGCAGCAACAAATTACAGGCTAGTATTAGGAAGCCACTAAATTCACCTGGCAAGCAACTTTTTCAGAGAACTGTAAGCAAAAGAGCTAATAATTAAACCAGATGCCCATAATAAATGAAGATACATAATGAAGTGCAAAAATCAGAAATCACCATGGGATAATACCTCAGGAGCTACTAGTGTTTCTTAAAAATTATCTGTCTACCTGACAGGAAAGTTTCACTGCAGACAGCAGTGATGTTACAAGAGATTGCTTTACCAAGAGGCACTGTGGAAAAATAAGAGGGACCACACCTCCTGACTTCCCTTCCCACATTGTGGCACATTTGATGCAACCCTTACAGAGCTCTTGATGTGTTGGGCAACTTGATGTTTCTTAATGCAAAGAGAGCTTTTTTTCCTGCGTTGACATACGTGACCCCCCTGCACAGTGACATTTCTTCACACTGTTATCACCTTCATGGACATAAATTGTAGATACACATGTAGGACATTTTTTTGGCTTTCAGCCATGCAGGAACTGTACAATACAGTGATAACTTTACCCCCAAGGCAGCCACATAAATTGGGCAAAACATCATACAGCAATGAGGGTAAGAGAGAGAAGACAGAGAGAAAATTGATAACATGGGTAGGACAGAGGGTGACAGCAGCAAAAAGGGAAGCTGGGTTAAAATCAGTGTGAATGTAAATACAAATAGAAAAGCAGGGAGAGAAAATTGACAGGAAGACCTGGAGAAAAAAAAATGCAGGAGAAAAAGGGTTGAAAACACAGTCAAGGTTGAGGTAACAAGCAGAAACAGACAGAAAACACACTTTTTCTTCTTGTCTTGGGGTGACTCTGTGATGTGTATCCCCTATCACGGCTCTATGCCAAAAAAATTAATTATGTGCATTTTCTGTGCCTTTGAACTGAGCTTGAGAGGGAAGGAAAAAAACAACCAACCAACCAACCAAACTTTGGAAGCAGTTCCCAATGACACAGAGATAGACACTACTCTGCACTCTTCCCTGGCGGCGGTAGCACGGAGGGAGCACCCTGCCTGTTTCCTCAGCCAGCTCTTCAGTTTTTGGATTTTTTTCCCCTTTTCACTGGTGTGTTTCCTGGGACTTTGGCGTTTTTTCCCCATTTTTGCTCTTCTGGACTGTTTCAACAACATCAGAACACATCAGGAGAACTTTTCTTCAGGCCTGGAGGGGGCCAAAGGCCACCCCCCAACACCAGCTCCAAGAAGGAGGGACCACACCTATGAAAGGACTAATTTCTTCCCAGGTTTTCTCTCTATAGTGAGGGGTTTTACTATTGAGCATTATTATCCTTCTCCTGTGTAGCTGTTAATAAATAGGTTTTATCTCTTTCACTTTCCTTTGAGGAAGTTATTTTTTTCCCAGACCTGGTGGGGGGAAGGGTGGTTGTAACCTGTTTTTTTCTCAGAGGATATATTGCTAGATTTTGGCCAAAACAGCACACTTGTCAAAAGAGAAGCAGAGGGAAAAGGAAAGGGGAAATGGCAGAAAGAGCAAAAGGGTCTGGACACTGTGAAAGGGTCCCTCTCTGAAAGCTGGAATGGAGCTGGTGGCTTATATGTCCCTGCATGCTCTTGTAGCACAAAGGACAACTCTCTCCTGACACTGGCTGATTCATGCCCCAATGCCAGAAGCTTCCTATTAAAAAAGTAATTTCTAATTACAAACTATGTCATAAAACATTTGGTCAAGGGGCATTTTTAAGGTTATGGGGATTGTCTCTCGGGAAGTTACCATGCTCTTGAGTACTTGACCTTAAAATCTTAATATTTTTTAATGTCATCTATTTTGGATGTTATGTATACACCACAGAAAAAGAGAAAGATGTAATTATTTGACTCCATCAAAACTACTTCTGTGGTGAACTTGACTTTAATCTTTGTATCACATTTGCCAGATGTATTCTATTGTTATTCATAATTTTCATGCATCAAGTGCACCTTAGTTCCTTTGTGTTAACACTCTGAAATGTAGTGCAGAGCAGCTGGCCAGATTGTTCATTTTATTTATTCAGAGGTCAGAGGAAATGTGAACACTGAAAACTTTTTAATATGCTTAAAAGGTAAGACAGTCTCATCTCCACTTCAGCATACAGTCTGCTTGTTAAATCAAACACTTTTCGTCTTGCTAGGAGAGGAGTGGGGTTTTGTTGTTTTGGGTTTTTTAATTGTGACTAGGGAATCAGAATGGATAAAGTTTCATCTCATTTTAAAGTTCATTTGATTAATGCTCAGCATTCATGCCTGTCTTTCTGAAGACAAAAGATGGTAGTTTGTACCTTTTTTCTGCCCACACTAGGAAGAATTGATCAACCTCTCTAAATAATACATTGGCACTAATTTCTGTGCTCACGGCCAGAGGCAAGATTGCATGGTGTCTGCTAATGAAAATAACTGTGAGGAGACAGAGGACAAAATAAAGAGACAGTAAGAAATGGTATCAAACTTTAAAAAAATGTTTAAACTACAAATAACTGTTGACTATTCTCTCTTCATTTGTATATAAAAATTCAACTGGCTCTGAATTTGAACTTGATGAATTATTAAAAGCAAATAATTCATTAATCAAATTTCACTTTTCCTATATGTGAACTAAGATAAAATGTCTCAATTATATTTGATATTCAAAACTCTTCATGCATTTCTTAATTTTTTTTTCCTTCTACACAGAAAGCATAAGAAACATGGTACAAATACCAGGATAGAAATGTTTTAAATTTAACATGATATTTGGTCTGAGCCAATGATTTCACTGGCTCCAGAATTCCACCTTTTAAGTTTTATGGGCCATTTTGCAAGTCCTCAACAGGGTTATTTCTGGCACATAACACAAATTCAGTGTGAAATCTGAATTTTTGTTACCTTGTAGAGATGTAATCGTCACTGATACTGTGCTAACAGAACAAACATCTCTACTTTAAAAATTCTGGCCAGTGCTGGTCAGAAAAAAGAATACTGAAAAGTACAGTCATGCCTGAATCAAACAGGTTTTCTTTTCTCCCTGAAAGTGTATATTTGTGGAAAGCCTGCTTTTTTTATAGCTTACCTTATAAATGTTTTTGGTGCTAAACTGTATGCGTAACTTAGTATTTGTTATGCCTCTCTGCCCTGTTTTTTCTTCCTATTATTTCCTTTTCAGACTTTTATTCCAACCAAATTGCTTTCACATGTTAATGAGCTTCCAAGTAAATCACATTAAATTTCACTGGCTTGGGGCAAGGCTGACAAAAAGTTGGGACTCTGGATTGTTTTTTACTTCTTTCCTGTCTTACTTATTCCCCAAAGGTGGGGGAGACAAAGCCTGTGATTTCACTCACTGTTGACTTCTCCTCCTATCTTTTCTAGTGTCTCTCTTGACATTGCATCCCAGGCAGTGAAGAAGAGATGCAGAATGGTAAAGGGCCAGTGAGGCCAGTGAGCTTAAAAAAGATATTTCTTTTATCTAGTGCCTTCTCCCCATGCTGCTCCCTTTATTTCCAAATGGCTCAAGAAGCTTGCAGCTGGAACAGACGCACAATTTCTGTTTCCACGCTGTGTAAAGAACCAGGAATAAGGAGGAGTGGCAGGGCATTAGCAAGGACAAGGAGGCAGTGCTTGTGAGCACAGCAAATCCTCCCAAGAGCCAGTGAAATCTCCCAGCCCCACTGCCATCTGATGTGTTCCTTCTTAGAAGGGAAAAATTACTGAGCAGAAGAAAATGTCTACTGAAAAGTACTGACAGAGAAATTGCCCCAGACTGGGAGCTGTGAACCTGGAAATCAGGGTTTGGAATCCAAAATGTTCTTGAAAGTGCAGCTGGCCTCTTCAAAGTACAGCTGCTATACCTAGAAAGCAGAGATATCCTGACCCACCAAGACTAAGTGCAAAACCAAGAAGCATTAACAGCGACTTGTCATATGAAAAAGTGGTAATGTCTGGAAAAATAAAATGGATTTGAAAGAACAGAAAACATCATCATCATTGGCTGTTACAGATGAAAATCCGAAATTAACAGGTACCTACTGGTGGTTTAAAGATGTGGTACCCTATGACCTGTTATGTCTAAGATACAAAAGGGACCTAATTTTTATCAAAAATGGAGCCTGTGTCTCTGAGATCTTCTCATGTTGCATGTACTCTTCTTAAGCAGATAGAATCCCACACAAACTTTCTAAGAGATCATGGATTCCCCTCACAGATGCCTGGTTGACTCTAGACTATCCGCGCGTCCGCTCAGCTGGACCTCGCAATAGCCCGATGGGGCTCAGGAGCGGCCGTGGACTGAAGCTGGACTGTCAGCTCAGTGGGGATGCTCTGGCGTGGTAGAGAGCAGGCAGCTTCCCAAGCTGGGAAAGCTTGTTGTGAGGGTGCCTGCTTGGCAGGCAGCCAGGGTCCCGAGGCAAAGGGAGAGAAAGAGGGAGAGCAATGGAGGGTGCAACGAAGGTTTATTGGCAGGTGAGGGAAGTGAGGAGCTCTATCCCCAAGCTGCCGAGTCCTGGGGCTGGGGCACCACCACACTAGACTCCTTGACACAAACCCTTTTCAGGTGAGACTCTCTCTGCCTGTTACCTTATCGATCCCCCTCTTCTTTGTAGTTTTTTTTTCCACCTCTGGCATAGTTAGATCTTCCCTCTAGGAACAGAACATCAGCTTTTGTTATGGTTTGGCCTCTTCTGAAATCTGTATAATTCACTTGATATTTATATCTATATCTATATGTGTGTGTATATATCCATATAAGTAATTTATCATATCTGGTGTCATACTGTTGATAATCTTATGATATACTTGTGTATCTGTGTCCTGGGGTGACTCGATGATGTGGTCTCTCTCCTCCAAACCAGCACAATCTGCAATCGTATATACCTAGTATATAATTAGTTGCATACTGCTACATCTAGTTGTACACTACCTGTATGCTACAACTTCTAGCAGTATATTCCTAGCCAGCTGCTGCTGTTATATTAGATGTTGCTGTATTTACTGCTGCTCTAATACTGATTGGTGCTGTATTTGATTGTTGACAGTAATTTATAATAGCATATAGAAATATATTTATATAAATTCATATAAATTTATATAAATTTTAAATGTATATAAATTTTATTATATAAATTTATTTAGCATATATAAATATATTCACTTTAATAATCATAGATGTACCTGCTACTGGTGATTTTTATAGTAGTTTACATGCTAGAGTTATTTTTTTGTAGTATTTGTGGAAATCTGTAATAAAGTAAAGAAGTATAGAACGTCTCTGTCTTTCTGTATTGTGGAATTCTGTGGAGCTACAGTGATGATCTCTACCCACACACAGGCCAGATAACCCTTTAGGTCACAACACTGTTGTTTGACCAAGTCATTGCCAGTTACTCTGGGATGCAACAATTCAAGAGTCCTCCTCTCTTTTGCTCTGCCTTCTCCTTCCCTGTCAATACCCCTCTCTCATTCCTTTAGTTAATTTGCCAACAATTCATCCTTTCTCTTCATCCAGACTTCCCAATCAATTTTCTGACACATAAACAATGTTCTTCCTCAATCCATCTTCTATATCTCTGGCCTCCAAATAAATTCTCTCCACAGGACTCATAATAGCTACTTAAGTCTATCGCCTATATAGTCTGTTCAGCCTACAGTGTTATAATTTAACCAGCTCACAGTCAAGTATCTCCTCTATTAATTACATCCTCAAACTAGAATTCCTATTATTTTTATTATCCAATAAAAAAGACAAAAATATGGGGAAAAATTTTCAGAATTTTACATAAACTCACTTCATTAGAGCTAGGAAAAAATTCTCTGTAGTACCACACAGCATTCTAAATTCATTTGGCACCTATCACAGGAATGGATTACATGCCCCAGGGCTAAATGAGTAAGGAAGGTATTCAATACATCCTCACGTGTTTTTGCATTTAGGCATTCTATCAACTGGCCTCACATAAGTGTAGACATAGACTTGTGTGTCCTGCAGCCAAAGGAATCATTTGCTGAGCCACAGGCCAATAAACCAAGAATTATCTGATGCCATGGGAAGTGACAAGAAGTCACTTTCTGTTATCAGTTTTTGGCTAAGGAATAATCATCTGTTTAGCAGCCCTGTTTATCCTTTTATAGTCCCCTGTCAAGGACTGAAAAGAACCCTGGATAACAGCAATACAAGACTCCTTAAGTACATTTTCCTCAAAAGAATTGTGTGTCATGGAAATAATAATTTGAGCTTTTGTGCATGGTTTGGCAAAACCAGCTTTGTACAAAAGAGAGAGAAAACTTACAGATAGTTAAAAAAAATTAAAATCTTCTTCTTTTTCTGCTACTAAGTTCCCACTGGAACAGTGTATGTCTTATTCTTTCAGTTCTTTCACATTCTTTCATATTGAGTTTATGAAGAACCAAGGTGGCCATTCTCAAGCAATCAAATCAGTGGGAGACTGGCTGATGAAATATCACAGGGCCTTCTCTTTGCTTCCACCTTTAAAAGGCTTATAAAATTGAGTTCATGGGGGTTTTTTTAATGTGACCAACTGGTGAAAACCTTGTAGAGGGATTAATCAGAAACAGAATGGTCTACAAGATTGTGAATAGGATAAAAGATGATCTGATATGCAACCTCTTTACTGCCTTAGCTTGATTAAGGATTGCAGACATGAAGGGCAACTACTGTATAACATTAGCTGTCTACAAAGGAGAATGAATTAATCTTAATATCAAGTGAAGTAGTAGTATATATATGATGAAGTAATAGTATATATCCACTTTCTATTTTTACCATTTATTACTCTATTCTTAGAACTATAAATGGAACCATATAAGTAAGTTTGAATAGGATTAAAAGCATAAATAAAAAGGGCTGAACAACATACACTTGACTAAAGGAGACTTAAGTGTTTTACTGCCTCTCTTATGCACATTTAACAAATTTTTGGGTTGGGAAGATAAGCTGAATACTTATTCATGTTTTCCCTGAAGACCTTCATGTCACAGCTTTTTTTTGCCAACACTCTTGAGCTTATTCCCACTATATACTTCAGAGCTGGCTGACAGTATCCATCTTCAGCTTTAACTTATTCTGACACAACAGCACTTGAATATTGTAGAATCTGCTAAATGACTGGCAAGCAACACCAATTTGCTGGATATTCAGGATACTGCAAATGCTCTCCAAATGTAATGAGATCTGGGATCTGTCAATCCAGAGGAAAATTGCTTCTGCATTAAAGAAAATGTCAAAGGTTAGAAACATCTAATCTAGAAGAATTTTTCAATTTATGGTCTATTCAGACAACAGTACTCCAGTTTACTTCTCAGTTTGAAGTTTTAGCTGCCACTGAAGGAATTGCTAATCCCACTGAACAGACTACATATTGTATTATTTCTTTAGCAATAAGTATGTTTTCTTGTGTAAAAACAGGGTAAGTTTTCAGGTAAAGAGAGGCAAAAGAGTTGAAGTGTCCAGCTGGAGTCACTGGGAGAAGTGACTGATGCACCAGAGGGTCGTGCTGCCATCCAGAGGGACCTGGGCAGGCTGCAGAAAGGGCTGACAGGAACCTCACGAAGTTCAGTAAATTGAATTGCAAAGTCCTGCGCCCAGGGAGGTACAACCCCAGACACCAGCACAAGCTGGGAAGCAGCTTGGCAGCAAAGAACCTGGGAGCCCTTGTGGGCACCAAAATTAACACAAGTCGGCCACAAGCCCTTGCTGCAAAGTAGTCAACCAGTATCCTCAACTGCACTAGGAGACGAGTTGCCAGCAGGTCAAGAGAAGGAATCATTCCATTTTACGCAGCACTGGTGAGGCCAGACCTGGAGCACAGTGTTCAGTGCTGGGCTCCCCAGCATAAGAGGTGCAGGCATACTGAAAAGCTTCCAACAAAGGACCACCAAGATGATGAAAGGACTGGAGCACACCTCCTGTGAGGGAAGGCTGAGAGAGCTGGGACTGTTCAGCTCAGGGGCTAAACAGCCGGCTCAGGGGAAACTTCAACAACGAACTTGAAAGGAAGGTGCTAAGAGAAGAGTGTCAGGCTCTCTTCAGTGATGTCTAGTGATGGAATAAGAGGCTGTTTACATTTTTTCTCCAATTCTTTCTTAGTGGCACTCCCCATTATTTCTAGTTCCTCTTGTGTCCTAGAAGTCTTGATGAACACATCTCTCAAATCAAAGGATGTGGAAGGTCAAAGCTGAAGTATATAATGGCCATTTTACATTTTTTAATCTTTCAGTAAAAGATTTCTCTATGTATTTCTGATTCTCTTAATCAGAAAGAAGTCTGCAGGTGTGATTTCACCTGGATTGTGGGTCATAATTCTAGTATTATATGCAAATATAGTGGGACCTCATTTGATTATGAAGCCAGAGTAAACAGCATTGTGCTCCCAGGTGACACAAAGAAGTGCCTCAGATTTCATAGTCTAGAACCCTTAACAGGATGAAGCATGACTAGTAGGAGCTCATCTCAAGGTCTACATATTCTCTTACAAAAAATTACTCCCTTGTGTGTGATAGAGCGCACTTGCTGCAATCCTCCTCTGCATCCTAATCTATTCTTTTTCAATGCATCAAACATGCTGCTGTCAAAAGCATATTATTTTCTTGCCACATGCAGTGAGTTAGTTCTTCTTTTACAGTCAGTTCCAGGTTTCTTTTAGGAGCAAAGTTTGAGCTTTTTGTGCTCACTGTTAAGGCTTGTCACCACAGTGCTGGTTCCCACCTACATTTCAGTTCCTCTGTCCTCCTACACACCTAAGGAGAGGACAATACTTAGCATAAGTTCCTTCATTTGTTGGGCCCCTTCTTTTTCCTTCCTTCTTACCTTGTAAGAACATATAACTGAATCAGAAAAGGGTGTAACTAGCCCGATACCTGACTTCCAGCACTGGTAATAGTGTCTGCTTCAGGAGGAAAAAGTGCACATGTATATAATTCCCCTCATGAGTACTCTACCTGCTTTGAGCTATTCTTACTCTTGGATTTTCCAATACTTCTGTATTTCATTTCCCATCCACATTTCTCTTCCAAATAACTGTGCAGTCTTCCTGGAGAATCATGTAAATGTCTTGCATGTGTAACTGCTTTTCTCTGTGGCATACAGATGCTATTCCTTCATAAAGAACTTAACTCTTCTGGAGCTTCTGGGCCAGGATTGCAGTTCCATGGGCAGTTAGAGGAGTAGCAGCAGAAGCAAGGATGGGTGACTCCTCACAGCTTCTCTTATATTCATGAATAACCTTAGCTGGCTGGGGTTGTCCTTCTCCCACCCCATTCCTGGGTGGGAGAAGCCGGCTCTGCCCAATTCTGGCTTTGTGATGTCCCCATCCTCTTCTGTCAGCCCCTGCTTCCCTGTTGTGCCCTTGCTCAGGCAGAGATGCTCTTGGAGCCTTTGTTCCTAGGTCCCACTCAGAGTATGAGGTTATGAGCTTCAGAGGGGCCCTGTGCACCCCAAAAGGTACCATGGATGAGTGCCAGCCACTGCTCCCTGCATGAGGGACGGTTTGGGACACTTCTCTCAGACATGAGCATCATCCTGGACAGTGCCCCTGTTTCTTTGCCACTCTCTCATACCCATCCCTTCCATCCCTCTCTTCTCAGGACCATGATTCCTTGGAAGGTGAGCACATCTTCCTGGATTCCCTGAAGAAAAGTGTCCCACTGTCCATCATGCCATTCCCATGCCCTACAAAGGGACAATGTGCCCTCCAACAAGGGGAGGAAAGAGAACAATAAATACTCCCAGTTGTCAGCTGCTTCTCTTTCCAAACCCTGTCAGAATGCTCCTCACATGAAATCTGTCCCTGCGGGTTGTGGGGCCAAGGAGATGGAAGCAGTACCATGGTTTTCCCTCGTGTTCCTGCCATTAGCTCCTTCACCCCTGTGTTATATGTCCTGCCAAAGATGTAGTAGTTCCAGGTGTTGTTGTTGTTGTTTGCATTCATATCACCGGGTGAGTTTTTGCTTCCAGTGAAAGTAGCCTCTGCTATCTGTTCACTTATCAAACACAGCATAAGTTATGTCAAAACTTAGCACAGAGGCATTTTCAGTCCTACTAGAGGGAAATGAATGTTTACATAGCAAAGTAAACTTCTTTGTATTCAGAACCAACATCCCAGGAAATTAAAACAAGTAAAGACGTCTTCCATTACTTGCCCCTCTTCCCCATCTGTCATTTTTTCATCTTGTTTCTCTTCAAGCCAGATTGCCCTATAGACTTCAAGAATGTCCAGCTGGTGCTGTAATTCAGCTGCACGGTCACTTGGCTTGGCTCTTACTGCTTGTTACAGTCATGTGCTTACTACTGTTGTAGGAGAGCAGTTTCCTTCAATCTTCAGGGTTGTTCGGGGTTGGTTTGAGTTTGTGTGTCACCTAAAGTAAAAATCCCAACCCTGCAAGCACTGTGGAGTCCTGTTGATACAAAAAGACTGTTAAGACCGTGGTTTTCCCTGCCTAGGACAGCAATGTGCCGAGAGCTGAAGAAGTTGGGAGATTTCTCTTTCTTCCTCTTCCATCTCTTCTTTGTAGACTCTGGGGTGATGTGGGGCAGTAGTTGCCTACTTATCCAGAAAGCATGAGGATGCCATGACCTTGATAGTGCTGGAGCTTTTCCAGCATCAGTGGGACAGTTCTTTTGCTTCAGTCTTCCATCAGGTCCTCAGCAAGGAACGCAGCATGCTAAAGGAGTCTGGGACATAGTTCTACAGCCAACACTCAGGGTCAGTGAGTGAGATGTGGCTGCAGGCTCTTGGTCCTGGCATTTGTCTGGGAGCTGTTACAGTACAGACTTACTGAGCCATCTTCCACCCAGCTAACAGCACCCTGAGGAAACAATTTCTGAAAGACCTTTTGGAATGATTTAAAAATAATTCCAAGAGGAGTTTTGCCAGGGCATGCTTGAGCAGTCCTGCTCCCATGTGCATGTGGGTGGATGCTCTGACTCAAGCCATCATGACAGCATTCTGCATCACCCCTTCACACAAGAGAAGGGTGGTACAAAACATGCAAAAGAGCCTGTGTTGGCATTTGTGAGGCTGCTCATTTACCATCCTCCACAGTTCAAGTTTCTGCACCACTGATCTCCAGTGTACTTGGACAGCGACAGAGAGAAGCACACCTACAGCATTTACTAGGGAGCTGGCCTCCTCTTCAGTCACTCTGGTGTACACTGTCATGCCAGTTCCTGGCATTCCTGCACACCCACAGATACGCAACTGGGAACTCTCTGCTTCTTTGGAGAGAGTGGCAAAATCTTGACTTCTCAACTCCTAGCTCTTCTGTGCTGGCAGTGCTGGGAAATGTGTAGCCAACAACAACAGGTGCTCACAGTGCTGGCAGCTGTGTTCCAGAGACTACTTAAAGAGGCCATCCATAGATAAAAGCAAATCCATGGCCAGGTTGAAATCTTGCTCCTAATTCTGTAGCAGAGCCAATCAGTAAGGCTGGCAGTGTAGAGTTCCCTAGAGATGCCCTGCCTTTCTTCTGTACAAGGATCACAGTTCTCCTCTTGCCTGTTTATGGAACAAATAGAGTCAGGCCAGACTGGATTTCTGCCTCTTACAGCTCTGTTGTTGCCCTTCAGTGGCGCCGTCCTTTAAAGAGTTTAATCTGATTAAACACATCCTGAACGATGCCGGCAGAGCTGTCTTTATTAGGATGCTCTTGGTATCTCTGCCAGCTGGCACAGAACTGGGGAGCTCAGCAGAGTGCTCAGCAGAGGGGTAGCCTTTTACCTGGCTGGGGTCACCTTTCCCTGTGGGATGTTGCAGAGTGGGAGGACTGCAGCTTTGCAGGTGGTCAACCTGCACAAGGTCAGTGGTTATGTAGCTGCTTTCTCCCCCCAGCTACCAGACAGCTGCGCCTCAGTCTCCTTCGGCTGCTTGCTGAGCATCATGTACCAGGTGTGGATAGATGGAGCAAAAGCAGAGCTGCTGGAGTTGGGGCAGATGCCTGGTGGTGGCCTCTGCTTTCTGCTGTGATCTGCAGGAGCAGGGCATTACCTCCCATTCACATGTTTAAGGCCCCGAATACCTTCATGCTCCTGCTCTTACAGCTGCCTGCTCCCAGCTCCCGTTCCCAGTGACTTTCTTTGAGGATCCCCACTTTTTTTCAAGAAGTAAGAGCCTTCAGCAAGTGACTGAGATTGTGCTGAAATGCCCCCTGTGTGTTCAGGACTGTTACTACTACCCTGGAGCTCCTTGAACTCTTCACCTGCCCTGAAGGGTTCTGGGCTCGGGTTTAAGTCAGACTGAGTGAGCTGGTGAGGGGACCCCAGTGGGAGTGCAGGTGTCCTGCAGTCCCAGGCAGATGTACAGATTGTTTTATGCCCCTCCAAGCTTTGAATATTTGTTCCCCAGTGAGGGAAAGGTCCTACATTAAACACACACTTTACATTCCTAGTTTTCCATTAAATGCTACTTTGTTTCAGTATAAGTAACTACTAATCAGTTCATTAGAGCGCTGTATCAAGTAACACACATACGCTTTGAATATTTACTTTCAATTAGACGAAGCTGTAGGTCTTTTATCCCTTGTATCCTCCATAAAGAGACTTCTGATACAAGAAACTGTGGTTGCCAATGAGTTTTAATTTTTGTGAATACTGCCTTTAGTATGCATTTATGATCTCATATCTCAGATCCCTTGCTGGCAATTAACAGCTTGGACAGAATTTTATGGTGAATTTTGGAATTTCATTAATTTTACCTTTCAATGAAGTTAGAAGGAGAGGAGGAGTCTGTGCAGATGGATTTTTTGAAGGGAAGCATAAGAATTAAATAATGAAACAAAGGAAATATTTTAAAAGTAAGTTCAGCTCCATCCCTAGCAGTTTTTGAAGTGCTGGTGAATTATTTCAAGAGTAGGTGCTTTTGGGTAACACCTCTTTTTTTCTTCTTGCCTTTGTGTTTATATTCTTTGCTCTAGGTTTCACAAGGGGTTTCTGCTCACAGACGAAAGATGAATTAAGGTATAATCAAACAACACAAATCCTCCCATGCATTGTGATAGAAAACACAAACACCAAACAGACAAAGATTACAGTTCTATATGTATTTCAAATGTTGCCTCAGGGCAGTAATGTACATAGCTAGTTTGCACTGATCAGCAAAAACGGATGCCCTAATCAGGCACAAAAGGACATTGGAACTGAAATAAGGAAGCAAGTGGCCTCTTGGGCATACAGTCTCAGGATGACTTGCCATTCCTGTTATCAGTCTTACAATCTGAAAGTCACATTCAGAATATTATTTATTACACCTTCCTATAGAATTTAATAGAGTGTGCAAAAGGGAAATTGAAAGGCTTGCAACCAACCAAATCCTTTGTTCAAGGTCTTTTTGTCCTTTAACAGCTGAAAATATTTTCCGAAAACAGAAACTTCCAAAATGTGTAAGTTTGAAGAAAAAGAATATATCACTAATACAACCTCTCCATAATCTCTATTTGCATTTCAAAGGACTTCTGTTGCTATTTTGGAGCAATTTTCTCTCCTTTTCAGTCTGTTTCTTGCACAGATACAGAACTGCGCAGGGAGGGAAGAAGAGAGACAGAGAGAATGGCGTCTTTTGGATAGCATAATTACTTGATAGATGTCAGTCTTTTTCTGCTAAATTAGATGGACTAATACAATACCCCTCAGAGAAACCAAGTTTCATTCTGCTGTGCTTTCTGTAATAGCATTGAAAATAACCTGCAGCCAGATCATAAAGACTCAGATGCTTACAGTGAGAACTGAAATACCTGCAAATCAATGATCCTCTTGGCTAACTATAAAGGCCTTGTAAACACCATAAGCAGTTGCATTTTTTTACTTATCTTTTCCAAATGCCTACAGTATCACCTCTTCACAAGCTCAGAAGTGCCTCTGTCTGGGCAAGATAGTTCCCTCCTGTTGAAGCTCTTCTACTGGGCTGATTTGTCTGCTTCACACTTCAAGGAAGCTGAATTGGCAGACATCTTCAAGGGTGGATTACTTTGAATGGATGCAGATAGTGGCAATCATTAACATATACTCAGTATTTCTTATTTGCAATGTTGAGACAGCTCCCTCCTCTGAATGCTAAATTGTTTTAGAAGAGCATGCTAAAGCTCTTAAACATGCACTGGCTAAGAAAGGCACTTGGGTATTTTACTCTGGGATGTGGATTCCTCTATAAACAGAGGAAGCATTTTAAAAGTTAAACAGGAAAGTCATTTATGCCATCGTGTCTAAAACACACTTTGAAGCTGGTTCTTATCTCCTTGTCTTATACTAACTAAATAAATTTCACCAGCTAAGGAGATTTGGGTTATGGGAATGTTTTCTGACATGCACTTTCAGCAGCTCTTCATTTTACATTTGCATTTACTACTTTCAAGTCAAAACTGCATTTCAGTGGAGTAGTTTACCACCTATCCTGCCACTATGAATTGTAATTCTTATTGTTTACAGTGTCTTAAAATTAACCATTAGTGTTTATTGCCAGTTTTGATGGCTCTTTCTTTGTCAAGGATACTTTGTTTTCCTCTCAAGAGAAACTGAGAATGTATTTTCAACTTAGGAGATCAAAACACAAATCAGATTTGTGTTTTAAGTTAAAACCTTAGTTGTGAGTGGAAAAAGAAACAAACCAAAAAACATCAGTGGCAACAACAAAAAAGGCAGCCTGAATCTTGGAGGCATAAGCAGTTCATAATACTTCTTTCTTGTCACCATTATCATGTCTTCCACCTCAGACTGTCATAGAAGAAGTAGTAGGTTCTTTTGCTTTTCCTAAGAAATAATTTTTAAAAAGACATTTGTTATTTTGCATGACTTCTAATGGAATGTTAAAAAATGAAAGTCACCTGGCTCTTAGAAAAACATTCTTTGCAGTATACTCACATAGTATTTTAAAATACAACATAACTCATATTTCAAGAAATTCTAATTTTAATTAAATAAAAAATCTCTGAATCCCATTATCATGCTTGAAATTTATTAAGATCTAGCTTATTTTATGTCATCTATTGTCTCAAATAACAGATGATTCAATATTTCTATACATCTCAAGCTTTCCACTTTGTTTCCTATGGAGACAATTTACTGAAGAAAAGTCAAAGCGCAATCTAAATTAGAAGACTTGAAGTACTTTGTTTAAGTATAAACAGATGGATTAAATGTAACCTTAATCTAGCAAATTATGTGGTTCTCAGGTACAGTATGGCGTGGCTGTTTCATATTTTATGGGGGTTTTATTCCTGTAAGTTCATAATAATTCTGTTGTGGAAGTCTAAACTATGAAATAAAATTCTTAGACATATCATATATTTAGGAAAACCTACCTTTGAAGAACTAATTCTAATATCAGATTTTTTTTACATTTTAACAAAATACATTTTATATGCTTTAAAATATATTTCCAAAACTATTGCTTTTTAATCTCTTGTGGAAGACATTTGCATGAAACCTCTCTGTATGTGTTCTTTGTTCTGTATATGTTTTCCTTACTGCTGACACTCTCCCTAAATCTGGCGTGTCTTTACTTTTCCTCTAAAGTTTCTTAAATTGTATCTTAACTTGCTCATTGAGGCATCTAAATTCAACTTAAGTACTCTTTTAGAACATGTGTAATAAAATCAGAAAGGACTGAATTAATCAGGAAGGAGGTTTGTTTTTACATTGTCTCTTTTTCATTTACAAATCATTGTAAAAAAGTTTTTAAGAAAAAAACTACAAAATAAGTAGCTGATGCCAAATATAAAATCTAAAAAGAATAAAAGTTTTTACTACAAGTCATAAATGTCTAGGAATAAGAAACTGCTTTTGCAATTATTCAGTAATTGTCCAGGATCTTTAAAGTTAAAAACAAAACCACAAAGTGACAAGCTAGAGTGAATTAAACTCATTGCTTTTCTACTGAATTTTGCTTTCATTCCAGAAAAAAATGAAAAAAAAAAAAGGAAATCCTGATTTAGTAAAAGTAAATAGGCATAGGAATTCTGTACTAAATAGCAAATTCATTCATGATATCAGATTAACCATTTTCTAGACACAAGTATTATCGTTTAATGTACCTTATTTTAAAACACAATTCAGATGAAGCAATAAAAAATGTAAGGGAACAGATATTGCTCTGAAAAAATAATTAGTTAAGCATTAAGTCCAATATACCACAATATTTTGCACCCAAACTGTTTAAAAAAGCACTGCTTGATGTATCATGATACTAGTTCAATCACAGAATAAATAAATATTCATGTAAAGCAATTATGACTATGCACAGCAAGGCTACTCTCTAGTTTTAATTCATTTTAGGTCAACTTTTATAGTATTATACTATTTCTTAACTTGATTCTGCCTTGATGCAGAACAGCCTTCCTTAGAAATATGTTAGTCATTTCATACAAAGAAAAGGTATCAGTTGTCTGACATGGACGGGAAATCTTTCTGAATATTCTGCAAAGCACTCTCTAGTGTTTATTGATTACCTGACATTCAAATATCTCTTATTTAGTTGTTTCTTCCTTGGCAATCTCATGGATTTAGATTTGTTTGTATGTTAGCTGATATTAAGAAAGACAAGTATTGATATGTCTGCTAACAAAATGGATGTATACAGCGCACAGTGACATAAAAATGATTCACCAAAATGATGGGGAAGGTCACCAAAAGAAAAAAAGTGTGAAGGAAACTTTACATTGATCAATAGTCCTGGGAAGGGAGGCAAAAGCCCTCAAAAGTCATATAAACATCCATCACAGAGACAGAAGACTGACATGAAAATAGTTTCACTATGTCCTGGAGAGCAAATGGAAAGACAAGTATTTTTAATCTTAAACTGAGCACAGTACTTAACACGTAACATAAGAAGCTGAAAGTTCAGGCTGGGAAACTTAAAGCCATTGTTAGAAAGATTAAAAATAGAGCTGGGAAGTAATGGCTGTAAGTTTATCCGGCTTAAACATGAAGGCATCTTGACACAAAATACGAAAGGTGCAATTAAGACAAGGAGAATGAAACAAAACCAGTGATCTCTGCAATGCCAGGAAAGGGATTTTAAATGTAATGAGTGGAGTAGCCATATTATTCCCTGCTGTCTTCTGTCCTGCCAGTCCTAGCAATCTGTTCAGCAGAATAGACTAATACACAGTGGTGTGAACTGAAATTTATTCAATTTTTTATGCACATATACCCCGCTTTTCCAGAAATCCAGAAGTTCTTAAACTTACTGATTTTATCTCTTCTTTCACTGTCCAATACCCTCACACTGTATTGTCTGAAATAGCAATACATATGAATTACATGCAGTTTTTATATAGTTTTTAATATGTATCATTTATATATGGTCATATATGTTCCATATGCATGAAATAACTATCCATATATTAATTTAAGAGTGAAAAAGTTTGGGTTTCCCTTTTTTTACTCAGTACTAATATTTCTTTTTTGTCCTGTTCACAGGAAAAATATTCATCCTAGTTCCTCAAAAAGAAGGATATTTGTAGTTGTTAGCTGGGCTGAAGCCTAATGGATCATCAGGAACTTGGTATATGAATGACTGGAAAACAGAGATCATTAATCACCATGGGTCTGAAAAGGAGTTTGGGCGAAAAGCTGATACGCTTTTCTATATGGAAAGCAGATCTTAAAGGAACATGTAGTCATGCAACTCGTGCCCTTTTTGACC
This sequence comes from Monarcha castaneiventris obscurior, assembly GCA_026261815.1. Lineage (NCBI taxonomy): Eukaryota > Metazoa > Chordata > Aves > Passeriformes > Monarchidae > Monarcha > Monarcha castaneiventris. The sequence goes on from JAMPIT010000635.1 coordinate 3,395,795, forward strand.
AAAATCTTGCCCCTAAAATTTTCTGTTGCTGTGGCAATTTCACCTAGTGTAACAAATCATAGAACCATAGAACAATTTGAGTTGAAAGGAACTGGAAAGATCATCTGGTTCCAAACCCCCTGCCATGGACACACATGCCATTCATTAGACCGGGTTGCTCAGAACTCCATGCAGTCTGGCTTTGAAGACTTCCAGGGATGGGACATTAACGATTTCTCTGGGTAACCTCTTCCAGCTCCTCACTAACCTGTGGGTAAAGAAACTTTCCTTTAAATCTTATCTATATATCTCCTGGTTCAGTTTAAAAGTGCTCCCCCTTATCCTCTGTAAAAAGTCATTCTCCTTCTTTTTTAAAACTTCCCTTTAAGTACCAGAAGACCACAATGAGGTCTCCCCAGAGCTTTCTCTTCTCCAGGCTGAACATCCTCCACTCTCATGGCCCATCTTAATAGGCAAGGTGCACCAGCCTCTAATCATATTTGTGGCTTCCTCTTGCTCAGGAATGTCCACATCCTCCTTTTGTTGGGGCCTCTGGAGCAGGACAAAGCACTCCAGGTGGGGTCTCACCAGGGCAGAGTAGAGTACTCAGTATCATGTACAAATAAGCATTCATTTATTGTCAGTTAGGTCTTGTGACAAATGACTGTGCCAATTCTTTAATATTTAGTTAACTGAGTCTCATAACATTCTTCGAAGTATTCTGTGTCAATGACACTATCATCAGTTTAGAAATGACATACAGAGGCCCAGACAAGCTAAACAACTGATCCAAGGTTTCCAGGGTACCCTATCTCAGATAATGTATTGAGACCATTTCTAAAACTCCAGCTACTGTCCTATGTTAAACGTCCTTTTTCAGGGAGTGTAAGTGCCCTTTTTTAAAGCAGTTTCTGTATGCCAGGTAAGCAGCAAGGACAGAACACAAACACAGAGGTCATTCTTCAGTAATCAGAAACTGCATCTAGAGAAGACTCTATTTAACATTCCTTCACCTTCTAATCAGCTGAGGCATGGAGAAATCTGGACAAGAAATTTAATGATAAGAAAGAATTTCTCCTTCCTTGTAAGAATAAAGACGTGGAAAGATCAGCCTTCATGCTTCAGGCACAGCTTTCCTTAGTAGATATACCTCTGCTAAAGCACTTACCATTAGTTGCTCTGAGTTGCAGAAACTACACTTACTTAGGAACTCACCTGATTTGCAATAATAATTCCTAAGTCTCTACATTCCTGGCAATGTAACCTCTGCCTTTCAAAGATGCTTTCTATCTGTTCCTGACTGACCTGATATCTAGCCTAAGAGACATGTTTTGGATTATGAAAGGGTTTAGTTCCGTTATTTCCAGGTCTTTGCACTGAAATGAGTCTCGTCTATTCCACAATGACTTAGTGTGTTTGTTCATGCATGCACACATAGATGTTCACTGCAACCTGCCTCATAATTACAAGTGTTTCTTGCAATGAAGCTTTTGTGTGTTTGTTTTTAATATTCTCGTAAGTATGCACTTTTAAGACTTAGGTTTTCTCACCTTTCACATTTCCTGGACATTAAAGAAAAAGGTCCACATTCTTCTAGGGTATGAATTACTACTTTACACAAGGCATAAACAGACTTAAAATTACAGTATTTTTGAAGAAAATCCTCTTTTTCAAGTCCCAGGGCTTTAAAACTGGTTTCAAACATTTTTATCTGGTTTCTTTAAGGATCTCTATTGCTGAAATCAGGCTGAAGACAAAGCCTTCCTATAGGCATGGAGTATAATGGGTCAGAAAGTGAAGGGGAACAAATACGGGGTCAAAGCAAATACTGATACAGCATAGGAGGCACTCTGAGGGAAACACCAGATGCTAGCTTTTAAGTGCTGGGCAGAAAAAGTTTCTGCAGTTTCAGCTTCTTAATTGAAGGAATAAAAAGCTAGTTCACTGTGCAAAAACCAGAAAGAGCAGAAACAACCTAGATGCAATGTTTGGAATCATGTTCAAATCTCCAGCTACCAGGGTGATTGGAGATTTGACTGTGGCTTAAGGAGTGAGAAAATTTTGAATTCTGATCTGAATTTCGGTTTGGGAAAATAAATATTTTCCCCTGCAGTTAACTGTTCTACAGGTCAGTCACAATTGGAACATTCAGTATTTGCTAGTGTGCTTATTAGGTGATATTTATCCTTAAACCTTTAAGTTTGTTTTACAGAACGTTTGCCAAACAGTAGATTGAAATAACTGTCTTTAATTGTCTAAATGCAGTGTAATGACATCACTTCTCATATAACAGGCAGCTTATAAACTCCTACAAAGCTGCATTCTCTTCTTCGAAAAAACAGTATTCAGTAAATGGTTTTTTTTCACTTTTCACTTTCTCTTTTTGATTTGTTTTCCAAGTAAGCTTTTGATAGCTTAGAAAGCCTTAGGTTTGGAAATGGTTTCAGAAGGTGGATTTTTTCCCCCCAGAAGGTGAGGCCAAGAAATGCATCAGTCACTCTTGTTGCTTTCTGACAGTTCAAATCACCAGAGGCATTGGATAAACTTTAATCACTGTCACAATGGTAAAGGTCACACATGGGACCAAAAGCAGAAATCAGCTAAAATGCTGAGACATAAGTGAGTGAAGAGTGGAGTGTGTGCACTCACACATATGTATGTGCATGTGAGACAATGAATTTTGCAGAAACACTCTCAAAAAGTAACATGTTTATTTTCAGTTTGAGATACCTGGAACATATGAAGCTCTTAAATGCTTTTTTGAATACAGCATTTTTTGGGGTTTTTTTAATTGCCTTTGAACATACAGGAATTATGGCAGAAAAAGCGGTACTTTTTGCACACCTCTAAATTTAAGAATAACATATACCACACAACTATTTGTTTTTCTACTACATGGAGAATTACTGACTTGAACAGAAACCACAACATTTGAATCTATTTCTGTTTTTTAATAATTATAGGTATTTTATTAAAAAGACCAGAAATTTCCCCTCAGATGTTCAAGGCATTTTGGTCTATTAAAATACTAATCTATTTTGGGATTTGAAATTTCTGAAAATTTCCCAAATTCAGAAGCTACAAGATAACTATTTGTAAAAATGGTGATATATTGAAAAGTCAGGCCCAATATGTCTCAACTGTTCAGAACAGGAGGCTGGAGCAGATAAGATCCTCAGGTCTCCTCCAGCTTGATTTCTAGGATCACGTGACCCTCTGTTATTAATAAACTTTCTTTTTTTATCTATTGTATGATTTTTCTCCATTGTTTTACTGTTTTTTTTCCATTGATTTACTGTTGTTTTTACTATTGGAGTACTTGTAATACCACGTCATGCCAACACCCTAATCCTGAAGTGGAACCCTGTTGTACTAAGTAATCTACAAGAAGTGCATGCTCAAGAGATGGCAACAGACAGGTCTAGAAAATATAATTTAGTAAGAAAGTAATAGTTAGTGTGATAGGCAATAGGCTGAAAGTAATTTGGAGCAAACTCTTGCCAAATATATGTAGATTACAGCAATTAACGTCTGAAGAATAGAAAATAACTGAACACTCACAAGAACTTGTCATGAAAACCATACACCTCTGCTTAAACAAATTGGTGTCTACAGGTTTGTAGACACCTGTAAAACAGGTTATACTTCCTTTGCAAAACTGCTTCAGTCCCTTCCTAGAGGAATTATTTGAGGTTCTGTGTATGAAACCTCAAGTGTTGCTTTCACCAAGGGCTCCATAAAATCTTGGCTGCTGAGCAAACAGCTAGATGTGAAGTACAGCGATCTGCAGGAAGTGCTTTCCATCTCTCCCATGCAGTCTCTTAATAAGAAAATGCAGTCCATAGCTCATTATATGCAGACAGATTTAGTGGCATATTACATACCCAATCTACGGTACACAAAAAAAAAGAATCCACGTATCTCCTGTGCAACAAGAGCTTTTTTTTTTAAATAAAGTTCTTTAATTCAATATAATTTTCAAATGGCATTGCTACATTCACTGATGCCTAGAGTATATCACACTTATTTATCACATAAATATATATATACTCTTTAGGCGTGTATGTCACAGGCTGTTGGTAAAGAGCCCTGTGTGATTTAAAATAATCCAGATTTAGTCATACAAATATTTCTACTGTTGTTGCTCAGTAAGTTTTGAAAAGTAAATTCAGATTCTTCATCACTAGAATAGTTTTAACAGCCCTTGTGGTCTCCCTTTCATGTGACCCTCAAAGAAAAAAAATGTTAGCAGAATTATTCATGATAGTTTATAATGTTTGCAGAAATCCTAGCACAATTAACAGTGCTGTTCACACAGTACAAGCATAGGATTTGCAGTACAATCTTCAGGGTTCAAATGGTACCAAAGGGCTAACACAGGATGTAAGTTACCAGCTTCTTCCTTGCCTAGAAGTAGTACAAAACTTTACTAATGTTGATGAAGGTGTGTGTAATTTTTCCCCAAACATTAAAGTCCCTGAGTCCACATGAAGTATATGAGAACTATCTATCACCTCAGGATAACCCAGCATATTATTGAAACACTTTTCCACAAATTTAAGTGTTTTTCCAAGGCAGTTCCTATTTTTCTAAGTAAAATAAAACTTTATGAGGTATTCAGCTCACTCCCTCTTCCTCTCGCTCTCAGTCTCTCTCTCAAACATCTCTGAAATGCATTTGGTTTAGCTTACAAATAAGTGTATATTTTATCTACAGAGATTCAACCCTCCGTTCTAACATGAGGGTCAAAGAGAAGATCAGCTGCCACATATTTTTATTTTTTGAGCGAGAACACAAATGACTGAGAATTTACCTGCCTTTTAGAGAGTACCTCTCTCCAAGATTTTGAGACAGCCAAGCCCAGCAAAGAAAATCATTCAAATCTCTGAAATCTTGCAAAGCTTATACTGGAAGTTCTCCAAGGTAATTTTATCACTCCTGCTTTCAGATAAGAAAGGATGTATATACCAGCCCAGACATATTTTATTTTTCAAACAAGATGTAATGCACCTCGAGGGCCACCAAAAAAAATGTAGAAAGATCTTTCAAATCTGAGATCACCAGGGAGTATGAACTCCACATTGAGTTAACTAGGAAACCATTTTACAGGATTTGTTCTTAAACCTTTGGGGTGATCTTCATTGATCAATGAATACATGACACATCAATTGGGAGACTTAAAGTTGTGACAAAACCACAGGGATTTGCAATATTAAAAAAAGGCAGAAAATCCAAATGATCTCAAAGTATCAATCAGTGGAAATTTACAACTCTTCCACATTAGCACCAAGGGCCTGTTAAGAGCTGCTGGGTCTTTGTTCTTCAGCTTTTCTGAAGTTTTAACTCTGTAATTCCTAAAGAAAGTATTATATACATCTATCACTTTCTATTGAATTTTTGAAGAAAATAATGTGAAGAAATTTAATAGTAAACTTTAATGTTTAAGTAGAATTGTATTTTAAAGGTTATGAACAGTTTTGTGGAAATCTATTATTAGCAACTAGACGATGATGATGATGATGATGATGATGATGATGATGATGATGATGGTGATAACTTAATCCTTGACATGACATTTCACAGTATTTCCTATGTGCAAACCTATAAATGCACTTCATAAAGGAAAAGCTGCCAAGAAAGAAGGCTGAATGTTAAAAATAGACTAAATTATAACCTTATGCCTTTGAATACTGATTCTCCTTAGCTGGAAAGGATGAAGCAGCAATCTATCTCTGCAAAAGTTCAAGGCATAAGATCCTAAGGCTAAAGATGACTACTTCTAATCCTAGCTCAGACAAAGGGTATGAAATTATGTTAGGTTTAAAGTAAATATCATTTGCAGTAGCATTTATTTCATAGTTGAATTTATTTCAAAACACTTGGGTCTCCTCTGATGGTGATTCTAATTCTCTCAGTAAAGTTTCTTCCATTGCCCATAAACCCTGCTCCCTGTGGAGCAGCCTTGTTTTTATTTCCCAAGCTTCAAAATATATTGAAGATTCTTCCTATCGTTCCTGCCCTATCCAATCACAATATTCAGAGACACAGCATAGCCACATTATGCCACATATATTTTCAGTATTAATTTAAGCAAATATAAGTAGATTTAATTATTTAGGGAAATTTAAGTAAAAACACCAAGTTAATTTGGGCAAATTCAAGTCAAGTAGGAAATCGATTCTTCAGAACTCCAAAAACTATTCTTATCTCCCTCACTTTCAATCCTTACAACTTGTAGGGAACAGAGGATGTAAAAAGGAATCGCCATAAAGTGAGAGCTGAGACCCCATACTGCGAACCTCTTCGCAACCAGACCGTAACAATTTCAGAATTACCGAATGTCTTGGGGTGCCTTTATGATGCTGCATCCCCTACCGTCTGCCCTATCCCAGACACGAGTTCTGTGCCTTTAAAGCCGGCTCCGGGAGAGGGCGGGGAAGGCGCTGGAATTCTTTCCGCGGCCTGCGCAAAAACCACAGATAACTCCCTCTGCTCCTCTGCCCAGCTCTCGGCTCTGCAGCCGGGCAGAGAGCTGCCTTCTTCTGCTCTTTAGCTAGCTTCTCGTTCATTACCTGAAGCAAGGCGTTTTCCTGGGACTGTGGCTGCTTGTTTTTCCTTCTGGGAGTGTTCGGCAGCAGCAGGACATCAGCGGAGGCCTCACACCGCGGCCCCAGCTCCGGAGAGAGCAGAGCCACACCTGCAGACAGGACTCGGAATCTACCGGGTTTACTTCACAGCGAGAGGTGTCATTATTTAACGTTTTTTTGGGTTTTTTTTTTTTTTTCTTCTCTCTCGTGCCTGCATGCACCCTGCTTGTTAAAAAAAAATAGGTTTTTTCACTGTCCTCCAAGGAATTTGTTTCCAAACCTGGTGGGGGAGGGGCTGCTGAAGCCTGCCTTCCTTAGAGGACCCATTCATTTTGGATGCTTCCTCATCATTTGTCTCAAACCGAGACATCATGCAACCTATCATTAGACATGATCTGAGGTCAGGCAAGTCACCAGACCTCACATTCTTTAAGATTTTAAAAGCTATCTCTCTTTTCCTTTACTGTTGGAGTACCAGGTTACTGAAAAGGTAATTAAAAGTTCATCATCAAATACATGTTTGAGCTGGATACAGGCGAAAAAATACTTTCGCTCTTTCCATAATGAAAAAAGCATGAATCTTACATTTCTTGACATAACCGTCTAATTTCATTTAATTGCCCAGAGGACCTCCATGCTTATCTGGATGATTCTCCAGATATAACTATTCGGGATATTTCAAACAATTTAGTATTGTTCAAAATTTACTCTAAATTTTCTCAATCAATTCAACTTAAATTGATCTTTTTCTAATATACTGCTGCCCTAATTGTGTCAAGTCTCCTTACTTGCTCATGTTTTTACTCCCTTGTCTTCTAAATCAAAAAAACAGAAGCAGAATGGATGTGCATCGTTCCAGACCTTTGGAATCTAAAATTTTTTTTTTCACACCTATGAATCTCTTTCTCTGATAATACATTATCATGCTTTATTATTATCATTATTTAATTACCAACCCAGGCAATTGCTAATATATTGCCAAATGGATTATTAAATGGCTCATCATGCTTTCTGATGAATGAAGGTATCTGAACCATAAAGCTGGTGAATGCCTGCCCAGAATCTGAACTAGGGTTTCAAAACTCCTGAAATGTTTTTAAATAATATTTTGTCATATATTCAGAGATTTTTTTTTAGAATTGGGAATTGGACAGAGAATTACTAACAAATGTACATTAGTTTTCTAAAGATCAAGTAATGGCAGCATGAAAACCCTCACAAAAATGAATTAGAAATTAAAGTTTAAACCATGCAATTTAGTTTAAGTACATGTGTGCAGAAACCAATATGATAATCACAAAAGTCCATGCCATTTCATGTGAAACCTACTGTTAAAGCTTTACCTATCACAAAAACATGTTAGCACAACATAACTTCAGTTTATACAGAAGAGCAAATATTAGACCCTTTCTTCACGTTTTATGTCTTACAGACAAATACTGCTTCTTGTCTACAGACAAATACCTATACTTGTACCAGGAAGTGCCATGATGTTTTACAGTTCATATGTAGAATAATAAGGTTTGTAGAGGAAGTTAGAAGCTTTCATTATTCAGTTCAAATAGAACTAGTTTAGTGGTACGAAGAGTTGATTTTATTATCAGTTTTCTCACTGAAATATCTAAAAGAAAACATGTAAATATTTGCACATATGATCCTTTCTTCAAGCAAACAAGCTCTGACCACAGGATTTGAATTGGCAAGTTTTAGTGGCTGAGAAGAAAAAAGACAAAAGGAAATGGGGTGGAGAGGAGGGGGAAAGAAAATTGATGGAGATAAAATGAAGAAATCAGTGGTATGTGTTGTTTTAAAAAATGAATAAATGCCAACAAGCTCATCTTACAGCCTTTCAGAAACATTTTGTAATAAACTGTCCATCCTAGGCATATTTCCTTGTAACTTCTTCCACGTCTGTTTCTCAAATCACCAACACATTCATAACATAAGTATGGGTAATGTCTCTGTCCCAATTCCATCTCTGGTTACAAATTAAGTCACAGGCCTTTTTGATTTTTACTGCTCCTTCCCAGAACCTGTGGGAAGATTTTCTTGTACAAAACATCAACCACACTCAACCTCAGAAAGAAAACACCTTGAAAATTACAATACTGCCCTGTACAGTCTTAAAGATCACAGCTGCCTTTATCAAACACTGTTTTGGCCCACGGAAGGATTTTGCCATGAGATAAGCACAGAGAGGGCAGGCTGGTTCTGTCTCCAGGCCTGGTGGAAGCAAGGCCTGGTTAGCACATTCTGGGTGCACATACAGACAAAAATTACTGCTGTGGTAGACTGTAAAGGAACTGCTCATACTCATGTTACTGGTCAGACAAAGATCCCCTCAAGTTATGGGACAGATGGCATCTGGGATCACCAAAACCCCCCACCTTGAATATGCCTGTGTGGTTAACTGAAACTTGGACTGTAAGTTAAGCCACCAAGACAGGAACTTGAGATAAAGGTCGACTGTCCATTGTCTCAGGCATAGGTGGAGGAAAGCAAAGCTAGGGGAGAAGAATTTATCACTGATAATGACAGAATTTATTTGCCATGAGGAAAGCCAACTCAGCAACTGTGCTGAAATCAGCTTGGACGGGGGGAAAGGTAATTCAGGCCAAGGGAGATTGCAACCACTGACAAAAAGACACCAACTCAAAAGAAGAAAAAGACTGAATATGGGACTAAGTAGCATTAGAAGTGAGGGAATCATTTAAACAATAGAATAAGAGAACAGTGTAGAAAATGAGCATTAATTTCTTTGTTTGCTAAAATAGATAAATAATGAACAATTTTCAATGCCTTGAGGATCCCCCCAGTTGAGAAGCCTAGGGTGGAGAGAGACCAACAGGATGCTGCTGTATCTATGGGCGATGACTCTCCTGCTTAATCTGACTGACTCCCCTCTTCCACTCTCACCCCTCGCTTTTTTCTTTTTCTTTCCATCTCTCTACCTCACATTTACAATTAAATAACATCCCTGCTTCTGGTTTTGGCATATGATCTTGTTTGCACCTTAATTTGGGCAGAGGCATCTCTCAAAAATAGGATCTTAACATGTCCCAAAAGATGCCCTAACAGATATTATGCCCTTCTATCATTAGAGCTGTACTTAGCCACTCTTCCTATTTGAATTCTTACACATCAAAAATAATAATCTAGATCATGTGGGTGTATGCAGCCTACAAATTCTTCACAATTTCATGTTCTCCTACAGTATTCTCAGAGAATTCTCTCAAAGTCTCTCCTGGCTTTTGTTCTGCAAGAAGTGGGAGGCTGCTGCCTTCTCTTCTTTCTCCTCATTTTCTACCAGTTGGGAGAAAAGGGATTCATAAAGTCAATTATTATGAGAAGAGATAGCAATTTCAATTAGCACAGCAATTTTCATATAACATGATGTCCCAAGGCACTTGGAAATAATATATTGTAAAAGGACTGGGTTATTTTTAGTGTCATTTTTAACTGTTGTCACCTACTTTACCAACTCACTTTCCTTCTGCATGCTTCACTTGAAGTATAGATCATGCATAACTCTGTAATTAACAAGTCAGAGCAGGAAGACAGAAAGAGCAGCAGTTTTTAATTCATTAGCTTTTCACCTTTGAAGACCTGTGCTTAAAGCTTACTTCATCTCTGTCTGCCCTGGGCTCACGTTGATATATCTGCCTCTCTTTCTGAGCCTAAGCCATCGTTAAATGCAATACGCCAACCATACACTAAAAAAAAACCCAAGAAAGTAACAGCAAAACCTTGCACTTTTCACTGATCAGATTTTCAGTGTTCTTCCTTTTTACGTTTCTTTTAATCTTCCCTTCTTTGGGAGGAGGCAATTGGGAAATTAAAAGTGGTATTGTATACTGGCTGTCTTTCTGAACTGACATCTTTCACTTGTCACTAGTATAGGCTACTGGATATGTCCGCTTCGGAACATTCTGTAGTGACTTTCTCTCTGAATTAGCTCTGAATGATTTCACGTTCTCTTCATCATGCCAGCAATGTTCTTGATCATACTGAATTTCTACACATCAAACATTGCCAGCATTTGTCAATCTTTTGCCATTAGGGGCTCCTACATTTCTCATTGGAAAATTCGAGTGGAAAGTGTAGCGTACATTCTGGACACTGTATTTATGCAATCAAAACACAGTCAACTGGCCCTGACCAAGTTGTAAAAGAGCACCCAGAGACCCTAGAGTGTCAAAAAGCTTTATCTTGTGCAAACTCATTCAGTATCAAATCAATAAAGTAGTGCAAAAAATTATGCATACAAGTGTATCCAAAATGATCTCTTACGGCTGTTTTCAGCCCTACTTTTATGTGATTCCAACTTGTGGTGGCTGGTGAGCCAGTGGTGCAAGGGACAAAGAGAGGCTGCTGGTGGGACAGTCCCTAAGACCAGAGATTCCTCCCCTCAGGTTAGGGTGAACAGAAGAGGCTCCCCCAAGGATGCTTTGCTTTGGTATGTTAATGAATCCCAGTTCTGCTTCCCTGGCTGGCCGTTAATACTGTAATTGCCTGGCTCCGTGGGGTCCCGTGTGCTCCCACAGGTGCCTGGGCAGGTTCAGTATTAAGTCCGTGACAAAGGGATTCGGGAAGGGTATCCTATTGCATTCCGGCAGGATTGATTCATGTTCAGTCAAAGTGTGCAGAGGCAAATAAGAACAGGATGGCTAACTCAGGGTTTTTCCCAGGGCCAGGGGAAAGGCAGTACCAGGGAGCTGGGACCAATGGGAGAGCTCTGGGGGAGTGACCCAAACCGGGACAGGTCATCCCGAAGAGCAACGCACCTGGGGGAATCCCTCTGGTCACCCCAACACAATGTATGTTCACCGGCCACCACAGGCTGTTAGCCTCTCCACTCCTTGGTTACCTTTTATGTCCCTGCCCTAGAAGGTTCTCCACTCCAGGTTCCTTGGAGTGGCCCTTGCTCCTCGCCACTCCCCCAGAATTCCCCATTGGTTCTCATTCCCTAGTCCTGCCTGTGTACCACTCCCGTGCCCTCAGATCATTGGTCCATCTCCTCTCACACTTAAACCTGGACCTTCCATTGTTCTTTGTCTTCATCCCTGGAACCCCTCAGGAGCGTGGCTGCATTAAACTCCTCCTGTGGAACTCTATACAGAGACCCTTCCTGCCTTTTTGCTATCGACCCATTTTAAGGAGCTATCCGTGTGCACATGCACATGTGTGAGTGTGTGGTGGTCCTGCCGAGTGGCTTTGCAACATTTTTAGGAAAGTGTTTCACTTTGGAAACACTTTTAGGAAGGTGGCGCCACCTCACACTCTGGCACTGCAAAGCCACAGCGCCCAGTTAGTGACACAAACTAACTGTGGAGCTACTGAATTCACATTTGCAACTGCCTTTTAAAAAGGTCAAAAAACAGTTCAGTCTGTCTTTTCCATACTTTCATAACTTCCCAGTCACTAACAGATCTTAACTCCCAATGCTTTAAAGGAAAATCCCTATTTTAAATAGCAGAAACTGAGGCAATTCAGACTGGTCCATTCCACACTCACACAGACACACACACACGTAACTGTAAAAGGTTGCAAAAGTTTTCACATAGGTGAAAAGCTACTAATAAAATCTAGAGCTCTATATTTTGTGGTACAGAAATACTTTTTTTTCTGTGCTTCTGTTTGACATTGCTGTGGTACATCATAAATTTCCATGCATCATGATGGCAGCTAAAGGAAGGCTAGGGAACCCTGCACTTAACCATCTGTCCTTCCTTTGAACACACAAAATGCTATGCAGGTAATGACACTGTTATTGCCTGAAGGGCAAACTCTTTGGTCAAATTGTCCATTTTGTTTCCTGTGTTGGTTGTACCAAAAGTTAAAATAATTGAAATAGCTCTAACCACCTATGAGACTTTGGCAAAACAATGGAATTAATAAAGAACTTTGACCAAGCAAATACCCTATTTTAAAGTTTCTGTTGAGACAGATTACCCATAGATGCAGAAAATCAATGTTCTGCAAATGCTGTGAAGTATTCAACAATGTAAAATAAATTTTAAAAGAACCTTTTCAGCTTGAACATTTGTGTGTTACAAATTACATGTTACTTTTGAGATAATCTCTCTCTGGACCTGATATGTATGCAATGTACTTTTGCTTTTCAACCTAGATTATTTCCTTATTCTTTGAAATTCTAACTGCCTTGAGCCTTTCTTTTATTTCCATAAAAAGAAATCTTCCCACTGCATTCAGCTACGTCTTAAACTGTGAATTTAAAATGGTTGCCTTTTGCAAGTTTTTGGTAGGCAGCTGCTTTCAGTAGTTTCATATATACATATATGTGTGTGTGTGTGTGTGTGTGTGTATGTAATGTATATATATACGTAATATTGTTGTTTGTCCTTTCAAATTACTGGCAAGACTTCTAAATTAATAAGGTCACTGTGAAAAATACAGCCATCAAGTCCAGAAAAGGTTTACGTCACATCGATTCCATACTTTGTGTTGTAAAGAGCATAGCAGTTTAAGCATTTTTTTCACGACCTCAGGTCTAGGCAAATAGCAATTTAATGGTGTTTATCCTATTACATGAATGAAGGCATCTTTTACATCTATCAAGCTGCAAAATCTAGTCCATTATACAAAAAGCTGTGTAAGTTAAATAACCCCAAGAAACACTCTCCCACCTGAATCTGGTTATCTAGAGGTGTCTGGAAGTGTCACATGGTTTCAGCATAAAACCAGCTACCCAATCATTTGGAGATCACTATCACAAGTCATTTACTTTTCACCCCTTAGATGTCATGTCAGAATACACCACCTATGTATATGCATGGCTATAATTAATGACATTCAGAAAAGATATCTAAATACATTTTCCAGAAGAAAATACACGGTGAGAGCCAGCAGAATAATCCTGGGACTGAACCAAGCACACTTTACTGTGATGCCTTTATGCACTGCCTTAGGTTCTATGTTCAGTGAACCTGATACCTCTATGCATGACAAGGGCAGGGATGTGACTTCAGGACTGAAAGTCTTTCTAACCCTTGCTTGTGTATTTTTAAAATATTTTCATCATCTCAAGTATTTTCAGGAAGAAAGACCCCATGGCTTTCAATGTACAACTGCTCTCCACAACGCCTCTTTTTCTGTCTTTAAAGAGGCACCCTACAGTTAAATATTTAACAATGCATTTACATGGACCTTCTGCTACAGACAGCCATGCAGGACAGATTGCACAGGGATGCTTTTCAATATATTACCTCATTTGGGAAGTATCATTTATGTAGACTTAGCATTCCAACATGATATTAATTGTTTCAGGAAGCTCAAAAGGATCATTATCCATGGTTTCCCCTTGTGTTTCCAGACTTCAGACACTAGCTATGTTTTTGAGTCTAATTTAACCAACTCTCTAATTCTATTTAGTCCTGGCTCTGGCACTTTGTATTACTTACCCTCACCTTGTGGCAATGCAGCGATTCTGTTGCTGAAGTTCTGCATGCAGAAAGTGCTGGATGCTAATTTCCAGTAATGTTTATTCTGGCACAAACAAGACTTTGGTGTCAAATGATGCAAACTTTACCCTGTGTTCTACCAGATTTTCTGCTTGTGTAAATCATTTCATGGTATGTTTTCTATAAGCTCTATCCATCACATTTGTACTTGAGTTTTGAATGAAATATTAGTATAAATTACTCTAATTTTGTACAAAGCCTAGCAGAAATGAGGAATGCAGACGTTTTCAGGGTTTTTTTGGGAAGGTGCAAAAATATTTTTCAGGTAAAAATACAGTAGCAGTAGCTATGAGAAGTGAAGGACAGTCTCAAGCAAAAAGATGTCAATCTACCCAGGTAAATTCCTGCTTTTTCATTAGAGATGTATTTTGTAGAGCATTATTAAAGTTCTCTTCCCTAATACCCCCAAACACTCTTTATATTATGAAAACGTATTAACTTTGTTAATATATATATAGTTCACATTAGATGCAGTAATATAATGAGTTAGTCAAATTTTACAGGAGACTTTTGTATTGTTCATGTTTAAGCAAAACAAATTAAAAGGCAGCCTGGCCCTAGAAATAAGGACTTTGCTTCTTGGAAGCGTAGAGCTGCCCATGAAGGACGATGGATACTCCTGTACAGCTGAGGTAACACCAGCATCCTAGCCCCTTTAATATCCTGCCAGAAGGATCTGCTATCACAGATACATCACTACTTCAAGACTGATCCCAGGGACATCTGGATAAATGGACTGCTGCCTGCGAGTCCTGGCAGCTCTCAACCAGGGAGGCTGGCTCTGAGGGTCCTATGAGCCTGGGCAGTCCGTGTTGCTGTGGTGAGGACAGAGTGTGGCTGTCTCACACCGAGGCGAGGCAGCTCCGGGTGAGCAGCAAGCAAGGCGCGATGGAAAAGAGGCTCAGGAGGCAAAGGGTAGCAGGAGGGCGTCTCCCCCGTGGTCTCCATTTATTAGGAGGGTGTCATGCATAGATTGTTGTGTTTTGCCCTTGCATATTAAGTAGTGTTAATTTTTTTTTATCAACCTTATCATTAGTTATTTGTACAATTAATAATGAAGTTTGAAGTTACTTACCTGTTTGATAAATTAACAGTTCCATATAAACTTTTTTGAAAACCCCCTCCAGGTTAAATTCCCTGGTAGTCTTTCCAATTTACAAGTTTTCAAAGTTCTATGTTATTCCCACAGTTCTTTGAAGAGTTTTTATGTATTTGTGACCCAATTGTACTATCTTTATTAAGTGTTTCAGTGTCTTTAATTGCTCACCAGAGTTCTGAGGCTTAAGCACAAAGATGGACTTCTACCTGACAAGAATTATTTTTAGCCACCATCCCTTGCTCCTGCAACCTGCAGCCATAGAAACCGTGAATATTAATGAGGATCCTTTCCCCACGTTCAAGCCAAGTGACATCACCCCTAGACAAGGACCAGCTATTGGCAGACTGAGATTATCTCATCTTAAAAGACTACCAGCCAGCAGGGACTACAGGGGCTTTATTCTCTTACTCTTGTCTAGTCTCTGTTTCTAGGTGGCCGGAGAAGGCATCACAGTGGTGCAGGCTCTTTGCACCAAGGACTCTAAGTCAACTCGGCTTAAGAGTCTCTAATCCCTGCGTTCCCAGGATTCTTATATCTCTCCTTGAATTTTCCAGGTTTTTTTTGTGTACCTTTTGCTCCCTCTAATTCCTTATTTTCACAGATCCTGGATTTTTAATTAACGTCGCTTACCCGTATTGTTTTTGGTTTTTTTAAATCTTTTGTTAATAAACCTCTTTACCTATTTTTGTAAAAAAACAGAAGTCTGTAGCATTCCTGACAGAGGGGCGGCAAGGGGATCTGGGAGGGAGAGTGGCAGAGGGAGAACTCCAGGGAAAATGAGGTGCGCAAGGGCTTTTAAGGGAGGCTGAAACTGGGAGGGGTTCAGGGGTACAGCCAATAGGGGGGTGCATAAGGGGAGGGTCTGGGGGTCAGGGGTCCAATCAAAAATTTTAAGGGGAGGGTACAATGAACAACAACCGAGTGGGTAACCGAGTTGAACAGAACTTTCCAGAAGGGTGGAAGGCCTCAGACTACAGTACCGCCTCCGGATCCCGAGGAGGAGGAGGAGGAGGAGCTCCACTCTTCGGAGGCGGAGTCGTCTTCATCGACAGCTGCCACTACTGGATCTGGGCCTCCCACAATAGACAAGCTGCAAGAATAGTGCAAAAGTACCATTGCTTTGCAAAGTTTTACTGTAGTTAGTAATGAGCAATATGGGTGATAGGGCTTAGTCAAATCACATTGGATCTGAACATTTGAAGTAAGAACCCTGTGTAAAACCACATTTGGGGCACCCCAGTATGAATAAGATGCCTCGTGTGTGAAGCAAAACTTACTTTTGTAATTCTGTACTTTTCATCCTACAATGTTGTCTTGGGGTGACTCTATGATGTGTATCCCCTATCATGGCTCTATGCCAAAAACTTAATTTTGTGCCTTTAAACTGAGCTTGAGAGGGGAGAGGAAAAAAAAAAACTAAATGAACTTTTCAAAGCAAGTTCCCAAGGACACGGAGATAGAGACGGCTCTGCATTCTCCAGCGGCTGCAGGAGCACGGGGGGGAGCTCCCTGTCTGTCTCTTCAGCCAGTTTTTGGGTTTTTTTCCTTTTTTTTTCCTCCGGTGTGTTTCCTAGGACTTTGGTGAGGTTTTTTATTTCTTTTTTTCTCTTTGGGACTGTTTCAACAACATCAGAACACATCAGGAGAACTCTTCAGGCCCGGAGGGGGCCTAAGGCCACCCCCCATGCCAGCTCCAAGAAGGAGGGACCATACCTACAAGAGGACTCTAATTTCTTCCCAGGGTTTCTTGTTATAGTGAGGGGTTTTGCTATTTAGTATTGTTTTTTTCCCGTGTGTTTGTTAATAAATAGGTTTTATCTCTTTCATTTCCTTCGAGGGATTCCTTTCCCGAACCTTGTGGGGGGAAGGGTAGTCGTGACTTGCCTTTCTCCCAGAGGATATATTGCTAGATTCTGGCCAAAACTGGCACAAATGTCTTCTTGTTCGGCATGGCCAGTTGCAAATCCACAGCCCAGGACCACATGTGACATTCATGTATATGAACACAGATTCTACATTTCATGTGAGAAATAGGATCCAAAATTATTCTCATTTTCTAAATTACTGATGTAGACTGACAACCTTTCTGTGCAGATACGTTAGACACAGAGTAGTTAGTGAAAAGATGTTGTGTATGGGAAAAAAAATCTGCTTTACTATAATTAGTCTTTCTTATTATTAATTTATTACTAAATGTTTTTCCTTTATCTTGCTTGTAGAAAGTGGAGAAAGACTATTGCCCACATTTTACTGAGGGAGAATGAAGGCACAATGAAAGCAACTCCCAGGAGTGAAAACAGGAAGATTGGAGCAATTCAAGAATAGTTTTTCTGCAGGTTCAATACCCAGGCAAAACATCCTAATGCATGAGTTTGTTTGAACAGTCACACAGTTGAAAATCTCCAGAATAAGTGTTCTCAAATAAGTTAACTGTGGAAAGTGGTATCTAGAGAAGTTCGCTTTCAGACTTTTCACAGATACTTTTGAAAACAGCCTTAAACAAATAATGGATATTCTGCTAACATCAGAACTAGAGAAGGAGAGAGGTTGGTAATTTTTGCGAATATTCTATATACTCGAGAACCCAAATAGTTACTTCTGGGAGCCCCATATATTGTACAAGGCACAAACCAATGGGAATCTGAAAGTAAGCAGTTATTCAGGTACATGTAGAATGAGCAGATGGTAAAATGTTTGAATACAGTGTTGAGGACAAAGTGCAAACTGGTGTTTTGCCTGGTGGTGACAGACAAAACAGTAATTACACCAACTGAATAATCCTTCCTCCCCTTCCAATTGCTCCCACCTCAGCCCTGCTCCTATAAGGGGTAAAAAAATCCAAACAAAAACAAAAACAAGCAGCAACAACAAATAGCTCCCCTGCGCCACAAAAATCAACCAACCCCCAACAGTGACTCTTTGAGCTTTATCCAGCTCTGTCCCAAATTATTCTGTTCCCCACCATTAACACAGAGCTACAAAGCATCATTGCTTCTACAGCTGAGGCGCCCTTCACAGAAGAGAGAGGAAATTGATCGGTGTTCAAAGGATTATCATTTCTGTGTTGTGTGTCTCTCAGATGAGATATGAAGAGTTGTGCAAGTGCTTTTCTAAAATTCCCCTTTTGTTAGTTTATCTCACTCCCCAAAGCAAATTCTGTGGATCTCAGATAATCATCTTAACAAGGCCCTGCTCTGTGTCTCCTATACTAATATGGGATAAGGGGCTTTGCTGATAGAATGTGAAATGTTTACCTCTGCAAGCATACATTACATCTCACAGAGGAATTGGGGCAGGGGGGCAGGAGGAACAGATGTCTCCGTGAAATGATTTGGACTGAAGCAGCTCTGCAAATGAAGCAAATTGTGAACTGCAGAATTCATACCTTTTCAACAGATCACTGAAAATCCCTGTATAAATAGCTCTGATAGTCAAGTTCCCATTGAAAGTAATAGTTGAACACATTCTAAACAAATATGAGGCTGCAGAGCTGCAACGTGCTATCAGCTTTGTTTATTTTTTCCAGCAAATGCAGGCAGCCTTTCTGCCAATTTACACTTAACAGCAGCAAGAATCTGGACTGCAGAAAATAAGCTGTCCTGTTCTTCAATGCATTGCTTATTAATGCTGTGAAAACAAAATAAAGTGAACAGCCAGAATTTCCTGCTGCAGCTTATGCTACTGTATAAGAGTATCATGAAAGATCTGACTTGGAAAACAAGTAAATGAATAAATGTAAAGGCTTGGAATCAATCCTCAAAACAAAGGAGTGATTTTTTCTCTCCTTTCTCCTTTTGGTAAAAGAGAATAGCAAAAGCTAATGCCCTGCCAGATATTCACCACGGGGCTCTCCCTTTACAAAAATTTAAGAAGGACTTAATTTTGAATTTATGGGATCACTTCCCTTATCTTCTTTATATGCTCCCTTCATTATACTCTTGCTTGTTCATGTCATTCTCTGTTTCATTACTTAGTACTGTTATCCCCTCCCAGAACTGCCACAGTGAAACTGTATCACTGTTGTTCATCATTGCATTAGCCCAAGATGTGTTTAACTTTCCCTTCATGCTTTTTTCTTTCCCTCCTTGTCAAGGCAGAGCCAGATGCAGTAATAAAGGGATCCATAGGATAACTCACATTGCTTTGTCTACTTGTCATCTCATCAATTAATCAAATTAAGAGATTAAAACATGGCTAAAGACAAAGGAGAAAAAAGCAATATTGCAACAGCAATAATTTAATGTCCTTGATATAAAATACTGTATCTTTTGCAACATTAAAATATTTCAAAGGTCATGCAACGAAACCAAATGCTTGTATATTTAAACAGAAAACTAAGACTTTATGTGATGGACCATTTTGCAGGTTTGAGACTGAACTGAAAGGGAAAGAATTGAAGAAGGAAATCTGTTGAGAAGAAGCAGGAAATCCTTCCTGAGGATTTTGTTTTTTCCTTTTTGGTCTAAAAACATTCTAATGTGAATTTGAAATAATTTTTGTTATTTCATTGAAATAATTAAAAATAATTTTCATTTCCAAAGAACTCTGAGCTGTCTATGCCAATCAGGTTCATAAATAAAACTGTGGGGTTTGCAGCACTTATGCTTCATGTTAAATATAGTTTATAAAAGAAACAGGAAAAAAATTATGGATAAATTGTTTTGGACCACACAGTCCTATTTTGCATCTTTGTGAATAAGGAACAACTCAAGGAGGCCAATGATGTTAAGCTGGACTAAAATTAAGCTGGTGAGAAAACACAGGTGCCAAAGACATATTCAGAAAAGTCCTGGAAAATCACCTGTCCAGAAACTGAATCTTTTAATATTCCTCAGTCAGAACTTGTGATTTTTACTTCCTGCTGGAGGAAGAACTCACAACAGAGATGACATTTTCCTTTGCCTTGGGAGCTGAGGACAATTTTTTTCTATTTGACTTCTTCATTGATTATGAAACCAGAGTAAAGATAGCAACATGTGAAAAGGAGAAAACATCACCCCAGAAATAAAAGTCACAAAAAAGAGTCGTTGAAAAGTTCATGATCATACATAAGAGGGGAGAAGAGATACATGTATACTTGTCTCCTGACTTACACATAAAAGATACCATTCTTTTCTAAAAGAGAAGACATTCTGCAAAAGGATCAGCCTCTGAAGGGGCAATGAATTTCATCCTGTTTCTGTCTGGAATAGAGCAATCTTTAAAAGCAAAGACAGGGAGGAAGAGAATATTTATAACCAGAAGTGCCACCAATAGCTCCAATTTGTCTGAGCTTCCATTTTACAGGGGAAAATGGTCTGAAAACTTTGGAATGATAAGCACAAATGCACGAAAGATAGCAAGCTCTGTGTTACAGGCATAATGTTTTCCAGAAAATTGTACACAGACATTTACTTCCTTTGGAATGAAGCAGTTTGGAGCAAACCAGAAATGTAAGTCAGACAGATCTTAACACACTTTCAAATACAGAGGACTGAAAAGGCACTTGAGATTGCCTCGGCTATTTTGTCATTCTCATTAATTTCAAAAGCAGTAGCTTTACCAGTATAGCTCTCTATTAAAATTCGGCAATTCTCCAATAGCCTGGTAAGGTTCTTTCTTCCTCCTCCCAGTCTACTGTGGTAACTGTGTGTCTGAAGATCCTAATTAATGTATGCAGACATGAGGCAAAATAACCAACCTGTTTTGTGAGCACGAATTTTTGACCAATGCTTTGTATCCAGCAGCAGAGATGACACAACTGTTAATGGGTCAAGAACTTGTGATCTCTGCCTTTGTGTTGTCAGTAGCATACAGAAAGACCAAGAGTTATATGGTGCTGCATAAAATAAATTGATTTAACTGACATTTCTAAAATTTCACAGGTTTGGGACACTATTTACTTTCTATTTTTCAGCTACATTTCTGAGGACAAGATTAAGAAAATTTTTATTTGAAGATAATGAACTATTACTGCTAAAATATTCTCTTCACTTTTTGTTGTTGTTTGATTTGCTACTACCAAAAAAATGAGGTATTCTTGGAGGTCCTCCAGGATGAAAAACTATAAAATGAAAATGATCACACTATTATTTTAATTATTCTGATAAAGAGACTTGGAAAGCAAACATTTTAGCATAAAATCTTTTTTTTTTCTGCAGACTTACTAAGCTTGAAATGGAAGTTAAACAAAGCGTTCTGTTGAAAATTATGTTGATAAATTATTTCAGAGAACTTTCTTGTATTTCAGAAAAGCACAATTACTTTCTAACTTAAGAGATATGAACAGGTATTTGAGAATCATCCTACTGACAAACAGATAAAGAAGCAAATGGATAAGCAAATGACTGAGTTAACATTTGTTTCTTTTTGATTTTAAAACTTGGTATTGATTCATAAGATAAACAACCTACAGAATATCTTTTGCTGAGACATAACACAGTAATTCCCCTGAAGTCAACAGATGTGCACCAGCTGAGAGCCTGTTTTACTCTATGTACTCAAGTGCAATTGCATGGCAACTATAATTGATGTTGCAGTGACGTGAAGAATTAGCAAAACACAAACTGGGAGACGTTAATTTGTATTCACTTTTATTCTTCAGAAAACATGAATAATCTTTGCTAATAATTTGTTAATCAACACAGATATGCTTTTTTTATATGCTTTATATCTATTCTTGAAGTTGGTTTTTTTTCCTGTTATGGACAGCTGCTTTTCACAAATATTTCAATAATTAGCCAGATGTTCCAGCTCATTCTAAATGTCAGACTAGAGAGAAAGTTCTTCTAACTCTGCTTCATGCTCCAAATATTATTTTTTTATTGAAAACATATGAAGACATTTCATCTTTCAATATACAAACTCATCAGTGAATATTCTCAAAATTTGTCACTCTTTCTGTGACAAATTCTATAAAGAGTTTAAATTAACACAGGGTATGTAATTACAGTACCTTCCCTCTGATTGTCAACTTTGGAGTTCAGTGCCAATTACTTTAGCTGCAGGTAATAGGTTAAATTAGTCCCTGCTGTGCACCAAACTGTAGTAGCAAAACTGCTATTGCTTTCTGAGTCAATTAACTTACTTTTGGTCCACTTGTTTTTCTATTTCACTGCAGCATAAATCTAATGTAGATACATTTTAGCATATAAAATGGAAGCAGTTCAAAAAGTAACTTACTTCTTTTCCTTTCAAGTATAATTGAACTATTTTAATACACAGAAAGCAACAGGTTTCCCATCAAAATAAATTGACTTGTTTTTAAACTGGAAAAAAACCAACAGTCCCCTCCTGAAAATAGAGTCAACTGAAAGAAAGCAGAGTTAGGCTATCTAATAGTTCCTATTACATGAATCTAGGAAAAAAACCTTCCAGCACTCATTGGTTGGCTAGAATTGACGAGACCAGAATCTTTAAACAGGTTGCAGGAACTCTTCTATATGCAGACATGAAGAAGTCCTCAATACTATGTTCCCATTTGACTGCAGTAGGTAAAGAATTGCATCAGAATTCAATTATCATGAACTTAGTACTGCTTTGGATTTTCTTATAAGTATATAGAAAATATGTCCTACCTTTCTATCAGGTTATCAGGTTTTGAATATCATCACTTCCTGGGTCAGTGAATTCTAGAGATTAATATAAGGACTAAGTTCAATGTAATTAAAAGTGAGAAATTAAAAAATATTCTAGAAATTGTGTGGTTTATATATGTAATTTTAAATGGTTCTCTTTTTAATTGCACTTTCTCTTCCACTGAAATCTGTAATTGTGGAGCCAGAGATGGTGAATTTTGTATAGAAACAAAAATCTAGCAATACCCAGCAAAGAGATAGACAAAAAATCTCCTAGCCCTGAATATTCCAGCTGGATTTAAGACTGATTTTACTTTTTTGAAATTACGTCCTTTGTTATCATTGAGGTCAGACTTCTTTTATTGTAGTATCAAAGATCTATGAATTATAATAGTTGGACTCCTCTTCCTCTGGTGGAACCTTTTAAAAACTGGACTGGCCAAAAAACTCAACAACCGTCTCCTGATCTGTGCTTGAAACTTTCCAAAATATTTCTTAGATTAGACCATACCTAGGGCAAAATCCTGGCCACATTTAATTCCATGGTATCAGGTCTGACACTTCCGTACCACTAATCCTGCCAGTAACTTGGTAAAAACAGACTTAGGAACCTGTATAATTAGCACAGCAAATATTTTTGCAGTTTAAGGCAAGTAGTTTTGGAGATGTATCTTTTTTTACTCTGTTTCTTTTTAAGCACTTAAAAAATCACCATCAGCCCTGGAAATTGAACCATTCTCCCCAGATTATCATCACCTGAAAGAAATGTGCAGGCCAAGTGCCTCAGACCAGTTATTCCTTTGTAAATTCATTTTATATCTTTCTACAAGTATGCTGTTGCGGTGGCCCAGCCCACCCTGGGGCTGGACATCATTCAGTGGATGGATTTCCCTGCCTATGACTACCCGAGGGTGGAACAGAAGTTTAGGGTCACCTCCCACTGGGTGTTGCCCCTGCAGCATCTCCTCCCCTCCTTGATCCCCATCGGTTTGTCTACTTATGCATATTTATGAACCTAGTTGATTATGTATTAGTTTCTAGAAAGTTCCTTCCACCTTGGTCCCCAATTGGTTTGTTTGTTCAAGTTCCTCCCTTACCCTTCTCCCATTGGTTGTGTGTCATTCTCCATCAACTCCCTATTAGTCTGCTCCTTCTGTACCGCCCCTTTCTGTGCACCATAAACGGGCTTGCCAGGTTCCTTTGCCTGCCTTTTTTGGTGCATCCTCTTTGGCTTGACCTTGTTGTTTCCCTGCCCCTCTCGGGGGTCAATAAAGCTGGAACTGTGAGTCCCAGGGAGACGTCCCTCTTTCTTCTTTGCCATCACCTTGTTCCGTAGCAACAAGGCAGCTGCAGCCAGCGCCCTTGTGAGCCTCCAGCAGGGAGCTCCCACCTGAGGACAAGGACATTGCTTGCCTCGATACTGGGGCACCAAACCTTGTCACCTGCCAGGCCACTGGGAGGCCAGCAGCCGGAGCGACAGTGTGCCAGCCAGGAAAGGAAGGTCAAAGGAATCACACCCTCACTGATAAACAAGGCAGGGAAAGTGGTGGCAACAGATAAGAAAACTGAGGTACTGAACAACTTTTTGCCTCAGTCCTCACTGGCAACCTCTCTTCCCTTATCATTCAAGTAGACAGATTTAGGACATGGACAGGGGCTCCCTCCTCCTGTAAGGGAGAGAAGATAGAGATTTGTGGCCACTCGAGGAACATGAATGTAAGCCATCCATCATATGCGTAGTGTTTTCTAAGCTCTGTAAGAATACAGAAACCCATCAGAATATATTTAATGTCTATTTCCTCTAAAAAATTACCAAAAATTTGCTAAAGCATGCAGGTATACTGACAACATCTATAAATCTGTATGTCAGGGGGATTATTATTAGTTTATTCCAAAATACAAATTAAAAAACAGTAGTTTAGTGATCCCAGTATTTTTATTCTTGAATAAAATTATGCATTAATGAATGTCAATGTAATGAAATTTCTTAAGGCAGTTAAATACAAGAACTCTAACACTTACTAGTAGCTGTTAAGTTGTTGCAGTGTCCCTTTCTCCCCCCGCACTTCGTTGGACCCAGTTTTACTATACTGTCAATCAGTTTGTTGTTTCCCTCCCCTTTAAGCATTGTACTTGCCCTGCCTCCGTTGTCAATGCTTTGTGTACACGATTCCTTCCTCCTCCTTCTTCTAGAAAGTTCTTCTCCCCTCAATACCCCATTGGTCCCTTTGAATTTCTCTGCTCCTCCATGCTTCCCCTATTGGTTGATGGTATGTCACCCCACCTATGACTCCTCCCTTTCTCTTCCCCTGTTGGCCCTGAGATTGTCACCACCCCTTATCCAACCCCCCCTCCCCTTTAAAAAGCCATGTAGGCCCCCCCCCCCCCGCCCCTTTGGTCCCTGGAGTCCCTGAGGACTGTAAAGTGCCTTGGATACCACCGAAAGCCCCTCCGGCTTCTTGCTTCCACCAACGCCTATAGACCATCTTGCAGCTCAAGAGCTTTGCCTTTCACAGCAGGACCTAACACACTCAGGTCCTGGGACAGCCACAATCTGACACTGCAAGCCACCGGGCAGCTCTGACAGCACCATTAAGTTTTTTACAGAAAAGCAAATCAGGCAGACAATGAGCTAATTGCCAGACCTCAGAAAACATAGTTATTCCCAACTCTGTGTAGTACATAGAGTCAGACAGGCTATCTCTTAGAGGCTGCTTTTCCAAGGTATGAGTCTCTCTTTCGTATCTCTACCAGACCCCAAAAAATTTTAAAGTGCAACTGAAAAATTTCTTCACTTCCTTTGACCCACATATTCAAAGAAGTATAGGATTACCACAGCATCTGAAAAAAACCTGCAGCTCATAATTCCACCCACTTTTTTTCTTCTTTTTATAAATATTACCAAAATGGGTAGGTAGTCTCTTCAAGTTAAACTTCAGACACTATCACTGCATCTGTACTGTCAAAAGGAAGAATAAAGCACTCAGAAAAACAAGATAAATACAAAAATATTCCTGAATGCTTAAGCCCATTAAAGGAGAGAGCACTCTAGACTTCAGTTTTGCGTAGTTTTCATGTTTGAAATGTTACCTTTTACAGCCAGTGTAGGGAATTTCTCTTTATGTGACCAAATCAGTTATTTTTCCCTAATGCTACATTAAAAATGTTTACTCCTTATATAAAAGAGCACTCTTATGTTTGTACATGCCATCAAATTCTGTAATTATAAATGTATTCTACCATTTTTCCCTGTTGTAAACCAGGTCTCAGACTTCTGAGTAGTCAACACCGATATTACCTACCTTAGCTAATAACGAAATTAGCAATTCCACTCCCAAAGCCTTCTTAAGTGAGCTAATAGTAGCAGAAAAATCAGAAAGGGGTAAGTTTGGATGCGGTTTTTATTTCATATCAACAGAATAAATTGATCAATTATATATATATTAGATAATGCTGTTTAGCTACTAAAGAGCTGGGCAGTAAGTCACTAAAGAAAGATAACAAGACATTATTCTATAAAGAAAATACAACAGTGATGTACTAGCATTGCAACTTTCCAGACATTCTAGATAAAATTTTATCCTGTTGTATTTTCCACATTAGTCAAAATACTCTTCTGACAGAAAAGATTTCTTCCAGCTGCAGCTATGTCATGTTCTCTCTCAAGAATCTGAGAATATCTGATATCTACAGCTGATATTAAACGTCAAAATGTTATCTTGCAACAACAACAAAAGAGAACAGATTGGAATCTGAGGAAAGTTTTAGGGCAGAGATTTGCAACATTTGAGTCAGTAAAGTATCCCAATGTATAATGAAGGATGATAAATGAGTAGGAGAGAATCTTTAAAATTTCCATGCTTCAGTTAATTTTTAATAACTTTTCTTCTTCTCTGCGACTTTTTAAGATAGCTGCTTTTCTTTTGTACTTTTCAATGGCAATTCAATTGACATACCTTTAATATTCTAAGGAAGGAAGAGATACAGAGAAAGGGCACTTTCTAGAAGGTTTTTTGTTTTACACAATGGGACTTGTCATCTTTCTGAATCCCAGTAAAAAAAACACTGTGCAGAAAGGTTTTATAACTTTCCAAGAGCAACTGATAGCACATTATAAAATTTTACATCTATTCTGATGTTGGTAAACCTGAGGTGACAGGGATGGCCCTCTGGTAAGGGCACAACATGCTGAACAGCTCTGCTATTCATAGTGAGGCTTGAGGGCACCATGGTTGAGTTTTTATAGAATTTTCTTAGCAACAAGCAACTTTATTCGACTTTTGTATTTTTATCAAAATTATGTTTATATGGAAACACTTTATTTTATGACAAACACCTGCTATTGGCATCACCATTAACACCAAATGGGTGCCACCCTGGAAAGCCTTCCTTAATGGTTATCCAACCAAGCTTATGCCACATCAAGAGGTATGTGCAGCAGAGTGCAGTCCTGAAGGCTTGCCTGCGCCATACAACGTGGCACTGTACAGAACACTGCAGACCAACATGTCTGCTGAGGTGGATCACTGATGCTTGAATGTACAACAAACTTCCACATAGGACCATTAAATATTGAGTTGTCTAAAGAGGATGTATTCCACTTAGAAGAGCCCACCTACACTTTCGTGTTCCTTGTGTAAGTATAAGAACTTCAGGCTCAGCATTATCACAAAGATCTCCAACCCACTTCCTGAAGATACTGAAAGGATAACAAATACGGGGCTCTTCAAAAATAAGCTAGGCCAGAGTAAAAAAATCTCAGACTTGTATGATTGAGAAAAGTATTGCACAGAGCAGTACTTTGGGGAGAGCTGGATAGAAAATGCTCCCTATCCCAGTGACCCCTCTAAAGTCTGTTGGCTGTTAAGGATCTCAAAAGAAAACCTGCAACAATGGAAAGGCACAAGAAGATGCACACAATGCTATGAAGGTTAAAGAATTTTATTTTTCTTAAGATAAAATGTCTTGGGGTGACTCTATGATGTGTATCCCCTATCACGGCTCCATGCCAGAAAATTAGTTTTGTGCCTTTAAACTGAGCTTGAGAGGGGAGGGAAAAAAACTTTTCAGAGCAAGTTCCCAAGGACACAGAGATAGAGACGGCTCTGGGTCTCCTGGCGGCAGCACGGAGGGAGCACCTTTTTTGCCTGTCTCCTCAGCCGGTTTTTTCTTGGTTTTTTTTTCCCCTTCCCTTCTTCTCCAGCGTAATTCCTAGGATTTTGGTGGGAGTTTTTTTCCCCTCCTTTTTTTTTCCTCTTCTGGACTGTTTCAACAACATCAGAACACATCAGGAGAACTTCTCTTCAGGCCCGGAGGGGGCCGAAGGCCACTCCCCCACGGCAGCTCCGAGAAGGAGGGACCACACCTACAGGAGGACTCTAATTTCTTCCCAGGTTTTCTCGTTATAGTGAGGGGTTTTGCTATTTAGTATTATTATCCTTTTCCTGTGTGTTTGTTAATAAATAGGTTTTATCTCCTTCACTTTCCTTCGAGGAAGTTTTTCCCGAACCTTGTAGGGGGGAAGGGTGGTTGTAACCTGACTTTTCCTCCCAGAGGATATATATTGCTAGATCGTGGCCAAAACCGGCACATAAAAGAAAAGATTTTCATTATTAGGATAATCCTAACAGACAAGTATGGGGAATTATGAGAGAGAATTGGGTTGTGAGCTGTAAAACCTGCCTGCAGAGGCACATGGCAGCACAAAGGAGCACATGGCAGCACAAAGGAGCACATGGTGGTACAGAGACGCTTGTCTCCTCTGGACCCTGGCGGGGAGGAGGTGTCACAGGGCAGACCCCTACGGAGAGGAGCCTGCCGGGAGCTGACAGACAGGTGAGCAGTGAGTGATCATCCCATAGAAAGAAGTGTGTTGCTGATGTGGCAACACGGGATAGGTCACATAATGAGGATTACCATGCAAAGAAATACTGTGCCTCAGAAAAGTGTATAAAACCAGGTCATTCCTTTAAATAAACAATTCAGATCCCCTGCCGATCTGGGTGTGTGATTCAGTAGCCGACAAATGGTGCCCCGTGTGAGGAATTTATTATATGCCTAACTGTGCATCTGTCAGCGAGCCCCATGGGACTTGAAGTGCTGCTGAAAGAAGCAGGAAGGCTGGCTAGAAATTAATCCCTACAAGTTGTAGGTGAGCCATGGGGGATGAAGGGGATGGAGTATCCCACGAACAGAACGTCTCAGAGATGTTGGAACGGATTTTAAAGAAATTTGGCAGGAAAGTTGAATCTACAGATTTGAACAGACTCTTGTTCTGGGAAAAAGACTGTGACTCAACTTTAGATAGTACCAATATTTCTGATCCTCCGACATGAGACACTTCAGATGCGTTGTGGGACCCAGTTACACATGGCGATGCAGCGCTAATGGAGCTTTTGTATCCACGGAGGATTGTGTGCGAGGTGCTCATGGCGCATGTGGCACCCAGACACCAAAGAAAGACGCTTGTGCCACCACAGCAGCTGTGCCGACCTCTTCTGCGCCGCCAGCGAACCGTAAGTCTGTCGGGGCTCTGGGAGAAGAACCAGAAGATGGCCCCTCATCCCCCAACCCATTTGACCCTTGATGGGAACTGGATGGTACCGTAGAAAAGCTCGCACCGTCCCACGCCATGTGGCATTAGCTGGAGCCGGGTCACGGCGAGTGGCTGGAGCCGGGGGGTCCTGTCCTGGTAGCCTGTTCCCTCTCCATTTGCCCTCTGCGAGAGTGCAGCAGCAGCAGCAGACGCAGCGAGAGGTGAGTGTGTGGGGCCACAGAGGTGCGGCACATAGCAGCGACTGCGCCGTGCCAGCAAGCACATGGTGGTGAGCCAATGATGGCGAGCATGCGGCAAAGCCGCACCGTGACCGCACCCAACGGCCGCCCCCATGCTGCGGATGGACGAGATCAGCGGCACTGTGAGCTGGCAGGGCCATGGCTCTGCTCAGCACATGGCAGGGGCTGTGAGTGGCTCTCTGCACGTGAGAAGTGAAGAGACAGGCCAGCAGACCTCTGCCACCTGACCTGCGCCACTACAGCCAGAGCTCCCATTCCTTGCAAACTCTTGGGAGCTGATACTGTGGTGGAAAAAAGGACTGAGTGGACCAATGGCCCCTTCCTTGGAGGCAGGGGAACTGCAGCATACAGCATTTACACCGGTTTGTGTAGAAGCAGCTGCAGTCTAAGCATATCCTTCCTGCAGCTGCTCCATAGAACTCTTCTGTTTTCATTGTTCAAAATGTTGCCACAATCCTGGACCCTATCTCAAAGACTGTTTCTATACCACACCACGTTGTGACCCCCCTTCTTTGTTGTGACCCCCAAAGCATTGTTCTGGTTGCTTTTTGTGATGGATAATAATTTGTAAGCTATTTTTTTAAGCAGGAATTAGGCTTGTTACCTTTTGAAATCTTTTGAAACCTTTTGATGAAACCACTTAGAGAGTTAATGTTATTGCAATTGTAATTTTCCAAGGCCTGGATTTATATATATTCTGTGAAATGGTGAAGTGTTTAAGCAGTTAATGATATTGCCTTGCTTATTTTTACTTGATGCACACTTGTTGTTGTATTAGATGCATGATTTTACTGTTCATAGTAAGAAAACTGCATGCTATGTTACACATTTTAAATTGAAAGATGTTACGTATTGTTAGAACAGAAAAGGGAGGGGGTGCAGAGATGGGGTGTTTCCCTCACGAAAGACTGCTAAAAGCTTTATATGTTCTTAATTTTTCAATTGCATTCAGAATGATCACAAGATATTAATAAAGTTTTTAGGCAGTTTTGCAAGTATTATAGAGACACCCTCTCTGTCAAGTCTTGAGGCTCTGTCCAAGCCCTAGCCCTGGCTGACTGGTGATCATACCATCAGACCCAGGTGTTTCTGCTCTAAAGTGTAATCAAGTCATTTTGACTTGCTAATTTGATCATACAGAAGCTGGACTTTCTTTAAAAGTAAACCTGAAAGTCTTGCTTAGGAAAGACTCTCTAAGTCCTCACTATGAAATAGGACCTTCCAGCAGTTGCAGACTCTGAGTGATGGTGAAAGTTTTAGACAACTTTATGTTGTTTTTCAAAGTACTACCTGTTCGATCACTGCCATAATTCTTACTAGTATAAAACAAAAAATGGGGAGTTATGGGGAATTAGAAGAGAATTTGGTTGTGAGCTGTAAAACCTGCCTGCAGAGGCACATGGCAGCACAAAGGAGCACACGGCAGCACAGACAGGCTTGTCTCCTCCAGACTGTCATAAAAAGAGGACATGTCTTGATGTTAAACAAACTAAAAATGGTTGATTTAACATAGGACAAACCCGTGGTTGAAAACTGAAATTTTTGTAAAAATGAGAAGTCCGGGAACCACTGCGATAAAAGGCTCTTGCAGCCTGCACGGCTGAAGACCCAGTGCAGAGCCTTTCAGTTCTGGGGAGCTCAAGGAACAATAGCTGTAACAGTCAGGCCTGGAACCGCAGCACCAGGCTCTTGCCGAGGCTAGTCCAGGGCAAAAATGTGAATTTTCCTTGGTGGCAGCCTGTTATAAAGTCCCTTTGCTCCACCTTGGTCTGCCCCCAGTCCTGCCTCCCTGCTCCACGGCAATTGGTTGAGTCCTTACAGAGTCCTGGTGATGGGTTTAGGGTTTGGGATTATGTCAGTGTCCTTTGAGCAATGGCTCGTTGACTTCCAGGGGTTCCAGTCTGTGGTGACATCACCAGTTCCTCTGGCGGGAAACAGGCTCGTTAAAATTCCTGGTTGCCATGGAGCCTGATGGCTGACCAGTCGCGCTCGCTCTGCTGGACCTCACTAGCCCGTTGTGGGCTCAGGAGAGCGGCCGAGGTCAATGCACACGACTGCAGACCTAGAATGGCGGGTTGCCCAAGTGCAGTGGAAGGCTGGCTGCTCCCAAGGCGTGGGAGGCACAGTCCGAGGATGCCCACTAGGTGGGCGGCGGAGACCCAGGACGAAGGGAGCGAAGAAAGGAGAGAGCCGGGTAACGAACAACACGGGGTTTATTAACTGGGAGTGGGAGGTTGGGAAGCTGGGCAGCTCTCTGTCTCAGAGCGACTGCGCACACACTTTGGAGGGGAGCCAAAACTGGGTGGAGGGAAGGGAGACAGCCAATGGGAACAGATCAGAAGGGTGTGACCAAGCTTACACAGCAAATGGAGTAGAAGTACGGGGTAACAGAGATAAACAAAATCCAATCAGCAACCGAACATTGAAGAATTTTCCAGAACTGGGGGTGGTGTCTCACACAGTCTCCCCACCTACCGACGCCCCCTCCGATTCTGATTCATCTACCCATCTGATGGCCAGCGCTTGATTGATAGGGGTGGGCCAGAGGTCATCAGCAGGCTCAGGCTGGCGCACCACCACAGATGGCAGCTCTCCTGGCAAGGTGCTAAATATAGCTCTGGGGTGCCTGTGAGGCTTTGATTTCTGAAACACATAACATGTTTAAAACATCAAATTACAAACTTTAAAGAACTACTAACCCGATAATTGAACAATTATAAAAAGGAACAGAGCATTCTAATCAGTGGTCAACATTTAACTAATTTGGTCTTCTTCAACTGAATTTCTGATTAATTGTTTAACTCCAATTAATAATCCATAACAAAAGTACCAAGTGTGTGTGTGATGCATGGTGCAAAAGTCACTTATGGTTTATGTGTGACACAGACCCTGAGGGGAGGAGGTGTCACAGGGCAGACCCCTACGGAGAGGAGCCTGCCGGGAGCTGATGGATGGGTGAACAGCGAGTGATCATCCCATAGAAAGAAGTGTGTTGCTGATGTGGCAACACGGGATAGGTCACGTAATGAGGATTACCATGTAAGGAAATACTGTGGCTTAGAAAAGTGTATAAAACCAGCTCATTTCTTTGAATAAACAATTCAGATCCCCTGCCAGTCTGGGTCCGTTATTCAATCGCTGACAGACAAGAATCTTTAGTTCTTAAACAAAGGCAAACACATCAAATAACCACTGCTGTCCAAATGTACAACTGCCTCCTTTGTGTCCCTTTCTACTTAAGTTGCCTGTCCATGTTAGGTTTGGAAAAGGCAAAATAATTTCCCCTGCTAGCTACTGCATGTCGCAGGGGGTCAAGCACCAGTAAGCCACAACCTTCCTAGAGAGAGTGTCCAGCAAAGAACAGCTCTTCTAGGGCCCAAGGCAGCCTCCCCGGACAGTGGGTGATCTCAGCAAGTGTAGGGATTTCTCAGCTACAAGTGATTCCAGCTCTTGTAATTCCGCTCTTTGTGAGATCACCCAAGGCAGACTCGGGACAGAGAGACAGGAGCTGTGTGTGGCAGTTCCACAGAGGCAGCTTTATTGTCCAAGGAGGGGTGGCCAGGGACATCAGCTCCCTCCTTCAGGGCAGATCCAGGGCCTTTTTATGGGAAAAGCAGGGGTAGAAACCAATTTACCAGCTGTATACAAGGTATTACCATACAGAAACAGGGCATGCTGGGGGTGGTTCACTTTGTCACCATAACCCCGAGAGAGGTTTCTTATCTCTGAGCCCTTTTGCCCCTTTAAGGCTTCTCTCCTTAAAGGGAGTGCAGAGGACTCCTGAGTCAAGGGCTCACAGCCCTCCACAACTGCACAAACTTAACAAAAGACTAAACACTGTAATGCCCTTAAATGTTTGTTAAAAAAAAAAAAAAGAGCTAAAATTAAATTTAAACATAGTTTTAAAAGGAGCACATTCTACCTTTCCACATGTTGTGACAAATTTCTACAGGGTACAAAGCCATCATGATTGCACCCTGCTGGCACTGAATTGTCACCATTAAGACAGTAAAAAAAAAAAGAGAGCTTTATAAAGTTCCAGTGGGAATGGCCCAGTCTACCTCCATCTTTCTTCTGCTGTCTCATTTAAAAAGAGATAAAATCTCTTTGGACAAGCAGCTATGTATTTTTATTTTCTGTTGTCCACAGGTAGACCATGCCTACTTTATGATGCTACAGTGTCCAATCAGCAGTTACTGTCAGCTGAACCCTAGAACAAGGACAATGATAAAAAAGAGTTTGGCTTGCTGTATTTTTTAGCTGACAGTATGTAACAGTCTTAGAAAAACACATGATAAGGTAACAGCTGTAGTCTGGTTGTCACCATAGAGAAAGCACAGCAGAATCACAACTAGCAATCTCTGTGTAATAGCAAGATACAGAAAGAAACTTGAATGAGTTTTATAACCTGATCTGGATAGTAAAATGCAAAACAAAACAAAAAATCCATGGTATCTGCTTACCAGCAGCAGCCAAGTGAAAAATATAAAAGTGTTTCCAGACTCAGCTTTCATAACCAAATTTTTACAATAAATAATGTGTGCAGAGCCAGCTATATCTATTCTAAATACCACCAAAACAAGGCCTCGAATTGAAGCAAAGCATTTCAATATAGAATTGAAAAGTCAACATTCTCCATGTCAGTGTTACAGTCTGGTTTTTAAAGCTATTCGAAATGCCTCTACACGAATTAAGATGCAAATGAGACCATATGCCGAAGTCAATAGTATGGGGCATTTTTAATAGAAAATATACGAGAGAGAGAGCGGAGGGAAGAGAAAGAAATAGAAAAGAGGTGGTATGACAGAAAGAGAGTGACAGAAACAGAATAAAGGAAATATCACCACTCCATGGATCCCAACGGCATCCCAATGATCCTCTCCAGCTGGTCTTCTTGGTGGTGACAGTCCCCCACCAAAAAGCATAGAATCCAATGGATTAATATACACTCAGGAGAGGTGGGAGTGCTCAGGGGTACCTCCCCCGGGGTGAGGGGGCAGTTTGATGCAATCAGACTCCGGGTCTGTTGCATCACTTTGCGTCACATGCAGTCCTGTGGTGCAAGGCCATAGGAATGCCTCTGGGGAGCACTTTGGGGGGTCTTTGATGGATTCTGACACCCCCTCAGCTGCCTCCCACATGAATGTCTCATGGATGTGGCCTTCCTGTGGTTGGGCTTCCACAGCTGGTTTGTGTAAGGGAGGATGGGTGTTCAGTGCCTCTGACCAGAGGTTACACCACACACCTGAAACAGCCTCCTCCCACCCTCACTTGTGGGGGAAGTCTGTGTAAACATGGCCTCTGTGAGCTGTGGTCTGCCCCACCCCAAATGTAGCCAGAGATGATTATCTGGGCATCTACTGGGTTTGGCTTTCTTGTGGATGCATTCTTGTCCCTCAGCCTGAGATGACTGAATATTAATATCCCCTTTATCTTATCTAGGTGGCTTAACTCATAGTCCAAAGTTCCAGTCAGGCCTCTTCAAGGAGGAGTGGGCTTCTGTGTTGTAGCTTCTTTATACAGCTTTTGCTATTACAGGCCAAACTCCTTCATAACAATATTTAAGGCATGAACCAGTTCAGTTCCGGACAGTCAAAACTTGTAGTGCTGTCCAGGCTCTGTTTCTTAGTAGTGGCTATTATGAGTCTTTTTGCTAGTTCAGTAATACTAGCTCAATCTCGTATTTCCCTTAAGCAGTGGTGCCATTTAATTTTAAATACTGCTCGCTGGAGGATTCAAAGGAAAATGTGGAAATTATGTATATATATTGCCTAGTTTGAGGTGAACAATAATGTAGAAATGTACATTGGAATAAAATATCTATAAATCAAAAACCATTTCATTTTCTATGGTCAGATAAAAGGTAGCACTGTCTGAATCCATAATTCAGGTGGCATAATCTCTTAGAGATATCACTGAACTTCCCTGCAAACTTCTGTCACATAGTGAACAGTTCTGAAGGGATCACATTAAATCATACTACAATGGTGACAGCCAGTTACTTGCAGATAATTTAGCCCACTTTAACAAATACTTAACCATGAATTGTACTTTTCTATATTCTTATTCTTCACATATTAATATAGCAAAGTTGACATCTCTGTGCAGTATATGTGTATAAAAATCTATGCAAAAATGCATACCTCCACCGTGTTTCACATGTTTCACTGAGTGTAATCTCCCAAGAGAACTATTAGGATTCTCTTACAGAGATTTAATAAGCATTTTCAATCAAAGTAGTGAACAGAATGGACTAATGTTTCCATAGAGTAGCTTAGATGAGTATTTTTTATGGGCATACCTTTGACATATTTGGGAATAAAAAAATCCTTTTGAAATAATAATTGTCAATAAATAATGTAAAAATCACTTAGCCAGCAACCACTTTAAAATTATTTATTTTTATAAAGTGATGAAATTTAGCATTGGAATGAGAATAAAGAGTGGAATATGTTCTAAATAGACAATATGTATTGTGAGATCGTGGAAAGTAATACTAAAAAATTTTCCACTAGAAAAGGCTGGTTACCCCAGTTTGGACATTTAGAATACAGTAAATACTGTAAAAAGGATTCCTGCCTATCTAAACATTCTAAATGATCATCTCTGACAAAGGATGGAGGAAAACAGGAAATCAGAATGTCTACTTTCTCCTTTCCTCACTAAGAAAACATTATGTGGAGCCTTGCCTGCACATAAACAATAGTCCTTGTGTAGACAGTTGCCTCTTGCGTCTAAAATTTTATTTTACAGCTACAACAAGAATCACAGCTGCCAGAAGTTTTCATGGTAGGGGATGGGTAACTTTCTTACAGTTCCTCAGTTATACAGATGCTGGAATGTGATTCGCAGAATCAGAGACTGGGGCATGTTGGAAGAGACCAGAGTGAATCATCTGGTACAACGTCCCTGCTGCAGCAGGATCATCCCAGAGCACATGGCACAGAATTGTGTCCAGACAGTTCTGGAATATGTCCATTGAGGCAGGCTCCACAACCTCTCTGAGTAATCTGTTCCAGTGATCAGTCACTTCACATTAAAACGTGGAACTTTCTGTGCATCAGTTTTTGCCTCTTGTCCTATTGTTGGGTACCACCAAGCAGAGCCTTGTCCATGCTCTGATGCCTTCCTTCAGATAATCACATACATTGGTGAGGTCTCCTCTCATTCATCTCTTCTCCAGCCTGCACAGTCCTTGCTCCCTCAGCCTTTCCTCGCAAGAGAGATGCTCCAGTCCCTTAATCATCTTCTTTGCCCTTCACTGAATCCACTCCAGGAGCTTCACTGAGGAGCCCAGAACTGAGAAGAGTACTCAACTACTACTCTACTTTGCAGAACTACTTTTTATTGCTCTTCTCTAAACCATCATTGGTTTTCTCCTTTAATTGAGAAAATTTCATTTTATTTTGTAAATTAAGGTAGAAGAAAAATGGAGTCAAACAATGCATTTTTATTTGTCTCTCTTTCATCATCTTTTACAGATGCACAGTCTTCCACATTGTCATATTTAGCAAATAAGAACAGAAGACACTCAAAATATTTAGGGGCTTTCTAGGAAAAGCACATGAATCTCCTTTTAATCTATTTTGATTCCTAAGAAAAATAAACACACAGTTATTTTTAGAATAGTTTAGACTCTGTGAATCATTCTGGACTGTAATAAACAGAAATTCCTATGGAATTTGGTCACTTCACCTTCACTTTTTTTTTTTTTTAAGCAAAATAGCTTTTTGTAATAGTGATATAAATAAAATGTCTTTATTTACCTGTCAATGCAGGACATGGTATAGAAACACAAGTATTGTAATATTATACACCATCCAAGACAAAAAAATTTATTTTAAAGGTGTTGTATGGTTGTGATGTGACTGGTCCTTTTGCGCTTGAGGACATGACCTTTTATGCATTTAAGCATGATAGATGCAGATGGGTTGAATTGCAGTTGACTTCTAATTTTTCATGTTTCCTTAGCATATTTTTGGGGAAAGCTGGACTGCTAATGTTAGAATTCTCATATAATCATTTGCTGGCTGAATCTGGGTTCAACCAACAATGCAAGGTTCAAGGAAATCTCAAGGATAACTGCATTTTATCCTGATCATTAAACAGCTTTACAGGGAAATGAGGACCATTGAACCAATATGATTACTAAAGCTGCAGGGGAGAAAATGGAAGACCATTAAGAGCAAGCTATGGAAAATGTGGAATGAAAAAAGTAAATGCCACTCATATTAATTGATTTAAAAATCCTTTGAAAAGCTTCTCTGTTGCCTCTAAATGATTTTTTGCAAAGTTTAAGCAAAAGGTGAATAAAATTTTGTCTTTGGTGTCATTCACCGTAGTTAAGTAAGAATCATTCACTACAATAGCTTTGTAGTGCACTTGATGGATGCTGCAAGAATACATAAAAACAGAGAAGAAAAGAACCTTTTAAAATTCAAACATTTTAAAGTCATTTGTCATTTGAAAGATACTATCAAAGGAACTCCTACAAAAGAGAACTGAAAGTGATATAGGCAAAAATTGTTTGCAAAATAAAATTTTCACACTTACCTAGCACTTTCCACATATACAGTCTGTGGTACTCATGAGGTCTACCCACAGCAACCTCAAAGAGATATTCATGCTTTATAAGAAAATTGTGACAGTAACCTCTTTAGTCTTCTTTATCTTGAGAATACTCTGTAGCAAAGAGGTGGAAAAAATACTGAGATTACAAAAAAAAATGGCGTTTTATTAGTAACTTTAGGCCAATTTATGCTGACTGACTGATTACATTGAAATTTTTAGGCTAAATAACCAAGATCTTCTGAACATCTCAGTATCTACCACTAGCCCAGGCTTTTTGTAGAGTTCAACTCACATCCACAGCCTCATAAAATTTTATCAAGAAGAGCATACAGCCCAGCACAATTCCAATTTAAGTACCTAAATCTTCATACAGTAGCTTCAGAGGTCCTGGCATCTCTGAAA
Source organism: Monarcha castaneiventris obscurior (assembly GCA_026261815.1). NCBI lineage: Eukaryota > Metazoa > Chordata > Aves > Passeriformes > Monarchidae > Monarcha > Monarcha castaneiventris. Next base: position 3,434,265 of record JAMPIT010000635.1, read on the forward strand.
AGAAGAAAGTATCAGAAGTACAGAAAGTATCAGAGAATGAGAAAACTGAGCCACTTTATTTCCATGTAACACAGATGACAGAGGAGGCGTGTTTCTTTTCTACAGATATGGCAACATCTATATCACTATATTTTTTGGTGTTGCATTTCTTCCCCATACAATTTTTGTTTCATTTTTATTGACTTATGAGTACTTCATGATATATTTATGTTGTATGTAGAAGTATTTCCATTTTGTAAAGACTCTTATTGTGTAGTAAATACTGGGAGCAAGCATTTCTCATTATCATTTTATATTTTCATTAATGTTTGAATACTAGGATTTACTTACAGATAAAATGCAAAATACCAGAGGATTCCTGCCAGCATTCTTCAGGATAATCAATTCTTTTGTGAATTTCTAACGGCAAGTGAATTTCATAAGAACAGCATTTTTTTCAACAAGAAGGCTTTAAAACTAGGTTGTGTTATTAAAACTTGGTGTTTATTAAAAACAAAAAGTTTTCTTCATTATTTGAAATTCATACTGTGAGGACTGCAAAAACAACCTACTTCTTACTTAATTTACAATGTTCTATCTACTCATAGTAACCAGAAGAATTCATTTGTCTGTGACAAACTCTGACTATCAAGGTTGTTTGACTTATATGAAATAATCTTTGGCACAGTTTAAATCCCTAGAAATAGCCAGTTTAAACAAACAAACATCTAAATAACTCTTTTTTTTTAAAAACCAACCTAGAATAAAGTCCTGCTGTGTTACTTTTCTCTTGATAGTTGTTTTCTAATGGACTCTAGACGACTGTTGACATGACAGTCTCTGTATTCTGATGATGTCAAAATGTCTGAGGAAAATCCATTTCTTTTAGCAGGGAAGTAATATATTTTCAAAAATGCAACATAGCAGCTGGCATTCTGCATGATACTCAGAAAACGGAGAGAAAATCCTTTGTTGTCGTAACTTAGAATTAGTATTTATGCAGTCTAATCCTGAGGAGGGGAGGGAGAACAAACAGAACAAACTGATATACCTGTGGTCTTAATCAGTAAAATATCATACTTTTCCCTCCCTAATAATGCTTAAACCCGACCTGATTAAACTGGATATTATTACTCTTCATTAACTCCAAATTCACTTTCAAGCTTGATACCTTGAAATAAAAAATGCTCCTGGTGATGTATTTTATTTCTTCTCACCATCCCTAACCTAGAAACTTTAAAAAACTAAAAGACTTTATGAAAAATATGATGAAACAACACAACTTCCATGTGTTGTTAGTGTATTTTATTCAAACTCAGTATGAATATTAACTTTTCTTCTTTTGTTCTCCAGATCCTTAAACCAGGAGCCTATATCAAAGCTTAGATAGGCAAATCAGTGCCAATTTACTGCAATTTTGGCACATGTAATTTTGTATCCTAGAATACAAGTCAAGACTACTGTCATTTACATTGCAGGTATTGTATTTGTTTCATTGGAGCACACAGGAGTTTATTGCTTTGCAGTTTCAAATGGAATAGATATCCTTTTTTAATGTAATTTAGTTTAGGTTGCTAGCTAAATGGAATGGAGAAAAGCTTTGCTTTGGGGTATTTGCTGGAAAACACTTTTTCTTTCAGAGGGAACAGTACTAGGAGCTATCCAGGTTCATCTATTTCCTTCATCAGAATAGAATCATGGAGTCACAGAACAAGTAAGGTTGGAGGACTTCACAGCAGGCCATCATCCCTGCTCAGACAGGGTCATCCTAGAACACATTGCACAGGATTGCATTCAGGAGTGCAATTGGTTCAGGAATATCTCCAGTGAGGGAGACTCCACACCCTCTCTGGACAATCTGACCCAGTGCTCAGGCACTGCAAATTAAAGTTCTTCTTCATGTTCAGGTGGAATTTCCTGTGCATCAGTTTCTGCCCACGGCCTCTTGTCCTGTTGCTGGGCACCACCAAATAGAGCCTGCTCCGTCCTCAGACGCCCTCTCTTCAAATACTTTTGGACATTGATAAGCTCCCGTCTCAGTCATCTCTTCTGGAGGCTTAGCAGGCCCACCTTCTCAGTGGTTCCTTGCAAAAGAGATGCTCCAGCCCCTTAATGAAAATCCATAGACCTTTTCTGAACCCGCTCCAGGAGTTCCATGCCTTTTGTACTAAGGAGTCCAGAACTGGACACAATAGTCCAGATCTGCCTCAGCAAGACTGAGTCGAGGGGCAGGATCACCTCCCTCACCTGTTGGCAGTGCTCTTCCTAATGTACCCCAGCATACTATTATCCTTCTGGGACCCAAGGGCACTGCTGACTCATGGACTGCTTGTTGTCCACCAGGTCCTCCAAATCTTTTCTCCAGAGCTGTTTTCCAGCCTGTCCTGGTGCCTGGGGTTGTCCTTCCCCAGGTGCAGAACCCTGCACACGCCTCTGTTGAGCTCCAAACTGTTTTTTCCTGCCCATACCTCCAACCTGTTGAGGTCCTTCTGAGGGGCTGCACAGCTCTCTGGGGTATCAGATGTCGCTGTTCTCACTAAGGCTGAGTAGAGAAACGACACAAAGCCCAGGCTCAGGGAAAAAAGGAAACACTTCAATGAATTCTCAAAAGACTTTTATGTGTTAGTTCGCAAAGTGTATTGAGTGGCATAAGGTGATTGGTTTTGCCATCCACCCCCTAAGGGGATTGGTCAAGTTCTAAGACACCCATCTCTGAATGTTTTTCTGGTCAAAGCCATAACAACACTGCAAAAAAACCCACAGGTGCAAGAAGTTTACAATACTGTAATCTTGTTTAAAGTAATCTGCATGGGAAAGACAGAACTCTCACAAACTACTGCAAAGAGCTGAAGAAATTCTCTGCTGAGGCTTTTTCAGCATCCATAATCATCCACTCCTCCCAGCTTTGTCATCAGTGAATGTGCTGAGGAGGCACCTGCTCCTTCATCCAAGTTATTGATGAATAAGTTAAACAATACTGGGACCAGTGTTGACCCTTGGGGAACACCACTATTGACAGACCTCCAACTAAACCCTCTGCCATATATTAGAATCTTCTGGAGTCTGCCACTGAGCCAGTTCTCAATCCACCTCACTGTTCACTTATCCAGTCCACACTTCCTGGGTCTGCCTATGAGGAAGTTGTGAGAGACAGTGTCAAAAGCCTTTCTAAAGACAAGGTAAACAATATCCACTGCTCTCCCTTCATCCATCCAGGTGGTTGTCTCACTGTAGAAGGCAATCTGATTGGTAAAGCATGCTTTACTTTTACTGAATCCCTGCAGACCCCTCCTGATCACCTTCTTTTCATCCACATGGATGAGATGGCCTCCAGAACAAGGTATTCCATCACCTTTCCAGGGACTGAGGTGAGGCTGACTCGCCGGTTCTTCCCTGGTCTTTCTTCTTCTGCTTTTTAAAGACAGGGGTGATGTTTGCTTCTGTCCAGTCCTCAGGCATCTCTCCTGATGGCCACAACCTCTCAAAGATATTATGAGTTGTCTAGTTATTGTTTCAGCCAGCATTCTCAGCACTCATGGATGCAGAATCAGGGCCCATTCACTTGTGGGTGTCTCTAGGCATTCTCTAACCGATCCTCTTTGACCAAAGGAAGGTCTTACCTCCTTACCCTTTACAAAAATAATAATGTTCCATCTACAACTTGATAATGATGATGTACATAGTATAAAAGACTCTACAGGATTATAGGTCTCAAACCAATTACTTGCAAATACATATAATGGATACTCATTTTCCTCTCACCGTAGTTCTAAAACTTCTGATCTCAAAACCAACTAAGTTACATATTAGGCAGTCAAAAAAGCACAAAAAAGTTAATTTTTTTCTGTGAGTTAAGGTTATTAAAATCCCCCTGCTTTGACTTCTTTTCTCAGTGCTCCCAGTTTAACTTTGTTTCTGTTCTTTACAATGAAACCTATGTCTCCTTCTGCCTGAAACTATTTTATCTTACTTTACTGAAAGAAGCAAGGGTTGGGGAGTGGTGACAGACTTGACAGCCTCTCTGTTTCTTCAGAAAGCATCTCTGTACTTCTTTGGATGGGGTCACACATGTCAGCTGCCTTCATGACTTGGTGGACATGACTGTTACGTGCTCTGCAGTTTCTCCATGTTTCTATAGAAATGCTCCAAAATAAATACTCCTAACTTACTATGATATGTGGGATTTCTTGAAAATGGTTCATGTATCTTTTCATTCTGTATTATCATGAGATAGCTGATCACCATGCAGCTTGGAGACACACCTTTTACTTACTAGAAGTTTTGTTTATTTTTCCTGTTTGAGGTTCAGGTTTCTCTTCTGGATGCAACTCTTGTGGTTCCAGAGGGCCCATCACAATACAGATGCCACCAAAATGAAATAATTTAAAGAGCTTAATGTACCAAGTCAAATCCAAATAAAACTGAACCTGTTGTTTTTGGGGGATTGGGTGTTTTTTAATTTATTATAGATCTTATTTTGCCCTAAATTTTTTTTACTAGAACTCTCACTAGGAGAGAAAGGAAAGGAATTTTCTTATGGAACTATGATAGTATTGTGTCATTAATTACCCTGGAAAAAATAACGAAAGCAGTTTCTCTGCCAGAGGCTGAAAGTTCAAATAAAAATATGTTTGCTGTAGAATTCAGTAAAAGTTTTACCTCAAAAAAGAGAGTGGGATTTAGTGCCATAAGCAGCAAAGAGCTTTGTAAATCAAATAAAGTAACACTTTTTTTTATTGCCCAGGGAAACTGTTTGGTTTTTTTATTCTATAAGGACAGAATTTATTAGCTAAATTCCTAGGTTCAAATGGAGATGTTCTGAATCCTGTTTATGGTAACAGAGATAACAGTTCTTTCAGTATCTTAATCTTTTAACCTGGATATATCTTCTGAATTATTTCCACTTTCTAGAGTAATTTTCACATTGCAGTTCAGTTGAACAATGTTTCAACTTTGCATGAAACCAGGGAAAACTTCACTAGTCCCATTACTTCTGTGTACCATTTTCAGGTATTCAGGAACTGTCTGGATGCAATTCCGTGCCATGAGCTCTAGGAAGACCCTACTCAAGCAGGGAGGGGGGACCAGACAACCCACTGTGTCATTGACCTATGTCCCTCCCAATCTTAAATATTCAGTGATCTTTTTACCTTTGCCCTCTTTAAAAGAGCCTTTCCCAAAATCTCATTCAAGTGGCTCATCCACCATGCCTTACCCTGCTTTTGGTTATAAATCACACAGATTCTAATTCAAATTAATAATACTTGCTATACATTTGCATGTACCTAATTATACTGGTGGCTACGCGTAGTTCTGCCGAGCAAAGAGGTGAAAACTCCATTTCTTTTCGGGATAAACTGAGATTTAGGGAAATTGTGTGACATCCTACTTAACAGAGACTCACACACTTAATTCTGCACTAGAATTATACGAAAATAAATGCCTTCTTAATCATACCCATATTATTTCCCATTATGACTCCACTATTCCTCCATTAAAAACAAGAAGATCCACTAAAAAGATTTTGAGGTGTTTCATGGGAAAGTTCTTAAGCTGCCAAGCTAAAGAACATGTTTTGTGAATGTAGCAGGTTCAGTTCATTAACCGGGCAGAAACACCAATTAAGTGTAGTGGTTCTAGGTCAGATTATGCATTACCTCACTGATGTCCTTTATGTGAGATAAGCATTAGGAGAAAAGGCAAAGCAAGCACAAAACTTTAAAGAATATGAAGAAGTTTATTAACAGACTGAAAAGAGGGGAAAAAAAGTCAGACTAAACCTGCAGAACACCTCTCTTCCCCCCACCTCTCCACCCTTCTACTGACAACGTAAAAAAATACAACCTGAGATTTTTCTAGTCAGTTCACCACCTGTATAATAATTTCTCTTTTTCAATTCACTTAGGCAGAGGAGTCTCTCTTGCTCAAATTATGGAGACATCTCCACAAGAAACAGTCTCTTACAGCTTCAATGTCACAGCAAGGCAGCCGCCCGGGATGGTTCTCTGCTTGCATGTGAAAGTCCCTTCCCCCAGCTTACAGCTTTCCCCACAGCTGCTTTCGAGGGTTTCTTTAGCTAATGGGGTACCATTTTTAAGGATGAGCTGTTCAGAAACAAAAGTTCTCTTCACTTATCAAAGTGCCTGAGAGGCGTAAGAGCACTGTCTCTGGGAGTATCTTCATCTCTAGGAACAGAGGTGTTTTCCTTTCATGGGATCTCTGTTCACATTTCTTATCAAATCACAGCTACTTCAGCATTTGCTTGTTCTAGCACAAGTGCTTTTGCTCACGGTTGCAGTTTGAATGCTCCACCCCCCCATGCTTTCATGAAATTACAACAGGTACTCTGATGTTTCATAGTCCATCACAATAGCTTTACAACAGAATTGCAACTTCTAGGATTGAAGCATCTCCTCATTCTCCTCTCTCAGAATTTCAGCTCTTCTTTCCTCACTGACTTGGGCATCTTTATAGTGTTTTCTTCACATGCCTTCACCTTTCCCTTTCCTCTGACCGGGGAGAGGATTGATGTCTGCAGGCTTCATCTGGTCTGGAGGAATCTTACAGCACTAAGAGAGCTACCTGGGCCTCACAGCTGGAATTTTTCTTATCTCTCTTGGCCACATGATCCTGCCAGGAGCAGCCTCAGATGAATTCCGGCCGCTCTAGGGGTGAGGCCGGCCTGGCCTCTGGGGGGTGTCCGGCGAGCAGGAGCGGCTGCGATCTCAGCCAGGCCACCCCCGGCCACCCCCCACCAGTTACCTGTTCGACCACTGGAAGCAAGAGAGGCTTTCCTGGGGTTTGTTCCTTCTTAAAATGTGGATCACAGAGGCATGTCCAGCTCTCTAAGTGGCTTAAAAAGTTGCCAGTATTCAACCTAGCCAGTTGATTGGTTCTGTTGGGTCTAGAGGAAGCTGTAAGCACCTCTTTGCAAAGAATCACTTCCGTGGCAGATGGAGCCTTCTTTAACTGCAACTCCCAGCTGTGCTAAACCATGAGAGTGAATTATTCCACTGATAGAAATAATGTAGACCTAGAAATCTCAGAAGTTTTCTCAGAAGTTACTAAATAATAACATCTTACTGGATAAAATGAAATTGAATTAATTTTCCTAATTAGGTTCACAGAACTCAATTCTCTTATTTCCTTTGTAAAATAAGCATTTATTAAAAAAATTGTTCAGAGTATCATAATAGTACATACATGACTGTGAGGGCAAACCAGTTATATGACAGGAATTGCCAGTCACTGCAAAGAAAGTCTTTCAAAAATATCCAAGCCCATTTCTCTGGCTGACGTAATTCCTGTTTCGAGTAACAATACTTAGTTTCCCTTAGGCTCAATTAATTCTTGCATTTTAGGAGGTAAAAATATTATTTTAATCAGTTACTAGCAGCTAGCCATTTATTCAATGTAGTTCTTTTCCCTTTATACCATGAAGTAAAAGCACAGAATCTATTATAGCATGTGAGTTGACACTTGAGAGAAGCTTCCTGTTATTAAAGCCTGAAAAGATAATTCAAAGCTTCTCCGCTGCATAGGGTTTGCCTCTACCAATTTCCCCATCATCTGTCAGGAGGATCATGCAGATTCAGCCCCAGGTCACAAACACCTGATGCTGATTATAGCCTGCATTTCAGTACATTATTAAGGCAACTCATAAAAGTTTCATATTATGGTCTGTAGGTAGCAGAGTAATTTTCTCGTATTATTCTTCTAATATAAGAAAAGATAGTCTTCTCTGCCCACATAGCACACACCACACATAAATGTACAGGGTATACTTTTAGATAACTGTCTCAATAGAATTTCCCTCCAATATAGTATAGTAATGTCTTCTGCTCATATTACAAATCTTCCTCTTTCATATTATGAGGTGGTTATAACCATATTGTTATCAATTTCAGGTTTTTCATCTTTATGCAGAATCTACAGTCTTTTTTGACATCCTTGTATTTTCTGCAGCTGATATCTATCTTAAAGTTAGATATGTGTAACTTGATATCTAATAGGTACAGTTAACAAATTAGGAAAATCTTTTTCTTGTGTCACTGTCAGGCCCTGAAGATTTGCTTCCTCACCTTTTTCTTGCCACACTGGTATCAATAGACCAAATCATTTGGTGCCAGTATAGACAAATCGTTGTCTCCCCATGAATATAGCCACATGTTCCCAACGAACATGTACAAATTCTTGTATTTCTGGTTCTCACTGTAATGCAGCTTGCTTGAATTCTGCAAAGTTATATTTTTCTTGAATTTTTCCAAAAGTGTCTTTTTCTTTCATATTTATTATTAAAAAGTGTTTTTCAATAGATTCTTTAATTTTGTATATGAGTAACAGTTTGTAGAACATCATGCTTCCTTCCTTTATTTTCAGAGTCTTGTTTTGATTGATGAAAAGGTGCCTGGATGTGGTATATGCTGGATTCTTTTCAGTTTGTTTCTCTAAATCAGGTACACATACAAGAATATTTCCCTTTCTGTCATTTAATTTCGTCCTTTTTTATCTCAAAGTAGTTGTGAATGTCACAGTTGCCAGTGGGTGTCATTACTCTCAGTGGACACTGTGACATTAGCAAGGGTCACCACCTCACAGTTAAAGGGATTCCCTCAGTTCATCCAAAAATAGCTCAGAACTGTAATACCTAATGCCAAAGCACACTAGCTGCTGCTTCCAGAGCTGCTAGTAAGCCAGTGTGTGAATGTTCATTAATCAGCTACTTTTGATTACTCCAGAATATGCATCTGATCCCAATTGACTTGATTCACCTAGATATGCTAGCCCCAAAGCTCAATTCACAGTCAGACTTACTGCTTAAGTGTTTGAATTTCTTAAGGTACAATGACACACAGCAATACTCATACTGAAAATCAGGTACCATATACATGTGCAATAACTAATGCACTTACATTCTTTAAACTGTGTCACACTTAAATCCAATTTTTCCTTACATGCATTTCTTGTTTCCCAAAATGATATTATCACTTAATCTTATCAGCTATCAGCCTTCTATTGAGTGTCCAGCATGTACTATCTATCTAGCTTATTAACTCATCTAAGCATGCTCTCAGACTCCAACTATTATTAATAGCCTGCGTTGGAAGGCCTTATCTACACATTCCCTAGCTTTTACACCCTCACATCCTCCTGCACTCTTCATGGCCAATCCACCTCAGACCACAGGTACCCTGTTTCAATTAACCCAGGTTCAGCTCCCTGCTGTACTCATTGCCTCGCACAGGCATTGCTCAATCATTCATATCGAGAGCAGCTCAGCTTTTTCAGACCCACACTTCAAATACTGCTACTAGGCAGCACCTAAGGTAAACTTTCCTACTTGCCAAATCTGCCTGGGCCACAAAATTAGCATACTGCCATTTGATAAAAGCTGGCATGCTTCAAATGCACAGGAGTGCATGAAGCCCCATCCTTTCCTGTTCCCCATCCCTGACCCCAGATTTCATCAGGTCTGCAGCAATTCTGTCAGCCCCTTGACAGGTACAACAGAGGAGCTAGTAAGAGAAGCTAGTCTGTCTGATTCCTCTGAACCTAGTCAACAAATAGGAAATCTTATTCCCAATGTCTGTTCCTATCCACAAAAGAGTAGGTATGCAGGAGAAAGTGGAACAGTCTCTCCTGTGAATGTGTGGTTCCTAGGCTCAGGCACAGCAAAAGAAACTCCTGTGTAATTCACTGACCATCACTACAGAATAAGATATTTAAACATGGAAAACAGTCCACAGTTCCCACAAATTCTCAAAATGAGGATCAACTTCAACCAATGGAAAAGATGGTGTCTTAACATGTGAACTATATACCGCTGGTTCCATGGATCTTGTACTTTTACTTCCATTAACTCTTCAGTGAAACTTCATCCTTTTCATGCTAATATAGTTTCAAATGCAGAGTGTATCCAGAATGATTTTTTTATCCTCAAGGCTGTTACTGGGGGAAAAAAAAAAAGATAAGCCAACACACATTTTTAAAAGTCAAACCAATATAGGTAAGAAAAATGGCTTATTTTAAGTAATTACCCCTTTTATTCTTGAAATCTTCTCCTTCTGTAGACATGCTTACAATACACATAAAGAGGAGGAAATTGTATCAATCATGATAGATGCTTTTGTCTTGTTTTTTTAGAGGAGTGAAAAAATTATAGCACTTACAAGTCGCCTGTTGCTGCAAATGCATTTATTTATTTTTCATTGATGCAGATAAAGATGCCAGTCATGTTCAATTCATGTTGTCATTAAGAAACCTTAAGCCAGTTTCTGGTGTCTTGAATTAAAAAGAGCTACCTGCCACATCTTGAGTCCCGCTTGACAACTGTAAAAATTGCCAGGTTACACAGGAGATATTGCTGAAGAAATTCACACACAAATCTCACATCTTCTGTTGTTTTATTACTGTCTAATTTTTGTTTAGATGTTGCAATTAGGTAATATATTAAATATTCATCAATTCTGCTTAAAATTAATGTCAGAAGCAGTCCAGAAAAAATAAAGACAGACTATATCTTATATTTAGTGTCTCATCTGAACATCTCTACAGCTGTCAGGAATACTTTTTAATCCTTATTGCTGTCACATACCATTGATTAAAATAGGGGGTAGAGGCCACTACTCAGGCACGGATGCAGAACCTTACAGTTGAGTAAGCAGGTAAAGAAATTTCAAAGTTACTGATATGTCATCTTGAAAGTAACTTTCATTATAAGCATTTACTAATAATGTATTGGCTCAGTTGAAACTGTTAATATAGATTTTGGGGTTAATTCTTTTTTTCAATAAAAACCTTCTTTCTGACATTTTCCAAAAAACATTTTTGAAAAAGCTTTCTTCAGAATGCAAGCTCTGCTAGACTGTAGTTGTACTGTGTTTTACACCTTCCACTAATTTGCTAGCATTCTCCCTTTTTTTTTTCTTTTGCTAAAGTTGATGTATTTATATAAATCTCAGAACATTATTAGTGGTTTTGATTCCATTACCTGAAGGAGGTCACTGCAGTGGTCAGCCAGAAAAGCACAGAAGTGTATCATGCAGTATTATGTTTGGCAAACTCTTCTATCACTGCAGTCATAGAATTATGTCAAAGGGTAGATGATAATACAATTTGAATTTCAAGCCATGAAAATTAGCACCAAGACAATTAAGAACTCAGTATCTACAAGTTATTTTTTGCACATAATGCATATAAGAAAGAATGATCGTTTAATATAAGTTGTTTGAAGTTCTAAGAGCTGAACACTGAATTGATAATGTGTGTTCTTTAAAGGTTCCAATGTTCCTAAGTGCTTAACAACTGCCTTATTTAGAAATCATTTCACTTTGGCAGAAAAATTTTATATTTCATTGCTTTCATTATTTTCCAGAACAATTGTTTTGTTTGTTTTTTAACACTAGGGTTTTCTATGTACAATGGAATCACATTTGTCCTTAGAATATTTTTCCTGATTACGTTTCTTGTAAGCAGCTGAGCCTGAAAACCCTTGTTAATAGATGTGGGAACCTAACCAATGTCTCAGACAGGAAGTTTTTCCTCCTTTTTGGTGCTTTTTAATTACAGGCTGACCCAGGTCCTGGAGCAGGAGACCAGCACTATCATCAATTCTCTGACAGGAACATATGCACAATCATAACAAAGACCAGACAAATGATAGCATGACACCAGTATTTGCTGTGCAAAGAAGCACAACCAGCAGACTGGTCTCTTTTGGAACAACTACTCTGTTACTGAATATAGAATGTATTTAAGGTTTTTTTTTACTGGTGTTGAGATCATCAGTGAGGAGCACATTCTAAAGTAAATGTGGACACCTCAAACTCCCCCATGACATTAGCAGGAAGTAGAGAGCCTCTCTCTTTGTAGATCATTCATTTCTCAGTAAACATTCATTAGACCCTTACTTTCACCTAATTACAAATATTTTTACGCACTACTAAAACATTCTTATTCATACTGCTTGCAAGTGCAGTATGATTTCAGTTCTTTCACTAGACGACTAACCTCACTGAAAAGGAGCATTACTTCAAGAAATCATTGAGGCATTGAATCTTGCCAAACAATGACAGCAGAGTGCTGTAAGAGGAAGGAGAAATGACCTAGAATTCTATCACATTAAAGACCTTTTAGCACTTGCATCTGTATATGTAAAAGATAGATTCATTTGTGAAGATGTTTTCCTGGATTTTTAAGATCCATACACACTGGAATTTTGATACACAGAAGACTTTCTTGAATCATATTAGCATGATTAAAAAAATAATAAAGCAGAACTAGAACTGAACATGTATTTAAACATAAATCATACTGATTTCAGTCAAATCAATAATCTAGTGATATTTGCCTAATTGGCATTCTGTTCATAATGAATCAGAGCCTGAGGGAAAAGACAGACTAAGGTTTAATTGGCTTCCAACTACGTTCTGCGTTTAATTTTTTCTTGGTTTCGTGGCAGTACTACAAAAGGCAATGTCTTCATCTCATTTCATTTAGTACCCTGCGGTCAACAGAAGCTAGCTACATAAAAGTACAGGAAATATTTTAACAGGATGTGAGTACAATAATAATCAAATACTGTATAAAATCCTGAAGCACAGGATTCTACTTTCCAACCTGTAATAAAACCATAGGATAGTCTGGGTTGAAAGCTAATGGACTTGAAACCTTCTGCAAGGGAGGGATGAATTGAGGTTACTGAGAGCCCCAGACAGCCTGACTTTGAATGTTCCAGGGATGAGGTATCCATCAGCTCTCTGGGCAACTTGTGCAAGTTTCACCACGCTCATTGCAAAAAATTTCTTTCTCACACCTTCTGAATCTCTTCTCTTTGAATTTAAAGCCTTGACCTGTTGCACCAGGGCTTATTAAAAAGTCTTTTTCCATCTTTCTGACAAGTCCCCTTTTGATTACTGAATGGCCATAATAAGATGTTCCCAGAGCCTTCTCTTCTTCAGGCTGAACAATTCCAATTCTCTCAGTTTATCCCCACAGAGTATGTACTCCAGCTGATAATTTTTGTGCCTCTCCTCTGGACCGTCTCCATAATGTCTGTGTATTTCCTGAACCAGGGGAGCCATTGTTTGCTCATGTCCAGTTTAACAACCACCAGTGCCCCCAAGTCCTTCTGTGCAGGGCTGCTCTCAATCCCTTCAGTCCCTGTTTTGATAGCAGGGGTTGCTCCAGTACATGTGCAGGACCTACCTCTGGCTTTGTTGGTCCTCATGGAATTCCCAGAGGCCACTTCTCAAGCTTATCCAAGCCCCTCTGGATGTCATCCTGTCCTTCAGGTGTGTCAACTACACCACTCAGCTTGGTGTCATCTGCAAACTTGCTGAGTGTGCACTCAATTTCTTCATCCGTGTCATTGATGAAGATAAACAACACTGGTCTAGTATAATGTTACATTATTTACAATTCCAGATAGTGTATTTATCTGTATGTACAGATGAAGCCTTGCTCACTATGAAAAAAAGTGCAGAAATTCTGACCTACCCATTTTAAATAATTTCTTTTTCCTGTACTTTTATCACGGCTCCTATATTACTTAATATTATATTTTCTAGGGTAATCAGTTGTACAAATGGACACATTATAAAAAGTACTTTAATGCCTAAATAGACACCTGTAACTTTAACAGGTCTGCATCTGTAATCAGACCATTTTTGTTATTCTTAGGGGGTTTTGAACTTTCTCTACACTAGTCCCAGCTGGTTTTTTTCCAAAGTTGATTAAGAAAATTCCTAAAAGTATATTGGCATTTACCCATCCACTGAGATACTTCAACCCCCATAAAATCATCCTTGATACTTACATTTTGCATCATACAGAATACAGGTAGATTTGCCAAAGGAAGCTCTCTACTTGCCTTCATGTTTATTCTTCACTGGCAAGGCCTTTGGCTACTTACTGTACTGGAACCTAGAGAGTGGTTGGGTGGTATGGTAATATTCATCTTCATACCTACAGAGCATCCAAATTCCTTCATCTGGAGCAATTTTCCAAAGCAATCTGCTGTTTGACCGCCAGAAACCTGGTAGCTGCCTCAAACACAGGTGTAAAAGACCAAGAAATGACATACCTGTTAGTGATGATGTCACACAGTTTGACTCCCTATTCACACCACTCACACAGTCAGGCACTCTCAGTTTCAGAGGCTCAAACCTTTGCATCATTAAATTAATTTAATCACGGTGCCACAGTATCTTGAGCTGACGCCTCTGGAGGGAGGAAATCCTGGGGTTTTATACCCTCACAGTCCAAATGTGTAGAAGTCTAGGCTGTTCCTGCTGAGTCCTCATCTCCTGCTGTGTATCCGTGTGTCCCTCACCTGGCTGTCCCACAGCTCCCCGTGCCCTTTCTTGTGCAAAGGGTCAGTGCCAGTTCACAGCCTCTTGTCTCAGGCTCTGCCACCCAGGCTCAACCTGCAATTCCACTGCAGCTGCACCCCAAGTTATCAGCACTTAATGGGTTCCTCAAGAGTATGGAACTAAATTAAATTAGAAGTTATGAAAAAGAACACCTCCTCTGCCATTCTGACCAATGTTAATTATGTTGCCTTTCATCAATTTTCTTCACTTTGTAAGACATTCTAGAGCAGCTCATTCTTCCATGGTTCCCATCTTCCCCATCACAACTTTTTGTGTTAAGGTCCTAATGAACGCAGCGTTTTCAAAATTCTTGTTTGAATGCAATCAGGTTTCTCACAGCAGGGACTATACACAGATTGAAAAAGGCATAAGAAGACAGGGCGTATTGGATTCATATTCCTCTGGATGTCACAGTACTCCAGGAATTATTACAGGGAATATGTCTGTATCATAATTTAAGACAGACCGCCCAGTTCTCGTAAAGACAGGCAGTTCCCTTTACTTAAATAATAAGGGTTCTTTTTGCATTTGAAAATGAAATTTAGTGTTGGCTTTCACTGAAAGAAATAGCTATTCCACTGTGTTCAAAATTATTTGAGGTTGGACTTAATGCTTTCAAGATCAGGCTAATCACTTTCATTGAACTTCAGACCTGAACAGTATTCTCCCCCTTTACTTAACATGCAGTTAAAAAATTGAAAAACAGTGTGACTTACAAGATTACAACTTCACCATGATTTCAACACTCACTTTCTAACACCTCTCCTGTACACATATATTTGCACTGCAAGGAGATGAATGCATGCTAACAAGCTCCATGCAGCCACATGAAAACAAAACCAAGTATTTTTTGTTTCGCACCAAAAATTTTGTGGAGGATCTAAAAAACCAGAACTGGGGAAAAAAAACTGCAGAAGGTTATGTGGGAATACCTGGAAAGGTATTGCTTTAATATTTATGCAATATCACAGAATGCTCAGATATTCTCATGAGAAATTGCAATGCTTAAATCACATAATAAATATATTGCAATGTTAAAGAATTCTGACAGAAGAGAAGGGGTTACAAGTGTGTTTGTGTTTACAAAATAAGGTACAAAACATTTGTAAATAATGATTATACTTTTTTTTATTTCCATTTTTTTCTACTGTATATTGTTTTTCCCATTCAGGAGACACTAATTTTATCCTTGTCCCCAGCCAACAACTAAGCACCATGCAGACACTCACCCAGTCTCCCCCAGACCCTGAGTGCAAATAAAAAAAAAGGGGAAACACGTGTTAAGAACAGTTTAATAACTGAGAAACCAGGAAACCTGGATTTTTTTTTTAAATGGTTTATTAGGCACACTTTGTTACTATTGAAGTAAAAATAAGGATAAGGATAAGGATAAGGATAAGGATAAGGATAAGGATAAGGATAAGGATAAGGATAAGGATAAGGATAAGGATAAGGATAAGGATAAGGATAAGGATAAGGATAAGAGTAAGAGTAAGAGTAAGAGTAAGAGTAAGAGTAAGAGTAAGAGTAAGAGTAAGAATAAGAATAAGAATAAGAATAAGAATAAGAATAAGAATAAGAATAAGGCTCTGAAACTCCGGTTTTGTAACAGCAGACTTTCAAAATTAACTTTTTGCAATAATTTTGTCTACAGAGTAAAAGCTATCAATCTGATTAATTACTCACCTCTTCTGTGACACTTTCTGCTCTGGAAACTATTTCATATTTTTCTCCCTATAAAAGAGTTGAGAATTTACCACAGCTTATTATCGCACACACACTTTCATGCACATATGCACACACTTATGTGTGTGGCACATGGTACAAATTGAGTGAAAGAATCATGCAACTTTAACCCTGGAAACATCTAAATTACATTATAAATATCTTGGTCTCTCTAAAGCATGAAAAATTGCTCAAAATCACTTTAGTATCACATGCTAAATATATTATATAATGCTTGTCTAGCTTATTTGTGTTCACTGCTTCACAAAAAAGCATACTAAATACTGTGAACACTGATAAACTCTCTAAAAAGTGTAATTTAATGATGAAGCTGTATGTTTTTTCCATTATTAATCCTAAGTATTTATAGCCAGTTTGTGTGGATAGAAAATTTTAATAAAATATCCTTCAGTATTTTATTACAGAAATTAAATGAGGAATAGATGAGGAAAGGTGACAGCCATGAGACACACAATATTAAGAGAGAGAAAGCCACAGCATCAAACACTGATGAAATTTTTGTGAATGCCA
This sequence comes from Monarcha castaneiventris obscurior, assembly GCA_026261815.1. Classification (NCBI taxonomy): domain Eukaryota; kingdom Metazoa; phylum Chordata; class Aves; order Passeriformes; family Monarchidae; genus Monarcha; species Monarcha castaneiventris. The sequence continues at coordinate 3,450,872 of JAMPIT010000635.1, forward strand.
GCCATGATGCCCCTTAAAAGCCTTAGAACTATATATCGATGTCTGCATTGTGTCAATGCAGATCACAAATGTTCTACATACCAAGCATGAGGTCATGTTTTTAAAATCAATCAAAGCACAAAGAAGCTTAAAAGAAGCAGGGAGAGCGAGATGGGGGAGTCATGTTGTTGTTTGTATTGATATTAATCTGTCCCAGGAAAGGCATAACTTTGATTACTCTCTGTGTGATGAAGTGGTAGAAAAAATTAGGAAGTTAATACAAGACTTCACTATGTGAATGGAAAAAAAAGAAAGAAGCCAGACACTGTACTGATTTGCACCCATTAAAAAAACACCAAAACTTGAAGTGGCATTTGTCACAGTCTCTGGGACTCTACCTGAGGTCCTGAAGGACTATATCCACATCTTTCAACATTACCACAGTCTTCAGAAAAAACCTTTCTCTCAGAGTTTCTTAAATACCATGACAACATATGGATTCTGTGCATCTGGCTTATTCCAAATGGCTGTTCATTACAAGTTTTCCCTCGCCTGATTTTAGCTTTCAAAAGGTTAGTGGATATAATCTAAATGAATAATCTACCTGCCATGTCACCTCTCTCTAAGATTTCTACGCTGTGACAGAATGAAAGACCCTTGAAGATGACTCTTTTTCCTACAGCAAGATGACTGGCTTAGGATAAAAGGCCCAACTTTCAGTTTATTTTCACCCTCAGAAGGAACAAGATGCGAGTCTGCTCTAAGAATAGCATAATTACCTAACAGATGTTACAGTTTTATGTGACTTTTCATGTGAAGAACCCTAATTACTTGAATTGCCATTTTTCCCTAGAGAGTGAGGTGATGCAAGACTCAGATATTGCCCTTGCCTGTACTCGGCTTTACCAACAAGTTTTACTGATAAAGTACCTGTAGAATTCAGTTCAAGGACAGATAGGTAAATCAATATTCCCATCCAGTCCTTGACTTCTACACTGAAACTACCTGCAAAAAAGGCTCACTAATGTCAGTTCTAGAGGTGATATCTCTTGACAGTATCTTGTCCACTGGAAGATCACATTATTTAGCTTTACTGTGTACACATGCTCAGGTCCAGGCAGTGTGGGTCTGCAGAGGTCGCCTTTGTGAGAAGAAATTTGGGCTGCTCTGTACTGAAATAGACAGTTCCAGAGGACTCCAGCACACTCACCCAAGGTAACATAAAAAAAGCATAAAAATGGCGCACAGTAAGAGAGGAGTAAGGGAAACAGGAAGCAGCCTCACAGACACCACTATTGGTGAAGAAGGTGGGGGACAAGGTGCAGATTCCCTGGCAGGCCTGTGGTGAAGACTGTGGTGAAGAAGATTGTCTCTGTACACATGGGGAACTGCAATGGAGCTGATATCCACACTGGACCTGTGGAGGATACCACGCCAGAGCAGGTGAAGATGCCATGAAGAAACCTCTAGTCTGTGGAGAGCCCACCAGCACCATGTTCCTGTGAGGAGCAGTGGTCCATGGAGGAGAGCTGCCACAGGAGTGGGTGTTGTGGTAGGAAAGTGTAAAGGGTCGTTGAAGAGCATTCCTGGCCTTTGTTGGATATTGCTACAAATGTGTCAGTCACCCTTGAAGGGTTAACTGATTTATTGATGTCACACAACCACTGAGGACGGGACCCCGAGGTAAGCCCAGAGTCAGCGTGACAAAGCAGAAGCAGCAAACAGTGCATCCAACACCGGGTGACACGGGTCATGCCATAAATCAGCCTCTCTTGATGGGAGAGGATTTTAGAGTCCTTGCAAGGAATTTGACAGACAGATGAGGCAAACTCACAGTAACTGCTTCTTCAGATAGTTATTTTAGTGTTATCAGCTACTAGCATAGAAAAGACATAGCAGAGCAGAGCATGGCAAGAGAAGGCAAGAAAATGGCCCCTTATCAAGATTTCACAGCTCTTTTAAAGGTAAATTAACCAATAAAGACTTGAAACAACAGATATTTTTACTTTTCCTCCAATGTTCAGTAAATCACTCTGACACACAGGCCGGAACTGCGGAATTTTTCATCCAATCATCCTAAACTACTTCTGCTGCGAAGTATGGGGGACTAGAAGAAGAAAGACGGAGGTTAAAAACTACAAGGTCTTCTCCATCTTGGGACTTTTACTATTTATCTATTTACTACATTAACAGACCTAAAACTTCTAAATTCTTCACCCTGTGGCATCCTCACATCATATTCTATCACCTACTTCACATCTGTGTAGGTTTTAATTCCTCCCAGAGAGTAGGCAGTTTTCTCCATGGATAAAAGTCAAAAACAACATTGTTCAGGGAGGTTAGATTTTTCAAAACAGGCAGAGAAATATTCCCTGCACTCTGGATTCCCACACCAGGTGCTCCCTTGACAGATCTGTACCGCAGCAGGACCCTGCACAAACGTCCCAAGAGTTCTTACGGCCTCCCCAACGGGATTGGTGTGCAATCCAATCCTCTCCCTGACTGGTCTTTATGGCGGGTTTCGGATTTGTCCATCCTGAGGTGCATTCCTGACCAGTCATTTCTGGATGCGTCTGTCTCATTGGAGGATTGCTTCACCACCTGGGGTCCAGGGTGATGTCACTGCTTCTGCAGTAGAGTTCTAGAACATTCATTAATCTCCACCCTCAACCCCCCCAGAACTTCCCATCTAGTGCTTACATATCAGTACTACACCCGTACATGACGCAATAGGATGACCTCTGATTAATTAACTTATAACTTATCCCACTATTAAATATATCCCCAACCTCACAACATACCAGCTGGGAAACACGTAACTAACCTACAAAAGCCAACAGCCTCATAACAGATATCACTTTGAAACTGTGCAGGTTAAGAATGTTTTACATTAAGAAAATTCAGCTGCCATTGGTCAGAGAACACCACTGGGTTTGGGTTTTTATTCAAACTGTCTGACAATAAAACAACAGATTCGGCAGCTGAACCTCCCTTTCTTGGTCAGTGCTAGCAAAACTGAAGTTTCTAAGTACTTATATATTTTTAAGTATAACTAATACTGTATACAATCTTTTAGTTTTACATACAATCTTTTATTTTTTCTTAATTTCTTCAATACTTTGACATCTGTGGTGACAACAAATCCTGACCAAAAGTTAATTGCCTCACATATCACTGGCTTGTCTCATATATACCTAAATTAAGTCTCTGAAGATTCCAAATGTGAAGCTATTATTTTCTAGTAAACTACAGGGACAATTAAAGATATTTTCCATGTAAGACAACTGCATTTAGCAGATGCACATATCTTTTAGTATTAGGATGTATCAATCAATGCTCGTTTTCTAAAAATCTGACATGATACTACTGAAAACTAGCTCCAAAAACTCTCTCATGCATCAGCCATGAATATCTAGAACCCTTGCTAAGAAAAAGATACATCCAAATTCCATGCAAAAAAAAAAAGGATCGTCTTAGAAAAACCTCTGCCCTGCCACTAGAGATGACAATATGATGTGGACTGAAATCCACTGATCTATTTTTCTTATCACAGTTACTCTGCACCAAGACAGTGACTCCAAGAGCAAAGTGCACAAGATCTTTCCTGTACTAACTCTATGTCTTTGTACCTGTTGTCGGCTGGGAAGCTCTGGGAAAACAAGACGTGATATTTTTTCCTGTAAATGCGAACACATCCACTGCTTCAGAGGAAATCCACATAAGATCTAGTGCTTTCCACTACTAATGCACCATACGTGCAACCCATCTTCAAGCAGCAACTTTCCATATTTAAGTATATGTAAGCAGAGTTCTGTCAGCACTTTCCTTTCCCGGCCTTTCCTAAAAAAACACAAGTGGACCCTAAGTGTGTTCTGCCAATGGTATCGTAATTGCTTTTCATAAGTTAATGGCACGATTTTTAATTTAGGAACAAACAATGGTCAAAGAGTTATCACGACAGCAGTAAGTAACTAGACTAAAAAATTCTTTGCCACAGAAAATAGGTGATATAAAAAATTTGCCTTAAAGAAATGCATACATATGAGAAGTTTAAAGGAATCTTTTTTTAGACTAGATTCAATATATTTACTACAGCATTTCTTGGTTAGTCCTGCTTTACAACGCAGAATACCACTCAGAAAGGATGTTAGATTTAGTAGCATTCCTAAACTGTTGGTTCCTTTGCTCTTTTTTTCTAGTAGATTTCTGCCAGCAGAAAATTGACTACCACAGAGACATCTGAATATGTCACCTGAAAAAGAACTATTTAATTCCAAATATTTTCATTACCTCATAATCAGTTAAAAGGTCTCTAAATGTCTGTAATGAAAAGGTCAAAAGCTTGCCTGAAAATGTGGGGTAGGAGTGGCATCATGCTATATTTGCTACATGACTCACTTCACCTTTTGTTTAGTTAGAAACTAGCTACTGATATTGGGATTCATATTACAATTTTTTTTAAAGAGCTGGAATGCCACTAATGGTTGGTGGTTTTTTTTTGTTTTTTTTTTGGTTTTTTTTTTTTGTCAGTCTGTATATTCTTCTTTACACTACATTTTAAATCATTTTGATTCAGAGATTGTTTGGCTTTCAGGAGCCCTCATTCAGAAAACTGTTGAACACTAAACCTTGAAAAAAGGCACACAGACTGCTGTGTGCTAACAGAATTATTTGTGTAATACAACTGACCTGCTAAAATACAATTAAACTAAAGTTGTCCACAAGTGGCCTCTGACATCAGGTCAACTGGCACATAATATCTAATGTGCATATTAGCAAAATCCTCCAAGCTTTCTGTGCAGGGGGACTGTGTGCAAATATCCAGGAATGGATACTGGATTATGCTAACTCTTGAAATAGCCTCAAATTCCTGTAACTGTGGTGACTAGTAAAGCAAAACGTGGCATCCTAGCAGTTTAAAAGTATAAGCACATGGGTTTTGGTAACCTCAGATGTTGTCTGCCATTGTTCTGTTTGAGAGGATTGATGTCGATGTAGAGAATATACTGGAATGTCGTTCTGCTCTACAACAAGTTTCTCTCAAGTGCCAAAAAAATCCATAGAGAAAAAGTGAGCATATCCAGTCATGTTCAGTTGAAACACAAGGATGAAGGAGCATTTATATTGGACAAACTAAGTTGGTTTAGTTCTGATTATTATCCAACATGTTAAAAGCAGGTTTTATCCATATTAAAACTGATGGAGATAGGGGTTGCTGTTGCTGCTGTTGTTTTTGTTATAGTTATTCTTTTGAGATAGAAAAGACATCAAAACTGGTGGTAAGATTTTAAATGTTTTCATTTCTACGCATATGTATTTTGCAACAAAAAAACAAATCTGTAATTTAAAAAAATCTCATCCAGCATAGTGGGACTCAGACGGAAAGAGGAACGTGAAATACTGTGTCATCCACTAAACACTTTATGAACACTGAGAAAAGTGCCATAATTTAGTTATCACTATGTCAACAGGGTACAATGCATGCTGCTGTGTAATGTTTATGTGGAGAAATATGTCAAGGGATTACCTCTGTAATACATGGCATCTGATCTGAGTTTCTCAAAATCTATGTTAAGTAAGAAAACGGCCACTCTGATTCTAAAATATGTGCAAAAACATCCTGTCCAGCATGAGAGAGGATGCCAGTGGGCCCTAGAAACTCTCTTTGGTTAAAAAAAGCTGTGCGGCATCTCCCCATCCTCAGGCAAAAGAAATCCACCAATGTGTAATGGAGAAAAGCTTTACAGACAGCAGCACAAGTCAGAATCAGTGTGTCACCAAACTGTCAGCCAGCACGAGAAAAGAAGGGACCAACTCAGATTTGATTTACTGTCCCTGCTTCAGTGTTTCACTCTGACTGATACCTGAGAAATGGTATGTTAAGCTCCCTCAAAAAAATTATAGTGAGAGAGAGGCATCTCAGAAATCAGTATAGGAAGTAGCAAAAATACCTTCAGCTTAGTGCTATTTTGCAAACAAAAAAAAAATAATATAAATGGTACTGTTGAAATAACTGACAGCACATATTCTCAATGTAACCTCCTTGTCAGCATGTTTACAAGGTTTTAGTTGAATTCTTTTACTCAATGCTAAATCTTTGTACTACCAGCTTTGCCACAGATCAGTCATTGTCACAGCAGTAATTTCAATGCGATGAAATGTAGTTCAGGTTAGCTTCAGGGAATGACCTACACACCTTTAGCATAGGTTCCATAACACCTAACTTTCAAGCCTTCAAGTTTAATGCAAAATCCATGATATTGTATTAAGTTTCTGCACCCTCTTTATAGTGCAGAGGACATCGAGTGTCCCAAGATTAAATCCAAAATTGCTAACACTTTGTCTAGCGTTTGCCAAACAGGTCAATACATTGAAAAGTAATGTCTTAACAACTATCACATAATGAAGTGAGGAGGCCAAAGTTTCCTGGATCTCAAATTTTCTCATTTCAGAATGTCTATATCCACTATAAGCAAGCTGTTTTAAAACAAGGTGCCTATCCCTATTATTCAAAGAACTTTTAAAATCCTGCAGACACTGACATACTTTCAAATATTTTAGTGGCTGTGACACTTATGGGAACTTTAAGTATCAGAGTTTCTCATTAGAAGAGAGAAAGCTTCTTGTATGATGACGAAATTACAGAGATTATACAGAAGGAGGCACCAACACCATTATTTATTCTTTTGGCCATCTTTTAAAACACAAGCCTAGTTTTAAGCATAGTGTCTGAGGAGTTGAATTTTGATAGAATGTACGTACCAAAATGTAGACCAAAATGTTTAATCCCACACTTTCCCCCCAAAGGAGGATTTCCCTTGGCTAGATGGGGGCATCCTCCAATGAAATTAAAAGCCAAAATCAGTTAAGATTTTATTTTAAGCCATAGTTATAGGTGTTTATAATTTTCTCCCGTCTTCAATTTGTTACTGCAAAATTTGTACCTTTGTGGCACATATGAATATGTAAATAGATAGTCAACTGCAACTGGAAATTATCTGCCTCAAGAGTATAAAGATTATTTTGTACTTACATGAATATATTTACCCACTAAAGCAGTCACTTTATGTCTTTGTTTTTCTGTTAATTTAAATAAATATATGCACTAATTCATAACTTTGCATTCAGTGGTTTTCAGCTCTAAATCTCAAACTTCTGCACTTAGGTCCAATTACTTATTTGTAAATGACACGATATTGCTACTGAAAAATTAGGAATCCTAGGGCAGAAGAAGCCACATATTCAGAGCCTGCATGGAGAACAAACCCCAGGCATCACTCTTGCTAACAGAAAAGAATCTACAAAAGTTGAAAACCAACAATAAGTACACAGAAGGTGAAATGAAATTAACTGATTGCTGTTATTAACATCAGAGCTTTAACAACTGCATGGAATATCTATTTAAAATGAAGCCTTCAAGCTAAGCAACAAAGCAGAAGTAGAAATGAAAACCAAGACATCATCTGTTATGATACTGCTGTGCATCATCAAGTAGCCCCCTCTCCTCTTGGAATATGTGCAATATAGATTGGAAATGATGCAGACTCACCTCTTGTTTTCACAAACTGCTTGTCTAGTGCAGAGTAATAGTAGGTAATTAGTTTGAATTCAGTCTCACTGGGCAAATCATGTCACTTTCCACAAACCCTCTTGTTAGATGCAACAAATAGGTTTATGTCTGCAATACCCATGACACGTGGACTTGGACTTGTCAAGCTAAATCATGACAATGAAAGCCAGAGCCATTTTGAAGTGTAAAATTTGAAAGAATGCATTAGGAAACACCCAGTATTATCTAAAAGGGCAAGCTGACAAAAACATACTTCATCTGTTGAAAGAAAAATCTCATATGTGGCACACCAGTTGTACTGTTATCAAGGCACAGGTGCATACCACATGAGCAGGTGAAAATACGTCTGTAAGGAGACTGCAATCCTCATACATTCTTCTGGTGTAGAGTCTCTCATTGCAACTCTCTCACACACAGTAAAAACAGAGTGAAATACGTGTCTGGGTAAATTTAAAGTAGTTTCCACTAACACTGGGAAATATTCACTATTTTTTCAACTTGTGTTTCAAAGCAGTTTTAGAAACACAGTCACAAAAGCCACATGGATAATGCTACAGTAGTGGTTGGCAAATCACAGACAAAACCTAATGGCAAAATGGAATACAATGCACTTGCATGAAAGACATCCTCTACTAAAAGAGGCACTGTTATAAAATTTTCTTTCTTTCTTTCTTTCTTTCTTTCTTTCTTTCTTTCTTTCTTTCTTTCTTTCTTTTTCTTTCCTTCCTTCGTTCTTTCTTTTTCTCTCTCTTTCTCTCTTTCTTTCTTTCTTTTTGTTCTCTTTCTTCTTTCTCCTTCTTTTCCTTTCTTTTCCCCTTTTCCTTTTCCTTTTCCCCTTTACCCTTTTACCTTTCCCCTTTTCCTATTCCTTTTCCCATTTCCCTATTCCTTTTCCCCTTTTCCTTTTCCCCTCTTCCTTTTCTTTTTTTCCTTTCTTTCTTTCTTTTTCCCCACTTAAAGAAGCCTCAACTTTGAGACTTCATGTGAAAATAAATCAATAGTTTAAATACTGATAAAGCCAACTTTTGCCAGAAAGAAAATTATGGTAATTGCAGTGTGGTACACAGAACATCAATATACCCTATGTGAGAAATTTTTTTAAATAATTCTCTTTATCTTAGCATTTAGAATGTTCTTCTATTATACAAAAGATCCAGATTATTTCCCAGCTCCACTTGAAAGAGAATTCTGTTCTTGTATTTCCCAGATTTCATCCCAATGCCTTCCTGGTATAAAGTGTGACAGTGTCACTGTCTTTGCTAATAGTTTCAAGCTTCTGTCTGCCTTAAAAATACCAAAAAATGTAGGCAATTATTTTATTTCTGACACATTCAGAGATAATCTAAATCTGGATGAATGGAAAACAGTAGGTGGCAGTTCCAGACATCACTCAAAGAGAAAAACTACTATGTGTTGTTTGAGCCAGTGCCTATGTAATTAAGAGGATGTCTCTGTCCCTTTTCTCTGATCATGTCTAAAACTAGAAGACACAGATGTGGCCAAACCATCTAGATGGAAGATCCTGGCCTGATTTAACTGCCACTCCCACAGTTCTTTAAATCAAAGTCAAGTCCCCTGTGTGCAAATGCACACGTATCAGGGTACGGCTGTCACATCAGCCAAAGATTGTTACGTTTTAATCTAAAACAAGTATTAAAATTCCCTAAAACTACAACAAAGAATTTCTTACACTTCCTTAACTTCCAAATATAGGTATGAATTTTTTAGGTTTACTTGATTAAACACAAGCCGAAGCATTCAACTATATATGTTCTTCAGGTCTATTTACTCTAGGGAAACGCAGCCACTGAAATTTAATGGCAGTGAACCAAAACATGATGAACTGAGGCAATTTCAGTTGTGTTGACCATTGCTCCAGGTCATTGTAATTTAATGAGTAGTAATCCTATTTAAAATATGTTACAGGCAGCGAGGTGCCTGCTGGGAGAAAGCTGCTACGCATGAACAGATCAATATGCACTGTGTGCATTCAACCATTCAATAATCGATTCACCCTTGTTACGAGAAAATAAATGCTAAAGTCCTAAAAGCTAATGTCTATAGAAAGCATTTACAAGGCTATCAAATTATTAAAAGTTTTTATGGGTTCTTATTTCTTGCCTTTTTTTTTTTTTAAATCTTTGTGCAGTAAAAAGTACATCTTACAGCAAAATCCAGTTAGCACTAGCTACTTGACTCCCAGTTTCATCCTAGTCTTGAAGAATGAAGTTTTGATTCAAAGACTGCTATTACTTTGAGTGAGGAAACCTGGGGATGAAGTAAACTTTTTTCCATTTTTAAATATTTTAATGGAAACTGCTACAACTACCTTGCCAGAGTTTTTTTGTTTGGTTTGGGTGTTTTAATCAACATTTTTTTAAAGACAGTTCTCTTTGAATCTGATTCTTAAAAGCAAAAGAAATTGGAATTATATTTTTAAAGTTATCATCAGAGACTCAGAAAGTATAACATTAATTTTTGGGGTTTTTTTTTTTTCAGTTATTATAAAATTGTATGTTAGAAGAGTTGCTGTTCAGTGCATTTGGATTTCTTGGCTCGACTTGACTGAGGCTGGATCTAAGGGCAAATTTGCTATCTACATTCAGTGATTCCTTGTTGCAGGGCTCTCCCAACTCTGTCTTTCTTCCAACCTTCCCAGTAATAAAAGTAAAAATTGCAAGGACATGCAATACGGAAATGGTCCCAAAACTTTTATGCTCTGCATGTCTTACATAGGTTTCTGACAGTGCTTTACAATGACCTTCATTAACACAAAAAGTATGGACTGTGTCCATTTTTTTAACAGTGGAGGCATTGCTGCTACAAGAACGGAAAAATATTGTGGTCAGTATAGAGACAAACTTTAATGTTCACACCACGCACTTGAATTTCAAAGGTGTTCACACTTTGAACACCTAATTTCAGGTCTTGTGCTACCATGGGCTTCAGGTTGCTGACAAAGACCAATATTTCACCTACAGCATTAATCTATCTGAAATTCCCAGATCCAGCCTTTCACATGTTATTTAAGTTTTAATAACCAAAATATTTTGTGCTACTCATGCTAGTGAATACTTCCAAAAAGTGATGATTGAACTACCTCTTCACATGGCATCATGGAAGTATTTTTAACAGATTTAATCTTTCATAGCCAAAATCACAAATATTAAACAGTCAATTTCACACATCCCAGCTTATCCTTCCCACAACCAGTGGCTAACAGTGTTTTTACAGCTATATTGTAGTAGAATAATTCCCTTCCTAAATGGCTAATATTACACTTTTAGTCTGAAGTGCTTTCTGAAGGCCCTCACTGATAGCTTTACTCTCAGTCTGCTTCTCAGTGTGTATTTTCTCTCTCTCTTTCAGATGAAAATGTTGTTGAAGTCTGTCAGGAAAACAACATAAACCTGCTAGTAGCAGAGGTGTTTCTGCAGAGTGATCTCTACTCTCTCATTTTGAACACGGAAGAAGCCTTTCACATGGTTATAATTCTGTTCTCAGACAAATGTGTGCCAGATATTCCCCAATCCTGACAGCCCATTTACTGGGACAAACAAAGACTTATAACCTGTTACCAATCACTGGAAGACAGAACAGTGTTAGGACTTACTCTGTTTTCTCTCCAGAGGATGAACCAGGTTTTCACTGTCTTTTTGATTGAAAGCAAATGTAGAATGAAGTCTATCACAAGTAAGATTTGGCTTATATTGTGACAGCATCCTTGTGACAACTCCTTTTAGAGTTTCCTGCTACTCTGTGACAAAACATTGATAGTATCCAAGAAGGTACTAATCACCATATAGCCCTTATTTTTTTAGCCTTCTCTTCTGCTTAAAATTCCCCAATGTTCTACTCTTACATTATAAAAGTTGCATTCTGAATCCCAGCAGACAGGGATAACAGCTGTTCTTTTCTACCCTGTAATTCTACTGAAGTTAATTAAGTTTTTTCTCATAACTAAAACCTGTAGAGAGCTAAAAATAACAGCTACTTTAATTCTTCTGAGTATCATGTTTCATTGTAATTTGCCTTCTGGACAGACACTAGTCAGTGACTTCACTCCAGCCTAGAAGACCCTTGGTTTTTTTTGGGGGGGGGTTTGGTTTGTTTGGGGTTTTTTTTTTTTTTGTGCTGATGTCAGCATTACTTCTGTGCAAAGGTCAAGACTCACTTTTAAACCCTAAGGAAAGACTCCACTCATTCTCACCAGACAGAATGTCCAAATGCATTAATCAAAATGATCAACTGCTACAAATTTTTGGTCCTTAACTCTTCATAAGACTCCACAAATCTGGGGAAACCTGTAGGCTTACAGATATATTTGGTAGATTGAAACTTGAATCCTCAGTCTCCCCATAATGTTAGTTTAATGTAAAAGGAGGCATTAGTTTCAGATATACATTCAAAATGTAGGAATTCACCCTAATGCACAAAACATTAGTAAGATTTAAGTCTAATTTCGAAGACTTGCATAACATTTAAATGATAACTAGACCCCATGAGGTCCCTGAACTGGAAGATAGTTTCTAGTAAATGTTTGCTACATTATATGGTTACTCAATATGACAACAAGAGTGATCTTTTTTAAAATTTGCTTCCACACATGCAAATCAAGCAAACTCATGAAGCCATAGCAAAAAGAGATTATGCCAATGTTAACTGAAAAAAAAAAAAAAAGGCTTTAGTGCATCTTTTTAACTGTATTTAACACATTCTGTTTAAGAAGACACAGGATGACCTCCACCAGAAAATACAAGTTTCATTATTATAAAATTAGAAAAGTCATAAATCTAAAAATCTTTTCCAGATTCATGTGGAATATTATGTTTTTATCCAGAAGCACATCTAGGAAGAATTTAAAAGTAATCTATATAAATCTGAGAAACAGTGAGTGAAAAAACCCCACTATTATCATAAAAAATACCTTCCCATCTGTCCATGAATAAGGACCCTGTGTTTCATAGTAAGCCAGCAAATGCAGAAATACAGAACAGTAATCAGGAATTTTTAAAGAGTCAATTAAGAAATAACATGCACAAAGGGAAGATAATTAAAAAATAGAAATTTTCTTCTCATAGACACATTTAATGCATCTTCTAGTCTCATGGGCTAAAAAAAGCATCTGGTTTTTCAACAGAGCAGGAGACAAAATAATAACAGCAAACTGGTGAAGGTATGATCCTTTTTATTCTTATCTCTCTGTAGCTTTTATTATGGATTTGGGAATGACTATTTACGCTTAAGAACATTTTTTGTCAATTTTAGAAAGCAGAAATCTGAGGCACTACTCTTGGCAGACAAACTAGAAGGTGTCATGTAGATACTTAACAGAACAGAAAATTAATTTAAAATAATAAATAATTAAATCCTGTACATGGGTGATGCTGATGAGTAAGAACCTGACGGAACAACAGTATTTTCAAAGTTAAAGGCTTAGGCAGGCTTGGGAGAATTTGGCACGGTATTACACTACTGGGCTTTTTGACTGAAGGAGTTTTCTCACACACCAGAAAACAGCACCATTTGACAAAACAAACCACCACCCCTTCCAAGTGATTGTGCTTCATCTAGAGAAGATCCACACATGAAAAACCATTAGGCCTGTACAGCTTTAAGAAAGAAGTACAGGAAGGTGAAGATGTTTGAGGAGGTCTGTGGGCATTGTTGTCTTCCTTTGTTTTTGTTAAAAAAACCCCAAACATGTAAATATCCTTATAATACAATTAACAAATTACCCATAACAAATACCAATATTTCTTCTGTGATTGTTTTTGCAAGACACCTGGTCACATTTGAGGATGGGAAAAGCAGAAAAACTTCATGAGAAGTTCATCAAGAAGTGCATCTAGAAAGACAACTTCTGCAGATTAGGCCTTCTGGAGCTCTGAATGAGACTGCCAGTAATGCCAATGCATTTTAAATTCAATTATCACTGAATTTTTAGTGCAAATTAGAAATTTGCACTTCAAAGTCAAAGAAACAGAACACTTCAGATAAAGACATTCTTACAGCTTACTAGATTGCAATTCTGATCATTGATATTTCTCTGTATATTGATACAGTTTTCAGTATGATTGTAATTTCAGTATGCCTGATTCAGCCATAATGTTTCTCAAGTTTTCTTCTCCAGTAGTTTATTTATAATTCATGGAAAGTATCTGGGCTTTAATAAAGACGTGTAGAGAAAAGAACAGTTCCCATTTTTTTTGCTGTTTTACTTCTACTATTTTACTTGAACAAGATGAAAATATCAGAGAAAATGTCTCGTCTTCATTTCAGCACTGAATCCATCTCAGTAGCAGCAGCATTTAACTGCTTTTTTCTATAAAACCAATTAGCAATCAAGGTAGTTATTCTCCAGAGAATACAATGCTCGTGAACAAAATTTCTGTGTCCTCAGGTGCTTTTCTCTACCACAGCTGGTACAAGCCACCAGTAAAAAAAAAATGGTCTGTTCCCTTATACAAATTTCTGTGTGTTTAAATTCCAGTTTGCTTTCTGAGATAACCACTACAATTAGATAATTAAGAGCTAAATTAGGATTACTGTAGGCAGTGCAAAACTAGAAGAGAGACACGAGGTGTTGCCTCAAGGCTTTCAGTCTGCAGGAGGCTGCAGCAATAATAATGCCTTCAGGCCCACTTGCAGGAAGGCAGGACTGCCTTGTGGTGCTCACTGCATTTTATTCCAAGCAGTAAGCATTTGATCAGGCCTCCATGGGCTGTTTGATAGACCACAGACAGTCGAATGTGGTGTTTCTCAGATTCAGAGAGCATAATGGGCAAAAGAAATCCAAAATCTTCTTTTTAGATTATATGTAAACAAAGCAAGTAGAGAATAATACAAGTCTAGAAAGTTGTAGGGAAGTGGGAAAACTGATAGTAGTCTCACCATTTCTAGTCATTTACTGTCTCTGTGGATATTCAGTAAGTAGCCTCATTTCACCTAGTCAAAAATCATAGCTTGAGATCAAATGCAGTTATGGGTTCTATGATTTTTTGATGCTACAGGCTTCTTGCTACTTCACCAGAATTTATGAATATTTAATTTTCTTAAAATATTGTTACCTGTTACTATGGATGAAAGGGATGTCTGATTTATCTGACGAAGATAAGGGATTCTTAAAACAGGATTCTTATCCTATTTCCTAAGCCTGCAGTGGCATTGGACTTTACTTAAACCACAGTAATTTGTAATTGACAAACATAAACAGTGTTTAGCTTCGAAAATCTTTAATTTGACATTTCTTCCATTGTGGCTGCTGATCTATGCAAATGTATTTTATTCTGAGGTTAATATTTGCATTTACTTCTATAGTGTGATAGAAGAGATAAAGAAGGCCTTGAAATTGCCAGAATAACACCAGACCTGAACACATGATTTCACACAAAATGTCCTAGTTAGCTCCTTGTGTACAGAATCGATGAGTATATCCGAAGATACTGACATTTAAAAATATTTGTATTTAATATAAATTGGTCTGGAATAGGTCTATCAACATCTTGTTGTAAGCATTTGATAAATTAAACTTGCATTGTTTTTACCGGACACAAGATGTGGTTTTCTGAGCATTCCAGTTACATTAACATTGCTCTGAAACACAAGTTTCTGGAATGTATAAAAGTATTTTAAATTTTAATTACTATGTGTTCTGACTATACCTTTCATATTGGAAGATGCAGAACAATTAATGACATCTTAATTTTCTTTATATATACCTATTATTCACAGGTGCTAGCTGTATTTTCTATGCATAAATAGCTAAATTTGTAGGTCGTTTTTGAGCTGTTCACTCTTTGTACTATTCATGCTGGTTAAGTATCTGTTCATTGGATCCCACAATTTCTTAGCAATAGAACTATCAACAGTTAGCATGTCACAGAAATATGTTTTCTGAAAATGTCGCATAGTATTTGCCATTTGTAAATATTGTAAAGCCTTAACCAAAACATATGTGGAGACCGGTTGGTCATTGGTTAGTGCATGGTGAACAACTCTATTATGCATCGCTTTTTTCTCTTGAGGTTTATTACTCTCTCTTTTCCTTTGTTAATGAAAATAATAATTTTTTATTATTTAATAAAAACCATATAAATTATAAATATATATTGTTGCTGTTATTATTATTATATTTTACTTTATTTCAATTATTAAGGTGTTCTTATTTCAACCCCCAGGCTTTAGCTTTTTCTGATTCTCCTCCTCATCTGACCAGGGCTAGAGGAGAGAGGAGTAAAAGCAGCTGCACTGAACTTAGTTGCTGTTTGGGATTAAACCATGCACTCTGTTAGAAAAGGCTAAACATTTAAAATGCATAAATTGTGGGTTATGACAATATACCATATAATTAATTTGTGGTGCTTGATACCTCCAGATATTACTGAAAATCTTAAGATACAAAAATTATTTAACATTCATGAATAAAATAGCACATACAGTTAGACTAAGTCAGCTAGAATAAAATTAAAAGGGCAGTCAATCTACATGCTTCAGTGTATAAAATAATTACTGGCTTTTTCTGGAGGAAATTTAATCCCCTATATAGATGCATCGAACAATAGGGGGTATAATGAATATATTCGATTCTTCAGAAAAACCTTTATTGAACTCACAGAGACAAGACCCTAAGATAAGAAAGCTATTGTTTCTTTTCCATAACAAAAAGGCTTAAGAGTCTTAAGAAATAGAAAAATGAAATTTCATTAAGTCTGGAATGTTCAAAAATTCTAGCCTGATATTTTTCCAGGATAAATCTATCTTTACAGAAACAATATTCACTCAAATCTCCTCAATAATTTATTACCACTTTTCTTGGGGTGATTTTATGATAATACTGTATTTCCTTATCATCTTCTTTATGCCCAGAAATGGGTCCCATAGCTTTAAGCTGGGTCCAGAAGAGGGGGGAGAGAAGCCAGGCAATGCTTCAGCGCAGTTTGTATTCAAGGACTCACACACTCCCCCACGTTCTCACCGCTGCAGAGCCGAGGGAGCACCTTCCTGCTTTTAGCCAGCCTGTCAGCTGAGGCAAGGAATTTTCCCAGGACTGCATACCAAAATCCTCCAGAACTCCCTCTTCTTCTTCTTCTGGAACTGTTTGGCCTAGCTGTGATCCGAGAACCAGGTCATCGGACCCCGTGGACCAGCAGGGAGGCTGCAGGGATGCCGCATCCCAGCCTTGGACCTCGGCCTGAGCCACCTACAGAAAAGAACTCTGAATCCAGCAGCTTTCTCTGCATCAAGGAGGTTTAATATTTTAACAGTTTTTCATTTTTCCTGTGCCCTGCTGGTGCTTTGTTTGTTAAACAGTTTTTTTCACTTTCATCCAAGAAATTCATTTCGCATCATTGGGGGAGGGAGTGCCGAAAACCTGTCTTTGGGGGAGACATTATTCCAGATCATTTTCCTCACAAATTTGTCTCAAACTGAGACACCACTTTAATTTTTTGATGCGTTTTATTTAAATTTGTCCACAGGCTAATGCTGTATCTTTTATGTAAAACTCTGAAGCAAAGCCACAATCGAGATCAAACAACTCCAAACCAAAGCTTTCCCCACCCCAGCTGTGAAGCAGCGAGATCACCACCCTAGAACATTTGCAGAAAAAAGTGTGTAACATAGTCACTGCTCTTTGAAGTACCTAACTCCACCTTGTAAACCACCAAGGTGTGTGGTTACTTTTTAATTACGAGATATCTCTCTCTGTCACAGCAGCTTCACTCACTTATAAATACAAGTATACAGATGACAAGGGAGGAAGGAACAGCAAGAATAGATCTAAAGTGGAGAATCAAAATTTTTATAGTGTTCATTTACCAGAAACAAAAGACACATGACAAAGCAATTTTCACAACTTCTTAATGAGATCCCAAGGCAGTTTTCTTGAGCTGCAAACTGAAAATGTCAGATAGATTAATTCAAACTCACACAGCTCACCAAGAACTTTCTGGGCTGTTTTTTTCTATTATAAAGAAAGTGCTAAACAAAATATGGGGCAGCACTACAGCGATACTGGACATCCACAGTGGCATAAATATTGTTACAGAGCAGCTTTGATTAGCAGCAACACAATAAATACCACGAGAGCATACAGTAATTCACCACTTACCTAAAAATTTATTTCTTTAGGAGTATTTCAGAATGTTCAACAAAATTAAGCTTTTTTTTCTTGGAATACTAGTTACTAAATATTAATGAAGGAGGGGTTTTATGCATCAAACTATTCTGATTAAAATCTTGCATGTGCAGTTTCTCACAGAAAATTAGTACAATATGTGGCTTTTATGAAGGTTAACCCAGCTGAGAAAATTGTTCCCATAAACTTCCTGGCAGTCTTGCTTCTCATTTACAACTGGCAGCCCTTCTACTGTTCAGTCCTGCCAGGTCAAAGCCTGGCCTCTGCTATAGTATGTGCTACTCCATCTTGGGCAGATGATCAACATCATCACCCCACCCTGAAAATGCAAGGGAATAAAGATAGCATGCTTTCCTCTTACTCCATGTCTTTCCCCACAGGTCACAGAGATCAGACACATCAGTTTACTGAGAAATCAGGTTTTTGCAAGCCTGTAATGCAAGGCTGTATAATGCAAAGTCAAACACATGATCACGGTGTCAAGGAAAAAAGAAGTATAAATTTAGACTTCCCAACATGAAAAGTCAAGAGGCTAAATCTGATGTCCTAAGACTTACTTTGGGGTGAAAGAAGTACCTCCCTAAATTTCTACATATCATGATTCACAACTATCACCATCTACAGAAGAGATTTCTGGGTTTTAGGAGGTGATTTGATACACAATGATTTAGTTTAATAGTGACTTCTATTAAATGCAGTTTTGTGACTCCTCTGTATTTTGGTTTGTTAAGCTTTTAACATCCTTGTTTGCTCCCAGCATGTTCTGTTTGACTTTACAGCTGTTGGATCTGCTTTGTATCTCTTTTGGGTTTGTTTGGTTTTGGTTTTTTTTTTTTTCCCCTGTGGCTCCTTCCACTTCTTTTTTGATTTGTAGTTCTGAATGCCTTCCCATTACCCCCATATTCACTAGATTTTCAAGTTATTTCAAGGAAGGATGCTTTCAAATGTATCCTCTTATACTCTAAGCACACCAAGAGGCAAATGTTCAGTAAAATGCACAGCCATTTAGATGCACAACACTTATTAACATTAATAGGACTCATGCAGCTAAATTCATTCACACCATGCTGAAAATAAAACCACAACTCTTCTCATCAATGAAAATTTCATAAGGATGTTTTGCCCAGGAGCTCAGTGGCCACACATAACTACTAAGAAAGCAACAGGGCTCAAGGCCCCTTGTTGCTGACTACACAACATAAATAAGTCCGTGACACTCTAAATTCTCTCTTCTACCAATGCAGAATTAGAGCTTAGGAAAGATAATACATGTCCTTTATTAAGATGCTTTGAAATACTCCATGACTTGATTCAAATACAAATACCACAGAGAAACACCATAACACAGCATTTTATATATTTCAGGCCAATTTTTCTTACTTAAATCCTGAACTAACAAAGTGATCTCATTGGTCAAACAATATCTGAACAATGCCCTTCATGCTGAGTGAACCCAGTATGAGCACACACATCTGAATCACTTTTGCCTGCCCTTAGCCATATCACATTGGAATCATCAAAATTTGGTTACTGAGCATTGAAAGGAAAGTGCCTTCCACCCACAACTTTTCCCTGATTATACTACATATCAGTTAACTTACATAACATTAAATAGCAGTTTTGAATTTAACTCCAGTTAATTAAGAAATTGCATTTTAGCCACCACTCTATTTTTTTTTTTTTTTTTTTTTGGTTTTCAAGAAAATATGTGTACCTAAAAGGCCATTTCTAATGAAGTTTTAAAAATATTTTAAGACATTTACTTTTCTTCAATGCCTTTCTTTTTAAATCTATTTCAGTTAAACCAGTCGTGGTCTATAAGCATCTGTTACTCAGTCCTATTGCTTCTAATTTCCATGCTAAAGCCCAAAAAGAATCCAGTTTCAGAAAGACAATTTAGTATTTAATATTATTTTTTTTATTTCTACACTAAATTTGATATAAATTGCTGCATCATATAGTGAGTTGCCTAGAATATTATCTTCAGAGATACTGATCTTTATAAAAAGCCAAAAATAAAAAAGGAAACCGAGATAAGCACATTTAACAGAAGCATATCCATATCTAATTCATTACACACTACACATTTTCTGCAATAACTATTACTTCCACAGCTTCAGCTGAAAAGAACAGGAATCCTTCTTTCCTGCTCAGAGTTCCATCAGACTTCTCTGTGCAGCGCAGAGGTAAACAAGAAACCAGACCCAATGCTTCCTGTTAGAAATTGCAGCACTTCAGAAGTACATAAAATATTAAAGCATAGGCATTATACAGCCAGTTTTGTTTTGCCAGCTGTCCCCCATTCCTTATATGCTCAAAACTAAAGGACTTAGTAGCCACAGAAGTTGTGTCTGAAATTGTTAAGAATTTTCAACACTTCACTTCCCTGCCCATCCACATACCTATGTGTCTTAGAGTTACTTTGAAAAATCAATGAATAAACTGTTTCAACATTGTTGAGATGAATACGCAATAGTCCTGTTAGTTGGTATTAGTAAGGATTCATCTGTCCACTATTATTTGATTGGTTTGGTTTGGTTTTTTTAATTTCTAATGTGATTTATGGACCCTTATAAGAGCCTTGATGAGAGCCTTTTTCACAAAGTATTTTCAAACTTTGAGGTTTAAATAAATTATTAACCTCTTAGGTTAATAATTTATATATTAGTCCTCTCATCAAGTTCTAAAAACATGTGAGGCCCAGACTTATGTCTAGTGTCATTTTTTGGAATGGACACAGCACAGTCCAGCTGCCTACATCTCTACAGTGAAAACCAGTAGTCCCAAATTTAACTTCTACCTAAATTATGCTTTGCAAGGTGATCAGACATTCTCTATTGATGCAATACTTTTGCAATAAATGCAAATCCCTTTGTCTATGTGAAAAGTGGGCAGCCAGCACTTAATCTGAATTTTTGCTCATTTGAACTTGTTTTCAACTCTCTGCTTATATACTCCCAGTGCTGTGGTAGAAACAGACAACAGCAGTCCATAACCCTATTTTCCATTCTCTCACCACTCAGGTTGAACTCAGGACAACTGAGTGTCCTGATAAAGTAAAAAATAATGAATGTTTAAGTGCTTTACATAAGCCTCTGCAGGTATCTACCTGGAAATATTGTGGAAAGTTTGAAAAGCACAAGTCTAGCTGGCACTAGCACACATAATTTCTAATTCCAGAATCTGTAGGCAGAAAGGTGGCCAGGCAGAGGGCACCAGAGAGTGATTTGGAACTTCCGTCATTCTGATGCATATAAAAGCCTGGACCAAATCTGTGCCTCAAATGATGCCATGATGATTTTTTGCCTTTTCTTTTATGCCCCTTTTACATACCTTTTTATAGCTTTTTGTATTCTTAGTGTTTTTTAGCCCACATTCTTAGACTTATTTGTCAAGCTAGGAAACTAAACATCTTAGAAGCCTTGCAGTTAGGGATCAGTGTGCCCCAGACACCAAGGTCCTCTCCAGAACACATTTTGTAAACTGAGATGGAACCATCCAAGGGGAAGGTTCCTCAGGGAGGGGGGCTCACTCGAGCCTCTCACTGGGGAATCTTTGATAGATATGCTAATTAGTAAGACCTATAATGTTATACTCGATCAATCGTGTGTGTGCATTGTGGTGTGCATTTCAGTGCATTCCACCTGGACATGGTGCACCTGAGGATCTTTAAATTAAATACTGAGGTAAAACCTCTTTTTCCCTTCTAACTGTGTTTGATTCTTGATTTTAAGACCAGGAAAAGGCACCACAAGGCACCACAAGGAAATATGAGAAAAAAAAATGAGATCACAAATTGAGACAGAAGAGCTTTATGGTGCACTACAAGGAATGAAAAAGTACAGAGCAGAAAAAATTTCTTTCACAAACAGAAAAAGAATCTGCAGAATATACTTAATATAATTTACCTTCCCAGATTTCTCAAATGACACACTATCCTTTTAACTATTTCTACTTCCCATCCCCTTCCAACTCCTCCCACCAATATCCAGCTGATAAACTCTACAGAACATTCAATAAACAAAGATCCGTGGAAAAACGGAGTTTTCTGTGTCTAAAAACACAAGAATAAAGGGTAGAAATTTGCCATCTTTTACACCTGTATGTAATGTGGGTCTTCTAAGAACCAGGAGTTTGCTATTCCATTATCTGGACACTAGTTGTAATCATATTAACAGGTCTTAATAAGCTTAATTTTGCATTGTAATTTCAAGGACAACAGTTTGCAAATAACTGTAATGAGGTTTGTGCCA
The DNA here is from genome assembly GCA_026261815.1 of Monarcha castaneiventris obscurior. Lineage (NCBI taxonomy): Eukaryota > Metazoa > Chordata > Aves > Passeriformes > Monarchidae > Monarcha > Monarcha castaneiventris. The sequence goes on from JAMPIT010000635.1 coordinate 3,472,812, forward strand.
CAAGCTCAGTATCTGACCTTTTCTGACAACACGTGCCTTTGTGCCCTTAGAGTTCCAAAAGGAATATAGTCATTACCATTAAAACTGACTAACAGTTCAGGTCCTGTTCCTGCTACCTCTGAAATTATTCTAGAACCCTTTTTTTATAAAGACTCCTTGCTTTCTGCATGAACAAGCTCAGTAGGTATCAGGTATCATGGAACACCAAGGTAAAGAATACAGATGGGGTGTTTTCATCTCAGCAGTTAGCTGCTTGTCTCCAGTCTTGCAACAAAGAAGCCTGATCAGGTAGCAATACCCATGAGAACGAGGTTTTATCAATAGCTGTTTTAACTGAATGTTGCATATTCTGTTGCTACACATTTTCTCTGTCAAATCACATGGACCTCCTATCACTCGTGAGAATTTAGCTCAGTATACAAGAAACATACTTCAACAATGAAACTGTAGATAAGTTACTATCCATTATTGTTTCTCCTAATTTCTCCTAACGCTTTAAAATTGTTTATGTGACCCCTTCTGTGCCTGCCATTCCATCCTACCTCCTGGATGTCCTTGGTAGCAGCAAAATAACTTAATTACAGAATGTCTAAAATTCCAGAACCGAATATGGTACACATAATTTTTTGATTTTTAGCTGCTTTCTCCCTTACTATCCACTCTAAAGTGCTGAGGATTATTAGAAGGAAGATTTCAGGGGAAAGTGGGTGTTAAGGGGGAGTGTGTCATAGACTGGCTCCAAGTTATTACCCCAGGAGCAGTCACAAACATTTTCACATCTGAATCATTATTTCTTCTTTACTTTTATTTGCTTAGTCCTTCATCACAGGGGAAGGGAAATAATAGAAAAAATGTGATTTGATAAATTCTGTCAAATGCTTAATGCGGGGATCATGGATCTCAAGTTTCATGACTCAGGGCAACCATAAAAACAACTATGAGGAAAGAAAGGTAGGATGTAGAAAATTAAAACTGAAACAGCAAGGGTCTGGGCATAAAAATTGATTGCTGTCAAAAAAGGAGGGTAATTACCATGAAGATATGAATACTACATAAATGGTAATTGTAGGAATTATAAATAGTTTTTGAAAATGGATAAAAATCAGTTAACAGCTGCTGAAAAAGCTAGAAAACACCTAATTCAGAGTTCTGTTGAACCTCAGCAAAATTTTGCAAATACATCACTTTCATCATACTCAAATCAGCCAGCAAAGGCAACTGTGAGAATACTAGAGAGTGGAATTCTGGTCTGGCAGGAGTCAAAGCCAGAGGACCACGTAGGGATTTTTCCATCTACATTTCTCCATGACTATACAGTACAGCAGTTTGGACATTTAGAGAGCCAAGTAAAACTTAATTGAAATTAAATCACCCTTCATGCTAAGTTTCAGAAACACACAAATGAAATATATTTGCCAAAGTGATGTAATACAAATTGTACTGTTTAACTTGGTTATTTAAGGGATTAATCTTTAATGCTAAACAGCTCTGATGACTCATTATCATTCTGAGTCTATCATATTAATTAGTGTTTGTTGGTCTATTCACAGGCTTATAGTAAACAGATTTATGAGATTTAAAATTTTGAAACTTGAAGCAGATTTTTTTGCTTCTCAGCAGAAGTCAATATTTTATGCAAGTAAAACTAGGCATTTTAAATATTATTTTCTTTTGTTCTCTGAAGGAGAGTGAGGATTGCCTATTAAGACTTTTATAGAAGACACTTTTTGCATGGCATTTTCACTAATTCATTTTCAAATCCATTCAATTTTTAAAACAGGAAAGAATGAATAATTAAGCAACATATTTAACATTTATGGTTAAACACTTGCCAGCAACTAAGTACTTTAAATAAAAATCACAGGAGAATGTACAGAAAGGCAACCTTGCAGCATGTATAGGAGAGAAAATTTTGTCATTGCATTTGTTTATATCCGTTCCTAACATATAAAAACAGATGAGTAAACTAAAAATAATACAATACTCTCATTCTGTTTGAGTTCTGACACTTTCGGTGGTTAAGAAAAAAGTTTATTATATTGAATACAAAATAAGCAAGGAGTGTTTCCAGTGAAAAATGCAGCGTGTATCATATGAAATTTGGTATTACATAGAACATACTCAAAACTGACATTAATAATGAGGACAGACTAGAAGATGATCTATCACTTTGCTTTCATGTCTTGGGAGGTGGTAAAAAGGTTGTATGGATTAGACAGTGTACTAAATGAGGAAAAGAGGTCACTTGAGACAACTGAGTTGGGCAATGAAAGAAAAAGAAAGAATAATGAAGTGGAGGGAAAATAAACAATAATAAACAATAATAAACAATAGGGGTAGATGCAGAGAAACTGAGGTTAAGTAAGATCTGTATCATATGAAACAAAAATAAATTACAACAGACATAGAGACATCTTATGAAAGGAAGAAAAGCCTTAAAAATGGAAGCTATAAATTCAACTGGATCTTGAGTCCAAACACACAAGTGAAAAAAGAACTGAGGCAATCAATATTCTCTTCCTACTGGAAAGGGAAAAGACATATCATCTTTGTGTCCCTAGGAAAGTCTGCTTTTGGGAAGCATGTGAAGCCCCAGAGCTCTGCTTAGCTACCTGCTGAGCTAGCAGCAGTTTGAGTATTCTTTTGCAGTAAAAGCAACAGATAATTGTAGGCAAAAACTTCCCCTGCTTGAGGAAGTCTGGCTTGGAAGCGTAGCTTATTGCTTTGATAAGCAAGTTAGATACAGTGACATAATACAATTAAGTCTGTGAAAAATGCAGTGGAAGCTGGTAACGAGCAGTGTTACTTATCTTCTTCGCTTTGCAATACCTTCAGCAGCGTAACTAAGTGAGGGCTTTCATTTACGTAGCATGATATAAAGATTTTCTCATCAGTGGCTTAGTCTGGCCACATTGCTCATACAGAAGAAAGCTGTGAAGACGTTATATGGGTCACACCAAAAAAAAATCATAAGCTCTTACATAGCTTCATACAGGGGGTAAAAAAATATATTTACAAAGGGCCTTATTTCTTCTGCCTATTCTATGCCTTCACAAGTGCACTCAAGAGCCCAAAATTATCATGACTGAGACACCTCAAAAGGGCAAAACTTGTTTTAGAAACAGCTACAGAATTCCTTAAAGTAAGGATATCTATTCCAATATTCAATTACTCAGTCTGCATACTGAGCTATGTGTTCTTTACTTCTAAGTTCCTAGTCCTGATTGCTGGCAGAACAGCAGTCTTTCAATCTCTCCATGCCTAAACATGTATCTCAGGCCACACAAAGATGTTAAAAAACTTCACAACATTAGACTGTATGCCATTAGATGGGAAACAGGAGGAGTTTTTCTAACTAGCTTTGCACGCTAATTATACAGGTTCAGATTTCTCTTTTATATTCCCCTATTTTCTTATTTTTTAATCAATCAAGTGAAGGGAAAGAAAACATCTATTTTTGGATCTCCTGAAAAATTAGAAACATCACATTATTTTAAATGCATGCTGTCAATTTTATTTATATATATATAGAGCACATAAAAATATATATCAATATATTTACATTGTACTTTTTAAAATTATTATTTATTTCTTTATTCCAGTTAAGCACAGGCTCAAATGGAAAACACTAAATATTCTTCAGAAGACATTAACCAGGCCAATTCTGGTCAAAATATACAAAATATACAGTTCATCTATTACTTTTTATTATTTTTCTGATGATTGTTTATTAGATGGGATGAAAATATTGGGCTGATCTCTGATTTTTTTACAAAAGATGATTTTTGAAAAACTGAATATTTCAAAAAACAGAACTATTGATTCTTTCTCTGTGACAGGAATATATCTCCAGAATGGTAATTTAAAGGAATTTCCAGTTTTGAGCATGTTACTAGTTTTACGAGGAAGCTGTTGTCACGGTGACTGTTAACACAAATGTCGACTTTGCACTGAGTAAGTAAAACTAAAATGAAAGAAAATCTAAAAGAAAGAGACAGAGAAAAAAAAAATGTGATTAAAGGACTGCTCATATTTTTCTTAGATTAACAAACTCAACTTGCTAAAATAATGTCATCAATTAAGACACTCTTCCTTCTCAGTCAAAGAATATATAAAGCACATGTCAGAGGGCCAGTACGCTAGCTACCCTTCTCCTGAAAGAGACAGCTGTGAAATCTGCCTTATGTTACAAGACATGCAGCAAATATTTACTGTTAGACCCATGAGTACTTCAAAGTTGTGAAAGGCTTTTTATCCAAACTTCAAATGGAGAAAAAAAAAATACCCTCCTTTTTTTCCAACTGATCTGAGAAATATTTGGATTTTCCAAGCAAAAAGACATTCATTGATTGTTATCAAAACAGTAAAAAAACCCCTCCGTCCATTGGTAACTCTGTTACCAATGCAGACGAAGATCCTGAAGTGGGTGGGTGTGGAGGAAAATAACAAAGAGGGTCAACTCAGTACTTCAGAAAAAAGATCAGTGTATTTTAAAAAAACACAAACTTCATCAGCATTGACATTCTTCCACCTTTTTTTTTTTTTCAGTGAAAATGCCCAAGCAACATAGTCAGAGCTTTCAAATTAATGTAAAAAGTTGTTGATAATTCTATGCCAAGAACTGGCCTACACCATGTAACTATTTGTTTGCCATAGCTCATTTTCCCAGACATCTTCTGGCCAGCAACACAGACTGAATGAAGGATTGCAGAGCTGTACACTACGTTTTATGTCCATGCATTGCTGCTTCCTTTCAACTGTGGCTGTATGAAATAAATGCATTCACATAAAAATAATTTTAAACAGAAAACCTGATGTAGCGTAACAATAAGTATGTTTCTTGTAGGTATCTAGGGACGACTAACTACCTCTGAAAATAGAGCCACTAAAGCAATCTTTATGTCCTCTGTAGGGACAGAAATCGTGTTTATGTTTTATGATACTGCAAAAGTAGTTAAAATATCTGGACATATTTCACATTTGGTAGTAGGAAAGAATCAGTCTGCTCCTAAAATGTAATAGGTTCCAGCCATCTGTGTCACACTGTTCTGGGGGAAAAGGAAATGGTGTGAACAACACCATTAAAACTGGGTTACTATGGCAAGCATCAGGCAGAGCTGATCAATAAGTACATTGATATGTTATAATTTCTCCAGAAATCATCATCCTTTATTACTCAGATCATGTAAGGACTGAATAAGAAAGTACAGTACAGCATGCCAAGAAAATAGCAGAGATGAGTGACTGCGCATGCAGAGAGAAAATTTACTTTCTCACTTCTGTTACACTGCCAGCATGATACATGATGAGCCTCGTCAACTACTGTGCAGCACATATCTGGAATATCAGCTACAGTTCTGTTGCTAACACAGAATCATTCTTTTGGTCCTCTCACCTATTCTGCTGTCCCATCTTTCCTTACAAGCTTTGAATTTGGTCTTGTACCAAGGAGTTCAACTCTTCACATCTTCAAAATCTGTTTTCACATGAAACTCCTCTAAAGTAACAGTGCATTTATTTCTTTAACTCTGTTCATATGTGAACCTTTGACTGGCTACTAATTTGATATAGGTGTAATACAATGGTGTAACTAGGAATAGCATGCAATTATTTTGTAATGCTAAGATGGTGTAACCAGACACAACCTCATATATGTAACATTTTTAACAGTGTGATCACCAATGAAGAAGAGGAAAATGACTGAATTTGGAAATAGGCAGCATCTAAGGAACAAAAGGTTACCAGACAGAAGAAACACAAGGAACTGCAAATTGGCAGGGCAGCTCCCAAATGCACAGGACACATAAACAGCTAGAAAAAATTATATAAGGTGGGCAACATCAGGAGCAGAGGAGAACTCCCTTTATGGAAACAGTTTACCAGGATCAAAATCACAGTTTCAAGCAAGGAGCAATACATAAGATTATAAACCCACTTCTCTCATGAAAGACGTGTCAGAGCTGACTAATTTGACTTTTGCAACTAAGAAACCCTTGGGACCATAGCCATCAGTACGAACTGTATTGCAGCAGATCTGTGGTTTTGTATACCTGTAGCTCTTTTAGAATATGGCTGCTAAACAGTAACTGGTTTATATATGCACCAGTTATGTATGATTTGTAAGAACTGACCACTAGGATGAAGTATATTATTAATGAATTAATCTAATAAAGCATTAGTTTTAAAATGTGGAATTGCCCTGATATGTCACTCATATCATCATCAAAGTGATCTCTTTATAAATACAGGTTATTTTTAAGACTGTGGGACTAATTCACTCAAGAGAAACACCACTTGCTTTCACATTTTAACAGTTAAACAAAAAAGGTATAACCATGGAGATGATTTAAAAACATTTTTCTCCAAATGCCTGGCCAGAAGGATGAATATTGAACATCATGATTCAATATGCTGATGCACAGGTTAGGAGGTAATTTTGCAGGTCTTTTTCTAATGCAGCTGCACACCTTTGGCCCTTATATCTTCTCCCTTTCTCCACTATATTAAGTATCAGTTGCAGTTCAGTTCACTACCAATTGCTTGCTTTTATTGGATTTGACTGCTTTTCTTTTTGTGGTACTTATTTTATTGTACTTCAATTCTTCCTCCCAGTGGAGCAAGGATCTCAAAAAAAGTACCAATAAATACTAACAACACGAGCACTCTGTTGATTCCTCTGCTACTCAGGGATTCCTCTGCTACTTCTTTCCCACTCGCCAGTAAAAGTATTTACCTTGAGGAGAAAAAGAAGAACGAGCTTATATTGCTCTTCAAAGCTCATGTATGCTTGAAGTGAGAAGACTCCAGCAGTGACAACAACATGGACCTTTAGAAAGTCACCAGCTGAGCAGCAACTGCAGAAGTCTTACCAAGATCTCTCCCTGTGGAGATTCGGCAGTGCAAATGATGATGGACTTGGCAGAGGAAAATACTCAGCAAGTCATTAAGAGGCCAAACTGCCCGTCTTTTTCTCTGTCTTCACATATTTAATTTACAACTGGCTCAATATTAATGTAGCAGAGAAATCAGTAATCTAGAGAGAGAGCAAGACAAAATATTACATCTTTGAAATGAAAAATTGTTCTTTACCAGCATATTCAAATATTTACAAATGACCATGACAGATATTTGGGCACACACATTTTTTATCACCCCTCAAGCCTGTTACTGTTAAAGTAATACTATATTTCAAGCTACTATTGAAATAACCATAAAGGAATACTTGGAATTTAAACGTATCCCCAATCTTCAGAAACATAATATTTCAACACCCAGAGAATTCATTAAAAACTGCTACCAACAAAAGTTACACACAACTCCCAAATGCTTTGACCTCAAACAGAGGTCTATACTTCTTATAGAGTAAGACCCTGGGATCACTTTCTGTCTGGGATCACTCGTCCACAATGGCTAGATGGATTTTTCTTGAGAACCTTTAAAAAATCAGCCAAACTACTTCAAACATTCACAGCAAGTTTTTATGAAGCTAAACTTTGCAAATATATTATTTTAACTCTTAATTTCCTATCTGCATTTGTCTCAGAACTCTCTAAGCATGGGATTTCAAATGACAACCCATTGAGTTCTTTGACCCTCCTTCATTCATAAAAGGTATCCCAGTCTGAAACACGTAACTTCTTGTGCCTTTGCTTAGGTTAATGTTCCCAAATATGCAACAGGAGTTTCACAGTACAACGCAGAAAATATCACCTCTGTCTAGTTTCAGATATAAGGCAAGAGTAGAAAGGTGTTGACAGAAGAACGTTGAAATGTCTGAGCAATGAGATCAAAACAGCTCAACATACACAATGCAGAATGGGAACGTTTCCAGTTGCTTGCTGTTGCCTTCTATACAAGTTCTGTCAGAGCCAGCTGCAACCTGGACAGCCTCTAAAAAAGTACAGTTGTTTTGCCTACATCTTTGCTCAAAGTACTGAAGCACTTTTTCAGCAGTGAATTAAGAGCTCTTGGCATTTACAGTCTTTGACTTCAAAGCAGCAGTTAAAAGTATGAGTTGTCCTTTTCTAGACAACACTAAGAAATTTTGCAAACACTCTTAACAAGTGTGGTTACAAAAAATCTGTATTGGGGCAGTAAAAGGAGGGAGGCTATTTTGTCTCCTTTATGTCATTTGTTTTGTTGATTTTTTTACCACTGAACTGCTTTAGTTTTCTGAAAACATAGAAAACATCCAAAAAAGTCCTTCCACTCTTTAAGTAGTCAAAGCAGATTTCAAATGAGAAGAAAAGGAGCTAAGCTACAGCATAAACTGAAAAACTTTGCAGTTAATTCTGACTATTTCTATTGCAGCAAATGTCTGTGTTCAGTCTCAAAGTTTAGTGGAAATGTAACTGATGAACACAAATCCTCTCTCACTTTTTCCTTCTGCAGGCAGCTTGTTGTTGAGGTCCCCCAAGCTCTGAAGTTCAAAAAATGCAAAACCACAGCAAACAGGTCCAAACCTTAATTTTCTTATTTCTCTCTATCAAACATGTTTCATTATCTTTTTCAAAGAGCTAATCTCAGCTAGAGATCTGGGGAAAAGTTAAAAACAAATCCCCAAAGGTTTTTTTTTTAAAGTAATTGCTAACTTTTCTTTCTCAAAATCCATATTAGAATAACAGAAATTTATTCAGCCATTTGTGTAAATTTGTTAAATTAGCATGTATGTGGATAACATAAACCTGTAAACTTACATATCTCTTACATTTCCAACATTCTTCTCTGTACCACCATACATAGTTAAGGCAAAGATAATAATCTGGAAATAAAAAATTGGGATCTACTATCACCCTTACCTATTTGTATCCTATCAGTCTCTGTCGACACCCTACACCCTTTCTTTTATGGCACAGTGAATGTCCTTTTCCCTGGATCTGCACTACAACCAGAAGAGCTAGGTCTCTCTGTCAGAACCATGTCAATAATACAACACTGTAAACCAGTTTTGCATGTTTAGAATTTCAAATCTCATCATCTGTGAAGAGTTAATCTTTACTACTATATCACGAGTCTTTTTCTCTTAGCAATTTACTGATATGCCATGCACTGCCAATTCAAAAAGCTGGAAAGCTGAAAGAGCACTTTTCTCTAGACAACCTGCCATGGATCCATTCATAGCTGGTACTCCATCTGTTATTATAGAAACATGTTTCAATATTATGACTTGCCTCTCATCTAGCCAGCTGGTTTAACTACCAGTACCACCACAGTGTCAAAGAGCTTGACAAAGAAAACAACATCAAAAATTCTGGGTCAAGTCAATCAAATGAGCAATAGCCTGAATACAGTTGATCTTTTGCCTCTTGCAGTGCATCCTTTCCTATGCATTTAGATTTCTTCAGAGTGCCACTCACCCATTAATTTCAATGCTCTTTTCAGATACTGAACAAAAGCTGTAGCAGACAGATGGGGATGACATTTATTCTGAAAGGTGGTGAGATCAGTGGTCATTTTAATCTCTTGTGGACATATCTCACGCTTGCTGATTACAAAATCTACTAAATGGGGGCATAGTCTCCCAGAGAAAGTGGTAGAACCTACATTGTTTAGAACTTAGGAAAGTAGGCTGAACAATGAACAAGAAAATGTGCTGTCAAAAACGAGCTACACTGGCAGAATGATAGACTGTGTGAGTTTTAAGATTTCCTAGCTCTTTCTAACTTTTGTACATATCATAAACCCCACAGAATTTCCCATATAAACAAGGAGTAGGAGTTTACTTTGGAAAAGGAGAGAGCAGAGTGAAAGGGAAACAGAAGTCTGGGGAAATAAATACCAAAGAACACATCTTCCCAATTTCCTTATGCAATTGATTTATCATGTCACTGAGTATTTTAGATACTTCTAAATAGTGCATTATCACCTGGAGAAACTAGACCTGTATTGTTAAACACTAAGCAGACCAAGTGCAAAAGAAGCCTGCCAATTATTTTCAGTCTATGAAATGGAAAAGGGATTCCTTTGATACCTCATGTTGGCTTACTTCTGTATGGAATAAATTTACCTCATAAATATAGCCTAATGCCATTCTCTTTCAATGGCTAAAATATACCAAGTCTATTTCCACTGCAAAATTAGTTCACTTACCAGGCATGACAATTGCAAAGTGCTATTAATCAAAACTATCAAAATTTGTACAAAATTATTTTAAGAAAATTCTTTTATTTTTTCTTAGAATACAGTTCTAGAGGTTCACTGGTTTTCTTAGTGAGAACTAACTGGATTTTTCCTTTTATAGCTCAATAAAATGCCTCAGCTCCAAATACATCAGTTAGTCAGTTTCCTGCTATCTCTTTTTCTTTTCAGTTTACATATACCTATTGTTAGGAGACACACATTTGGCATTGTGCATTTCAAAGCTATTTATTTGGTATCTTCTCAGGGAAGGTTTCTAAAGTATCTTTCTGGCAATATTAAAAAAGTTAAGCACAGAGCAGAGTCAATCATTTTATACTACAAATTCAACATGTATACTTTTAGCAGGTGTGCACAGAATTTCAACAACATGTCAGATGAGTCATTCTCACACTCTGCTATTATTTTCACTAAATAAAACAGCTCAAATAGCAAAGTAAAAAATTCACTATCCGATTTCTTCTTTAAAGTACACACAAACTTAAATAAAAGGAGTATCGGGCTGTCTCCCAGTATCCATTCTTTTATCTTCTTCCTCCAGTTTTGCCTATATGTCTCTGGGCTTTCATCTGTATCTTCTTTAAGTATTTCTGAGAAAGCATATCAAAAGCATTTTTGAAAATTCATGATCATATTGCATCACTTTTATTTATTATTTTATTTACTCTATCAAAGAGCAGTAAAAAAATAAGGAACAATTGCTCTTACATAGTTTTATGTACTGTAACTATGTGATTTTAACTTTTATGCTATATTTTATTATTAACATTAATGATCTTAGAAGACTAATTTGTAGATCTGGCCTATTATTTCCAGATTAGTTTGATTTGAACAATATTACTTCAGTTCACTTGTTACCTTTTTTTGTAAATTTGTAAATTAAAAAAGCAAAAGATATTAAAATCAGTAGCCCTGAAGCTGTCAGCTGTTCATGATTAAAATCAGATTAATACCGAATAAGCTTATGCTAAACATATACCTGCTTCCATTCAGAAACTTTTCTTCAACAGAGAAGAAAAAATTCAGACATTTACCTAGGTTCCATCAGCCCAGGTGCAATAGTACCAGTGTCTATGACCAGGGTGCCTGTTCAAAAGAATGCAACACATGGCAGAAGCAGCCTGCAGCCAAATCCTCCACTAGACCTTGCCTATCTTTTCGCAGGGAACGAGACACTGTCCGTATTGCAGGATGGAAAGGAGGATGAACAGATACAGGACGGACCAAAGACATCTGACTGCCACTGATGCAAGGCCTATAGAGGACCCTACTCAAATGGACAAAATTTGAAAGGCTAACACTCAGGGGTAAGGAAGCTGTGAGAGCTAATGTGCCAAATTGGTTCATCTGTCTCTGTTTCAGCAAGCACAACTTGGAAATACAGCCCTCAAAACTATCTTTTTTTCTAGACTTCAAAAGTTCTTTCTACAGTCCTTCGTAACAATGACCTGTATAACGTGTGAAAACTATCCTTGGACATGAAGCTAAAGAAAAAAGATGTATTTCCATAGAGAATTAAGCTTTGGTTTTGAAGATACATTCATGAAAGTAAAACGAAGATCCTAGGGTTTGCTGTTGTGTTTTGCCGGAGTTTTAAGCAAACAAATGGAACACATAGGCACATGTGGAAATTCCTGAAAATGAAAATTTCATGGACAAAGCTCTTGAAAGAAGAGTGAAGCTCACATAAAATACTTCCAAAGCCCTGTATTATCTGTTCCATTTTATATTTGACTAAATGTTGCTTAGGACACAGAAACGATTAGGATCTCCAGTGTGGCGTTCTGAACTACCTTCTACACAAACTGATTCTACACACGAGGCAGAACCACTAGATGTCTGCTTCCTCACCTGACTTAACTAAATCATTCTAACTTATCTTGAATGTGAAAACTGCTGTTGCTCATGACACCGGCAATATCAAGGTCTTCAGCAAGCTGTAGTAATCTAGTCAGAAAACCACAAGGCAGAAACAAATATATATATTCAACATTCTTGAAAATTTTGTAGTGGTAACAATCAGTGATGCAATTAAGACTAGTGAGCAAGTTATTGTGCTGTCTTACTAACATGGCAAAGCCTGTATTTTCAAGTATGGCTTGTCCATTATAAATGATGTTTAGGCTAGTATGACACAAGGCATGATTCAAATCAAAGGGATAAAAACTGCAATAGAAGGAGCTACAACTGATTCGAATTACACCATGTAGTCCTGAGATATTAACCCCATTTATTAAACCTGTGAGTCCAAAGGGAAACATCTGCTCACAACTGGCTAAGTGGGTAAAGGAATTGTACTACATGGGTGTGTGTTTCTTTATGTGTATTGTATGTGTTAAATATTACATCTAGCTGATTGCATCTTCAGCACACTTTTCAAGCAACAACAGATAATGGCATCATAAAAGGGAAACACATGGGGAGAGATTGTTCCCAGAGACATCATTTGGCAGCCACAATCTCTTATGACCAAGAAGAGTTGCTTAAGATTATTAACAAGGTGGGTCTGCTGAAATCTGAGATGAGGTATAGTGGAAAAAACTGCAGAGATAAGATACAATAGGTTCCATTATATGCATATAAATTGTTCAGAAAAGACATAGCTTGAGAAGAATTAAATTAATGGGAATGCACAATCTCTCTGTAGGGAGTCAAAAGGAGTTCAAAATTCAAGGATAGTATTAATGTGTAAAGTAGAGGACAAGGAAGGACTATTACTTCAAAAAATTTGCTAAAATCTTTGTAGTAAAAATTATGAACAATATGGGTGTAAAATGGCTGAACCTCAACAGCATTCAAAAGAAATTTTCTGTACTTGGAGAATTTTATTTGATCTCCAAAAGGTATAGCATATAACTTTATTTGCCTTTGCAGGTCATCACATTATAGAGTTCTAAAATTAAGAGTGTTTGTGGGCTGTCAAGCAATAAGAAACCAAACACAATGAGAAAATAATATGCTTCTAATGCACTGACAAGTCATCCTTTCTTTCCATTTTCCTCTGTCTCCTTGGAACTGCACCTTTTAATGTTTTATTTTATGTTCCTCTTGAGATCTTGAAGCCTGTGTCACTTTTGACTCTTCTTTAGGGAAGCCAGGATTTCAGTATACAGAAATCCATGATAGCATGTAATGTTTTCTGCAAAGGATTTAATGTTTTCAAATGACAAATCAATTACAAGACATACACGTAAACTGGACTCACTTCTTAGTACACTAACTTTGTATCATGTAATATGAAAACCAGTAGGCATGTATTTTAGGCATCACACCATGTGAGAGGCAGCCTACAACCTTCCAGATCCACTAGGAATATGAGGAATCATTTCTGTTTTGCTAATCCTCGACCTTTTACAAAGTCTCTCCAGCACATCCAAGCATTTCTCACTAGCAGATTCTTAGTAGTAGTAGTAGACTCCACCCGAACTCTTGTTCAAGTTAAGAAATAGAGCGCATCAATTTGCACTAGTGCATCTAAGTATGGACATTGAAAGAAAAGGGTTCACTGTTCCTCTGTTCTGTACTTCTGTAAGAGCCGGCCTTAACAGGAGCTCCTTCTTTCCCTCTGAAACTCCTTTTGTTTTGTAAAAAATAAGACCATCCTATATACTATTGTATACATCTCCATCTCAAACATGTAAATTGCAAGATTGGAAGCTGACTAGTATGTTATCATTGAAACATCTCAGCTGAAAGTTGTCAATAAAATGCAGTAAAACACTCTTTGCAACTTTTGCCTTGGCTGCAAAATTAAAGCAAGGTCTATTTGCAGAAAATTTTCCTACCTATATACATACTCTGCTAACTCTGTCTTCTGTACAATAATAGCTTCTCATAGCTAAAACAACTGTATCCTGAGTTGTTTTAAATCTACATCAATAAACAAAGTATTCATCAAAAAGGAACCATGCAGAGTTGTACAGCAAACATTCAAGCTTTCTGTTTTGAATTTAAAACACTGCTGTCCAGTTTATCACAATCTTGTAAATCATCCAACTCACACAGGATTTTGATGCAAAAGGCTATGTAAATATTTATTTGACCTACTAATAATTGTTCCACCCCCAGAGATCACACTTTGCATTTCACAAGAGTGGATCAATATCATAAATACACAATGACAGAGGGAACCAAGAACTGAAACTTGGAGGACTCCAATAGGTCAAAAAATGTTCTTTGAACAGTCTTCTGTGAGCATTTACATCATATATTAAGATCAAGTCTACAAAGATATTCTCCTTGGATTTCTTCCCATCTTCTTACACTTACCACTAAATAAATTTCTCAGATTGTATAACTTCCACTGGTTTTTCATTGGACACACAGACACCTCACTTCCAGCTTTTGTCTTTTGATGAAGTCAAAACAAAAAGTTCACAATACCCAAATACTTCCACTCTCTTTTGGCTTCTCAGTCACTCAGAAGTCAAATTAAAGGTCCCTACATTTCTCTCCAAAGTTCTGAAGCCATTAGGTGTTAAAGAACTCCTAATTTGCTTTCTTTCCTTTACCATTATAGGCATGTATTGTCATTTCAAAAAACAAATGCCAGCCTCCAGATGAAGGTCTTTCTCCCAGTGATGTTTTTGACTTTTAGCAATGGAAAACTCAGGTCCAGGAAGACACTGCTGTAACTGAGAAGGCGGGGCCTAAGAATAACATATCTGTAGTCATGTTTACAGAAATTCTAAAACTGAGAATGAAGAGAGAATGAAAATAAATATTCAGTAGCACTACTGCCAAGCATAAGCAAACTCATGAAGGTAACCACTTGGAAGTTCAGGTACTGGAACCCAAGAAACATTGACTGTCTGTTGTAGTATATCTTTATGAAAATCTTTGCAGCTGGGATTTTTAAACTATTCCAGAAAGAATTATCTCATAATTTCATGACTTTCAGAGAGTAAGCAGGGCAGGAAATTTCATCACAATAACGAAATACAAACAAAAATCCTAATTTTGATTAAGCTACATATGTTAAAAAAACCCCAAAACCGGAATACTTGCACATTTTTACAAGATAAATAGCCATTGGAGGTTTATTGATTCTTTTGGTCCCTTTTTAAATCCTCTTCAGAGATAGCTGCCTGGCTAAAAACCATAAGTTTTGTCAGTCTTGGTTTGAAATCTAAGTGCAGTGGTTTCTTTTCCCATCAAGACTTCCCTTCCATCTTGCTGGGGACTGAGAACAGCCTCTAATATACTGAGTCTTCAGTGTGGCATATTAGTTCACTATTTAATATTTAATAATTTATTTCAGAGGGGTTTGACTGTTTGCAGCTATTTTACAATACCTTAATTGTAAAGTGAGTTCACAAGGTGTCTTGGGGTGACTCTGTGATGTGCATTCCCTATCACAGCTCTATGCCAAAAAATTAATTTTGTGCCTTTTCTGTGCCTTTAAACTGAGCTTGAGAGGCAAGAAAAAAAAAAACCCAAACTTTTCAAAGCAGTTCCCAACGACACTTGGTATAGACAGATAGAGAGATAGAGACTCCTCTGCGTTCTCTGGCTGTGGGAGCACGGAGGGAGCTCCCTGCCTGTTTCTTCAGCCAGCTCTTTGGTTTTTGTTTTCCCTTTTTCTCCAGCGTGTTTCCTGGGACTTTGTTTTTTTTATTTTTCCTTTTCTCTCTCCTGGACTGTTCCAACAACATCAGAATACATCAGGAGAACTTTTCTTCAGGCGCGGAGGGGGCCTAAGGCCACCCCCTATGCCAGCTCCGAGAAGGAGGGACCACACCTACAAGAGGACTCTAATTTCTTCCCAGGTTTTCTCCCTATAGCGAGGGGGTTTACTATTTAGCATTATTATCCTTTTCCTGTGTGTTTGTTAATAAATAGGTTTTATCTTTTTCACTTTCCTTCAAGGAAATTTTTTTTTCCCGAACCTGGTGGGGGGAAGGGTGGTTGCAACCTGGTTTTTTCTCTCAGAGGATATATTGCTGGATTTTGGCCAAACCGACAGATAAGGATAGGACTGTGACATACAATTCACTTTGCATCCTATTTTTAAATCTTCATCACCCTTCATTCACACCTAACTTACAAAACAGAATGTTGCTCAAAAGGTTCTTAGAAATCCTGTTTCAGGGTGGTACTAGCCGACGTACAGATACCAAACTGCAAGGCATTTTAAGTTGCCAGACAGAATGTTCATCAGGAGATTATGGAAAAGCAAATTCACTGCAGAATTTAAAAGCCACAGAAACACTCAAAACCTCTGATAACCAAGCAGGTTTCACCTACTGCAGTTACAGGTAGTCCCAGACTCTACCTCCTTAAATTATTATGATTATAGCAGTATGATATTTTAGTTCCCAGGTACCTGAGCACTCAAGCACATAAAACCACAAGTGCCAAAACTTGCTGAAGCACTAAAATGATTGTTAAAAAATCCAAAAAACCTCGTAAGACTTTACTCACTGTGGGAGCTCCACACCTTGACGCGACAGCCGCCAGCAATCAAGGCTCCACCTCAGAAGAAGGAGACTCCTCCCTGGAGGAGGGCTTCCTGGGCAGGACGAGGGTGTAAGGCTCTCCCTTTCTCCTAGGAGAAAGGTGTGCCCAGGGCTCTGGACCTACCCACCCTTCCAGAAAGTTCTCCCCTGTTCCACATGCCGTTGTACATGCCCCTCCGTTGTTTTTATTGGATCCCGGATGCGTGCACCCTCCCCTTGCCTGTTTCTCTATTGGCTGTGCCCCTTAACTCCTCCCAGTTCTTGCCCGCCTTTTAAGTGGCCTCACACTATGTGTTCCTCGGAGTTCTGCCTCCGTCTTTTTCCTTCCTGGATCCCTTTGCCTACCCCTCCTAATAAAGCATGGGGGAGACCCCCTCCTGCAGCCCTTTGCCTCCTGGCCTTTTCTTCCCCTGCGCCTTGTTGACTTCTCAAGCGGCCCTGCCTCAGCGTGAGCTCCCCACGCCTGCCCTTGGAGCAGTGACACCCAGAGTGAGCTCTCAGGCCCCTAGGGGCTGGCATCTTGGTCGAGGGCGACCGGGAAAGCCAGGCCAATACAACAACTCCCCTTAAAAGGATTGGTAATTCAGTATGAAAAACATACTAAGTTTCAAAGAAACCTCTTTGACTGCTATTCTCCATCAGCTGTTCATTAGTTGTGCATGAGAAAGAAGCACAATATCCACAGGGCATGATCAGAGACACTTGCAGATTTCAAGAGCTTAGCAGCATTTAGAAAACATCAGAAAGATAAAAATAACCCCACAAAAATATATGAGATGCATTCCCTGATACGCACAGTTAAAGAATTTAACATTATAGAGGGTAGACTGCTTAGCTATTAATGCATTTATTCCTATATAGGAAAGCTTAAAATCCTACAAAGAAAACCTTTGAGATTCAAAATTTTCTCTCTGTCTAATGTTCTTCTGTGTGATGCAGCAAACTGATTTTGTACCTTGGATGTCTCTGTATCACATTATATTTCAAATTATGGATATATCCATCATTTTTGTGCTGAAGCAAACACTAGGATTAACAACAGCATACATGTGCTCACTCAGGGAGTTTTTCTGTGCTAGCATACATTCATGGATCAACTTGTTTGGAATCTTACCATGCCCACATACCCAATTTAGCATGCCCTTCATTCTGCACAGGAACTAATAAAAAATTAAGGACATTTTTGGAAGTGTTTATGACAAACACACAAGCTTCACAGGTAAAATAACTACACTGTAGTCCAGCATAGGACTATAATAGATCTGTAAAGCACAGAAAAGTTAAATTTCATCGGGTGATATGGAGCAAAGTTTTCTTAAAATCCTTAAGGAAAAACATTACTAGTTTTATGTAAATGAGAGGGATTAGCCTATCCTTCAGGCAGTTATTTCTCTAGGCTTTACAAGAACAGTCCCTTTGTCAGACTGAAGGCCAAATCTCAGTATCATATTTCTTGCCCAGAGTATGCCCCCAAAGGCAGACCCGGTCTGAGCTAGTCACATACCAGAAGAATGTGTTCTTTGTGTCACGTCACTGCTCTGTGGATTATTCCCAGCATCCTCCAGGTAATTTTTACTCTTACATCAAAAGCTAACATTTCCACTCAGAGACTGCTTTTAACTGAGACAGATGCCCATGTTCTGTGAGATAGGCAGGTTCACAACACAACTGCATCGGATATGCTCAGCCTTACTGTCGATCTT
This sequence comes from Monarcha castaneiventris obscurior, assembly GCA_026261815.1. Lineage (NCBI taxonomy): Eukaryota > Metazoa > Chordata > Aves > Passeriformes > Monarchidae > Monarcha > Monarcha castaneiventris. The sequence goes on from JAMPIT010000635.1 coordinate 3,491,110, forward strand.
ACTGTGATTCAATACATTGACATGTCAAAAAGATTTTGAAAGTACATACTCTCCTTCCCCCAAGCAGATACCGTACAAGACTAAAAAAAACAAGGAATTAAAATTTTGATTCCACTTTAGGAAAAGAAAGGAAGGTTATACTTCATACTTCAAAAGTAACTTTAAAAAGGCATAATGTAATTATTGCAACTGGAATCTATTTTTTACATTTCAGTTTATTCATTGTTAATTAGCCATATTAGAAAATAATGACTGCTATCTTTAATCGAGGTCATCATAGAGAGGCAACATAACCATAAACCTGTAAATTGTTTAATACTGAATGTAGATTATTATATCTTTAAACAAATGCACAGAGTGAAATATACAGAAAATAATTCTGACCAAGTAACAACGGATATTCTAAGGATTTTGAAGACTGACAGCACCACTATTGTTAAACTGGAAGCCATATATTTTCCCTATCAGGTGTTTAATACCTTCTAATTTTTTTGTGGGCCACAGTTGCATAATAAATTCAGTGGAAGAATTTACCACCAATATCAGACCACAAGCCATCTCAGAAGAGCCTGTTTCTTATATTAGTTAATTACAGTTATTCTACGACTTTACTGGAAATTTTAGTTTCTAAAAACAATCACAAGGGAGTTCTGGATTAAAATATTCATTCTGTTTAGTAATATTAAGCAAGATGGGAAGATTAAGCATTTCCTTACCAAGGCAGTATGTAACCTTGAAGCAGTGAAATAAGAACTAAAATGATTAACCATGTTGTGTTTCCTTGTTAGGGAATATAAACTTTAAAGTAAAGTATAACGTATATATGTATATGTGTACTGTACCACATGTATTTATTTGATCTTACTTCATCCAGGCCAGGGTATACAAAATTTTATTTAAAATTTTAAGCTTTATCTTTTCTTCTAGTGCTCTGGAGCAATAATGTGCTGAGGGACACTGATTTGTCACCCGGCCTTCTCATACACAGAGGCCCTTTTACAAAGTAGCACTCAGAATATCACCACAGTTATAAGATAAGAAATGCATTTCTCTTACCATGACAAGGACTCATGGGAAAATTGGTATGTGTTTTTTTCCCCTATATATTATTAGACACAAAGCTACATTTTCAGGGAAATAATCCAGAAACACGAAGGTAAATATGGGGTTTGTGGTTTTTTTAATTGCAGAGGAGATGGGATCCTCACATTATACAGTGAATATGAGCCAATTACACTAGTGAAATTAGGTACTGACAGAATTCTTGGAGATGCCATACTAAGCTTTTTCTGTAAATTAGTCTATTGGAACTGTACAAAAACAATCTCAGCTTTGTATTTATTTATTTTTAAATTGGATTTTCCTTCTGTTTCTCAGGTTTTCCAAGAAAAGCTAATAAATAACAATAATAAAAAACATAACCAGCAAGAAAACATTTTTTGGAGTTACAGTTTCTAAATCAATTGTACTGTTTCAGGCAACCTACTCCACTCATGATTTTTGGGAGTCTTTGGAATGAGTTATTTGTGATTCACTTCTTTGATAGCACTGGCAGCTTTTGACTGGTGTATAATTTACTAAAGCACTGTTACTAAAACAGGAGGCAAAAGGGAAGTTTTAAAAATTAAATATATCCACATTTTTATGCATACAGCTAGGACATACTGAAATTTGGTTTTAGTTTATTCAGGAATTGGCTCTTCATTACCGCCAGTGCCTAATTTAAATGGAAAACTGAGTTTGTAGATGGTACCACCTGCGCTTAACTAAGTGCTGACTAATTTCTTTGCTAAGTCATTTCTGCTTCCTTGCCATTTATGACTCCATGTTACTGGAATGAAAAAAATTTACAAGATATTTTATGATGAGTGATACCTGCATCCTCTAAACAGAACGTTTAAGACCACCAGAAATGCCCCTCACAAATGCCCAGTAGTCAGGATTCAAATACACTTAAATTGGTTAAGACCTACAGCAATGGAAGGCAAAATGAAAACATGTTGCCCTAAAAAAAGAGGAGTGACTTCTAATTATGATTTTTTTTTCAGTGAGCGTAACAGGATAATGTGATAACACAGCAGTATGAGTTAAGCTGTGTTAATTAATGAATCACATGAAGTGAAGCTGTATTTCATTTTACAGGAAGCATTCGTTTCCCCTTGATCAAATAAGGTCCTTTGCCCAGCTTCAGCAACAGAAAGCAGAACCCTGAAGAAACGATTAACACTCCCTCCTTCTGGCACTTAGGTGTTTTTGTTTACATATTCTGCCAGTCTGCAAGACAATACCCTACATAATAATTATAAACAGTGAGAATGGAAAATTGGTTAGGAATATTTGTTTTCCATTTAATTTCTTGGCACTTCAGGAAAGTCAGTACTCTGAAAAATTGTATTTGGCTCCGAGAACACCATATGAAATCTTTTTATTTTAATTTTATAATCATACTTCAGCTTCATGCTCTCTCTGACTCATTGTTTAAATCCTATAACTGAAGAAATATGAGAATAATTATTGTCTCTAAATTCCCTTGACATTTTCATGTCAGATCTAGTCAGCTGACTTACTTTTTAATCTCTTCAAGAACAAATTTAAGAGTTTTCTTTTTACATCAAGATAATGTAAGGAGATAAAGAGTGTATGTTTTCATCCCCTGGTTTTTCACATTTTCAGAAATAATAAAATACAATATTAATCTTTTTCTGAGTTCATCCCTTACAGATTCACATTATAATCTTCCTCAGGGCTTGACGCAAAGGACTATATCTTATACAAGAAAACAGTAATTATAGCTTTTCCACAGATTATTCAAGTGTGTAATTTCCCACAAATATTGTACCAGGATACATTTAAATAGGTTTAAATGGTTTTTTTACTTCTATAAAATACTAACAGGCTGTCTACCAGATCCTGATCTAGTGATACCTAGATCTAACATTAGTTTTCATTTAATTTTATAGGAGTTCAAAGGAATACAATTACTAAAAATACGTATTCTTTTGCACTTTTACAATGCTAAGTATTTAATATATTTGCAATTAAGTTTGTTTATTTGAATTTGCAAAGCATAGTACAGAGAAGGGAGCACTTTGCTTATATTTCTCAAGAGCAAAATTCTAAGAGCTGAATTCACTAGTCACCAGAATTTAATTCCTAGTCTGCATGGGTCTAATAGTACTAGCTGGGCTCCTGAAGCAACTTCTGTTCACATCAACTCTGCAGGCTACAGATTCAAAATCAGTGAAAGGTAGCTTGGCCTCCTAGAAACTTCTAGACCTTGACCTTTACTGACACCTCTTGGGTTTTTTCCAAGGTAAATCTTGTGGTGATCTCCACCCACAATCTAGCAAAATATTTCCATGCGGCAGTAAGACACCTGTCAAAGAAACCTGTTCCCGTTAAATACAAGAATTCGTATCTTATATTCTGAATAGAGTTTCCTAGAGTATACAACATTCAAGTTAGAAAGGCTTTATGTATTTTACCTTCAAAAACCTCCTAGCCAAAGTAGTATTAAGAACAGATCCTTTCACATTGTGAAAAGAGACAGAAAATATAAAAATGCAAAAAGTTGCCTGAATATTTTTTTAATCTGATTGAAATTTGAGATTTAAATCTGATAAAATTTGAGGAGCTGCAGTTCTTTTACACCGACCCATTGTAACTTAAAAGGAGTCTTTAAATATCTTGTCTTGGAAGTTGTACTCAACCTAATTATACTCTGAATATTGCTCTTTGTTACTAGGCTGCTGCTTAACCATTACAGCCCTCATTTTCATGATGAATCACAATTGGCCAAAACAGTAATATAAGTGGAATGTATATTCTACCCTCCCTCTTTATGATTAATTCTGCTAGTGGTATAAATTTGCATGAATGAATGTCAGTGTGTTTTCTGCCCTGAACATTTCCTGCTGGCTTCAATTCAGCCCTGCTGACATTTATTACAAATAATAGCTAAATATTCTTGATTTAATGGCTGTGGTGGTCCCACATCTGAAGGTGATGTCTGTAATAAAAGCAGACAAGACTAGCTTATAAAAAATACGAATCAGATTGTGTTTGCACGTACAATGGAGAGGTCCCACAGACATAGCAGCAAAATGGAATGACAGCTTTTAAATGCAGCTGCTGAAAGTCAAGGGTTCAAGAACATATCACGTGCATTATTTTTTGTCCCTCTGCATGCTTTTACCATCTCTCTGACGCACCTGTGACAACAATAAGATCATAGTCAAGTCAAAAGGGTCAAAGTGTCCATTTTGACCCTCTTTCCACTAATAGCAATAAATACCATAAATCACAGTGTAGTCACACCTACTGTCATTGTTAATTCTTCTGCCAGAAAAGCATGAGAAATTAGAGGGACTTGTCACAACTGAGTCAGAGCTACATCTTCAGAGTCACATTTATCTTAGGTTAATATGAATCATATTAAAAACCTCAATTCTCCCCACCATGTCCCTCAAATGCAAAAATGTTCTAGTCTTTATACAGGGGGAAAAAAAAAATGTTGCTCGCCAGAAGTACAGAGCAGACAAGAAAATAGCTGAAGAAATTTTGAAGATGTTCACATATACAGAAAGACTGGAGAAAACATAAACAGAACGATACTCTACAGGTTGCCTATTGAGGACACAAATAATTTTCCCCTTGACCTGTGAATGAGCAGCTGATATGCAGCAGGGATGACAAAGGTTAACAGGGTCATTTTAGGTTTTAATCAAGCAGTGCTACCATCTTCTCCAGAATATTCTAGAAAGGATCCTAGAGCATCCAAATGAAAATTGGTAAGGACACTGCCTGTAAGGCTCTGATGGGGGTGTTGGGGAAATAAATCATACTAATCATGTTGGTTAGAGGCACCTCATAGCACTGTATCTTTACTTCCACTTAGTATTATCACCATGCAAATGGTTTAAGATATTTTCTTCATCACCTTCTCAAGGATTGGAAGTGCAGGACTGGCCTGTAGCTCTTCTGGACTTACCCCCTCCAAGGATGTATCCCATTGGATTCTTCCAGGCATATCCCTGAAAAGGCCAACACAGAGCTGTTGTTTGGCTTTGTGCCTTTCTTCCCCTTTTAAGATCATGAACCCACAACCTTACAGCCCCCGTAGCCAAGGCTGCCCCTGACTTTCACATCCATGACCAGTTCTTCCTTGCTCAGAAGTAGCAGGACCAGCAGAGCACCCTGCCTTCTTGGCTCCTCAATCACCCATCATCCACATGCTCTAGAAAATCTCCAGGACTGACTGAACCCTTTTGTTTTGTCCCTCCAAAATACATCAGGGTGGTTGAAGTCCCCCACAATGACCAAGGCCTGTAAGTGTTATTTTTTTTTCCAGTCATCTGAAGAAGGCCTCAGCTGCTACTTGTTCCTGCTAAGGAGATCTGTAGCAGATACCCACTGCAGCAGCAACCACGCTGGTCCACCTGCTGACCTTCATCCATCACAAGCTCCCATCTGGCTCCTTACCCATTCTGGGACCCAGATCCATGCACTCCAGCTGCTCTCTCACATACAGGACAAATCATTCTCCTCAATTTCCCCATCTCATTCCTAAGGAGCCTGTATCACTCCTGAAACAACAACCCTGCTTGATCCTTTTTCTAGAGCCACATCAATGACACTCCTTAACCTTTTAATGAGACTACTCCCTTCTACTAATTACATAAAATGTTTTTTTTTTTACAGAAGGATCCATACTCGGGTTTTTGTCCTGTCATGTTTTGGGTATCAATAACAAAATGTTTATCACCATTTATCAGTAACAAGACTTATAAGAAAGTGTATCTTTACAACAAATTGACAGAAAACTAAATGGTTTTGTTTAAAAGCTTTTTTTCCTTTAATTTTATAATGAGGACATTTAAGACTCCATAAGCATCTATTTCTATAAGCATAAATAACATGAATCTATGCATATTTAGAATATTTTTATATACATACAACTGATGTATCTTAAGTATCAGACATGTACAACATCTACTATTACCTAACAGCTCTTTCTCATCTACTGTTCATGTCAAAATAGTGTCCTGTATCCTGTTTTTGTCTTCCCTTACCAACTTGTGAATTCACAGCAATACTTTGTTCTTAATTCATTTACCAGGAAAGACTTGTGCACCAATAATTCCTCTTGCAGATAAGAACTTCTAGGAGCAGGACTTGTTTTATCTCTATTTATCTCCTGTCTAATGAAACTCTGTTTTGTCTTTCCTGACAGGCACCAAATAAGGAATGTCCACATCAGAGATTTTAATTACTTGAAATCTTTTTTCTATTGATCACAGGCAGCTAAGCAGCTCTTGTGTTAACCTTTCAAAATGTCAGTTTAAGTTATGAATACAGTAATCTTTTTTCATTCTATTGCTGCAGATGATACATATTGCATTATATTACTGTTACAAAAAGTGTGCTTAGGAATTGCCATTATTTATGAGAAGAGCTGCTTGACTGCTTATAGACAGTCTAAGCAGGTCAGGACATAGGCTTAGACATTTTGTTGGGGCAATGCATATTGTATTTGCTCAGATTTTTATGCCAGCCCCTCTCATTCAGATTCTGCATGGACCTCACATTTTTATGTAGCAGAGGCCAGAATGAAAGACAGTGGCTGCATATAAAGACATTCTGCTGAATGGCATTTAGACAGAATACAAGCACCTCACGTGGCTAACATGAAATTTAACAAAAATTTACCTTCAGATCAGGAAGATACTAGCAGTCTTCTAGTACCTCTGTAAATGGCTTCACATCATTCCCACTTCATCAGGGAAGAGTGACCTGTACCTCACTGGACATGCAGGAGTTTGACATTACATAATTCGTTTACACAGCACAGCAAAGAGATTGTGAATTGTTATGTCCTCGGAGTTTTGGTAGCTCACAGTCAGTGACTGCTAATAAGAAGCTTCAGAACATATATTCCTTGACACAAGGTGCATACAACCTTTCTCTCAGGATTTACAAAAATAAGGATTCTGGTGGATTCATGACAACATTCTGAAACGTTTCTACAGAAAGCAGTGCCACTGATGTGCTCGCTTAATACATAAGAGCTGGCAAATGAAAAAAAATTGGCAAATATATATGTTGGTGTTTTTTTATTGTTTAAGCAATATGCATTTTCCAGATTCGAAATCAAGTTCAAATCAAAGGAGAGAAAGATTACCTTCTGGATACTGGCCCAGTGACTTATCCTGAAGACTATTTTTCCTCCTCTGTGTTTCATCATCAAAAGCAGAACAGATTGGATTTATTCTCCATGGAATTTCCATGATAAACAATCAAATTTATAATAATTTGGACGACCTGTGATATTCATGTTCTTAAGTCTTTGTGGGATTAAGGCTTAATTCCGTATTACTTCAAGGTTATATAAGGTCCTTGACTTATTTCATTAGCACTTTAATGAAGGATTTCATTTTTTATTCTCTCTTTTCTTTTTTTTTTCTTGTATTTTGCAGAACATTTCTGCAACTGTGCAATTGAGATCTGTAAGAAACACTTCTATAGAAGTCTTCAGAAAGTCAAAGTCAAATAAAGAACACTAAATTTTTTAGCAAAATCCACAAAGGAAAAGAAAAATCAAAACCAAAAAATGCCGACATTTTCTTTAAACAAAAATATTGACGTTGTTATTTAAACTAAACACAAGTGCACATTAAGAACATTTTCTGTTTGTTCTTGGACTGGAAATTAAATGTCTACATTTTTCCTCATAACATTGCCAAAGGCAAATCAGTTACTAACAAACAAAACCTTGTGATGTGTTCTTAAGTAGCTTGTCATTACATCTATTGTTATATTAGGCACAACATAATGCCTGTGTGCTCATTAAGTCCACATTTTACAATATGGCACATATGTTATTTCTCTCCAAAAACCTGCAAGCCAGGTGGGAAAAGTCAATAGCTTTCATGACATTGAGCATTCCCACCACAATATGCCAGCTTTGTGTTTTGCATTGTCTGCCTATTATGCAGAAAATCAAATTGCCAAAACATCCTTTTGCTTAAAGCTGTAAACACATAGATCACAGTAAACACTAGTTCTGTCACCAGTGATGCACGTGTAGCAGGTGTCTACAAATGTCTTCTTCAAATAAAAACAGTCATGGATATAAATTAGAGCCATTGCTTGCCAAGGTCTGCAAATGTATGCCACTCCTGAGGGAATAAGACTTTTCCCATTGTGCTTACTGTGTCTAGTTCTTCTCTGATGTATTTCAGACCATTTACCTAAAAAAATTATGGAAGTAGTGGAAAGGAGGGCACTTCTGCCAACTTACTTGCTCAATTTAAGTATCAGAGTATGTAAAATTTGCAATACAGATCACAGTTCAAAATTTCTGCAAATATCTCTCCCAGACCAGGTCCAGAAGGGCTGGTACCACTGAATCTAAACAAATGAATTATCTGTAATACATCTGAAGGTGGCAAACGTGAGCATAAGGAAAGACTTGGAAATAAGCTAACTGGTATAACTAGAGAGCATCAGGTGTCAAGCATTTAATTACAAGAAAATATTTCCTAGTGAAATTCTGAAAGCCTAAAGATGAGAGAAGCTCTATGAGATCTTTTTTTCAAGGTCTGCCAGTCTACATGTTTAAAAGTAATACCAGGAAGTTTTTTCTGTTGAGACTGACAATTTTGAAGGACAAAAATATCACAGCAAGAATTGACTCTCCATCACTGTTTCCACTTTTGAAACCAGAAGTCATAGAAGGTTATTTTAAACCCAGCAGATGGAAGGAAGAGACAGATTAGAGAACTGGCATTTAAAATATACATTCTAGAAGTAAAACTTGTGTTTTCATCTCAGCAAGGTGGTGTCAGATGTGCAGTAAGGTGTGTCAGTTTTTACACAATAAATCTGAGACCAAAAATGTATGAACAGACAAAAATGTATCATTTTTGAAAGTTTATTCTACTTCAAATGCATTTAATACAGAAACCACAACTGTGGTATCACATATGCACACATAATTTCACGTTAGTCAGTTCACTATTGGTCTCTAGTTGACAGAGTAAAAGCCATCATTCTCAGGAAAGAGTTTTTCCAGTCTTGATCTGCATTGTTAATATCAGCAGCAGTGAAATTCACTTCAGTCCTTTTTATTTACATTTAACATTTATATTTAACATTTAACCAGTACAAAGACTGGTAGTTCTTTTTCAAGTCAGTGCCACATTGGCCTAGTGTTACCTCAGTCCATGGATCAACAGCTATACACCAGCCAACAGCTGTGCAACACAATTTCCTCTCCAGCAAAACCAGTGAAAGTGCAAACGTACGAGAGCTCCCACTTTAATAGCATAAGTAGAATTAAGCAGATACAAATCACAGACTTTGTTAACTTCCTATTAATAAAGAAACAGCTACAATGTCACAATAAACCACACTGCAAATCATTCTAAATGTCCTTGGTCAAATTCTCCAATAACACCATTAGCTGTTGAGAGCCACTCAAAACAGCCATGAAATAAGAAACAAGATTCCCAAAAATCCTAAACGCAATTCCCCTCTAATATCTCTTACTTAGGGTCACTGCTATCATTCTTTAAAATGCTTTAAAAAGCAGAGCAGAAAAGCAAAAACCCCTTTAAAAGCAAAGCTCTTTGGTGCAAAGACATGTTAACAGAAAGTTTCCTGTAAATCTAGATGGAAGTTCTCTCAGATGAAACAATTCCATTCTGTTTCTCTGGAGCTTCAACAGCTAAGTAAGAAACATATTAACAGAAAACACAGACAATAAAATATACCTGCACCTAACAATCAGCTGATTTTTAGCTGATAGATAGAATCTAATGCTTAATTGACACAGTCTGCTGTATCAGTGTCCCGATTTGGACAAATTTGGGGGAAAATATCCTCTGATAGAGAGCAGGTTACAATCACCCCACCCCAACCAGGTTCAGGAAAAGAAAACCTTTTTCCTTGAAGGGAAGTGAAAGAGATAAAACCTATTTATTAACAAACACACAGGAAAAGGATAATAATGCTAAATAGTAAAACCCCTCACTATAGAGAGAAAACCTGGGAAGATTTGAGAGTCCTCCTGTAGGTGTGGTCTCTCCTTCTTGGAGCTGGCCCAGGTGGGCCCCCCACCCCGGCCTCGGTGGGAAATTCCCTCTGATGTTGTTGAAACAGTGCAGAAGAAAAGAAGGGAAAAAAACAAAGTCCCAAGAAAACAAAGTTCACCTCTCAGTTTCTCTTTCTCCTGAGGAAAAAAAAAACTGGCTGAGAAAAGCACCAAGGATGTTTTCCTTCCCCCCTTTGCCGGAACAGAGGAAAAAAAAATCTGTTCTTGAACAAATTGTTTTGTTTTGTTGTTCACCGTTTTTTCCCTCTCCCCTCAGGCTCAGTTTAAAGGCACAGTGAAGGCACAAAATTAATTTCTGGGCAATAGAGCAGTGATAGGGAATACACATCATAAAGTCACACCAAGACAGTTAGTCAAGGGAATAGGTGCTACGTCTTCCCCGAGCGTCCTCAAGGGATCCAGCACTCCTGGAGACGCTGATCCTCATTGGAGACACCCAGGAGGGGCTCCAGAGCCACCACACAAACACCCGCAACTACCGGTGCGATTAAGAGCACAGTCACACACACACGGGCATCCCAAAGTAGTCGACCACGGATGAAGGAGCTGAGAGGGGTCTTCTGTACAGTTATCCACAGGTTTATTCCAGGAAGATGGAAGACCAGGATAGCAGAGGGTCCAGGGGTACCAATCAGGAGAGGACCCAGGGGCAGAGAGGGCACATAAACCAATGGGATGGGAGAGGGGACGAACAAAGGAGAATGGGATGAATGGGGCGTCGAGGAACAGAGAACATTCTAGAACTTACACGTATTAAACAATGAACTTACATATTAAAAGGGGCATGCATAAAAAGGGGTGGAGGACCAACCAGAAACCATTGATCTACATGGGGAAACAGAGGTTTGTGGGACCTCGCCATAAGCTGGAGGGAGATGTTAAACCTCTGAGCTGGCCCACCACAAGTTCGAGGCTGTGCTTGGGCCTGAAGGACTCAAAGAAAAAGGACACTGAAGACTGAAAGGCTAAGCCTTTTTTCTCCTTTTTGCCTTTTACCATCTTCATATCTTACCTTTTGAGGCATTTTTCCTGAATGGGCATGCAACCCATATACAGAATTTTGGAGAAATGGAGTAAACAGAATACCTGTAACTGTTTTCTTTCACCACTGTGGCACAATAATTTAAGGTTATTGCATGGAATTGGTGCATATAGTCAATGGTATTAAGGGTTCTGTAAAGATACTGCAATAGTTAACGAAAATATTATCCTTATTCAAGGGGATTATAGTAAGGGTAGTAGTTTTCTAAAATACTCTTTATTAGCAGAAGATGATGAACAAGAACCTTTACATTCTACACATCAAACTCCACTGGTAGGGTTTGGTGTTGATGACTTATCCTAATACAGTTATTTATTTCCATAGCAGATTTTTAGAAATTAACATGCTGTAAAGTTCAGCCAATATTTTAGGAAATAAATTTTTTTGATGACAACACATTGTACACAAATCATTCCATCTCCCACATGTGCTACATTTGTGATTGATCTATTTTGCATCAATTAGCTCAATTCAAAAACATTCAGCAACAGGTTGATTGTACCCTTAAGTCAGTCAGAAGAACTTATTGGTTTTCTTCACTAAGCGACAAATCCAGTTCCATTATTAGTTTACTTACAGTCAGTCTTCAATATATATTGACAGTTTCTTGGCCTTATCAGCAGCATCCAATTAACACAGCAGCATACATTAATACAATTTAAATCACCAAATTACTATCAGCTAAGTAAGTGGTGGAAAATACAGCTGTTGTAGAATTTTGTGCCATTAGATAATGTCTGTTTACAGAGGGCTCTGTACCTAATAAATCATCCATTATGTGGGAATTTGTGATGCAGCATATTTTTAAGAATAACTGCTCTACTCCCCAACACAATTTTTAATTCACTTCAGCTGACAAAGTTAGAATTCCAAAATGTCTACGCTCCTTGTTTAGCATGGGTACCACTGTCAAGCTTAACAACTAACTCCCGCAGCTAATACTTGCAGAAAACCAACCATGACCCAGATAATGGCAAGGTAATAACATGACAGACACAGCTTAAGTCCTTTGGTTAAGAAAGACATAATGTTTGCTGTCTTGTTCTCACTCTCTCTGTCCTTCCCATCCACCTCATCTTCAAACAGATTGAAGCTTCATCACCTATAAATATGAGTATCACTCATCAGGCTTTCCAACCCTGAATGGGCAATAACACTCACAGCTGTGATATGGTTCTCTTTCCATCTTTGAGCAGCACAAAAAGACTGAATCCAGAATTCTCAGTCCAGCCTCACTTACCATTCCATATCCTTGAAACCACATTGGCACTGATTATCATACTATATTTCTTTTTCAAAACCCTTTTAAGTTTAATGTCTTTTTGATTAATCATTCCTGAAAGAAATGACATTCAAATACACCTCCATTGTGCTAGGCCAACTTACCTCAGGTCAAATTCTGCACTATTTATACGCAGCACACATGTATGTTTTATTGTAGTTCTGCTGGAAAAAAAAAAGAAGAAAAGAAGAAAAGAGGCAGGTTTTAAAAATACTGCAAGTTGTTAGATATTACCCAACATTCTTCACTCAGAGCATATAAAGCACAAGTCTTTTTTAATATAAATATTTCAAATTCCTTCTTTGAAGGGGTGTTTTCTGTCATCATTACAGGAGTGCAGTTTACAGTACTTACAGGTAGGAAAGAAGCGTTTCCTTTCATAAGGAGGAAGAAATACTGCATAAGGCTCAGTAGTTCATATGGCTCCTGGACACTGCATGGTACCATTTTCCACCAAGAACTGAACACATAAAAAAGCAAATCATGTGTCAGAGGCTTTGACAACTTTTATTTGAACTAGTCATAGAATGATCTAACATAGATGGATGCAGTGTGCTACGCTTATGTTAAGGTTCAGTTGGGCTACACCACACAAGGGCAACAACATTCATTTAACATATGGGTTTGTGGTTCTCCACGAACCTGAAGCACTGGAACAGTTCCTGCAACTGTATGCCACTGAGGAAGGTTCCCATCACAGAAAGAATCTGGGCATAATGCAGCAGTAGTACCTGTCAACACTGCAGAAAAGCAGCCTGCTGCCTACCCACATACCTGTAGAAAAAGCTGGTGATGCAACTTCAAGAATTGAGCTGAGGCATTTTTACCATTTTTTTTCTAAACAGTGACAACATAAGGATAGCTGTCCACAAACCAGTTTTAGCATCACAGAAGTGGTTAACACACAGGCAAGAACAGAAGGTAAGCACACAATAATCCGTTTCCATCCATACCTTTGATTCTTCCAGTAAGAGATATGCAGTCTTGCATTGCCTGAGAAACCACCTGGCAGTTTTGTAGTGGTGGTTTTCTAAGAAGCAGGTGAAAATATCGTTGGTAGACTTGCACACTGTGGGAGAACAGCTTGCACTTGACCAGCTGCACAAATAAGAACAAGTGAAACAGAAAAGTGAAGATTCATTCTGGTGTGATAGGTTGGTTACTCTAAAATCCTTAGTTATATTCAGTACTAAAGGGTAAAATTAATATCTTAAGAAAAAATTACAATTTTCATTACATGTGTATAGCTACCCAGATACACAAAAAAACCCCAAAAAACCATTACATCCTACATCATTAATGAAGTCAAGTAATACAATTATCTTAATTCATCTATTGCTTTATCTAAATATGGTCACAACCTTAAAAATCACTGATTTATGGATTTATATAGTTTGGGTTGTTGATGAAAAAATTACTGTTTTTTAAATCACTAGGGATCCAAATTAAGCTGGCTACTACAAATATGCATGTGGAAAATTTCACTAGACATTGTTTGCTCAAAAAGTATTACCTACTGCGAACAAAATTAAATTCACAGAGAAATGTAAAGCCCTGTCCACTGTCAGCTAGAATATCATTTAAATGCTAATAATTAATTTTACACTTCATATTTAATGATAGCAGGACAATCCCCTCACCTGCCTGGCTGGAGATGCTGTGCTTGATGCACCCCAGGACAGGGTTGGCCCTCCTGGCTGCCAGGGCACTGCTGACTCAGATTCAACTTGCCATCGACTGGGATCCCCAGGTCCCTTTCTGTGGCACTGCCTTCCAGCATCTCATTCCCAGTCTGTCCATACATCCAGGGTTGCCTCATCCCAGGTGCAGAATGAGGAACTTTCCCATGTTAAACTTCATACGCTTAGTGATCGCCCAGTCCCCTGATTTGTTAAGGTGTCTCTGCCTCTCTGCCCTTCAGATTGTCAGTAGGTCCTTTCAATATAGTATCATCAGCAAACTTACTGTCTTTTAATGCCATAAGTATTATGGAATGAATGCCATTTCATTTCAATTTATGATATTCAGTGACATTTTTGTAAAGACCTACTACTTTAAATCTCTGATCAACAATGCTGTTAAATTCTCTGTATTACCATTAGGACCAAGCAAGATAAAAGAAAACAACATTGACTCAATCTACTAAAAAGTTTCCTTAGCAATATTTCTTCCTTTGAAGAAACTAAAGGAAGAGTGTGTACTTCTTAAATAGAAAAAAAAAAAGTTTGGCAATTTGTTCTATGTTACTGTGAATCAAAAAACCTGCAGGCTGTTTGATTGTCTTTTGATCCAAATCTACTCTGTAGACAAGAAACAACTTCCACCACAAGATGGAAGTCTTTCTTTTTCTTTGCCTCAGAGCTCTTTTGGGTTGGATTCATACTTCATTTCTTCAGTTTTCTGAAGTCCCGCAATAAGCTGTGATTCTGCATCTCACCCTCACTCCCCCTTCAGCATACAATTTGCCTCTGACTTGCCTGTCTCAAACACACCACTGTAACCCCTCCCAATAAACTGTTTAAAGAAACTATGTCAAATGAAGTCCCTAGTCTGTCTCTGACCTCCCAGCAGCACATTTATCTATGTTGCATTAGTGGCAAACACTGGGCCTCAGTTCCTACTGCCCTCATATCTATAACCCCCTACACGACGGGGAAAATACAACCAACTTAACCAACAAAGAACCACAAAAGAACTTCAGGTGGTAGGTACAAGGGACAGACACCACTATCCCAATGCCACAATGGTCATCACAATCTGCAGCACCCTGCAAAGTTACAAAAAATGTGGCTGAGTTCTTCTACCAGAAACAGAAACAACAGCATAGAGACCTTTATAATGCAGTCCAGCAATGAGCTTGACTTCTAAGACAGGAAAAGAACAAGGAGCCCAGGCCTTAGAGCCCAGGCATTAGAGCTGTAAATTATACAAACGAAGAATGGTTGCTGGTCACTAGGACCTACTAATGTGGAACAGCCCATATCTATGCTCCTGAACTTCCTCACTCTCAAAACAACAAATCCAGTTGGAAATATCCTATGATAAATACTTCTCAGTCTTTTTACTCAGTAAAAACCAAACTGGAAATTAAGCCCCATGCAGCCACTCCCCTTCCCCTATCCCCTCAGTGACACAGACAAATGCCAGAATTTATGGGTTAACAATTTACTGAAAACAGCAAGCAGAAAATAAACAGTAGCATCAGCAATACTACTAACAACAATATATAAAAGAGTGATCACATGCAAAATGCTCACTGAGTCTGAACTGAGCCCACACAGCTGAGACCTCCGAACCACTCTACTCATCATTTGCTCCCCGAGAAAAGAAACAAATTGCCCCCAGACCTACTATGCAGCGTTTTTCTTCCACTTGAAGCCATGCCCCCTTCTTCACAGAAGAGAGACTCCTCTTCCTATTTCCAGACCTAATACATGATGTAAGTACTACAGAAAAACAACCTAGACATGCCACACAGCTCTAGGCTCCAGCCCCTCTCAGCTGCGGTGAAAAATTAATCCTTGGCTTCAACTAGGACACTCAGACACACCTCTTCAGCACCACATATGTGTCAAACTCCCTATAGCTTTTCATAAAAGCTGCACATCAGTACACCCTACATGCAAATAATAATGTGCCCTATACCACGCCTTATCAAGGTTTGCCACCTCTGTTGGGTACACAATATCAAATACTGCTGCTATACATCAAAAATGTAACTTTACCAAGGCCTTCTTGCTCCTAATTTTCAACTAGATGCCTTGTGTTCTTAAGCCTCCTTTGCTATCCTCTTTAATAGGAAAAACCCCTTCATATCCAGCCAGGAGATGGGGCCCCTCTGTGGATAATTTCTGTAAGAAATCATGTGGATGATTTCTAAAAGATATTCTCTTATCTGATGCTGTCAACAATGCAAAAGTCCCCAAGGGAGACTTATTTAAGGCTCTGTTAACAGCCTCTCCCTCCCATAAATCACAATCCATGGCTGTTCCAGAAACTCAGATAGTGTCTCCATTGATCAGATCCCAAAACAGAGCTCCTTAAGAGTAAAGAACACAATTTTTACTGTGAGTGAAAAAGACAGACTGTGCCACAAGGATACATGACATTAATGATAAAAGCAGAAGAAAGGATAAGGCCTTCTCTCAGCTTCTGTACCGTGGCCCGGCATAGTCCTCTGGAGTAGAAAACATCCTGAAAATATGCCCCATGGCAGGGTCTGGGAATGTCTCCCAGTTGAAGATCTCAACCCCTCAAAAAGGTGCAAGCATATGTGTAGCCTGCCCTTAGTGTGTGGAAATGCTCTATCATCACTCTTAAAAAGGGAGGCAAACCAGTCTTGGCATAGGCAGTGATGAATGAAGAAGAAAGATGTAGCCAGACCTGAACTCCATTTCTCACTCAGTTTCTTGCAGACTGTAAAGAGGGTGGTAATCTCTCAGTCTCCTCACTACTACGACTCTGCCTTTTGCTTTCCAACAGTGAAAAATCGGCAAATTACATCACAGCCCTTCATAAGAAAGGCGTTGGTAGAGCATGACGCCAAAGGTGCATCTGGCAGGCCCCGAGGAATGGCAGAAGGCCTGTGGGGATGATTGTAGAGCCAAGCCAGAAGGAGCTTGCCAAAGCAGCACAGCCTTATCTATTCTAGTAATTGAGAGCATTTTAACTGCCAAATCATACCCAGGGAAGGGCACTGAGGAGGGCTTTGGATGGCACAGGCCAAATTTATGCCAAGAGGCATTCTGCTTCTGTATTAGTCCGGATGAACATGAGCCAGCACCAGGAAGCATTAATGGCACACTCAGAGCCACTTGCATAGACACAACCACAACACACAAATAACTTCAGCCTACACCCATCCATCTTGTCTCGTATCCTTATTTAAATTCACAGGCTACATGTTTCAGACTTTCTCTACAGGCTCTTATTTCTTTCATTCATTACACACAAAGATCCCAGAATTTTTACTGATAACATTTATCTAATTACACTACTTACCTAAGACTTCTCTTCTTCATGACTTTTGTACATTGATTTTTGCTGGTAGAGACTCTAAATTTGCAAGTCTTATTCTGATCTAAAGATGCATGTAACATTTTTTTTTTTTCTCCCAGTATAGGAACAGATTTTTTAAAAATTGAAGATGCAAATATATGTTTGCGTTCATTTTTTTTGAAAGTGAAGAAGTCAAAGGTGCAGATGGAAGGAGTAGGTAATTGATTGTCTTTGCAAATTAGAGTAATAGCCTAGAATTTGTCTTGCAATGCAATTTTACTTGCTTAGAGGTAGAAGAAAACCCACATCACAAAAATCAGTGCTTTGCAATTCCAAGCAACTGCATGATAGGTAATCCACAAATTGCTCAGGTTTGACTAGAAAGCTGACTAAAACTTTGAATTCCCCATATTTCTCAGAATCTGAAGCCTTGTCAGTCCTATCTCCAATGATTAAAAACTGTTCTCTTAGGTTAATTCAATGGCCAGTTTATAATCTGCATTTTCAGAGACACAATTCCAAGGTTTAAAACTATAAAAATGTCAGTACTCCTAAATAACTTTTGTTAGGTTTTCAACTCCTGAAAAGACTTCAGGGAATGTAGTACAGTCTGTTTGGACACTGATTTGTATACCGTTAAGGTCAACAAAGTTGGTAAACCTGTTATGTAAAGGAAAGAATTTCAACCCTATTCCCATGAATGGTACCTGAATTCAGACTAACTCTCTTTCTATCTACAACTAACTTATTTAAACAAACAACAAAAGATACTGAAAATCTTAGTACCTCTATGTTAATTAACTTTACAGATTAATATAGCAACATAGAGGTTACCAAAATGTTCAAAGTGACTAGTAACATAGCTCTAATACTGTAAAATAAAAGCTGGACTTTTGAGATTAGTGATTGTGAATAAATCAGTGATACACTAAAATACTAGAGGTCTTATTCTAGGTGTCAGAAAATAATGTTTTTCTGCCACTTGAATGCATTACAATGTTTTCTTTTATATGCACCTATTAGATTTGAGACCTTTTTATTAGCCAAAAAGAGCCATTTCATTCACTTTTAAAAGTGCCTAAAATGCATATATAGCTGATAGAACATAAGGCTTTTTTCTCCCCTCCAACCACTATACTATCCAGAGTAAATATGTATTTTCAAAATAGGATCTAAATCCTTATTTACCCAGTTGACCACCAAGTAGTCCTATCAGTTCAAGGGTTTTTTTCTGCTTTTCCAAGTGACCATTAGTACAATGCTTTCCAAATGAAAGAAAACTCAAAAATAAGAAAACATGCCTACAGTATGCGAGGCAGAAAAAACCCAGCCTGTTATTTACAGGGTTTGAGTTGGGGTTTCTTCAGTCTGTAGGCTGATGTGTAATGTAAGAATGTCACTCCTAATGTCATACATTCATTCTTTTTTCTTTTTTGAACTTCTTCACATTCAGAGTTACACACAAAGTTCCCATGTTATGTTTTATATAGCTGTCAAAGCAGCCTAGAATTTTTAGTGGTATTTCATTAAATTCTACAAACATCCTCAGATCCTCCTGTCACTTAAGCTCTGCACCACAATCACAGAGTTTGTATTTCGCTTTTTCCTTGTTCCTATGCACAGTTCTACCTAACTGTTCTTTCCTTTAAACTGCACAAACTACTTAACTTATTTACACTTGTAAAGATGAGAACCTGTGGTATCATCTGGCACTTTACTGAGTTTTTGCATTTGTCTTGCATTACCTACTACCATATTTTGCTATTTGTTTTCAGACACAAATGGTGTAGAAAGAAAGGCAAACATTTAAAAATACATCTTATCACCAGTGGAAAAATATACCCAGGCAAAAATCTTCCAGTTTCAAGTTAAGTGTGAAAGCCAGACTGGTTATTCTTGTCCTAACATACTGAACAAGCATGTGTCAAAAAGCTCAGTAACTCATGTTTTTGCAGCAACTGCAATCACCCATTATGGTATTTTCTCTTCTGTTTTTAGCACAAACCAACTTGAAATGTCCCAGAATTGTTCACAATAACGTAATGAAAAACGCAGGGAATTGCAAAAACATAGAAGGATCTATATGTCCCTGTCTGTAAATTTCAGGAATTAGTGGTAACAGTTCAAGGCATTCTCAAAATCCATGCCACTTCACACTTGGTCTTGCACCTCTGAGTATTTCCTCAGCTCTTAGACCATTGTCTTCAAGGCTACCAGTCCATTTTCCTCTTGTACCTGGGCTGAAATTATTCACAATATCTTAATCTTTTCTGAGCAAAAGGTTTGTTATACTGAGAAGCTAACAAGGCCCATTATAAATGGTTTCCATAAATGCACAAGCCTCTCACAGGCCCAGCATTCATAACTGTTACTTTCATACATACTACCACAAAGTAGCACCCTGAAGATGCCCCTTTCTCAGAGGCATGGAATTAATATTAAGCCTCTCCTTCCCCAATAAGCATAAAGAACTGATCATTCCAATTAAAACAAAGTACACATCTATAAAAAAATAACGAACACAAAAACTAATACAAACATATCCATTCTTTTTCTGTCTAGCAAAATTGCAAGTTAACAAGAATTATATTCTCTTTTATCATCAAAGTTTGTAATTCCATAGAACTGGAATGTTTTGTACCAGGTTTTAGTTGTACTTACCTTTCATCGCACGGTACTAGCATTTCAAAATTCCTTAGCTATTGTACTAGTTTACATGTGTGAATGAAGAAGTTTATATACATTGCGGTGTCTCTTTCAGAATAATTCTGTCTAGGCACATTCTACTCCAAGTTCTCATTTCTGCCCTTGCTAGCACATCTGTTACCTCGGTCTTCACTTTGTGTAAAAGAAAGAAAAAAATCCTCTAAGATGCATTACTGTCTTTAACTAAGATGGAAGATGAATAATCATATTTATCTCATAAATTCACGTACTTACCTCATAAATGTGAGAAATCAAAACCCTCTATAAAGAAGACAGCAGAAGTGAACTTCAGTTTTCAATGACTGACTGGAGATACAAAATGAAGATATAAAAGCACATCACATAAAAACATGGAAGTTGTGTAAAATTACTTGTCTTACTACACTACTGCAATCTTCAATGTTCCTTTCATGTTCTGGATGTTGGCTACTGTTAAGAAAACAAAATAGAGCTCACAATGCTCCTGGTGCAGTTTACAAGAGAAGACAGAGACACTTTTATCTTCACCTCTTTCTTTTCCTAGGTAGTTTTAGCAATTAAGATGCATATTACACTCTAATAGTACTGTAGCTCTCCTCATCTGTGACTTCAGCCTCTTTTCTAAAGATCTTACTCCTTTTCATAGTATTGTGCAATCCTCTCAAATGTCTCAAAAATCCTCATCTTTACATGAATTTTAAAATAAGGACTATATTTGAAAAAAAAAAAAAACCAAACCAAAACAAAAAGAAAACCAGCCCAAAATACATACGACATATTAGGCAAACCATCTAAAAATTTATTTGCAAGTATTATTTCTGCAAACACCGATGAAGATGCAAAGCATAGCTGCATTATTTACACCTACACTCCTAGTATCACTTTTTAAATTAAACCCCACCCACTGGGGAGGAAAACCCCACCTACTGGGAGGAAAAACTGCAACTGCAGAAGCTATAGACAGCATGTTCAACACATAGATTATTTTCTTTACCTCGTTTTCATTAGCCTCTCTGCTTTTGTACGTGAAATCCGGGTCTTCAGCTTGGCAGTTGGATTTAAGTTTCTGTTCTCTTTGGTGGATTGATAGAGGTTTTCTGAGGCTTGGAGTGAATTTCTACTGTATTTGTTCAAGTAAGGAATTTACAGCAGTGGTTAAAGATGCCAGACATGGTACTAGCAGATGCTACACAAACTTCCCTGCAGAGCTCTGTGAATGCATTTCAGTCCTGATCTATAACACCCCTGCTATTTTTGATCTGGACCTCTCCTGTGCAGGGCCTGACAGAATTTATCTTGTATTGTGGCTCTGTGATTCAGGCAAATAGCCACTAAGGACTAAATAGATAACCCAAAAGTCATATTCACTTGTCTGATAAGCCAGTTTTATGATCAGATCTAGATTATGTAGAACTTAATAGGCATTGACATGAGTCAGTAAATATGAAATTGTTTTTCAGCATCTGGACACAGCAAAGCAGTAAAAACAAGGTTACTCACAAAAACACAGGAAAAAAAATAAACCTGAATTTAAGGCATACAAAAGCAGTATTTTTTTCCTAGAACTATATGGTGCCCCTTAATTCTACACATAAAATTCCCAGTGGAGTTTCAGCTTGTGCTTACAACTGACTCATCCCGAGGAGTCACTGTTGTACTAGTGCTGTTTACTCCATGTGTGAATTATAAAACACTTCAGATTATTTCTCAGTGATAGTAAAAAAAAAAAAAAAAAAAAAGTTTGAAGGACTAGAAGCTATACATAATGGTTATTTAATGAGAAAGCATTTCTAAAAAAAGAATACTGCGAGGAGTGCTAGTTTGAAGTGAGCTGGAACGTTTCCTCTCCATTCTCTGTGAGACTGTGGAATACATCAGGAAAAGCACAGCAAATATGTAGAAACAGAGTGGCAGCATATCCTCACTACTACAAGCTTTCACAGATCTCTCAATGTCAGAGATATGACAGTTTTCAGTGGCTGAGGATCTGTCCTTGGTGCAGTAAGAAAACCATAGAGCCAGTCAGGGGTAAAAAGAATGAATTCCAGATGGTTGTTTTGTAATTGCATGTTGATATTATTTCTTGAAATGCAAGTTAAGCACGTTTAACTCTTTTTTTCTATTATCTTTGTAATATGGCAGAGTCTTGCATCTTAACATATAAAATTTTAATAATGATTTTTAAGGTTTCGAAATCTTTAATGAACATGTTGCCCTTTTTCTTGGGAAAAATATCCTATTACTACATTCAAGATAAGAATACTAAATTTCCTTAGATGTTGCGTTAATGAGTAACTTTAAAACCTTTGAAAATAATGTATTTGCCAAATAACAATATACTTACAGTTATATTAGTGTGAACAGTGTCACTGAAACAAAATATTATTTTAAGTCCAATTGTTTCAAAACAAAGTAGAAAGCATTAAAGAGGTATTTGTAGCCAATACTTGTATAACGAACTACTGGGTGCTCCCATGGGCAATAAACAAGATTATCAGTTATCCATTATCCTACAGTACAACAGCACAGTCAATCAGTACCTAGTGTTCTTGGCTAATCAAACAGACCAAACATAGTGAACTGTAGTGAACATGTGTGAGGAGGATGAGGCAGCAGAGAGGACCTGTTGTGGGCTGACCACAACCCCTGTTCTTGAGAAGTTGGGAATGAAGCAGTGAATGAGTTCTCTTATTAGCATGTTATTGACAGGACACAGGTAGAGTTAAAATAGCTTTGAAAAACTTTTCATATTTCACATTATTACTGGTGAAGTGTCACAGTCATAAGGCTGAGACAAAGAGGGGTTAGGGAGCATTTTTTCATCTTTGTTTCTCACAATTCAACTGTATTTTAAGTGGCAATAAAATAATTTTTTCCTAAGTTGAGTCTGTTTTGTCCATGATGGTAATTGGTGAATGATCTCCCCATCCTTATTTTAACCTGTGGTCTTCTCCATCTTATTTTCTTCCACCAGCCTGGTGAGGAGGACTACAAGAGTGGCTGGATGACTCTGGCTGCAAGCCGAGGTCAGCCCACCAAAACTTCCTTTATGAACTTGACCAGTTTTAAATGGTTCTCTGTCTTTCTTGGCTACACCTGGGCAGATACCAGAAACCTATTACAAAGGGATATCTGTATAGATTTCAGAATTTTAAAATGAGTTTTAGTGAATTGATGTGCTTTTTATGACAGAAATATAAGAGAAAGAATGCTACTAGGCTGAATTTGTCAAGGCCCCAGGGGAAGTGACATTAAATGCAGAAACACATTTATTGCCTTTATTTATGTTGTCATATTTTCTGTGACTATTGTGTTTTTCAACTCAGAAGAGACTTATTCCATGATATATATTGGATTGTAGCTATACTATTTTAAAAAGTAAGTAAATTATTTTAGATTAGCATGTGATTTTTATATAATTTAAATAGAGTTCAGGTAGTTTTCAAAACTTATATGTGCCATTAAATCTAATGAAATGTTAGTTACAAAACTAACTTACACGTTTCTGGACATCTCTGCAAGAGGTTTTCATATTTCAAGATTACAGAATTAAGGGAAAAAAGCAAGAAATGTGCAGCACATATTTGTTAGGAATTATAATGCATTCCACTGTATCTTTACACAGAGGTAAATGTCTTCAGGGTAAGGTCCCTAGGTGACACTCTCAAAAAGCATATTCATTTCAGCTTGGACTCTGTGAATAGCAGAGTGGACTGGCATTGTAAAACAATCAGTTTCTCCCAGCCCTGTGCTTGGAGGTGTGTCACACACAGTAACAGCAGTAAAGAACTTTGCTTCTAACAAAGCCATCAGAGAGGCCAGAAACAGGAACTGTAGCAGTAAGATTCAAACACGAAATCAATAACAGGAATACATAATTTGTCATCTACCAGCACCTGCAAGTGCAGAGAAAGCGCAAATGTACCATACAGGAGACTCCAAGCTATTTTTCACTCAGTTTGTTAAATAAATTAATCACAAACATCTTCTTATTGAATTGATTATACAATTTACATCACTCTTCAAAATGATACAGAATCTTTATTGTCTTTATATGGGATTTACATTTTAAGTATTTAAAGCTAGAAAAAGCACACTGCATTCATTACCTTTAGACCTGTAAATGTTCTGTAAGACATATCTTTTGCTATTATTTTTAATTTAGGATGTTCTGAACCGTAATTTGAGCCATTCAAAAGGCTATGTAGTACTAGAAAAGCAACAATTAGATAACTGGAAAAAGAATATATTTCCCTGCCTAGCAGAAGCACATATTTAGTTTTAAATAGTTGACTAATTTCTGAACTATATTTCAAATTTCTTATTTTCACTAATTTTCATTATCTGTCAAGAAGGAAGTGTACTACATTATCTATGTACACATTAATTGAATCTGAAACTCTCTCACTTCACTAAAAGCTAGATTAATGTGATCTTTTCTTTTACGTTTCTTGACCTCATAAGAGAAATTGTTCCTTCACTGCTTCACAATAGATCTCCAATTGAAAAAAGATTTCCTAACAGTTTTGTGATACAGCATCTTTGAAACTGGTTTGCTTCTCCTTTTCTAACTGGGTTTTGGACGTACAAAAAAAATCTCACTTTTTTTTTTCTGAAAAAGAAAGCAAAACTCCTGAGAACATGAAGCACACAGCTTATTAAAGTCAAAACATTAGGAGAAGTTACCTGCTAGCTTGTCTGAGAAGCAAGTGTTTTCTTTCAAAGCCAAATTTCAGCCTTTGTGAAATACGCTGTAGGAAGCCCAGGAGACAATCACCCACACAAACTGTTCAGATTACATACGTCTTGAGAAGCAGCAGTGAAGAATTTCCTACATATCCAAATTCTGTTCTGGACAGAGTGAGATCTTGTTATTTTAAGACTCGATATTTTAATGGCAGTGTAACAACATGAAGAAAACAACATACTCAATAACGTCATGGAATACAGGTGATTAGAACTTTTAGATACAGGATGGTTACTAAGAAATACATTCCTAATATTCACATAAAAAGCTAAACACTTAAATGAAAAAAGAAAAAATCCAAATGTCTTCACTGTTGGTAAAACCACTGCACATTTTAGAATTCTCAGGAAGGCCCAGTTAATTGACTACCCTACTCAAAGATGCCCACATTATAATAAAAAGCAAAGAAGAAATCTCAGAAGATCTTCAGAGAAAAAAAGGAAACTCAAATGCCTGAGGATGCAAGTAAGAAAACCCATATACACAATACTGCAAAGCAGAAGGGTAAATGCTTTAACAACTATCACTTAAATTCCTTGTGTCAAGTTTTCCCTGGACTTTAATCTTAGTGGGTGATTTGCAGGAATTCTTTAACCAGAATTCTTTCTTACGGTGTCTAACGGGCACTATAAGAAAACGTTGATCGGATAATAACGGAGAAAGAGCAGCACCCAGAGGCATTAGTAGGTGTGGAGTTACAGCCCCAGTGGGCAATTAATTATCATGCAGCCACTCACTCCCCTTCCCCTCACCAACCAGCACTGGATAGGGAGGAGAAATGGAAAAAGTAAAAAAACTAAAAATCCACGTAATAGTAATAATGAAGAGTAATAAACTAATATAATAAAAGAGAGGAATTTAAACCCAAGAAGTCAAGTTAATGCCCAATACAATTGCTCAGTATCTGCCAACTGATGCCTAGAGTGTCCTTCGGCAGCAACCAGGACCCCCACTTTCTGTACTGAACATGGCATTCTGTGGTATGGAATATCTCTTTGGCCAGTTTGGATCACCTCTGTTGGCCATGCTCTCCCCTGGCTTCTTGTGCAGCCACTCACTGGCAGCATGGGAGACAGATTATTTGATTACTTTATTATCTCATAATGAAACATTAACTACTTATAAGTTTATTAGACACAATGTTATTAATTACTTTTGTCCCAAGACTGTTTCAAAATTAGAATTCCCTATTGCAGAAATAGCAGTCTTGGCTTAAATTTCTAGGAAGTACGAGAAAAATGTGCTTAAAAGATCTATGCTTGTATTTCCAGACAAATTTTGTACTGCTGGTGACTTAAACAAACATAGAGATAACAAAGCAACAGGTGAAAGTAACTGGTCAAAGTAATTTATCTCAAAAGACAAATAGCAAACACTGCATTGCTTATTCTATTTCAGTGAGAATTCGTCTTGAAAATCACCTTCTTTTTTCCTTGCTCAGGTTGCTGGTGCAGCTGGAAGCTCAGATGAAAAATTAGCTAACAAACAGGCCCTGAGACACATTTGTTCAAAACCTGCTTCATCTTCAATGGACACCTGAGGAGAAACTAGTTAAAAGCTTGACAGATTCAACACATGGCAAAGCATCTTTTGTTGGCAGTGCTTTAAATTGCTATGAGGGAAGGTGTATCAGTGAATCAGAGGTCAGCAGAGGGAAAGAAAAAGCCTCTGTTACTTCCAAGTTAGAAAAAAAGTGTTATATACAGAATCCCAAAAATTCAGAAAACCACCAGATTTTACAAACTAACTTTAAAAAATCTTAAGTAAATCTTACATATCTATCTGTGGAAACATACATTCTAAGTGTGATTTTATGTGTAGCACTAGTTGCACATGAGATAAAAGGACAGAATATCCAGTTCCTACTCTCTGACCTTTAGAAGAGTCAAATTTAGATTCTGTAGATGCAGGAGAATAAATAAGTTTGGGTTTAAATCACAGTTTGATAAGCTGATGAACAGGATTCTAAGATGTGCCCAGATGTGATAGTAAAGGTCTGTATTTAATGACCCAAAGAAGCTTTTTAAGTCCTCTTTCTTACATCCCACTGATATACATCAATGCAAAAAATGTCCAGAACGATTCAATTGCAAGCTGATCAGATTTAATGAAGTATGGATTAGACTCCAAACTAAAAGGATCATATGTTTGAAAAATATCTGGAAGTATAATAGAAAACAAAACCTATCAAATTAAATAGAATTCCCTGAATGACTCTACTATAATGGCAATAACCACCTAGTAGCTTTAGGGTAGCCTATCTACCATTTAGAAATGGCTTGGGCTGAAGATGTGTTTAAATACTTGGCCAATATATAATAAAAATTACGATTATGAATGGGTCTGTGAGTATGAGGCACTTAATTTTCTTTTCAGTTCCCAGTCTTTCTTCTCTAACTCCCTTCAGAAAGGGAGGAGAGAGATTATAGACATAAAATTCTCTGTAGATTAAATAATCAGGTATACAGTATCAGGTCAATTGAATTCTAGAATGTATAAAAAAATTCTTCCACAGATGTTCTGAATTCTGCCTTTTCTCCTGGAGGATACTGTCACATCACCCACCCGGCAAGATGCAACGAGTGTGTGTATCAAAGCAAAGACACACCTCTCCACCTCCTTCTCCTGGATAGAAATAGGCCTCTATAGACAAAAATATGTACAGGAAAGCCTATCTAAAGAAAAAAAATTCATATTTTGTTCATTTGGATCAAAGAGCATAAGCCTGACTCAAGGCCCTCAGAAATGAGAAGGAACCCACCAGCTGTGTTTGGATCACCTCCATTCTGTTACTCTGATAGGAAATCCAGATTGTTTTGTGTGCAGAACCCACCTTTACATTCTGTTTTATGCTTAAGTGATTTCATTGTTAGTCAGTTCCATTTCTTCATAAGTGTGAAGGAAAAGTCCATATCACTTGGCAAAAAGGCATGCAAATGTAAAGAAATTATTTGTCCCTTTTGACTAATCAGCTAATAAATTTGCCAGGGATGAAGCGGGGGCAACATGACACGGCATTTTATTTTCATTACAATCTAACTAAAATTACTGCTTGTCTCAAAACTCTAATGAGTCAACAAACTTGCTTGCATTTCCTTGTACTCACAAATCATACCCCTTTATGCCTGACAACAAATCAGCACACATTTTGTTCCAAAGAGTGAAAAACTCCAAAGTATGTTTAAAGCTCTTTTCAAGTTTGACTTACTATCTTCTTGAGTTCTACTCCCTGCTTGACAAAGCTTTCCAACTTATCTGAATGCGGATATACAAGAATGCAATTATTTGACCAGGTGGGAAAGCTGCAGGAAAGGCCTGTGGTGTTCTACAGCCACAGGAAAGGCCTGTGGTGTTCTACAGCCACAGGACAGGTATGATATATGTGCAGTTACACGATAGGTGTTCCTTCATGCTAGACAGGGCAACTGATGGACACCAACCACACTGCCAGCCCAGTGCCTTGGTACTGTATCCTCAGGAAACCTTCTCTGAGCCTGGATTTCTCTCCAAAAGATACTAGCTGCAGTGCAATAACCTGGTAGTGTTCTCAGAAATAGTCAGAAGCCAGAGACACAGATTGGCTCCAGCCAATCTGTGTGTCAGAGAATTAGGAGGTGAGGTGTGAGGAGTGAGTGTCACAGTCACAGCATGGGAACTTTACAGGCCTTTCTTCTGGAAGGAGAAAAGATGAATAGTTACAAGCACCTTTCCTTTCTGGAGGCAAGTCTGAACAATAAAGCCTGTTCTCACATGCCTAACTCCAATATCACACTACAGAGGAGACTGCAATTAATATTTTCAGTGAGGCTATGAAGACTGTGCTTGCAAAAGGCAGTCTACCTGCAGAAAGCATGATAGAGTAGGCATTAGGAAAGATTGGCTCTATTACAGGCTCAACTATTAACACAGAGCTCATTTAACTCATTTATAATAATATTACACTAAATTGTCCTGTAACAAGTGAGCAATGATTGTTTTAAGGCAAAAGCAGGTTTTGTGAGGGCCGTACAAGTAAAAAATATTCATCTGCCTCTTCTCAATAATAACAATGCAATTTACACACTCTGACATACGCATTCTTCATAAAAGTAACATTAGCAACTCATAGTAATGATCCAGTTTTAATAAACTTTGCAAGATTTAAATTTTCAAATAAAATCAGTAGCAGGTATGTTCAGCAAAAATAGGACATTTATTTTTCCTAAGTAAACTTTTAACTGTGTTGTCATGTCAAGGACCTACAATGAAAATAATCGTCACAATCTTAAATTATATATTATATTATGTCATATCATATCATATCATATTAGTTAATTCCTCAGTTATTTTATTGATTTGCTGCTTAATGATTCAGCATAATCTTTTATTCTTTTACTAGGACCAGAATTTCTTGGAAGCATAAAGCAAATATTTCACTTCTACAGCACCTAACCTAAGAATCTCAGAAAGTTAAAAACTGTCAGCTAATTAATTCTAACAACATTGCCATAATTTGACAAAGGTTCTAATAGTTTCACTTCAGCCACCAGCAAAATGCCTTATCCTCTGATGCGAAATACAATAGCTGACTGAAAGGTCTCAATAGAATAATATTTTGGGTTTTTTTCTTTCTGTGCTCAGCAGTTTCTAGTAGCTAGTTGTAGACTGTTTGGGATCTTACAAAGTCAGACATTAAATTACTTCAGAGAAGACATATTTATCTAGAAGGGGTCAGGAAACGTGGTTCTCTGCAGAATGCATAGACTTAAAAAAGAAATAATTTGGATTTAATCTAGACTACTCATGTTTGGCCAGATATTCTTTTCATGTTAGCAAAATGAATTAGCCATAGAGTTTCTTACTATTACATTCTGAGACCCCTTAGTACAATTATCACACTACTAATTTAACTATTACACCATGAACTTGCAAATGCTAGCTTAAATTGCTAGCACATGGCAACATCTGTGTGTTTATAAAAGACATGATAAATCACATGCTTCTGGCAAGCACTTCAGAAAAACAGGTTCACTAAGCATACATTTGGCACAGCTAATTATAGAATCAACTACATTTGCAAAATACAGGAGTGCAACAGATAACATTCTTGAAACATCCTCATAAGCATTGAGTAAAACCCCAAATGTCTCAAAAAGTATGGTCAAAAAGCCATCCCATTTCTGTAAAAAAAGCAAAAAGAGTCTGCCAAACTGTTTCCAGTACATCAAAGGCATGACATTTCCTATAAATCTAGAATCACAGTTTGTAATTCTCAGTCATCCTGCAGACACTATGCAGCACAACTGCATCCTATAAACAGGCACTGGCCATTTTAAAGGCTAATTGCAAAGGCCTCAGATCTAGTTTCAATTTTGTTCCATGCCTAGATTGGGCACAAACCTCCTGAAGCATCTAATCTTGTCTTACAAAGAGGAGAAGAAAAGGTACATATTACACATTTGTTACAAACTGAAACCTGCAGCTGAACTATAGGGTATGCTTTCTGAAGGGCATAGTAAGCTTTCTGAGAGGCAAAGCACACAGGAAAGAAGTGTATGACACCTTTGCTCATGCTGCATTTTGATCCACTCTGATATAAAACAGCCTCTCAATGGTGTTCATGAACCACATGACATACAAAGCCACACAGACCCCTCCTTTCAATCTGTCTTCAGGCTCTTCCTTTTCTCTGATTTGGAAGTTATTGACAAACCACATAGAATAGATGGTTTAAATTGTATAGCTTAACACATTTAATTTATATATTTTACTTACTATAGCTTTTCAAATTTTGAGAATTGTATGCCATTTAGACCTCATACTATTTAGGAATGCCAGACCATGGCTCCTTAGAAAGACAGCTGAGAGGTCACTAAAGCTTAATCAGCTCCACAATCACAGCACAGTTCATTCCCTGAAAGAACTCTCCCCTCTCCTCTTTCAGTTCCAAGAGCCACACAACATCAAGATCAGAAGAATGACCTCTCTAGTTCACAGTTCTGACTCAGCTCCTGGGACAATTTTTTAAAGCTCTGTCAGTGTGCGAGCCACATACCAAGATCCTGAAAAACAGCATACAGGATGATCATGAATCACCATGGCAGAACTAAGGAAAAGGCAAACACTGTGATGCAGGTGTAAGCAGAAGAAAGATGGAACGGGGCAAAAAATAAGTGTTCAAGTGTATAGGTGAAAAGGGTTTTGCTACATCACTCTCCTTTCTCCGAAACCCTTTTTTTGGCAACTTTTTTGTTTTTCTGCTACTTTGTACCTCCTGAAACACTTCAACACAAATCTTGCCATTTAAAAAAAAAAAAAAAAATTGAAAATCTGCAAGAGGACAGACTCTGACTCTTTTTAGAAGGGAACTAAAGTACCTTCTCCCTCTACCCTCCAAACAGAAAGGAAAGCACAGAAGTGAAAAATTTTCTTCCATCTTGAATCTTCTTCAATCATTTTTTTCTAATGTGCTGAAAATGTGTCTCCTGCTTTCATCTTCCTTGTCCCTACTCTTTCCCAATGGTTGCTTTGTTCTCATGACAAAATGGTGCATATCATTAGCAGTCTTTAATGTACTTAGTATTGATTTTATTTTTCCTTCCAGAGCTGTAGTGGGTACCTGCAGCTGTTTACCAAGTATTTTAAACAACCTGAAACAAGCAGCCTGAATCATTGAAGATTATTGGTAAGGGCACAGAGAACCTTTCAACTCCGTAAGATAAATTAAAATGCATCGTAAGATGATAGTGATGAAAGCCATATGGAATTATGTCCTAAAGTTTTATATGAACCAAATGTAGTCTGCTCAGTGCTCTGTTCATATCAAGAAACCCACCACCTGTGGTACCAGTTAACAGGAGTTGGCAGTCTCCAAAGAATGGTTGCAGAACCAGTGCTCTATGAAATTAATTGCTGTTTTAGCCCTGGAAGAGGTGTTTTAGCTCAGAATTTACAGACTGCATAAAGATGTGTTAGGTACAGTAAGCCTTTAAGCAGAGTGGTAAGAATGTGGACCAATTCCATGACCACTTAACTCTTCTCTGCTGCTCAGAGATCTCCATGAAGTTTAACAGTAGAAATATTCATAGTACCATGTGGTCTGGAATTTAACTACACAGAGGATGGAGTGGGAGAGAAAGGAATAATCTTTACCTTCACTGAAATAATCAGACTGTATAACCCAGTTTAAGCTGGAGTAGGTTGTTTTGAGTTTTTTTAACTGTGCTTCCTTCTTTCCACAAAAGACTCGCCAGAAGGCAGCCCTGATAGCTGGCTCCAGGAAAAGAAACCTGCCAAGACACATGGAGAAAATGGACCTGCCCTTGGACTGAGACAGTAAAAGGAAAAATACAACTTGTGTGTGCACAACCCATCTGACCACAGTCCCCTCACAGTTATCCTCCCTGACAAAACCGAAGAAGAGAGTGCACAGAAATTATTTCAGTCCCCAGCTAGTTACTGCTACCAGCCCTCATGTTCTTCTGATGTATGAAAGCCTCTACAGCTGATGTGCCCAGACCAAGGATATTGGTCTCTGAAGAATACTGCAAGAAAATGAGTGCTCCATGCAGCCATACTTTCCACATACCTTCCACCTGGTTCTGGGTGTATGTCTTGCTTCCAACCAGAGACCCTTTAATTAGCTGAAAACCAGAAAATCAAGTATTAAAGGCTGCCTGGAATGTGTCATATCAACCAGTGTAAAGATCAAAAACCTCTTACTATTTTAGAAAACTTTGATCCTGATTTCTTATTTAATGTGGTTCTGGCACCCACAATTAAGTTCAGAACAGCAACAACATTGAAAGGGCAAAACCACATGATGTGTACTTGGACACAAAGAAGGAATGAGGATCACACCCTAAAAATAACTACACTCAATAATTAAAACTACAAAATAATTTAAGAAAAGAAAGGAAAGGGTATTTTATGGTCTACCATTATGGTGCATCACCTGCTATTTTTCTCACATTTTTCATTCAACAAATACTCCTTGCAGATACACAATACTTGAGCTCCAATACCTAGGTAGAAGTCAGATTCTTATGGAAACTTCAGAGGTACACTCCAATCATTCAGCGATTAGTCATATTTCATGTAAATGCTTACAAAGTTTAGAGTACAAAAAGCTGTAATATTTAAGACTATTACAGTAAATTAAAATCTTCTAGTGCTCTTAAAAAGAGTTTTAAGCATATTTTAGGTTTACAAGAATAAGCAGTAACAATGTGTTCTTCAAAGGACTTAAAGAAAGAAAGCAATCATTAAATCCACCTGCACAGACACCTGCAGATTCAGACACTCAGAGAAACACTCTGGGAACCTTTGAATGCTCCCTGAAATACTAAACATAGCAGGTTCCTCAGACATGTTTTTCTGGGCTCTGGTTCAAGAAGTGAAGGATTTTGCACAGCTTTAGCTGTTCCTGTGCATTGTGTACCCCCTAGTGGCAAAACTCCCCAAAAAACCACCTGTATTTTTTCAACATTCAAACACTGTCTCGACTTTACTGTCAATGCAAGACAAACCTTTTATTAAATGTACTTCTCCCTATTTCCTCAGGAATTTCAGCTTTTATTTTATGACATACAACAGCTGAACTTATTTATATGGCTTGTCACAATGCACCAATGACTGTGCAGATTGTATAAATTTTCATGGTAATTCTGTTGTAATCAAGGTCACCCATGACATCCCTACAGTAACAAGATACATAATCAATAAATGCCACTCTTGAACACCTGGAATCTAAGCCCTATCCCACTGCTACATACACACTGCAATGTCCCCTAGTTTAGCACAATTTTAATGTAGTTTGCACAACACTGAATACGATTTTGTTTGGATTTTCTGGTGTGACTAGAACACAAAGTAATGGTAACCAGGAAGTTCAGAAATTAGAGAAAAGGAGCAAAAAAAAAAAAAAAAAAAAATCTAAATTCACCAGCTGAGACACCAAGCCTCGGGATAGCTCAGGAGGACGGCACAGCATCTCACTGGGGACAGTCCTTGGCAGGAGGGTCAGGGCAGTACAAAGGTGAGCTCCTCACGCTGGGAGCTACCCTCAGGCTCAGGTTTAGGTGGCATCAGCGGAAGCAGAGCAGCAGGAGGAACTTTCCCTGTGGGTTCCACAAACCAGACTTGATGAGTGAAGCTTCCGCAGACAGAAACGCCAGAGAGCTGAAGGCTGCCAGGGGTTTTATACTAAGGAACAAGAAGGCAGGGAAAGAGATCACAACCAATAGGGCTGGGGGCAACAGGCAGAGTCAGGGGTAAGACAACCAGTGGGGATTTAACAAAGGTGGGACTTAGGGGAAGAACCAATGGGGTATCGAACAACTCAGAACTTTCTAGAACTCATACATATTAAACAAGGGAAATGAATATACATTAATCTTATACATAAAATAGGGAGGGGAGGTACAAACCAATCACAAGAAAACATGGAAACATCAGAACAGGGGAATTATGGGCTCTTGCTGTAACAGGGGAGTGTGATGTCAGGCTTCAGTCTTCAGCCACCATGGCTTGGGGTTGGTGTTACCCTTAGTGGTCAAGGTGGCCTTGGTCGCCTGTACTGCCACAACCAGCCAAAGAGTAATCCTAACCATAGAAAGAGGGAAACAAATAAACAGTGAGTATACCTTAGAAAAATAATAGTAAGCAAATCCAAAATCCTGGATGAGCTAATGGCCATGAAAGCAAAATTCAAATTAGTGATCCTAAACCGATGAAAGTATTCAGAGCAAACGCATCCTTACCCTAAGGCCCTGAGACTTACAGAAGGTTAAGCGATATCTACACTGGATATAAACAGAAAAGGAGCAGCTGGTCTGCAGAATGCCTTTGTCAGACATACTCTCTCTGAGATAGTAGAATTCTTGTAACATCTATAAACCATCACACCAAAACATTGAGAAGCTAACATTCAATGAACTTCTACTAAACACTGTAAGTAGCCATGTTATGCTATTAATTTACACTAACAGGACATAAAGGCTTAGTTTTAGAGGTCTATTTACTTTAAATGAGTTGAAAGAGAGATGCATGCTTGGCACATCTCCAGCAAAAAAAAGATTTTGCTGACTTCGACAAAATAAAGGTGTCTTTTATGCTATTACCAATCTTTCAGACAATATCTACCATTAACTACATGCAGTTGTATTTCATTCAGCAGTAAGCAGCACTTGAACTGTTTCCAGAAATAGAATTAACTACATTCTTTGTTTTGAATAAATCTGTTTTTGCATAATAATTGATTAAAATACTGTCTTTATAATAATTTAAAAGGATCATCATTAAAACTAATGTATTCTGACTTAAGCAGTTATATAGGATCTACAGAAAGAGGCCCAATCCTGGGCTTGTGTAAGTAACATTTTTTCTTACAAGTTCTTACTAATTTACAGATAGATCACTCTTAAACAGCCATGCTATACTGAATAGTGTTAAATAAAAATGAGCAAGATTTTGGTAACAAGCACAGAATTAATTGGCCTTGTAGCATATGGTTCAAAAAATGCTTGAGCAAACACTGCATGTATTAACACTATCAAAGCTATTGTTTCGACATTATAGTGTAATGACTTTATGTACCTGAAAATTACCCATTTTAATTGTACATATTATGGCCATAAAGATAAGCTGCAGTATCTCTTTTCTTACATGTGTTACAGCATTACTAAACTTGTACATATGAGAAAAAATTAGTATATGAGCTCTTAGGCTCATGAGCAAAATTTCTATCCTTCCCACCTAGTTTTCTAGTTCCAATGTCTATTATCCATCTGAAGTGCCTTCTTTGCCATAAAATAAACATGTTTTGTAAAAATTTAGTGATTAATGCTTACAGCATGTTTTTGTTGTAGTTTTCTTTGTTGTTGTAGTTGGGTTTTTTTAACCAAGCATCTCACCTTTGGAACTTCTTCCACAGTCTTCTTGTAATCAATGCAAATACCTGATTAAATATCTTCATGCTTCATGCATTTTTAAGTCTAACTGGAGATTATGCGAATACTCATTATTTTATCCTGATGATTTTCCTCTCCGTCTTTTGGCTCTCCATTTTAATGATAAGGAAGAGCTTTACCTGGCAAATACTGTGTCCGATTACAATTAAACAAATCATCTAAACTGACATTTCAAAAACAAGACAAATTTGGTGTTTGCAAAGAAAGAGCAAATCACACTCAAAATCACATACTGCACAGACTGTGTACATATTTGAGACAGTGACTTTAAAATTCAGATGGCAAATTTAGAACTAATATATGTACCCAGAGCAAATGCATTGCATACATGTGTGTATATAAAGAGACAAAACCAACACATATTCCTTTGCTGTCTTTCAGCCTATTTTGCTTACTTTGCAGGATGAGAAAAAAGTCCATTTTTCTGTATTGTGCATATATATGTGTTCCTGGTGTCACTACCTTACACATACACAAATATACACTCCCTAGCTTCTGTATAGCAAACCATGTATTTTGTTATAAATTTGAACTAACATGTACAATGAAAAATTTGTTTGTTTAAACACAAAATCCTTTTTTCTTGGATGATATTTTTGTTTGCTTTAAGCTCTTCAGACTGAGTGATCCGCTGGTTTGTACTCTCTCATGTCTCATGAGAACCCTCTAGTGACCAAGGTTCTCAGACCAATTATTCATGTTTGTAACATTTTCCCTAACTTGTCAGCACTCAGACAAAAATCACATGATTAACTGGGTTTTTTTTTCCCCACTGATTCATATACATTAAGTGTTGCTGTGATTCCTTTGACAAAAATAGGTACTAACATTAAAATCTTCCACAGATTCCAAACAACACTTCAAATACATATTGAAACATGCATAGCAGAGCACTATCATACACTATGTGCCCTACTGATGGGTCACACTACCATTCCACATCAGCTAGCTCAGGCACTAGCAGTCTAACTGAAGCCTTTCTCATAACCAGGCAGTTTAATCTAGCTCTCAGGTGGGCTTTACTGCTACAATTAAGAGTTTACTAAAGAGTCAGCTATTCTAAAAGCTCAGGAATACCTAGCAGGCAGTATAGGTACACTCTCCACCTGGACAAAAACAAACTAAAGAAATAGGTAAAATAAACTTAGTGTTTCTGTGAAAATATTGAAATTCCTTAAAGACAACATCAATTTATCTTCAGATATTTAGTCAAAACAACTGAAATATCTTAAAACACAGAGCATCCTGCCTTCTCACCTACTATGCTATATTTCATGCATGAGTATCTCAGTATCTTTTTATTACAAAAAAAAAAAAAGGCATTAATATATTTTAAGCTTACATTTCTGACTTTTAAATGCAGTTTCAACTCAGGGAAGTAGCCAATATAGATTTAATTATATGGAAAAGACGCTTTAACTGCAATGCAAATTCAATACCAAAAATCCAAAGAAAGCAGCCTTGCCTGAAATGTGCACAAGTCAATTCTTTGCAGTGATTTGAAAAGAGCTGTGCTTTAATACCTGTATTACTAAAACCAGAGTTGATAAAGCCCTATATTCCTGTGGGTAAAGTTTTACTGCAAAACTGATCATCTATAACACACTTCATTAAATTCTTATTTCTTTTTCCCTAAATGACACAACCACTAGAGCCCCTTAAATTCCTAGTGCTAAACATATTAATCTGTCATCTACTGAAAACTCTGACAATTTGAATTCAAAGTAGAATATTAAGGATCAGCTGGCACCCTATGAAAACCTTGAAAGAACACATTTTAGACACAATGTTTTTGTATTACATCTTTCTTCTGAATTTCTTCAACCTTCTTTCTCTTTCTAGGCAAGGTGTAATTAAGGCAGGTTGTGGTCCATACAGTTGAAAGCATTGGTAAGTTATAATTAGACATACCAGAAACAACATGACCCAAACCACTTTTTACAGTGATACTACAGCCAAAAGTTTGTGTTAACATCCATAGATGAGATCCACCGCTCTCATAAAATTGCTTCTAAGCCCTAAAGATGATGTTCTATCTTCCATTTAGATTACCTCTGTTTTTTTTTTTAAACCATTTCTCTTTTAATAACCAGTGGGTGCACTCCACCAAACGCTAAGGAGACCTGTAGAGGAACCTCACAACAATGCTTGAGAAGTGTCCCTGGGGACAGTCATCAGCAGTAACTGGTCTCGTGCTCTCTGCGTGTGGGATCCTGGCACTCTCTGCTGCTGGAATGATTTTTAAGCTAACTATGAGAAGAAACACAAGAACCTCAGTGATGTAATCTCTGCTGTGCAGCTCCTTGTGAGATGCTAACTGTTGGCAGAAGGTTAAGCTGTCATAAATAGCAGTAAATTGCACCAAGGTTCAATTAAGTAAAAAATTAATAAGCTTAGCAAATTGTTCTGTAATGAAATGTATAAATGTAATTTAGCACAATTATATGAGGGGATGCTAAAATACAGTCTTTAAGATAAACTGTTTCAGTAATGCTTTTTTAAATGCTCTCTAAAATATCAACAGATTCATCAGCTTTGACAAAGCATTGCATTAGCAAAGATATAACAAGTCAGTAATAAATGCATCAGAATTGTGGACTGAGATGTTTGCATGTCTGAAATTTTACAACTACACTTATTTTATCAAATTTTACTTTTGCTGATTTTCTGTATTTATTCTTACATAAACTGTATATAATCACTCACAATTCCATCTAGAAGGAAGCACAGAATAAACTTGTCATTTTATAGAACAAAATACAACCTTTCTTATGAAAGTAACTTCATGTTTGCAGCAGGAGAAGCCACTTGAAACATGAGGTTTGTTTCAATTTGGCTAATATCTCATTATTGTTTACCCCAAAAGCACATGCCATAGCTGATTTTGTGGTATTTAACTTACTTCTTGCAGAAGAGCTGACAGTATGCCATCACTAGCCGATTACGCACATCAGAACCACTGCTCTTGATAGCACTGCCACCTGCTGTTCATCTTAATTTTGTTTCTTGTTCAATAGTTTTAAACCACCGACTTTGTACAGCTAATTTCACCTTGTCTGCAAGAAAGATATATAATCAACATTGATTTTTTAACCATTTTAAACACCACTCATTGTTTCCGTTTCTGTTGGCAGCTGATGCATAATTGTCTTCTTCTCATGCTTTCTTAAACACACAGAATAATCGCACTAAAGCAGTAAGACTTTTTGCCTGCTTTTTGGAAGTGTTTGTCTAGGATTCTGTATGTGTTTCTTCAGATGTCTTCACATAATAAAAATTAAATAGTAAATAATCTAACTGAAAATTTATTAAAATCATGTTGTTTATTTTTTAAGCCAACAAACCTAGCACAGAAATTCAGGAGATGTTAAATAAATAAGTTCTATTCTTCAGCAAGTAGACCTAATCTATTGTTGTGGGATTTTATTATTTAAGTCAGGCCTTCAGCTTTACAGTACTAATAGACTTCTGTGATTTAATCAGAGGGGACTGTTAAACAATGAAAGACAGATTATTACATGTTTCCTCTGCAACTCTCCTTGAAAGTAGCCTAGGTTTCTGTACACACAGAAGTGCAGAGAATTTAAAGAATAATGTTATTTCTGAAATTCGAACTTGGCACATGTATGTACTTTATATATATGTAGAGAGAGAGAGAGAGAGATGAGATGTATGTTTGTGAAGGAGTTTCTAAATTTATTTAATTATATGTTTATCTATTTAAGCATATAACACTGTCCTAAAACTACTACTAAATTTCAGGAGTAGTAAGTAAGCCATGCTATCATGATGGTTGCCTTATACTGCTGCTCAGAATATTGTGTTGGAAGAAAAATGTTCCTTTCCAGTTCCTGGTCTTGAAGGCTGATCTCCAGGAAAAAAGTTCATGGGCTAATTTGTTAAAATGAAGAGAGCGGACTGTGGGATAAAAAGCACTGACAAACTTTTGGGGCAGATTTGAAGATTCAAACTGAGGACTTGTTTCTGCTCTGCAGTGGATTTCCATAACAAGGCTTTCATAGTGGAGGGGCTACAGGGGTGGTTTCTATAAGCAAGTAGTCTGTAAATACATTTTCTCTAAGAAACTATCCAATAGAGCTGGTTCCAGCCAGCTCCAAGACAGACCCACCACTGGCCAAGGATGACTCCATCAGTGACAGCAGTACTGCCTCTGGGATAATTGATTTACAAAGGTGAAAAAGTTACTGCACCAAAGCAATTGCAGCCAGATGGAGGAGTGAGAATGTGTGAGAGAAGCAGTTCTGCAGACACCTAGGTCAGTGGAGAAGGAGGGGTAGAAGATGCTCCAGGCACTGAAGCTGGATTCCATCTGCAGGCCAAGGTGCAGCCCATGGTGAGGCAGCTGTGCCCCTGCAGCCCATGGTAGGCCATGGTGGAGCACAGATCCACCTGCAGCCCAAGGTGGACCCTGTGCTGGAGCAGGTGGATGTCCAAATGAGGCTGTGGCCTTGAGGGAAGACTGTGCTAGAAAAGGGTCCTAGCAGGACCTCTAGCCCCATGGATAGAGGTGCCCAGGCTGGAGCAGGTTTGTGGGCAGGACTTGTGGTCCCACAGTGGACCCAGTCTGGAGCAGTGCATTCCTGAAGGACTGCAGACCATGGAAGGGACCCATGCTGGAGCAGTCCATGAATAACTGCAGCCTTTGGGAAGGACTCATATTGGAGAAGTCCATGGAGCATGGGAAGGATTCCTCCCCTGAGGAAGATGCAGCAGCACAGACTATAACTCCCACTCCTGTCTCACTTGTACTGCTAAGGAGAGGAGTAGAGAGTCAGAAATAAAGTTAAGAAATTAAGAAGGGAGGGATGGGAGAAAGCTATTTTTAAGATTTGGGTTTACTTCTCATTATCCTACTCTAATTAGATTGAATGGTAATGAATTAAACTAATTTCCCCAAGTCTGTTTTACCCATGACAGTAACTGGTGAGTGATTTGTACCTCTCTTTATGTACCCATGAGCCTTTCATTGTATATTTTCTCCTCTGTCCAGCTGATGAGGAGAGTGACAGAGTGAGTTTGGTGGGCATCTGGCATCCAGGCAAAGTCAACCCACCACATACTTTTTATGGGAATTCTTTGTTCTTCTCACTATGCTGACTATAAAGAATCCTTTAGCTATATAACTGCCTCTCCACTGACAAGGAAGTGTAGATAGATAGCAGAGGGTCT
This sequence comes from Monarcha castaneiventris obscurior, assembly GCA_026261815.1. Lineage (NCBI taxonomy): Eukaryota > Metazoa > Chordata > Aves > Passeriformes > Monarchidae > Monarcha > Monarcha castaneiventris. The sequence continues at coordinate 3,532,117 of JAMPIT010000635.1, forward strand.
GGGCTGACATAACAAGGACCTTTGCAATGTTAAGACAATATGGGAATATAAATTACATCTGTTAAGAAAAGAGTCTAATAAGCAGTCATATGGTGATAGCTGTTAATTAGGTTCAACTGTTTCTTTTGGAGAAAAGACAGAGAAGAATATGACAGAATCGTAGTATGAGTGACATGAAATAGGTGAGAAATGACTGCTCATTCTATTCCAATACAGTAAGACTGAAAAGAGCATACTAGATGGCGGGTTAAAAGCAAAAACAATACCACCAAAAAAGCATGTTTTATTCCAAACAACTTGCAATTAAGCTGTGGAGCGCCTTGCTGAAGAATGCTGCAGATGCTAGAAATCAATGATTTTGAAAAAAACCTATTTCTTTTTAGAAAAGATCATTGACTGTTAATAACTATGAATAGCACATCTGAAGTATTCTGCAAATTATTGAAAGCAGGTCTAAAGAAGAGTTCTTGCAATCTTTAACACCGTCAGATATGTTTTTAATCACTGCCAAAGAAGACATAGATATCTTGGACTTAACAAATTGAGAAAACACCAGCCTGAAAGCATGCCAGGATGCTTTTCTTGAGTAAAGTAGAACAGGAAATGACAACTGAACAACAGCAGCCAGGATGTAGCAATTGGAGTAACTATATTGAAGACATAATTGTGATTGGGTGGGACAAAATTATGGAAGTTGTGTAAGATGATGAATAGTGAGAAAGAGAAAGCAGTATAATGAGCATGAAAACTGTCATAGGAGTCAAGACTGCAGACGTAAGCAGATCCAGGAGATGGGCAAAGAATTTAAGCTGGCAGATACAAAATGTTGCATCGTGGCTACAGTAAGAGTATATGGAAATGAGTGTCACTATTCTCAGAGATATCTGGTCAAGGACATTTTTCAGTGCAGCACACAAGAAAAGGAGGAAGCCATACACAAGAACATACAGGAATACAAACCTGACCACCAAATGATAAGGGAGGTGGTGATGACAACCAAGTCTGTTCAGCCACATGAACTGATAAAGAGACATGTGAGTACAGGAATGTTTATTCCAGGAAGTTTATCTTGATTGGGAACTTGGTCAGTTGGCAAACCAAAGGAACAATGGTAAGCCAGGACGCAAAATACAGTGACACACCTGACAAAGCAAACATGTTGACAGTGACAATAAACTAACATTGCCAGTCACAATAGCTGCTGAGCTATCAAGCAGCTACAGTCACCATTTTGAGGAAAACTCAACTGGAGTATGCAGCTGGTCAGTCTGCAAACCCAGGGGTCCTCTGGTCATTCTACAAACCCAGGGCCCTGAACCATGTGGAGTGAGGGAATCAACAGATCTGTGCAGAGACAAGCAGAGGGCGAGTAAGGAGGAACAGAGATAAGATAGACAAAAGGATACAAAGGGGTCCAGTTGTCTGTAAAATGGGGCCAGTGAGTACATTTATCTGACTTAGACCTGCACCTGATGGCCACGCTCTGTCTCATCTTCTCGTGTCTGCTTACTAAAAATTCCCTTATCTTCCTCTCTGCCTAATTGCTTGCACTGTCCCATGCATGTGCATGCTGCAAAAACTCAGTGCCAGGTACTTGTGGGGACCTGCATGTGCCTGTGTGTGAAGGGAAAGTGGTGCCAACCACTGGAGTAAACCTGAGAATGTGGGTGTCCCTGACCTGTGGCATCAGAGACTGGAGTGAGGAGGGAGATCCCAGCACAAGCTACAGAGCAAGAAGGGGCCTCTCCAGTCACAGGCAGAACAGTGCTTGTTTCCAAAACACGCTGGATGGCACTGGCATGAGTAAGGAAGCTCAACAGTGGGGGCTTGAGCAGGACCACAGGTCACAGGAGATAGAAGGTTAATATGATCAAAACAAAGAATTAACCCAGAGAAGGAACAGTTTTATGAAACCTCCTTTGAACATCTAACTCTATGCCTGTATTGGTTCCACTATTTCCTACAGATATACTTAAAGTCTTCTTTTTTTTTCACAAAACAAGTAAAACTAGTTTCCTAGTTTTAAAATACACTTTAATTTAAGGGAAGTCATCCTTTGGACTTGAATCAAGCTGCACGAAAATAATTGTAATTAAAGCAAAAAATAATTTGCAGGTATCATTTAATTTCAGTTTGAAAAAAACACTATCAGATATTTTTAATACCAACTCTGGGCCTCAAAGAGTCTACAGAACAGGAAGAGGAATAGCTATTTCAACTCAAATTTGCTACAAATATGACTTCACTGATCATGAGGAAGTACTTGTAAGCCAGACACTGAGAGATTATTAAAACCACTTGTATTAATCAACCCTTATTAAACAATTCAAACACCAACTCAGCCATCACCTGAGAAACTTGAGAAACTAAATTAACCTGTCTAGAACTCAGGGAGTCATGCTTCCAAATGCATAAGTGATCAGTTAAACACAAGGGCTTAACAAATGGAACCACATTAGAATAGGGAAAAAACTGAAAATGCAAGTACAATTTGGAGAAAAACTAGAAAATCTTCATCAGTCACAAAGCACATATAATAATCTTACCCATACCAAAATAATCTTGCCTCATCCCCACTCGAGACACATTACTTCATTTCCTGTAGCCTTCACAGTTTTCCAGATTCTGGAGACTCCAACAGATTACTACACTATAAACACTCCCCATTTGGGTTGCACTTTGGGCTAGGTCATTGAACAGCATTTTTAGTGCCTTCATCTTTTCCCAATGAATCGAGATGAAGCAAGTTAAGCAAGGTGCAGGAAGGGAAAATGGGGCAGTGGTCAGGCATTCAATCTCACAGAGGAAGCAGCTGGGACCTTTCATAGCAGTGGTCCCTTCTGAAAAGTCACTTGCTGAAAAAGTAATACCTCTCAGCTGACAGTCGTGATGTTTGTGCTTCTGCCTTCCAGTTCTCCACACTGGGCATACTGTCCCCACAAATTTAATTCAGGAACATTTATTAAGTTTTGGCACTCATCACCTTCCACCCTCACATCAGTTGTTTGGGGAAAATTTGTTTCATAACCATCATATCACAAACCATTAACTTTTCAGGAACACATTTCAGGCAGACTGGTACTGCTACATGCCTTTTTCTTGTCAGACACAGCATGTATTGCAGCACATTCCACAGCTGAAAGAAATGTCCTGTTCAGCTGACTGAAAGTATTTTGAGTTGAAAGAACTCTTATTCTCCCTATTGTCTAGACTGCTATCTGAGGTCCAGAGTTACTCTTACAAACAGTATTTTGAGATTTTTAATTGAAATTAACTGATATGTGCAAATGGATTTTTTTCATGATAAATACTGTCATGCAGCTTTGTTACAGCTCTTTCCTACAAGAAAGTAAAAACTCCCACCAAAATGATTCCATCTCTTCAATACCAAGAAACTCATTATTTAGGCCAATGCATGCTTTGTATCAGGCCCTTTAGCATTTGCCCAGTTGCTTCCTGGGGGGACTGCTTGGAAACTAATCAGGGAGATGCTTAGGAAAGACACGAGCTATACTGTCCCAAAGTCTTTGTTTACAACTCAAAAGGACACTATTACAGAATGCTGAAGTGTCAGATAACACTGATTTCTGCTTCCCTCATAACAGCTTTGACTCCTTAAGACAAATCAAACATGCACCAAAATTTTATTTTGAAGCTAAGAAGTGCAAAAGGCATAGTCTGTTATAACACACCAACTATAGTGTATGTAAACTAAAATATTTCACAACACATTCCTTTCACACCTCCAATGTCTTCCTTTTTTCTCTTCCAACGAACAACTTAAAATCAGAGCCTCTTTTAAACTTTACCCAGCACATCAACTCTGGAAAACAGAACTTTCATGAAACATGGGTGGAATTGAGTGCTTAAGAATAAAGTGCAAGCCCAAATAAAGAACTAACAAACCTTCTGTCATATTGTTACTGGTTTACTGAAAAGCATTAAAATAGATTATTACTGTGTGTAATCTAGCCCCAACACTAAAATGTGTTTGATCCAGATTCTTGCTCCAAAGACTCTAGATAATATAAATATAAAAGTAATGAGATTTTACATTATTTTTAATAAAGCTATTAACCTAAATGAGAGTTACTGGAGCCTTTTCAGACATCTACCTCAGCACAGTTTATTAACTCAAATAAAGAGATTTAGAAGGTAACCCAGACCAGAAATAAGCACAGTTGTCTCACTTCTTGCAGGCACTCCAACACTTATTTTACCCAATCACTGCAGTTCTCCCAATGGCACTTAGGTACATTCTTTACAGCACATCGAATTTTTTTCTAAAGGCTGCAGCACAAAATGAATAGGGCATCAGGGCATTCAGGTATTACTCCCTGACTGCTGTCTGCAGCAATCAGCAAGAATTTTGAAAAGACTATCATTAGTCACCATCAACACGGAGCCACCAGAGCCTCTTTCAAGATCAGAGTAAATTAGAGGTGCTGCATCCATTTCCATTCTCACACTGACAACCTCAGACTCCTGAAGCCTTGCATATACACCTTTACAACCATGCTCCCCACTACTGAAGGGCTAACAGACTCAGTCAAGTCAAATGAATACTGGCCAGTACAGGCTTTATTTTCTATAAAATTCAAGAACCATGGCAGCACCACTTTGACCTTCTCTGTGAGTTTTACACAGCTCTTGAATACACCAAAGTTAAAACCAGCCTTTAAAGCAAGATACCATTGCATATTTCCATTCTAAATGCCAGGAAAATTAATCCACAAGCACCAGAGGTTTATGTCCAAAAAGGAGACAGAGGAGTCCTATTACTTTATTCAAATAAAGGGAGAGGCCATGGGCATGTCCCATGGGGTCTCTCAAGCTGTTAGATGATGCAGCCTCCTTTTTGTCCCAATCTCCTGGCCTAATTTCCCGGCCGCATTTCCCTCTACCTTTCCCCATTAGCTGAGGAAATTGAGAGGTACAGACCTCCCAAATTGCCTATTAAAGACCTCTTTCTAATGTGTACCCCCCTCCCCTTTTTTTTTTTCCTTTTTCCCTGTGTCTCTGTTCTTTTTGTCTAAGTCCAGGGATTTAACACAGTCTTGGGTGAGTAACAGTCTGCATCAATTAGTAGAATTCCTATGGAATTTATGGTTCCTCCCATTGCTTCTTTTACCTCTCAGTATCTGGCTTTACCTACAGCATGCCCACAGTTTGTTTGTAAAGACACCTCCTTCTCACTCCTTTCATAAAGAAACATTAAATTGCTCTTAAAAAATTCAGCTCAGTGATCATTAAATAGATATCTCCATAGTCACAATAATTTGTAACCTTTTATCCAGCAAAGTAACTACATCTATTAGTAGAAACAAAACATTTTCAAACTCACAAGTTGATATGTTACAATTTTAAATTCACATTCAATTTATTATAGTTACTGGTATTTTAAACAAAGGGTACTAAGTTGTTTTTGCAAGGGTGCACTGGAAGATGGCACAAATTCCACCAGAAGTACTTAAAATCATGCAAATTGTGAGCTGCTGACATGGTGTTAGGACACGGAGCGTGTATCCTACCATCAGCAAGATATAAAACCTGCTTCCTTTATTATTTGTTCCTGTTCACACATTACTAAACTTCTGCAATACTCCTGATTCCAAAATGACGCTGCCCTTGTGATGCCTAAGGCATCACTTGAGTAACAGGTTATGCAGAAATATACAAACACCTCTCTATATACATATTTACATATATACAGATGTATCTCCAGCTAAAGCTCTACTGCTAAAACAGAAACTTGAGGGAACTTCTGAGGGCCACATTTAAAAACAAGCTGATGACCAATCATTTTATTATTTGAATTCAATGGTGAATGTCTCAAATAAAACATTAAAACAAAGATTTGTGTGAGTTAGTTATTCATGTTTAATACAAATACAAGTGGGAAAACCAGTAATGTAATACTGATGGAAGAACTAGATTTAGCTTAACCTTTGCACTCCAGCTTTAGGCAATTGGAATAACTGCAGTCTGTTTTGCAAGACTATCCTGTACAGTATAAAACTTTTATTTTGACCTTCCAAAAGCTACTCGTTTTTCTTTTTTTCTTTTTTTTTTTTTTTAAGCACTCTAATATAACAGTTTCATGTTTGCCTCCGTAGGACTGGCATGGCCTCGATTTTCCACTGCTTTTCTTAGTGAGAGGAAGGCTAATGTCTTTACAAACAATTTGATGGGTAAAGGTAAGGGTGTTAACATCTTCGAAATGGATTTTAATGTCTCTATTTTTGGACAGCACGTTCTTTACGGAGCCCACACAGCTTGGCTCTTGAAACAGACAAGGGTCCGCACAAGCCTCAGCTTCTGAATTTTGGGGTTAAACGACAGGTTCGGGGCGGGGAGGGGGGTGGGAAATGTGATAGGTGATCCTCCTAGTACCTCAGCAGTGGGCAAAGGTAGAGGGCAACATGCGGCCGGGAGTTTAGGATAAAAGAGGCTGTGCCCTCCGAAACCTCGGGAGAGAAAACCTCGCGGGTGCGTGCCTCGATGGACTTTATTCGAATAAAGTTGAAGGACTCCTCTGCCTCCTTTTTGGACATAAACCCCCGGTGTTTGTGGAATTTCCCTGGCATTGGGCAGGACACACTTGTGGCTCGTTACCCATTCCGATTTCCCCGCTAACTCTTATCCCCTGCTGCGTCGTACGCCTCGCTCCGCCCTCCTCACAACTACGTCCTCATTCTGCTGCCGCCGACGTCGGCGCCGTGAAGCAATGCCGAAAATCAGCCCGAGCGCTTCCCTGGAACCACCGAGATTCCTGCCTAGCGGACAAAATGGCTGTTTGCTCTTTAACCTGCGCAGCGCCCCGCCCCGGCCGGCAGCACGGCTCAGGGAGGAGCCGGTGATTCCCTCCGGGAACGCGCAGCGCCTCAAGGCCCGGGCAGGGCGATCGCGCTCGGCTCCGCTCGGCCCCGCTCGGCCTCTCCCGGCCCGCGGCGGGGCGGGGCTGCCCCTGAGGCGCTGCTCGGGGCCCGGCTGCCCGCGGGGACGCGCACGGCGCCGGGGCTGCGCTGCTGGGGCCGGGCCGCGGCTTGGGGAGGAGCGGAGCGGGCGCTGAGGGAATAGAAGCTGTCGCTGTGTTGCGCAGCGGTCCCGGCAGCAGTGTATGTGTGTGTCTCTGTCTGTGTCTCTGTGTGTCTGTGTCTGTCTGTGCCCGTTCGGTCTAGAAACCGCGACATGTTTTTCTCACTCGGAAGAATCTTCATTTCTGTAGTGAAATCTTCTGGTGGTTAAGCCTCTTTAAAACTGGTGTTGATCGTTAAGGTAAAGTTTCACTATGTTTGGAGGTGGGTGGGACAAGGATTTGGTCTGGAATAACAATATCACACCAATCACAGGAGTTTGTTGTGTCTGCTTTTTCAGTGATAATATTGATTGTCCTTACAGCATTAACGTTCGGTCTTTTACTGAAATGTTTCAGTCGTGGCGGACATGCCTTGAGGCATTTTTATTTTCTTTTTTTTAAACCTAGTTGGCGCAATGAGTGACTTTGAGAAGAGGCTGCGCCAGGACATGGTTTCTCAGCTGCACGAGTGCGCTGCCGCGGGAGACGCGGCCCGGCTGAAGGCGCTGCTCAGGCGCGCCCCGTCCCTGCTCAACGCGGCCGCCGGGAATGGCTGGACAGCCCTCATGTACGCTGCCAGAAATGGACACCTCGAGGCTGTGCGGGTTCTTCTTCAAGAAGGGTAAGCTGCTGGGTAGACCCCATTCGAGAGCTCTATTTTGCATCCCCCTTTTTGCCCCTGTCGGTTTTGTCTCGGAGAAGGAAATTTACCAGACAGGTAGTGGCAGAATTTTCAGGGCTAAAACGCAGGAAAATGTATTCTCTGTCAGTTTTTAACTGGGTTCTGCTCTTGCATCATGCTTTTCATATTTGCTAAGAAAATGTAAAAGTTACAAGCATCTCTAAAGTTACTCCTTTGATATTCAAGGATATGCTGTCACTCCACACAGAGGCCAACATAATAGAACAAAGTTTGCTCCCCATTCCAACCACTGTATTGAATATAAACTTGGAGTATTTGATTGTTCCGCTTAATTTTTTTTCTCTAAACTTGATTTGTAATCCACTTGAATCTTTGTTGGTGTGGAATGTTTGTTGTCTCTTCAGTAGGACATGACAGACTCACGTCTTCCAAAGTTATTGATTAATACATTTCAGTTGAATCTTAGGTTTTGGACAATACACTTCCTCCTTCTTCCTTGACCATGTCAACATTATTTTCTTCAGTTGGCATGGCACCAAGTATGTTCATTGCTTGTCGAAAACCTCCTATTTTCAAGTCATCTGTTTAGTTCTAATGTTTCAAGACATTCAGAAATGCAACGAATGCTGTTCTTCTTGAGACCCCAAAGAAGATGCATGTCAGGCCTGAATAAAGTCGAGACAGAAATACTTCAAATGGAAAACGTTTCAAAATTAAGTTAGAATCAAATGCAGCTCAACTGAGCTTAACATTAATCGAGCTCAGGCCGTTCCTTTCTGCACTCCTAATTACAGAAACAAGCAAGTTCAGTTCATTCTGTAGTTAATCAGTAACTTCAGGCATAGCATTCCACAGCTTCCAGTAATCATCCCACCTGTTTTTGTTATTTTTTTCAGTTCTGCCCAAGTTTTGTGGCTTCTGCTGGGGCTCAGAGTGGGGCATTAGATGAACTACTACAGTCTGTACTATAATCAGTACATTCCAGTATGTAGAGGAGTGCCAGATTCTGTGTATTGCCAGATTCTGTGTATTGAGGAATCATTTGAGATGCTGGGGAATTTATCAACTGGTAAATAGGATAACAGTTTTTTAAGTTATGCTTTTCATTAAAAAAAAGTGAGTATCACTTTTAAATGTCCTCTTCATGGTTGCTCTCTTAGGCAATTGAATATTGAGATGATGCTGTGGCCTCATTGGTCTCATTTTAGTTAACGCTTAGAATAATTATTTTGGCAATTACAGTTGCTGAGTATATAAACATGAATGTCTATGAAGATAATATTTCATAATATTACAGAGAATAGTCCTGGAAATCTAGTCAGTTGTTTTTTTGTCACAGAATTGTAGAATCATAGAATGTCCTAAGTTGAAAGGGACCCACAAGGATCAAGTCCAACTCATAGTCCTGCGCAGTACAGCCCCAAGAGTCACACCATGTGCCTGAGTGTGTTGTTCAAACACTTCTTTGGCTCTGTCAGGGTTGGTGCTGTGAGCACATCCCTGGGAAGCCTCTTCCAGTGCCCAACCACCCTCTCGGTAAAGAACATTTTCCTGATAGCCAACCTAAACCTCCCCTGAGAGACCTTCATGCCATTCCCTTGAGTTCTGTGACTGGTCATGAAAGAAGTTTCTTTAGCACCAAAAACTTGTAATTAAGTTTTGAATAGTTTTCTAAACTATACTCAAATTTCCCTCAAAAACTACTGAGTTTAATATAAAATCTCAAAATGGTCTTGCTTGTGGTATAGTTACCTGGGTATCAGCAATATTAATATTTACTGGCATCTTCTAATTTTAAAAACTGATGAGTCTAGTACACGTTATGTAATTTGGAGTTTAGAGTGACATTTCCTTTTCACCTACCAATTTAAGATCAGCAAAAAATAAAAGTGTTATTTTGAGCTCCCAATCAACCTCAATCTGTTTCGGGTTTGGGTTTCTTTTTGTCTTCAGTATTTAAATATATATCATGCAGCAATGTTCCCTCATCTGTTTCACTTGACAGACATTTGGGTAACTAAAAGATCCCCACACGAACCAGCTCCTGTCATTAATCAGAGGCTGTGTTCTTGATTCTAATTTTATGGTAAATCATCAAATATCCTGAGTTAGAAGGGACCCACGAGGGTCAACTCCTGCAGTAGTGCAGGACATCCCAAGAATCCCGCCATGTGCCCACCTGTGTGCCTGAGAGTGTGGTTTAAACACTCCTTGAACTCTGGCCTCATGTCCTCTCAGTGGTCACCAGAGTGAAGTGATCAGTACCTGCCCCTCTACTTTCCCTCATGAAGGTGTTGGAGAACCCAGTGAGGTCTCTCCTCAGTCTTCTTTTCTCCTGACTGGGCAAGCCAATTAACCTCAATAAAATACTTTATTGTAAATGTTTTGTTGCTGCTTCCAGGAGCTTCTAGAAAGTAATGTTTGTTCGGCTGCTCTTTTTTTTTTTCCATTTTGATTACTGGTTATGAGGAACAGACCTGTAGCCTGACTTTCAAAGCTCTATTTTTGAGCCTTTTTTAAAATGATACAGTGTGTGGAATTTTAATTAATTCATTGCTTTTGGGATACTGCATGAATTTTGGTGAATGATAATCTGGAAAGGATCAGCAAAAATGTGAAATACAGCCTTAGCAAAAGAAAAAGAAGTATAATTGTATTTCATTACCATGGGGCCCAAAGATTACCCAGTTTAGACAGTGTCTAGAAGTTCTTGTACCTTAATAATGTCAGATGTATCTGCTGTAATTAAGAATAATACAACATCAGGAGCTTTCCTAGACTTACTCTGGTAACCTCAGCTATTTTCTGTTTCCTTAGGTGTGACAGATCCATCGTTAATAAATCAAGGCAGACAGCTCTGGACATCGCTAAATTTTGGGGGTACAAACACATAGCTAATTTGTTGGCTAATGTGAAAGGTGATCAGAAGCCTAGTTTTTTGTCGAATGATGTGAAAGAATATGAAAATTATTTTGGCATGACACTTCTGGACAGAAGGAGTGATAAAAGAACAGATTCCAAGTGGCTAAGTAAAAAACAGTCCCATCCAGCTACGGTATACATCCTCTTCTCAAATCTAAGTCCCTTGGTTACTTTGGGTGGGGGAAGAGAGAGCTCACAGCAACCAGAAGTAAAGCTTTGCAGGCTGTACCGCAAGGATGTGGAACAGTGCATGAACCAAACTGAAGAATGTACCTTGATTTTTCTTGGAGTTGAAATTCAGTTTGACATGACTCGGATGGCTGCTTCCAATGAAAGTGTTCTGCAAGAAGATGAAGAAGATGGGTTGGTTGCTTGGTTTGCTCTAAGCATAGATTCTGCTTCTGCTGAAAAATTTAAACAGAAGCACGAGGATTGTTACTTCCTTCACCCGCCAATGCCATCACTACTGCAGCTACCTGAAAAAGAAGCTGGTAGGATGCATAAAATGCCTCAGTTTCAAAATGTGTAATCAGAAAGATACACTTTGATGTTCCCTGAGGTATAATTCAAAGAAAAGACAAACCACTGCAAAGAAATTGTGTGTTTTCAGTGGCTTTAGAAATATTTTGATTTTTAAAAGCCTTTTAGTGGTTTCGTGAAGAATTTTGTATGTAAGAACATGTGCATTTGCAAAGGAATAATTTCTGCAATGACAATATTAGACTGTAAAACCTATTGATCATCATGGGTTTTAAATAGTACTATTTAACTATTAAAACTATTTAACTATTCATGCAGGAACATTATTAACATGAAAAAAAAGGAAAAAATCTGTCATTACTGAGTTTGGAGAACCTAAGACCTTTATAACAGTGTGTTGGATACTTATCTGACGTGGATGTGTTGGAAAGTCAGGATCCCAAAGTGATTTAGTGTTAGTATGGACAACAAATGTTGGTAATGACTGCTGTTGTAGCAGTTTTGCTTTTACATAAAGATTAAGGGAAAGCTTGACTTGCACCTTAAGTTTAAATGAAGCAATGCATTATTATGTCAATACCTGTAGTAGCCCTAAAATGATCATCTGGAAAAGACTTGATACATATAATTTTGGCACTTTGCCTAGACAAAGTGACTTTTGTAAGAAACAGAGTATATTGATCTGGATGAATTTGTTTCTGATTATGTAAATTGCCCTGTAGCTATTTAATACCATGTTGTATTGCATTTGCTGTGCTGCAAAGAAAAAGGTATGCATAACTCATATTGCTCAACTTCTCTTGTAGCCATGATTATGATTCAAACCACACTCTTACTTTGATTTTTTTATGTTAAACTTCACTACTTTTTCTATGCTGTTAAAAGCTTAACATTAATTAGTATTTAATTTTGTGCATTTTCAATGTATTGTTTTAAAGGAGTAGTAGCCCAGGCGAGATCTGTTCTAGCATGGCACAACCGCTACCGATTCTGCCCAACATGTGGGAGTGCAACCAAGATTGAAGAAGGAGGCTACAAGAAAACTTGCTTAAAAGAAGATTGTCCGAGTCTCCAAGGAGTTCACAACACATCATATCCAAGAGTTGGTGAGAATACTCATTCAAAACTGGCTTGTTTGTATTCTTATTATATGCATGTAAATCACTTTACTTTCTAGTTATTTCATCTGCTTACTTCTGTCCTAGGTCTTACATACTTTTTTTCCCACTCACTACCTGTGTCTCAGCTCTGTTTAGAGTTAAGTAGTTCAGCCTTTTCTTTCTTGCAGTAGTCTGTGGTGCAGAATTGCTGTGACAATGCAAACCTTATTGCAACAACTAATATCAACAGTATAAATGAGATACCAGCAGTACAAAGGGTCATACTTTACTTCTTACGTAAAACTAGATGACAATAAAAAGGGGAAAAGATCACAAGTTGACAGGGTTGATTAGACCAATAGGAGAAAATACTAAGTTAGAAAGAAAAAGATACAATGACCAGATGTGAGGAAATTTGTCAAGGTGCAACATCATATGAGAAACGGACAGCAAGGTTGAAAGTAGTCAGTATCTGCATTGTCACCAAAGTGTCTGGTTATTTGCTGTTCAGTCAAAAATACATTCTTCAGACCTCTGTGGTGAAGAGAAGGTGGTAATAAATTCGTTTGCTGCAGAAACTATTGTGCTGGATGCATAGCTAGGTTGGTACTGCTGAGACTCTTAGCAGATTGTGTGATTTGGGTAAAGGTAATTTCTGTCTGGCATTCCAAACCTTGGTTAGTAAACTTGCTTCTACTAAGCATGTATGTTGCACAACAAGATGAAGAGATACTTTGCATGTAGAGAAGCCCCAAAGTGAAAAGTAGTAACAGCTTACTCTGGGCATGCACACAGTTATGATTTCAGTATCATTTTTGTCTTTACATGCATTGGCATGGAATAGACTGGAAGATTTTACTGTCCCTCAGATGTCGAAATACATTCCTTTCATGTCCTTTTCAGATCCTGTTGTGATAATGCAAGTCATCCATCCAGATGGGAACCACTGTCTTTTAGGAAGGCAGAAGAGGTTTCCCCCAGGAATGTTTACTTGCCTTGCTGGATTTGTAGAACCTGGTGAGTAATTTCATTTTCCTTTACCAGTTTTCTCAGTAACAGTATTGTACTTTTACAATTACAGAGAAATATATTTCGTGTTATCTCAAGTTAATGTTTTTTGCTTCCTGATAGATGAGTTGTTGTAATAAATACGCTTGTTCTGTACTTTGCAGCTGCTGATTTATTAAAAAAAAAATACATAAAATATTTTTTAAATTAAAATATTTATATAGTTTCCATATCATGTAGTCTTAAATCACTACTTACATGAAAAAAAAAGTTAAAACATGTCACCTTGGCTGGTGATACTTAGCAAAGGATTTTAGCATAGGAAAAGTAGGTGTTAAAGTGTAACTTAATGTAAAATTAAGCATATGGTTATGTGTTTAGGGCCTGATTGATTATATGGAAGATGAGTAGAAATTACATAATTCTGAAGGAAAGGTAAAGAGATATTTCAATAGCTATGTCAAGCAATAATAGTTGAAATTAGTTATAAGTACCTGCAGAACAACTTGTAAAACATTCTTATATTGGGAATATGTCTTAATCACCAGTGAAATTATAGTGTATAAATATATTCAGTAAATGTGTGCCAGTTGACATATAGTGTCAGCATGAACGAGTTTATTCAAGTATCATTTGAAAGAAGTCAAGAAGTTTATGTCTGATGGGTGGACTGTGTCCTTTAATGAACCTTTAATCAGTTGTTACTGCACAGTGTATGTGTGCATCTGTAGACCTGTGACCATCAGCATTCCATACACATAACATCCATAGTTTCCTGTGGATATGGAAGCAAAGCTTTCCATTGGAGTTTCAATTCACAGTATTGTCTGCATATGTTAAGACAACGAAGGATGAGTCAGGCAAAGGAAAGAATACACTGCAGAAATGTGAGCAAGAATTCTAAATCTCTGCTTTCTTACTATTTTAACTTTAAATACCAGTTTTTCAAGTTGTAGTACATGCTGTTACAATCATACTGAAAATCCAGAAATTAACAGAGTGCTAGTTACAAATGAACAGATCAATGTTTCAAGAATAATTATAGGAATGATGTATTTTCTACCTAATTTTTGACATTTTAGGTATAGTAATAATGGTTTGTGTGTATGATAAATAATCAATTCAGGAAATAAATATTATTATGGAGAAATTACTACACTTTATTTTCAAAGTTCCATTTTGCTTTGGTAGCTGGTTTTCCCTTATTTAGACTTATGTGTGTTGTGCTGAGGTCTTTGCCCTGATCTGTGAACTAGATCTTTATGGATAATTGCCTTGGGCCGTTTCAAACCTTTTGAGTCAGTTCAAAGCACTGGATGTGATCATTGCTTGGAGTATTTTCATCAGCTGCTTGTTCTTTGCCCTTTTTGATTAGGCGAAACCATAGAAGATGCAGTTCGAAGAGAAGTAGAGGAGGAGGCTGGAGTCAAAGTTGGCCATGTTCAGTACGTCTCTTGTCAGCCATGGCCAATGCCCTCCTCCCTAATGATTGGCTGCTTAGCTGTTGCAGTGTCCACAGAAATTAAAGTTGACAAGAATGAAATAGAGGATGCCCGCTGGTTCACCAGAGAACAGGTGAAGTTCAATTTAATTTTCTTCTTCTATTGATTAGTCTGTGACTGTATTGGTTCTGGCATACAACAGACACTTGCTTTTTCAGCAAGTCGAATGAGCATGTATACTCTTCATTTTATCATACTATAGTTGCAATATATTATGGTTGTAGGTTAGACACAACCAGAGAAAAACAGATACGGTTATGTCTGAGTTACTTGCAAGCTCATTTTATGACATTTTTGCCAGTTTGCTCTTCACCTTTCCCTTTTGGAGATAGCCACGTTATTTTAACCCATTTCTTTAGCAAGCCTGTGCTTTTCATGCCAAAGTAGTATTTAATAGCATTATTCATCGCAGTTTCTCCAAACAAGCATGCTGCCAGATTTTCTGTGAGGGTGGAAGTTAAGGTAAGGACTCTGGGAATTCATTTGTTTGAATGTCTTTTTTCGTGCAGTGCTGTTTTAATACTCTGGTATTAAATGCAACTTACTGTGCATTAATAGGAAATCCTACACACAGTAGTTAAAATATAGTCAAATAAAAGAGAGGCAGAAAAGACTTTCACAGAAGGAAGTATTTCAGTTCATGAGTAGAAGGAAAGATTGTTTTCACAACTTAGTTTTCATAGGTTTTCCCACAGGCAGCTTAGGAGCTAAGCTCTTAGTAACTCTGGACCTCTGCCTAGCAGTTCCAAGTATTTTGACTGTAAGTTAGTTTGAAGGCAAAGTTAGTCACCTACAATCTCAATGTGTTTCTGTTAACACTGGGAGCATTATTTTAAATAGTATCAGTTCTGAATACAGCTAGTCATATGCAAGTTGGTGTAGAGCTGGAAATAAATATACTTTGGAAATGTACTGAAAGTGTATTGCCATGTTACTTGCAACTGCTTCAGAAAACCAAGAAAACAGATCTTCTTTGGCACTAGATGTAAAAATAAAAGAATTATTTTTGTCACAGTGTAGAGCACCCTCTGGTGGTCCTTGCCATAAATTGGCTTCACAAAAACCTTAAATAGTATACTAGCAGTCTCCACAGTTCTGTTAGGAAGAAGGTATCCTTTGGGGCACATTAAGCTCAAAAATGTCATAATTCACACAAGTGTGAGACTTTCTCTGCATCTACTTTGGAGAATTCTTAGTAGCTCTTTCATGGTAGCAATGGTAGATTGATGGATCATTATAGGAAGATAATTTCTGCATTAATACAATGTTGGATTCTATATAGTTTATAATACTATCTTCTAAAGATAAAAAAAATCTGGTTTTATTTCAGGTCGTGGAAGTTCTCATTAAAGGAAACCAGCGTTCTTTCTTCGTACCACCAAGTCGAGCTATTGCACACCAGTTGATAAAACATTGGATTGGAATGAATGCTAATCTCTAATTCAAGTAATTGATTTCTTTAAGTTACTTCTTCTATTGAATACTTAATTAGGAATAAATTAGAGCTGTTTGTCTAGCAAATGTGTAACTATGTGATTTTCTGAGCCTTTACTTTGGTTCCAGAGCTAAACTATGCAAATCTTTTGAGGTGTTTTCAGACCTGAATTAGATTTGGACAAAACCCAGTAATTATCCCAAGCAAGCAAGCAACAAATAAGTAGAATTAGTACCTTGTTGTGCACAGGCTGGGATTTTGTTCTAAAATGAAATTTTTGTGCCTTTTGCTCTTACACTTTTTATGTTTGATGTGATTTTCCCCCAGTGGAAGGAGTCACAGCATTACAAAGAGGGCTGTCTGACCCTGCCTGCTGTTTGAATTCTCTACTTGCGTCCTCCTGTTTGGCCTTAATTATTTCTTTCTCATTTTGCCTATCTCCGTTCTTTAAATTTGACTTGTCACAAAAATCTACGTTCATTTTAAAGTTAATAGCATATGTAAATAGTGAATATGTGGTGCTTCGTATCTTTTACAATAATAACCTAATTTACGTTAATGCTCTAAGCAGAGCATTTACTCATCCATTCTGATTTGGCCTCCACTTACCCAATTGTATGTCAGTCTGAATTTAAAGGTATAACACAACACTTTGTTTGTGAAAAAGGTGTTGGAGAACCATCCCTGAAAGCCTAAGTATTAATGTTTTTATAACATAATAATTTACTTATTGACACTAGGCAGCAAGTCATTTCATTCTCTGATAATTAGAAATGAAATTATAGAGTAATGGAGGAGGGAGAACAAGGCATATAATCTCAAAATATGCACAAAGTTCTCTATGGAAATAGAGATGCCAAGATTATTACTGCTATTAAGAATCCTACAGTTGAAATAAGTATACTAACTGCATCTCTAAGACTGGGAAAGCAGTATGTTAATTAAAGTATTTATTTATGTGTATTTAATGCTACAGTTCAGATTTGTGCCTTAATTTGTCAAATTATGTAAGATAATGTTGATATTTTAAAAATAAAAGTCTACTATTTTATTATTAATTTCATTATGTAATAGTTCATAGTCTGTTATTCTGCAGTCATTGCAGTGATACCAAAAGAAATACAAATAACCTGAGGAAAATGCAATTATACTGATAAATATAAACTTATTATTATATGGTGATCTGTTTATTTGGAGTAATTTAAATTGTTTTTAACAGTGAATGATGTCATGTTTTTTCCAAAATTCTCAGCAATCTGGAATCAGTAAAACCGTTCTACAAATCCTGATTGTTCTTTTTTTTTCCCATCCATGTCACACTATGCTCAGCAGTTTTTGTGGTTTTTTGGTAAGGCAGTGCCTAATAAACTTTAAAGCAAGAAGCTTTCCTGACATACTTGGAGTATGTGACATATTTTGTTGTTTCATTCTCTCCCTTGTTTCAGCCATACCTACAAATAAAGAACTTCAGGTTATCTCTTGAGTTGTCTGGAAAGGAGAAGGAAACAATACATTTTGCTTAAAAATTGCTTTTACAGAGAAGGAGAGTTGTGGAAAGCTGTCGTGGGCCACACATACCAGCAGGACTGCATGGGAACAGTGGCATAAATCTTTTTTTTTAAAATTGGGACAGAAGGAAGCCTAGTTGCAGGTTGCTCATGGAGTAAAGGAGAACATTGGAAAGTATGCTAACAGTGGAAGCTATGCAATTAAAGGAAGTTTCAGCTAGTACTGTGGTGATTACATTTAGAGAGATGAACAAGAGAGGAATGAGCAGATGGAAGAGGGAGGATAAAGCATAGAGCAAGTATAGGTAGCATAAAAATAGATAGTTTATCACTTTGAGGTAACTAAATGTGCATGTCAAAGACCCATTGGAATACTGATTTCTTTATGTAGACAATTATGGTGAGTTGCTATAGAGATGCACTTCTAACAGTGAAACTCCAAACACGGTATCCATAACCAATTCTGATGTTAATAATCTGCCTCATTTTTTATTTGAGGACCTATATAACAGTATGTATCTTGCAATTACCATGCTAGTAAGTAAATTGAAAATTTTCACTTTCCTGCATAAAGAAAAACCGAAAAAGAATCACATGACAAAGGGAACAACACCTGAATAATCTCTTCTTCCGAGAGTAATATTTTAATAATCTTTCAAGTCTAATAACTTAAGCGTGTCAACGATTTTTAGTCTTCACACATTTTCAAAATCTAAGCTGGGCTTCTGAAAAAGCTTTTGAAGCTTTCGTTTTTCCCTCACCAACAGATGAACCATTTGCAGGGAAGAAGACAAATCTCACTTGTTCAAGAAAACTACTTTGATAAATTTAATCTATTTAAGGGAAGATTTTTCCTGGCTTTTCATTGATTAATTTGCCCTGTTTGTAGGTCAGGGTTTGAATTTTAATTTGAAAATAGCTATACATTTTCTGAATGACAGTTACTGTTTGCAGTTTACATAGGAAATGTAAAATTGAAGAGCCAAATACTGTGGCTATCTGGCAACTACACCAGTTTAGGAAAGTGCCAAATTAAATTTAGAAGCAATTAAACAGAGTGTAGTGGTTCTGACTGGAGTATTGTATGGGCAACACCTCCAGAAGATCTCAGTAGTTCGACTTACCCAAAAGACAGCAGCAGCTTTGCAAGCAGGCTTCTTGCCGCAAAGTTAATGCGGTACATGAAGACAATAGTGTTACTTACAACACTAAAAGGAGTGGTTTTTTCTGCCCTGTGTAATAATGTATCTCTCTCTTTTCTCTCTTGCTTCTACAATGGTATCAGACCAAAAAGAGTACTTATGACATTAGATGTACAAGGCAAAAAAATCTGGAGATGCCTTATATCCCAGTTTGCCTGTGTGCTGAAGAGAATTACCTTTTATTCAGTATGTAATTTGAAGATATTGAACATTTTACCTATTTTCATAATTTTCAGATAATAGAAATAGTGGCTTAATAAACTAGAAAAGGATAATTAGATCTTTGAATACCAACCAACATTTATACTTCTAATGGAGCTGTAATCTTATGCAATGTAATGACATTTTATGTAAATATAATACTGGTTGTGATATTTTTACAAACTTTGCATTTTTCCCAATAAACATACTTCTTTTAACTCATTTTTTGTGCTGGGTATATGTAAACATGTGAAAAATAGAATCATTCCAGTATTGATTGTATAATATGAACATTATGTTTTGTGTAGGAGCATTGGCAAGTCGATAAATTATTACCTTGAAGTCTGCAACATGTGAGGGAAGAACGGGTGGATGTCAGCGGGCTGATTAAAGGTAGACTAGTCATGATGCTTCATGGAATTAAATATACTAATCAGATTCTGAGCTTAGCAGACAGAAATAGAAAAAGAAGTGGAGCGAGACTGTGAACATTGCTCCTGCTTTTATCTTTAATTTTAATTAGGTAATCTGATTGATTAGGACTTTTCAGACAAAGCTGACATTTTGTAGCCACTGGGTAAGTTTAGTTGTTACTTTTATTATCTGCTTTAGCTGTAAAGAGTTAAAATAACTGGTAGTCTTTTATTGCTTCAGTGATTTGAAGGATATGTATATACTGCATATCACTGCTGACTGGGTTTGACGGTACAGAAGGGGGTAAGTCTAAAGAAAAAAGAATTGGACTTGTTATCCTATTAAGCCTTAGCAAGACAACCAACCCATCCTTCAGGATCTTAGAAAAGCAAACTGTTCACAGACAGTCCGTAGCAGCAGACATCTGAGGAAAATCAATATTGGCTCGTAGCAATGGTAAGTATAAACTTTTTTTCTTAAAATTAGGCTCTTTTAGGTAGTATTCTCTAGGTACTAACTGTTACAATTTGTCATAGCTGTTATTAAATTTGGGAATTCTACAGATTTTTTTTCACAGTGAGAAAATATGACTGTTTTCCTAAATGATAGATTTTTAGGACGAATATTTGATTCCTAAGACTGCATTGGTTATCTTATTTTAGCATATAAGTACTTTAAATTTCATGGTGTATAATTTTGGAAATTAAAGCCTCCCTGAATGAACTTGCACTTGCTAGAAGTACTGTCTTTCTGCAACCAATATTTCACATTGGAATATAAGGAGTGCTGTGATAAGACTACAGCATTAGCAGTCAAGAAGGAATATTAAATGTTGAGTAGAGAAGCTTACATATTCATTTTTCAGCAATTAAATAATCCTGGATAGTAGTATTTTTTCTCCTACCATTTCATCATCCTGCAAACTAAGCTGCCTTTGGTAAAGTAGGTCCTTCTTTCTCAGGAGAGAAGCATTCTAACTTTCAGCTAAGAAATACAGGTATTTTCTCAAGACCTCTGCCAAAGCTAAAAAAGAGTTTATGAAATAAGCATCTCAAATTCTTTTGTCATTCTAAATCTAAATTACTCTTTATTTATTTTGTGTAAATTGCTCATCTGGAGAAAGTGACCCTGGAAATAATGCATGGTCAGAAAATAGGGTGTCTTGTTTCCCCATTTTGGACACCAGAAATCAAATGCTAGAAGTTAGGATAGGGTGGTGGATTTTACCCTTATTGCCCTTACAATAGAGAGAAAAGGAATACTTTTCATACATAATTGTAATTTATATTTTATAGTCCCAGACATTTTGAAAATAAAAACTACCTCATTTTCAAAGAAAATTGTTTTACTGTACAGGTACTGTGCAGGGTTTTTTTGGTGAGCTGATTTTCATGTGTAATCAAATACTTCGAATTTGCCTGGTTTCTGTTAAGATGGGTGAGCAATTCTGAAGCTCAAAAAGAAACCTGGAGTAATTCAGAGGCTGAGAAAGAATTACAGTATTACATTGACAGTAACATCTTGGAAATGGTTGTGTGTTACAGTGAGATTTCTACTAATTTCATAATCAATTGCTGCATCACATCTGAAGGTTATTTCCCTTACCTGCTGTCATTTTTGGTACTGACAAACCGCACATTCCATAGATAGCACTCTAAATATCAGAATGACAAACTCACTGATATGAATAGGCTAATCCAGCTAATACCCAGTTCAGGAAGTTTTCCTTTGGTCTCTAAAATAGGAATAGTAGAGGTCCAACAATGTAAACAGAAATGGCAGTTTATGTGATTTTTAAAATACGTTTTCAGACCTTTTGATGAAGAAAAGTTAATTTTATGCAGTAGAAAAGAGATGTAAGGCACAATGCATCAATAGAGAACAAATTCTGCTCTCTATTTACAAATATGTTTTTACTTACATGATAATAAATACATGAACATACTTGCAATAAAGTTGAAATATTCATTATTTGCGTTAAAATCATGAGGGAATGTTTTATGGAGTATTTACAGCACAGAAGCTACCTACTAGTTCGTTGCAGTGTAAGGCAGTGCACATTTTTAAATGAAGGTAGAAATGAAAAATGTTGGCATAGAAGTTAAATACCTCCAACATCTGAAATAAATGCTTATCTTTATTAGTACATTAATTTGTCTTTTGTATCAAAAGCTCAAAATAATTAACCAAAAAGCAAGATTACTTAATAAGTAGGCAGAAGCTTTACAGGAAATGAGTTTTACATACGATTTTGCTGAATTTAAGAGCTGAAACGTGTGACTTCACTTCTCCCTAAAAGGCAGAAATGTCTGTGTATATACAGCCCATGATTGCTGATCTGTATTTCACTACAACTTTGCTGGCACTTGCATTCTTAGTACTGAGTTAAAATAATGTTGAAAACATTTGACTGACTGCTCTTGTAGTAGCATTTTCTAAATCTAAAGTGAAGAGTTTCCTGCCTGCAGGGAGACAGCTTTAACATGATGGAGAGAATAGTATACGTATTATTTCTTTTCAAAAGATGTGTCAAAATCTATTCAACACTTCGTGTTGTGTCCGTTTCTGCTTGTAGAAAAGTCAGAAATAAGACAGACTCTTAATTACATGGGGTTTGGGTTTCCTAAATATGTTGATTTATGGCATATGTGATATTCTTAGTTATTTAGACAGTAACCTTCCTTCTGAATCAGAACTGAGGAAATACTGACTGGTGTTCACAATCTGAAAAATGATCTGAAAAAAGAAGATCCTGATTTGGTGTGCTCATTAGAAGTACCACAGCACATTTCATGAAATAAAATCGTTGATCAGTGGGTCCCAGTACAATATCTATTGCAAATTGATTTCACTGGCCCCATGTTTTTCCTGTGTTTCATTTGGATGGTCTATTCTCAGAACCAAGTGGACACTGCCATATATCTACTGAGTTCCATTTGATTGTAACCTGGTTCTTTGCAGACATACAGTTCACATTTTTATTAATTTTGCAAAGTGCTATATGGTACTGTTACAGTCCCTGTAAATGGCTGCCCGCTTCCTTTTTAAATACCAGTCTTTTCAAGAAAATACAAAGATGAAACTATAAGCAAGTGAAGGTAAGATCCATTCCAACTGAGGCAGAGAGTGAGAAACACTACTAAGACAGGCATTTTTGATGACACATTTTGTATGTGTTTGACATTAAAAAATGTTCTTTGATATAAAATATGTTCTGCAGAAATATGTTCTTCAGAAATGTGTGTTAGAAATTACTCAAATAAAATACTAGTTGAAGCTGCATAAAGAGGAAAAGGCAAGACTAGAAGGTACGTCAATAAGATGTACTACAATGAGATAAATAAAAGGTCAATCAATGATGAGCCCTTTTTGCCTACTCTGTGTGCAACTCAAGACTCTCCTACACAACTCATTCTAATGAAATTGTAAATTACCTGTGGGGCATTTACCCCAATGTATGAAAACTAAAGTAGAGAATATACAAACCACAGTCAGTAAGGAGAATAAAAAGAAGAAATAAAGTACTAAAGTTTAGCATTTGCCTAGAGATATTTGAGAATCTCAAAGGGCTTTGGATAATTTTATTTAGAATTTCTATGGTTTTAACTGTCAGTTACTTCACTGTGAGGCACTGAAACAGGTCACCCAGAGAAGTTAGGGATGTCCCATCCCTGAGGTGTTCTAGGCCGAGCTGGATGGAGCTTTGAGCAGCCTGGTCTAGTGGAAGGTGTTCCTGTCCATGGCAGGGGTGTTGCAATGAGATGGTCTTTAAGCTCCCTTCCAGCCTAAGCCATTCTATGATTGTATAATTCAGAAGAAAATTCAGACTTTTGTAATTAGAGGAGCAGAGCTAAGCAGTGACAGACTGGGCCACACATAGCTGGTAACTGGAGAAGCAAAGTCAAAGCAATGATTAGTATGGAGTAGAAGAATATTGTGAACTATAAAGAGACATAATGGAAATAAATGAGAATGAAATACAGTGTCATTAAGTAACACTGTAATTGCCTGGCTCCGTGGGGTCCCGCGTGCCCCTGTGGGTGCCTGGTCAGGTTCAGTATTAAGTCAGTGACAGAGTCAGGAAGGGTATCCTATTGCATTCCGGCAGGAGGATTTATTGCATCCTCACTGTCGGAGGGTGTAGAGGCAAATACGAAGAGCATGGCTAACTCAGGCCAGGGGAAAGGTGGGACCAGAGAGCAGAGACCAATGGGAGAGCTCTGGGGGAGTGACCAGGCTAACAGACAACTGGGGAATTCAAACGCAGGACAGTCCATCCCAAAGAGGAGTGCACCTTGGGGGAGCCCCTCTGGTCACCCCAACACAATGTGTGTTCACCAGCCACCACAATTAAGGTCATCTAGGGCAACAGGGACAAGAAGCAGAATTCTGTATCCAAAGGGAGGAAACAGATGAGAAGAGTTTAATGTTGAAACACAGAAGGAAAGAGAAGTAAAATATTCTTATTTCAGAAAGGCTTGTTTTGGTATGCTGTGACATCATTGTTCTAAAGTCTGTGAGCACTATAGAATTCAGTAGGGAAATACTCAGTGAGGTGCCACTGAATATATTAATAGCAAAACCTTCTACAACATCGGATACTGAATTGTAAGAAAAAGACTTACAATCTAAAATGATAATTTATATTATCCTGAACGTACTTTAAATATCTTACGAATGTATTGTGTCATCACACCATTCTAATTCAGCATTAGCAAATATATTTATATATTTATATATTTATATATATTTTCTTTTCTTTTTTTCTTCATCTTTTCTGGGTCTCATCTTTATAGGTTCACCAAACATGGTTGTTTAGAAAACTAAAGAACACACATATTTTCACGTAAAATCTCCACAATATAAATACATAAACAAAAAGTAAAATAACTCCTGTGTTTTCAAATATACTTCCAATTAGTGTGTTAAGACAACTTTTCATGCATAACAAGATGAATTCAAAGGCATTCATTACAGATTATTTTTTTGCTTTTATTATCACAGAGCTTGTAATCATCTGCATTAACCTGAAGGAAACAGCATTACAGATGTTATCAACAATGAAAACAAACACATTCTAGACAGAGCTTTACCTATATTTATAGTGTGATATAAATACAAACATTTCTAGAGTGATCTTTTACTCAAAATGAGGATGTTTTTACTCTGAGCTAACCCAAGCACTAATCTTTGTAGTAAGAATAACCTATCATGTAAAGAACTATGTCAATGGACATTGGCTTCCATCCAAGCAAGCACTGAATGCCTCTATTCCCAGCTAAGCTAATTTGGCTAGTGTTCAGCTGGTGTCCAGCAGTGGAAAAAATAGTCCCTAAGGCAAGGTCTTACCCTGCAGTCCTGATGCACACAACTAATCCTTGCTCAAGTCAATAGGTCTACTTGTGAGTAGGATTTAAGGTGATGAGATTCCTAGTCCTGTGAGCACATCTGAGCCCCAGAACCAATGAAACAAGAATATAAAAAGACAGTGCGTGGGTAAAATAAACAAAAAGCAAAGAGCTGGTTCCTCTTCTGAGGTGGTTGACCTTAGAGATGAAAGGATGAATTAACATATGGAAATGTAGTATGGGCAGCAAAGCTATTTGCATCAAAAAATTCTTTACAAAGTTTTTGAAATTTAAGGTATCAACAATTTAACACACTGCAGGTACAGTAAAAATAATACGTAAATACTATAATTAATATCCAAGAGCTGATAGACGTAATCATAAAAAACATTAGAGCTGTTAAAATTATTCTAAGTGAACAGTGCAAATAATTATTATCATTTTGATCTACTTACTACCAATTACAGAAATTACTAAAAAAAATACAGCCTAATCATCCTGTTAACCTATATTGTAAATCTCATCTTCGACAATAAAGCATGATCTGTAATCCTACCTCTGTAAACAGCTGTGACGTGTGGCTATTTATACTGATGATTTCACCTGCCTGCTCAGACTTTTAAATTTTAGGAGGTATTAGATCATTTCCCAAAACCCTGTCATGCAGACAGCCAACGCTATCTACCTTCAGTGTTTCTGAGTATCCCATGACACCAAATACACATAAATTTGAGTAGTAGTAGAACTACTGATCATCTCAGATACAGAATTCCTTCTGCAAAGTCAAATTATATTCTACCACTACAAAACCTGTCAAAACAGATGTTTCAACAATGAGGAGAAACTAAAATGAGTATGGTTTTCTTTATAACTGATCCACAATGTTTTCTGTCTCCTCAATAATCAAGCATTTTTCTTGCAGGGATTCTTTCTGGTATTTTAGTTACTTTTTTATTCTTCAGTTTTATCTTCAATCATGCGAACCTTATCCCCAAAGCCATCATAATTCAAATCCACTGCTAACTGATTACAGATATGCCTATTATTCTTCCCTAAAAATAAGACCTTAAACACTTCATGTATTAAAGGTGTCTCTGGCTTAATGTTGCATTCAGCATTCAGTAAAATTCAGAATTTTTTAAAAGAGTAATCTGTGGTACATACAACTGTGGAAGTAACCATCAAATGTAAAGAGAAACTAAAGTAAAACAGCTGGTTTTGATCTGTAGGTAGTTTTTAACAGCATTTTAGCAGTGACAGTTAGAAATCATATTTCCTATATTGAGGTTAACCATTGCATTACTGACTATAGAAAAGGGGGAAAATACATGAAAATTGAATTCCTGGGGAGCAGCTAAAAGTAGTATAACAAATGCAAATATTTTGGAAATACAACCATGAAGGTCAAGAAGGTGAAGGGAAAGGATAAAGAGAAGGGGACGGAATTGAGTGTGTGGCATCTTCCTTAAGCTGAATTGAGGGAATTCCTAGAAGTAAAAACATTGTTTCAGTTGCACCTTAATGAAATATAACTGAAACCTCAACCATAACCGTCACATTAAGGTTCTGTTTTACACTATTGTTCTTAAAGTCATAAATGTATGCATCAATCTGCAGATCTTACATATGACACCTCAAATATGAGGTTGCTACTCACAGCATACTTGCATATGTAACTCTTTTAGAGAATATTGATTTTTATCTGGAACAGATGGGCACTCGCTCAATACCCTACACTACAAATAGGTACCAGTGCGAGTTCTTGCCTCTATGTCCTTTAAAGTCTTGTATTTGATTTTAAGCTCATTCTTCCTATTGAGAACAGAGCTCAGTTGTCGAGTTTGGCTGTCTGTCAGGCTTTGACTAAAGACTCCTGGAAAAAGGAGAGGTATTAGCTTCATACTGAAAACTGAGTGTGTAAACATTCCAAAGTGCCTGCTGTGAAATAAGTACAAGACTTTCACAGTCTACCTGTAGTGTCTTCCAAAAAGAACAGGAGAATGCCTGCATTTTGCAACCAGCTAATGAAGGTACACAGGCATATTCAGTCATTTGGGCCTCACACAAAATTTTTCAGAAGTAGCAAGGACTGTGTCTTGAAAAAAATTTCTTCCCAGTTGTTTAGCTAGCTATGTATCACTGCATACAATGACATGTGACTTCAAATGTCAATGTAATTGTTTTAAATGCTTTAGCCTAATACGTATAACAAGATTCATATATCCTCATTATACCAGGTAAGTTTGTAGCCTTAAAAATTCACTTGCGCTCCTTCCACAATGACGTATTGCATGTTCTGATAAACAAACAAGTAAAAGATTATTATGACTAATAACACTTGTAGTAATTTGATTTTTCCCAGCATAACTCCTACTGATTTTCAAGACCACACCTGTGATATATTAGGTGTTCACGTACTTCTCACTTCAAAGAATCCCTTCTCAGGAGAAGAAAATTATTATTACTAAGTATTTCATTACATATATAAATAGGATTGAATTTTAAATGAATGCTTAAAACAACGTATTAATCTCTAAAACTCAGAATTAGATAAAATCATAGACTGTAAAAGATCACCCACTGCTCAAATCTTCCACACACTTTAAATGAGTATTGGTTCAGGCCCTATATCTGAGACCATGAGATGTCGATTTTAAGCTATTATTTGAAAATCTTCAAATGTTGTTCCTAAATAACCACAAGAAGAAATAAATGCATTAGTACTTGCTCTAAAACTTTTTTATTTTGTATTATAACAAGTTACAAAATCTCAGAGTTAGAGGGCAAAATTATTCCAGAGGAGCTTTCTCATTATCCAATGTTTTCCCTCTCATACAGAAAAGTAGAACGCAGATGCCATTGGTTCTTAGAAATGAGTAGAAAGAGAAGAAAAAGCTGCAAGAGCAGAAAGAGCTCTGATTCCAGAGAATGTAAGTTTACAGAAATATTTAATACAAAGTAAAATCAACAGTAACATATGTGTCTATTCTTAACTAACTCATCAAGACAGAAATTCACCTTTGTGCCCAAAGCTGTTTGTCAGATTGGAAATATTTACACTTAAGTGTGGGTACATACAGGTAATGGCTTGGTGAGGCTAGGTTGGTTTTTTCTTAGTTAAGCTGCTATCCTGGCTATTTCTGGCAAAGGCTTTCCAAAGGTATTGTTGTTCACTTGCCTCAAAATGTCGTCATTCTTGGTGTAAATCTCAGTGTTGTCTTAGTTTAATAGCTTGTTCTAATCCTGTTTAGGTAGATGTTGCTATTAAACTGCTACCCTCTAATGCACATGACCTGTTCTAAAAAAAGTCCAAGCAAGACAGAATTTTATGTCATTGTGTGAATGCCATGAAATCTTGCCTAGTACAGCCAGGAAACATTATTTTATTCTACTTAGAACAGGTTGCTGTGACTCACATCTCCTGGCAATATGCCACTGACCTGCTCTGTGACTGTGATAATCTTAATCAATCCCTTTGTTTGCTCATCTGTAAAAGGATTACAAAAGCAAACTTCCATAGAATTTACCCCAAAATGCAGGCAGGCAGTGGGATGTTGACTGACCCAGTGTGCTCACAGGACAAAGTAAATACTGGGAGGAGTAACAAAATTTAAAATGTAGCTCTTATTATAAGCAAATAGAATATCTTATCCCATTATAAGCAAATAGACTACCTTCTCCCCTAACAAAAGCAAAATGTTACTTTAAAAAAGTGCAAATATATTGATTTTCTCAAATCTGAGTGAATTAATGTGGCCCAAGCTGTTTATCTGCTTTCACTTATCAGGTAATTATAACAAAACAAGTTAATATCGAAATTTTAAAAAATAATGTGGAAAATACACTAGATCTTGACGATAATATAGGCATTTTTTATGAGAAGTGTCTCAAAGCTAATAAAACATTTATAATACTGCTTACCAAATCATGGGAAAATGTTTTTTCTTTTTTTTTTTACCTTAATTTAGATGAACAGTTGTCACCCATTTGTAAATGCCAGCAAAGTGTAGGAAGCCTTGAAAATAAAGCACATGAAGCTCTGTCTCACTTCACAGAGCCACTGGATGTAAAGGGTGCTGAAGAAGATAGAAAAGATCATGAAAACAAGAATCAGAGTAGCTCAGATGCTTCTGAAGATAGAGACCTTGATAATGTATCAGACAGTGAAAAAGAAGGGAAGAAGGAAAAGAACTGCCCTCCTAAAATGTTGTCACCTCAGCAAGATGAAATCCTAGCTACAGTAACTTTTGGTGAGTCAGAGGGCTCATCCAAAGGAAAAATTACACTATGGGGCAAGCCAGACTTTTCAGAGTCCATTAGCTTGTCCAGTGGAAAAATTTCTGCAGAAGTAAAATATGGCTCATTTAATGTAAGAGTAGAAATTCGGAATATTTCTTTGTTTGATTCTGGAACAAAAGTTGCAGATGAAAAAAGGAGAAGTTCAAAGAACAAAAAACGGTGTCGTGGAGGACAATGCCAGAAAGGTCAGTGTTCAAAATGTTCAAAGTACCAGTGCCCTTCAACTGGTCACTCAGCAGAACACAAGGGGAAATATAAGGGATCCTCTAAACGAAAAATTCAAACTGCCATCAATGAAAGTGCCTCCCTGGAAATGAATATTGAAACAAAAGGCATTCAAGTGGAATATACCAGGAGAAAGAAGAATCTAAAGGTTAACATCAAAGCTGGTGAGCAGGCACAGAGCAAACCATGCAACAGGGAACACGAAGATACATACTGGAGTGAAACAGATTATTCTGTAACGGAGGCACTGTGTAACACAGATTGTGAGTCATCATTCAGCTTTCATGAAAAACCAGATTATACATTCCCAGATGGATATACACTTCTCCCTCCACCTAAAGAATTTGCTGACTGTGACAAAATGCCCCTGGATACAATTGCAGAAGGTGTGTCTTCGTACCCTGTTAGTAGCAGAAAGAAATCTGACAGTCTCGCTACAGCCCTGAGTATTTGGGGGGAAGAAAATTATTTCTGTAAACTTAACACAGAGGACTATGAAGACCACACCAATGAAAAGGAAGATTTTTCAAAGGATAAAATGCCTTTCTCAAAAATAAATAATACTAACTGTCTTGTAGCTATTAATACCTTGCATAACCCAAACAATGGGAAGGAACGTGTTAGTAAAAGCAGTGTAATGGGTCCAGAAAGAAATAACTGTGACGTACACAGAGACACAGGGCCAAAAACAGCAAGAAGAAAGTCTTTCCCAGATACTACCCTGGATGTACCATCACCAGTTCACCCTAGAAGGGATTCTGGCTTTTATTCACTGCCATCCTTAAAAGTATTGCTTAAGGAGACCAAAGCAGATGTCCATAACAGGAACTCACATATTCCTACCGAATATAAGGAACTTTGTAAGTGTCCTGACTTGACCTCCTCTCTGACGGAGCTTTGCAAGTATCCCGACTTGACCTCCTCACTGAGAAATTTGAGAAGTCTTAAGTCTTCATATCAGTATGCTTTCACCACATTTGATCATAGTATTACCATTTATCCATCTGAAGATGTCTGTCTAGATGGCACTTGTTTACTGAATGACTATGCAGACTGTGTGGAGCAAGGTGAAGAAACAGAAGAAACATTAATGGAGAGTCTTCATTCCAGTGGTACTGTACATGACAAAACAGAAAACAGCCACAAAGAACCTCTGGGAAACCTAGCCATGTGGGAAGAAGACTCTGAGTCTACTGAAGCTTTAGATAAAGAGAAATCTGAGTACAACCCTATAGAAAAGCATGTTGAATGGCAGAGAAAAGCTCACCTGGTACAAGTCTCTCCACTTTCTACAAGCCCTTCAGGCGAATTCATTAATGACAAAGAAAGTACTAATTATGCATCTACAGAAAGCATCCCAAAACAATGTTCAGTTTTGCAGTTAAATGTTCACCCACCTTATGCAGAGTCTGAGGTAACAAATAAAAGGAGAGGGTCAGTAGTGACTGAGTCTCCAGTGATAACTGGAGAAGTAGAAGGAAGACTTGTCCAAGGTGACCCTACATTGATGCCTGAATGTTTAGGCTCTGCAGTAAGGAAAGAACCTAACCTTACCTGCAGTATACAAGAAAAGTCCTTGTTGTCATCCTTGCTGTTAGATCCCAAAGAGCATCACATGATTGAAGAATCGGAAAGCCTTTCTGAGGCACAGGACTTATCTGGGGATGTCCTTGTTGAATCTGATTGCCATAATAATTCGGCCCAGGCTTCCATATTATCTACCTCTGCAGTATGCACAGAAAAGAAAGAGAATTTCACAGAACATTCAAACATTAAGCAAAGATTGGAGAACTTTTGCAGTAAACAGTCAACTGATGACAGTTTAAGGAAAGAGCCTGGAGCAAATGAACTACCTCTGTTAGTCAAGTCCAACTTTGAAGAAATTGAGTCAAATTTTGAAATGAGAGAAGATTATTATGAGAATGCAGATATCTCCTCATCATCAGTAAAACAGATTAGTCAGAAAGGTAGGTGCTACAAGACTTTTAAAGTTAATATCACTTACACACCTTTTGTGTAGGAGCTTTTGTGATATCTGTTTTCTTAGAAAATAAATGTATGTAAAAATTTTACAAGGATATTGTTATGGTATGATTTGTTTGGCCATGGGACTATAATGTGCAGTTATTCTGCTGAGGATTCTAGTAACCATCTTAAAGAGCCAAGAAACCTAAATTTAAAAAAAAAAAAAAAAAAAATGCAGCTGTGATCAAGAAGCCGTTTTTCTACACTAAATTGCCCACCCATCCTAAACATCTAGTGAGAGAAGCAAATAACATTGCAGGAAATAATAGTAAAAGTAGTTGCCATGTGATATGAACTCAGAGCACAAGTCAATGTTTAAAACAACATCTGGCTTTCACATCCATGTGATCTATATGAATATTGTAGTCTAAGTACATCTCAGTCTTAATTCTGGCTGAGCATTTTCATGGAATGACCGTAAGGGATCCTTTAACCTGATTTTCTCTTCTCTTCTCTTTTATATATTTGAGAAAACTGCATATGAAAAAGGCTTACTTTTAATAGCTAATGTTTTACAAAATTTCTTGTGTTCCTTTCTATAATCCATCTACCCATATCCACAACTGGTCATTTAAAATGAGTGTTTTGAACTATAAAAATGTTAAGCCATCCTGGGACATTGCACACTACAATGTGAGCCTTTTGCATTATGCATATGTACACACACACGTGTGTGTGTTG
This sequence comes from Monarcha castaneiventris obscurior, assembly GCA_026261815.1. NCBI lineage: Eukaryota > Metazoa > Chordata > Aves > Passeriformes > Monarchidae > Monarcha > Monarcha castaneiventris. Next base: position 3,564,188 of record JAMPIT010000635.1, read on the forward strand.
TTGAAATGCCACTCCAAACACTTTAATTTTGTTTTTTAAAATATTAATCAGGTTATATGCAAATATATCTCAGATTTATCTCTCCAGAAGACAATGTTTCCATCAGATTTGGAGGTTGAGAGGTTTATACTGTTGAAAAATACACTTTTTAAAACATATATATAATTTTTTTTCCATAAGAAAATGTCTTCTATAATCCTAGTTAAAAGCATCTGAAGTTTTTTTTAAATCTTTTAATTCACCATACCTGCAAAAAAGACTGGTATGACCTCCGTGGCTGTCTTGTTTGGCATTGGTAATAGAAATTTTAAAAATACCTAAAGTCTATATACACTATATAGATATATTACATAGATGCATATTGCTATATAGATCAATATCCCAATGCCATTATCTCAGTATCAATATATAAAATAAATAGAGACTTGATGAAATGGAAATTTCAATAGAACAAGGTATAGAATTAAGTTACTAAAGGAAAACTGCATGCCAAAATCCTTGACTTTTCAGACATTAGACCTAAGTGGTTAAGGACACAGCACAGAAGTGAGGTGTAGCTATTTCTTTCATTTTTATTTTATTTTCTCTTCTTTTGTTCTCTCTTCCCTTTTGCCCTTTGCTAAGAGTTATCTGCTTGTGTTCTTTCTCATACCTATCATCTCACTTTGGCCCTCTTTTGGTCCAGGGTCATATTTTGATTTTCCTTCACTCCTAGCAATGCTGTGGAGGTCCTACCTTAAATGAATAAATGTGTGCATCCAGGAAGTAGTAAAAGAATTTAAAGTTTTACAACTCATTAATATTATTAATTAATTAAAATACACTTTTAGTTTGAGAATACCAACCTACTTTGCCAAGACATTAGGCAATGTGGGACTTCCTGAGCTTAGTAATCCAGGGATACTGGAAAGCAAATGTGGCATTTTTCAGCAGAGAGTGAGAACATCTAGAACAGAGGAGAAGAAGCGATGTCACTGTGGTAAACAGGATGGGGGAAAGGTGATCTAGAAGTCTCTTGGTGTTCATGATTATCAAAGAGGAGAAGACCCATGCATAGAGCAGTACAAGGGCACTGCAAGAGAAAGGTTTTGTAACTCTTAGCAATGGTCTGGAATAGTGCCCTGGAATGCCCTGGCTCAGTTACATGTGTCAGTGATGAAGATCTGGCTGAAGCCAGAAAGAGGCTGTACAGCCATGAGTGCACACAGTCCTAGAGCGAGCCTGTGGATGTTGGACTTTCTCCCTATATGCCCTTGCCAGTGGCTATAGTCACATTTTCAGAACAGAATATAACACAAAATCTGTTTTCCAATTGCTGTTTTACATGAAATAATAATACAACAAGTTTATTCTATCTTAACTAGAAAGAAATCTAAACCTGAAAAATCTTCATGCATGTCTTGCAAGATTATTAGTGTTCAAGTAAGAGTTTTTTATATCTACCTATACTGACCACTTCAAACACGTATGAACATGTTAAATAAGATCCGTGAGCAATTTACAAGTTTCTGCATTAAAATAGTGATGTACAAATGGCTATGTAGGTATTTAACTAAAGATACTCTTACTTCCCTCTGCGTAAAGGCCTCAGTTAGTCTAAAATATGTACTTTCTGAATATTTTCATTATTACTTGGTATTTTCATTTATGTGTTGGTTAGATTATTCTTGTATTTAGAATGTGGAAATATTAAACAGTAAAATTGCTTATGTAAGTTGTGTCACAAACTTGTTGTGAGTCATATTACTCACAAACAACATCTGGTTATAACTTAGACTTGAAATCAGAAATGAATAAAACCAGAAAGTTACCTTTGAAGAAAGACACCAGAGCGAGTGACAGCTCCCAGGAAGAAGCAATAGACCAGTGGGCTAGAAGACGGAAACAGTTCAAAGACAGCAAAAAATGCAGTTCAACTGGAGGAAGCTCCATAAACAGCACAATCACTGAGGGTTCAAGTGAGTACATTAGTCTTTCACTTGTGATCTTTCCCCTTGGTGTGATTGACATTACGACAGGGTTTTTCAGCTAAGGAAATTGATCTCCAGTTCACTATCTGAGTGTCTGTGTTAGTCATTATCATGACTAATATGAGACATCCTCTCTCCTTGGTAAAGCAATCTGCCTAAAAAAAAAAGTTTATTCTACCTTGCATGTTCATGGTAGAATATGTTCAAATAATATGTTCAAATAATATTAAGACAAACTTTAGGCACAAACACGTAATCACGTGGAAGCAGGTTTGAGGTTATAACAAAAATCATAATCCTGGTATCTACTTATGTCAAAGCCATGCTGAGCTGGGAGCCTTTCTCTCCTCACAAAGGTGCTCCAACTTTAATCTAGGCTTGTTGCCTAGAATGTCATTCACTGTGACCCATAACTGTCTCTTTAAGAAACCTGTCACCTTGCCACATGCAAATTCATCAACTTAAACTGCATAGGAAGGAATTTCTAAGATGAACTGCTTAGTGAATTTACATTTCATGCAGGTGGAGCCACCAAGCAAGGATTGCACAGTCTAGGGGGAACATACATGGTACTTCTTACTTGACACTACCTTGTCTCCTGTTTTACTACTTAAGTAATATAAGAAATCCTTTGTAGAGATGAAGAAATGTGCACTTCCCTGTGGAAATATTTTGTGCTACAACTACTTTTGGTAGGAAGTTTAATTTGTAGGTATATAACATCCTCTTTGAAGAAGGGAAAATACAAACCTGTAGCAGACTCCGAACTCTAAGACTTCAGTGCAGGTCCAATAGATGATAAACTATAAATATGTTCCATGCCTGTACCAAAGAGGTAAATCCTACATCAAGAGAGCCTCAATTCACTGCCTAAACATAGATTTCAGTTGCCAGCTGGGATACCAAGAGGGACCTGAGATATGTGAACCAGCAGGGAACCCAAACTTTCTTGAAGTAGTAATTGAACAGCAAGCAGGATACCCTATGGCATCTAATATGGTACTGGCCGCCTGTGTTCAGGTAACTAAATCCCTAAGGTTTTAATGCCTGTTAACAAAGGAGTAGGAATGACTGACATTTCACATGGAAATAAAAAAGCTGTTTATTGGTAGCAGTTTTCATTGTTTGCCCCTAAACAAATTCTAGGCCATGGTAATAAGATTAGAAAGTTATCTTGTCAAACCACCTGAGATCTAAAAAACCTACCAGAAGTTATACACACCAGGGTAAACTGTTCCTTGATTTCAACAGTAATGTCTCTTGAATATAAAGCTGGACCATAGATTTTACTAAGTCAGGCATGTGTTGGTTTCATAGAGAAAGCATATATATATTTTTAAGAAATCAAACAAGTCAAAAAATAACAAGTTGCAACAGCTAGAATTGCTTTCCTTGAGACAAAATTTTGGGTAGCACATGGCATAAACCCAAAGTGGTCTCCAGAACAGGTGGCTGCGCAGACAATTCTGTCACAGAGTCTCACATCTAGTAATTTTAGATAGTATGCCACAGGCCTGAGACTTCTGTCCCTTTTAGCTTGGTAGCTAGACTGTTCCCTTGTGTTCGCAGACTTGAGACAACTCTGATTGACATATGGAAGCAGCAGCTCCTTACATTCTTACGTCCAGCACCTGGGAAGATTTTAAGTGCACTTGTTTGTGACACACCTGTTTGACATCTGTTCCAAAAACTCAAGGAGAAAATAAATGCTTTTGCATAATACCATACTGTCAGCATGGCAGCGTGTATAGTTTTGCCTATTTGTCACATTTTAACCTACTTTAACTCTACTACAATTATAAAAATTCAGCATTAAACTGGCAAAATATTGTACTGTACTGGATTGTTTGGTGCTAGTCTAGGTTTTCTCAATTGATGCAATCATGATAGCAAGGTAAAAGGAGCTTTAAACATATCAGCATAGTAATATTTATGTATTTGTCTACTTGCTAGTAGCTTCTTATATAATTAAGTATTTCATACTTTCTGCATAATAAGGGAGAAGCCAGTGGATGTGGAGTATTTGTCTAGATAGACATTATTGAGCACATTTTCTAAATGACAAAGGGCAGCCACTTAGACATATTCAGGAAGTGACTTCCCAGACAAATATAACCTTAAATAAAGGTCAATTTTGATCTTCTCTGTTTTTAAACTGGGAATCATTTTACATCAAACACAGGATAAACAACGCAAACAGATCCTTCCTCCAGCTGCATTAAATCTAGCTGCATTACCAGGCATTTCATACTGAAAGGTACATGATGGCTTTTTCCTCTCAAAAAATTTATATTTTCAGTCTATCTGTTAGCACAACATCTGATATATACTTATATATGACTTTCACCATCCAGTCTTAATTTTGAAGTTACAGCTCCTGGTCTACTTGGGATGTTGTCAGACTATTACACAGCCTTTTTCTTTACATTCAACTTGCTGTTCATAACCTGTCACAGCCAGCTACCTGACATCCTATTGCCTTAAGACTGTCAGCTTTAACAGAGATCTAGAGTTCTCCATCTCCATGTGAACTCATTGCAAGACATTGTGAATGTAAATTATTATAAAATACGAATCTGAAAATCCTCAGTATAACACATCATACAAATAATCAACAGCCTGTGAAGGAACTAGCCAGAAGTTCTATGGTAAAAGAAAAAAAACCACCAACAAACTTACTTCCTCACCTCCTTTTTAACAAAACTTCATGTCTGGAAGATTAAGATTAAGATTAAGATTAAGATTGATTAAGATTAAGATTGAGCAAACGGCAAGTACAGTCATCAATGCCCCGTCATGGAAGATACTTTCCATCTTCTTTCTTCTGATATGCACTGAACTCATACTAAATTTCTAGAAGATTTGTTTGATTTCATAAACAAATGGGTCACATAAGGTAGCTTAAGAGCTAGCTACAGCCAGATTTATCTTAAAGAGGTGCAGCTCCTGTTTTGACCACTTACATTAAGACTTCACTTCTTACTCAAGCTGAACGTGCATTAGCCTCCAGTTATCAGTTATTAACTGATCTTATATTTGGAAATCCTTGCAGCCTTCTCCTTTAACAGCAACAAAATTGAGGAACTCAGTATAAACATTACAAACAGTTCCTTAAGAAGGTTGTGGTGCTTCATCCATGCTGACTGGATGAGGTTTCTTATTCTTCATGCATTTTCCCTACTGACATTACTTTTACTTGTTTTATCGTCATGACAGTAAATTCAGAGGATGCTCGATCAGTAGATCTGGGACTCTATTCTGAAAATGAGGACAGAGGTTTTTATACAGAAAATTTTCATTCTGCTTCCTGGGTTTTCAGAGGAGATGATGTCTCTCCAGATAACAGTCCTAGATGTCTCAGCAAAAGACCTAGACCAGTGGCAAGTAAGTTGGCTACAGCAACAGGTAATAAATGTCATAAAAAATTTATTTATTTTGGGTACTCTAAGGATTTCAGGGGATCGATATTTTGGAGAAGGTGCTGGTCACTTATGCTTAAGACAGGAAAAGGAGTGACCCAAGAATCTAAAAGATTATTTAAAAAATACATGAATAGTTCTTATTTAGCTATTGTCTTGCAAAATATCATCATTATTTGATAAAATATTTACTGGTAAAAGGCCATAACTAAACCTCATGAGGTAAGGGTAGAGGCAATGTAATTCCATTACTTCTTCAAGCATGGCAAAATCACAGATATATATGGTCATAAAGTATTATAATGGACATAAAATTTGTTATACATCAAACTTTCAGACATAGCCAATCCAGGAAGAAAATAGTCATTTGCTATGGGTATGAAGGGTTGTTCTATTTGTAGTTTAAATCTGTGCAAACAGATAGAGTGAACAACTTTTTCTGGGGGATGGGGGGGTTTTCCTCCACTTCTCAGATGTTAAGTTACTCAAAAGTAACACAGTTCAAAGAACTAAGACAAACCAAAACACCCCTGTGGCTTTCCAGTAAGTTGTTGTTGGAGCTCATAAATCATTCAGAATATGAGAGAAAACAAATGTCCTCTATAAATCTTGTGATGTGAAAAATTTCCCTTAACACACATGAGAATACTCTGGAAAACCATTTTGGTTGCTTGTTCTTGCAGTGGAGAGCTGAGAACTTTAGCAAGATAGGTAGTCAGTGTTGAAGTATCTATTTAGGACAGATAACATCAACTGGCCTGCTAGTAAAGTAATCTTTAAAGCAATTTCTTTCTTCCAAATAATACACAATTTCAAAACAAAAAAAAAAAACCAGCTGTCATAAATTGCTATTAAATTGGCCTCCATTTAAAAAAAAAAACACACTAAGATAACTGAATGATCAAAATCAGACACTCCAAGAAATCCAATTGGCACCAAAGTCCTTCATACACATAAGATTTGCTAAAGAACCAGGCCATTTAAGTCACAATAATAATACTATTAGACTCTAAGAAAAAGATGGAAATTGATAATTAGACCCTGGTCTTCCTTTTTACTGAGGCTCATCCTGTTAAGTGTTAAATTCTGCTGAGTTGGAAGAGATTTCAGCCCCCCTTGGCAGAAGATGCCACTGTGGTTGGGGAGGTTAGACTACAGAACTGGAAGGCAGTAGGAGTATGGAGTGGAAGGATAAACAAAAGGTGAAGGAACAGCTATCCAAAAGAGAGATACCTTCTGAAATATAAAAAAGAATGAAACTACAAGAAACAGAATTAAACCCATTTGATAAATTAGAGTGTATTTTCTGTTTGCAGCATAGAGGTCTGACACAGAGAGAATGAGTGTTTTTCTCTCCCAGAACACCATCAGTAGAGTGGAATATCTGAATACTTGAGCTCTTCATTACAAAGTTCAGGCACTTAATGCAAAATGCTGTCTGCCTGTGCCCTAACATGAATGATGCATGTCTGTTGCAGTGTGAGTGGTATCACTGTCTGAGGCAGCAGTAAACATCCAGGAGTGATATTTGAAAGCACCCCAACCATTAGTAGAATCAGTAACATTCAGTGCCTACGAAAGGTTTTAAAAACAGGCTGCTGCTTATTAAATTGAATGTGTAGAGAAAAAGGGTATCTTTCTTCCTATTTCCAGTTCGAGAAAGAACAGTGAAGATCGCTAAAGGAACTGGGAATTACCCTTGGGGTTTCCGGATCCAGTTCTCAAAGCCTATCCTTGTGACTGAAGTTGATACAAGTAAGTTGTCTTTGTATTGGTTAATTTCTCCTGTGGAAATATATAAAAAATAAATACATTTATATTTTTGTATCTATATTATATACACCGATATAATGATATTATATGTATCTACACAATATAATATGATCTAGATAATACAGAAAATCTGTTTTATATTAATTTATAATATATATGTACATAATAATTTCCATAATTAGTGGGTGCAAGGTGTTTAATAGCTCATGAGCTGCTCATGAACAACTGTCTTAGAGCCCCACTATCCCTAGGGGTAAATCAGACTCCACTGCTCTGTATTCTTGCATGTTACTTCATACCTTGTGCACATGCCTGCATTCAGCCTCCCTCCAGATGTAAAATCTAAAACTTTTGTGGGCTGACATCCATGAGTGACAATAGGCCTATAAAAATGAAAAGGAAGGTGCAGTGATCCTTCTAGTATTTCCGTAAATCTTATTGACTGGGGACACTTCTGCTTGGATCCATTGTCAGTCTTGACAGGTGGGCTGTTAACTTCTTCAAGGAATTATGATGATTGTAAGGAACCACAAAAAAAACTCCAAAACCCCAGTGAGTGAGCAAAAAAAGGGCAAAATGACGTTCAAAAAGAAATGTGAGATACTGACTCCAGAAAAGAATGAGCTTCTTACCATGCCTTAATAATGGCCTTGGCACTTTCAGTCAGGAATGAGATCTTGGGAGTCACCACTTAAAACTCTCTGAAATAATTGGCTTTGTGCATAATGTCAAGCTTAGAAGTCTGGCTAAAAGCTCACTCAGTAAGTAACAGCAGAGAGAATGAGACACAGGCAGTCAGTGTCATTTTACTGCTGCCTAAGACCTTGGCTCATCCAAATCTAGAGCATTGCTTGCTCTATTGCTCTGCATCTCAGGACAGGCACAGCAGAGTTAGAGAAGGAGCAGAAGGTACTGGAGACTGTGATAGATTCTTACTAAAAAAGCAGATACTGTGCAAAACATCACCTCATACAAAGAAGGCCAGTGCATGCCTTCTGGCGAGGCATCTGAGAATAGCTCTGTCACTATTACCAGCCTTACATATTAGGTAGTCCATCATCCTGACAACACTGGGAAAGCCTGTGAATTCAGAGGCCTGTGAGTTCGTAAGTTCTTCACCTAAGTACAAATAAAATCACAGGTCATGCATACAGCAGTAGCTCTAACACTTACCAATTTATCCCTACTAGTTAAAATTAAGTATAGCTGCTCACATTTTATATCACTCTTTTGTTTATTTGTATGTTGTTTTCAAATGCAGTTGGTTTAAAGCAGTGACAACATTTAAAAAAATACAGGTTTTTTCAGACAAACTTGTAGTAAAATTATGTTTTCTCAAAATATAAAGCATTTCATTACGAAGAAATTCTTCCCTGTCAGGGTGGTGAGGTACTGGCACAGGTTGCCCAGAGAGGCCGTGGATGCCCCATCCCTTCAAAAGTTCAAGGCAGGGTTAGATGGGACTTTGAGAAACCTGGTCTGGTGGAAGGGGATTGGAACTAGATGATCTTTATGGTCCCTTCCAGCTGAAACCATTCTAGGATTCTGTAATGAATATTTTAATAATATTTTACAGACTACTTATGGTCATAAGGTCTGGTATGGAATGCTCAAGGCCAGCACAACCCAAAATGTTCTAACATTTGCAAATTTCCAAATGATTTGTAATACACATGAGAGTGGACCAGCCTTTTATTTTGCCTTTTTATTGTTAAGCTTTTACTAATCTTATCCCTACAATTTCCAAGCATTATGAGAAATAATGCTGACAGTGAAAGGTCACACTTACTGCACCATGGGGTACAAAATCTTTAAAAGCATACATGAAATGTTAAGGACGTGGAATAATATTTTCCAAAACCATTCTTTCACAGTGCATTAGGAATGCTTATTTATAAATAAGAAGATAAATACTGTATCTGAGAAATTTGTAACTGGGATTTAAGTAACTGTGTATTGGTGCCCATGAATAGAACATATATATCATCTCACTAGCTGGCTTCCATTCCTGGCTGGCATGTGTCTGAGTGCTGTTCTATTAGGAATTAATGTGCTTTGCAATGGTTAACAAATAAACAAATGCATTAAAAATCTGATTCAGTTTTTTTCCTTCACTGGGACCTTATTTACTTACCATGTCTCCAAATTCTATTAACCAGCAAAGACAAATACCAGTACAGAAGGTACTCTTTTGGGGTTAAATTCAAAGCTTATCAAAATAATAGAATTTTTTTTTCTTCTATTGACTCTACTGAGCTTTGCATCAGATTTTTGTTTGCACTTCAGCCCAAAACTCTCAGATACTGAAATGTCTATTTGTATCTTAAAGCATTTAAATCCTGATGGCATTTTTAATGAAATTTCTCCACTCCCAGTGATTTTCTAGGGCTGCACCAGTATCCAAATCCTGAAGCTCCATTTACAGATGAGTAACAGGTTGCTCAGTAAAGCTTGTTCCACCTCCAAGTCAACCTCATGAAGGCTCTAAAACATAATCCTCAATTGGTTGAACAGATACTTGTTTTCCTAGAAACACACAATCATATAGACATGCTTGGTATCTCAGTTCTAAATAAATTTTTGTGGGGTTTTTTGTTATTGTTTGTGGTGGTGGTTTGGTTTTTTGTTTGTTTGTTTTTGTTTGTTTTTGTTTTTCTTATTTCTTATTTCTTATTTGTTTTTCTTTTTCTCTTTCTTTTTTTTGAAGATAGTGCAGCTGAAGAAGCAGGGCTTCAAGTTGGGGATATTCTGATAGCAGTCAATGGAACTGATGTCACCAGCATGCCACATTCAGAAGCTGCCAATCTGGCAAGGAAAGGTAATTCTGAGATCACAGTAAATTAAATTAATGGGTCAGATTTCCTGTTCAATGCCCCAAATATATCCAGACAAACTGGATTATGTATGCAACAGAAATCTTAATTAATAGTTTAATGCATTAGCATTTAATACAGAAGTTTTGCTGAGGTCACTTTTATCTAGACCTTATTTTCTAGATGCATGAGAAAAATATTCCCCAAAGAGCATGTGACAGTAATGGTTTTGGCTCTCCTGTTATAAAGAAAGTGACTCAGAAAGCCCTGAAAGTGACTGTAGAGACACATATGCCTTATTTATGCCTTATACTTCCTCAATGAGAGACTTCACATCTTCCTTCCATTTCTCTGTTGCCAAGACTTGAAGTCTAGTCATGAGATCAGAGAGCTTATTTCATGAGTCATCCTTTTGCACCACCACAGAAACAGAGTCAACGATATTAGTCATGTATATTCTTGCTAGAATTGTGATGACTAAAACGCAAAGATAACCACATTTGCATGCCAAAAATTAATTTCCTGCCATTCCCTTATTTATCCCAGATAAAGTTTTGACAAAGGCTTATGGGAAATTCAATAAATTAAAATACTTTTACAAGACAGTGACAAATTTAACTTGACACATACCATGTTCTTTAATTATACAGGTGTCATTCACACTGTTATATTTAAGCGAATGTTGAGTGTTTTACCAGATAAATGTCTGATTACTGGTATTTTTAACTCCTCAGGGAACATCCCATGGATTAAATCTTGGCACACTGACAGCATTCCCAGAGTAAGGTGTCCCCAAAAAAGAAATCCAGCAAATGATTTGCAGATGAAAATGTGTCATAGTCACATTTCTCAATGCGCCTTCAGGCATTACCACCTGCTCTTTAGTATTGATATAATCAGAATTTCAGGCCTTTAGGGTCAAAATCATAGATATACTGATACTGTCAGCAAATATTGTGATGTTGCATCTCATTGATGGTGAAGAGAACGTATTTTTTTAAATTTTGTAATCTATCATCTCTTCTGAGTGCTTGCCTTTTGCAAATGGTAAGTAGATTCTTTAGCCCAGCTTAGCCTCCAACAGCCACCCTCCCCCATGAGGGGCACAGAAAAGGTTAGAATATTCCAAGGCATGGAAAACAAAGAATTCTCAAGAGCATGTGTAAGATGACTGAGTCTGAAGGTGCCCCTAAGAGCATTCTCAGTAATTTTTGGTTAAACCTCAGTTTATGTACACCCACTTGAGCAAGGAAATTGAATTACTTCTCCTGACTGATAAAATACACAAGTACCAAAGATGCTGCTCACAAAGATAGGTCACAAAAAATTATTTTAGAGGTGTCTTCAGATAGCTGGCTCCATTACTAGTCCTCAGCACAAAATCAGTTTTATTCCTGATTTTGGGTTAATTAAAGGCCAAATATCACTTGATTTAATTAGCTTTCTTTCTGCTCTGCTCCTTTTTGCTTCTAGAAGCTACATTGGGAGGACATGGGCATGAGATAGAATACCCCCTTCCTGCTCCTTACTCTACATGGGTATTCAGAAATATTCACACAGTTACAGCTTTGACTTATGTTTTCACATGTAATATTTTAGGTCCTGATATCCTGACTATGATAGTGGGGTCAGACATCAGCCGTTATCCCAACACCCCCAGACCCACCTGCCGAGGATATCTGCACAAACGCACACAGTCAGCAATACTGAAGGGCTGGAGAAAGAGGTGGTTTGTGCTGAAACATAATGGCTACCTACACTATTACAAACACAAGAAGGTAAGGAGGGTGTCTGTTGAGCAATCAAGCTGTGTCCTGAATTATGAAGTGCGGCAGTTTTGTACTCAAATTTACAGATAATTTTCTTGACTTACGGTGTTTACAGTGTAATATCAGCGCTACAGGGTTTTGTATGAGATGTATGAAGGAGGCTTGTTGAGTGCTCTTCTACAGTTCTCTATCCACCTGACATTTCTGGCAGAACAGCTGGTAGTCTTGTTTCTCTGCATCTGTCATAGTACACACATGAGCCATCTAATCAGGAATATGCTGCAGAACCACTGGGTATGCCACAAAACAGTCTTGTCAGTGCTTTATTTCAGCACTAGCTATTCTGGTGTCAAAACAAAACCAAGTGAAAAACTTCACACTAAAAAACATTATTTTGGAGAGAAGATTTTATTTTATCATAACCAGATCCATTATCAAACTCCTGAAACGTAAAAATGGATATCTAGTTATACTTTTTAAACACTTTTCAGTTTTTGATCAATTAAATGTCACAGAATGTTAAATAAATTGGAGTGAGGATTAGAAGGTGCCCCATAATCATACATTCACTAAGATTTCATTATATTTCCACTTCTTTCTTTTACCTAGTTGGTTTCTTTTAATTCATTTGTTCCTCAACTAGCTTATTTATTGCACTGAGAAAATAAATACTTCAATCATTCAAATGATGTGCATTTGCTTTTTCTTAAAAAGAGTAAATAAATTTAAAGAACTGCATAAATATTTTATAGCAACAGCTAACTACTGCTTATTTTCTTGCATTATCCAAGACTAGTGCCATTCAAATAGTTTTTAAAATTAATTTCATACTATCTTTTGCTCTGTCTCTGTCTCTGGACTCCAAAGAATAGACTGAAATATTGAGGCGCTATTTTAGCAGATGAAAATACAGGGATTTTCTTCACTGCCTTATGTGCTTACAGAGTACTCTGAAGAGTCATTTAGTAAGAGAAAGAGAGAGAGAGATGCTTAAATACAAATACAGTTCTTCACTACTGAGAGATCCAATGCCCAAATGAAATAAGAGGGATCTCAAGTGCACTCACTGGCACTTGGTTCTTTTGGTATGATTTCTCTCAGGACGTAGAAAGAAGACTGCTCATCCCACTTCCTTTTCTAAGGGAATTACAAATTATGTTTGTAGTTTAACACAGCTTTTACATTATATGTCAGCAGCATGATTAAATTAGCAATGTTATATTCCAGGCCTTGCCTCATTCTGGAGGAAAAATTTCTCCACTTACTGTATCTAAGATGTTCTTTGAAATAGTTAATTGAAGGCAAGAATAATTCAGGGGGAACAAAAATTCAGGATAAGCTGTCTGTCACTATCCAGCAAACTAGCCAGGGTAATCAATTTACTCATCTTCATTCTATTGATAAGAGCATCAACTTACATTGGTGTATTTCCAGTGACTCCAGCAAGGCCATGCCTGCTTTCCAATTGTGCAAGAAGACAACTAGGCTTTTTATTTAAGCCTGAAATGTAGCATATAATGTTTTGTAGTGAAGAAAGGAAAGGGTACTTCATCTCTGCTTTAGTCCATATCAACAAACACAGAGAGCCAGATTTCCACATCATTGCAATCTACAACCAGAAATTATCCATCTTGAATTTTCCTCTTCCCACTACCTCAAAAAGAAGATTTATAGAGCTTTTCACATTTGACTCTCCCATGTAATTGCTGCTCTTTTGGAGTCATCTCTAGCCAATTACACAGTGGTGAAGTGATAGCTGTTGCAAGATATTCAGTTACTTCACATGCAAGGTTACTTTCTTTTCCCTCAAACAGATGCTGCCACTGTCCTTGACTCTACAATCCATATTAGTAGTTAAAACATATTTTTCATGTCAGTGGTTGTAGCTGTGTTTGCCACCTCGGAGCAGAGATATTTTTGTGTTAGGACCTTGTTTTTAGAAAATTACTGAGATCGGCAGAGATAAATGATTTATAATACTTTTGCCTACATGTGGCAACCATGGAGTTCCACTATATATTCTACAGGTCTGATTCCCTGTTGTCCAGAACACTGGATCTTCTCAAACATGCTATTTCCTTATTTTTCAACATGCCCAGTTTTTCTCTTAAAGGAAAGATACCTGGAAATTATGAGGAGACAAACATGAACATACACTTAAATCCTTCCCTAAGGCAAGTATAAGCACAGAAGTTTCTTGTGCTTGAGCTTAACACATTTTTTCAGGAAAGCTGAAAGCAACATGGTCAAGCACTGATCCTTTCTTTATGGATAGCAACATTTGGTCCTGTAAAAGTACCATTTGCTGCTCAGCACAGTAAAGGGGCTGTGAAGTGACCACAAAATGTCTGTGGTGAAGATTTCTGTGTAGGACAAATAAGTCTTAATCAGCTTTACATGAGACCAGTAAGACAGAAAAAGCAATCTACCTCACAGCAGCAGAGCATCACTTCAACAAGTTAAATCCCTGAGCTGTCATCAGCAAGTTGCTTTTAGAACATGACAGCTAACTTGAAAATGTTAAAATATGTTGCAGCCTTCAGGATAAAAAAAAATACTGGTCTTGTGATTTCATCAAAGAAAAGGAATATAAATTCTGGGGCCCAGGAACAAATGGGCCATTGAGGGGTTTAAAGACTGTGGAGCATGCATTCATTTATCATTGGCACATACCTTCTAGAGTGCTAGCAGCGTTCGAGGCTTAATAGGAAAACAAGGATTAAGACGGCATTATAGCCAAAAACTTGTTTCCCAAAATTCCTCATTATAAATATCCATCATGTAATGAGTTCAAGAAATTTAATACTGGCTTTTTCAAAACCACTAGCAGTGCCAGTGAAAGCCAGAACTTCCTAGGTTCAATTCATTATTGCTTTCTTGCTAAGTAAGACTTGAAAAATAAAAAAACATGTATAACATGCTCCTCTCTGGTTTTTATCTTGCAGTGTTTCTAGGAATTATTTCCAGCCCCTTTGACATTAAGTAGACCCTGGTAAAGAGGATAGCAAGACAGATAACTAATCAAGCACCTGAAAGGAAATTAAGAAATGAATATCATTGTAGTTATTACCTAGGAGAAATTCTAAAGTGGCCTGTCTCCAACAGAAATAGTTAACACAGTTAACAGGAATAGTTAAGTGTTATCAATTTATCTCCATTGCAGACTTCCTTTCCAGAAGTCAGAGATTGATGAATTCTCATCAAACCAGCTCTATCAGGTCCTCGTATTACATTTGTCATTTATTCCATTTCACTCTCCCAATTCCCTCAGCTAAGAATGACGTTGAAATATAGTAGTTAGGAATAAAGATCTAAAGAGTATGAGTTTGCTGCCAGCATTTTGTATGGACTTCAAGTATGAAAGTCAAAAGAAAAAGCTGTAATAGGAAGGAAGTAGGAGCAGTTAAATTGGAAGGAATAGTTAAATTGGAAACTATTGTCCTGGCAGTAGAAAAGAGCATGTTTTAGTAATTCAGCTGTAGTGAGAGATTGAACTGTGAATAAAGAGCAAATTGGCTTTCATGTGTAGTCCCAAGTTTCAGAGAAATGGCCTTCATGATAGTTCATGTTTGTAATGCTCTGAACGATGTTATAAGAAAACTGCAATACATACTCTTGAGAAGCACTCTTCTTGTGGCAGCAGTGAAGGACAGGAATGTGCTTTTTGTCAGTCTTCATTGTAAGCATATA
Source organism: Monarcha castaneiventris obscurior (assembly GCA_026261815.1). Lineage (NCBI taxonomy): Eukaryota > Metazoa > Chordata > Aves > Passeriformes > Monarchidae > Monarcha > Monarcha castaneiventris. The sequence goes on from JAMPIT010000635.1 coordinate 3,579,622, forward strand.
TAATAATGTCACTTTTAAAGAGAATTATGATTTTCATTTCTTAAACTCACAAGTTTAATTCCTCTAGGAAGCCCTTAGGCATAGTGTGAGTGACTAAGACAAAGTATCTCAAAGCTGAGGGGAGGGCAGCAAGAACAAAGATGTGCATTTCTTATCATCTGAAACAATTAGACCCCAACCTGGTAAACAGCTATTACATCACCTAAATCATCAGATGTTAGGTCATATCCCTGTTTCCATTAGAGTAGAAGAGAGAAGAAAAAAAAATGCTTTTAAATTATTCTTATTTCTGTGGTATATAGAGTCCAATTATTACACCAAGAAAGAAATCCCCTCCCTGCCATGAGCAGAGCCTTCACAGTACTTCATCTATGACAAATATTCAGTCCTTTGTTCTCTTGAAAAAGCTGGTGTCTTCATTGCTAAGCCTAATCACTTTACATAAAAGGCTTAGCTAGAAATGGATTTAGGTCTGAGCCATTGCTTATAAGGATATCACTTCTATTTGTTCTTCATTCTTGCTTGGAGCTGTATCATCCTAGTCTGGAAGCTGCCACATTATATAGAGTCTGTGTATGATCTGATTTCTTTATGTTTCCCGTGACTCCCATAGCTCCAGAATATATTTTTCAATTTACGTTTAAGAACCTGCTGAATCCACTGTCTCCAATACATCCTCTGTATTATTTCTATTGAGAAATGAGAAATAATGCTAGCTGATGATATGCATGTTAATTTTGGCCTAAAAGTTGGCACACCCTGACCCAGAGAAAGCCATACACAAATATATTATTTGATCTGATTCAAGTTGTTCAAGATTTTAACTCAATCAATAGTTCTTCCTGTGAGACTTGGTCCTGCAAACTTCATTACCTTTTGTGCAGCAAATCACTCAACCTCAAGAAAAGAACCAACTGGAATGTGAAGATTAATCATTCCACAAGACCGTTTGATTGTACTTTATCTGACAGCCAGTACTGTTTGGTGTAGGATAATCAGGTTCTTCAAATCAGAGAAGCTTTTAAATCTTTTCCCCATATTGTTTTGTTCTTCAGTATGTTTCTACTCTCTCTAGTTTAGATGTAAATTATTGAAAATAAAACAAAATTAAAAACTAAGTAAATTCATCTCTATTGGCAAAAAAAAAAGCCATACAAACAGTTCTGGAGTCTAGAGCTCCCTGTTCACTGGCATATGCAAGCCCTTTCCTCAAGGGCAAAGGAAATAGATGTAAGGAAAAAAAGACATAAAAAGCCTTAGTCTCTTCTCTGCACTGATGTGCTCAGCTCAAAGGAGTAAATGTAAACAGGCTTCAGCTGTAATTTCCTTAAATAACCAAAAAATGAGCCTACCATAAAATACAGTAATTAGAAAAAAAGACAGAGGGAGAAGACAATTTTAGTGATATACTAAGCAAGCAGCACCAGACCTCAAAGAGAAGTTGGTCAGAGAAAACCAGAAAGTAATAGATGGTGTAAATGCTGAGTGCCAGGGAGGGTTGTGGACACATCAGCTATGATGGAGAAAGCTAGGCAAATGAGAAATAAGCAAAAATAATAATTAAAAAAAAAATTCAGTTTCCTGCTTCATTTAAGAGATGTGTATTTTAAGAACACGGGGGCACATCCAGAAGATATTTTTGAAAGACAGTCAAAAATTCAGTCATGCCACTACTGACCTGAAATCTCTATTTACATTCATTCTAGACACCACAAAAATTGTTTATAAAATAAGTTTATAGGGATGTGCAGTAATAGTGGTCAGTCATTTCAGTATCTAAAGTGACATTGCCTTCAGGACTATGGACAGAATCCTACTGAGTAATACCTCCTTGGCACAGCACTGGCCATGCTTTGCTCTAGAAATGGGATTTGGACCTAGATACTTATTTTGGTTATGCTGTCTTTGCAATGTTAAAGAATTTAACATGAAATTTATTTAGACTTTTGTCATTATTAAGGACTATTTTGTTCCCACAGAAGAATTATGTATGACAAAGAGATAATTATTTGTGCCAGTGAGAATACAATCAAGTATTTAACTATTTAATTCCCACAGGTGCATTTTTTTTCATGGAAGGCTCTATATGTTTATTTTTAGGGTAAGAAAAAATTACATGGGGCAATTACAGTTCAGCTCCTGCTGACAAAATTTATTTAACTCTCAACAATCAGACAATTTTATTCTATGAGACTCCACCATCTGCGTATTTTGCAAACTGCACTAATGTTCTTCATAAGCCCCAGCGTTGGCACTCTTTTTTCATGTTATTCTTGCCAAATTTGGTGCAATTGTTAGAGCTCCAGTCACAGATCTTCAAAGGAAAGGAGCTAAGAATATTTTTTAAAACACAGCTAGAGTTCACTGTCCAGATGTGTGCACCTTTGTTTTGAATTAAGACATGTATTTAAGGGGAGCTGAGCTGGGAAAGTGTGGGGATAAACTGCTTCACCTACCCGTGTGCATTAAGGAACTTAATGGCTCTTTATTACTAACCACTTGGGAAAGATACTGGCAGTGCCCTTCAGTCTCAAAGAGCTTTGACACAACCAGGAACAAGCAAAAAGGTTTTGAATTGCTCTCCACTGAAGATTGTCTGAATTGTGTGGGAAGGTTAATGACCATAATTTTATTTACAGCAATTTTGCAAATGAACTGATATCCAGGCTTTTAAATTATGCTCACTCTTTTCAGTTTTAAGTCTTTTTTTTTGCCTGTATCTACACATATAAGGTGAGGGTTTCAGCATAAACCGAACTGCAAACATTGCATTGATTAGCAGAGAGACCCATGATCCTAGATTCTTCAGTGCGCTTTGAAAATCCTGGTATCACTCAGCTGCCCCCTCAATGTTTGGAATACCTACACATATCCACAAAGTTTTTTGCATGCAGATATGGCTTCTGATGAACCAAAAACAAATAAGAGGGCTGTGGCTTCTGATGAACCAAAAACAAGGAAGAGGGCAAAAACAGAGATGCAAGTTTAGAGAGTGTTTGTTTAGTTTGTCTTTTCTGAGTGCACTGCTGATCATTAAACTAACTGTATGATGGTTCAAAGGCTTAAGAGCTTTAGAACTTTGAATATTCCCTGAGTTTATTCACATCTCACAGGGATCAGTTTCATATTAGTTCTGAACTTTGGGCACTTTTTCTTTCTAATTGCAGGATGAAGGGAAATGCAGGCCCCTGGAAGTAACAAAGCTGGAAGGAGCAGAAATTGGTGTCGACACCAGTCTGGGTAAACCATTTGTTTTTAAATGTATACCTCAAGCTGGAAATAGGATTTTCTACTTCTGTGCAACTTCCAACCAAGAAATGAAGAGGTAAGTGATCTTTTATTCCGGTGTGGGGAGAAAGAGTTTGAATCTTTGGAGGATGTTCACAATACCTACCTTGATCCTTACGGAAAAAAATTTAAAATCTATCAGCAGCTAAAGGGAAGATAGTGTTCTAATTCTCAATTGCAGAAGCTTCAAAAATTATTTTTCAGTTTCATAGCTTTTTTTTTTTTAATAAAATCTTTAACATTCATGTTTTGCTACGCCCCTGAATTCTTGATTTCTCTTGAGAACAAAAACTTCGCCCCTGTTCTCATGCCTTCTCTCCCATTGGTTTATCAAATGGAAGTGTAAATTTTCCTGTGGATATAAACTTGCTTATCAGTCTATCTTCTGCCCAACAAGGACAGTGCTAGTAATAAATCCAATCCCATCTTCATCTCCTTTTCTGTCATTCCGTCACATTTTCATTTTTGCATTTTAAAATGCAGATGTGCCACAAAAGCATGTCGGTTCTGATAAGAGGCAATGCCTTTGGGTTTGACACAGAGTTAGACTTTAAAAGTACTGTTTTTCATTTCCCAAAGACAACAGCTGACAAAACAACGACACTAAAATCATCCGTAATAAGAGCAAACAAGTAATGGCTTTGAAAAAGTACTAAAATCTAATCTTATTTTCCTCTTTGTTTTATTGTGAATTGTCAAAAAAATAAAGCTGTGAATTAAGTTCACATTATGGTGTTTGTACACCCATTTTTTAATATCATCTTACTACTTAACATAACTCACCATTTTAATAGCAGAGCATTTTCCATTTCCAGATTTTATATCATCCATAGCACAACACAATATAACTTTGCCAATAAATAGCTTGCTTTATTCTGTAGTTTCCAGTTTCAGGGGTTTTTATATTTCCTGCAGATTTGTTATCTGCATTATGACAAAGACAAGAAGAGTGATCATGAACCTGACCTGTTGAATTATATTTTGAACTATATGTTTTTATACATAGATTCCCTTGTCTGGAATATTGCCTTCATTTATGTGCTACACAGCAAGTTTTGAGACATATTTTTGAGAGTCAGAATTGTTTATTTAGATTTAATCCACTACTTTTCTGACTTAAAGCCTTGAATATGTCCTGAAAATTGTGCATTCCTTTAGATGCTGCATATGTCAGCAAGAATTAGAAGAGGCAGTGAAGCATGTATGTTCTGCTCTACCAAACTAAGCTATTCTTACTTTTTTCATGTTATAGGTGGCTGGAGGCTATGGATAAAGCAGTTCATCCCATCCATCAGGTAATTCTGTATTTAGGTCAGAAGCACGTGTATAGCAGATTGTAAAGAAGGCTGAGAGAGTAGCTGTATTTGTACATGGTCAGGGGCAGACAGCAACATGGAAGCTGCACATTTTCATTCTATTGGGCCCAATCTAAGGGCCATATACAGAATTAGGACACAATTTATGTGCTTTGCTGCTATATGGTGGAATTAACCAAAATTCCCCCTCTCCAGATACCAGCAGCTTTCAGCTGGTTTGGAAACATAACATGAAATCAGTGTAGCAGGCAGAAAGCACGAGTAGAGATGACTCTCACAAGAACATGCAATACTGTTTGGGTTAAAAGGAGAGAAGGGCCATATCTTCCTAAGTATTCCCCACAATTCTGCCTTGATTGCAGGCAATCCACTTTTTCCAGCAGAATATTGGGTGGGGATGAGGCATGTTTGCTGAGTTCTTATTTTCAGTGTTTTCAGAGATAAAGAAATAAGTATGCTGATAAAAATTTACTTAGCCATCTCTTTACACTGTTATGCTCTCTGCTGGCCCCTGTGGCTGGGAAAAGTACAGCTGTAATTGATCTTGAGCTGGTGCTGGGAGACCTTACTTAGGCCAGCAAAATTCAATATCAGTAGTCTCTGGCTAACCCCTGACCTGGAAATAAAAAAGCTAATTTTAGTATTTCCAGACTTGGAACTATAGAGGTCAAAGACATTTTAGTCTGCCCTTTCCTGGCCCCATGAGTCCTACTCTTTCCTGCTATAGACAGACCACCTTTGTAAAGGCTGTTGATCTGTAAATTTTTTTAAAGGAGTTTGGCTGCTGAGACAACTTGTTTTTAATGGGAGGCTGAAATTAAGAATAAGTATCAAGGTCTACCTTTTTTCTTGCAAATGAAACAAAATCATCAATTAAAACTATGAAAATTGCAAGGTTCAAATTAAAACCTGCATTATTGAGTGAAAAAAAAAGTGGCATGGGTGATTCCTTCAGCAGTGTTTAGTGATAGGTTTCAAAACAGTGAAAGGTGTTTCTTGTTGCTTCAATACCTTTTGCACTGAAGTAAAATTGATTAAAAGTATATTTCTTTTGGTTTTAGCTTTCAGATGAAGTTATAATTGCAAAACCAAACTTGTTTCCCATTATATTGTTCCTGAGCATTTCTCAAAAGAATAAGAAGGAATCCACACACTTGAAAAACAGCAAAAATAAATCAAACAATTGAAAGTGTGCACCCTAACCTAAAGAACCAATAAAACAGCCTGAGCCAAAATGATAATAAAGACTCACATAGCCAAAATACATCAAAAGAGTCCTTCTTTAATGTAGCATGCATAAATAACCTGTTGTATAAAATTTCCAGCATTAGACATACATAGAAGGATTGTTCATGTGTTCATCCATTAACAACACAGTAAATTGGCTCCTTTCTGTGTTACTGCATCTTATTGTTGGTGCTTTATCTTTTTAAATTTTTTTCCTTTGAGCAACCAATACCCTTTTGTTGAAATAAATGTTTAATTTAGTAATTCACTTTCATTTCCTAACCTTCCTTCTAACCAGACCTGCCATTCAGTTGAGTAGAAAAAGCTTGTATTTTCCTTTTTTGTTTGCTATACTTTTTGTGACTGGTATTTTGCAATCACTTGTGTGTTACAGTAGAGCTCACAACAGTGATTTAGTAGACCATAATACTGACACCAGTGCCCTCATAATGAATCTACAAGGATAACTGCTTTAAGAATACATCTAGTGGTACCAGAATCCTCTATTGCTCTTTGCTGCAATAGCTATATTGTGCCAGGAATCTTCTGTCATTTCCTTGCCAAGGATACTAAAGAAATATCATAAGTAAATGCAAAAGAAAGCCCCTACGGTAACAAACAAGAAGATGTTGCTATAGCACATATTGCCCCTGTGGATTTCAAATGACAATGACACTGGTAGATGGGGAATTCTAAATATGTATTGCAGATGGCAAAACATACTAGACGAGGCTGAGATTCTAACACCTCTCAGATTTAAAGAAGCAATAATTTAATCTCACATTATATAACTTGGTTTTATAAAACAACAGATTATTTTTTCCTAATTTTTGCATTATTTTATCACACAAATATCCCATATGATGGCAATGTTTCATGGGTTGAGATTTTTCTTCACAAGTAAATGACAATAAGGTAATTTTGTTAATGGAAGAGACTCTGCTTTCTATATAGGGAAGGGAAGGCATCTGCAAACATTTTGTGTGTGGTAGTGCTTCCATCCAAGACTGAATGCAGTATCCCATTGACAGACACCACGACATTTTCTCTGAAACCCAGAGAGCAGATGGTGAATTTTGTCTTGCCAGATTATATACAGTAAAGACTACTGAAGTTAAGCAATCAACAAGGCAATTTTTTAAAAAAGTCACACAGCTGTGAAGTAATCCTGTATGTACCTGCAAAACATGTACTGAAAAATAAAATAGATGCAGAAAAGACATGTCATTACTTTCAGAAGAGAGTAGACATTTGAATATTTGCCATCACGTATACATTTTTGTAGTTTCATTTGCAGCATTGAATTCTGTTGTGACCTAACCCCAGTAGCAGCTCAGCCCCATACAGCTGCCCACTCACTAGCCTCCAGTGTGAGGGGGGAGAGAATTAGAAGACTAAAAGTGAGAAAAATAGTGGGTTGAGATAAAGACATTTTAATAGGTAAAGCAGAACCCACACACAGAGGAACAGCAAAACAAGGGATCCTTCACCCCTTCCCATGGCTGGGCAGGTGTTCAGCCATCCCCAGGAGAACAGGGGCCCATCACATGTAATGGGTACTCGTGAAGAGAAGCACCATCACTCCAAACATTGCCCCATTTCCTTCTTCTTCCCCAAGCTTCATGTGCTGAGCATGTTGTATGGTCTGAGATATCCTTGTGGTCAGTTCCCTCCCAACTCCATGTGCATCCCCAGCTTCCTCACTGGTGGGGTGAAGGGCAGAAAGGCCTTGGCTCAGTTAAAGCCCTTCACAGGAGTAACTAAAACATCCATGTTGTCAACACTGTTTTCAGCACAAAACCCAAACAAAGCCCTGTACTAGCTACTGTGAAGAAAATTAACCCTATTCCAGCCAAAGCCAGCACAACTTCTCAAAATATTTTCACAATGAAAGCTAATTTCTTGAAGAAGACTAAAGCTTGTGTCTTTTCATACCAGCATCCTTTGTTTTTTACCAGAACATTTCATTACATGCTTATTTTACAGAACCATGTGTGGGTAGATGTCACACTGCATAACACTACACTCCCACCATTGGCTATCAAGAACCCAGAGTGCCTGGGCCTCCTGCACCAGCTGGACAGGAGCAAAGATGTCTGGATTCAGCACTACTGCATTTTGAAGGATGGCTGTTTGTACTTTTATGCCACTCTCCGGTCTACGCCTGCCCAAGGTAGGGATGGCTGCTAGATTTTAATTGATCATTGAAGTAGAAATGTTTCACTGCAGTTTCCAAAGGGGACTTTTACCATTAATAGGAGTTTCTTATCAGGAAATTCCTGCTGTCCCATGAAGGTGAATGAAGGATGACCACACTCAGTCTCTATTTATCTACTAGCCACCTCATTCCTGACCCTAGTCTTTTTCCCTTTTCCTCCCACAGTCTGATTTTTTCTTTCTGTATTGAGTTATTCTGCACACCAGGAGCAGGTATCAGAAACAAGATCCACCCTTCTAAAGCACTTTATTGTGGCTTGAGGCACGCCCACTGATGGCAGTCTTCTGAAAGCTGTCAAATCCTGCATGTTAGGAACCATCCTCAAATACCATGAACTCAGACTGGTTTTCCTGAAACTACCAGGTTTTCACATGGCCTTGTTAAAGCTATTCCACCCTCAATATGCAGAACTTTCCTGCTGCAGGAAAGTCTGGTGGTCCAGGATGTGACCAGTCATTTGCAGCTAAAGCTGCCATCCAGGAGCCCTCCCCACAGCAGGAGAGGGTGGCTGCCCACTCTCAAAGCAGCAACATGATGCTACTGGGGTCAACTGCAGGCAGAGCTCACTTCACACACACAGAGGGGATGGGTGAGGACCTGCAAATGCTTTCTCCCTGTGCTAAGGAAGCTGGCAGTCAGAAGAAACAGAAAGAAAATACTTTTCTTTTTGCTTGCTAGTCTTTGGATCGAAACGGAAAAACTTTTCTTAGTGCTTATGTTGTTATGATCAGGAAAAAGGTGCTCCACTTTATATAATTCGTGTTACACTCTTCATTGCCAAAGGCCATACTTATGAAATTACCAGGGATTTCCTCTCTACATGAAACCGAAGCTAAGGTTTGCCCAGAGAAAAGTAATGAATTTACAGAAAGGCAGAAATTAAGTTTTATGCATTTATGACCCTGAAGCCTGTGCTGCTCCGAAGTATTTTCTTTTGCTGTTTAAATATCCTACTACATAAAAATTCCTCTATATGCTAGTGGTTTTTTCTTGCTATTGCATTTTTTTTTTTCATTTTTACCATATATCCACATTCTCTCCTATAATTCTCAATGCTAGAACATTATTTTGGTGCTTGAGACCCAAATGTGAGACCCCCCCAAAAATGCAGACCCTGTTTACAGATCTTTCTGACTATTCATCATGTATGTATAAAGTGAACTTACACTTTAAGTTGCACTGCAGTAAAGTCTGGAGAAAAAAAGAAATAAAAAGAACAAAACAAAAACAGCTAAAATGAAAAATCTCCAGAAGATCAAATTCTGTCTAATGCCTCTTCTTCACAACTGGCTAGTGTAGCCTGCAATGACATTTCAGTTACTGATGGCAGAAAGAGTAACCAAATCTTATATTAGGAATTTTTTTTCATGTTGAAATTCATATCCCTTTAGTTTTTAAAGGAAAGAAAATAAAATATCAGCAACAAGAGCTCCCCTTCCAAAGAACTTTACAGTGGCTTGAGGCAGCCTCATTAAAGGCACTCAAAATCTAGGAAAAATATTTTACCATGTCTCACTTAATGAAAAACTAAATAAATCTCTATTGCTCATCATTTGACAGACAAGGAAGCCTGTTTTACACTGTTTTGGAATCAATTTTCATAAAAGAAAAAGAAACCGAACTTTCACATTTTTGAATGTAAAATCGGTAAAACTCTGTGAATACACTGATCCAAAATTCCAATTTGTCAGATTTGTTAGTATGCCTGTAACTGGCAGTAATTCTGTAAATGGTGTCTGCAATGTACATGATGCATGCTATTTTATTCTGTCCAGGTGGCATTTACCTGCAAGGCTATATTGTGAGTGAACAGTCCCTGGGCTCCAAGAGATCTGTAATTGAACTCAAACCTCCATCTGAAGAATTTAAAACTTTTTACTTATGTGCAGAGAATGTAAATGAAAACAAAAGGTAAACCAACCATTTTTTTGTTTCTCTTTTTTTTTCCAGTTTATTTACCAGACTTTAGGAGAGAGGAACTCTGTAGCTTGGGAAGATCTAGTGACAACTTTGCAGTCTGTTTTCACTTCTCCCCCTCGATTTCCCTTTAGCAGTAGCCTCAGTCAAACTGCAGTAAAACATATACTGGAACCTGTGAGTCATCAGTTTTGTTCTTGTCAATGCTGGAACAACTGCAGGGCTGCCTTGCAGATGTTTGTAAATGAACCTGGATAAGGTGCCTTTCACAATTATGTGTGGGTGATTATACTGAACACAAAATAATGTATATCCTCCTCATTCCCAATAATTATTTACTTCTATCAATGACCATTAGAATTTAATTAATTTAAGCAAATTGGCCAATGAAAACATGTTCTGAAGGTAAATTCCCTCACCATAATCCAGTCAAATTCCACATCTGCCAGTGGGAGTTTTTTACCTAAAGCCTACTAATTACACTACCTGGGTTTTAATTTAATAAACAAAATACAAAGCTTTTCAGTATGTTGGAAAATTTGTGTTAAGCTATATTGTTTTTGTAGCCAACTCCTCCATCTTTTGCATCTCTCCAATCCACTGATTATCAGCACACATGGTAACAGAGTTGAATAAACCCCACTTATTAAAGTCATGTTTCAAAGGACAGAAAAATGTATACATAATACTTGATCACAGACAATTGTTGGTCTTTCATTTCTTCTAGGTGGATTACAGCTTTGAAAGCTTCAATTAATAAATGGTTACCCCTACATCAGGCAATCCAAGATTTCATGAACAGACCACTGGAGGAGACAAGGATGTGAGAAGAAAGCTCAGTTTTTTCCCATTTCTGTTTTGCATTTAAAATTCCATGCTATATCGTGTGAGTCATCTCAAGAGATGCTCTAGCAGCAGCTAATCTTTAGCATTGCTATACGTTCACAACTTTTGTAAGCATTAGTAAATAAATGCAAAGCAATGTTGCCTTCTTTGTAACTGTATTTTGTGTTTCTACTTCAACTCAGACCACAAATAGAGTCTACTTTACAGCTGTGGCCTGACATATATTCCACATACATTTTGTACTCCCTGCTGGGGTTTTTTTGTGGGTTGTAGGGTTTTTTGGGTTTTGGGGGATTATGTGCAAATGCACTCTTTGCAAAGTGTTCTGCTTTTTCATCCAAATAGTTCGTATGTGGGTTTGCCTGTAAGTTTCTATGTGTTGTGATGCTTAAGGTTGGGACAAACTGGGTTTACTGAAGGGTTAGCAGCTACATACTATCACCTGGAATAAATCTGTACCTTTTGGATGTGCTATTGTACATTCTATCTTAAGTTTTATCTTTATGCTAATTTTGGTTTGCTCATCTGCCATCATATCACAGCACGTTTGTGAAGAGAAATCAATTCAAGAATCAAAGGATGCTGTTTCCTCCAAAGTTAGCAGTAAGAGACATTAGCATAAAACTTCATGAGGGATATCAGGATTAGACATCTGTGGTAATTACAGCTGGTCATATACACAGTATTTCACAAAATTGTCTAGCATTTAAATAACTCCTCCTATGAATAAAACTGGATATTCCGTTTCCAAGCTTCTCAAAACACTATTTCAAGTAAAATTTCAAAGCTTAGTTCAAAGATGCACCCAATACAAACAGAAAAAAAATTGCCAGTCCGTGAGATTTTAATTACAAAGGCTGTGATACTTGATTTTCTTGTGATCTTTAGACCTTAAGATTGTTTGAACACACCAGAAATTCAGCTACTCACTTGCTGTTACCATTAGCCTGAAAAATATTAGTTACAATGCAGAAAAAGGCTAAAAAGCAAGGGGCTCTCCCCCAGCCACCACAATTGTATTTTTTAGGAGACAGATTCATTAGCTTTACATGCTTGAAGCAATAGTACTTCAAAGAATGCTGCTAAACTGTTCAAATTATTTGCTACAGTGACTTGAGTGGTTTATTTCAAAAGTAAGAATGGTTAGCTAAACATGTAAGCAATTTTTTGAAAACAGGCACCCAACCTAACCATATGTTACTATGTTTACTTTGTATAAATCTGTGCACTGAGGTAAAATGCACAACTGTATGTAAAAAAAGACAGTCATCACAGCCATATTCTACATTCCACAGTATTTTAAAATTTTTGTGTTCAGAAATGAAATTTACATTTCTGCCACAACTCCGAGAATAAATAATGAAATAGCTATTAATTACTTCCTTTTCTTACTCTTTTTCACAATGAAGAAAATAACACTTAGAGGTCAAGTACAAATGCTGTTTACATGAGAATGATAACTCTTCCTGTGGAATACTTATCCAATTAAGAGTGATAGCTCAGAGCTAGAAAGCAGAAAAGAAAATAAAAAAAACCAAACAACAATATATAAAACAAATTCAAGAAAAATTAAACACAAAAAAATTGTTTCCCATTAGAAACAGTAGTGAGTCCTGCAAAGGGCAATGTAACTGTACATGGGTCTGGAGCACAAACCCTATAAGGAGCAGCTGAAGGAGCTGGGGGTGTTTAGCCTGGAGAAAAGGAGGCTCAGGGGGGCCTTAATGATTCTATGATTCAGAAATTCTAGGGTGTAGTAAACTTAGGATTTCTCAAATGACTATAAACTTTGAAAAATTATGAAAAATATAAATTCTTTAAAGAAAAGCAATACTATCAATCTTTGGAATGATCTAGTTTTTGACCCAGGGAATTTGAGGAGGAGCCCAAGGTAAGCTTGCTATATTTCTCTGAGTCAAGGCTTGTTCCTTTCTGTCCTCCTGACAAGAGATCAGAGTAGCCTGTGGCTGTTGCTGTGTTCCTGGGAAGTAGCTACAGACTCTTGCCATCCATTCCTTCTTGTACCACTTCATCTCCTTTTTTTGGTAGAAGAACCAAAAGCATTCTGAAAAATATACTGATATTTTTCTCAACATGTATCAATAACATGAATATTGTCACCAGGGAAATTCACAAATTTTCAAGCCTAGTTACCATTGCTGATTTTACTGTGATTTTCACCAGGTATTCACACCCCTTTTAAAACAGTATTTCTAGCATGAATTATAGCTCACTTAACTTGGCTTACATATGACTACAGGACAAATGTTAGTCATACTCATCAAGTCAGCCATGCCTTTAAAAAAAAACTGAAGTGGGAGGTTAGTTCTACATCTTTTCCATAACACAACCAGATAGTATTTATTATAATGAAACACTGATACATGCATCTCTTGTTGCTTTTTAATGGCCCTTCCCAAGAATGTCTCTTCAAGGTAGGAAAGAGAGTAGCAAAAGAGTACCCAGATTGCTCACTTTACCCTTCACAAGCCTGAGCATTTAATCCAAATAAATTTCATACCAGTGAATATGTTATTACCATGCTCCAAGTGCAAAGAGAAATGATGAAGAAGTTATGGGTAAGTTGAAAAAAGTAAAAAAAAACTCCTGGATCTCTTAGGCAGGGAAAGGCTAAGGGATTGGATGAGGAGATTTGATGGAGAAATTGCAGCTGTTCAGTAGCAAAAAAGACCCTTCCACTTATCCAAGGGCAAATGTGGCACCCATAAACAGAACTAAAGGTACTGAGGTTGCACTAAGGTTAAATAAATATGCATAGTCAACGTTATACATGCACATGTACACAGACAATCTGGAAGGATTGCACTGCTGTCACTGTCTTTGCTTTTAACCCTGTCCGAGTCACCCCAGACCCTGTGATACTGCACTGCTGTTTACTCTCTAGAAGCTTTGACACAATTTTCTCTGGAGATAACTGCCTTAAAAGAGCTTTTTGACAGAATGGAAACTTTCTACCAAGAAGCCCTTAAGGGAACAGTTTAAAGATCTCCATACTGCTGAGGATAAAAATTTAGAATACAAAACCAGACTTCTCCTAATTAAAAGCTTGAATTTTTTTGTTTCAGGATTTTTTCGCTTCATTTATTTGTTTAGAGTGCCAAACTGGCATTCTTAAATAAACACTGAACCCTAGAAATTTTGGTTCAGAGAGGGGCAGCTGGGTAGATGGAAGTGCTTAAGGGAAGTTTTTCTTTTCTTCTATGTTTGCAACTTCAGTCTTGTTGCTGTGTCAGTGGAAGAACAAAGACAGCAGAAATACCTATACATATCCAGTGTGCAGCTGCTTGACCTTAAAATCTGCAAGGGGCACTGCGATGAAGAAGAAAGTTCTTGCATAGGAGGAGGTAAAATAAGGGGGGCACTTAAGGGTTGGTCACTGAAGGAGTATTCAGTGGGATGCACTGCAATTAATCAAGATCACACGAGGAGAAGTCCTAAAGCATTTCACACAAGGAATGATCTGTTGGAGGTGTTGCAGCATTTTCATATATGCCTCTGCTCACCTAAACAAAGTATAAAAGGTGTCCTAAAACATTAAAGGGGCTCTCAAACTACATTACAGGCTAACAGGAGGAGCAATTTCTTTCCCAAACTGATTTATTGATGCTATTCATAAGCAACAGAATTTTGATAATTTAATAGTTTATTTAAGATTGTAATGCTTGCAAAAGTCTTTCATGCTAAGGAAGTGTAGAGTGGGAGAACAAAGTGTAGTTTTACTTACTAGCTGTGAAACAATCTCATGCCTCCATGGTTTTTTTCTCAGAGTCACTATTCACAATATGATCATAGAGTTTCTGATCCCATGATATTCACCAAAACTACCATTTTTTTTTTATGCTCTACCCTCTGGAATAGGTTTTTTGTTGTTGTTTTAACTCTGCAAAGAGACACACTACTTTTACTGATTCTATCCCCTCCACATAACCTTTCTTCCTATTACTTTTTCTCCTGCAAGGGATAGCTAGAAAGCACTAAGCACTAAATCACAGTGCAAAATTATTTATTCCTAAACAAATAAAGCACTTCTCTGGGACTTTTTCTTGCAGAAAGTCTAAGCAGCAGCCTCTAACATTCTTCTCTTAAGCATTCAGGAAAAGGATTCACCTCAGAGGTGAAAAAGCCTTCAAGTCAAATATAGTGCCTATACAATATATGCCAGAGAGCAAGCAGTTCGAGAAAATGCTTATGTGTTGCTAATGTAAATGCATTGAGACTGTAAGACAGAAGCAAATAACCTCATACAGCAAAAGCAGCTAAACTCAGCTACACACTAAAACTAGAATTCCTGATGGCATACACAGGGAACAGTTCTAGAGAACCAGTCTCAAAGTGATTATACACTGTCTGAACACATACTGTGTACACAGAACCTCACACTCAGGTTTGAGCCTTAAACTGCAACACAGGCTTTAGAACCATTAAAAAAACCAACAGTCTGTCAGCTTCAAAGAGCACAGAGGATTTGCTAGCAGTTATGCAAAGAAACAAAGGTATCTTTCAGATGCAGTAAGATGTCTTTCAGCAAGTCAGCTTCAAGTTTTCAGTCTCCTGGCCTGAGCAGCATCTCCACCACCTCTGTGTCTCAGTAAGGGAGCAACAAACAGCTCTCGTCCTGTAAGCAGTTAGAGCAAGAAAGAAGGTGTGAGGAGGAAGCAATCATTTGTGGACTTCATGTATCAACTTCATTAGAGCCAGGTTGAGACCAGTACGTTCCTCCCTGATCTCTTTTTAATCAAACAGCCGCTGGTGACATTGAAAGGAGTGCTGTGAGTATGTGTTTCACAGCTGCTGATGGAACTGTCAGAGCTGAAAGCATGAAATAAGAACTGGAGTTTTTACAGCCTTGTATCCTTGGTACCAAGGGTATAAAAGGCAGTGTGACACTGCTACAGCCTTCAGTAGTGCACAACAGATTCGCAAACCCAGATTAATGTCTTTTCTGTGCTTCCTGTTGTCCCAGCACATAAGACCCAACAGAAAAGGGAGAGGAAGGATACCCAAACAAACTGAAGAACAAACTGAGACTACAGGCAAAGCAAATAAACCAGAACAGCTCCTTGAAGAAAATAAATTTTAAGGTTTTCACTGATGATTAGGATTTGACAGATACAGGCAGCTAATCAGGCCAAAAGGACTGCAGAAGAAAAAGCATCAGTCAGAGACTGTAGGGAGACAAAGGGAGGAGATAAAAAGGAAGGAGCATCAGGAGCAGAAATAGACCAGGAAGGAGAAGGAAAACAGTAGTTAATGGGGCCTTTTTGGAGTACAGCAAAACATAGTACTAGTGAAGTATGATGCCAAGGAAGACATACAAGAAGGGGGTCATGTAGGCTAAACTACAGTGTCTAAGTTCTTCAGCAAAGCTGCTACTTCATGTGGACTGAGGGAGTGAGGCTGGCAGAAATGCACAGTAAACAACATTATAACTCATTATAACTGTAGGCACACCACAGACATCTTGAAATGTTTCGGCAGCAATTCGGGAGAAGAACATTGTGTTTTGACAGATTCTCCTTGCTTGAGGCAAACTGTCATGTTTGTGTAATAGTGAGTACCACTAAAACCTGAGAAACTGGTAACCTAGAAAGTCTCTTCAAACCCTACTCTGTACAGCAAGTCTGGAAAAATAGTCATTAAAACTGTAATCTATTTAACCTAAATAGGTTAGCTTGCTTAAACAGTGCCTCAGTCAACAAATGTGACTTCTTCTTTCATCTTCCATATGACCTTGGAGTGTCAGTGTGAATAAATGAAGAGGATGGCAGGTCACATGCTACAGAACAAACCATTTGTTGCAGAAAGCTGTTGTCAACAAGCCTGGGAAAAGCATCTAACCTGCTCTGCATAGCAGCATTATTCCCAGTCATTCATATCTTTCAATCATGTCTGTGTACACTCAAAGTGTTTGCCCACAGCAATCATCAACAAACACTTAACTGTGACACCTCAGATCTACAGATTATCAGTGGCAATACCTCAGTGCCCTGAGGTCTCTCTCAAAACAAAGAGTTTGTATTGTGGTTTTTGTGGTGCCTGTCTCTCTCTTTGAGGGTTAAACACAAGGTTAACCCCCTTTAAAGAAGTAAACAGAAAGAGGAGTGAGAAGGGTTTCTACATTGGTCATGTGACCAGAAAGTTTTTCTTGCCCTCTCTAAAATTTTATACCAAATGCATTTCACCAGAGCCAATGCAGCTGCTGTACCTATTCAGCTATTTATATATCTTTATAGGTATTTGTTTAGGTAGATACCTTTCCTTAAAAGTGGCAGAAAACAGTAGATCTGAACTTCACCTTGAAGACAAAACCAAGTTAGTGAACTTCAAGAAAGCCATGCTGAGCACGGCAACGTTGATAGGCAACATGTTACTTTCCATCTTGCAACCAGAAAAACTAGACTGCAATCAGGGAATACTCCTTAGTCAGCCTTCTGCAAAATAAATCATCTCTAAAATCCCAAATGTCACAGCCCAGACACTTTGTTGGTGTTCTGCAGGAGAAATGTCAGAGTCAGAAGGTGAAAGTGAAACCAGGCCAAAAGCACCTATCCTTAGACTGCAGTTCAAAGTGCACACAGCATTTACTAGCTACTGAATGTTTCTTGAGATTCATGATCCATGCATCTGACCTCATACTACAGGACTATGATGTTCCTGTACATTTTCCAGAGGAAAGCTTGAGTCCAGACTTCACTTACCACTCTAGCAGCCACATAAGTATTTATGGGAAACATGGAAAACAATTTCTGTAATCATAATCCACACATGCAAGGCAATGAGCCTCTTCTGCAGTGTATTGAAATCAGGCCTCTGTTACATGTCCTTT
Source organism: Monarcha castaneiventris obscurior (assembly GCA_026261815.1). Lineage (NCBI taxonomy): Eukaryota > Metazoa > Chordata > Aves > Passeriformes > Monarchidae > Monarcha > Monarcha castaneiventris. The sequence continues at coordinate 3,597,281 of JAMPIT010000635.1, forward strand.
TCAAATGTCACCCCCCTTACCCGCAAATGTAATGAGTTCTGCCTTAATGAGCTCTGCTTAGCTTAGCTGGTGCCTCACCTTAGGTTTGGATTTGTAGCTAATTGTATAGATAAGAGACACTAGAGGTTTTCCCCTGTCAAATAGTGTGATAGCAAATCTAAAATTTCTTTTCCACTGAAGCAAGGGGTTAACATAACCTAGTTCAAGGCAGTGTATCTTGTATACGTGGCCCAGAAATATGTAATAGATTTTTTTAGTCTTCAAATCAGGCATAATATATACTTTAATTGACATACTTTTAATACATTCTGATTAAAAGATTCAGACAGTATTTCCTTTACGACTTTGCTTTACTTGCAATGCACACATAATTTAAGTAAGTTTATCTTAATTTTTTTTTAATATGTGAGGCAAGCAGCATGTACAAAAACAGAATTGAGACTGGGAAACACTAAACACCTCCTGTTTCAAAACAGATCTTCAATTTACACATCCCCTTATCACACCAGAACATAATTGTGCAACAGCATCATCAGCAATAACAGCAGAGGTTTGGAAGGGGTAGTGTTTGTTTACTGACAGCTCTTGGGGAATCATAGGAGAACAATACATAACAGATTGTTTTTATTCTGGAATATACTGAGCCGATGACGAGTACTTTTCTCATATTCATGTTCTTGCCAAATAAGCAATGACTATTTTAAAGATAGCTGTGGTAAACACTTAGAGTCAGGTTTACAGGAGTGCTGAATACTCACCCCAGCAGGAATCAACAGGACCTGCAGGAATTTGGCCCCTCTAACCAGCAGATCTATAAACTTCACTAATTTTCTCGTAGTACTACTATAACAAGCTAAAATAAGTCACAATTTCTACCTACATTGTCAGTGACCTTATATTATAGTGTGGTTTTTTCTGTCTTGGTAGGATATATTTGTTTTCTGAGAACCTGAATTGGCTGCAGTTAATATAAAGAATATAAATGCATAGACTATGTATATATATGTATTTTCAATAGATACACAAATGAATGAAAAAGGACCATAAACATTAGCAACCCTGCTGGAGTATAAATGTACTTCATGAAAAGCTTAATAATCATATACCAAACGCTTTGTTTATTCTCAGGAAATGCAGGAAACTGAAATAAATTAAACATAGATCCTGACCAAAGCTAAACTAGCAGTATTCAGAATACAGTGCTTACCCCTGTAGGTATGAATTCTGAAAAGTGACTTGAGATATGCTACAGTCAGTAAAGCCTGTTTGACAGACCACTCACAATTGTGAAATGTTGCTCTGCATGGAGAGATAGCAGTAAAAGTGTTGTGAAGAAATATATCCATGCCTGAAGGATCAGAGATACTGAAATGCAATGTGAGTTTATCATTGCAGTGGATGGGTATCAGCTACTTGTGCAGACAATAAGGAGCAGCATTGAAGCCAAGCCTCTGAAGGAGGAACAAAATGTTGAATCCATTGCTTAATATTTCTTCTGCTTTTGACCAACAGAGAAAAGATTTTAATTCTGAAGACCACAATTACACACCTAGTAGCCCTGATATTTACCTACCACCCAGGTACTAGGAGACCAGAGTTATGTACTGCAGGTATCATAACGCCTTCCATTCCTCTCTGCAGAAATTTTATTTTATGCCTCTTTTCCTGTTTGTTGTTACAACTGAAGGAGACATACAAGACCATATGTTTGCATGAAATCTATCTTATTAATTGCTTGAATAGCTGCAAGCAGAATCAATTAGCACAAGCTGAATAGATAGGAATTAAATCGGGGGGTGAAGGGATTATGTTCTAAGGAAATCAATGTTTCATATGGATATATCCTTGGGCTTTGTAGCTATTATTTTGGGAATGCATTTAAAATAGATCCTTCACAATGTATTCACATTTAACTCTCAAATACTTCATGAAAACATTCCACTCAGGAGTCTAGACAGGTTGGAATTGTCCTTCCCAGGAAGTCTACTGTCATGTATTACACCCAGATAGAGTGAATTTTGCCAAATCCTTTTCCACTGCTATCTCTTCTGAGATCCAAACGATGTCAGTTTGAGCCAATAAAAAGATGATACAAGTATCTGTGGGCTCCACACTCTTCAAGTCTCATACAGATTTATCACAGTCATTTCAACTGTGTTTAAAGGAGTTTAAGTACATGCCTGTATCAACAGGAAAAGAAAAATTATGTAAGCCCAAAGCAAACATATTTATTTGACTATTTTTGCTTTTCATTATTTTTTATCTAATTTTAATGTATATAACAGAAGGAACACAGGAAACAGTAATAATCTGAACAAAGAAAAGAGATATGGCTTGACCACAGATCAGTTTATTAACAGATTAGTGAAGAGAATCCTAGTGTATAGGATTTTTCGCAGCTCACCTTCTGGAAGATTTTTCAACCAAAGTTCTAAATTCCAAAGTCTGTGAATTTAACTTTAAAAGAACCTCAAAAATTCATGGGCATTTCAGTTGTTTTGATTCAAAAGTGAAATTGAAAAAAGGCCTTAGATTTTTTATTTTTCAGTTTAAAAGTTCAGTATTTAATTTGTAAAATATTTAAATGTTATTAAAAACATTTAAGCACAATTAAACAAGGTTAACATTTAATTCAAGACTTTATTTTTGTCTGGGCTGTGAATGGTAAACAAAGATCAGCCCTCTAACTGGATGCTACAGGAAGTGATTTATATCCACAATACTCAGTACTCTATGAATCTCACACTCACCTTTCTGTTCAAAATCTGAGAATATGCCCCTAAGATTATATTTCAACTCTTCATCTCATTAGCTGCTCCACTGGACTTTGATTTAAATCAGATAGGAAAACCTCTGTTCTTAGAATCCTAATGGAAGCAAGACAATCCCTACCTAAATATTTACAGGCATTAAGGAGTGCCTACTAAAGAGCTTTGTGTTGGTTTAATGCCTTAGCCCAAATCATAGTAAATGTCCAAGATTTTTTGATATAAACACATAAAATTTCTGAGGATATGATTTTAAGCAGTTCCTGGCTTTCCACCTAAAGCCACTGCATGTCTGAACCTAGCTATTCAGACAGCATTCATTATTATTTGTCTTGCTGTGGCTCTGCCTGCAGCCCACACCCACATCTCACTTGTCCAGCAGTGATGTGAGCAAGGGACCTGTGTGCTCTGTGCCCACCTCAAACTCAGCTTCACTGAATATCTCCAGAAGGCCTTTGTTTTTCCCTTTCTTTCCTCTCCCATATTATCTATAAATTCTTCAAACGCTTCCTTCTGTTTTTAGAAATCCTCTGCAGTGACCAAATGGTGAGCCCCCTGCCAGGGCTCAAAGCTGGGACTCAGCTTGCTCTGCTGTCCAGCTTTCACAAAACTACTGTCCTCCACTTGATACTCACTGACATGCCATGAGCTCTGCATGCTTGCTGCTATCAGGAATTACTCACTTCTGCCCTCCTCCCCTTCCTAGCAGTCCCTTATGCTGTTCACATGTATGCTCTAGATGTGCTTGCATTATACACTTGGTCCCATCCCAAAAGTGCCATTTTCTCCCACACCTCCGCTCTCACTGTTGCCATTGTTTGGCTCCTGCCTGAGTGAGGACTCCCTGGTCCCAGGAAAACACTCTGGCAGATTTCCTGCTTCCTATTTTACACTTTCCTTTCCTACCTGGATGAAATCAAAACCCACGGTGGTGCCAGATTTCCTGCACACTATCAGCACTCCCCTGCACCCCAGAGAACACCTGGAATGGAGCCTGTGGGCTGATCAGGCACAGAGCAACACTCCTTCTGTTTTCTGATTCTTGCTGGAATCTGCAGGTCCATCCAGTCTCCTGCCACGTGGCATACCCACAGCCAGAAGACATTAGACTGACTGTGCTGTAGGTCCTCAGCTTTTGACCACAAACCAGAACGTGGCAGCTGATATTTCATGCATTAGCAGATAGTAGGGGGACTAACTCAAAAACCATCACTGAATAATAATAAGGTGCTTTCTTCTTATGACAGGAGGCCCGCAGCGAACCAATTTTTCAATGTGACCTTTTCCCGGTTATCAAGAACAACTACATCCTGATAAAAAACCCCCCAACTTTCAGACTTAATCCTGAGGTGTTTATTATCCAGGAAAGATGAAATTATTAGTTATTTAGCAGGAAATGCAAGTTATAATTATACACAGAAGTCTAGCTTTGGAGACATAATTGGCCTAAATATAATGGTGATATTTAGGCTGGAATAAAGGCTAAACTGAAGCAGCCAAATTAGCAGTGGTCTTGCAGATGATTAGTTGTGAAAGAAGGATTAAGTTTGAGTATGCCATTTTATGCAATGTACCCATAAAGACACTATAACACTGTAAGCAGATAATTACACAAGTCTTAAATAATAATTGATCAGGGAAATAATCTAAAAACTCAGTGTGATATTGGAGAGTGGCATGCATTATAATCATTCCTTTTGGCAACTTTTATTTTAACTCAATCCTTACCATATGAGGACTTTAACTCTGTTTGTGCTTATAAATTATGTTTGTTGAAAAAAAGAAAGAGAAATACTACAACTGAGATGAGAAGCCATTATTATTAAAAAAAATAAAAATTCTCATTTCTTATATGCAGCCCAAAATAATTTAGGCACCACTACAGAAACAACTTTTCTTTACATCTTATCAATCAAAATAAAATCCTCTTACTTGTATGTTTCTTGAATGTTCCTGCTTTCTAGATTGAACAGGTGAAAGAGAAGGTTGAGTATTCACCTCTGATAGTGAGATGCCATGATAGTTGACTTCCTACTGCCCAGCCAGGCCATGGCATTTGGGTTCCCCATCCATCCCTCCATTATTTTGAGAAAAGAAAACCATTTGTATCAGGAACTGTTAAGCCTTCACTACACCGTATTCAGTTCCCAGAAAAAACATTTCTGCTCATGTCTAACAATTCCTTCACATTTCATCACTCCCAAGTCCTGACTGAATTTTCCCTGTATTTTAAATATTCTAAAGCAATGTGATTTTAAACTGCCTCATCTTAACTGAAGCAACATCTAAAGGAAAGAGACAAATAACTGCTTTCTGTCATGGGATTCCTGCTGTGGTAGCACAGGCAGAAACCACTATAATAACAAATAACCCACTTCATCTGCCTTGGGCTGGATTTCAAAGCAACCACAAATGCTAGGGGCATGGAGCTGTCAGCTGTGCACACACACACAGAAACCACGCACTGAAAACAATCCCAGCATGGTTTCACACTGTGCAACACCTCCAGAAAGTGTGTTTAGGTTCTGGAAGTGAGGATGGAAAGCATGAGACTGGAATGTTTGAACTCATTTCCTGAGAAGGCCTGAAAACCACTACATTGTAAAAGTGTATTTCAGCTTCTGGTTGCAAACGCAGTCAAGAAAACCTCCACACAATGACAGAAGTGCTGATCTCTTACTGACCTTGTTTATTCCAGTTTAAAAGATGCTTCTTAGAAATCTTGATGTTAATTAGCTGTAGATGTGAAAATACAGGCCAGCCACAGAACGCTTATTACCGAGTCCCTTCTGGTTCTGTGGGCTCAGATGCATGAACACACAGACACAGGGATGGCTTCAGTAATATGAATCCAATGGCAAGGAGCTGAGAAGGGCCCTTGCATAGAGTTCCACAGAGAGCAGTTTATTGCTAAAACTCCTGAAGGTTTCCAGAGGCAAAAGACCCCAAACACATGGCAGGTCCAGCTTAAGTACAGGGGAGTGGCTGACACCAAGAGCCAGCCAGGGAATCAGAACTGGGGTACATCACCACCCTGAACAAGCATCCTGGGAGAGGCTTCCTTCCCTCACCATAACCAACAGATCTTTGGCACCAGAGACTGTCTTACCAAGAACACTCTCTGCCTCTTATACCACAGGTCAATCTTCTACCACAACATATCATTAATATATATCACTGCATCACTTCCCTTCTTCCTAGTTATTTCAGTTTTCTTCTCTTACTAATCAATCCACAATACTTAGCATATGTTTCATGCTAACACACATTTCATATTAAATAATTCATCTACCTTACAGACTCATTTCCAGCTAGCATCCTTATAAAATCATGGTATTTATTTTGATGAGGCAAAGGACAACCTGTATCAGTTTATTTCATTCTATTGAAGTGATGAAGGAAAACAGCTGTACTCATTGCTATTACATTGGTTTTAGCTGGCCTTATAATCTCGTGTTTTCCTAAGTCACAGACTCTTGTATCACTCCACTACCTGCTGTGCTTTAATATTTGCTACAACTTGGTACCAGGTATTTATTATACAGAACTGTTTTTTATTACCATAGCACTGGGAAGACATAAAAATGTAGCAGGAATATGCTGCTCATTTTAGTCATTCTTAAACTAAGCTAAACATACCTTGGCCATATAATCTTTCTTCACAAGATAATAGTTCAAGAATTCAACTTTTTTTTTCCTTTATAAGTCTGTTGTGATTTAACCCAGCAGGTAGCTAAACACCAAAGAGCTGCTCGCTCATTCCCAAACCTCCACTGGGATGAGGAAGAGAATCAGGAAAAAAAAAAGTTAAATTCCTGGGTTCAGTTAAAGACAGTTTAACAGAACAGAAATGTGACAGAAAATAAAAACAACAAAAAAACCAGAATTAGAATATACAAAAAAGAGATGCAAAATGCAATTGCCCACTGCCCACCAATGGCCAATGCCAGCCTGTTCCTGACCAGCCAACCTGTTTCCCAACCAGCTTTCTCCCAGTTTGTTTTTTTTGAGGCCACCCCAGTGTGTGGAATATCCCTTGTGTGGGCTGGGATCAGTTTTCTAGGCCATGTACCCTCCCTGCTTCCTGTGCCCCCCAAGCTTCTCACTGGTGGGGCAGCACAAGAAGCAGAAAAGGCCTTGATGCTGTGCAAGTCCTGCTCAGGAGTAAAAAAAAAAATCCCTGTGTTATCAACATTACCCTCATATTATATTCAAATACAGCACTGTACCAGCTACTTGGAAGAAAATTAGCTGTGTCCCTGCCAAAACCAGGCCAAATTCTAGTTATTCTTTGTTCTCCTATATATGACATTTGGATGCATGCTACATCTAAGTTAGAAAGTGGTTTTGTTTCACGATTACACCACACTGTTTTAGCAAACTTGATTCCATTGAGAAATAACAATACTTTTCTGTTAATAGTCATACAGTTAAATATGATTTGGAGATATGGCTTCTTTTATTTTGAAGCATGGATCCTATGAGTCATTCGACAAAAAGACCTGATATGGACTATTAATAAAGCTAAATATTACTACAAGAGACATTTCTGACTGAAGGTTTTGGATTTTTTAGCAAATTCCCACCCTTGCATTTTATTCTGCCATTTAGACATTGATTTTTTAGAGCACAAATTCAGACAGCAAAACCCCTTTTAAACAAGTACAGATGTGGATGGAATGATATACTTACCATACTTAATGCTGCCTCACTGCTGTTGTAAAGTTCACAATTAAAATTCCTACTACTGGAAAACCAGCAAGAGTTTACTCAAAAAAAAATTAAGTTCACTTTCTACAGGAAAGGACATTTCTTATAAACTTCTCTAAATCCTAGCATTAAACCAATAAAATTTCAAAGTCCTTTTCCCCACTCCCCTCAAGTGATATAATTTATTTCAAGGTAATGTCACTATTGTACACCTCCTGTCTGTGGTTATTCAGCATTTTATCTTCAGTAAATAATCTATTTTAGAGTTCAAGAATTAAAAATAATCTTTCCATATTAGTACTAATAATTGAAAGAAATGATGGCATCACACTGGAAGATGAGAGGCACCTGGAAAAACCTAGAACCAACACTAGCTGAGAATGGATCCTGTGATCTACGACCTAGTTGTGGCCTTTCATTACCTGAAGGGAGCCCACAAGGAAGATGGAAAGAGACTATTTAAAGGAGCATGTAGTGACAGAATGAAGGGGAATGGCTTCAAACTGAAGGAGTATAAGTTATCTTAGGAAAAAATTATTTACTATGAGGGTGGTGAGGCCCTGCACAGGTTGCCCAGAGAAACTGTGGATGCCCCATCCCTGGAAGTGTCCAAGGCCAAGCTGGATGGGGCTCTGAGGAACCTGGTCTAGTGAAAGGTGTCCCTGCCCATGGCAAGGGGGTTGGAACAAGATGGTCTTTATGCTCCCTTCCAACACATACCATTCCATGGTCCTGTGTTTCTATGATTCTAAATACTATTCTTATCATCTCCAAGGGTCACAGTATCTAGAAGCCTACAACAAAAGAGATGTTGTACAAAGACGTCCAAAGAGATAAAACTCTTTAACCAAAACAGAAGTTATAACTTAAATGAAAAAGAACAAAAAGTAAAGGAGCAACAAAGACAGGGATCATACTGGCAGGTGACAAAAGAAGTGAATTGACTCTGTCCAGTTTTGCATGGACTAGATTCTCAATAAATACTTAACTATGTGTGATCTCACTCACATCCAGAGCAATAGTGTAGATGAATCAAGTTTAAGCAGCTGTCTTGGGAGGACATGTTATTTCAAGCCCTGAGCTGCAGTACTGCAATTAGGTTGTCCCCACACTTGCTGCAGATACTGTAGCAATCCCTCCACCATGCTTCTATTTCACAGCTCTTCTGCAAAGTTCTGTGATTTCTGCAAGGCTATAAAGGTGACAGGGCCATAGGTACAAAAATACTGTAGCTTTGCAGGATGCCTCCTAAAATCATTCCTAGCTATCACTAGAAATCCAAACATCCCCATTCGTTCTTAGATCACATTTTTGGGGAACTATCAAAGAAAACTTATGAGTACCTTGCTTCATTGAGAGCTTCCCTTCTGTTGTGCTGACAGTGAATCTCTCTAAGCACTATTTTAAAAATTGCTCAGCTACTTCTCACTGATTTAGGATACAAATTGAAATTGCTGTTGAAAGCAACAGACCTTTTTGTGTGCCTTACTTAATTAGTCTAACAAAATCAGTTTGTATCTTGGCACAGAAAAAGGAGCTTACAACACGATGTATTTTAGCCTGTATTATTGCAGATGGCAGGGAGTGATGGTAGCATCTAAAAGAGAGACAAGTTTCTTACCACTAAAACAGGGAAATTATCCAACGTTATTGCAATTAGCAAAATTCATGCCTACATCAGCTTACAGCTTTTGTAGTTATCTCTAGGCATTATTTGCTCTTAATATCAAATTACTTTACAAAGTTATTGAAGCAGCTAGAATTTTCTAGTTTGTGAATTCACAAACTAGGAAAGGAAATGTCATCATAACTCTCTGTCTTCTTCTAAACTCTACCATACAAAAAGGTGCTTTTTATTTTACATTTCAATTCTGTTTGATGTTATGACACCAGGGTTTTTTTTTATTTGTTTTGTAGGATTACCAGTGCCACTTAAATATTGCATTGAGAATCAAGTTCAGTCACGAAGACTTTGAAATTTAGGGTCTGATTTTTTAAGATAACCTGTGCTTGCAAACCCTGCCATTCTTCAGGAACTTGTTACTGGGTGAAAACAGAACTTATCATTTCATTTTTGTAAGAGATCACTTTTAGCAATGTCCTCATGGTGACCAGAGACAGGACCCAAGGGGATGGTCTGAAGTTGTGTCAGGGGAGGTTTAGGTTAGATACTAGAAAAATGTTCTTCTCCCAGAGGGTGGTTGGGCACTGGAACAAGCTCCCCAGGGAAGTGCTCACAGCCCCAGCCTGACAGAGTTCAAAAAGCCTTTGAACCACTCTCTCGGGCCCATGGTGGGATTCTTGGGGGTTCTTGTGCAGGGCCAGGAGTTGGACTCCATGATCCTGACAGGTCCCTTCCAACTCAGCTTCTGTGATTCATCAAAAACTCTTTAGAAGATTCAGAATGAGCTTGTAAATAGTTTGGAGAATGGCTAAAGGTAGTTACTGCTTTTTTTCAGACTGCTAAAATAATTTTTTCTTGTGTTTTAACAAGCATCAACTACCATGCCTAAAAGCAATAGGAAGGATACCTCCAGTGTGTGGGTTTGGGATCATCTTTTCAGCTTAAGTCAATTACTGTTTTCAGGCATGAATTCCGAAAATCCCCTAATTTGCACCCATGGTTTGTATTTGGACTTGCCGGCTTCAGTAAGAGCAGCAAACACTCGTATCTATGATAAAAGATCATTCACTTTCAGAAGTAATGGCTAAATTCACACACTCACATTTTAGGTGCTGGTATTTGGTTTCAAACAGCTTTGTTTTTTCTTAGGATATGGGGGAAATGACTGAAAGCAAAGCAATTATTTCTCAATTATTTAAAGAAATCACTGTGACATATAATTTTCACATAAGCAGAACAAATTGCAATATCTTCTGAGACCAAGTAGGTTGGTTGCTAAGGCTGCACTGAAAATAGTGGGCTTTTTCAACTTTCCTCCAAATTTATTTTCATCAAAAAAATGAGATGACTTCACCAAAAAAGGAGATGATTTGGCAATAAAATAATATCAAATGTGCTCATTTCTGTTTCAAAGTAAAAATATATTGTTGATGTTTTTTTGAAAGAAAATGTCTTTAGAGAACAAAACTTTTATGAAAAGGATTGGAAATAGATGTTCCACTTTTAAGCAGAATACACTTGCTAATGTGTTTTAAAAGTAATAGTAAGATGTCAAATGGAAGTAAAAATTTAAAAGAAAATTCATTGCATTCCCTGTAGTCCTCTCTTCCTTTTTGCTGTGAATACGCAAAATACTGTATTCTTTCCATAACTGATAATGTAAAAAAAAAAAAAAAAGAAATCCATGAAATGTTTGTGTTTATTCTCTTTTTGAAAACACTATTCTATTTTTGCTTTGTATTCCTATGACTTCAGACTGAATTACAATAAGAAGCAAGATGAGCATCATTCAGTATTTCCCAACTAATTTTATTCTGCTTAAAGCATTTGCGCTGTCATCAGGAAAAAAATTTACTGCCACAGAAAATCTTGGAGAAGTCAGAGGTGCTCTTCTGAAATTCAACATTTCTTGCACATATAAGTGAGGCCCTATCTGTGAACGCCTCTCTCTTTCTATTTGTTAAAGTAGGGGTCCAACATCCGTCATGTTTTGCTCTAAAAAATGTGTGGAAATGGAATGCCACTTCCCATCCCTTTTTTAGGCAAGAAAAAGAGAATAAAAAAAGGAAGAAAGAAGGAAAAAGCCCCCTCACAAAGAGAAGTTCTTGTAATAAGCAGTCACAAATAATGCTCGTTGCCCTAGCAACTGCCACATCCTAAGGGATTCAGTTTGCCCCCCGGCTCCACAGCATACTATAGAAATTAACTAGGTTCTGGTCTTGAGAAATATGTTATGTTCACACAATACAGACACACGTACACTCCTGAGGGTTAATACCCAAGCAAGGAATACATTTATGTTTCTGAGTAATGCTTCGTGTACTTTCTAATTTTACTACTTAGTTCTGAAACCCTGTTTGAGAGTTGACTGCAGGATTTTTTTAACACTGAATTTGAGATGAAGTTAGCTTTGCGATGCAGAGAAAAATAGCACTAATTGGGACCACTGGGGCAAGGGGAAAACAAGAATTCAAAATAAACCATGTGAACAATATGCATAGGGTTATTCCAGAGCACAGGTATATATGAGTGAGCCACTTGTTCCAGAAGATTTTATCTATTTTGTATCATTCTAGCAAGATAAAGCAGCTCATAGATGGTGGTGCACTGTGACTGCTGACACAAAGTGAGGTGTGGAAACATAATGGAAGGGGCAGTGAATTAAAATCTTAATTCATAACATACTAAGCCAAAATAAATAGAAAAAACTGTCAATTTTCATATTTTTGGTAGCATAGAACACCACAACTTCTATGTTCTTTTTTTTTTTTTTTTTTTTTTTTAAGAATATGCATGTTAAGAAAAAACAACCTTTTTGAATTATTACAGTCAACATACCAGATGCTGGCTTTCATCTATAGTTATTCAGTCCAAATTTAGATTAGCACAGAACAGCCTAGGAAACTATTCCACAAAAATGTTCATTAAAATATAGCTTCCTCTCAGCAATAGGGAAATGTGAGCCTGAAAGTAATTATTACATGGGAATTACCCAGAACTTTGTCTTTAACTGTGCAGGTACAGTAGTTTTCACATAACAGGAACAGGGAGTTTTTGAACATGAGTGATCCAGAAGACTGCTTCCACCCTTTTAGTATTGCAGACTGCACCACGTGTAGCAAACTCTTGGCTACATCCTGCTTTTCTACATTAACACAAGCACAGTAACTCAAAGAAAACTTTTTAAGTAAACCAGATCATGTGCAGCCCTGTTCAGTCTATGGCTGCAGCTTGGTACTTGGAAAAGATAGGAAGCTTTAAATGCAGGCCAATGCTTTGTTCAGGAAAGTCTAAACTCTCTGCACTGCTGTCTAGGGAGGTTCTGGCAATGGTGAATTTTAGATTTTTTTATTATAAAAATCAAACTCCTATATTAAATAAAACCAGACTTTTCAATTGGAAATTAAAATAGTTTCAGAATCTCTGTTTTAATATGCCTAGTGACAGTGAAGTGCAATAGGAAGGCTTAAGGGCACAATGGCTAAAGGTGCAGCTGAACATGCAGCTCCAACCAGAAATTACGGATCTCACATGGATATACTGGATGTTATATTAAGATCAGGCTGAACACCACAATGGCCTCTCCCAGAGTTAACTCTTTCAGCCTCAGGGAAGGACGGAAGGAAGGAAGAATAGAAGGAAGGAAGAGAATGTAGAAATTCCATTTCCAGTAAAAGAGTTTCACCAATCCAAGGTTCAGGCCAATAGGAAATACATTTTAACCCACAGACATCTCTTAAAAGGCAATCAAGAACTGTTATGAATTATGTACCTACTTTCAACAGGCATGCTTGAATAATGATGTTTCATCCACTATGTGTAATAATAATTATTAACTGCTCTCTCAAGATAGTTCCTGCATCTTCTTCATCCATTACCAGAGTTCAAGGCAATAACTGAAAATAAAGCCTTAGGATGCTGGAAAGAATTTGAGCTGTTAAGAATTTAAGCTGTTAAGATATGAGACAAATGATACAGTGTAAGTAGTTTCATTTTTCATGTTCCATCATAATCACCAAAGAACATTACACCTGACATTAATAATATGATAGCAATTTATGAGAAAAATTAATTTTTAAGTTTTAAAAAATTTAAATCTAAATACCAAACATCCATGAGAGTAACAACCCTCTGTATGTGAGAACTGCCAAACTATAGCTCCTCTAGGCTACTGATTACTTATAGATATCTTATACCATTATACTGATATATCTTATACTGATTACTTATCTTATACTGATTACTTACAGATATCTTAGTTTTAAGAAACATTTACAAACTAAAGGGGCTTCCTTTCATAATCCACTACACAAAGTAAGAAGGTTTCTGTTTTGCATTTCATCCTGAGAGTATCCACCAAAATCCAGCCAGCTTCCAGAAGTTTCTTCACTTTCCAAGGTCCACTTCTGCCTCCTGTGCATTGGCCATCTCTCCTCCAACCTTGTGGTAGCTTTCATGCTTTAATAACCTCAGGCGTACACCCTCATCAGAGGCTTTATGAACACCCACTAGACAGCTTTACCTGTGCCTGACTCCCTCAGGGAACGCACACCAAGTTCAGTCAGCTGGGATTTCCCTTCAGAGAGCAGCCATGCTGTCCCAGCACCCCACATTTCCTTGCGTGTGCTCAGGCCTGTGGGGTGATGCCACAGCCCAAGCAGCTCATTTGCTCTGCATTTCCATGGGGTTCAGCACTTGGATGGGTTTCCTTTAAATCAAGCTGCCTCCTCGTGCTCCCTTGTTCTCTCTGTTAGCAAGAGCGTGCTGGAGATGACTTAGTGGGTCAGAACATGGAGTTTAGCAAAGGCCTATCCTTACAAGGGTGTTGGCTGCAGACAGGTATTTTTGCACTGTCCAGTTGTGCTTTACCAGCTTTTCCTTGATCCGTAGACTTCTCAAATACATTCCTAACCAAGAGGTCAAAGGGACACTGCAAGATGATGCCACCCAGCCTGGCATCACCTCAGTTTTCATGGGCAGCCTGATGCACCCCTGCTCTGAGCACAGTAACTCCTGCTGGAACACATCTTTTCAGAAGGGACTTTGCCCTTGTCTGAAAATGGGACAACTCCCTTAATAACCTGTTTTTAACGCCAATTGATTAATTCAGCATTTAAGGAAAAAAAAAGAAATAAATCAATCCAATATCCCCGGGTTTAGATTTCATGCAGGTTTTTTCCCCGTCACATTTTTAAATTAAAGAGACTGTTAAGTACCCTCTACTTTCAATTAGTTATAAATAAATCATTCTTCATGGTTTTGATAACCTGTTGTCTGATCCCTCTGCTACAAATAATTTATTGTGTGCATGAGACTTTCCCCAACACCTTCAGCAATAAAAAATGAAATAAGGAATTCACCAAGTCTGTTAGTCTCATCATTCAAGCACCTCTTCGACATTTTTTCCTCCTGTCATTTCCTCCCTTGTCCCCTAAATGACTTCCTGCTTTTGATGCAATTAGAGAACTTTTCACTACCATCTTTTATTTCCTTAGAAAAGTGAATTTTCCAACCATCTTATAGTCCTGTTTCCAGCTAAGCAGTCCATCATACAGTCTGCCTTGTCCTGTGCATTTAAGAAGGCTTTTAAATTGTTAACATCAGCGTTTCCCTTGTGATAGCTACCCAAAATCTTCTAATGCATCAGATATGGTTTAATGGAATGCCTTGTTTGGAGTTTTCTTGCTTTTTGGACTGCCTCATTTTTACATAATTAAAATACGTGTAGAATTTCTGTGGATAAATTCTGTGAGTTACCTGACTTCCTCATTCCTATAACAATTATAAATCTAACTGTAATGTAAATGTTACTACAGAGGTATCCCAGTAATTCATCCAGAGGTAAGTGTTCAGTGTCATCTGGAACAAAGTGCAGAAATGCATATTCCCATAAATTGCCAAAGAAAAATTCTCTGAAAAAGCAGCTGTCTGCTAAAAAAAAAAAAAATTCTCACTATATTTACCACACATTCTAATATCAATCTTTTTATTCAGCTATGGCATGCAGTCAGGGTTCATATTAACCAATGCTAATCAAAGAACTGAAAAAAGGCAGCCTTGTAGTTTTCCAACTTCGGAACTAAGTTTGCATTTTGATAGTGGGCATTTAATCCTTCAGCCAATTTATAGCATCCTAATGATGTCATCTTATATGGGTGATTAAAGACACATTTAGTCTCCCAATCAGAGAAAATATTCAGTCTCAAAAGGAGCTTTAATCAGAATGATTACTTGCTGTGTAGAAATTGCCTCAGCAAGCAGCATAGCTGACTTTCCCTCTGCAAGAAATTTAAACTTCTACCAACTGATCAGGTCAGGATTACTACAATTTTACACCATATCATGATTAAATGGCCTTCCCAGATCGAAGATATGAGAAAACTTTTCACTTGTGCAAGTAGAATACTGCAGATACCTATTGTTACAGGTGTGTTTATCTAAATTGTCTTTAAAAGATACTTTGGGCAATTCCAGTTACTGAACTAAGCCACTGTCATGTCTCCTCTGATTAACACACGTACTTTTTGCCTTTTGTTTTTCTGGCAGTATTTATATAAATTAATATTAAGCATTAGCTGCTGTCATAAGGTTTCTGCCTTCTTCTGTCAGCTCACTGTCAAATAAAAATAAAAATAGTGCCTTCAAAATTACTTCTCCTGACATAAGCATGTCTCAACTCATAATGTTTTTAAAACAAAGTGTAAGGGTTTGGTTCAAAACCCACTACTTACTTACTTTACTTCTGTGACACCTCTATCTTTACAGCCTGATCTACCTGCTCATTGTTTTGGTGTTCCTCATTAGCCCGACTCTTGGGGACACGAGCATCTACATGGGGGACTTTCACAAGTAGCTTTGTTAGGCAGCGATCTTACAATCATGGATAAGATTTTTTTGCATGGAAAATCTTTTGCATGGAGGCAATCTTTTCTTTCCAAAAAATGTCTTACCTTCTGGCTGAACTTTTAAATTAATCAACAAAAACTCCACAGGAGATAGGAATACAGGCAGCTGATTGGAGGTTTTACAGCAAAATAGTGTCACAGCTTTATTTTTCTGAAGTCCAGATCCTCTAATATTAAAACCAATGGCAATTTTCCCATTAATTGGAAGCCTAAATCATGTAAGTAGGGAAAATGCCAACATTTATATGCATTTTAAAAAATACCTCTTTTTGAGGCCAGATAGAAAAGCTACCCATTACTGCAATAGCAATTTCAATACTGATTAAAATCTTGGATGTCTCTGCAGTTAATCATATAAAGTATGTATTATATTACAAGAATATGTAAGAATGATTTTTTTTCTCCCCATGTTTTTTAGAACATAGATCTAAGAAGACGGAAGTTATTTCAGAAGCATCACTGACCTTCTGAAAATGGAAGGCATATAAAAACATTCAAATATTGAAAAATATTTGAGCTGCACCTCAAATCCAGTGTTCAGTTTTGGGCCCCTCACAAGAAGGAAGACACGGAGGTGCTGGAGTGAGTCCAGAGAAGTGAATGGAGTCCATGAGGAGCAGCTGAGGGAGCTGGGGGGGCTCGGCCTAGAGAAAAGGAGACTTAGGGGGGACCTTGTTGCTCTCTACAATGACCTGAGAGGAGGCTGTAGCCAGGTGGGAGTCGGGCTCCTCTCCTAAAGAACAAGCAACAGGACAACAGGACACAGGCTCAAGTTGCACTAGGGGAGGTTTAGTTTGGATATTAGGGGAAATTCCTTCATGTTAAGGGCTGTCAAGCACTGGAACAAGGCTGCCCAGGGTGGCATAATCATCCCTGGAGCTATTTAAAGGCCTGTAGGTATGGCTTTCACGGGCATGGTTTAGTGTGGACTTGGCAGGGGGTTAATTGTTGGACTCAATGATCTTAGAGGTATTTTCTAACCTAACTGATTCCATGTTTCTAGAACTGGGTACTCCAGCCTTCTAAAAGCCCCTCTGAAATGTTAAAACTAATTCACCATCTCTGAAACATGGCTGTCTCACAAAATGTTCAGATTGGAGAAACCTTTACAGATCATTGTATCCCATCTCTGCTCCTCGGAGTGGTGAATTATTTTTTTCCCCCTAGATTTCCAGTTCTACTTCAAAGTTATTAAATCAATAGGATGGCCACTATCTACATGAAGGTTTATGTACCATTTTTACTGACACCCCCATCACTATTTCTACTTCATTATTATTTTTTTCCAACTATCTCTTTATCAAGACTAATTCTGAGAAAACCATCAGCTAAATATTGAAAACCTGCTAAAAATACAAATACTTAAATTCTATAGAAAACACAATTATAGATGGATAGGTAAAAATCTTGCATACAGTCAGTTGCTTGGAGCTGTAGCTATTCTGGATATCCTCCAATTTTTCTTCATAAAAATGGGAAGATTTTTGCCACAATTAAAATGAAAAACTTAAAATCACTGTGGCAAGGCAGAAACAAATTAATTTGCATTTAATAGATTCTTCTTTTCACTTTCATCCCCTTAGCTTAAAAGGTTGGTGTTCCACCACTGAATGTTCCAGTGCACAGTGACATTCTCTCTCCTCTCTGCTTTTATCCATTTGCAGACTACAGTTCACACTGTGAAGCTCTATTCTGCAACATTCTTGGCCTGAAATGGAGTTCTACAGGCATCCCAGTACCTAATGCTTTTTCTGAATATTTCTTTAGTTTCTGAGAAATCAGCTAATGTAAAGCACTACAGCAAATCATGGCTTGCTCCATTTTCTCATAGGGTTCAGGCTGTCGATGCTGTTCTCAAAGTTCTTGCATATTTTAACAGTTGTGTCTCCTTCACTATCACAGAAAGAACAGCTCATAAGGAGCCTCAGCAGGCAAAAGTCTAGCAAAATGCCAAAATGGAATGCAACAATAATCCTAACAGACATCGTAGTTAGTATTTACACTGTAATACATAACCAAGTTTGAAAGTTTCTAGATTTTTTTAAAACTGAAATTATTGATAAAGGAACTTGACAAAAGTTTTGCTTTTTCAGACAGCTTCTCAGACTACAAAATTGCACTGTCTACCTATTCACACTGTGCAGGGCTGCTCACCACAGGATTTGAATTCAGGCCATACTCGATTGGAATAATTATTTTATTCCTTCAGCATTCTAATCTCAATTTCTTCTAAACTTATGAGTATGAAAGTGTACACACAGAGCCGCAAACTCCTGCTTCCTATCTTCACTGCAGCCCAGCCTGATCACAGCATTTTGCTAAGACATCCCATCAGCCTCCTAAACCAGGCAGAAACACACTCCACTGGTTCCTAGAGAGATTTGAGACCAGCACACCATCTTCCTCCACGTCTTTGGTTTTTTTGACACTGGAACCACACTGCTCCTACTCTTGTAGCACTGCTCCTCTGAGGTTTCCCATTTATTTCTCCAGCCTTCCCCCGATAAATTCTACTGAATTCTTTCTGCCCTCCCACTTCCCATAGAAATGAAAGCACTGCGCAAGGCTCTCCCTTCTTTTCCCTCCCCCTCTTTTCACTCCAGGCCAATTCCTTGATAGGTGATACCAGGCATATTCAAGGTGAGGGAACTTCTCTACTAAAAATGGATGGAATATGGTCAGTTAATTTCCTTACCTTCTCTTCTGTTTTCAACACAAGACAACTGATTCTAGGTTTTCCTCCAAAAAGGTACAGTCTCCTTTCCCCAGTTCTTCTAGTGTGGCCTAGATAGTTCTTCTGTAGGTTTGCATCAATGTCATTCTCTACCACCAAACCACTATGGCTAAGAGTAAGTCAAGAAGGGTGTAAGACAGACTGGGCATTGAAATATTAGGGTAATGTTCCCTTGCTCTTTCCAAGAAGGAAAGGAAGCTTTCCACATTCTGTAGACACGAAGGTAATTTGATCTTCCCCAAGTATTTCTGTGATGGAATAAAGAGGAAAAAATATTTCACTAGCAAAATGCCTGGGGAAAAAACCCGTATCATCTGTCTGGAGGTTTTCAAAGGCTTGGAAAGTTGGCATTACCTTCTGACTAAAAGATGTACTGTGAGAAAGAGGGGGGAAAAAAAAAAAAATCAGTAACTCAAACATTGTGTTCCTCTAAGGATCTGTCTATCCAGCACGTCTGTGCCACTCTCACAGTGTTCAGTCTGATCTCCCATCATGGAAACTGATGTCCCAACTGAGAGATCACAGAAAAACTTTAATGCAAAAAGTCAGTCCACAGAATCATCAATAAACCTGAACTTGCCAAATGCTCCAACAACATGCAAAGATATGTGCACTTTAACTGTTGGTTGCCAAGCCTGACATTGCTTGAAAGCTATTAGTATTGTAATAAATCTACCTTTTTCAGTTTTAATCTGCATTTTTCCTACAACAGCTTAACAGTGTATTTATACATCTATAATGTAGCTCCACTATAAAATTAGTCTTAAGCAAAGCCTTTGTTCTAGTTTTTGCTGCCCATATTCTCACTAAGGATGATCTTTTCCTATTGTGTCTTTTTAGCACATATCCTTTCAAGGTGAAGCTCAGTAACTGGCTTCAACCAGACCACACTACAGAACTTTTAAAAATTGATTATGCTGGAAAATTTGTTTCTGATTCTTTGGCACCACTGAAACTTAGAACAAACAAGTAAGTTACCTATTAACAATTCCTTGCTTAGTCTGTATTACACGTAGTGTAAGCAGTATTTCCCACGTTATGAGGGCTGCAAGTGTGTGTGAGTTAAGCAAACATCATAACCACGTCTGACCATACAAACAAATCACCAAAGATAAGATGCCAACACATTTTTTACATCTGAACTCAGCTAGATAGCCATCAACCACTCTCTTAGTGTAGCCATACAATTACAGCACTTGACAACATTAGAAACATGCACATAAGGTAAATGCATAGTCCCTTTCCTGAAACAAAGGAACAGACCTAAGCATCTATTTCACAGAAATCCAGGACCCCGACTTTCAAGTTGTTTTTAAATGCTCCTCGGTCTAAAGTTCTATTTTTTTAAATGTCCTCTTTTAATCCTACACTGCAAATGAACCCACAACAACAGCTATTTATAATACCCTTTTTATTTTTCAGCAAGAAATACAATTTAATTGGATAGTTCAATAAACAGTGGTGTTTATTCCATAAACAAAGCCCCCATCTCTTTGGCATCTGACCATATTCTGTTTTTCAACTGAAGACAATATAGGAAGACTTTACTTTCAAGATCATTGTTCAATACATTAAATTTACACCAGTGTAGTTAACTTTGAAAAATACACATTGGCTTTATCGTAGTTTCTAATAAACCTAAAAAAAAGAAACCAAACCACAAAATGCTCTCTAATGGCCTGCCTTCATTTAAACTGTGGAAGTGACAGTAAGAACTCTACATTTTCCATTGCACGCACACTAACTGGTGCTTTCTAGTAATTCTGAGTGATGAACAAACAAAATCTTAACTCTATCAGAACTAACTGATCAAATAATTTATGTTCTAAAAGAGTATGAAATTATTTTAACTTCTGCAGAGGTCATCAGCCAAAATCAAGTTACACACGGCTTCAGTAAAAGACTGCACCTATAAAAAAACAGTATGAAAACTATTTTTCATTTTTAAACTGCAGTTACCAAAATGTTTTAAATACATCTAGGAATACAACTGTCAAAACTGCATTCGATGTCATGTTTGGATAAAAATTCATTATGTAACAAAAGTAAGCCAGTGCATTATTCTGCTGAAAAACCCAAGATCATGTCTTCAATGCTGATACAGATATATTTCACTTGCACTCATGTCAAAAAAAAAAATCTGCTCTCTAGAGCTCATGTTCAGTGCTTCAAGTCAACAGAATTCCCAAAGCTATGCTGAAGTTGACACCTTCTGTCACTATATGTGAAATGAAAATCACATATTAAAATCAAAAACATTACTGACACAACAGTACAGACATTCCAGTTTCTGTCTAAAGACAATGTAAAAATAAAATCTACTAACAAAAAAAAATCTTCACTCCCTGAAAGATTTGTTTTAAGTAACTGAAATACTCAGTCTGAACATGTTTTATAGAATAAAAAGGACAAAGCAATTACTTCCATGCAGAAACTGAAAGAATAATTTAATAGGATTCAAGTAGCAAAGGTTTCTTTTATGAACGAATCTCACCCACATCACCAGCACAAGTGCAGTCTCAAATGTATGAATTGGATTGTTTAAATAGCAAGTGATTCGTCCAGTCAAGCTCACTGTCCTATCCATGTTGTAAGAAAACCCCATACATTTTACTACAGAAACAAAAGGTAAAACAAAAAATCCTCCTTGAGTACTTATCCAAGAGCAGTTTCTAACATCAAGCCAAAATTAGCAACAACCAAGCAAACATCACCAATTTCTCAGTGTTGAATTACTGTAAATACTAGATCTAGCTGTACAAAAAAAAAAAAAAAATCCCAAAAATCAAAAGCTTTTTTTTGTTAAAATGTGTCCAAAGAAATATCCACCAGCTGCAGTCAAATCTGCATCAGAAGCTGCTTCCTCAGGAAAGATTCCTCTCTCCAAGTATTTGTAACACATTGCATTGCCAAGACTGTATTCAAATAAATTACTTTCTGGTAACACTGAGCTGATACAACCACCTACAATGTGGACAGTCATGTACAGAGTACAACAGTGGATTTTTGCAGCAACAGAGAGAAGGTAAGAAATAATTTCTAAATTTGAGATGATAGCTCATGTGCTATTCCTTGCAAACATACGATCCCCTCTAAGAGTAAGGTGTTGGAGCTGGTATTGCAGCACTTCCGTGTCAGCAGGTTCCTTAATGCTCATTTTGTCTAAATTGAGGTAGTCCAGGGATTTTGAATGAGCCCTTTTACCTTTCAAAAGGCAGAGAGGCAGGGGACCATGAAATGCCTTGTGAGGTTCATATGGTAAAGCTTTGTTGCATTTATCCCCTGAGCTGGGCATCCGTCTCCTCCTCCTTCCATTCACTGCTGGGATCTCATATGGCTGGTAGTACCTACTTCTAGCTTTGTACAAGCGCGACGAACGTGCAAGTCCTGAATCGAGATGTTTGGAGCCCAAGTTCGGAGCAGATTCTCCTTTATTCTCTTCACTTCCCGTACACTTATGGGCTAATTTTAGCAGCTCCTCTCCAGTTGTGAAGCCAACCAGGTAGTTAGAATCCATGTGAAGGATCTGATATCCTGCAACTGTCCGCCGCATGGGTGAGCAGGGGGTGCTGGAACAGCGTGGCTTTTCAGCTTCCATCCTGCCTGCAGAACTCACCTCTGAAAGGGGCACAGGGAAGGTGGAGAGGGCAGATCTGGACTCTCCATTCACATCAACTTCCATTTTAAACACAAAGCTTTGCTCCTAAAAATAAAACAGAGCTTGGTCAGAAAATGCAACGCAAGGTGCTGAGAGAGGACCACAAAAATGGAATTTTGTATCACCCTGAAGTCATAACCTGTACTTCCCTATTCGGCCTGGCCTTACCTCTGCAGGGTGTCACATAACAGAACTATCACCAACACCTGTCTTTCAAAATTATCTTGGGTGGGTTTTTAAAAGAAAAGATACTATAAAGATACTGATAATTCTTAATAGCTAAAAACATACTTGAATACTAAAATACACAAAAACGGAGCATCTCTCCAGATAATTTTTTCAGCCCTTTGGTGCATTTGATTCCTTGTAGTCCCTCACCTCTTGGAGTATCTACATCCATTAGCAGATCCATAGCACCTTCCCCTGTATTTACTGCATGATTTGTCTATTGACAATAATCTTACCAAACAAAGCTTTCAAAAAACCTGCCTAACAGACACCACCTCATTCAGGTATGACCACAGACCACACCTGATCTCCCAAGTGCACTGCAATGTTTCCATCTTCCACATGTGCAGACAGCTTGCTTTAAATTCAAAGATCAAATTCTGCAGACAGCTTGCTTTAAATTCAAAGATCAAAGCATCCTGGCTATTACACATCTGTCTGATTAGGTCATCAGCAATCATCACCCACTCACCAAGAAAATTCAACTATCACTTATTCACAGTCAGCCAAACACACACTCTTTTATTCTAACAGGATTCTAATGTATTTCAAGAAAAGTATACTGTGTTTAATGAATATAGCATTAGATTCTTAGAAGCATCTTAAAAATACACAGTATTTATTTGGTTTTTTTCCTATTTCTCTTGGAAACAGACTGTTTCACCCTTCCCTCACAAGTATTCCAAACACATTGTTTGGTGCCTTTACAGATGCAAGTGCTCATTGCAAGCTATTACCACCTCTAACATGGAAAGATACGGTTACCATAACAGCAAGTATACACTAGTAGATGCCAGAACACTGGGAAACCTTCTTTTCATTTCTATTTTCAGCATCATGTTTCAGTGACACAGCTACTTCACAAAACAGAAAGGTCACATTTGTTTCCAAAACCATGCTTTCTTCATTGTCAGACTGCCACCTTCGCTCTAAACTGCAGCTAACAGCTTTGTAGTCTATGTAGTTCACCGAAAAATTCAGCAGAGCTATGTCATGTTTAAAGGCAACAAGACTCAAAGCAAGGAAAGTTACCATCTAATTGTTAAGCAAAAACAATTCTGAAATTCATTATATGTGACCCTAAACTACATTCAAAAGCTCAGTAATATTTCACAAGTAAGACTGACTTAAAACATGCTTCCAAGAGTCTTCAAACTTTTAAAATGACTACTTCCTGCCATTTTGAGGCTTAGAACATCACAGGCCAAGTAGCAAAGACACAACAAACAAGGAAATACTTTATTCCATCTTCTGCAATTAGATACCCCCCAAAATTCCATTAAGACCAATCTCCATTGATTTGTTTTAAAATAAAGAGAGGGAGCTGCGTGCAAGTATCACCTGCAAAAGAAAACACTAGCCTCATGCAAAATATAAGTCTTTGTTAAGGGACTGGAACGGAGCAGTTCAAACAATGCTCTGTCAGAGACTGGAAATCTGTTTTGAGACATCTTGGGAGCTTGTGGTAGGGGGTGGGTCAGACCTTGCTCTGGTGAGGTGGTGCCCTGCCCCAGCCTTGCAGTGTCCGTCAGTCATGGCACATGGGAGGCAGCCCCCAGTGTTGCCTAACCCAGCCCCCGAGTGGCCAGGCAACCAAAAGTCCCACCTGGGAGGAAAGAGTCTTTAAGAAGCTGACCTTGAGGCAAGCACACTGTTCTTTAGCCCTACCTTCACCTTGGAGCTTTACATTGCTAGAACCCAGGAGCTGGTAGCTACATCTGTTTTTCTACATCTTTCCTGTCTTTCTCCCTTTTTTCCTTACTTTCTTTTCACAGAACATATTGTCAAATGGGTTTAAAGGTTTCTATGTACAGTGGGCTATTTCATGCTGAGCTTAATCATTTGAAAAAGTTCCTTATCTTCAATAGCTTGCTAGTAAGCCTTTGTGTGATTTTTTTACTTCTTGAGGATATCTGGTTGGTATTTCTCCTTTGTGTCTATCCAGAGCAAAAGAATCTTGGTTTAACCCTGGATTTAAGTGACTGGGGTGTGATGCTCCCATCTCTGCTTCCCTGTTTAGTCTCCAATCAACCTGCTGCTCCTTATACTAATAAACTAGGAATAAACAAAATGCCTGCAGTTCTGCTAAAGAGGATTTTACTTACCATTAACAGACTTACATTATGGAGACTATTTCTAATGTTCCTCTAGTCTTAAATGGTCTCTTTTCATTCTCATAGTTGTGGTGTACTTAGGATTCTTCACTACCAGTTTTGTGTACCTTAACTTTTACAGATACACTACATCCAGTGAGTTTTTAAAGCATTTTGGGGTTGGACTAAATGATCTCCAGAGGTCCCCTCCAACCCTAACAATTCTGTGAATCAAACAATACAGGTAAAACAGTTAGAGCTAAGTAAAGAACTGAAGTACTGAAGCAAACCAGACACCAAAACTTTTCACTGCAGAAAGTCCACACAGCTCAGTAATACTTCCCATTATATTAAACTGAACTCAGCATGTATTTATGGTGTCAATTTCCAGTTTTAGAATAGCAGAAGCAGTTTTTTCCTACTTCAACACTGTATCAAGCAGTAAAACAGTAAATTTGATGAGGCTTCAGCTGCTGAGATGAATTAATGACAATTTTTTAAGCTGAAGTTATGCACCACCAGGAGGTTTGATTACTGGAGGCACAGCACACAGAAATTCTGCATTACAACTTTCAGCTACCCTGTGATTTTAGCCAAGAAACATAAGTATTTATCTGTTCTTGCTCTTAATTCCCAAGTCTTACTCTGCAGTTTGGAGATCTTGCCTGGAACTTTCCAGAAAGACTCACTTTTTTCTATTAAAATAAACTGAAATGAGGCTAGAAAACATATAAATAAAATGGACATACTGCAAGGTTGGATATTAATCATATTACCTAATCACATATGAACAGCAAGACCAACCAAAAAAAAACCAACCAAGCCCAGAGCAAACAAATTACTTGCCACAGCCGTATGTGCCCCAAAGAAGGGGAAGGAGGAAGAGATATCTTCATGCACTTTTGGAGTTAAAAAAGCCTTGCAAATATGAAAGTAATGCGAAGGCTCTTCCCAGAATGCATCTTTTAAAATTAATTTACTTCTGTTTGAAACATAGGTATGTGCCCTGGTAACCAAAAGCAGTCAACTGGGAAAAGTAACCATGCAGGAGGGAAGGAGTCAGCAGTTCGCAGCAGAGTAATTACCCTCACTGCAAACCAGTAAAAAGGAAAATCAGAGCAGAAAGCCTTCAAGCCAGCAACCTCCAGCCTAGTACTTCAGCCTGGAACTGCAGAACTCCCATTCTGTGCTGCAGCGTGAAGAACAGCATTAAAACCAAGAAATCTGTCAGACATTTCAAGGCAATGCCAGCATCAGAAGCTGGTGCCACAAACATCAAAAGCTTGAGGGAACAGCACTGCTAGCTGGTGACAGGAATGACTTGCCAGCTCCATAAGCAAGGGTCCAAAACTCAACTCAGCATCCATGTATTCAGCTGCTCTTTCCCAAGACTTTAATCCCAGTTATTCAAGCGGCCCTACAGCTTCAACGTGATTTGTATCCTTATCTGGGAAAAAACCAAAAAAGACAGAAGGACATTAACTAGAAGACTTCTATGAAAGAAAATAGGAAATAATTTGAGATTCACAGTGAGTGTAGGTACCATCATCTATAAACAGATATTTAAAACCTTCTGACATTTCTATGGTTATAAATCTTCTGTTACGTTCACTGCTGTTTAGAAGTATAAGCTCATCAGTAATTCCCAGCATCAATTGTAATACTGGAAAAAACAGTACTTCAGTTTAAAAAGATTACTTCTTCGGATCACAGCTGGCTCATCTTCTTGCCTCTCAAAGAGAATGACAACAGAGTGACGCCCATTCAAGGCAATTCACAATTAAAGATTATTACTGACTCTAAGCAAGGAGAGTAGGAACAAGACGACATATCCTTTGCCACTGGTCCACATATTAAAAAAATACAGAAAGTAACTGAAAATAGCAGTTACCAAGAGAATTCATTTGACCAATACCCACCAGAATGGCCTCCAGAACAGAATTCACTTCAATGAGATTTTACAAGATATTATCAATTCTCTTTGTATATCTAAACCAGGCCCTCCATATAAAGTAACCAGACCCAATAGAGTAATACTGAGAAAATTGTCTCAAACGTAGAGCAGAGGAATAAAGAAGATAAATACTAGATTAACTACTAAAAATCACTGTATGACCTGAAAGAATACATTAATATTCTTGGGATAATTCTTTCAGTGCAAAACCATCAAAATTTCCACATTTTGCAAATATAAAGGCTTTCTGATTATTGAATCTTTCACAATGTTGTCAGATACCATTCTTCATAACATGGGACAAATGAAAAACAGACATGCATGACACGCTAGTACCTGGTATCACAATATATGCACCATATATCATTTATTGTTGAAATGACTTATTGCCATGTGCCTCACTGCACTCAAAATCTTGTGTTTGTTTTTTTTTCCCCAGCCACATGTTACTTCTTCTTTTACATGTATTACTTACTGTGTTGTTGAGGAGAGAAATGTGACTTACAAAATACGAACTTCAATTACTCAGTATTTAAAGACAAAGAAAGATGAAGAGGGGTTTTTCTTGATACTCCTATACTTTGTAGCAAGTCTGCATTATTTTGGAACCACTGTAAGTTACTCTTAACAAAATAACTGGTTCTCTGTAATTTGGCATTTCTCTTGTTAGTTATCTCCTCAGCTAAAATGTGAACTGATTTGACAACGCGCCTTTTTTTCTTTTACATAAGCACTACATTTCTGTCTATCCAGTAAGTATTTTCTTTTTAAGAACTGATTTTTCCCCCCAGGTGCCAAGCCTGTAGGCAATACTATTAGTTAAGAACCCCAAAGATCTGTCACATTGATAATAATTGCATCAATCATAATTGCAACAATGTTTGCCTGTTAAACATCAGGAGTAAGTGAAATTGCCCAGCCTGTGTGAAGCCAGCACACTTTTAATTATTTCAATTGTCTCTTTGCGAAGGGTAAAAAATAAGGACTACATCCTTCCCCTTTGCAGTCTGAAGGGAAAAGATTTTTGCTGCTCCTAACAAGAAATTCCATACTACTCTAAGCTAAGGAGAATGGAGCCAATATGAAATAAGACAACATTCAGATGGAGTAACAACTAAGTGTAGCAGTGATTTACTTCCTCTAAATAACATGCAAGAAAATCAAATTACGCATAAGACACACACTGTAATCCTACAGGCCTTAAGAAAATAGATGGATTTACATTACTGAATTAATAACGCTACTGCAGTAACTTCAGAATGTAATGCAAAACAACAGCCAACAAAATAACTACTGAAGTGTGTGTGTATGGGGTGGGGGGGAAGGGTGGTGGTGTTCTTGTCAAAGGTAAAATATGAAGCCATTCAGCTATTCAGTATACCAGGCAATAAATACCACATGGCTTACATAAAACTAGGATTGACTAAATGTTCTTTTTAAAAAGATGATTACATCAATTTCTACCAATATGTTCCTACTCCAAGTAGCAGTAACCATTTTTAAAACTCTTATTAATGCAGCTTTAAACAGAAAACTATTATGATCCAGAAAATCACCTTTTAAAACTGAAGACAGTCACAAGTGCACTACAGAGGAACCATAACTAGCAACACAAGTGACTAGCTCAGACCAGATCAGCATGACAGAGCATACAATTTACAAAGAAAAGAGACAGATGGAATGTCAAGAGTCTGACCAGACTAATGAATTTTGTATAAGCAGACTTAGCAAGCAGGAGAAGCGAAAGAAAATGGTGGGAAAGAAGGCCATTTAACTCTTAACATCTCTCTGACAAGCAATACTAGATGGAAGTATCTAACAGACAGTAACTTCTCTGAAATATTTAGAGTCTTCCACAATGCAATGCCCCTTTCTGGACTGAACCACAGACAAACACTTCCCCTTCACTTGGTCAGTAAAATGATGCTCCTGGACACAATAAGGTGGTTGTTTACCATCATAAAAAAATGAAACAGTGAGATACATGTAAAGAATCTGATGCATATTGTAAAACAAATAATTTTTTTCTTTATTGGATTAGTAAGTAAAAGAATGTTTCCCTTATCATTTCTCCATGCAGCAATGCATTTTTACTTTTTGATCTTCCATCTTTTCATCAACTAAAATCTAAGTTTCATTTTCAAAGTTCTTTTAATTTTCATGTTACCTCACTTGGGAAGACACCCAACAACCTGACTTGTCAACAAAAAACTAAGCTGCCTTTTAAAAATAAGAGGTAGAAACAAACAAACAAAAGCAGAGTGCTTTAAGTGTTCCAGGTTTCACCAAATAAATACTGATTTCTTTTCTTGAAAAACCAACGTTCTACAAACCGAAGTGGGACTACAAATCTCCACTGTTTTTGTGTTAGAGAAGAAATTCATGATGGGTAGTATTCTATACTTAGAAGTCTGACAGTACAGCTCTGTTTTAAACATTATTTTGAAATTATCAGCCTAAACCATACTATATTCAGCCTTTGACTACGAACAGCTATTCAAAGAAAGATACTTTAAAAACAGACCTACTCACAGATATTATGAAAAATATGTTTAATCAATGCAATTTCATTTTTTCAGTTTTTTTAACAGAAGCACTGTAAGTCACTAGTTATTTGTCCTAACTTGCTACAATCTGCAGCAAATATTTAGACATTATGTGGAAAGGCTTCACATTCACTTATACTATCCACATTGCTAAAGGCCACTTTCTCAAGCTCACTAGAGTAATGTATGCAAAGGCTTTAAAGTTTTGTTGTCTGCCTGCTTCTCAAATGCTCCTTCCCTTACTTAAATGCTGCTTAAAAACAAGTGGAATGAAGGTATGGAATAATAATTAATAAAAGCCCATCAGTACATGCAGTTACAGTAAATTTCTATTACACTTACAACTACTGTGAGCAGTTGTTCTCCTCCCAGAACACTCAGTTCTGACTCATCTGACTTTGCCATGACATACCACATTTGCATATGATTATACATGCCCAGTGGCCAAGCCAGCAGCATAAGGCTGGTCAGAGAAGAGACTGTATAGAAAGCCACATTATAATGCCAGTACTCTTACACAAGAGCTTAATTTCACTGATTGCACTGCTACTGCCTCATCTCCCCGTGCTTCAAAGCCACTGTGAGAACCATCCTCCTCCATCTTCATTATCCTAAGAAATGCTCTTCCTCAAGGGGAAAAAAAAACAACTGAAGCAAGCACAGCCAGTCAGATGGAATATGGTTCAAAATACACCAAGAGCAGGAGGGTGGTGGGAGGAGCAGCTTTCTGACATCGGTTCATTTCTGCACGCAGCTATGCATGCACACACGTATGACATCCTGGCCCACTCTAGAAAACACAGTAACACACGTTCATAAGAAACATTTGTTAGTGTTCCTCACTCGCTATTTTCTTTATAATAGACAATACATTTATGCTAGGCAAAATCCCTATAAAAAACAGCATATTAATAATATATACAGAAAATTAAGATCTGAGATTGTTTTCCTACATTCTGCAGACCACTCAAAACAGCACTGACAATGCTCACAGATACCCTCCCAGTAAATGTGCACAGAACTGGCAAAACGTGCCTGCTAGTGAACCAAAGCAGCTTAGCAAGTTTCGTACTCTGGGAAGTAACATGTTAATGCACCTTTGAGTGCACAACGGTAGTCAGTGAACATCACAGGCCAAACAGTGAATATTCAGACAAAACTCTGAGTCTCCCGTCTACTCGTCACTAAGCAAAATTTATTACAAAGAAATATAAAGTTACCCACAGAAGGCTGTGCACTAGTGCACGTTGTTACTGCCCGAATCAATAGTAAGGTCATATTCAAGTTTATCACTTGCCTGAAAGCATGCCAGTGGCTTTAAGCTGCAACTGAGGAGGTAGTTATGCATACTAAATACATATATACGCTAATACTAGAGACAGCTGGTAACAGGTAAGCTCCGGGCTTTTCCACCGCTGACACTGTCACCCATCGGGCGCCCCGGAGAGCGCGCAGCAGCAGCAGCAGCAGCGGCAGCAGCAGCAGCAGCAGCAGCAGCAGCAGCAGCAGCAGCAGCAGCCGCAGCAGCAGCAGCAGCTCAGCGCAGGCTCCACGCCCTGCACGGCAGCTCCGCGGCCTCCCGGCACACAGGGCCGCCGCCGCCAGCGTCCCGGCCTGCTGCGGGCAGCTCCTGCCCCGCTCCTCCCTCCCTGCCGGCCCGGCCCCGCCGCACCGGGGCCTGCAGGAGCGCGGGGCCGTCGCTCGCAGCACGGCCCCGAGCGCTGCCCGGGCACGGCCCGCGGGCCCCGCGGCGGCTGGCAGCGGGCAGAGGCCCCGCCGCTCTCGGGAGGCCGGGCCCGCGCCCTGCGCCTCCCCGGGGCTCCCCGCCGGCGGCAGCGGCCCCGCCGCCCGCCCGCACTGCTCCCGCCCTGCGGCCCCTCCCTGGGCCCGGCCCGCGCCGGGAGCCCACGGCGGACCGGAGGCCGCGGCTCCGCTGCCGCCCGCTCCTACCTGCGGCCCGGCGCGGCTGCCAGGGGCGGCGTGCGGGGCGCTCCGGCTCCCCGGGCCCGCTCGGCGCCGGGCTGAGGGCGGAGCGCGGCGGCGGCTCCGTGCCGTGCATCCCGGCCGCTCCCAGCTCCGCCTCCCTCCCCGGCCTCAGCCGCGGTGTCTTCCACCAGAGCCACCTGTGCTGGGCCTGCCTTAATACGCGTTAGTCCCCCGTGCAGCTTCCCGTCCTACACAGCTGTAAGAATGGATCAATGACCATCTCTTGGTGACTTTCTCAATTGCCACGCAGCCTACAAAGTTTGAACGCTGACTAGATAACAAACCTTTAGTAATGGGTTTTGCCAACAACCAATTAGGTAATTTCTCTACTGCATTTTGCCCGTTAAGCAAAGATGCTATTACTGCAGCGAGCCCTGCAAACAATTGCTTAAGTTGGCTTTTGCAAGTAAAAGGGAAGACGAAGAAAAAGTGTGATGTCATAGTCCTCTTTTTCCAGCTCTACCACACAGTTCTTAAATCCCTAGAGGTGGACTTAAGCTAGGTTTTGTTTCTGCAACTGGGTCTTTAAAGACACAAACACGCAGCTGAAGTTTATTATTCTCATTGGGAAGACAT
This sequence comes from Monarcha castaneiventris obscurior, assembly GCA_026261815.1. NCBI lineage: Eukaryota > Metazoa > Chordata > Aves > Passeriformes > Monarchidae > Monarcha > Monarcha castaneiventris. The sequence continues at coordinate 3,629,063 of JAMPIT010000635.1, forward strand.
GGATGACCCCGACACAAAGGCCATGTTCTGTTCTCCCTTTAGTCCCAATGGTCCTGCCAAGAAAGTTGCAGGTGATCTGGTCTTGAATTGCATCAAAGGATGTCGGCATTCCATAGGCATCCAGACTAACCCCTGTGTTCCCAAATGCTCCTGGAATTTGTGTTTCGTGGAAATTCTCAGCTAGAAAAACAACAGAGAAATAAAACCCAAGGTTTTTGTAAGGAATTTTAATTACAGGCTCTGCAAGTCCTTAAGATTCATTGGGTTTGCAGGATCACAAAAGTGTTCTAAGAACTAAATTAGTAAATTTAGCGCAGAACATGAGGAATGTATCTGGTCAAGCAGCAGTCTAAAGGAGCCTGTAGTGTAATTCAGGGGCATTATGATGCTCCATGTTACTTACAGTACACAAACTCCTTTGGTTCATGTTGACACCTGTAATACAAGCCTGAGTGGGACATCCCATCTTCCTTATGTTGTCCGGAGGTATAAATGAGGCTGAGAGATCGTGTGAGCTAGTGTAGCACAACTTTCTCCCAACGAACTTCCTCCCAACAACTTCCTGCTCTTCCTGTCGACTGCGTTTTCAGCCAGACTCTGAAATGGAGTTCCAAGGAGGAGAGGGCAGGCAGCAGTAGTGATGGACTTCAGGAGACAAGAGGTGCTTGGGGATGATCATAAATGTGTTCTGACTACATAACTGTTTAAAAGAAAACATGTTTTACAGATTAGCAGTCCTGTCCCATCATGTGTTCCCCTCCTCCCTCCAGATATTTTAGTATTTAATTAGCTGTAAAATTTATTAACATTTATCACACTGACAGAATTAACATGGTGCAAAACTTTTAAATTCCTAGGCAGAAAAAGAAAGGCAGATCCTGACAACTTCTCCTAAAGCTAGTAGTAAATTCCATACCAAATATTTGAAAATGAACCTACAATTGCCTAAATCCCCATAATTTTCAAAGCTTTGCATTTTCAATGCAATCATGGTGTTAAGATCTTCCCAAGATAAACTACTGTATTACATTACTTTTTTTGCACTTTTTTATCCAGGCATCCAAGATTTTATATGGAAAATTAAGATACTTTAGAAAACTTGGGCTTTGTTTTCTCACATCAGATCTGATTAACACTTTTTAGGTCTACTGTAACACAGAACAAAAGAGACCATTACAAGCCATTTTCTCTGCATCATCCTGGGCAGAACATGAAGTACCGTCATCTCAGAGTGTCTGTGCTCATCAGTAGTTTTCCACATCAATGACAGTCAATTAGAATGACAACACAAAGCAATTTATAAGTAAACACAATATTAAAGATAAAATACACAGAAAACAGCTTCTCTTCAAGCTCTTCTTGATTTATTATCCTTAGAGTGCTTTTGTCAAAAGGCTTATTTCTCTCGCTATTCCTATATTCCATATTTGTACATTGGAAACTGCTATGGTGTTTTGAACATTAGTGAAGTTCTTAAATTGCTCAGCTTATTTACTCAGTGTGTTTCTTTGGTTCGCTGTACATGGATTTAATTCCAAAGCCTAGTGAGATAAACATTTTTATTAAATACTCATTTTCCTTTCCCTCACGAAGAATTTTAGCCATTATTTTGAAAATCTGATTTTTGCTGGAAATCCATAGCCACATTCAGGACAAAAAACAAGGTACTAATTTGAGAGGGGGCAGAGACGAGAAAAGCGGCTCTGAGGTATGGCTGATGTGGCAGAATAACAGTATACTGGGGGGAAAAAAAGGAATATTTTTATATTAAGAGACAAAGAAAGAAATATTACCTATTGTCTCGGTTTTGGAGACAAAACTTCAGGAGGAAACACTCCGGAATGAGGGAGGGGAAGGGAAAAGGGCTTCCTCCCCTTTTCCTCCACCAATAAGATAAGTGGGTCACAGCAAGTGAAAGTGGGAAAAAACAAACTGTTCATTAACACCAAACCAAAAGAGGATAAAAAAACCCACAAAAACCCCCTAAAAATACAACAAATCCCCGGAAAGGGAACAAACACAGGGGTTCGGGCCCACCCGCAGGCCCGCCGGACCGGCGAGGAGGGAAGGGAGGCAGTGAGGCAAGGGAAGGGGAAAAAAAGAACAAGAAAAACCAACAGAACCTTTTCCCAGCTAGCTGGAACACAAGGGAAACCCAGACAAACAGCACAGCGCTCCTGGGACACTCCCTGCCGAGCTCCAAAGCCGCAGAGCCCCTCAGCCCAGCCCCTGAGCCCATCTTAAAGGCACTGAGTCCCTGGGCATGGAGAGGACGGATTAGGAATAAAGCGGCTTTGTAACATCACCCCAGGACACCCATTGCCATGTAACTTGCAACTTTTGCCATCCAGACTCAAATGTTTAATCATATCTTAAAGGAGTGTTTGGCTAAGTTAAAAACATTACAGCAAATTCTACTTAAAACCTAAACAAAATTTAAGCACATAATTTAACAAAATCCCATCTTTACATAACAAGTTAAGAAAATAATTTTAGTAAGTGTGGAAAGCATCCCTTGATTTACTTATCGGGCCAAATTCACTTTTGTGCCTAATTACCCTGATTTCAGCTGGAATAATGGCTGTTTAAGCAAGGCTGAATTTTGTCCATTGGACACAAACACAGGAAAGAATATGAAAAACGTGGTGGGTTTAGAGCTTTGTGCATTTTGCAGATCTTCAGTTAGTGTCAGCTCTGATTCAGAGCAGCTGAAAGCAATGAACAGAACGATTTAATGTGATAAGACACACTCTGTCCTACACCATGAGATCTAAAAGTCACTGGGAAAAGGAAGTGAAGTTTTGGACTAGTCTTCAACAAAATCCGCATTTAGTATGCACATGTATAGGAAGAGGCAAAGAGAATACTTGCCAGTGTTGCTGTAGGTCTGTTAACTGAAACTTAAAGAAGTTTATCAAAGTCAAACTGTACATTGTCAAGAAGCAAGAGAAGTGATGAAGATGTGTCTATGACTGGACCTGGTTGCTCACAGAGTTGGCGCAATCTCCATCCTTCAAGGCTCTCAAACCCAAGGCAGATTAAGTGACCTGGTCTGGTCTCACAAATGACCCTGATTGGAGCAAGACATTGGACAAAAGTCCTCCTTGAGACCCATTCCATCCTGAGTTACTGTGTGTTCCTATGATCCTTGTTTAACCTGATTGTTTTTGGGTTGAATGCATAGCCTATGTTGAGGTTAAAATGTATGGCAATTAAGAATAGAATAGAATAGAATAGAATAGAATAGAATAGAATAGAATAGAATAGAATAGAATAGAATAGAATAGAATAGTTCAGTTGGAAGGGACCTACAATGATCACCTAGTTTAACTGCCTGACAACGTCAGGGCTGACTAAATTTAAAGCCTATTGTGAAGGACTTTATCCCGATGCCTGTTCTTAAGGCACCAACAGGCTCATGGTATCAACCACCTCTCTAGAAACCCTGTGCCAGGGTTTGACCACCCTCTCAGAAAAAAAATGCTTCCTAATGTCCAGTTGGAACCTCCCCTGATGCAGCTTTGAACCATTCCCACACACCCTGTTGCTGAATTGCAGGGAGAAGAGCTCAGCACCTCTTTCCCCACTTCCCCTCCTTGGGGAGCTGAACAGAGCAGTGATGTTGCCTCTCAGCCTCCTTCTCTCCAAACTGATCAAGCCCCACCACTCCTTGCAGAACAGACCTCCCAGCCCTTCTGCCTGCTTGGTTGTCTTCCTCTGGATGTCTTCAGGAGCCTTAGCATCATTCTTAATTTTTGTGGCCCAGAACTGCACAGTTTTACTCCGTATTTACTTACTCGTAACTAATATTAAAGCTAAAAAAGGCAAGAATCTCCAGGTTTTTGCTTTTTCCATTATATTTCAAATACAATGTCTTTTCAGTCTTTTGTATTGAGTTTTTTCCTGTTTTCCTTTCTACTTTTCAGTATTTGAAACTCTGCATGTTCTGTGAAAGTGCTCTTTAAGAATGCCTACAGTCTCTTAGTTTAAATTCATAAAGTTCAAAATACATTCCAGAGTAGCCTTTTAAAATAATTTATGGAAGCTTTGCATGTAATTTTTAAATATATTCTCCAAAAGAGAAATGAAAAATCTATCAAGAGTCTGAAGACAAATAAGACAGGAAGTCTGAATGGACTTACACTCAGATTTTAAAAGATTCACATACGTTTTAGTACTTGTATTATTTGTATACAACAAATAATAATCTTATTAAATAAAGGAGCAGTTATTCCTTCTTCTGGGGAGATGAAATAGGAGGTTTAGTAAGACATGTGCACCCAGACCAAACAAGCTTTGTTGGAAGCAAAGATACTGCCATTATATTAGAAGGATTCTGGATCTGGTGCAAAATGCATGTCACCCAATTACCTTGTTTTCCCTTGTCAGTGACTTTTGTCTCTTTGAACAGGATGGAGATCTGTAAGTTCTAACTTTTTGAGCTCTGAAGTCTGTTTCTATATACTACATTCATACATTGTGTGGCACAGTGACAACTTTTTAATCCAGTCTTATTTTATATAGATATATATATTTTTTTTTTTAAGCAAGTTCACTTTAGAACTGTTTTTGTTATCAATGTAGAATTTAAGGTTCCTGTAAGGTCTTTATAACACTAGCTTCTACCTTTTATGATATGGACGTTCTCTGTATTTAGTACATTCTCCTCCTCCTAGGCCCACATTGATGCCATTCACACACTTACACATTCTCTTTTTTAACAGATTAAATATTTGGCCTGTTTTTTTATTCAACATCTGTTTTTCACAGTAATACACTCTGGACTGCTTTGGTGTTACACCAGTTCTGTATTTCAGAGCACAAGATGGTTCTTTTTAAGGCTAAGTGAGGGAATAAAAAAAATAGTATTTAAAAATACTCAATGAAATTTGTCCTCCTCACAAAAGCATGCAAAATGAAAACCATTACTTAAACAAAAAAAAAGGAACATGAACTACTACTAGAAAGTACACTTTTCTTACACTGCTTCTTGTAGACTTGACTTTTTGGAAAAGTTTTTGCTATTTTTTCTTTATGAAGTTACTTACGAGTCTGTCAAAAATAAAGCTGCTTTAAACTGATAAAGAAAATATGCAGGAAAAATAAAAGAATATTATGCTTCCATCTATGTTAATGACAGAAAGTAATTTTAAATCCATATTCTGCCACTTGTCTGTTGCACTGAAATGTGTTTTAAAAATTTTTGTTACATCTCTTCTGCCATCATTATTTGAACTGTTTTTGCTGATATTGTTCAATATATGATCGTTATTTTTGATATACTATTATACAATAACATGTATAATTATTTCTTGCATGCATATGTCCCTAGGCTTGCTTATATGGATTTCTATAAAACTGAATTGTGGAAGCACATCTGCTTTCCCTTAACAGCTTCTATGTGCTTGGATAATTACATAACTGAAATTTATTTATTATAATAAAGAAACATACAATGTAAAACAAGATTTAAATTAATTTTAGAGTTTTCACACATTTTTGTGGTTTGGTCTGTTTTGTAATGATGCTTCATTTTTGAAGAAATGCTAAGCTAAATAATTACTTAAACTACGTTGCAGGGTGATAATAATTTAGGAGCTACATATATATATATTTTTATATATATATATATATATAAAAATATATATAAAATATATATATATTTGACCATTGATTTTCTGTAACCATATTCTCTGACCTCTGTCAAATCTGGTTGGAATAGGATGTGCAGTTCAAAAAGTTTAATGTGAGAGACAGTGTTATTGCATAAAGAAGCTGAATTAAAAATAGCTTCAAAACTGTGCAGCCCACACTGTGTCCTATTGTCAGCCTCAACAGGAAGTAGAAGAGCACTCACAGTGGTTCTGTATTTGATGTTACCATTCTGGAACACAACAAAGTGCTGCAGTGTGTGACTGCCACTTACCTTTCTGAGGAGTGATTTCATTATAAAATGATACTGTCATTTCTTTTATGCCACATCATTACCAGCAAGAGAAATGTTGGCTTATTTGTAAATTAATGGCTTATATGTAAAATGTTTTCCATTGAGATTACTTCATCAACTACTCACTATACTTCACAGTGCTTTTAAAAGAAAACACAATAGAGAAAGTTGCCAGTGACTTTGATTTTATTTAGGAGCACGTAAAAAAAGTTATGCCACAGCTTTGGTTGACTGGAATGATAAATATACTTAAATTTCTACAGTTTTGTTTTTTTTTTTTAATGGTAAACAAGTGTACATTCAGTTGTATGCAAGACCAACATTGTCAATAACACAATTACACTACAGAAAATGAAATCCTTGAAGTATATAGCTGTGAAACCCTTCATATTTTTGGTATTTAACCAGCATTGTTAGAAATAATCTGCTGAAGCCATTTCATATATGGTAAACACTGAAAAAAGACCCTGTGGCAAAGTGAATGTAATTATAGTTGCACTGGCTCTGGAGACAAGTAAGAGCCCTACCTAAACATTTTACTTGTAAGCTATGTCTGCTGCAGCTTAAACATGACAGGAATTACCTAACTTGTAGTTATGACATCCATTCTTACTACTCAGCCACTAGAAGAAGTGGTCTGTATTTTCATACATTTGGGATACTTATAATCCAGTAATTTTTCATGCCACAGAAAAAAATTACAGTAATTGCTTAGACTGGATGATTATTCTAAATAACCCCATAACTCCATGTTCCAGCAATTTACAAATGCTTTTTACATCTCTTATAAAATGTTTAGTTTTTTTCCTGGTTTTTTTTTTTTGTGGTTTTTTTGTGGTTTTTTTTTTTGGTGTGTTTTGTTTTTTTTTTTTTTTGTTTGGGTTTTTTTGGGTGTTTTTTTGTGGGTTTTTTTTTCTTGGTTGTGTTTTTTGGGTTGGTTTTTTTTTTTTTTTTTTTTTTTTTTGAGAGCTGCTGTCAACCACCTAGATTGGAAGGAGGGAGGTATGAAAAGTCCCAGGCCATGATGAATCCTGAGTATTTTGCAACAGTATGCACTGAGTTCTGGTAGTCCACAGTCTCTCTGTATGCTGATGATAATAAAGCATAGATGGAATATTTACAATTTCTAGAATAAACCTACTAGCAGACCAGCTGTAACCATTTCTCCTTCTACAAAACCTGCTTTTAAATATCACCTTATTGTAGAAACATATGGCAAGGAAAATAAAACTGTCTTACTTAGTAAACTTAAGAAGTTTTTGATAAAAACATATAAAAGACAGTTTTATCTGCTGGATGATATACAGGTACCCGTATACAAGCATGTATACAGAACAATAAAAGAGAAGGTAGATTTGAATGTCACAGGTCTGATGTAAACACAGAGAAAAAAAAGAGTAGTCAAAAGTGCTGATACATGAACTCACTCCATCATGCCTAATTATTGCAGCATATACAATATAAAATAATTAAAATGCAGAAAACATCTGCTTATCTCCAAACCAGGGAAAAGAGATCTCTTTGGAAATCTAATTAAATTAGAAACAAGTCAAGATATGTGTTACGTTTCAGCACACAGAAGAAATTCACAGGAAGATTATAAATTCCTGAAAATAAAAGTTTATGATGACAACAGACAATGCCTTCATTACAGTGATAACAGAGCCACTGTAACACATACCACCTTCTTTTAACACATACCATTTTCTTTTTGTACACGTTAACAGCAGATATTTGAAGACACAGAAAAGGTTCACGTACAGCTTCTCCATTAAAAGCTGTGAAGTTCATCAAACTGGTAAGTGTATTTCCTGAAATGTTTTAGGAAATGAGAAAAGACACTTGACCTAAATACTGTGCACACTAGTTAACCATGTATAAACTAGAGATTCTTAAGTGCACTATCAATTGCAGACATGAGACAGAATTGCAGACTGGCTTTCGAAAGCTCAGTAATTTGCTTGAATGCCCACTAAAGAACTGTTTAAGAAGTTGTTTCCAGTTTTGTCTGATCATTTCTCCTCAGAAACAGTTTCACCACGAAGTTCTGCATCTAGTGAGGCCTCTTCAAGAGATGGTTTTATATTAGATACATTAACAGGAGATCCAAGGGTAGCTGCACAGATAGAGAGAAAAGAAGTACTAGGTTTTACACTTAATATCCATGCTAAAAAGCATCAAAGGCAAGAAAAATGCATGTTACCTAGCACAGAAACAAATATGCTACACTATCTAATGAAATCCAAAATCCAAGTGAAATTTGGTCTCTAAACAGTACAACCATCCAAAAGCAGACAGTGTAGCTAGCCAACAGTTCAGATTGAATATACTAATTATTGAATGCATTGTCATGTTATTGGCAGCTTCAGTCTGAACAGGGTCACAGAGCTCTACATTAGGAATTCAGAGAACATCTTAGAAATTCTGCCATTTAAATAAATGAGTATACTTTGTCTTACTTGGAGATAGCTGTCACACTTCAAAGCAAAAGCTCATGAACTTCAGGCCATAGAAAATGGAACAATTCAGAGGATAAGAAAAAGTAACTATTAACACAGTTTTACTGCTAAAGGTATTTGTGCAATGCTATTGAGTTCTCACTGACCCACAAAATTATTCCACTTATGTATGGAATGTTAAGAAATAGCTTCCCTATGAAGTCATGTAATATGTAAGGAAGAATTACACTGTTGGAAATAATCAAGTTAGTCATTTTGCCTTTGACGGAATTTACTTACATAAGGTTAGTTTCTCTACTGCTAGCCTTTCAGGCAAAGTTTCAAGTGGAGTTGGTTGAATTTTTGCAGGGGTAAATGTATTTAAAGAAATTTTTCTTCCTGAAAGGGGCATCATGTAAGTTGGAGAAGCTGAAATGGTGGGGAAAAAAAGAATCATTAATAATAAAAATATTATCACCTGAGCCAGATGTCAAAAACTGTAAGCACAGGACTGTGTATCCATCCAGCAAAACAGATACCACATTTATACAACTGGCTGCTCAGCTACTGATTTTTGACTCTAGTGTCAAAACTTCACAACATGAAAGACAATTCTTAAAATCTCTTTTTTACCTCAGAAAGCAACACAATAAGCTCATGCTGTTAAGAGAGCATTTCAGTAGCAGGTGCCCTGCCAGAAGATTAGCAAAAGCATTAGTGCTATTTCTCATAGGTTATGAAGATCGCACCTGAATAGGCCTTGAATCCAACACGTCTGTGAAAAGTGCACACAATGCACTAATCTCTAGACAACCTCCAAATAGTACAGGAAAGCAGGAGAGCTAAACATCTATGACTTTAACTGTATCAGGTCTATTTTCCAACCACTCCTTGGTGGAGAGGTGACAACCATATGCTAGGAGTATGACATGTTTTGTTTTTTAGTATTTCTTCATCTTGTATACTCTCAATTCTGAACTGATTTTGAAGACACACAAACTTCCTAACCCGTATAAAAAGGCATCTTAAGTAGCTGATAATTTTCCTAAACTTGTATGTCTCACTGAGCCCTTTTTCAGTAACATCAATTTTCTTAAATTGCTCATATTCCTTCTCAAATATAGGAGGCATATCCTATCAAATAAGCTGCTGATTGAAATCTAAACTGTATAAAATAATGGGGGGGAAGGAAAAATCCTGTAGCAGAAAAAAGGGAAAAATCCTAACAGGTAGAATACTGTTGTATCAGTACTTGCAAGTACAAGTTTTCTGATCAAAGCATGAGTCTTCAGACACTTCCTTAGGAAGAATGACTTTCAATCCCCTGACACATTATAAGCATCCTAATATGTGGTGAATCTGACCTAACTGAAACCATTTCCAAAGACACAGCAGTAGAATCACAATGGGAAATCATTTTCCCAGACACATGCACATGGATAGAACTTGGCTGTATTTCCTTTCAAGATCATCTAAACTTAAACATGCAGCACAAACTGCTAAAAAGCTAAGTAACTGCACAGCAGTCTACAGGTGAAACCCCAAGTAACATTGAAAGAAACAGGAAGTAACAAAGTTTTACATGCAAATGCAATACTATTCTGCTGAAGTTACTGCCAGTACAACAGTACAGTATAAGGCTGGGAATCCTGCGTGCTCCCTGAAAAGCATTACCTGTGATTCAGCTGACAGTGTGGATAGTACAGAGAAGTCAATGTAATAATAAAGACAATAAACTAACTATGATTTCATTAAATCCTTAATTTACTACCTCAGCCAACAGAGACATTAGTTCAATGAATTATAAGTGTCCATACCCACAAAAGGATAGAGAAAAATGTAAAATTATGGTTTATGTACATTTTCTTTTTCTTCAAAAGCAGTTTAGTTTACTTGTTAACTGCAAAACACTGCAAAGATTAACTACACAATAGTTAAGAATTTAAAATTAGCATAATTACAAACTAAAACCAGTACATGTCTCCTGTAGATTTTCCCTTGATGGAGCAGCAACAGAAGCAAGAAATTCATCCACCTGCTTCAGAGACAAGGAATTGTGTAGAGTTTCCAAAGGGCAAATAGAAGGCACCATGGAATACAGTTCAAAACCTAAATGAAAAAAATAATAAAAAAAAGAGATTTCCAAACATAAGACAGGATTTAAGGTACTGCATTAATGCATGATAAAAAGTGCTTAGTGTACATTAGCATGTGCAGACATAGGACTCTTGAAATCATGGAAATTAAATATTACAGGAGTTGGAACAAGATGAGCCAATTTCCAGCATATACTAAGCTAAAGATACTGTGTAACGCACCATGGGATACAAATCCTGTGTACACATGAAGTACATGGGTACACATAAATTATTCAAACATTAGAACTGTGCTCTACTCCCAAATCAGTTCATGAAAGATAATTTCCCTTTAAGACAAACTTAACAGATTACTAAAAAAAAAAGAAAAAAAAGTCAGGAAAAGGTAGTATTTCTCCTACTCATTCTCATACCTGGCACAAGACTAGATAGGTAACTCATTCATGCAAGAAAGTAGGATAGCTATTTTGTTAGCAGACAAGAGCTAAAAATTGCTGTATCTTCCATGAAATAAATTTGCAGAATTCATGTTCTATCATCTTCAGTATTCTGTAAAAACAAACTGTTGCCTTTAATATCAAAGGAAAACCACTGTTAGCATTTTTATACCTTGAGGTTACATGGTTTTACTTTCTGAGACAGATATACACCTACCTTTATGCATTTAAAAACAGTATTAAAAGACTAGAAGTTTCATATATTAGAACAAGTAAGTAAAGCAACCCAAAAATCAAAGAATTTTTTGGACTATGCTTTTCTATGTTAGTATGGATCATACACTAACCATGCATATTCATATTACTAACAGAGTAAAAAGCATTTAAACATCTTGGCTAAAAAAAAAATTTGCAGTCCTCTAAAGTGATTCAAGTTTGGTAACTCAATAAACAGCTTTTCATCCAATTGCATTTCAGAAGAGGAAAGTATGTCCATTAGTGTTTTCAACATACAGCTGTAACATTACAACTTTGTAATTCAATACTGTAAATTTCTGCTAAGACAATTAAATGAAGAAGCAATAGTGAATGAGATAATGTTTAGAATTTCAGTTCAAGGTACATTCAAGATAGCATTATGACTGTGAACTGTTCTTCTCCATAAAATAATAATACACAGGAACAACAATGTTCCTGTGATATCCAGTGTTGCCCATTCACTCCCCATTAGTACTTTGCATAAGGAAGAAATTCAACAACGTTTCAACCCCCAAATGTCTACACTTACATTTAGATCCACCTTGGCCATACTCAAGTTTCGGGGACCATTGCTACAAATATTCAACCAACTCAAGTGTACTCATGTCAGCTTTACTTAGATTATAAACAAAATGTTGCATTTCATGAAAACTTGGGGTTTGTGTACAAAAGAAACACCACCATACTATTAATTTCTATTCTCCTATAAAGTCAGTAGCTAACCTTCAGTGTAAGCACTAGGATGCTTGGCATACATATTAATAGCCTAAATAACTATATGCATGCATGTAAAGCGCAAACCCTTTCGTTGCATTACAGTAAAATATAAGACTTCTCTTTACCCTGACAGAAAAGTCACTATCACTTGAATGAGAATTCATTTTTCTGATTTTGCAATTAATGAAGTGGGACAATGTCAGGTTAACTTTTTAGAAACTATTGTTATAGTCCATGTTACAGAGAACCAGAAAGGAACTCCAAAATGCACTCATGATCTTGAAAAAAAAAAAAAAGGGAAGAAATACAATTTTATTTCCCAGAAGGTCATTGTAGTAGCTTTATGTCTAAGGGATATGGCTTAAACCATAATCTGGAAATCTGCATGTAGGGTTTTATTTGAGTATTTTCTGATAAGTATTGTATGATGTTAAGAGAAATAAATTTGAAATTTTATGATGAAGAAGCCCGACAGTATCCCTTTAAGAAGGTAATTTCCTGTACACTGACAGCCTTTGATCTTTGGCTGTATTTATTCTTGAAGTGTCAAAAGGCAAGACAATGAAAGGGTTAACGCAGCATCTCAAAAAGCCACCCTGCTGTCTTAAGATTCAAAAGCTGTAGAGACATACCACTGGAGCCTAGAAATTCCACAGAGGAAATGGACCAGCACCTAAAGAGGTGTGGGTGTTCTGCAGAGGCCCAGAAAATTAGGTATAGCACTTTCAGAAGATACTTGTTTCACCATGTTCCTTGAACTAAAGATGGGGGGGTAGTCTGAAATGAGTTAAGAGGGTGTGATAACAACATAAAAGTAAGAAAAAAACAGAGTGAAAGGGACAGGGATAATCAAAGTGATAGTCCAGAGGACAGACGAAACAACATCAGTATGGAGTTACGTTAGTAGAGAACCCTTGGAAACCTGCAATATACTTAGGGTTCACAGGAGCTCGTACTGCATGCATTAATCTTGTTGAAGATGTGTGGTAAAACTGCTGCATTAAATGAATCAGAACAATCAGTGTGATCAATAAAAGCTATTTAGGTTTTTTTTTTAAAGAATGGAGTCACAAAAAGTGACTAAATGGAATAGAGAAAGTAATCATGTTATTAACCACAGATTCTCAAATGCAGTTCTTACTTTCTGATCTTGTATGTTTTGGAAATTTTGTTTGGTTTGAGTCTTAACATAAAAAAATGGACTCCTGACTTTTCCATTTGAAATAGGACATTAGATTTGGCCTTTTAGATCAAACATGGTCTAAATGGTATAAATTTTGCCTTACTACAGTTTTCTTTAAAGAAGCACTGCAGTGCAAAAAAGTGACTATGGGTTTAAAATGAATGTAACAAAAGACTACTTTGCTTCTAAGCAAAGCCAAACAAAAACTCAATGTTTTTTTTTTTAACCTTTCTAAGCAAATATATTTTTAATCTACCATGAAAATACTGATGATTTCCACTGCAATTTCAGTATCACTATCACTGAACTCAGCCAGCAGTCATGCACATTTTGAAACTACAGTTAAGATTCAGGTCCGATGGGTGCTGAAGAGTGAGTCTACTTTTCATGAACAGGATATATCTGGGGCCTATTTAATCATGTAGAAAGGGAGGCGCAAAATATTTTGCTGAGGAAGAAAAAGACATACCTCTGTCCTGTGTGTTAAACGAGAATTTTTGCAAACTGAAGACAGTTAACTCTCACTCTTGAAGTTCAAGAGGTCAATGCTGCTCAAGAAGTCACAGCTCTCTTGCTGTGATTTTTAGTGCAATATTTAAGTAATTTGCACATCTGATGAACAGAGAAGTATGATAAGGTAAAATAAATTTTTGTCCCATGAAAAATATAGCAATTTAGCAGGCACAGAACCAAAGCTTCTGCTTTAGTTTTTGTAATTTAGCATCACTTCAAGAAGATAACTCCAGCTGTCAATTCAGTGATTTATTTTAGAATGGGCAGGCTCAGAAAATCAGTTCAGCAGGAGAAAGACAAAGAAGAAGCAGCAGCTATCAAGAAGTGTATGTCTAATAAGATCAGATTTCATTGTCTGTATCTTGTACCATACAGTCTGATCACACAAGAACTTGCAGAGAATAATTTATTAGAGAGATCATGATTAACAGTAGCACTTAATTTTTTTTTTCAAGGATTTTTCTAAGGAATGAATTTTGATGTTGTATTTATACTAATGAATGGTAAAGAAAGGATTTAGGATATCTAATGATTACAAATATATCTGGAATTGTGCTTGAAGTTAGGAACAACAGACGGCTGGATGATACTGTACACCCCATATTTGAAATAAAAATAAAAGGGATGAAGCAAGGAACCTTTTGTTTTCGATTTTGTTTTTAAAATAAAAGCAAAACGTACCATTGGTTGGGTGTCGAGCAAATGAGATAGAAAACCTTTTAACAGCAGAACCGCGTGTGGTGTCTGAGAAAGAGAAAAACAGGTACCTGAAATTTGTAACAGCTACCAAAAGAGGGAGATTTTAAAATAGGAAAGGAAGAAGAAAGGAAAAAAGAAAAGATGAGAAGGTATTAGAAGTGAATGTCATGCAGAAGGGACCAAGGAAAAGGACTAAAATCTAAATAGATGTTAAAAGAAGAAAATTTGGATTGTTGGTAACTACAAGACGTGTAATGAAGTTTATGAAAACAAGCAGAATGAGCTGGTGATTCTGGCATACAGGTTATTCAGGTTAGACTCAAACACTGAGTAGTGAAGTGGGGGGGAAAACAGCATGAATACTGTTTCACCTCAGAGTTATAAAGGTGTGCTTTGGTATTGTTATGTTCTGAAATCTAGTGAGAGAGTTTCTTCTCTATCCCAGATTATCCGAAACTGAGAATCTCCTGCTCCTTTGTAATCCAAACCCCACCAAATAAAAAGGTCAGGAATCCTAAAATTTTCACCATCAGTATTTAACTAAGTACTTTATAATTTCATTCCTCGTATAGGCTCCAAATAATTTATTTAATTTCAAGATCAATTAGCAGTGATAAAAACTAGAGATTAAAATGATTGAAGAATTTAAAAACAAAACTTCAGTTTACTTAAAAAATGCACTTGCTAGAATCTCCTGGCGCACATTACAAGTGATCTGGTGTTCAATTCAAGACAAATAAGAATTAACTATGCTCTTAAGTTAAACATAAGCAAGCTATGGGCAATAAAGAAGCAATAGAAACTCGTAAAATTAATACTAAGGCCAAAGATTCTAGGATTCCATTAAAATCTTTAGAAGTTCAATGTGGCACATGGGTTGTGCGTGCATGTGCGAGAGTGTGCACATACCATCTATGAAGCCAGAAGAAGTCAGCTTTTTACGATGAGTACGAGCATAATCCTGTAGGTTAGGTGCACTTGAAGAACCCCCGAGCACTGAGGTGCTAAACAGGCCCGCACAGTGAGACCCTGATGGGAGTTAGAGAAAATACATACAACAACCAGGTGTTCGTCCATTCACATTGGGGATGCATGCAGCATGCAAGCACATGGCTCTTACCACACAAAAGGCAGCTTTTGGCAGTGCCTTGGACAGGTTCACAATATGCTTGTAATGTCAGAGTGGGACTTGTAGGCTGAGACTATCATAATTTATTGTGCTTCTACTCATGAAACAGCACACTCTGCTATATGTGCAAAGAGAGGATTGGCTTTAACAAAGTGAGTTCTTGTCCTGTTTTCACTTTTGGTAAAAAAAAGTTACCAGTTAGCATCAATGCAAACATAAACAAAACAACAAAACAAAATGAAGATGATGATGACGATGATGATGATTGATGATGATGTTAAAGTTGTGTCTTTGAAAACCTGTATTCCTGACACAAATATAAACTGGAAAAATACTGCTCATTGCTTTCATCCAAATCAACCTTTGAGATGACAGGCTGCTATGAAGTAATCATGAAGTTCCACAGACTCAGTACGTGGAAATACTTCTAACCCCAACAAAATCTTAACCAAATTGGAAATGCTCTATTCATATTTCAGCTACCATTACTGACAACATTACAAACTGAAAATACCTAAAAGTTTCATCAAGTTTAACTTGACTTCCTTTCCTGAGAAGACTTTTGCACAGTTCCATGCAAGTGACAGTACTTTGTTACAACTCATGCATTCCTGCCACTACAATGGGAATCTAAACAAATCACTGAAAGCCACAGACAAAAATATAAAAATAACTTTTGTAACTGTCAACCATTAATGAAACTTACATACAACAATGAACAAAATGGAAAAAAAGTTGCAATTTTTTTCCTTTACGTTTTACTACTAGTTGAAAGGAGAAGTGGTTTTTCACTCAGAACTTATCTTTTACTTTTTAGATAAGTAGCAGCAGATTTTTTTTTGAAAACCAGCGATACTTCCTTTCATTACTTAAAACAATCCAGTGAGGGGAAACATTACTAGCACATGTGACCAATCACAGCCAAAATAAATTGGTGCCTGGTCTGTGGCAAAAGCCTTTCACACCAAATATAATACCTTAATCTACACCAAAATACATCAAATTCCACAAGCCATATTGTGTCACACAAAAGAAAACTCATTTAACTTTAGCAAGCACATAATAAAAACCAGGACTTCAATAAACAAGAGCACCTGATGTATGCATTTTACTATGGGAAAAATATAATGGGAAGAAAAGTATCACAGAAAGATTAAACATAGAAAAAATACATATCTTTGCAAATAAAGGAAAAGCTACTTCTAAGTTTATGCATATATGTTATGCATTTTTTTACACTTAATTTTTCCCATGAAAAGACACACAGAAGAAAAAAGCAATATTGATTTACAGTAGTGCATGATTTCCTTTTTTTGCATGTGAGTCATATGTATGCCTGTTTTAGTAAAGCAACAGAAAAGCACCATTTGAATTAAGAGAATTTGAAAGAAGCCTTTGAATTATAGTATGATTCATTCTAATGCTGAAAAGAAGAAATTAATTTTAGGAGAGGGAATATGTGCAAAACCCCTGATACTATCAAGAAACGATACGTTTGTTCCCCATCTCCCTCCCCTCGGAAAAACATCTTCACTTTCATCAATTGCCCACAGGAGGAAACAGAAATTTTCAAGAAAAGTGTTTTAACTGTTTCCAGAGTAGGCCATTTTAATCCAAAAGATTCTTGCAAAATCCAAAAGCTCAATGAGAAATAACATTATCTTAAAAATCTACTTTATGTTAAAAACAATCCTGTGTACCTGTTGTGAGCATTACAGAATCAGTAGCACGAACAGTCTCGAACGATTTTCTCTTTTAAGTTGTAATTTATTTAAAAATTTTGCTGCAAAAAAATTTTCCAGTCCATAGGCAGACACTCAGCATATGTTATTGATAACAAGTACTATTGGGTCCTGTTAATAAAAAAGCTATTCAAAGAATATACAACTATAAAGAACAGCAGGCAGATGAAAAGCTGATAACATCAAACAAATTTTCAATTGTAGGCACATACCTAGACCACTCTGCTTTTGTTCCAGAATAGTTCTTGGTGTTCGTAAGTTACTATTGCTTTCTGATAGGACCTGGATATAAGAAACAGAAAAATAAGGGAAAGTAGAACAGCAGCATGAAACATCCATTTAACTTGATACAGCAGCCTGTTTCAGACAGACAGGTGTTAATAAGCTGTATGATAAATGTTAGTAAAAATATGTAAAGGAAACATGAAAGATCATGCAATATCCCCTTCTGAAGGGAGTCCATTTCACATATGAGTTCCTTGCAATGAAGTGGTGCAAAGCAAGCATTCAGAATGAGAAAGGACACAGACCAAGACTCATACGAGACATTTGAGACATTTTATTTCATTTTACCAAATGCACTTTCCTAAACTGCGCCTGTATTGAAAAAAGGAGGGGAGGGAAGGAAAGACAGACAAGCTATTGAGGACACCATACGATCACTGACCATGCACAGGCTCAATCAATATAATCTTCAGATGCTCACAGCCTTTGCTGATATAAACTTTTCCAAATGTAAATAGTTTTAGAATTTTCCATAATAAATTATGAAAATTTTCAAAGAAAAAGGATATGGTTACAGAACACCATCCATTGTCCTACATGTAAACAATATCTTGGCATTCTGAATAGCTTTAGATCTTCGCTGGTACTTCCAAAACACTCACTGTTTCTTTTTTTCCCTGCCTTCCCCTCACCCCCCATTACAAGGAACAATCTTCAAAATATTGTACAAGTCAATGGATGATGTACTGTGTTGGGAGTTTCAGACACCTCCGGATACAGATGGCAAGAATTATTAGTGCTAGAGTTTCTTCCCTGCAATAGTTAATACCAGGCCACTGAAAATATGATATATGCAAAACAAGTTTTGAATAGCGACATGAAGTACCAGATAAATTATTTTAAATGGTATTGGTTGCAATTAATAATTTTTTTTTAAATTTACCTACCACCAAATTAAGCAATGCTGGTTTTAAAGTCTTAAAGGACAACTAAACCAAAGCATAATTCTCTTTCATTAGGTAGTACACAAAGTCTTTTTTACCATGGAAACATTTGCAATTCCTATAAAGAAACCAAATTTTTATGAAAGCGTGTAAAACATTCAGTGGAAAAACATGCACTTGCTCTTTTTCCCCCAAACATTCTTGGCAAGTAATTTTAAGAAGTGGAAGGTATTTCTTGAAACATAATCCATAATAAGGGATTAGATGTCCTTAAAGACAGTTGTTGCTTGGAATGCATAAAATGTTTAATGAAGTAAAGTTTAAAAACCTGTTGCCATGAGCCAAAAATACTGGATGTGAAAGCCAGTGATTTAGGGGAGACAGGGGAAGAAGTGATTTGTTCCCCTGATCTGCGTCTTCGACGCCCAGTACCCACACCACTGGTGTAATGCAGCCAGGTACCAATACACTCTGGGCTAGACACACTCAGGGGGCTCTCTTCCTGGAAGTGAGAAAGGGGGCAAAAAACAGCAAAGCATGCAAAGTTAGATTCAACAGAGCCAAATGAACAGAAAAGAAAAAAAACCCAATCTGCTTGCACCCTTTTATATACTACCTTTAAAACTATTAAACAGCGAGGAGAGAAGAATAATAATACAATATGAGAAAGTTATAAGTTTCACTTTTATCTTTTCATCCAACTGTATCTTTTACTACAACACTTCAGTCAAATTTCTGGTAGACTAATATTAGATATGAGAGAAAATTATTTGTTATCAATAATTGATTCATAATTTTAAGTATTTTTTACATGTTGGAAACAACTTCTGTTACCCTTGACATACTGTTTAATAGCTTTTCCCCTCCTAAGTACATTAAACTTTCCTATTTATTACTTAATAGTTTCCATTTCTAGTCTATAAGCTTATCTGAAAGCTTCTTGTTTTTAAAATTGCCTTTGAGACTTTACAGTTGACTCACTGGTAGTAACACCAACCTAACTGGTAGTAGTTTTCCAAACTTAAAAATGCCCTAAAAATTATGTGACCCTGGACACTTTATCAGGACTTCAAGGGAGGACAGTGTCAGGCTATGCACCCCCCATGTCTATATCATTATGTATCATTAGCAATTAACATTTTTTGTAATACAGTTTCCTTTCCAATGTCAATGAGCTTTACATTCTTGTTTTACTACTACAACTCAGCTTTTTTTTTTTCTTTTCATGACTCAGTCACAGTTGTATTCCTTCTGTAAATATTGCTGACTATAACCCAGATTAAAACTTCCATATAATATCACACCTGACAGTGTCCTTTCAAATTAACGGACATAGGTGAAAAGAGAATTGCCTTACAGGAGGAAAAAAAACAAGAAAAAAAAAAAAGAAAAAAAAAAGGAAAAAAAAAGAAAAAAAAGAAAAAAGGAAAAAAAGAAAAAAAAAAGAAAAAAAGTTCAAGGCAGTTGCAGTTTAAGTTGCAGCGACTTTTTTTAAATTGCTCCAAAATACTGTTTAGTTTAAATATTCCAAATACTAGTTTTGCAGATTTCAGTAGGCCAGATGAAACTTCCTGTTTTACTTTTCAGAAAAAAATGTTTTACAGTGTAAGTTTTCTCTAAATCATCTATTTCCTTCCAGCAAATAAGCAAGCTCTGAATGCTAAAACACATTCCATTTAAACATATATTATCTGTGCCGTCAAAATTTGGCAATTTGTGCTACTGATATCTTGCAAAAAGTTAACTTCCATATAACTTATGAAAATGGTTGAAAGTCTGAAGTAATAGACTATTATGTTGAGAATAAGTGAACTCATAGCTAGGAGGGGAGTTTGCATGATCATAGTGAAAACAGCTTTTAAAAATCAAAAATATTGATGTTGTGAGCATTTGTTTATGAAAAAAGTGGTAAATAGAAAACGTAAGACATTAACATTTATTATGTCTGTTAATTTATGGAAGTCATGTGAAGTTATACAGATATCCTTACAGAAGGGAATCATGCATCTTTTTCTCTCCATACTGCCAATAACCAAGTGATTTGCAAATCTGTAATACTTTTACTGCATACAGACAACTCATTCCCAACACAAACATGAAAGAAAAAGCTTTTGGTGTGAATCTTCATTTCTGATGGTTTTAAGCAACTGAAAATGAGGCAATAAGAAGCTGTTAGTCTGCTTCTAGCATTAATATCACAGAAGTGCCACTATGCACCATCTGAAATTTTCCACTCAACCATCCCAATGATATCAATGATACAGCTGTGCATCTCCCCACCTCTGCGACATTAAGACATATCTGCAAAGCACACCTAGATGTCATGGCTTTCAAGGCAGCAAACTAGATTGTTCAAGATATTATCAACAGAATTCATGAAACACAAACCCCAGCCACTTAAAAAAAAAGCTTCCACTTTATCTTCTTACCTTCAAAAGCTTGACAAGTGGAGTCACTTTCACTCCACATGAAAGCAAATACAGCAGAAGACGTCTCATTTCCTGCACCTCCCCTACCACCCTAATCCCTCTGTTCCCTTTCAGCACGATCACCCTGAAAGTTTGCTCAATTCCCAGCAGTAGCTGTCTCGTAAGGATGAATAGAAAAGCAATGTATGTTAGTTTGTAGATGTGGGTTTAGACTGAAAGAGTCTTCATTTTCAAATATCAACTTTTCTAAAATGGCTTGAAAAAAAAAAGGAAGTCTTATCACAGAATAGTAATAATTGAAAAAAAATAGCCCTTCAGAGAAATTACTACCATAGAGGATTTCCCGCTCAGTAAGGGCAAAACTTCTGTGACAGGTATCATGCTGGTTCTGTGTAATCAAAAGCAGAAGTACATTTGGTTTTGTTTTCTTAAAAGTAAGCAAAAGTTAATGTCTTTGACAGAAATTATCTGGAACACACTTACTTCAACAGAACCAATCTTCCTGGATCTTGGAAGGGGTGACTTTCTGTGTATGTGAATTGGGTCTGATACCATTGGCTTGAACATCACCACTGATCGATCCGTTTCATCTCTTTTAGGAGCATGTGCCTCCTCATCACTATCATTTCTATGAGAGGTTTTCTTTGAGCCTTCATTCTACAGAAAACACATAATTCATTTTTAATTTGTCTGCACACCTTCAAACATGTAGACAGAAGTGGCTCTCAAATAAATGTTCTGCATATAGATAAAGCAAGTTGATTTTAAAAATACAAGATGCAAATCACTTATTACTGAACAAACTGCTCTAGACTTTAATAATCTACATGTGTTTCTTCTTTCTTCTTCTGCGTAGAATTCCAGCCAAGCTTTGCTCTCCTCCCTTTCTCAAAAAGCAGTGGTAACTCCATGGACCTGACCATACATCTTGGAAAATATGAATCCTTCCTCAACAATCTGTATTCATAAACATGCCAAACTACTTTCTCAAATGTCTTCCAGCTGCCAGAATATTATTCATGTGACACTCTGATGCTGATATCACTTTTCTTAAGAGTATTTTGCATTTCTAGTAAACATTCTGGCAAAGCCTTAGAACAACCAAATTGTCTGTGTCCTTACCTCAGTCCCCATTCAAAATGGAAAATATTGGGACTACTTATCGTTTACTGCATGTTTTTTTACCAAAAAAACCCCCACACTTGTATTTTTAACCTAACAATTTTACAGTGTTTATTTTAGGTTGTCCATATCCAAAAAAACTAAGTTTTGTTTTATAGAAAAGCATAATTACTACCTCTCTGGAGGCAGGTCTGTATCCATATCCAGATGGTAAATTTTTATCTTCCTCACAGCCTTTAGCTCCTGGACTGAAGTGTAGCTCTACATGAAAACGCTCTTCCGAAGAAAGTTCCTGAAGTAAAGTAATTAAATAGGTTTATACTTTAATACATAGCTCAGCACCACTCATTTCTGAGAATAAATATCTGAAGATATTTATCCATTTTAAATACCTTGTTTGGATCCTCATAAAGCATGATAACAATCTGTGTCATGTAATTGAGTTCATTGACCACATTTAAGTAATCCATAGCTCGTTTCCATTGTTCATCTTTTGATTCCTTAGGGAGGAAAAAAAATCAAGAAATAAAACTCAGCTATTTTCTTTAAAAAGACTGATGATTTCGCTTTTCCCCCATTTACATAGATTTTCATAGCAGAAGTGCAAAGCTCATAATAGCTATGGAAAATGCAGAGGTACAACAAAAAAAAAATTATGAAGTGATTGACGTCCATGTGTGACCAAAAGTTGTTCAACAAATGACTGAAAAGTGAAGAGCAGAACTTTTCATAATTTATTTCAGTGTGTCTTTCATGGTTTTTCTGCCAATGATGACATGTGGACAGAGGTACTGTTTTCAATTCTCCTGATGAGAACTGCTAATTTTGCAATAAATTCATTTCAGCTAGTATATTGTGAAAAATGTTTTTAGATATCATACTAACAGATGTACCAGTCAAATAGAGTAAATGAAGCTTGCTAGTATATACAGGAGATACAACCATCACATCCCCAACTGCCTAAATGAATAGTCACTTTTTTCATGCTGTAGGAAAGAAGCCATTTAATAATCAACCTTAAAGAAAAATTAAAAGCTTCTCAGCTAAAACTTGGAGTGTACCTGTTGTAGCATGCCACAGAGATTTAAAAATGCTTTTGGCATCACTGAGTTTAGTCATCCATTACCAGACACAAGAATGTCAATACAACAATTTGAAAAGTAGTATATTAGTCAAGCTGTATCTCACAAGCAGATAGGTTTGTGGTGCTGCATGTATCTTCTCCAAGAGCTCAGTTTAAGTAATTTCTGAATCTGGAGACCTTGTCTTTTTCAGTGTTAAAGACAATCAGATGGAGAATAATGCACCACCTTTGTAGTATTCTATAACAGTACAGGAAAGTAAGAATAAAATTCATTGTACAGGAGGAACTTTGTACTCTATGAGCAGGCTTGAAATTAGGTAGGGACATCCTGACAATATAATATAATAAGCCAGTGCAAAAGTAAATTCAAGAGAACCCTGAATGATAACGTGAGAGTACAAGTTGGAAGAATTACTGGTGACAACAGAAGACAAAAAAAAAATGTGTATCTGACCTTTCCACATCTATTTGTGATTAACACATACAGCCAATGGAACACAGCATTACTTTGATGGAAATCAGCATGCCAGTGAATGTGCAATTTGCAATATGTTTTTGCATAAGTAATAGGAAAGGAAATGTTTGAAAAAATACGATAAATTTCAAAGACACTTAAGCTTCCAGCTGATACAATCATAGGAAGATTCAGATTCCTCTCAAAGTACCAGCGCATCTCTCTCAACAGAGCAACTCACATCACATAAGGCACCGTAGCGAAGGGTGGACAGCAGGGAGTGGACGTGGCTCTCACTGGTGAAATACAGCCGGGTACGAACATGGCGTTCTGGGGACATGACACCCCTGGAGTAGCTTAAAGTAAAGAAAAATGTTATTAGACCATGATGGCTCCCTATTTTTAAAATAGCTGTTAATAAATGAATAAATTACACTTTCTAATATCTATGAGCTAAAAAGATGCTTCAAATATGAAAGCTATAGAATATCTCTAATTTTTATGGGAATTGATGTAACCGTGTAAAAATGTAACTGGCTTACAGAGGGTGAAGCTTATTTACAGTGTCATCATCTTGAGTTCTCTGAAGGTCAGAACGAATTTTTCTGACCAGAGGAGTGCAGTAACCTTTGGCAATCTCCAATTTCTCAGCTTTAGAAATACCATATTCCTGTGTAAAAACAAAATTACTTTAAAAATTCAGTTAAAGATTAAAATACCTTCTATTTCAAAACTTCTATATTAAAGCATATTAGTTATCTATTAGTTTGCTCTGGCTGCAAGCCATTTTGTTTAACATTTTTACTATATATGATTACTGATGGAGCTTCAACTAACAAGCAATTTGCCTTTTTGCTGGTTGATTTGATACAGAGAAACAGTTTTTCATTCACTAGTTAAACCAATGAAGTGGACTTACCTTCTGGTATAATAAAGCTCTTTTTCTTAACCAAAACATCTACAGAGTCATTCCTCCTTCTTGTCACCATCTCAGTCTCCTATCCTGCCCCCATACTTTTTTTTTTTTTTCCTTTCACAGTCAATAAAGAGACATATTTGGTATGTCTGTCTTAGTTTGGGGTAAACCACCCCAGAGAATATCTTCTATTTACATCAAATAGTAATACAAATGGTATTTATGTACATCTGGGAAATGATTGATGATATTAGATGTTATAATATCATCAATATTTAAAAATATGTTCTTCCAGGACCTTCATGCTCTGTGCTGCACATGCTATGAAAGTGCTCTCACGGTTAGAATGAACCTTCATGTAACCCTAGAGAGCAACATAAGCACTCTTCCTTTGCATTACACAGGCTATCAAGTTTTCTTTGTTTTTCTTCCTTTAGTAAGTGCCCTCATTTTTACCTGCTCTCCTCTAACTTTCTGTTCAAAATTTCAGCTTAACAGACCCACAAAACACAATGCATTGTAAGCATCATGACTATTTTTGTCCTCCTTGTCAAGGAGTTTGAGAGATGGGGAGAGGAAGAACTTCCCTCAAATGCTGCATGCCATATGGGTAAATATGTCTGTTACAACAGTCCTCTGTAACTGGCTGGACTCTTGGGGAAAGCTTTAGTCTGTTCTGTCCTATTATCACAAATCAGTATCATGTTCTGCCACCTACAAGATTTTGGAGCTAACCCAAGTTTAACAACCTGCAGAGCATGTCTTCTGGCCTGAAATTATATGGAATTTAATGTCTACATTCATATCATGGAGTGTTAGCATTCTGAAAAAGTAGAAAGCTCTTTTTAAATTAAAATAGTTTAAAATTAGTAAAATTACATAGATTAGGATTAACAGTGTCATTTGCAAAGAGCCCAAAAATGAAATTTCTATAAGCAGGAGAAATGAAATTAAAAGCAATGCCAGAAAACAGAGTTATTCACAAAGGCTACAGTTAAATCTATGAAGAATGGTGGAGATTAACTGTTTTATTTAATACACCGCGGTAAAGGAAGGAAGCATGTTCACACCTTAAAATTCTAGAAAAATTCACCCTGAATACAGCTTAATTAATTATGAACCAAATTTTTCTTTAAAAATCCCAGTCAACTTGCTACTGAAAAATAAGAGATAATGTTAAAGGCTTCTATTATTGCAAAATGTGGGAGCTTCAAAAGAAAATACAGAGTAGACATTTTCACAAAAATTTTAAAAAGCATTTATTCTACACTTTCTCCTATTTAATAACTGAAAATGCTTACCTGAGGAATCACAATGTCAGCTAAAGCCTTCGAAAGCCTATACAATTCCATTGTGTTTTCTAATTTTAAGGATCCGTTGTGTTGTACATCGTATTTTATACAGTCATAAATATCAGGAATTTTGCTAATATCATATCTTCCATTTTTTGTTTTGAAGTCTTTTTCCAACTTGGCCCACCTGCGCAACATCAGTTCTAGAGTTTCACTGTGATAGAGCTGAATATCTGGATAAACATACATCTCTTTTAAGTAATTAAGGCCATTCAAGTAACAAAAAGACATTTTAATTACATAGAAGTAACAACTGAATTACAGAGGGATCAAAATAAGTTAACTGTATTACCATTACAAAGAAGGGACAGCTGGGCATAAGGTTAATTTTGGTGCTGAAAGCATCACAACTACACAGCTCCACTATGGTAGCCAAAAACACTGCTGCAGAAATGCACCACTGGCCTTTAAACATAAGATGTGCCTATATAACTTAGCCTTTGTACCATCAACTTTTCCTATTACTTTTGTGGAATGCTGAGTTTCAAATAACTAAGACAAGAATTTCTGCAAACATTGGAATTTCTGACCACCACAGAGCCCTTACCTGCAATACAACCACATGTTCCTCCTGCTTTTTATTTTAAAATTATGCTATGACATCAGACTGTGAAAATCCTTAATCCATTATTGATTGACTAATGTTCTGCTAAAAGTGAAGTTAGTGAATAAAAGTTGTGTTACAATTCTCTTTCATATATGTTAACTAGAGAAACAAAATACAAGTACAAAAATGTTTCAGTACCTGCAGACTTTGGGTCTTCCATTCTCTGCCTGATCTGAGAAGTCAAGCTCTGGATCAAGTAATAGACCTTGTCACATGTCTTCACAGGATTTTTAATAACCTGCATTGATTTTATCAGTGAGATGCTTCCAGATGGAGTAAGCTGCAATTAGAAATAAACACAAAATTAACTGAACAGAACTAGATTTGAAAGACCTGATGAGGTAAGATGGAACATGTCAAAGATTCCAAGTATTGGAAAAAAGCACTCAAGCAGGTTGCTTATGAATATTTTTACTAATTTATCAATTATCTATTACCTTTGAGGCATTAAGAAAATACATCAAAAGGTAGTACCATTTACTAGAGATTCAAAGGCAACAAGAAATTCATAGGGCAACTAAGAATTCATAAAATCATTTCTGTTATTCCAAGACAGGAAAACTGGAAAGATGTTTAAAACTTTGTATATACTTAGCAAGCTTCCGTAACTTGAAGCAACTTCTGTATTCAAAAGCTTACAAAGAATTCTGTTAGAAATGCTGCCATTAGGGCTACACACCTCAGAAGTATTTTTTGCTCTACAGGAACAACCAGATTTACAATAGTAACTGATACCTTAAAAACAGTTTGCCTGTTCCTGTCCTAGATTTTTGTTTCTACAGGACTGCAGGACACAAACACAAAAAGAAAGCCTTTAAATGCACATGTATCAACAACATATGAGATGCTCTTCAGAACTGAATTAATCATAGAAATGGTAAAAGCTACAAACTGTCACCATGAAGGTGAGTGTCACTAAAACAAGAGTTAATGTATGTGTGAGGCTTAGCCTCATTTTGTTCAGAAAAGTCTGCAGAATCCAAAGTGATCAGTGATACTAAACAGTAATTTATACAAAAACCACACACTTATTTGCACTTTTCCTCAGTATCCTGAAATGGATAGAGTAATTTGGATATGGAAAGCTTCTGCTCTCTACCTAACAGTAAGCAGTCCCTATCTCCCTAGTATGATGAAGTAAATCATGAAATCAACTTATTTATACCTATTAGGGAAGGAGACCCAGGAATAAATCCTATACAATTTTCCCAAAGCACATGTAAATTAAAAAGCTTCCACAAATAAACGAAGCCCCCCAAAAGTTTTTATTGCTTAATAATGCCAAAGGTTACTAACTTTCAGTGACTGAAGAGCAATCTATTAGTTCCAGCCACATTTCAAACCTGATTATTCTATACAACGAACATTAAGAAATCCTTGCATTTTCCAATTACTGTTGAATCCACTGCTAGTAGTGTTGAATCATGCTAGCAGTGGTTTGCATGATCCTTTATACATTTAAATGAATCTACACGGAGTATATACATGCCAGGTATACTATTCTTCACTAATTTGCTCTCAATACTTTTTCAAAAATAGCAGTTTAAGCTTAAACCTCATTTGAGGACTTGTATTTAGTTGTTATATGAGACAGAGTAAGGCAAATTGAAAGAGAAAGAAGTTTCTTCATTATAACAAACAATACATTTAAAACCAAGAACAATGACGTATTCTGTACTAAGTCAACATAAACTATATTACTATATGCTAATTCAGCATGTTAATGAGATATTTCATTTCACTGATTAGAAAGTATTCTACCGGTTTTCAGTACCTAAGTAAAAAAAAAAACCAAAAAAAACAAGACCTTGCAGCAGATTAACTACTGAAACAACTGCAGTAGGTAGGCAAACATTTTGTTACACCACACACCGTCAAAGTAAAATGCAAACAATATATCATCATTTCTTGAATAATTAAAATATTTTTAATGGAACAGTGTAAAAGGTTTACAAACGAGATCCCTGTCTGCTCCTCCTTCAAAGTTTGTAGCTATTCTGATTATCCAAATTGCAGGACAAAATATCTACAGCCACAATTGGTACAGCCACCTTTGCAGTTCAACCTATTTGCAAGCACCCAAATGATTTTGCAAAACAAATAAATAAACTTAATGCTCATTACTTTTGCACAGGAATTTTCATAATTATTTGTTTTATTTAATGGGAAAGTAATCATATGCTAACCTTATCATAGTCATCAGCAGTAAATTCTCTGTCTCTCTGGAGAATTTCATGGAGCCTTGCTTTAACACGATGTTGACAGCTGCTTAAAGAATCACTGTCACTGTCCAACAGACCATTCATATTAGCACTTTTTACCATCTGGACAAGAATAGGAGTCAGCTCTCCCTCTAAGGCCAGTAGTCCCTGAAGCAAACAATACAATTACTCAGGCAAACAGATAAAGATGAAAATATGAATATCTTAAAAAAACCACCACACAAAACACTAATTTAAATTAAAGATCGTTTCACTTGGCTACGAGTTAGATAAAAAGAGGCACAATGCATGTATTTACAGAGAAATGGCCCCCTAAACACTGCTAGTGTGCAGGGTTGATACAGATGGTGCAAGAGTGATGGGTGACATGTCACAGAGAATGCTCCCCAGCACCAGCTGTTCAAGTCTTGGGCTCTGGGGAGTGCAGGTGCCTTCTCCTTGAAGCTGGAAGCAACAGCTGCCAGACTTGTGGGTGACATGCTTTGCCCAAGGATTTGTGTTAGCAGAGAGGAGCTATGGGAAGAGCTAGCAAACCAAACAGCATCTGGCAGGATAAACAGGACATAGGTAGGGTCTTACAGAGATTCTACAGAGGCAAAAGCCCAAGCCATATGAGTCACAGGACAATCACAGGCTTTGAACAAGAGGTGAATAGAGAATTCCAAAAGGAAGAATGTTGGAAACTTTTGGGACTTTTCTGGCAATGGAAGGGCTCTGGAATAAAGAAGGAAATGGTGTGGTACTTTTTCAAGCCTGCTGACCAAGGGAAACCAGGTCAGATGGCTGAAGTATTTCTGTACAAACACATGCAGCTTAGAAACAAACAGGAGAAAGAGGCAGTCTGAAGACGTGAAGAGCTTTAATTCCAATTACAGAAATACAGTAGAACAGTTCACACAAATGGACTTTTCCTATAAGTAGACATAGGACCTTTTGGAAGCCAGGTGAACAGGGCAGTATCATGGCAGGCCTCAGCTACAGACCACCCAAATTAATAGGGGAAATGGATGAAACCTTCTTAACACAAGTGGAGAAAGCCACCTAACTGCAGGCCTTGTTTCCACAGGTACACTTGGCCCCGGATACCTCCATGGCAATATTGCAGGGGACAAGCAATCAAGGTTTCTGGGAAACACCTAGGACAATTCTTTGACACAGGTTACTGATGAACTACCAAGCACAGGCATTGCCCTGGACCTGTTACTCAGACAAGCCAGGAAAGTAAAGGTAGATGGCAGTCTTGGTAATTGAAATCTGATGTTCTAACAGATCTGTGGAGAAGTGAACAAGACAAATACTTGCATTAGAGCCCTGGACTTCAAGTGAGCAGACTTTAGCTTGTTCATGGAATCTTACAGAAAAGAGCCTTGCAGGACAAAAGTGCCTCAGACAGGGCTGTTTAATTAAAAACTGTCTTCATCTGCTCAAACAGCTTCAAGTGTTTGGCACATTAATTGGATACTTTTTCACACTGAACTACTCTGAAAATAACCTTTTTCCAATAAACTGTAAATCTCTCCCTGACTTCCAAAGAAAAAATAAACTTAAGAATATCAGAATTTTAGAACTGAAAATACCATTTCACACTGTACCTTTGCAAAAGCTGCTGCAGTCATCTGAACTCGTCCCTCATCAGAAGCGTAGATTTTGAGATCATGTCGGTAAGTGCTATGTAATCTAAGTAAACCACATCCAGGAAATCCAGCATAATCTCCTACCAAACAAACATTTTGCTCAAATTCTCATCTTGCAGTTGATTTTATTCAAAAGTGATTTACTGATTTTTCTGAAAATTATTGAAATTTTCTTTTTACCTTGTCCGCCTGGATACATACACCTGAAAGCTCTTCCAAGCTCCTCTGCTTGAACCCTGCCTGCAGGGGTCAATTCTCCTCCCCATTTTAGAACCAGAAGCAGTGATGGCTCATTTCTTCTATTATCTAATTGTACACAAACAGAGGAGCTTAGTAGTGAAATACATTGTTTATTTTTTTTCCAAATGAACAAGAAATATTTGGTCTATGAAAAGCTTCATCAAAGGAACCCTTCAACTTTATGAATGTTTAACAGCATTCTAACATTAAGGGAATACTGACATGGCAAACTAAATGAGCACTTTAGTTAAACTATGAAGAGCATATAACTGAAAAATATTTAGCATGAATCTGAAGCAAAAAGTAAATCAGGACAGAAAAATTAAAACAAATTGGATGCTAAATACCCTACAGTTTATAAATGTTTTAAAGATAGTAACTGTTCAGTGAGATTTTCTTATATTGACTCAAAATACCACTTTGGTGAATCACTGAAGTTTCTTTAATGTTACTTTTCTGTTGCAAAAGGGCACAGTTAGAAGACAAATTTACCACAGTTTTTAGATGTACAATTCAACAGATTAAGATACTGTGAATATCTGGTAACAATACATTCTTTTAAAACAAAACAGTCCTTCTTCTTAACATCAACACATGTTATACTACTAGTCCATGACTATTTATATAGACATCGTATTAACTGGTAAGGTACAAAAGTAATACAATACCTTCCTCTTCACTGGAAGTCTTAGGGCAGCCATGAGGAAGATATGTTAACTGAACTTTGCGATTTATGCCTGAAAAATGCCCGTACCTTAAGAGGGAACAGGGTAAAAGGAGAGGGGAAGAGGGAGAGAAACATTTTAAATATTTTCTTCCAACACTGCCAAAATCCTGTAATAGGATATAATAAATCTCTTGTTGGTCATTGATTTGTGCATTTGACGCCATTTATTGAAGCAGTGCTTAGAATAAACATTAACTCAACAAGCACAGAATTAGCAGAAATAACAATTATGCTATAATGAAACATCTTAAAATACTATCTAATTCTATTTTTTACAACACTGAACATAAAACTGGGATCCACCTCCCTCAAAAGAACAACAAGCAGTATGGCACATGGCACAAGTAATTTATCTATTCAGATCCAAAACTACAGTGGCTATCAGCATCCAGAAACTGATCTCAGTGTAGATGGCTACTGGTTTTATAGCCCATTAAGTTCTCAAGCAAAACGCAGCATTAAAATAATTATCATAAATTTCAAAAATAATTGTCTGTTCCCTGATATTATTTTAATTACAAATTCCTATTACCATTTTACATTCTAGGGCTTGGAATACAAGCCCTATGAAGAATGGCTGTGGGAGCTGGGATTGTTTAGCCTGGAATAAAGAAGGCTCACTCCCTTATCACTCTCCACAACTGCCTGAAAGGGGGGTGTAGCCAGGTGGGGGTTGGTCTCTTCTCCCAGGCAACCACTGACAGAACAAGAGGACAGAGTCTTAAGCTGTGCCAGGGGTAGTTTAGGTTAGATGTCAGAAAAAAATTATTCTCTGAAAGAGTGACTGTGTGCTGGAATCATCTGCCCAGGGAGGTGGTGGAGTCACCGTCCCTGGATGTGTTTAAAAAAAGACTGGACATGGCACTCAGTGCCATCATTTAGTTGATGAGGAGGTGTTAGGTCATAGGTTGCACTTGACAATCTCAAAGGTCTTTTCCAACCTGGTTCATCCTGTGATTCTGTGTGATCTTTAACAAACCTTGAAGCCTTATTTTTTTTCTGTTTTCTTTGTTTGGTTGGGTTGTTGAAGTTTTTTTTAATTACTAAATATTTCAGGCTTAGTATACAAAGACTTATTTATTTTCAATCCTCAAAGTTTGCTGTAAGTAGACAAGTACACATGGTGAAAGTTCCTACTGGCTCTACTAGACTTCATTCTGTCACACTGCAAGAAGCAGACTCTGATTACAAATATTTTCATTTTAAAAACATGCAAGAAGAGAAAATTTGGTATCAATGAAGGTAACTTTCTCTTGTTGAAAGTATACTAAGACACTACATACAACAATAAGTTAAATTAAAAAGTCAAGGAGAAAAAAAACAGTGATGGTCCATTTCAAACATGACATCTCTTCAAAAACTCTGGCTTGAATTACTGTATTATTACATATTGCAATCCACATAGTAACTGGTAAAACAGGTCAAAACAGCAGATATAACTTCATTGCTATGAAAATTAGACACTTACATTTCTAACACAGTCTTTAGCTGTTCAAGTTTTGCTTTACTTTCTTCAATTTCAGAATCATTGTTTTGCCCAAGTTCTACAAGGAGCTGCCTTGCTATATCAAGCACTTCCTAAAGGAAGGAAACATAGGATTTAATTAAATAATTAGATTTCTACTCACAGAATATTATAGTAAAAAAATAAAGACAAACTTGCCTGCAATTGTTTTGGTTTTTTCAGTTTCAGTTTTCCAGATTTATATCCATCACATTTTTCAAAGAGATCAAAAAATCTTTAACAGAAAGAGAAGTGATTAAAAAATTAAATTAATAAACTAAGTTACTACTACTTGAACAGGAGGCTCTTAAAGTAATCTAATATTAGTACCTCTACACTATTTGAAAGTCAGGTTAAAACCTGCACAACAGAGGTCAAACTAAGTTTTATTCAAATCCCATCTCCCCAGAAAGTCTTCCACACATTAGGGAAATAAGAGCACTGAAAATGTTCTCTTACTGACTTCCTAAGTATTAAAAAAAAATATATTCTATTTACTTGAATGATAAAATATTTGAAGATGCAGCTATGTCAATTCTTAATCTTCAAAAACGATCCTGAACAAAAGCAGGGACCAAAAATAGCAAGTGAGCAGTCCTACACTTCTTCAGCATGGTCTGAATGCAACAGTGTAGTCCCAAAAGAAATAATTCCTTTTTACTGAAACTGCACCTAGTTCTAGGTCAATTTTTTAAGTTGCCTTATAAATGCTAACATAAATATGATATCTACCATAAATCCAGAGTCATTAAACTTTGACAAAAATAAATAGCAAAAGTACTGTGACATTGCATACAAGAATAGTTATGATAAAAAGCAGAAGGCAGATGTCATGGTCTAATGGAGAACCAGAAATATTCTCTGCTGCATTATTTTTAATAAAGACAAATGCATTTTCTATGAGGTCAAACAGGACTGTTCACAAGGTACAGCATGTGTTGACGGAAATCTGCACAAGTAAGTTGACAGTCCTGTTAGAAAGAGAGGTGCATACTTGTAATTAGTTGCAGCATCTAAAACTGCTGTATTTAGAGGAAAACAAAACAAAAAGCAACTTGCAATTGTGCAATTCCTTGTCAATTCACTGCTTGCTTAGCCCCCTAAACTCAATACTCTAAAATATGGAAAATAATTTTTATGAAAATTCTACTTACCTCTGATGTTTTACTTCCATTTTCATTTTTTGCTTTGGTGTTCGATCCCCATGGCGTATTACAGCTATAACACATCTAAGCTCCATCCTGAAATTTCAAGAGTTGTATTTCACAAGTCTGTTTACAAGGGTCTTTTATTTAATGTTAAACCAACCACAGTCAAGACAATTGACAAAGTTGTAGTCATCTGACATAACTACAGAAGTGATGGAAGCATATGCAAGAATATAAGATTAACTGAAAATGATGTAAGGTATAAAATACAAATACTGATTTTAAGACTTAAGTAACTACAGAATACCTATTTTAAGTGGTTTCTAAAACAAAGATTTTGAGGATCATTAAATGAGAGAGCATGTTTATTAGAAGCGCATATTTAGTTGGTGCTGGAACAATGATTAGCAGTGGAAGCTATGCATAAAAGACGCTACACTTGAAAATCTGCTGTTCTATACTCAGCTTGACTAAGGGTGAGAAACTCTGACTGCTGGTATAGCAATTGTGATTCCTTCCTTGTTTTCAGCACACAAAACAAGCATTCATAGGCCAAAGTGGGCACACCTTGTAAAGAGAAAAAAAGATTCACACAAAAGTTACATTGGGAGTTTGTGTAATTTGGGTGTAGCTACTATTTTCTTACATTGTTCCAGAGGTGGTTGGCACAATAGGAATGTCTTCAGCTTCCAAAGGAATTGACCATGGTATTTGAAATTGGGGAGCAAGTTCCCTCATTATGATATTTCTAAAAAAGGGGTTAAAAAGACAAATCAAGGAAGTTTAAAGCACAGCTCATACAACATACGCAAACGCCAAACCAAACAGATTATATATAGGCATTTTTATTAATGCAGTTTTAGAGTACTAGCAGCCACGAATAAATAGATACGTATTTTTCTATTAATTGCATAATAAAGACCACTTAACCATTTAAAGCTATTACAACCCCTACAGGGACATTAGACTGCTGGCCCTGTGTTTGTAACGAACTTCTGCTTGTCAACTCCACTTCCTAACACATCTCCTTGGATATGAATTAGTCTTGTTCATTAATATATGCAGACAACTGGCTTCACTGCCTAACTAAAAGTGCCTAATAATCACCAAGCCATTCTCATCAAAGAGTGCTATCTTTCACCAGTAGTTTCTCAGCAGTTTCTGTGATAAAACTGGAAAAAGAGGTACAGGCTCTCACCATAACTATAAAATGACAACACAGTCTCCACCTCAAGAAGGTTGGTACAGCTAATGCTCTGTTTCACAAGTATTTCATCAAAATACAATGAACGTCAGATTAATATCTGAAGCAGTAACACAGAGTAAAAAAACATAAGAAGCAGTAACACAGAGTAAAAAAAATGTCCATCTTAAAGTAGAGTAAGCCAAAACATAATTGCTAAAAATCTTGAAGAAACTTCATATAAGATTCCAGACAATTAGATCATGCTGTATCTCATCATTAGTGCAATCTTACTGTAAAGCCAGTCTCAATGGGCCCAGCCTACTTTGAGGACAACATCTCCTTGGCACAGAGTTCTACACCCACTTTTGTATGATCCCTTATTATACCTTTTTTTGCCTTCAGTGGCAGAGACAAGATGGTATGATAGAAGACACCTTGGTTCTATTTCAGTTTGGTTTTACAAGAATGAAACCCACAAGTATACACCAGCTTCAGATCAAGGACAATGTACAACAATTTGGACACATTAAACAGCAGCAATCACAACCCTCCAGGAGTGCTTCACTACTTGAAAAGATCTCAGCTAACTTTAAGAACTTAGATCTTGCTTTCAAAATATTTATTCAGTTAGCTTTAAACACTTCTAAACATTCAGATGTTTGGGATGATTTCAGGAAAAAGGAGTTTAGTTAGAATTTATTTATTGACTTAAGATTCTCTTTAATTATATATTTTTATTGTTTATTTTAATGACTTTCAATGTGATATTTGATTTTTAATAAATAATTAATAATTAATAGTAATAAGACATCTGTAGTACATAAACTATAGTAATAAACAATGGAGTTAATAAGCAAATCTGAAATAAATCAGAAAACTCTTACCCCAGTATCTTAGCACAATCATCATAGTATTTCATGGAGTTTTTCACGAAACTGAAGCCATTCACATCACATACATAGGACTGTCCATTAGCACGTAGCAAATCAAAGCCACAAACTGTTTGCTGTTTTTAAGAATAAAAGTTCGAGTGATTTAGGACTGCTTATTCTAAATAAACTTTCCATTTTAACAGGTTATTCATCTGAAAACATGACAAAAACATGACACATTTTACACTTAGTATCTTTTGTCAGTTCCATGTTAGGTTCACCCACATCAAGCAAACATCTTCCTGTTTTTAACTTTCTATCCCAAACTTGATTTTATCCTTCCTGCATATCCCTAGCAGTGTTAGAATTGAAGGTCAAGTTCACATGAGCACAAACTTCAAGATTTACAGTAACAACAGGCCTACAAATTCCCCCTTCTGACACTGGTTTGCTGCTACATATAGTTTTTAAGGATGGCAGGCAAGAAATTACAAAAAAATTGAAAAACCATTTTTGTCAAAATTTGACAAGATAATTTTGACATACATGATAGTATTTAACAAGATACTACTGACACCATGAGTAGAGGATACTAGAAGCTACTTCAACTGATTACTTTTTAAGACCTCAAAGCCCACTTTGCTGGTAACAGGCTCCAGAATGACATCACAGTGACACACAGGTAAGGAGACAGACTGAAAGCCTTTTAATAAAGCAAGTGAAAGGAGGGTAAGAGACTGAATTAGGTTTTGAACAAAGGAATCCTAACAACAATACAGCAATCTGTACAAAAATGGAAACTGTCAAATTAATATCAAATTGTTCAAATAAGTATGTAATCATGTCAGTACCAAATTAACAATTAATTTGTACCCGATGTAAATACTAGGTAACAAAAGTTACAAAAATTTTACTGAAGCTGTGTTTTGCCAACTTAGAAACTATTACAAACATGTGTGAAAATATTATACACAGAATAGATACACTGTGGGCTGGCAAAGCACAATAGCAACATGTAAATTTAGGAAACTAATGCAACACAAGCAACTTTTCAGAACTTTTCAGTACATTAAAGGAAGAATCCTTCTTGATTAAAAAAAGATGTGGACATGGAAGTTTACGTTCCTCAGAGTTCTGCAGCAATTACCACTGCTGGCTTATGCACTAAAACTGTATGGAAGTTTCATGTAACGAACAATTAACTAACACTAAATGTTTGATCAGAAGGGAAAGCAATCAGCTTACCTTAAAGGCAAGGCATACTTTCCAAGCAATTAACTTCTCTCTTGCATTCAGGATGACTGGATATCTCACTTCTTTTCCTTCACTATCTCGTTCTACTTTGCCATCCAGAGCTGGAGACTTCCGGGCCTCAGCGTGAGCATAGTCTGGACCTACTGTGTACACCTGTATTGAAAAACAGGACCTCTTGATTAAGTGTAATTAAATTATGTTGCATAAATTCGCAAAATGTATGCATATAACTCAAACATGACAACAACAAGAGATACTAGCTGCTTTCGTCATTGAAAAGGTCACAGTGAAGTATCTCCTCAGTGGCATTCTCTGCCTTCAGAGAACACACATCATTTACTGACAGCCTAGGATAAAACAAGAAAAACAGTTATTAAAGAACTCAATGAATAAAAATTAATTACTCAGTTACAATGGTACAGTGATGTAAATGTTTTCTTCTCCAAAACATCTGCAAAACCTGGAGAACAGGTTAATTTGAGAATTATTTCAGTTTACTTAGTATGGAAATCTGGCTGCAGGACTAAGTCATTCTCTTAATTTAAAAAGTATATTTACGTTTTAGACGGGACTAAACAAAGCAAAGATCTGCCCAGCTTTAAGATGACAAGACAGGAGCTTGAGAGAACAATTTTGTTATCTCTCTACTGCAGTTTTGATGCTCACTGAAGAGTTTAGGGCATACGCTAGAAGAGATTTGTCAGCAGCTCTCAAAAATAGGCTACAGATTCTTTAATTAAAAAAAAAACTCCAAGCATTGATGAAAGAAGTATTCAAGTAAAGCAGATGACTGCCAATACTGCCAATTAACTGAATTCAGGCAAGAGGGTGAGTTTAGTGAAACTGCCTAATATAAAGCTGATAGTCTTGTTAAAAAAATCCATTATTTATTTGGGGTGTTAAAAGCCCACTGCTCTTGATGACTACACTACAGCTAGTCAAAATAGTCCCTTACCCCTCAAGCCATTTGCATTTCATCATGTTGCAAGGAACTTTTTGGAAAGTTTGTAAAGCTCTTACACAAACATCTGTGAACACAAATTAACCTATTGCAAAGTGTTGCACAGAATAACCTTCAGAACAGTACACTGTGGCGTTTTTCTGAGAACATGACAGGAGTATTCTCCTCATGTGCCACCGAGTGATACCAAGAAGTTGACTGCAATTAATAAAAGGGCTTTTTGGATTAGACCTTACACTCTCTACACCTGCACTTTTTTACCTAAATATGGTGATCTCTTACATATTGTAAAGCATCGGTTTCACACGTTTTGAAATGGTCTTAAAACAGCCAGAATGAAGACAAAGAGAAAGGAAGTTATCTTCACACATGGTTGGCTTTACATGCACTCTGTTATTGCTCTGTTTTAGCATTCTCTTATGGTGCCTAATCTTTACCTCTGTTAAGAACTTGAATGAAAGAATGAGAATTATTGCAGATAAGGTCCATGAAGGTTATTTTCTTTGACTTCATAAATATTTAGTACGTAACTTTTGTTCATTCATTAGCATACTAATATCTATTTCAGTTAGGTTTCTTTGTGACCTTTAACCTTCAGATAAAATATACAGGCAGCATCTGTTAGCATAGGAAAGAAGATGATGTTCTGGCACTAATACAATACAAAAAAAGAAAGACAATATATTGGGTAGCAAGCCTCCAGCACTTGATTCTAACAGTGCAAGCACAGCTGCTCTACATTGCAAGTACTATGTTTAGCTAGAATCAGAACTGCATTCTTTACTTATGAACTGTATTAAAACTCAATTAAAATTAATCCTTGACAAAGATACACTATTATCTTTAAAACTGACAAGCTCTTTGAGTCCTTGATTATTTCTAAATATAAATAAGAACATGCAGTTGTCATACCTTCACATCAGTTCCATCTGTAGGCATGAATTCCTCATAAATATAAGAACCTGTTTTTCTCACGCTGCTTTCAGGAGAATAAACACTGCTTCTGCTGCCAATCTGAAAGACGTATTTTTCCATTAAAAAACTCATAAAGTACTGCTAGAGAAACTTTAAAACTATCTGAAATAAATCACTTGTACTGAGAAAACACTTCCTGCATCAAATGAAGCAAGCTTTTGACCACTGCCAAAGGATTTTTGCAAGATTCTAAAAGTACATTCATAGTGTATGCTGTGAATCTGCAGTAGCTCACAATCTGCTGCAAGAAACATAGGCCTTCATTCAATCTACTTGTCCTCCTGAAATTAATTTCTCTGATCTGCCACTATTCCTAAGCAAGCAGGACATGACAGAATTTCTCTGCAATGCTGTTAAATGCCTACAGCTTTTCAATAGCTTTAGTACCATAATCTCACCTTTCGAAACAGCCTCTGGCTTCCACCCCCAGCAGATGTTGGATAATAAATGTAAACATTGTGGTCCTCAGCACTAACTGGCTTTTCTACAAAGGGCTTCTGGAAAATTTCTCCATTCACTTCCACATGATCTTCTCCTTCAATCAAGTTGCATTCTGAAGAAACAGTGCAAAGAATAGAGCTGTAATGGTATACTAATGGTATGCAATTATTAAGAGATCTGCACTAATTTTGCAGGTTGAAATAATAATATTCCATTACATCTTTGTTTCTCTGATTTGTTACTGACTGTGCAACAACTCAGGATTACATGCAGTATATGTTTGATGAACCATGTTTGATTATGTTATTTAAATACTGTGTTCCAGAATTTCTGTTTATTTCCTCAGTGTCAGACAAGAAATTGTCTCCTGCAGGTGCATAAGCTGCGTAAGGTGGCATATTTTGGAAATGTTTTGAAGAGAGGGAAGCACTGTTTGTCTTCTTTTTTCAGTGCCTTTCTCTGAAGTATCAGGGAGCTGGCAGGTAAGCAGTACACATGGTGTGGTGCCAGATGCCACAGCACCTTCCACACGGTTAGAACTGTCTCACACTGTGTGATTCATGCACCATGCATGTATGATTAGGTCCTCTGGTATCAGCAATCAAGAATCTGATATTCAAAACTGGTTAACTGCAAGCAGCACCTTTATTTCACTTTTGAAGCAGAAATTTGTCCTTTTTTCCCTAGATCACACAGACATTTTAATGCAAAATTCCCTTAACCTGTCATTGCAATCTCTTACTGTTGCTTAAAGTCTTTATTTTAGTAGAAGAAGTTCAGCTCGTTTTCAGTCACACAAAAAAATAATTCCAATTTATATTCATAGTACATCATCTGAAGATATATCTAGAATAGATTTCCAATATATGGCTGCTTATACTCAGAAGGGGAAGTATTCAATAGCCTCACTTGCTTCTGTCAATATTACTTTCCTACGGAAAATTACTAATAATTGTGGTTAATATAACATCCTGAATGCTGCTCTCTTTGATGATTTATTAGACTCTCAGTTTAAGTAAGGAGGCCCTTATATTCTAGTTGTTCTATGATGTCTGTAATATGTATGGTGTCAGAACTATACTTCTCAGTTGCATACTTGTACCTCCTTTGGCTGGGATGGAGTTAATTTTCTTCACAGCAGCTGGTAGGGTGCTATGTTTTGAAGTTGTGGCAAAAAAGTCTTCATGTTTTTCTTAATGTTGAACAGTGCTTACACAGCCTGAACCTCTTTTCTTTTTCACATACTGCCCCCCACAGCCAGCAGGGGTCAATCCACAACACCACTTTAAATGCTGGTGAAGAAATCAAACTCCAAAAATTAATTGCCTAGGCAGTGAAATTTAGCTTTCCATTATGTACATACTGTCCTCCAGGGGAAACAAAGAAATGCTAATGGTTGATAATTTATCTCTGTTCTTTTTACCTTGAGGATTGTTTGGATCACGGTTCAGAACTGCATAGCGAGGAAGTAAAATGCCTTCAGCTTTAAGAATACCATAGACTTCTCTTCTAGAAGAAAAGAACAAATATTGCACAATGAGCAAGCAAATCCCGCTGATACTTGCAGTTTACAGTCCATGAGTAAAGGAAGAGAAAAATAATTTTTTTTTTTTTTTTCAAATCACACAGGGTAAGGTTACATACTTTTCTTACTAAACAGTCTACTGACAGCTTTAAAGGTCACTGACACAGCTGTACCTTTGCAGTGATCTGTTCAACATCAGTAAAAATGCACTTTGCAATGCCAGTCCTTTCCTTTCTGGCAGTGCAACAGACATTTACACAAAACAACTGTCTTGTTAAAGGAGATTTTCAACTGTTAGAGGTAGAGTTTATACAGAACAGTAACAAGGCATCCAAAACAGTAAGTCTGCTCACTGTTCAGAAGGCTCCAGTGTTTATGTATTTTGCTCACTATTAATAGTTTTATTAATGTTTGCCATGCATGACCTCAGCTCCAAAAGAAAATTCACTTTCAAATAACCACATGACCTTTGAGTACCAACAACTTCTGTTAAGTATCATCTTTACAGAAAAAAATATTGTAAATCAAATGAATTCTACAATTAGAGGAGTTTGCACAGCTGCTATACATACTTATCCTGTACCTATTTTAAGAGTTTAAACTTTTCTATTTGCTAAGCTTTAGAAAAGTGCATCACCATACTTCTAACTTGGTAAATTTTCAGACACATCAATGTAAAAGTGCCAAAAAACCCAAAACCACCCCTAAAGACACATCCCAGAAAACTACGCATACATGAATAAAGTGTAACATTCACGGTAATTTTACTTAAACTACTGTACAATCATGAAATCACAGGATGGTTTGAATTAGAAGAGATGTTAAAAATTATCTAATTCCAAACCCTCCACCCTGGGCAGGGACAATACACTGGAACTGTTGCTATGCAATAACAACAAATTTTTAGTCTCTGACAAAAACGGCTTGCTTTAAAAGGTGATTAGTGTTATTTACCTGTCTTGTATGTGATACTGCATATTCAAGTCATTGATTACAAATGGATTCCTGAGTTTTGCATAGGCTACTGCTTTGTCCAGTGGAAACCCTGTTTATTAAGAAAAACAAATTAAAATTACAAGACATGTTACCAGTAAATAATTTGGAACCTTTGTATTAGATCACTGTTTCCACTGGCTTCAGAAGTATTTACCAGTGGAACAGCTATTTTTATATCATGTCAGAGAGGACTTTCTCAAGCAATGTGAACAGTATCATTTAAAAAATGTGCATTTTAAAAGTCAGTTGTATTATATTAAAGAAGACAAATTAATCACTTCCTAGGGCAATCCAATAAAACTGCAAGACAAAAAAACCTAAAGAGACTTTGCAAGAGCTTAAATAATTTAGATGCACAAGTATTTACGGTATTATTAGAAGATTTACCTTTAGAGTGGAAAGAAATGAGACAGTCACATAAAGGCCAGTTTTCTACTGGCTCATTCAAAATAACATCCTCTTCAAATATCACCACAGTTATATACTTAAACATGGAGAGACGTTCAAGAATTTCTTTCATTGGTTTGGACTTTGATTTCTTAGCCATTGAACAAATCCCAACTGCAATTTGTCTTTCTGGTGGCTGGAAAAGAGGCAGGGGGAAGGGAAAAGTCAATGTGTTCTCAAAACACAACAGGGTTTTAGTAGCACAATACTAGAGCAGGTATTTTCTCTTAAAATTCACATGCTACCTTTAATTGAGCTTTTAATCAGGTAAATTGCAAGCAGATAACAAAATGCAGCATAACAGCATATCACATGACATCCTCACAAAAAATGCCTCAAGACTGAAACTGTTTAATAGCTCTGTATTACTTTTCATAGGTATTGTTACCAGGAACAAATAGACATGACCAAAGGCTAAGTCAGAAGTGTTGAATCTGAACAAAATCATACTAAGGGCTTACTCTGACATTAAGTAATAACTGATTTTTCAATTATGTCATACTTTTGTATCTAATTAACAGTCACAAGGCCTCTCATCACCTAGTATTAGTGAATTATGAAAAGGAAAACTAGAAAACAAGAAACTACTATTCTAGATTTCTGAACTATTGAGTGCATAAACAGTTTTGCTTTTTTTGTACACTCTGTATTTACTTTCATGTTAAACTTCCACTAATTTCTTTATGTCAGTGATATTTCTAAATGCAACCACCAACCTACTCTGCTCTTTAAACAAAGATTGGCCATAGAGCAATACTTTAATTCAACTTACTGCTTTTTGAAAATACAGCCAGCTACCTTCTCTTGCTAAAATAGACTAACTGAATTGAGCTACTTGAGCTGCTATTTTGCACTGCTACTCTGCATTTCCAAGTTACTTCTAATCATGGGAAGTGCTTTAGCAACACTGTCTTGCAACTGAACTTTTTAGACATTTACAATTAGTAAAAATTTAATCTATTCCATAAGGTGAAATGCTGCAAAAAGAACAATGAACAGTTAAAAAAGTTACATGATGACTCATGCATAATAAAATTAAGTTTGCCTTAAGCAAACTGAAAACTGGTGAGCACAGTGCTAAAATGCAATTCAGAACACTTTATAAGGATAATAAACTAAGGTATAATTTAAGATTAACTTAGTATGCACTTTCAATATACCAAGACAAGGAAGAACAACAAAAAAAAAATCAGAAGTTAACTGTGAAGCAATTGAGAGCACAAAAAAGAAAAATTCTCAATAATTTTTTGCTTCCAACTATCCAAATAAATAAAACACAGGCTTATGCCATCATTAACTTCATTCCCAAAATCCAAATCAAGTCTGCAAAGCATGCACATCAACCTCAGTTGCCCTGAAAAACTCTAAAATCAAGCACATCTACTTCACAGTTCAGGGTATACCTAATTTTCAGGTTTCTTTTTCAAATATTACTGACCAATCATTATCTGAATATGAACAATTTCTCAATTTCAAACACCATTTCAGTAGGACACTTACATGAGCTAATGCCATTTTGGAAAAATAATGAAATACTGAAAAATATTTTTTAAAAATATTTTTAGAAACCATTTTTGAAAAAAAAAATTTGGAAATAATCAAAAATAACGCTCGAGAACAAAGAATAGTAAACAAGTGTCCCTACAGTACTTACAGAGTCATACTCTTCATCCTCTTCTTCCCCATGGTCATAGAAGTGTTCATAATCTGTAGATCTGGCTGAATCCAATAATCCTTCTCCATCTTCTCCACCCACAAAGAATCTGGGAGGATCATTCTCTGTCGCATTAACAGACATGGTTACAAGACCTATAGAAATCTATGTAAAAATTGCAGGCACTCTTGCAGCTGAGATTCTGAGCATGTTTCCTGCTGACTCGGGAACACCAAAGTCCCCTGCTCTTTGATGTTGCTGGAGCAGCGTTGCCACTGTGATTGCGTTGTTTACCGGGCAGTGTTTAACGGGTTATCATCGGCTCATTACTGATTAGAGTTGCTGCTCCAAGAAATCCACAATATGCTGCTGCTTCCCTGAGATAGTATGACTTTTTAACCTACAAGAAATAGACAAAACAAAAAAGACACACTTGATAAGTGGAGATAAAATAAACTCTTCTCATGTAGAAAAAGTGTTTGGACGTTTACATACCTCTGAGCAAAGCATCAGAAATAAAACAGGGCGCACCACACACAGTCTACACTTTTAGAGGTATGTTTAGAGCATGGGGAATAGTTTCAAAATTATGATGTACTACTGATGTATAAATTTTAGAAACAGACAATTTAACTTGCAGAAGTAAAAGCTGGCAAATGCATTTTTTTTTCCTAACTTAAAAACGCTAAAGTGGAGAGTGTATGTTTAACATAAAAAATGTAACAAAAATATTCTCAAACATTTACAATATT
Source organism: Monarcha castaneiventris obscurior (assembly GCA_026261815.1). Lineage (NCBI taxonomy): Eukaryota > Metazoa > Chordata > Aves > Passeriformes > Monarchidae > Monarcha > Monarcha castaneiventris. Next base: position 3,673,893 of record JAMPIT010000635.1, read on the forward strand.
TAATTCACTATCCATGTGAAAACCAATGTGGCTAATGAAAAATATAAAGCCACCAGTAGAACTATTAAAAAAACCCCTTAAAACTCAAGTGAATCTTTTCTATGAAAACATAATGTATGCAACAGCTTGCAACAAACTGTTGCCTTATTTTCACTCTGAAAAATTAAAATTACAGGAAGGGACACTACCACTGCCTTCTGACAAAAGTACTTCCAATCACTAATGTAGCAGTGAAGTGAACACATATTGCACCCTTTTAACCTGTCATGTGAAAATAAAATATTGGCAAAATGACTTGTACACAGAAACCGACCCACAGATGAGGCATCTGTTGTTTTAACTACATAACTGATGCTGTGAGATGTATATGACTTTATAAGATTAACTATAATGCATCACTACTACTTAGAAAATTAACAAGCAGTTACTTGTTTAGGAGTTCATCTGATCCAGCGGGTTAGGTTGTTTATTTGTCAGGTCATTACGCAAGTGCCATTCAACAGTGATGTCTCAGCAGAACTGAATTTGTTTTTAAATATCAGTCAAAATGACTCTGGCTGTCCTATGAACTAAATTAAGCAATAGTAAATTCCTAGTGGTGGTCAACCATACAGCTTGCTGTGAAGGGGGATGGTAAACAAAGCAAAAGTTGCCCAGAAAGAGTCTGTCCTAATTCAGATGCTAGGTGTTGGTCAACAATACAGAAACATCAGACCCAGAAGCTGAAACTGAGGTCTGAGTATAAGGATCTTGGGCTGACAGGAGAGGATTAAAAAGACTTATTTCTTAAGCCTATTTGCTATGTATCTGCTGTCCTTCAATTCTGCTAACAAAAAACTACTTTCCCTTAGAATGTGAAACTGTAGCTGTTTGCCCTTCAAGCAGTAAGAACAAGATGAAATTTCAAACACCTAATTCATCTGACTGTCACAAGAGTCAGAAATTGGGTGTTGAGGTAAATTAATCCTGTTTATGACATGGTAAAGAAAGAGCTTTCCGAATCCTATTTCTAGCAAGCTTCAGAAAGGCAGAGGTTATTGCCAACACGTACTGGCAACTAACACAGAATTTTGTAAAGGTATTAAAACCAAAAAAGACGCCCCCAAAAACCTCTGACAAAGCCTAAAAATGAAGATCCTCTTGTATCACCTTCCAAACCAGTACATTGGAAACCAGTTTCTTAACAGCTTTTTAAAACTTAAGATTTGCTCATAAAGAAGGAAGAATAGTGACTTGAAACAAGTAAGTGGAAGGTCTTAAAATAAGATTTTTAGGTCTTCTCTCTCCTACCTGTTCCTGTAGTAAACTTTGTGAGAGCAGCAGAAGCTATGAAGTTTATGTACAATTGATGACTGGGTATTTCATGGAGATGTCTGGCACTAACCAAGTCTCTCTAGCCCAAAAGGATTAATTCTCAAAGCAAGCAAAACCCACACAAATAGACTGAAAGGAAAGAGCAATATATTTGTCTACAAATGACACAAAGATATAATCTGACACCCCAACAGACCTATCTGAAAACTCATTGTTCTGCTACCTTCCTCGTTCAAGAATCAGGAGACTGTTGGTGTTATGAGTGGCAGGTACAGTGCAGTGGGGCTTCCTTTGTGGAAAACAGACTTTGAACAGCCACATAGTTTGCTTGGAATGAATAGATTATTTTATTCAAGATTAACATTGTTCACCCATTTGAAGGCAAATGAATAACTAGATTGCCACTCCATACTACTGTCACTAGGCTCCACAGTGTTCACACAGTTTATAAAAGTAACACCAAAGGCCAAGTATACTGACGTTTTTCAGGCTTATAAACAACTGCATGAACTCCCTGAATCGCATATAAACTGGCATTCTGACTGCTGATGGTTGCCAGATTATCTCCCTGATAGCAGAGAGGGAGATACAGTCATTACCATAAATTTGTGTCAGGATATATTTAATAAATTACCAATTTTTTTAGACTTAATGCTTTCAGAGATGGGAATTAAAATTCTTTCCCCCCAAATGCTACAATAAAAATGGAGATATCCCCTTCTTTCCTGTGGTATGTGAAATAAAAATAAACCAAGAAAAGAGACAAGCAAAGAGAAATACTAAGTGACTGCAACTACAGTGAACAACTTACACAAGTCTCCCAAACACCATCTACAGTTATCAGACATCAAATATGCAGTAAGAGCATGCTTGAGTAAACACATGGTTCTCTAGCTGTATGCCAAGGAAAACTAATAAATGGCAGAGCAGGAAGATGGAGCTGTCTTCCTGCTTCACAAGTACTATGAGTGTGGATCAGAGAAGCTTCCAGTACACGCAGAAGCTACTACGCAGAATTCCATCTTGCTGCCCCTTGAGCATGTAAGAGTCCTCCCAGCACCATTTTTCTGTACCAAGCAGTGATCAGCAGCAGCAGCAATGTAAGGGGCAGAGATACTTTAGGGTATATCTTCTTGCATTTGGTGCATGAGCATAAGCCTCATTAGACAGTGAATGTCAGAAAATTATGTACTTATCTCAGCCATGAACGACTGCACCGTAAGCAAGACAAACCCCAAAGCTTTGTGTTGAAATATGCACTGACCTATTTCCAAAGAGAACATCAAAAACATCCAGACAACCACCTCCTACGGTGCAACGACCTCTCCAGGTAAAATTAACTAGACTGTGTTCTGTTACACAAGGCTTCTCTTTCACAACATATAGATTAAAAAAAATCTTCACTTTCCTGGAGAAATGTACCGGTGTACATTTCTTAATGCTTAAAAAGACTTTCAATCAAATGTGTGGCCTGTCTACATCATGATATGTCTTGGTCAAAAGTACAAAAAAACCCCCAAAAATAAAAAACACCAAAAAAGGATAAAACAATATTCTAAATATATATAATTGGAGATTTTGATAGCCTGTGCCCTGCACTCCAAGTTCTGTGTTTACTCCAGTGGTGCTCTACAGATTTTTCTTCTAACAGAACATTTCTCCATTTTTACAAGAATATTCTAAAGGAATTCCAAAGCATATTCTGGAAGAATAAGCCAAAACCTAGTCCTCACTGTGTTAACAGATACATCCCAAGTTTTCCTGTCCTCCTTCCACATGTTTCAGCAGCTCAGGAATCCAGCCCCAGTGTTTCCATGTTTACTTAGAGCATAAAGATTATTATTCCAGTAACTGTAAGCAATAAATCAGTTCAACACAGCAGCAGTGGTCTGAACAGTCATGAGAAAAGGGCTCAAAGTTTTAACACTCACATTTTGAATACTAGTAAGAACATATACAACTCCTGTACAAACAGAAACATTTCACCATATTTTCTTGTGTGTCTCTGCAGCCATCAGAAGAACAAATACATACTTTCTATAGTGCACACTAACGGAAAGTAATGGAACAAAACTATAGTAAAAGTGCTTCTTGTCTGTTATCTCAAGAAAAAAAGACAACACATCATGCATTAGTTACAAAACGTCTCTAAATTACCAACCACTCAGGAAAACAACTTTTTAAAAATGCCATTATATCAAAACAGTGACATTTACATTGTGGAATTTATCAAACAAATAACAAAGAGTCATAAGTAATGCTCATCTGTTACATGATTCTGTATACATAAATACATAACAGTAACAAAATAGACCACTGCCCTGTACTCTACCCCCATATTGCTCCTTTTAAAGTTTAAGTTTTTACTGCTGTAGCCATATTCCAACTGTATCCCTTATTAGCTTCCAGCAATTTAAATTATTTCATTAAAGCCCAAATAACGTTAATAGCAATTTTTCAGACAGTCTCAAGTGAGTTGACTGGACAAAAGATTTTCAGTATCTTCCTGCCCTGCTAGAACCACTACAACTAATATTTTCATTAACAGTACATTTAACAGCAAAAATGTTTGCCTGACTCCTGCTAAGGCATTTTACCCATTTTAAAATTCCAATTCTGCAATATGATTTACAGTGTAAGAAACCACCAGACGGCCAGTTTGTTAGGTTGCTGGTGACACAGGACAGAAGAAACAATGTGGAAGCAGAGACAGATGGGAAGAAGACAGGACCAGTGGAATCTGATAGCCGAGAGCACCAAGTGCTGCAATCCCAAGTGCTCTCCATGCACGTGTGACACCTTTCTACAGACAATTCAAAAAAGCTGGTAATACTTCAAACTTAAATGTGATACTTCAGAACTACTAATAGGAGCCCATACTTGAGAACAGCATTTCTTCAGGTCTGAAAAACGACCAGGAAGAGAGAAGAGACAGAACAGTCAAAATGCAGAAAAAGAGGGAAAGGATGCCAAAACCAGAAGCTGCTGAATGCTGTCAGTAAACCATTAATGACTTGTTTATTGCTGTACCTTACACATCAAGAGATACATACTCTCTACAATTTAAAACTGAACAGAATTTAAACACAAAATTTCTACTGTTTAATATAAGTAATAATAAAAAAATTAACATTTACACACACGTTGTTCTGTTCTACCACATATCCTGTGAGATGCTGAGCAGTAGCTGTCAGCATGTTACTGAGATAGACTAAATCTAAATAAATGTGTTTGTGATAAATAGATGCTATAATATTGGCTTTCTGCAAATGTTAAAATAAGTAATGTTGAAAGTAGCTTTTGTAACAGTGGCTTTGTCACAAATAAATGTTATATATATATCAGCTTTATTACAAAACAGATGCTACTTAGCTTGGTTGTGAAGATGTGGTTTTTAATACTTTTTTTATTCAACCAAAAACTTAGAAATAGCTATGCTTATGAACTATTTGCTTGGACTCCTGCTATGGCATATCAGCAGCTATGGCATATCACCGGGAAATAAGATAATATGCGTTGCCAAGAGACTTATCCCCACAGTGATCTGCTACATTCCATCTTGAACTATTCCCGAAAAGGTTTTTGAATATGTATAATTGTTTATGAATATGTAATAAGTCGATGTGTATGTAAAGGGAGTCTCCAGGATAGCAGGCGTGCTCTTGGCAGAGCGCCATAGCACCCAGCGCTGTGACTTTTCCTTTATTATCTTTGTCCCTTATTGTCCTTTATTAAACTTTTCAATTCTAACAGGAGAGTGAACCTCGTTTTTCACAGTGTTGAATCGCTCCATCCCACTATCTCGTAACCACAAAGAATGTTATAGTTACTGCCTAATAATATTTTTACACAGTACTAAAACCTCAAACCCAAATGTTGGGGTTTAGGAGTTATCCTGTTTTCTTTTTCTCTCGAAGAATTTTCCCCATATATGTTGTCAGCTCAACAAATTGCTGGGTTCTTAAGAGAAACAAAAGACCTGGCCACAGGGGCGGGGTCCAAGGGGCCACCCTTCTGTCACCTGGGGGTTGGGACACCTCGGGCTGGCGGCTGGGGTTCTCAGCGCTCAAACACAGAGCTGCCATCGTGGTGGACGGTCTTCATCAGCACTGCAGGCTTCTGGTTTTTGGCTGCCTTCCTTCTACCAGGGAACCCCGGGACCCCCAGCCCGCCTTTCCCTGCCCCGCTGGGAGCCGGGCTGCAGCCGCCCTGCCCTGTCCTTGCTCGGAGCCTTCGCTCCATCGCAGCCCGCAGGCGCCGCCGGCCGAGACCTGCCGGGGTTCCTGCTGCAGCCCCGCAGTTTGATCCATCTCGCTGCCACCCGGGATCCGTGCCCGTCCCTGCCGCTCCAGCCCGCTGTTCCCCAGGGTCCGGCCGGGCACCGGGATCGGCTGCCCAGGGGTGTGTGAGGCTTTCCGTCCGTCCCTGCCGGGCCCCCGAGCCGCCATTGCCGCGCTGCCCGCGCTCGCTGCGGAGCGCCCCCTGGCGGCGCGGGGGAGCCATCGCAGCCGCCCTGCTCACCGGGAGCCGCCAGCGCCCCCTGCCGGCCGTGAGCGGAACTGCACCCGCGGGAAAGGGCCTGAGGCCCGGAGAGGCCGCGCTGGGTTTGTGCTGCTGTTTGCTGCCGCCGCCGCTGCTGCTGCTGCTGGCCTTGGTATGCACAGATATATATATATATTAGTAAAGAACTGTTATTCTGTCCCTCATATCTTTGCCTGAAGGCCCCTTAATTTCAAAATTATAGTAATTCGGAGGGGAGGGGGTTGCGTCTTCCATCTCAGGGGAGGCTCCTGCCTTCCTTGGCAGACACCTGTCTTTCAAACCAAGACACCAAACAACCTAAGCAAACAAACCAACCAAACCCCAGCAAAGAAAAACCCACAAAGAAATAAATGGAACAATAATCACAGAAAATTCAAGGGGATATACGGGTTTCAAATACATACTGGAATTTGTAAGGTCCAAGTATACTACACAAAGCCAAGAAAAACCTTTGGCTGTCTTCATCAAATACAAATTTCAACAGGCTTAAGAAGTTTCTCATCACCTTCAGTAACTCAGCTCTGCTCAGTAACATTAAGCAAGAAACTCCATTGATGTGCAAAATAACAGACAAGAAATAGGCTAAAAAGGCATAACAAACGAAAAAGATTATTATAGTCTACATCACACAGCTTTACAAGAACTAAGTCACCTGCTCCAATCTTGCATCAAACATCGAGATCTAGATTTCACGATATGCTAACATATTCCCCAACCATGACAAGAATCTCCCAAAAGAGAAGATGAAAAGTAGCCTTTTTTTATTGCTTTTAGCCAGACACTGCTTCTGCCTACAAGCTAAGCACAGCTCTCAGACTACCACATGAAAAGCCATATTCTCTGCAAATGACAACTGTGAACATGTTAATTTCTTTCTGTCTGTGGGAACATTGCAAATATTTTTTACAGAAGCATTACTATGTAGTAGTTTATGCATTACTCCACCAGAAAAATTACTGCAGTTCCCATTTCAAAAGAGACTATCCACATTTCAGTTTCACTGTACTGAAACCTGAAAAACCCTTCTCAAGAATAAAAGGAGTCTTCCTTGCCGGGTGAGTGCCGGCATTCCGCTTACCTGGTAAGGCTTTGGCAGCGAGTAGGCTGCAGGGGTGGCTTCTGTGAGACACCAGAAGCTGTCCCCGTGTCATACAGAGCCAGCTCCAGTCAGCTCCAAGATGGACCTGCTGCTGCCCCAAGCAGAGCCCCTCAGCCATGCTGGCGATGCCTCTGCTGTAAAGTATTGAGGAAAGGGTAAAGAGCCCTGCCCAGCAGCTGAGAGGGTGAGAACAACTGAGAGAAACAACCCTGCAGACCCCAAAGCCATTGAGAATGGACATGGAGGAAGTGCTCCAGGCACTCACAGGTTCCCCTACAGCCCACCACTGTAAAGCAGCTGTGCCCCTGCAGGCCCATGGAGGTCCAGAGTGGGGCAGAGATCCACCTGCAGCCCATAAGGGAGCCCCACGCTGGAGCAGATGGATGTGATGCCTTAGGTTTTAACTTTTATATTTTTCAAAATCTGTACTGCTCAGAGTGTAACTCTGAAGTTCCTTGTAGCCTGTAATTTCTGCTCTCTCGTGCAAGATAGACATAACAAAGCCTCTCCAGGCTTTGCCTTCAAGGACAGCCAGGCTCTTCTAGGCCCAAAATGTGTAAACCAAAGACTCTAAGGGGGGAGCAAGCTGAGGGGAATGACATCATTGAACTGGGCCTTTAATTGGAGAATTAACTGTGATATGCAAATGAACCAAACCTATAAAAGTGTGAAGAACTTGTGACCTGTCGTCCATCTTGGGGTCCATTTTTGGAGGCAGCCTCTGGCTCCCCAGGGTGTATCTTGAAGGCCCTTCAAATGAATATCTATCTTTATTCTCTTACTCTTGCCTAGTCTCTGTTTCTAGGTGGCTGGAGAAGGCATCAGATGTACCCTGAAGGAAGATGTAGCCCACAGAGAGTCTGTGCTGGAGCACCTGGTAGGAGCTGTGGCCCATGGAGAAGACACATGGACAGGAATGCTGTTCCAGGCTGGAGCCCTGTTTTACTGAGGGGATCATATTCAGTGATCAAGTAGTTCTATATGGACAAAAAAATTCATGTATTAGAAAGGTAAAAAAATGTGTCATTGTACAGTAAGGAATCACAGAGTGGTTTGGGTTTGAAGGGACTGCAAAGATCAGCCAGTTCCAAACCCCTGCCACAGCCAGGGAATCTTCCACTAGACCAAACTTCCTCAAGCTTGATCCAACCTGGCCTTGAAGACATCCAGGGATAGGGCATCCACTTCTCTGGATAACCTTGGCCAGTGCCTCACCACCCTCTCAGTAAAGAATTTCTGCATAATACTTAATCTAAATCTCTCTTTCTTCATCCTGAAGTAATTTCCTCTGGTCCTATCACTATAGGCCTTTGTAATTAGCCCCTCTCCAGCTTTCTTGTAGTCAGTCTCCCTTTAGTTACTGGAAGGTGCTCATAGAAGGCCAGTAAATTTGTCAAATTTGCCTTAGTGAAGTCACACTGGCTGTCATCCACCACCTTCTTATTTTCCAAGTGCCCCAGGAGGATCCACTCCAAGATTTTTCTTAGTAAGCACCTGGTGGCCAATGGATGTGTTTTCTGGGGAAAAAGCCAACTACTGCACTGTTACTCACACTCCATCTTCATCAGTAATGCATATCTGAAGATGCTTTTACCCACACACTTCTCAGTTTGGTGGTTAGGACACACTTCTGAGGAACAGAAAACAGGGAGTTGAAACCTTTGAGACAGGAGAGAACAGAGATAGTATTTGTCCTGTTCCATTCTGCCATGCTACCATAATCCAACTTCACTTTCTCCATGCACCACTACGTGGGGTTTTGCTGGGTGGTTCTGGTGGGTCTTTTTTGTTTGTTTTCTTTTTTTGTGTTTTTGTTGTTGATGTTGTTTTTAAGGTGGCCTCTGGATTGCTTTTTACAGGAGAGGGCTTGCTGATCAGCATTCTAAGCAGAAGACAGGTCCTTAGTCTGCCAAATCTTACCAGTGAGACACTTGCAAACACCCACTCTCAAGCATCACGAATCCAGAAATACCCACCTTACTGGCATCTCCTACTGGAAACAACTCTGCTCAATGTTACTTACCGGAGTACCTGAGATTTCTCAAAATTCTGTATAGCTAGGCTAGCTAACAAGCTTCAGTTGCCTGAATCTTCTTCTGGGGACCCTTATTATTTCCCAAGAATAATGGATGCTTGTATCAAAAGCAATATTCGGTCTGATTCTCTCTACTACAGGATCTTAGATGACTAAGAAGAGTTGTGCCATGCCATGTATGCCAGGAGCCTGTTAAGAGGCCAGCTTTGCAGCAGGGAAATACATGCCTTCGAGGCTCTGGATGAATTAAGACTTCTAGTCTTAAAGCACAACTGTTGCAGTTTTCAAACAGTTATTACTTGACTGATTTCTCCATGCCTGCTTTCTCTCCCAGTAATTATACAGTTAGTTAGGCAAAGTATTTCCAGCAATTTTGAATTACCAAACCTAAAGTGAAATAACTTTTCAATGGGTCTTTTCCTGACCAAATTCTTTGCTTGCAGAACTTATTTTTCCCTAATAGTTCCCCAGCAGAAGAACGACTTTTCAGCACATGTAAAACTCTGAGTTTTATCTCCAAATACTGCAGTGTCACAGGCATATTTCAACTTTCTGGTTGAAACTGCAAAATAAACCTTTAACAGAATCCTTTAACAGAAGTGTTAAGACAACCTTAGAAGTCTAGAAAAACCCATCTGGTAAATATCATTCTCTTACCTTCCAGACAGAAAGGCACTATTATTTTAAACAGGCAAACTACACAAACTGACATGTGGCATGTGTTTTAAGAGACTCCTGCACAGCCACAGAACAGACAACCTTCACATTCATTAACTTCCAAGTTCCTTTCTAAATCAAACTTTGTCAAACACATCACATAGTCATTTATATTGGAGACAAGTCTGAATGTTTCAGGAAGGCTGGCTTCCAAAATTTAAAAGATCCCACTCACAGATGTCAAAACAGCTTCTCCAGATTCTCACAAAGAACTTTAATTCAACTTTGCAGAGATGATAGGTTTTGCAAAAAAAATCTGTACTCAAGTTCATTTGGCTCAGTCTCTGCAGGCCTAACCTGTTCTCACTACAACTATCAGAAGGGTGAAACGTTCTTCCTTAGAAAGAAACAGAGAACCAAGACAAGCCAACCAGTATAAAAATTCTAATTTCTCACGTATTGAACCACAAGAGTCATATTACATCACAATATACCACAAAAAAGTTTTACGTAGCAAGAACAGTTTTGTTACTGACTGAATCAAACTTTGTTCACTAAGACAAAGATGGATTCAGTAAGAATTTTGATACTCCAAGAAAAAAAACAAGTTTGACTTGTTACTCAGAGTACAAAGATGATACAGAAGGGATGCAGAAAAGATGGAAGGTTAAACAGAGGGAAACGGCGCTTAAAAAGACAGATACAACAATGCGCAAACAGTGTTACAAACAGCTGTGAAAGGCACACCACTTATAAGTAGTTTGTAAGAGAAAGAAAACTACTTATTTCCTTGTGGTTATGATACTGATCTCCCCCAGTCTTCCTGCTTGTGGTTAACTACAGCCAACTGCTACAGGGGAACAACAGAAGTGCCAAACCCCCAGCATTTTCAAAGCCAACCAATATTCTGTAAAACTCCCACGTTCTGGAAAACACCCCGAAAACAAAGATAAATGTTACACAGGACATGCCCTCTACACATCTCTCTCATCTCTGCTCCTGACATGTAATCAGTTCTCAGCTTTGCGGCTGCTGCTGCTTTTTTCCCCCCTATTTTGATTACAGCAATCTCCCTTGCTCCAATTTACATTAAACTGAATTTATCATCAGTTTTATGGGATGTTAACACAGTGCTCCAAACGCAGAGATGCTCCATCCCCTCCCTCCCCATCCCCGTTCAGGCACACGCCACCTTTCCCCCGCGTCCGTCTGTACCGAAACGCTTCCCTCGACACCGGCGCCACCGCTCGCTGCAGCCCCGCACACCGGCACCGCTCCCTCGGCGCAGCCCCGTCCGAGAGCCGAGCGATCCAAAGACAAAGCGCCGGCCGCGCTCCGGGGCCGCGCCGCCGCCGCAGCCCTGGGCGTGCCCGAGGAGCACGGGGGAGCGGCGGGGCTCAGCTCCGGGGCCGGGCTCCGTGCCCGCCGCGACGCGGCTCTGAGGGAACTCCCTCTCGCCTCAGCCACCGCGGTGCCCGCCCGCGTCCCAGGCGAGCCGGGGATGGGAAGCAGGGAAAGGCAGGAGCGGAGGGAAGGAGCGGGCGCCTCACCTGCCCGCGGCGGCCCCGCGGCGCCCTCAGGAGGCGGTGCCGCCGCTTCCCCGCCCCCTCGCCTCCCTGCCGCCACTTCCGGGGGCACCACAAAAGTCTCGGGGCGCCGCCAGGGCCGCCGCTTCCCGGCGGGACCAGCAGCAGCGACGGCCTCCGGAACGGGCGGTGCGGGTACCTCTGCCGGAGCAGGTGCGTGCCCGCAGCAGGGCGGCGGTGCCCGGCTGTGCCCGCAGCAGGGCGGCCGTGCCCGGCTGTGCCCGCCGAGCCGAGAGGGCTGCGGGGGGCGGCGGCGGCGGGCAGCAAAAAGGTCGCGGCGGCGTCGCTTCGCGCATGCGCAGGGCTCGGCTGTGCGAGGCCCGGGGGACAGTCCCGCTCGGCCGCCGCTCCCGGCATGCCGTGCGCTGCCGCGGTGCACGCTGGGGTGTGTAGTGCTGTGGGTGGGAGGGAGGATGCGGAGGCGCCTTCCCTACGGGAATTCCTGCTGGGAATTCTGGATGGCGCCTGAAGCTGCCGCGGGCGGCAAGACGCGGTTCCGCGTGCCTACCCACTCGGCCCCATAGGCGTCCGCCCCAGCCCTCTGTCACACTTGCAAAACTAGGGAGGGATGTAGGCGAGTCTGTCAGTCCGATTTACGTGGTTTTGGAAGCGCCTTGGTTAGAAAAGTGGTGTTTTTTGAAGCTGTGTACTTGAAACAGCCTACAAGAGAGCTGGAGAGGGACTTTTTACATGGACATGTAAGGACATGGGGGAATTGATTCAAAGAAAGAGGGCACTTTTAGATCAGATACTAGGAGAAATTCTGTGCTGAGAGGATGGTGAGGCCCTGGCACAGGCTGCCCAGAGAAGCTGTGGCTGTTCCGTCCCTGGAAGTGTTGAGCCCAAGTGGGTCTGGGGCTCTGAGGAACCTGGTCTAAGTGGAAGCTATCCCTGGCCATGGCAGCAGTGTGGAAGTTTGTGATCTTTGAAGTCCATCCCAACCCAAACCATTCTGTGACGGTGATTCAGGGTTCCACAGGCAACTCCTGTTTCTTGTAGGAACTGCAGCCAGAGGTAGGGGAGTTGGTCAAACGCTGGACTAAATAACTGCAGTTAGGATTGTGTTTGTGTGTAGGAGAAAATGGGCATTAAAGGATGAAACAGCTAAGTGTTAGCAGGTGTGGCTGTTTTGGCTAAGCCACTAAACCCAAAAAACCTCTGGTTATATGGAAGTTTCATTCTCTGTGCCAAAATACTTCCTAGTGTATATTTTTCCAGCTTCAAAGGTGCTAAAAAATGGATAGCTGATGTTGTGTCTTTGATTTTTAGACTACCAGCTGCATTATGGGTATTGACAGACATAGCATATGAATTATCTGAATAAATAAGAAAGCCAGAAGATTTTATGAATTGTTCTTTTCACGGCTGTTTTGTTTGGCATTTTTTTAGGACTAGGCGAAACAAAGTAAATTAGGTAGTGGGAGAAAAGATTAGTGGGGACAGAAGAAACTAAATATCCAGGAAGGAAGCTCACATTAGGCAGCAGTCCATCAGGCTGTTGAAGTGCTTAACAGTTTGCTGGATCAGGATCCTACTAAATTAATCTATGTGGGTGCTACATAGTGCATTCTTTCTTCATTGGCTTCATTACCTAAGCTCTTCAAAACTTTTATAGCAGAAACTACCATTGCAGGAATGTGGATAGGGTGTGTGCTTAGCTGAAGTGTATGCTGTGGTCCTGCTTAGAAATATCTTGTTGCTGTGCGACTTCGTTTTATTAAAATGGACAGTTTTGGGCTCTGTGGAGGATATTTGCTGTTTCAGGAAAATTTCAAAAGTACTGGAAGAATAAAGATTGTTCTGTAACATCTTTTCTTCCCACATGTAAAAGTCTGTGTCAGGACAAAAGAGTCCATCATCCCTGTGGTTGAGTGACAGGTTATACCTGGCAAGTTTTGAATTCAGGTAACTTAAGTGTAGGACTGGCCTTCAGGAAATCCCTGAGTGAAACCTGAATGTGTGCCCCTGGCAGATGGGATATTTTAATTGCCCTTCATCAGTGCTGTTTTACTCTCAGAAATACTAGTTAATTGACTTCTTTTAAACAACAGAAACATGAATGCATTTCATGGTAGCCGCACCTTCTTTTCTGCAGTTAGTTATCCAATTTACCAACGTGGTGGGTTGGTTTAGGATGTGCTGCCAGATGTAAATTTACAGGAAACTGCTGTGTCAGAAAAGCCCTGTGTTCTGGCTCCTCTCTTTCCCTGTTCTGAAACACCCTCTTCCTTCACAGGCAGGATCGAGTTGTTGAAAAGTACATCTGTGCTAGTTCTCTCAGGTATGAAAATTTTACTTTAAAACACTAATGTATGACAAGAGACTTGACTGGTTTTGAAAACCAGCTCTAGGGTGTACAAAATGATGTATTCAGTGTAGCAAAAGTCTTGTCACATTGTGAATGGGAAGTTCCTGGCATGCTTTTGCCATTGGTAACAGCAGTGCTTAGCTCAGGGTGCAGGTTCCAAAAATAACATCGAGCATTTTATTTTCTGGGAGGAAAGGACAAAATGAGATGATGAAATTATGACATGGCAGACCCCAAGCTTGATCCTGCTCTTGCAGACATTGACGAGCACAGGATTAAACTGCTGTTTCATCTATGCTGCTGGAACATTTTTTGGGGAAAAAAAACCCACTCAAGCCTGCATCAGTAATCCTGCCTGTGAATATTTAGATTTTTTCTATTCTTGGTAATTATGCTATTCTTGCTAAACTCAAACATATTCTGTATCAATGCCCCATTTTACTAATTATATTATTGCGTATTAATTTGGTCATGGAAGTCAGCCTGTGTCAAGGAATGAATTTTTTACCTTGCATACAGAGTCTGGTTTGGAATTTCAAAATCTAATTGTCAGATTAATTAGTGAAAAAAACTAATTTCTATTTATTTCTCTTTAGGAAGTTGGTTTTTTTCCTATTTGTCTATGTGGGTTTTTCTCAACTAAAGTGGATCTTTGGACAATCTCTAGCACAACTGAATTTGAGAGGTACCCAAAACTGAGAAGAACAATTTCTTTCTCTCCGATCCCATTTCCTTCCCCTGTCCAATGAGTATAGTAGAAGCTTCCATTGTGTGGAAATTTTAAAGTATGAGAAAACCAACTCTGCTTAGAACAAAATTAGTGTTTTGAGCAGTGTTTCCTGTTGCTAAAATTGATGGTGGATGTGCACAGTGGATGGTGTAACCTCTTCTTAGAAGCTGCATAACCAGGATGCCTCTGAGCTACAAAGAAATGAATAAAAACTTGAAGATGTGCTTCTCTGACAATTTATCTAACAAATTCTGTGCGTTTTGTTCAGATTGGCAATGGTTCGTAGTGGAAAAAGTGGTGGGCTCCACCTGAAGCAGATTGCATACTACAAGCGAACAGGGGAATATCATCCCACAACATTGTCAAGTGAAAGAAGTGGAATCAGGAGAGCAGCCAAAAACTTTGTTTTCAAAGGTAAAAAGTGTTCTCTCAAATTATGAAAAAAATAGATACTAAGATGAAGATTTGCTAATAGGAAAAAAAAAAAGTGAGATCTTGCTCTACAGCATTCTGTGATTTTAATAGATGTTCTCTATGAGACAAATGCTCTGCAAATCCCTGGTTAATATATAACAGGATGTTTGTAGAAATGGAAGCTCAATCTGCCTTAGTCCATTCCAGCCCAGGTTTATTTATCTATATAAAAGCCAAACCTTGTTTTATATACTGTAGAAATATGTAGTCACTGCAATCCATAATTGAAAGGATTACAGAAAGGGAAATAGATCTGCAGCTGGAGACAAGGAATGCTCCATTCAGTGTGGGGGATGGCTGGGCAGAAGTGCAAGGACAACTTTGCCATCAGTCACCTGAGAGCCTCCAGGCCATTCCAAATTTTACTACAGCCCTGGAGATGTATGAGCCTTTATGAGCCTTTGTAGTCTGCTGTGCTGTCTCAATCCCATCAAAACTGCCAATTTTTGTAGAGAGAAGTCAGAGAGGAGTTAAATCGGTGACTATCAGTGTCAGGTTGCTGGCAGGCACCCAACAGCTTCACAAACAACAGTCTCAACACTCCTACCTCCCTTTCGAGCCCCAGTGTTTGTGTTTCAGTCAGACTTCCTGTGGGAATGCTGTTTGCATTCTGACTTGCCCTTGTAACTTCTCGTGTCCAGAGGAGTTAATAAACATGGCTGAACTAATGGCTCTTTGGAGGACCTAACTGAAATGTTTGTAAACAAAAAGCTATGTTTACACCAAAGTGAACTTATTGTGATAAATTCTGTTCTGAGTCATGCTCAGAACTAAACTGAAGAAAAAGCACTTGCTTATAATTTGCTGGTACTTCTTTCAGAAAACAAGTTGTTCTATGTTGGAAAAGACAGAACACAAATGCGCCTGGTAATTGTTTCAGATGAAGAGAAGAAAAATGTCCTCGAGAAATGCCACAAAAATGCTGCTGGCACTCATCATGGTATATCAAGGACACTGACTTTAGTGGAGTCTAATTACTACTGGACCTCTGTAACAAATGATGTCAAGCAGTGGGTATGGCCTCATAGCTACAGGATACTTTATGTAGTCTGTGACAAGCGTTTGGTAATCCTATGAACTTTAATACAGCAGGTATCTGGGCTGTTTCATGAAGAGGAAATGTGAGCTTGCAATCACTCTACAACTGGTTATCTTGGCAATGCATGGTGTTATTTTACTCTTTTACTACTTTCTACTCTTTTGCTACTGGCTTGCACACCACTATGCTGTGGTGGGGAGCCATAATCTCTTTTGGTAGGCAGGGCGCATCCGGTCCCTGAGAGATTCCTTGTGCAAGGACTCTCACATATCTTTGTTAGGATGCAGTGTGCCATCACAAGGATATGTGGCCAGAGTAGCTGCCAGCAGACAAGAATATGAAAACGGTGTCTCTGCTTTACAATTAGGCATGTTCAGGATATAGTTAAACAAATCAAATCTTGGGAAAGCTCCTCCTTCACCCAAAGATACAGGGGCAGGAAACCCCAGCAGAATTTGATCCTTCAGGAAACTGTATGTAAATGTCCTTTAAAGCCAAATTACTGTTGCTATCAGCTTGCTGCATCACTTGAATACTTTGAGTTCATGTGCAACTATTACATGAACTGAAAATCAGTATTTCCTTTCAATTTAGATTGGACAATGGGGCTCTGTCCTGTAGATTAAGCTGTTATGCATGGAAGATTATGTATGCTTACAGGGTTTTTCAGCCACAGCATACATAGATGAGCCAAAAGGGGAATGATTAGGACTTCCTCTCATTCCCAGCTGCTTCCTGCTTCCTTTAGTATTTACAGATAGTAGTGGATTTTAAAATTTGTACTGTGGGCTTGAAAGAGCACAGTGCTTTCAGAATGGAGAGAATTCAGCTATGTGTTCTTTTACATGTCCCTCTCCTGGTCTTCAGTATTGTTTGATTTTATTTTGGGTTTTATGCTGGGTCTGAAAAATATAAGGGTAAAAAATTGTAAGAAAGGTGATAAATTTGTTTTGCATTGCCTGGTCTGACCTGATTTACAGAGAAATAGTGGAGATCTGTGATTCTGATGGTTGTCTTAAACCTCACCATCACTTTTTTATTGATAACATCTTCCCTGATGTCTTCTCTAGGTGTATGCTTGCCCGCATTGCCAGGCAGCAAAGAACACAATCAGCAGAGTGCCAAAAACACACCCTATCAAAGTGGAGGACCCATGGACAGCAGTCACTATAGACTTAGTGGGACCTTTCAATGTTACCAGCAGAAGTCACAAATACATCATAATTATGACAGATTTGTTTACAAGATGGACTGTTATCTTACCACTGCATGACACTTCAGCAGCTGAAATTGCTAAGGCAATCATAAATGTGTTTTTCTTATATGGGCCCCCTCAAAAGATGCCTTTTGATCAAGGGAAGGAGCTTGTTTGTCAGGTAAATATTTACATGGCTGGTTAATCTCTTTTTTTGGTTGTTTGGTTGCCCTCAAGAAAAAATACATTTTCCCTTATACTGGATTTGGATTTTAGATTATTTTTGAGAAAGACTTTAGTATTTTTTTCTTTAATTGAAAAAGTAAGGAAGTTAGCACATAGAAAAAATGTCAAACCAATTATTTGCAATTATAATGCTATGCAATGTTTCCCAGGGCTTTATTCCTTGTAAAAAGAACAAAGTAAAATTATTTTCTGGCAGTTGTAGTGCAGGTTTTGTAACTCACTTGAGCTGGCATAAATTTGCATGCTGCAGTCTGCTGTATCTTGTTCATCCATATTGCTCAGTGTAGCAAATAGCTAAGGGTATTTTTGACATTGGTTTATAGTGATTATGAAGGACTTACCACACTTTGTTCCTCTCAGAGATCATGAAGTCATCAGATTGTGATATGGAGGTAATGACAGATCAAGTTAAGTGGCAAAAAGGTGGTTAGGAACCATCAGTCACTGGCTCCTAAGCACTGCTCCTTTAGCTCTCATTCACAGTCCTGGCCAGTTTTGTGCCAATATGTATGCAAGACTTTTTCCACTCACCACCATATCAACAAAAGGGGTGGAAAACTGAGGTTTTTTTACTTGAAATGGGATAGAGAACAGGGGAAATGTTCACTAATTGTGTTCTTCTTCTTTTGAAGATAAATGAAGAACTGTTTGCACTGTTTGGAATGAAACAAATTGTATTGTCTTATCCTCAGACAGATGATGTAAAGGAAAGAATGTCCAAGACAATCAAAACTTTCCTTAACAAGTACTGCATTGACCATCCAAATGATTGGGATGAACATTTGTCTGCTATAGCCTATGCTTTCAATTTGACAAATTTGGTATGTCAAGGGTCTTCTTCTTTTGACTGAAGTCCTCCAAAATGTCTGCAAAGCTGTATGCTAAATTTGATTGCTTTTGGTCCCCATTTAAATAGGAGCCAGATCAAAACACCCCATATTTCCAAATGTTCAACCGTAACCCGTGTGCTGTCGAGTCTATGAATATATGTGTGGAAGGAAAATACAGTATTTTTGCCAAAATATTTGAAGCAACTAAAAAATTCAGTCAAGCACTGGAAGAAGAGAAAACCTCAGATTGCCAGGTAAATGTTATGTATTTGAATTTTACTAGTAAGAGGACTGAAGATAAAGATGGAAAGGTCTGAGGCATAAAGTACAACTAACCTTATAAAATTATGTGGGGGTTTGAGTGGTGGTTTTCAGTTTGTGTTCCTTCCCCTGTGATCCTTTCATTTCAGTGTAACACATCTCATATGTATTTGGAGGAAGTGACCTTAAAAGAGACCTGTTGTCAGAAGTTTACTGTGTCTGACTTAGAGGGCAGAAAAGAGAAGTTGAAAGCTATTGTCTGTGGACTGGTGATTTATGAAGCTAAAATCAATTTCTTTATCACTCTTCAGTCCCACATAACTACGAACTACATCCAAAACTACTCAATGTCATGCTTAAGCACTATTAACCAATGCTACAAAAATGCATGATTACTTTTGGAAAAAAAAAGTAATTTATATGTCTCTTTCTGTAGGCAGATAAAAAAACTCCAGATGAACAAAAAAAAAGAACCAAAATCACAGTCAAAAGGAAGTCAAAACAATTAAATACCCTTCGACTTAAAGTTGGCCATGAAGTCCTCAGGCAAAGAAAAAACTGGTGGAAAGATGGTCGTTTCCAGTCGGAATGGATTGGTCCTTGTATTATAGACTACATCACAGAAAATGGCTGTGCAATATTAAGAGATTCCACAGGATCCAGGCTGAAAAGACCCATCAAGATGTCTCACCTCAAGCCATACATAAGAGGGTCCAGTGAAAAAGGTGTATATAGTATTTTTTAAATTTGTATTTTTATATATGTGAAAAAAGTTGGGTTTTTTGTTTTGTTTTTTAAATTTCTCTGTTGTGGTGTTAGGTTATGAGAGTGAACAAGTATCATTCACTCACCAGTGGGAGTTAGATTAGCACACACAATAATGTAATAGCTGTAGTTTTCAGTAAGAACAGTGAGCGTGAGTGACATCAAGCTATGCACAGCATGGAAGAGAGCTCATGAAGCATGTTGAAAGTATTTTTAAAAGTAGCCTCTATTAAAGTTGCTTCTAATCACTAGCTTGGCTCTGCTTGTGCTGGCTGACAGAAGTGTAAGAACATGCTAGAAGTATAAGTAGGCTAAAGTGTGTTCAAAGGAGCATTTTCTGACTGTGTTTCTGCTTTGGTGTAGGCTGGATTCACACTAATTTTGCTTGTGCAATGGAAACTTTCTCTTTTTTACAACATCCGAGTGTCTTCTAAAGCCTTAAAATAGGAAGACTACATCACAAAACTGATTTTGGAATAGTTTATTTTAAATTGAAGAAGTCAGTGTTTCTCTTACCAGAGCAAATAAAATTGTCATGCTCGGTGGTAGGATGGCTAGAAGTTCCCAAAGCTTTGGGTAGCCAACTTCTGCTCTTGGTCTTACATATATTCAGCATGCCCTTTTGCAAACCAAACAGTGGCAGCTGTTTCCTTTCTGCTCATGCTGTCTTTGAGTCACCATAGGCATTTTGAGGAGAATGAAATACATGGTGTACAGAAGACTTCTGTTACAGAACAGGCTGCTTTTTACTTCAGAGTTCTTGAAGAGCAGAACAATTCCCACACTAATGGCATGTGTGGTCAAGCTTTGGTTCTTGTAAATATATAAACTACACTGAGATGGTAATTCCTTCCATCACCTCTTAAAGCTGAGAGATTTGCAATGCTGAAACTAATTCTGGAATTTCGTTTAAGAAGCTGAAACATTTATGTCAGTTCTCAGTTACGGATTTCATAATTAAGATCTTGATTTCATGTCACGTCACGAGGCCGCTGCTTTTTCTGGACGTCACTCTTGTGCCGTTCTGGTTTCTCATGAAATTGCTGATGCATGAGGAGGAGGTCACACACATATCAAGCATGTAGATAATGTACAAGTATTACAATAACTTTGGTAAATTGTGTCATTGTATAAAAAGTTCAAAGTAGTTGTCTTTGTAGTATTAGAGCCTAATATGTTTACCACTGAATATTGCAGAAGCAGTGCGTAAACACAGAATCCCTTTTTCAGGAAGTGACTGTCTTGGTCTTGTCTGGGATAGATTTTGGTTTGTGGTTTTTTTTTTTACTTACCTACTTTACTTACTTTTTAAACTTTTTACGGGTTAAGAAAGCCTGTTGTGTGTTGGATTAAGATTTCCCAGCAAGAGCATGAAGAGACCACATTTGTCTGTGTGTTTGCACAAAATGAAAGAATCTGCATGTCCATTTATTCAAGCTGTTAGTTCAGTAGGTGACTATGATAGACATCAAGCTAGTCATTGACTTACCTAAGAAACGCTCTAAATGTGGATCAATGTAAATGTTATTTTGTGGATGTAATGAGATGCCAAACATTGGATGCTCAGTGAAACTGGGAAATGCACATTATCAGTCTGGTGTCACTCAAACATTCTTGTTCTCTTTTGCAAATTGTTTTGAAGAGTAAGTTAGCACCTCACTAACATTTTGAGTATGGCTTCAGGGATCTGCACTAATGGCTACTTTCCTTTTACAGACAACCATTACTTTCTACAAGGTGCAGTAGTTGACCATGACTATATTGGTTTATCTGAAAGATCTAATAATTCAAGCCAGCCAGACTCTGTTGCTGAAGGGGAAATAAATGCCTACAAAAGAGATGTCATGTCTGCTGTACAGATTCCACCTGCAGCCTGCAAAGACCAAGAATCAGCAGATGGTGAACGTGAGTCTGAGCTGAGAGAAGATCATTGCATCAAACCAAACACTGCAAAGCCAGAGCAATGGCCTTCACCTTGTTGGACCCTTCAGACCAAGACAGAGGAGACTTAAGCACAGTCTTCTGTCACGTTTCATTGCCAAGCAGTTTGGAACTACTGTGACAGACTGAAAAAAAAATGTGATAGCTCCAACTTCCTTATCGCAATCCACTTTACTGCTTTATGAGTCTAAGAGTGCTGCAGGTATCTACTGATTTGTCTGGGTGTTAAGAAAAAGCACTAGCAAAAGCACATACTCTGATCATACATTTAAATTTCAGGTTTTGTTGGTAGAGTGGCAATGTGGCCATCCACGCCTTACTGTTATCCTCTCAGGACACAATACATCATTTCACTGTAATGACCTTTTCCATTTAACCCTTAGATGAGTAATTTCTAATGTGCACTGTGAGATTAATTTAACCTAAGAAACTTGGTGTAAATTTTCCCTCCACTACAGAGAAGCTCATGTCTTCCTTTTTCTGTTATGTAACAGTTTTCTGTTCTTTCTGGGAAGCTGCAGCCTCTGACTTCTACAACTTTTAATTTTTAGTCTAATCCATTTAAGATCTCACAAAACAATAAAACTGACAAAATCAAGTATGTGTAGTGTTCTGTGCATGAAACAATGAGGGCTTCAGCTGTTCCCTGTTCATCAAAAGTCTGCTGGAGTAGGCAGTTTTAATATTTCAGGCATGTGAAAAAGTCTTAAGAGCGTTTAATATTCTTTTGTGCTTTTTTCACAAACATCTGGTTCTCCATTACAGTTACCTCTTCACTGAGCCTGTATACGTTGGGAGATTTTCCATGGACAGTGGGCTATGAAAGGTGAAGCACTGGTATTAACTTACTCTCTGATTTCCTTGAGTAAGTTGTTACTGGTCTGGACTTCCTGCTGAGAAGTCTGTATCTCAAAGGCAGCTGCACAGGATTTTTTTCATGTGGAAAACTGATGAGTACAAGTCAGTTCTTTGTTTTTTTTTTTTTTTTTCTAATAGGAGATTGACATGAAGATGAAGAAAACTAGCAGAAAACTGAATTGAGAAATTTAGCAATTGAAAATTTAGAAATTGAGAAATTCTGGGTGGTACTGTGGAAGATTTGCTTATCTTGCTCTCTGAATGTGTGTATTCCCTCTCATCTCTGCTCCTGACTGTCTTGTGACTTATAACACAGGTGGAGGAATGTATTATTTATTAAGAATTTTCAGTTAATTTTTGGCAATTAGCTGTGGTTGTCAAGGCTGCTTAGGTACCTACCTAATACAGAAATTCACATGTATGGTACAGTATGTCTTTGATATCATGGGATGGATCTGTGTGAGAAAAAGCTCAGCACCATGACAGAATCCTATCTTAAACTTCAAATGAGAAATAATTAATACTCAAACTATTTTGTGTCTTCTGAAAATGCAGTCCTAGAGATACAGTTTTTCTCCACCAAGACTGCTTCAGAAAGAGTCTTTCTGAATATACTGTGTGTGCACACATGAAATAAATATTTATTTTTGCATATTCTGCTTTTGAAGAAAATATTAATGTCAGGGATAAAACTGGAGAATAAGGCATTGCTTGTAAGACTCATTTCTGCTTTGGTAGCTGAAAAAGAGAATGAGCCTCTCTTTTTTTTTTCTTACTTAAAGTGATCAGTTCCTGAATTGTGCTTGGTACAGCAGAGCTGTTTTCTGGGGCAGCTCTGGAGTAATGCAAATGTTGTGGAGTTTTTAGAGCTACACTGAAGAGAAAGAAAATGCTGCAGTGAGAGAGGAATGGGGGAAACACAGAAACATTTAACACACTGTGTACATTTAATATATTGCTGGTCATTCAGGCTTCCTGGTAATTTTGATCTACTGTATTAACCAAGCAGGCTGGTTAGTGACCAGTGCACTGAAATGTGGCCTTCTCTGCATAGGGGAGGTTCATTGAAATAAAATACAGGGTTTTCAAACTTTTGAAACGAAGAACAGTCACTGGAAACTGGAAAAAAAACCCCACCAAACACTGTTTTCGATTAGAATACCAAAACTGACACGAGTAAGCAAGATTTAGCAGTGTCTTCAAGAAATGGGTACTATACTTCTGCACCTGTTAGAAGACCTGCTGGTCTGCTGTTTATATCTTGGTAACCAAACTATGTAGGAATTGGAATGAAAAGCAGGACACAATAATCTGAAGACTAAGGCTCTTCCACGTAGAAGTGTAACCAGAGAGTTACTGAATTTTCAAACTTTTGATTCAGGAGCAGTTAATCCTGAGAGGTGCATTCCCTAGTCAGTTCTCCTTTCAACTTGTACATAGATGAAGGGATCTGCAGCAACCTTGCTGCACTGATAGCAGAAGCAGGTGTGCCAAGAAACAATAAATGTTGTAGGAAATACAGCATTTCCCCTTTGCCAGGCAGTGCTGCCCTGCTACAGATTGCTAGTGCAGTGATTAGCATATCACTTGGACACAACCTTCTATAATTCTGTATTTCCATGTACAACTCATAACTCACGTGGGTGAGCCCTTTTTTGGGTGCTTGAAAAGCATCTCAAAACTCATCAGCAGAGTTGGAGCATTGAGATCTGCAGCTGGTGACAAGAATTGGTGCCTTAAATATGTAAAGTGCTATCTGAGTAAGTGGGTTAAAAGGGACTAAATCGTATTTCACAAATTCAGTACCTAAAATTAGTTGATTATTTTTGGCAATTGATACCTTCAATCTCCTTATGCCTCATTTCCCCCTTCTGTACAGAGTGAGTACCACCATGTCAGATCCCAGACAAACTGCAAAAAATACTCATTACTCTTCACAAAGCTGGCAGACATGGTGATGAAAGCCCCCATAGGAAAGCCCTTAAGAAAATGAGTTCTGTGTTTTGTGCAGCGTTTCAGTGACACGCAGTAAATAACACAAAGTGCTTCCCCAGCACATTGATTCTGAGTCCTTACCGCAGTCAGAAACATCATCCAGCACTCCCAGAGATTAAAGACCCAGAAGAAGGAAAGCAGAGCGCCTGGTTACGGTGTCATGCCGGCAGACACCTTTGCTAGCGTCTCGGCTGTGGTGTGTGGGCCTCCAGAGGGAGGCGTTCGGGATTGATCCGTGAGGGAGCGCCGGGCGCACGGGGGCAGCCTGGGCCCGCGGGAGCAGCTGCGGCCCGCCCTGCCCTGCCCTGCCGAGGATTTCTTCCCCGAACTACGCTCGCAGCACAATTTTCCGTAATTTTCACATCGAATTGTCGATAATTGCGGGAGCATGAATACATTTCCGAGAGCAACATGACCCACAGCATTATGTGAAGGCTGCGGGAGCTCCCTGTCCTGGGAGCCAGAGTACAAAAATTCCCTGCTCGTGCATCAGGCGGGTTTAAACCACAGCTGCCACCTGTGGTAAACTTTGAGTACAGCTTTACACCTTCCGAGGAACGGGGCACCTTTCAGTACTCGTTACTCCTGGGCTGCTGTGAGCAGGATCTCGCAGGGCCTGGAAAAGGCCATGCCTTCCCCTTCCTTGTGTGTGGCACAGTGTGTGTGACCTGAGAGCCCACCCGAGGAAACACGGCAGAATTGCGGCATTCAGCCCTTCCTCCTGTCAGTAATAATCTCTTGAGCAGCAGTTCTAGGACGCGTCATGGCTGAAGGAAGCAGTAGCAAACACAGCGGAGGGGGTATTCAGAGCACTAAGGATTGCCGTGGCCAGGGCAGGGTTCTGCCCTGAAACCCTGAAGGGTAAAGAGCACCAACTCTGGCCTCTTACGGCTGTTGCCTAATCTCCATTCTGAAAAAATTAGTCAATTAAAAAGAGTAGAAGATTTAGGTTTCTCATATGTCTCAGAAAAAGAAATGTAGTCTGTTATTAATAATTTTCCTAGTTTGCCGAACTGTTACCGCTGACTATTTTCTAGGGAAAAAAATTATTCCGCTGCATCTTGGCACAGTGCCCTAGAATAAGATTGCCCATACATCATCTGTATGTTTTCTAAAAAGCTGTACAGTGAAATCAGACAGAGCTTCGCTCACAGAATGTCATGCTTCACATGCAACTCATTAATAAGAAACGTAAGTGGAATGGAGATAAAGAAACAGTAAAATAAAGTGCCTTGATGACCTGGAGTACTTAAAAAAGTCTAGTGCAGCTTCCATATTGACTGCCGTGCAGTGTCTCGCCAAATAAGTGTCTAACAATGCCAGCTGGATGTTCTTTTAGGCTTTTCAGCCACCATGTCCAGAAACAGCAAGAAGTTTGCAGGTTTTGCTTGGGTAGGTACCTATCACTGTAGATTTTAAATCCTCCTCTACACTGTCAGCTCTTTTCTTCTGCCAGTAATGCTTAGCTGTACAGATGAATCTAATTTTTTCACCATTATTGGAGACGAGCCTAAAGAGCAGTTACAGTGTAAATGTTACTAACAAATTTTGATAATTCACATAAGAGAAAAAATATTTTCACATTTAAGAATTTAAAAAACCCCAACAGGTAAAGGCAAATCGGGGTGCTAAAACTCTAGTGTTCGCTAGCATGTGTTTTACATAGAAAATACAGTGACTTAATTTCAGCTCTTAATTTTAATTGACTTGAATATTTGGTTCTGGTTTTGAGGTTTTTTACTGGTTTTTTACACTACATGAATCCACACAAACTGTGAACTATATAATGACATAGTCTTTAAAATTTTAAAGTATGTCCTGAGTGCAATAAAATAATTAAATATTAAAGTTGCTTTTAAATTGCTCAGCAGTGATGTTTCCCACAACTTTTACTGCTAATACATATGTGGTCTTTCAGACAAGTATCCACATGTGTGTTTGGATGGCAAGCTAAAAATCACCAAAGCCCCTTCTCTGTAGCATGACACATGCTTAATCCTAATCCATTGTTTCGTGACAGACATTACTGACCTAAAGACTCTGATAAAACTTAAATAAATCTAACTTTGGCAAGGAAGAAGCTTTTGCAGTTTACGACATTGATCTATAAATCCTCATTAATTCTACAGTGCACCGCTTGATTAGAAAACTACTTAATCAAGATGCTTCCCAAGGAATCAATTTACACCTAATGATACTTGGTGGCAAGGACAGCTGCTTAATTGGGATTGTAATTTCAGTTAATTGGGACACCTTCAGGTGATGTGGGTGGCAACCTGTGCGTTACAGGTCAGTGCATCCTCCTCATGGCACCTTGCAGTTGTCCCAGTCTGCCCTCACTTGCAGCAGGTTCACAACAAGGTGCCAAGAATTATCCAACGCCGCTTGCCAGTGGATCGCAGCCACCCTCCCATCACTCTGAAGGACATCCCATGGGTCAGACTATTTAAAACAGCCAGATGCTTAGTACAGTAAAGTCAGAGGGAAAGGCACGGAGCTACTTGGTCAGCCCAGTTTAAATGAAAATATGCAGCCCCTACAATGGCCAAGATTCTTCTTAAAAAGGCTTAAAAGATTAATCAAAAATATATGGAAGGTAGTACCATGTCTTTTAAAATGTGCAATAACATGTTGTTTATTAAAGCGTAGTCTTATCTGGAACAACTACTGAAAACTAATTTAAACATGCTAACTCCACCAGCTTAGGCTGAATAACCAGAATTCAGCACTTAATACAATAAATACTAGCACATAGAACCTGTTAGGATGGAGGATGGTCTGACGGCTTATTAAAATGAGAACTATGATTCATAAAGCTTGTGTCTTCCTTTTTGCATGACTTTTCTATTGCAGTGTGAAATCTCTGGTACATTGTCTTCATAAGATGCAGCTTTAATAAGAGAGAAAGAACATTCAGTGCCTTCATGCAGGTTCAGATGTTCCAATTTTGCCATTGCACCTGTACAAAATTAGAGCACAAAACCTGAGGTACTGAAATCTGATTGCTGCTGCAAAGTAGTTGGTTGCCTGTCCACACAGTTATTAAAAATGACAGAATGGTTTGGGTTGAAAGTGACCTTAAAGACCTAATCCAACCCCTCTGCCACGGGCCCAGACACTTTCCACTAGACTAGACTGCTCAGAGCTCCATCCAACCTGGCCTTGAACACAGGGATGGGGCATCCACAGCTTCTCTGGGCAACCTGTTCCAATGCCTCACCATGCTCAGAATAAAGAATTTCTCCCCAGTATCTAATCTAAATCTCCCTCTTTCAGTTTAAAACCACTGCCCCCCCCGTCCTGTCACTACAGTCCTTAGTAAAAAGTTTGTGTCTTTCTTATGAAGCCACTTCAAGTACTGAAAGGCCAAAATGAGATCTTCGGGGAGCCTTCTCCTGTCCAGACCGAACAACTCCTAGTCTCTCACCATCTTCACAAGAGAGTTCCTTCAGCCCTCTCATCATCTTTGTGGCCTCCTCTGGACCCACCACAACAGGTCCACATTTTTCTTATTTTGGGGACCCCAGAGCTGGATGCAGCACTGTAGGTGGGGTCTCACCAGAGCAGAGTGGAGGGGCAGGATCTGCTCCCTCATCCTGCTTCTCTTTAGGCAGCCCAGGATTATTGTAGAGACCAATGTCTGAATTCCAGAGAGCTGAGATTATGACTAAAGATCAAATAATCTGTTTCAGCCTGTACTTGCAGTTGTTTGGCTGATTCCCTCTCAACAAAACATCGCCTAGAATTGGAGATACAGCTCCAATAAAGGAAAAGGACAAAGAGGGAAGCTGCATATTACTTCCATTGAGCTCTGCAAATGGAAGCAGAGAACACCCAACATCATTTGGATGTAAGGTGAGCTAACCAAATGTTAGAAAAACATACCCTTATTGATTGCTTTTGAGAAAAGCCCGTGATCTTGTAGAACTGATGGCACATACACCACCCATGACAGCAGTGTCACCACAGCTTTCTTAATTGCTGTCACGGTAAACTTCTTGTAAACTAGTGACTTGGCATTTTTACAGACAGCTTCAGAGGATTCTTCCCAACTAAATGGTTTGTTTTTATTCATATATAAGAGGATCAAGGCCACAGCCAAAAATACTACTGCCTTGCTTTCAAAAGTGAGAAAGAAACCAAAAATTTGCAGGAGAGGAAGCAACTTAAGAGTATGCACTAAATATATTTCACATGAAACTGTGCCTGTACTCCAGCATTTCACATGGCTATCCTGGAAATTTTGCCATATATGATGAAACCAGCTTGCAAAGGATTTGAAGTTTGGGTTTTTGGGGGTTTTTTTGTTCTTTTCCCAGAAAAGGGGGATTTATAAAATCTCACTGGGGGAAGAAATCTTAGCTTTTGCTCCACTATCATTACCCTTATTCCGCTATAAACCACCTTGCAAAATCACCACAAGGAGCCTAAAGCCTATTTTCCAACCTCAATGCCAGCCGTAGCCTATTACAACACCTGCAATGACGAAAATGAAAACTGTTTCATAAAACCCTGTGGCAACTACAGCTGTGTACACTCTGCTTATAATAGCACTTTTAAAAGGACATTAATTATGCTCTGATGCTCAAACTGGACTGATTAGTCATGGTGATGTTACACAATGATTCACACTCCAGATGACTCATAGAGAGAGGGTAATTATCCAGCAGGACTTCCGTAAGTAAGTCTGCTTTTACATGAGAGAGCTCTTTACAGAATTGAGGGTTCCTGTTGTATGAATGAAAAAGGAACTGTGGAGAAAAAAATGAAAATCAGTACTCCTGATCAGGTAGTATTAGATGCCTACCCTGACTAATTTGCATATTTAATTTGAGACACAGGTTTCCTCTTAGCTGTGACCATGTGTTTTATTAAGGAAACACCTTGCAGTTTTGTTATACAAGTAAAATTCTTCTTTAGATGTTTAAGGTTGACTTTATACATGTATGCAGATTATGAGACTTAAAAAAACCCCCAAACAACAACCTTGTGACATAGCTAAATATTTTTCCAGCTTCTATACAAAATAGCATTTCTTTCTCTGTTGGTAGAACACATTAAATTTTTTACTGTATTAACTGGCCTGTGTAACTTTTACAAAAGTTGTATACAAAAAAATGCAAGCAAAAATTCCAAAGTACACTCCAACAGCCAATGCTCTGCGAATACTTTATTACACAAATTACATTCAGCTTCGGAAAATAGTGTTCTAACAGTGATACCATCTAAAAATAAGACATTCCAGAAACACATCAAGTTAGGAAGAAGAAAAAATTAAATAGAGGCTTTTTTCTTTCCTTCAATGCAATATCATGTTAGTGATCTAAAAAAATAGAAGAAGACTTAGCAGCTTCATTTTCTTGTGGCACTGTATATTCTCTGTACTGCAACAGGTTAAGGACATTGAAGAGGAAAGGCACAAAACAGAAATTGGCAACTGAATAATTACGGAAAATATATTTTGATGAAGCAGATAGTAAGACTTATTTACAAGATCCCCATATTTGATGATAAATACTACTGCTTTAAATCAGTCCTGCAATTAGAAGACTTTGCTTTATTAAGATGTTCACATAAAAACCAACAGCACTGATATGGAATTTCCATACACTCCTCGACTTAAAAAACATAACTAAAACCAAACAAAAATTAAAGGAACCAGTGTACAGCCCCACACAGAACAGTTTACAATTAAATACACAAAGTCTTAAACGTGCTTAAGGGAAAAGGAATCTGACATTCTGGGTTGAACGATATAGTGGAGAACTCAAAGGCTGGTTTCAGGATGATGAAGGTGCTGGTGGGAGTGGAGATGCTGAACACTCTTCCTCAGAATCTGTGCCATCATCTTCATCTTTTTCTTGATCACTTCCTTCAGTGCTCAGCCGGTCAAACCCTTTTCGGCTGTAGCCTTTGTGACTTGCAAAGAAGTTCCCAAGGTTAATTCCACCACTGCCTTTCCCTGTGGAAAGGAAAGGACTTTCATAAGGTTTGCTTTAACTCTAAGGGGGGGAATAAAAATCTATCTACTAATTAAATGGTATAGTGGTGATTATTTAAAGTGTCCTTCCAGAAACTTTTTAATGATTCAGCACATGAGCCACAAAAGCTGAGTGTATGTGTTAGGAAAAAAGAAGGAAGTTCATCTTTGAAGTAGAAGTTTCAGACTATGCTTTTTTAGCATCCATTATTTCGTTAAGTCTACACAAGTTACTGGTGTTCCTACCCTTTTGCTCCCAGTTTCAAAGTGCTTAATTTCATTCACCAGATCCACAATAACTCATTACAGCTGCTGCTCTCCCACTGGTAGTGACTCATTCCCTTTAGTGGGCAGATAATGAAAGATGAAAGTTGTTTTAAATGACATTTTCAAAAACCCCTGATCTTTGCCCCCAATCCTTCCTCTGAGAAAGTTCCATCAAATCTGTTATTCAACGAGAATACAGAAAAAAGCTGCCAGTTACTGTGTTTAAAAACATCCTCAGTGACTACTTACCTCTAAGTCTGCCTAAAATTCTGCCTGAACTAGAATCAAGTTTGTGTTCCCCATCACCTGAAAAAAAAAGCAAATTTCAAAAATTAGCTAAACCCCCAATGTTCTATGATCAAATAATTACTGGCATTTTCTGATAAAAAGCACAGACATTGAACAAACCAATCAGCAGCTCTAAGAAGCCATTTATGGCAGTACTGCAGTAGTCTAGAGTGTTAGCATATTTGATATGCTATCTAGCACATTTGATATGCTAACACTTTTGAATATAAAGAGTCAGGAAGCTGTATGCTGAAATCTTCAAATAAATTGCATCCAATTCACTTGCA
The DNA here is from genome assembly GCA_026261815.1 of Monarcha castaneiventris obscurior. Classification (NCBI taxonomy): domain Eukaryota; kingdom Metazoa; phylum Chordata; class Aves; order Passeriformes; family Monarchidae; genus Monarcha; species Monarcha castaneiventris. Next base: position 3,704,590 of record JAMPIT010000635.1, read on the forward strand.
CAGCCACATCAGATTGCTGAATGGCCTCCTTGGTCACAGGAGGTCCTGACCAGTGGCAGAACTGTTGTCTGCTCCACATAGATTTTCTTCTCTGCATGTAAGTATCTTGATAAAACAATTCTGTGACACAAAGTAACAAGTTTAGTGATCAAACGCCTACTGCAGTCTGCCAATTTATGAAAAATGATGTTACTATACAATACAAATTTAGAACCAATTTACATAGCTTCTAAGTACCAATTAAAGCTTTCAGAGCATCGGGTGAAGGTGCATTTTGGAAGCATGTCTGACTCACAGAATTGACTAGGTAGAACAATAATATATAATCTCTTGTATCTGCTTGCATTTTGCTTGTATCTCTGTAATACCCATGGTTCTCAGCAATTTAAAGATCCCATACCAGAAAATCAAACTATGTTTGCAGTATTAAAATTTCTGAATTCTAGACAATACAACATTAATATATGCTAGCAATTTTTGAGACAACAATTTTTGCCTTGACACCAATTAAAGTTTTTGATACATGTTCTGAAGAGATGCTAGCTTGAGATGCAATAGTAAAGGCCCAGGGGGCTGCAGGTGCTGTGTCCTTGCTGATCCTTAGTTTGCATGCAGCCACACTGCAACTGTTCAGGAGGGCAAAGGCACAGGGAGCTGCTCTTGTCATACCCTCACCCCTCAGTGTTCAGTGATATTTGGAACTAGAATAATAAAAGCCTGTTCTCTAGAACAGTTACTCACAGTTACCTCCATAGACAGTTGTCTTTCTCCACCGAATAAACACTAAAATTGCCAGAAGGACAACAACAGGGATAATAAGAAGAGTTGTAATAAGAACAAAGGAAACTCCAGTGCTGCTGGCCTGTTGGACCAAGTGTTTATCCACATTCTTTAGAGGGTATGTTGATTCTGGCTTGTTTTTCAATCTGGCTTCTACAATTGTCTCTGATTCTTTAAAAAGAAAACAATTTCCATATGTAATCCATATGCATCAAGCAACACAGAACAAGGTATTACAGGAAACAACACGCTAGGACACCTTAAGTGCTTTGTAGCAAGGAAACAAAAGACAAACTCTTATAGAGACATTTTTGGCTCTTGCTGATGTTACCCCAAATATAAGGCAGAGAAAGTCTGAATGATACCGTCCCCTTTTCTCAAAAGGGGAAAGGAGTTGTGTCAAACAGAGTTTTGTCCTAAAAAGTATCTACTATTTAAAATACAGGAAATTACCCCAATGATCCATTTTTGCAAATAAGCATGTGGTGTAATATCAATTAAGTATCTCCTTTTGACAAGAACACTTCCACAAGAAATACAGAAAGCCAGTATATGTCATATTACCATAAACAAAAAAGAAAATTTTAAAGATCTTTCTAATAAAACTGTGACAAAGGGTTAAATTAAGAACTGTTATATTCCATGAAGGAATTTTGGTTCTACAAATCTGGAGAGCTTTTGAAAACAGCCTCCAGTCATTCCTGATTGATTTGTTAACTCTACGCCAACAGGGAGAAAAACTGTTTCAGGGAAAAACCTTTATGATGTTGCACATGCTTTGTGATAACTTTTAATAAATAAAACTGTCTAGCTATATATTTTGAAGTCAGACTGAACAGCATGTCTTAACAAGCAGCTGCATCACAAATACTCTGAATCAACTCTGTTTTGATTCTGTATCACAGTTAAAATGATGTTCTATTCTGAAGGAATAGCAAATGGTTCAGTCTACACTCAACACTAAGACAATTATAACAATATCATTGTTTTCACAAGTACAAGGATAACAATGACACACTGAAAACAGCTGTCTGTTCAAGTAATAGTTATTGCTAAGGAAAATTTTCCTCCATCATCTTTCCCTCTGGGCAAAGCTACAGTTCTCCATATATTTTTCCCCATATCACAGCAGCACAAGCACTAGTAACAGTGTGTCACCAGAAGGCTGTGAGATTGCAGGCCACTCCTGCCCATTTATTAAGCAGATGACACAAAGTCCATTTGCTCTTTTCTCCCAGTGGAGCTGAAAGATGTTAATTTCAGTCTACCTACTCTAACCCGTTTTAGACATTGTTACTCAAAACCCTTTTCTTACCCTGGTGTTACTATTGCATTTTTTCTCTACGACATTAGAGGAGTCAGCTAAAGAAAGCCAAAATGCATTTACCTATCCCTAGATACACAGCATGCTGTAATGTCAACACTTCCCTTTTGAGTGTTTCAGACAGGCTGATGTACCAACAGAGATAAAATAAAAGGGTAACAGTGATGACAGTAAGGATTTCCTTGTTTCATAATGCTAGCCTTCCTTACTCTACTTTATTCTATATGCTCTCAATTGGCAGTTGAGATTTTTTGGACTTTTCTCTGTCTGCATATACATGGCTGAAGCAAACTACATAACCTCTGAATTTAACCAAAGAAAACCAGTTAAGAACATGTGAACATTTTACATGCCTTTATAAATACTACCATAATCAAGTCCTGTTTTTTCTGAAAGGGAAATGAGCTGCATAGTAGAATACAAATGGTTAAAATTACTTTTCATCTACCTTAATTGATATTTTACCCCTTCCAGTTTCCTCTATGTGTACTATCTCCTTATATTGTTACTACATGCTTTCATTTTCCTTTTTTTTTTCATTTTCATGCAGATCAATTAAATAAAAAGTGTAGTAAATCTATGGGAAGAAATGTAAATAGAAAAAAATGGTATTTCTTGCCATATGGTGTGACTGACAATGCTATGTACTGAAAGACTACACAGGAATATAAACCAATTGCCATTTCAAATAACCCTTTTTTGGGTGGTGGAGGGTTGTGGAGCAGGGGGAAGGGATGCTGGGGATAACTATCACAGTTGTATTTCAGAGCTATTTCTGCATCTATGGGAGCTGCCACAGATACCAATCTGGACCACACCAGATGGTAGAATGGAATTAACCTACTAGTTAAATTTTTATCTTAGTTTCTGTGACAGTGAAGCACTTGTCATCACTGAAAATTAAATGTGACTGTGAAATAGCACCTACCAGGTAAGTGTTACAAGTTTTTTTCTAGTGCTTCCTATAGCAACTCAAAAAAAACAAACAGTCAAACTTGTCAGCTTTTTTTCCCTTCAGCTTGGCAGAAGCAGCACTAGTCTATGTGAACATACTGATCCCTTAATTTCCATCATGAATCAGACTAACCTTTTGTTTCCTGTACCTCAATACCAGCCTTTTTAACTGACCGATGTTCCATTTCTGTAAAACAAAATCATTCTTCAGGACAACTGGTATTTCAGAAAGGCACTCAGTGACATTTTCCTGCTGGCTTTCTCAAACGTACAGTACAATCCTACAGTAAACATTCCCATCAATACCTGAACTTCACCATGGAGAGTCAATATAAACTATTCAATAGCTCACAAGGTCATAGAAAAAAAAGAAAGACCTTGATTCATGAAGGGGGCTTGCAACAATCAACTTTTATGAAACGGAAGGCTTTTATGGGTGTGCCTAAAGGTTCATGGATTCCCACAAAAATAAAACTGTTTATTGTAATCAAAATCAAAGTGATTTAAAGGCTGGTTGTTGGGGTTTCTTAGCTACTGTTCTTTCATACTTCAGCAAAAACTAAAAAGAAAATTTTATACAAGGACTTCCCTCATCTAACCTGTAAAAATTCCATTACTTTTTTATTCTCATGTTTTGAGTAAAAGCTGAGAATTGGTCATGTTCAGTTTACTAGATGCAGATAAAAACATATCCAATTAGAATTACAATTTATGTGGTCCAGTCTCCTGTTATTAAGAGCAGCTGATATCAAATGCCCCAAAGGAAAATCCATGAATTATAAAGAGACAAATAAGGAATAACTGGCTTAGTCATTTATAGCAGTGGACTCTAACTGGATGACTAACATCCTGAACCCTAAGGCTTTATCTCCGTCATACATTTTTTTATCCCATATAATGGAACAGTGGATTATATTTTTATTCCTGTAAAACATGTAAGCTCTCTCTGCATCCTACTAAATTGATGTCTGACTAATCACTCCCTGAAGTGAAGCTGCTTGCTTTGGGTGTTACTAGATTAAAACTGGCAAGTGTTTCCTCTGTATGGAAATAGGACTTCACTAGATTAATTTTCTAGTGATAAATGCTCTCAATGAAATGAATATAATTTTTAAGTTGACCTGTGTTTTTACTTCATCCCCTGGGAGTTTTCTACATTATAACCTCACAGGAAGCAGTTGAGTTCCCAGCAAATGATACACTGAAATTACTAAAATACTAGAGTAACACTTTTGTTTAAGCAGGTACTGACAATAGATGTGTAAGGCAAATGCATTTTGATTCCTTCTGTGACAAACTCACGTGCCCAGGACTCTTCTTTGACCGAGCACACAGTAATGCTGATTAATGATCTTTTAATGAAAACTGAGCAGCAGCACACAACCACTGCAGATGAAGCTTGTAGTGCACTTAAATCACTGTCACAATGCCACCACTATGCCAGATAAATGCTACTGATGTGAAGTTAGGACATTAAGAACAAAAGGAACATACTTTCTGCAGATGCAAACTTCCACACTGCTTTGGCATGAACATCTCCAACAAACACTGTTCTATCTTCTGAAGCAACAATATCATGTGGCATCTCAAAGCTCTGTGAAGATAAGCAGTCACAGATTACCCTTAAGTCTCTACGCCTTCATGAGGCCTCCTTAACCCCCACATTGAGCCTGGTCATATTCAATCCTTCTTTAAACTGGAAAATGCAGCAGGTGCTGGTGTGAAAGTCTAATGTGTGAAAGGAGAGGGATTCCATTTCTACTGAATGTTTACCTTCTCCAGGGATAACGACATAGAGATTATTCCATGTATTAATGCTAAAAAAATTATATTAATAATATTTCTATTCATATTATTACACTTCATTTTATCCTGTGAAATACATATTTTCAAAAATAAAGAACCTTGGTTTGAAGCCCACATATTTAGTTTTCGTTAAAGTTCTTATGCAACACAGCTATTTGCTATACTCAGAAAAAATAACTCACTTAATATAATTTAAAATTGGACTGCAAATAAAGAGTATAGGTGGTACCCAGAAGTGGGAATATTAGCATTCATTCTTTAGTCCAACAAAATATATGGAAACTGTTAAAAAACCGTCACATTTTTTATGTACTATACTGCATGAAGGACATTTAGCCTTAACTTACACACTAGTATTCTGTAAAGAGGGATGTAGCCACACAGTTGCATATTATGTATGCTTAGGAATAAGCTCTATTTTTTTACAAATTACTAGCATCTAAGTATATGAATATTTCAATTCCTTCATTATTCTCTTAAATTTACTTTTAATAATTGTACTGGGAGTAATAAAGTATACTGCCTGGCTGAAGATATTATTTGTAGGAATCATCTAGAGGTTAGTATAATTTTCAAATGTGTACCACATGCAGAAGCTAAGACCCAAAATTCTAGTGTCTTTATTTAATTCTATGAAGAATTCCTTTTGAATACCTTACTTTATAAAACATCTTATTTCCTGCAATAGTCTTATTAAAGTTGGAAAAGTAGAATGTTACCAATGTTCTCATATAGATAATTATATGCAACAGGCACTCTATGCAATACTCTACCTTTCTAAGTGGAATGAAGGTATCAATTATTTCTCCAGTAGAGAAGTTCATCACAAATCCTTGCACTGATTCTGCCTCTCCAGGATAAGGCATTCCATTAACTGCAAAGAGGAGACCACCTGCAACAACATTAGATTTGCCATAAGAACCCACACACAGCAAACTGCAGTGAAGATAAACTGCAATAGTTTAGACAAAAAAAGGCTGTCTGCGAGACACAGAGACAGAAAGGTAACTCAACAAGAAACTAAACTACAAGAGGAAAATTAAGTGAGGTGTAACAGCTGAAACTTTTTAAGAGGTGCACACTCAGTTCAAATGAAAAGAACCAGCAAAGCAATATTTTACAGAATGTTTAAATGTAAAAGGAATGTGAAGGCATTAAAAAAATAATTTGAAGAATGCTTTGCTAAGGATGACCTGATAGCAGAAAGTTGTTTCAATGCATCAAAGTAGAAAGTCAGCTGGGGAGTAAGTGGGACCACAAAAGGAAAATATGTGAAAGGGGGACTCAGGGATTAGAGGCCTACGGCAAAGAAATGGGTTTTGTCAGTTTTTTCTGTTTAATATGTTGGGAAGAGTCTAACACTCTTTTTTTTTCTCCCTCGTAAAGAGGTCAGAGGAGACAGCTCAACTGGAAGCACAAGGTGTAAGACAAGTTGGAGGTTAATAATTTATGGGGTTTAGATGGCGTTCACTCAAATTCAGAAGGAAGCCAAATGTGAAATCACAGACCTCAGGCCATATTAAGTAACCCAGCACTGCAAACAGCCACTTCTCCAGAAGACCAGCAGGATGCTGAAGTAGAGCCCAGCTACAAGAAGGACTCAGAAGGATGCCTGCCAACACACATTACCAATTCTGGCTTCCATCTCCAGTAAGATGGTAGAATCCATAATGAAGAGTAAGACATGGGTAAATGTGGCCTGTCAGAACAAGTTGGTATGGCTTCTCTAAGGGCTGTGCCTCAACTCTGAACAGGAAGAAAAAGCACACAGGTGAGCTGATTCTATAGACATACTTGCACTTTCAGAAAACCCTTGACAAGGTATGCAACAGAGGTTACTGAATGTGAGTTAACATGGGGTTGAACAACAGATCCATTAAGGAACAAGAAGCAAAGAGCAAAACCTATGGGCAGAGCTTATAATTCTTCAGGATAGAGAAGTCTGAATAGTGTCATCTTGAAGTGATCAGAGTCAGAAATTTTATTCAATAGTTTTCATCAATGACCAAGAAATGGGGTGAACAATGACATCTAGCAGTCTGAGGAAGGTAACTGAGCTCTGTGGAGAAGTCAAAAGCTTGATGATACTGAGGAAGTCCAGAAAGACTTTTTATAAGAATAAGTGAGTTGTTAAACAGATGGTAGAAGAGCTTCTGCAAAGAAAAATGTAAAGTGATGCTTCTTCTAAAAAATCATCTATGTGATGTTTGAACTTGGAACTGGCAGCTACAGCTCAGGAGAGACATCTCCAAGCCAGCACTCAAAGATTCCCAAAATCTCTGCCTCCATGGATAGCGTCAGGCAAAATTTTAATAGAATGTCTGGCATCATGAGGAGAATTAGGAATGGAGGGGACAGTTCTGCACTATGCAAAAACTTAGCATGCACACATACTGAGTGCTCTTTTACTCTCTGCATCTCAAAAAGGTTCCAATGAAGCTAAAGATGCTGGCAAATACAACACTCATGGGGCTGAAGCAATTAAACGGCTTATGGGGAGAGACTAAGGTGGCTGGGGTTCTTTGGTTTGAAGAGGATAAGGCAAGATGAACAGGCACCAGACTGGGGGAGTGTGGAACTGTTATTCAACTCCCAAAATTCTGGGATTGAGAAGCACTCAATGAAACTAGGTCACTTTTTACATTAAAAAAAAAAAAATGTGGATAATGAACTTCTGGAGCCTGTAATTGCAGAAGGCCAGTGAACCAGACAACACAAGTAAGTTCAAAATGGGATAAGGAAAACTTATGGGCAATAGGTCTGTAGAAAGATCCTATGAAGAAGAGATCAGAGGCTACCTCCTAAGACTGCTAAATAAAGGGTTTGTGGATGCATGGTGAATAGGAGAGGAATGACTACAAAATGCATTCAGGCTTACACACACTCTCAGAATGCCTCTTTTGCTTCCACTGTCAGAGACAGAAAGATATCAAGTATCTCATCCAGCACAGCACTTTTTTACATTCTTGGCAGATGAAAAAGAGAGAAACATGATATTAAATTTTGTATTAAGGAGTCAGGAGCCCAACATGCCAAAAGTCCTCATCCAGTTCTTAACATTTACCTTACCTTCAGTATCAGTATTAAAAATCTAATCCCAAAACTTAATACAGTAATTGTTAACCAGACTGTGATATTAAAAACCACAATGTTTTCTAACTGTTTGCTTTCAGTTCTTTTGTTTTATGAAACCAAAAACCTTTCTTGATCATTTGGTCTTAATTTTGCTCTCTTCAATGACTGGAGTTAAAAATGAATACTTAGAAATGTTATTATCAATAATAATTCATTATTAGCTGATTAAGTGTGCAGTCACCAGGAAGCAGCAAGATGGTCTACTTGTTGACGTCACATTTAGGGACTCTAATCAGTCACTTCTTAGAAGCAGAGATTACATGCAAGCTTCCCTCATCCACAAGCAGGAAAACAAGTAGTTCTCAAATTTTCCATTGCATCAGGACTACTCAGGAAGATAATTAATATTTGTCCTAGGATACCACCATAGCACTCTTCATGAAATAACACTGACATCCTGGCACAAAGCAACTACTTGAAATCTGAAGAAAAAGAAAAAAGATTACCTGGAGCATATGAAACCGCAAACAACTCTCTTCCAAATGCTTTGTGTTTGATCTCTCTTGTGAACTCCCCAGTCTCTAACCTGAAGCACTGAATCCGACCATTTTCTCTGTCTGCAACACACAGCTGACTTAAGTCAGGGATCAGGGCTAAGCTGTGAGGGATGCGAAACTGTCCAGGCCTGGGTCTGCCTAGAGAAGTCTCTGCAATAAAAAAACCCCAGGTTTGTGTTAAAGTACACACTGAAACTATCAGTTTTACTTAGAAACAGCAGTATGCCACATAATGCTATGTAACACTGGGAGAAGACTAAGGTCAGCTTGCTTTCTCCTAGCATTTAGCTAGAAAACTCGTGGTAGCCTATTGCATCTTCTTTATAAATTCCAAATTTAAGAATTTGCAATTTCCTGAGAATATTCAGCATAATTTAATGTGATACATAAAACAGAGTCAGGCAGAAATATAATTATTCATAAAACTTAAAACAGATGAAATCATGGCATAAATCTGGAAAAAAAATGATTACTTTGTTACATGTTTAAGAAAAAATTTGGCTTTATGAAAGTCAGAATATTTTCCTGATAAAATAGGACACACCAATATTTATTCTGAAAGCAAGATAACAAACCCCCCACTTTTTATTTTTAGTAAATATATAACCACTACAAGTAGCTGTAGAAAAAGCCGAGAGAAAATCTGGATGCCATGACAAGGCTGAAACTCATGTAGGAAGGTATTTCTGTAATAGAAATTCATTAAAAAAAATTAACAGTAACATTGGGAATTTTGTGGTTCATGATCAGTTCATGATAACAGCAGTATGAGTAAAGTACCAAGAGCTCTGACTGTACCTTCTCCCCACTGCATCACGTACTGTCCATTTGGAGAGAACTGAATAATCCGACTGTTGCAGTAGCCATCAGAGACATAAATGCTGCCAGTGACTGGGTCCACAGCAACATCAGTTGGTTGACAGAAATGATTTTTGTCACTGCCTGGTTGCAAAGCCACTCCTAAGATCATTAATGGCTCATTGTCATTGGCTCCTAGTTTGAAAACCTTTTTTTCAGTCAAAAGGAAAAGAAAAGATGTTTCAGTTACAGAAGGTGAAACCTGAGACCTAGACGGCCTAGGGAAAAACTCCTATCACTGTGTGTAAAAGAAATTTATGTATCAAACACAATCTTGATATATTGACCATAATATCTATTATTAGTTTTTCAATAGTGCTGATTCTAGGAAACTTCTGCTTAAAATACAAATTTCCTGTAATTACAAAGCAAACAATTTAGTTTCACTTTCTAGACTTAAGTGCATCGATAAGCAGAAGACATAGCAGAAAATTGCAAAGGGATCTTGGCCAGCTGGAGAAAGGGGCTCCATGAGAACCTTGTGAAGGTCAACGAGGCCAAGTGCAAGCTCTTGCACCTGGGTTGGGGCAATCCTGAGCACAAACACAGGCTGAGAGGAGAAGGGATTGAGAGCAGCCACGCAGAGATGTTTGTTGATGAGAAGCTCAATGTGACCTGGCAATGTGTGCTCACAGCCACGTCCTGGGCTGCATCCCAAGCCCCGTGGGCAGCAGGGGAGGGAGGGGATTCTGCCCCTCTGCCCCGCTCTGGTGAGACCCCACCTGCAGAGCTGCCTCCAGCTCTGGGCTCCCAGCACAGGAAGGACATGGAGCTGTTGGAGCCAGTCCAGTGTCTTGGACATCAAGGTGATCACAGGGATGGAGCTCCTCTGCTACGAGGAAAGGCTGAGAGAATTGGGATTTTTCAGCCTGGAGAAGAGAAGGCTTCTGGGTGACCTAATTGTGGCCTTCGGTACCTGAAGGGAGCCCACACAAAAGATGGAAAGGGACTTTTTACAGGTGCATGTAGTGATAAGACAAGGGGGAATGGCTTCAAACTGAAAGGGAGTAGGTTTAGATTAGATATTAGGAGGAAGGTCTTTACCATGAGGTTGGTGATACCACTGGTGAGGCTGCCCAGTGAAGCTGTGCCTGCCCCAGCTCTGAAAGTGTTCCAGGCCACATTTGATGGAGCTCTGAGCAACCTGGCCTAGTGGAAGGTGTCCCTGCCCATGGCAGGGCAGGTGAAACAAGATAACCTATAAGGTCCCTTCCAACTCAGACCATCCTATGATTCTATTATTTCTACATGTTGTGTCCTTGTAGTAAATTATTCAACAGAACTATATTCCATGAAGTGCACAGGGGTGAGTTTCTGTAGGCATATTCCTAATGTTATTCTTAATAGGCCTAGATAAGCAATTTATGTCAAATCTCTAGGAAAATAAAAATATTTTTTAGCAAAATATTAAGGTCCTGGTACTAAAGCTTCAGAAACATACCTGATGAAGAGCTACATCAGTGACCCAGTAGTTACCATTTTTATCGACACTTAAACCATGTGGTAAGTAAAATCTGCAAGCACAAATGTAGAAGAATGAAGTTAAAAACATTTTTCTGAAAGAATGATATAGATGTGAAGCTTTCATTTTTTATCTACGGATCAAAACCAAGTGCTGTACCTACTATCTACGTGTAGCATTTAATGAAAAATACAGCTTTACAGCTTAGAATTTTCATGACAAGAGTGTCTCAGTTCTGAAGTTCAGATGATCTCAGGTATCTCACTCAGGCTACCTTAGCATCTCCAAGGACAATGTACAATGTTCATAAACTCTGCATTTCTTTTAATCTGCCTGGTAGATGCACTTGTATGAAACGTTAGAAAGCAGAGGTGGTAGAGATGGCAAATTAATTTTATTATTTGTTGATTTTGTATTTATTTATTTACTTTAAGATACTCAGAGGCTACAATTACACAATTGTATATAAATGTACAAATGTAATATAAAACATATCAAAATGGGTTTAGGGACTCTGGCATAAAATACATGCAAATACTAAATCAATTACTAAGAGCAAAAAAACCCAACTTACAGATTTTTGCCTGTGGAATGAAGCAGTTTTGCATTACTTGGATTCAGAACAAGAATTGTATTCTGTTCAATTGGTCCAAGTCCTCTTTGCTGATAAACAAATTTGCTGTCAAAAGAACTGTACAAAAAGAGTGGAATAGAAAGCTAGCATTAGAAGGTTCTACTGATGAACAATATATACGCAACTTAAAGCCAAGTTCAGTAGTTAAATTCCAGTGTGGGGTTATTGGGTTCTTTAAATATAAACCTTACTACATCACCGTATGATTGTAAGAGTCAATAGTGTTGTATGTCTGCATTTTCTACTGAGGTTACAACTTCCAAACTGAAGGAGCACCAAATCAACACAGCAACAATTAAGACAGTCCTAAAGCAAGTAAGTAAAAACCCCTTTCAAAAATTTTTAATTTTTTTTAATAATTTCTTTGCCATGGCAACCCAGAAATGAGAAATTCAACAATGTAGCCTAAGAAAAAATATAGGTAATCACCAGGGCACACCTGCCAGTAAAACCAGGAATACTGTGTACCATCTAAGACAGTGTGTGCATGTTTGTGTGTCTTCTGCTTTTTCTTTTTTCATATGCAGTTCAGTGTCTTGCTAGAGCTTACTACTACAGGATTCAGGTCTTATGGTTCTTATCCTTTTCAGAGTGTGCTTACAGAAGATTATAGGATATTATGTGTGTTCCTCCTTCTCCCACAAAATTATACTCAATTTTCAGGATACATGGAATATATTAATAAAAAACATTTGAACATGTCATTTGAACTATTTCAGATATTAAGAACCAGGATAAACTTTCCAGAGGACATTTACTAGGCATGAAATTATCATATGCTTCCAAAAAATAAAAAGATAGTTGTTTGTATCCTTACAAAGAAGTTCACTATTACTCTAACCTGTTAAATATATGTTCATCTTTTAGTGCAGGTAAACAGAGCAAAATATTTTGAACAACATTTCAGGCTAAAAGTTAGAGCATGGTGTTTGATGTGGATGAAAGATGCATGAATACAAGACTCAATACTGCTCCCACCTTGTATTTTTAAATCCATTTGTTAATCCCAAGAGAAATCCAGCCATGACAGATGCTACTTGGTAAACAAGAATATAATTTGTAGTCACAGAGAAGGCTATGAATAAAGCTATTAAAACTATATATTGTGCAGTTCTAGCAGTCCCACATCTCCATAACATTAAATATTTACATGTCTAGAATTTTTAATGTGGAAAAGCAATATTGGCTTCATATATAACCAGAAAAATCTATAACAGAAAGTGTTTAAATTTCTGCAAAGGCTATGATTAAAAAATAGTATTTAGATACTGCCATTGTATATAGTAACTACCTGTAACTATTTAATTTCTGGTAGAAAGAATTTCTGATGGAAAATAATGGTTGAGCCAAAGATGATAGCTGCTAAAACTCTCTCCAGACTTCTGCCATCATGTATAGGGAGACACTGGAAAAATGGTAATGACACACAAAGAAGGTGTTGTACCTCCTTGTTTGGCCATGATTCAGGAGGTGCTGTTATTACCATTCATGACAGTAATCTGCCATGACAACTTCTCTTCATTTTAAACAGTTTTATTTTAAAAGGAGTCTAACACTTGTAAGGGCTTGCTCTAGCTGTGGATGACCACAACTTGAGCATCAACAATGGACAGATTGAACTGTATTTTTAATCTACATAGATAATAGCAGAAAATCTTCACAAATAATCACAGAAAAGAATCTTAGTGGTGGTAGATATTGTACAAAACAACCCCCACAAAAATCATGATTTCATCTCCGCAGAACTATCTAGACTACTTAAAATAATTATTGTCTTTCCTTGTTTAGATTTTGGTTCTTAGTAACAGTGCTGTCCAGACTCCTAAGTATTTTTTATTATGCCCAACTCTTCTGGGAACTAACTGCTTTCAGTGTAAATAAGAGATTGTGCAGTATGCAAAGAAATTCTAGTGAACTTGAGTTTACAGGAGTGATCTTCTATTCATCTTCTCCCTGTCAAACTTCTTTTCTAGGAGGATTTTCTAGAATGCTACAAAATCAGTCACTCTTTTCTTCCCAGGGTTTGAGATTAATTTCCAGGCAATGTTCCTTTGTTTTAAGTGATAAATGAGAACACAAACAATGCTGACTACTTCTAGCTTAAAAGCAAGCAAGGCCAAAACCACACAAATAGAACAACTAAACACAGTAGTCATATTGCTCTAAAACACGGTTTTCTGATAGGTTCTGCACTCTGATACTAAAGGATAAATAAAATCCACTGCATATATTAGAATATATAGATATATTAGAATATAGAATATATAATATAGAATATATATTAGAACTTACTAGTTCTAATTTTAAACTCCAATTAATTCCAGAGTTATGTTTCTACTTCTCATCTGGCCACTTCACACTAATGCAAACAATTTCTTGCTAAATCTAATATCCTTCTGGTGGGATTCATATTAAATTTAGACAGACCACCTGATCTCATAATCCCCAAAAGCACAACCCTGAGGTCTACTCTCGATCAATATCCATCACCATTGTGGTGGAGTGCTCAGCCTGCCTACCTTGTTAAGAATGCAGTAACAAGAATGTAACTTACATTCTCTAATAAGTTCTTTATGAATTGGATGAATAGTATACATTTTTCATCACAAAATGCAAAATTACTTCCAACTGATTCACTGCTTAGCCAGCTGAATAGTTTAATTTTTTTTCACTCTACACAACACATGCTGCTTATAGCACAGACTGTTTTGAAACTGAAGAGACAATGTTGTAGAAGAACCTTACTTATCAGGAGGATTATTTTTTAAAAAAATCATACACTGAAGGAATGCTACAGCCACTGCAAAGCTGCTGCTGTATTACAGGGCTTGTCACTGCATAACTTTTTTGTTCTAAAGTAGACTGAAATTACCTTTTGTAACAGCACAGATCATTCAACCAGCTATATTTAGCCGAATGGGGATCCAGCTTTTGTGGCATATGTTAATAATGCATTGGAAACACTTATGCATAGCCCAACAGCACAGATAATTTTTGTTTAATTTGCTTCTATACTAAGCTGGTGAAGCATTGAAACAGAAAATAAATTCTAGGGTTTCCGGCTATTGATTTATCATGTTTACAATTTGGTAAGGAACATTATACTCGATGAACTGTGTATCTGCAGCTAATGATAGAAGTTAACTTAAAAGTCTGATAACTTCTTACACCTCCCCAATACAATTGTCATGATAAACCCCTTCGAAATACCATTTTTTTTCTTGAAAAATGAGAATACCTATTACTCCTTCCTTTTTCATCACAACCCATGAGAGGGACCCCAAAATTTTTCATATGCCCATCTATGTACTCAAAGATAAAAAGGGAAGGCTAACTGGGTGAGCATATTTCTGTGTGCCTCTTCTCCATGCCACAAGATATGGAACAACAGCTTAACAACAGGCATGTTTTCAAAATATATTTTAAAATCACCATATTCTACAGAAAAGGCCTACAGAGTTCTAGTTCAGCTGACTTAAGGGTCCCTACCAACACTGCATTTCCTATACACTGATTAACTATGTTCCACAAGAAGAAGGAAAAAACTTAAGATTTGGGAACAAAACCACTCAAGAATTACGATTTAATGTATAGTTATCTTTATGGAAGGCCCCTTGTAGCGTTACTGAGCACTGCTGGTATGTACATGGATTTCCAGACTACATATCAGAACTCCAATCTTCTTCTGCAGCCACAGCATAATGAAGTTCTATCAGTCTCTCAACATGGTTGATTCATCAAGCACACTTGCTGTTTTAGGGAATGTTCTTTTTTTTGTTTTGTTTAAAATCTGTAGGCTTTCCAAATACTGCTGGATCTCAAACTCAAGTTTTGTGCTCTGGATTGTTGGTATACTTCAACTGCCAGAGACTCAAAAATATGTATTTCAGAAGGACCAGCCTATTTTCAATTATTTTTACAATTTTTTGTTCAACAACACAAAGAACAGCACTTATGTTCCTGAACAGGAGGACAAAAAAAATCAATTCAGCACCAGCTTATACAGAATACTTGAAGTCTGAGTAATACAAGTTGCATAATGCACCATCCTTTCAAAATTTATAGTCTATATTTATATACACTTGAGCTGGAGAGATCACTGACGTATGAGAATACCATATGAGAAATAAATGATTGCTTTATCTGCTGCATTATGTTATTTAGCCTAAAACCTATAAACAACTTACTTTCTTTCATAAAACACTATTCTAAGCATAATTTGTTATTATAATGTTCAGAATACTATCCTGTTTTTCAGACACTGTGTTATCTTAAAATGAATTCACCAGGATTTGAAAACAGCCCTACCCTTTAGTCTTATAGCTATATATATGGAGAACACATGCTTAAAAACAAGAATAGGAGAAATTTTAAAAAAGGGCATATTTTAAAAAGGTACCACATAACATGTTATAGGCTTGTACTATTTCCTCCCAATATTCTGTTACCATTTCAAAAGTATCCATATAAACACATATACCATTTTAAAGATCAAAGACATAGGAACCCTGTAAAAATAGAGACAGTACTCTTCACTGAAGTGTTCTGTTCTTGAGATAATACACCTTTGAATATATCACTTCACAAACACAAGAAAGACTACCATTCTAAAGTTCAGATGTTTTTTGGTTTGAGTGATGCTAAATGTAGCTAATTTTATCAAATGAGTAGTATAAAGTTTGTTTTGAGAGAGTACCTTATAACAATGCCATTTTGTTCAGTGTACATAAACACAAAGAAGAATGAAGATAGACTGGAGATAGCTTTGCATGTCTTAAACCCAAGTACTAATTGTAGTATATCATACTAAAACATTATTCACCCAGGCTAATTATTCCTGCTAAAAGACATGGAGAGGAAGGGGTAATTAATCTCAGTGAGTATCATACTAATGTGATCATACATTAGGTCATAAGGACCTAATGTACTATGTTCTTTTCCTCCAGAGACACATTCTAGTAACTCATCATCCTGAATTGTCAGCCACCATTTCTACTCTGAGTCTCTGAAAGGCACTTTCAGCCAAAGAACCAAATTTTTAAACGGAAAGAGAACTTCAATCTGTTTTTCCTTGAGAAGGTATATAAACAGCACACAGGAATTCAACCTTCCAACTCGTCATTTGGCAAGAGTCTCTACTTACTTTTCGTCCCAAACGTGATCACCTCTGTGGAAGACAACTAGGTTATTTTCAGGGTCCAGAGCCAACCCAGAAACTTGGCCTAGTCTGAGGTCTAACCCAGGCCACTCCACAGCCTCTTCTATGTGGAAATCTGACCAAAGAAATAAATAGACAAAACAAAACAAAACAAAACAAACAAAAAAAAAAAAAAACAAAACCAACAGATAATCATGTAGCATATTTATAAAAAAAATCCAAATATGGTTAACTGGCATTTGGTACAGACTATGGGGAATTACTTGGACATTTTCTTACATGCAGTATTTCCATTCAATGTATCAAGATCCAATTCCAAGCATAGTTTTAACACAGTAAAGCATGCACAAGCACTGGCATCCTGCTACATATAGATTACAGAAATGTCAAAACTGCTTTCAATTCCATTCTTTTCTCCTTCTTATAAGGATACATGTACACAGACTCCAGAAGTTTTAGGAGTTCTGTAAATACTTTCTACACTGAAAGATTACAAAAACATACAACTACCATTTAAACCAGCAGGCAAACTTAAATATTAACTATCAGTGTTTTATTAAAAAATGCACAACAAATACCATGAATCACTGAATGAAATATGAGGCAGGTGAATAATGTTTTTTCTTCTATAAAGCTTTTAACACTAAGAAAAGAATACTTCTTGTACTTGTCTTAAACTGTATAACTCAACTAAGGGAGAGAAATTTAGTTTCAGCCCAAAGATTAACATTAAAAAGATAAAAATATGGTCTCTTCAATCTCTCTTTTATGTAAAAGCAGACTGACAAGGATAAAAGGCACAAACTGGTCAATATTTGAAAAGTTGCAAGGAGTTGACTGCAAGGAGTAATTTCTCACAGATCACCTGCATAAATACTGCTTGCAAGAGGTGGCTCTTGTGTAGCTCTAGCAGTATATTAAGAGACAAATGAACTAGATTACCGAAAATAAAAAAATGTAATGGCAAAAGAAATCTCACTAATTCTGATAAAATTAACAAAAAAGAAAAAGAAAATTGTGAAATCTGTTCTATATTAGGAAATCCACCACTGCTTCCTTTCAAAAATTGATTTGTTGAGCATAATTCAGGTATTTCTACAATACAAATCTGCATGTAGGCACATACAGCCAAACTGATGGCAAGCAATTTCTTTGAAGTTACATGAAACTGGAGCCACTTCCCTAATATTAAACATGTTGGATAGCATCATGCTTTGCAACTTTCAGTTCACCCGAAGTTTGTGAGTTCTGCTGTAATCCTAAATACCAATCACTGGGATACCATCTAGGCAGGTGAAACAAATATCCAAATTCATAAAGTGCCAAGGCATCCTGCTTTGAAACAAGGCAGATCACAGACCTTAGCACACAACACCCAAGGAGTCTGAGAGGGTTCACATTCACCTGGAAGTGATCTTCCAATGAAAGGAAAAATTATTGGGAAACAATGTAAATCTTTAAGCCCCCTGTGCAAACCATGTGTAATACCCTCCCCTTGCATTTCACTTGGAAGAGATGTAGTCTAAGGAGTAACAACAGGGATGCAGAGGAGGGAGTATCATTCTCTACAACCTAGGCAAGGGAAATACAAAACCAGTGCTGAAAACCTACTGCAGACTAGGAGATGTTTTTACTTGTTTAGATTGAGATATCACAGCTAGAGTAGGTGAAAAATCTAAAAGAAACCTAAAAGCTATCAGCAACTGCAGAGAATCCAGGACAGTAATCAGAAACTTCTAAAACAAGAAATTCTGCTCTGTAGAAATTTTAGATGAACAAAAGCCGCAAATTGAAGGAAAAGCTGTTAAAAAAACCCCAAAAACTATACATATTCATACTTCTGTACAGTTGAGTTGATCACAGCAGGTGCAGTGCCAGGTATATTCACAGATGTTTGGGTTTTAGAAGGAATGAAAGGATGGAAATTCAGTGTCTGCTTCCTCACTTGCTCATCCCATATCACTTTATGCTAAATTCCAGAAAGCTTGTCTGTTTCATTTTACAGAGCCCCTTGGCCTCTGAGACTTTTCAAAAAAAGCTAGAAAAAATAAAAGGCTAAACATACAAACACTAAATTTTGGCCTCTATTTAGTCTCTCAAAAGGCACACACTATAAAAAATAGAAAATGTTTATGCTTAAAGGAATAAAACATTTCTGATAGATCAAAATAATAAAATGAATGTACAGTGAAACACAATCTAATCACAACAGCTCCAGCCTCAAGACAATCTTTAGATTTTATCACATTTTTCCAAAATGGTTAATTAGTATTATATTTTCTTTTTCCTTTGCAAGTCCATTCTGAAAGTCTACAAGAATAAGTGGCCCATGGAACAGTTTCATACAAGACTAATGAAAATTACTTTCCCCATTGAAGTAATTTATAATTACTTAGAAAAAACAAGATCACCAGTTTTGTTGTAAATGAGATCTCTAAACTTGGTACCAGATCTTCTACCTTTCAACTTAGAGACGTTCCTTTCATTAAAATAAAAGAAAAAAGAAGAAAGAATTACCTAATTTAGAAAATGTAATTAAGTCACTAAACAAGTGAAAGATGAAAGCCTTATTTATTGATACAATTGCAATTTATTGTCCACAATTTCCTGGAAGATTATTCTAGCTTTTAACTTCGCAAACTTTAAGTCATGTTGCATTTAATCCCAGCCATCAGAGTACCCATTTAAATCTTGACAAATTTAATTAAGCACTGCACAAAGGAGTTTTTAAAATTGGAAAATTACACTCTTTGCTTTATTTAGAAGGTGTAATTGTACTAGTTGCGGTGATATTAAATGACCTGACTAATTAGTCATCAGTCCAGGGTAACAAGCTAACAACAGTGCAGGAAGAGCAATGGTATAAAGTTTTAACATTTATAGCAACTTTACTTACTTAGCCACTTGCTATTTCAGGCCAATTACGTGTTAAAAATTGGAATATTTCCAAGACTAAAAATATTAAACTACTTTAATTCTGGTGATCTTTAAACGGTTTGGTGAAATTAATTTAACAGCAGAGTCTTGTCCTAAGAAAATTGAGAATTTTTTCAATTCAATATGGTAAAGGTTTTTACGAAAGGTGCAAATATTTTATTAAATCAAGACAACTTTACTTCTTCCCCTGAAGAGGAAAATTCTCTTATGGAAGATTTTTTCCTTAAATATCCAAATACTTCCCTAAAAAGAAACTGCATATATGCTTAAAGATCTTATTGCTACAAAAGTTGCTTTGCCAAAAGATGGTACTGACAGCTTCTGCAGGTCAGGAATTCTGTAGTTGGAGGTATTACAAAAAAAAAAAAAAAAAGCTAATTAAGAAAATGTCTGTTTTCTTTTTTCCTATACATCAAAATGGCTACTGACAGGTCTGAGCAAATGCTCTCTGTAGTTAGAACTCATTCTATAAGGTATGTCAAAACGAAGCCATTTATTCATCTCACTGACACTGACATTCCTTCTCTGGATCAGTGAAAACAGAAAGGAATTTTCTTCTTTGCCTTGTACACACCACATGTTATTAGTCTAAACTGAACAAACTTCTTTTGCAAAAATGCTATCCACATTATTTTCCTGAACATTTCATTCCAGTGAGGTTTATGGAATTATTTGTGATTTACACATTTGTCAGGCACGTAGTAATATTCCACCTATGGAATGGGGAAAAAACCCCTATGTCAATAATTTGACAGCCTCTTATTTAAGTGGATCACACAACGTAACATTGGAAAGTCCTCATCTTTGGTTTTCTTTTAAATACAAACCCAGGATGTTGCTGAGCTTGAACACTGAAACAGAGTCTCATATAAGCAGGGACAATACATGTTAACATTATGAACAGAAATAAAAATCAAATGCATGATGGATGATACGTATTTGTGTACAAAAGTACTTGGAAACATCAGTCTGGGTGGTTGCAACATAAAAGCTGGCATGTGTGTGGCTACAGCTTATGCATACAGATGGCTTCCATGCATACATATCACCTTCTTTTATGAGATACCCGTCACATGCTGCATTATCTGGCTTTCCACATTAGCAAGTAAGGCTAAGTACAGTCAATATCACAGAGACCAAAATGCACGTAAAACAAACAGAATAATTCCATGGTTTCTGCTGTCATAGAAACCTGAAGGGAATAAATTGTATTTCTAGCACAATAAAACAGCCTGTACAAGAATATTTAGAGTGTCAAGCCCAATTTGAAATCAATATGCAGAAAATTTTACTTCTGAAGAATTTTTCAGAATTACCTACCACTCTTTCTGAATGAGAGAAAAAACATCTGACAAAATAACAGCAATAAATTTTATAAAATTGTGTATCTGGCAGGTCAAGGTAATCAGCAAACTCATAAAATGTATTGATTATTCCAGTGACCATTTTATAGTAGTTACTTGTATTAAATTCTTCACTTCCTGAGACTACTATATCCTGTGTGTACCTTATTAAAGCGTAACTGATATAAAATCATTAAGTAAGAGTCTTAGGAGTAGAAAAAAATACCATCTTGTTAAAAAAGTACTGGTGTTGCACCATCAGCACACATTCTTTCTTCATGGAGGGGGGAGAGAACCCCAGTGAAATACCTCTAAATTAGAGGGAGAACATTTCATAAATCAGGAAAAACGTAATGTAAAATACTTCCAAGCCTCAATTGAAATTCCCTTCAGATTTTGCTAATGTGGATCACAGCTCTTACATTGCATTTCATTGTATAAAATTAACCCCTAACCCACCTCCTTTATGTTCTTTTTCCCAGCTTCCCTCACCATGCTTAGACTGTTGTAAAGAGAAATGTCTGTTCTCTGGTGGCCTCAAGGTAGACTCTAGTCTGTGAAACTTCTGAATTCTGTCTCTGACAAGAATAGTATTACTCCTTCCATCATGATTTGTGATCTCTCTGGCAAGATCCTTCTTTTGGACTACATTAGCAATCTCTGCTACAAGATCTGATTCTGCCTTTTCTGTAGGGTTGTGCTTATGCACATGCACAACATCTTCCCTTTCTCCTAGCAGCTTAGAAAGGAGTGAATAGAAATCACCTGTACAGGAAAGAGAAAAGATAAAAGGAGAAAAAAACCAAACAATTAGATCAAGTAGTTTTAGATGGCTTCAGCAAAGTTATTGGCAAAAGTAGCAAAGAGGAACTGTTTCAGCCTTAGGAACTGAATGAGCCATGTTTCTAGTAAGAAAAGATAAAGTCAAATTGCTAGTGACTTTAAATCACATATAGATACTCACTTTTACCTGATACCCTGGCATCAAAAAGTCATCACCTCTGGAGAGATGTTCTTGGGAACAAGGAACAAGAGAAAAAGGGAAAGGGAAAATGAAAGCAAAAAGGGAAAGGAAAAAGTGTGCACATTTCAGTAGAAGAGTATTTATGATGGAATTATCTGGATTTGCCAGGCTACTGCAGAGTTATCATATTTTCACAAAGCAAAGAGAGAAAAATTCTATAGTTTTATAAAATTTTTCACTTACAAAGACAGTAATAGACAACATGATACTTTTCAAAACATATTTCTGTAAAGTCTGTCATTGTATAAGAAGCTTAAGCTGTAAGAAAACCAAATTTCCCATTTGCAAACAGATTCCATAGTGCCCAGTGTAGAAAAAAGACATGATCCATTAAACTTGTTTTTATTTATTCAGTCTGGGTTCTGTCCCTTCTTTCATTCTAAACACCAATACTCCTTAGTCATGATATCATCCAGCAGTGTGAAGGGAAAACTATCTTCTCAATGTGCTTGCTAGCAATACAGTTACCCCTATAACTTTCTTAGGCATCAACAAACATTTCAGTACATTCCAAAACAATAGCTCAAAGCAAAAAAAGGAAAAAAAAAGGAAATCAGAATTTATTAACCAAGTATCTTGGCTGCCTGAAACTATTATCAGTCCTGTTAAATACGACTACATCATTTGAATGGAAAGAGGCATTCAATGTGCTTTAAGAGTTACTGCAAGTAGGTATCCTTCTATTTCAAACACAAATCACTTGTAATTAAAAAACTGTATTATTTTATGACAGGCTATATAGGACATCTTTTAGAAAAGTGAAACTGTAAGTAATGATGCTTCCACACAAACCAAAGAAATAAACAGGGAAACAAACACCACCCCATCCCACCCCTGCAACAAACGAAAAATCAAACCCCTAAAAACCCCATTCAGAACCAGAAATCAACATCTGCAGCCTGGGACAGAGGAAATAAAGTCTTTTGAAAATGATCCTAAGAGGATCTGTCATGTTATTAAACAGTCCCAGCTCAATGATTTTGAATAGGATTGCATTCCTTGCCCTTGGAAATTAAATATCCCAGATGGCATATTCTGTCAGAAAATAATTACTGAAGTAACAGGGCAAAATTCAATGAAATTAACAAAGCAAATTAGAGAAGAGAGAAAATCATTAAGCTATATAACAAATATGAATTATTTGCTTCACATGCAATTGGTAAAGCTAGAGCACTCAGTGATCTTAATATTGTCATTAAAAACGAGTCCAAGTAGTGATTCAAAACCAATACAAATATTTTGAAAGCATATCAAAGGAGTTTTGGATACAAACCATATCTATACTGAGAAGGGTTTTTAATTAAATTAATCAGGTTCAATAGCCTCTACTTAAAGCAACCAGTAACTGGTGCTGAAGCAGAAACACAGCTGAAATTTCCTTTACTTTGGAAACATTTGGTATTAATTTTAATACTAATTAATTAACAACATTCTACTTCGGCCTTTTTCTTCCCCAACATTTAAAAAATTAAATGAATGTCACAAAAAACAAATGTTTTGGTTTTATCTGTGGCTGGAGACCTACAGATGAAAAGAGCCAATTACCTCTCCTATATGCAATAATTTCCAATGAGAAGTCTGAGTGGTAAAAGCAGGGTCCTCCCTGAAGTAACTGTGAGAAGTCTCCCTAAACAAACAATCTGATGCTATTTTAAACTGCAGGCCTTTTTAAAGCAAGTGTAGTGATCCTTGCATAGCTCACTCTCTCCTAGTTCTGTATCAACTCTCTAATCAACGGACTTGTAATTATTGGCTTCAAAAGGACAACAATATACTACAGTTCTTACCAAGATTTCAGAACTCTTAACAGCGTCTATGATCATTCTACTTCAGTGAAGAAGTTTGACAGCTTCATGCTCCAGCCAAAAGCTCTGTATTCTATCTCAGGTGTGCAAATCTTGTCACAGAATAATTAACCCAGTCTCTAAAACAGATACTGCTTGTTGATTAAAAAAATTTTTAAAAGACAAAAAAGTTCTTTAGTTTACCTATCTGATATTAGCTTCTTGAAAAGAAACTGTTACAAGATAGGGCTCAATAGAGAACAAGAAGGATAGAGAGCAGGAGAATTCAACTTAAAAACCAGGAAAGCCCAGGGAATAATTTTTAGGACAGGATGCTTTCATAGAAAACTCCAGTGGTCTTTATGGAAACTGTTAACTGGGGATTCAAGTCTAGTAAGGTGATCAGTTTTGGTTTTCTCCTAGAACTGAGCCCATGACCATAAGATATATGAGGAACCTTTGAACACCAAAATAGAGTAAGGCAGTTTGAGTAGTATAGCCACTATCCTGTGGGTATAGATGAGATATTTTCCAAGCTGAGTTTGTCCTGTTAAGAGTCTTCATTAAGGAGGGGTTTTGTAATCACAGCAGTTAAAAATATTTAGGAACTGTCTGAATGAATGCAAAAGGGTGTGCATCAGAGAACAGAAGTGGTCAGAAGAACAGCTGCCCTGAAACTGTGATCCTTTCCTTAAGTGAATGTGTTTGAGAAAATGAATATGGAATCATCACAAAGTTCAAAAAACATCCATGAAGTCTACATACATGACCAGTATCTCCATAATTCTGGCACAAACAGTAGGCTGAAGTCTCCTGTCAATGTCCTGGCATCTTGACAGAACTCAGAGTACTTACAAGGCACAGAAGACATGAAAGTGAAGAATTTAAGTTCCCTTACTACCCAATGTATGCAACCTCACCCTACTTTCCACACATTGAATGTGCATCTAAGTTTTTTCAGCTTTGTTTGTGATGTCCAGGCAGATTCCAATAATTTCTAAGCAGTGTAATTTTAAGAAATAGTTCAGAATTTGCTAGAGATAACTAGCAATGAGCAGAGTCATGTTGATTCTGAGTAAAAGCTGCTCCGTGCAAAGCAATATCCAGCAAACATCAAAGCATGATCTTGTGTTGCTGCTTTACAGTGGCCTTGTACCACCTGGAACAGCTGAAGGTGTTGCTTGCCTGAAGATACTCAGTGGTAAAGGAACATTGCTTGGTCTTGTTTGTGATGAGACAGCCTTTAGAATGCATGAATATGACTAGACGAAGATACAGGTAAATCAGCAACTTGATCTTACTGAAAAAACTGAACTCTAGCAGTGCAATCTTAGGTCACTTTCCGAGAACATACTTGTATTTCTTATGTGCAAGCTATCAGCACAGTTCCCTCTATGTAAAAGATAACTGGCTAGAAACACTTGCAGTCTACTCTTTCTAGAAGATGTGAGAGTTGTCAAGACCTACATGTCCAGAATGAAATAATGCACAAGCATATTCCAGTAAGTTTAAACTTCCTGTGGTGCTTCTATACTATCAAAGCTCTTTTACAGAACAATGTTTTGGTATACATTCATACAGACAAAATCATAACATAGGCATTTTCAATTTCAATGCAATTTCATTGCAAAACATCAGTTGAACTTCATCTGATTTAATAAAAGGTCAGATTAAGGTTGATGAAGCAGTTTAAACATGCAATGTTTTTAGTCACATGGTTTAGCTTTAGGTAGTCCTGTGAGGGGCAGGGAATTGGTCTCAATGATCAATGATCAATGTGTTTCTACTAACTCTAGATACTCTATGATTCTATTTCTAAAACCAGTACTATTTTTTTCAGCACTAGAGCCCAGGTTCCCCAATTTGCAGTGAGCAGTCGCTGTCCATGGTCTTTCAGCAGCACGCCATGGTGCTGCTGGAAGCACCAATTTCCAGTTTAGATGAAGTATCTAGCCAAGGTACTGCAGGATCAAGCTAGATGGATCTGAAGTTCAGCCATGGTAAGCCTGTGCAGAGAGCCTGAGTGTGTACCTGTTAAGATACATAGGTGAAATCTCATTTTACTACATTTTAGAAAAATAGACAAGGTATCTTGGTGGTGTCTGAGAATTTTCATGTTCAGAATCTGTTATTTTTGTCATAATGTCTGTACAGTTTCACTGTGATGGTTAAGAGAGGCTCCCCAGTCTGTCACTGGCACTTCAGACTTCATGTTCTTCCTTCCAAACTCATGTCTTGGTCCTAACATAACAGGACCAAAAACACATTTTCACAGTTGACTCTGGGCTTCCCAATTATCTCTGAATCAAATGGAGTATATTCCGAGACTGCATGTTTCTGTCTTAGCAGGATGTGCTTCTGTTCAGTGGGTTCAGCTGGCAAAAGTGGTCAGGGGTTCTGCCCCTTCCTAAGTACTGAAATCATGCTCAAATGATATGGGTCCAACTATGACTCACTTCAGCAGAACTCCTGTTCCTGATACAGCTATGGAAGCATCTGCAAGTATCACTTGCGAGACTGTGTGATCCTGAGTAAAGGCCTCCCAAATATAGTTTTTTAAAATTCAAAGTTTAATTTTCTTAGCCTTCTTTGGCTTCTGGATGAAGCTAAGATTATTCTAAGAGACATATATAAGATAACATCGATGGTAGAAAAGAATGGGAGAAAGGCATGGAATAACACTACACAAGTGAACAAAATCTAATGCCTGTTTCAAGTGATATTTAACAGTTTGACATAACAGGCCAAAAAACTTTCAAAATGTCTTCTTGTCTGCTATAATTTTTCATGCAAGTCATGATTTAATCTGCTGCTTTGATGAAAAGTGTTGGAAAGATTCCTGAGAACCAAAAGGTATTAAGTAAGGCTGTTTTCTTTTTGAAGGGATTTGAGGGGCTGGGAGGCATAGATATGAAGAAATGAAAACAGTTAAGCTGCTCTAGAGCTTCTTGGCCACCCTCACTGCCCTGAAGTGATGTGCACTTACAGCACAGGCAACCTGACATATTTGAAGAACCAAGAATTGCATCTGCTCTCAAGGCATTTCTAAGCAGCTTACAGAGCTAAAAAATGGATGGAAGAAAAGGTTAAAAAAAAATCTGCTCGTTTTTCTTTTATATCCACAGGTCCCTAAGAACGGCTTTTACTACTACCACAATGTAAATGCATTTTCTTTGTTTTTCAATCATCCTTTCTTTTTCTGTCAAAATATTTTAATGTAGAAATGTTTTGAGAGCCCAAGCATAGTTTTTAAAAATCATTAGGTTATAGGAGTTTGTTAATGGAAAGTGTGAAAGGTAAGTGAAAGTATGAAGGAAGATGAAGAATCTTCACTGAATATTAGATTCTGTTACAGACATGTGTTCCTCGACAACAAATCAAAACCTGATACCCAAAACCAAGACTGCTTGCAGCTACCCAATTGCCCTGCTCTTTTCTTTCCTTCCTGACCAGTAATAATTTTCTGGCAAGAACCAGTAATTTTATTACAATAAAATGTATTTATTAGCTGCTTCTAGATAACGAGCAATAAACACAATGGTTTTACTATACAGCACTGCACTATGCTCATTTGGATATACTACAGATATTTGAATTTTGGCATAGGGTACACCAGTTCCACCTCAAATTTCTATTTCATGCAGTACATACTTTGAAATACATTTAGTCTCAAAAAATTACATAAATGAGAAAATGTTTATTACAGAGGAGTTCCACTATCTTCAATTTATTTAAGTATCATCATGCTTTATTTTAAAAAATGACAGCAAAATTATAAAAAAGGAGAATGTTCGGCCAATAATAATAATAATAGTAATAACAACAACAATAGTCATAATAATTTTGGTTTGTTTTAGATTTGTGAAATGACCTTATTTCCCTGAACTCTTCCTGTACTAATACAATGTACTACACTTTCGATTTCTTCAGACACGTTAATAATACTGTAAGAAGTTTTTGTAGTTGTTCATTGATAAGCAGCCTTTAGGAAACACCCAGGAAATGTCCCTCTGTAATTTTAAGAGCCAGAGAATATAAACCAAGGGTCAGACAGTGAAGACTGAAACACTCAATTTAAAATGGCTTCTTTCCATGTTTGTTATATTCTTTTCCTGCTTAGATATATAGCTTATACCAACTGCCCTTTTTTTGCTTAGATCTGATGCTCCTTTCTTTACTGTGCTGAAGATGCTTTTGTAAAGATTATTCATAACCTTATCCTAACCAAATCAAAGGCTCATCTTTTATTTACAACTTTAAGCAGGATCATTCAGTGTTGAGAGAGCAAGCCAATCCTCTGCTATTCTGAATCTCCCTAATTATAATTCCCTAGCAGTATATATCACTCTTAGTATCTTTTAGTAGCATTTTCTTCCGAGGTTTAATTCACTTACCTTACTTCTGTATTCCATTTAAGGGACCTCATACAATCTCTGAGCCCTAAACATACAGCCTGAAAAAATCTAAATATTTTCCTGCACATCTGGTCTTAATCTAAAAATGTCTCAAACACTTCATTCTATGCATCCCACATCAATACTGGAACATTAGTTTGTCTTTTGTTTCAAACCTCTCCTAAGAATTTTTAACCACCTACCAAACTGAACTCCTCTCTCTTCTAAAAGCCATATACAAACTAGCATGGGTAGATTATAAATTTATTTTAAAAAGAAATTTAACCCATGCTGGCATAAAAATGCACTGTCTTACTGGTTGATGCTGCTTCCACGGCTTTGCCATGTAATATTATGACAAACACACACTATTGAAAAACTGAAGACCTGCCTGCATGCTGATTCTCATTTCCTCTTCCTTTCAACACCTGTGCCACAAGATATTGCAGGCCTTCCTTCACATTTCCCCTTCCCTGATTTATTTTTTCCCCTTGAGGAAACAAAAGAGAGATTGGCAGAGCATGGAGGAGCTGTATCTCCTTCTTTCACTTAAATCAGAGATTTCTATCCCAGATGCAGAAAGACCTCATTCAATACATTTTTATTGTAACAAGCTTTTCTTAGAAATGCAGAACTTTACAGAAAACATGCAACTCAGCACAAACATTTCACTTTCCCAACACACAGACACAGCTACAACCTAGCAAAATATTTCCAGATGTTTAACAAATACCTGGTGCAAAATACTTATCTCTGTGTGTGGGTGTGTGCGTGTGCAGTCATATGGAGATACACTATGCAACTGAAAATAATTAAAAGATGGGGTAGGCATCCAACAGGTAATAAATAGCAGATTTATGTGTAACCTTTATTCAGACTCCATTTTTTACAGATTATGATGTTAAATTTTCTTAGAAAGAAACTTCCTCCTACAATCAATGGGCCATCAAAATATATGCAAATTTAACCTTATTCAAAGATTCCCTCTCCAATAACTCCTGAACAGAAAGACTTCTAAAATTTTTATTCTATCATCTCTGTTTATGAAACACATGCTTGCATTAAAGTACTTCAGCCTATGTACTGTGAAATTGAGGTCCATAATTACTGTTACTTTCCTAGACGGACAGAATGGTCATTTAGCATCCGTTCATTTTGGATGTCCACCTAGAAACATCTCAGACTGTGAATTTACAGGGTACGTTGTACCATATTCCACACCTTACATTCAAGCCACATTTCCAGTCAATTTCAGCAGGAGCTGTGTATATGCAGACTTAGCTTCAGTTCTTAGCTCTGTATACCCTCAAAGATTGGGAAAACAGATCACGACATTAGACCACCCAGCTACCTAGAACCACCCTGCAACTCTCATAAGATTCTAGAGAAAAACACACTGTAATCAGAGAGCATCAAATTGCCTTAGACTATGGAGCCATATTATTTTCTTTCTGTTGTTTACTAGTTCATTATACACATTCTAATCTGTAAAACAAGAAGGTAGAGATGCAATGAAGTGTTTTCTGTGCAATCTATCTCACCACTAGGACAGCAATTCTAATGATTGCAAATGTGAAGCTCAGCTTTATAGAAGCTAACATCTGAACGCTTGACTAAAACTGCAATATTATTTTAAATGTAGGAGTTTTAATGGATTTCAATTAACACATTCAGCTGTGAAAAAGGGACCTCACATGAATCTGTCTGGGACATTGCAAAACAAAGATCTTAAGTTCATTGATACTGAACTTTCCCATTTGAACTCCTTGAATAAATCAGTCTCATGGCAACTATGAAATAATGAGGGATAAGGGAAAAAAATCCCACTGTACTGGCAGTACCAACACCAGTGCGGAGAGCAACTGCAACTTTGACTCACTTCAGATCCCATCATCAGAAGAAAAATATGTGTTACTTTTTTGGTACTTACTCCTAAATTCCCTAAGCCAAACAGAAGTAAAACTGTACTTCTATAAGTGTCATGGCAAATGTAATACCAGAAGTACAGTGAAAATCTCAACTCTTTTCTCTCCCATCTATGTGTATGTGACATACACGTGTACACATATGCCCTTCTAAAACAAAACCCAAAATCCAATTTTTGGTTTATATGCTGCTAGTGAATTTTCAGCTCAAGCCAACTTTGAATTTTGCTTTAACCCATTTAAACATAATTATGTTTAATATATGAAATACATATTGTAATAATATAATCCAATAATTTTATTCATTTTAGTAGTAAAAATTTTGCCCCTTCTGCTCCAGTTTATGATTATACCTAATATACACAAAATGAGATTTCAAATCAAATGAGCCAGTCAAAACATCAAATACATCTGATTAACCTGTCTTACTCTTTCCTTATTTTTAAGAAACTACTCCTGCTATTGCTTATATGCATGCGTTTCTAAAGTTTTCAGGTACATCACCAGCAAACTTTCTCAGTAGTAAACGCTGCTTCATTGTTTGCATACCAAAACAAACCTGAACTACACTACACTGTATTATGCCACAGGAAAGTGATAAACAAGCAAAATGAAACACATTTAGGTCTTTTTTCAACAGGTAAAGACATATGGCAGAGATTGTGAATGCTAACAAATAAATGTTTTTTGCTCTACTGTATCTATTGAGTACAATTTAACCAATCTTCTATTGATGAACAAAAAATAAACATACATAATATTTGCTTTACTAGGGACTTATTGCTTCAGCAGCAACAGGAAACTTGCCTGTACACCAAATGTCTAAATCAATTCCTACAATAATTCACTTCCTATGAACAGTTTTTCACCAAATACTGACACTGCTGTTTCAGAAACAATATAATAAGGTCAGTTTCATTAAGATAAGTTCAGTTAAATTTTAACACAGCAGGTATTTGGCTTTGTCTTCATGCAGAGTGCTGGTTCCCTTTGTGATGGTTACTGTTTATTTCAATATTGTTTGTTTGCATTGTTTATTAATGTGCCTCTGATGAGTGAAGATGATGAAATTGAAAATTTAATGTAAAAGCAATGATAACACCTGGAGGTACCAATATAATAAACATCCTGTGTGTGACAGGAGGTATCTCTATGCCCAAGCAAATGTGATATACACATTATTTGTAAGCAGATACTTTCATATGGCAGACTTTTTTGTTTTCCCCTTTTGAGGCAAATCCTTAGATTGAAGAGTAGTGACATAAAAATTGTCTCTTGACCATGTCTCTAACCTCCAGGTTAGTAAGTATCTCCATGGCAGCACAACAACTTAACTATTTCAGTTTTAGTGCAGTAACAGTGTTTATTTCAGTTGCCTGAAACTAAGTTTGGGGAAAATAAGCTGCTAAAACATAATAAATCACAGAGAAAGAAACCCATGCAAGATAAAACACAGAGTTATTGGAAAATTGTTGATGTGCTTTCTTCAGAGGAAATCAAAGGCTGAATTTACTGAGCAACAGCTCAGCAGCAACAGAACTAATCAAAGACTCAGTTTTGGTGTTTCTGTGTTTTGTAGATAAGGTTATCATACAGAATATGTCATACCAGACCATAAATGGGAAGAAAGTCTTTTTTCTCTGTGAAAGGATGTAGTTGTATAATGACCTCAACCTCTGTGGATATATGCATGTGCTTCTGTGTAGGGTCCACTACCTCCTCCCTCCAAACTGTAGAATTTTCCTGTCTCTAAGGACTTGATCAAATTTGGTTGATATTAGCTAACTCACAGAAGTTACTTGAGGAGATGGACAAATTGGCAAAACCTGCTTAAAACTGATTTGCTGCACAAAACTGGTCTCCAATTTCTGTGTAATTTTTACAGGCACATTTTAGCAGACCATTTCAGCTTCAGGCTTCCCCAGTGTATCTGGGGAGCACTTGCAGAACCAAAACCCACTTTCTAAGCCAGCCACTCAACTTTCCCTCTTTGGAGAAAAAAATAAAACCAAACCTGATCTAGTTTTTCCTGTTGCTTTTTTTGCTTACTCAGACATAATTCAACTGAAGTTAGAGCTGTATCAATAATAAATTGAAGACAGGTTCCTGTAAATGATGGGAGAATTTATCTTAAGCTAACAATTAAGAACATGAAATTAAATTCACAGCAACTACTGAGTTTTGGTATTTCACATCATGAACCCAAGTAATTTCAAATGAACAAAACAATTCTGTGTGTTTCTATAGAAACAGGTTAGATGAGGATGTATACTAAACAGCAGTCTTAGCAAACCAGACTGCATTGCAGAAACATCTTCAAAACACATTTCAAAGACAAATGAAAAAGATTTTAACAGCAGGACCTTTCTCAACACTTTTTTGCAAACACTAATGAATTCAATAAAACATACACACAACAAGAACCTTGACCAAATGCTAATGCACCAATGCTACCAATAAGGTAACATAAGGGTAAAACAGATTGTCAGCATGAATTTTGATGTAAATTTGTAAGCAGATAGCTCATTCTGCTCTGAAACAGGATTTAAAAATTTGCATTGGTTTTCTTTCTTAAAAAATACATCTTGAATGGACTAAAATAAATATCAGATATGCCATTGTAAATATTGTTTCTAACAGTTCAAAGTTCTTTCATTCAAGATAGTTTCACACTCTAGAAGCTAGTTTTATGTAACTAAAACTTAATTTGAGTTAAGTCTAAAAAATGACAGAGTACATATAAAATCTAACCTCTTCGTGAGATGTTATCAAAAATTCTAAATACTGGCAACCTATGCTCTTCTTAAAGGCAAAAGGAGATTTGCTTTAATTTAGTCTTTGGACCTCAACATTCTTCAATGAAAACTGTATGAAACTGTAGCTGATAAGGTCTTCCCCTTAGTCTCAAGAAAAATCTTGATACTGAGGCAATATTTATCTAACTGTATATGACTCACAAGAACTTTAAAGTTGAGTCTAAGACATTTCTGAAACATAAATAATATTCTGAGTATTTCTAAAATCTTTATAGAAGCCACAGATTTTTTTTTCCTCCAGTGAAGTACTACACACATTTTCATGTGAGTTTTAATGCGTACATGCACATATACACCAATATAGTGAAAAATAATACAATATTAAACATCTGCACTCAACCTGCTGCATGTATAGCAAATATTGAGGCATAAGAACATTATTCCCTAATACACACATAGTAATACAAACTGAGAAATCAATGAAGAGTTAATAGCAAATAGTTACATATAGAATATATGCACATACAAATAAATCACAACCTTTGTTAGCAAATTAAACAAACATCAGGAAAACCTTATGAGATTAAAATGCACTAATAAATTTTACCCACAAGGCTAGAGATCAGTGGTAAACTAATTCTTCTTATTTTTTATATAGCTTGCAACCCTATTAGCTTTACAGAACATTGCAAATTGCATCAATTAAGGATAAACAGATTAAAAACTTCGTAACTCATTAAAAATCAGGATATAATTTATCAGTAATTTACATTAATGAGTCCTTTACTTGTAATAGAAACGAACAAGTACATACCCTGATCCAAAATCTCTGCCTCTTCTTTTTTGGCCTGCTGCAGCAAATAACCTGTATCACTATCCTTGGTTTCTGAAAAACGGATTTAGGATATGATGTTAGCCTTTGCATGTGAATGGAATTGATTCAATGGAATTGAATTCCCCTACTGTGGAAAAACGCCCTTTGGAAATGAACATTTGGCATTTTTATATACAAATAATAGTTGTATCAAACAATGCAGCACTAAAACAACTGGAATAAAAAAATTTGTATTAGAAGATAGAAGTAAAACTAAACATAGAAATAAAAAATGTACATGGAAATAAGCAAGTGCATACCCTGATCCAAAATCTCTTTGTCTTCTTTTCTGGCTTGCTGCAGCAAAGAACTTGTATCACTATCCTTGGTTTCTGAAAAATGGGTTTAGGGTACAATGTTACCCTCTGAATGTGAAGGGAATTACCTTCCTACTGAGGAAAAAACGACCTTCTGAAATGAACACTTGGTATTTTTATCATGGTAGTCATACCACACAATGCAACGGCAAAAAAGTGGAATAAAAAACTGCAACTTGTACTTGCTACACAGACATACCAGTCAGATTACTCCTGATACTACTGCAGCTGCAACTTATATGCCTACTACTGGTTCAATGTAAACATTTGATTCCCTCCATAACAAGGCAGTGGGATCTAGATAACTAGGGAAATGTTATGATACAATTTTGTAGGAAATAGACAGAAGATAAGGTAAACATTAAGAAACTGTTAATATAAAGTTAGGCATAGAAAAAGAAGTCAATCTTTAGGGCACGCAGGTCACATAGCTGTAAAAATACGTTGGAAATTGGAAGACAACATGAGAAAGAAACAGACAAAAGACTATGGCAGACACTTCCACCAAAAGCAACAGTGGAATCCCATGATGGTTCATTACTTAGCAATTTGAATTTTATGCAGAACTGCATATTAAAATTTTGCATATCAAAACAACACAGAGAAATACATCAGTGAGCATAAGATGATATGAATAAAATGGATTACAATATTTTTCACCTTCATGATGTCCATGCATCATCTTCAGCACATCAGACTTGACTGGAATAGGAATATTTGCCTCCTGTGGAATATTTCTGAACATTTCAGGGTTTGCGTTCTGTGTGCAGGTCATATATGAGACAGCATGCTTGGCCTCCATATAGTACATAATGTAAAAGTTGCACATTTCATCATTGGCAGTACCCCTACACAATACAGAAAAGATGTGGCACTTAGAAAATAATGAGCTGGATAGATGTTATTTAATTCATCCAACTTGTTTAACAGGATACTAAAACACTGCAATCAAATGTTTAGATGTCTCAAACTAAATTAGGCAATACCTGCATTGCAGTGAATATCAGAAATTTCTTTTGGTTTATATTGGAGAAAACCAGTGTCTACAAAATCCCCACGTACCTCAGAAACTCCTACCAATTTGGTTTTGATTTTACAGAAAATTGCATCACCTATTGTAACTGCCTTCTCATTTCTCCAGCATACTCCACACAGTTCCCATTGTGCTATCAAATGTGCAGATGTTCTGATGAAATATGAAAGAGCTGTATCATTCATTACATTACTATTCACTTACTTCTCTGAAAACCTTGGACAAATGTAACGTGAAATTGTTGCAAATAACACATGTTTCATTCAGCGGCTATTTTTTATGACAAATCTTCCCCCTTTCCCCATGAAGTGCAGTCATTTATTGTCCAATCACACTGGTTCTAATACTGCAAAACTTATTTTCATTACATATTTAGATACTATAAGTATGTCTCAAAGAGAACATAGCACTGTCATCTTGAGAATAACTTGTTTGTAAGCTTCTGTAACAAAAACATGAGTGCAAGGGGAATGATAAAATACTAGCAAAATTCAGCTCTTTGATAAATGTTGTGCATGTACTTGAAACAGAAGTGGCTCTTCTGTACTGCTACATAATCTTCTCTTCAATAGAAAAAACGGCTGGCACAAGGAAGTTTTTTTTCTGAAAATTATTACTTTGTGAAGCAGAGTATATATGGCTTCTTTACAACTGTGGTCTGTTTCTTCTTCTGCCATAAAGGTAAGTATCTTCTGTTTAGAGCTACAATCCTGACAATGAATAAGCTAGGAGTTTAAAACAGAAGTTCATAAAAAAAAAGGTTTACACCAAGATTTTTTAATTAGCTTTCACAATTAAACAGTGAGCCAACACTCATAAAAAAAATACAGAGGTGGTCTATTAGCTGTTTACAAAAGACATCAGCGCTGACTTTTCCAGCAGCATCCTGCAGCATTCATTTATTCACCATAGCAACAATAATGACACAAGCCAGAGGGAAGAGAGGGAAACATGGGAGAAGAGAATGTTTCAAAAGGGGAGCTGGTTATTTTTCCATGAGTTGGAAGTTTAGCATCCCTTGGAGACCACAAAAACGAGACTCTCACTGGGCAAGCTCTGCTTAAGCTTTTAGAAAGCATTAACTTCACTGTTGGACCTCCAATATCCATCACTGTAATTGCTTCCTCTTTAAGCCTCCAGTAGAAAACAGGATGTGGAAACTATACAAACTGTGGTTCACCTGACATGCTATTGTGTCTAAGCATTTGTGGTGGTTTAGTTTCAGGTGGCAGGTAAGTACTGTTGCTCACTGCCCCCACTCCTGACCTCCCTAGAGTGGGACAAAGCAAAACTTGCAGTAAAGTATAATAATACTGTATAGCAATAAATAAAAAACAGTAATATTAAAAGTAATAATGATAATACTAATAAACAATATTGCATGATTAATACAATACACATTCATATATTGTAGTGCAAATACAGAATAATAAATAAATAAAACCAGTAAAATAATTACTATAATAATAACAATTACCATAATGAAAAGGACTGAGAGTTTCCCCACTGAAAGCATACTTGTACATTGAAAGAAAATACCATACTTGTCCTAAGACTGTTTCTTAAAACGTAAGGATTATTCAACAAACAGAAACTACTTTGGGGGAAGTTACAGAAACATGACAGAAACTTTTTGAATATCAGAAAAAAGCTCAGCAGTTAAATTACGGTTTTATGCTTTTAGTGTCATGATATTTGTAAAAACCTTCTCAACTAATTTTTTCCAACTGTTACTCATCACTGTTTTAACTGCCCACTGAAAGGTGATAAATCCATGTTGAATCTTTAACCCTCTACTGAGATGCAATCTTAGGGTGCTCAGTGCATAAAAATCTCTTTCCTTGGAATGCTGCAGCACACACTCCCAGAATGGAGAGATTTCCACAGGTCATCTTTGTATCTCTACATATGCATTAAATTACAGTTCAGAGAATCAGAGCCAGCTAAGAGAGTATGAATATTATATCTACTTTTACAGCTGTATTTGTCTACTTGATCTTACAGGGCTGTGTCTGTCACCTGCAGCTGAATAGCATCAGTGACTAACACAGTTCTGATTTTCCTATTTATTATTATTAGTAATTTCTGGTTTGATTGTTTTTCATAGAAGTCTGTATATTTTTACACTGAAAAAAGGTAATTGCAGTATTAGTCCAGATTTTTTAAGGCTAGATTTTGCCATAGGTCAAAATACCAGAATTTTGTAAGTTTCCATAAATTTTCAACATCTGAGTAAGTTGTTTGGCAGCCTAGCTTCACTTCAGAAGTGCTCTGAACACTTCAGCAAAGTGAATATTCACGTAAGTAACATCAATGAACATTGTGTAGACTTAAATCTTAAGTAGACCAGACAGCTTAACAAAACATTCTGACAGAAATTGTTTCTTAGAATTACCTTGGAAGAAGACATGAAACAAAAACATTTCTACATATAACAAATACTCCAGAAAAAAACAGTTAGGAAAGGGAACAAATAAGTAACATTTACCCTATATGTGTCTCTGTAGTTCTGCCTTCCCCACTGAAAACACATCTGGCTGCTAGGATATCATTATAGCTAATGTCCACTGGATATTCCACAGGGTAGAATGCCTGAAAGAAAGGATGATTCACCACAATCAGTTAAAGTGCTTCATACTCTCTGTGTCAATAGACACTGATGAGAAAGACAGTGCTACATCTCTGAAATTACTTTTGCATCATAATCTAATTGTGATACTACTTGGCAATATTCACTTCCAGGAGCATAACAGCACATAACCAGTGGAAACACCATGATGCAAATCTGTGGACATGTGATTTCCAATTCAGCTTCTCCGTTTGAAACAAAGGTAATTCAAATTTATATTCTGAACTAAAAGAATCCAACCAACCTGTGGTAGTTGTGGACTCTGTCTACCAATCAATGTCCATTGACCATTTCTCACTCTGTATCCACTCACTACTTTACCTATAAGATATCAATATGCATGAGAAGTTGAGACATACTTGAAAAAATACATTACAGTGTCAACATTTTTCTGTTAAGTATTTGATATTCCTATGTGACCCTTACCTAGTCTGTGTGTATGAACTCTGTAGGCAAAAAGGTGCATTGGAGACCTTTTGTAATGGCAGGCAATGTCTGCATCAACCACTGTGAAAATATGACAGCAATAAACATTGACAAACAGATAATCTATCAAACAGAGAAAAGCTGAATTACTGTATTTCATTCAGCATGGTTTACAAAAAGTATACCTATACTGGACAACAGATGATTTCAAAAGATAATAGATAATATCTTGTACTTCTGCAGTGTCCATCTCAAGACATCTGCAAAGAAAAACTAATAAAATATAGTACAGGTCACTTCAAAATTACTTACTCAACTGCCATACATATAAAATCTTTCTGGCTGAAAGCCAGAAGAACTTCTACTGGTATACAATACTGCTATTTAACAAAATACAGTAATACATTTACTTACAGACTATGTTGAGGGATGCTTATGATAAACATAGCTATGGTAAATGGTCTACTCAGGGGAAAATTAAAATAAACTGATATAATTCTAAACTGATACAATTTACAATGAAGTCTTGATTATAAAGGCCCAGACCTAATTTAGGGTTAGACAAGAGACTTTGTCAGAGAAGTGCTGTACAATGTTTACAGGATAGTACTTGTGTTAGTACCTAAGGAAGAGCCTACAGAAAAATCCTGATGCCCTTCTGAGAGATATCTCCACACTTCCTGTTTTAACAAATTCCATTCTCCACTTAAGGGCTGTATATTTGACTGAACGTGAGAACGCAGTTATCAGCAACCACAGAACTGTTTGCCCTTTTCCCTCACACTTCCAGTTGTAAAATTAAATTCCTAAACTGATCAAATATGCTTGGAGGTAGTGGAGGATTAATTTGGTATGTTTTCATATTGGAGAGCAAAATACCTTCAGTTTCAATTCAAATTTAAGAATGTTTCAAGTTGTTGAATTCACTAAACAGTTGAAGTCAGCTGAGCACTCGACCACCTCATCCTATTTAGGCAGCTAACTGTGAATAGGACAAATGGTGTTCCTGGTTATCTACTTTAAAATTTTGGTATAGCAGAGTAAAGTGTTCGACTTCCTTCAAACAGAACATTCCATGCTAGCTGGAAGAAAGGATATTGGGAGTTTCCAAGCTGAGTTTCACATAAAATTCAGGATTCTGAATAGAAACTGTTCAGAAACTTTCCATTACTATTTTTTTTCCCCAGCATTTTGACCTTTAAACCAACTAGGAACACGGGAATAAATTTCTCAAATAGCAGCTCCCTACTGGTAGAAATTAATTTTTTAAAACTGAAGTCTTAGTAGAATCACAAATATCATGAATGACAGATACAGATGAAGCGGAGTTCAAAACAGTTTATGGCTTTTTAGAGGGGAGAGGAGGAATTAGAAAATAGGTAGGGCATTTTTTGTAAAATGTAAAGATGAAAATAAAGAAATACTCATTATTAATTGTACAATATTGTGTTTATACAGCATTGATTGCCTTTACTGATGAAGTCATACGGAAATAGGATACAGTCTTAAACATAACTATTTTTTTCATCATTCGTTCAATCAATCAAATAATTTGTCCATCTATATATCATCAAGACTCTGCCAGATTTTCTTACACAATAAGCAATAAAAATAGATCAGATGCTGAAATTACACAATCACTTGGTAAAAAGATGACTCACCTTTCTCGCCTGGTGGTATGACCGTGTTCACAGACATCATAAGATACATCCCAGCAATCAAAGGTTGCCTGCAATGCAAAACCCAAGCTCTGGTAAAACAAGTCCTCTGTAAAACACAACTTCAAGTGACTTGATATGCAATACCATTTGACACCACTAATTTCTAAACATTGGATTACATCTGAAACAGATGTACTGGAAAAGAAGCTGTCTCACAGCAGTTCCCCTCTCCCTCCCTCTTTTGCTACCTTTTCTAAAGCATTCTCTGCAAAATATGTGAAATAGGACAAAGCTGTCATCTGCATAATTGCTGTTCTCGTCCCAGATTTCCAAATATGAAACTCTTATGGCTGGATTAACTCAGTACTCATAGCACAGCTGTATCAAGTTTCTTAGCAGAAATAAAAATTTTTGCCAACAGATGACACAACTTCAAGATTCTTAATATTGTGAAGTATGTATTATTTCTATTTCATATGGTTTCGAAGGAATCCACACTTTCTGTTCCAATGAAAAAAAAAATAGGTAAGCAATTTAAAAAATACTCACTTTTGATGTGTCAGATGTAAAGTTACACCAGAGCAGTCCTTGTGTTTATCTGTACAAATTGTGAAACAGTTTAATCATTAGCAACTGAACCCCTGCAAACTACTACATATTAATAAGATTTTTCTGCTGTGTAAAAAATACCAGAAGACAGAACAAGTTTTAATATTACTGTGTGTAGTAAAACTGCTATACTGTGGAAACACTACCCAAATTTGCACAAACCTGAACATCTCAGTACTGCAATTATAGCAACCCTAATACAGTAAAAAACTTCGGTGAATGAAAAATACTGTACTAGAAAATGTAGATCTTTATGAACTAGTACCTGGGAAATGAAACTATCATGTTTACACCAGCAGAAAAAGTAGTTTTGTTTCAAACCA
The DNA here is from genome assembly GCA_026261815.1 of Monarcha castaneiventris obscurior. NCBI lineage: Eukaryota > Metazoa > Chordata > Aves > Passeriformes > Monarchidae > Monarcha > Monarcha castaneiventris. The sequence goes on from JAMPIT010000635.1 coordinate 3,745,233, forward strand.
ATTTGTATTTTGATCAAAGTTAGAAAAATTAAAGATTTATGAAAAGCAATGATTTTAGCCACTAATAATGATGCAGCTGCCAGAAATCCTTGTAATAAAAGTCAGCAGGTGAACTTGATATACCAATACAGACAGCAATTCTGCTTAAAATTGGATATGCTAGAAGGCGAGTAAAAATAAAAATAAAACCAAATTCATTTGTCAGTGTACTGCATCATCACTAGCTGATGTGTTTGACATTTTAAAGACCCAGCTGTCTTCATAGTTACTCAATTATAGTTGGTCATCTGGGAGTTCAATCTTTATTCCTTTTTAAGCAAGTTTCTTTTTCTTATGTTTATAGCAACAATATCTGTAGTTAGAAGATGGATCTAACTCCAAAGCAAGTAAACAGAACAATCTAAACAAATATCCTCCAACACTGTACGTTTCAGGTAAGAATAAGAGCAGAGTAGCTATGGATCTGGTGACAAGTGGTAACTTCTGAGAGTTTTTCCTCCCATCAATAGCCAGATTTGAAACAGAAAAAGTAGTGCACTTGAACATAATAAAGGATAATGACCAGAGTGGGACAACACAGGGAAACTTGACAGATTAAAAACTACAAGTCAGTTTTTACATGCCAGCTATTCCACATCTCACTATTAAGGGATAATAATCAGTTTGCTTTTCACCATTACTGATACTAGAATTTACTAAAATTTGTTTTCCAGTATGTTCACAATGTAGATCTGTAAACTAATGTATGTGTTATTCAAGTGAAATAGTTGCTAACACAATTTCACTGGGTTGTCATAATGCTCATCATCATGGCATCTACAAATTCTCAGTTATTCCAGCTCTCTGCATCCCAATAAATACTTTTGGATTTAAAAACCTGAATTAGCATGCCACAGTTATCCCTTGAAAAATAGCAACAAGAAAGGAAAGTCTTCATTGTACACAGAAAAGAAAAAAAAGAACAGTAGCTCTTTCATCAAGACTACCTACAAGTGTACTTGCATTGAGTGAGCACCATTCCAGATCATGCACTAGTTTTCAATTACAGGTAATAAATGTTTCTTCCAAAAGTGCCAAAAAGACTAAGCTATTAGGACAAAAGAAAGGGAATGGTAAGAAAATATGCAAGAGAAAAAGAAATTAAACTCTTTGTCAATGGTTTTAGAAAAGGTTCAAGACATCTTTAAACAGTTCATCCTCTTCAGGCAGAAAACTTCACTTCAGTCTCAACACCTCAGTGTTTGCTACTAAAGGTCTTTGTAAAGTGTCTTTTGCCCCACCCTCCTCATTTCAAACTAAATTTTTGTTATTTATGTAACACAGGTATTGCTGCAGAACTCAGTTTTTTTAAGTTTAACATTGTTAGAACTCTGCACTACACTAATTTCAATGGAAATTGGAAAATGCTTGCTTCCTCTCAGAATATTATTACTTAGAATAATAACATTTAAAAATTTAAAATGCAATCAGTGATTTTAAGTCTCTCAGTTTTGGAATTTTATTTGAAAACATCACCATTCTATCTTTAGAACACTTCTGCAAAATTATCCCCAAACCATCAAAGTAATTTCATATTTGAAAAATTTAGCCATTACTACGTCATAGTGTGTCTTTTAAGAGTAGCACCATAGGACGAAGGAAAAAAAATCCAATACATTTCAGTTTGGCAATATTAAAGTATTTCGACATAACTTGAATTTTCAGAGCATAGAAAAAAATTTAACCAGCATTTTCATCTAAATAGAGCAATTTAAAAATGAACTGAAGATAGTTGGGAAGTTCTAATTGCTACTATATAGAGCAACCATCTAAATCAGTATCAGGGGAAGCATAAATGAACTTCTGGCACAAGTATCTGATCTGCAGTGCTGTGCTAAGAGTGAAATAATGGACGGATACATTAGTCTAAACCTTCCAGGAATTCCTACAGTGCTTTATAATTCTGTTTGTAGATACATTTAGTCATAACTGAACTCAATGTTTTTCCCACAACTACAGAGGGATGTTGGAACTGATGTTTTCCCGCTTCTTCCTTCAGTTCACCTCCTTGAAACACTCTGAACACTTCACCCAAGAAAACACTGACTGCAGTGAGGTCACGCCACTTCCCTTGTGCAAATTCTTTTCAAGCTTCACTATCTGACCTAAGCTTGTCCAGCTTATCTAACTACACTGATTTCCTTGTTTCAGCTGTTCAGTAAATAAGCACTGCTCTGGGACAAAGAAGCTACTAGTTACTATTCGCCATATGATGAAAAAATGCATTTTTATATACTTCAGAAAGTAGGTTCAAAATGAAAGCAACTTGTCCATGCAGAGTTTCCAACTGAAATAAATCCAGAAGTTGTGCTCGTGTATGCCTTTTGTGTTCTGTGCAAATATAACACAATCATATTAAATATTCCCTGCTTTTATTTACCCATGTCAAACAAAGCCAATGGTGCATGTTAAACGGGCTTCATATTTTAAGTATTTAATTTTTAAAAACTGTGCATGACAACATTGCAACGACCATTCCAAGTTTAACTGTCAATAAATGTTTAAATTAGTTAAAAAGAATCACCTATGCTATGCCTGTTTATAACGTTTTCTACGAGAAATACCTCAAATACCAGAAATACTCAACAGTTTTTCAAATTAAATACTCACACCTGATGTGAAGGCAAATTCTCCTGAAGAGAAACACTCTCCTTCTATAAGCTGATTTTGCTAAGACTTCTGAAGCAAGTCTGACAGGCTTTCTGCTAATCTGTCTATCCAGATCTACAGTCCCAACTCTTTAATTACATGCATGATAATCTGCCAGAGACATGGAGATTTTTAGAACTTCCTAAATGCTTAAAATAGTATGTTTTTTTACTCATAAAAACAAACACTCTTCAAAACCTATTTTCTTTGCACTCTGAGTATGTGGATTATAAATTATTGAGCACGCTGCTCAACAAATATTCAGCTTCTTCGTTGCTCTACTTCTAGTATTTTATAGGAACAGTGTAGCACTCATACATGATGACTAGAATACTCATAAGCTTTCACTGCAACACAGTGGCAAATTTTATGAAGCTCCAAACCCCTTTTTATTTCAAAGTCAGCACTTGATTTGTACCTGAATCTCCATATACAGTCTCATTATTGGCTTTGCTTCATTAAAAATACTAAGTAGCCTCAAAGGTGAGCACAACCTCTGAGAAAGGCAATTCCAAAGCTAATGCCCATGGGGAAGTAACTTTGTACAAGGTATACTTAAAAAGCAAAGACATGCAGCACAAAAATGAACATGAGGTCCTGGTAAAGAATGAGACAAATTCAGTATATTGCATTCAATATTGGTATCTAATATTTGATACATGAAACTACCTTAATTAGTTTATTTCATGTAAGTCAAGGCGTTTGCACTTGCCGATCTATCCGCTCCTCCAATATCAATTTAGTAAAATTCTTTTTAAAAGTCTAGTATGAAATCTGGAATGAAACTCTACCTTTATTCAATCTGTGAAAAACAAAATGCAAACACAGACTGCCCAGTGACATTTTCAGAACTTGCCTTCCAAAAAGAAAGGAGACAAACAATTGTTGATCCTGGTTCAATATAAATTTTTTAACATACAAAGACCTCACAAAGGTCCCAGATGACCAATTTGCTAAAAGGATACAATAATATATCATAGCCATGAATCTCTGTGAATATGCAAAGCTAACTTTATTCCAGACACTAGCAGATTCAAGAGAGTATCAAAGAGAAGGATGCTGAATCTAATGTTCAGAATAATGTTCAAATGACAATATACAATTCACATGCTTATGAGGAAAAACATCTTTTTAAGATCTACTAGCTTGGTGACCAAAACTAATTACTCTCCCCAACCAAAAAAACCAAACCCTAAGACAACACTAAAAACCCTACATCCCACTCAGATGTGGGTAACATAATTCTTGCAGGGAGTGATAGCAAGGAGAAATAAATCAGTGAAAAGATGGGGATTAAAATGAGAATGCAATATTGTTCATTGTGTGACAAAAGAGAGAGAACAGGAAAGAGAATGAAAAAAAAAAAACAAAGCTGAACAAAGATCCAAGAATTCCCCATAAATTTGCTCCAAATATATTGACAAAAAATTATAAATTGTGTCAAACAATGCAACAGCTGCACACATACAAATGACAGAATGTGAAAACCTCCCACACAGAATAGCTAAAAGACCTATCACTGATAACTTTTAAACACTTTTATTCTTGGGGATAGCAATTAAATTCTTACATGTGCTGGAAAGGACTAAGAGAATAATATAGCAGATTAGAAACAATGTTAGTCTTTGTTACACAAAAAGAAGGAAAAAAGCCATTCTAGGGATTAGAAAAAAACCGTGTTTTTTAAAATTCAGATTCAAAGGTGCTTACATAGAAGAATAAAACAAGACCAGGGTACCAACTGCACTGCATATCCCTACAGCCTAAGTTCAAAGCTGACTGGGTCCCTTTACAGACCTAAGGATGGCTAGATTTACTTTAATTTTAACTCTAAACACTTACGAATATATAAAAAGGCAGACAAATTTCTGACAACTTTTTAATTGTCACATAACTATATGCACTGCCTGACATAACACCACAATAATTTTTGCTTTTACAATATAAAATGCAAAGAAAATGAAATACAGAAATTACTGTTTTTCTAAGATGGCTCTTTACATATTTTTTTGTAGAATGTATTTTTGGTTCTCCAGCTAAAATTTTAATATGTTTACTTTTAACAAGGTACAGTAAGTTTTATTTTGTTATCTGAGCAGAAAGTGTGTATCTAAATATGCATTCTTAGCTCAGGATTATAGGTATGAAGGGATGGAAAGTCGAATTCATTTACTACCTGGTTAATGAAATGAAAAATATTCTTTTTAGCAAGAGTTGAACATGAAAGTTGATGATTTTAACTACGGCATTTTTTCCCCCAGAATTGACAGGAAATAGATTTGGGTGCTAATACATAACTACTGCATCAAGTCAAATATTTTATATTTGCAATTACTTGTAAGTTGGAACTCTGAACAATTTGAAATCTTTGATGTAGTACTGGAAGAATAACAAGTTAACTGAGCACATTTCATCATCTATCCTTTGTTCTAAATTGCAACAACTGCATGTCCTTACACACAAACTTCAATGACTGTATTCTTATGCTTTGATGAGCTGTGGTTATCAAAAGACATCTCATTACAAGAAAAATACCTTTAGGTTATTCCTGAAATTTAAAAATACTGGTGAAACTAGTTGAAGATTATGCATTGAATATCTTCGAACACTACTGTGAAGGTTTAGGACATTTTATTAGGTTTAAATTACATTTTTCTCTACTGGAATTTTCCCAGGTAGGAGATATTAAAAACACTTTTTCTCAAAAACAGCAGAAAAGATAGATTATTTTTTACTTTAAAAATAAGATCATAGACTACCAAGCAAAAAGCACTGAAAAATGGAGGGCATTCTGTCATACTCATGACAGTGGTATCACCTTCTACATCATAATCCTATCAGTCCATACTTCTTAAACCTCCATAATTTTGCAGGCTTATATCTACGGCATTTCTAAGTCCTGCACATATATTCTAGGCAAAAAATAAGGAAATCTGCTGCAGAGGGTCTGTTGGGGGTATAAAATGATGTTTTAATTTCAGCTGATAATTTCTTTCACTGCGGTTTCTCTACATATGCAAGTGGGTTTTTTGAGTAGAATCTTTGACTAACAAGTCAAATTGTTAATAAAAATTTCCAAAGACATTCACAACTAGTGTGCATGGACAGTTACTGATCTCATTTGTTTCATTTTTTAATAACTATATACTCACATATTATACTGAAGAGTGAAAATAAACAGTGAGAACTCTCAATGTCCCCAAGCAATAATGAAGAGCAGGCTGTCAATGAATACGCTCTCTTTAGAGGTTTGCTACTTTAATTATTTAGTATTTTAGCAGGCAAAGAATCCCATGGGTTGTAAGGGTCCATCGAATCCTCACGAAAATCAGTTCTTTCAATTTTTGTTGTGCACGTTTGCATATATGCTCCATTCAAATAGTGCCAGCACACTCAGTTTATTCCTTCCTCCTTCTCTACCAATATTGCCATTAAGCCATATTATACCTTCATGTCACGGTAGAAACCATACCTTCTGCTTCAGACAGTGCTGCTTAAAATTCTAGCTAAATATTGCCCAAACCCGGCCAGAGATGCACAGAAGAGAGGTTGTATGGCACTGGGAAGCTGCACTTTTGAAATTCTCCATTCAAAACCAAGTAGAGTCTGTGGATCATTTATCATGATACCACAGAAGGACAGAGAGGCCACAGGCATAGCTTGACCTACTGTTGTAATGCATATTCCTCCCTTAACATTTTTGTTATTATTCAGCTTTCTCTTCTTTCAAGTCCAACATTTTCATTATCACTTAGGCCATGAGGATCTTCACATTCTTGTTTAAATCCTACAGCAGTAATGTGTGATGGATAAGTTCCATGGGAATGACAACCCACGTTTTTTGCTCTTGGCGAACATAGAGGCCGTAACCCAAAAACTCTACACAGGATGTGATTCACAGAGTAAAAGCAAGAATATATGCACCTAAAAAGATGTCTGAACAAGGCACTTTAAAGAACAAAGTACAACATGAAATATAAACAAACAAACAAATAAATAAATAAAATAATCCCCCAAAATCACAGATAACCAATATGTCAATGTGAATTAATGAAATTCAAATTTCCAAATCTCAGCTCATAACATATGGCCTGGATGAGCAGTGAGGTGGACAGAACACCAGCCGAATATTTGTCTAGTTGGAGGATGGCAGCTAGTGGTATAGCCCAGGAATCAATACTGGCTCCAATCCTGTTCAACATCTTCATTAATGACCTGGATGATGGGGCAGGAGCACCCTCAGCAATTGCAGATGATACCAAACTGGGGGAAGTGAGTGATGCACCAGACGGTTGTGCTGCTATCCAGAGGGACCTGGACAGGCTGGAGAGAGGGGCTGTCAGGAACCTCATGAAGAACAAGGGTAAGTGCCAAGTCCTTTTCGAAGACTTGTGCATGTTGGGAGGTACAACCCTAGGCACCAAAAAGCTGGGAAGCAGCTTGTCAGCAAAGGACCTGGGGGTCCCCAGGCTGAGCGTGAGCTGGCTGTGTGCCCCTGCTGCAAAGAAGGCAGATGCTGCTCTGTGCTGCATCAGCCAAAGCAGGGCCAGAGGTCAGTAAAGGGGATCCTTCCCCTCTGCTCAGCACTGCTGAGGCCACACCTGGAGTTCTGTGTCCAGTGCTGGGCTCCCCGGTGTGAGAAAAACATGGAGAGTGTCCAGCAAAGGGCCACAAAGATTATGAAGAGAGTGGAGCATCTCTCCTATGAGAAAAGGCTGGGAGAGCTGGCACTGGTCAGCCTAAAGAAGAGAAGGATCTGGAGGGAGTGTGCAAAGAAGAGGGAGCCAGGCTCTTCTCCATGGTGCTCAGTGACAGGAGCAGAGGTGATGGGCGCACACTGAAACATGGGAGGCTCCTGATGAACATCAGGAAACTTTTTCACTGTGAGGGTGACTGAGCACTGGCATAGGTTTCCCTGTGGTGTTTCTACCCTTGAATACACCTGTACATGGGCCTGGACAACAGGCTGCAGGTGGCCCTGCTTGAGCAGGGAGGGCATGGACCAGATCACTTCCAAAGGTTTGTTTCAACCTCAACCATTATGTGATCCTGTGAAAATGACAAGAATAAGCATATTGCTATGCTTGAAATGAGTGTTTCATTTTAAATAAAACCCAAAAAACCAAGCCAAATAAACAAACAAAAAAGACACTGTCTCCATGAGTTAAATTTTTTTCCAAACACAAATACTGTGACTGATTAGCCAGTGAATATAATCGGTTCACAATCTATTCAAGTAAGATGACAGGTTAAGTGTGTTCACACCTCTTTGTTTCAACTGGACTAAAGAAAATGCCGAATTATATATGGAAACCCCAAGTTTCTCCCCTAAACTTAAAATTATTAATCTGCTTCTTGATTACATTAGATCACTTGCTCCACATTTTTTGAAGAAAAAAAAGGTGTTCACTTTTCAAATATTTATAGTGATAAATCAAGTTTATAAAGTCAAGTTAATATACAAAGTGTATTACAAATATGCCCACTGATCTTTGCAAATGCCACTAACAGAAAAATTATTTTCTACAGGTAAATATTTCTGATGCTGTAGCTGATACAACTTACAGAGCAAACTTCCAAAATGCATACCTCTAAATGCACTAACATCTCCATAGTGTACCTGGAGAACAAAGTATCTGCTACCCGTTTCTCCTCCAACTCTGAATCCAACACCTAAGGGAAGTAAAATGCATTGTTTTCAGAAACAATAAAATGTAAGATAATTCACCATCATTGACCATATAAAAAAACACGAATCACTTTAATGGCTAAGAGTGAAGGGGTAGAAAATTTCAGACGCCACTGAAGTAAACTTTGTCCTGAAACCCAGGAAAACCACCAGCCCATGATCCCAAACAGATCAAGAAGCTTAATTAATTAAGTTAAATAACCATAACTTAATTAATAATTAATAGCTACCTGCTTTATGCAGAGGACCCTCTCAATCAAAGAACATTACCACAGCTTTTATAATAAATTTTATAAAAATTCAAATAAAAATGAAGTTTTGTCATCCATGTAGGATTTGGTGGAACTTTCATTTCTCATACAAACTCTGCATGATACAAACTAATTAACATAACTTACTATGAAGACATTGAGAATGATAAGAGAAAAAGGTCTGCAGTAAAATATTTTTAGATTTAAATAAATATTATATGCAGAAAAAATCTTGAGGAAATTATGCAGCTATGTTACTTGATGAGAAAAGCAAGGACAGGCACAAAACACAATAGAGAAGCTTGAAATAATTTGAAATAATGAAATTGCCAGTTATCAGAAAGGGATTTCTCTAAAACAATTCTACAATGAACACTTTTTAAAAGAAGCAGAGAAAGCAATTGCTTTGTATTTGGTCAGAGAATCCCACAGTAATAGGTAAAGCCAACTTAAAAATGGGACTGCAGCCTCTCTGTGCACAAATGAGGCATCTTTGTGAATACTCCCTACAAACCTTGTATTTTTGCACAGCTTACCAACAAGGAAAGTATTATTACCTGGGGTTTAACAGCAAAACTTCCACAGAATCCTCCACGTACAAAACTTCTATAGAATCCTACATTTAACAATTTTTTTAAACTTGACATTCTGATAATCAAATCAAGTAACATTCATGTTGTTAAGTGTGTAAACGGATTATTAAAAAAAAACCAAAACCAAAACATTTTCATTATACTGCTCCTGGCTATGAAAATGGGCAACAAAAGACGAAAGAAAAAATACTTAGAATTCAAGATATTTTCAGATTGAGGCTATACAGATGGTAGATATTGCTAAGACCCTTAGAGGTTATTACAAAGAAGCATTTCTCCCTGTTTTCCAGACATACTACTCCAAGTAGCTTAAAATGTTTTGATTTAATTCAGCAGAGTTGTCTATCATGCAAGAAAATGAGTATACAAGCATATTGCTAAACTGCATCAAAGCATTAAAGAATGAAAAACACATTAAATTGGCCATGTATATTTTAAACAGAAAAAATTCAATGTTTAGACTGTGCTTTCCCAAACAAACAAAAATATTTTAATGTAGTTTATGTGCTGCTGAAAGATACATAAATGGTAACCTTCTAGTAACACGTCGTAGGAAATGCAAGATTAGTGCTACATAATAATAAACATTATATTTAATAGTTATCTCTCCCTCAGCCTTTTGTACCCCTACAGAAACCCAAAATGACAAAACCCTGCAAGTATATTAGCTAGCATAATATATTTCATAGTTAATGAGGTTGATGTTTATACAGTTTCTATCAGTTAGACATAATGAAAATATTATAGTATGTTCCCAGATATGACAGGTGCTTACTTCCATGTCCTCCTTTTTCCCCTGCCCCTGCACACAAGAACTCCATATTAAAGGGCCAATACCTTTGGGCAGCCTGGTGGGTGGAGCATTTCTTGCCCAAGCATACAAAATGTTAGATTTATCTTTGCATGTTCCTTCATCACAGTCCCTGAAAGTGCGAAGAAAGAAAAAGGAGTATTATTTTTAAAATTTTGAAATCAGAAAACAGCAGGTGAGTTACCTGCAAAACCACTCATTTCAAGATCTGTGAAGATGTTTCTGAATGTATGCTGATTAAACACAGTTCTTTTAATGTAGAGTGCTTTCAGAAATATTGGTAGATGTTCCACCTTCTTTTTTTTCCCCTCCCTTCACCTTAAGGCAGTGTTGGACAGTTCTGATGGGCCCTGTTAGCCAATTAACCAGTGATGGATAAAATGAAGGAACCTTTTATGGTAATGAACTGTATGAAAATTTCTAGCATTATTGACTCAAGTGATACAAAATGACAATGGCTGCCACATTTACACAGAGGGACAGGACTCAGGCACAAAGCAGAAAAAAACCCCACAAGACATCAAAGCTTCAGCATAAAATTGGTTCTATAAAGTTCATTTTTAAATCACCCAAAAAAGTAACAGGAGGCTGTATATGAACCCACAGACAGGAGGCTCTTCCCTGTACTTTAAGCTCATTGCTTTATGTTAGTTTTTATTCCACTGCACGATTTCTTGTTTTTCAAAACAGAAAAATCACACACATACATGCACACACACAAAAAAGAAACAGCCACCAAAAAAATCCCAAACAAACAAACCAAAAATGCAAACCAAAAACCCAAGGGAAAACAAAAAGAAAAACGAAGGGTTTGCCAAGTAACAGGCCACAAACAGGTCACAAATACATACAGTATCTGAGAGCTTGAGTTATCCCTAGCCTCTGCAGCTAGCACCTTGCAGGTGACACTGAGGGTGAAGAATGAAAGACTCCCAACGACTGATAAATTCTAGACACCTGAAATCTGCAAGAACTGGTAAACCTGAGGCAGAGACACTACCAAATCTGTAAAAGGCCAGACACAGTCATACAGACAGCACAATGTACTTTGACCACATCCAAGAAGGCACTGACTGCTCTATGTGGGTGTAGACTGCATGAGGATATACATGGATAATCAAAACAAGCGACCCTAAGGAGCTTTCCAAACACCTGCCTAGAATACACCTCTCCCTCTTGATGCTGAATTAGGAAAAAGGCTTATTTACAGGGTGAATTTGTACTTTCTTCCAATGGCAAAGCACCCACAGCCCTGAGCACAGAGTGTAGAAGCCATTCCACAGGTGCAGCACACACAGTAAGACTTCTAGAAAGCCTCACCCTGAAACTGTTCAGGCTACATCAACTGACCCAAGCCAGATGCAATGAAGGTCAGCACCCATGTCAGTGTTTCATTCCAAACCAAAATGGTACAGCCCCTGCTCTGTTTATCACTGCTTGGAAAAAGAGACCTGGAAAAACATTTGTATATGTAAGGCATGGTTTCAGTCACCTGAAATTCTGGGGAAAACAGAGTGCCACACAGTGTGAGGAAGAGTATAAAAGACCAGGACATCTAGCAGATGCAGGCTCAATCATGTTCCTGTCAAGGATGGCTGAGCCATATGTGCAAATGATGATGATGCTTTCCAGGTATCTCTCAGAGACAACCAGCTCTTCTGGCATGCATATCAAACCACCTCAGCAGGACATTATGCATTTCTTTGATCCCAGGGAGCCTTACTGCAGCCCAGCTACTGTATTTATTTCTGACTGAAAGCTTTGCTATAATCATGACAGCATCAACAGAAAAGGGAATACACCACTTCTTTCTCAGTAGTTATACTCACAATGTGTATTTCTAGACCTTCATAACAGTTTGGTCACCTTCCCCTTCAAACACACCCACATCTCAAAGGACAATCAAAACTTATTTTGGAATAAGAGAAATGTTTTGATGAATGCAGCTGCAGCTGAAAACTATGCAGCTTCCCACTGCTACTACACAAAAAATCCAAGAGACTTAAGGGACCTAACCAGGTATTGAGCTGCACAATTTGGAAATGGGTTGAAGAGATTGTTTAGGAGGAATGCCAGAAGGAACTATTAGCACAGTCACAGCTTTACCACCACACTTTGGGCCAGACTTTATTTATACCACAGTATTTCTAAGAACACATTAATTAGGAAAAAACCCTGTGCAGGTTGTTTTCAAACTGTCTTCCTGAGACACTACCAGAATGGAGGGGGAAGACTGCAGAGGACAAAGATGAAATACAGACACTGCTCTTTCATTTTGTTTAAAAAATAGTCAATATTCCCATTTAGCCATCAATGATAATCTTGAAACATCAAGTTTTCAGAAAAAAACAAACCTAGAGGAGTTTACAAAGAAGAGGTAATAAGATAGACTGAAATGCAGGGAGCTAGTAAAAAGTATAAATTTAACAAACAAAAAAAGTCATAGCTTCTTTACATACAAAAAATGAGATTCTAAACAGAATGAGTGATGTAAGAGTACCTTAAATATGGACTACAGCTGCATATTATACAGTCTTGTTCTAAAAACTGATTTTGACTCAAAATTTGGGATTGAGGTGGGTAGGGGAGACCTTACTGACTGCTTCTTAGATATTTGCGTTTTTTGCAAACTCTCCTGGACTTCCCAAAGGCATTCTCCTCAGTCTTGCATCAGTTCAAGAACTGTTTTCATTAATGGCACTGGGGTTTTGACTGATTACCTAGACTGAAAGTAAAATATTTCACTATGTCAGCAAGACCAGTATTTGGCTATCCCTTTAGCACATTTGCATTGGTTATGGTAACAAATAACTTCTTTTATTTATTTCTCTATTATACTGTACTCCTCAGCACTAACCAAGGCTTTAAAAAAAGGGTAACTGAGGTGATTGAGTAAGACAAATCATCATTTTAAGCTCTTGAATGTTGCAGAACATTCTAGTGCAGTGACAATGGTAAGAAACTACACCCAAAAATACAATTCTTCCTACTGTCCCCCTGCTTTGCCCCATGCAGTGAAATAAAAGTCCTTCACTGAACCAGTCATGACATCTTTTGCAACCTCTACTGAACTATTGATGTCAAGGGCTTTCAGAACCATTCTTTCCTGCCAACAAAAACAGCTAGTCTGATAGAAGCATTACTGGCTGGTCATCTATGACCTGTACTTATACATTTGTTTGCGTTAGATAACCATGTAAAGTTGCCATGCCTGATTTCAAAATAAAGGCTCTGTCTAAGAATCGGCTCATTCATCAGAGTTGATTTCAGTGTTAGGTTTGATGCAGCATAAGACCTGTCTTGCCAGGAGACTCACAAATTCTAAATAATTCAACATTCTCTTCTAAAGCATTCAAGTGCATTCCTGATTATCTACAGAGAATCTTAACTTTCGATCAATCAGTTCAGGCATGTTACTTCAATTTCAACACAGTTTGTCAGCTAAGGCAAAACTTGTCATTGTGGCTGAACTGTTTTAGATTAATTGTGATCAAGGAACAGAAGCAGCTACACCATTTTTTAAGTGCACTAAGCAACACCTGAGGCAATGAGCCCTGGGAAACCACTCTGTTTTTTTTCCTGTGGAAAGGCCTGTGTAATTCAAGAAGGGGGAACAACATTTAGCATTTGTTCAGATAAAGATTCTATTACATTGCAGTGAATGTTAAAACCAGTGCAGGTTCCACACAATTTGACAGCCTTTTGGAAGGCCAGGGACATTTGCAGGAATAGTGTCAAATCACTACAGAGGGCAGCAGGCCAGATGGGCATATCACAGATTTTGGCTTAGCGCTGCTATGGCCAAAGGGCAGCTAATCCCAACGGAGTCATCTGGATGCTTCTCATTCCTCCCCCCCAAAAACTGGCCTGAATGAAACTTCACACCCTTGCATTCTGAATGTTCCTAACAGTCTATTTTTCCATAATAAAACTAATTCACATCATGATAGTATGAGAAGTAGCTCTTGACTTGCAAAAGCATTTGTAACTAATATTGCCAGAACTTTGAAAAAGAAACTAAAAGAGACAAAAAAATCTATGTGGCATGCCTTAATTTAATAAAAGCTGTCTCTGTAAGAATGTTGACTGTGTAAAAAGTAAGGATCCTTGCTAAAAAAGCCTTACAGTGGTCTGTTCAAACAACCATTCTTTCCCTACTAGATGGAAGAGCAAGATAAGTCATCACTTGCTAGCCTTCAGGTAACAAAAGGAACAGCAAATAACCAAACAAAATGAACAACAATAAAGATCAATCATAATTACTTCACAGTCATCAGAATTACTTCAAAAAAATTAAGTTAGAAGTCCCTAGCACTCTTCAGTCTATTTTATGTAGAAAACACGTGATCATCTTTCTAGCCTTGCAAACAACTGTGGGCAGAGCAAGATAAAAAGCTGCAAACTGCTGCAAAAACAGCGATGTCAAATGGCAAGACACTGAATGAAGAGCTTTCATTTTGAGAATGCAAAGCCAATACAAAACCTCAAACTACACATTAAAAAAATAGCAAGATCTAATCAAAACCTGCATATGAAAAATTAGAAATAGTAGATTTAAACACAACACTAATGTACTGGGTCTGACTAAGATGGAATTAATTTTTTCCCACAGCAACCCTCATGGTGCTGGGCTTTGCATGAGGAACTAGAAAGGTGTTGATAACACACCAATGTTTGGGAAAGGTCTTAGTAGAGGTCACAGCCAGGCGAGCTGACCCAAACTGATCAAAGGGACGTTTCATACCATATTATATCCACTCAACAATAAAAGGTAGAAGACAGGAGAAAGGGGGTGAGGATACACATACACGTATTTGTTATTTTTGACATTTGTCTTCCAGAGCAACCATTACTTGTGAAGTCCTGCTTCCTGCAAAGTGGCTTGGTCATGGGAAGTAGAAAATAATATATTTTGTTCTCCTCTGCTTCTGCACAACCTTTGCTTTTGCTTTATTAAACTGCCTTTATTTTGACTCACAAGTTTTTTTCCATCCTGCTGAGGAGTGGAGGGATAGAGCAGCTTGGTGGGAACCTGGTGTCCAGCCAAACTCAATCCACTACAACTAAGTATTTTGTCATTTGACAGGTAGGTGTTAACTACAGCAATCAAGACCAAAAGCAACATTAGCTGCCACACTGCACAGGCTGTCACTGGTGAGTCTTCTGCTGGGAAGAGTGAAGGTACAGCCAGGGAGCTCAGACTACCTGAACCCTAGACTCAAAATAGGAATTTGAGTCTGATTCAGTTTTGAAGAACTTTCATTTTTGGCTTTGGATCCCTCTCTTCTACAAACTCAGAACATCAGTCAGATGTGACTTGGGCATTGTCTCATAACTTCATCTCAACACAAGCTCCTGATCAATCTGTAACAACATAGTTGTGTTGTGTACAAATTACTCCAATGCTCTAATAAAACTACTTCCAGAAATATGAAAACAGCACAAGCTCCAAGTACAATCTACTCAGTTTTAAATAGTACACTCACCTGTTTTTAAGAGGCTAGAATGGAGAACTTTTATGTTGGTGTATTGTTAACATTAAAGTATTCAAGTATACTCTATCACGTAAGATACAAAAAAAAGAACACAGAAAAGCTGTCTGCTGGGAAAAGAAATTAATAGAAATTCTACGTTTTCCATTTTACTTTGGTCTGAACTTCTCAAGCATCCACTTTTCTTGCATGACTGTGCAAGATCACAACATTTTCAACATCAGAACTGTTGGTTGATGGATAAAGGGGAGATATGACTCTTGAGGAAAATTTGTTGTGTATGTTTAAAACACGAATTAAATCATCTCCCCAAAACAGGCATTCAAAATGTTTTGGGTTATTTTTCCTGAAAATATATTATATTATATTATTAGTTCTAAATTCCAGGTCTCGTTACCTTTTTGGTAAATACTTAAAAAAATAAATAATGATTACACAACTCTGTCAGATCACCTATATGAAAATTGTTCTACCATTCAGAATAATTCATATAACCTTTGCAGCATCAGAAAAAATACCTCATCTGCTCTCTCTTGAAAACCTACACAAAATTTGCAAAATTACTGGACAGACCTTCACCCACCTTCACATTCTCTTCATTTTGCCTACACAGACCTATTTCAGTGGCATTGGGTGTTTCCCTCTGCTCTCACTGCTTAGTCATTTTGACGGGCGAGTCAACTACCAAGCCACCTGACAAGCTTCTTCAGCTTATCCTTCACCCAGTTTGATTCTGAACACCTGCACATGACTTCATACAGAGAAGAGCAGCCAACTACAGGTGAAGATTAGATTTCTTGGTATTCAATGACACACTGTTCACTATAGCTCCTGCCTCCTCCTTGAAGAAAGTCAACTAGTCATGAAGAAAATGAAGGAGTTAGTTAAAAAAAAAACCCCAAAACACTTTAAGTGTGGAAATACTAGATTGATATGCATTTGTTCTTCATTCCAAATTTTCCTACTTTTTCAAGAAATTCGGACACTGGAAAAGGTTTATATGGAAGCAATTAACACCGAAAAAGAGTTGGTTAATAACAAAAGCAAGAAGCAGCTCTTACCAGTAATTTTCAGTAGAGGAAGGCTCATTACATCCAAAGAGTAACATGTGATGGACTGTGTCCATGCTGGCATGAGGCTTAAAGTCAACTGAAAAAAAAATATGGCAAAACAAGTAAGCTATCCATAATCTCACCCTCAAGTTACATAACCAAGATCATCTTGTTCCATTTTTTCCCTGTAATACTACAAATAAGGCAAGTACATCCTCACCCATTTATTTGCCTTCTGCATTCCACTTACACACTTTCCTTAAATTTTCATTCAACAGCCTTCCTTCTAAGGTAAAACACTGTACGTCATTTATTCACTAAGAAACTCTAAGTTCCCAATCAAAACCACTGTATTGCCCACAACAGTTAAATATGATACTTAGTTAATATATCAGTGTATCCCAAACCACGTCTTACTGTCACCAGTCTAACTGCAATCTACCTTGTGAAATCTGCACTTGTGATTTGATAATAGTCTTCAACTTATTTTGTACTTCATAAAAAATACAAACAAGCAGGAAGTTACAGTTAAGAGCAACTAAATCTTATGCATTAGTAGTATCTTCTTCCAGTATTCTACTGAGCTTACATTTTTTCTGCATCTTTCTTGGGACAACAGTTCCAAGAAGGGATTCTGATTGAGTTTAACTAATACGTCAAACCCTTTGGAATGGAAAACAAGATTTGTTTAAAGTCAGCATGATCTCATTGCCCAAATATTTCTCATTATTCGAAACTTAGATGTGAATATTCACCTCCCAAATGTCTGTTCTTTATCCTATGCCACAGACAAAACAGTGGTTTGGTTTCTCTAGTACCTGTGATCCTGTTTAGCATAGTAAAAAGTTTACCAACACCATGGGAGCAATACTGATCACAAATGTATAATAACGACGTTTCTAAAAATAAAGCAAGCTACATTCTTTTATTACTACAGAAAAAAATAAGTCAGATGCAGGGAATGCAATGGTTTTTAACCTTATACTACAGCAGAAGTTCTAAAGACAAGTTACTCCTGTGCTTACAGGTACACAGACAGTGAGGAGCCTCCGAGTAACTGTCTTCTAGCTATTAACACAGGGAGATGGTGAAGCCACAAACCAGTGAAACTCGGTTCTGCTTCTGAGGTTTATGGCATCACTCGCACTCGGAAGTCAGTTTTTTAACACAGACCTGTGGCAGCGTTCCTGAAATGAGTGATGATCTGAGTTATCATCCCAGTTTCATGGGGGAAAATAAATCAAATAGCTTCCAACCCAATTTCTGGAGCTGAGATATGTTGTGGAAAGTAAGGAAAACCAGCCAAAAGTTAAGGCATGCAAGTCAAGTTTTAGGTTGAAGATACAAGGCATGCAGTCAGACTGTTAAAATGAGCATGCCACAGCTGAGGGCTTGATCTGGGAAATAAGAGATGTACCTACATGCCCTGGGAAGGTACTTTGAGTGATATATATGAATTCAGAAGTACAAAAGTTGCAAGCATGAATGAAGTCTAGACACCACCTAACATCTTTATTTTCCTATAAGCAAATTCTACTCATTTTATAGATAAAAGCCTAATCTGTGTTATGGAGACAATTTTTGTTTTAATGTTTTTATCAATAACAATTAGTAGTAAAATTACAGTTTAGGCTTGCATGGCAAAGGCAACATTTCATTCTGTGTGGAATTCCTACCTTAGTTTTCAGGTGTTTTGGGTGTTTTAGCTGCTCTTATCAATTTAAGCAAGAGATTAAATTTCTTAAGAGGTTTATAAGCAGTTCACACACGTGAAACTTCATTAACTTTATGGTCAAAATTAATACCTGCAAAAAATGTACTCTAAGTACCACCTATAAAGACAGCCTTCAATAAGGGTAAAATTGAAGGTTAGGCCTGTTAGCTGCTAAAGCCACCACCTGTCCTGCTGCTTAATACTGTCTCACTGTTTCTTTTTATTTCTCTACCACTCTCCCATTGAGAGTAGTTACTCTAATGAGTGTTTCAGGAAGTCTTATTCCCTCCACATAGTGCCTATTACAGTGATGTCCTAGAGCATGGGCAGGACCTTTAGGCACTGTTATAAAAGTTAGCATAAATACCTTATTAAATGCTGTTCTTACTAAGAGCTAACAAAGCAAAATCAGATTTCTGGCACACACTATTTTAGCTGACATGCCTCATCACTGCTTAAGGAAGCACTGAAAAACTTCACAGCCAGCCTATGAGCTCAAGAGAGCTTTGTACAGGTGGTTACAGGATGGTTCCTGTACAGCTGCTTTCTTAGCAGCACACCCAGGCATATAACTTTCTGAAGAGAAGGTTTAAAGAAACAAACAAAAAATCCATCTAAAAAATCCTGTGTAGAAAAAGCTATAGAGATTAATGTGGAATTCAAGCCAAATGCAGTACCTGTCACAGAATGAGAAGGTGGCCAGAGTTTGAAGGGACCTTAAAGATTGTCTTGTTTCAACCCCCCTGCCATGGCAGGGACAACTTCCACTAGGCCAGGTTTCTAAGAGCTCCATCCAATGTGGCCTGGAACACTCCAGGGATGGAGCAACCACAGCTTCTCTGGGCAGCCTGTGCCAGGGCCTCACCACATTCACAGTAAAGAATTTTCTCCTAACAGCTAATCTGAACCAACTGTCTTTCCTTTCCCCCTTGACTTGTCACTCAATGCTCTTGTAGAAAGTCTCTCCCCATCTTTCCTGTGGGCTCCCTTTAGGCACTGGAAGGCAACAATTACGTCACCCAGAAGCTTCCTCTTCTCCTGAACAATTCCAACTTTCTCAGCCTTTCCCCATGGCAGAGATGCTCCATGCTTCTGATCATCTTTGTGTCCCTCCTCTGGACTTGCTGCAACAGGTCCATGTCCTTCCTGTGCTGGGAACCGTCACTACCAAAGGCTTAAGAATAAATAAACAAAAGTCCTATTTTCCTAGTTGACAGCCTCCACATTTTACAGTAATGAACAGAAGAATACTCAATACTTAATTTTTTTAATGCATGGAGAAGTGACAAAAATGACTGCTAAAATAACAGTAGCAGTTTTCATACACATACTAAATTGAAGTCTGACTTAATTTCTTGATCAAGTACTACTTAGAACTACAAACTCAAAGAGAAACAGGAATGAACAGAACATGACATCAGTTTAACCTTAACAGTGTGTACTTAAGCTATGTGTTTACAAAAACAACTTCTAAGAAGTTAATCTTTACAAATAACAATTAAATAAAGTTGATCGATTTTTTTTTTTTTTTAATATTACTGTCCTCTCTATCACAGAATTAACTTTAAAGAAATTTATCAAGAATTCAGTGTCTGGAGATAGGCACATTAGGGAGATATTAGAGGCCTCCAATACAGTGAAGACATCACTGCTTGGCAATGGGAAAGTTTATACATGCCATAATAGAGTAACAAACCTAGATCTTCACAGAGTCATTTATGGGTGAAGAGTAATAAACCATCTAATTACTTCAGTCTGTGTTGCTGAACGTAGAAGGCTCAATTTCATTTCTCCAGCACAATCTGACAGATAGGGACTTATCATGAGTCAGTAAGAAAAAGACATTTATTTACTGGTCACCCATCTGAATGAATGTAAGCAGGTGAAGATGACAGTCAAGTTCAGTCAAGTTTTTGGCTGAGTGGCCTGCTGTCAGACTCAATTTTTTTGAGTGTCTGTAGAGCACCCTTTAGCTATCTCTTCAGCTTAGTAATGATTTTTATCAATGCCTGCACCATTAAAGACTCAACTGAGTTACTGGTTTGGCTACTTATTCATGAACATTAAGCAAACATGATGCAGACAAAGAAAACCACAATGATATGTTTTAAAAATATAACTGCAGCAATACTTTCTTGAAAAATTACATACTAATCTCACTCAGTAATAAACATTTTACATATTAATCTGACAGCCATTTCACTTCAGAGGAGCAAAATGCATGTTCCTAACATAAACCTAAAATGTACACCAACCCACCTCACAAAAAACCACTCTCCCTAACCTGATTTGTCAGTATTTACAGCCCTTTGAGACAGAGAAACAACAACTGGTTCAAACAGAAATCTCAGCCTTGACAGACTAACCCCTCCGCTAAAGAACACAATACAGAAAACAGCATCTGCCAAAATATACAGATGCATGCCTGGAAAAGACCCGTAGGGCAAAACCTGCTCTAATTCTCCTTCTAGCTGGCGACATTTCATTAAGTAAGTTTGATCGATTCCTTCCTCTGATAATGTCTGAGAACTGACTCTGAACAAGTTTGTGAATTCTGGTACAGCATCCCTCCAGTTCTGAAGTACAAAGTTATACCCACTGTCCCTGTGCAATCATGAATGTTTACAGGTTTCCTTTAGGCAAATAGCAAAGTTAAAGTCTGAATTCAAAGTCCTTAAATACAAATTTAATAAAAATAATGAAAAAATGTTACAGAAAAATTTTCTACTTATTAACAAATGTAGTACTGCCTGCATATAACACTAAAAATGAAATTCTCTCTTTCAAGGCCCTTATATTTCACCAACATGTAACAAAAATATCTTGCTGCAGGTTCCATAACAGAGCCTCCTCTTCCACAATGTCTTGGAGGAGGGAAGAAACAATGGTAAAAATAGGAAAGCAAAGTAAAAAAATAGGAATGAATTAGTAAGTCTTGGTGAAACCGTGAAGACACTTGGTCATAAAAATGTCCTTCTAAACCATAAAAGGAAACAAAACACAAGGCATTTACTCAGCAAATAAACTGAACTGAAGGCAGGGCATGTAGCTTTACCATCAAACTGTCTCAGGAACCCAGTTTATTGTTTCAGTTATGTGTATTCACACATCCTCATGTTGAATCTCTTCAGAACACACACTGTCTTCTCAATAAATCACTTAACAGCAACCCAGTGACAGTTCATATGCTACTCTTCCGTTGTTTTAGTCACAAAGCAAAACAGTATGTTTTAAGGAAACTTAATTACACCATTTATTGGCAATGCAATGAAGGCAGATTCTACTTAAACCATAAAAATATACTCTATCCTGTCGAAAAGAATAAACATTCTCTGTGTGCCAATCTTCTATGCTTATTTAAGCAACACAAAATACATGTATATTCACAACACTTAACAATATTCAAAGCAGTTAAGGAAAAACTTGACTGAACAGCTAAGTTCTTAGGTGATGATGTCTATTGTAAAAAACCTCTTTCTTGAAAGATTTAATTTTCTATCTAGATATTTTATAAGGTAGGTCATTCTACATCCTTTCTACTCTATACAACTGGATATGATCGAGTCTACTCTTTCTAATGATCAGGTAACTTCCACTGATTACGAAGACTCCAATCTGAGTCTTTTCCATGACAAAGACTTTCCAGCGATTTTACTGAAGCAAAATGGAATGACCACATGCTTTAGACTGACCATATGCCTATTCATTTCATGTGGAAGCAAAAAAAGAGGAAAAAATCCAATAATTTTCTTTTACTTTTAAAGCCTACAAAAATATGACTTTGTAAGGAACTCTATCATGGGAACACTTTATGTTCACACAACAACCTGGGTTTTTTTACAATTTGCTCCTCCAGCTCCTCTTGCTCTTCAAAGCTCTACATGACAATTAGAATGGTTTCTCCATTCAGAGACCTGATTCTGCTTTGCAATGACAGGTACTCAAGAACACTGATTACTGGAAAGGTGACCAAATCCTGTAAAAATCTGGTGAAGAATATATAAATTTTTACGTCTTCAGAAAAAAAAATAAAATGGGTTGCATTGCATGACTTGCATTGAGACTTTGCATAACTTTTAAGCAAATTCTTTCAGTAGGTCCTTTTAAGCATACACACCATCAAGAGCAGTTTATGTTCATTCAACACAAACAACAGAACTAAATGTGCTGCAACCTAATAATGAATTAAACTGTGGAAACTTTCAACTCAGTGAAACATTAAATAAAAGCTGGTTAAGAAGGAAGTTAGTAGTACTGTCTTCCTATGAATCAACAAAAGCAGAAGAGTCTATTGCACACGGCACAGCAAGCATAGTTTATTTGAGAGTGAACACTCACTCCCTTCTACATTCATTTTTTCTTCTGGGGTCATACTCACAACCAAAATGTGTGATCAGATTCTCACCTCTTTACAAAACTGATCTACAAAGAAAGCACTGGAAAAAAATTTACTAGTTTTTCTTAGTTACTGTAATACAACATGAAAATCAAAACACAATATTCTATCTTCTGAGGGATTTCCACAAGGAAATCCACATGGAACAAAGGTCTTATAACATGCTACATCAAAACTACATGTGATTCTCACCATACTTTTATTAAGTGCAGATATCCTAAAATGCAACAAAAGTGTAAAGGAAGAAAAAGATTGTTTTCTTTTATACAGCATGTTCTGATAGCAAAACTATCTTCAGCCAAACCAATAAGCCTTCCCTCTCTCTGAAAAATGGGATGTTCATGGCAAGGCACAAGAAAATTCTAAGTACCACAAAGATTTTCTCAACAGACAGTGTATTTCTGCTGACCTACATGATGACAGCATTTGTAAGGTACTACAGTATTGCCTTCTACTTCTCTGACATCTTATTCATGCCGTGTCAAGAAAAAAAAAAAAAAGAGAGGGCTTGGTTTCTCCTAAGTAAAATCTTTCTGCAGCCAACACTGACTGTAAGTGCAAAGGATTTACAGCCTGTACCAGCAGGTAAATAAACAGCCTGCTCGGCAGTGCAGAATTAAGTATCTGGCCAGAGACAGAAAACCAATACTTTACAAATTGGACTGTTTGGTGCTGACTGCCAGAGGCACCTGCATACAGCTCCTTAGCTGCTATTACTCATGAATCCCCTCAGATACAGTGTTATCTCGACTCTTAAGCAGCTCCATCTAGGTTTTATATGCATTAGCCAAGACAAATGCATTTTGGAAACTCTGATGTCCAAAGATTAAGTTAATATGAGTCAAAGAGAAAAACAACGTTAACCAATACTCACCTACGTAGGCTTCATCATCCACTGGCAGGGGTACTGACATGCAGAGGTAGGTATCAGACTGTTGAAAGAGAACAGAAATTACCTTTAAATTGGGAAAACTTAGAATTTAAAGAATAGAAACAAAGCATTAAAATTCCCTACACTTTCTGAAGATGAATGTGGGAATACTGAACAAATGAATATATACAATGGGACCATCTAGAAGAAACATCACCTACTTTACTGAGATATTTGGGCAAAGATGGTGTATGGTTGGTTTACTACTATAAGAAATAAATTCATTGCCACAAGTTATTTACATGTAACAGAGATCAGGCTATAAGGTCGTCAAAGTGGCTATTAGGTTGATAGGTACGCTATTAACTATTTTAAACATCTTTTTTCTTAAGCCTGTTTTTCTCCAACTTCTAACTCTGTTTAAGAAAGGAAATGTATCATGTACTGGAATTTCACTATGCCCAAGAACTCAAAATCTGACAGGACTTCCACTTTCATAAGGACACCTAAATACATGAAGATAAAATTCCTGCTATGAACAACTTCAAACTTAATTTAAAAGAAGACACTGTGAATAGGTGTAAACAATTAAATGCAGCTGAGAACAAAGGACAGGTACAATGGTGATAACAATACGTGATTACACAGAGCAATGATTTGCACAGATAAGAAACCATTTTTGGTGTTTTTGCTGGAAGATGGGAAGGGTGAATGGAGGTTAACTGATAAAATTGATGTGAATGCCTTTGTGTACTGTCATTACATGCATTTACACAGCGAACATACTAAAGCCTTCTAGAAATAAAAAAGGAAATATTCTATGTTTTCTATTTAACCTGGGTTCAGAAGAAGATGTGGGTTTTTTTAAAAAAAGCACAATCTAATTTAGGACCTTATACTAAAACTTTGAAAGCCAATGGCAGCAATGCTTCACACTGCAGTAGAAATTAAACAGTTTCCAATGAATGTTCATGTGTGGTACCTGTGCCAAAAGAATGCAGAACTAGGTACAGGTGGACTACTCCTAAGTCATGTAAGGGGTTGGCTGCCATTCATGTTCCCATAGAGCAATTGCAGTTATGAAATGTAAGACAAATCCTGGCCCTCCCACCCCTTCAACATGCCCAGCAACTCATTTTAAAAATGCAGTTTTTTTTAAAAAGGCAGCCTTTCCCCCAGCCTTGACAACACAACACACAATGACTTTTTTTTTTGATAGGAATCTGAACAGACTGATCTCTTCATATGTGTTTCCTAGCTGTTCAACTGATGGCTTCTCAGGTAAAATCAGTTAACACATAAATACAAATGTGCACCTGGATGAACTGAGAGCACTTTTCACTCTTTCTGATGGAGAAGTTTAATATTTTGCTGCAGACAAAGAAGATGTTTGTAGGAAGTAGATACCATATTTCTGTTTTGCACTTGCTGAAACAACACCTCTTGCTTTAAATTACAGGTTCCAGAGGGGTTTACCCCAATAACTTGAAAACCTCATTTACCCTTCACTCCTTTTGAGAGTGCTATCTACAACAATGAGTCATCAACTACTGCAGCACAACATACTGCTCTTTTCAAGCCCATGTAGCCCTCTAAAAGAGATGTAGACCTTTTAATGATACATATAATTCCCTGCAATGGCTTACTTCAAAAAGAAAAAAATTATTTTTTATCTTGCTTAATGAAATTAGATGTGAAAATGACAGTGGAATCTCAATACTTTTATGTGTATCTTTAAAATGCTAATGCTAAGTTTAAAAATCTTAACTATCTTCACTTTTACTCACTTGGCTCAGTAGAACATCATCCTTAAAGAGTATACCATCGTACTTAAAGAGTAGGGTAATTTCATAACTTAAAGAGTATACCATCATAACTTGTTTATAGTCGCTTTCATGGAGTATTTTGAGAGTTAAAAATACTAGGTCGGAAGTACTAACCCTTTTAAAGTGCTTTTTGGTTGTTTTCTGTCAGCTTGCCAAAGTTGCAGCAACGTACAGTTTAACGTAATTAGATTCATTGATGCATCATCTGAGATTCAGTGTAAACTGCAATTCCATGTCTTACTAGCACAGCTAGATATATTTCACATTATAAAGCTTCAACAATTCAGTTCATGAAACCATCATTTTACAAATGAAATTAATTCAATGACAAGATTTTTCTCTCATTTGAGGTTACTTTTTTGTTGCCTACTTTTTTCTAAACATAGATATGCATCTATAAAAGTTACCCTGATTTTTTTGTTCATTTTATTTGAGTGATATTGTAGGGAAGGCCTTGTTTTCCTAGCTTATTAAAAGAAGATAAAATGGCAAAAACTGCAATTCTCTCACCTGCTTAGGCGTCACCCCAGGCATGCGAATGTCCAGTGCAAAATCTGACAGACCAAAAGAAATCACCGGCTGGTCACTTCCAAGGCATTCACTGGAAAGAGATCTGGTAGTATCCTTATACCTTAAAAAGAAGAGAGAAAGTTTTTTTCCAAAGTATTGATTTTTGTTACGCGTTTCTTAAAGTAAGAGTCTACAGAACTAGTAAAGAAGTTTGACAATGCTGCCTAGTTCCAGGGGTGATCTGAAAATTTCACTCCTTCACGAGTTGAGGAAAACATCTTTCTGAAGTAGTTCCTGATCTGAGCAATCAGATGACTAGTTAGGAAAATGTTAACTGAAAACGTTAACTGAAAACATAACCTATTATCTCATCTTAATAATTGTCTGAGGCACATGGATGTCCAGACAGAGAATTAGTTCACGACAGTATGTCAAGTACTATTAATATTTCGTAACAGTTTGGGAGGGGTTTTTTGAGACTATGTGCCTGATTTAAAATTCTATACAGATTAAATTTAAATTACATGCAAAGGGGCAACTTTTACTTCAAACACTATGGCATTTATTGCAGCTTCTGTGCTACTACAAGTAGCAAAGTAAAACAGTAAACTTGGCAACATCAACGAATATGACATTCTGTATTGAATGCAACATAAAAAATTGTAAGAGTAATGTAAATCACCACAAAGAAGTGAATGGTAAGACAGGAGAAACATTGATGCAACACTGATACAAGTTTTGACTATGTGTACAGAAGTGAGGTACCCAACCTCAGTAACAATAAAATCCTTTTTTCAGGAGCGAAGAGGTTACCTCTCTTGTCCGAACTACATTAACATTCACCTATGCAATTTTGAATTTGAACCAGCCCTAACTTCTCAGGCCTGTTCAGCCTAGTTGATATTTTCTTGTTAAAACATCATCTTATCCTGCAAGCTAACTCCAGCATCTGAAATAGATTTACTTCCTGTGTAGCTTCAAATACAGCTGTAACTAAGAAAGTTTTATTAATTGCCATTTTATCATTCTAAACTCACCTTTAATGAGCAACCCCATGGATAAAACATGAGTTACTGTCTTCAGTATGACAAGAGTGCCATTTCAAAGCACAGAGAGAAAACTCACACTAATGATCAAAACCGAACAAATACCATAACACATTTTTACCGAGGACATGATTTTTCCCACTCTTGTAATATTGTGACTGCATGCATTCAACACATAATATTTTTCTGCATAACCCACCTCTTGAAGACTGAAAGTGGGCTTCTGAACCCCAAACAGATGTTTTGAAACAGAAGAAGCAGTATCAGCAGGTTGTTAACAAAGCCAGCCATGTCCACCCCGCTGTTTCTGGCCTGATTAAGTGAGCAGAAAAAGGGCAGTGCAGTTCTATCAGCTGTGATCCTGACAATTAGGTGGCAGCAGCAGCAGTATCATTTCACCACTTCATTATTATGTGCTCTGCGGGCATCCTCCAGCTTCTGACAGACCATCTGTCTTGGAAGGCGATGCACTGTAAATCAGGAAGGTGGATGATACTATGTTGTCTTTATTATTAGCTATAAAAAGCTGTTGAAGAATCTTCCCTTGCAGACAGATGACACCGTGCCTCTGTCCACTTAAAGAGCTGAAAAGGAGTAGCACTCCTGATGCTTTCTGCCCAGGTTGTGCAGTTAAATCTGCACGTTACTTATAAATCCACAGTGCTGGAGACTTCAAGTGGCATCACAGAAACCAGCATCAGTCATCCTTCAGAACCTGTAAAAATAGAAGGAGCTTAAGGATGACTAACACATTAGAGCATTAGCTCTCAGCAAATCCCTGTTGAGGAATTTTAATACATTAGTAAGTTCTTTCATGAGCATTAGCCCAACACAGTAAAGATTGCATTGGTTCTGTTTATTCCTCCTTTTCCTGCCCTTCCCTGTATATAGCATCAGAAACAGACACATTTCATTTTGATATACAAAATGCACTCTCAAACATATTTCACACGATAGGAAGAAATATAAAAACCTACTCAATATGGAAAATGCAAAGCACGGAGTATTTCACATATGCAAACACCAGTATAACGTGTTCTACAAGCAGGAAAAAAGAAAAAAGCCAACACTGACATAGCAAGAATCAAGGTTTGCAAATTTTATTAACTATTACCAAATGTTTCTGCACATATTGCAGACTGGGAGAAAATCTTACTTCAAATTCAACCTGTAATAAATCATTATGTCATTACGGTATCTGTTTCTTATGTACTTTAGCTACTTTTTATATCCATTTCAGGAAATAGATACTTAAAATTCTTTTTTGGAAATACAGTAACCAGAACTGTTGACATGAGACTGCCCTACATTAGTTGAGTAGTTTTATATCCTTTCATACACTGAGGGTATGTCAGCATAAACCATTAGTCTCCCTCCCGTTTAACTTCAACTGTTCTTACTTCCCCGTTTTAGTTGACATGGTATTTAATTCCAAAATTTTAGCATTTTTTAATAATTATGGTAGAAAACCACACCATGTCTTACTGAAGACATAGACATCAGTATTCTTTCATTTTTTGAGAAATCCAGTTTTGGTGGAAGGAAAGTTTCCAGCCATAATCAAAATATTTTAACTGTATTATGTAGTAACTCTTCTAAATTAGTATAAATAGAATATTCTAGATTAGTATAAATACTAATAAGAAAAAACCACCCAAATTAAGTATCTTCCAGCCCCTGGAAGACATAGTCAAAATACTTTCAAAAGGATGAAATAGAAAAAAAGGATTCTGACATGAAACCAATGAAAATCCATGTATTTAGTAAAAAATCATTCCCATTTCAGCGCACATGTAGCAAAAAGGCTTCGTATAAATCAAAAGTGCTTACACATAAACTAAGAAGCCATACTGGCTACACAGTCACTGCCTGTAGTTAAACAGCTACACTAGATTTACACTGAACTATTCACAAGATCTCATTATGTTAATCAACACCAAATTTGCAAATTTTATTCACTGAAGGATGGCATAAATGATTTAGTCACAAACAACTAAAAATGAACACATATTACTTTTCAGCTTGCCAAAAATACGCCAAGGCTGTCCAAAACCATTCATGCAAACAATGATAAAAACTTAATTCCTTTTTTAAAGTAAACTTTCATGTCACCACTTCCGTGATCTAAACTGTTTTCACTAGTGAACTATACAAATCTGCAACACATATGAAGGACTGGGCTGTGATGAAGACCAAAAATCATTTAAAAACAAACAAACAAAAAAGACAAGTGTGACATGCTGATATGCTTCACATAAGTTAAGACAACTACTATAACATAAGGCTTCAATACTTTCATTCTTTAAGGAATAACTACACAACAGTGACTGTTCAGCATCTTTGTAAACCACCTGACCAGAAGTTCTACTTTGGTTGTACCACCCAAGAAATTGTGTCTTTTTTTCCCATACCATAATGCAAACACTTGACAAGCAGGAAATCTGAAGAACAGGGGCAGGAAGAATACAATGAGTTGTAACATACACAGCACTACAACATGCTAATTTTTTTTTTTTTAATATGAAAAGTTATTTTCCAATAACTAGAAATAAGAACAAATGCTTAGTTTATGCAGGCTTCACTAAGTCGAGATCTGTTACATCAAGTCTACTACAAACTTCTACATGGTATACAGTTTAATAAAGGAGATGTATTTAATATAAAAGAAATAAAGGAAAGGAACTGAGAAACCAGATCAACAGTCCCTCCTCATCTCAAATACAAGGGCTCCTTTATAGCAGCTTTTAATTCTCACTACAAGTTAAGCATAGTAATAGCAAAAATCACCAGAACACATTTTAATGTTAAGAGAATATGTGACGATTCATGGCATTTAGAATACTGACCACAGGAGGCAGGGGTAAAGCAATAATCTGGAATAGTCTGAAAAAGCCAAGAAATTTAAGCTGTAGTGAGATAAATATGCACCTGTATATTCTTCTTAAAAATGGTCCAATTTCAACCCCAAGGGCTTTTTAAGGTTTATCAGCTGGATGAATATGAAATATGAAGTTTACTGTGCCCAGATTCAGATTAGATCCCTGCACGATATTTTACATTTGGAAGGAAAGGAGACGAAAAAGAAAAAAAAAAGGCAGCACTATCCTGAAGTTATTCCAATGTAATGTTAGGTATGATGCAATATAGAAAAATATGAGATGAGGGGGAAAAATGTGAGGATGAGAGATTCAGTAATGAGATTAGGTTCATTATGTGGACATCTAGATACCACTGTTATACTTTCAATTTGGGGTAAGAGATCCCAAGGGAACAGAAGTAACAAAGTAAAAAGACATAATTAATGACAAAGAATACAGCGAGAGAAAGCGAGATGAAAATTAGATTGGGCAATGCAAGCATGTTATTTTACCCCACATGCGCCACCCAAACAAAGCAAAAAACAAAAGAGTAAAGAGAAACAAAAGCAGCCAAAAGCAACTGGCACAAGGACTGAATGGGGCAGGGGAGGAGAGGCAGGCAAGAAGTTGGAATTCAAAATAGAATGCAAAAGAGAGTAACAATATATGAATGTCACATTATACAAATTAGAAGTGTCTTCTAAAAGAATAGCAATTAATTTCCAAAAACCAGCGACATAAAAAGAAATCTCTGTATTAACCAAAAGTTTATGGAGCACATTATAGTATTTTCTTATTTTCTGTTTAGTAACGAGAACATTTCATATACAGTACCAAGAGAACAAGCCAGAAGCAGAAACCACACCCTCAACTACCACTACCTTCAAAGAAAAGAGAAAGAGAAGATGCTCAAAATTTATGAAGATTAATATCCAAGTCTATCACAGATGGTAATTTCTCATACTTGAATCTCTGTTTTTCTTTTTTATGTTTTTCTTTTTTCTTGGGTTCTATCTTCAGCTAGAGCCAAGTTCACATTTTGTCTTAGGCAAAATTTTAAGCTTTGTCAACAACTGGGTACACAAACAATAGCCACTTCAATAAATGAACTGCAGCCGGGCCTCCAAGTTGGAACACCTTGCTTCAAATAACACAGGATAATCAATATGTTGTGGGATCAGCTTAGGGATGCACTAAATGCAGCCACCTAGGACACAAATTCATAGAAAAACACATTTGACAAGAAGTCATCAAATTTGACAACCTCTTGATCCTCAAAAATTTTAATAAAAAATATCTCACAAAACGTATCTAGGGGTTGGGAGAAGATGCATGATGCAGATGATACTGGACTGGGACAAGTGACTGATACACCAGAGCATTGTGCTGCTACCTAGATGGAACTCTACAGGCAGGAGAAATGTCCTTATCTTGACCCATGAGCCTCTCATTATATTTTCTCTCCCCCGTCCAGCTCAGAGGGAGTGACTGAGTGGTTTTGGATGGGTGCCTGGTGTTTAGACAATGCCAGCCCACCAGAAGGACTAATGGTACCTTTGGCTGCATGAGCCAAAGCACGGCCAGGAGGTCACAGAGGGGACCCTTCCCCTCTACTTGGTGCTGGTGAAGCCACACATGGAGTGCTGTGTCCAACACCAGGCTCTCCAGTGTGAGGGAGACATAGACAGACTGGAGGGAGTCCAAGCAAGCACCAGGAAGATGCTGAAGACACTGGAGTATCTCTCCTACCAGGACAGGCTGAGAGAGCTGGGACTCTTCAGCACTGAGAAGAGAAGTCTCAGGGAGATCTCATCAAGGTGTAGAAATACATGAAGGGAGGGTGCAAAGAGGATGAAGTCAAGTGCAAACTTATTAAACATCTTTATCAGTGATCTGGGCCAGGGGATCAAGTGCCCCCTAAGTCAGTTCACAGATGACACCAAAGTGGGTGGAAGTGTTGATGTGGAGGGCAGGAAGGGACTGGACAGGCTGAATCAATGGGCTGAGGCCAGCTGGACAAGGTTCAACAAGGCCAGGTGCTGGGTCCTGCCCTTGCATCACAACAACCCTCTGCAGTGCAAAACTGCCCCGTGGAAAAGAACCTCCAACCATCCATTGTAATTGTTGTCTGCCTTCTATTTTCCTTCTCTTGCTCTCCATTTCCTCAGGAAGATGATGCCCTCCCCCCGTCCACTTCAGCAGTGTATTAATTTTCCATCAGATTTCCAATCAGATCAATTGGTCAGTGTGCCAGCAGGCAACTGCTGGCCTTCTGTCACAACAGAGAAGGTGTGAGCATACAGCTGAGGCTGTCAAGGATCCCCTGGCTTGGGCAGCAACCCACACTGGATTTGGTGTAGTATTAAACATACTTTTTTAAAAATGAAAATGGTAACTTTTCAAATATAGCTTGCCTCTTGGTTTAATTTATATTGTGCAAACTTCTATCTTCTGCTACGAAAAAAAAATCAGACACAAATACTGAAGGAATAATAAGGAAAGAGAAATAAGATTGTTCTTAATGTTGTTTTTATGAACCTTCTCCAAAATTTTTTCTGTTGAAAATAAGCATGATGTCTATTTTGGAAAGAAATATTTCATAAAGAAACCTATTGCCCAGTCCACCACAGGAAAAACAATAATAATACACTAAAACAATATTAATACATTAAATAAAAGGCTGTGATTTGAATTTTCTTGTATGCATTACTGCAGTGAAACTGGATTTATTCTAACAGGAGTTACTCTTCGAATGTTTTCTAAATATATTGAAATCAGACAATGTGTATTTTTTTCCCATTTAATGAGAAGTATAAAGTGGTAATTAAAATTAAGCTCTCCTTAAAAGGTTTATTTATAAGAGCAACACAACACACAAAAAGAATTCAATACCTGAATCTAAGCTTATTTTGAGAGATTCTGATGACCTGTGAAGCATTTTTATGGGTTTCCTACTGGGAAAGTATCTATCTTAGGACAGACTATCTGTACCAAGAAAAATAATAAAGCAAAATCCTTCAAATGCTCTGTCAATTCAGTAAGTTTTACCCACTATACAGATTTTTTTTTTAAATTATTTGAAGTTTTTTACAGTAAAGAAATGGAGGATGAAGAACTGTCATTTACATGTTTCTCTTTCGCAGACCAATGTGTCCATGACATAACTTGCAGTTTCCTAACTGCTATTAAAAGAGAGAATCATAAACCCTATGGCCATAAGCAAACCCTATTCATTAAACAATAAAGGAAGCATTCAATTGTATTTAGTAAGCAACTCAAACAGCAATAGTAGTTATGGAAATCACAAACAAAAGGATGCAAGGAAACAGATTATTATATATGTTTATGCAAAGAAAAAACAAGGACATTATTTCCAGGGGGACTGGGCAAAAATTTATAGAATATATAGAAACTAAAACCAGCCTCAGATTTTTTTGTCAGCCTCAGGAAATGCACGAGAAAACACAGAAGAACCAAGGAAGCGTAAAAACCCACAACTCAAGGTTTCAGAATCACTGCCATCAACCTTTGCATACAGTTATCGCCCTCAGCATCTCCCAGATTAGGACAGAACGGACAAATTTAAAAGTTTAAGCAGACTTAATTTTATCAGATAAGCTTCTAGAATTGTTGATTTTTAACACCATGTGAGAACTCAGTGCAAACAGAAGAAAATGTGTAAGAAAAAAAAGATGCAGAAAAGATTTAGCTACTATTTCACAATGTGACCTTCTTGAGCAGCCTTGGCTTAAGATCGGTTATTTGCCAACAAGTAAAGCTGTCCTAGGACTACCTTCTCACTCACATTTTTCCTCCCTTTCCTAAAGTAGATACAACAAATACAATGCACACTCAGGTGTGAGACAAGGAAATACCTGAAAAAGAAGGAATTTTAATACTACATAATCTAGACGCACTTGCCTGTGTGTTTCAGACCAAAATAAAATTAATGTTCTTGGAAATTCTGGAAACTTTCATCAGTTTCTGAATTCTAAGCTAAGATTTTTCATAACATGATGTACAGTTCAAGGTAGGATTTTTTGCTCATTTTCTCCATCACCTATCATCAACTATTTGATATAAACTTGTTTACAAACAAGGAATTGTACTTTGTTTGATAGAACAGAAATATGTAAGCAAACCACCAAAAAAATTTCTTTCCTGTTCATATTAATACAATTGTGCTTGCATTAGTAAAACATTAGGAGACTTCAAGCAGAAATTAATTTTTACAACCTGAAACTTAATTGAAACAGTCCCTTTCTTCTCTTGGGAGTCACAGACATTTTTCAGAAGTCTGAAGACAAGACAGAAAGAGTTGGTTCTCCCACTCTGCATTTTAATAGGATTTGAAAAGCATTTTATTCACAACGAATTACCTTCTAATGCTTGTGCTTTGACCAGGTATCAAAACAGGCAAAATTCTCTTGTCAAGAAAGATCAACACTTTTTATAGAAAGACAACATCTTAGCAAACTGCTAATTTCATGTAATGAAAAAATGAACAAGCTGGATGGTACTAATTACTTGCTTAAAAGGGAAAACACGTAAGATGCCTCTGGTTTCATTTAACATCCAGATCACTATCAGTAGCACAATGTAATAAGAATAAAAGTTCACTGAAATGCCCTTTGTTTTCCCTTTGTTATGCAGAAATAGAAAACATTAAAGGGAGAACGCTTTATAGAGTTAGAACTAGCCTCCAAGGATAAAGCACATGAGAGATCATTTCAAATACATCAATTACACACTACATATGAACTATGAATTAAATTCATCACATGTTCCTTCTCTAAGAAGGACACTGAATTGGGGTGGGCTCAGCTGCAGGGCTCTGTAAGGGACACCAGAAGCTGTCCCCGTGTCAGACAGAGCCAGCTCCAGGCAGCTCCAAGATGGACCTGCTGCTGCCCCAAGCGGAGCCCCTCAGCCGTGCTGGCGATGCCTCTGCTGTAAAGTATTGAGGAAAGGGTAAAGAGCCCTGCCCAGCAGCTGAGAGGGTGAGAACAACTGAGAGAAACAACCCTGCAGACCCCAAAGCCATTGAAGTAGGAGGGGAAGGAGGTGCTCCAGCCCACAGAGCCCATGCCAGAGCAGGCAGGTGCACCCTGAAGGAAGCTGCAGTTCCCAAAAAGCCCATGCTGGAGAAGGCTCCTGGCAGGAGCTGTAGCTCACAGGGGATCTACATTAGAGCAGTCTGTTCCCAAAGAACCAAACCTATGAAGAGGACCCATTTTGAAACAGCTCATGGAGGACTGTCTCCCACAGGAGAGACTCCACTCTGGAGCAGGAAGAAAGCATTATGAACTGACTGCAACTTCCATTCCCCACCCCCTGCACAGCACAGGTGGATGAGACAGAACAGTTCGGAGTGAAGCTGAACCTGAGGGAAGCTGGTTGTAAATGTATTCTTATTCCTCAGTATCCTACTGTGTTTAATTGGCAATAAATAAAAAACAGAATATTTTGAGCTGGAAAGGGACACACAAGGCTCACTGACTCCAACTTCTAGCCATGGACAGTACAGCCCTAAGAGTCACACCATGGGCCTGAGAGCATTGTCCAAAGGCTTCTTGAAATTCCCACCGTAGGGACAGGCTAAGCTTTTTTGTCAGATTACTGAGTTGCAGCAGTTCTCAAAGGTACTAGATGAAGCTAAGCACTGAAAAAAAAAAAAAAAGAAAGAAACAGCAGTGCGTAGCTAGGGGTCAGGACAGCAGCAGGGGCAGGAACACTGCTAATGCGAGCAATTTCTAGCTCTCCTTGGCCATGCAGTTGTAATGCACCTTTACACCTGTTCTGAAAATGATTCCTGGTTCAGACTAACATTCCTAAGAGAATGCTGGAGTGATAAGTTCCACAGTTTCTATCTGCTACGTAGGATGCTGGAATGACCTATCAATCCAAATACTATTCAAGAAAACACCCCCCAAAACCCAGACAGCCACCCCTGCAAAAACCCACCCCAATAAGCCTTATTTAAATAACAAATGTATGGCTACCAGAAAGAAAAATAAGAAAAATTAAGAACTTTTTTTTTAACCCCTTGAATTGTATGTCTTTTTTTAGTAATTCCAAGTAAAAATCTGGAACATTTTCCCGTATATACAGTCTAGGTCATGTAGTTACACTGAGATTTACAGCATTAATTTCACCATAACATTTACAGCATTAAACTTCATAAAAGTTACGAGCAACTTCAATTAATGAAAATAAGTCAAAAGTTTGTCAGAGCTCATTACAAAAGTAACATCGTTGTCTTTCCTCGCTCCAAATGGCACAGATAACAACACCCCTTAATTAAGCAAAAAGATAATGAGAAGAGTGAAGATGAAAACCAAGTCAATGAATCTAATTCCATTTAGTATTATTTAACAATTGAGCACCATAAGATCCATGCTAAAAGCAGATAAATGAATCCTCTACTATTACAGACCTTTTTATGACACACTTTTTACTAGTTAAATGCATTGTTTTCAAAACTAGTATCCATAAAAGTAAAAGAAAGAATTCTGTAAACATCAAAAAAATGCTAGAAATCCAGCACCTCTAGAAATACAAATTTTCACAAAATACAACAATGCTAATACTAAGGTAACTGAACACAATAAAACAGAGCAGTATTTCAGCAGAACAAGTCTTAACATTACGTGAAATTTTTAAACAGTATAAAGGTAAGTAAAACACAATTGCCTGTGATTATACTAGCACTAGGGTTTTCTATGAAGTGCCTAAATACAGGTGGAGAACAGTACCGGTATATTTTAGGACATAAATGGATAATCAGAAAGAAGCACAAGTTTCTTAGCTAGAAAACACCATTACACATGGGAAATCAGTTCACAGGAGAAAATGGAAGAAAAACTAAGCACACCGGAAAGGAAGAATAAGGGAAAGAAAACCAGAAATGAAAACCGATGCAAGAAAGAAATGCTGAGAACCTTCCATGCTCCATTGCTATATGTACAAAACATCCAAGCCCATAGCAGGAGTCAGAAGGGACTCCACACTGGAGCAGGTGAATGTGCTCTAAAGGAAGCATCAGCCTGTGAAGACCCCACACCAGAGCTGGCTCTTGGCAGGTGCTGTGGCCTGTAGATGGGTACCCATTGTGGCAGATGCACGTGTCCCCTCAGCCAAACAGCACAAGGTTCCAGAGAAGATAAAGATCTGAGCCATTAATGGGCCAAGAACTCTTTATCTGTTCTCTGAAAACCCACAAAGGAGCAGAGTGACCCAGTGAGCATCCATGCTCATGAGCTTGGAACACCAATCATGCGATTAAAAAATGAATAGCAAGTGGCTTTTCCAAGGATAATTTTTCAAGGAACAAAGGAAGTTACAGGCACACGGAGTCTCATGCACACTTTTCCCATTGTATACTATTTGACTATAAGCAAACCACATTGTTCCATAAATATGACAGCCTAAGTGAGCCTTCTTTGAGCTCTCCCTGCCAGGCAGTGTGGCTGCATGGCAGTGATCTCCCTGGAGCTGGGTGGCCTCTCCAGGTTGCTCCTTGAAGCAGAGAGACCATTTTACCAAAGGTAGGTCTTTGTTAAATGACTGATACAGCATACAGCCTTGGTAGAATGGTAACTTTGATTTGTGCCTGGTAATTTTGAATCATTGTTCCAATGACTGCAGTCAGAGTGAACTTGGGCACCAAACTGTAAGTCACAGTTTCACAGCATCTTATTTTACATTTATTACACTCTTGCTAAAACCCTTTGACAGTGGTTCATTAAGTGATCGAAATGACCAATTCATGATACCCATTAGGAGCAGTGGCCCTGCAGGGGGCTCACACTGGAGAAGTCTCATCTGGAAAGACTGTATCCTAAGGAGAGGACCCACATTTTATTAGCTCTTGAAGGACTGCATCCCACAGGAGAGACCTCGCATGGGAGGAGGGACAAAGGGAGGAGTCTATTGCAATGTGAGATCCTATGGCCTGGGGGACAAGGGTTGGAGACTTAATGGAAACACCTTTAATTTGTTGTAGCCCATGATTTGCTTTTTATGTTAAGGGAATTCCTATAAAAGGACCTACCTGAACCAGCAGCAGACAAGCCTCACACAAGTGCCGCTGTGACCTGACCTGAGCTGGTTTTGGGGCCCAGTAACTCCCCACACCACACCTCCTTCTCTGTCCTAAGCAATCACCAGAAAAGATGGAGCCCCAAGTCATGGACTGAATGAACTCAGTGAACATTGCTGGGCATTTTACAAGGGTGCTCCATACATGAAGGATCTGTATATACATCAAAAGACAGGAGGTGGTGTAGGTGTAGGTGGAGAGGATAATGAGGATGCATTGGATAACACCGGACCTGAGCATGATATAAACAGTATGGACTTGGGGATGGGGTGTGGGTTTGTGGGGGCAGTTCGCAATGATTTTGGCTTGGATGGAGTACATTTTCTTCTGAGTAGCTTACATGGACTTATGCTTTGGATTTGTGAGCAAATCAGCATTAAAACACATGGATGTTTTAGCTGTTGCTGAACAGTGGTCACCCAGAGCCAAGGCCCTCCTTGCTTCTAACACCACTGTACCAGTGAGAGGGGACATGGCCAGGACAGCTGACCCTAACTGACCAAAAAGATAACCCATACCACATAAAGGAGGACTGTGGGGACATTTGGAGTGATGGCATTTGTCTTCCCAAGAAACCACTACATGTGAAGGAACACCTGCTGATGGAAAGAAGGATATGAATGCCTTATTTTGTTTCAATTGTCCATGCAGCTTTTGCTGTCCCTGTCTTTATCTCAACCCATGAGCTTTCTCAGTTTCTTGTGACTGTCTTGTCCAACCCCACTGGAGGCCAGTGAGAGAGGATCTATGTGGTGCTGATATGCCTACCAGCCTTAAACCACAACTAGTTTTGTTTATTTGCTATCTCTGTAACACAAAACAAGTCAAAAGAGAAACAAGCATGAAGGGGAAAACAAATAACCACCTTAACTACTGTGAACATGTTTCCTGCTCTCTACAACATGCAGCCCAGCCTCCTGATAAGATTTCCTTGTAGAAATGTGTTCTTGGAATATGAAGGAGGACTCTCAACCTTGTTCATTTCCAGAGTAAAGTGAACCAAGTGTTCTTCCCTGGAAAATGCTATTCAGCTATAGGCCACTAGGACTGGAAAGATGATACATGAAAAATAGTAGGATACCCATCCCAATAACTAAATTTTAGACTCAATCCTCAAACAAATTCTTTTTTCTGTAGAAGAAAGGTGTATGAAATTATAACCATGCAAGATTGGGCAATGCAGTTTATTCCTTCTAGATACAGGAATTTTGAAAAAATGTTTTAAATTGTATTCATACAGAAATACTTGTTTTCAAAACACAGGTGATTCAAATGATGTTTAACCCCCTTTTCAATAAATTGCAGGGGCAGAAAAATCTCTAAACCCAAGACTTTTCAGTAATTCTATTGTCTATTTTGTCTCAGGCAACATCAGTGTTTGACTTATGAGGAAGAACATCTTTACTTCACATTTCTTTTACTTCCTTTAATTGTTCAGTCAAAAGTATGTATGAGAGACAGGAAAATGTATGTAAAATCTACATAAAAATACAAATAATTCTCCCTCAGCATAACAAAAACTGTTAAAGCGATAAAACTATTTAAGCAATTAGTGTTCACATACTTGTGAGATCAATGGCAAGTGCGATTTTAAAAGCTTACTGACATACTGGTTATTCCTGTTTCTCAGTAACACTAGGCTTTATTCATTTTGAAAATCTTGCCTGGCATTAAGAAAAAAAAGAAAAAAAAAAGAAAAAAGGAAAAAAATTGTCAACAGCCATGAGTCATACATATTTTCTCTCTCCCAGAGCCATGAGTCATACACATTTTCTCTCTCCCAGAGTGTGTTCAGTAATTTCAAAAATTTAAAGTCATCTTTATTTTGGATTGCCTCAGCTAAAGAAAATACATTACTGTCTGCATTACTCACAGCACAGTTTAAAAGTAGACCTATCCTTGAATGAAATGAAGAGAAATCAGATACCTCTGAACACAAAAGGAGGAAAGAAAGGCTGCTACTGAAGGAAATCTTTCATGCTACAAGAGGAGGTCCTTAGAAGTGCCAAAAATCAGAGATATACTTTGCCTTTTAAAGATCTGACATCTATTAGACAGA
This sequence comes from Monarcha castaneiventris obscurior, assembly GCA_026261815.1. Taxonomy (NCBI): domain Eukaryota; kingdom Metazoa; phylum Chordata; class Aves; order Passeriformes; family Monarchidae; genus Monarcha; species Monarcha castaneiventris. The sequence continues at coordinate 3,785,190 of JAMPIT010000635.1, forward strand.
ACTGTGGAAGATTTCAGCAAGAAAGTACTCCAAACTTTAAACAGCACTAGTTTCCTTAGAGCAAAAATAAAGAAAAAATATTTATGACAAATCTGTTGACAGCCACACATTCATTCATTTGAATTATGAACTATCAAAAAGTATGAATAATTTCAAATCTTAATGCATAAATGTTTATAAACAAGACCTTGTTGTGTGAAAGACAACTGCACACAGGCAACCTTTGAGAGTAAAGAACTGCAGCAAGTGGGAAGAACAAAACCACATCACAAACACACAGGACGGTGCATTCCCATTCAACAATGTTAAAAACTAACTCAATCTCACATGCTTACAATTCCGTTTTTATACACACACACAAGTTCATTCCACCAATAAAAGCAATAAAACAAGAAGAAAGTTTCAAGAAAGTTTTTAGAAGTTTTGCTGTAAACAAAAGTTCCTCAGAACTGGGTAGAACCAGATTTCATGTCAGCTTGATTTGGTTTCGGTGTTTATAATATAATTCAAAGCTACATAAAAAACATGCATCTCATATGGGGCTGCCAGATCAGGTCAGAAAGACTGGGAAGATCATCTGTTCTCATTCTTAGCAGACCAGTACACTTCACCCACATCTTTTCAGGCAGATAGCTCCTACATCTTGGTTGGGATATATCATTATGTGTATATATACACACACACACATATATATACACAGTTTATGTGCCATTTTTACAATTATTTGTGTCCAGTAAGGCTCTTTCAGGGTTTTAAGCAGAATCTTGCACAAAACAGATGAAAATCATAATACAGGAAGCAATGTCTTTGCTTGATACTGATTTATTACTGTTTTCCACAAAACTCTGACAGATGTGGGTATAAAATTAATCATCATACTGCCCTTCCTAACTACTCTACAAAATCTTCAGGCTTTATGTTTTCTGACTCCTGCATAATGGCCATGATTTCAGGTTGACAAAGAATCTTAAGACTTAGCTTGTACTTAGCTAATTTATTGACATTAATTCATCTGAAAAGAATTTCTGCAATACATAATTTGAACAGAACTAAGAAGTCTGGTTTAATGATTTCTGAGCCTGTGTATCAGAAAGCAAAAATTTAAGCTCTGCATTTTACTACAGAGGTTGCCTTGCTGAGATCTGCAGACACCTGGCAGGAGAAACTGGAACATGCTACAACCCAATCTGGATTTTTCAGCTTTCAATGTATAACCACTGCTCACTGAAAATTAAAATTAAATTTAAGATGTACCAGAAACTTCCATTAGGAAACAGAAAAAAATTTGTTTACTTTTCCTAACTTGAGTACCTGTGAGTCCTACTGATGTCTGGACTCTTGAATTCCACTACAGGGAAGGAAATGGAAGGTAATTCAAGAGCTGCAATGAAATATCTTCAGTTTTGTTGTGCTTTAATCCCAGCTGGCAAAAGACTCAGTTCTTTGATTCAGTATTTGTCTTATTGCTTATGCCCACTCTTAGTGACTCTATACTGGTGTTGAAAGTGAATTACCCACCCCCCCCCCCGCCAATACAACAATGGTAAATATGTAGGTACATATTTAAATGCCAAGTTTAATCTTTTTTTTTTTTTAATCTGGAAAACAAAAAAAATTAAGTAATTATTTTATGTATTTTGCCTTTTGCTTCAGAATGCAATCTCTTTCCTATGCTATTCCATCTGTCAAGTGATTATTCTGATTAGCTTAAAAGCCAGCAACTAAAAAGGCTGTTTTCCTCAGTAACTTGTCTGTTGTTAAGCACCTTGTGCATGCCAGCCTGGCAGTACACTTTTCTAGGCAGTGTTTGTTAAGTAACACCTCCTATGAAAGAACAAAGTGAGCCAGGAAGTCCTTGGAAATACGGAATTTATTGGGAATCAACCCACTTTTGGAGGAGCAGATGGGACAGTTTCACAGACAAAAGCAACAAACTGAACATCACTGGAAGAAACCTTTCAAATACCATTTAAATACAGGGCAACACAAAAACCCTACCACTTTTCCCCTAATACTCTATTTAGAAATTACATGTTATGGAACAGAGCTAAAAGCAACCTAAACAAAGCAGTTTACAGGCTGGAGGGAATTTTTGTGATGCACCTTCATTTGTCTATTCTGCCTTCCTCCAGGACAGCCCACTCTTTTAACTGGACACACATGACACTCCTTTAGCACTAAGCAAGTATAGAATACAAGTAGTAAAGAGAGAAACCTATACTTACAGGACCTTTTAACAATTTTCCTGCTAGTTTGTTTAACAATATTCAACTCCATATTTAACAATAACAACTTAATACAAACAGATAAACCACAAACTGACATCCCACAGAGAAAGAGAAGGAGACGTTTTCTCAAAGATTGGCCTTTGCTGGAACAGGACAGAATACCTGTTCTCACCCAGCAGGGTGGGGCAGGGAGGAGGCCAGGGGAAATGCAGGACCATCTGCAGGGGATTGAAACAGCCCTGGGAAGCAACCGCAGGGACCAGGGCTGGCAACAGGGACCAGGCTTGCTCAGCCTTGAGAAAAGAATGTTTGTGGAAGATCTTCTCACTGGGGGCTACAAAAAAAGAGACTACCCTTTCACAAGGAATCACAAGGAAAAGACAAGGGTTAACGGGTATAAATTACTCCTGGGAAGATTCGGTTGGACAGCAAAGGAACATTTTTCATAACAAGAACAATCAGCCCTTGAAATAATCACCCCTGCAATGTGGTGGATTTCCCAATGTTGGGCTCTTTTAAGATCCATCTGGACAAGGTGCTGGTGATCCTGACTGGACCATGCTTTTCCCAGGAAAGCTGCATCAGATAATCCTTAAGGTCCCCTTCCAACCTAATATTCTGTGATTCTTGCAAGAACACCAATGATTAAAAAAACAAAACAACCAAAATACCCACCTTGAGTCCCAGATTTTAAAAATCATTTATTGTACCCAGTGCCACATTATTTTGCTACTCCAACAAATGCTGTAAGTAGTAACAAAAAGCTTGTTAGTACTTGGCCAGCACATGAATTCCTAGCCAGAATAGAATACAGGGAACAAAACAAGCACTTCTTCTACAGAAGAAGCAATGAGAGCCACCATGGTTCTGGGCTTGTCAAATGAGAACAGGAATAAATCTTATCAAGATTGAGGGCAATGGCGTGCCTTTTAGAAAAATAAAAATAAAATCATTATCACAATCTATGAAAGGATATCATAGCTACTGCAAGCCCATGGGCTCATCCCATTGACATTAAAAAAAAATATGATGCTTTGTTGTGCTTTTGATGGGGTACCCCTCCTGTTCGGAGCAGGGTAAAGGAGAGCAGAGGAAACTGCTGTTCTGCTAAGTTCTTTATTTCACAGTCCCATAGTTTCTTGAAGGCAGAGTTCGAAGGGGGTTACATGATAAAGCCAAGCAGCAACAGCAGCAGCAGCAAAACAGCAGGCACAGCAGGCAGCAAAAAAACTTCTCCTACCAAATTTTCTAATTAATGATGAATTCTCTTTCCTTACTGAGTGTCGATTATCTTTGTTAATTAACCAATGAAATTAACACACGATTCTAGTTTTTCTTTTCTTAACCTATCCTGTTCTAATTCTAACAATCGTAAGCATTACATAGGTATTACACAAATTTGCGTATACAGTTTCTATCAGCTCTTATTGTTTATGTGAACGCTGTATCTAAAAAATGTGAACAATTTTATTCTATCTCTATTTTGTCTAAAATAATATATTTAAAAACTATGAACAATATAGTTCTATCCATATTTTGTCTAAAGTAAAGAACTCTATGAAAGGATAACACTGCCACAGCAGAAAGAACTATGCTCAAGGTCTCTGCTGCAGCTTTTCAATGTTTAAGGCACTTAGCATGTATTTTCTACTAGAAGTTAGAAATTCTACATTTCTGTTTCACTTTGGTAAGATTTCATGTATCTCAGCTTGTCCAAAGGCTTTAATTCAACTCTTGTGCTTTGGCTTCCCTCTGGGCCTATGTCCCGAGATGCTTTCACTCCAACAATGCTTGACACAAATATTTCTTATTCATAGATAAGATGAAGTTTTGAAGCAAGATTTTCATTTATCCGAGAAAGGAAGTGCAGAAAACCGACAGTCAGCTATTCAAAGTAAACAGCATGCAAAAGCAAATCCAAGCTGACTGCAAAATACCAGCAAGCCAAGTTTCAGAAAAGGTCACAATTCTTTTATGCCAGATTCTCCAAGGCAATCGTCTTACTGAGTAATGAATACTCTTAAAAATACAGCCTATCAGCAGAGACGAGATTTGTTCACATGAGTGCAAGTCTAATCTCGTGAACTCAGTTGCAACATTCGTGAAAAGATTCACCCATGAGCATACGAATTGGAAACCTGGTTATGAGCCAAACTACATAATCACCAACTCGTAAGCACACAGGTATGTTTGCAAGAAAATGTGGCAATGACTTTTATTCTTAGTATAACATACACTCTTTTGCTTGTTTTTATTTTAACAATCAAGTTCCCATAAAGAAAAACTATTCTGACACTAGTCCAATTGCAAGCTAAGAAAACTACTTTGTTATCAAAAATTTGTACAAAATTGTTATTCTTAATTAATATTAAGAATACATTTTAATGTTTCTCCTTAATGCAGTAGCAAGAAACATCTACAAACTAGAGATAAGAGACTGTCCTTCCAGAATCCGATTTGTGAAGAAACTCATTTACACGTTCATATTTTGTCAAGTTCAACTACAAAAATTCTCATTAGTGAACTTCATAAACCTGTAAAAATTAAGTTTTAGACTAGTAAAAGGGAAATATTTTTTAATTACCACACTAATGCTTATTAAGGGTATACCAGTGAATTTTTTTGATAATGTAAGAACAGTTGATTAAAAGATTTCTTATTTATTACAGTGCTTACTAGAAGTTTTTCCAAATGCAACACCCACTCACCTACTGGCACGCAATAACTTGTCAAAGTAGCATTTTAGCTCCTCCTAGATGACATAATCTGTTTTTTAGCAAGAAGTCCCAAATCTCCCATTCCAAGTTCCCCACTCAACAAGACTGAATTTTCTGACATGAGGTGAAAGCTACCAAGAGGTGAGGGGTGTGAGTTGAGGAGAGAAAATACAAAAGTCATTCACATGCTGTATAGAAATAGCAAACAATATTTCGAATAGGACTTTTGGACGGAATACTTTGGACACAATTTTTTACATGTCTACTACTTTGTAATTTTTTTTTCACTCTCTGAGTACATTTTCCTAAACTTTCTTCTTTCCAGGTCAAGAACATGCATTTCTGCAGGAAAAGAAGGAAGATCAGAAGAGAATTTTCCAAAATGCTCAGTTTGAAGTGCTCAGCAAAACATTACCCAGACTTAGCTTAAGTTATGTCTTGTTGCAGACACATTTCTACTTCTAAGTAAATTATTCAAGCTGAGTCTCAAACACTGAATCCCAAACGATTCCAGAAATGCAGTAGTTGAAAGTAATCAGGAAGACATCTGAGACTAAAGTAAAAAAAAAAATCTTAAGATAAATGGTTTTTCATTCACATAAATGTTTTGTTGTCTCATTACAAGTCCTCCTTAGCCATTGATAAAATACAGAAAGAAAGCAGACTTTTAAATGCATTTCGGTGTAAAATATGACAAGAATTTTTTACAACAAAATTTGCCCAGTTTATGATAATAAAGAAGCAGGTCAGCTACCAGCACACTAAACACATTGTCAGAAAGTCAGTACCTACTTCAGTTGTTGAGAACAGTTACAAGTTTTTAACTCTATTACTATCTGAAGTGGGGGAACACTTTTTTTCTAATGGATTACACTGATAGTTTAGTATGAGACAAGTTATTTCACTAGCTAACAATACAAATCAATGTAAAATAAAAATAAGGCAGTACTACAATAAAGGGGTTCTAAAAAATCTAACCATGATGGAAAGCGGAGAAAGAGTTTAGTATTACACATTAATTCCACTTGTGATACTCTTAAGTGTGCATGGAAGCATTAGGGTGTGATCCCTTGGCAAGAAACTTAATACATACTCCAAACTCACCTTGGAGTACAGTGCTTACCTGCCCTAACACTTTCAGATAAAGCGTGTAAGTTCCACAAACACACCATAAATCCATCATTTTCACCTAAACTGCCTTCCAGCAATTCAGGCTTGAAATCAACATACTAAAGAACATGGCATAGTGAGGTGAAGATCAAGGCTAAAGTCAAAGACGGAAGCCAGGTGATCAAATGACAAAGGACAGTAATTCTGTACTAAACAGTGTAATTGGCACGGCAATTTTCAGCTGCAATCAAGACATTTTAAGTGTTAGAAACAAGGGTACAACTTACACAGGAGAACCTCCACACCACCAAGAAGAAATTTGTCTTCTTCTCACGTTCAATCCACATCCTATGCTTCCCTTCCCTTTTTTTTTTCAAGGGGTACCTTCGAACTCTTTTACAAGATAGGGCTGCAGGCCTGGTGATGTGCAGCTCTTTCCCAAACATGGCTGTTTGCTCTTATTAAAGATGACAGCCTCAGTGACTCAAAGGCTGGATTTCTGTGTTCCTTTATCCTCCAGAAGTAGACTTCTAACTTTTGAATCAGACTTTAGCAGCAAGAAGGGATAATATCAATACAACTATTACTCAGCACACTTTTGGTGGGGTTTGAGTAGCCTCTGTAAACCTGCTATATTTTACAAATTGCACCATAAGCAGAATTATTTCTTCTAGTTTTTAAGCAAAACCCATAAAAACTTACTGTCACAAAAATACAGATGACAAACCTGGCTTTCAGACTGCCTTTCAAATTATCTGCTCAGCAAAATTCTTTGTAGCGACATCTGTCTTTTGTATCAAGACACAATCTGATATGGCAATCCACAGAAGTGCCAGTGCTTGCTGGCAACATGCCCACTGAAGAGGGTGGCAGGCACAGCAATGTGAGGATAGAGGGTCAGCATTCTTGTCTTCTGAATAAAGGACTCACTAATTCCACAGCAAACGTAAATTTGGATGTTTTAAGGTAAGAAAAAGAAAGCTGGAATTGCTCTGTGATGGTGAAATACAAATATGTGCTGGACATACCAGAGCGGAAGCTACTAGAGGTGAAGTTGGAAACTGGGATATGGTGGGGGAAAACTTCACCACTGAAGATCCATGGTCTACACTGCACTTTGAATCCAGTGATTAGGACATTGCAAACTGTCAGCCAACAGCTTACAAAAATACTCTAAAAATAAGAGTTTTGATTTTAGATATATGAGTTGCTCTGAAAATAAGGCTTGAAAACTCAATGTCAATTTTCTTTCCTCAAAGCTGGATTACTCTTAACAGCTACTCATGGCAGCCTAGTAAGCACTTCCAGGCTCCTTTGATAACACATTTTTACAATCACCTTTGTATGGCTATGTAATGATATACTTTAAGTCAATGTTTGTGAGGAAAACAAAAAGCACAAACACAGTGAATAAATACCATTCCTAGCTAAAGCCTTCAAGGAAGAAATGGTGTGGTGTATCATGGTAAAGATCCCCACATCTACCACTTGATGCAGAAATTAACCACACACTTCACTAGATCATTTCCTCTTGTCCCATCACTTGTTACTTGGGAGAAAAGCCTGACACCTAACTACAACCTGCTTTCAGGTAGTCATAGAGAGCCATCACAGCACACCTGGAAGTTTAACTCCCAGCTTAGGGCTGCATGCACTGCTTGCCTCCTCCACATAAGCAACCTGAAACAACAGGAGTGGAAGCTTTTTGTTTAACTTCACAGCAGCAAGCACACAAACTCCCCAAGCACAAGACCAGCTGTGTCAGGCTACCAGGAACCTGAGCTGCATAGTTGCTTTGGATTTCAATCACAGATAAAGGCTTTATTAGCAGTGTAACTGTACAAAATACATAACAAAATCTCACTATGTCTCCCCATAGCTTTTGCTTCCTACAGGCAACTTGATGAAGGATAGCAAACTATCTGTAACAAGTAGAAAGAAGCAATTTTGAAGCAGTGGGCATCAGTGTCACTATTACAAGATGGCTCAGAGACACCACAGACTCCTTTATTCCTCACTCTGGCTCCAGTGATCCTTTTAAAGGCACTCAAATAAGGAGACAGCTCCATTCACTGGTTAACTTTACAGAAGTGAAGGAGAATGCTGTGCAGAGGAAGAGCATGGAGGCAGCATAAAAGTGGCACAGAAAAAAACCCCTACTGCTGTTTATATGCACAAACTCCTGACATATTTTTAACATAACTGAAGGTGATCTTCACAAATGAAGGTGATCTTCATTTCCTTGTCACATCTCACCACACGAGAACTTTCACAAAACCTCATGACTAGCCACCTCAAATTTGTTGTCAAACAGGTTTAACAGATTATAATACTTGATATGAAATTACCATTAAGGTTTTTAAAGGGAAGATAGGAACAGAGCATTTCCTAGTAAAAACAGGTAGAATATGTTCTGACACAGTTTCTTGCTTTCCCCATATGTTCAAATTTTCCTATTCATCCATTTCTCAAAACAGGCAATTCTACATAATTTCTCATTACTTATCCAGTACTTTCACAGGTGTTTTGTATCAGATGACAAAACAGCGCTATCATTTATCAGTCCTGGCACTGTACTTTGGCTAAAGAGAATTAAATCTGATTTGGCATTAAACTGCTAAGATAAACATTTTCACTGTCTTTAAGTTATTTAGAAATCAGAGTGGGCTGCCTGAATTTGATGATCATTGCGCTGCCTTTGGAGAAGGACAAAAAATGACGAACGCCACCAAAAAATAGAGCTGTGTTAAAACAAGCTATATTTAGCACTACATGAACAAAAGCCAGCACTGCTCTCCTTCATCTCGACACTGACAGTACCAAACAGAATGCCTGACAGGTTTCCAGGGGGCTTTAGCAGCTACTGCTGATGCACTGCAGAAAACAGATTGACACTGAAGCCTATTTGCACTATGTGCTCTCCTACCATCCAGTTTAAGACAGTTAAACAAGAAGACATCAATTACAACTGTCCTTCCAAGATGCTGCTCGGAATAGATGGAGCATGTATCTGAAGCTTGTTTTCCTGCTAAGCACTGGTTGGTTTTAAACAACAAAGTAATCCTAAAGATCCATTACCAAATACAGTGGGAAACCAGGTATTTGGTGGCAGCCCTATCTCCAGTTTTGTCAGTCATAATGTTGCACAAAATAAGAATCAGAACATAAATAACAGTGCACATAAAAGAAATCAACAAATTAAAATCTGACAACGTGCTTTTGAAAAAGAAGTAGGTTTATAATGCAAATCTGCCAGCTAAACACAAAAGTTTATCTATTTATGCATGAGATGCAAAAACAACTTTTAAAATATAATCAAAAAAGGTCAAGTTGTTTTCTTGTTCAATACAATCTTACTAGAACAGTCTCAAAAACACATTTCACTGATAGCTATAACTATTTGTATTAAAAGGGAGAGATCATATATTTTTTCCCATCCCCTGTTGAACATCCCCTACAACAAATGAAATGCTTGGCTGTGCATGGTACCTCCAAGACAACAGACATATTTTCATCTTTCTAGCAGCTAGCTGAATTCACTGAAGAGGCCTTTTACTTGGTTGGTTGGCTGGTTGGTTGGTTATAAGTAGCTCGTGCTCAGCACCAAGTAACACTGACTGCCACTCAGATATGCTTCACCTACAAGCTTGACCTGTGTTTTAATTACCATAGCAAAACCATCCACTATACCTCCAATGTCTCCCCAATTATGTAACATTAAAAGATAAAAACTCATTTAACTAAAGGAGGTTACCCATGGTAGTCATAGTGCACTGCAGAGGAAATGGTTAAAATATTCAAATATTGATAAAGCTTAACAGCTTCCTGAAAAAAATAGTTTTCTGTAAAAGTGGATGTTGAAAATGCCTTCTTAAATGAACTCTCATTCACTCATAAAATAAAAATACAAGCCAATAGTTTACACTCCAGTGCAAGAAATAATATTATAGTTGGGTATTTATCTACCTTTTTGAAGCATTCTTCTCTAAAAGTCACCAGTAAAGCTTTTAAGGCTATGTTAACAATGAAGAATCTCATATGCTGTTGTCCCACATAAACCTGATGAAACAGTGAAAGATAAAAGATGCGACCTACATCTGTTAAACATAACAAAGAACTGCACAGTATTCAATCCCACTTTAAAGCACACATATTACAGAGCTCTGACACATAAATAAAACTAAGAGAAAACTGATACTACAAAATCATTCCTAAAGAACACCAAGGATGAAGAGCATGAAACACATACAAAAACTAACTCTTTATGTACTTCTCTATGTATGTGGGTATCATGTGTATCCTGTATATAATTTAGATATATAATAAGAAACTAATTCACAAGTGCTTCCATGGAATTCTATTTCTAGTGCTTACATGATATAAGGCAGTAGCAGATTCACTACAGATTGGGAACCAAAGTACAAGTTCATGCAAGGCCTCTTGTAACCAAGCCAAGAGTTAAAATCCAGCTGGACTGTTGCAAGAGCACTGCTTGCAACAAATCATCACACCAGTTCTATCCTCAATAAAGCTCACCAGAAGAAAGTACACACCACAATTAAATGGGACAATTCAAAAAATCTTACCCTGGAGTTGACTGTCAGGTAGAGCATCTCCCTATTACAATATCTCATTTTAGTTACAAACAGAAATACAATACTTACCACTTGTCGTTTTTACAAGGTAACCTCTGTTAATGGGTGAGCTTCTGTAACCAACAAGTTAAATAAAACACACACTTTCATACTTTTTCTAATTGAAAGAGAATATATTTATAAAGCCTCATTAGCTCTCAATAACAGAATTGCTTTATGGTTTTTTTTCTTTTTTTAGCCTGAATTGAAAAAAAAATTGCATTAAAACAAACTCAAGCCTTTCCTAAATGAAAGAAATTGCCAAGTATCACCCTGTTAGGATGAAAGAAACAGGTTCCAATTATTTTACTGCCCCAAAAATGATGGCCTTACATCTCTCATGTCCCAGGATGCACCATTTGCTATTTGACACAACCATAAATGAAAACAGACAGTCCTCTTTCCAAGATTTCCAGAAATCACAGGTTAAGGACCAAGTGTCTTTCTCCCTTTTGTGTCTTTAATAGAATTGATGGCATGCTTAGTTCCATGCATGTTTGGCTTCCTCTGTTTTTCTCTGAGGATGGCAGATGACCTTCCCACAAAAGAAGGAACTGCATCAGCCTTCTATCTCCCCTGTAAAGCCATTGTTCCTTAAGAATCTGGTCAACTTAGAAGAGGAAACAGCTACTATTTTTAGCAGCTTTGCAAATCTGCACTGATTCATACTCAGATAAACGGATTAATTGTTCCAGGATTATTTCATGAATTCAGCTGCATGGCACGGGATGGGGGAAAATCCTAAGCAAAAGCACTCCACACTAGTCTGGTCATTCACTAAACAGTTACCACATTCAAAAAGTCTACAGCAGTGATTATGCGAGCTGTCAGTGAGGCTAAACTCCAAAGTTGTCAGCCAGGGGACCCCTGAAACATTCCCATTTCCAGGTTGGTTTCTTCAAAAAGGAAAGGGAGGGATGGCGTACTACTAAGTGGAGTACTTCGTAGTGGTTCAGATTTAATCTAGATTTTCTAGGAAGACCTCAAGAAAATTTGTACTGTGACATTTCTTCTGATGGACTATATAGACTCCTTTAAACACCAGAATGCAGTTCTGCAGTGCTTTTCTGAAGAACTTGCTCCTTTCTTACTTTTAAATACACATACCGCTTCTCTAAAGGCATTTCTCTAAGAAAGCAGTATGGAATCAACTACTATCTTCAAATTATGTAAATTTTTTAGTTAAAGAAAAAACAAGTAAACAAACAAACAAAAAACCCCCACCCCAGAAGTAGTAGGGTGGTTGTACAGTTCTGTTTTCTTGTAGCATTCTGACCCTCCTTCACAAGTAACAGGTCCACTGTGCTTCTCACACACTAAAGCTTCTTTCAGGTGTATTGTAGACAAAAGTTTGTAAGAGATTCCTTATGTTCAGTAACAAGATTCACCAGCCTAATTCTACCACTCAACTCTAAAAGACAAACACTTCTAGACTGTCTCAGCCAGTAGTGGAAGTCATACATGGAAACCTTGCAGAAAGGTCCAAGACTTTAATTCCTGTAGAAATCCACATAGACTGGCTTAGTTCTAGACTTTGAATCCCCCCCTTTCCCACTATAAAGAGCTTACAGATCTACACCCAGAAAAGTGAACATAAGATTCACGCCCAGTATAACATTCAGCTTTCACTGAAGTAAATATAATTATTTTCAGCCAAGATTTCAGCAGCACCTCCAACTGAAATAATTTATTTTGATACTAATTCTAGTGCATATAAAATAATATAAAAACAGCACTCTTAAAAAAACACCAAACCAACAAGACAAACCCTTACCTACAACCTCCTTGAGGTAACACATGACATAACTTAGGAACAACACTACTTCATTGAACCATAAATTAATGCCCCTTCTAGATGCACAACACTGCTTCCATTCTTAGGTTAAATAGTCAAAAGATTGAAAACAAGAAGGCAAAACAATCACGTAGTTTCAAAATTTTGACCTATATTCAGGGAAAAAAAACCCACATAACAATACTACAACTTGGAGGGTATGGAATAGGGGGACTGAAAAACAGAACAGAACCTATGCATGTTTGCATGTACAAATGAAGAAAATTAAATTCTAAGGAAAAAAATACCAGTGAAGTCCCATTTCCCTCACATGTAGCACTTGACATTCTTGACACTGAATACTGTCAAGACATTCTCTTGCTTTTTAAAAAACTCTCCAGAATTAGGTGTTGTTCATAAATATGGCAGACACAAACCAGCCAATTCAGAATACCACAAGCTCTAGAGAATGCAAAAATGTTTTTTTTAGCACACCATTATTTTTGTTGTCTATTTACCTTTATAGTTTTTTCCTTTTAAAGATCATCTAAGCAACCCATCACTACAAAATGATCATACTCACAGGACATGACAATATTCCCAACACCCGAAGACAATAATTTTAGAACAGGAGAATATAATTTTGGAAATCAATATACCAGTTACCAGTCAATACAGAACGGAAATATTTATAAAGGCCTTGAACTTTAGAAATCCATTCAGGAGAATGTCAGTTCTTTCTAACTACCAGTTCTGCCTGTTTTTATTATCACACAGATTTAGACAAACATGTGCACATGGTTCCAGACAAAAGAAAAGCACTTAGGAAAAAAAAAACAATTACAAAAAAATTACGCAGATTGTTCTTCATTTTCATACAGCCACAGAGGGGAAACTCTTTATCTCTAAGCTGAATGTTATACTGGGCATGAATCTTATTTTCACTTTATCTCGGGCACAGCTGAAGCATGATTTTTGGAATAATGTGGGGGGAAAGAAAAGACAAAAAAGACACAGCTGTTGCATAGTTGCTTATGGATTTTTCAACATTTTTAACAGTCCTGATTAAATTATCCAATCTTACAAAAATACCATGAATGATTATCTACAGGTAATTAATTACATTTTGACAGAACAAAAATACTAGGCACTTTTCTGTAAGCAAATCCTAGCAAGATTAAGGTACATTTTTTCTCCTATTAACTGAAATACCAGGCAAACCACAGAGGCTTCATTGCCCCATTTCACATGCATGTGTACAAATAATGCCAGAAAAGATAGGACGTAATTGAGTAAACTTTATTGATCCTGAAAGACTGCGCATTTCCTCCATTATAATTAACTTCTGTGCAAACGAAGACAAGCTCCATGCTTTAAAGACACAACTATGCAAAATTGCTTAAAGCTTTGTGCTGGAAGAAAATCTGGCCAGATCACGCAGACTGAGAAAGGCAAGGTGGTCTCAGCTCCAGGTACCCACATCCAGCCATGGTGAGGTTAAGTGTATATCCCCACCAAGCACACAAAACCAATGTATAACTGTACACGTGACCAGCCACGGGGCAAGGAGGGAGGCAGAGGGGGAGGGCATCATAATTTAAAGCCCATTCCTAGTGTCAGGTCTTGAACTCAATTTCCTTGTTCAAACAAGGTCAAAAATTTATCCAGGATTTTTATCTGAAAAGTAACTTCCCTAAATATCAGGGAAAATATTCAGAAACTGTCTACAGAATCTCATGTGCCAACCAGCTATTTTTTCTCACAGTTGTACTTGAACAGAGAGATTTTGAATTCCATAAAAAACCACCACAATTTTAGGGTACAGTTCTACTAATGGCTAAGTTGACACAGCAGAATATGCTCAGAGCTAATGCTCTGCAGGGCAATTAGACAGTCTTCTCGAGTCCACAGATTCCAGTGGAATAGGTTCATCTTGCTAATTGGTGGAAAAGCTCTTTGCTTTGTTACAGACTAGGTTTATGTTGCATCAACCCACTAAAGAAACTCACCCCATGACTGCTGCAGGGAGAGAAAAGCACCAGGAGAGCAAGACTACCCTTTCCAGCACTGAATTGACTTAACATCCTCAAAAATTGTTAGCTTTACCTTAGATAATCTTCTAATCTGTTCTCTTGTTAGATAATATAAACTGAAAGAAATCCCAATGTACCCTGTTCCAGTCTTTTTTTTTTTTCCTTCAAGAACTTCTCCTTCAGCCCATATTTAAGGTAATTATCTCTCTATCTTTTTGAAACTCACTCTAATTCTGTGATGTTCTTCTGTAGGTATTACAGTACTATTTGAAAAAAGCACATTTCTTTCTTTAAAGTAGTCTTTATCCTTTCCCCTCAGTTCTCCCGTAATCCTGCTTGTTTTCTGCTCAGAATGGAGAAAACACAGCAATGACTAATGACACCACTGTAATGGTAGATCTCAAGAATGCACCCAAACATGCACCCGTATAAAGTACCTTAACAGGATTACAGTGGAAAAAAACCCAGAAACTCTGTTTCTGTAATGAGCCGTTTGAATGTGAAATCTGAACATAGAGTCAAAAGACCTGGTTGGAGGAAAAACAAGGCAAACCCATTAATAAACATGAAAAAGAAGCTCCCAACTCCAAACTACCACTGCGTCTTTAGACAGACTTTCATAAAAGAAACACATGTATTACATACTGGCTGGTTGCGTCTAACATGCCAAACTGAAAACCAACCAAACAAAAAACATTGAACAAAAAACCAACCAAACAAAAAAGAATGAACAAAAAACCGCTAGTCTAACCTCCTAAGCTAAAACAGAAAAGATGCACAATTCCTAAAGCCATAAAGTAAAGGAGGACACTGTGACCAATTCAAAATTGCATTAAATACATAAACAGACTTTTTAAAAGTGTCAAATATCAAAGCTAATAGGTATCAGAATTGGAAGGGGAGTTGGTTTCTTCAGTTTATCTAAAATACTACTCTTTTCCATATTAACGTCCAAACTAATAGCTAGGCAGTCAAGAGGGAGAAAAAAAGAGCACATACATCTTTATACTAGAAAGCAAAAAATCCTCAGTCCACAAGGAACTAAAGATACTCAAAAGGCACCGTATTGTCACTAGACTGTCTTTCCTGTTCTTCTAATGCACCACACCTATTGCAATTAATAGCATTAAAAACTAAGTGTCTCATTAGTCAGTGCATAATAAGCATTTTGCTTAAGAAATGTCAATAGAGGACCCCTTTCCCCAAAGCAGACTTAAGTGGCTAAATAAGCCAAGGGATGTTATGATCATAAAGCAGAAAACAGGCAGAAGTTAAGAAAAGCTATTTGCATACTGTATATGCATGAGGTGGGGAAGAAAGGTAGATTGGTGGACTTGTACAATACACACCACCTTAACGCAGAATTTCCTACAATACCAAAGCCCTTTTTTAATATGGGGGATGGAGGTTTTTGGGGTTTTTTTTGTTTTTTTTTAAAGTGAATATTTTTCTCTTAGGTGATACTCCCATTACATAATTTGGATGCTCTTCTTATGAGTAAAAATAAAGCCCTGTAGGAAACCGAGAAGGAAAAACTTCTGGTAGATTTGATTTACAACCCTGGAAGAAACTTGGTCTGGCATAATTGACAGAGATTTATGGTCCTTATGCAAGAGAAGTATAAACCTATGTTTCTATAGTTATAAGTAAAAGTATGTGCTGGGTATTATGGTGGAGAGTTTTAAGTATGATAAGGTGATTTTATAGTTCAAGTTAAGGATTTAGATGTTGTAGTAGAAGTACATGGAGGTACGTGACATGACAGGTCATTGGCTGAGAGACCTGTGCATTGCAGTAGAGAACAATTAAAGCTGATAAGTCAACAGGTCAAAACAAAGTTTCGTTTTAAGTGCCTATTGGATTAAAAAGTTCTAAAAAGAGATGTAACCCTGAATCTTGTGACTATTTGCCATTTTGATGGTGTGTTACTTAGACTCTCATGTCTTGGGACTGATGCCTTGTTTGTTATTTTAAGTAATAAACCCCTAACAAGAGCTTATAGTACCATCTCTTTAATTAAGAAGTCCAACGAGTGAAGGAGTGCTGGGAGGAGGCATTCCAGAGAAGAGATTTATGGCACCTGCGAGGTAAGCTCCATTAAGGGAGCTTACAAGTGGGTGCTCCGTTACAAAGCTCTGCAAATTTAAATTGGTAAAAACCTTCTAACTATTGAATAAGTCAAGTTTTTTACTTCAGGGATTTCTGGTTTACCTTTTCTTTGTATTTATGAAAATTACCTAGACTGTCATTACATTTAAATTACACTAAGCTTTGCACAATTGGATCCTCTAAAGCATACTTTATGCATTTAGTGAACAATGCAGCAGGGGATTAAAAGAAAGCAACAGTGAAACTTCAGTGTGAGGATACATAAAAATTACTCAATGCAAAGCAAAAGTCACTTACCTTCCAGTCTCAATAATTACTAAAATAAGACTGCATAACAGAATGCATGGAGAGATGCTTACGATCTTTAGTGAGGGCTGACTCATCTTCATGGAGATGCTGCGAACAGCCCCTGTATGCATACTGACATCATCAGTAAAGACGGGGAGGCAAAGGATACTATGGTAACCAAGCAATGAGCTGAGAGAGAAGCCTTTAATTGCTTCAACAACTTCCTGAGGCTCGTGCTACTAGGTTTCCATTTGCTCAGAAAGAAATGAAAGCTGTCACAGGCAGTGAGTGTGATACTGCGCAGAAAAAAACCCTGCACTGAATCCTGATTTTATTAACTGTGATTCCACTTTTTAAATGACAAGTGTCATAGCTTGAACCCGTTAGTGAAATCTTCTGACATCTGCAAGATCTGTCAGGAGTCACAGGTCAAGAAACAATACTGTCAGGTAGCAATTTTATAAGCATTTGTGTTTTCTCTATGCATTGATACCATCACATTGGGATATTATCTTCTTCAAGTCACAGCACAGTTTTAAGTGTAGAGTGTTCTTCTGCACCAGAGGGTAAATCAGTGTTCACAACAATACCTGAAGTCCAGCTAATACTAAAGCTCAGGTAAAATATAAATTGACATGCTGTGAAACAAGGTATTTATCCTGGTATCACATCTCTTTCAACTTCAATGACAATTAGCCAGTAGATCACTTACCAAGGACAAAACTCTGGGAAATATTACCAGCAGTGACATGATATCACCCAAAGGTAGCTGAAAAAGATTATTTTGGCTGTTTTCCAGAAAACTGGACTACTATCTCTTCATTTTGCATACAAATAGTTCAGCAGATATTTACTTGTTTTCCCAAAACTGAAGAATAACCACATGACTAACAATCCAATCGGAATTTCACAGTTAGCTGGGATTACCCCACCTTGGAGTATCTAGAAGGGCCATCATAAACAGGTTGTTTAATCAATGCCATTGTTTCAATTCTAACATCAATCAAACTCCTGTGAAGAAGTTATGCTTTCCACAGTTAGATCAAAAGTCCTGATCATGAAATGCATGGGTTAAGAGCATTACTGGGCCAACCACTTCTACAGCTAGACATCATTTGGTCTTACAGACCAAATTTTGCACTCTTATTTTAAAAAAGCACATTTCATGGCCCCCTTTTCAAACACAAGTGCAAATTCCCTCAGATACTTCACATACATGCTGCTTTTCATAGGAATTTTTCTGCACTCAACATGGTTTCAAAACCATTGATCTAACAAAGGGTATTGCCCTCCACCCCAGTATCTCTATGTATACAATGCTACGCACACTTTAGGGAAAAGGTAGAGAGAGAACAGAAGTAAAAACCAGCTAGAGCCTTCCCTTTATCACAAAGTTACAACTTAGTTAAGTTCCCATTAACTGCAGCAATGCAGAAAGCCATAACAAGAAGCTTTTTATGTTGATCCTCTGTTGAGACCAGTATCATGTCTCCAGTGGACACTAACAACACTCACCCATGCATAAATACAGAGAAAAACAGCAGCTGAAAACAGCAGCTCAACAAAAGCAGAAGACTGTACCCTCTCTGTTCCCTCCAACTCCACCCTTTGAGAGTGATGTTACAAGCAAGGTAGCTCCCGTTAGGAAGCCCAAAAGTCAAAAGGGCCACAACAGTATGAACAGTGAAACTTCTTCTAAATCCAAGGGATGAGAGATGTAAAGGTGCTTACCATCTCAAATTAATTTCCAAATTAATAGCTTAAAAAAAGGAAAAATAAGAAAAAACTACGTCAGCCATAAAGCCAAATACAAAAGCTTGTTCTAAAATTAAAGCACTATATTGAGTTGAAAATATAGTTACAAAGGATGAAAATGAAAACACAGACTATTTTAAATTTCTAGATGACACATTGATCTTTTAAAGTGACACTTATGCAAAATACGTTTCCCACACCTCCTTCCTGTTTTGGGAAGGGGAGGATTAGACAGTACCTGCAGATCTAGTAAATTACATCCACGGTCTCAGAGGATGTAATACTAAATAAATCAAATAAATTCAATACCTCTGTTGTCTTGATTTAGCAGCTAAATGTCTCAGTTTTTTCCAACTAGAATCTCATGTAAAACTGTTTCTCTGGGCCAATTCCACAACTTCATCTCTAGTTAACTCACTTGACTGCGTTAAAAACTAAACAGAAGAAAAAGCTGCATTGTCCAGTCCTTGAACAGTAACTTAATTCAGTATGGAACGCTAGTACTGCCAGGGGTTGTATATAAAACATCCCTCTTGCAACTGCTACAGAAGAACAACCAATTTAGGCTAGATATCAAGTAGGGAGACAGGTATCGGAGGCGGATTAAAAATACCAGATGACACTTTTTCATCCTTCTTAGTATTTCTTTGAGCTGAATAAAGTCTGGTTTCAAGAGAGAAAAAAAAAAAAAAAAGAAACCACAATAAGTAGTCACAATATTTTTGCATGTCTGTGAACAGGCACAAGCTTTGGACGTCAGCACAGAATAGGACTGCAAATAACAATGCAATGGTATGTACAAGAACCATCTTGACATCATTTTTGAGGCCACATGTAATGGTATCCTCTTATGCCTAAACTTCCACGACTATTATGCTAACACTTCACAATCATTCAAGATTCTCATTTCTACAGCAATAGAAAGAATCAAAGAGTAGCTCAAGCAATCACAACAGCATACTCTGAAGTCCTGCTTTTATTAAGAGAGATTTCAATCTATTTCCCGGCACTCTTCCACAGATCTCTTCCTTTACCCAAGAAGGTAATCTGAGCGCTGGAGCATCTCTCCTCTGAGGCCAGGCTGAGAGAGTTCAGCCAGAGCTGTTCAGTCTGGAGCAGGGAAGGCTATAGGGAGACCTTATAGCATCATCCTGTACCTAACAGGGGTTTACAAAAAACCTAGGAAAGGGATTTTTCAGAAGGACATGTACTGTTAGTACAAGGGGAAATGGCTTCCAACTGAAACAGAGTACGTTTACGTAAGATATGAAGAAGAATGTTCAGATAAAATATGAGGGTAGTAAGGCACTGGCACAGGTCGTCCAGAGAAGGTGTGTATGGCCAGTCCCTGGAAGTGTTCCAGGCCAGGTTGGATGAGGCTCTGAGCAACTTGGCCTAGCAGCATGTGTCCCTGCCCACTGCACAGGAGTTCTAACAAGATGATCCTTAAGGTCCTTCCAACCAAAACCATCAAACAATCCTCTGAGCTTCTATAAAATCTCCCCTCCATATTGAAATCTGGGCATATGCTCTTTAAGTCAGTAACTGCCTCCTTGCTAAACAGGTAGGTATAGGACAAGCTGTAAGACTTAGCAGCTTACACAGCAATGAACATTTACCTCTTGGTTAAAATATTGCCGAAAATAACAACTATAAAACAATTAGATTATTATTTGTCAAAACAGGAAATACTAAATTAGTATTACACATAAAAACCCATACTATTAGTATGTAAGGGATAACAAATACCAAACTAAATTAGAAAATATTTTGAATTAAGAGATTCATTGTGTGCTATTTCATATATGTACACTTGCAACTAAACGAGAGAGATTTCTCTAATTTTCTACAGTGACATGTTGCCAAAACAGAGCTACAGCTGTTATCACAATCAACATCAGTGGCAAAAAGGAGGCAAAGTAATCTCCAGCAGCAACTCCTTACTCTATAGCATTGGTTCCTGAACTTGGTCACATCATGGAGCAAAAACACATAAATCATACAGAGATGTGTATTATAAATATACAGAAATTGTATACAGCAAAGTATTTTAATTACTTCACGTGGTTCTACTATCAAATTTCTGCAAATCTGGCTCTTACTTAGCACCAATTCTACTTCAGACATTTGGACTGGGCAGTCTTAGAAGGCTTTCCCAGAAACAGTGTTAATAGCAGAATGCTACCACACTTCCTTTTTACAGACATTGTTTATTCCTGCACATATCTTCACAATAAACATGTTTTCTGACATTGCAAATCTGGAGGAGGGGACCACTGTTCACAAACTTCTGGAATGACCAGCACCATCATCAATCTCTTCAAGGAAAGGCAGGGGGTGGGGACAAAAGCAGCAGCACAACTGTGCTCTCAACAGGCCACCCTGTTTGTCTCAGCCACACACACCTTTTCCCCTTAAAGGCCTGGAATACATCCTGTTTTTCTAAGTCTATGAATCCCTTTAATTAGCCTTCTTGAAAGAACATTTCCTGCTTGGGCAAATTTGCTTTATGTAAAACAGAGGGATAAACTACAAAAATGAACACCAGAAAGAGACCGGACTTTACTTCTAAAATAGATACAGTGCCATGTATTTACAAATTGTACCCAGGCACTTGTATTGATATGTTCACGTTTGGAAAAATCTAATTGCTCTAATTGCTCTGTAGGTCTTCTCTACAGTTCAAGTACAACTCTGGAGATTAAGGTCTACACATAAAACTGAACCCTAATACCCACATGCAATTAATCCTTGTAAAATGGATGGATCCCCGAAACACACAAGCAGGTTTTTTTGTAGAAAACAAGACTTCTCACAGCTCTGATTCATGTTTTCAAAAGGACTCTCAGTACACACAAGAGGCATTTCCAAGTGCAAATATAAGGTGTCTTCTTATGTTTGTAGGGGTGGAACAGTAGAAATTTGAGAGCAAAAAATGTGGCACTTGTCAAGACTGCTGTCTCTACTGTTCAAACCCCATTTCATTTTTCATTTCTGTATTTCAAGCAAAAATTTCAAAATCCCAACTGTCGTGCTCTGTCCAACTGCTCCTCACTGAGAGACTGAAAAAGAAGCAGATATTAACCTTCTTCAACCCCCTTAACATTATGAATGCTCAATGACCAAAAGCATTCTGCAGTTCTGCAAATGGAATGATAACAGAGCTTTTTATAAAAATCTGACAGGAAAATTTCCTGCTTTGCCCTAAAATGGGGTTGGCCCTCAGTCATTAACTGCCACCATTTCTTAACTGCTTTGCTGGTTTGAGGGCTGACTAAAAGTGCACCAAAGGTCAGCTAAATACTTGAGAGAACCAAATACCCATACTTCAAAACCCCTCATTCCACTCCGCCATCCTGCAGTAACTTTAACATGTTTATTCCAAGGAGCAATGCTCAGGTTACATGGCCTCCAAACCTCAAAGCGGTCTCAATGACACATCCATACCTAACTAATTCTGCCATCAAAAATCTTTCTGAAGTAGGGCTTTTTCACAATCGCCCCAGATTCCTCTTTCCTTTTCAGATGCCTCTAGCTTTTTTTAATAGAAAAATGACTTACGAAAATACCTCAGCCTGCTTATGGCACAAGAGTAAATTACTTGCCATTCATGTTCCCAGCCTCAAACTCTACCACTGTAAGATGAAGTCTGGGACAGTGGTCTTTTGCGAGTTAGCTTTCCAGACAAGCAACCCCTAACTGGAAAAAACAAAATGAGAGAATTTGACATGTGGCTACTATCCCTCTCCTGTAACCACAAAACATCTGACAGAGGGACATGTAAAAAGGATTAGAATATTGGACTTAGTTTTCATTCTGAAGTGATTTACAGTTTCACAACTAGCACATCTCCACACTGGGCGCTTTACACATGAAGTATATTATTTCTGTATCTTCCAGCAGCTCCTCTCTAGCCTCTACACAGAAATGTAAAAGGTCAATTTTGATCAAGGAACCCTTAACATTTAATTAGAACAAGTGAATGCCTTGCAGAACAACTGGAAGGCAAGCTGAGCAAGGCAAGACACGTTTACTAATTTAGCTCAGCTGAGACAGACTTCACAGCGAAAACAGCAGCCTACACTCCTGGTTGTTTTTTGATTCTTGTCCTACAGGTGAGCAAATACAGTTTATGGTGGAAGGTTTATTTTTATTTGAAGAAGACTCAAAATGGCCAAATTTATTACAAGACAACAGACATGCTTGTTTAGTCAATTAAAACAAAGGACCCGTACAATGGCTAGCGAAATGGAAGTTATGGTAACGATCTCTGCAAAACAATCAAGAGCAATACATAAAGCTGTAGTATATTCTCAAATAAGGTTTCAGATATAAACAAGAAAGCATAGATAAAAAAAATAGAACCAATGCCGCTGCATGATGGGTTTGTTACTGATTTCTTTGCCCTATATATAATAAACCCATGTAAGTATAAAGAAGTAAAATTGCTACATTCTTGCCAGAGCAAAAAACATATAGAAAATTGCTTTTGATGGGGATTTATTATTTAAATGGAGCTTGCTTTGTCAGTGTGCTGAAAACAAAAAGTAAATGGAAGCAGAGAAGGTATTTTCTTTATAATATATTGGAAAGAAAGAGCTAGATGCTAAGAGAAGCAGGACTTTAACTGATCTTCAAACAAATCACCTTTGTGCTTATCTGCACGTAAATCTACCAAAAGACCCCTCTAGTGTATTAGCTGTTTTTTAAATACAGCAACACAATCTACACACAGTTCTAATCCTTGGCTGAAATATCACAATTTCATTAAAAGCATATTCTTTGCTTATGTATCAACACTAAACTGACACAGAAAACAGTGCTTCAAGGCAGACAGCTGACTGCAGCTGCTCTCTCTCACATACTAGACAAAAGCTAACCCAGAGCAGGACCTGAAACAGGCAATAGCAGCAACGACCACCACCGAAATAAACCAACTCAGTGAAATTACTGTGTTAACTACTTTATATCCATGTAGAGGCACATAAGGAACATTACTTGAACTGATCTCTTCGTCTCCTTATATGCTAGAAAATTAGAGGAAATGTCATACTAAATGTCATGACATTATCACATCCCAGGGGAAGTCTAGAGCATGGAGGACATACCCTTGATCATGCCAGGGAATACTTAAGCCAGCTGAACACACTGAAGTCCATGGATCCTGATGGGATGCACCCATGACTGCTACTCTTCATAACCTTTGGTCAATCATAGCAACTGGGAGAGGTGCTCAAGGACTGAGGGGATCATCTGTGAGGGTGAGTAGGAGCCCAGCGAGGTTGTGAAGAGTCTAACTTCGGAGATTTTTGGAATCCATCTGGACATGTTCCTGGGCAACCTGCTTTATGTGGTCCTGCTTGAGCAAGGTGGGTATACACAGTGAACTCCAGAGATCCCTGTCAACCCTGACTGTTCTGTGATTCTTTGAAAAAACTAATTTTACCTGTCACTAGGTATTTTGAACTGGAAGAGATGCATGTGCAAACACAATGAGAAAACATTAACTAGTTCTACGTAATTCATCCCACAGAAGTATACACACACAATTGTCCCCAGAATTATTCGTATTACCTTAAACATCAAGTTTTGATTTTTCATTGATAGTTTTATTTCGTTTACATGCCCAAGTACCAGCAGAGAGGTGCCTGCAGGGTGGCTTCTGTGAGGAGAGAATGTGCCAAAAACACGTGGTACATGACCAGAGCAGGGGACTGAGCCCCTCAGGAGGGCGGTACCTCTGGAGAAGTACACTTACAAAATGTGAAAATGTTGCACAGCAGTGTGAAAACCACGAGTGACGGACAACCCTGCAGACACCAGGGACAGTGAAGAGAGGAGGAGGTGCTTCAGGCAGCAGGGCCTGCAGCCCCCAAAAAGCCCCACATTGAAGCAGATACCAACCTTGCAACCCATGAAAGACCCCACGGCAAAGCAGCTAGAGATGCCCTGAAGGAAGCTGCAGCCCACTGGGAGCCCATTCTACTGTATTTTCAATTGGCAATAAATCAAATTAATTTTCCTCAAGTCAATCTCTTTGCTCGTGATGGTAACTGATGAGTGATCTCCCAGTCCTTACCTTGAGCTGTTCTAGCTCTACTTTCTAAGCTCATCCTGCTGAGGAAGCAGAGTGAAAGAGCAGCTGAGTGGGGATTTGGTGAGGCCAGCCAAGGTCAACCCACACCATATTCCATGAAGACTTAAAAATCAACAGGCCATATTCAGTGACTGACACAACTATTGGGACACTGATTTCACCAAGGTAGTAATGCAGCCATGAAACAAGGTAAGTCATTTTTAGATGTGACTATGCCAACCTAGCCTCAACTGAAATTTCAACTTGCAGTGCAGAACCTGGTCAGCAAGTGGTAATTGCTGCCCTTGACAATAACTATCCATTCATCAAAAAACAAACGCAAAAAACCCAACACCCACAACTTCAAATAAAAGTATTAACCAGATATAATGCTTGACAAAGATCTTACCTTGAAAGGCATCTGGTCCAAGTATCAGCTCATTACTAATAACTGAATATACACGATTATAATTGAGAAGAGATTATATATTCAAATAATGTAGACACACATACAGTAACTCAGAAACTCTTCCTAAGCAAACTACTGCAGGTTGTATGTAGGTCAAGTTGTCTTGACAGGGATGAAAAGACTAAGTAAGACACAGATGCAGATCTTCATGATTTGAACATCATCCAAAGAAAAGATTTAGTGCTTAATGATAACCACAATAAGTATAAGAAGACGAAGCCTGGTTGTGAACATACAGGTACTTAGCACTGACCAACAGAATGACTACCACGTGCTATTAGAAAACACATTCCATTCTTTGAAAACATTTGTTCCTGAAAAAAATTCTCAAGAAAAAAATACCACACAACAGAAGTAAATAAAATGTAAAGGAAGCACAAAAACTAATGGACTATTAAAAAATAGAAATATAAAACCCCAAAACCTACAGAAAATCTGACCAATTCAGAAAAGCCAGTAACAGGTAAACAACTATTTTGAATGAATGTTTTGAAGACACAACTAAGGAAGATAAGAGTTATTTTTAAAACATCCAAAAAATTAAGGGTAGAAATAAAATAAAAAAGAAGGAAAACCAAAAAAATCTCAGAAATATCAGAAACACGTAAGATTATCCTCCAGTAATATTATTTGTTAGTAAGAAACTATTAATAATGTGACTGACAGAAAAAATAAAAGGAATCAAGAAGACTACAAGCACCAAAAGTAACAGCTCTAACATTCTAATACTTGTGGGCACTATTGTCAAAATAGCACTCCTTCCCCTCACAGACACAAATGGTTTTGACAAGACAAGGTCAGGTTATAGATCCAGTTATCTGAAACAAAAGCAGTAAAGTTGTCTTTCTTAGTTTCCTCTCTCCCCCGGCTTCTCTGCTATTGTAGAGAAGAAATGCACAAATTTCAAGTTGGAGATTGCCTGACTAGAGTAAGGATGAAAGAAATTAATGGGAACAACTTTGAGAAAAATATAGTCTACGTTGAAAGTCAATTGGTTTAAGAAATAAAAAAATTTATACTGGTTAAACAGAGAGATGGAAAAAGAATAATAGAGTAAAAGCCCAAGTAAGAGCCAACATGGAGGATGGGGATCTGGAGCCATAAGGACAGTAAATAACAAAGTGACAAAGGGGGCTTTAATCCACGGCTACCCCTTTTTCTAGCTCACATATTTGTTTGTCAAGATTACCAACAAACCCTAGTAACTATAGATGGTATCTTATACCCAACACTGCCAACATACCAAGAAACATGAACCCCAAGAAGCTTTCATATTGTGTTTCAGTGAACACAAATTCTTCAAAAAGCACTTAACATCTAACAAGATTATCATTTACAGTCTATTTTGTAAATGTATTGTGTACAAACATCCACTAAATGGATAGACAGAATCTCAATAAAAGAGATTAGAGTACAGAGAATAGAGTAACTAAGTATTGAGAACACTACTTGTAGCAGCAAAACCTGCAAATTACCTGAAGAAGACAGGAAACCGCACTTATGCAAATAAATATAGCTAGGGTTGACATTAATTAAATCATTAATCCTTTTTTGCATGCTAAGGCCCTAGGTGTTGTCTTCCAAAAATCAAATCAAGGGAACATGCTTGGCCAAGGTCAGCTGCTCTTAATTCATTTTTAGGCTCTAACAGTGGACACTACAGAACACTGGAAGTTCACACAGAGGTGCCATCCTCATGCAATCACTCCTCTCCTCTGGGGGTGTGATGTGGCAATTGGAAAAGCCCTGGTGCAGATTTTCAAAGTTATCTGACCAACAATATTGGCTTGAGAGCACTTTGTTACTATTGTTGCACTACTCTCAGGTTTTAGTCCACTTTATCTAAGAGCTCTAAGACCAGTGCTGCTGTTCTCACACTGGTATTTCTTCCCAAGTTCCATTTCATGCAATTTAAGTATCAGAGATGGCAACAAACAAAGTACTTCAACTCTCTTCTGTTGACTTCCCTCAACAGAAGAGAGATATTATTCCATGCATGTTAGATCCATTTCCTGCCTCGTCAGAGTTCTGGATCTAGAGCAAGACCTTTCCAAAGACAAATCAAACCAAGAAGTGTGAGGGGGACAGGAAAACACGAGACAAAGACAACAGCAAAACTAGCTAATGAGGCAACCATTCTGAAATACGAAAGAAGTAACAAACAAAAACCTAAAACTTTGAGTAGAATAACTTTTGAGTAGTAAACCTTTGAGAAGGTTTAACTACTGTAGTAAAACACATTTTAGACAGAACTTAGAGAATGAGTGACACAGTTCTCATGGGGCATGCTTCGTTTAAAGCCCTCATACTCATGTAACTCCTGTGTTAACTTGCAGAAAGTTCACACAATCTGGATGACATACCTGCTCATAACATGCCACCAGATCTCCCAACTACAGCATACTCTAACTGCACAATTATGGGCTCATCTTGAAGTGCTGTACAGCTTACAAGTTCTACATCAACAGCAGTACAAAGAAACAGTCTTTTGAAAGTACGAGGTTATAACCAAAGATTAGTTACAATTTACTTATTTTAAGACACTTAAGGGGAAGTAGCAAAAAAAAAAAAGTTTAATGTTTTAGTCATTTCTGAAGTTCAAGGTTCCAGAACAGAACAAAACATTCATATAATGAATCCACTGAAAATACTAGCAAGTTTTCTACTACTTCATTGTGTAAAAGCGAAAGAACCGGTGCTGGAAGCTGACTATTTACTCCTAAGCAGCAAGAACAGGATAGGGACAAACCCTAGTAAAAGCCACTTGGGGAAGACCCAAGAAGCAAACATTTCCACAGACCAAAGATCCTCTCCCACGATCAAGTAGTGGTGCGAGACTAAGCACAGACACTTCAGAGAAACCATGCCAGATCAAAGCAAGTCGTCCAAAACAAATTGCTTCATGCTTACAACTAACTTCTGATCCAGCAGCTACTGCAAGAAATAGTCGCAAGTAACCAACTGAACAGACAACTTCTTGCTACATTAGCTAACAATGAAATACATTTTCCAGCAAGCAAAAAGATTGTAAAGAAACATAAGTGTCAAAACAAATAATTACTAGAGTGCACACACAAGACCGACAAGGCTATCACAACAGTAGAAGTATATCCAACAAGTTGGTAAGACTTTTGTAGGTGTCCAAAATATCATTACCCAATTCTCTAACACCTTGCTAACTTTGATGCCTATCAAAAAATAAAATAAAAAGACTAAGTATGTAATTTTGTTTCCAGTCTGATTAGATTCAAAAGCCAGCTAAGGCAAGTGGAAGGACTGAATTGATCACCAATTTCCTACATGTGCCCACAACTTCCACTGATATGTATCGTGACAGAAAAAAAGTACACAAATAGATCAAGTAATATAGATAATGTGAATTGTCTAACTGCATCATCCTCACACATCTTTAGGAATAAAAGGCCAAGTATCAGACACAGAATACTGTTAGAAGATCAAACTCCAAATTAGAGATGTCTTTTGAAGACCACATAAAAACAGTAATGGCTGTCTAAAGGCATGTATGAATTTTTTTTTTTTTTCTTCCTTTTCCACAAGCAAAGCAGAAGATTTGGTAGCTGTTTACTTTGTTCAACTCAATTTCTTCTGAAGATGAAACAGATCACACCAGATAAAAGCAGTTAAAAAGAAGCAATGTGCACTTCGTATCCCATGGGAGGAAAAAAGCAGGTAGTATCAAACTTCTCAGTACAGGTCACTGCTGCAAAATTATCTGCCAGTGTGCCCCATGCCAACATGTGCTGCATGCAGCTGGGTATCATGAAAGATACATCCCTACTTCTTGTCAGAGGAAGATACATTGTGAACACTCTTGTAGATGTATCCTCTGCAACAGAAAACAGTCACACAAAAGGAAATGTTTTAAGCTTTACTCCAGTCTGGAATCCCAAAATACAAAATTGACAGGAAACCATCCTTTATTTATGAAAAAAATATACAAAAGGAAAATATTAAAATAGACCACAAAAACAAATCAGGACAGTGGACAGACTGGGTATACCTACTGCTTTCCTATTTAGTGGGAAAACAGCACTCCTGGTATACCAGGACCATTCCCTACTCCAATTTGGTAGCTCACATACAAACCCTGTATCAATTAACTAGATCAGGGTCATCCCCACCAAGGTGCAATGGGTGGCTGAGATCTCACAAAAGTTAACAAATCTTATATTGTGTTAGCAGTATGCTGGAGGATTCACATCTGCCACTGGGTGATGGTTCTGATGGTTATAGGCCTGAGGTCACTGTATTTCACAGGGTCCCATTCCTGTAACTAAAAAATAAACTAATTAAAATTAATCACTTGGACAGACAGGGAGGAGGAGAAGGTAGAAACTTGTTATACCTCTTTGCTATTAAACCTGGGTTGCTGCTTGTCTTTTCTGGCAAAAGTGCAGGTAGCTTAAGTACGTGAATACATTACTAGGTATGACTTGACGGCAAGAAAAGCTTTCAAGACAACAGGGGGGCAAATATTCTTCTGGGGTTCACACTGTCGCTATGGGAAAAGTTGTTACAGGTCCTGCTGATTCGGAAACTTCCTCAAAATGGATTGCATTAAAATGGTATGGGCTAGCCAGAGGCTACCTAAAGATCATCCATATCATCACAGCTGTCAGAGGCTGGAGTCATTCAGAAAGCCCATTCTCCACTTCAGCAGCCCCATCTGGACAGTAAGGATGCCTGACTGCTCCCAGAGAATGACAGCTGGTTACTGATTGCTGAACAAGGCCATCCCACACAGAGATGAAGTGCCCAATTGTTGTCACTCTGATCCAGTGAGCTGTATCCGAAGCTGTGGCACAGAACGCAGTGAAGGATTTCTTTGATTTCCAGCTGCTAATGAGCCAGAGCAGAAATCCACACACTCATGTCAGGTTCAGCAATACACCCCCACAGTACTGCCACCAAGGTATCTGCACAGACCCACAGTTTGCCATGGGCTGGTAGCCTGGCATTTGGAAGATGTCAGTACTTCCCCGCACTGTAAATCTGTTAGGGGGATGATGTTACCCACATCACTGAACAAGAAGCGGGAGAAGCACTTAGCAATGCCTCTGAGGCAATGCAAAATTATGGCCAGGAAACAAACCCCAAGAAAATTCAGAGAACTGCCACAGGAATAAAATTTGGAAGGATAATTTGGCAGGCACTTTACAGAATGATGCCCAAATCAGTTGAACAAATCATACTTTATATAGCAGAAATGCAAAGTAGAAACACAAAATTACTGGTCTATGATGGTTTCCGAGGCAATTTATACCATATTTGGCCCAGATATGAAGATCAATATACAATATAATATGGAAAAAAAAAGGTCAAGTGGAAATGGTGCATTTCCACTTACATCTCCCAGCTGAAACAAAGAGAAAACAGGAGAAATTGTCCTAGGTAACAACAGCATGCCTCTACTTTGGGCAGAGCAGCTCTCACCATATGAGCAATTAACCCAAGAGGAGAATGGCTATTTCACTGATTGGACATCAAGAAATGTGAAAGAAAAACTGCAATGGAAAGCAACATCCTTTGAAATGGCTGAACAAACCTTCCTAACCTATCAAGGAAGGGAGGAGCAAGCAATATGTTAAATTAATGGCTGTATCTGTGGTGCTGGAAGAATGTTCAGCTTAAGTCTTTCCTCTGACTCCTGGGCAGCATACAAAGGTTTCACACCATACTCTAGGAAATGACAAGCAGATGACTGGATGACACATGGTATACCTCACCAGAGTCTGGTGTACAAAAGCAGTGCTTACTTAGCAGTGAGAGACCATGTAGATGCCTATACTGCAAATCATGCTGAGCTAGTGGAGGATCACAATGCTGCTGCTGATCAGTTACCTAAGACATGTATTTCTGCAATAACCCTTAGTGAGGATGTGTTAGTTGAGTGGAGTCTCCTAAGAAATCAAGTCATTCAGGGATATTTGCTGTCTACAAATGGGCGCAAAATAAGGGGCAATCCTTGCCCCAGAGAGATCATTCAAAATGTCTTTTAAGAACACCTGCAAATATCAGAAGCAAGAAAAACTGCCACAACAGCCCCAGGGGAAGATAGAGGACAAGGTGGCCCCAGGCCACACCTGACAGACATTACATTGGGCCACTTCCATAAGGCCAGGGTTTGCAATAAATACTGGTGATGGCAGATACATGTACAACCACCTGACTGTGACTGCCTACCTCCCCTGCCAACGAGAAGGTCATTATGAAAGGCCTTCACTTTTTAAACCAATGATTAGGTATTCCCACTCGCACTAAATCAAATAAGGGTTGTCATTTCCAGGAGAAATGGTCCAGTTGTGGGATGGTGAGCACCAGGTAACGAGTTAATCACATATCCCCATCAACCTTGTGGGTTTAGTAAAGTTTAGTAAAGCATACTAAAAAGCTTACCAAAAACCAGTTGTGAATTCTTCCACCTACCTGCCCCCTGGCGGATTTGGCCAACAGTGCATTAATAATTCTGAATAGGAGGGCACGAGTCCAAGGTTACAGCACTTACTAACTATTGTCAGGTCATCACCACACGGCAACAGACACCAGGTTCCTCTCTGAGACAGAAGAGAGGGGTGTACCTTGGCACTGGAAGGACAATCTTGTTTACAGTGATCCCTGCCAAGATACTAGCCCAGGTGCCAGAAACTATGTCCTTAATTTCAGTACACTTTGCCAATATTCCTTAATATGTTCTGGAACATATATTTTGCAAAAATTATGCTTCCCATTCCTTCAACAGAGTTTGGATGCGGGCATTCTTCCTGGGAATTCTCACCATTACATTTGACCTGCAGTGACATCCACTAGCAACCTGGGAGTGACAGTGGTGCTCAGTCACACCCACCCAGCATAGTTTTGGGCACACAGGACACTTCAGTGGGAATTAAAAGGCCAATTTTTACAGCTGATCAACATCCAAGGATGACAGCAAAGGGAGCCTTGAAAATGGGTGTGTGGGCGAAGATCTCCATGCTCTGATAGCCCTTGAAGAGTTTGCTTTACCTCGCCCTTGCTATGTACCACTGACCTCTTACAGAGGAAAGTAATTCTCATCAGTCAGAGTTACTTTCTTTCACACAAACTAAAATGTTGAAACATCTTCGGTATGCTGGAGTTAATAAAATTAATTCCATTCCATGAAAGAATGACCATAATAACTCACTCCCACTATGTGAAGAGCAAATTTAATCGGCATCTGTCACAACACTGGTTGTCAGAGGCACGTGGGGAGGGGTTGCACATGTGCCACTTGCAGGAAGCAACTAGGGAAGATGGGGGAAAGCCTTGTCTCTGGGGAGACTTTGGCTGGCAACCAGTTCATATCTCACATGGGACAAGCAGTGAGCAGGAGACCACCAAGGACACTGCAGCCTCCAGAGAGTTTCTGCAGTCAGATGGAAAAAGGTCTCCACCAATGGACTGCAGTGGAAGGCTGGACTGGGCCAGTGGTCTCCTGTCAGCAGGCGGACTTTGGGAGGAGCCAGGGGGTACAAAAGTAACTGAGTCACAAGCCCTGGGGCTTTTTGGCTTTGGCTTTTTGAGTATTGTCTTTTGGGTTGGATTTTTTTTGTTTGGTTTTTTGTTTGTTTGTTTGTTGTTGGGTTTTTTTGAGCTGGGGCTTTTAAATGTGGACTTTTGAGTGTGGGCTTTTAGGTCTTGTGTGCTTTTTGCCCAGGCTCTAGCCTGTTTTTGTTTCTTTTGCCCTCACCAGCCCCTGCCTGCCTTCACTCCCGTGCCCTCCCTGTCGCTCGGCGCTGGGCCGGACACCGGAGGCTGCCCGCCGTCCGTGCTGCCGCCTGTGCTCCTGCCCGAGCCCTGCCCGCCTTGTCCCTGCCTTCCTGCCTGCCTCTAACCTCGCTGCTCCCACCCAGCCCCGCCGTGCCCCTGCCAGGGCTCTGCGGCTGCTGCCGGAGCGCCCAGCCCCTCACCTCGTGTCCGGCCTCTGTGGGAGCTGCGCCTGTGGGGCCGCGCCTCTGTGGGAGCTGCGCGGGCTCCCCGGCAGGCAGCGGGCACAGCCCCTGCCCCTGGGGCATGGACGGCACTGCCCGGCCTTCTGCGGGCAATGCCCGCTGCTTCTCTCTGCCTGCCCTCTCTCTTTATCTGCCCGGCCTTCTGCGGGCAATGCCCGCTGCTTCTCTCTGCCTGCCCTCTCTCTTTATCTCCCCGGCCTTCTGCGGGCAATGCCCGCTGCTTCTCTCTGC
Source organism: Monarcha castaneiventris obscurior (assembly GCA_026261815.1). Lineage (NCBI taxonomy): Eukaryota > Metazoa > Chordata > Aves > Passeriformes > Monarchidae > Monarcha > Monarcha castaneiventris. The sequence goes on from JAMPIT010000635.1 coordinate 3,818,605, forward strand.
CTGCCCTCTCTCTTTATCTCCCCGGCCTTCTGCGGGCAATGCCCGCTGCTTCTCTCTGCCTGCCCTCTCTCTTTATCTGCCCGGCCTTCTGCGGGCAATGCCCGCTGCTTCTCTCTGCCTGCCCTCTCTCTTTATCTGCCCGGCCTTCTGCGGGCAATGCCCGCTGCTTCTCTCTGCCTCCCCTCTCTCTTTCTAGCCCCGGCCTTCTGCGGGTGATGCCCGCTGCTTCTCTCGGGCTCCCCTCTCTCTTTATCTCCTCCCATTCTTTTTCATCTTCCTCCCTCCTTTTCTGTCATTTCCAGTCCTCTTTGGTAGGGTAACTTTTTTTTTTTGTTACCAATAAACGGTTCTCAGATACGATACGGCCTTGTTTGACTTAATTTCATCCTAGACCATCTCTTTTAAAAGAACTCCGTGCAGGTCCCCACAGTGGAACGCAGCACACTACCAAGCTGTGAAGCTTGTGACTTATGGAAAATATGAAAGGTAATTGTCCTTCCTGAGAATATTACACAGAAAATTTCTTACAGGAATTGTAACGTAATTTCACATAAATCACTACATCTTACTTAAGCTTACTACAATTTAAGCCTACTTTAGATTTTGAGATCACATCCTAAAGAAACACATTTTCGGGTGTGCAAAGCTGTCAGCAAAAACAGCCTCAAGCCATTTCCAGAGCTGGACCCTTACCATGTAGCAGCAGGTGGACACCACACAAGGTGGAGTCCAGCCTTATGTAAGAGAGACATACAGCACAAGACCAAACACAAAGTTGATACAAAGTTGATTGAAGGACTACAGCATCTGTCATATGAGGAGAAGAGGGACTGTTTACAGCCAGAAGAGAAGGCCTGCTTAGGATGAGGTGAAACCTTATCAATATATGTAAACAAAAGATTAATCAGCATGGGATGAAAGCATGTCAGATTTTCCTCAGCAGTGTCCACTGACTAGGAAAGAGCCAACAGGGATAAAACGAATCAGAAGAAATTCTACATGCACAAAAAGAATACACTTGCTTATTATAAACATAGTCAAACATGGGAAAAGGCTGCCAAGGGAAGCTGTGGAGTCTCCATCCATGAACTACTCAAAACCTGAGTGAACACAGTCATACACAGCCTGATATAGCTGGTCCTACTTAACTAAGGGTGGAGTTACACTATGTCATCTCCAAAGGCTCCCTGCCACCTCAACCACTCCGTGATCCTATATTAATCTCACAGGAAGAAAGCTGGGTGAGACAGTCAAAGAAAAGACAAAAAAAAATATTAGCAAGCACTTTTTTTTTGGCCAAAAAGAAACAAAACTGGAAATCACGGTTTAATTAACATTCTGGTAACTCTCATGTGTAATAAAAATTAAGTTCTATATGAACAGCTTTTATAAGAACAGCTGGGTTCTCCCAAACTAGGTACCACAGCAAGTTCTTCTGAAAGGACTACAGTAAATTACCGTTCTTAAAATGGTGATTAAAATACACTAACACTGTCTCAATACAGACAACAGTAAACAAGCAGAAAGCAAAAAGTATTTCAAGTCAGGATAAAAAGGATGCTTTAAAATCCATCATAAATCCTTAATCTCTTCCATAATGAGATTGGGATTCTTCGTACCATAAAATCCATCTCCTTAATTTGAGGTCAGGGTACAACAAGCCTGCAAAAGGAATTAAAACCAACTTAATTTAACCAATCTAAATATAAATAATCCATAGAAAACTAAAGAATATAGCATAGAAATCTGCAAGAGAGGTGCACTAGCTTCCTCCCCACTTTAAGTGGACTGCTGTAGGCAGGGCAAGGCCGACTTGATCAGTTTTCAAGTTCCTTTTTTTCACTCCCACTTTAGGGCACATGAACGAGATTCAGGGAGAACTCTATTAAAGGAAGCTGAGTTGTAAAGCAAAATAATCACTGACACTCTGGAACAGTCACAAAGCAGTAAGCACTGTTGTTATTGATAAAACACTGGACTACAACCACCTTCAGTACCTGAACAGATGTAAAGGTGCAGTTTCACAAACACTTAACTCAGCTGGGAAGGGGTACAGGGTGGAATCATAAATGACAGGTGGGTATGTGCTTCTAAAAGACAAAACTATGGCTTCCTAAAAAGATGAGGATGAAGAAGGTAAGCATAACTGTATACCAATTATGCTGGAATATGAATGCATGTTAATGAATCTCACAGAACAGAGTATTCAACTATTCTCAATAATTATTAATGTAAACTTTTAAATATCTGTTAAAGGCATGAGAAGTAATAAATTTACTGTGACACGGGTAGTTGTAGGACCCATTTCATTCAGTCTGTCCTTCTTTCTTCCACCTCACTTCACGCTAGCCTGATTTTCAACCTTACAGTCTTTCACTTCAGTTTTTTCAGTCACTATTTCATATAAGCCCATCTCTTATTCCAGTTTTCTTCCCTTGACCCAGATCCTTGTCAGCCCATCCCCAGAGCTCGCAGAATTTCTCCCTCTCCTGGTTGCACATCCCTACCACGTCACAGCCCCAATAGCATCTACAGACACCACATTTCTCTGCACATTGGCTTGCTCCTGCAGACTGACCTTCAACACAACCCTTCCTCCCCTCCCCAGTTCACCTACTTCTCCTTACATTCTCTTCTGGTCTCTGTTTGCACTCCTCTTATTTCTTCAGAGCAAAACAACACCTCAGCCTTCAACTGGAAGACTGACTTGTCAATGTTACAGTCTGTAGACCACAGAATCTTACTGTGGGAAGAGAAGTATCAGACAGCCTTCTAAGCCTTCAGGGCTGACCATCATCATCCTGCAGTTTAGAAATGTACCTTTGACCTACAGCTACTTACAAGTACATTAACTCATTTTAGTTTCAATAAAGGTGTTTCATTAAAACTGAATCAAAGAGAAAAGGAAATGGAACAGATTCTGAAGTAAAAAGTAATTAGAAACAGAGAGAAATTAGAAAGAGAGTGGCAGAAAAAATTACATATGAACTTACTTCCATTATCTTAGCAAATCATACCATTTTTCTTCAATGAAACAAAATATCATTCCCCAAGACAAAAGAAAATGCAGTAGAGCTGGCCAGGGATGGGGGGATTAGCTTTTTTTTCATCCATACTACAACATGGAGGATTATTAAATGTTAGGGAAGTGGATTAGAAGATGTGAAAAAAAATACCAACTCAATATGAACGGTTAAACAAAGATAACCGAAATAAGATTAAAAGTTATAATTTCATTAACTGTTTCATAAATCCAGCCTTAGATCTGCATATCTGAACTTCCTCTGATTCACCTTCATCCCCCTTCTCTGTGTCCTGCCAGTGTTGCCCAGAGAGAGCAGATTTACACCATCCACTCCACTTCTTCCCTTGAGGAAGCTGTAGTCTGCAATGGGGTCACTCTCAGCCTTTCCCTTTCCAAGCTGAATCCAACAAGGTCTTAGTTTTCCCAGTACATAATGAAACAAAGACAATCTGGACTGTTCAGCCCAACAACATGAAGTCTGAAAGTAAACATAACTGTTCTCTATAAATAAATAGAAGTATATACAAAGAACAACCTAAGAATTAAGCTACTGAATGATACTCAACAAGAACAATGAGTATACATGAAGACTGTGAATAATTTAGACTGAAAATTAAACTGACATTTTTGAAACAAGCCAGAAAGGGTATGCTATGGGTCCTAATTTTTAAGGTGAGTAATTGTTTTATCCTATGGATCAAAGGACATTACTCAGAGGTCTGCAACAGAAAGCAAATGTACAGCTAACAAAAAAACCCCCATTTTTATATGTGGGTGGAAGGGATAAAATAAAACTAAATCTTCTGTTGTTTTGTAGTGGTCCTCTAGTGTTAATCTAGTCCTGTCCTTAAAAAAAAAAAAAAAAACAAACCTTAAGTTCAACATAAACATTTCCTCATAATTCCTTTTTGTTCCCAAGTATGAAAGACTAATAATCTTTTTGTTACGGTATGAAGACCTGAGGCATACACAACACAAGACTCAGAAAGCAAGTAGGCCACTTGCAACATACAATGGGAGTGTCAGAGGAAAACTTGGTGTTTTTTTTTTTGCTTATTGAAGTCTTGATTAACCCTACACATTAGGGACTCTGACACAGAGAGAGATGATTTTACAACAGACAAACTTTTGAGATACCATCGTTTTGCAGGGATTTCTCAGTAAAGTACTTGTATTAGTACACTAGGACTATGAATGTACAAGAGCATTGACTAAAACATTAGAATAGGACTGAGACAACCAACTGGAGCCATAACATCCAAGAAAGAATATTGGTAACTGTGGAATGGAACTGGGAGGCAGCAATGGAGTATGAGATCTTACCACATTCATGGATCAGCAAATATGATATGACTCAACATCACCTTCAGCATTCTTTGTCCAAAGGGAATACAAATGCAGCAAAGATCACGCAACATCATTACCAGTCAAGAATAAACCAAAAGACACAGTGAGGACTTGGCAGCCAGCATCCCTTTCTCCCTTGTCACTGCAAGTAATCATACTGAGACAGCCATCTGTCCCGGTCCTCATAAATGTAGGACTGCAAAAGCAAGAGTATGAAAGGATGAAAAGAAATCTATAAGATTTCAAATACAGGTTTGTGAAAATTATTTTGTTCAAAAATAGAAGTCATGTTTCCAAGTATCCAGTGATCCACTGAGCTGCTGCACTTTAAACTCTCATCTCATATGGTTACACAACTTGTCTGGCTACTGCAGAACCCTCCTAAACCAGAGCACTTGCCAAGTGACACCTGTTCCATAAAATGCAGCAACTTCACCACTGCAGCCGGGACAGCCTAAGTTATCATTTACTGCCTTTCAGTTTCAGCAAAACACACTCTGTTCTTTGCATAAAGCAGTGGGTTCTGCTGAGCACTTTCATTGCCAATAACAGAAGACACTGATGGGGGGGGAGCGAGAAAACGCCTCCCTCTAAAATGCACGGCAAGTGCTTCCAGGGCTTGGAGTACTGCTGCAACAGAGCTCTTCCAACTAATGACTGCTAAGTGTCTTCCTTAGAAACACACTGCCTGACCTCCACCTACTACATAAATTGGAAAAGCTTGCTTTCTTCTGGCATCTCTTCATGTACAATGTATGTGTATCCTTTTAGAGGCTAGTGTTCAGTTTCATTCGCATTCTCACAGGGACATGAAAGAGAATCTCTACCCAACTTATGTTTCTCAACAGCAGTAATAATAAACCCCAAAATTTTAGATACCTGAAAAACAGTGCTTAAAAAAACAGCACTAAGCATGAATTTTGCTTCCCATATATACTACACTATTTTTGTGAGTACTTGTTCTTTGCGCACATGGTCCCAAGTAATATCTCAAAATCCCACTTGATTTTACTGTTTCCACAATGTTATCATAACAAAAGCACTCCACACTTTCATTCCCAGATATTTTTAATATAAATTCACATTGATATATTTGTTTAACATAAATTATAAAGTAACCCATAAAATTTGAGATCTACTGAATCAAAATATTTTTCAAATAAAACTTACATCTTTCTGCAGGAAAATGCTTTTAGTTGATTCAATATCCCTGAACAATATATAAATAACACCCTCTCCTCCTTACCTTGGCCCACTTGAAGAAACTGAATTTGAGTACAGATAAAATTGACAGGAAACAAAATAGAGTCCTTCATTTATCACAGAGAAATGAAGGGGATTCATTCTCACTGTCTTTCTGCTGTTCTATGCATTTCAATTTTTTATGTCCTGACTGCCTTACAAAGGAGATAAAAAACAAAAAGGAGGAGAAAGAAAAAGAGGGAGGGGAAAGGTGAAAAATGGTGAGGAAAAGCAAAACAGAAAGGGGAAAGGTGAAAAGGGGAGGAGGCGACAGAAGTGGGGGAAGGCAACAAAGGAGGGGAAAGGCAATGAAAAAGGTGATGGGGAAAGAAAAAGAGGGGGGGGAAAAAAGGGTAAAAAAGGAGAAAGGAAGAAGAGGACAAAAAAGAGAAAGGAGGCAGAGAAAAAAGAGAGGAGGGGAGAGGAAAAATGAGAGAGAAAAAGGAAAAAAAGAGAGAGAAAAAAAGAAGAAAAACACTTAGTTGTGCCTTGAAAAACACCCTGCACTCATTTGATTGACCCAAGCTCTGTAACATGAACAAAACATTTCTCACTAGTCAGAGCACGTCCAGTGTTTCTTTCTGCCACTTTAACGTTAGATTTAACTTGGATGCCTTAAGTAGAGACCTCTTAAAAATTATTCTGAATATTTTGACTATAGAGACTGTCATTCTAGATAAGTCTGGTAAACCAGTCTAGCACCAATTTGCTCAGATCAGCCAGCACTAGATCTTGTCCTCAAGACACAAGACAACGAACATGGTATAGCCTATTGGCACCATACAGAACATGGTAGATATGGTATCACCTACTCTTTTAAGTATTTAATCCTAATTGTCATTAATTGTTTTAAAGTATACATTAGAAATACTTGCTCTCGCTTGTTTGGCTTCACTTGTGATATATTTCAAAACTCTGTACTAGTTATAACTTTGGATAGTATTACTATAAGCATCCCAGGAGATTTACTCATCTTGAATATCACAAGCAATGGTCAGATACAATTAAGGATTACATGGAAACCTGGCAAGTTATGAAATTCCTTTTAAGTATATTTTTAAGTCTTAATTGCATTGTGCACGCCATCATTTTTGAGTATTCAATATGAATACTTCTGTCAATCTGTAAGAGGAGCACTTCAGAACAAATCCCAATCTCTGGGCACCTTCTGAGCCATTGCTACATATAATATGGAAGCACTATAATAAAAGTAAGTTTGTGTTGAATATATATGCATTTTACAACACAGTTCCTTTGTACTCACCTCTAAGGAATCAAGAAAAAACATCCTCTCTGACCATTTTGTAGTATCAGCCACATGCAGGGAAATAACTTCTACAACAAGCAGATCAATCCTATCTTGTATTACTTGACACTTGGCAGCCCTGAGATCCTCTCACTTGACAAGGAAGCAGATAAAGCATCGAAATGGTGGGTTTGTATTTTGGATTGGATCTCTGAGATTAGTTTGAGCCTGCTTGCACATACACTTGTGCAGACCTCTGCCTCCATATGTCAAAGGAAGTATCTGCTTTTGGCTACTTGCTAGTCGTTACCTCCTAGATCTCTCTCATTTTCACGCGTCCTAGTGGTGAGACCACCACGTGAAAGAAGCTAGTGGAGTACGTAAGGACTAAATTCAACCCACTGTCCCCATTTTTTCTGTGTGCAATCAGCAAATATGCTTCAGTCTTCCAGAGAAGTTATTTCTGAAAACTAGCGCCTGATTTCAGATCTACAGCACAAAACAGAAATAAAAATAAGAATACAACACAGAAGTACTTCAAAAAATTAAGTTCAGTTAAAATTTTGGTATTAAACTGTGGTTTTTTGAAAGCTATATATTTATAGCTTTATATATAGAAATACATATATATATGTGAGAACCCCTGCAAAGACAGTGAATGAGTACCCCAAATCAAAAAGGAAACAAAACACCTGATTCATATCAAATGACATATCATGAAGAGACTCGTGAAATTAAAAATGCCTGTTGTCTTGTAAGAAGACTTTCATTTCCATGCTAAACACTTTTTCTTTAATAAGTAGCTTAAAAAATCTAATTAATGCAAGCGATTTGTCTTTTTTTTTATTTATTTTTTTACTCCAACCTGTAAGAACACTCATCTGCAAGCCCACAGCAGGCAATGTGAAAACAGTCTACAGTAAAATCGACCAACCTGCCCATGACGGCACCTCCGTGTTCGCAGTCCACAAGCCAGTCCGAGAACTGACCGTGGCAAAGCCATTGCTGAAAAGCTTTGGGACCCACCCCTTCGAACACTCCTCACAGCACAGCCACGCTCTGGCAAGTGGACAGTTATCCGACACGTTCAAAAACATGTGCGCAACAATTTGTAAGAGACTGATACACAAAACATACATACTCTGAAAGCAATGCCTGAAAGTAAAACGTGAGTTTTAAAGGAACAAAATGAGCAGTGAAGGCAAAACAAAACCAACAAACCTAAACCAACAAAAACCCAAACAAAACAAAACAAGACAAAAAACAAAACAAAACAAAGCGCCACTCCCAGGGACTATTGGGAACCATACCCAACTCAAAACAGCTGGAAGTCGAGACTAACAAAACGTCAGCACTTGCCCGCTTCCCACGGCTGGACACCCAGGGGTGAAGCGCTGACGGCGGCAGCGGGGCAGTGCCCAAGTCCGGAGGGGCTCCGGCCCTCCGCGTTCAGCCATCTTCCCACGGCCGGCGCGGCGCCGGGCCCTTCCCGCGGACACCATGACGGGCGGCAGCCACCAGCCCCGGGACGGCCCCGCTCGCTGCCCGCCGGGCTCGGGCTGCGGCGCCGCGGGCAACTTCGGCGGGCGGGGAGCGCGCCGTGCCCCGGCCGTCCCGGGGAACCGCGTCCCTGCCGCCGGCCTCGCACGGGACACAAAGTCCCGGCGGCAGGAGCGGAGGCTCCGCCGCATCCACCCCCTCGGGCGGCGGCGGTGGCAGCGCTCAGCCGGGGGCTAAGCGGGTGGGATGGGGCTGCCCCCGCCTCCCAGCGCCGCAGCCGCCGCAGTCCGCAGCCCGCAGGGGAAGAGCCGGTCCCGGCAGCCGCCCGGCCGCGGCCCCCGGCGGTGCTAAGCGGCCCCCGGGCGTCCGGGAGCCCGCCCCGAGGCATCAGCGGGAGGCGCCGCGCCTCGGCAGCGCGCAGGGAAGCGGCGCCGCCGCCGCACGTGTGCCCAGGCAGGGGCAGCGCCGAGCGCGGCCGGGCGGGCGGGCGTCCGGCCGGGGACCGGCACCGGCACCACCGCGGGGCTCGGGGGAATCACCGCAACTCAAAGTACCGTGCTCCCGCTCCCGCTCCTCCCCTCCGCGCAGTCCCCGAGCCCGGGCCAACGCGGCGCAGGTGGAACTCACGGCAGGAGGGCGCGCCGCACTGCCGACTCCCCGCCGAGCCACCCTCCCGCTGCCGGCGCCTACACCAACACCAGAGTCCGCCGCCGCCGCCGCCGCGACCCCCTTCCTGCCCCGCCCCGGGACCGCCCCCGCCCCGCCCGGCGCGGGGGACGCGGCCTCGCTCACGTCGGCCCGGCAGCGGCTCCGCGCCGCGCCGCCGGGGGGCGCTGTCCCGCCCGCCCTGAGGCGCCGGGCCGGGCCGGGCAGGGAGCGCGGCCCCGCGGAGCGGCGGCCCCAGGGAAGGGGCTGGGGGCCGCAGGGGAGGCCTTGGAGTCCTCGGGGCAGGGTTCGGTGTGCGCAAGGAAGGGGCTGGGGGCCACAGGGGAGGGTCTGGAGTCCGCAGAGGAGGGGCTGGGGTCTCCAGGAAAGGTCTGGGGGCCGCAGGGAGCGGGCTCGGGGTCCGCTTGGAGGGGTCCGAGCCGTGAGAGCGCAGCGCGGAGGGAACAAAGCGCCCCGTGCCCCTCTGGCTGGCCTCGGGCAGGAATGGGCGGGTCCCTACGGCATCAGTCCCGCGGGGTGAAGCCCCTTCGTGCTGGGAGAAGAAACGCCGTGGTTGCGGGGTCGCAAGCGGTGGTCAGCGAATTGAGGGGAAGGCTCTGCAGACCCCTCTGCGGGTGTGGGGGCGCGGTGCTAACACTGGCTCCGGACAGGGAGCCGCGGTGTGGTATCCTCCGAGGGGTGCGTGCTGGGGATGGCACCACGCAGATCCTGGTAACGAAGAATCCAAGGCGAATGGGATTGTGGTTGTAAGCTTGTCGAGAGCTCCAGCGTACTTGAATGAGACGGTGTTTTCAGTGGAATTCATGACATAAAATAGGGAGCTGAAGCTTGGGCATGTGTTGCAATGGGCTGTATCTCAACCGCATATACCCACCGCATGGGAACCCTGATCAGCATCTCTTGCTGAACAGGTTTGTGCAGGAGACCTTCGAGAGATTTATCTGCATAGGTAAAATGGAAGAATTAGGACCCAAATCTGCACTGTTTTTCAGGGGCTTTGTGATGAAGTATTCGTTTATCAAAGAGGACCGTCTTAATGATCCTTAAAACTATGAAAAATTCATATGGTAAAACAGAATTCTGCCACCTTCAGATTAAAATAATAGGGGGTTTTTGAGTAGAGCTACTGACTTCTTTATGACAACAAATCTGGGTAATTGGGTCTGTGATGGATGTTTCAGTATTTCTGAAAAGGCTAGATGTGTTACCAAGATGAAGCATTTTCCTTATTCATATAAAATGGAAAATGCATCACGAATTAATTATTTGAAAGCTTATTAACATTAATAAATTAAAGCACATTAGTGGAGCTCTGGCTTGGTCTTAATTGCCTGGTCCTTTTTCTTCAGAAGGTGAAAATTTGCCTTTATGGGGCTATAGGACATAGCAAGGAATTAGTGATTAATGTGTCCCAAAGGTGCTTTCATTCTTTCATGACAGGAAATATTAAGATCTTTGAACAGAAATGGTGACTTACGGGCTCCAACTGATTTGCAGAGTCACACCAGCTTTTGTTTGTACAGCTCTTTGTCATAACAAGCCATCATCAAAGTTTGTGCCAGACTTCCCTTCCTTATTGATCTGCGTCATGAAAATGAACACTGTAAGTGGAAAGTGCCAAGGATCCCAGGATTTGCCCTGAGCAAAGCACACGGTGCTTTTGTGAAGTAACAAACTGATCAACACCTGTTGCCAAGGCAGGAGCTTGCCCCTGCCTTGAGCTCTATGTGGCATTACCAAAGGCTGCAACTTCACAGTCTCTCACAGGGGGCTACGTTCTATTCTAGAAGTGTTTCCCATGCTAGCTGCTCTTAGGCAAATTCTTTAATTGGTGGAGATTAATATATTCTCAAAGCAATCTTTGCAAAGGAAAGCACGGACAAGTACTTGGAGGACCTCAAAATAGTCTTTAGGATGTGAATGTTCCCTGAATTAGAAGCTCTTATTTTATGACAATGCAAGGGCCTACAAGTTCAATCCTTTTTCTAAGTGTAGAATATCTGGCTTACAGGTAGTAATGAAAGGAATCAAAGTATTTGGGGGAAAAAAAAAAGGAGAAAAGCATTGAAATTACCAACATTACTAACTCTTTGAAAAGAAACTGGGAAGGAGACTGAACTTGGGGCCTACTATGAGTACAGTCTTTAAAGTTTTGCTTTCTGAATTTTAAAAGTCTTTTCTTCAAAATTAGAGAAAATGTGTTAAAACCTCAGCTTGTTATGACGACCTTTGTATCAAAGTCATTAATTTGAGTAGAACCTGTCAAATCTCCTGGTTTTCTTTATGGTTAACTAAAGGCAGTCTACCTTAGACTTCATGGTTAATGACTCTCTATATAATTCTACTGAATTTTCCTTGATTTACTCACACTGGTTTCAGTACTTCAAGTCCTGTTTTCCTATTGTTTCACCAAGGCAATAAAAATGAATATATTAAAATGTGATGTTTAATTGTTGCCTCCTGAAATCTGAAACTTGACTTACAAATGTCCTGTCCTTTGAATTTGAAAATTTCTAACATGGAAAAACAAAATAACTTTTAAACTTTATTCTGTGACTTACGCTGTTACCTCCTAGTGTGAAGTACTGAGAAATAAACAAAGCAAACCCCACATCCTGTAAAGTACTGGACTTCCTGTAAGACTGACTTCACTGAGTTGAAAAATTATTTCCTGTCTTGCTTGACTGGATATCTACTTTATTTTACTGGATATCTATTATAGCTTTTCGTGGGAAATAAAACTGAGGGGTTTTCTTTAGCTTCCAAATCTTTTCATTTGCATTAGGTCCAAATTCAGCAAGGAGTTGAAGAATTTTGAGATTAGGTACATGCTATAGCAATTAATTTTAGACCCTTGACATGAAAGTTATATAAAAAGATACGTTTGGTCTGTGGTTGTAATCTCATGATAAAGTACTTGGGCTTCCTTGTACACAGGAATAAACTTAGTGTCCTAAACTCTTGCACTGTGACAAACTTATCCTGAAATTTTTCGTTATCCATGCCTGAACCATGCTAGACCATCACTGCCTGCCATGTATAGATCTGTGAGAAAATACTGTATCAATTTGCGCAAAAACCTTTTGAGTCATACAGTCTTCTTATTTATACTTCCCTAACACAATAATATTGTTCCTGGCAAGCAACAATAATAAATATTAAATCATAAAGGTCAGTATCATGTATCTTGATGAAGTATTTTAGATAGATAAATTGATTCCAGGCTCTGAGCTCTTTGCTTTGAGCACAATTTACTCTATTTTTGCTACAGATACTTAATTTCCTTTTACCTTGGTTTTTTGGGGGTTGGTTTGTTTTTTGGTTGGGTTTTTTTTTTTTCCTGAGGGAAAACAAGATACAAACTTTCTCTTTATTCTCTTGCATATGTAAAAGTGCAGACTGCATCATACACTAGAGAGCTGCATGGAGATTTTACTTTGCAAATGGAGCAGCATGCTGGCAGCAAAAAGGATGAAAGCCTTTGAAGAGCTCTTTTGAGGATAGAAATCAGCCCATGATTTCCTTCAGGCTGCAATTCCATTCATCACTATTTCCCAGATTTTTTTCTGACACTCACCGAGATAAATTTCAATTTTAAAAAAGGATCCCAGTGAAAAGGATGTATATTATAAAGATATGTAACACAGCTGTAGTTAGTGTGTACATTAACCAACATGTATGACATGTATAATGCTGGTATAAAGCTAAACTATAACAAAACAAATGTCTTTATATTGGAGGCTTAATTTTATTCAGGAGAACAGAAATATGCAACAAATCCAGTTACAAAAGCTAGCATCTTTAGCAAAACTTCAACTCTTGTGCAGTAGATGGTCTCTGCAGACTGCAGATGAGGTAAGCTTTTGGGCCACTGCGGTTTATATAATGCCTTTCCCATGTGTGAAGAATGTTCCTCTCTACCTCTGGTAGGACAGTACTTAATGAATAAACCAATAATTTATGTCCATGTTTTGAAGAAAAATTATTCATAACATTATCTAGAGTGATGCCATGTTTTGCATACCACTGAAACTGGTTTCTGATTGTTTCAGAAGATGTTTATTGTTATGTCTATCTCATCTATTTGTGTGCTGCTATCCTAGATACACACTATCCTTTGAATCTTCATGTGAGAAAGAGAAATCTGACATGGCTGAACATATGTATGAGTGACCACTGGTGCCTTGATGCAGGTAATCCAGTTGTCATTAATTCAAATGTGACAACTCAAATAACTGTCCTTGGGAAATTGTGTACATTTCTCCTATGGCTTTTTGTGTGTCTTTAAATAATCTTACTCTTGCCCTTTTGCCTCTGGGATAGCTAGATGGGTTTCTCTGAAGGGTTGGGATTTTTCCTGTACTTACCTTTTATATGTTTGCTTGCTTGTTCTGAGAAAAAAAAAAGTCAGGTGTCTGTGGTAATAACAAAAGACTTGCCAAAAAAGTTAAGTAGAGTTTAATTAGAACTTACATTCCATTCTTAGATTGTCTCCTAAGAATTTGGTGTAGGAAAACAGTGGATTTGCATTCATTGTTCATACTTAATTGTATTAAGCAGTGACTGAGAGTAGATCCCAGCTCACTACTAAATTCTGACATGTTTTGCTAAAAGACCTAATGACTAAGCTGCAGATATGGTCTCTAGTGAGATACATCACTCCAAAAGGCTAACCTCTCTTACTGCAAAATTACTTTTTTACAGAAACACATGTACCAGTAAATGAAAATGTTTTAAGAAAGTCTATGAGTAGTACTTTTTGCTCTGGAGGGTTGTGCTGATGTTACATTATATGCATTTAAGATGTACTTCAACTTTTCCCTTTCAAGATTAAACTACAAAATATTCACAGATTTTAGAAAACTAACCACAGGCACAATGAAAAGAAGGGAAATCAGGTCGTTCTTTGTTACAAAACCTTGAAAGAAAAATAGCCATAATAAGAGATGTAAGAAGACAGAGAAGAATAGTGAAGTCAAATTGTCCTTTGCATATATGTTCCTAATTGACTATACATATGACTGATTGTTTGCCTAAAGCAAGGCAAAATCTGCTAACAAAGTCTACTGAACAAACAACAGTTGTTTAACTTTTAGAATCCATTTATTCTATGCTAACATTGGTTTTTAAAGGTAACTGCATTCAGAATCACATGAACAGAGGTAATTCTTCAAGCCAGATGAAATCATGCTGTGGCAGCTGTATATAAATAAGCAGATTTTATTTTAAAGTGTAGAAAACAAACACTGAAAAATAAGTGCTTGAAAAACAGTCAACATTTAGCTGTGATTTATCTAGGGTAAACTTGCCAGTGCTATGCCAGGCTTAAAGCATTTTTTTATGGGTTGAGTCATGCATCCACACCTTTTGAAAATCCAGGTAACTCAATTTGTCATGGGATAACTCATAGTGGGTTCCTTACAAGCTAATTATTAGACACAGTGCAAAATATTACAAAATTTCATATTTTGGACAAGGATGTAGCCTCAAATGAGCATTGAGGGAGATAACTCAGGCACAAATACATAACGTGAGCCGTTAACGTGAGACTGTGTGCCGTATCAAGCAGTGGTGGGATGTGGGATGGAAGCCAGCTCTCGCATTGCTTCACTCAGTAAAATCAATCACCCATTCAAAATTAATGTAAATGAATGAAGTTATGACACTGGTAAGAGAGGTAGTGAAAGAAAGGAAACTGATCTATTTAATGCTTACTTAATATTTTAGGTTTATAACTGAGTGTTTAAATACTAACTGCATTTTGCAAAAACAGTGTAAAGGAGATAAAACAAATTTTGCCCCCATTTTCTACCATGTCCCACAGAATCTGCTAAAGTCTTCATTTCTCAAAGACTACAAATAAAGCTACCCAGTTGTGGATATAGAACAAATTTAACAATCTGTCAAACTCACCATACTATTGCACTTTTATAGAACTATCATTTAATAAGACCCTGAATTTTAGAAGAGCAAGGCTTCAGTTCTTCATGGAATTAGTGGAAGAGACCGAATTAGGGCAATTAGTGCAAAATTGCCCTCAGGGATAGAGGAGCAGAACAGAGATGGCAACTGATGTTTTTCCTGAAATGCTTTGGATTACCATGTATAAGAAATGGCAACAAAGGCAACAAAGACAGGATAGAAGCATGGCTGAGTGAGGACCTCCTACTCAAAGTGTAAGAAGGAAATGCACAGGCAGTGGGTCCAGGTACATGTATCCTGAAAAGAGAAGGCTGATGTACTCTTTTTTCTTATTTTTCACAGGCTGTTACTCTTCTTACATTTTTCAAGTCCCTGAACCTCAAGACAGGGACTGGATGAACAAAGTCTCATCTTAAGAGAAGGTCAAGTTAGAGACCACCTAAGGAATCTGAATATGTACAAGTCTTTGAGAAGAAAAAATGAATCCCAGGGTCCTGAGGAAACTGGAAGATATAATTACTAAGCTACTTCCCATCGTATTTGAAAAGTCATGGCAGAGAGGTGAAGCACCCAGTGACTGAAGAAAAAGGAATAATACTCCCATTTCTAAAAAGGGTAAAAAGGAGGAATATCGGGGAATACTGACCACTCATCCTCAATTACCCAGTAAGGTAAGGAACAAATACTCCTGTAAGTGATGTTGAAGTGAATGGAATACAGGGAGGTGATTAGAGACAGTCATGGCTTCCCCAAGAGCAAAATGTGCTGGACTACTCCAGTGGCCTTTAATAATGGAGGGACTATGTAAGTGGACAAAAGAAGGGTACCTGAGGTACCCTAAGTCCTTCACAATCTTCTCTAAATTAGAGACAAACAAAAGTCTTTTTGTGAAGACCTGTTGTGGCAGGACAAGGAAAAATTGTTTTAAACTGTAAGAGCATAGGTATAGATTGGGCATAAGGAATAACAGTACTGTAAAGGTGATGAGACACTGGAAGTAGTTGCCCAGCGAAGCAGTGGATGCCCCATTCCCGGAAATGTTCAAGGCCAGGCTGGATGGGGCTTTGAGCATCCTGGTCTAGTGGAAGACATCCCTGCCCATGGTGAAGGAATTGGAACTGGATGGTATTTAAATGTCCTATCCAACACAAACCACTCTGTGATTCTATGGTCTCATGATTCTATTATTTGATTATTTGAAGACTTAGTTAACATATTTTCATTACTCCTCATTAACTTAGGATTTACTTGTCCTTTAGAGAGCAAAAGAGACACTAGGAATTATGCCAGAAAGGAGAGATCACAAACTCTGCTCTTCTTCCAGAATGAAGGAGACAGGATCCCACCCACATGGAAAGTTTGGAGATGATGTGCAAATTGCTCTTTCTTGAAAAGACAGCAGCTAGTTCAGACATCCACTTTCACTCTGACGTCTAACAAAGGAGTCCATGCATTGCTTGTGGTCTCTGAAGAAAGGTATCCAACCATTTTTTTTCAGACAGATTTAATTCATCCTCTCTATGCAAAGCCTTAGAAATGCATTTAAATCTTAAAACAGCAACACATCTTTCTCTTTCTTGTCATGTACTTACTCTTTTTCCAGTTTACTTCCTTTATATCTTATTGATTTTTACGTGCCAAAAGATTCCCTCTGGTAGTACCTCCAACCAGGTTAAGAACACAGCAGGAGAAAGTGCTGAGATCTGGCAGATGTCCTTTAGGTTTATGTTTAGATATTTGCAGCGGTCATTTTCTCTTAAACAATGATCACCTGCGGAAAAGGACAGCAAGCCACTGAGTGAATTTGGAATATATCAGAGATATGAAGTCCAACAGCATGCCACCAAAACTACATTTCTTCTGGCTTGTGTGAAGAAAGCTAAGCAAGATATGTGAGCCTATGTGAGATTCCCTCATGCGTGATATGCTTATTTCCCTGGTCAGTGGACTCAGGTTTCCAGAAATGGAATCCTTTCTTTTGATCCCACAACAGAGCAGACGCAAGACAAAATTTTTACCTTGGTACATTATTCTTCTGAAATAATTGAACGTGAGATTGCTAGAGCCAACTAGGTTGTTTTTCATCTAATTTCTAACATTATGGCAGATGCAGTCATTCATATTATGTATCTGGAGTCCTCTAATATGTAAACAAGTAGGTTTAACACCATCCTCCAATCCTTTTTTATCTCTAATGTAAACTTAAACCTGATTATAAACTGCCTATTTTCATGTGGAAACACTGGACTAAATACTAGCAAAAATGCAGTTAGTTCTTCTAATGCCTGTCATGGTCAAAAATGCAGGATAGTTTTTCAAAAAATCTGCATTTACATTTTTCTTACTTGTTGTATTTGTTTTGTTTTAATGAAATGAAATCAAGATACCTGTCTCTTGTGAGATACCTATCCTTTTCTAGTAGATTTCAATATTTGCCCCCTTGTTTTTTTCTAGTCCTCTTGAAAATAGCAAGGTTTTGTTTTTTGTAAAATTTTCTACCAACCTACATTCTGATAGTTTATAAGTCAAAAATTATATGCAATTCATTCATTGGCTGATAAAAACTCTGCTGTATTCTATCAGAATAATCACATGGCAATGAAGACTTGTGACATCTCTCCAAATGTAATGAACATTTGAAGTACAACATTATTCCAATTACTTGAATTATCTTTGGCATTTATTGCAAATTCCTGAAAGTGAATGAATGATGCAAATGTCAGGATATTTCAGCAGTGCTTTTATATGAAAATACTCTGTGCATTCATAGCAGGTGTTAGTATAAATACTTGTACTAAATTCCTCAGTCTGTGCCAAAATGGTATTTGGTTTCATTCAGATAAAAATTCATCTCCAGTCAATTTAATGCAGGAGAGCTTTAAAGACTTCCATCACGGCAGCTGCTTATTACGGACGTAAATCAGGAATCACAGTTGTGCAAATATAGGTAGACTGCTGATGACAGGCTATAATTGCCTGAGCCATCAGAAAAACTAGCAGCAATTCTGTAACTTCTGTCTTTTTTCAAAAGTTGGTGGGAAATTCTTGATGTAGTCTTATTCAATCACTTCCATGTCATGAATTGTTTTAGAAGAAACCTAAATGCAGCCAAATCAATCCTCTTTTGGAGGTTGTATGGTGTTTCTATTGATGTATTGGAAAGTGCAATGAGGGGGGTTTCTGAGATGGTTCTGGGTTCCTCTGGGTGTAGCAGGTACAGTGATACTTGTTCAGATGCCCCACAGAAAACAGTAGAGGTCGTAGAGCAAAGACAATAGCCATGAGTGCAGAGTTAGAAGAATGGTTCAAGTTGATCAGTAGAAGAAATATTTGTGCTTAAGCAGATCATTTGGATCTTACAGAAGCAAGTAGTGGGGGGAGAAAAAATGCATGTGGATGAATACTGCTACTATACTATTTTCCTTACATTCAGGAGCTGATAGTAAAGTAGAGGTTCAGTAAAACATTTAAGTGTCTGTCTTAGTATGGTATGTCTGAAGCTTCTCTGTGCTTAAGTGATGCTATAGTGATTATATGCAGGTAGGAGGTCACTTGGAAAGTTGTTTTACACTGAAAATGCTAACCTATAGCATGTATTTTTGATACAGACATTTTTGTCATGATCCTTTAATTAAAGAAAATAAGGAAAGGAAGGAAAAAGAAAGAAAGAAAAGAAAAGAAAAGAAAGAAAAAGAAGAAAAGGAAGAAAGGGGAAAGAAAGGAAGAAAGGAAGGAAGAAAGAAAGGAAGAGAGGAAAGGAAGAAAGGAAGAAAGAAAAAGATCACCATCCTTTTGAGAAGAGACCTCCAGTCTCTTGATCCTTAAGTGTATATATAGGTCTTTCACCCTTATTCTAGCACATCAACCTTTGAAAGGTTCAAGATTCCTGTCTTCCTTTCCTCCTTTCCTAAAGCTCAAATTTAGTGAATTTCATATTCAACATGAACATGTTCCAGCTCACTCTTTCACTTAAGGTTTTTTAGGACATCTAGCTGTTTTCCCACATGGAGCCCAGGAGGCTAACCCTGAACCTCAGTTTTTAATTCCTCTAAGTGTAGTGCTGCACTTAACTGATAGGTCTTGTTCTAAAGATGTGAAATACTGCCTTTGTACAAGTTGTAGTCAGCCAATCTTCCTTTACTTGAACTTTCCTTCACACCACAGGTATAACCACAATTTCAGGACAGAAGACATTAGTTCTATTAAGCCACAATTTCTAGTAGCAGGCCTTTTGTTTGGGGTGTTAGAGGGACAGAACACTAACACAGTCTGTCTCTTTGTGAACTTCATACTATAGATCATAAAACAGAGTAGGTACATTTCCATTAAAATCTATTAACAGTAGACGTGGGGTTGCATAATTCCGACATCGTCCCATTAAACTCTTCATTTAAACCATTGTGGAGAGGTCAGTGGGAAATAACAATGTAGAAGGTTATTCTAGTCATAAATGTGAATTAGTGTGACTATTTACTATAGCCTTCATGTAAGAAATGAAAGAGAAGTGCTGCAAGAAAAGCGTTGCCCTTGGTATACAATGTGCAGGCTTCAGTGAGTAAGAAGGCAAATGCTAATTTTTGAAGTAGCATTCCTATTGACAAAATTGCTCGTTGATTTCTAAAACCAAAACCCAAAAAACAAAAAAAACCCAAACAAGCCAAAACCTGATGAAACACTATGAAAACTGAGAAATGCTTTAACATTTCCTCAATTACTCTGAAAATATATTTGAAGACTTCGAAATGGTCCCTAATTGACTGGTTAGTCATTTTGGCACTAGAGTTCTGGAAGAGAAAAATTCCAGAATAACTTAGGTCTAGACTTTCTCTTTTATTATAACAGGTTTTCCTCAAGGTGAAATAAATAATTCTGTTCATACAATACAAAGATTTGAAGTAAGCCTGGTCTCAATCCCTGATAACCCAAAAGCATTTCATATGCCATGTTAGAAATCAGACTTATTTCTGCCCACAAGCTTTCCTGGGTAAAGACTCTTACAATAGAGAAAGAGTTTTTGAAAATATAGCTGCTTACAACACTATGAATGCAAATGAATAGCAATGATTTGGCAGATAACTGTCCAGTTACGTCTCTGTCTTCCATGTCTTTGTCTCCCAGACTGTACTAATGCTGACAGTACTAGCTTCTATTTATTTTTGAAAAAATGTTGTTGTATTTGCTATTATGAAATTAAAAGTTGTCATAAATTCCTCATTTCAATGGCATTGCTGCTCCATGGAAGTTACTTCAGTAACATGGTAAGCCTTCTCTTGTTAAAGAGAAGTGGAATATCTCATATTTGTTCATATCCCATAGACAGGTCCATTCATAATGTAATTTGAAAACTCTTTTACTTAACTAATGAAATTGTGATGTTGTGGATGCCCCATCCCTGGAAGTATTCAAACTCAGGCTGAATGGGGCTTTAAGCCACTTAGAACAGTGAAAGTAGTCCCTGCCCTTGGCATGGGGATTGGAACTAGATGGTCTTTAATGTCTTTCCCAACCCAAACATTCAGTGATTCTATTATTCTATTATAAATAGCATTAATAGACTAATAAGCCTGCAGGATAAATGGCCAGGTTTCCCTAAGGTTCAGAAGGAGTGGAAATGTGACAGAGGCCAGCTGTGACTCCCGTGAGTATCCACAAGGTTTGCTCCACTCAGCTGAAATAAACTGTCCTGAAAGCACACTGAGGCAAGGGGACTCAGTATTACAGGCCTTGGATCCAACTTGTAAGGTTAACAACATACCTAAAATACATGTGCCCAATTTCACTCAGCTTTTGCTACGTCTCCATAAGTATGACCCACAGTGGAGAATTTAATTCCAGAATCCTATTCAAAAATTCTGTGTGAATCTATGTGGTTATATTGCTATTCTACATTGAATTTAAATTATAATTTTTAACTTTTCTGGAAATCAGGTGGGCAGATTTCTTCAAGCAGACATCTGATATCATGGGATGATCACAGTCAACAGAAAGAAAATCTGTCAGGTTCCAGATATCTTTTTGAACTGTTCTTTTCATTTTTTAAATTGAAATATTGAGTAGATAATCCTGATATACATACTGTACAGACAACTGTTTAGTACACACAACTCTCAGTACAGCCTATTTGACACAAGCTAGTATAAAGATAACAAAATCATTAACAGGTATAGTAATTTCTCAGTAAAATCTTAATGTCTTGGTTATGAAACCTTCAGTCATGTAGAATCATGAAGTGAAACAGCCCAGAAAGCCACCAGTTCCATTACACTATAACAGAGTGGGGATTGTGGTATTTTAAATGAATACTCTTTCATTTAAATACTTCTGAAGATTATAAACAATACCGTTTCATAAGTAAATAGTATTCAAATATTATTCTTTAATGGTCTGAAGTTCATTAACCCCTAAACATAATAAAGAAACTGGACTGATTTAGGATAATCCTTACCAGATAAAAGCTGGCATAAGTCCACTGATCTTAACAGGTGTACATCACAATCTATCAGAGGATGCTTTGATCTGCCATAGACAAAGAAAGGAGAACAAATAGGAAATCTGAATGCTTGCAAGCAGCAGCTGACAGAGGCCCAGACAAATGAAAATGTAACTTTCTTTTCATTATATTGGATTCTTTTCACTGAAGGGGAAACAAAGAAATAGCAAGCTATTCCTTGAATAAATAATCTTATCCAGAATTGTGCAGAACGGCAGCATCCAGATGACTTTAGAGCCTGAAATATAATAATTTATGACTTAAACATTTTCTTGAAGGACTTATAAAACTGTATTACAAAGCTGCAGAGAAGACCACCGCATCTTGAATGGGGCCCTGCTTGAGGCCTTACACCGCTCACTGATGAAGATAAGATAAAGCAGCAACTCAGGGCTGGGGACATTTCACAAAGCACAGGCTCAACACCTCCAGGGTGGAGACGACAGCCCCAGGGCTATCAGCTCCCAAGCTCGCACAGACCCTCACACCAGAAAGGGTGGAGGGAGAGAGGCTTTGGGTGTGTGCTGGAAAAGCCTCTGGTCAGAGGTGCAGTGGCTGCCCATCCTCCACTGTGCAGAGGAGCCCAGCTGAGGGCCCTCACCCGGGGAGGGGAAGTTTATCCACAGCAGAAGGGGGTGACATGGCCCATCAAAGGGGCCCCTCTCAAAGGGTCCCCAGACCCTGCCCCAGAGCACCAGAGGTGATGCACAGACCCTCAGTGGTGCAAGGGACAGGGTGTCAAGCTCCCCCTGCAAGGGAGACACGGGGGCGTTCCCACCTGGCCCACAGCGTGCATTCATCCATGGAATTCTGGGCTCTTCGGCGTGTGGCGGCGTGGCCACGGCGGCAACGGGACCCTCACCACCAGCAAACCAGATGGAGGGGAGCAACGAGACGTCACTGGGACCCTCGGATGGGTGATGTGCTTCCACCTAACCCCTGTCACCTCTCCCTGTCCCCACAACCCCCATACACACTTCTTTTTTCCTTCCTTCCTTCCTTCCTTCCTTCCTTCCTTCCTTCCTTCCTTCCTTCCTTCCTTCCTTCCTTCCTTCCTTCCTTCCTTCCTTCCTTCCTTCCTTCCTTCCTTCCTTCCTTCCTCTCCCTCTCTTTCTCTCTACCTCTCTTTTCTCTTTCCTTCTCTTTGCCTCTCTACTATTAAATAAAATACATAATTTTTTTGGCATCAACATCTAACCTTGTTTGGTTTTAATCTCGTTTCTGGGAATATCTAGAACCTTCTAAGTTCTTTCCAGTTTATGCACAGAGATTTTGCTTTTCTGGGTTTAAACTGGATCACAACAATGCCTACTGGGGAGCCTTGTGGTGCATCCCAAGGCTTCCCTGTGATCACCTAGCCTGGAGAGCTGTCTGCAGTGCCACAGTTCCCACTGGTGGATATTCTTAAATCAAAACAAGGATAATGTATGGAAAGTTGTGTGCACAGCTAAGTTCCTAGATCAAAAATCAGGGAGCAATTTCAGACTGTGCGGATTGTCAAAGAAATATACAGCAAAGAAAAGTTAGGATTAGATAAAAGGTTTAATTATATGATGAAGTCCCTAGGTGATAAATCTCAAAAGGTGATAAATCTCAAAACCATGTGACTTTTCAAGACGAACAAGAGTGTTCTTCCAGTGTAGGAACTCAGAGCCTTGACAGTCTGAAAGGAGGAAAAACTGAAATAATTTCTTGATTGCAAGTGACAGGGACAGAAATGGACAGTAGCTTTTTTAGGGGAAAGAAATGAGCTGCAGCAAATCTGCATCTCCCTTCTACCTTAGCCAGAGCTTGTTCTAAAGGTTCTGAAGTTTGTCCCTATTAGCTAAAGTATGAAAGCAACATTAGTGATAAATATCACTGCACAAAAAAGACCTAAATTTCCAATTTAGTTTGCATGCTAGAAATTATTTAATTGTTATCTAATATCTTTCTAATTTTGGGGGGGGGGGGTGGGGGGGGTGGGGAGGAAGGAAGGGAGACCAAGTTTGCTAGAAAAGAGTTCAAAAGAAGACCAAATCGTTGAAATGAATGTGGTCAAAAGTTTCTTTGACTGATTAGATTCACTGGACGTTTAAGAAAAGGACTCTGCCTTGATTAAAGCAATATATTTAATGTGCAAGACTAGAATTCAAAGTAGTTAGGAATATGAACTATGTGACTTGAGAACTATGAATGTTTCTGCACTTGGGACTCTGCCAGTTTCAGAGAAATAAACAGCTCTCTTAGCCAAGAAATAACTCCTCCTCTGCAGGGCTTCATTGGATGAGTAACTGTACAAAAGCTTTTGTAGTGATTTTCGTTTTACAGCGGTTGTGCTGGAGTGTGTATATTTATTAGGGACCTTGGACATTTGTTTTTGAAAGGCATATATTTATCTTCTCTTACCTACATCTAGTGATGATCAGAATATCAGAATATCATCTTCCTTCAAAGTAAGTGATTTAGGAAGAAACAACTTTTTGGTAAATTTCCATGCCTGTAATACAAATTAACTCATTATTAATTAACTTCTTTTGCTTTAGAGTATACCAACAAGCAATATTAAAACATGTTTTAATATTCAATTTATTTCAATTTTATTTTTAAAAATATCTCAGAGGGTGGAAGAATAATGCTCTGTGGGATACTGGGGTAGAACCGCAGCATGGCAGCCTAAATGTGTTACTAGATACATGTTCTCCTTTTTTGTTTTTTTCAGTCACAGGAGATAGCAAATGAGGAACTGAAGACAGCCTTTTTACACATTTTTGACCTCATCTAGGACATAGTGAATATCACATTGCATGTTTCTAAAAGCAGGCTATCCAAATTTGTTTAATAATAATCCCAGAAACAGGGATCCTGTGTGTATGTCTGATGCTTGATAGAGTGGGTTCCTGCCCCTAATCCAGATGGGAGTGTTACTGTTACATGTGGCCTCCTCTTCAGCAAAGGGAGTTTAGCTAAAATTAGTGCATTCTAATTTTGCAATCAACAGTAGTGATTTTCACAAATTTTTGAAAAATATTTAGACATATCTAGAAAATTCAGAGATTTTAGTATTCCCAAAAATACCCTATGCCAACACTGGTACCACTACAGTGCTTTACAAATCCTGGTTTTTCTTTCTCAGTTAAAACTGAGGGAAGAGGGTTACCTGATTTACATTGTGCCAGGTTTTCCAGGGAAAGCTGATAAGAAAGCTATGTTTTGTTCCTTCCTCTGTGAGTGCTCTAAGCTTGTTTCTAGGTATGGTTAAGCATGCTGCCTCAAATCAACGGAATTCTTCCATAGCTACTTATACCGGTGATGTATTTTATAGCTTAGATATTATAATAGCATGCAATTACCAGCTCAGGAGACTTGAGCAGGTCAGAAGCAACAGTGATGTCACTGGTCTGTGTTGCTGATATGTGTGTCGTGGGCTTCCTCTTGATGCAAAGCAAAAGAGAACATGAGGATGAGATTGAAATTGACACTGGCATAGTAATGTGATTCTTGATGCTTTGGAAATTTATAGTGCAACTTAACAAACACTCTGTTAACAGCAATTTAAAGGGCAATGTATTCTCAAATTTAATGATACAATCACAAGGTTATTTGCCTCAGAGTACATAAACACCTAGTAGCTCTTCTCATGTAGGATTTTGGTTCATTTAATAGATTAGGCAGCAGTTCAGTAATTAGATAACATAATTTACTACATGGGACTTCCAGTTATGTAAAAGTTTAATTCAGTTTTATTTCCTTCTTGTCTAAGAGACTTTTGTAGTGGGAACATAACTTAAATAATCTAGAGGTGTGTCTTCTGTTGCAAACATTTCTTTGGTAATTATGTCTCTGTTACATTGATGGCATACTTGTGAAAACCAAATGCACATCAGACCCTCTTTATCTCTGTGACTGTGAGCTAAATTCAACCTTGTCATTGAAATCACCCTGTGAAGGTTAATACTGAAGAGCAAATTAATTGTTCAAATAGACTTTCTCTTGGAGAAGCACAGGCTGTGATGGCAACCAAGCTAGAGTTTTTGGCCAAAATGAGAAAGCTTTCCCTCAAGAGCATTGCAAATATCTCCCCACTGAGTAATCAGGCATCTTTCTTCCTTTTTGGAAACTGTCAGAGAGACTCATACTAGTACATTGCTTCCAGGGATCAGGCTTAACCACATGCTGTTAGGAACAAAGCACAGATCACTCAAAAGGGAAGAAAGGAGGGGAAGTAAAGGACACGAAACAGAGAATGGAAGTCAAGTTTTGATAAGAGGAATGGGAAATGTGTTGACGCAAACCACAGAAGACAAGTGAAGTTTTGATAAAAGGAATGAGAAATAGGTAGGAGTGATAACAGGACGGAGATGAAATGGAGAATTCATTGTCTGTTGGTAGGCATGTCATGAGTTTATTCTCAAGGTTGTGAAGTCGGTGCTGTTTTGTTTTTCTCCACCCCACGCACATAAATGTGTCACACTGTAATGTGGTGTCTCTGATGTTGCTGATGCTGCAGTGCAGAGCTGTGTCACCCCAGGAGGAGGCTGAGGAAGAGCTGTCACTGACAGCCCTGGGAGATGTGGCCAGGGTGGTGACCCTGCCTAGTCACAGGGGACAGGGGCAAGGCAAGGCACTGCAAGCCTGGGTCCTACCCTGGGGATTTGCAGACCTGCTTGCAGAAGAGGAGAAAAATGTTCTAGGGAGATCACACATATTTTTATCTCTTTCTTTCTCTCTTCACTTCATCTCAACCTATTACAAAAAAAATTACCTAAGATAAGAAAGGATCCTAAAAACCATTCTTTTAAGTGCAATGAATGTTTGAAAGCTAGTTTTTTCATGGTTTAGATCCTGGATGGGACAATGTCAGCATGTTGAGGGTCTTCCAGAATAACTGTTACTTGTTCTGTTGGACATAGAAAATCAGGTGGACAAGATTTTCCATGGAGAAGTTTATGATGCTCTGTATCTCATTGTATATCTGTGTGGGTGGGTGGTATGTGCATGTGTGTGTGACTAAGTTTTACCAAAAGTAAAGCTTAAAAAAAACATATATAGCTGTCTCAGTCAAGTCAGGGTTGAAGGCTTTTCCTAACAACCTGCAATTTTGAATGCAGACAGGTGTAGCAAGCAAAATATACATTCAGAGAATAAATTGTATTCCTATGTGTAGATGGAGCATTAACTCTAAAATTAGCTAGGAGGCCAACAAAATATGGCAGTAGTAGATTTCACTGTCTCAAAAAAGAGATATCTTGTTAAAACACTTTGTAAAAATCTGTCTGCAGGCTTCATAAATTGGCATCAAAAAACTTCCTTTTTGTCAAACAAGGTATGTTACTGTCCCCTCTAATAATGTGCTTTTGCCTAGTCAATAGTGCAGTCATGTATTGCTGAGGATTTTTGTTTTACATTACCCATCCAAGCTGTTTGGGGCAGAGGAAGCTTTTGCCATTACAGCAGAGAAAAGGAAGAGGATTTGCTTTGAATATAGGCAGAGCCATAGTAAAAACATTATTTGACATCTTTACTCTTTTGTAGCCCGTGGAGTCATCTTTAAGCTTTTTTTTCTTTTAGTTGCATTTCACGATATGTTAGAGAACTAACCACTTAGTGCTCATAGAGTATCAGGAATCTGTTACTTTAAACAGAAGAGAAGGAACAAAATCTCCTGCAGAAAGAGAGAGCAAACTACGGAAATGAGAGGTCAAATGGCTTTCCAAAGGTCATGCAGCTTCTAATACTACTGGTAGCATCCATATTTCTTGTATCTTTTAAATCTCACAATAATATCTTTGTCCCAGGGCATTTTACTTGCTGTTTTGCTATTTTTTAGAGATGTATTATTTGCCCACAGAGTTCCATGTCAGGCAAATCTAGCATCTTCGGTTTCTACCGTTGTATTCAGTTCTGTCCTGCCAAAACTGATTCAGCCATCCCTTGAACTTACAGCTCTGGATGAAACTGCTAAATTAACCTTACAGTTACCCCTTCATTTTAATAATAATAATAATAATGATAATGATAATGACAATAATAATAATAGTGATAATACCACTACTAATAATAATGGGAAAAATTTGTTTGAAATTTTGAATTAAAGTGAACATTCCCTAGCTAGGAATAAGTTAGATCACCAACTCCTACTTGTGAAAAAGATTTAAGGAAAATACAGATGGACATTATGCTGGTTATAGATACAATGTGTTTTCATTAAAAATATTTCATTAAAAATATTTCATTAAAAGTATTTATGATGCTGTAACATCAGAAATAAGACTGATATTTCCTTTTTATGACCTAGAATATTTTTAATTGTCCACTTACAGAACAGTATTTGGCTCAGGCTCCAGCTTTCTTTTTCCCTGGGATGATGTAAGAACCATATCTATTCCCATATCCATATTTAAAATGAATCATCTTCTGAGAGAGTAAGATGAACTATTAGAGAGGAAGCAGAAAGCCCATACCATCACATCTGAACAAAAATATTTTAGCAGGAGGCCGCAGTACAAAAGAAAAGTCTCCCCAGAGGTTCTTGCTTTATTCACAGCTAGAATGACCTAAAAATAACATATTGCTGCATGGAATCACAGCTATATTATTCCCCGTGCAGTGTTACCAGTACTTCAAGCTAAATTAAAGAAGCTATTCTAAATTTAGTTTTCTGAATCTCGTCTTTCCTTCTTCTCTGACTTCTGCTTTATAATCTACTCCTTTTTTTTTCTGTTTAATTAAGGAAATACTATTTAATTCCCTGCGTCTGTCTTGATAATGACATATACTTGAAAAGGCACTTTTTGATGCACACCCTTTCCAGTAGTTCTATTTCCAGAAATTCATAGGGTTTGTCTAGGAACCAGATATAATCTCAGTATTTCCTAATTCCTGAGCAGTAGCTGGAGAGTGTTGTATTAGGGTTAATTATAGTATAAACTAGGATTTTCTGACTGGATATATTTTCTCCTATTTTGATTCATAGGATTCGCTTACTTAAAAAAACACAACATGGTACACCCATTTGTTAAAAGTCAAAATTATTTTATAGTAAATTAATGTCATGTAGTTTTTTGTGCTAGGCAATTATTTTTAGCACCTTATTTACTGCTATAATGCTAATGGTAGGTAAAAAAAAGGATGTGTATGTTAATTAATGTTCACTGGTTTGGTTTTTTTTACAATGCAACCTCTCATTTCCAATTTGCATTGTATAATGCTCATCAGTCAGTGCCAAGAACCTTACATGCATCAGAAGCCTCTTCTGGAACACCAGAGGCCAGATTCAGTTGCTGTACAGTGTATGTGCAATAGTCATTTTCTGCTAGGAAATAATAAAATTGTGTCATTTGGTTGCAATTGCATCCTCACTCATGCTAAGGCATTGGCTTTAAAGGGTTCTTATAAACACTATTAAATTATTAGTGCAACTAATAATCTTTGTTGGGTTTTTATTCAGGAGACCAGAGTTGAGAAGCAATAAATAAGAGCTCAGATCTCTGCAGGACACACAGCTCTGCAGTGTTCTTTTTGTATGTTCATTTACTTCCTCCATTAAAAAGTTTCTAAGAGCTTTAACAAAATCCTGAAGAGGAAGAGTATGAACTTTTCCTCAAGATAGCAAAAAAACCCTCATGATTTTCTGTTCAAATGCAAACCATGCTTCTACAGAAGAAATAGATACAGTTTTGGGCAAGACTGGTGGGTAAAGTGTAGAACTTTCTCAGTTTCTGTACAGTAATCTCTGAACAAGTTACCAAAAATAAGAAAATGTTTGAACTTGGAGGATATGGTGCATCTATAGCTGTTTGGATACTATGCACTTCATCAAAGTACTGGGGACTGTATCAACTCACTATTCTTCAAATTACTTCTGTTACTATTTCCAGTGTTCCAAAGTGCTTCTATTTGGATAGGGGCAGAAACATCATGACACTAGCCCCCAAAATTATCTCTGCTTCTTGCACCAGAGTGAGGCATCTATTGCCAGAAAAAAAAAACCACCCCACACTGCAATAACTAATAATGTCAATGTTCAGATAATCATCTCTAAGCATGTACATTAATTCCTCATGGATGTAAATCAAGTATACGGCCCCATTTCCTGCTAATGTTTCACATTCTTTATTTGGTTTTATTTCCAATCCAGACTGCTGCAATTTTGGAGGGTAAAGAGGGGGAGGAGAGAATGAAGATGAGACTGGAACACTAATTTCTTATTAAAAGTACGTCTAGCATGTATTAACTGTATCAAAACTCAGGCTATTACAAGGCTGAGACATGAGCTGAGCCCCTGTATGGCCGAGATGCCATTAAGCTTGACATTTATAGGACTGGCTGGAGTTGGGATTAATCTCTGACTTGACACTCTTGTGAGTTAAAGGAGAGGAAGAGCAGTTAAAAAGAAAGGGAAGAGGGGGGTTGTACTCAATTACAGCAAATCAAACTGATCAGCTTTTTCCTCAAGTGCTAAATTTGCAGAAATTTCCCAGAACCAGCTCATTGCACTGGTGTATGTGGAAATGAGGGTAGTATTGAATGAGTTTTCAGAGGCAGACTTGAAGGCTTGTGAAATTATTTGTAACAACTCCACTCTAGTTTACATCAATCCATTACTCTGTGTTATGACTCCAGACAGAGCTGTAGTTTTTCATTGCTGAAATGAGAATCCACTATCACCTTCATCATACCCCTGCTACTTATTTAACTTACTGCACTTCCAGTGTTTTCATGGCAATGTTGGGCAATGAAAAGGGATTTTAGGGCCTTAGGGTGATTGGCTGAAGAATCAGGATGACAGGTAGTGTTTTCTTCATGGCTTTCAACAACAGCAAAGAATATTGAAAGGAATGGTCAGACCCAATAGATTAATATGCCGCTCCAAGACTGGTGTCACTGGCAGAATTTTGGGGTTTTTTGATCATGGTATGATCTATACAATGCCAGGCCTGCTGACACCTGATGGAATGCACCATTCTCAGAGGGGAAAAAGGGGTTTTGCACAGGAGTTACAAGGGCTTTTCAACAGAACTTTAAACTAGACTGGAATGGGGAAAGGAAAAAGACAAAGACTTGCCACTAATAAATAGTGGGGAGGGACATGAAGGTTTGAAGGACTATGTGTTAGTGAGATCCTTCAGTCTTCTCCATGGGGTGTTGGCTGCAATGAGAAGCACTTGCAGTGTTTCTACACCAACATGTGCAGCATGAGTCCCTGAGATACATCAGTGTCATCCCTGGTGGGATGAGTCCTCTGAAGTGCCGTGTTGTAAGGTCACAGGCTCTTCAGGAGGGATAAGCAGAAGAGGCAGTGGAGATGATGGTGGTAGGGTGGCACTGTGTTTAATGGAGGGGCTGGAATGTGTGGAGCTCACATTTGGCAATGGCCCAGTTGAGAGCCTCTGGATAAGGATTAAGGAACAAGCAAACAGTCCAGACATCATCATGGAAGTCTGCGACAGACCACTGAGCCAGGATGACAGCACTGATGAATTATTTTTTAAGGAACTAAGAGACACCTAATTCGGCCACCCTTGCCCTTATGGGACAATCCATCTTGCCAGATATTAACTGGGAATAACACACAGGTGGTACAAACAGGTCCAGAATGCCCCTAAAACACTTGTGTTATAGCTTAACTGGAAGGACATAGACCTGTTAGAATGAGTCCAGAGGAGGGTCATGAAGATGATTATAGGGATGGAGCACCTTTCCTATGAGGAAATGCTTAAGAGAATTGGCTTTGTTCAGCCTGGAGAAGAGAAGACTCCAGGGAATCCTGAAAACAGCCTTCTAGGACCCAATGGGGGCCTGCAAGAGAGCTGCTAGAGGGACTTTCTGCATGGGTGTGTAGTTGTCTTGGGGTGACTCTATGATGTGTATCCCCTATCACGGCTCTATGCCAAAAAAATTAGTTTTGTGCCTTTAAACTGAGCTTGAGAGGGGAGAAAAAAGCAAATGAACTTTTCAAAGCAAGTTCCCAAGGACACAGAGATAGAGACTCCTCTGCATTCCCCAGCGGCGGTAGCACGGAGGGAGCTCCCTGTCTGTCTCTTCAGCCAGTCTTTTTTTTGTTGTTGTTTTTTTTTTCCTTTTTCTCTGGCATGTTTCCTAGGACTTTGGTGGGTTTTCTTTTCTTTTTTTTCTCTTCTGGACTGTTCCAACAACATCAGAACACATCAGGAGAACTTCTCTTCAGGCCCGGAGGGGGCCTAAGGCCACCCCCCACGCCAGCTCCGAGAAGGAGGGACCACACCTACAAGAGGATTCTAATTTCTTCCCAGGTTTTCTCATTATAGTGAGGGGTTTTACTATTTAGTATTATTATCCTTTTCCTGTGTGTTTGTTAATAAATAGGTTTTATCTCCTTCAGTTTCCTTTGAGGAATTTTTTTTTCCCGAACCTGGTGGGGGGAAGGGTGGTTGTAACCTGCATTTCTCCCAGAGGATAGATTGCTAGATCTTGGCCAAAACCGGCACAGTAGTGATAGGATGGCTTTAAACTGGAAGATAATTGGTTTAAATTAGATATTAGGAAGAAATTCTTTACTTTGGGGGTGGTGAGGCGCTGCCACAGGTTGGCCAAAGAAGCTGTGGCTGTATCATGCATAGAAGTGTTCAAGGCCAGGCTGGAGGGGTCTTTGAGCCACCTGGTGAAGCGGAAGATGTCCCTGCCCATGGCAGGAGGATTGGAATGACATGATTTTTAAAGTGTCTTCCAATCCTAAACACTGTATGATTTTATGATTCATGGTACAGGTACTAAAGGAGGCAACTGTGAAAGGTGCCCTTCTTGGTTTGTTGCTTTTTGACAGAGAGGTTCTAATGAGGGAAGTAGTGGTTAGTGGCCATCTTGGATACAGTAAACATGAAGCAATCAAGTTTAAAATCTCTGATGACAGGAGGAAAAGTGCCAGCAAAATGCCAACCCTGGACAAGAGGAGAGCAGACTGCTCAGGGAACTAATCAGTGAGATCGCTGAGAAAATGCTTTAGAAGGTGCTGGGTCCATCAGTGCTGGTCACTTTTTAAGCACCACTTCCCAAGTGCACAGGAACAGGCAATTCCAAAATGTTAGAAGTCAAGCAGGTGAGGCAAAAGGCCAGCTTGGCTGAGCAGTCGCCTTCTTCTGGAACTAAAGTGAAAAAAACAAAGTGTATGGCCAGTGGAGGAAAAATCATGTGACATGGGAGGCATACAGGGATACTGCTCACCACTGTAGGGAGAAAATTTGTGTGTCTGAAAGTCTATAGGAGCTGAAGTGGACAAGAACTGTGGGGGACAGTAAAAAGTGCTTTTCACATGTGTTAATAGCAAAATAGCAATAGCCAGAAATAAAACTGGCCCAAAGACCTGACTAATGTCATTGTGGGGCCTTTCTTACTGATATCTGGACCATCATGGGCATCTGGGAAGGTCCTGGTCAACTGGACACTGGCAAATTTCCAACTTCCAGCTCAGGTCATTCTGTGATTCACAGTTCACTTCCAGGACCCTCCATGCAGGTTCAGAATTCTCTCAACCTGAGTGTCATGTAGGATGTGGGCAGATACAAAGACTTTTATTCTTCTCCTATTCTCAAATATTCAAACATCCGTCCTAAACGTGACTTTTGGACTGCTGTATCAGGATAGACATTTTCTTTGAAAAAGTCTGATGACTAGGAAGAGAATCTGAATCCTTAAAAGCTGATTTTCTTCTCACTGTCCCTGTATTTTAGTATGTTATAACCCTGAACGGAACCTGGAGGACATTGCAGAAATATGATGCAAGCTGTGAATCATAGGACTCTTACTGTAGATGCTAGTAAAAGTTGCTTCAGTAAAGTCACATAGGGGGCTGTAAGACTGTATTAAATACTGCCCACTCTACTAAGCTCTAATGTAGTTAAATATTTCCTGTATTTTGACACATGATTTGCAGAGGAACCTGCTATATGGTACAGAAACAAAAATTAGAACTCAGCTTTGCAAGATGTGAAAAGCAAATCTGGCATATTTTAGAAATCACATATTAAAATATAGAAAACACAGCAAAAATGTAGAACTTACACATTAAATTAATCACTTGCAAAATGAAAAGAAAACATATTTCTAAAACCACTGAAGACAATGCCACTTTCCAAAAGTGCCACTTTCATAAAGCTGGTGACCGGCACAAAATTTGGCAGGATGTGTTTGACAATATCATTCTGCCAGAAATATTCCAGTTTTTGCTTCTCAGTGGCAGACAGTCCCAGAAACCTCTGAGGCACTGAAGTCCCAATAGGCAAAACATGGCTGATGAAGAAGAAAAGAAAGCATGTCCTTTTCAAGAACAATCCCCTAAGTATAGTATACAGAAACTGGAATTAAACACAAGCAATTTTTGAAGTTGAACAACAGTTGTGTTCAGGGAGAGGACTTAGGGATTCAGAGACTTTGCAGCAGATTTTTTTTTAATTGAAAACTCTTACATGTTCACTTTAGTTCAGAAGGAACTTCTAAACAGAGAAGAGAAAAATTGGATCCATTTTACTCCATTTTAAAGGTCATAAGTGAAGAAAATAAGCCTCTCTCACAAGCATGTGAATCAGTGAAAATTCAGCGTCTAAAGCAACTTGTTCCTCTTGTTTACTCAGCGTGTGTTCTCCTGTTCATGCCATTTACATGTTAACTTTTTCATAGCTTGGTGTTTGGTTTGTCATTTAAACTCAGAGAAAATTTGTGATGTTTTGCTAACAAAGGCATAAAAAATGAGGTACTCTGAACTTTATGATTACCTCCTAAGATGTATCAATTCTTATCTAGAATTATTAGATTGGGTTGATCCTTGCTTTGTTCTTTCCAAGCTCTGTTCACAATCACTGAATTTCTTTGCAGGACAACCAAGATATGTGCAGGTCAAAAACAGTAACACGAAGTCCTATGAAAAACACACACATAAGTCTGAATCTCTTCTCTCTATCATATTTATGATCAAGAGGGATTTAAGAACAAGCAGGAATATATTTTCCCAAGGTACTAATAATGCTTTCTTTTTTCTGCCCTGCCTCCTTGTGCAATATGTGTACCTGAGTGTGTCAGCAGAATACCTGTGCAGTCTCTGTCATTTGTGTAAGACAATTCTGTATAAGTACAAAATGTGTTGTAGCTTGTTTAAATTTTAACTTTGAATCTGATATTTCTTTTTAAAAAATTCCTAGATTCATATGTACATACATATTTTTCAGCAATAAAAGGTTTTTAGAAAGGGATGTTGCCTATTGCAGCTCTCAGATGCTCTCAAAATATTTCAAAATGGATTTCTGAGACTTGTACAGCACTAAAATCAATGTGCTCCATCAGTTTCTGTGGAACAAAATATTTTGCACGCATCCGCTTGTGCATGAGGCTGCCTGCTTTTCATGTTGGGCTGGAGCGGGAACAGTGAGTGCCCAGCCCATGTACCTGTATATTAATGACATGACCTTTGCTACCCTTTGAAATGTTATCCTGGAAACACTTAGTCAAAGGATTAAACAAACCACTGGGCCACTTCAAATTGATACTGGACAGTTTATAAGAAGGAGATACTCTAACACCGGCAGCACTGTTAAACACTTACTTTGCATCTCTCCTTACAGAGAAACACAGAGAAGATCAGTTCAAGCCTGAGATCAGTTTGCAAGTAATGACAGAGAGTGAAATAGATATGTAGAGATTAGAGAATTGCTTCTTAAAAGCTTAAATCCAGTTAATGCAGACAAAGCATGCTGCCTTGATGAAATTAATCTGTTAGTCTAAGAGGTTGCAAGTGAGGAAATAAGCAAAGGAGTAGTTGTCTTTTCCTTCTGCTTTGGGATTTGGTTTAGGGGTTTTGAAACTAGAGGAACAAATATAATTATTTTAATTGTGTGAAATAAAAGCAAAACATTACAGTATGAATTAACTTAAGAGTGATTTATTTAATTTTGGGGGAGTCCTGGACACCTTAATAAAAACAGGAGGTAAGAAGGGAAAAAAATATCAAAAATAGTGGAGAAAAATTTAACTTCAAAACCTTCTACACTACTTTGAATGCTATAAAATACCTGTCAAGTATCTGAATATGAGTGTGATTGACTGCAGATCAAAAAAACCAAATCTGAATTTGAATTCAGAGTTCCTAGCTACTCAGTGTAAGTAGTTATCCACCATCTGCACAGCAGCAGCAGATGGATGTGCCAACCCCTGGCCCTTTCATAAGTGGTCATCCTGGTACTCATCATATCAAGTGATGTGATATGTGAGATCAAGTGTTTATGACATTAGGATGGTAGTGATGGAGAAGAAGTTTTTGGGGGCAGGATACTCGCACAATGAAAAATTAAGAATCTGATTGCTGAGTTTGCATCAGAAAGGAGCAGATGTTTGGATCCAAGGGTGAAGAGGTCTGCTGCAGGCACAGGGCCCGTCTCTCTGCAATCACCACAGATTTGCAGCTGGTCTGACTGTTCTCCTGGAGGTGTGGTAGAGCAGAGAGCTGACCAGCCCATCCATTTTAAAGGCATTTGGAGGCATAGGTGAATGACTTATGAGGGAAAGCACATGTCCCACTAAATGGCCAGATTTTGCATATGTGCATTCATACTTGCTATTATTATGTTCTCATTTTAATGTTATTGTCATTAAGTTGCATTATCAATGTTTTGTTGTGATGCCTTGATGGTCTATCGAAATGGAAGGGGAAATGACTTAGGAATGCTAAGTTGATTTGTGTCTACCCAGTACTTGATTCACTTCCAGGTTGTTCTGTTCAGATTCAGAACAGCAGGGGAAAAAAGCAATGTGACAATTATTAAATTTTCAAGACCTGCAACTTATACAATATAGATAGTTTTCTTCTGAAGCTGTAACATTACCAGGAGAATTTATGAGATGGTAAACTCTTCTGCATACACAAAAAGCAAATAGATTTAAAACCAAATAGATTGCATTGAGGTGACAAAAGTAAGCAGGAATATGAAGAATTCAGTAATGGGTTTAAAAACACTCTGGTTAATGTGAGCTTCACTCACCTCCAGAATGTCTTTGGTTTAGACTATCCAGGTAAGTATCTGAACGCCATATCTTTGGGTTGACAAAAGATGACATATTTGAATGGATATTTTGGTCATCCACTCACTCCAGTCACAAAGACCCATACCAAAAATCACTCGAGATGGATGCTGAAAAGAAACATATTTGATACTTCTATTACAGTCCTAGATTGTTTCTGTGTGGAGGCATCTCACATAGACACACATGGATAAACCAAAACACTGGGCCAAAATTAGCAAGACTGTTTTTTGTGTTAGCTTTCAGCCTTGCTCACTTCTCTCATGCCCTTGCTCTGTCCTCATCTTTCCGCAGTCACATCTACTCCATCCTCTCTGCGCTGTGCTAGTCATGACCAGAATGGGTTCACACTGGCTGCATGGCTCTTGCTGGTGTGTCCCAGTGTGGCTGTCTTGAATGGTATTAGCTGGTAGCTCATGAGATTAAAAGCTGGAGGTCTCTGTTAGACATCCAGCTCTGTCCTACCACTTTGACTACAGCAGCAGAACAGTCAGGTTACTGAAACTGTTATGTAATTGTGTATTAATTACATGATTCAGGATGCTGAATAAGCCTCCTAAGAAGGAAGTGTAGTAATTTATCAATATATTCCATTATGACCTGTTTCTTTTGGTTACTTCCTTTTCTTGCTTTTCTTTCCCACCTCTTTCTTCTGCAGCCTCATCATAGAGACCTAATTGCAGGAGGATGAATTGAAATAGGCATGTATGGTCACAGCCCTTCAAGCATTTATCTGCTGCTGCAGTTCTTCAGATATCATGTAAATGCAGAAAATTAACTCCTGTTGAACCAGTTTCTGTCAGCAGACAATGTTTGTTAAATACAGGAAAATTACTTGGATAATATTCTGGTATCAAATCCAGTATCTTGCTCCCTGACCTTGCAAAAAATGCTGTCTCGCAGCTGTGTCTTATTAAAGACAAGTTATGCCACAGTATAAAGGATAAACCCCTTTATTTGGCAGGGGGCTAGCTGTTTATTTTGTACTTTTTATGTTATTACTAGCATGGGAAACATTCTCTTCCATTGCTTCTTCATTTTTGTAAGTCCTTATCAAATATATAGGAGTTTGTTGTACCTGAAAGCTACGCCATGGGAGACAGGGGGTTTTTTCCCCTTTACTCTAAGAGCAGGAGGCTGACAGCTAACTACAAATGTTAAGGAACAATTTAGCTTTGGACACTAACTGGGTATCACCAGGTCTTACAAAATAGAGATTAATAAAAATTCTGTTGATAACCGTCTTCCAGTGTATGAATTTTAAATGTGAAATCTAGCTCTTATGCCACAAGTAGAAAACACTACAGTATAGTGGAAAATACTACAGAAAATATATCGAAATATATTTTCCAGTATACTGGAAAAAACTTGGAAAATTTGATGTTGATACCTGCAGTCCATAATTTTATATAATGATCAGAAAAATAACAAAGATGTTCTGTTACACAATTCACTCAGCACTTTCCACCTGAGCAAGTAATATGACAGCTGGCTAGAGCAGTTTGTGCCTCGGTAGAATAAAAGGAAGGCTAAAATTGCATTAACTGGTGAAAAGGCACGGGGGCAGGCACACGTGTGTGTGTGCATGGACAGATACGTGCGTACATGTACTATCGGATTTGTTACATTATTATCTGAAGGAATGAGACAAAATTGCAAAGCTGTCTTGAAGAGCAGGGTCTAACTGGGTTATTTGATCTGGCTTTTCTGTCTTTATCATGAGGTAACACAGATAAAGACCTGTTAAGCCACTCACTCCTGGCTTAATGCGATTTTTTCTAGGAGAAAGCCCAAAACACCATCTGGATGGCTCTAAGCAGTATAGAAAAAGTCAACCACTCTACCAGAGGAAACAGAGGATCGAATTTAAAGAGCTGAGACAGAGGAAAAAGGAGGAAAAGACAAAGAGCATTGCAAATAAAATTGCTGTCAGTGTCTTGCTGATATACTCAAGTATTCTACCAAGTGCTTTCAAAGAAATAATGAAAAATTAAATAATAATACTGCATCAAACAGACACCACAGCCACATTTCTATTGGAATGAAATGAATATTTTAAAGGAAATAATTGAAAACAACCCTCAGCAGCTCAGCTGGTCTGGAAACAACTGCTTTTGTTTGGTATTCCGGGCAGCCTCTGGCAGGTCAGTGCAGACAATGTTGAGTTCTGGCTGCCCTCCACAGAACCTTGTTTTCCAGCACACATTCTCCTGATAAATGCTTCCATGTTGGAATGAAAGCCATTACATGGAAGCTAAGACCTCACTGGTGGCTTATCATCACAGCTTTTCTTCTGCCCAGGAAGAGTGATTATAAAGTGTCAATATTTACATAATAAAAAACAGAACTTCCGTTAGTTAAACTAGATATAGTAGAATAAATAAATATTGCTATACACTGATGTAGAGGTAAGGGAGAAAAGTGGGGATCTGTAGAACAACTGTGTGTTTTTTTGGTTCTGTGGAATTTGGAACAAATGTTGCTGCAAGGCTGTGCTAGCCTTCGGTGGTGCCCAAAGCAGCCACAGCAGCCCAGCACTCCTAGGAGATAGATGGGAGAGCCCCAGGCTCACAGGGAGCCACATCCCTACACCAGAATGCCCTAACAAACAAACAGCCCAGGCTTGCTCACCCAATGGTGTGAGTGGATTTGTGTCTTTTTAGGGAAGAAGCCACAAGAATGAGCCACACTGGAAGGCAGAACTAATGAAAGTGTGTGGAATCTGATGATGTTTTCACTTCCGTAGAAATTAAACTTTCACAATCTCTGAAATGCTTTTTCTCTTGGTGAACAATGCAGCAATTTGTAATGTGGTGCATTTGGGCAATATGTTTAAGGAAGGAAATGTGTTGTGGTAAAGGCACTCAACTTTCCATTTCTAGCTCCACTAAAAGATGTCTGTGTGACCACAAGAAGGAAATTTGCTCCTCCAGCAAGACTTGTCCTGCAACTTCCAGGTATATAATTCATTTGGAATACCAGAATCAGAGCTTTGTGAATAGCACTCTCAATGCACAGGTCAGCAATTTTTATTAATTCAGAATATTGGGTGGATGATTTTATGAAAAACCCCCAAAACCCCTGCCTAGCCAAACACACCTACCCCACAACATGAAAAAAATCAAAGGAAAGCAAACAACTCCCCTCCCCCACCAAACCCCCAAAATAACATCCCAAAATCAAACCAACCACACAACCAAAAAACCCCCATAAAACAAAATGGGCATCAGGGAGCAAAAAGTTATTATTTTTCTTGCTTGAAATTAGGAAACTTTTGAAAATAACTTCTTTCTAAAGTCATGGAATTTTTCCTCTGTCTTCCATTTGCTTTTTTTTTTTTCCTTTCTTCTTGTTCCCTAAGAGAAGAGAAGCTCTTTTCTCCCACAGTCTGCACTCAACAAACCTGTCTAGTTAGTTCATACAATCACCTTTGTAGAAAGAGGTGAAGAAAAAGAGCTGTATTTTTCTTTCAGTACAATGTGGAAATATCAAACTGCTGCTGTGTGTAACCCAGTTGTTACCCAAGCTACTGCTTCAGGTTTGAACTCACTGAGCCATATGAAGCAAATTTTTAAAATGCCAAATCTGTACTACAGGACTGTCCCTGGAGACAGAGGGGGTGACATTTGTGCTGCTGTGCAAGTGTTATCTGCCTAGGAAGAGGAATATATCCGGCATCACATTTAGATTGATAAATATGACGATAACAGGATAAAAAATTCCTTAAGCACTGATAGCATGCATTTACTGCTCCAATCCCATCATGGCTGTCACATCAAATAAAAGAAGCTGAGACAGAGTAGTTACAGGGAATAGACTACGTAAGAAGATTAGACAAATGGAAGACTGGCATGCAACTATGTCCTTCAGGAATACAAATTTTCTCCTTAGACACAGGACTCTTCTCCCCTCTCTAAATACATTCTGTAACACCTACAGCTTCCGAAAAAGCCCCCTGTATAGGAGGATAAATCACAGCAGTCCCAGCAGCAGTGGACCTACAGTCTGCAGCACAAATCACAGTGGATTTCTTGAGGTAAATCTGCAAATAAAAGAGAGCTGTGCTCTTCTTTCCTCTTCCTAGCACTTACAAAACTCAATAGTGCAAATATAAGCATCTAATATTTGAAACAGAAAATCACTCAGCTGATGGAGGGATCAGGAACTAATGAAGCAGGAAAACTACTAAGTGCAAATGAGTAGAGTTTCAGTGACATTTGATTGATAATTTCACCCAACAGATGTTATTACAAAGATACCTGGTAAGAGATCTCTGCTTAGGGGGATATGCAGTTTCAGGAAGAGATTTGGTTTTAAT
This sequence comes from Monarcha castaneiventris obscurior, assembly GCA_026261815.1. NCBI lineage: Eukaryota > Metazoa > Chordata > Aves > Passeriformes > Monarchidae > Monarcha > Monarcha castaneiventris. The sequence continues at coordinate 3,859,385 of JAMPIT010000635.1, forward strand.
ATTTTCAGTTTAGAAGAGTATTTTTGTTACTTGGAAGTTAAAAAATACATACGATCAGCATCTTTGCCAACATCTGGCTTAAAAAACCAAGCAATCAAACTTGGTTTAAGTCCTGTGCAGGGCTTGATAGCATTAAGCACTTTGATGGTAATTTCTTCTCTCCAAATTATGGGTGTTTTTCACAAAGATTAAAAGCAACATTTCCCAAAGCTTATCTGAAGGTAAATAATCAGGTAGCCAGCCAGATGGGAACACAGAGATTTCACAGAAGGTCAGTTGGTACATTTTTATTGCACATTTCCCTGTGCTTGTGTATTCAATCTCTAATTAGGATGAGATGATGTATGAAGCATAGAGGCAGATTAATTGATTTTCATATGTTTTCCTAATGGTGATCAAAGGTGCGATGCACAAGCTTGGTTAAAACATTTTTTTGTTTGTTTGTTTGGGGTTTGTTTTGGTCTGGTTTTTTACTTGTGGGGGTTTTCTTGTTTTGTTCTTCCTGAATGACAGAGTATCCTGGATAAAGGAAAGTTGAGGGGTTTGGTACTTTTTCCACTCATAACTGATAATTTGGTGATTTGTAGGGGCAAGTTTATAGCTTTCTCAGTCAGCTCCACTGAACACTTGGGAGTCCTGAAGCTGTGGCTGGGCAGTTTACATCCGAGCTGAAATGTGTGTCTAGCAACAGACAGATCTCTTGGCCACCCTAGAAGAAATACGACATTTACCTCACCTGTCGTCTGTTCTCCATTTTTCTACCTGCCAAAAGAAAAAAAATGGCTACGTGTAGGAAAATTCAGTGGAGAGTGCTTTATGTACTGAGTCACAAACACTGATGCAAGTATTTTAGCTGGGTTGAAGCTACACACTCATGCAGTAACAATGTAGGTCAATCTGAATGAAATGGTGTCTTGGTTTGAAAGACAGGTGTCTGCCAAGGAAGGCAGGAGCCTCCCCTGAGATGGAAGACGCAACCCCCTCCCCTCCGAATTACTATAATTTTGAAATTAAGGGGCCTTCAGGCAAAGATATGAGGGACAGAATAACAGTTCTTTACTAATATATATCTATATCTGTGCATGCCAAGGCCAGCAGCAGCAGCGGCGGCGGCAGCAAACAGCAGCACAAACCCAGCGCGGCCTCTCCGGGCCTCAGGCCCTTTCCCGCGGGTGCAGTTCCGCTCACGGCCGGCAGGGGGCGCTGGCGGCTCCCGGGGAGCAGGGCGGCTGCGATGGCTCCCCCGCGCCGCCAGGGGGCGCTCCGCAGCGAGCGCGGGCAGCGCGGCAATGGCGGCTCGGGGGCCCGGCAGGGACGGACGGAAAGCCTCACACACCCCTGGGCAGCCGATCCCGGTGCCCGGCCGGACCCTGGGGAACAGCGGGCTGGAGCGGCAGGGACGGGCACGGATCCCGGGGGGCAGCGAGATGGATCAAACTGCGGGGCTGCAGCAGGAACCCCGGCAGGTCTCGGCCGGCGGCGCCTGCGGGCTGCGATGGAGCGAAGGCTCCGAGCAAGGACAGGGCAGGGCGGCTGCAGCCCGGCTCCCAGCGGGGCAGGGAAAGGCGGGCTGGGGGTCCCGGGGTTCCCCGGTAGAAGGAAGGCAGCCAAAAACCAGAAGCCTGCAGTGCTGATGAAAACCGTCCACCACGATGGCAGCTCTGTGTTTGAGCGCTGAGAACCCCAGCCGCCAGCCCGAGGTGTCCCAACCCCCAGGTGACAGAAGGGTGGCCCCTTGGACCCCGCCCCTGTGGCCAGGTCTTTTGTTTCTCTTAAGCACCCAGCAATTTGTTGAGCTGACAACATATATGGGGAAAATTCTTCGAGAGAAAAAGAAAACAGGAGAACTCCTAAAAACCCCAAGAAATGGCTTTTTACTGGAAGATGACAGCTTAGAAAGGAAGAGTTTGTGACATAATTTGAAGTGTTTTCCTCATATAATTAGGATTTCTTCTCAGGAATGGTACAAGTTTTGATGGTAGTTATCCAAGGTAAAAACATACAGACTAGGCAGCTGTTCGAGGAAAACATTGTGATGGCAGCTGAAATGCATATACCCCCCCAAACACACTTCAACACACTCCTCTGTGCTCCAGATTTTAAAGGTGTCAAAATATTATAAGACCTTTTGTGTTTTGAGAAATTCAAGTTTATACACTATGATTAAGGAGATATCTTTTAAAACATGCTTACAAATTACTATATTTGCAGGAGTTTTGTGGTGGTTGAAAAACATTTTTTTACATTATATCCACACCTGACAAAAAAAGGCTGGCTACATTACTAAGGAGGACTGTGCTGAGAAGTCTGCCCTCTGGCACAGCGGTAACTGCAACCACAAATGAATTCCTCCCCAGGCCAGCAAGTTAAATAAATGAGCATTTAAATGTAATACCTAATGGATACTTTTCAGGAGATGAAAACCACTAGCAGGCTAGCACCACTGCTAATCATTTCCAAGCCTAGGGCAACAGTGAGCAGAAATCAGCCATAGGATGCTTTGGCATACATTTGCAAGACAACTGGAAAACCATGTGTAATATCAACTTCAGCTAACCTCATTACCTTCTCCCCTTAGTGCACTACAAAATAAAAATTATGAGATAACATTTAGAGTATAGTCACTTCTTTAAATTTAAATTAGAAATGGAAAAACCCATTGATTTCAGAATTTGTTTTACAAATTAAAACAATATTCTTCCTATCTTTATAACTCAATGTGGATCTTTTTAGTCCCTTATGCAGCAAAATGGTTGTTACATGGAATTTTAAGGCAAATTCAATGTCTAAGTGGTTTTGCAGGGCTAAGTACTAAGAATTTCTTATTTTAATTAAATTTGTAATCTCATTATTCCAAACACACTTGAATTTGAGTGCTGTACATATATAGTACAGTGGGTAAATTTTTGACATCCCCCTATTTTTTTTTTGGCACAGCAGATCTCCTTCATCAACTGTATATGTTTTATTAGATACCTAATCTGATAAGAGTTTAATTACTTAGATAAGGACAATTCTGTCTTTGCTTACAAATGTGTAACTCTAAAGTGGTTTTGTGTAGTTTGATAGTCTTTAAGTGCTAATTCCAAAGTCTTTTTCCTGAGCATGGCTGCTGACTTGGGAAATACAGTAGCATGGGTAGTCTATAAAAACTCTCCTAGTGAAAGAGCTTTTGGTCTATTAAAAATGTTAAAGAGGGCTAAGCGAAATTTTCAAACATCAGTTCTGGACCCAGTTTGGTGAATTTTTGTGAAATAGATGGGCTCAGAAATCTAGTATATTAATTGGAAACATTCCCCAAGTTAGGCAAAATACATAAATGAGTCTCTTTTACACTCTTCTAGCTTCCATCAGAAATATATGCCAGGAGCATGCCAAGCTATTAAATAGGGTGTATTCGTGTAAGTGCTCATCCAGCTCTGGCTGAGTCTTGCCCTGGGTACCATTTTCTTTTGATAGAATAAATTAAACTTTAAATAATGCAGACCTGTGTGTAAACCCAATATTTGAAATGTCTTTGTCCCTATGCCTTGCTCAAGAGAGCCAGGTCAGCCCACAGAAGTTACTTATTTCCTTAATGTATCATACTCCTGAAGCTTGATAAAAAGGTAACTAAAAGTAGGATAGATAAAAAGCACATGCTACTTTGACACAGAACTAAAAACTAAAATGTTGACTGCATTTTTCTTTAAACTTCTTTCTATCCATTATGTTTGTGCTTTAACACAATAGAGTTGTAAGGAGAAAGACAGCATCCACACTAAATAGGAGAAGGCAAATGCACAGCATTCTTCCACACTGAGTGGTAAATTGCACACTGATACAACATTCAGTTTGCACAGCTAACTGTATCACAGACAGCAAATATAAAACATATGTATTTTCATGAAGCCCCTGGCTGAAACTCCATCCAGAAGAGCAAGCCTTAAAGTAAATAGAGAAAGATAAATTAAACAGAAGAAAAACATATGTTTCTTTGGCACAAAACCAAATTCATGCAAAAGCCAAGAACAGCTTGAGAGCCAATTTCATGCTAATAAGCAAGTGCTATTGAAGTATGATGTTTTATAAAAGATTTTCAGAGAGATACTTTCATATACCTCAATGAATTTGGAAGATAAGTATTATTTATGACCATTTTATAGACAATGCAAATGAATGTCATTAAACTGTTTGTCCCAGGGACATGTTGGATTAAAATTGTGTTATTCTAATCGTTCTCTTCAAGGCTGTCATATACTACCTCTCTGTATGCTCTAGCTTGCAAAATTCTGGTCAGAAGTAAGATATTTTTTCTCCTGGGAATTTTCGAATATTTGATATGTTTCTGTGCAGAACTCCATGTTTTTTATTAAAGGCAATTCATGTCAGGAGTCTCTTACCATGCCAGCTACTGCAGGCAGCTGTGAACCGTCCATGTGGCATATCAGAATTATCATCCTGATACATATTCAGTGCATTTTACTGAGTACTCTGGAGATCAGATACACTTCAGGAGTAAATTAGGAGGCAAGAGCGATCTGGGAACAAAGCTATCTGAAGCAGTAACCTGCCTTAAGTCTTCCAAGGAGTGCTGGAGCTTGAAGGAGATGATGAAATAATCACTAGTAAATTCAGCATGTCCTTTCCCTCTTACCAAGTCCACTCGTGAGAAACATTGCAACTTGGCTTCTGTTTTACCCAAGATAGGTATATTTGAAAGTTCAGTTATTTCATGAAGGAACAGTTGAAAAGTTTCTGGCAGTTGCCTCACTTAAACTCGTTCTTCCTGCCCTTTCCCCATCAATTTTAGTACAAAAGAGGAAATACTTTCTAATGTGCTCTTTCGTATTTTCCCCTGGCCTGAACATTAATCTCCTGTTGAGACATAATTGCCACATTCCTCTTTTGCAAAGCAAACTGAAGAACAGTTACTCAACTACAAGTTCTCTGGAAAAATGCTGAAGGTCTTGTGAGGAAAGGTCTCACATTCTGATGCTGCAGAATGGATTGCACATGAAAAACCTGTGAAAAATAATTAATTTCTTCTCATGCTGTTATCGATTAATAGCAGTCTAGCTTGCTGTTGTACCAGTGACATCCTCAAGGGCTCTTGACTTAGAAATGCAGCAAATGGCAAGAAGATGCCCGCCTGCTCTGTACAATCAGTTAGAAACATAACATATTTCTTCTATAAGGCCTCCTTTTCAAACAGAGATAATTTCTAAAAATTTGTCAATCCTTTCTGAGTTCCTGCTCTATGTTTTTCAACAGCTGCAAATTGTTGCCACACAAATTATTTCCTTCCCTTTTTATACTAAGATTGCAACAGGCAAGGTGATCAAAGAACAGGAATACTTTTGGGCCAATGTCATAGCTTCAGAGTGGGCATTTGATTCATCAACCTTGTTTTATATGTTATGCAGAGACATCCATCCTAATTGCTAAGGTTCTCTTGCTGGGAAAGCATTTTGAAGTTCAGAATAAACTTTGCAGAGAATCAAAACTGGTCCTAGGAGCTAGTTATTATTTTTTTTTCTCTCAAATATAAAAATATTTATTGTGCTTTAATCTCCAGGTGACAACTAAGCCCCAGACAGCCACTCGATCACTCCCCCACAAGCAGGATGGGGGAGAGAATCAGAAAAATAAAAGTAAAAAAACTCATGGGTTGCTATACAGACAGTTTAAGAGGTAAAGCAGAAGCCACACCAACAAATAAATGAGAGAAATTAATTCATTCACCCCTTCCCCGGGGCAGGCAGGTGTTCAGCCCAAAGAAGGCAGGGCTCCATTGTGGATAACAGTGACAGAAGACAAATGCCATCAGTCCAAATGGTCCCCTTTTACTTCTTCCTCCAGCTTCGTGTGCTGAGCATGACTCTGTGTGGTCTGGGATATTCTTTTGGTCAGTGTCAGCTGTCCTGTCTGTTTTTCTTCCAATTCCTTGTGCACCCCCAGCCTGCTCACTGGTGGGGTGGGGTGAGAAGCAGAAATGGTCTTCTCATTGTGCAAGTGTTACTCAACAATAACTAAAACATCTCTGTATTATCAGCACTGTTTTCAGCACAAATCCAAACCAGAGCCCTACACTAAGCACTGTAAAGAAAATTAACTCTACTCCACAAGTATCTAAACCAGCACAATATTTAAAATATTAATACCTCTTATACTAAATACCTCTATACTACACCAAGTATTGAAAAAGATGTTTCATTTAGCAGGAATGAGCTTTCACTACAGTCACTGAAATTGTAGGGAATACTAGGATTAGGGTGTTTTTGTATACTCACTGTGATATTGTCTTTACTGGCATGACTGGTTCTACTTATGCACATGGAAAAAATGTTGGAAAGCAACAAAGTTGTTTGCTTACAGTGGTGGGAACACAGGCACTTACATGGATCTTTCTTTGAGGAGTGGGAGAGTTCTTAGAATCATAAACAGCAGAATAACCTGAGTTGGAAGGGATTTGTGAGGAGCATGGAACTCCTGACTTCACAGAGAGGAAACTAAAATTTAATCTGTTGTCCAAAGATGTCTTGAACACTTGGCTTGGGGCCATGACTATTTTCCTGGGAGTCTTGCTCAATGGCTTGATCGATCCCTCAGTAAAGAACCTCTTCCCAATCCTCAATCTGAACTTCTGCTGCAGTTTCAAGTCATTGCCATGGGTTCTTTCATTGGACATCAGAGAAGAGATCGGCATCTCCCTTCCACTCGTAAGGAAGGTATAAATAGGAATGAGGTCACCCCTCAGACTCCTTTAAGCAGAAGAAACCTAGTATTCTCAGCTGCTCCTCAAAAGGCACCTCTTGTAGTCCTTTCACCACCTTTGTTGCCCTCCTTTGGACACATTCTGACATTTTTATCTCCTTGTTGCATTGTGGAGAGGAAAACTCTCACAAGCAATGTTTGAGGTGAGGACACGTCAACAGTGGGTGTAGTGGGACAATGGGTTTCGACCAGTCAGCTGGATTGTGCTTAATGCACCTCAGGGTACAGCTGGCCTTTTTGTGGAAATACTGTTTTTATCTCTTGTCCCCATTCACCTCAGAAATTGCTGCTTCCCTTCGGGGAATAAACCAAAAAAATTATAAGGTACTGCAGCAGAACATACCACAATGGTTATACTCCACTTCTATTCCTGCAGGCATTGTCCTTCACATATATTTATAAGTTAGTCTGAAAATACCTTACCATTCACTTAAAAATCACATCTACAGTGCTTCAGGCCAAATTTTTTGTAATGTTCAGAGACAAAGTATAAAACCACCAGGAACCTGTTTCAGTGATTCTCTGATCAGTGTCATACTTTATAATAAATCTAACCTTTGCAAGAGCCCAGAGATTGCTGTAAATGCATGAGCAACGTGTTGCTCCCAAGGGAACAATTGTTACCTGAGAGGCAGTAAAATGCAGAATTTGAAGTTACCCACTTACATCCTAGTCTATGTGACTTAGCTGAACATGTTAAATTTAGCTAGCTCCACAACTATCAGATAAGCCAGCTCTTCCTGCTGTTTTCCCTCTCTTTTGCAAGGAATTAGGAGGAGGGATTTTTTGGAGCTAGAAATCTGGCTTCGTTTTTGGGGGGTTCCTGATACAATTTTCCTGGTAGTTCATGATGGTTGTTTCCCCTCTACCTCCATATATTGTCAGCATCTCCCACCTCCAAACTGCTGATTTCAGACTGCAAGGCAGGGAAATGAGTGCTTATTAGCCAGTCCTTTTCCATTACTGGTGAGGGGGAGATGGGGGGTGAGAAGGTCCAACACAGTATTTTTTCTCTGACCTCAAAAAAACCAGGACTGACTGAGACCTACTTTAGGCAGTGGAAATTTTGTCAGATGCCGTTTAAGTTAGAACAATAAGGACAACCATAATTTTATGTCTAGTGGTCTAGAAAAAGATACCCAAAGTCTCCAGGCAGTGATAAAAATCTCTGAGATATGACTTGTATGAAAAATTATCCTCACATTATGACAAAATTTCTGTCTGACCAGTCTGATGACCAGCTTTTCCACAGTTTGGGCTGTATTAAGCTATTTAGTGACAAAAAGGGGGAATTTACAAGCACCTTTCAGTAATATAGGATCGAATTCTCTGTACATAGGGCTCACTTTCTTCTATTGTTTCAGGAACATAATAAGTTATGTGGTACTGTGTGGGCTGATATGTAAACTACTGACATTACAATAGTTTTTAAAGTAAATTTTTGTTTATGAAACCCCGTATAATGAATAGTATACTAAACCTATTAATTAGTTTAAATTTATGATTTATCATAAGTAATTTCTCAATTTATTTGTTGAGAATTCATTGTGGTTTATACATATGCTTCTATATTTAGTTCAGTTATTAAAATAATGAAATCTGCACGTAAACATGTTTGGGCTACTTGGGTTTAGTAGAAAAGGTCACGGTACTGACAAAATATAGTCTGTTCTTATAGATCTTCCTTTAAGTGGTCCAAAACAGTAACATTATTGTCTTTTGAATATACAGTCCAAAACTTCTGAGTCTCTGGGTGCTTACCATCACTTTTCCCTAGTGATTTGTATTCTCCAAACATTTCTGAAGCCTTTCCAAAGCCTTCTAGTTGTCTGTCTGTGGTTCTGTCCAATAAACATGGCGTAGTCCTATTGGTTTTCTTCATTCACATCCTAAAATTAGCCCTACTAGCTTAGTGGAGGTTAATCTTGCTGAGATGAGCTGATCTGCCTGTTTTTCTTTAGGAGTTAATTTATTCATTAGAAATCCAAGGCATCCACTGAAGAAAGTATGAGTTGTTGCAAAAGTAATGTTGGATTATGGCTTGCACACTTTATTAAAATTCTGTTAAATGATTTGCTGGAAATAAAATATTAGAATAATATTGTTTCAAACTTGAAATAGTTTTAGTGATCTTGTGGGCTAAAGTAATATATTTATGCATTATATGCAGAATAAAGCTTATTTCTAGGAATAGCGCCATGAAAAGAAAATCCTGCTAAAATTAAACAATCAAAGAAGATAGGTGAGGTGTTGACTTCACGTAGTAAACAGTGATTGAGGAAAGAAGAGAAAACAGCAGGACTCTGCATGAAGCAAATTAATTCATGCTTGAATTTCAGGCTTCTGGAGAAATTAAATTGCTCACTTCCTAACCAGCACAGCTCCCTTCCATATAAATTCTTTACTTTGTGTTTAATCTTCCGTTTTTAGTATAATTTGTTGTATATGGAAGTCCAAATTTAAACTTCTACATATTTTAAATATTTTTGTTTCTTCGACTATTCTACAAGAGTGTTTTTGTTTGTATTACTTTGAGGAAAGAGCCATGCAGCTATCAAAATTCCTTTTTCTTGTGGTTGAGAAAATAATTTACTCTTGTCCCCTGACTGTTTTATTTTTTTTCTGTTTACTTTCCCTAGAAGAGATGTTTGAGACTATGCCACTACTGCATCTATGAAACACAAAAATACTTCATCCCTTTTGTGGGATAAACTTAAGAATACTCCATACTGCTTGAAGAGTAAATCAAGACCACCAGCTTTTAAGCAATGGGTAAAATTAAAATTCAGTTGAGGACAAATCTTCAAGACTAAAAACACAAATAGATAACGAGCTTATTTAAACATTAATTCTAACATTTTTTTTTTTGTTTTTTGAGTAAGTTAGGAACTGAAAAATGCATTCCAGGTCTTCGTCTAGCATTTCCACATGTCATTAATACACCAAGATTGTGTCTGGCGCAATGGACTGTTATTTTCTCTCTTGCAGCTGAGTCTTTAAATTTGACAGCAGGAGTGCCATCCTTTCTTGTGAAATGGTAGCTGCAAATGCAGAGAAAATGTAAATACCTGTTACATGCTGTACAGGAAGTCTGGGATAAACCAAAGCATTTTGAAAATGGCATTGGCGTTATACTACAAGCTAAAATACAAGCTTTCTACTGTCTACATTTCTTTCATTTTTCTTTATTATACAATATTCTTAAACATATTATACATGCAGTCAATATTATGGCATAAATTATTATGATAATTATTTGTAATTCATAATCTAAAACCTCAGCCAAACAAGGCAATATTTCGGCTCACTGAGAGATGAGCCAATGAGGTGGTTTCATCAGAGCCTCATTTCCAGAATCAGGCCATGGTTAAGCAGTATGTTCTTGGTGTGTTTTGATGAGTTGAAGCCAAAGAGCTATCCCTGAGCTTTTAATCTCTGTGCTGAGTGTAGGAATACAATGCAGCAGACTGGCAGATACTGTGAGGTTTCCATTATTTCAAATTATTTTAATTGATTCCTTCTGAGAAGCACTCATCAGATTTGTATCTCTGAATATGAACCCTAACACAATCTGGCCCTGAGCCAGGACATTAAGCTTCAGCTTAAAACCTTATTCACGTCAAACTCTACTGACCTGAACACCTCAGCTCCTTGTTGAAAATGCAGTATGGAAAGTGAATTGTCTTGTAGCCTGGAGAGGTGGTTCATCAATACAAGGATGATATACGTTGTGGGGTATTGCTGGAATGTCTAATATGAAAAAAAGCCTTTGAGACTTCTATGCCTGTACCTACCTTTACCACCACATTTCTTTTAGCATTTTGTGTTTCTGTTTTAATACTCAACATTGTCATTCTGTCATGTATCTGAAAGGATCTGAACCTACCAGTGGAATTTTGATTCTAATGTCTAATTGTAGCTGAAGCTTCTAGAGATCTATCCAAATTAGCATTAATAGATATAACTTGCTAAAAGCTACCATGGTGTTTGCAGCTTGTTTTCAATTTAATCACCTCAAGCTTTCTTTCTAGGTAAGCTGTTTAAAACATTTTCGCTTAGCTAGGACAACTGCCTTCACTATTGTTTTCCCCTCTCTATGGAAGAAAAATTTAAAACTGGCATTCCAGACCTTGTTTTCTACTTAATTCTTCTCTTGACAAGCTAACATGTGGACAGCTCCAAATTACTGCCTTCCCATTACTCAGGACATGCTGAGGGTAACTTCAGCTAGTGTCTCCTCCCATTCTGACAAGTAAAAATCAAAAAAATCCAGATTATAAAGTCGGTATTTAATACAGTCACAATAAATTGACAGTGATTATGGAAGCCTTCTAGTCTCACTTCTGTTTAATTCACTCACTCTTGCACATGCAAAATTTGCATATAGTATTTTCTATCTCATGCACAAAATTATTGACTGCATCCTTAAAACACAAATCCTGCTCACTCTATAAGAAGGACCTTAAGCCTCTTATGGTACTATCTCATATTAGCTCAAATGGCAGAAGCCTTAATGCCTTTTAAATATGCTTGTGATGTCTCCACTATCAAAGACACTTTTGGCTTTATTAAGTATACTTATCTAGTGTATCAGCCCAAACTCTTTCCTCTGGAACTCATTACCTCTATATAAACTAATTTAAATTGCCAAACTTGTTATGCCAGTGATATTTATAATGCTAAGTAAATGTAGCAGAGAGCTTCAAGATCTATGCCTGAAATGCTTCCACTCTCTGATAAAGTAATAGATGTTGGTTTAGCCCACTGTTGGACACTGTTTGTCTGCCTGCTCTGTAGTACACACATGCATGTCTAAGTAGAGGAATACAGTGGATGAACATGCATTGTTGTAGTGGGTTCGGTTTGTAAACCGGGCGGAAACGCCAATTAAGTGTCGTGGTTTGGTTCAAATTATCAATTACTTACTTATTTTCTTTCTGTGAGATAAGAATTAGAAGAAAACAAAGCAGGCACAAAACTTAACAGAATATAAAGAAGTTTATTAACAGACCTAAAAGGGGAAAAAAAGTCAGACTAAACCTTCAGAACACCTCTCTTCCCCCCACCTCTCCTCCCTTCTACTGACAACATAAAAAAACCCATAACCCTTGAGATTTTCTAGTCAGTTCACCACCTGTATAATAATTTCTCCTTTTCAGTTCACTTAGGCAGAGGAGTCTCTCTTGCTCAAACTATGGAGACATCTCCACAAGAGACAGTCTCTTGTAGCTTCAATGTCACAGCAAGGCAGCCTCCCGGGATGGTTCTCTGCTTGCATGTGAAAGTCCCTTCCCCCGACTTACAGCTTTCCCCACAGCTGCTTTCGAGGGTTTCTTTAGCTAATGGGGTACCATTTTTAAGGATGAGCTGTTCAGAAACAAAAGTTCTCTTCACTTATCAAAGTGCCTGAGAGGTGTAAGAACACCATGAGTATCTTCATCTCTAGGAACAGAGGTCTTTTCCTTTCATGGGATCTCTGTTCACATTTCTCATCAAATCACAGCTACTTCAGCATTTGCTTATTTCAGCACAGGTACTGGAACATTTTGCTCACGGTTGCAGTTTGAATGCTCCACCCCCCCATGCTTTCATGAAATTACAGTGGGTACTCTGATGTATCATAGTCCATCACCACAGCTTTACAACAGAATTTCAGCTTCTAGGATTGAAGCATCTCCTCATTCTCCTCTCTAGGGGTTTCAGCTCTTCCTTCCTCACTGACTTGGGCATCTTTATAGTGTTTTCTTCACTCGCCTTCACCTTTCTCTGTCCTCTGACCAGGGAGAGGATTGATGTCTGCAGGCTTCATCTGGTCTGGAGGAATCTTACAGCACTAAGAGAGCTACCTGGGCCTCACAGCTGGAATTTTCCTTATCTCTTGGCCCCATGATCCTGCCGGGCAGCAGCCTCAGATGAATTCCGGCCGCTCTAGGGGTGAGGCCGGCCTGGCCTCTGGGGGGTGTCCGGCGAGCAGGAGCGGCTGCGATCTCAGCCAGGCCACCCCCGGCCACCCCCCACCAGTTACCTGTTCGGCCACTGGAAGCAAGAGAGGCTTTCCTGGGGTTTGTTCCTTCTTAAAATGTGGATCACAGAGGCGTGTCAAACTCTCTAAGTGGCTTAAAGAAGTTGCCAATATCCAACCTAGCCAGTTGATTGGTTCTGTTGGGTCTAGAGGAAGCTGTAAGCACCTCTTTGCAAAGAATCACTTCTGTGGCAGATGGAGGCTTCTCTAGCTACAATTCTCAGCTGTGCTAAACCATGACAATTGTCAAATGCATATTGAACAAGTCAGGAATTTTATGAGGTTTAACTAGAACTTCTTACTCATTTAATTTAATGTCTGCTGATCTGTTCATGCTGTTTATTTTAAGCTTAGCAGCCGATCAAGATTTATAGTAGAAGAGAAATATATTTTTGAAAATCAGAAGGCCCCCAAATTTTCACAAAGAGGCAAGCTTACAAAATGACAAGAACATGTTATGAAGGTCTCATAACATGTTCTTGTCTTTTTGGAAGCTTAGATCAACAGTATGAGTATTAAGTTTTGCATGGTTCCCTATACTAAATGCTCCTTTCACCAATGACATACATGCTTCATCTTAGTGATCCAAAAATTCAATTGAATATTTTAATGCCATCAGTCACTGCACTTTGACATCAGCATCCTGACATCCAAGAAACACTGCTCAGAAGTACTTTGAATTATCCTGTGACAACAGTCTGTGCCACTGACTGGTTTTAACAATATCCTAGAAAAATAAATGTGCTAGCTGCAGGTACTGTAAGTGCATCAGATGGAGTGGATGAAGCCTTAGGAAAAGCAGGTCAGGGAGTATAATTGTTGGGTTAATTGCAAGTTTTCTGGCTGATTAAGAGATGTTATTATCTTAGGCACTTGCTCTTAGTCATGGGTCAAAGTGCAGCACTGTATATAGTGTAAAAGGAACTACAAAGGAAGTCTCTACTGATGAGGTATTTTAGTACAAGGATCACAAAATTTGACAGAGTATTTTTGATGCCCTCTTCCATGTCTTAAGAAAAGAATTTCTGAAATCTGTCTCAGATTCTTCTGTAGGTATCTGCAGTATTACCAGGATAGCATCAGGCAAAACTGTAAAATAAAGAAATACAATGATCTTTGATTGTCTATAAAAATTGAGTTGTTTCTCCAAAATCTTCCTTACGGTCACTTACGTTTAATTTTGAGAAAATACATCACTTTATGTGCATGCCATCTATTAAAAAAAAAAAATTATGAAAATACCTTTATGTATTCTAACTCTATTGCAATCTTTTTCACTATTTGCTTTTCATTCCACTGAAAATGCTTTTACTTCTAAAATATTGCAAGAGACATTTCAATTACAGGTATGTCCCTGAAGTGGCTGCATTTCAGTAGAGAAGAAGTAATTCATAAATAATGAACATTTCTTTCAATCATAGGAAAGGGGAAAAGTAGGCAGTGCTATTATTATTCGATGCAGGCCTGCCTTGAGTGCTATACTTTTGTTGCTGTAAAGTAGATCTCCAAATCTCTACTGAGTAAATGCTTTTTTTTATTATGTTTGTACATGCTCATTCTTGAGCTAGGACAAACCACCAAAGCTGTTTCATCTCTTAGTATCCCATGGATTGGTTTCTTTGGTATACAGCAGAAAATATGAAACTCTTTTAGGATGTCAGAACAAAAAATGTGTTCTACTTGAAAGTAATAGACCTAATTTTATAATGATTTGACTTTGTGTGTTTGAGCTGATTTATGCTGAAGAATCTTAATTTCTTCACAAACTCCACCCCCCACCTCCACCAATTTTATTAATGTAAACTTTGTGGTTTAATGAGCAGTTCCAGAAGAATTGGCACAGGATGTAGTCCAAAACTTTGGTGATTAAAACAGCCAGAAGGGCCCCGAAATCTCTTGAAGTCTTAAAAGTTAATGAACTTATTGTAAGAGAAGACTTATTTGTTTTACTGTTCCTAAATAAGCCTTGAAAACTTACTGCAAGAACAGCTGATGGATGTTTGGATGTTTCGTTTCTGAGATTCAATTTTTATTACGACATTACTCAGCTCATCCCTTTATCTTAATTAAAACTCATCCCTGCTGTTCTTTGTGTGCCATCTGATGTTATTATGAGATACTTCATGCCATAAGTTATTCTCATGGCAAAAGGCAGTCTTGTTCATAATCTGAAAGTAAAAGAATTTCTATGTCCGTTTATTGACTTAGCAAATTTTTTTTAAGACATAGAAAAATGTGATCTTGCTAGGGAAAATTGAATACACTACACTATTAAGAGACTTACACAGGGATGTTTGTAGTGTAATTAAAAAATAGAAAGCATTGGCAGACTAGATTTTTGGCACAGTAAACCCTGAAAGAAATTTCAGTCATGACCTACATGAAAACGAACCTTCATATTCATCACCTATTATACCTCCAGAGAAGAAGGAGCAGGACGTTTTTTGCTGAGGACATTACAACTTGAATGACACAAATTTTCTTCAGGAATATTTAGTTTATAATTAAATACAATTATATTTAAATATAAGCAGAAATTGATGTAAAATACTTTGAACAACCTTGCTTTTCCTCACAAGAAGGTAACAGCAATGTCCAGTGGCTGCACATCTTCCTCTGGAATGACAGGCTGTGTGAGTCACTTATGCCATGGGCACTGAAAGCCCTGACTGTCCCTGCCTGGCCCCCCCTGAGGCTCTTGTTACCTGTCCTCTGCCCAGGATCCCATTTCAGTCTCAGGACTGACAACCTCTGCCCCCCTTATCTTCTGGAGGCTCCTCAGTGGTACCAAAGACAGCATTTCATTCCTAGAGATGGGTCAGAGTGGACAGAGCTCACCTACAGTTGTCACGGAAGGAAGACAGAAGCCAAAGAAGGAGGAATGGGTGAGTAGAATGGTGGAAAATGGAGTTTATTTTCACTGCTGTTCCTGGTCTATTTCCTAGAACACAATTAGATGGTCTGTTTCTGAGAAGGGATGCTCTGCTTTCCCTCTCATATCCCCAGGGGTACTCCACCAGTCTTGACCTCCCCTTCAGCAGTAGCGCTGGAGGATGCCAGATGTTTTCCTACTCCAGGCAATTTGTGGCCTTACTTTTGCCTTCTGCACAGAGCTGCCCTGTTTTGCTGGAAAAATGTTCCCATTTTCTCATCTTTGCAATGCTTTCACAAAAGGTCACCACAAGCACATAATGCTTCTCTCTGTGAGAAGCTCTCTTAAAGCTCTCTCTACTGAAAGCCCTGAAAAGATGTAATCAGTTACTCACTCATCCTTGATGCATAAGTAGGGAGTAATTACTGAAAAGTCCCCACCATATCACAGTATCATGGTAAAGTAACAGAAAAGGCCTTGCCTCAAAAATGTTGTCCACAATATCCAGTAAAGAAGGTAAACAAAAATTTGACTGATCAGTGAGAGAAGTTGCAAGCTCCAAATCTTCATTACAGCTGGGAAGGCAGATTATTCTGGGTTTGTCGTTGTGGTGGTGCTGTGCTGTTCCTGGGCACAAAACCTGAAGTCCTTCGTGGGCATTAGGAAGGCACCTGGGCTAAGCATGTTCTGGCATAACTGCATCTAGCAGCTGTACCATGTTTCTGTTCATGTTTCCTTTCTTTCTTACCCTGCTACAGAATCCTACGTGAATAAATAACAGTGCTTCCTGCTTCAAGCAAGGTAAGAAACTTTCACAGTAAAAGCTCAGATCAGCAGTTCAGCAAGTGGGATATGAAGAAGCAGCAGGAGGGTGCTGCTGGGGCTGGGGGTGGCAGTGGAGCAGGCAGGAGGGGAGGGTGCAGCCCTTCAGTGCTGTGGGATGGGGGACATCAGGGAGCAGGGACCGCAGCCAGGGACACCCACCCCTGCACAGGGATAATGAGGCACGTCCAGGGTGGTCGCAGCCAGGTGCAGGGACATGCATGACCAGGCACAAGGACAGAGGGATACTGGCAGTCTATCTCAAGCTAGAGGCTTTATCCAGAACATGGTACAGCTCCCAGGAGACGCAAGGACGGTGCCCAGGGGCGCTTCTCCCAGCTCCTGCTCTGCAGCTGTGCTCCCAGCAGCTTGGGAGCGCAGCTGTGCCATGTCAGAGCTGGCATGGACACAAATGGACAAACCCTGGGGAGCGGGGATGGATGGGTGGGAGGAGGTTGCAGAGCCTGGCAGAGCACTGGAGGCCAGCAGTGAGTGCCAGTGTTTATCCAGATGTTGTGCTTCAGCAATGACTGAGGTGGTTTGCAAGGGGTTCATTTGCAAACACATAAACACATTGAGATATTGAGAAGGGTATTATCTTTATTTTTGTAAATGTTTGGAATTCTCCAGGATGGATTTTTCAATGATCCAAATTTCCTGTGCAGTCTCGCTGATGGTAGAAGACTGAGAGTGTCAGGGACCAAAGAGAGCAATTTGAGGAATACCAAGAAGGAAATTAAAATTAATAAATCTTGGTAATGTTTTCATGTCATTAATGTATAAATTAAATACACCATGAAGTAGGAATGTCTAATTAAATCCTCTTAGGTTAGAATTGTTGCCAATTACTTGTTTTTCAAAAACTGATACATCTTTTTCAGAATGTGATTCTTTTAAAAGAGAGCCATTAAAGGTGTGTTGTTGTGGGAGGAATTCTGCCCACCAGATCTAAAGCAGTGTTTGCTGCTCCACGTAGTGTCAAATGGTGATTGTTCAGAGTAAAAATCATGGTGATGGTTTCACTTCTTGTCTACATCTTCTGTATCCTTTTATTGGATAGTTTGACTGGTAGACAATAAAATGCTTTTCCCTCCTCTTGGTTTATGTCCATGACTTCAAACTTTCTGCACAGGTGCAATAAAACCTTCTGCATTTAGAATACATGAGGCTGGTTTGCACAAAAACTACTGAGTACAAGCATAACATATTCATCCTCAAATTCAGTAATTCTGTAAGTTGTTAAAGAACCTTCTGAGAAATAGTTATGCATTATGAGGCTTTCAAATGCTTGTTTGTAATGAATATGCAAAGGACAACCTGCTGTATATACAGGATTCATTTTGTGTATGAGGTTATATATTTTGCTGAGGCAAATTAATCACATACATATGAGAGACAGATAATGCAACTGCATTCCTAAAAAGAAATAAAAAGCTATCTTTTTTCAAGAGTCCGTCTTAATTGGCTACTTAATCTTTTTACTTACTGGTCTTCAGGCTGCTCATTAAATCTTAGAGAAATTTAAACTGAAATCATAAACTTAGTGTCTGAAAATTTATATTCTTTAAAAGCTATAATCAAGCTTTCTGCTTAATATAAATAGGTTGCATGGAGATCTGTTTAATGTTTCACTAGTATATAATTTTAATGCAGAGTAGCTTCTTTACAGGGAGTTCAGCCTGTCACTGGATGTTTAAATTTTCAGTGTCGGTTGTCATGGCAACATGAATTGACTCTGGTACCCACTGGGCTCAACATTAATTAATTTAAAGTCATAGTATCTTTCTTTTCCTTAGATCTATTGTAGTAAAAAATAGCTGTACTGGAAAGAGAATTTAAAATGCAATAATTCTCAGCTAATTATTAGTTTTACTTGCAGTATTCAATAAAATGATCTTAATAAATAATGTATGCATGGAAAATTTTTTCCTTCATTTCTTGTGGAACCATATTTTTCAAATATTAAAACTGACACATTTTAACCATTCTTTACATTTGAATTCTTGTGTTTTTAATTATAGTTCCAGTGCTTTCAAATATGCATGTTGAACTGACAAGTAAATTGTTAGTATTTAGGATTTCCTCTAATTTCCTGATTCTTTTTGCAATATTGTCATGCTTCCACAAAGACTGCCAACTAATGTTTTATATTTAGTTTTATCTTAATATGCTTTATGAGAAAAATATGTAAAATACATCTATGTATATATTAAAAAGAATCAGAGAGAATAATTTCTTCATCCCTTGAGATTCTCATGGCTGTAAAGCGGATTAAAAAGAGATATTAAATGCATGTGGTAAGAGACAGAATATTGTTCCAGCAGGAGTAACAAAATTATTTTTTCCTCTTGATATTTGTAAAATTAGTCACAGCCTAATCTATCCTCTAGAAAAAATAATAGCTCTTGATGTATAGTACCATGTAGGGTTCCTCAGTGCAGGAGACTCTCAATGACTCTGGTTTGAATAACATTGACATTTTAAGAAAATTCTGTGGATTAACCTTCCTGATATAGGTAGGTGTTACATATTTCATTCCTTATGTTTTCTACAGTACAGTCCTCAGAGGACTAATGCTGAAACATTTCTTTGAAAGAGTTGTGTTTCAGTTTTATGTTGAAAAGACTGTGTAACAGCTTTATAAATTGTATGAACAAAATACCATCCTTTCTGAAAATGCAGGCATCTCAAAGAAAATTCAGTTCAAGTAAAGTGAGTGTTTTGTAGGTAATCAAAACCTAATTTTTTACGATTTATCCTGGAGATACTGAAAAAAGGGACATGGTTCTGTTTGAACAATCGTTTTCTAGATACTGAATTTCACATAATGAAACATTTTACACTGCAATAAAGCATGTTTTCCGGATTCTGTCTAATTTCCGTGTGGAAAACACTGATTAACATTTATGTCTTTAAAAATTACTGCTGAAATTCAGATATTAATGTTTAGTTGTGTCTCTGTGTGCCTAGCAGTTCTAACATTGCCACATTGACACATACAGTAATGAGACACTTAAGAAAACAGAAATCTGCTGCAGCTCTGCATGACTCATTTGCACCAGCCTCACATATTCATTAATAACCCAGCAGAGAGAGCAAATCTCAATCTAAGGTTCCTGTGGGGATTTGGGTTGCTGCATTTTCTACAAAACTGTTAATGGTTGCAAGCTCTCCTCATTCGGATTAAATCTTCCGAACACCTCTGTTTCTTAATGAGTGTGCTGTCATTCGTTGTGTTAAATCTTCTGTAATGAGCTTGAAAGGAGAAAGACTCAGATCACTACTCTGATCTGTCACTGATGGGACAATTACAGTCTTATAAATGACTTCATTTTGTAGTCTACTTGATTCAACTGGAAGTGAAATACAATCTTCTCATTCCTGAATTACTGAGAGAGGTTTTCTTTCCAGTTCAGCGAGCAGTAAGTATCATGGAGTTCACAGTAAAGATCTAGAATCACAAGGGTGTGTTCTTACACAAATGTGGATTTAAGTATCACATTGATAAATGCATTGCATAGCATAGAGCCTTATTTTCAAGTTCACCACTGACAACTCGTTGCTCAGCTGATGAAATTAGTTTGTCTGGTCTCTCCTTTCCTTGGTGAGCGAACCAGAGCTTTAGTATCAACCAGGTCTTGCAGCAGGGATTCACAAGCTCCCTCAAAACGCCATATAATCTAATACTTTTTCTTATGCTGCATTACTTTTTAAAACGCCTGTTGGATCAGGGATCTGTCAGGTGATTAAACTGATATTTTTCTTTAAACTGCTTATTAATCTTAAGTTATCTGTCTGTTACAAGTGGATGTACTGGTGGTATTTCTATAAGATGAGCAGATTGTAATAATGAAACTGTCCTTTTATTATGGATCTTATTTTACTAAATTATTGTTTTCATACAGCCAAATTTCCTTTTCAAGAACAAGGATGATTTATGTAACTCCTGGAAAATAGTGTGTAGCTTATTACATACTTAACTTCACCAAGGAGACAATAAAAACAAATTAATAATAAAATTTGTTGCCTGTTAGAAAACACATACCATATGCCTCCAGTAGAATTCCTTTCATGATTTCTTTTCACAAGCAGACAGCAGAGTCCAAGGCTTTTCCAGAAATGCAGAATGCTATTGCTAGGAGTATATCATAGGTTTACTTTTTTAAATGGTTGGAAAAAGTTCCTAAATAAACCATTCTGAATGTCTTTGCTATTGCCCTAGATAAACATGTATATTTGAATGTAAGCAGCTAAATCACATAGCAGAAATCAAACTTCCACTAATAATTTGCACTTATCTGAAAAGCCAAGATTTGCCAAACCATAGTTCAGTGAAGCTTTTTTGTCAGTTTCCAGTGACTTTATAGAGGTTGATGTTATATTCTCATGCTCTTACAAAAGAAAAAACCAAAAAACCAAAACAAAACAAGAATGATAATAAATACTGATGGTTTTGCCTTAGATCAAGGTTACTGAGTTTTGTAATATTCCTAATTTCTGCAACAGTCATTGATAATGTTTTAATTACTGCCTAATATTGCTTCCTTCTGATATTTGAAGCATATCAGCTGAAGTAAAAAGGACAATTCGAATTCAGATGTAAGACAACCAATTTATTTGCAACAAATAAAGTAGTCTGCCTGACTGTAACAGTTACTTAAGAAATTATTGAAATTTTTGTTCATTTTCACACTGATCTTTCTTGGAAACTTGCTGATTAATCTTTAGTCTCTTGACAAAATTCATCATACATTCTTCTTAATCCTGAACTGCGTTTTTACCCCAAAAGTCACTGAACACAGGGAGAAATAATAACACTTGCTGCTTGCATGGTCTGATTTTTTCTGACTTTTTCTGACTGGAAAGAAAAAATAAGTGTCATCTTGAATTTACTGTGAGTTTCCTTGGTTAGTTTGTCTGGTATAGCTAAAATTTCGTGAGCAGTGCAGTCAGAAATGCATTTAATGCCTCAATGAGTTGAATACTCTTAGGATGGTAGTCCAAGTTCTTTCAGACATGATTCAGAACAAGATTTTGATCTTCTATGAAATGAAAAAATCGCCATATAAAGTATGGAACAAAAAGAAAAATAAGTCTGCAGCTGTAAAATCAATAGATGTGGGCAGGAGGCGGGGGACTCCTTGTCTGTTTTAGGGTAACGTGTGTGTTGCAGTAATACCTTCCCCGTGTTCATGTTTGACTTCTGAGCACTGAGATTCAGGGTCTCATTTGAACTTTCTCTCCCTTATGTAATTAGCATTTATTTCAGGAGAATGTTTAACTACAGGGTTAATTTTCCTCAGCTTTCTTTTTACTCGGTGAACCTGATTTTCATTTACATCAAGAACCTCTTGAGCCACTGGGTTATTTCCATTTTAAAGGGCTTTTGTACTGTCAGCATGATGGAAACGGTCAGAGTGCAAGTGAAAAATCAAGGCTAGTGAGGTTTATGGAAATCTTTTTGTCTTTTAAGGCGATCATCAATAAGAAGGGAAAAATATTACCTCCAGTTATTTGTTTTTCCCTTCCAAATACTGAAGTTTTCTTAATTGATAAGACTTCAAGAAGAAGAAAGCTGCAAAATTATTTTGAAAGCTATTAGAAACAGTTTCAGTACTTTCAAATTGAATGACATGCATTAATAAGCATTCCTTTATTTGAAGTAAAAGTTTCAAAATGAAGCTTTACTCATGCTACACATCAATTTCTGGCAGAAGGAACAGTTAATACAATGCAAATGGGTAAAAACCAGGAAAGTACCATTTTCAGTTTATAAGATCTACTTTTGCCCTTAAAATTGTGATTGATAACTCTTACACACTAAAGGTGTGAACCTGGGCCCATCACAGACTGCAGAACTCACATGGAATTCATAACCAGACGACAAGCATTTTTTCCAAGAAGCTAGCTTCACATAGCTATTTTTAGCAGAGATCTGTTCAGTTTAATTGGCAGCATCTAAGGTAAATAATGCAACATCATTTCCATAGGGAGATTTCCACAGTTTTGCAAACCCTCTGGTCAGGAAACTTTTTCTCAGTTGAGACAGCATGTGTTTTCCTTACAGTCATGTCAAAGTCTTTCTATTTCAGTCCTTTTAAAGGATTGCTTAATGCCAGGATATTGTCACTGACATTTATAGGAAATATGAAGACTCAGTCATTTTTGTAGAAAACCTAAGAGAGGTAGATACCCATTTTTTTATTCATATACTTTAGGAGAAAAAATTGGTAGGAAGAGATCAGCAGACCAATCTACTTCTGGCTTCTTTGTCCCAGTTCTTTGTATGCCTATGAAGAGGTATTTGTTGAGTCCTCTATTGTTTTCTTTTATGGCAGTTGCAAAACTTTATTATTCAGACAAGATGATTTAGTAATATTATCTATAACTAACACCTAGATTCTTGAATACCAGGCTTATCTACAAATAAAGTGAAGATATTTGTTTCAGTAGAGACATTACAATACAAACAGCTGTAAATCATATGGAAACACACAAATATTTAGCAAACTGTTAAATTCTATAGAGAACAGACTCTGGAATCTTACTAGGATGTATCTATAACACAATTGGGTCCATATTTACTTTGAAGCCTCTTAAGCATTGGACCTCCATTAATAATAAAGCAGATCCATGTGAATAATTTGAAGTAGTTAAAGCAGGCAGGGAGAAGATGTATGCAGCTATGCATAGCAGAGCAGATGACACTAGGAAAATGACAAAATCTTTGGCAAAGAAAGGCAGCATTCAGGATATCTTCAGGTCAAGTGTCCAAAGCTTATATTTCTATTTTAAGTAGAGAAGCCTCTCTTTGCAACCAATAGTATAAGGACATGTTTCCTTTCTCTAGGCGTAATCTGGTAAGCAGTAAAAAATTGTCACCCTGATGTATCCATGTTCAATGATTTATTTCAGTTTTTAACCACCTTCTCCCACAGAAACAGTTGAAATGAAATTATATCCCAAGGACAAATGTCCACTCCTTGGAAACATTTGCATCTCAGTGTTGATGTTCATTAACTGTCTGGCTTTCTTGGCTTTTATCCAGCAGCAGGAGACTGTTATCCTGGGACAGAAATGTATGATAATTGCATTATCCCTTAATTAAAATATTGCATGGACTCCAAAGGTAAATGTTGTGTCTGTCCCACTTTCAAGCTGAACTGCATGAGTGACCCTGTAACTCAAGACAGCAGCCTCTGTACATCAAAACCACGATCTGTGTCACACTTCACTATCATGGTGGATCCAATCCTTGTTTTACCCAAAGCACTGGAAATACTTTTGCCAACTCCACAAGGACAAGAACAAAATCCAACTGGGAGGAACTGAATTTGTTGTCCAAATAGAGTAACTATGTTTTGTATTTGTTTTTCATTTTCATATTACTTAAGATAGTCCAGCATATTTTTCCAGAATAGCAATCTCTCAATCTCACTCACCTATAAAGAACAAAAGCATCGCATTCTGCCAAGTATCTGATTAAAAGACATACAATTAGTTTTTCTGTTTCCACTGGGACTGAAACTGACACTCATGTCCTTGTCATGTTAAACCAGCTAACACAATATTTATTGCAGATTTGATGGTATGGGAGATCACATGATCTAAGTAACTACATCATTTGCTCTGACCCACTAGTCAAAAGTAGTCTTTATTTGTAATATAAATGATCCTACTTGTTCTAAATCTAATGCTAGTTATAAAATGTGTTACCATTCAAGATCAAGGAAAAATATTTCCAAACAGAAATATAATTTACACAATATTTAACACTGATTTATTTCAGAATAGTTGCACAGATCAAGGAGATGTTTTTCATCCAAAAATTAGGTATAAATGTCTGTTGTGGCATAAGCCCAGCTGGCAGCTAAGCAGCACACAGTGTAATGGGAGGAAAATCAAAAGAAAACATGTAAGTTGAGATAAGAACGGTTTAAAAATTGAAACTAAGTAAAATGTAATAGTAACGATAATTAAAAAAGAATCCCCAAGCAACACACAATACAATGGCACATCACCCTCTGGCTGATGTCCAGCCCACCTCTGAATCTCATCAGCGTGTTATGAATGGATTAGTAAAAGGTGCCTCTACCTGAATTAAGGTGCAAATGAGGCCTTGTGCTGAAGTCAATAATACAGACTTAACTAACAGTAAATTTGAGGTTGAGAGATAGAGAAAAGACTGGTGCAGGGAAGAGAGAGAGAGATCAACAAAAGATAATCACCACCTCTGGATCCAGCTGCATCCTGTTGGTTCCTCTTCACTCCAGGCTTCTTGGTGTCGGCGGGTCCTAGAGTGGTTCTTCTGTGGGTACCACCTTATACCATGCATGTTCTGGTTATTTACAGGGTAGTGGTACTTGCTGTTCCCATAACTTGGTGTGATATCTACATGAGCAATTGCTTCCTTTCCCACAGCTTGCCACAGCGGGAATTTTTGTCTGGATGCATTAACCAGGATGTGCTAACCAGACCTCACCTCTGCCAGGCCTGGAATTAGCACCTTATTCTTGCCAATTCCTTATCTCAAGTTCCTGCTGTGGTGGCTCATCTTATGGAAAGTGTCTTCTGTGGCCTTTTGAGACAGGGAACTGTGCTCTTTAAGTCCTTACATGACCCCCCTTCTGGATAACTCCCCCAGTTTGTATACTGGGCAAGACATGTTATAATTGGCATATCCCTTTGGCCAGTTCAGGTCTCCTGTCCTGGCTATGCTCCCTGCTGGCTTCGTGTGCAGCTCCTCACTGGCAGAGAATCAGACACTGACGAGTCCTTAGCACTACTTAGCAACAGCCAGAACATCAGTGTGTAATTAACATTATTCTCATACTGAATCCAAAACACAGCACTCAACCAGCTACTAAGAAGAAATTAACTCTCTCCCAGATGAATCCAGGACATCATCAGCCATCAATTTCCATCTCTTTTTCTGTCTCTGTTTGTCACTTAGAATCCCTTGCTACTTACTGAAAGAAACATAAATTCTAGTGGTGAAATGCTGTAGTTACATGTTTGCAAAGATAAAAATGACTTTAAGAGATAAATTTTCTTACTCATGCAGAGATACTTGTAAGTGCCTGAATACTCAGTAAATAAATGTAATTCTGTGTTGTCATTTAGCTTAAAAGGTTGCCTAAATATAGAAGACGTGTCCATTAGTTCAACTGAAAATAAAACAGTTACATTAGTCACTGCCATCAAAAGCCTTCTGAATCTTCTGTCTCCTGGGTTCTTTTCTCCTGCTTCTCATGCTGAGCATTTTTTTCCTTAGTAGACACCCAAAGAATCAGCCATAAATATTACCTTTTTGCAGCATGAGCTATTTTATCCTCTTATCTAGCATACTGATTTTGAGGGCTTCTACTAAGATACTGTGCAGCAGATAGATCTGTTATTTGAAATCTCTCCTGTGTTTAATCTGTAATATCCAATGCAAGGGGTGGTGTTGGATTTCAGAACTCCAGGCTACTCAGACTGGAGCCAGCTTGCAGTAATTAATGCTGTGTGAGACTTAACCTGAGATTAAGCAAAGGTATAGAATAATTTTAGCAATAGCAACAACAAGAGCTACAACAATTACAACAACAACAATGCTGATGATAATAATGATGAAAAATTATACCTGTAAACAATAAAAACAGCTAAAAGAAGCATGGTGCAATTCTTGGTAATTCCTCATTTTGTCTAAGAAGATGTAAGACAATTAAGAGCTCTCAGATACCTGGTGAGAGTCCAAGAACTCCTTTCACTTCTATACCACCAAAGGAATACTGACTATTATATGAGATATGCTCAGTTTTCATTAATGCAGTTGACAGGATGGAAAGGCCAGAGTCACTGTCCCCCACAAATAAGGAGAAGTGAAGCAGAGCATCCCAGTATTGTCATTGTAAAAGCCCTAGCAGTTGTAAAGGATATTAATGAGATGGCCTAGACTGTTCTGAAAACAGGCATCATGTACCTGATTTATTAGCAATAACGATCCTCTCCATTCCCCCAAAATATGCTCCTTAAAGTTTATAAAGATATTTCTAGAGAGCTTCCCTTTTAGAAAATGATTCTGCATCTTGCTTCTGTTACAGAGTATGGTTTCTCAGTCTCTGTTATATCTTCGTAGGCTGAGTAAAGACCTGCCATGGATGGTCAGTTCCTGGAAACATTTTGCAACAGTTTGGAAAGTACAATTCGGGTGTTATGAGGGGGAAGTCCCAAGTCCCAGGGTTTGGATAAACTCTGAAATATCAATGCAATTATTTAAATCAACTGAAATAGTTTCTGTTACTCCAAGAGTCCTTCCACTTCTCCTTTCTTCATTTGCATTTACTTCCTTCTTCCTCAACTGTTTTCTTGCTATTTCTTACATACTTACAGCAAGATTCCCACTTTGCTAATATACCCTTCAGAGAAATTACCTTTGTGACAAATGTTACTCTCAAAAGCTTTCCTTTATATCTATTGCTCCTGGTCTTTGATACCTTAAGAAAAACACATTTAAAGAAATTGTGAAGTAAAAACACAGTGAAGTTAAACCAAAGAAACTTCTTGTAAGTATAAAATTCAGAGTCCGAATACACAGCTTTAG
Organism: Monarcha castaneiventris obscurior; assembly: GCA_026261815.1. Lineage (NCBI taxonomy): Eukaryota > Metazoa > Chordata > Aves > Passeriformes > Monarchidae > Monarcha > Monarcha castaneiventris. Next base: position 3,886,442 of record JAMPIT010000635.1, read on the forward strand.
AAAACCTGGAACCAAATTCAAACTCCTTGGCCGAAGCCACTTTTTGAAAATTGTGATGAACTTTCTGTGGAGTGGGATGGTATGTTATGACAATACCTTCTGCTCCACAGTTTCCTTTGAATGTTTAGCCATATACAGCTCCTTATCTGTTAGGGCAATACATATGATTGAAGCAGTGTAAGTCTGATAAATTCCAGCGTCAGGGTTCTCTGCTGACATTTTTAGAACCAGTTTACATACAGAGCTCTCCAAATACTTTGTTTAACTAATAATTTTCTTCCTATTACATTGTTAAATATAGAATGTATTTTGAAATCTTTTGCATTTTATTAGAAAAAAAACCCATACAACTTACTCCTTTTAATGTTTTTTCCCAAACCTGTGGACTACAAAATATTTGTTTAGCTGAGTCTCTGTCCATTAAAAATTAATTGATGCCATCTTGTGGCACTTAAAGAAAATGCAATCAACCCACATTCTTTGTCACATCTTGTATAACTTTGCACCAAATTTTTTTTTGTGCACCTCCTTTTCTTGCCTTTTCTTTGCCACTATGTGCATGCCATTTTGTTATGGCTCAAAGTCTAACTCAGTTCTACAGTTGAAAAACATTACTTTAAAACCGTAATTTAAGAAATCTTCTGGAAAAAAGTCTGTAATACATACATATTATGATCAAATTAAACCAGGAAATATAAAAAAACAGTTGATTTTATGAAACTAAGTTTAGTCTTTGACAATTTTAAGTTAAAAGAATAATTATGGAAAGGCTCTGTTTGGTGTTGCCATCACTGTGATAACAAAAAGCTTACAGAGACACAGATTCAATATTCAGTGGAACAGCTTGTTTTTGCTATTAACTTCTATTAACTTTTGCTATTAATTTCTAGTGCTCTTTGACTTCCAATTTCATATCAGAATTAATTTGCTAAATTTTTTCCTCAGAAAGTTTCATGTCAGATTGGTCATCTCATCTATGGCATGGTTTGATGACTGCAATTTGGAGTGCTACCTAACTGCCATCATGAAATTGTTCAAAACATTTCTAGTATGTAATGAAATTTACCTTCCATCTGTGATTCACAGACATCCCAAAATAGAATGTATGTCTCACTGTGTCATCACATTGTCAAAATTCCTCCCTGATGCTTTTGTTGTCTATGATTTTAGATATATTCCTGCAATAATAAGGTACCTAGCAAAAAAGTAGGTAGTCAAATAATGAATATTTCCTTTAAGGAGTGTCTGGGAGCCTATGAGACTCAGAGATACTTCAGAGTACAGTATTTTTTTTGATACTAAATCTATGGAAGAATATCATATGGAGGATTACCTACTGAAGAGTTGCAAGAGGAGTGCAGAAAGCCTGGCCCTTCTGGGGGCAGATTTGTGACACGCTTTTGTCTCTGCATTTCCATCTTTTTAATCTTGTCTGTCCTTCTTTAATCTAGTTTCAATATTGTATCATCCTCCAACTGTTTCCAGGAAATCCCTTTAAAAATGTGCCTGCTATTCCAGAGCAGTAGTAGAACAGACAAGCCCTATCAACATTTTGCTAGCACCAGCAACTTTCCAAAGAAAATCAGTAAAAATACTAATTCAGCCAAAGCTACATGGCAGGGGCAGGGGGGGAACATTTTCATATTACCTGTGGTCAGATCCTACTTCCCTGCCAAGATCAACACACTTCATATCTCTTTCAAAAGGCTCCCTAAGGCACAAGGCCTCTCCTTTCTGTCATTCCATGGACCACTCCATCTTTGTGAAAATCACTGCTCTTCTTGGTTTTCCTTCTCTGGAAGAAGAAGCAGCACAGTGTGAACATACAATCTGAAATTCCATGAAACACACAACAGCTAATTCAAAGAACTGCATAAATGCTTCCTACGTAGATGGTTATATGTCATTATAATATGGAGAATGTCAACAGGTGATTTTCTAATCAGGTCCCTACACTTCAAAACATACTGTATTATCCCATCTTACTTCCAGGAATTTTAAAGCAGGTTCTGATAGACCATTAAACTGCTGAAATGGGTCTGAACACCCAGTGTTCCTTTTGTTCCTAGAATATGGATATTCTGCTCTAAATTTACATGGTGGCCTCAATATCTAAATTGTGTAAATGGAAACCAAATAATGAAAACTTAATAGCTGGGGTATCTGCCTCGTGGTATTACTGTCACCATGGGGAAGGAAAGAATGTATTTTTCAGTAGGTTTTTCAAATTCAGGATCAAATATGCAGTCATGCTGAATAGTTTTCCCTTCCTTTGTCTATGCTGAAAAGAAAAATCCCATGCCTAAAACAGTTGAAAACAGTCATGAAATGATAATCAGTGTATCAAGTGGAAAATTATGAAAATGTGAGGTTTATTTGTTCTGAAAGTTTCTTTGTAAACCCTTCAATTTTTAATTCCAAGCAATATTTTTCATTAAAAATTAGCCATCCTTTCACAGAACCATAAAACCTTGTACTCACCTTGAGTAGCATGTCACCTGATCTAACTCTGTGCTCAAAGTCATGTTAATTATGCCTTCAATATGTCTAACTAAGGTTTGTTTAACTTAGTCGTAAGGACCTCCAGTGATAGGAACACTACAACAGTAATAGCAAATCTGTTCTGGTTCCTTACAATAATCATTGTTGACCCATTTATCCCACTGTTTAACCCACATCTTCCCTGCAGCAAATGTGTTATTCAGCTTTGACAGGTAGAACAGTTTTTCCATTTCCTTTTAAGAACAGCCTTTACAAATTTTATCCTCCTTCATTTTTCTTTTCCTGCACCTACTCAAGCTTCCCCTGTAGATCACACTGTCTTGGCCTTTGAACATCTCTGTATCTCTCATCCTTATTGATCCTTATGTACCCTGAAGCACGGTGCAAAAATACTCTGTGAATGCCCAAATACTTTGCTACTGAAGTATACAAGGAAAGCATCATTTATTGTTCTCAAATCTTCTGTTTCTTTCTGTTGAACCTGTGGGTTTTTTTTTTTTTTTTTTTTTAAATTATATTGCATGATTCACATGGTCAGCTTTGCAAACCACTATGAACTCACATGCGGTTCTAGGAAACTCTGATCCACATGATTGTCTCACATTCTGCATGTGTGCAGCTGCCAATTTCAGCCTACACATGGGTTAGTAAATTTGGCACTACAGGATTTGTAGCTGCTTTGAAATGTCATCCTTTTTTTCCCCTCCAGATTTCTTCCAGTATGTAAGATTCTCACATTCTCCTGTGTACTAGTAAGTCTAAATTCCAGCTCTGTTACATATAATTAAAACCAAAAAGAGCACAGAGTGTTTTCAGTAAGTTAGAAGGAAACTGAAATACATTGTATTTGAGAATGACCATTTTTTCCCCAGTATTTTTGGTGCTGAGAAAGGAACCCTCAATTTAGAGGAGCCTCCATATACAAATTTACAAAGCTTCCTTCCTTTCCTACTCATAACTAAACCTGCTTGTTAGCAGGAGCAAGAGGGACTCTCTAAGCTCTCTTTGGCTTCCACAAATGGAGTATTCTTTGCACTTCCAGGTTTCCCTCTAATGATGCCGAGAATTTCTGAATTTGTTCCCTATGAATTGAAAATGGGATACTGTGCTCTTAATGGGGTAGAGGGTGCAGGACGTTTGTGCTGTGCTACAAGAATGTTTGCAAGAGACCATTTTCATTTTTTCCTTTTGTGCTATATTACAAAACAACCTCTGAAAAATTTAAGTGTAGGGTACACCTTTAAATTTTACCAAAGAAAACTGATGCATCAAGACCAATGTGTCAGCCTTGTTTTAGTGACATTCATATTTAGAGGAGGTTGCATTAAATTAGATTTAAAATAGCAAATATTCTCTATATACAAAAACAATCTGAGGATACCCTGAAAACTTCTTAGAGGTTTTTAGATTACAGCAGAAATCTATTAAGTGTGACATATTTCTAAATTAGGCATTAGGTAACACACATCTAAAGGTATTGTATTAAACAAAACCCAAAACAAAATAAAAATTCTGGAATAATGCAGTAGTTTACTGACAATAAGTCAGGGAACAATGAATTTTGGATGATGCCGGAACAATGGTATTGTTTCCTGTAAGACAAAAGATCTCCCTCAGCAGAAGAGTGGATCACATTTGTTCTGCATCTGCAGACAATGCGATGTCATATGGACGAGTAAGTCCCTTCAACCTTCTGAAGTGATAACCTGTTAGTATTCAATAGGAAGAGATCATTCCCTCCCATTTTACAACCGCGTTCCTTTTGTCATTCTAATTTTACAAACATAGTCAATAAAGACAGTAAATAACGTTCATTACTGATCCCCTTCATGTCCTGGTCCACACAGTACCTTGTGGGACAAAAGCAGGAAATTAGAAGGTCAAATGATGGCTGACACAAACGTTCTTGGTTGATTATGCAGAATGTGATTATTATCAAATGCTAAGATAGTGTTTTGTAAGCATTATAAAATCTTATATAATATAGCCTATGGCAAAAAATAAGACAAATGAAATTGGCATGGATTATGCACTGTAATTGATCATTTCAGTACAAAATATAAACATTCAATTTAATAAAAAGTTTTCCTATTTACACTGTAATTTTAAGTAATCTTTTTGTTTTCTACTTTAAAGCATATGCATACTGATAGACAGAACATTAATAGTATGAAAAGGAAAAAATTAATAGAATGCAAAGCAGTCATGAAGTAAAAAGAAAGTCCCCATTGAAGTCAGTCGGGAATTGACAACTAGCTGCATTTTTCTACCAAAACTCTTCTAATGAAAATATAAATCTGTGATTAAAGTTGTTGTTGTAGTGGTTGTAACAAATACTCATTTTTGCAAAGATATCTTGAAATAATTTTGTCTTAAACAGCAAATTTCTATTAGGGATTTTTCTTTTTTTCTTCCTTAGAATCTGAAAAAATCTGGGTTGAAACTAAAGCAAAGAAGAAAGACTAACTGCTAAAAGCAGTTCCAGAAATGTAATGTGACCTGTTCTTTTTACTTCACAAAAATTCCCAAATTTTTCTTGATGTGGTGGTTTAACCTCAGCCAGAAGACAGGCAGCCACACAGCTACTCATTCATTCCTTCTCTTGCCTAGTGAGACAGGAAAGGGAATAGGAAGAACAAAAGCAAGAAAACTAGATGGATCAAGATAAAAATTATTTGACAGGTGAAGGGAAGAGAAAGATAAAAAAGGTGTGACAGAATGGCAAACCCTCACCACCTCCCACAAGCAGGCTGATGCTCATTGCCAGTCTTTGAGTGATGGACATCCTGGAAGTCAAAACCATCCCCTTCTTTCTTCTACCTCCGGTGTTCATTGCTGAGCCTGACATTAATGGGGCATTAAATATCCTTTTGGCCAGCTGGCATCAGCTATCCTCCCAGTCTCTTGCCCATTCCCAGCCTGCTCACTGAATGATGGTAGTGCAAAGTGGAAAAAAAGAGAAGTCCTTGTCGCTCTTCACTGTTCTAAAATGGCCAAAGCATTGGTTGTTACTATCTCTGTTTTAATGACAAATCCAGAACAAGGGATGTGAACGATCATATTACCAAAAAAGCTAATTGTTCTTAATAACATATTCCAGCATGTTGCATGTGTCATCTGGGTCTTTAATTTTTACCTTAGATAATGATGACATTGACAACTTCAGCAATTTTTTTTTGCTAAAGTAAGGCAAAAAGCATCTTTTTCCATTATATATTCCTGTCTGTGGCAGCTACCTGCAAATACTTTTTCTATGTGACAAGAGCCACATACAAAGATGAAAAACATCTTGTGTGTATTCTTCCTCAGTAAGAGGATGCTGCTTCTGCTGTGATTCAGCTCACCTACTCACCACCTATCTGGACTGAGGTCTCCAAGAACTAGTCTTTTCTAGACAGTGCTGAGGGGAAAGGGCTGATACATTATGATGTAGAGCTGAACATTATTGCCCAAGAGTATCAAAATGTCTGTCCAAATGGCTTTTAACAAATTAATGTGTCTATATAATAAGATTGACAAGATGGAGCCTTGTGGAATACTGAAGGTGTAACTGCCTACTTACATGCTTCGTCAGGGCCCTCGGAAAAGGAGCATATTCTCCCAGGACTAGCTGGGGCACTAAAATCTCATGATGACTACTAAATAACCAACAGATAGATGTAAATGGCTGTGATATAAGACTTCACTTCCTTGCATAGAACAAGGCACCCAGGCAGGAAACCAGAGCAAATGTGCGGCTAGAGATCTCTAGCCTGACTTCATCACATTGCAATCAAATGAATAAAGTGGAAGATTTCAAGTAGATAGGCAGGTGGGAAAGAAGAGGTAGTTTTTCTGCTTGTGATACCTCCCTCCCATATGCTGATCTTTACGAGGCAGACAGTAAGTTCCTGAACTCTGCAGAAGGTCAAACTGCAATGTACACAGACCTTTCCAGTATTATATTTGCATTGTCTAAATGCATCACTTAGAATTTATTCCTGGCATTAATGTCTGTCTCTTTATAATGCAGTCATGTTCTGAAGGAATGAGTGATTTTTAGTGCATCAGTTATTGAATTACTCCCTGTAAGAACTGGATTTCCACAACAGATCGTCGTAGCTGCATCTTCTTCAGTACTGTGCCCATCACTTTGTACTTGATGATTCACTGCTCTACCTAACTTTATCTTAAATCTTGAAAAATTGTTATTTAAGTCTAAAAATTGAAGTATTTATTTCTCTGGGAGTCATAAATATTAAGTTAGCTTCTGTTACAATACTGCAAGGTGTATATTCTGAAATATTCATCTTACTATTCTCTTAAAAATGACCCTGGTTTTGACACATTCTACTGGTATCTGTGGGACCTCTTCTTCTGCTTCTATTTGCAGGAGTTCACTCACATAAAAGGAAGAATAGAATTAACATCAATCTGTATGTAAGTACATGGGATCCTGTATTTCACACTTCAGTTCTAAAATAATGAAATTCCTGTTAACAACAGACATTTATCTTTCAATGAGTAGTATTCTTAGCAATTCAATTTTTGTTGTTTTCCAAGAAATAATATTGTAAATATAAACCTAGTATTTACAGTGTGTTTTACTTGGTACATTTTTTATTAGCTCACCAATATTCAAAGTATGATATTTGCAGTCTTCTGAGATCTCAAATCTAGACCTATGGAACGTAAGCAGAATTCTCTGTGTCACTTTAAGCAGACCATTCTAGCCTCTTTTTCACTCTGTTACCGAATTCTACCACTTAGTTATGTGAAGACTGAGAAAAATGCCTAGGCATTGTTTTAGAAACTTCACAAACTGCTTACAAAATTTACTAATGCCCTACTTTCCTTAGGACAGAAGGAATATACACCACTTACCTACTTTAAAAATATTAATTATTTTAAAAAGGAATATTTTTTCCATTAGGTTGTGAAGAGAAGAAGAATCAAGTGTAGCAGTTCAAAAAAGATGACAATATGACAGGCCACAAAAAAATCTTGTTAACAACAGTTCCTTTTGACCAGAGTCAATAGACACATGAACATAAGGATAGAAGATGAATAAATGACCTTTACCTTGCAGTTTTGGATGAAAGTAAGAATGACAACGTAACTTGGAATGGGAGCAGAGAGGATTTTATAGAAAAGATAGGGAATTTGCTTTAGTCCATGCAGTGCAGACATACAGAAGAGTGGTGTATTTGGAGAAACAAAATGAAGTGCAAGAATATAGTTGCCTAGTTCTGGACTGAAATACTGTTTAAAGTGCAAGCAATTTAGTGATACATTATTTACATTTTCCTTTTATCCAGAAAGTAACTTGTCTTCCAGTGAATTAAATGGCTTCTCTTCTGATCCTGCCAGCCACAAAAAGCAATTTATGATGGAAATAAATGCTTCTAAATGAACTATTGCTTAACAAAACATTAATATCTTATTTTCCTAAAAGACTGGTAAGAAAAAATAACAGCTGGGTAGAAGATTCTACATTGTGAAATCTGGGAAACTTTTATTACATCTAGTATTTATGTTTTCCATTTTCATACTTTTCCTCATTTGCTACTGAAACGGTTGAGTGTAGAAATTCTGTTTGTGAATGGACACTATTACACTCACAAAATTAATTTCCATCAATGCAAGTACCAACTGTCTAGGGGTGACTCTATGATGTGTATCCCCTATCATGGCTCTGTGCCAAAAACTTAATTTTGTGCCTTTAAACTGAGCTTGAGAGGGGAGGAAAAAAAAAGAAAAAACAAATGAACTCTCCAAAGCAAGTTCCCAAGGACACAGAGATAGAGACGGCTCTGCGTTCTCCAGCGGCTGCAGGAGCACGGAGGGAGCTCCCTGCCTGTCTCTTCAGCCAGCTTTTTTGGGGGGTTTTTTTCCCCTTCCCTTTTTCTCCGGCGTGTTTCCTGGGACTTCGGGTTTTTTTTCCTTTTTTCCTCTTCTGGACTGTTTCAACAACATCAGAACACATCAGGAGAACTTCTCTTCAGGCCCAGAGGGGGCCTAAGGCCACCCCCCACGGCAGCTCCGAGAAGGAGGGACCACACCTACAAGAGAACTCTGATTTCTTCCCAGGTTTTCTCATTATAGTGAGGGGTTTTACTTTTAGCATTATTATCCTTTTCCTGTGTGTTTATTAATAAATAGCTTTTATCTCCTTCACTTTCCTTCGAGGAATTTTTTCCTGAACCTGGTGGAGGGAAGGGTAGTTGCAACCTGACTTTCTCCTAGAGGATATATTGCTAGATTTTGGCCAAAACCGACACACCAACATAAAAAAAGCAAGGTTTCCCTTGCCACCAGGGCACTTGATATCACGTGTTTATATGTTTGCAAAATACTTGCTAATAGCAAAGTAACACATGTCAATGGAAAGAATGACAACAATGGGTGCAAAATATCTAATGAAATAATGGGCAATAATAGATGTAAAACATTTGTTTTGCTGAACAGCTTATATCAAACATCTCTACAAAACTTTCTACAGGTTTAATTTGCCAGGGAGTAGCAGAAAAGTGTTTTAATAAATATATTGCATGGGTACTGAGGAGAAAACTATTGCTGGTCTCATTATAATACCTATCCTGGGAACTTTCAAATTGAGCAGGAATCTTCCCCAAAGGCAGTATTTTTATAGGTAATCTTTCAATTCTGTTAAGTAAATATAATACTCAAAGCACACTGGACCTGAACATGAGCTCTACCTGATTTGCTTTAGGATCCAAAGCAGAAGTTATTTCAGAAACTTAGCCAAACTCAGACTTCCATGCATGTTTGTTTAGAGCCTTATCTTTGCTAATGATGAATTCTTGGTAATACAAAGTCTGTTTTTTGAACTCAGAGTATAAGCAATTTAAACTCACTAAAAAATGATGTAGCAACAGTCCAGCAACCCCAATTCATTCTAAATCATACACTAAATATGTAAATTATACACCTACACTAAGTTTCTCCTGTTTTGAATTTGAGTCAGCTTATTATCTGTCTTGAAGATGCCATCGGCCAGAGGGTTAAGCAATATAAATTAAGATAGTGACATTGACATACTCCATTGATTTACTATAGCTTTACTATGGTTTACTGCCTTTAAATCTTCAGGATTTTTTTAACTGGTTACAAACACAGTAACTTAGTTCTAAAAAAAATGTTTCAAGCAGTGGCATTGATCTTTTCATATTTACATTCTCCACTTCTGGTGGCTGCCCAAGGAACTCTTGTGAAATTGCACTGACTAATTTGGAACAAAACTACTCAGTCTCACCTCCAGTTTCAAGCCAAGTGAAACCTGAAGAGATTTCTGGCAGCAGACATGGAATGTTGAAATAGGAGAAAATTACTTCCTTGTGGCTAAAATATTTAGCTGACCCAATACTGGTGTAAAGGAAGAAATTAAGCTAAATGCAGCACTATTCCTAATTTGGGAAATCCAAAGACAGAGGCAAGAATAGCATTTAAAAAACACTATTGAAGACTTTGTAGAAATGTGTAATGATTGTTTTTTAGTCTTGATGAAAAAAGTAATTTTTATTCAAGTAAAAACATAAGGTATGTTATCTACAATATTTTACTGACATTATTGCTTGTACACACTTAAAAAGAGAATCCAACAGAAGAAATAAAACCAGTATTTCTGTAAGCGCTAGAAAGCATTAACAAGATTGAGCTCAAAACTTTTCTGATGCAAAAATTAGAAGAGTACAGAGTCAGGGAACTGGCAGAGCAGAGATGAAAAGCCTTGAAGAGTCAGGCCAGTAAGCAGGTGTGGGTCATGATGCCATGTCTGCTGCTGATGGGAGGACTTGGTGCTCATTAAATAGTTGCCATGCTTGATATCTCAACTTCCTTCTGGGCAGCAAAAACTGCAGCCAGCCTGCCCTTTGAGGACTTTGCTTCGATAAAGCAGTCGTGGACACTGTGCTGATTAACTCCTCTTCTCCTGGATTTACACTTCTATCAGCTATTAAAGAGAAGTTGATTTATTGCATTTTCAGAGATAAAGATTCTGCCAAGCTCTGGAAGAAGAAATGAGAGGTAGGAGAGGCTAGAAGGAAAAGAGGTGTTACGGACTTGCCCAGTGAGTCCCTGACTGATGTATCACTGGTTTAAGCTCTCAGAGCACTGTGCAATGACAGCTAAAGAACCAGTTTCTGCCTTTCCATACCTATTAACAAGTATAAACACACCTTTTGAAATATTCATGCAGTGCTCAAACAGGCAGTGCAATAGTTTATTTATGGTAATGGCCCAACCCTGGGCAAACAAATGGGCTAGTTTAATATATATAAATAATTGTAAAATCAACTGCAGCAGAGGTGACTCAGAGTCTCACAGCTTCTTCTCTGTGTGTGCAGTATCAAATCAGATCATCCACTTCAAGAAGTATGACTGGCAGTGGATGTCTGCTTTTTCTGCAGCAGGAATCCTGTCACAGAGGCACAGTTAGCCCTATGAATGAAACATTGCCAGAAAGAGATAATGCTAAAAAGACATAGTTTAGAAGAAAAACATTTTTTCTTGTCAAGGAATTCCTTTGTCTTTCTTGAGAAAGAGTTCCTCTGTGCTCTCCCAGAATGCAGCTGAGCATGAGGACCTATGAACAAGATGAATACAGGAATTTTGAAGGTATTCTCATATGCAAGAGATTTCAGTCGTACTACTGATTTCAGATTCTAGAAATAATAACTTTTAAAGTGGCATTTTTATAGCCACTTGAAATATTATTCACATCCCTCACAAAAAAAAAAACAACCCAAATCAACAACGAGTCATTCTGAACTTTTAGCATTAAGATTCCATTAGGACAGAAAAATATATGACTGTTTTCATTGTAGATACCAATTATGAAATGCAGTTACAAAAGAATTACCATAAAACAAATTATTACTCTGTCTAGCAGACCCTGATGTTCCAAAGATGAGAGGCAATGCTTGCTGAAGCAGAACATTATTGGAACTTATGTCCACTGTGTAGATTGCTTTAAATACTGAGAAAGAATAAATTTCATTCCATTATGTCCTGCCGTAATCACACAAGGGCATGGACTCTGCACACACCAGGTGTCCAAGTGCAAAGCCCTTTATTGCGCAGTCAGAATTCCCTAAATACTGCACACAACAGGATATAACATCATACAAACAGGAAGGATGTTCACCACAGCGTCCCCCAATCACCTGGGATAGTACACAGATATTTCCTAAAATAGTAGTAGAAAAACAATACCCTATAAGGCCACAATTATCACTCCCCATAGGTCCAACACTGTCCACAAGCTCACAATCCTCTCTCAGCCCATCCCCAGTGACCTGGATGCACTCCCAGGGTCACCTCTGGGCCCAGGAAAGAGGCTCTCTCTGGTCCTCAGGGCCTATCTCTTTACCACCACAGTGTACTGCAACAACGTCCTAATAAAAGTTTTTTTTTTATGTGCCTGCATCCAGAGCCCCGTGGGCAGCAGGGGAGGGAGGGGATTCTGCCCCTCTGCCCCGCTCTGGTGAGACCCCACCTGCAGAGCTGCCTCCAGCTCTGGGCTCCCAGCACAGGAAGGACATGGAGCTGCTGGAGAGTCCAGAGGAGGCACCAAGGTGATCAGAGGGATGGAGCAGTTCTGCTAAGAGGAAGGCTGAAAGAACTGGGATTGTTCAGCCTGGAGAAGAGAAGGCTTCTGGGTGACCTAATTGCAGCCTTCGGTACCTGAAGGGACCCCCCAAGAAAGATGGAGAGGAACATTTTACAGGAGCATGTAGTGATAGGACAAGGAGGAATGGCTTACTGAAATAGGTTTAGAATAGAATTGTTTTAGATCAGATATTAGGAAAAATTTCTTTATTGTGAGGGTGCTGAGGCCCTGGCACAGGTAGCCCAGGGAAGCTGTGGATGCCCAATCCCTGGAAGTGTTCAAGGCCAGATTGGATGAAGTTCTGAGCAACCTGATCTAGTGAAACGAGTCCCTGCCATGGCAAGGGGGTTGGAACTAGATGGTCTTTAAGGTCCTTTCTACTTCTAACCAGTCTTTGATCCTGTGATTCCATGAGAATGCAATATGTAGTTCCCTCTTCAGTTATTTGACCACGGACACATAAATTTTCTCCCATCCATTGTTTGTTACTTTCCTTTATTTTTAAAACTATGACTAAAGATATGTTCTAATACCATTAACATCAATTTTGAATTTTTTTAAACCAACTTTTGATTTAATTCCTATACTAATATGCAAACAACTAAAATCTGTCCTCCTACAGTGACATGATACAGGAAGATGCTCAAACCTTTCCTCAGTGTGTGCATCAGAACAGAACCTCCCAAACTGCTGTCACTGGCATGTACTAGACAACCTACCCTCAGTTGCTATCTCTTCTTGCTGTAGCAAAATTTTTGAAACTGGTGAAATTGTCTTTTAATGCACTAAAAAAGCTGGTTTCTCCTGTTGTTTGTATCACCCAGATTTCTGGAGCACAGGTAAGTTCTTAACACACACCACTGCAGGTGTAACAGGGCAGTTGTTTTCTAGCTGGCTGAAACATGGATATTGACCTAAGCCCTACTGACTCATAGCACAGATTAGACCTGATTGCTTGTGTTTGCAATTTATGATGAAATCATGGGCTAATAACCACTGCTATAATAGAATGCACCATTCACCTTTAACAATTAGGTGTTCTTAGGCCTTTAAAAGCTAGAAATTACATTCTAATAGATAACTGAAAGGCATCTAATTCACTGAACTCCTTTCTTTTTTTGTAAAGCAAAAACACGCTTTCAATTTTGTTATTGAAAACAAATACTCCCAAATATACAAAATTGGAAAAAGTAAAACATAGATTCTAAGGTACCTGTTTTATGAAATAAATAAACATTTTCCTAAATACATTGTTAAGAAATATGTTGATGTCTAACTCGACTTAAGCTGGCTAATCAAGTACTGGGTTGCAAGCAGATGAAGACTTTAGAAGCAGCAGCAAGTTAGGTATTTCCAGAGTGTACCAATGTTTGTAAACAACAAAGCTAAACAAAATAGTACTGAGATCAACAAGTTACTTTGAAATGTGAATTCATCCTATCACACAGAATATGGAAATGACAATAAACCTGGCAAAATGTTTTGTTTTGGTTTGTTTTTCTCGGCAGTCCAATTTGGAGCCCTCTCCTGGAACTTCCAAGTATAAGGCCAAGTGAAATTTCATTTAACTTTGAGTTAACATTTGAGTACTCGTGCAGCCATTTCTGCCTCACAGAATCAGTCTGTTTCTTTTGTTTTATTCACTTAATGTGAGTCATATTATTTTTTTCAGCTCTTCTATCTCAAATAGTTAGACATACAACAGTTGTATTACCTTGGCAGCTTGAGACATTCTACTCAGTAACATTTCTTAAATTATTATTCTACAAATATTAATAGAATCTATTTATTTTTTGAAAAAAAGGGATTATGGAAAAAGATCAGATTTCTTTCTCACACTTAAAAATGTTTCATAGATGTCACAATTTTATTGATATATTTATTAATTGAAGATAAAAGCTTATTGCTATAACATTTGAATTGAAGTTAATATTTACAACATGGAGTCCAAATTTACAGATATGTAGATTTGAAGTAAAACCAATTTTATAATTTTTATTTAAGAAATTAAGTAAAAGTGAATTAAAGAGAATTTGAAATATTACACAGGAAAATGTTATGTGAATTACGTAAATGACATATTTTAAGACATTAAAGTATTTAACAGATAAATGTGGCTGGCCCTGTCTTCAACATAAAAGATGAATTGAGAAAGTTAAGAGGAGTACAAATATATGACAAGGAAATTAATAATTTCTTCCTTTAAAATAGCTTCTTTTTCCTCCTGACTCCTTCTTCAACCTCTCCACATATTTACAGCAGTCTGTCTCACAGACTCAACAGATCAAATTATTTCTGAAGGTCAAGGCCAGAATTTTGGAATGCTTAATCTGGTTCTGAAAAACAGCCTGTGTTCTATAGATTTCACTGTTCAGTTTATATCTGAAGGTTAAAACCAGAATTTTGGAATGCTTAATTTGGTTCTGAAACAGAGCCTGAGTCTCTGTGGAATGACTTTGGCATAATTATGATGCATGGATGATCACTGCTTTCAAATTTTATTCAGATTAGATGTTAGTACTAAACCTGTGCGGTGACTGAGTTGGTACAAGTTTTTCTTTCACTACTGCCAATTATTTAGTTCATGTTGTCTCACAAGCGTTTCAAACACTCACTGCATTGATGGCTTTAGAGTTGGAGATTTAGCTCAAAGATTATGGCTTAAATAATTAAATGAGTAAGATTACAATTTACATATTGCTCCACAACTTACAAAATGGGTAGACTGTATTTATGAATTGAATTTTAAAATATTTCCCATGTAATACAGTTTACTGTAATGCTGCCCCTGAAAAATAAATGCCATAATAAGTTTCAAAAAATATCCAGAATCCATATTTTTGAATCCCATACAAACAGGAGTCTATTTTAAGGTATATAATTCTATATTAATTTTAATAACTGTGTATTACTTTATATTTTGTCATAGTTTACACTTACATACTGTTCTATTATATCATATTTTTTTGTATTTTACTTGGCTTAAACTTAAATCCTGAAAATTACCAACTCTTCTGTTGCAATTTATAGAATTTGTTCCTCACTCACATCATCTACTACTAGAGGCACAGGGGAATTTTTTCAATATCAGTGGATAGTGACCCTCTACATCCTGTAAAAAATATTTCCTAGACAGTTTCATCTACATTTATAAAGAATATTTCAGTTATTGAGAGTTCATACATTCTTGATGGTGGATACACATTGTAGTGTTCCTACTCACACAGGCATCCCATTGATGCCAGGTCTGTTATTAGGATGGATAAGGTGTATGAAGTGGTTATAACCAAGTGGAAAAATATTCTTTCTCAATGATGTAAATATCAGGAGGCCTTCAGCTTTGACAGTGTCAGGTCTTCATTCTGATTATTTTACATCAGGCTTTTAAAATAGTCAGTGGAATAGCTTCTTCTGGCATACTTGAATGGAGAATCGATTTTGCCCTAAAATGTCAGCTGGGACATGTGTTAGCATAACTTGTAATTTTGGCAGCTAACATTAGCAGCTGATATAAAACCAGTGGAATCTTAGCAATGAGAAGTTAAGATGGCACAAGATTTGCTAGAGAATTCCTGATTTCTTGTCTCTATAAAGCACTTTGTGCTGTTATATTTTAACAGGCTCAGTTTTGTTTCCCTTCCACTTGGGTTGCAACATCTATGTCTTGGATTATTTGCTGGTCTTCATTCATTTAGAATGCTTTCCAATCTGTTCAATTCCTTCTCCAAGTTTTCTTTAGACATTAGCATTCTTTCAAAGAGAATATATTCTAAGTGGAATCAATTTTACGCTTTATTCTTGGCTGTAATCTAGTATTCTGAAAAATTTCTAAGGTCAGAATGGATTTTGAGAACGACTTTAAGCCTTCTGCATCTTCATGGATGTGAGCTGCACACTTGGAACAAGAAAAAGACTATCTAAGGTTCAAATGAGGTTACTAATAGCTTCTTGTTGGCGGTAAAATAATAGGATATTGACAATTAAAAAATAGTGTATGTCTCCAGCTGTCTGCCATTTCCATCTAAACAAGGTGTGGAACAAAAGAAGGAAAACACACAGTAGTAATTAAAGAAATAACAGATGGAAGAGATGCACAGTTGGTGCTATTTGATGTGATGTAGTTCAAGAAAATTAGAACAAATATTCATAATGTGAGTTCTTCCTTAATCAGGTCAACCAGGGCCTCCAGTGCTCCAGACTCCTTCCTCCCATCAGTCTCTCCTTCAGGTTTCCATGGCTGTGCTTATGCAAGCTCTGACATGGTGCAGCTGTGCTGCACGAGCAGGAGCTGGGAGAGCTTTGGTGAGGGGCTGTCCCCTCTTGCCCTGGGAGCTGCCCCATGCCCAGATCCCGCTGCCTGTGGTGTTGATGCCCTCAGTGCCTGGCTCCACAGGAACTGCACAGCAAACTGCTGCCTGACAAAACCAGGCATGAATGTGCTTCCATCGTGTTCGTAAGTCTAACAGTGATTGGATCTGTATTGTCTCCAAACCTCAACCACTGATCAATTGCTTGCCCTCAGCAACAGCTTCTATCATCTTTGCTATCCTTTTTCTTATGACAGGTTGCGAAAGTCCACCCTGTGCTTTTGATGCAAAGTGGAAAACACTGTGGATTGTTCTCTCACCTTTAATATACCCACAATTACTCCTGAGATCTTGATTTTCCTCTGGTGACACATCCTAAGGCACTTGGGGTCTGAGGCCTTGAAGAGCTTCACATGGGGTCTGCACCCACACCTCTGCCCTTCTGCCTGTGGCCTGGGGCTTCAGGGGAGGACAGGGGAGAGGCTCTGCTGTTGCCCTTTGCCCTTGGCTCCTAGTCCCTGACACAGCCACTGGCTTGTGTTGCTCCCTCACATCAAGTTACGGGTTATGCTTACCCCGTCTCTCAAAAAACTGCTACTCCTTACACAGTCATTGATTCCTCCAAAACTGTCTCTGAGGCTGGGCATGATTTTTGCTCCCTCAGGCCTCCTGAAATTTCACAGTCTTAATGTGCCAGTGCTGAAATTGCCACCTGGAGAATTCAGGGTGTTATGGGGAAATTTGACTAAGTCACTCCTCAGCTGGTAGCACTTAGGTTCATAGGCTGTTCTCCTGCCTCCCTTTACAATGTCCCTTTCCAAGCTGCATAGGTGAAAAGATAGCAGCCTCTCTCCCCATGCCCAAACTGAAACCATTAGCTTTGAGTCTCAGCGGGTTTGTGGAAGCACGAATAGAAGACCAAAGGAAAGTCTGAACACAAGAGGTTTCTGCATGTCATTTTAGCTATATACAACTTAGACTCTAAATGTTAAAAGCATGGTATTGGACAAGTAATTCCTTGTTTAGATGGCTAGGACAGTGTGTTTGTTTCACTAGAAGAAATTTGAGCTTAACAAACTATTCAAAATTCAAGGAAGCTACTCCAACTTGGATCCTATAACCTGGTGATAACAAGAAGTGCCTGTAGATGTGTCAAAATCTTTCCATGGCTTCCTGTTGGTGGCATGTCTCCTGCCACTTCTGGTGGGTATGTTACACCCTCTCCTGTTGTATTTAGTGGGAAATCCTGTGATCCTTTTTCGTCCTATAGCACATTTGTCACTCTGTTAAGGCTGTTAAATAGATTTACTGTAAGGTTTTGGATTATTTAATCTCATGTTGAATGCAGTCCTTTCTTTCTGCAAGGTTTTTGGCATCAACTACTTTAGTAACTGTACATGATGCAAAATGTGAATATGATTTATGTGATAGAATGCTATCAGTTTGGCTTAATTCTGTTTTCTCAGAGCTTCAGCTTCTCAACCAGGTCATCTTCAGTAAACTGGGTAGCTATGACCAGGATATTTTAATTATATGACCTGAAACAGAAATCTTGTTATTCCATTACATTAGTCACTATAAAAGTAAAAAAGAAAATCTAGCACAAAACTAGGCTGCATATGAAGCAAATTTTAAATCCGGTATATACGATCCCTCAAACAGAAATTAAGAAATGGAGGTATATTATTACGGTTTCTTGTGAACAACACCTGTTATATGATTCTATGTATAAAATAAATGCAATTTTAATTATTGTGCTATGGACCTCTAAAGTGGTACTTGAAAACAAACCATTGAATGAAGAACAACACTCTTTCCTAGTCAAATAAGACACTTGAGAATCTTAGCAAAAAAAAAAAAGGTCTTATCAATGTTTAACTTCATAATTTGGCTACTGCCTTTGTTAAGAGCTAACATGCAAAGGGTTTGAGAGTTTTTTTTCGCTTAAATCTGTTTAATATATTCCATGAATTAAATCTACCTGCTGAACCTGATATTCAGTGGACTGCTGACTAGGTTAATTGCTTAAATTGCAGCTAAAATTATTTTAAACTCCAGTGCAATTCTTCAAGTTGTCCATTTTTTTTTTCATTTAAAGCTTTAATTTATAAATTTGCTTTGTAATGGTTATTTCACTATTTTGTTGTTTTCTGTGTTAAAAGAAATAAGGAAGGTAATTAGTACCTGCAAAGCTTATTTTTAAGAGTATTTTCTGTTCAAGGAAACTTTTGAAGGCTTAATTTGTTAATAGATATTTTAAAATAGAGAAATTCTAGAGAGTTCTTCAGCTTAATAATTTTCATGGAATATTTTTCCTTTTTGTAATATATATTAATACTGTCCAGCTTTTATATTCCACATATACAATTATCATGACTAAGCACATTTAAAAATAAACCTATCCAAGAATCACTCATGGAAACATTTTTAGCCAGGAGGATAAGCCAGTGAATGAAATCATACTAAAATCTCCTAAACAAAACAGAAGTTTTATATATTTGGGAAAAGGGAAAATCCCTGAAAAAGCCTGGGCAAGTTTATGCTGCGTCAATAAAATCATGGGGCAGAATTGCACAATTTTAGTTTCATTAAAGTTAATGGAAAAATTTTCCTGTAAAATGGAAATATTTGACATTCTGAAAATCAAAGCAACAAATCCAGAATTTATGTATTTATTTATCTGGATATATACCTGACATCTAGACAGAAATACCTAGCTAGTAAGAAGCTTTCATGCAGTGTGTGGTTATAATTTGCAAAACTGCTACAACCCCTCATATAATCTTAATCCCTTGAATTACAAAGAATGCCATGTCAATTGATCCACCCGTTAAAAAATGGATTTTCCAAAAGTGAAAACACAATTTCTTAGAAGAATATGAGGTTCAGGAAAAAGAAATAGGTCTGAGTTTTTAAGACCAAAGACATCAAGTCTCTGCAAATTTAATTTAGAACTCAAATCTTGCAGACAATTGATTTTTTCATCTATTTTTGAAATGTTAACTATACGGACTGTACTTAGCACTGATTGGATTTCTTTTGTGGTGGTGTCTCTAAGATAACAGCAAGTTTCTTTTTGTACACATTTCTGTTAGGGATATGTTTTAAAAGCCCAAATGGAGAGACTGATAAATTTTCTTTCTACATATGTATTTACAGCTGTGTTCTCAGTTAATAAAGAGGAAAAGTCAACTAGACTACTTCTAGACTAATAACTAGAACTCTGACAGAAGAGGGTTATAAAAACCAAACTAAAATAAGCACATTTGTTTATTGCTGTTGAAATACTTGTTCATGCAACAGAGCACAGAACTGCAGAGTGGTCAAAGGTGGCAGGGACCTCTGGAACCAATCTGGTCTAACAGCCTGCTCAATCATCACCTACAGCCAGGTGCCAAGACCATATCTAGTCACCATTTTAACATGTGTAAGTATGGAAATTCCACAACCTCTCTCAGCAATCTGCGGCAGTGCTTGAGCACCCCCACAATGGACCAGAATTTCCTGATGTTCTGAATGTACATCTCATGTTTCAGCTTGTGTCCATTGCCTTTCATCCTGTCACTGGGCACCACTGAAGAGTCTGGCTCTGATTTCTCTGCATCCTCCCTTCAGGGGCACTGATAAGATCCCTGCCCAGAGCCTACTCTTCTCCTGGCTGAAGGGTCCTGTCTCTCTCAGCCTTTCCACATAAGAGAGATTCTTCAGTCCCTTCAACATGGCAGCATTGCAGTGGGCATTCACTGGACCCTTTCCAGCTCAATTTCTCTTTTGCTCTGGGGAGAACTGGACACCCAGCTCCAGGTGTGGTCTCACCAGTGCTGAGTAGAACTTACCAGAGGATGAAACCAGCGAAAATTTAACACAGAGGGACTGTGTATTTTCACCGGCAGTATGAATGTTATATATAGATTAAATTCACTGCTGAGAAAAAACAAACTGTTACTATGGTAAGCATAGTACATAAGAGAGAAATTTTGTGAATGTTCCTGCTCTGTATATGCAGAATTTACTGTATATCATAAAGCTTTACTAGCTGCCTGCCACTAGAGGCCATATACTTGCTGATGAAACAAACAATGAAGCAGATACAATTCAATTTAGTTTCGTTCAATCTATGAACCAGGCAGAAAGAAAATAGAAGAGTTTTAGAAAACACTGAAACCAGTATTTCTGAAAAGAAATGAAATAATTTGTTCTTCTCTATTGATCTACCCATTAGATTCCTATGGTAGGAAAAATACGTGGATCTTACTTTGTGAAAAATCAATTACTCTGGTGATGGTATTAGCTCCGAATATGTTTACAGGTCAAACAACATGAAGGTTACAGGAAACAGGTGAGGCTTGGCTGAAAGTAAAAGATTATGGCATTGACACAAAAACAGGAGGAGCCTTAAGATTCCACATTGAGGCATATTAGTTAGTCAGCTTAATAAATTATGGGAATAACTATAGGTATTAATTGTAGGATATCACTTTAAAACTCAGTATCACTATCCAAATAATCAAACAAGCATACACTTAAATGTATTTCACTTCATGATATGTTGCTTGGACTTCCCAATAATTAAAATGGCATAAAGGTAAGAATAAAACATCCATTACTAATGCCTTAAAAAAGATAATTCAAAAAAATATCTCCTTCGTCATCTATTAAAAATAGGGGGAAAGTTGATATTGCTTCTTTGGGCCCATATGGTGTCAGAATTAGGCACAGTCCAAACTAAAAGCTACATTACCATAATTTGAGTAGATACAAGACTCTAGACAAGCACTACAGTGGTGACAGAAGAACATGATTTCTCGAGGGACAATGGAATTTGGAGATACCTTCAGGTAGTTAGATCCTACAGGAGAAGTGTACATAGTTTTAGGTTTGCTTTTTTCATTTTCAAAGCAATTAGTGTGTTCAAAAGGAGACCAAAGCAGATAATTTTTATATAAATTCTTCATAAAATTGCCTATATGAATTTTTTACATAAAAACTTCGAGCAGGCAATAAAAATGCTGTTTTTACATTGTTTCCACAACAAACACACCATCAATACTGGAACAGAATTAAGATCTTACTAGTAATATAAAACAATGAAGATAGTAAAGAGAAAAAATAACTAATGTGTTAAATTCCTGGTTCTACAAGCCAATCAGGCAGGCTAATTTCTATTTTATTCTGACTCTCTCTGATTACTGACATTCTTCTTCAAAACAGGGAAATACACTTGATAAAAGTGCTATTTGCACCTTTAAATAGCACAAAGTACGTCAAAATTCAAGACCAATTTTCTTAACTGGAAAAAAAATTAAAAATATGAAAAAGGAGAGTCTTAATTTAAAAAAAAGTAATATTGTTTTTTTCTTAGCATCCTTTGCATGAATTCTGACCCAGCCCAAATAATAGAAAATTATGTGGAGAGAGCTAGTTGAGATGGAATAATCTAAAGAGGAGGATTTTTGTTGGTAACAAGTACCAGAAATAAAGTTGTGCAAGCATTTGAAGTCTGAAACATCCAGCAAACACTGAAAAGCTGCCTGGAAATTGTGTTCTAAGGACCCCAGGTAATCTGCTTTGCATCTTATTTTATAGCTGGTAGAGTCAAAGGGAATATTGTACTGACAAAATGTCTTACTGAGTTTCTGGGAGATAATCTTCCTGCAATGTGAGGGTGGGTCTGTGTTCCACTTGGCCTTTACATGAGAGGGGATGGCTTAGAGTTGCTTGAAAAAAAAATATTTTGAATATGCATTTTCCCCCACCTGCCTTACCTGATTGCAAAAAATCACTCGAAATTCAGAGAATGGTAGTCCTCAGGCTTCATAATGCACTCTATTTCTTAAACAAAACCACAGGTTAACATGATTGCAAATGAATTGACATGGCATGATAACATAAAACTGGACAACTATGACCTGTGGGGCTACAGACTCAGTAGCTGATCAAACACAATACCGTGAAGTTACAAGGGCCTCAGTTTTATAATTCTTACACAAATTTAGAAATTCTTTTTCTTCAAAATAGTTTTTTGTGTCTTTGCAAGGTATTATAGTATTAATTTTGTTATATTCTTCTGTAATAAACAGAAACTTTAAAAACTTATTTTGCCCCTAGAATATAGCTTCCCATTCCTCCTTTACACTTAGGATCAGAAAAGGACTTCCTAGTTAATCAGTTCTCCTGTTTTATCCTAGTCATAACTTGAGCAAGCTCCATTTGGAATTTCAGAATTCAGCAAATCCATTACTAGTTTGTTCCAAAAATTCACCTCTACTGAAGATTAAATGCCTTCTAAAGCCAGAGAGAAAATTAATTGCCAGTTTGTTAATTTTTTCTGAAATCTTCTGTTGCATTTTGTCTCTTTCCTTATGGCTGCATATTTCATGAAGCACTTAAACTTTTTAGATTGAACAAGCTTGTTTCATTCAATTCTTTGTGGAAAACAAACTTCTCCGCAGTATTTCTGCATATTTTATCCTTCAAAAGTGATTTCATGTGAAGTTGAGGATACAAGGGGTACACTATGGAGAATAACATATAAAAGAACTTTATCAGGTACCTCTGACTGCAATACACACATAAAAGTGTTGGTCATATTTGTCCCTTTGATGAGCTTCTTTGGACTAGGCAAATAGATTATTCACCTCACAGTCTTTTACTAATTTTTATCTGAGCACTTAGATACTCCCCTAGAAACCACTTATATTTTGCCATTTTCTGGTAGGTTTTGTATCAAGTCTTAAATGCCACGAACTTAAACTTCTATAATGGCTTTAGATACTGTCTCAGAGTAAAGCAGTTTATAAAAACTGGTTAAATCTGCTGCATTTCTCTGCAAATTGCTTTTGGGGACATAACCAGTGCAAAAATACATCATATTTTATTCTGTCTCTCTCTTCCTGTCCCTGTAGCTTTCTCCTAAAATATGTGTTCTACTAACATGGTACAAATACTCAAAAATTCAATCCAATTTAATTTCCTGGATTATTCAATTCCCTATTTAACTTCCAGATTAGACCTACACTGGACACCACAATGCTACCCTTCTCCCCAGTTTTCAAAAAAATGTTGTTGGCTTCATCTGGACACACTTTTTTTTCATACTGAGCTCCACTAGCTTCTCTTTTTCCCTTCCTTCTGTCATCTTCCTGTGGTTATAAAACAAAACCACCACTTGGTAGAGTGACAACTAGATGAAGATAACAACAAACGTAGCTGATCTGTCAGAGCAAGGGAGGTTTTCATTTCTTATTTAGCAATTTCATGAGTTACTACACAAGTATGTAGGCACTCTAGCAAAGATCAGGATGTTGATTCAAATGGCATGTCCTATTTTATTATAATCGGGAGGATATGAGAGAAAATCAAAAAATGGAAACAAAAAAAGAAGACTCTACTACATTCTTCCTGAAACTGACTGGTGTGCCAGCTGGTTTATGCATATCCTTCGACTTCTCATGAAGCTGTTAACTGGGATATATTTTGATAGCCACTTGAGGAAACAACATTCTGGACTATAGCCTGAAACTATAATTAATTTCAGGGCTTCGGATCATCAGTGACCAGCAGAGGAATCCTTCACTGGAGAGCAGCTTTCTGTGCTCCTGTGGGCTTGGGAAGATCACTGTGGGGAGGGACAGCACCTTACAGGGACCCTGAAGTTGCCAAGGAGAAGGGTGGAGAAGGCTCAGGGAAGTCCACAGTCCTCCAGCTCTGGCCACTACACACTGTCCCCTCAAGATGCCATAGAAGCAGCAATAACAGCTGATTTTCCATTTTTAATTTATCTATTTGAATAATTAGAAACATATTCTCTTGTCTAACTTACTTGTTTTCTTTTTGCAGAAGAAAGTCTCCATGTAGTTTCTGTGCTGCTGTACAGATGCTGGAAAATGTGTGCTTCTTCCTAAGAACAGACAGCTGGGAATTCAAGACAATGCCCTTGCTTCCACTGTGCAACCAAAGCCACTGCTGATGTCTCCAGTTTCAATCCTCCTTCTCTCGACTCTAAAATGTCTTGGACTCTTAAAAGGGGAAGGATATTTTAGGACTAACTCGTACTGCCCAGAGATGAACACCAGTGGTGACAGCTGATTGATCCCCAGACTCTCTGATGGTTATTCTTGTGCAGATGAGTCAAATGATTTACACTAAATGCAAACAAACTCAGACTTTCTTATGTCCTTGACAAATTCTCATGGTCCATGTCTGCAGCTGAGTCAATGTGTTTGATGACTGAGAACTCCTGCACATGGAAACTTTCTGAGAGAAGAGTATTTCAGAACGATAGCATCTGCAAACCTCCAGAGTTTTTGTTGTGGGCAGGTCATGTTGCCTAAGTGGGAAAGTCCTACATCTGGTACATTTCGCAACCTTTCCCTTTTTGCAACACTCACACCCAACAGGTTTCTTGGGTTTGGTTTTTTTTTTTGTTTTTTTTTTTTTTTTCTTTTCTCGCGTCTCGAAAGAAACATTCCTGATGGCTTTTCTCAGGTAGGTGAGACAGGTGCTTCACTTTCTTTTCTCCCTCCCCTCAGAACAAGTGCGGTCGGAGGCTATCGACGCCGGGTGAATCGCCACAGGCCGTGGGTGCAGGGCGGCCGCGGCGTGAGGCGATGGCCGCGGTGGGGCCGGAGCGGGGCCGGCAGCAGCGGGGCGGGCCGGGGCGGGCCGGGGCGGGCCGGGGAGGGCGGGCGGAAGCGCCGCCACCTGCCCGCCGGGGCCGGGCCGCCCTCGGGCTATTTAGCGGAGCGTTGGGCGCGGGTGCTGCTCGCAGCGCGGCTGGCAACGGCCCCGGGCGCCATGGAGGGCTGCGGCATCGAGAACCCGGCGTTCGAGACGCCCGGCTCCGAGCTCGGCCCGCGGCACCACGCGGGCCCCGCCAGGGCAGGTGCGGCTGTGGGCGCCGTGGCCCCCGACGGGCCCTCGCCTGGCCCCGGGGAGGGGCCCTGCGGGTGGGGCCCCTGCACCCCCAGAGCTCTGCAGCTCTGCAACAACTCCGAGGGGTACTTGGCTGCCTACAGCCTGCTGGCCATCTTCCAAGGTAACCTGTCCCTGCTGCCCCGTCCCGGGCACACCCTGCTCCCCGTCCCGGGCCTGGGGGAGCCTGGGCTGGGGAAGGAGTGGTGATGTTTTGGGTGGTGGGCAAGGAGAGACAGGGTTCCTCCAGCGCTGTTGCTGAACACTGACTGTTAATGGCTTGGCTAAGGGGAAGAAAGTACACTTGTGCCCTCCATGGGGAAGTTGCACAGTATAACTCTTTGTAGTTTACTGTTTCTCCTTTCTTCTTTTCCCATGTACTTTACTGACCACTGCTGAGCCCACGGTCCTGCCAGCTCTTGGCTTCATGCTCTTGTCGATGGTACATCCTCATTGATCACCGGGAAATAGTGCTTGAAGTGCACCACAGACAGAGATTTACAAGGCAGGGATTGAAACACCGATATAAATACAAAATTGTAGTACCTCACCACTTTATTACCTGCTTCCTAATTAAAACACTATCCTGGCCTGGTTGGGTGGGACTTTGGGTAAATTTGAAAACAGCAAAAACATGTGATTTTGATCTGTGAATCCCAGTGCAGCCATCTTCCTAAAACTCAACTAATGGTTTTAGTTGACCCTTTGGAGTAACCTGAAGTTTAGCTTGCCCTAAATTCCTGTTGTTCAGCTTTACAGATTTTTGTCCATATTTTTGCTTTTCTGTAATGATTAGTTAGGGCCTCAGCAAGCCTTAGGCTTAGAAAGTAGGAACATTGAGCGGAGGAGAAAAATTAGTATAAAAATATACAAAATTGAGGTTTGTAAGGCTTAGATATTTGTCTGCCAAAATGATGTTTGAGTTCATGTTCATAACCTTTCAACTTTATTTGACTAGCTAGAAAAGAAAAGGGTGTTTCCTGAAAAATTTGCTTTAAAGCTCATTGTTGTTACTCATAAAGAGATTTCTATAGAGGGGTAGAGGGAAAGGTTGGATACTTGGAGTTAGAGGAGAGAGCAGCCTACACCAAAGAAATGCAGGGTTTGGATGACTCCATTCTGCCTGGAACCACACTGAGGCAACTGGAAGGGTATGAGAAGAGAATTAGAGCCTTTGCTTAAAACCTAGAAGGATTTCAATGCTACTTGTGATGCTTGCATGAACTAGTGTCTTGGTATGTGTTTCTGTGAACTTTTTCTGATTTTAGCCCCTTCAGATTCTGATCTTGTCTTAGCATACAGGTTTAGTGTTAGAAAAGAAGTATTTAGAAAGTTTTGGAATAAGCCTGTGTTTCTTGCTTGTGCTACAGCTGGTAGGAGCAGAAGATGGTTATTCTTGCAGTTGTCCTGTCATACTTATTTTCTCTAAAGAGAGGGGAGGGTGAAAGAACTTCTCACATCATAGGTTTCAATAGTAGCTGAGTAGTAGAAGACTTTTAGAATACACGTATAAATTCTTTTGAGTGGCATAAGAATATGAATGGGCAATTAAAAATACCCTGAATATGACACCAAAAAAATTGTTAAACTAAATAAAGTGTCTGGAATATTTCTAAGATGTCTAAATTTCTTAAAATCAGTCCTTCTGTTCTGATTGTTGAGCTGAATAAAAAACTCAGCATACTTTAAGATCTTGTTTGTAGTCTGGTTAGGTTCCCAGTCATAAAATTAACTTGTGTATCATAAGAAGCTCTGTCCCCTTCAGAGGTTATGGGTGTTGCTTGTGCCACTCATCTAGGTCTTGCTTCTCTTATCTAACTGTATGTGTATGCCAGGCACCTAACTTATCTAGTTCAGGTTTAGAGCCTTAAAGGAAGTTAACTTATGGTGTTTGTTTTGGAAGCTGGTTTAGGCATGGCTCTTACAGATCTTGTGACGTTCTTGATGTGTTACCTGGATTTTCTGACAAGAACCTTTCCTTTGGTCAGAACATAGAGGAAACTGGGTGCTAAAGACTCAAGCTGCAATTCTTTTAGAGATGTGGGAAAAACAAGGGTCATCATCAAGAAATTCAGGGTTGTGTGTGAAACTTTGTGAAAATATTCAGGTCTTGCAGCTTCAGAGTTTAGATAAAAGCACACAAAATACAACTAGGATTTTGAAGTTATGTGACCTAATACTGTACCCTAGTCTGGGTCTGATCATTTGACTTACCCTCCAAATTACAGAAAACATCACTGAGGAAGATAAGATGTATCTATTAAACTTGCTAATGCTCCTCTAGAAGAGATTATTTCTTAATGCATTGAGGATTAATGAAGTAATCTGTAACACACTTTTGATGAATGCAAGTTGTTACACTAGACTTTTTACATGAGTGAACACAGTGGGTGATTATCTGCAGTGACCTGGTATGTTGTGAATGTAACTTAAAGCATGTGTTTTTCAGAGTATTTTCTAGCTGCTCTTAAAAACAGGTTGTTATCATTAGTACCTGATACGCTGTATTGCAACTTCTCAGAAGATTTCCAGTGGAATTGAACTCTAATTTCTGGCTCTTTCTGTTTCAAGTACATGTGAAACCTGTATTTCCAGAATAGAAAACACTTCTTTGCCTAGAACGTTTTTACATGACTAATACTTGCTTTCTGTATGACACTTAGACTTGCCTAAAATGTATGATTGCATCTAGTAATAGTAATTGGATATGCTGCAGTTCACAGTAGTAGAAAACAAGGCAGAGGTTATCTCACTATTTTGAGTACAGAAAGGACTGTTTATTTCTCATGTCATTAATAATTTTTAGTACCTAAAACAACAGAACCACAGTTTGAGACTGGTCCAGTATAATCTACCTAAAATCTTTGAATAATGCTAATTTTATAGGCCAATTAGACCTGGTACTTTTACCAAGGCCCTTTTAATTGCTCTGTTTGTGTGCCTGTTGTTAAAGCTACCATTCTTATAACAACTGCAAAACACATATTTTTGTTGAATGGATGAAGAGAAAAAATACTTTTGTTTTGTGACAGCAAATAAAGTTGGTTTATAATTAATCTGGGTTTTATGGGTCAGTACACATTGTACCTAAATCTCTAATAGATGTGGCAGGACAACAGAGTTTTGGTTGAGAATAGTTAAAAATTAATTTCTATACTACGATTTCAAGTGTTGGAATGTCCTTACAGAATTTGTTTTTCAGATCAAGTTATTGTCAGTTAGTATCTCTTTCTTGAAGAGACTTCAGTGATGAATCACTAGATGATGTAATCGGAGAAGTTATGCTGCCCTTCATCACATCTGCATTTTTACAGATGAAATGTGATTATCCAGTATAATTAACTGGAAGGTTTTATGGCTTTTAGGATGTAAATTAAAGGTAGTGGCTTAAACTACAGGTTAAATACAGTGCCTTCTAGGTTCTTTAATCCACTTGCTGTGTAGAACACCTTCACACGAGTGTTTTAAAGCCTTAGTAAATGTTTGAAGTTCTGGCAGATGGGAAAAACTTGTTTGTTCATTCCTTCATGCTAGTATTGTTCTTTGGTTAATGCTTCTAAAGAGGAACGTAAAGTCACTGAATGTGTAACTAATGGCAGTGGAAGGACACCTGAATAGTTGTGTCAATCCTATATGAATTAAAGTGTGATGACTGAACTGACAGGTGACATTGTCAGTCTTAATAAAGGGGCCGTAGTAGGGTATTGGAACTAAGATTGTGCCAAGAGTTGCTTCCGTATAGAAAGCTGAAGTTTGGTCATTAGAAAACATGTGGTTGATTTGGAGTAATATTTTTATTACATTAGAGTGCTCTGAGGAGGTGTTGAAATTTGGCTCAAGTAGTTGTACTTACGGATAGTGCAATGCTTCTTGAAAACTAACTTGGACACATTTCTGTCACTAGTCTTGTGTTCTCAGAATGAAGGTAGAGAATCATGTTGCAATTTTAGAGTAAGAGTAACTGTAGGGCCTGTGTCAGGGGAGAGACTCATCAGTCATCTGTAAGGCTACAGAACTCAGTCATATTTGCAACTCTGACTCTAAGACTTTGCAACTTTTTTTTCAGGTATATATTATGTTATAGGCACAATTTAATTAGGCTGTGATAGATTAAGGTATCTGACAGTGTTATAATTGCAGCTATCTGTCTTGTAACTAAATCCTGTTTTGGGACTGCTAAAACCAAACTCCTGAAAGTTTAACTACCTGGTCTTTCTCATAGAAACAGAATGTGAAGCAGGGTAGAACATTCAAGTTACATAGTCTACAAACAATGCTTTTGTAAAAATGGACAGAGTTTAAACATGCACTGGCAATTGTACCTTACTTCTACTTTTGGATGATTTTTTTTTTTGCAGTTCATCTGTGCTTCTGTAGAGCAGCTTGTGCAATGCCTTTTTTCCAGGTTGTTTGATACTTTTGCTTCAGGGAAGTTAAAGATTCAGGGGGTAAACCTTTTTTTTGCTCAGTTGAAGTAAATCACCTCAGTTGCTCTGAAACAGTTTCAAAGAATTTTTAAACAGCTTTACACTTTTTATATTATACAGGATGCGTGTTCATTCAAAAGCCTTCTTTTATTTTCCCTTTGTGGTGGTGGGGAGTTGGTTGTTTGCAATAATTTGAAAACTATGTCCTGAACTTGCTTCGGTCATAGTTTGTATTCTAATACAAGTTGTAACCTTGACTATTTTTGAAGTATCTTATGACATCTTAATGCATTCTGTTTGAAATCTGTGCTTCTGACAAATCCACAGGTCCTGTGCAATTTGGCTGGCTAAGCTGGCACTGTATTGATCTACTATATACCTGTATTTTGCAGCTAATAAATACCATATAAAGGAGCCTTGTATAAATATATATTAATTTTAATCTTTCCATCACACAACGGTAAGTTTACCTCTGCAACTCTATCGAGTTAAAGTATCTTTGACTAATTATCTCCTTTTTTTAATTTTTGTAGGTATTGTGGTAAATGGCCTGATTAACATTAGTATTTCAACAATTGAGAAGCGTTACGAGTTGAACAGTTCCCTCACTGGCTTAATCTCTGCAAGCTATGACATTGCTTTTTGTGTATTGTCACTGTTCGTATCTTACTTTGGAGAAAGAGGACACAAACCACGATGGCTTGCTTTCTCCGCCTTTATGCTAGGACTGGGCTCACTTGTATTTTCCTTACCACACTTCAGTAGTGGAAAGTACCAATATGGAGGTAAAGTTGAAGGTAAGCTTATTGTTACATTTTGAAAATTACTCTAAAAAATTGAAATCTCTGTATCAACTCGGTGCAACTCTTAATTTGGTACAACGTAGTTAATCTTTGTCAAGGATTAAAATAGGGTGCTATCTGTAACTGAAAATAAAATGATTCTGTGAAATCTGTAAGTTCAAGAGCTGCCTTTCTGCACAGGAAACTTTATTTTTCCACAAGAAATCTGAGTGTCAATATAATTTCTTGGTCATAAGCAACATTTGAATAAAATGGGGTTTTTTTCTTGCCTTGATGAATGCAATTAAAATTCACTTTAAGGAAAAAATTATCTGGCATCTCTTTGTGACTAGGAATCAAATTAGGTCAGCAATGTAGGAGAAATGCTAAATGTTAGACTTAGCGTCTTGCTGAAAGGTGACTACTTCTTGCATTTCTTTGTGGTTTTAAACTATTAAAGGCATCTTGATTAATTCATTAACAGGTTTCTTAAAGTTCTTTTGAGAAAGATGATGATTTTAACTTGCAGATTTATTTGAAATAAAGAGGAAACAAGCAGTACTGAACTGTACTGAACAAAGCAGTACTTTGGGTGTACATGGGTGTAGCTATATCTCAGTTCTTAACACTTTTTCATGAAATGAGACTTAGCACAGTATGATTAATGCCAACTGTATTTCAATTTAGTGGCACACCTATAACTAATACAGAAATGTTCAGATATGTTTAAAGCAGGATGACGTGGTCTTTTAGGATTGTCTTGTTTTTGCAGTCTTTAATCAAAATTATTCCTTCAATGACTAAGGATATTAGAGTACTCACACACGCACACACAAAAAAAATCAGTAGCTATTAAGCAACCTGATGAAAGATTATTGATTCTGAAATTAATTTTTCTAGCAGTAATCATTTTGTCCACTTGTATGAGCTGTCTAGATGTTAGTTTAAAAAGTTTGATAAGCTCTTTTTCCCTATCTAATAAATGAGGATCTGAAATGGAAATTAATTGAACTTTTAACTGAACAAGGTCAAAGGAAAACATCTTTACTGTTTTTGGGGCTATAAGCAGATATTTACTTGTTAGCTCTTGGTAGAGGTGCAATGGGTTACTTACTCCTGGCTCTGTTACAGTCCCATTTCTCTACAATTTTGGTTTCAGTATTGACCTCCCTACTTCACTATAGGATGAAAGGGGGAAGCTGAATTTAATACATAAAAGTTTAAACCTGATTATAGTTTTTTTGTGGGGGTTTATTTTGGTTTTGTGTTTTGTTTTGGGGTGGGGTTTTTTGTTGTTGTTTGTTTTTGTTTGGGTGTTTTGTATTTGTTTTTGTTGTTTTGGGTTGGTTGGATTTGTTTTGGTTTGGTTTTTTGGGTTTTTTGTTGTGGGTCTTTTTTGTGGGTCTTTTTTTTTTTCATTTGGGACAAGATACTGATAGTGGGAAAGAGCAGATCTTTCCCCTCCCAAACAATTTTAGTTGAAATCCCAAAGAATATGTTACTGTTTTATCCAACACCCAGCATTGGAGATGGCTGTAGATACTGTTACCTTTATTAGGGACACTTTCTACACGGACTTGTGAAATCTAAAAGTAGTGGGGAATTTTTGAATTGCAATGTGTTTTCTTCATCATAGCACTGGCAGCTGACAGCAATGCCTGCTGTTTCGGCTGTTGTAATGCAGGTGCCTTTGCTGTGCCTGTGGTGAGCACATTCAAGATCTTAAGCTGACTTAAACAAAACGCTCCCAAAGATAAATGTCTATGAGTGCAGGGAATGTCTGCACCACGGCACTCAACATAAATCTTCAGATGCAGTGCAACAGTG
This sequence comes from Monarcha castaneiventris obscurior, assembly GCA_026261815.1. NCBI lineage: Eukaryota > Metazoa > Chordata > Aves > Passeriformes > Monarchidae > Monarcha > Monarcha castaneiventris. The sequence goes on from JAMPIT010000635.1 coordinate 3,918,810, forward strand.
TCCCTTAACTGTCAAATAAACTACAGTGCAGGATTATGGATGTTTGGTTTAGCTACTTCGGAGGTTGATGAAACATTTTAACTATACAATTAGTTGTAGAATTTACTAGCACCACACCTCCAAAGCCTTCGCTTTTCATCGTTTGTGTGAGTCTCTGTGAATCACAGAGATCTTAATATTTTTTGTTTAAGCTTGTATTTGAGGCTTTGTATTAAAATCTACCACTTAATTTATTTCTGAACAGCTCTTGTTACTAGTTGGTTACTTGATTACTAATGTTTGTCTGTTATATGTCAGTACAGTGAGTTTTACATGCAGGATAACTTTATGGTACAGTTCAATGCAATATTTAATATGGCTGCCCTATTAATTAGTAAGTCTAGTCTGAAATGCAAAATACATCTAGCCTCCAGCATAACTCTTCCAGACTTCCTGGAATTTACTGCTTTATCTTGAGATAATAATTTACTTTTATTCTGAGGATATATATATCCTACTCTACAAATATATTTGATCATATATTTATCATAATATCTCTTCCTGGAAATAGTTTAATCCATTTCATATTGAAAGATTTGCTAATCAGTGGTCTGCCTATTAGTATTTTTTTTTTTTAAGCTACCGTAAAATGTGTTTTCTATTCTCCAGAAAGGTTTTAGACTCAAATTTGTAACCCAAGTGTGACCAGCTGCTTGTTTTCATCACTTTTCCAAGTTGCCTGGGCCTCTGGGTCCTCAGCTGGCTCCGGTGTGTGCAGTCAGGGGCTCCCCCTGCTGGTGTGTACTAACAGAATCAACTTAATTTGCTTAATCAAAGACTGCACAGAGGACTGTGAAAACTGCAGATATAATAAGCAGTGTACCTTTAAACTTCAGTCTCTGATTTTATTTTAAAAATTAAACATGTTTCAGTCTGTCTGTGACTGCAAATGTGAATCGTAGTTTCTCACTTAACACAAGGAAGATAATTTCATTGTGAAGACAGTCAAACACTGGGACCATTACCCAGGATACTTCCTAAATTGAAAGGAAGGAAAACTTTAAAAACTCTTCTTTTTGAAGTGAGGTTTTCTTATTCCTTATGTTGGCCTCTTTCCGTGCAATGGCGCTGTACCACTTACTGTGTGCTACAGGAAGTAATGATTAAGATAAGTTTTCTTAAATACCTAGTGTGTGGCCAGCACTTCCTTATGCTTTGTTTTGTGAGCCCAAAGTGTGGATTGATCGTGCCCTTTCTTTGCTCGAGTAAAAAGTGTTCTCACATGTAAAAGAACTTAAGGAAAATAAAGGCTGTAATAATTTTGTGGTGAAATAATGTGAACTAATCAGTCTAGTTACCTGATCTGGAGGACATTTTCATGTATTTTTTTAGTGGGGCTACCCCGTTAGTACCAAACTTAAGGGTTTTATCCTCTTTCTTATGCTCTTATGTGGACAAACACGGAAAGAACCATGCTCCTAAATCTCGTCACTTGGTATTCTGTTACCAAAAGTGCAATGATAACAAGAGAAAGGAGAAGACAAAACATACTCCCTGTCTTCACTTCCTCTTTTCCCTCCTTGTACTGCCAAATATTACAGCAGCAGACACAACCTTATGCTGCTGTACCACTACTTTCCCCTCTTTGTGTGTGCACAAGTACAGAGCTTTACATTAACTTCTCTTTTTGGAGGCATGGCAGTGTGTGTTCTGTGAGAGATAGTGGTATAGGTTTTTAAGGTTTTCCTCTTTTTCATAGACAAACACTTCTCAAAAGAGTGAATGTAAAGGGAGAATTATCTTTGCTAATGACTGCACTTTTCATCAAGCCCAGATTTCTTCAGGTTGTTCAGGCTGCTCTGTCACCTAAGAGTGGAAGTTTTTAGTGCTCCTCAGAATTGTTATAAGGTACAAGAATAAAATGAAGTGTCTGTTACATAGATGTATTCATAACCTGTGGAATGACCATTTGAGAGGTGGTAGGTTGTTTGGTTTTTTCATAAGTCTGGTCAATAGTACTTTCAACAAGCCAAAGCATTTTAATAAGGCTATTCATGTTGCCTTCCTGGAGAGGAAACAAAAACCAAGCCCAAGAAAAAGTGTTTGTTTTGGGGGATATGATATCATGGAAGATTTGGCATTGCCATATTAGATATATTAATAGATGTGAAAATTAAAATGAGAGCCTGACATGACAGCATTCTTTTGTAGTTTAACTTTCAATATAGATTTTTCTTTGAGTTGGACTGTGATGAGTTAGGTTACAGAATTGTAAAATCTTGCTATCTCTGTTTTTCAGATACGTGTCAAACTGCAGAAACCACCTTTGCTAATGCCACTTGCAGTGCCAGCACAAACTCTTCACTTCACAAGTATCTGTATGTCTTTATCCTTGGACAGCTGCTGCTGGGAGTTGGAGGAACTCCCCTGTATACTTTGGGGACAGCTTTTATTGATGATAGTGTCCCAAAACACAAGTCTTCCCTTTATATAGGTAACTTTAAAACTGTTTATATACATTGTCTGGATAGATCATAGAGTGCAATGTCTTCCAAATGTTTTTATGAATTCCTCTAATTAGACAATATTGTAATTACTACTTACATACATAAAGAATTTCTACATCCGTTACTGCGCAATTTAGTTATTAGTCTGTTCTAAGTACTAAGTCTTTTCAATTTTTTTTTTTTGTACAGCATGGTAAAGCTACTTTGAGCGCCCCTCCTGTCACTTTTTCATGTCAGTAACTGAAAATTGTTAAATGGTTAATGTAGCTCATCTGTTAATAACAGAAGTTGTAGCAAAAACTTACTTTTTAGTCACAGGTGTTGAATAATAGTATGTATCAATCGGGTCAGAAGCTAGATCATATTGTATCCTTTAATAATTTTATTTACATACATTCTAATAGAAGCTGTCCACTCAGTGCATAAACACTGCTGTGCCTCGTGTGGTCAATCCATTCTCTAGCCAGATACAAATTTAGAACTTGGCTGTACTGGAAGTACAGAGGTTGCTTTACTGGGGCTGTTTAAAAGCTAAGGAATACTAATACTTAGCCATGGTTTTTAATCTTCTTCAGTCACCATTCTCTAGGTTATGTGCAATTTTATTGCCAAGTTCATTGCAGTCTAAGTGTTTTCTATGGGTATGAAGATATTTATTTCCCCCATCTTGTACGTAAGATGATTAAAAGCATATTATCTATACTTGTAACTTGTAGGAGGAATCCAAAGCATCTCAGATTCCAGGACTGTTTTCCAGACTAAATCAATATTTTAAGGGACAAAATTGAAGTAATTATCTGTTTGCATGCAGTTTTTGCACAGTTTTTCCAGGCAAGCTACTTCATCCGATGCCAACAAATAGGATAGTTGCATATGATAAATCTTAGATGAAAAAGACAAGTTTTATTTTTACTGTTTCTTTATTTTGAGAGAGATAATATTACACTTTTTCTTCCTCCTCTGCCTCCTCCCCTGAAACCAGTGAAATAAATAGAGCAAAATTAGGGTTGTCTGCATGACTGGGGGAACAAGAAGTGACCTGAAAACTCAGGAGAATGGTGTCAGTGTTCATACTTTAAAAAAAAGTGCACAATCTTCAGGCAACTGAGTTGAGTTCAGAAGAGCAGTGTATTCTGCTTAATATAACAAAACTGGAATGCAAGTGAGTGGGTAGGTAACTAAGCCTTGATTATTTTTCTTGCTTCATGCAATGTATTAAGTGTTAAATTATATTGTGTTGCTTTACCTAATACAAGAAGGCTTATGCAAGGCAGAAAAAAAACCAAAACCCCAAAAAAGCAACCCACAAAACAAAACCAAAATAAATCCAGAACCCGCCCCTAAAACTGTCTGTAAATAGCTGCTAGCATCTTTTACTATAAGCCTGCAACTCGTAAGTTGCTGTTTTCTTTCTCTTCTAAACTGGATGTATTTTCATGAGGACCGGGACACCTATAGCTAAAGCTGCTGAAGTTAAACAATTCCAAATGGTATTTAACTTGAGTGTGTGGGAGGAAATAGGCACTTTCTAAGCTCAGTTTGAAGTTCTGTAGGATGAACAGGAACTTCACTCAGAAAGTTCCTATGACCATGTCACTATTTCCAAATAGTGGAAAAACTATTTGGTGGGAAAACCTGGGATATAGCTACTCACTATTTATTTTGACTTACTTGAGTGTCACATTTTGCATTGCTTCCCCCCTCTTGCACTCCTCTCACCCTCCTGACTCCCCCATCATTTTCTCTTACTACCTAGAGGGAAATTAAGTACTTGTGATCCATGCACTTCAGAAACAAATGAGAAATCCGGATTATTTCATCTGGGGAAACAGTAGGAATGCATGTTTAGTAATAAAAGATTAAATTAAATTAAATTATTACTAATTAAAGATGGATCAAGTTGCTATTAATTCCAAGCCTTAATCTGCAGAGACAGTGTTCCTGCTATCAGGGAGTGCAAAAATGCAACATAAATCTATCTGGTAGGCCAGGGATGCTATTGTGACATCCAAAAATCTTGTACTCTTTTGTAGAGTATGGTTACACCAGCAGCTTTGCAGGTTGGTGTTTTTTTGATGGTGGGTATTTTTTTTGGCAGAGGGTGGGGTTGTTTGTTTTGTTGTTTGGTTGGGTTTTTTTCTTTAAAACTGTCAGGAGATCTGACAAAGCCAGAGCCCTGGCTTTGTATTTTATGGCAGATATTACTTCAGTCAGACACTTTATTGTAACTCTGTCTTCTGGCCTTAGAAGATCTAGAAACCAACTTAATATTCAAAAATATAAATAAGCAAGTTCTCAGAAATTGTGGTCAATACTGTTAATAACCAGTGTTCATAATTTCACTAAATTTTCATTTCACCAGTTAGCTTTTAAATGTAGGCACAAAATGGGCAAAAAAGCAATCTAATAATGCTTAAAGGTGCAGTCAGTGAAATGCATTTCCCCGAGCCTCTCAATTGAAGCTTCTGGGAGCTGCAAATTTCCTTGTTGAGGCATAATTATAGATCATGTCTTCTACACGCTGTAACTGAAGTAACGACAGTGAAAGAACAGGTTGACTTACACAAAACTATTGTGTAAGTTGAAGGTCTGAAGTTGATTTAAGAACTTTATTAAAAGAAAGCTTTAAAAAATTTAAAGAAGTTATGGTGAACTTGACGTATTTTCTCTTCTAGGAATTGGCTATGCCATGTCTCTGCTGGGTCCTGCTATTGGCTATGTCTTAGGAGGGCAGCTGCTTAAGGTTTATATTGATATCCAGATCCCAAAAAGGCAAGATACAACTTGATTTATTTCTTCCTATTTTTTTTTCTAAAAATTTTTGTTAAAATCTTCAGCTTTTTTCCCTGTGAGGAGAAAGTTTTTCAGAAAGTATTGCATTTTCAAGAGCTTCATTAACTTGGAAACAAGTTGCACTTATAAAGGCTTCAAGCAAATGAGTTACTTCCCAGAGTGAGTAGTGACTCCATTGTGTGTGAAAGTTTCTTTGTAGTGCAAATAGTTAGTTCTAGCATTTAAATATTAGCTATTTTAAACCTCAGTAGCAAAAAATACTTTTTCTTTTGCTTAGTTGTTTATTTGGGGTTAAGCTGCACCTACTGATTTCTTGTGAATTGTTTCCCTGAGTTGAAAGATGAGGGTTAGGATATTGCTCCTTAACTGCTAGGGAAGAGCTTGCTAGAAAATCTATCAGTTGAGTAATAGTCCAATATTAAAAAAAATATTATAAATTGTAGTAGTGTCTGAACCAACAACTTCATTTACACTTTTATTTCCTCTGTTTTAGAGCCTTCAGGTCAATGCAATGGCATTCTAAACTTCTGAATTGGTTTTGATATAACTCATTGATTATGAGGAATATTTCTAAATCCAGATTTTCCAGTATCTTAATAATACCTCAGGATCTTGAAATCAGGGCCAAAGAATAGTCTTTAAATTGGAAAGACATTGACTAATGAGTTGAAGACTACATTTGGTAGAATGCAATCATTTTATAATTGCCCAGTGTAGTTGGCTGAAACAAGCAAACCATATATTTAATACATGTAAAACTAAGAAAATGGCAATATTAAAAGGCTTTCTGTTAAATAAGTATTAAAAGGAAATATTCCAGCTCATTGAAATCTGAAATTCAGAAAGGTAAACCTGCTTTTTCTGATTTACCTTTCCAGTACAAAGGTGGATCAAGATGACCCACGTTGGCTTGGAGCATGGTGGATAGGATTTATTGTATGCTTTTTTGCAATTTGGCTTCTTATAATACCTTTTTCATGCTTTCCGAGGCACCTACCAGGTAAAGGTTTAGTACTACTTGGCTACTTTGGAAGAGAGATTTGTTCATATTTGCGGGTTGTAGACTACTGGAGTGAATGTTTCCTCTTTGTTTTGTTTTTCAGTTGACTGTCTTTGACTAAAATCTGAGGACAAGTACTTTTTTTTTGTTTCCTTCTCCAATATGAAGCCTTTAAAACAAGGCAAATCAGCTAGAGGGAGGATCTCCTGTATGGTGCGCTTGCCCATGGCCAGGGGATTGGGAATAGATGATCTTCAAGGTCCCCTTTCAACCAAACCATTCCATGATTCTATGAGTGTATATAATGATGTACAGTAGGACTGAAAACGTATACCTAAGTGTGGAAACTGGTGGTCAGACTTCGAAAGATGCTTACAGCTAAGCACCCAAGATTATATTTAAAGCTTCTGTGTTACACACCAAGAATCATGTGGAAATTCCATGAGCATCCCAAGGGACTTGCTATACTAATATTGAAAGAGAAATAATGGAGGAAAAGAAAAAATGAAGTAGGAAATGGGAGAATGTGAGGGTGATTAAAAAAAAAAAAAAAGGTCTTTACAAATCCGTATCAATAAAACAGGCAAGAAGACCTATAATATCTGAAATAGCTTTCCCAACTAAAGGAAATACAAATTTTTGTAGTTTTTTGATGTTGTCTAAGAGTGCAGGTATTCAGTGTTTTAATTGTCAATAAATATGACCATTTATAGGAACTGCAAAAATACAGGCTGAAAAAATCTCTGAAACTCATGATGATGGAAGTCAGGTACTGGTTCAGACCAACGATATTGGACAAAGTTTTAAAGACTTTCCCGTGGCTCTCCTGGTAAGAAAAATCTCAAATTTGCTAAAACTGAATATATTCTGAGAAATTAAATTCTTTTTCAGATGTTAGGTGTCTTTAGAAATGGCTTATCATGTTGTCATAAGGAAGACTTCAATGTTAGTGATGATTTAATGCACATTCATTTTGTTGATAGTTGAAATTGTTAGAAAAACATATTACTGAAGTTCCACTTCAGAGTATCTACTTTTAAAATATAGTGACTTCTACTTTAGTAGGTACCAAAATCAAATAATTTCCATAGTGTTATGATAATTTCTCCCCATAGATACTGTTGAGGAATCCAGTGCTTATGAGTCTAATAGTAGCCAGTTCCTCAGAAGCTTTAGTTGCCACTGGATTTGCCACATTTCTACCAAAGTTTATAGAAAATCAGTTTGGAAAGTCGTCAAGTTTTTCAGCAACTCTTGGAGGTAAATTGGCTTTTTATTTTTAAATCTTAAATATATTGTGTTGAGTACTTCATTAGCATTACAGGTGGAAGATTATATGGGAATCTTTTTTGTGTGAGATGTTTGTGAATGTGCTTAGATGGAATACAGTAATCAGAACAGTATTTTTGTTACTCTTGCCTGCCTAGTACTCTAGTACTTAATTCATGAAGGGCATAGCTCTACTTGTTGTTTGTAGGTTCTGAAGACTTGATGCTCATTTTCAAAGTAGAGTGAGGATTTTGTGTGCTGATGACACTGTAGTTTATTCCTTTTTTTATTCTTGGTGAAAAACGTTTAATTTTCTTAATTTAAAAATGGCTGAAGGAATATTAGTATCTTAGTCCCTACTAAAACAATCAAGATGAAGGGGCAGCTAGAAAAAAAGCAGTGCTTGTCACGAATAAGAAGTTGACTTTGCCTTTCTCTTCTGAAATTCCACACTGACAACTATGAGTTGGCAATAAAATGACTAATCAGAATATATAATAAAGCTATTATGTAACTGGTTCTATAATTGGCTTACTGTCACCTGTTCATGTGATATGCAGACGTAATGGGTAGAACAGGAGAAAGCTATGAAAAACTGAGTATTGGAGAAACAGAAAGCCTGATGGAAGAGCTGTGCTCAGTAGGGTCACATGATTAACTTTGGCACAATTAATTCTGAAGTGCAGTAACCAGATCAAGACAGAAATGTCCATAATGCTAAGAGATGCTTGCAATATGCAGACTTAATATTTCTAGAATGCGTCTTGCTAAGCTGTAGAGTGCTGCAATATAACTATGGTAGTTGAGCTGCTCTTTCTCCAACAGAAATGTGTTTGGGAAAGACTTTCTAAATTACTTATTCTTCTGGGCAATACTAGATTGTATTGTCGCATCAAAACAAAGCATCTGCAAGTTTTACATAAAAATACATTGGAATATATGCTCAGTTGTTAACCTACAAGCAGGAGTGAAGTGGAAAACTGAATGTTGCGGTTTTTTGTCCATAGATCTTGTCTGAATGTCTTTGCCTTGAAAATATTGACAGTGCTTATTAAATGTACAGCTTTAAAGAAATGCCTACAGTAATGCTGAAAACTGGCTGTACCTGAACTGAGCCAGCTAATCTAAGCATTACCAATGACCATGGAAACTATTTAAACTATCATTGACTGTGGCTGTCTGTGGCTTGGGCAGTGTTGTCACTGTACCTGAGCGGTCTCTAAAGTTAGATGTCTCAGGTCAGTGTAAGTTATACTGAGATCTATGTTGTATTATAGATTAGCCATATAAAAATGCTCAGTTATTTCTCTGAAGTCCAAAGAGGATAAATCATTGTGGACTGTATGGACTGTGACAGCAAAACTGACCCACTGATCTAGACTTCTTTAAATCTTTCCGTAGATGTCTTACTGCATCTTGTGCTCTTATATAATAGTGGTTATGTTCTCTTATTACAAAGTTCGTAACAGAAGTATTAGAACATAAAAAAAAAACACTGAAAGAATGAAAGTATTTTCTGTTTTCATGGAGACGCCTACTGGTATTCAGAGATTCCCACCCCGTTGTGCTTCTAAGTCATCTAGTTTGGCTGTGTTGAATTGGGTTTTGGACAACTATAAATTACACTGTTCAGTTAAACCTCTGGAAAAGCTAAAGGTGATGTGACAGTAGAATAAATTGCTCATGCAGTTAGATTCTGGTAGTATGGTTTGAAAACAGTATCACATGGACTGCATTGTACAGCTGGTTTTATTTTTTCTTAGCATAAAATTGCACTCTTAATTGCTTCCCAATTATGTCTTTCATTTTTATGTAACTGCTTCTGTCTTGTTTTCCTCTAGGACTTGTACTAATTCCAGCAGCAGCGCTAGGCCAAGTCATAAGTGGTGTCTTGGTTTCCAAGTGCAAAATGGATTGCAGAGCCATAATCAAGTTCATGATAAGCACATGTTCAGTGGCCCTAATATTAAACACCGTGTTTTTATTTGCTAAATGCGGGAATGAACCTTTTGCAGGTGTCTCTGAAACATATAGAGGGTAAATATATTTTAGTACACTCTTGGGTTTAATGTTAATATTTATTCAATTCCCATAGTTTCAAATAGTACATATCAGCAGTTTTTAAAAGCCAGAGGAAGGCAGCTAGCTTTTGCAAAAGTCTGCTCTCAAGTGGTCAGTTATTGTGTCATGAATTAACGGAGCCAGAGGCAACACCAACTGTTTGAGGGTCTACCAAAGAGCCAGATGGTGCTGTGCCAAATAACTCTAGTAGGCAGGTACCCAGGGACTGCTCCATGCCATGTGAGAAAATCACAGGCGTGATTTGTGTTGTGTAAGTTGGTGACTAAGTTACCAATACCTTTTTATTGTTCTCCCAAATCCCCCATTTTAGACAAGAGTTGTGTACCACTATCTTGTACAAAATTATGATCTGATAGTTCTGCTCCAATGTATAAAAAGGCACTTGGAGATAAATAAGATGGCAAAGAGGAGTGTTGCTCTTTACTGACACAGTAACATGATGTGTACCATGAAAACAGGTAGCAGAAGATGGGTTGGGGAGGAAATTAGTTTTGTAGCCTCTAATGCACATGCAAGTTGGTGGAAAGTAGAAATTAACTGCTATGATACTCAAATATTCATCTGTATTTCCTTTTCCAGAAGGTATGCAAAGTGATTCAACAAAGTTCCATACACTGGTGACTGAAAGAGAATAAAAAACTTTGAAGCCCAAGTTGTGGCTCATCCTGATTTCATCTTTACATATAATTGTATATAAATATATATATTGTATATTTATAATTGTTATTTATAATTGTATATAAATATAAATTGTATATAAATTGACAATATATTTAAAGGCTAGTGTTGAAATTTGATGCCTAAAATCTGGCTTTGCTTCAGAGTCTGAAAAAAATCTAGCAGACAGGTGCCTTGGACAACTCAGAAATGTGAAAATCAGAATTCAGGTTTTGGTTACATATTGACCAAAAGAATCTGTATTCATCAATAAAATGCTGAAGATATGGTATAGAAAATGGTATATGAAATTATCCATATTTTTATACCAGACCCTATGATAACAAACAGCTGACAAAACTTATAGCTGAACTGATTTTCCTCCTAAATTAAATACAGCTAATTTGTATTTAACAGTCTTGTGTAACTTTGTCAGTTATGTAGCATAACTGTTGCTGAAGACCACTTATCTACAGCAATTTTAAGTTAACCAGTCCTGAAATACATGTTTTCCCTCAGTATCCATTATAAAAAATGACTCTCTTTTACCTAATTTAGTGTTACATGTTGGACTATATTGTACTGGACATGTGCATCAGAATAGTTAGTGGCACCAACACACTGCCAGTTCTTAAACTGTTTTCCATGAAGAAATAAAATATGTACCAGTAGCTTTAAAAAATTTATAAACTCGTGGAAGAATAGCCAAGTGTTTGCCTCCTGCTTATGCTATTGAACAAATGCTTCTGAAAGAATAAATTATGAGCCTGCTCTGAGAGTTGAGTTGGAATTTGATGTAGATTTTTGTGGAGAATGTCAAGAAATCCTTCATGGCAAGCGTTATCTCCCTATTGAAAAATAGCCTGGAGAGGTGAGGGAAGATTTTTCAGGTTTAGTCTCAGAATTATGTGAGTACAGGATGACTTGTCTGTGTTAATGAAAACAGCATCTTACTTGTAGTAACACTGTTTGTTACTAAATTAGGCTATCAGCAGAACTACCATGGTTTATTTTGTCTAACAGGCACTTTAAATAATTGGTTTTGCCAAATTCTATTGCCCAGTGCTTCCTTGCAAACTTGAAGGAACAGAACTGCAGTGACTGCTTCTGTACTTTGTCCATTTCCACATGTCTCTGGGACTCTTGTTTGAAAATTCCTGTAGTTTTTTAAAGACCAATTGATGGCCTCATCTGCTAGATTTTTTAGAAAAGCCAGGGGTATCTTTTTGTTTTATTTTTCTCTCACTGTCCATAACTAAATGATCAGTCCCTCTTTGGATGTCGGGGGAAAGTGACAGGACAAATGCCACCAAAGTGATTAAATATTTCTAGGCTTTGCATGCCTCACAGGCTAGCAAGGCACTGTATGTACAAATCTGTAATTAATGAATAATTATGGTGCACTGTAGTTCATTCTTTGTACTTAGAAGAATTGAAATTAGTTTGCTTAGGCTTAAAACACAAATTAATTTAGTGGGATTCTGCTGTACTACAACAAAATGGAGTTTATATGTAGTTATGATGTCCCTAATATTCCATTTGAAGTTTGAATGTATGTAAATTAATTCCTAGATAAACTATTTCTCCTATTAGTATTTTTTGCCATCTCAAATTCTCATGAAGAAACATGCCTTTTAGATAATTAATGTGGAACTTTCATTTTACAGTATGGTATTTAAACTCTACTGGCAGTGTCAGTAACCTGGTTTTAGCTGACTGGACTTTTAGCCTGTGAAGATTCTTTACTTATTAATGAACTACTATTAGAAGATCATTGGATGTTTTTATTCTCTCCATGCCTTAGGACAGTCTTCACAGAACCCAAAGTGATTTTTCATGCAAATAATATAGTGGGACTACTTCAAATAAAACTATATGATGACCTGTATTAGAAGTAAATGCCTGAATTGAGAGTAAATATAGTAAGCAAGAGTTAAAGTAAACTCTGTTAGTTTTTAGTTATTCCCTAAACAGCCAGAGAAAATCTTTAAGACCCTTCAGTGTGTGTCACTGCACTCTGCATTTAACCATATGCATTTGTCTTAGTGCTCATACAATTTAGATGTCTGTGTGGAAAGTTGGGATGAGATGCAAAATTTTGTCATCTCTTTTGTGAGTAGAAATTGAAGCAATAGTAGCATAAAAATAACTAGGTGCATAATAAATGGAAATTCAAGAGCAGTAACTACTATGCTTATTTTTAAACAACAACAATTAAGTGTATAAATAACATGAATAGAGTATTTTAAAATATGCTATAAATATTGCATTGCTTGTTTATGTATCTTCTGTTTTTCAATTGTTTTATTAAAAGCCTATTAACTTCTGCTTTTCAGAACAGGCATTCTACATAACTTAACAGCACCGTGCAACGCTAACTGCAGGTGTTTGCGCTCCATGTACTACCCAATTTGTGGCAGAGATGAAGTCCAGTACTTTTCTCCCTGTTTTGCAGGATGTGCCTCATATCTTCTTAACAACATGAAAAAGGTACTTTATGCAATGAAGATAGCTGACGTGGTTTATTCTGGTTTCCTGTAAAATGCACTATATTTCAAAATGTTCTTCCCTTAGTATGACAGGAAATTACAGCATTTATGAATTTAAGTGGCAGTTACTAAGAGATATACTCTGACCAGGTATTTTTAGACATTCTCCTTGTGAAAGTGTGATGTTTAATATTAAGTTTACTTACTTGATGACAGTTGATGTTTCATGGGGTTTCTGATTTATCAGAATGATACAAAATATGCTGAAAACAGAATACAAATGTAGGTTGTATTTAGCAAAATCCAGCGATTGCAGTTCACTTATGGTACCAGTGTGCTTCCCACTGCTGGTCTCTAACATGTTCAGTCACAGTGCTGGGCCACAGTGCTGGGCCTCCCCAGTTGTTGGGAAGGCATATATGGGTTGAAGCCAGGTCAAGCCCATTGCTCTCTAAAATATTTCTGGTAGTTGTTTGGTTTATTTGTACTCTGTGTTGGTTCAGAGTCCTGGCTTGAAAACTGTCAAGAACTGCAGACTACTTCCCATGCATGATACTGATGTTGTATGTATGGTGGTTGTTAATTTAACCTGGGATAGCAAGTTAACCAGTGGTTTTACTGTCTTTCAAATTGATGAATTTTTTTTGTTTCGAATTTTAAAATGTGCTTCTCATTATGAATGTACAGCTGTTTTGCTTTATATTCAAACTTCAGTTTGACCACACTCCCTGCCCTTCACCTGCCATGTTCGTGCTGGTCTGGCTAACTTAGGAAAATGTTTCCACTCTCTTAATGAACGCGGGGAGAAGCATTTACACCACTGGTTGATTCATTGAAGTGGCATAGCTGTTTCTTTTCTGTATAGCTTTCTTTGCAACAGTTCTGGTCATTTACAGCCTGCATTGTTTTGTGAGCTTTCTGGGCACATCACTTTTTCCCCATCTCTGAGCATTCTTTCATTGTAAGGGTTTACTGGTTTGCTACAGTATTTCTCATTTGTGTGATGCCATTTTGCAAATGTATTTCTACCAGACTTTCTAATGCTGATAGTAAGTTAAATCTAAATGTACTTTACATAGAATTGACGATCAGAAAACTCAGCAATTGAAGGTCCTATCTATATCTTTAAGCAAAATGCAATGTTTATTGTATATGTGACAATCTGCTTCTGTGAGTTTTGAAAACTTGAATGTCAGTAGCCCCTGATGCAGGAATGGTAAGCCATGAAAGTGCCTGGATATTATCAAGCCTTCCCAGAACTGAGGGGCTTTCTGTGCTTGTCTCTACTAGTACAACAAACTCTTGAACAGGGATGGGGGAGGACTATAGAGAGATCCAAAAGGCAAGCTGACCCAGGAAAGGCCTTTATGCTTTTTATACTGGAAAATGGGAGGAGGTATTATCCATAAGAAAATGTAGGAGACTAACTACTTCTTGCTGTGGAAACTTCACGCTTCAGTGACACAGTATTTTTTTCTTTGAAAACAAACTTCTGTGGATTTAGATGAAGACCATATTCCATTTTTTTTACCTGCTTATAAGAGTGGTCCTATATTGCTTCTACTCTTAAGAGTAGAGCTCACCTCTATGTCTGCATATCGTTTCCCTCTAACTTCTGCAAGTTCTTTATGCTTGTAGCTAAAAGCTTGCTCCATACAAAATGGGGACTATCACTGTCTTTTAGGTCAAAAAGCCAAAAATATCTTTTGCTCAGGTGAGGTGGATCAGTCAAGTTGTGATGAACCAGTTTTAAAAATCAGTGTTAGTGTCCTGTGCTCATCAGGAAATGGACTGTTTCCCATATGGTAAAGTCAATGTTTATTCTTGTCTTGTGTGATGTAGACACAAAGAAAATTTACCAAAATAGTGTAATTTTGTGTCATTCTTGGAGCTAAATTTTGTCTTATAAATTATTTGTAGACATACCACAACTGTTCCTGTATTGGGAAACCAAAAAGAGAAAATGCTTCCGAAGACTTTCTCTATGAAGCTGTCCCTGGGAAATGTCCAACACAATGCAAATTTTTACCTTTATTCCTGACCTTCTTCTTTTTTGCTGTTGTTTTTACATTTATGGCTAATACTCCAACAACTGTGGCCATTCTCAGGTATGTTTTTTGGTCTGAAAGAAAGGTAATATTCTTGTGAAAACTAGTATCAGTGAAATAGTTTTATTTGTTTTGCTTTGCAATGCGCTATTTGAACCAGTTTGTGTAGTAAACAAGCAGTACTTTAAACAGGACTTTCATACCACTGTTCACTCGTTAGTAGAAATGTTTTGAATCTATTAAAAAAAATCTTTCTTACACATAGCAAAATCCGTTTTATGGGAGCACTCTTGACTGTTCTAGTTAAAGCAAAAAGGAATAAATGTGCCATTTGCTTTGATGAAGAAAATATTTGATTAGCCTGTCTATTGAGAGTGTCAGCATTTCAAAATGTATCAGGAAATGGACAAAATAATGATTAATCTTGTATCCTCAGCCTTTGATTCCTGTGTCAGTTCAGAGTTCCAGCTTGAAAACTGTCCAGTGCTATAGACTACTTCCCATGATACTGATGTTTTATATATGGTGGTCATTAATATAACGTGATAGCAAGTTAACCAGTGGTTTTGCTGTCTTTAAAATTGCTGATTTTTTTTTTTTGTTTTGTTTTGAATTTTAAAATGTGCTTCTCATTATGAATGTACAGCTGTTTTGCTTCATGTGAGGTTTGACCTGTACCTCTAATACCTCTAGTGAAAAGACAACCATGTTGCATAGGCATGTTGCTTTGTGAGGATGTGGCTAGATGCCCTTTGGCAGGGGGCTGAGGAAATCAGTAACATCCTAAACCAGTGCTTGGTAGTAGTCTCCTGTCCAGGTTTGGTGTAAATCTGGAATTAACAGCTTGTCATATTGGTGTGCGGGCAGAATAATGTGAAGTTCTGCATTACCTTCAAAACTGAGCTGACATAGTTTTATTTCAGTAAGTCCAAGCAGTAGCATTTGGATATTTGAATCCATATATAATTCAGCTGAAATAGTGAAACAGTTTTAATGGACAAAAGGATTGTAAGTAATTTAAATTTTCAAAACCTAATTTAAATAGCTAAATGTCAGTACATTTTACTGTATATATTCTGATACCTTTTCAGTAAGCCTATTTTATGCAATTTCAAACATAAAATCAAATATTGATGACAGTGTTCTTTACTAGAAATATTCACCTGCATGATGTGAAACTCATTCTCCTTCTCTTAATTGCCTTTATGGGTAATAGGGTCCTAACACTGACTGCTGATAAGTGCTCATCTGGGATGTTTTGATGTGGCTAATTCTCACACATAGTCCAGAATGCGGGAATAATTTCTGAATGTGTAAATATGGTCTTTTTCAACACTGGGAGTTTATTAAAAGACATGATACAGTTCATTAAAGGAAATAGTTCTGAAACTAAATTGTATAAATTAAGCAAGTTAGGTTGTATTTAACCTTTATGGTAGCACCTTTAAGACACTGTCATGAGAATGTTTGTTTCTGGAAAAATATCTTAAAATAGGTAAAAGGTAAAGACGTCAATTCTGCTACTTGTTAAATCAATATATTGGTTTGTATAGCATAGGCCAGCACAGTTCATTGATAAGGTCAGATGAATATATACAAAGGTTATGGAAATACAGCATGTTGTGCTGTGCTGTAGTCTAGTCTCAATTCACATATTGCTTCTTTAGGTATAGTAGCTCAGGATTGCATCCTAGCACTGTTTTAATTTCCTTGGTCTATGGAAAAAGTGTTCAACAGTGTATCAGGGTGCTGATAGCAAGCTTCCTTTTTATTTATACTACTTTGTTAAACTAGTTAAATCCAAAATTTCTTGATGGGCTACTGGTGTTTTTTCTATCTTTTATCTAAATACCACTTGAAATAGTTTGGTTACGTGTTCCGCCCACTGGATTTCTAAACCCCATAGCAATTAACAGGCTAAAAGAGTATATAGAGATAAAGCATATTCACTGAGGGATACAGCACAGAAGTGGAACTTGTTTACTCTGTGTTAAACTGCAAATCTTGTTTACAGGTGTGTGCCAGATAAACAGCGCTCATTTGCTCTTGGAGTACAGTCAGTGTTTCTGCGACTACTAGGTATGACTTTCTTGTTGAAACATTTGCCTCTGAATAATCTACTTATTTGACATTTTTTCTAGACTTTTAAATAATGCATTAAGAAGCTTTCAGAGGAGCTTGAAGCAGTTTGTCATTGGTTTGTAAGATACACTTGTTGTAAGGTACCATCTGGATTCAAATTCCTTGTTAATAGGGTGTTCATGCTCTCTGTAGCCTTTCTCAGTCTTATGAGCACAAACCAAATACCAGGTACCTGTCATTATTTCAGTTAAAGGCATCTGTTGTTACTTTCCCCAGAAGAAGGCCTATTCTGAAAGCTAAGAAAAACTGAGGTAATAGAAAACAGATTCATGTAGTTAACATCTGAAATCCAGAAGTTAAAAGAAAAGTGAATAGGTGGAGCCTTTCCTCTTCTTTCTTCCTTTAAAATACCTTTGACTAGTTTTAGCACTTATTGAAATTGTAGATACTTTATTGATTTGTTGAATATGTAGATACATAAATAATTATTGAGTATGATGTGGGAAATATAATACTTAAATTCTAAATCTAAGCATCTCCAGCATTTCAGTAAGACAGATGAATCTCCTTAAGCAAAACAAAGCTATGTGTAGGTATTTTCTGGTCCACACTAATTTGAATTTTCTCAAACATAATTTAAATTCTTGTTTTCATAGTAGACTGTTTTTAAATGGCATATTTAATTCAAGACTGGGACAAGACACAGTTGCTGATTGGCCTTTTATGCCAATATTTAGTACTGCAGCCATTCCCTCTCCTTTGAGATCACATATCTAACAGTGAGTTTTGCTTTGCTGTATTCAAACTGTGATTAATCTTAAGTCATTCTGCCAATAAAGTGTAACAAAAGCACACATCCTCACAGGTAGAAATTAACTGGAAGATAGTGGTCAATGTTGTATGAGGGTCCCTCTGTTTCAGTTTACTCAGAGTTCAGGTATTTGTGATACAGCTCTAACTCCTGACTTCACTGTGGAGTGACAGAACTTTTTGCACTGCCTGTACTATGACTGAAGGAGGCATCAATTAACAGCATTACTTACCAGGAACATATTTTTGTTGCAGACTTTAGTAATCACACAAGGGTTTTAGGCTGAAGACCTAGTGAGGGACATAGGTACTTGGTTAGCTCTAGGAGAGTTTAGGCCTTGGGTAGGTTGGGTAGACATGCAGTGATGTACCTGGTGTGTTTATTCTAAAATTGGCTATACCTGGATGCAAGACACTTGTGCATTATAACACACAAAAATCACACAGAGTTAATAAAACCTATGCAAGAATAATTTTAAACACTGCTTTTTTTTTTGGTGAAATTTTTACTGGAAGCTTTGCTGCATCTGAGGAACGGGAAGAAATGTATAACTGAACACATTAACATAATGGTATTTCAGTTCTCTTCATTTGGAAATGGTTAGTGTGTATGGTCAGAAGAAAGGGAATTTTTTCCTTTCAGTTAAATTCCTGCTTCCTTGATTAGTTGTTTTCACCCCAGATTTTAATTACTTTTTTTTACAATGAAGACCGAGGAAGTTAAGAAGCTCAAGTCTTTGAATAAACTTTTTGCTTAACAAAGTGAGAACTGGATAAAGAATTAACTCTATGCATCCTACCCATTAACTGAGAGCAATGTTGGGTGTAGACTTACTGTGTAATATGAGGCCTATGACTTTGATTAAAATGTTTTGTTTAGTGTTTGGTTCTCCCATTTTATCTTTCCCACCATTATGGCATTTCACTGTACGTGTGAACACCAGGTATGCCAGGCTACTCAAACATTCTAACGTGTTACTAACGTGTGTTTTTTAGGTACTATTCCCGGACCAATTTTGTTTGGTGTTGCTATAGACAACAGTTGCACTCTGTGGGATATTAATGAATGTGAAACTAAAGGAGCTTGCTGGGTATATGACAATGAAAGAATGGCTTATTTGCTGATGGGCATAAGTAAGTCTTTTACGTTAAATACATATACTAGGTAATAGATATACTGAGCCTGACTGATAGATAGGAAGTATTTTAAAATAGAAGCTTACACTTTTCATTTTTAGCAGCAGTGTTTTTTAATTTTTTTTTCATAAATGATCAGCAAAATATTACGGAAGGAGAAACACGACAGTAAGTAAACTTTAAAGGCTACTTAAAAAGTCTTTTAATAGTAACACAAAATAGTTTTGCTCTTTGGTCTTGCTTCATTGTCACACTAGATTTTTAAGGGACTGGCTTACACTTCAGTCTGTCTTCAGGGCAGTGAGCATGATTAGAGGATGAAGACAATTTGAGGGATGGACCACCTCTGCTATAAAGAAAAGGCTGACAGAACTGGGATTGTTCAGCCTGAGAAAGTGAAGTCTCCAAGCTGACCTTATTGTGGCCTTTCAGTACCTGAAGGGGAGCCTACAAGAAAAATAGAGGAGGCCTCTATCAGAGAGCATAGTGATGGAACAAGGGGTAATGGATTGAAACTCAAGAGGGCAGGTTTTGGTTAGGTATTAGGAAGAAACTGTTTACTCAGAGGGTGTCCAGGCACTGAAACAGGTTGCACAGACAAGTTACGGATGCCCCATGCCTGGAACTGTTCAAGGTATGGGGCCCTGAGCAATCTGATCTAGTGGAAGGTGTCCCTGCCCCCACCTAGCACAGGGTTGGAACTAGACAGTCTTTAGCTTCTCTTCCAAATCAAACCATTCTGTGGTTATCTGGTTGGTGTGTTGGCAGTTAAGGGCTGGGGAGATTTCTTCCTCTTTTTGTATTTCAGTTCTTTTCCTTAACTTATATGAAATTCTTGAAAATATCTCTGAACACTAGTCAGAAAAATTCTTGACTTGTTTAACAATCTGTTCCTTTTAAATGTGAGGTATATATGCTAGTGGGAGAGAGGGTAGGCTAAGCTTACATCTGTGATAAGTGCTGTTGTCCTGTTTTTTAGCAATTGTGATATTTACAGTGTGTAAACTGAAGTACTGATGACTAATCCTGAAACTGAAAAAACAGTAGTCATAATTTGAGGTTTAAGGATCTCATGGCATATTTGTGATAAAATACAGTACTGTTTTGCCCTTCTCCTTGGCCTTCCAAATTGCACAAACACCTTTCTGCAACTTTTTAAGATGGCTGACGAGACAATACTTAACAGGCATTCTAGGTGTGAAGTTTTAGGTTCTGGAAAACTGAATATTGATATAATGAATTAAAGTACTGAAACAAGAAATAAGACAGACTTGCACTTCAGGCTAGAATGGGGTGAAGAAATACAGAACTGAACAAAGGTAATAGCTGCTGCAAGCAAAAACTGGCAGGCAGGTGAGGGGTCTGAATTCAGTTGGATGACTGCCTTTATCTGCCCTTTGCCATTCATGTAAAATACATTTAAATGGAAGTTATGAATTTCAGTCTTACAAGGTGTATGTAAATCACCATATAAAGCCTTATAAATGAGTGGAACACTGTATCTGCTACTGAAAGTGAGTGCAATAAAGACTCTCCTCTTCTTTGTATTCAGGTGCTGCTTGCAAAACCGTTTCAATCGTCTTTGTGGTCATGGCAGTGTATTTCTACAGGCCTCCACCATTAATTAAAGCCCTGCCACGAAAGACTCCAGAAAAGATATCTGTTATACACACGTAAATTATGAACAAATCAGGGACTTTTGAAAGAAAGCTGTAAAAATAAGCATTATTACAATACTTGTACCAAAGTTCTTGTACACTATTGCCTAAATATAAAAAGATCATATTCAACATTTGAACAACTTGAAATATTTTGAATCTGTAGTGTTCTCTAGTTTGCTAAACATTGTTTAGTATTCCATTGTGGCTATCCAAAGAAGTTACACTGAAATTTGCAGTATTATCTTAAAACTCTGGTAGGTGACTTAATTGAAACAAGATTGAATACTCTGATCATAAAACAGGAAAACTAAACTGAACTGAGCTGACTAAGCCCCATTTATCCCTAAATGTTACTGTAGTGGGAGAAAACAACTAACTTGGTATATTGAAGAGAACCATGTATGTTTAAAAAGGACTTAATGTGCACATAAACTGGGCTAGTGCCTTTGGGGATTTGTCTGCAGAAACACTCGGGAATGTGTGAGTTTGGCTATGCTTTAGAAATATTTTTACATGTTATCTTAATGGCATAAATTCACTTTTTAGTATTTGTAGGAAAATGTAAATAGTTATGATAGAATAGCTGGGTTGCAAAATCAAAATAGTTGTTAATTTAAGTGCTTGAGTTTCTATCTGGAATATATACAGAAACTTGCTGTCAGCTGCTTTATTTAAGCATTGTTAAAATGTTTCTATAAAATTTGAAAATAAAGCCTATTTTCTTACTACATCTGTGTATGCTTTGTCATTTCCAAATGTGACTGAGTTCTTCTTGACTCCAAGAAACAATGCTGAAGGCTAGAAAGAAGGCATATGGAAGCATCAAAACTAAAATATGGCTTTAGTAGTTCTTTTCGATTTATGTTATATTTTTATTATGAGTCATGCTATTAAACCCATATTTGTATAGCACAATGCAAGTGGTCACAAGTTAGCCACTGTTACCAAACGTGAAACTGTATTGCCTACTACCCTGAAATATCATTCAATACTTACAGGAAAATTTTAATGATTAAGATATCCTCTACACTTGCTTTACTTTGGTAATATTTTTTTTTTTTCTGTTGCATTGTATTTGCCTGGCTCCATGGCGTCCCACGTGCCCCCACCCTGGGCAGGTTCAGTGTTACAGTCAGTGACAAAGGGATTCGGGAAGGGTATCCTATTGCATTCCGGCAGGATTGATTCACGTTCACTGTCGAAGGGTGCCAAGGCAAATGCAACGGGATTTTCCTGGGGCCAGGGGAAAGGCAGTACCAGGGAGCAGGGACCAATGGGAGAGCTCTGGGGGAGTGACCCAAACCGGGACAGGTCATCCCGAAGAGCAGCGCACCTGTGGGGAGCCCCTCTATACCAACACAGAGTATGTTCACTGGCCACCACAGCACTGGCTGTCAGTGTCATTCTTACAAAGCTGTGTGCCCTCCTCCTTGCGTTATGAGGACTGTACTTACTGACTCAGCCAAGATTTTTAAACAAGTGCTAGAACAAAACTTTGATTATGGCATATGGCTCAAGTTTCATCTATTTCTTTAAATGTACCTATTAAAATAGGTGGAGGTTAAGTATGCAACTCAAAAAGATCCTCTATTTGTAAATAACTATTCAGGAAATAAAGCAAAATAGACTACACCCTGTGAAAGCACAAGACTTGATGGCTTTTGAGAGGGAGAAGGGGCAGGATTTGCTTGCTTCATATAGATGAATGTCTCCTGATAAGTTCCTGACGGATTGTTTCCTGATGAATGCACTCATAGCAAGGTATTTACTACCCCTGAAAGAATGCAATACTGATCTTCCCTAATGTTTGGCAATGTGGCCTACAACTCTGAATTAATTTTCCAGCTCTTGACACGGTTTTGTGTGAGGTGTAGCAGATCATTAAAAGACATATAGTATCATAGCTGGTAAACTTGTTTCTTTTTTCTGTCTTAGACTGTGAGATCATGATTTACAGTTTCTGCTGCTTAATGTGGTTGCATAGATTACAAAACCTGTGGGGCAGAGCAATGTGAGAGCTTTCTCTTGTGAAGAGGTTATCAGAAGTCTTACTTGCACTGGAGTGGTTATCTGGGGGGAGAAGGAAGAAGAATTGCTCTTGTAATTTATAATCTAGCCTATGACTCATTAAAGATTTCCCTTGCTGGTTTAGGCGTATCACAGTGACTAGAAGACAGACCAAATAGAAGTTCATCCACTTACCTTGTTTCATAGCAATACACAGTGGAGGCAAGCAGATGTTGTGCAAAGGTTTTACAAAGTAAAGGTAAGACACAGACAAGTGTGTTACACATATCTGGACCGGTATGGTGAGTTGAAAACTGGCCCAGTAACTCTGTTCAGAGTGTCAAAGCATGAGTCATGTCACTAGTGCTGAACCCCACAGATCAATACTGGGGCTAGTAAAATTCAAACTCTTCTTTAATGACCTGAATGATGGGATATATTGTGCTCTGGACAAGCGGCCGATAGACTGGATGGTTGCTGCCACCCAGAGGGATGCTTACAAGATTGAGAAATGGGCAAACAGGAGCCTCATGAATTTCAACAAAGGAAATAAAAAAGCCTGCACCTGTAGGAAAAATAATCCTGTGCACCAGTAATATGCAGGGTATGACGCAGCTGGAAAGAACTCCTTCAGAAAAGGTCCCAGAGTTCATAGTGGGCAAACTGACCACAAGGCAGCAATACACCACTTCTGCAAAAAGCTAAGTGTATTGCCCTATATGGCTTGTGCAAATGAATTATCCAAAATTTTATTGGAGCCTCTGCTCAGTAAATATATAGGATTCCACGAGTCTTTTATAAGGAAGTGACTGTAATTGGTGCAGTTGAGACTAAACTGATCTAAACTTTTTGTTGTATGTTTTTTAATCTCAGAACTGAGACTGCAAACTGCATGTTCTCTCATTTGAAGAGGAAGGATGTTGATAAGGTAACCTCAAGCTCTGTGGACAGCGAAAGCTGGAGCCACTTAGAAAAGCTTTTTGTTTGAGAACTTCTCCAAATTTAATAGCTTAACACCAAAATTTACTTGCAATGACTAGAATACATTCTTTCTGCTGTCATGAATACTGAGGGGAAAATACGAATTTTGTTTTGCATGTGGCTAGTTTTAATGAATATCATTAATTAAAACTTTAAAATATTTTGTATACACACCTGGTTTGTGAGGTCTCTTGGCACGTGATTAGAAGTATCTGAACAAAATGGCCTGAAATGTGTTGGTTATAAACAGAGTAGACCAAAGTACATCTACCTGACAGATTATGGACAGAAACATGGGAACCTTGGCAATGCTGCAGCTTATTGGCTGCTTTTACATGTTTGCCAGTTGCTGACCATTACTGAGATGATGACAGTATGAAGAACTGCTTGTTAAAGCATTTACTTTTAAAGGTAGGCTCAGGTGTAAGCAACTGTAAGAAAATTACTGAAAAACATCTGAGTCTGAAAGCCTTCAAAAAGGGCTGTAGGTTAAGTAGCATTTGTTTTTATGAATGAGTGAGTATAAAATACTTTCTTAATCTTTTGTTACACTGCAAGAATTAATGTACAGTTAAGATATTAGAACTTAATCTTTTGTTTGTTTGTGGGATTTTTTTGTTTTATTTGTTGTGGTTTTTTAAATTGTGTGTGTGCACACTTTTTTTTCCATCCCCACCAGATGGCTCTGTTTCTGCTAAAAAATAGCCAATTTTGTTGGGCTTTGCATGCAACATAGCAATTTTTAGAGTCCAGAGCAGAAAATATGCAGCTTTTGCAAAAATACTCAGTTAATGCACACTAGGCAGCTCTGTTTCTAATAGGTGGAGTTTTTTCCCCAAAAGACAGAAATCCACTGGCGAAAAGATCAATGTTAGACTAAAGAAGCTTTACAGAAATACTGAGGAAGACAGTTACTCTTGTATCTCAGTAATATATGATTAAAAAAAAAAAATGGGAATAAATAATTTGTGTGCTGCTTCCATGGAAAACATACCAGAAGAATGAGTCTGCTATATAGAGTAGTCTTATGAATTTGGGCAGCCTACTCATGTGTATGCCTTTCAAAATCTGCATAATGGGAATGTTGGTAACTGGTTAGAAAACACCTGGTCCTCTCCAGCCTACAGAGCACCTTAGTAAATGCCCAAAAGGAAGCAGAAGTGGCACATATAGTTTCTTTCATATCATTACTGATCTTCAAGCTTTAATAATTAAAATATTAATTTTTAGTATTAAATGGAGATCTTGAGCAGAGGTGAACTATAAACCAGAAAAATCATCACTCTGTCCAAATTTTTCAGGTACTTCAAAAAATTGCTGGGCTAAATTGATACTTGTTTTGCCCCTAGTTTTTTGCTCTGAGATTGTCTTTAAAGATACAAAATGAAGGAAGTATTTAATTTGTATGGAAATAAAATCATAAAGTAGAGGTCTGAAGTCAGTGAAGGTTTTGCTGTTTATTTAAAGGGAATCAGGGTGCTTAGACAAACTGCAAGAAAATTGTTTCACATTCGATGTGCTTGCCATGTATCCAGCTGGAGGAAGTTTCTGTCACAAACTGAAAGGATCTGGTAACCTATAAACCTTTTAAGAAATGACTGAACTATGATAGAAATCCAAGCTGGAGATAGAAAATCAGTTGTTTTCAGAATTTTTTTTCCTACTTAACCATGTTTAAATCCTCACTTGTCATGTTTTAATTGGCCTGATGTACAGTTTGGTTTCAAAGATTAGGAAAAGCCTGCTGATTAATGCAAATCCACACCTCCACCTTTGCACTTCACATTCCTCAAGCATCTGCTGTGATTCCTTCAAATGGCAAACTGTCAGGCTATGGATAATGGAGGCTCCAAAACACTGAAGTAATTACTTTCAGTAAGTGACCTGAAGCAGTTCCTGCAGAATATTGGCAAATAAACATGCTAAAACAGCTATATCAGGTGTGGTGGCCGACTGACCAGTGGTGCAAGAGACAGAGAGGGCTCTTGGTAAAACAATCTCTGGTGCCAAAGGTTTATTGGTTATAGTGAGGGAAAGGGGCCTCTCCCAGGATGCCTGTTTGGTTATGGTAATGTACCCCAGTTCTGATTCCTTGGTTGTCTGCTAGCCTCTACCCCCTTGCCACTCCCCCAGAGTTCCCCTATTGGTCCCAGCACCCTGATCCTGCCTTCTTCCCAGCCTTGGGAAAAACCCTGAATTCACCATCGTTCTCGTATTTGCCCCTGCTGCCTTCGACAGTGAAGATGCAATAAATCCTCCTGCCAGAATGCAAGCAGATCCCCTTCCTGACTCTTTGTCACTGACTGTAACACTGAACCTGCCCAGGCACCCGTGGGGGCACGCGGGACCCACGGAGCCAGGCAGGGATGGTACCAAATGGCGCCTGAGCATGGGGCAGCCTCAGACCATCCCTAGCGAGTGTCTCCAGCAAAGCTTCGTCGCTGGAATAAAAGCTGCCTTTCTGAGCAGCCATTACCCCAAAGAAACCTCAGAGTTCTATCAGAGATCTCTGCCGGGGAGACCAGCAACCTTCTGAGAAGAAAAGATTGGTCTAAGTCAGTGGACCACCCTCAAGACTTTTATTTGACCCTCAAAGGTAATATGGGTCACCTTTGTATCCTCCTTTTCATTTCCTCTTATCTCGAGGGTTGGGAAGAGAGGGTGATGGGGGCACAGCTGTCTCCTGCAGGAAGCCTTTCTCCCAGTTGTAAGAGTCCTTATTCGGGAGAAATTTCATTATAGCAGGGAAGGTTTAAAACATTTTGTTCAGTGGTTATTTAAGCAGTGGTTAGTTAAGTATTTAAAACGCATTGTGCGATGGTTGTGTATGTCAAAAAAAGGGTATTTGCTTTTTAAGCTAGCAAAAGCTATTGATAGCTTTGTGAAATGGTTGAGAAATGCTAACCACAGTTTAAAAATCCCTTTGCCACTTCCCTTTCCCTGCATCCCTGTTCCCTCTGCCCCGACTCAAGGGAGACAGGGAGAAAGATCCTGCCCTAGTGCACAGGTCTGCCATCGTCTGCCTGCTTTCTCTCTTTCGTTCCCTGCCTGGAGTGGTGATGGCCAGGCCACCCCAGATTCTATCCCAAACCCCTTTCCTGTACCTACTTCCCTGGTTTTCTCTACGACAGATTTGCTCCAAGATCACCATGGCAGCATGGTCCGACCCACTATACCAGCTGTTACTTTTAATTTCAATCCTGCTGCCTCCACTCCACTCAAACAAAATGCCCGACACCATGTGGCGCCTGCGGCCGCAGTGGCGGGCTTGTCGCCCACACACGCTCCCCTTCCCCCACCTGCTCCCACCTACATCACCGCGTGTGGCCCCCTCTGTCCCTGTTCTCCGCCATGCATCCATAGGTGTTGCACCCTTTCCCCTTTCGCGGGCGTCCCCTGCCAGCCACGGACCCTGTCTCTCCCTCCTGTGTCCCTGTCTCCTCCATCGGCAGCCCTGCCCATGAAACCCAACCCTCCTCAAATCCCCACGTGGGATTTGAGAGTGGGGGGGGATGACAGCAACCAGAAAAACTCTGGGACACTTGGGGATGGCGGCGTGTCCATGTGCAGTGCCCTGCCTCCCTTCCCTTTGTCACACAGCCGTAGTGAGGCTGCAGCTGTGCACGCTAAGGTGAAAAGGGCTGTGAAAGCTGCTAAAAGCCCGCAGTGCCCGTGCCTGCCTTGTGAGGGGCACTTGCAGGGTGTTTGTGCCCGCCCGCTCCGACCCCTGTGCCGGAGCAGCCACCCCTGCCAAGCTCAGCCTGCCCCTGAGCGTCAGCTCTGCGCCCCAGCCAAACCGGCTTCGAGCCCCAGCAGCACCAGCCAAAAGCCGCGAAAAAAGCAGCAATGCAAAAAGCCGCACAGCCTGCGGGGCCCCCCAGCGCCACAACCCCGGCGGGTTCTAGCTGCAGCTGGGCGAGCCCCGAGCCGAAGCCCCAGAGCGGCGAGAGAGCCAAACTCAAAGGGGAATGCCAGAGCTGCCGCCCTGGAGTGCCCTGGAGCCAGAGCTCAGTGGCAGCTGCAGCCCTGGGCCGGACCTTCCCCAGCAGCCTCGCAGGAGCTCCGAAATAAGCCCCAAGGAGCTGCAGCTGCAGAAAAAAGCAGCATTCAGAGACTCCCTGAAAGGCTTGAAACAGCCTAGCAGTGCTAGAAACAGAGGGGATCTAGTGCCCTTCGAACACAGACTGAAAAAGCGGCAGCAGCTGTGGCAGGTGATAAAGAAGCCTGACCCCGCCGCTCTCAGTCTCCCGAGCAGCACGCAGCGTGGTCAGCCCAGACAAAAGGCTGCCGGCCGATCCCTCCGGCCGCTGACCGACGGCAGCCCTCTCTTCCCCCGTGGCAGCTCCGATGGGGCGCCCGCCCTGCCACTCCAGAAAGCCCCGGCGACTCCGCTTTTCTCCCCCATTGCCGCTGCGGCTGTGCCCACCCGCGACAGGCTGCTGCTCACGCCTGGCTGTCCCTGCCCACCAAAACAGCAGCATGCTGAAGCCAGCCATGCATCCAGCCCGGGACCAGACCCCGCGTGGCCGCTCACTGCGGCTCGCCCCAGTCGGCCATGAGGCGCGGAAGTTAAAAGGACAGTATGTTCTTGTTTTCAGCCTAGTGGACTTGGCTTCCCCCGACATGGCAGTGAGCTGGAGCCAGCTCCTAGGAAAAGGTTCTGCCCCAAATGTACCGGCTGGCCCCGGACATTTCTTTACTGCCACGGCACTGCTGTGCTGTGCCCTGCCGCTGCTGCGGCGCTGCTTCTCTGGCTACGAGAACTGCACCCAAGTGCTGCCTTTCACCTCAGCCCCAGCCCTGCCTGCATCCCCTGCCCCTGTGCTGCAGGAGAAGTAGAAAAAGGGGAGATAGCAAGAGCCAGGCTGTAGGACTCGAACTGTTCCCAGAAAGCTGTGAAAACATAGAGAAAAAAGCAGTGGATCTAAGCAGTCTGCAGAAGCAGCCAAAGCAAGCAGAGAAGAAACCAAAAGCCACAGATGGGACCTGGAAGCTGCCAGAGAAAAAGAAAACCCTGCACCAGCGCAGCAAACACCATTGCTGCAGACATAACACCAACCAGGACGAACAGGGCGCAGTCAAAAGATGAAACATCTGTCACCTAGAAGCGAAGAAGACGTAAATCAGCATCAATGACCACCATAAAAACAGACGCACTGTCCCGAAAACAGGACTGCAAACGAGACTGTGAACGGGTAAGTTGGACACCTGTGGTGTCTCCCCAAGTCCTACTCCATTTTGTTACTTCCCAAAGAGTTAATATTCCCTACCACCACCCCTTTCCCACAACCACACTGCCCAATATTCCTATTAAGATGTTTTCTGTTAACTTGCACTCTTCTCTTTGTTTACTACTTGTCATCTGTCGCTCCGGCCGCTGGCCTCCCAGTGGCCTGGCAGGTGACAAGGTTTGGTGCCCCAGTATCGAGGCAAGCAATGTCCTTGTCCTCAGGTGGGAGCTCCCTGCTGGAGGCTCACAAGGGCGCTGGCTGCAGCTGCCTTGTTGCTACGGAACAAGGTGATGACAAAGAAGAAAGAGGGACCTCTCCCTGGGACTCACAGTTCCAGCTCTATTGACCCCCGAGAGGGGCAGGGAAACAACAAGGTCAAGCCAAAGAAGAAGCACCAAAAAAAGGTGGCAAAGGAACCTGACAAGCCCGTTTATAGTGCACAGAAAGGGGCGGTACAGAAGGAGCAGACTAATAGGGAGTTGATGGAGAATGACACACAACCAATGGAGGAGAGGTAGGGGATGAACTTGAACGAACAAACCAATGGGGATCAAGGAATAAAAGAGGAGTGGGAAAGAGGGGAGGAGATGCTGCAGGGGCAACACCCAGTGGGAGGAGACTCTAAACTTCTGTTCCACCCTCAGGGTCAGAGTCATAGGCGGGGAAATCCACCCCCTGAATGACGTCCAGCCCCAAGGTGGGCTGGGCCACTGCAACAGTCGTTCATTCCCTAGTCATGAGTTCCCACACCCCGGTTACTGTTACACCATTCCCCTTTCCCCAAAACGTTGAGAGAGGGGGGAAGGGAAAGGGCTCCCCCCCATTTTGAAATTGCCAATTTTTAACTTTGTTTGAAATCCCAACAGAAGGAACTGCCAGAGCCTGTGCCCGCACTCACCATCATGATGTCCAACACCCAACACCTATCACCCTGCTGTCCTCTGAATGCTCCTGGTACCACCAGCAATGAATGCTTGAACTTTGCTGCAGCCCAAAGAGAACTGTGCTGCTTCAACCTCACCTCTGCCTGTGAGAGCATCCATGCCAGCATCCAGAAAGAAAATAATCTGAAAGATTTGAGGACTTGTTGGGACACTGAGTCAGAGGTGTTTCTGATTGCTGTTGTTGTTTTATGTATGATCGGTTTGTTGGGACATTGGGCTTTGGGTACTTCTGATCATTTTCGTTATTTTGTGTGTGTTTGGTTTTTTGGGGTGTTGGGATCCCTGGGGGAGGCCTCTTTGTTTAATACAGAAAGGAGGAGTTGTGGTGGCTGATGGACCAGTGGTACAAGAGACAGAGAGGGCTCTTGGTAAGAGTCTTTGGTGCCAAAGGCTTATCGGTTATAGTGAGGGAAAGGGGCCTCTCCCAGGATGCCTGTTTGGTTATGGTAATGTACCCCAGTTCTGATTCCTTGGTTGTCTGCTAGCCTCTACCCCCTTGCCACTCCCCCAGAGTTCCCCTATTGGTCCCAGCACCCTGATCCTGCCTTCTTCCCAGCCCCGGGAAAAACCCTGAATTCACCATTGTTCTCGTATTTGCCCCTGCTGCCTTCGACAGTGAAGATGCAATAAATCCTCCTGCCAGAATGCAAACAAATATCCTTCCTGACTTTTTTGGTACCGACTGTAACACTGAACCTGCCCAGGCACCTGTGGGGGCACGCGGGACCCACGGAGCCAGGCAAGACAGTATTAATCAGGAGATATGAAATAAAACAAATGCAGGCTGAAAATATGACACAGGCAAATTCATATAGGAGATAAAGATGATTACATTGCTGATGTATTTTATTCTAGTCAAGGTTAATGACCTGCATTTGATGAGCTTTGTAAATCAGTTATTTGTGTCTACCAGAACACAAGGACATACAGTCAATGATTGCACAGGCACAAAATCTCCTGGAAACAAATCTGGTAGTGGGCACATGTAGTAGGTGTTGTGGTTTAACCCCATTTGGCAACTAAGCCACATAGGGGCACTTTTTTCCTCTTTTCTGGTGGGACAGCGGAGAGAACTGGAACAGTAAAAGTGAAAAACGCTTAGGATTAAGACAGATACAGTTTAATAAGTAAAGCAAGAGCCACACATGCAAACAAAGCAAATCAGGGAATTCATTCACCCCTTCCCATGGGCAGGCAGGTGTTCAGCTATACCCAGGAAAACAGGTCTACATCACATGTAATGATGACTTGGGAACATCCTCCCCTTCAGTCTTCTTCCCTAAACTTTGTATGTAAAGCATGATGCCATATGGTCTGGGATATCTCTTTGGTCATCCGGGGTTACCTGTCCTGGCTTGTCCCCTCTCAGGCCCTTGTGCACCCCCAGCCTGCTCACTGGTAGGGTGAGAAGCAGAAAAGCCCTTGGCTCAGTGCAAGCCTTGCTCAGCAATAGTTACAACATCCCTGTGTTATTAACACTGTCTTCAGCACAAATCCAAAACATAACATTCCAGATACTGTGAAGAAAACTAAGTCTAGCCTTGACAAAACCAGCACAGGAGGATAGCCAAAATGAAAAGATAGATTATGTGCAATTTAAAGGAGTTATCTTTCTGATGCTGTGAAAATTATTTACCCTCTTTCAGGGCTGGCTCTGTCATATGCATAACTAGTCTATTTTTTGTGGGTTTTGTTTACAAGGGAATATGTTAATGTTTCTTTTCCAGCTAGCATTTTAACAACATTCCCTTGAGCTTGGCTCTGTTTTCCCTTGGGTGCCCCATCATTTGATACAGCACATCAATAAGGAGTCTTTTTAACTTGATCTCCTAAGAAAATAAGGCAAATGTAATGTATTATTGTCAGTTCCGTCCTTGCTTAAGTTTTTCTTCATGTCCTTGGGAATTTTTTGACTATGACTGAATCTGTACCACATTTGACACAGAGAAGACACAAATATCTGAAACTCCCAAAAAATTTCATAAAATACATTGGAACAAATACGTGAGTGCCATTCACCAGAGAAAGTTATAACTCAGTCACTGGCCTTTATTTACAGCCAAGGGTCAGCCCAGTGATGGAATGCAGATCTGGAGGAGTAGAATCCCTTTGTAGATGCTCAGTGAAATTGCACTGAGAAGCAACTTTATGATTGCTAATGGTTCCTTAAAAACTGGATGAAGAAACCAGAAAGTGAGGATTTATCATTTAAACCTGTAATAACTGAGAGTGCTCCAGGTAAATATTTTTATATTTAAAAATTTTCAAGCTAACACAAATGTCAGATTCATGTAGGTTTCATTTAAACAGGGCTCTGACTTCATACATGCAGCAGGTTCAGTTCAGTAACCAGGCGGAAACACCAACTAGTGTAGTGGTTTTAAGGGTTAACTTGGGCAGTAGCCCCCCCGATGTCCTTTCTGTGAGACAAGCATTAGGAGAAAAGGCAAAGCAGGCACAAAACTTAACAGAATACGAACAAGTTTATTAACGGAGTTAAAAGGTGGAAAAGAAAGTCAGACTAAACCTTCAGAACACCTCCCTCCCCCCCATCTCTCCTCCCTTCTACTAACAACGTAAAAGAAAAACACAACCCTTGAGATTTTTAGTCAGTTCACCACCTATATAATAATTTCTGTTTCTCAGTTCACTTAGGGAGAGGAGTCTCTCTTGCTCAAACCACGGAGACATCTCCACAAGAAACAATCTCGTGCAGCTTCAATGTCACAGCAAGGCAGCTGCCCGGGATGGATCTCTGCTTGCATGTGAAAGTCCCTTCCCTTGACTTACAGCTTTCCCCACAACTGCTTTCAAGGGTTTCTTTAGCTAATGGGGTACCATTTTTAAGGATGGGCTATTCAGAAACAAAAGTTTTCTTCACTTATCAAAGTGCCTGAGAGGCATAAGAACACTATCTCTGGGAGTATCTTCATCTCTAGGAACAGATGTCCTTTTCTCTCGTGGGACCTCTGCTTAAATTTCTCATCAAATCACAGCTACTTCAGCATTTGCTTGTTCCAGCACAGGTACTGTTGCTCATGGTTGCAGTTTGAATGCTCCCCCCCCCATGCTTTCATGAAATTACAGTGGGTACTCTGATATATCATAGTCCATCATCGTAGCTTTACAACAGAATTTCAGCTTCTAGGATTGAAGCATCTCCTCATTCTTCTCCCTCGGGGTCTCAGCTCGTTCTTCCCCACTGACTTGGGCATCTTTATAGTGTTTTCTTCACACGCCTTCACCTTTCCCTTTCCTCTGACCTGGGAGAGGATTGATGTCTGCAGGCTTCATCTGGTCTGGAGGAATCTTACAGCACTAAGAGAGTTACCTGGGCCTTGCAGCTGGAATTTTCCTTATCTCTCTTGGCCACATGATCCTGCCGGGCAGCAGCCTCAGATGAATTCCGGCCGCTCTAGGGGTGAGGCCGGCCTGGCCTCTGGGGGGTGTCCGGCGAGCAGGAGCGGCTGCGATCTCAGCCAGGCCACCCCCGGCCAACCCGGCCACAACAATACAGATACCATTTTTGACATTAGTTAGTAGTTATTGAAGAACTGTTTCTTGCACACCCTGTTCACTGAAAGCGATGGAAAAGGTCTTGCCTATTGTTTTGATCCCACCACTCAGTGAGCAAACATTTAACTTCAGTCATGAATGCAGTTCCCTCAAAGTATCCTTAAATTTCAAGCTGAGCAGATGCATGAATTCTTGTAAGGAAAGGGATGTAAGCAACTCAGAGCTACTGAGGCAGTAGCTTCTACCATGAAATGGTTTTCTCATCACATTCACACATTCAGACAGACATGTACTCTCACTGAAAGCATGAAGCCCATAGGGAGGATTGTGAAAGCTATAGAAACAATTGCAAAAGCCATTAGATGTTACTAATTCATTTGCAGTCGTAGTAAGTCTACCCTACTGCACCGATCTTATTGCATTTTTCACTACAACTTTACAAGTTTTTGGGGCATTTCTGTTTTCTTGAAAACTTGATCTGATAAGGAAAGTCTGCCTCAGGGCCTTTTGGAGTTAGAATTTTTTTATTGGTATAGCAGAAAAAACACTCTTTTTCCTTGCCTGTTTTGCAAAAAAGCTCTATTGGACATTTTCTGAGTATTGAATTCCCATTCTGGGAATAGTCAAACAGATATTTTGTTTAGTTTTCAATTATCTTTCTCAAAATTTTAAAGCTAGTTTTGTGAGCAGACCTAAGCAAGAGAGCTTTGTTAGGTTTCAGAATTACACAAGTCTAATGAATTTTTTTTCCTGTTTCAAAGTGAGATTTGGCCAATAAGGCACTGAAAGACTAAATGTCCTAGCCCAGTCTGTCTAAGAAGCTGCTCAAGAATTTCTGATATACTGTTACTTGGTCTCCCATGGAAATGTTAATAGTTCTCTACACAGTTTTCAGAAGCAGTCCTCAAACTACCTGAAGGGATATTGACTAATGCAATGAAGGTTTTTCTGTGTTCTCATAGAATCATAGAATTATCAAGATTGGAAGATACTTTTAAGATCACCCAGTCCAACCAACACTGTCACCACTAAACCACATCACCCAGTGCCAGATCCAGGTGCCTCTTAAGTACCTGTAGGGATGGTGATTCTACCACCTCTCTGGGCAGCCTGGTGTAATGCCAAACTGCCCTAAGAGTGAAAATTATTTTCTGTTATCTAATCTGAATCTCCCGTGTCACAGCTTGAGGCTGTTTCCTCTGGTCCTCTCTCTGCAGGCACAGTAGTGGAGACCAAGCCACATCTCACTACAACCTCCTGTCAGAGAGTCGTAGAGAGCGATGGGGCCCCCCTGAGCTTCCTCTTTGCAAGACTAAACAATCCCAGCTCCCTCAGCTTTTTCTCATAGGATGTGTTTTCTAGACCTTTCGCAAGCCTTGTTGCCCTTCTCTGGACACGCTCCAGCACCTCAGTGTCCTTTCTAAAGGGAGGGGTCCAGAACTGGGCACAGCATTTGAAGTGTGGCCTCAGCAATGCTGAGTACAGGGGGGTGATTATTTCCCTATTCTTGCTGGCCATTCTATTCCTGATACACGTTAGGTGCCACTGGCCTACCTGGCCACCTGGGCACAGCTGACTCATGTTCAGCTGCTGTCAAGCAGCACCCCCAGCTCCCTTTCTACTGAATTGCTCCCAAGCCGCTCTTCCCCCAGCCTGCAGCACTGCATGGGGTCTAGGTTTGGTTTTTTTCAAGGCATGAAAAGTGAAAAACAGTTGAGATTATTTGTGAAAAACAAACAATATATGCTTCCTCGGGTTCCTTGCATTACACTCAAACAGCACTGTATTAAGGCACCTACACACTATCCAAAAATGCTGTGTAAAAAATCTTCAGATTGCAACAGTCAAGTACCAGAAGACTAAGCAAGTAAGATGAGCCAGAACCAATAGGTAGTAGTGCTAAGTATTTTAATTTTCCTTGTTTTCCTTTTGAACTTGTACATTGTGCATACTGTGCTTAAGATGTACTTGATTTAAAGTAATTTTAAAGCATTTGTAGCAAAGTCAATTCAGAATCCTGCTCTTCTAAATTAATTGCTATAATGGATGCATTTGGAATGTTACAGATGTGTGGATTGCACATTGTTAAATAACAGTTTCACTTACTAATGTGACTGAGCCTTTTTTTTTTTTTTTGTATTTTTTGCTATGCATGTCTTTTATCCCAGATTGGTTTTTTTGAGGCTTTTTTCAGAGGGCTTGCAGCAGGAAAGGTTCCTGTTGCTAGAAGCTGCATGCATTAATTGAGAAAAAAACTTGGGTTTTTTTTCTCTCCCCTTTTAATTAAAAGAACAAACATGAAACTGCTTGGAACACCATGGGAACTTCTAACTAAAACTTCTGTAAAACTCACAAACCATAATGAGCAGCTGTTATGATCACTGCATGAAATATTTACAGAGATTTCACTGCTGGGCCAGAAAGAGCATCACATAATGGGATTGTTGATACGCATGTTGAAGCCCTTTTGCCACAGAGCAACAGTTTGTTGGCAATAAACTGATAGAAATTAATGTGGACTGGATAGAATTTGTTCTAGTAGAACATCTCTCTTGAATGCTGGAGTTAAGACATATTTGTCACCTACATAAAAAAGCTACATAAATAATGGAGAATTGGAAACGCTTAGGTTAGTTTTAGCATATTGTTGCTTAATCAAAGTATTTAGTGTCCCTAAATATAAGAAGTATATTTCCATGATTATAAAACTGAATAAAAATGGGAGAAGTTATTTACACATTCTGTTTAGGTGTTTTTATATTCAATTAGCTTTGCGCTAGTGTTGTTTCCTGTTCTGCTAGAATATATTATCATTATTTGCTATATGCTAATGAAGGTTATTATACCATGAAGTCAGTTTCAAGAGAAGTCACAGAAAGAAAGAAGAAATTAGATTGGTGCAGGAATGATTTTGGAAAAAAATTGTGCAGTAGATTTGGTGGGCATTCTATGTAGTACCTTATATCTTTATAATTACATGTTAATGGGTCTTTTCGAACTTACTCTTCAATTTCAGGAAGCTTGTGTTTTGCACATTGTTTTGTGACGGCATTTGAGACTTAAGAAGTCTCAGTTCAAGATGATATCCCTTGTGTACGTAAAGGGCAATGTTAAAGTTGGTATGGTCACAGTGATTAGGTTTGCTTCATTTTGGAAAATTACCCAGCTAAACCAGACCAACAGCAGTGATCTAGTTAATTCTTCCATTTGTTGGTTTGTGTACTTTGTTTATATGCAGTCAGTGTCAGCCAGTACTCTGGTTTTTAAAACACTAGCAGACTTGACCGGGGCTCAGTAGGGCTGAATGCTGTTACTCTGTTCTCTGTGGAGAAAGTGTGAATTCTTATACACAGTGAGTGGTAGGTGTGAGAAACAGAGGAGTAAAAACTTCTGCAGTTAATGGTGGGTTTGATTTACAACCCAGGAAGAGACTCGGGCTGGTGTGATTGACAGAGATTTATGGACTTTATGCAAGAGAATTACAAACCTATGTTTCTATAGTTATAAGTAAGAATATGTATTGGGTGTTATGGTGGAGGGCTTTAAGTATAGTAATGTGACTTAATAGCTTAAGTTAAGAATTTAGATGTTATAGTAGAAGTATATGTGTGTGCATGAGCTAGCAAATGATTGGTTAAAGCACAGCCACATTGCAGTAAAAATTATTACAGGTGATAGGTCATAAAGTCAAAACAAAGTGTTGTTTTAAGTGTTTATCGGATTAGAAAGTTATAAATTGCCATGTAACCCTGAAACTTGTGACTATCCGCCATTATTACGACTTGTTGCTAAATCTCACGCCTCTGAGACTGACGCCTTGTTTGTTCTTTTAAGCAATAAATCATGTATAATTGCAGTAGTCCCATCTCTCTACTTAAGAAATCCGACAGGTGGAAAGGGGTGCTGGGAAAGGCATACCCGATATAAGCAGGCACCACGCCTGTAGCTAGGTAGTGTCTCATTTATAAGAATCTGTTCTTTGAATGGTTTAGACTTGACTCTGAAGGCATTTCATTCACCCTGAACTCCACAGTGGTTTGCATGGATTGCCTGGTGCACTCAATACATATTTTGTTGTCCGTCACATTCATACTGAAACTAGCAAAGTGCTAGCTGTTGGTTTTCTCTCTTAACTTTTTCACATTATGTATGTCAGACAAAATATTTTCCATGCATTTCCGTTTTATGACTTGGTTTAGAAAGTGGTGTTTGTAATGCGTTCTACAGAATTAGACATACGGAGGATTCACTTTTTTGGGCGAGGAAGAAAAACCATTAGATTAGAAAAATGTGCTCATTAGGTTTATTATTATTTGTCAGAACAATAATGTCCTTTTAGAATAGTGTTCAACATCACTTGTGTGTGGAAAAATAATGTTATTAGGAAGCTGGCATATTGCTTATTTTAACATGAGCCATGTGTTTTACTGTGGAGATTCTTCAGAGTGTTTGTGTGAAGCTCTACTGAAAGACTCGTGTCCTCAGCAATCCAAAAAATAAGTTCACTTAATGAGATATCTGAAGGGACTATCTATGTGTGTTTCCAACTGGAGTACAATGCAAAAGTATCTGAGCTCCATTTTAAATACTAAAGATAGAAGCAACTGCATTTATCCAACAACTCGGGCTTGTTCAGGCAACTCGAGGGGAAGTCTTCAATGTAGTCTTCAAAGCTTTAACTTGCATTAAAAAGCAAAGTCTTCTGTGATTCCACTATTTGGCATTTGAAGAGTTTATTTGTTATTACCACAGGGAGCCATGTCTAGTTGGTGTTAAGCAAGTAATTTCTTTTCAGAAAGGATATTTTTCTCTTACTTCAGAGAGTAAGAGTAATTGAGATGGACAAACTGGGACACTGAGATCCCTTTCTTTCCCTCCCTCTGCATATACTTCTGAACTATAAAATTAACTAGACTGTAGTGACTACATGATCTAAGAATGCAAGAATATGCAGTTGCTGCTCTCTTAAAATTAGGATCCTAATGGGAGTTTATTTCTTCAAGCAGTAAATTCATTTGCTGAGATCAGCATATTCGTAGCAGAAAATTAAATGGAAGTAAAATTGTAACTGTCAGCATCTGATGCAGAACAATACACCAGTGACCATTAAATCCTATTGTTCTCTCTGCAGAAGGAAAGGGATGATGAACATTACTTCTTTTAATACCTCCAGTTCAACTCTGTTGCCTGTTTGTTTTTAAAAACTTACGTGCTTGAACAAAATTCACTTTTCTTTCTACAGTATTAGCTTCAGCTTTTCCCCCTAGAAAGCTTCTTGCAAACCAGATTTATTGTTTTCACAGGCTAAAAAGGAGTAAAATCTGTAACATGGCATGTCAGCTTACCTTTTTGTCCTTGACAAATTAAGACATTGTAGTGGCATACAGTTCACCAGTGCCAAAACTCTTGACAGGTGTAGTACCATGCAGTATTTATGTCCACATTCCCAGGAAGCTGAGTCACTGTCAGGTACAGTGTATGTAGTGGGTCCAAATGGCTCTTGAGAAGCTGTGGAAAGCATCACATACTGATGCTGCATGCTTGGCAGGGATTCAAAAGGTTTGGTATTCTGCATTAACAGAGGAAACTGGGAGGATGAATTTTTCAAGGGCCCAGCAGTACAGAAATTTAACACAAGTTCTATGCTATATATATATATATATATATATACTTTTTTTTTTTTTTTTTTTTTTTTTTTTTTTTTTTTTTTTTTTTTTTTTTTTTTTTTTTTTTTTTTTTACGTAGTATTGGAGTTAATTTCAGAGAAAGTAGCAAATCTTTCAGAATGCCAGGTAACTCGTTAGCCTATTTCAGATCTTGGGACAAAAGATAACAAACTTGTATTTTCTAAAAATATAGCTCTTATAGAAATATGAGTTTAAACACTGGAAGCACATGCAAAATATTAAAATAAATCTGCTGGGGACAGCCTGTGGTGGCTGGTGAAAATATATTGTGTTGGGCTGATCTATCAAGGTTTGAATTCCGCGGCTGTCCGTCAGCCTGGTCACTCCCCCAGAGCTCTCCCACTGGTCCCTGCTCTCTGGTCCCACCTTTCCCCTGGCCCGGGAAAAGCCCTGAGTTAGCCATGGTGTTTGTGTTTGCCTCTACACCCTCTGGCAGTGAAGATGCAATAAATCCTCCTGCCGGAATTGCAAGCAGATACCCTTCCTGACTCTTGGTCACTGACTGTAATACTGAACCTGCCCAGGCACCTGTGGGGGCATGTGGGTCCCCACTGAGCCAGGCAATTACAGTATTAGTTTCCAGCTGCTGTGTGAACTCTTTTTCTCCTCACTTCCCAGAGACAAAGAAGGACAGCTGCCATCTTTGCCTCTTGGCCTTGTGGTGAGGTGGGGGTGGGGTGTGAGGTTCAGTTGTCTTTTTTTCCTGTGCTTTGCGGGTATCTTGCTTTGTTAATAAACAGTTTTACTTTTTTTTTTCCTTTCCTCTTCTTTTTTCTTTTCTTTTTTTTTTTTTTTTTTTTTCATTTTCATCCCCCGGTGTCCATTTCTGTCATTGGCAGAAGAAAAGGGATTTATTGAAGCCCTTTCCCTCTAGAGGAAACACTCATCCCAGGGCGTTTCCTCCTGTCTCCAAAACTGAGACAGACTGCATAGCTTAGCACACAGAAAGCACCTGACAGCCCTGGTACCTGCAATTTCCGTGAGCAGCAAATACTGAATGGTTCCATAGATTCTGCTGAACATGCACTATCTGCTGCAAACTTTCCTTCTTATATTTCTTCTCTTCGTGTTTCATAAATAGGGAAGCAACTTTACTGTTAGAAGAAAATACAATACATACAGTAACTCACAATAAAATAAACAATAAATGAGAATCTAAAACATGGCTGTAAAACAACCATGTAACATTTTCAATATTAAGCTATTTGTAGAGCAAGTCATAGAACATCTTACATTGGAAGGGACCCATAAGACTCACTGAGTGCAACTCCCTGTTCCTCACAGGACTACCTAAAACTGGACTAAGACCATCATCCAGACACTCTAGCTCTTACAGGTTTGATGCCATGACCACTTTAGTGGGAAACCTATTCCAGTAGCCTATCACTGTGTCAGTGAAGAACCATTTCCCAATTTCCAATCTAAACTTCCTCTGATGCAGCTTCATTCCTTTTCCTTGTGTGCTCCCAGAAAGAGGATACCAGTACCTCTGTCTCCACTTCCCTCTTTGAGGAACTTGTAGTCTATGGTGGGGTCACCCTCACCCTTCTCTTCTCCAGAGTGGACAAAGCAAGTGGTCTTATCCTTGTGTGCTCTGCCTCCAAGACCTTTTACCATCTTGCTCTCCCTCCTCTGGGCACACTCTAGTAGACTGATGTACATTTTACATTGTGGTACCAGGACTGCCCCCAGCAGAGGTGAGGCTGCACCAGTGCAGAGCAGAGCAGGACAATCCTCTCCCTCACCTGACTGGCAGTGCTGTGCCTGAGGCACCCCAGGACACGGCTGGCCCTCCTGGCTGCCAGGGCACTGCTGACTCACTTGCCATCAACCAGGACCCAGACATGTGTGTGTATACATATACTTGTGTTTTCTTTTTTTTACCATTCTGGACTGAATAATGTCAGAAACTTTAGTGAAGTCCAGGCAGACAACATCCACAGCCTTTCCTTCATCCACCAAATGGGTCCTCTGGTCATAGGACTGAGTTGATCAAGCAGGATGTGCCTTTCACAAATCTTGATCCCCTGGTTGTTCTCTATGCACCATACGATAGCACTTGAGATGATCTGCTCCATAGCCTTCCCTGGCATTGAAATCAGTCAGACTGACCTTTGTATCCTTTTAGGGCATAAAATATTAATTGTTGCCTGTCAGACTATTTGATCTCAGTTCTAAAGAGTTGATGTTTCCTGTTTAGATTTATTTTTAGCTATTTTTGGAATTAATTATAATAATACGTAATGACCATATTTTACACATTTTATAAACTTAGCTAGTTTCATGTTCACACTAAATATACAAGACTTGTGGAGATAAGACTCTAAAATGATAATAAAAACCCATCAATGACTCCAAACCCACTTTTAATACAGTACAGTTCACCCAGTAAAACTGGTGCTTAATTTTATTACATAGCATGAAATTCAGTAAGTAAACAGTAAAATGGCACTATTGGAGATACTTCTGTAAAAGATGTCATTTGCATACACTATGTAAGCTCATATTGTTGTACCCTGGGCTGTACTGAAAAATGTTTTTTATTTTCTGTAATGTGACCATGAATACATTTCAAATGTCTTATGTGCATGGAGCTTTGTTTTTTACATATTGTGCATTAAGTTAATGCATAGATCTTTGTACAGGACATCAAAAGTTAAGCTTTCTCACAACGTTCACTTTTTGCTATCAATAACATTTTAAAGAACAATTTCCAAGATTTTGGAATAATTATTGAAATACAAACACATTTTTTGGGTGTCTAAGAAAATTTACATCTGTTTTCAGCTTTTTGGAGTAGACTATAACTGCAGTTTTGGAATGCGTCCCTGTTCAGAGAAACCTGTCTTGCTGAGAGTAGAATGCATCAAAGTGAGCTGATATGTTCTATGAGAAAGTAAATAAATAGCATTTTTGGGCAAAGTTTAATAATACAGAATATTGCTACTTCATACACAATTTCAACAGGCTGCTAAGTTGTGCTTTCTGTTTATGTTTACATAGCTGCTAATATCTATAAAAATATCTTGCAAAGCAGTTCTTGCCAGTGTAGCATGTTTATCATCTGAGCTGGAGGAGGACATGCCCTGTAGTGAGGACAAGCTATTTGGCTTACCTATTTTAAGGTAAAAAA
The DNA here is from genome assembly GCA_026261815.1 of Monarcha castaneiventris obscurior. Taxonomy (NCBI): domain Eukaryota; kingdom Metazoa; phylum Chordata; class Aves; order Passeriformes; family Monarchidae; genus Monarcha; species Monarcha castaneiventris. Next base: position 3,960,823 of record JAMPIT010000635.1, read on the forward strand.
AAAATTTTACCACTTTATTTTTTCCTTGAATCTCATGAGGTTTAACAAGGCCAAGTGCTGGTGCTGCACCTGGGTCACGGCAGCCCACGGTATCAACCCAGATAACAGATCGAGAGCAGCCCTGCCCAGAGGGACTTGGGGGTGCTGGGGGTGAGAGCTGGACATGAGCCAGCCATGGGCACTCCCAGCCCAGAAAGCCAAGTGTGTCCTGGGCTGCATCCCAAGCCATGGGCAGCAGGGGAGGGAGGGGATTCTGCCCCTCTGCCCCACTCTGCTGAGACCCCACCTGCAGAGCTGCCTCCAGCTCTGGGCTCCCAGCACAGGAAGGACATGGAGCTGTTGGAGAGTCCAGAGGAGGCCACCAAGGTGATCAGAAGGAGGGAGCACATCTCCTAAGAGGAAAGGCTGAGAGAACTGGGATTGTTCAGCCTGGAGAGGAGAAGGCTTTTGGATGTCCTAATTGCAGCCTTGCAGTACGTGACAGAAGCCTACAGGAAACATGGAGAGGGGCTTTTTACAGGAGTAGTGACAAGACAAGCAGAAATGGCTTCAAACTGAAAGAAGGTTGCTTTAGATTAGATACTGGGAAGAAATTCTTCCCTGTGAGGGTGATGAGGCCCTGGCACAGGTTGCCTAGAGAAGCTGTGGCTGTCCCATCCCTGGAAGTGTTCAAAGCTGAGTTGGGTGGTGCTTTGAGCAATCTGGTCTAGTGAAAGGTGTTCCTGCTCATGACAGTGGCTTAGAACAAGATGGTCTTTAAGGTCTCTTCCAACCCAAACCATCTTATGATTCTATGAACATCCAATGGGAGAAGGGTTTCTCTCCCCAATTACTTTTCTGATTTTTATTATTATAAATACGAATGCAGCTTGTATTATTATCATTACATTATATTAAATTATAATTAAACAAAATTCTGATGCAAAGTTTTGACAAAATTTTCCCATGTTTTATGTTCTGGAAAGAATCAGGCTGTTACCTTAGGTGCCCATATTGGTAAAGTAATCTACCTTTAAAGTCTATTTGAAGTCGTATTTTAGAACATGATAATGGAACCAGATGGACTTTTTGTACTTTGGAGTTTTGTTTTCCTGTTTGTTTCTTTCTAAATCTACAATTTCTAGCTAGTGTTCACTCACCGAGAAAAGAAAACATAGTGGTTCTGTTGAGAGTAAAACTGCATAATCTACAAATTCTCTCCTGCTTCAAGGCAGAGGTGAAGTATTAGCATATTTTACCTTTGTTCATCTGGCTTTGGTTTTAATAAGAAAATTAGTTTTAGTTTTTGAATGCTTTATCCTTCCAGTGTTGTAAGACTTCAGATGTTCACCTGTTATATAAGTAATACAGTGATATTTCCATAGAAAATGGAAATAAAATTCCTTTATTAACTCCTAAATAATTGAAAATAAGTCTTTAGTCCTTTTTATTTAGGAAAAAGAATTGTAGAGTGGCCTGGATTTCTACTCTTCATTCAGTCCATAGCAGCAGAGTGACTGCCTGTCTGTTCTGGAAAGAAAAGCTATGCCTCAATTATCTTGGCTCTCTCTAAAAAGGAAAATTTTATAATGAAGTTTTCATTTTCAGTCAGTAGCAGTAAAGAATGAACATCCACCTTTATGGTTTGGCCATAATATGCATGCTGAAATAGTTTTTGCAGACTATTGAGGGAGTAGCTTTTTAGAGTAACTTGATGCTTTAAAGAACCTACAATGAAACAACTCTCGAGATAATATTAGTATGAGAGGTAATATAAAGGCTGGTCTTTATTGGAGGCCTCCAGAGGCAGATATGGAAAATGCCCACCCCCGCATGGAGTGAATACAGTTTTATAACTTTAGCAAATTAGCATAATTGACAAAAATCCCCAATTAGAGACTTAAGTGGTGAGGTCATTCTTTCCCAGTTCAACCCTTTTCTAAATCCTCCCCACTCAGACAGGAACTAAACTTTGTTTATGAATATGTGTCTCAAAGAGCTGTTTTCAACCTTGGGTCCCAGGAAGAACCAAGATCAGATAGGGGCCTTGGACCCCCTGGATTGGAGCCTCTAGAATGTGTTTTGTCTTTTTGCCTGTCAGGGTAGGGAGAAGTACTGGGGCTAGCTACGAATATAATAGGCCACAGAGATACAAATGTGTGTGTAAAGAATACAGAGAATGTATAAAAGCAAGAAAGGCAGAAGTCAATTTGCCATCAAACTAAGACTAGATTTATGGGCTGATGTCTTGTACAAATGTAAATTAATTTTAAAAAGGTTAATGATGTATGGTGTGTTTTAAAGTGTGTAAACTTCCCAGAAACAGGTTTTGTACTATTATTATTGTTATAAAATGACATTATTATTATTAATAATAATAATAGCAATAGTGATAACTGTAATTATAATTATTATAAAGACATAAATAATATATTATAAATAATACATAATAATAATACTTACAATAATATTATTATTATTATAATAAAATGATATCTTTATTATAAAATAATGCATAGCAAAACCTAACAAGCTGACATGTCCATCATATCCAGAGACCATAAAACCACTGAATTAAAAACACTGAACTGCTCTCAAGATTAAACGATGCTGAAACAAAGCTTAAGCACAGTCTGAACACTCTTTTGTTAGCAGTGGTTTCATATTCTCAACCTGAAGTGATCCAAAGACTTTGTATTTTAAATGCTATAGCAAGTGTTGTGAGAAATAGTAATATAAAGCTACAGAAAATTTCTTATAACTTTATTATTTTTAATTTTTGATAATCAAAAGCCAATGGCATTTATGAACAAACTAAGTAAATTTTTTAGCAGCTAGTCACAAGGGCATTCCAGGATGAGAAGAAATGGCCTCAAGTTGTGTCAGGGGGATGTACAGATAAGACACTAGGAGAAGTTTCTTCACTGAAAGGGTGGTCAGGAATTGGAACAAGCTGCTTAGGCAAGTGGTAGAATCACCATCCTGGGAAGTGTTCAGAGAGCATGTGGATGTGGCACTTAGGCATATGGTTTAGTGATGAGCACAGTGGTGCTGGGTTACCAATTCAACTTGATCATCTTAGCGGTCTTGTGCAACTTAAATAATTCTATGGTTCCATGAAAGTGTTATGCATTAGTTTAAAGCACAGGAGGGTCTCTAGTGAAGATGGATTGCACAGATAATTGAAGGAAGGTAAGGCTCTTGTGAGTTATTTTGCATTCTCTACCATGGCAGTAAAATGGAAATGCAATAACGAAGCTAACTCTAATAGACAGCACTGCAAGCTGGCAGCTGGCTTAGCTCCAAGCAGTACATTCGGGCTCTCTCAAGATACAGCTGTTATAGTGCTCCTAATTACAACTTAACTGAGCTTCTCTATAAACTTTACAGCATAAGTACTTAGCACACTTTAAAAGCAGTTGGCTGTAATGTATGTCCAATAATACATAAATAGTTAGGATATAACACGAATTGGTTTTGCATTTTATGGCTTTTTAAAGGCCTCACTGCCATCTGAAAATCAGTTATATCGTCATTCAAGTTAGAAGTCCATAGGTTACAGATGTTATGGCTGGCAGGTCGCAGCTGTGAGTATAAGTTTCTTTTGTAAAACAGTAACAGAACCACAATAACTTCTTTGTAGTAATAATGGTTTGCATGGCTGAATTCACGCACCAGATTCTCAGCCCCATTCAACATAAATTTCTTGAAGCATTCTGGTAAGACGCGGTGATGTCTTTTCACTGTGTTTGTAATGACTACAGAGCCAAGATCTGAAGTCAGCAGATCAACTGATATTCTCCCTTATGTGTAACAAAAGTGATTCTACAATTCTGTGTCAGTTCCAGTGTGGTGCTGAGGACCACTGGCAGGCTTTGCATTTCTGCTTTGTGTTTTGCTACTGCATCAGCATATGTCAGGAAGTCATCAGATCAATGCCAGGAGTATTGAAATAGAGAAACAAAGCAAGACCCTCCTCCCTGTAAGCCCACACATTTTATCACCAGGTTTTGCTTTATTTGAGGAGAAATTGTGGGAGAACCTGGATACAGAATTTTTCCACACAATCATGGTGATTCATTGAAATTTTGAATGTTTTACAGAGCATGGTGGGTGGTTTTTTTGTTTGTGAGTGGGGTTTTTTTGTTGATGGTTTTTTGTTTTGTTGTTGATGCTGCTTTTTTTTTTTTTTTTTCAATAAACTGCCCTTAGGTATCAAGCAATATTCTGATAAGTGCTGGGAAGGGTGATATATACTCCTTTCTGGGTACAAGCTCTGATAAATCCCTGACCACTTGGCAGCTCTTGAGTCTTGTCCCGAATCACATCCTCTTCATCACCAGGTGTTTTCACAGCCTTCCTAGGGCCTGTTAGGGGCTGAGCACTCAGGATTCGTGATGTGCACACCTCAGAACAGCCAGCAAAAGATAATCCTGAGATCTGAAGTTCTGGTCTGCCAGCACTTGAGTGTTGATGAAGCTGATTCTGGAGAAGTAAGATCACATTGTTTTAATTTATGTGCAGACCTTCTGGACTGGTATTTGCTGGGCATGGAGCCTTGTCTAATCTAGAGAGGAATCTCTGCCTTGTGATTCAATTTTTTCCTGATACTGACAAAAGACCTTCAAAAGACATTTAAAAAATACGAAAATATTGTTTGGAAAACATCTATGGTGAGAAAATGCTACTTTCAACTGTATTGACAGGTGTCCTTCCAATTCCTTGTTCTGATGCTACAACTTACAACAATGTCCTGTTTTCCAGGGAAGTTTGCTAAAAAAATTGGATCTTTTAGGATTAAAATATACATATATGCATATTTTTCCCCCACAGAACGCATACTGATGGCAGAACCAGTTGTCTAAAACTATGACAGTGCTAAGTTTCATCTACCTTTTCACTGGGACTGAGATAGTCTTCAAGAGCAGATGACCTGTCAGAGTACACTGGAGGTGGAAATTGCCCATTCAAATCAAAAATGTCTTAATGAGCAGGCTTCTCATTTTTTAATTATCCTCAGGTATGTTCTTTAGTAGCCTGATCCACTTTGTGAGAGAAGATTATCTGTGACTTGGATGGAGAAGGCTTGTAAATATTTGCTGCATCAGAGAGCTCCATTTTGCTGCCATTTTCTTTTCTGAAAGCCAACAGGTCTTTTGTCTAGACCTAATACCTTAAAAAAAGATCAAAGAAAAGGATGCTTTTCCATCTCAGCAACAGAATTGAGGTTTGAGATCACAGTCTAAAGCCTGTTTCAAAAATTCTGATTTGCAATAATTGTTCCCTAATCAGCTTGTGTAAGGACAGCAGAAAAAAGTTAATGATCAGAAAATCTCCTCTCTAGTAGCCTAAATTTGATATCTATCTCCTACCTTCCGAAAGTACCATGCAAACCTGTCACATTTTTCATTCTATGTTCTTAGAAGCAGGTAATATACCAATTTAGTACATAAATCAAGTGTGTAATTCGTGTAAACTATAGTATAAACTTATCACACCTTGGGTTTCTAAAATTTCTCATTAACCTCTTGGTAATACAGTTTATTATATTTGGAGTGTAAGCTTGTTCTTTTTGACTTTTACTTGTGCTCAGCACTGTGGCAGCTGCAGCACACAACATGCTAATGCCCTACTGTTTATGGTTTATGTTCCACAGATTCTGTAGCTGTAAAATTACTAAAACCAGTGGAAATAAGGATTATGTACCTTGTGATTTAAACTCCAGACATTTTTCATTATTTTCAAGAACAAAAGAAGGATAATCCTAGAAACAGTAAGCAATCATCTGTTATTCACCTTCTACATGCCATTTGTGGGTTTATGTAGCTGTCTTAACCATCCTGAGTATCTCTCTTCTAGGTTGATGGAGACTACTTTGCTTAGTCTTTCCTCTCAACAGATGTGATTGTCCTCTGAACTTTCTCTAGCTACCCTTTCAGGGCCTATGAACATCATATTTGCAAATACCAATAGCAAAGCAGAAAAAGAAATACCCATGCCACCAGCAAGTAAATATTCAGAAGTTTTTCTGGAATATCACAAGGACGGGTGTTACAAACATGAATTTAGTTTGTAATACAGCACAGAGATACTAGTATTTGAAGGAGATTTTGACACATAAAAGTAAGTTTATTGCCAAGAATTAACTTCAATGAAATGTACTCCTGTGACTTTTGAAATCTTTTGTATAAACAAAACATTTATTTGATGCTCTTCAGGGAAGTTTTCAAAAACAAATTAATATTCTGGCGTAAGTTTCATTCAGTGTTAATTCATCGCATTGTATTTTCATCCTGTTCATGTGATGTCTGTGCTACAGTGTAAGGAACCAATTTAATTTTTATTTATGCCTCAACATTTAGTTTAATTCTTGAACTGTGGGTTAAAAATCCATTTTTTTGCATTGGGTGGAAAATTACTAGAGGGGCTGTACATGTGCTGGCAGTCTTAACACATTGTCACATGCAGAGGGAGGCTACCACGCATGAGGGGGCGGAGACCGACAACATTACGGTCTCTAACCAGGCACCCCCTTTAGAAAATGGAGGCAAGTTCTGTCTCCGGGGGCACTTTGTCTGACAGCTGAAGACGGAAAACTTCCACCACTGGGCTGCTAATACTGTAAATACCTTGGCTTCGCAGGGTCCCGTGTGCCCCACGGGTGCCGGGCAGGTTCAGTATTACAGTCAGTGACAAAGAGTCAGGAAGGGTATTGCTTGCATTCCGGCAATTCTTCACTGTCGGAGGGTGTAGAGGCAAATACAAACAGCATGGCTAATTCAGGGCTTTTCCTGAGGCCAGGGGAAAGGCAGGACCAGGGTGCGGGGACCAACGGGGAGCTCTGGGGTGTTATGAATTGAGACACGCGCCCCAATTAAGTGTCTGAGCCAATGTAGAATTTATTCAGTTAGCAAGCAAGCAAGTAAGCAAAAGCCAGTGCTGGGCGGTACCGGGGAGTCTCTGCTCCACCAATGGCACACCCCTCCGTTTTACGGGCTCCCATTTATACAGTCCCAGTTCCTGTTTTTCATAGTCCTCTGCGCGTGGTCCACTGGTTGAAAACTTGTCCGGGCTTATCTCCCTTCAGCAGACAGAGGACTGGCCCAGATTTGTCTCCACTGATTTCAGCAGGTAACAGACTTGTTTGGACTTGTCTTCACTCGGTTATAGCAGACAGCAGATTTGTTTGGGCTTGTCTTCACTTGGTTATAGCAGACAGCAGATTTGTTTGGGCTTGCCTTCACTCAGTTACAGCTTAGCTCCCTTAAAACTTGTAAGTCATGGTTATAATCATTTCATACATTTAAGCAGGTTTAGGTAAGCACACAACATAAACTTAGTCAAACATATAATATGAATTCAGGTAAGCATATAATATAAAGTGAGCTGACCCACAAAAGGGCTCCAGCCTTTCCTGTAATGCACACATTCTTGTACTCCTCTGCAATGCACATACCCTCGTATATCTCTTATGTGATGAGTCAGTGAACAAACTAATTCTCATTTATCACAGGGGAAGTGACCACGCTGACAGACAACCGTGGAATTCAAACCCAGGTAGATCACCCCAACACAATATATTCACTGGCCACTACAACTCCTCCTCTGTATTAAACTAAGAGGCCTCCCCTGGGGATCCCAAAACCCAACATCCCAAAAACTTAACATATACAGAACAACAAAAATGATCAGAAGAACCCAAAGCTCAATGTCCCAACAAACCAAACATACAATATCAGAAACACCCCCAACCCAGTGTCCCAACAAGTCCTCAAATCTTTTAGTGGATTTTTTCTCTGGATGCTGGCATGGATGCTCTCACAGGCAGAGGTGAGGTTGAAGCAGCACAGTTCTCTTTGGGCTGAGGCAGAGTTCAAGCATTCATTGCTGGTGGTACGAGGAGCATTCAGAGGACAGCAGGGTGATAGGTGTTGGGTGCTGGACATCATGATGGTGAGTGCGGGCATAGGCTCTGGCAGTTCTTTCTGCTGGGATTTCAAACAAAATTAAAAATTTTGCAATTTGAAAATGGGGGGGGGGGGGGGGGCGGGGCTTTCTCTTCTCCCCTCTCCTAAAGGTCTGGGGAATGGGGAATGGTATAAAGGTTGCAGGGATATGGGAACCCAAGGCTAGGGAAAGGCAAAGCAGAGCAGTGGTGGTAGGGAATATTAACTGTTTGGGAGGTAACAGAATGGGGTGGGACCTGGGGAGACACCACAGGTGTCCAACTTAGCCTTTCGCAGTCTCGTTTGCAGTTCTGGTTCTCGGGACTGTGTGTGTGTTTCTGTTGTGGTCATTGATGCTGATTTACGTCTTCTTCACTTCCAGGTGACAGATGTTGCATCTTTTGACTGCACTCTGTTCATCTTGGTTGGTGTTATGTTTTCAGCAATGGTGTTTGCTGGGCTGGAACAGTTTTTCTCTGGCAGCTTTCAGGTGTCATCTGTGGCTTTTGGCTTCTTCACTCCAGTCCTTTGGTCTTTACACTTAGCACGAGAATCTGAGAAGTCACTGTTTTGCTTCCTTGGGTGCTGTTTTGCATCCTCTGGCTGTGCCTGCAAGCTGCTCAGGTCTACTGCTTCCCCTACCATGCTTTCGCAGCTGGAGCAGATCGGCAGCTCGGCAGCCTCCGGGCATTTACGAAGCCGTGGCGGAGCCGGCAGAGGCCGGGCGTGGCCCCGCAGTGCCGCGGCCGCGAGGAAACAGCCGGGGCCGGCCGGTACATTTGGGACAGAGCGTCTCTGTAGGAGCTGGCTCCAGCTCGCTGCCATACTGGGGAGAGCCAAGTCCACGATGTTAAAAACAAGCATGTACTGTCCTTTTAACTCTCGCGCCACGTGGCTGGCCGGGGTGAGCTGCAGCGAGCGGCCGTGCGGGGTCCGGTCTCGGGCCGGCGGCGTGGCTGGCCTGGGAATGCCGCCATTCCGGTGGAGAGGGACAGCCAGGCAGAGCCGGCAGGGGGTTGCGGGTGGGCACAGCCGCAGCGGCAATGGGGGAGAAAAGCGGAGTCGCCGGGGCTTTCTGGAGTGGCAGGGCGGGCGCCCCGTTGGAGCTGCCGTGGGGGAAGAGAGGGCTGCCGTCGGTCAGCGGCCGGAGGGATCGGCCGGCAGCCTTTTGTCTGGGCTGACCACGCTGCGTGCTGCTCGGGAGACTGAGAGCGGCGGGGTCAGGCTTCTTTATCACCTGCCACAGCTGCTGCTGCTTTTTCGGTCTGTGTTCTAAAGGCACTAGATCTCCTTTGTTTCTAGCATTGCTAGGCTGTCTCAAGCCTTTCAGGGAGTCTTTGAATGCCGCTTTTTTCTGCGACTGCAGGTCCTCAGGGCTTATGTCCAAGCTCCTGCGAGGCTGCTGGGGACCCCCAATGGAGGGACAGGGACCCGATGCGACACAAATCGACGCGTGGGAGGGGCCCGGGATGGAGCATGCGCGGTAACGGGAGCGGGAGCAGCAGGGGGAGGGGGAGCGCGCGGGCGGCAATCCCGCCACTGTGGCTGCTGGCACCACGTGGTGTCCGCCATCTTGGGGGAGCGGAATGGAGCTGGGAAAACTGAAATTAGAAGTAGCAGCTGGTATCACGGGTCGGACCATGCTGCCATGGCGATCTTGGAGCAAATCTGAAGCAGCAAGAACTGGGGAAGTGGATACAGGAAAGGGGGCTGGGATAGAACTCCGGGTGCCATCACCACTCCGGGCAGGGAAAAAGGACAATGGAAAAGAGCAGGGAGACGGTAGCAACCCTGTGCACTTGGGCAAAATCTGTCTCCCGGTTTCCTTTGAATGGGAAAACAGGAGTAGGGAGATGGTAAAGGGTTTTCCAAACTGGGGTTAACATTTTTTAACCATCTCACAAAGCTATCAATAGCTTTTGCTAGCTTAAAAAGCAAATACCCTTTTCCGGACATAAACAGCCATCTTACAAAGCGTTTTAAATATTCAACTAACCACTGCTTAAATATCCACTACACAAAATGTTTTAAACCTTCCCGGGTATAACAAAAATTCTCATGAACAAGGACTCTTAAAACTGGGAGAAAGGCTTCCTGCAGGACACAAGAGAATTCTGCCCCCATCTCCCTCTCTTCCCAATCCTCGAGATAAAAGGAAATTAAAAGAAAAGGATACAAAGGTGACCCATACTACCTTCGGGGGTCAAATAAAAGTCTCGAGGGCGGTCCACTGACTCAGACCAGTCTTCTCTTTCCCTAGAAGATTGTTGGTCTTCCCTGACAAGCCTCTGATAGAACTCTGAGGTTTCTTTGGGGTAATGGCTGCTCAGAAAGGCAACTTTCATTCCAGCGATGAAGCTTTGCTGGAGACGCTCTCAAGGGATGGTCCGAGGCCGTCCCACGTTCAGGCGCCATTTAATACTGTAAATACCTTGGCTCTGCGGGGTCCTGTGTGCCCCACGGGTGCCTGGGCAGGTTCAGTATTACAGTCAGTGACAAAGAGTCAGGAAGGGTATCTGCTTGCAATTCCGGCAGGAGGATTTTATTGCATCTTCACTGTTGGAGGATGTGGAGGCAAATACAAACAGCATGGCTAACTCAGGGTTTTTCCAGAGGCCAGGGGAAAGGCAGGACCAGGGAGCAGGGACCAGTGGGAGAGCTCTGGAGGAGTGACCAGGCTGACAGACAACCACAGAATTCAAACTGGGATAGATCGTCACAAAGAGCAGTGCACCTCGGGGGGAGCCCCTCTGGTCACCCCAACACAGGATATGTTCACCCACCACAGGCTGCAAATGATTGCCCCTAGTGGATAGGAAACCCCTACTGCCATGGGAACACTTCCCTGACTAACCCATGGGCATCCTCAAAGGGTTGGACTATGGGAGGAGCCTTGGTGTATAAAAGCAATTAACTGTGTCACAACAGGCTTAGCTCTTTTGTTGATTTGCTTGTTTCTTCGTTGCTTCCGTCCTTGTTCAGTCCAGCTTGTCCTGCCTGAGGTTCTTCTCCCTGTAGTCTACCCTGCTTCATTCCTGCCTGCCTGCCCCTTCCTTCTGACCTTGCTTTTGCCCTGTCTTCGCTCCCGCAGCAGGCTGCCGTGACCCCATCCACAGTTCGGATCGTCACCGCAATCCCACAGCAGCCTGCCACAATCCTGCAGCCTATCCTGCCCGCTGCTCCACCGCCTCCTGAGCGCCACCTCAGTGGCCATCCTGCCACTTGTGGCTACGGAGGCAGCTGCCACCCGCCTGCCCCAAGTCGCCCTTGGCTTCTCTTCCCAAGAGCTGCGCGGATTCCGCTGGCTCCCAGCACGCACTCACTACCTGCCCACCGGACGCTGACGGTGCACCCCGGAGTCTTGGCGCTAACACCCTGTCTCACTGTCTCTGTCTCACTGTATCTGCCTCTGATTCTTCTTTTCCCTCCTTCGCTTCTGCTTTTGCTGTCCTCCTCTGGTTTCTCTCATCTGTAAATGGTTCTCAGATATAATATTGGCCTCGTTTGTGCTTAATTTTGTCCGAGATAGCCGTTTGAAAGAATTCCTTGCAGTTCCCTGTAGTGGAGCATGACATAACAGTTAACTCAGTGTAGCCTTCAGAGAGTGACTGACTGTGCACGCCTCCAGTAATGCACCTCCCACAGCAGAGCACTTGTATGGAAACGTATAGCCTTCATGTCTTGCACCATATTGAACAAACCATCACTCCAGTTTGTTTTCTAGACTTCATTGTTACTTACTCAAGTTCCAGTTAAGTGCTTATCAGTACTCTGAACTCGCAGTCAAAATACATACATTAACCTTGTCTCATTTCCTGACTATAAACAACTTACTTAACTACATGTACTGCATCTTTTAATCAATAAAACAGGAGAACCCCCCCCAAATTAATATAAAGATGCAAAAAAGGATTTACAATACCAAAGGCCTTTAATTTAGAGTTGTTGACATCATAATATCAAGTACTATGTTTATGAAAACCACGAATATGTTTGTATTTTAAATATTTATTCTGGGAGCAATTGAGAGAAATTCCTGTTTTGTTTTCAATGACTTTCCTAATCGTAGAATCATAAAATCATAAAACAGCTTGGGTAGGAACGGACCTTAAAGCTCACCTCAGTCCAACCTACTGCCAGGGGAAGAGACACCTTCCACAAGATCAGGTTGCTTATAGCCCCATCCAACATGACCTCGAACACTTCCAGAGGTGGGGCAGCCACAGATTCTCTGGGTAACCTGTGGCAGTGCACCACCCTCATAGTAAAAAATTTCTTCCCAGTATCTAATCTAAACCTACTGACTTTCAGTTTGAAGCTGTCTCAGTTTAGAGACGAGTTTAGGAGAAGAACACTCTGGAATGAGTGTTTTCCGCTAACACACAAAGGGGTTCCAACAATCCCTTCCTGCCAATAAGAAAATGAGTACTAGGGGATGAAAGTGAAAAAAACCCAACCCTTTACTGACAAACTGTTTATTGACCAAGTGTCCACATGGCATGGGAAAAAATGAATAAATGCTAGATATTGAATTGTCAGAACCTTACCCCACATACACACTGCCTGCCTGCCCTGCCTACACCAGAACAAAAAACCCCAAAATGCCAGGGATAGAAAAAAAATGGCTGGCCACATGGCAAGGAGGAACAAAATGGTGTCAGTTTTTGTCTGAGGGAAGGAAGAAAGTTCACACAGCAGCTCGGGAAAAAACCAGATAGGAACCTCACGAGTCTCCAATGTTGGTCTCCTCCTCACAGCAGACAAAGCTGGTGGATTCAGGGTCCTTACTTTCACTACGTCAGCCCTTTCTGAGGTCTGGGGCCAGGACAGAGCAGCTCCTCAGGTCCCTGCCGGTCCACAGCCAATGCTTCTCCCATAGATTTGTCCTCTCTGGTCTCGGAGCAAAACCAAGCCGAACAGTTCAAGAAAAAATCAGAAGCTGCTGGAGGATTGCAGTCTCCAAGGCCAGGGAAAGGGAAAAAAAAAACCTTCTTGCTGAAGCTAATGTCAGAAAAATCCATGAACACCAGATGTTTATGTCTGTCAGGAAAATTAATTCACAAGCACCAGAGTTTTATGTCCAAAAAGGAGACAGAGAAGTCCTTTAACTTTATTCGAATAAAGGGAGAAGCCATGGGCATTTCCCATGGGGTCTCTCAAATTGTTGGGGGATGCAACCCCCTTTTTATCCCAATTCCTGGCTGCAACGCCCTTTTCCTTTCCACATTGGCTGAGATACTCAGAAGACTTCTCGAATCTCCTATTCCATGCCTGCCTCTAATATGCACCCCCTGTTTTGTTATATAAAAGAATAAAACTGATTCATAATTCTATTAAGTCTTTGTTCTTTTTCTCTAGGTTCAGGAATTTAACATGGCCTTGGCTGAGCAACAGTCTGTGCTGACTAGTAACATCTTCTAGAAAAGACAGTTTTCTTCTGTTACTTCCCTTTCTCTAAGTTCCTAGCCCTGTCTACAAGCCAATTCACACTGTCTGTTTGTAAAGACACATTCATCTTATAAGGAGACAGAGAAGTCCTTAAACTTTATTTGAATAAAGGGAGAGAGGCCACTGGGGCATATGCCCGTGGGGTTTTATCTCTTGAGGTTTTGGAGGGCGCAGCCTCTCTTTTATCCTAACTCCACATGTTGCCCTCTTCCTTTCCCCATTGGCTGAGGTGTTAGGAAGGTACAGCCATCTTGAGCCGCCTACCCCATATCCCCCCTTGAACCTACTGTTGTACCCTAAAGTTCAGAAGTTCAGGCTTGTGCTGACCCTTGCCAAGCCGCCTGGGCCCGGCAATGAACCTGCTGCCCCAAGTCAGTGGAGACATTAAGACCCATTTCAAAGATGTTAACACGCATCAGATTGTTTGTAAAGAGGTTAACACACATCCTTCCTCCAACTAATAAACTCCAAGCTAGCTAAGAAACAAAGTAACCACCAGTCCCCCACCACACCGAGCATGCCAGAGAGTGAGGTTTTGAAAAGCCTGGGCGAGAGCCCCAAGGCTGTCCCCCTTCCTCCAAACCCACCTCTGAGTCTTTCCCCCTAGAAGAGGTGCACCATTCCTCTGATCATCTTGGTGCCTCCTCTGGACTCTCCAAGAGCTCCATGTCCTTCCTGTGCTGGGACCCCAGAGCTGGAGGCAGCTCTGCAGGTGGGGTCTCACCAGAGCGGGGCAGAGGGGCAGAATCCCCTCCCTCCCCTGCTGCCCACGGGGCTTGGGATGCAGCCCAGGACACACTTGGCTTTCTGGGCTGGGAGTGCCCATGGCTGGCTCATGTCCAGCTCTCACCCCCAGCACCCCCAAGTCCCTCTGGGCAGGGCTGCTCTCGATCTGTTCATCCCCAACCAGGGGTTGCTCTGACCCACATGCAGCGCCAGCACTTGATCATATTAAAATACATGAGATACCCCTGGGCTCCCTACCCTCTGGATGTGACCACCAAACCAGTTTCTTGTGCATCCAACAGTCCATCCATTGAATCCATCTTTCTCTAATTTATGGAGCAAAAAACTACCATTGTAGTTAGCAATTAAATAAAAAGGCCAGTTGAAGCCAAAATAAATTTTTCTGAGGTGCTGAAAGATTCAGTAGTATTTACTTTTGACAAGATGAAGGCTGCTGGAAGAGTTCACAGTGCAGTTTCTCTTCCTACTAAATAATATTTTCTTAAAATTGATTTAGGCTTTATTTGCATATGTGGCATCACATATTGTGTATGTGTATTTTTTTTGACTTCTGTAATTTCTGCCATTTGAAAACATTCGTAATTGGATTTACACAAAATATCACTAATGGGAGTAGATGTTTGATGAGGACTTGTTCTAGATCTTTATTTGATACTATTAACTTCTTGGAAAAATGGGAAAACAAGGCAACACAATTTTACAGGGCAACAAAACTAAAATGTTATGGGCTTAGAGGAAAAATCACTAGTTTAGCCTCGCATCTGTGATCTCATAGACTACCTAGAATAAAAGTCAGCTACAGAGATGTTTGATCTGGCTTGAATTTGCAAGGTTTATTAGTAAGCGGAGAATAGCATCTTACAGAGCTGGTGGTAATACCTTCACTATGCACCAATGAGGGTAAAGGAAGATACAAGCTCAGCTCTACCTACCTTAGGGCTGTGCAACCTCCTGGCTTTGTGGCCTTTGCTGTGTGGGAGTGAAGGTGACCTCCAGGACATGCCAGTAAAGGTGAGAGAATAAATCCTCCTTGTGGTGTCCATTATTTCCCAAACTGGTGCAAACAATTTACAGTGCTGACAGAATCTGTCCTGGAGGAATTTGCTGCACCTGGTTGATTGTGAGAGTGTTTTTGGATTGACGGTTCCCTGATGCTTTAGTGGTGTGAAATTCCTGCAAATTTCAGTCCTCTGGTGTGGCGGTGCCTCTGCCCAGTGGGCTGTGGCCTGCTCCTGCTCATCAGGCCCTGGCCATCCAATGGGCCGATGAGTCGGAGTCAGAAGGCGCGTCCATGGGCAGAGACCCCGAGTAAGTGACACCCACGTTTCTAGAAAGTTCCCTTAAGTTTGAGTTGTTACTGGTTGGCGGGAAGGGTCCGCCCTCTTTGCTGGTTTCGATTGGTATCTGACTGTTTGCACCCTCCCTGTTGCATGTATTTCATTGGCCGAAAGGCTCATCCCCACCCATTTTGCCTCCCCTTAAACCCCCTGACAAACTCCTGGACCCTCGAAGATTTCCTTTTTCCCTGGTTCATAATAAAGTCTGTTGGACCATCTTTGGAAGCCTTCCTCTTCCTTTTCCCCTTTGCCTCTGGTGCTTGCTGCTGTCCCCTCCATCCCCTTGAGGCAGGCTACCCACGCTTGGGGGCGGCTTGCCTTACATTGGCCACCTGAGAAAAAGAGACTGCTTTAGCCCTTCAGGAGGGCCAGTTGACTTCCCAAGTGTCCATTGAGCTATCCTGAGGAAAGGCAAGCAGACACTCTGGTGTCAGAAACAGTTGTCTAACTTCTCTCCAGCTTCAGTATTAATCCTGTCTAAGTGTTACGGAGACAGCTGGAATTTGGTCTGTGACTGACTATTTCACTGACATAAAATGTCTTTTACTGGGTCCATCTTGTTTGGCAAGTCAATCAGTAGATGAGAGATGGACAGTAAACCTCAATGATTTATGTTTAATTTATTGATCAGGATCAGCATCCTTATCACTAGGGGTGAGAGTAGCTTGTTTCTGTTGTAAGATCAAAACTGATAATATTCATGATGTTTACAGTGCTTTATCACAACTTATAGATGCTTTAAAAAACAAAACAATTACGTGTCACTCAGAGCAGTAATTGTTAACTAATTAACTTTTAATAAGGAATTTAATTGGATGCTGTCCTGGTTTGAGACAAATTAGGGGAAATGCTCTGGGAGGAATGCCCCCACCAAAGAAGGCAGGTTTCAGCCACCCCTCCCCCACCAGGTTCGGAAAGAAAATTCCTTCGAGGAAAGTGAAAGGAAAAAAAACTTTCTTTAACAAACACAATGCATGCAGGCATGGGAAAAGAATAATTCTAAATAGTAAAACCTCTCACTGTGGAGGGAACCTGGGTAGATTTCAGAGTCCTTTGTTGGTGTGGCTTTCTCCTCTCCAGAGTGGGTTGTCTTGGGCCCCTCCGGGCTGAGGTATAAGGTCTCCCAGCTGATGTTTTGGTGTTATTGAAGAGTCCAGAAGACAAGAAGAAGAAACCAAAGTTCCAGGAAAACTCCTTGCTTTAGCTAACGAACAAAAAGCTATCTAGAAAGCGGGAGAATGCCACTCTCTTCCCTGCTGCAGAGAGCCGAGCTGAGCAGCCGGGCAGTAGAAGCCAGCGAGCTCATTTCTGGTTTTGAACACAGCGCCAAAGGAATTCCACTGGCTTCCCCCCGCCTTTCTTTTAAAAGTCTGTCTTAAAGCTACAGAAAAGGACACAGGATTCATGTCTGGGCATAGAGCAGGCGATAGGGGGTACACATTATAAAGTCACCCCAAGACAGATGCCTGGAATTTTTATTGTTATTTGAAACAACCATTTAAAAGCATTTTTAGTCCTTTTTTCTTCCCCATTACATTCCATGTTTTAAATTGTTTACTGGTGCAGAAATATTTTACAATGTAAAAACATTTAACAGGCTGAAATTTTTGTTTGCTAGTAGTTTGTTTTTATTCTGGCTGTTATTGTTGACTGATCCAAATAAAAGACCAATTCAAGTGAATTTAAAATACTGTGTTTGTAGCACAGTTATGATGAGAAATGCGTGGATGTGAACTTCAGTTTGGACTTCTGCTTTGAGCTATTCACTTTCAGTGGCAGAGTATGTATCTCATGCTCCCTGTTGGAAGTATAATATGTGAGTGACCATTAGGTGTCACTGCTGCTGCTGTTATACAGATCTTTTACCACCACTATCAAAAGAGCAGGCATGAGAATTCATTTAAAGAAAACAGAAGTTTGCATGGATTTAAGGCCTGCTTTTTTTTTCTTCTTGCAACATGAGAAAGAGTCAGGCAGAAGTATTGTGACTGATACCTGTAAGGGAGAAGATGTAATTTCCACAGATACTCTGCAAGGTCTAATATGTATAGATACAACTGATATTGTCTAAAATATGATAAATTTTTCCATTAAGGAACAAATTTTCATTTAAGTGAAATCAAATGTACGTTTCTTTGTTAAGGGAATAAAAGCCTACTCTGTTCTGTTGCTGTTGTTCAAAGCGAGTTATGGTTAAAAAAAGGAACAATGAAAATCCTGAAACTGCCAAACAACATTACAATTAGAACTCGTCACATATTCACTGATGACTGAGAGCCTTATATCACCCACAAGCCTGTGATCCTTGAAAGGCTGATATGTTTCATATAGTTGTCAAAATCAAATGTGGTTTCATACTGGGTTGAAAATATGGCTCTGGTACTATAACATGCACGCGTTACTATCTTTAGGCTCTTATGCATTGGAAGGCTCTGCATCTTCTCAGAAGCACACCGACTTTCACAAGACTCATTTGAGGTGCAGAAGTCTGTTTATACAGAAGTGCTCTGTGCAAAAAATACATGCTGCAGATCAGGAAGAATGTATTGCTTAAACGTCTTTTCTATTTGAGCAATCAAATCAACTGCATACACCATAAATATCTCTAAAATATAAACAAAGTGTTTCTAAAAATGAATTTTGTTAGACTGTGTTTACTGCACTTTGTGCTTATGCTTTTTTTTTCCTCAGTAATAAGAATTCTATCGATGATCTTTTTTTCTTGCTAGGAGTAAACTATTAGAAGAGAAGATCAACACTGCAATTTTATCATACCTTTTTAGATCAAAGACATGAATTTCTTACATAACTATAATATTATCAGTTTGCAAGTTCTTAAGATGTTTGAAGACTTCAGCAAAATAACTTTTTCTTAGGCATTTAAATGTTTAAGATTTTTCTTTTGCTTTCATGAAGTTTTCCAATTCTGTGTGGGCATCCATGGATGTGTCTTGCATGGATAACGTTAAGTATAAATTAGCCCCGTATGTCCTATAAAATTTTTATAATGCCCTTGTATTGTATTGGGAGTCAGGGTACTGGTACTATCCTTGTTTTCAAATGCAAGGAATTGTAAAAATGCACTAAAGACCTTAATTCTATTCACATAAAATGTTTTAAGTGAAATGAGGAATTGACCCTAAAAGTACACTGTATAGTGATTTTACAGTTGCAAAACAAGCAACTATACAAACAGCAAAAGCAAGGGAAAAAATCAAACTTACTTTACTTCTGAAGGGGGGGTTTAACTTTGGACCCAGACAAGCATTACAGACTTGTAAAATAAATTAAGACTGGATGGGACCTATGAGGGTTGTCTAGTCTGACCACTAACTTAGACTGTGGCTCTCAAAGCTACTATAGGTGGCATGGGATCATATTCGTCTGATTTTTAGGCATTTCTCGAAAGGGGATAGCATAATTTTTCTTGGCCAAATATTCAGTGCTTGCATATTGCCACAATAATAACCCTTACCTCTGAACAGAATGTATCCTTGCTGGACTGGAAGCACAAAATGCCATGAGAAGGTGCTGATGGGTGGGTAAACTGATGCAACAGTTGTAAAATGCAATAAATCCCACAAGCTCTAAATGCTGGAAAGTACTTTTTAAAAAGTGTTTTTTCTTCTAAGATTTGTCTGATACTTCACTGAAATTAATGTTCCACTCAGAGAACTCCTGGTCCCAGAACTTGTACAGTTTTCCAGACTCAGGGTCATGATTGCTAAATTAATCTTACTAAAAGCTAAAATCAGCTGAAAAACAAGTTGGTTTTTTTCCTGTTTTCAGTTGAGCCTCTCTTATCACATAGGGTGTCTTAGTTCCTCATGCACTCTGTTCTTGTGGGATTTTGAAGTTGCTATACCCAGGAAGGTTTGATGAATTCCATAATTCAAAGACAGGTAACAGGTAGCAGTGATTTTCATTTATGATCATATGAATTTGAGAAGGTAAACTTATGACGATACATCTGAATATACTCAAGTGTTATTTAAAAGTTGCAGGATTTAATGGGGATTAAGAAGAACTTGTGATTTCTAATGAGATGGGAAGTTGTCCTATTTCCTGTACTTCCGAAAAGTCTACACTCTCTGGCCTGATCTTGTTAAAAAAACCCCCATTAATAATTCAAATCCTTTTTATTACTAAGTTGTGAACCCCTATGTCATCAAAATCTAGTAATGATCAAAATCCTTTTGCATTTTCATGCTTATTGTGGAGATGGTCTGTGCTCCAGGATGCTTTAAATTTTGGAAAAGAGTAGTGGATCCATGGTTCAAATTAAAGTGTTCACAAGGTAGCAAGTTCTGATCAGTGTTTCTTCATACCAAATACACTGTAGAAAAATCAATTTTATTACTGCAGGCAGGGGGTCGCAGCATCCTACTGCTTCCTTAGCCATTTTGTGTCAGTTGTATTGCACTTCTTAATTTAACTCGCGGAACTGGAAAAAAATCTTTCCTACTGGTCACTCAGTATGGCTGCTGGCTGCCCAGTGGCCTGGCAGGCGACAAGGATCAGTGTCCCAGGGGTGAGGCAGACACGGTCCTGGTCAGCAGATGGAGGCTCTCTGCTGAGGCCTCTCTGAGGAGCTGGCTGCAGCTGAGGTGCTGCTTAGCAAGGTGATGGCAAAGGAACAGGAGGGACCTCTCTCTGGTGCTTGCAAATCCGGCTTTACTGGCCCCGAGAAGGGCAGAGAAGCAACAGGGATCCAAGGCCAAAGGGAAAACGCCAGAAAAAGGCAGGGAGAGGAACTTGACAGGCCCTTTTCTAGTGCCCGAAAAAGGGGAGGCATGGAAGGGATAAACGGATAGGGAATCAAGGGGAACTGACAAACAACCAATGGGTAAAAGGTAGAGGAGGAACTTGGACGAACAAACCAATTGGGGAGTGAGATAGAAAGAACTTTCCAGAAGCTCATACATATTCAATGAAGCTTATTAATATATGTAAACCAACAAACCAATGGGGATTAAAGAACTGAAGAAGGATCTGGAAAAAGGGGTAGGAGAGGCCACAGGGGCAACACCCACTGGGAGGAGACCCTACTCTGACGTGCCCTTGGGGTGGGAGTCATGGGGGAAAAATCCATCCACTGGATGACGTCCAGCCCCAAGGTGGGCCGGGCCACTGCAACATACTGGCATATAACGCCACATCCTGAGTGTTCAAGGATGACCTCCCACAAGCAAAATCAGTACAAGCTGATCCCTGGAAAAAGAAAGAAGGAAGATGTGCTGCCCGCAGTTGAGGTCTGTACAGATTTTTGTACCCACCCTGCCTGGGAACTTAGATGTGCAGTGTTAGTTTCCTTTTCCCCTTTATGATATAGTCCTGTACTCTGATCTCCGAGTGTTTGGTTTTGAGGCCAAAATCACTTTAGAATCTCTGAAGATTTTCCTATTTGATTCAAACAAGGTCTACTATGGCATTTTTGAGGGAGCCAGTTTCAATAATCATCTGTTAGGAGGATGATTTGCAGGATTCTTTTGCTAAATTGATTATCTTCCTCCTTCCTCTCTCACACACGTTGTTCTGTACTGTTTTACTCCTTGCTTTAGAAGCAGGACAAAAAGTCACTTTCTCTCTCTGCTACTTTGTCCATACAGACCAGCCTAGGTATACTACATGAAAAATGTGTCTCCAAGCAAGGCTGCTTCTACATGGCTGAGAAAAATACCTAGTTTCCTAAATGGCCACTTACAATATGAAGGACTCTTTATTTACTTATTTCAGTGTCACAAACTCTTTTCCCTCAACAGCTCCATACACAGTGGAAAAAATACACCATTAGGAGGTAGGAAGTAAGGTAGGAACACAGATGTGAAAGTAAAAGAAAGGCAGGAGTCTGTGAGGAGGCTGATGAGGAAAGATGTCTAAAGGCAGAAAGAATACTTGCTTGTCAAGGAGCAGGCAGTAATTACAGCAAAGAAAAGGAGAACATGGATATTGCCCAGAAAGAGGGTGCAGATTCTGGAACTGGATCACTGTGAGCAGCTTCCAGAAATGACAAAGCAATACAAAAGTTCAGTAAAATGTAATATAAGGGATTAGTATTTTTTCTGGTATTTCAAGATTATGAGTGAAGACTTCCTGAAGCTAATATCAGCTGTTCTGGGAATGTATACATTATTTTCTGAGGTATTTTCTTATAAAGAGAACATCTCCATTAGGACAAAGTTGGCTACAGCCTTGTTAAATTTTAAGTCTGTACTATGGCTAGAAAATTACTAACCCATAGTGACATTAAAATCCAATACATTGGATTTTAAAAGATATAGCCTTTTGAAAGGCTTAGGCTTTTATAATTTAACACTATCTGAAATCTCCAGTCCAGTCAGTAGAGTTGAGTGCTTTAAGAGAGTGTACATGGGGCACAAGCTCTGACCTGTGGTAGGAGTTATGCCAATGGTTCTGCATTATCTGTATTTAAATCCTTGTCCTATTTGCTCACACGTAGTTTTCCATCCACAGACTCTAAGGTGGTGCTGGGTCTCCTTTCTCCTTTGCTGCTGAAGGCCACTTTAAGCAGAGAAGGGATGTGTTTATTTGTGGTGCTCACAGTGCATCGGTTTGGTGGGGGAATGGTGCTGCCTAACACCAGTGAATGGTGCTATGAAAGCCAAGTGCTGACCACCACTGCCACTGAAAATCATTCCATGTGAGTCCTAGTTTTTCCTTGGCAGTACCGTCCTGCAAGGCCCTTTATGGCTGCAAGCAGGGCCATCTCCTGTAGCTTATTTCTCTGGTCAGCATGGCTTCTATTGCCATTTTACTGCTATGTTTAAATTATGTTTGCTGACTCCTGATAGGCTAAAAATAATACACAATCTGTCTAACCCAAAATTTTCAGCCAGCTCAGTACAAGTTCAGATTAAAGGAAAACAGCAGGTTTATCAATACTAGTTGTGTGGTTTACCTACAAAATCTGCTATATATTTTTGTTCTCTGCATTAAAACAGGATTAATATTTTTATGCTCTAATGGTAGAAGTTTATCTCATAGCTTCAATTATTAGTGACAACTCTGTCTACATGTTTACTGAACAAAAGGTTTTGTGTGTTTGGGTTTTGTAAATACGGGCTAAACAATGGTAACTATACATTCTTTCAATTAAAATACATATTCTTACCTGTATGTGGATCACTACCAAGACCAGTAGTGGGAAGTAACACACTGGTGACACTACCCTATATTTTGGACAATTTGAAACTGGAACTGAAAACCCATCACTTCAGTGATAAACCAGCTGTAAAAGCCAGCTGTTGAGCTTGGATGCTTTGAAGTATTCGTTCTCTTATTTTAAAATGTTTAGATAAAATGTAGTATTTCAAATTTCATATGCAGAAATATGAAAGATAATCAAATAGCAGGTGTTTCCATTTGGCAGTTCGATCACAAATGTAAATATGTGCAATTACATCCAGTAATAGAGTAGGAAGAAAGTGGAAGTATATGGTGATTGCAACATCTTTATAGTAGTTATTTAATATGTACATTTTTCAGCCTCTATTGTGAGTGTCTTATGTGTTGAAAAATTAAAGATATGTTGTGGGGTTTTCCCTCTTGAAGTAGGCATCACACAAATTCAGAATTCAGAATTCTTTTCTCCCTAACAAAATATATTCAGTGACTTGGTTTTTGAGGTGACAAAAGAAACCTGACACACTGAAACTGCAGCAACTGTGCAACTGTATTTTTTGTTTATTTTTTAATGGAAGAGTAATACATATAATTCTTTTTTTACTACTCCTTAACAAATACATTCATGGCTCTTAGATGGTTGTTGTTTATCTCAAGGTTACCTAGCATGATGTGCAGCTAAAATTTTTCTGAAGGCTTGAACCTCCGAAATACTAGTTGTACCTCTTAACTGGTCATAGGGTAGCATTCCTAGAGTGTTAAGACCTGATATATATTTACTGAGTTCCAAGTCTTTGAACTGGTGAGCAAGAAAGATTTAGGAATCAGATGAAATGGACTTGTTAATTAAGACTGTTAGTCCTGTATTATCATTTGGAGTGAGGGCTCTATATACAGTTTTTCTGTGAAAAAAAGGGAAAATTTAAATACCCAAACCACAGAATTCCTACTGTGGTTAGGACACTTCTCTAGGATGTGGGATGACATTCAGGTAAGTCTGTTTCTACAGACTGTCCACATTCCCTTAAAAGGCAGCACTATTTGCTTCTCACAACAATTTGCTGTGATCCACAGGCCTGCTGGAAGTCACCAGCAAGCAAAAGGTCTCCTGAGATTTCAGATGGGGATCAGAGTAGTGTTTCTGGTGCCTGCAGGAGGGAGTTTCCTACAGCATTCCCATGACCTTCCTCTTCCTTGCAGACATTAAATTCAGACTCAGCTGGTCCTGGTCCTGATGAATTCCCTGGCATTCCTCACTATTGACCAGGGAACTATGCTAAAGTTGAAGTTGTGGAGGTGAAACAGGAACAGGCTTCCAGCCTTCCCCATCCTGCTAATTGCTGTCCTTGCTACCTCACCACTTTCCCCTCTGGATCTAGACTCTGCAGATTCTCTGCAACAAGCCTGGTAATCCCCTACTCATTCTCTGGGGAAGCACATTCTATTCACCACCCCACACATTCTTTCCAAGCACAAAAATACGTATCTCAATTTGCTGCTTATGAAAATCATAAACACCATGGCTTTACATGTACTCTCCGTGGCGTGAGTTTTTATTAAAGCTGCTGTCTCCTAATGGTGTGCTGTGCACTATTTCCCTCTCCTGCCCAGCAGAGCACCACTTGTTTGTAAGGAGACTTTTCTAATTCTGCGACAGACAATGAAGTTGGTATTTTGCATCTGTGCTTTTTCCTAAATATTTTGAACCTTATAACTCTTGTAAGAAAGTGCTTGTTTTCTGAAGCAACTGCTCTGTAAAATAGATTTGCAGGAAAGTGGAATATAATTCTGGAGATCGTGAACTGTAGTAAACATTGCACAAAATCAGCAAGCTGGGAATTAATGAAAAAGAAATGGACCTTTTGTAGACGGGTAAGTGTGAATGAGGTGGTTTGGTACTTCTTTCTTCACTGGCATTTATTGTTATCACAGATCAGGATTTTGTCACAGTTGGTAGTATTCAGCTCTTAGAGGGAAGAGAAGGTATGGAGATGAAAGACAAAGACCTGTTACTGACTGCAGCAGACGGCTAGTGGAGCTAATGAAAGAGCTGTATGTAATCTTTTGAGTCTGGTCATAAAAGATATAGCAGAAATTCATGGTAGGATAGTAGTCTTGAAAAGACCGGAGCTTTCCAGTTGAAGACAGGGGTATAGTGTTTATGGTGCAGTAGATTTCCAAGACGTAAGAATAGTACAGGAAGAAGGTTTTTCTGACAAAATTACTCCAAGAAGTGTATGGTAAGATTCATTAAAAAAAATGTTGGGGTTGTGCCATGTTTGGATGTTGATCAAAGTTCTGTCATTCTGATATTAGTTGCTTGGGTTTGATAGCTGGGTGTTTATTGATGTCAGAATGATGTCAGAATTAAATTTCTCTTATGAAGATCAGAAAATAAGTTACTGCCAGGTACATCTGCAGATGTGATAGCTAACATTTCTCCAAATTCACATAAAATACAAAAGATGTTGATAGCTTCAGATTTATCTTTGATAAATAATAAGAGTTATGAAGACTAGTTCACTATATAAATAAAGAAAAAACAGATGGAGGTAAGTATGTCAGCTGCAAAATAAAAACAACTCAGACATTAGAGATCAACTTCATAAAGTCAAATGAATGAAGTGAAATACATTGGAAAGTAATTAGATCAAATATACAAAACAGCTAGAACTTGTGTATTAAACAAAGGAGAAAGCCTGAAGTACTTGCTGTAGTAAAGCCAGGGACTGGACAAAGTCTTCAGAAATGCAGAAGATTTTCTCAGTTTTCTGGGTTTTATTTTTAACTTTTATGTACATGGAAGAGTATATAAGACTCTTACTTAAGAGTAAGAATTGCTGAAAATTTGGTCTAATTTTGTAAAACAAGCAACCCAAAAACCTCAGTGTTCTTCAACTTCACCAATTAAAAAAAAAAAAAGAAGAAACAAAGATAGCATCCATGAAACTAGAGATTTGGAGGCATCTAGGCAGAGATCTTAAACTGGGTTTTCAATTTTCATCTAGGGCAATAGAACTTATAATTGAAGGTAAACTAAACAGTGGTGAAGGAAAGACTAGGATATGAAAACTGCTTCCACTAGAGTGGAAATGAAACTCAAATGAATGTTTTCAAACCAGGTTATCTAACCTTTTCCCTTGAATAATGAAAGAAGTGCCCCATGTTCCTACATTACCGGTGCACAAGTTTCATTGTAAGTGCTAGAATGTAAAAAAAACACAACCCACACCTCATGGATTAAGCAAAGCTAACACATCAGAAAATAATTTGAAACAGTTACTTGAGAATATATTTTGTAAAGGCTTTAAAGTGGTTAAAAAGGAAATTGCACTGGCCTGCTCTGAAAAGAATATTATCAGTTTGGAGGAAGGTTACAGAGATTCAGAGATCAGTCTCTGGACCAATATAATTTAATTTTTTCATTAAAGTCTTTGGCAGAAGAGAGCTAATGAGGCCTGCTGATAAAACAAAGCTGTTCAGCATCATCAAAAAGAGGGATGAAAAACTGGGTCACCTTGTGGAATAGCCTGCAAGGTATGAGATGAAATTTAATAGTACAGCTGCTTAGTCATATCCTTAGGGAGCAGTAATAAGAAAATTCGTTATTAACTGAAAACTGTTTAGTTGGAAATGACAAAAGATTAGGGGAATTAAGTGTTACAGTTCATAACAGAAAAAGTACAAGTCAAGAGTTATGAAAAAAGATGTTTCCAAGGAAAGGGATGATGAGATCCCAGGATTCATGCTAGCATGCTATATTCTTTTTTAGTAGGAGTGTTTCTAATACAGTGTTTAGGGAAAAAGATACAGGCAAGGGTCAATATGCAGCCTGTTGTGAGAAAAAGTGAAATAAACTATGGTTTGTTTGGCATAGCAAAAAGCAAACATGACCTCTAGTAACTTTCAGAAGTAGTGGGACGTTCAGAAAAAAATCCAGTAAGAGTAGTGGAACTTGACAGTGTAAGCACTCTGATGAACTTGTCACCAAGCAGAAACTATAAAAAGCTTTCTAAATGTGATGCAACACCACAAGCAATTTTCTTTCAGCCTTTGCATCTATTCACTAATCTGAGCTTTATTGAACACCTAAATATTGTCCCTAAAGTTTCGCTGTAGTTGTTTCTGTATTTACATGTATTATTTAATGGTCATTTAGTTATTAGCTTCTTTAGTGCTTGTGGATGGATTACTTTTATTGCCCCTAAAAACTAAATCCAAAATGTTGGCAAGCAAACAAAATGGGCTGGACTACCTTTATGACTGCTCTTGAATTCCTCTTTATCTTTCCAATTTTTCCTATTTCCCTGCTCCTTCTTCTTCAGTGAGATTCTTCTCACCGTTCCTTACACTCATCCTGTTGCCATGCTGACGCATTAACACTTCCATGTTCCTCACCTCTTCCTAACAAATCAGGAGTGAAACTGTGAAAGCCTCAGGTTTTGCAGATTTCATGCTGAAGGGAAGCCAGGCACCTTACAACTTAAAACAGTGTTTTTCAGCCTATTCATAGTCATAATCAGTCTATGCCAGTTCATACCTGGTTTAGATCAAAAAATTATACTTTTAAATGGGAACATTAGGAATTTTATTTTATAGGCAATCGTTCTGTTTTCAAAAAACTTCATGACAAGTCTCTATGAACTTCTGGCAGTTTTTCTACCATAGTAGTTTGAGATTCATGAACCTACACTGCATGATACCCCTAGATCATTCCTAGATAAGTCAAAGGGAGTAAAGTTTTCAAACATCACTGGAACTTAGTACAAATCCATGAGCGATGGGATCTTGACCCTTGTGGAAGCCACATTCAGAACCTAAGGAGTCTCAGAGTGGTGACCAATTTACATATGAATAGTCCTAAGAGACAACCCTATCTTCTCATAAGGCATTTTTAAAATTAATCTCGTTTAGACTGAGCATAATTCTTAGCTTGTGTTTTTTTTGGATTGCAGTACCAATCCAAGATCTTTGAAATACTTGTTTTGGTTCAGAGAGATAGGGCTGCAGTGACTGACAAGAATTACATTTGAGTAGTCTGTCTACCTTGACATGCTGAGCTAATAAAGAACAATACAGACCAAGAGATTAAAGGGAGTTAAGTGCTACATGCCAATTCAGAGAGCACAAAAGATTTATACTGGCCATCCACAACCAATTCGTTTGGTGGATAACATTTAGTTTTCATTCACATAGACAAAAATACATCTCCCTCAAAAAGTTGTGGTTCTCCCATATTTTTCAGCATAATTATGGAAGCAATAAACATGCTGACAGAGGTTCACAGAACCACAGAATTAATTAGGTTGGAAAAGATCTTTGAGATCATCAAGTCCAACCTGTAACTTAACACTACCTTTTCAAGTAAACTATGGCACTGAGGCTTTGTGATGAAGGCAATGATGTAGAGAAACAATCAGCATTTAGAAAGAGGAAATTAGAAAAGAAAATAAATTGGTTTTCCACTTTTTTATTATATATTACTGTATCTCAGATGTATGTGGCCACAATAATATTTAAATTGGTGTTGTTTGAATATTTTTTTATGCCTTAGCCATATGCAGGGATTTTTATCCTAAAAAGAGTACTTACATGTATTTCGAATTTTTCACAAGCACCTCCTACAGAGATTTTGTTAATAAAACACTGGCCTAAAGTTTTTAAGAGTTACTATAAATCTTTACTGACATACCATACTAAGTATGAATTAATATGAATGAATTTGTTAGTGAGACTAATGGTGAATGACAGCACATTCTAGTGCGGTTCAGAATTTTGAATCAGGGTAGTATGTTGACACATGCTTGAGACCATTGAATAATTCAGAATTCTGCTGCTGTGAATGTAATTTATTCTCAAAATCTAGAATAGTTTCTGGGAATCTCCCTTTCTGGGCTAATATACCACCTGAAGATCCCAAGGAAGCATCTCCTTTATATTGAGATTTGCAAGGCTTCGTCTTGGTGTAAGTCAGCCTGTATTAACTGCAGCTCTGGGTATCATCTGAAGTGAATGGGAACTTTGCTATTGGTTTCGGTTGTCAGAATACAGGACAAAATACAGAGGAGAAAACTGTAGAAATGTCTTACTCTGATGCATGTCCTCCTAGTGGTTTTTGATTTAAAGGGGGCAGCTTTTTCAGGGCCTAGGTCTTTTTGGGAGTTGCAGAAGTGAAACCTAGGTTGTTCTTGAGTTTGTAGAAGTGTGCTCAGTCTCAGTAGTACTCACTAACTCAGTAGAGTTTTGGAATAAACCTTTCCTATGAGTGAGGTTAGTCCAGATTTTTCCATTTTTAATAAACCATACGGTTGAATAGCATATTCTTCCATGTTGCACAGCTGTTTACGATAATGTAGCGATAGTTAACTAGCTATTTAGAAAAAAATATTCTGTTATTTGTTTCTAGAAAATATATTCTAAAATACATTCCTTATTTTAGTTGGTGTTCTTTCAATAGAAACACCAATAGAAAAAAGTCTGGGTTGTTTGTTTTTCGTTTTTTTTATGAGCAGAAATATAAATAAATCCTTTGTTTTGTTTGAAATTTGCTCTCCTCCTGAATCAAGATTCATAAAACATTTGAAGACATTGTTTAAGTTGTTCAGGCTGCAAAAACAATAACTCCAAAAAACTTAGAGTTTTTGACCTCTTTCTTTCTTGTCTTTAAACCGAAAATTGATGTGCTGGCTTCTCTAGAGAACAGGCAAGACCTACTTTTTACTTTTCAGTGAATTTTTTTTCCCCTGTGTCGTGGGTTAGTCAAAACTTGACAGACAGCTCTCTAAGCCAATGCGCTTCTTGAAATTTTACATATTTAAGCCCCACGGAGGGCGGGAGTTTGGAGGAGCTGCAGTTTTCCGGGCCCAGGTGGGTGTATGGGTCGGGAGTGAAATGGAGAGGGGTGGGCCCCGTTCCTGGAGCCTGTGGGCCCGGGGATGGGGCGCCCCTGCCTCCTGCCTCCTCCCCTCCTCCTCCCGGTGAGGAGGGGGGCAAAGTTCGGGGGCCCCCGGGCTTCCGTTCCGGCTCGGTGCGGGGACGGCAGAGACGGAGGGGTGGCCCCCCTTCCCCCGGCCTGCGCGGCTGGGGACAGGGCTCCTGCCTTCTGCCCCCTGGGGATTTGTGCTGCAGCATGGACTTAGATTTATAAGAGGGGAGCTGTTCTCCTGAGCTGTGGGGTGGCTGCTGGCTCCAAGGGCAGAGGTCGTCCGAGATGGAGTCTCCGAACAGCCAGTAAACTTCGCGGCGAACAGGAAAGGACCCCCCTCTCTTCACACGGTGCAGCGCGGCAAAAGAGGCAGGGAAACACCCTGGACATGGCGGCTTCAGAGCCAGGGAGAAGGAGAAGGCGGAGTCACGTGAGACGGAGCTGCTGCGGCAGCGCTGTGGGTGTGTGACTCGGCGGGAAAGCTTAAACATTTCCCTGCCTTGCTGTGGGATGAACTATTAATATTACAAACTGTTACGTCTCTTCAGTTCATGTTAAATGGGGGGAATGGGCATTTTCATCAAATGGCTTGTAAAGAGGGGGGAGAGTGCCGAATGCCAGGATATATGTGAAAGCAGGGGAAGGCTTTCAAGACCTGGTGGCAGAGGAAACCCTTATGTTCAAGCCGAAAGGGAAAATGTTTCATCCTTAAAAAACCCATGTAAAAGCCTGTTGTATTAGCAGTCACAAGGGCTGTGAGGGCTCATGAAAAGAGATGTGTTACACTATAGCAGAGAATGTTTAATTGTAAGCAAATCTGCAAAAGGTGGCAGTTTGGAAACCCACGTAAGAAAGGGGAGACCCCTTTTTCCCCCTTTCCTGGGACTGTGATCCTGATTTTGGGGAAAGGGAAAAACGGGGGGGGTAAGCTCTGAAGGTTTGTCCTGTTCTTGACCATCTGGGTGTTGACTAAACTTTTTTTTCCTTTTCTTTCAAGTTGTGTGCCTGCTTTGCTTTGCCTCCTACTAGCTTATCTCACTGCAAGGACATCGGGGAGGGATACTGCCCATAGTTAACCCTTAAACTGCTGCACGAATTGGTGGCCCGTACGGGGAGCCAAATTCAACCCGCTACACCCTGAAATCTGTTGGAAGTTTTCTTGGCTTTTTGCAGGCCTTCATTATGTTGCTGGGAAAGGGAGGTTACCTTTCTTTAAGCTGATTGATATCTTGTTCCAAAGTAAAAATGGGGTAGTGCTATTTGCACTGGTTCATATGGAAACAAATAGCACAAGATTGCTATTATTACTACTTAGTACTTGGAAAATGTGCTCACAAAAGTGAACCTAAACAATTTCTGAAGAAAGACACAGGCAACAAATGTTTGAACTTCAAGAGTGGTGGTGCATCAAATTTAACAGCTGCATTTGGACAAGGAAGACATACAAAAATATGGTATTCTTTTGTGATTTTATCTGATCTGATGGCTGTTAACTAAGTCTATGAAAGCTTCTTGACTTTTTTGTCCTTTAGTATCCGTGAAAATTTAATTATAAAAGGGAGCCAAAAAAAAAAAAGTTAGTTTGGGTTCTTACTTAAAGAGAATAATTGAATAATTATACATGGTAATGTGGGTCTGGGCACTGCATGTCTTTTTTTCACTGGTTTCTTACTTTCAGTAGAGAGTGAAGATATATTTAGAAATAAATACAACTTTCAACTTACTAGTATAAGTCTCAATGTTCTTTCAGTCTTGATTCAAAAGGAAAAGTATGGTTAGAGACTGACTGAAATTTTGTGATACAATATGTAATACTGTCTTGCCTAGCTCCGTGGGGTCCCACATGCCCCCACAGGTGCCTGGGCAGGTTCAGTATTAAGTCAGTGACAAAGAATCAGGAAGGGTATCTGCTTGCATTCTGGCAGAAGAATTTATTGCATCTTCACTGTCAGAGGGTGTAGAGGCAAATACCAACAGCATGGCTAACTCAGGGCTTTTCCCGGGCCGGGGGAAAGGTGGGAGCAGGGACCAATGGGAGAGCTCTGGGGGAGTGACCCAAACCGGGACAGGCCATTCCCAACACAATATATGTTCACCGGCCACCACAAATATGCATACATGTTTATTAATTTTACATTGCCTTGTTTGAAGATTACATAGGGGAATATCCTTAGCCAGTAAATTTTAGTTTTCCTTCAAGACTTCAGCTTCTATGAGTGTTTGAGGGAAAGAAATAAGGTCAAATGTAGGACTGTGACTTGACCTTTTAAGCTTGTGCTCTGTGAGGCTTTCTGCATTTTTACTTCCTGTCCAGGGTTTTTGTTCACAGTTTTCTTAAATAAAATGTTTGTTTCTCTGCTCCTTAGTCAGGCCATGTAGCCACTGATTTTTAATTTTTTTTTTTTCTTTGTGCTTTGCACCATTCTTGTTTAGGAGTGAGTAGTAAACAGCAGATCAACTGTAGGGACTGGGAGATGATTTAAAATCTTCCTGAAAGAAAAGAATAATACCTGTTTCAGTAGAGCTTTTGTGGTTTTAAGCAAATATGGTAATTAACATAGCATATGAGAAAGAATCTCTAAAAACAAACCATGGAGAGTTCAGCTTTGTTGAATAGAAGGAAGGCTTTGCTATTTTAAGCTGAATGGCATCCTGATTATAAAATTAGTGGCTACATAAAACATTTTTTATTGTATTTCTCCATGTTTTAAAATCCAGTTCTTAAAGAGGATTGTCAACATCCAGGAATAAATTTTACACATGTGAATAAACCTCTAAAAGGCATTTTGAAAATAGAATCATAACTAGGTTTTAAGTTTTGGTGAGGAGTAAAGCCTTTCACAAGCATTGCAGCTACATCTTTAATCACACTCAGAATCGTGCATTGGTCATTTCATATTTCTGACTGGCACTATATGTCATGCACGTATTATTGTTTTACATTATGTATTACTTGTGTGTGTCCTGTAGTAATTTCATAAAAGGTGCTTTACCAAGGGCATGTCCTGCCTGACCAAACTAGTGTCATTCAATGATGGAGTGACTACATCAGTGGACAAGAGAAGAGCCATGGACGGCATCTATTGGGACTTCCTTAAGGCCTCTGACATGGTCCCTTGCAATGTCCTTCTCTCTAAAATGAAGAGATATGGATTTTATGGATGGATAATTTGGTGGATAAGGAATTGGCTGGATGGTTTAACGTAGAGAATTTAAACTTAAATACTTGACAGTTTATGCTGTCAAAGCATTTATTTAAGTAATTGCTATGTGATTGGAGTAGAAAAATGGGCCATAGAGTCACACATCTTTTTGGATCAGCTTGTCAGGCCAAATAGCTCACTGCTTCTCAGTATTCCTTACTCCTTCAATTGGAAGCTCTAATTTTACAAGAAAGCAATCTTCTGATTCCTGACAGTTTAATAACCAGTCTAATTATTAATAATTAGTCTTTGAGATTTCCTTTTTTGACTGGCAGACGAGATGGTTCTTTTATTGCCTACTTCTGTATTGCTGCAGAGATTTTGCCATGCTGTAGAACTAGAGATCAGTGAAATTACAGATGGAAAAGCAATTTGATAGCCAGAAACTTCAGAGAAAAGAGCTATTCACTACTGTTCCTTGTCTGCTCAATGAAAGTACCATTGGGATTCTATAGGAAGACTTTACGAATTAGCAGATATTTTTGATATTTTTGTCTGCACAGATATTTTTTGCTGTTTACAATTAACCACAAGTACTCAAAGTAGAAAGTCTTCTCCTTCGTTCCAGGAACCCCTAACGCTGCTTCAGTTCTTACTGATACACTGTCTTTATATGCAAGAACGTTGTACTTTTCATCATATGCATGATGGGAGTAACAGCTGATCCATTTCCCTGGAGGGGGTAACATATTGCTGAGCAAATAGAACACTTATGTATCACTTACCTCTTGTTTTGCTGCATTTTGCATGGTTTATAAATGTTACGCTGTCTTGTTGCATGGGCAGATTTCATTATATATGAGGAATGAAGTGCATGCTAGAGAATTAATTATGTGATAGTTTAGTAAGGTACTT
Source organism: Monarcha castaneiventris obscurior (assembly GCA_026261815.1). Lineage (NCBI taxonomy): Eukaryota > Metazoa > Chordata > Aves > Passeriformes > Monarchidae > Monarcha > Monarcha castaneiventris. Next base: position 3,994,406 of record JAMPIT010000635.1, read on the forward strand.
CTTTGTTCTTAGTGTCAATGCTTTGATAAACAGAAGTTTACTATGTGCCGTGTATGCCCTCTCACCATTTATTTTCAGTTCAAGATCTCAGTTTGAAGGGACTACACTTCTCTGTACTTGAGAAGTATCTCTTACACTAGAGATCCTCCTTTAAACAAGAACCTATGTTCCCAATCCTTAGGGTTACAGGGATAAACTGGAAAAGGCTGCCAAAGTTATTACAGCCCAAGGGCACCTGCTGAAATCATCCTGAGAGTCAGCTAGGTCATTCCCTTGCCTTCCAGTAGGCTTTAATGCCTTCCTAATAAAGTTATGTACCTCAAGGTACATAGAGACAGGGGAAGTGAGGAGGGAAGTAAGAACCTTTCACTATGGCTGTTGTTAAGGAATAACCTTTTGTGCATGCAAGGGCAAAAGTGTAGGTCCACAGGGTCTATACCACAGAAACCCAATGATATGCTATTTCATTTTCTGAAAATTTTCTTAATCATCCTTAGTGATCCAACTCTTAGTGAACCAGGTATAGAAGATGTTTGGATGTTTGCTGTTCACATTAGTCATGATTGGAAATTTTTCTTACTCAGTGTTAATGGTGGAACTATTTAATAGCTTCTGCAGTCTTCATTTAAGGTACAGGTAAGAAGAAAAATGAATATGATTTTTAGGTCTGTCATTTTTGGAATTATGTGACTGCTTTAGCATTTAGAGGAAGGGAAGTTGGCATAGAGCTGGGTTCCTATCAGTCCTTCACAGCATGAACTCTGGAAAGTAAGTGTTAGCATTTCGTACTTTTTCTCTGATGCAGAGGCAATAAATATTTCACCCATATGGAGTTGCTGTGATGAAATAGTCAATGATTGTGAGACCACAGGTTCTTGTATTTTGATATAGGAAGACGTTATGTCTTAAACAATACATTGTCTAAGGCAGCACTGGGTATGGGTAAAATGCAAAAAAATGTTGATACTGCTTTGTTACAACTAGAAATTACCTTAGCTACCACTTGAGAAGTTAGTACTGTAAAACAATGTGTTATTTTCTGTGGTAAATTATTTCAAAATGTTTTCTTCCTTTCTTCAGATGCATATTTGGAAATGTAGCACATATCTCTGGAGGTGCTTAGTGCGCTGTCATCACGGAAAATATGATTGCCTTGTCTATCCATAAGTACAACTCAACACCATATCAAGCCTCACACTAATTTTTTTTTTAATTTGCATTATTGATACCAATATTATCCATCTTTATTATGAAGTATATTGTAGGATAGTTGATTAATGGTTTGGCTAAATATCTTATTTTGAACTTAAGAAAAGCCTTAGAAATATGATCTCAGCACTGTGCAAATGCCACATACTTTGGCTAGATGCATTAAATCACTTGCACACTATAAAGCAAAAAATCTCAGCAATTCTCATATGAGTTTCTTTTTGCTTGTATAAAGAAAATTACAAGTAATTATTTTTAGGACCATTTTAAAAATAATCTGTAGGAGAAGTAAAATATAGAATAAGAAGCTGGGAAAAGTGTGAGTTGTGAAGAGGTTTTCAATGCTGGTTTGATGATACTGTATTTATATTCTTCAGTGAATGTTTTAAATATAACATTGAAATATATAGCTGTCCAGGATTTCCTAATGAAATGTGACTTTCTCGATTTCAAAGCTCTTGGCAGAAAGAGATGCATTCAACATTTTTTCATATAGGAAAGAAATTAAAAACCAAATATTAAAAATTTTGTATTTAAATTTAACAGTTTAAAATAACCTTTTATTTCTTAATTTGAAGATTACTTTCATTTTTACCTTTATTATTTTACATCCAAATTGATAACAATTTAAAATTAATTATTTCAAATTGGAGATTCTAAATTAAATTCCGGTTTACTTCGGTTTTTACAAAGTTTTAAAAGCTTTAAATAAAACCGTGTCTTTCTTTTAAAAAGAACTGGCGCTTATCAGAGATAAAAAATATCTAGAAGAATGGTGAATCTGCTTCCTTAACTGATCTAATGGGTTATCTTCTATTCTGACACCCTGTGCTCAGCACTGCTGTAGCCACACCATGCATTATATGTCCAGTTTTTGGGCCCCTCATAGTAAGAAAGGCATTAAGGTGTTGGGGCATGTCCAGAGAGAGCAATGGAGACAGGGAAGGGTCTGGATCACAAGTCTGATGAGAAGCAGCTGTGGGGACTCAGCCTGGAGAAAAGGAGACTCAGAGAGAATCTTACCACTCTCTATAACTCCCTGAGAGGAGGCTGTGGCCAGGGGGATATTGGTCTCTTCTCCCAAGTCACAAGCAAGAGGACAATAGGAAAGAGCCTCAAGTTGCACCAGGGCAGGTTTAGATTGGATATTAGGAAAAATTTATTCACTGAAAAAATTGTAAAGCCCTGGAACAGGCTTCCCAGGGAAGTGGTCGAATCACGATCCGCAGAGCTGTTGAACAGATGTCTAGATGTGACACTCAGGGACATGGTCTAGTGGTGGATTAGTCAGTGCTGGGTTAATGGTTAGACCTGATGATCCTACAGGTCTTTTCCAACCTAAATGATTCTGTGATATAAAATTAGACGCAGCAATAGAGAGTTGTCAGAACTTCATGCCATGTCAGTTGCAATACCTAATACGCATTTCCTCTTATCATCACAGTAGGAATGTGGAATGTGAGGCCTGTGACCTCAATCGTAAGAACTGAGCTCCTGAAAATTATTTCGAGAGACTTTTGCAGTTCATACTGATACAACACTGATGTAACACCATCATGAGGGCAGTTACTTTTAACTTACAGTTTTAACCTGTATATTCTATTTGATTGTGTTTTGCTAAAATACTAATTTTTCTTCCTTTCCACAGAAGTATATGGGAACTGTTTTGAGACTCAGGTATTACTGCATCAGTATAGTTCAGTCTAGATGGCCAGTTGGATAGAATGGAATATAAAATTACAGGACATTTTGCAAGTAGGTGACTGTGCCATTTCTGTGGGTGCTACCAGCAATGTCCCATTTCCAGCCTTTTACAAGTTCTTCTTCAAGTAAGAGTCAAGTTTCTTTGCTGTGACACAGTACGTTCCATTGGAGTGCCCAGTTTCAAAGCTAAAGAAGGAAATCTGTTCATATACTTGTGATAGTGTTGAGTAGGGATAGGTGCCTCTGTATTCCTTTCAGCTCTTATCTTCTGTGTGACACCACCAAGGAGCATTGCTGTACTGAATATTTATCAGAGTAGCTTCCCTGCCTAATCTGTCATACCAAAATGCTGCTAGTGAGAGTCTCACATCAGACCAAAACCTGCCTGTAAGAAATTGTCTTTCAGAATATTCTCTGTCCCAAAGGGCAGGTTTTTTCCTTACCAAATAGAGGTGGTTTCATCACTTCTGTTCTGCTGGCTAAGCAATCCTCAGCTTTGGAGTAGCAGTGATGGTTTCCAGCATGTGGAGGAGTTCTGCATAGAAAGCAAATGCAAATCGTAGTTTCATAATTTTCAGCAATCCAAGTAATTGGAGGATGTAATTCTTGCTCTCTCTAAAATACCTGCCTCACTAAAACTTACATGTTTAGCAGCTTGGAACTTTACGGGCTATCATTTAAGGCATATTATTATATCAAGTGATTGCTTATTTTCTATTTTATTGTTTTATATAATATGTGAAAACAAATTAAGGGCAGGGTTTTTAGAGCCCTGATGATTTAATACACTCTCATTAATATATGCACATGCTAATATGGATCTTATTGATACATCTATAGTTAAACATCGTGATATTGGGAGAGCAGGAAATGTTCTTGGGAAAATGCGGATCATGAGGGAAAGTTATTTTATACTTGCTTTATGTAAATCACACATAGATCAATTACAGGATTTTCTGAATGTCCTGTGATAGGCAATGATGGCATTCTTGGCTGTCTGATTTAATATGATTTCATAAATGTCTTGAAAGATTAATTTAGATTAATTTTGTAAATTAAATAAATAGTTTAGAAAACTTTTTATGAAATTCAAAGTAGATCAGATTAATACACTTTCCTTTTCCCAGTTTTGCAGTACAGTAAGTAATATATACAGAATATAAATAGAGAATGAGAGATCATCAAAAGGAAAAACAGTTTTATCTCACAAAACTAAAATGTTTTTGTGGTGCAACAACACTGCTACATTTCTTCAAAGTCTTTTTAGCAGTTTTCAGCTCAGCTTTTTTCAGGAATCCTTCTGGAATATGAGGTTTCTTGACTCTTCAGTAGGAACTTCTGACGGGGTAGATACAACCAGGGGATATAATGCCAAGTGTCACAACAAAAGAACTGTGAGAATAAGGGAACTTAGAGATGCAAGAAAAATAAAAGAAACTAAACCAAATACTCATTATAGCCTATTACTCTGCTAACAAGTAAAAAGAAGGCAGTAGCCTATTTGCTTAAGTTTATATTAAATGTTATTTCTAATGTGTTTCTCTAAGCTTCACAGAGATGGAAATGATGTCCATTATGTATCAAAATGCAATCATTATCAAAATGTAAAATTAATCTGAAGACATTTTAAATTGGAGTGAGAAAGTACAAGAGAGAGTTACTAAAATTATCCCTGATATCAAAGAAATGGAACAAGAATATGTCTCTTTCTAAGAAAAAAAGGAATAAGAAAGGAGTAGCTTTCGTCATGACATATGTTCTTCTTGTGCTTTCTACTGTTGGAACAATTCTGTTACAATTCCATGCCTCTTTGTACATCTTAATTATTCTTCAGTTATGAACATGCAAGTTCTATAGGCATAGTAAAGTCACAATGAAGCTCATCTTTCCTGAACTTTGGTAACTTTTTTCAGTGGTAGGATTAAGTATTAGGATTAACACTTCAGTACCTTATTAGCATTGATTTATCTAGTAACCATTTAGTCCTCCAGCAAACATGAAAGACAAGAACAAATGCTCTTAATTTGTTCCTGCTAAAAAAAGAAATTCGATACTGATGGAGCACAAAGTCTCCAAGAATGTCCTCTCTCTTTTGACTTAGTTTGGGATAGTCTGCTTTTTGCACATGTTATTTTCATGTATGGATTAAGCTTCGTTTGACATATTGCATCACTTCTTGAACATATACATAAAATGAAATCATAATTCCAAGAGTTTATTTGATTACATCTAAAACAGGTGTGTCATCTTTGAGATGTTTTGGTGTCTGAAATTTTCTTCAATACAGCAATAACTGAGCATATGTCTGCAGGGCTTCTTCATCAGTACAGTAAGAATTGTAGGGCTTTCAGTATTTGCTATGGTTCCTTTTCCTCAGTAATGTCAACATAACTCTTGCTGTACTCCCTGTCCTTCTTATTGATGCCAAATTGATTTTTGCCTTTTTGCTTTTATATTTCCTTCATATATATTTGTAGCTCTGTTGCTGTATAGTTACATAGTTCCCAGCTAGCTCCAGTACTTTTTCCTACCCTGATAGGCAAAAAGACAAAACACATTTCAGAGGCTGCAAGCCAGGGGGTCCAAGGCCCCTATCCTATCTTGGTTCTTCCTGGAAGCCAAGGTTGAAAACAGCTATTTGAGACACATTTTCATAAAAAAAGTTTAGTTCCTATCTAACCAGGAGCTACAGTAAGAGGTGGAACCAAAAAGGGGAATGACCTCACCACCAAAGTCTCTAATTGGGGATTTTTGTCAATTATGCTAATTTGCTAAAGTTACAAAACTGTATTCACTCCATGTGGGGGTGGGCATTTTCCATATCTGCCCCTGGAGGCCTCCAATAAAGACCAGACTTTGTATTACTTCCCATACTAATACTGCCTTGAGAGTGTGTTGTTTTATTTCTAGGTCTTTAAGGCATCATTATCAGCAATTTGCTGATACTCGAGAAGGTTATGCTGATAGATTTCAGATCAGCTTTTATTTGCTCTGAGCTCTGTTCTTCTTTACTGTGAACATGCCTCAAACATAAGTGGCACCAGCTAAGCTAGCTCAGTCACTTCAGTGGCTTTCTGTAGTCATGCTCACTAGAGGAGCTGGGGTAACTGAGATGCTACATCCACTGGTCTGTTTTCATGATTGCATTGGATCCTGTGATATCAAGAGATCAGTTTTACTGATGAGAGAGAAAGGCAAGGCGAGGTGAGGTGAGGCAAGGAGAGGCAGGAGGGAAGGAAGGAGGGAGGGAGGGAGGAGGGAAGGAAGGAAGGAGGGAACCTGACCCTCGCTGTCTTACTGTCACTTTCTGGCTCACCTGGCATACAGACAGCCAATGCTTTTATTTTCAGCACCTACAGCATATCTTAAAAAAAAAAGCAACAGATCATATAACTCTCTCTCATCCCAAAGTACTGAACTCCAGATGGTCATGGAAACCAAATTTCTTATTTTAGTAGATTCGTGCTTAAAAGTATTTGTCCTCAGAAGTTTCAGATACTCATTTTGACTGGCAAATTGTACCAATGTAACAGAAAATAAAATTAGAAACATTGAACACCTGTTCAGCAAAAACTTGCTAAGGTTTATGGAAAAAAAGACCACTAGGAATGGTTACATAAATTCATAGTCCCACATGTAACGTTTTATATTTAACCACAGATTAATATAGCCAGTTGTAAGCAAGACCTTTCAGCACTGCCTGTGCAACTATGGCATCTCAAGAGCAGAAGTTTCACTGACACCGGGAAATACCTGAAGGTAAAATTTATTTAATTAATGCTATTTTCTCTTAACATCTCCTGCCTTTGTTTATGTTCATGAATCTTCTACAAGATAGGGATAAAGAAGGAAAATACCAACTTTTTTCCATAACATAAACCTCCTAAAGAATTAAAAAAAAAAAAAAAAAAGAACACAAAGACTGAAAATACTTTTTTAGGAGAACAAAAAAAAAATTAAAACTGCTGTACATTGTTTCTATCAGTTTATCTCAAAAAAACCCACAACAAAACAAAAAAACTAAAAAAGAAAAACGAAATCCAGGTAGTACTCTTACAGAATTGTGAGATTCTATCAGCAGAAGCCCTCCCAAAGCTGTGCATGCTGAGTAAAGGAAAGTTTCTGTTCATATACTGTATTTTACATACATATTCATTGATTGTCCCAGAATATGATAACATATTTCCCTGAAATCATTCATTAATGTAACATTCCCCTCCCCTTTATGCATGGGTTCTTCTGTCCCAGGGGTGTCTCTGGTGGTCCCTAGTGGTTGTAGACCCCAATGCTAACAGCTGACATACTCGAGTTGGCAGGACACGGGGGCTTGTGAACCTCCAGGTCTTACACAGTGGGCATTGTGCAGTTCCATGGGCCAGTGGCTTTGGTAGAACAAGCATTGTGTTAGCTCACCACGTGTAGACAATTTATCATCTGGTAACAGTAAGTTCTGTCATTTCGTTCAAAAATTTTGGTCTTGTGCTGTATTTCGTGGCATGCAAACATTTTCATATTATTTTTGAAAGTGTAAAAATGTTGGAATTTCAGCTTTTTGCCTTACTATTCTATCATGTGCCATTTAGAGCTTTTATTTAAAGCTTTTTCAGGAAAGACATTTGTAGAAAATTTTCCCTTTTATTACTTTCCATATAATCTGTTATAAGAAAATAATAATTTGTTATAATTTATAACAGCTATATAATTAGCAAACATACTTAAGTAGTCACTCTTCCTTCATATTAACATAACCAATACCACTGTGAAGCTTAATCTATTCTGTCGATAATTAACATCCCAGTTTTAATTTTTTTTTTATTGCCCATGTAACAGTCCCTTGAAATAGCTAACTGTGACTCTCCACAGCTTCATGTGACATCTACAAGACTGCAGTCTATAGGCTGGATCAAACTTCAGTGAAGCCAACGTTTAATATTTACTTCAGTTTTGAATCATCCCTAAAATGTGAGAGAAGCAGACAACACAAGCAATTTTCCTCTTTCCTACTTACTGCTACCTTTCTTTTTGCTACACAGTTAGAGCTGGGCAGCATCTGAGATGACCTGCATAGCTGTGTTTCATATTTCTGCCAAAGATGCGAGTTAGCACTCTCTCAGAAAGCAGCAAACTCACTCTGATCCTTGCCAACTAAAACTCATCTCCAATTTTCTTTGGCAACAGCATACATTCAGCACTACACATTGTTGGAGTATTTTATAGAGGTATTAATATTTATTCATCTTGGGTTTTCCAATAAAGGGGTAAATAAAAATTATTTGAGTATATCCAAATCTTGATTTTAAAAAAAAATATATATATATATTCTACGTTACTGCAGGTTATTTTACTTGTATTTATTTAATAGTTTAAAATAGTCTAAATTTCATGTAACTATAACTCAGCCAGTAAACCTAAACAAATTCTCTGTCTTAAAGAACAGGAAGTTAGGGGTTTTTTTAAAATGAAATATTTGGCTCCAAGCCAAATAGTGATTCACTAGTGATTCAGTAGTGATTTGCTCCAAGCAAAGTGATTCACCTCACTGGTGTATTGTATGCAAAGTCTAGGTAAGGCACAGGAGTTTGAGACATTTTCTGTTGCCATATAGGGACATCACTTCTCTGGTGCTGAGCAACGTAACAGCTGGGATCAAATGCTATGGTGGCTTGGACTGAAATTCTGCCTTGATGTAGTGGAAAACTATCTCATGTGATAGCCAGATACTAAATGGATACCATAAAAAACAGGTCAAACACAAGTTCCCCACTCAGCCTCAGTTCAGATGCTGGATAAAGGTTCTTTGGCCTCGTACCAAATTTCTAACCACAGTCTTTTAAAAAGTAGAACCGTCATGAGCAAAACTGAAAAATGAGCTGAAAACATAAGATATATCTCTTCAAAGTATCTGATAGTACTCTTCGTGAAGAGAGAAAAAGCACTTTTCTTAAAGACCAAAGAAACGGTTTGGAGGAGACAGCTCACAAAAGTGAAGGAAGAAAATACTGCAAGGCTCACTCCTCTGCACTGAACAGCAGCTGATCTAGACTGTGAAATTTACAGACAATGCAGCAAACATTTGAAAGTGTCACTGTAACATTTGATTATCAGGTATAATGCTAAAAAAGAAACATACTTGTACCATTAAACACAAATGCGCAATATTTGCACTCACAGTATGTCTAAAGAACTCCTTCCGAGAATTTAGGGAAAAAACAATAAATCAAATATATACAGTAAAACGTACAACACAAGAAAAGAAGTAAATTGCCCAGTACTACAAGGGTATACCAGACTGAATATCTTGTAACTTCAACATCCAGTCAAGGGTAATCATATCATGAATGATATCCTATTACAAATCTAAGTCTGGCTTAGCTACAGTTTCCATGGTTCTTTTAAATTTTTATTCAAAATTTTTATTCAAATTCATGATCAATGAACACAATCAATAGTACACCATTGTATATATTCAAGACAGCTAGCTGTTCCACTAATCTCTACAGCCAAGCTCATAATTACACTGGGAATATAATGGTGCAAGGAAAGAAATTTAGTCTAGTTCTTAGCAAGTACAATAACTTATAAGCAAGAAAAGGTGATTTGAAACATTAAAGTAATTTCTGATATAATTAAAAGGGAGATAAGTTCTGTTGCCTGCTTCCTATCCAAGGAAGAAATGACTGTGATCCAAGACAGTTTCTTACTCACCTTACTTTAGAGACCCGTCCACTTAAATCAGGCACATATTTGACACCAAAGTGATTAAAATAACATGAAATGAGTGTAAGCTTCTTGGCTTTTTTGATAGAGCTGTCTAAAACCTTGGTCTAAAATGAGCTTGTAAATGTCCCTCAAGTCTAATGAGTGCTAGGTGCTGGGAGCACTGACATAAGTGGACTGGGTACCAGATGCTGGAGTCAGAGTGGGGATTTGGGAACTCCTGGCCTGGGTGCTGAGGTGAGTGAAGAGTTCTCAGTGCTGGTGACTAGAGTTAATCATGGAATGGAAACAGTACCACAAAAAAATGCTGCCAGGGGCACCAATACCAGTGGGGTGTCACCGCCGGCAGCTGCTGGGGTGCAGTATCTGTGTCCTCTCCAAACCTGGGATAGATGAGTTCACGTGGTCATCACCAGCAAACTTTAATCTGGAGCAGCCAGGCAAGGGGCTCTGGGACTGGGGCAGGAGCACCAGGAGGGGAGAGGGGGATCCATGAATGCCAGTGTGCTTGTGAACATAGGGAGTGTCCCCAGTTTTGTACAAGGGACTTTTTGCCTGCCAGCCCAGAAGGAGCAGGCTGGGCTGGGAGCCCTCCATGGCGTGTTGCTGGGGGCAGAGCCTCCTTGCTGCCAGCATGAGTGACCACTCATGTCAGTGTCCCCTCTGTGTGTGTCCACAGGCTCCATCAGCTCCATCTAACTGGTAGCCAAAGGAACTCCTAGGCCAGAGGAGGTGACTGCTTATAATGTACCTTGACAGACAGGACCAAAAATGAAGAGTCAGGGAGACAGTGTTTTCAAGGAATCTTAGTTTTAACAGCAAAACTCACTCAAGAATTTTCCTCCCAATTTACCAGGACTTCACCAGTCAGTAAGTTGGACTGTAAAATTATATAGTCAATTGTGCCATTGAAATTATCTGGGTAAAAAAATGTTTGTTACAAACAAACAAAGAAAAGCTATTACTTTTAATGGAAATCATGATGCTGAAACCTCACAAATGGGTGTACCTGCACAACTGGTGAAGTGACTATAGAAGAGAGGAAGTTCTGGTATTTTGTATCAGTTTAATTTAACTACAACTAAAGTAAAGATCTTCCAACAGAATTTCTTCTTCTTACTGACAGCTATTACCAGTGCCATTTCGAACACTTCTAAAGAAGAAAAAAAGTTGTGAATCAATAAAACTCAAAAAATACTAAATAGATAATAAACAATAATTTTAAAAGCTTTTAATAATTTTAATAATTTGCTGGCATGCATCTTCTCATACCTATTGTTATTAAAAGTGAAAAGAAGAAAGCTGAAGTATAGATCAGTCAGTCATGGTATTTCCACTATGGTGTCTGACAGGGGAGATTTTCTTTCTTTGGTCTTCATCCTGTGACCCCTCACAACAGGGTGATGCTCTCAATACCTTTAGGGGGTTGTTTTAACTATTGCCAGCTGAGAATGAATCTCTGGGTCTGAAACACTGCCTGTCAACCAACTCCTCACGATTTTAGCCACTTACCTAAGGAGGTCCAAGTCTCTTGGGATCAGTGTAAATTGTTATAAATAGGTTTTAGTTTTTTATAGTTAATTAAGTTCTATAGTTAATTAAGTTAATGGATATGTTACTGGTGGGAGTTGGATTAGTTGATGTTTTGTGTATTATTTGCCTTGTTCTGTCAAAACGCGGACAGTGTACCAGGGTGTAATACCTACATGGAACCATCAGGAGGCGAACCTAATACCAGGGGTAAAGGGGAAGATTTCCAGATTGTTCCAATAGATGAGAGTGATGTCACCGATGTTGGAGTCCGAGAGGAGAGAGCATCAGTAATTAGTGGTGGATTTGATTTACAGCCCTGGAAGAAACTTGGTCTGGCATAATTAACAGAGATTTATAGTCATTAAGTAAGAGAAATGTAAGCCTATGTTTCTATAGTTATAAGCAGAATTATATTGGGTGTTATGGTGGAGAGCTTAGAGTATAATAATATGATTTTGTAATTTAAGGATTTAGATATTAGAAAAGAAGTACATGGGGGTACGTGACATGACAGGTCATTGGCTGGGAGACCTCTGCATTGCAGTGGAGAAGAATTATAGCTGATAGGTCATTAGGTCAAAACAAAGTTTCGTTTTAAGTGCCTATTGGATTAGAAAGTTATAAAAAGCTGTGTAACTCTGAATCTTGTGACTATTTGCCATTTTGGAGGTGTATTGCTTAGACCCTTACATCTTACGACTGATGCTGGTTTGTTGTTTTTAGTAATAAACCTCCTTAAACGCCGATAGTACCATCTCTTTAATTAAGAAGTCCGACGCGTGGAGCTGTGCCGAGGAAGAGCACTTTAGAGCAAGAATTTATGGCTTCTGAGAGTTGCTCTGGTAAGTCAGAGATTTATAGCCAAGCGGCAGGGAGTTAGGAAAAAACAACAAGAATCCGAGAATGCGGACTGGACATGGCACAAACCCATTGGTGAAGAGGCACCGTTGGAATGGAGCAATGACAGCGGGAGAAAACGAGTCAAGAGCGTGGAGAATCCAAAACGGACCAATGGACTTAAAGGACTGAGTATAAAGACTGAGTCACGGCTCAGCACCAGGTCCTCTGCCCATTCACCCTGGGGAGGGAGGGCATGACTCTTCAACTCTTCAACTCTTTGACTCTGCCTTGCTGTTGGGGTTTGTGAGCTTACCTCGGTACCTGTTCTCAGTTGCCGTTCAATAAAGAGCTGTTCTTCGCAGAAAGGAGTGAGGGGTGCTGATTGCCTCGCCCACATCACTCCTCCTGTCATAAATGACTTATTTTGGTTACACTGTATTTTCAATGAAATATGGACATCATGACCTGGTTTTCTTTGATATTAAATGATAAGCCAATTTGCTGCAACAGCCAGAGGGTGTTCTTATTCTTCTGGAAAGCTTGCAAAACTCTCTACAACATATGTACATGGAAAGGTTGAGATACGGGTGTTTTTTCATCACTTTCACACTGAAGTATAAAACAAGGAAATGGAAAGTGAGTTTGAAAGTTAAGGGTCTTTGCTTAGGTTGCTGCAACTTTTGAGATGTGATGTATTCCAGAAATTCCACAAAGGCTGGTAGAAAGAAGTTAAAGGGATAAAAAAAAAGATTAAAAAAGGATAATAAAAAAAAGTGTGTCCAGCTAAACAATATAGATTTCAAGTTAATGAAATGTCTTGGGGATGGTTCATTATCCCATCCCATTTTGATCTGTTTTGTTTGGATTTGTGCCCGGGGTGGTGGCTGTCCCTGCCCCATCCCCCCATCCTCCTGTGCTCCGGGGCTATGGCGATGTTTGGGAGCCAGGCCCGGGTTTCTGGAGGGAGTTTGGGGGCAGGGCAAGGGGCAGCCCCTCTCTTCCAGTGCGGGCTGTTCGACTTGGCCAGTGTCTTGGACCAAGGATCCTGCTGTTTCTATAGGATTTTTCTGCTTTTTTTTTTTTTTTTTTTTTTTGCTTCAGCACTGTGACTGAACTTGCCGGCTTGGCTTCTTTTGTGGCTCTGCTGGCAGGGAGCCCAGAGCCAGTACATGTCCCACCAAGACCTGGGAACACCCCGCTTTCCACCGGGGGCTGCCCCTCTCCACATAGCCTGGACCCAGGTTGTGGCCAGCACGGGTGAGAAACCCTGGGGGGCCCTTTCTCTGCCATACTCCTGAGCTGGACTGCTGCTGCCCAACCCCTGTCGTACGCTGCCCTTTACTCTGAGTTTGTGCTACACTGTAAGCTTTCACCCTCTGCCTGCCGGGAGATCCTGCCATTCCAACCTACTTCTGAGGTTCCTTCTACATCTCCTTCTGCTGAGGAGGGGGCACCGGGATCAGCTGCCCCTGGGGGTTCATAAAAGAAGCCCCTTCTCCATCCCTCCCGCCGCCGGCGCCGCCATTGCCCACAGGGAGAGGCGGCTGCTGTGCCACAGCGCCCCCTGGCGGCGCGGGGAATGCCCGCAGGCGCCGTGCCCCGGGCGCGGGCAGCAGCGCCCCCTGGCGGCGGCGAGCGGAGCTGCAGCGCGGGGGCTCAAGGAGCGGGAAGAGACTGCTCATTTTTCGGCTTTTCTGGCTTATTCTTTCTAGTTCTGTTTGTTGTTGCTGCCGTAGTTGTTGTTGTTTGTTTGCCTTGTTACACATACTACTAAACAACTGTTATTCCCACTCTCATATCTTTGCCTGAAAACCTCTTAATTTCAAAATTACGGTAATTTGGAGGGAGGGGAGTTACATTTTCCATTCCAAGAGAAGCCCCTGCCTTCCTTATCAGTGACCTGTCTTTCAAACCAAGACATGAAGGTAATGGACTTCCTTAAACTTTTGCAAAAAAGGGAATACAAGAAAATAAACTCCTAATTTCAAATTACCATAGAACAGACAGGCACGTCAGACAGAACTATAAATTAATCACTGTGACAGGTTTTTTGGGAGGGAAGAGGAGGGGGAGGGGAGGGGAGGGGAGGGGAGGGGAGGGGAGGGGAGAAGGGAGGGTAGAAGGGAGGGGAGGAGGGAGGGTAGGGGAGGGGAGAAAGGAAAGAAAGGAGGAGAGAGGAGGAGAGTAGAGGAGAGGGGAGAAGAGAGGAGAGGGGATGTGAGTAACTAAAGATGAGCCAGGGGAAGAGAGAGAAAAATTGTCTCCCTAAGTGTATTTTTTATGTTTTTGATTTTTTTTCTGCTTGCTTTTTATCAAATCAGTGATTTTATAGTCAGTGATCAGGAGTTTATGTTAACAAATTGCAATACACTACACTGAGTTAAAATCTCAGTTGAGACTCATTTGCTTCCCATGGACTCATCTTCATGAAATTGCACAGGAGTTTTATATAAAGATTGAATATGATGCCACTGTCAGAAAAGGGATACAGTTTTTTATTTATAGATTCTTACAGAACTCTAGTTAAATTCTAAACCTAACAGCATGCAGCCTGGCTAGTCCCTGCTGGAAATCTACATGGAAGGATACACACCCTGCACCTGGATAACATGGTGCCACTGCCCTCTTGCAAAAGTGAATGTTATAATTAGAGGGTAAGACAGCTTGTATTAGACTGCACAAGAGAACAGAGCCAGATCAGTTCACATGCTAGCTTTCAGCTCCTGGTGAATATGAAACTAAGAGGTAACATGGATACTGAATCTTCAAAAAGTACCTTAAGCAGCTTTACCTTCTCAATGAGATTTTATGCAAATCTCTCTTGGTTACCAGGACACACTCTTGAGAACTACTTTCTGTACCCTAAGAAGTAATTTTCTCACCATGAAATCAATTAAACCCTGTCACCCCAAGGGAAGCTATGATAGTTTTGACACTCGAATTTTTTCCAATTAGATGTGAGAAACCAGTCAAGATCAGGAATATCTTAGGGAGTATTGGCAAGAGGGAATTAAATGACTTTTCTCTTTCTGACTTCTGTGATTTTGTGAAGCTGGAAACTTTGCTAACCTAGGTTAGAAGATTTCTCTGATAAAAGGAACCAGTGTTTTATATCTAGTGGCTGAATGAATATTTTCTTTTCTAAGGTCTCTATTTAAAACTAGCTTTAACTTCTGGTTACCTCCTCACAATATTTTTAGGCAGTTTCTCAGAAATTTCAAGATTTATGACTTCTAGAAATACCTTTCCTACTATTCTTCTAACAAGAAGACATTTTTCCCCCAAAAAGGAGTCCCAAATAAACCCTTTGTTTTTAATTTACCACTGAAAACTACCCCTCTTGCTGTATGATGAATGGTTAGTGCTCCATTTTTCATATCTTTTTATCTGGCCCAAGTTGTGCTTATATGACTGCATTGTTTCACTATTTTTTAGAGTTAGAGGGAGTAATCATCTCCTTACACTTCCTCCATGACTGCTAAGAAAAAAAGTACAAGAATTCTCAAAAGGGATTGGTTTTGAACCAGAACTTGCAAGAAAGTGTTCTGAGAGTTGATCTTCAGGCACAGGTGACAGACAAATAGATACATTTGGGCCACAAAGAGTTACAATTATTGGATCAAAACACCTGCAATTTTGAGGGAAAGGCTGTTTAACAATAAGGGACAAAATCAAAGCATAGAAGAAACATGGCAAAAATAGAGGTGCCTGTACTGATATCTGCTGAAGATTATGTTTTTTGACGTGGGCTGAAGAGGACTGGGGGACAGAAGCATCAGCAAGTGGCAGAATGGATTTATCCAAAAAGAAATTTTAGGGAAACCCATCCTATAGACCTGATAATGGGGAAGGTTTGGCTGAGGCAGTTCTGTGGGACTACAGGGTCCAAAGGTTAAAATACAACCAGTACTAGCATCAAAAACCATAATGAAGATGTAATAACCAGATTTCTTCATTACTGGTGAAAATCATATAATCAGAGAGTTGTAGATTCATTTAGGTTGGAAAAGATCTCCAAGATCACAAACTGTTAACCCAGCAGTGCTAAGTCCAACACTAAACCATGTCCCTAAGTACCACATCTATATGCCTTTTAAATATCTCCAGGGATGTTGACTCCACCACTTCCCTGGGCAGACTTTGCGAGCCTTTCATTGAAGCAAATTTTCCTACTATCCGATTTACACCTATCTGGCACAACTTGAGACCATTTCCTCTTGTCCTATTGCTTTTTACCTGGGATTAGAGACCAACCCCCACCTTGTTACAACCTCCTTTCAGGTAGTTGTAGAGAGAAATAAGCTCTCCCCTGAGCCTCCTTTTCTCCAGACTAAACAAGCACAGCTCCTCATAATGAGAGATTGTATTATATAATAATAATAAATTATTAAATTATTATATTATTATTTAAATATTCTTTTATGTCTCTATCTCTGGCATCAGGACTATTTCAAGGAGGGGAATACTGAACAGTATTCTGTGTTTTTGAGGTAGAAAGGTTAATATATTTCTGGAATTCTAGGCAGGTTACACAAGAAGATGGGATAGAATCAGTATATTCTCTAAAATAAGCATAATAGTGCAGTTCACATTCTTACAGAGTTATTTGGGCATTAATGGAACTGGTTGAGTTGATGTCTTCTGGGCAGTGACATAAGAGACAAGAAGCAAAGGTGTGTTGCATGACTGAACTATTAAGTTTGGTCATTTCCAGGAAGAAATGACTTTTTTACAGCTACAGCACTGTGAGAATACATAAATACATTAAGTTGTTGCTTAAAAAAATTAGGTGTTGGGACTGCTAGAAGAGGTTTAAAAGAGGTGAAAAAAGAAAACAACAAGGATTGTGCTGAAATTCTAGAAATTCTAGACTGGTCAGGCTATGACAGCACTGCTGTCAACATATGTTTGTGTGTAAGTATGTCTTCTTCATGAAAATCTAAAGATCTGATACAGCACGCTTTAGAAACGAAAACTTTCTGATTACTTTGGATTATATTAGAGACTTACATGCTCAAACTAAAAGAGTCACAGTGAAACCCAAAACATACTGATAACAATGCCACCTTCTCAGAATATTAATCCCCCTTGGTGAACAAAAAAGTAGCTCACCAATACCTAATAGTAGTCTCAAAGGGACAACATATGTGTCCAAAGCCCATGAAGTCCTGTAGCATAGTGGCAAACTTGTTTAAAGCAATAACTTCATCATCCAGGGCCTAGTCATTATGTACCCTTCACAGCATAAAATCTGTGAAAATTGGAAAGATGCCTATTCTGTCCTCAGTATGATCCCTAACTTACTTTAATTAGCTACAATAGTATCTTTATAAAATACTTCTAACCCCAGTAGTGGAAGAAAAGTTACTGTAAAGCCCACTCACTCTGCAGTTTTTCAATTGGTGGAGTTGCATCAAATATTACATATACAGGCAAAAAAGATACTAATAAAAGTGCAAGAAAGAAATGTTAGGTTGTTTAGAATTTAGAAGTCACCTTCCATGCTCATGTCCAGCTGCACCATACAAGAGCCTACTATTAAAAATAAGCACAGCAGGACTTCTAGCCTAAAAGGGGATTTAATAATCCGAAATGGCCTAATATTCTTTCAAGACTGTGTGCTGTCAGTATTTAAAACAGTTATTCTTTCCACTCTGTAATTTTCCCTACAGATTCTACAATTAGGAACATTAAAATGGACCACTGAATATTAAGGACCAATTACCAGCAGGAAAACAAACAGGACTTCTGGGTTATCTTTCATGCCTCTAATGTTAGGTGCTATAATTTGTCATGGGAACAGGGAAACAGTTATAGAAGTTCCTATTGTCCTGCACATTTAAGCTTTGAATCTTTATCTATTGCTTTTCATCCCACAGCCTCTTCTGGAAAATATTTTTTTTAAGTTCGTTTTAAAACTCAGCGCAATGTGATACATTTCTGTAGTTTCAAAAGGGACAAGAATACAAACTCATGAAACTGTCCAAATGCAGTAATCTAAAATTCAGAAAATTATCTCACAGAGCTGAGCTTATTTAATCACAAAATGCCTTGTAGTAGACAGCAGGGTTTGGGAAAGAAAACAAAATATATGCCTCACAATGAATTATTTCAGAAAAGACATACGAACTTACTCTTAGCAATGTTTCATTTTTTCTAAAAAGATTAACAGTTTAACACTATGAACATGGCATTTTCATTGTTCATATCATTATTACGATATCCCAGTATCTGAAAGGCCCAGTCAGGCAAAGTTTACACAAATAAGAGGTGGTATAGAAACAGACCTACAAAAATTTCATTAGCCTTGGCTTAGAACAGAAAGCTAATTAACATTAACCAAAAACTTTCTACATTCTCCAATGTTTTCCCAAGGTCTTTTAAGAGAACAGACAGAAAACAGATCTCTGCTTCTCTACAGCTCTCTGCAGTGGCAAATCTGTAATCTTTCTTACTTGCCACTTGCTTCTAGAGGGACGAAATACGACTAGGCATGTTAGCTCATGCACCTCCTTAGAAGACCAGGAATAGAAACTTCAGATGTGTACAGGCCATGAGCTCAGGGTTGTGAAACCCAGAGACAGTTGCTTCTAGAATGAAAGCTCAACTACCCCACTACTATCACTGTGCTTGAAAATGGGAATTTTCTTGTGCACATTGCAACTACAAAATTTAGAATCTGTAACTATGATCAATATTTGGAAAGATTGTGGGAGTCCAGAGTGTAGGGAATATTTCTCTGCCTGTTTTGAAGAACTTAACCCCCCTGAACAATGTAGTTTTTGACCTTTATCCATGGAGAAAACTGCCTACTCTCTGGGAGGAATTAAAATCTACACAGATGTGAACTAGGTGATAGAATATGATGTGAGGATGTCACAGGGTGAAGAATTTAGAAGTTTCAGGTTTGTCAGTGTAGTGAATAGATAAATAGTAGAAGTTCCAAGATGGAGGAGACCTTGTAGTTTTTAACGTCCATCTCTCTTCTTCTAGTCCCCCATATTTTGCAGCAAAAGTAGTTTAGGATGATTGGATGAAAAGTTCTGCAGTTCCGGCCTGCGTGTCAGGGTGATTTACTGAACATTGGAGGAAAAGTAAAAATACCTGTAGTTTCAAGTCTTTATTGGTTAATTTACCTTTAAAAGAGCTGTGAAATCTTGATAAGGGGCCATTTTCTTGCCTTCTCTTGCCATGTTCTGCTCTGCTATGTCTTTTCTATGCTGGTAGCTGATAACACTAAAATAAACAACTATCTGAAGAAGCAATTACTGCGAGTTTGCCTCGTCCATCTACTGAACTCCTTGCAAGGACTCTAAAATCCTCTCTCATCAGGAGAGGCTGATTTATGGCACAGTATGTGTCAAACATAAATACGTATGATGTCACGCTTGCCTCCCACTGTTGTCTCACTGCCTGCTTCGATTTAACATCAGACACCTGACATTTGATTCAGATCTTTTTTGTTTTACTCAGAATTGTATTACCCCATATGCAGCACATCAGAAATTTCAAACTTCTTCTGCTGATATCATCAGACTTAAGAATGCTGCTATGAGATAGAACATTTTCATGTTTTTGCGTGAGCTATCTGACTGAAATATGGAAAAGAGAATGTTAAGGAGTTAATGCTGCTGTCAAGACAACATCCACAATGGACATATTGCTACTGCATTATTTGCTAAGCAATAAAAATAATATTTTTTCAACATATGGTTCCAGAACACAATAAACAATATTGCCTTTTGAATTCAGTTGTCATATTTATTCAAACATTGAAAATCCTGAGGCTAAATGTGCCTCCAGGCCATCTCCTACAAAGAGCCCTTGCCAAACATAGATGTGTGCCCTAACTTTGATAAGACTTGAGTATTTATGAGTAAGTACATTCATTGATTCTGCTACAGAAAGAGACTGAGTCCTTTCAGGAAGGACTGTGCTGTACAGGCAAGTATTTTTCACTTTCAGGGCATAATTCCAGGCAGTCTACATGCAAAAAAACCCCCTTTATTATGTGATTTAGATTTTGTACATCTACATAATGTACATCTCCCTGTGCATGCTGTCTGGTACCTCATTCAAGCTGTACAAGAAATATGGTGGGCATAGCATTTGCTGGTTTTAAGCTTAGTCCAGATACCTCTTGAATTTTGAGTTCATAATGGAGGACTCAAAGACAGAAGAAGACCCACAACAGACTAAATTAGGTACACTACTAAATCAAATAGTCAACCAATTTGCAGATTGGAAAAATTACTTTGCTGGGAGCACATAAATTCAAGGGGAAAACCCAAAATCCAGGCCTAATGTAACCATTACAGCAAACTTGCAAGTTCCTCACAAGGACAAGAATACTCCTGAATTTCTGTCAGATCTCCCTAATCCTTCCCAGAGAAGACCCCCACAACTCCAGAGTGGGATGCCACAAATGGAATACTGTCCTTCACTCACTGCTCCCCATGGGTTCTTCCCATGGGCTGCAGTTATCCAAGATCTGCTCCAACGTGGATCATCTTCCTCGGGTACATCAGGAACAGACTGTTTCAGTGTGTGGGTGCCTGACAGGCCACAGTTACTACTGGAAATTCTGCTCCTGTGGGGGCTTGTTTACACAGGTGATGGCTCCTGCCAGGATCCTGTTCCATCATGGATTCTCCAAAGGCTGAAGAATTTCCTTCAGGGCCTCAGTCCCCCTCATCAGCAAGGGGATACATGCATTTAACCAGGTTTTTTATTCACCCCTCTCCATGGGGAACAATTATATTTGATATGCATGCCTACTTTAGAATAAAATGAAAAAAATTGCCTTATCAAAAAAATATGTTTATCATGTAAAAAACAATAATGTTATTTACAGGAACAGAAGTAGCACCTTTAAGAACCCGCTGAAACACAAAGGGGGATTCACCACAAGTGAGGTAACAATCCAAGGCCAAAGTGCTCACTTTCAGTAGTGGCGTAAGAAGGTACAATTTCCTGCTCTGAATTAGACAGAATAAAGATTTCTACACTACATTTAACTGCACTATTTTTTCTTTTGTAGCATCCATTTCTCCTAAGTTTGACTAAAACTTCCAAGTGTTTTCACTGAAAGTTTTTCAAAATAGCATCTACATGAAAAGAAACTTGTTTCAATGGATCAGAATTTTCCAAGATATCAATCCTTTGACTGACCACAAATCTATTTGATTGTTGCCATTGCTACTGGCAACAGAATCCAATTTCTGTGCTGCAGTTAGCTTTTCTGCTAAACAGTTTCAGAAATCTTCCGAAACTGTGTTGTTTAAACGCCCATTTAAATCTCTGACTCTCCCTAAATGATGGCATCATTTTTCCCATTCCTTCTAAAAGGTAATTAAACAATTTGGTACTAAGAATGGTTACACTGCAGTGCACAAGCAGTATGTCTTGATTTGTCCAAGCACTGTAACAGACATTATAGTGGCTTTCCCACATTAGCATTTGTAATATAAGATCCATGATTATCCATTTGCCCAATAGTGACAGTCACCATGATGGTGCTAGGAATAAGCCACTGAAGGTTTTTTCTGCAGTGCATCTCCAACAGAGGAACGACTTGGGAAGAGCACAAACTTGGTATTTATATAACAGGAAGCTACAGATATATTTGGAGCTCACTGAAGGGTCAATATATCTGTATTACACCACATGAAGAGAATTTCCAGGTAGTTGTAATGACTTCCATGCTAATCTTTGTAGAAGACAGAAATACAGCCTTATCACCTTGAAAAGATATCTTAACCAAAGGTCAAGCTGACACACTTTTAAAAAGTTTCACTGCATTTCTCTGAGTTTTTCCCATCCTTATCCTATTTATTTTCATAAAAAGCATTTCTGTTTGGATATCTTCAGAAATATCTTCATTTAAAAAAAAAAAAAGTTAATTATACTGTCCACAATGCAGAAAAAAGAAACAAAAGATGAAAATTTTCAGCAGTCACAACAACCCAAAAAAAGTGGGGAAAAAATAAAAACAGTAGCTTTAGGAGAGTAAAAACTGGCAAAATTATAATAATTAATTATAATTTCTGAGTGAAACTAACTACAGCACTCCTCTGCCTGTAGGAACACCAAACACAGAAACTGTAACTGAAATGCTCACCTTTGAACCAGTGCTGGAACTGAAATTGACAGAGCACCTCCACTAGTTTGACATGTTTGCTTGCATGAGGAAAAATTCTCCCTAAGACTCTCTGAGGTCCTGTTTCATGATGCAAAAGGATGAAGAACTTGCTAATACCCATATTACAGTTGCTCAAGACTGTAAATAGAAAATCCAACTGTTTTGCTGAAGTATGAGTCCCAAGGTCATACCTGTAAAGTTATAAATCAATTATGGAGCCAGAGATCAGTGAAAAAATGAATGGAAGATGAAAGATTAAATTCTTCTAACCAGATGGGGTGTTTCCACAGACACCTTAAGCCATCAAATAACATCATCTCAGTGACAGAAAAGATGTGTCTTTATCTATGCTCTTCCATGCCCATATAATTATTCAAACTTGTCTTGAAGGAGACATCTTATAGAAATCTGCTTCATATTCTACTTGACAATTATTATATAATTGTCTACTTGACAATTAATTATATAACAATTTATAATTTATAAAATAATTAGGTATAAAATAATTATAATATTATAATAATTATGTATAGTAAATAGTTTTAACAAAAATTGTTTTAAATCCATTTTATGCTAATGAAAAAAGCTTTTGGTTGCTTAACTCATTCTGTTGACGCTTTCTGTGCTCACTTAACTGAATTCTGATTTCAGTTTTTAGATTTTAATACCTTATACATCATTGTATGATGGGGTTAATGTCTCTATCATGTGTTCTTAAGGATTAAAATTCTTGGTGGCAACTCTCTTTCAGTGAAGTGATAATATGCAGACAGGAATCAAAGACTAGTGTGAAGTAGGAGGGCCATGGAATGACAAAGATCCATGATAAAAAATGAGAAGTTTGAAGGCAGGAATTAAAATATTAACCATGTGTCAGCTTTCATATTGTATAGCTTATATTTAGTGTCAGTCTTAATCTGATAAGGAAAAAAGACTCTTTGAGGCAGGACAGGAATAATCTTCGAGTATGCTGAGTTAACTAGTGTTTTCTTCTACAAAAGGTCAGCTTTGATTTCTGTTTTTCAAAAGGTATAACTCTATAATTTGGGAGGGGCTTGCTGGGTATGGCCTCTGAAATCACTCAGAGAGCCCTGCCTACATGCTCTGTGTTCCTGTGACGTATTAATTCTAGTGCAACTACACATTCTGTACAGTATATTTTATATAAATGTATTAAGACTGCATCCTGAGGGTCTAGAAGTTATACTAGGACAGAAATATGCTCATTGCTTACAGACAGAACTATTAACACAAGCAAAGTGTTTACAGAGAAGGAAGATTTAAATTAACATAAGCAAGATAAAGCAATGGCTGCAAACAGATAGCTGAACCAGTTGCATTTTCAGTAGTTCACCTGTAGTTTTGAAGGGTGTAGAGAACCCTTTCTTTCATGACAGTCTAGACTCAGAAAAGGCAAATGTTAAGTTGATTTTCAGATATGTCAGCTCAATCAGCCAGGCAGCTTCTCATTATTAGAGTAAAGCCCAGGGTAATGCTAACCAAAGCTAGAAAAACTCTAAAGATGTAACTGCTGTGAAGGCACAAACTCTGAGCTCTGTTTTGACACCCTCTCTGTAATGTGTCTTCAGGATCTTAAATCTGAGAGTACTTAACATGCAGAGCTGCTCTGAGCCTGCTGTGAAGTACCTAAATCCATAGCTGTGATTTTGAACACTGTATCTCAAACTGTCTGACAGCATTAGTTCACAATTTTACCTTCCAGAAGAGTATTCCTTTTTCTCCCTTTGGCATCACCTATGGCTTGTCCCTGCACATGAACAGAAAATCTCTCAGACTGGTCGGGTCTTTTCTCTTACTTTACCATGAGGCCAAAGAAAAAGCTAGACACATAGACAGCTACTGAGATGGGCATCCCACACAGGCCTGGGCTCCCTGAATTCCATAACCCTGCAGAT
Organism: Monarcha castaneiventris obscurior; assembly: GCA_026261815.1. Taxonomy (NCBI): domain Eukaryota; kingdom Metazoa; phylum Chordata; class Aves; order Passeriformes; family Monarchidae; genus Monarcha; species Monarcha castaneiventris. Next base: position 4,018,466 of record JAMPIT010000635.1, read on the forward strand.
ACTTTCAAACATTCATCCTGTTCTTTTTACTCATTCAGCTGTAGGCTTTCACAGCCTGGGAGGGTGAGTGAGGTCCCGTTGGCATAAATCCCATTTTTCAGAGCATATCCAACATTCTTTGCATCTGAATGAGAAAAAGGATGAAAGTAAAACTGTGAGTCTTGGGCAATCAGCTGAGGAAAATAGGATAGATTACTGTGCTCCTATGTTTGCATGTATATAAACAAGACAGGTAAAAAAGAAAATTAATGCCACTAAAGATTTCATTTTGAACATAGAACTTAGGTAGAAACCTGATCCCACCAAAATCAGCGATTAATTTTTTTTTTCAGTTAAAAAGTCTACTGTTTCACTGCCAGATTTGAAAGCATTATAACCTAGGTATGCATGCACACCTGATTTGTGTGTTTCCTGAGGAGCAGTGTTTCATTTGTGCAGAGCTCACATGCAATGCAAGTTACAGTCTATATAAGTTGTTGTGATACTTTGTTACAATCCAAATCTGTGCTTCATAGGTAAATCCAGAGCATGAGCAGAGTGGCTCGCATTTTGATGTGTAAATCTACACACTTCAGTAGATCAGTCACATGTTTACTTAAAAGCGGGGCTGACCCAAAGGTACATAATTCACATAATGTTTAAGGGAAAGAAAACAGCTCTTTACATGAAGTTAAACACAACTTTAGGTCTTGGTAATAAGTCTAATATTGCCCTGTTATGATTTGAATGTCCAAATAATAAAATTGACATAGACACTGATAATGCATGTATCATTAGTCATCAAGTTATCCACCAATTCTGTTATTAGACATCAATACTGAAAGCATAAAATAGGCAAAAAAAGTGCTACATCATTGTTGATCAATGAAAAATAAGTCTTTATTTTAGCTGCAGTACATAAAAAGTAAGTTCATCAAAATGAATATGAGGAAGAACATTTTTACTGCGCAGGTGACTGTGCACTGGAAGAGAGCGCCCAGAGAGGTTGTGAAGTCTGATTCTGAAAGAGTCTGGTTCTGAGTAGTTCTATTTTTAGGATTTTAAATACCTTCATTTTTTGCCACTCTCTGATTTTTCCTGGTGACATCTGTCACCTGTTTTTGTTTGCTCCATTATTTAGTTCTTTCCATCACCCTCTCAGAGTTAATCAGAACTGGTACTGTGTACTTCTTTCAGACACTGTCCTTTGGCTTTGTGTGAAGATGTATTACTTAGACATGAATTCTACCATTTTCCATCAAATGCCCACAGCTACCAAAGTCAGATACTGCCCTTGTATTGAAATGCTAAAAGCACATCTAGCAAGACCAAATCCTAAACCACTTTGTCAATTCAGCAACGTAAGTTAATATGTTGATGACATCATACTATCAGCATAGTTGCCAAATGATTTGCAATAGGTTTTAAATGTTTAACTGCTGCTGGGATGTTTTAAATCTGGTAGCACCTAATTTGCCTATCCACAGGGCTTTTGACTGATGACATGAGTAGTTGTCTCTTTCCTCCAATCTTTTTCCTTGCTTTGAACCTGGTGCTCCTGTTTCTTTCCAGTGATAAGGGAGCTTGGCTGCCTGCCCAGACTTCTAGCTTCTCATCTGTCTATCTTGAAATAGGTAATAACTGCAGCTTGAAAGCTAAATTTCAACTGTTCTCTGGGAGAATACAAAGTTGGAGAAAGGAGACTGAAGGAAAGAGGGAAGAGTGAAGGAAAACTCACTTATCATGTAGCAAGAATTCTCAGGCATGATGTACAACTCTTGTGGGGCAGTTCTCATCACACAGAAACTTCTGAGGTAAGGATATCTTGGTTTGAAAGACAGGTGTCTGCCAAGGAAGGTATAAGAATGAGAAATGCAACCCCCTTCCAGGCGGATCATCATAATTTTGAAAATAAGGGGCTTTCAGACAAAAATCTGAGGGACAGAATAACAGTTCTTTACTAATATATATCTATATCTGTGCATACCAAGGCCAGCAGCAGCAGCAGCAGCGGCGGCGGCGGCAGCAAACAGCAGCACAAACCCAGCGCGGCCTCTCCGGGCCTCAGGCCCTTTCCCGCGGGTGCAGTTCCGCTCACGGCCGGCAGGGGGCGCTGGCGGCTCCCGGTGAGCAGGGCGGGTGCGATGGCTCCCCCGCGCCGCCAGGGGGCGCTCCGCAGCGAGCGCGGGCAGCGCGGCAATGGCGGCTCGGGGGCCCGGCAGGGACGGACGGAAAGCCTCACACACCCCTGGGCAGCCGATCCCGGTGCCCGGCCGGACCCTGGGGAACAGCGGGCTGGAGCGGCAGGGACGGGCACGGATCCCGGGGGGCAGCGAGATGGATCAAACTGCGGGGCTGCAGCAGGAACCCCGGCAGGTCTCGGCCGGCGGCGCCTGAGGGCTGCGATGGAGCGAAGGCTCCGAGCAAGGACAGGGCAGGGCGGCTGCAGCCCGGCTCCCAGCGGGGCAGGGAAAGGCGGGCTGGGGGTCCCGGGGTTCTCCGGTAGAAGGAAGGCAGCCAAAAGCAGAAACCTGCAGTGCTGATGAAATCCTTCTGAACACGCAGAACACCACCCAGCCTGGGCTGTAGCCAACCCCAAGTTGAAAAAGAAGTGGCCAGTTGGACCCCGCCCCCTGTGGCCAGGTCTTTTGTTTTTCTTAAGCACCAAGTAATTTGTCCCGTGGCAAAAACATGGGGAAAATTCTTTAGGAGAAAAAGAAAGCAGAAGGAGAACTCCTAAAAACCCCAACAAAGGATGACAGGGAGTCATAGATCATGTAACTTGCAAATATGGATAAGGAGGGGACATAGGGGATAGGGACAAGAACATTCTGCTAAAAGTCAGTATCAATTATAGGTTCAGATGAGTCCCTGTAAATTTCTCTATTCCTAAATATTACTGCAGTAGACAGGTCCCTCCCTCTTCTCTTTGACTCCCTAGGTCCTTGGACATACTCAAACTTAAATCCAGGCTCAGGCATTCAGTATATATGGTGCTTCACATGCTTGAAAGTAGTGTTTAATCTGTTCTTCTGTTGGAGTGTTCTAACCTCAATAAACCTCCTAATTTCAATGTCCAGTTTCAGCTGTGTTTGCTCAAAGACTGCCCTCGATTATTCACTGTGGGAAGAGATGGGATGGAGTTGAGCTGTGGGCTGTGGGACGCGCCTGCAGAGGCACATGGCAGCACAGAGGAGCACACGGCAGCACAGAGGAGCACATGGCAGCACAGAGGAGCACATGGCAGCACAGAGGAGCACATGTGTGATAAGTTAAATTTACAATTTATTGTTTGTTAATCAAATCTTGCTAAATAATGGTAAGTTAAAACCATAAGATACTATTTGTAACTTTTGCTGAAGCTAACAGAAATAAATATAGTTATCATGTGGATATTAGTCAAGCCTAAAAGTTGCAGACATAAATCTAAAAACTGCTATTATTACTTAAGCCTAAAAGTTGCAAAAGAGTTTTTATTTAAGCTTGAGAAACCACAAGAAGCCCACACCCAATTTAGAAAAGAAGACAAAGCAAATCACCATGAGAAAGCAAGAAAAGACCCTAATCACCATGAAACAGCAGAAAAAGATCATCTTGCGCAGACGCAGAGTACTCCACAAGATGCGGAAGAAGAAACGTATATAACCAGAGAATTTTGGGGAGTGGGCTGCGCGCTGTTGGCGGAGCGGAGACTCCCCGGCTGCCCAGCGCTGTTTTGCTTCTTGCCGCTTGCTTAATAAACTAAATTGTTTAATTGGCCGGAGCTCTGTCAATTTATTGAGCTAAACCTATAACACATGGCAGCACAGAGGAGCACATGGCAGCACAGAGGAGCACATGGCAGCACAGAGGAGCACATGGAGGCACAGAGGAGCACATGGCAGCACAAAGGAGCACATGGCAGCACAGAGGAGCACATGGCAGCACAGAGGAGCACATGGAGGCACAGGGAGGCTTGTCTCCACTGGACCCTGGCGGGAGGAGGTGTCACACAGCAGACCCCTAATGCATCAGTATTTCCTGCCTAGGGTACAAAAAACTTCTGAAGTTAGCACGGAGTAGTTTTTGGAAAGAATGGATGCCATATTTTCTTCTTGTTTAATCCATAGCTTGACAAGTCAAAACTGGTGCAAGAGAGGACTTAAAGCAGCAGAGGTATGCTTAACAGTCAGAACTGTAAAATGCAGTCTGAAAAAAAAGGGAAGGATTCACTTTCTCTTGGGGCACAGAAGGATTTGGGGCACTTACTCTTCTGATGAAAAGTGACGCAGACATCAGTCCTCAGGGGTTTGAATGCTCCCTGCAAGACACAAGGCTTCTATCACCACAGCTCATTTCCATCATATTTGAAACTATTTCAAATGCTTCCTTCCAACATTTTTTCAAAATGTCTCTTACAGCATGGAGAAATAATGCAGAGACTAATCTTCAGTCATAATTAAGTATTGCAGCTTATTTGTTATGTGTCTGATACTGATGCTGAATTATACTTCACTGATTATCAGTTAACCCTTCATAAAACAATAAACCATACTGATACTGATCTAAGTTTTTCCCTTCTACAGGTTTTACTAAGGAGTAGCATTAGGGAAACGACTTATCTCAGAGTCATGGATCACTGACCACCTCCTACCCCTGTGTCACTGTCTTTAACTTGGATAAGAAAACTTTCCAGAGAAGACAAAGGGCAATTGCATCAACAAACAGCAGATCTGCACTCTAAAAAATCACGCTTCTAAAAATCAATTGCAGAAAGAGCAGGAGGCAAGAGATCGGAGGTACTGCAGCTTCCAACAAGAGAGTCGTGATTCATGTGATGCATGACAATGATTTATATTAAATACTGCTATGATAGTCAAAAAAACATGTCCCAGTCATGCACAGTTAAAGGAATTTTCTCTTTTTCTCTCTTTCTTTCTCTTTCTCTTTCTCTTTCTCTTTCTCTTTCTCTTTCTCTTTCTCTTTCTCTTTCTCTTTCTCTTTCTCTTTCTCTCTCTTTTTTCTTTCTCTCTTTCTTTTTTCTTTTCCTTCCTTCCTTCCTTCCTTCCTTCCTTCCTTCCTTCCTTCCTTCCTTCCTTCCTTCCTTCCTTCCTTCCTTCCTTCCTTCCTCCCTCCCTCCCTCCCTCCCTCCCTTCTCCCACCTGCCTGCCCTCTGCAAATACAGGATTACATTATGGAAGTCAAAGAGTAAAATTAAATCAAGTGGAAAGTTCATAGTGGAACTTTAAGCTAAAGCATCCCTTTTTCCCTTGGAAAGGGCAGCATGTGGCTGTCTATATTCATGTCTGCATTGCAAATTGTACTTTAGGGACTTCTTCACCAGAATTAATTATTCCAAGCACAGGGGCAAACACCCACACAGGGCTCTGGGACTTCCATGAACTAACTGCATTAACATTAAAAGTGGAATCTTCAGCTTCTTCTAGTTCTGAAAATGCATCTATACTGTCACCTTGTGTCACTGATTTCACACAATATGTCACTGTGTAAGTTATGGTGCAGAGGTGGAGAGATTGATATGATATGATATGATATGATATGATATGATATGATATGATATGATATATGATATGATATGATATGATATATGATATATGAAAATCCATTCCAGGAGTATGTAGGGTAGAAAGCAAATAAGATCTCTCAAAGGAATACTCTAATCTGAATATTGTATTACTTAGTTGTATCAGGGGTAATTAGTTAGTTCCATAGAATTGTAGAATCATAGAATGATTTGTGTTGCAAGGGACATTAGAAAGCATCTCATTCCACTGACCCTGTCATAGATGGGGACACCTTCCATTAGACCAGGTTGCTCAGAGCTCCATCCAACCCTTAAACACTTCAGGGATAATGAATTCACAACTTCTGTGGGTAACTTAATCCAGTGCTTCATCACCCTCACAGTAGAGAATTTCTCCCATGTATCTAACCTAAATTACCCCTCTTTCAGTTCAAACCCATTACTCCTTGTCCTATCACTAGTTAAACAGTCTCCAGCTTCCTTGGAGGCCCGTTTCAGATACAGGAAGGCTGCTATGAGGTCTTCATACAGCCCTGAATAGCCATCCTGCCTGAATAGCCCCAGCTTTCTCAGCCTGTTTCCTACCTGAACAAAAATTATATACCAGTTTGTTTACTCCTTGATTGGAATTACAGCTTCAAAACTGCAAAATGTTCTCTAGGCTACATAGATGGCAATCCACAGGAGGGAAGAAGGCAAAAATTTAAATTTTCTGCTATGTGGTGAAAGATTTAACCTCTTAACTTTTTTTTTTTTTTTTTTTAAATAAGTTGGTATAATGTTTGGACACTGGAAACTATTGTTTCTCTTCCAAACAAGAGAGGAAGGGGTTAATAAATGCCCTTGAAATTCAAGAAAAACAGCTGAGTATATTTTGGGAAGGATCAGAACCTGGAAAGAAGAGACAGATGGCAATATCTCTTCAGGAAGTTAGTCAGGAGAACTTGGTGCTAAAAAAGAAATTTTTCTGTGTGGTGGCTTGGTCTTGTGGTGCAGAGTTGAGAGGTGAGAGAGAATCTGGGCTGAGCTTGGAAGAGTGAAGTGTCACCTTGAGTATCAGGCACATTTTCTGTGGTTGTTTATTCTAAAGCCTACAAATAACAGAGATTAGGACTAGGGCAGTGGAAAGGTTTTGATTGAATCCTCTTGAGCTGCATCAGCCATGTCGTTTGGGATAGGATTGTTGAAGCAAAACTATAGAAGCAGTTCTTAGCAGATTTAATGCTGACTTTAGGCCCCACAGAGTGTGATGACTCTGTAATAAAAAACAAGTGTTTTGCTACAAGTACATTTAAGAAAAACTGAGCATGGTTTAAGGACATGTCTGCACAAGTTTTATAAATGCATTTTAAAGGTGGCTGGAAAAACAAATTTTTTATAACCAAAATCCTTGCTAATCTATGGTATAGACTAAACTGGAAGTCTGCTTTACAAAATCATGTTCTTCATGGAGACAAAGAGATTACTGTGGAACAGAAGCAATAGAAAATAGAAAAAGACCCTGGGATCAATGTAAACAGCTTGTCTACAATGTGCAGGCAACTGTCAAAAATAGACAGTTCAGGAAGATTCAGAGAGTTTGTATACTACTCTGTGATATAAAATCTTTACAAAAACCTGTACCAAATTTAAGATACAGTAATCAGGTGATGGAATAAGTGTCACTTCACTCCATAAAATATTCTTATTCTGTGCCTTCTGTCTGGTCCTTGAGAAATCTAAAATAAGCATTTTCACTCATGAATTCTGAACTTTACTCTGGGCATAAAAGAAAAAATTAACGCAGTCAACTTCTAAACTGATCTTTAGATGATTAAAGCTTTAGCTTTTCAGTGAATAGTTTCAAAATGAATAGGAGATGGAAACTACTTCCTCCTCCAAAATCTCCAGTACTTAAAAATTTAGGCTTCAGTTAAACCTAGCAGGGCTAAGCATTGTAAAAGAATGCACTCAATGATGTATATTCCTAATTAAAGGAATAATGAGATATAACACCTAACTCCTATGATATCCTGATAATTTCCACTGCTGTTTAATGCTGTTTAATCTTTTTATCCCACATATCCTAAGAAACTGTAACAATATTGGTCAACTGCCCTGGGCCTGGAGGACAAAGGGCAAAGAATCCTTTTAGTCTTCCCACCAGCCCAAATGTTTTTTTCAGCATGATGAGACAAACTGTAGCCAGCCTGCAGCTAAATGTGAATTAACCACAACTCTCGTAAGTCTTCCCTGGAGCCTTTCCATAAATTAACCTATTTCTTTGTAGCCCAGGGTGCAGGAAAAGGTGTTCTTCCAGGGCTGACTCAAATCCTTCAGCATTTGGGTGGGATCTTTTCCATGATGAATACAGTAGGTGGTGGTGGGTAATTCCCAAATTATTAAATAACAATTATTTATTGACTAAGTGAGTTCCTTCTAAGACTCAGCCATGTCTGGGAATGTTTTTGCCTGAGTTTTCACAGGCACCGCTTAAAATTAGGGAAACTAAATCTGAAGTTCCTTTCCAGTATAAATTTCTTACAATGCTCTCTTTCTGGAGGAAAGATTAAAGTGGGAGTACCACGAAAAATACTTCCCTGAAGAAAATTTTCTTCCCTTTTGAGGTTAATCACTAATTATTTTCCGTTATCTTTCTTGTGGACCAGTGTCAGGCATTGTATAAAATCATGTCTGCTTGAAGGACATGAAAAATGAAGGGTTTCCTCTAGAGTGGTTTACTAACCAGTTAAATAATACCCTTTCAAGAATGATATTGTGAGATACTCAAAATTTCATTAAAAATTGTGCTCAACTACTTTGGCTATAATTTATTGTGACTAGTTCTCACATATATTTAAATCTTACCATTATTACTATGCTTTCCAAAATTTTTCTTTTCCTCTGAGCAATTTTCAGGACTGTTGAAGTATTCGGAAAATTCCTCTCTGTGTGGGTGTGAAATAAATGAGATCATGGCAACTGCTACTCTGCACTGGTAGCAGAAAGTAGAGGAAAGATGCTACATTGGAGTTGTTCAAAAATGAAAATAATTAACATTAAATGACTTTCTTTAATATAATGAGCAAGACAGCAAACAAAGACTCCACCTCATATTGTCTGCAGTGCTGCACCAAACCACACATTCCATGGGACAAGTGTTCAATCACATTCTCAGAGAATACACTTAATTTGAAACTTTTTCTTGGTCATGTATCTAATTTCATCTCCACATTTTTCAATTTATATGTCTTTGCTGATTCTTCCAAATACCAAATAAAACCTTAAAAAACATCACTTTCATACATATTTTAAAAATGTTTAGACAGTTCCTCTAATCTTTCTTTCCCAATTTCTCAGTTCTCTGCATTCTTACTGTATTTTAAAATTAGAATCTAAAAAAATCTTCATAACCTGTAACAGTATAATCTTGCATCCCAAAAAAAAATTGTAAATGCTAACTTCAATTTATAAAATAGAACTTCTGCTTAAAAAACTGGTCTGAGAAAATAAGAGTGAAGAATGAAACAAGTTTAAATATATTTGGATACAAACACTTAAACAAATGTGAATGTAATAGGATCTATATAATTATTTCTAAGGCTGTTCATACAAATATTGCAGTTCAGACTTTTTCCACCTTTTTAAGAATATTTGCTCTCCTGTAAGGATTATATACTGTTGATAAAATTCTTTAATGAAAGTACTTCTACTGGAACTATTCAACTGAGTCCTTTTTTTCCCTACAGACTGAATTTTTTGGAATGGTACTGAACTGACCTTCAAGATTAAACAAGGGAGAGAATAAATAATTAGTAGTAATTATCATAATAAAATTTGTTTCCAATATCTTTTTCCCCTGCCAAATTCTTAAGACATCATCCTAGAAGACAAATCTTTTTAACCAGCACATTTAGCTATAAACTTGACGAGGCCTTCAATTTCAGCAAAATAAATGTTTTAACTATTCAACCACATTGTTCCCAATGTACTGTTTATTATGATTTAATTACTTCTAGTATTTCCTATTCCACAATTTTCTTTTGAAATTACCTAATAATAAAACTTCAGATTTTAATGTAAAATAAATGACCTGTTTGTCACAATAGAACACAACAGAAAATCTATTCTGTCTCATAATAAGAATGGAATATTAAGGGCTTTTGGCACTTCTTAAATGGAGAAACTCTTTTTGTAACCTTCAAACTGTTGAAGCTGATGTTTAAATATGCCTGATTGCTCCATATTGATTCTGTCTCCATCTCCCATCTTTGCCTTTTCAGGGTGTCAAAACACAAAAATGGCTTGTTTTGGAGGGGTTTATACCCAGTTTGAGATGGGGACCTTAGTATAGACCATGAGATGTCAGATTTGTCCTGTTTGTGAAGTGTGTGCCTGTTTTATGTGATCCCTTGACACACTGAATGTTTTTGTAATCAAATCAGAACTTAGATCTCTAAGGGAGAATGTGATGGGATGAAAAAATAACATTTTACAGGTGCTTGATAGAAAATCTTGGGTCTAAATCTCTTCAAGATACTGTTTTCCCAGATTGTGAAAGATGGGTTTATGCAAGCCTTCTGTTGCTGTTTGTTTTGTGCATGCAGTTTGGGGATATGTTTCCTAAGTGCCTAAGATGCCACATGTTGATTAACACAATACAGAAAAAAGATTGAATTGTTGAGTGCCTGTGTCAGCCATCAGGAAGAGGATCCAGGAGCTGGGAATCCAAGCATACACTCAGTTAGCAACTGGTATCTGTAGTATCTTTGGGGCTGCTTGAAATACTGGAAGGTGGACACATTCTAATTACAGTGTTCATTATCTCTAGTTCAGAGATAAGAACCTTGCTGTCAGAAAGCTCAAAACCTCCTCAACTTGCAGTAATCAGGCCAGGATGCTTTAGGCTGTGTTTGGCACTTTTATTTTCTTGCATTAAAACCTTACTATTTAAAAGTAGTCAATCAATAGGAAATACCAGGCTTAAGTGGGCCTGTTTAGTCTTAATGCATTTCCACACACAGGCTTTTAACTACAAGCTGGGTTTATTTGGGTGGTAGCTTTATTTAGAGGATAGGACAAGCAAAATGAGAAAGTTAACAAGCACCTAAATACTGCTTTGGCCTCACTATCTAAATGTGAGGTGCTGTATTTTGTGTGCTAAATTTTCAGTGGGCTCATCTGCCAGCACAGACATTTGCTTTATCTCAAGACTTGTGAATAGGGATATTATTCACCCTTTCCAAACATAAGATTAGAAATTGAGACAGAGAGATTAAGATCAACAGTATTTACCAAATTAGGATGAATCAGTTTGAACAAGGCAAGATCTGACAACACCACAAAATCTTTCCCATATTTGAATGAGCCGTAATTGATACTGTTTTCATCATCTCAGCACTTCAGAAATTCAGATTATAACATTTCAGGTCAGGCACTAAAAAAGAAGTGATCCACAGCTACCTGAGCAGAATGTCATGGATGTGATTTGCTTAAATTGACCATTTTTTTAACTCTTGAGAATTCAATTTTGAGAATCTTTCAATTTCTAAAAAAAAAAAAAAAAAAAAAAAAAAAAAAAAAAGTGTTCCTTAATACATATGTTGGATCATTTCAAAAGCAGGTTTGTCTTGTGAACTGAATGAATTTGGATTCTATTATTCCATCCCCTATACATTACAGTATAGCCTATAAAGTCATTTGCCTACCAGTGTATGTCCTGTTCAGGTTTATGAAACACCAAACTGATATGTCAGCTAACCATTTTGCACATAAAGATTTAATAATGCTTTGCAGATGAGTATTTTTTTGCTAACCTTGTGAGAACTGAATGAGCAAATGTCTGTTGAGCAAATAATGTCTTATAGAGGAGTGAAGCTCTAACTGCAGATTTCTACTTTTATATTTGGTCTGGTAAAGAGAACTACCTTTCTGATTCCAGTTGAATCGATTCTGAACCTGGAGTTTCTGTTAGTTGCACTGGCTTGAGGAAGCAGTCTTTAAGATAGCTTGAATATCTCTCATTGTCCTTTAGTCATACTTGGAGCTGCATTGCAGACACAATGAAAGAAGATGGGTAATACAAATCCTTCTGTATAGCAAAAAAAATTTTTAGCATCAAGTCAATATAGAAGACCAATGTGACATATCCTATCCCTCCAGATCCTCTGAATGATCCCTTAGAGGACAAGAAAATGTCTTTCAACTTGTATGTATCTCCTACATATTCTGTTAATACTTGCTCTGGTAATACTAGCAAAAGGTATTCTCAGTTTTCTATTTTGTCTTTGATTCCTTGGTAAGTTTTCTTTCAAGACAGCTAAGAGGTTTTTCTATGCTTTCTGTATCATCTTTATAGCCTGCAAAAGGGACAGGACTTTGTACAGCTTTTTGGATATAAAGTAACACCTGGGGCTCTACACTAAACTGAAGGTCTTCCCAGCAGGGAAGATTTGCTGCCCTGAGAAGAAGGATCAGGGGAAAGGGACAAACTGATAAGAGAACCTTGGAATGTCTTGGTTTCTAGCTGCTGCCTGAAAAGGTGGGGCAAGTGCTGGTGGCAGAAAAAGTCAGAGAAGATGCTCAATATAGCTTGAGTCCTCTGTTAGCAGCAATAACAAACCAGCAACATGGTGAGAGGCAAAGTGTGAGGCCATGGCAGCTTACTGCTCTCCTGCAGTCTCCTTGCTTATTTAGGGTCTGGGTTCAGATCTGACAAGATGCTGGTTCCAACAGAAGAAAAGGGACTTCAGTTGCTATAGTTTAAACTTCTGTTTACTGTTTACTGTTTGCTGAGCTATCTCTTTAAGTTTGCTTAGTAATCTGCCTGCCTGCTTCTGACAAGCTGAAAGGTCATGCTTGGCATGAACATATATATGCGTATATATGTTCTATGTGCACATCCAGGTTATCATGATTTTAAGGCCAACCTTTTGTTTTGTTCTGGGAGAACCTTTTTAATGTCTAACTGCATCTTCCTTCTGCTCCATAGATAGTTTTCATCCATCTAGATTTAAAAGAAAATCTCCAGCTTCGTATTCGAGACCTGGTTTGACACCCATCATGCTCAAATTAGCAAATAGTTCCTTTGTAAGAATCCACTTGAATATACAGGTAATGATAATGGCATTCCAAAATCAAGTATACTTTATGTAAGACACTGCCTGTTACTGATGAGTCATTGTGTATGGCTTGTGCCACATACTGACTCACTTACAATGAGTTGAAAGGAAGGATATAGGAATAGCCATTAAATAAGATTGCAGACTAGCAAAGTAACATTCTTTTATTTTTTCCCCACATGCTTTCTAGGACTTTTCTTCTGTCTCTTTTTTATTCTTAAAAGATCAAAAAAAACCCCCCTGATTTCACTGACTGCTTGAGCATGTATCACTGCTGCAAATGGGATAACTAAATCAGAAGCTGACTATTGGTTTTGATTGTAAATTATTAGCTCATTCGCCAGTACAATTGACTTTTCTTCATATCAAGAGTTAGTAGCTTTGGGGAATTTAGATTAAACCTTTGGTATTTTAATGATATTGTTGGATGGTGTGAGCAGTGGGGACAGGGAGCTTCTATGAGGAAAACCACACAACTAAAGCATTTCTCTGAAACAGCCAATACAGACAGTAGTTGAAATCTGAAAGGTGTATTTGTTAAACAACCTGTAACAAACATTCTGTATCCTTTATCAAATACCGTTATCAGGTAAATTAGGTAGTTGTAATATGAAGGTGTGAAAAGAAATGTATTTTCCAGAGAGCTTTAATTTGCAGAATTAAAGTTCTCTATGAATTCAATAGTTACATATTTTTTAAGCTTAAGCATGTCATACCAATGCTTTTTGCTGTATTTCCAAGGAGTGAAGACTTAAACGTTTACATGCCCAAATGTTTCACATCTAATCCTCCTTTACTCTCTCTAGGCCCTATAGTTACGCCTTCCCTTTCTATTGTCTTATCAGTGTGCACTAGTTTGAAAGCAAACCAGTAAGAGACTCCAAGTCAGAACTACAATTTAATAGGAAAATTAAAAGAAAGGCAGAAAACACTGGCTTAAACTGACAGAGTCGGGATACAGCCCTGTTGGTCAGGGTGGTGGTAGCAGTGATTAAATGGTGGCTGCAGTCATCTTGGAGTGATAGATGCGGTTCTGTTGTAGCAGTGATCCTGTAGAAGGGTCTGGTCTTCCTCTGAAGGTCCAGTGGTGGTTATGTAGCTCTTTTCTTCTGGGAATCCAGTAGGCAAGGGCTGAGTGTGGTGTTCCAAATCTCAGATTATATCCAGGTGGGAATGCTTGGTTCCTCCCCCTGGGCAGAGCACCTCACAGTGGGATGATGTAATTTTATGAGTCATGCAGTGAGGCATTGATAACCCATTAACAGAAGATACCCCCTGGGGGGAGTTACCAGGGATGTGTCATGGAAAAGATAAAGAACACTGCCCCACCTGGTTTTAACAGATGGTGATAGAATACATACTTTTGGTTACATCTTGCATTGTAGCCTAAGACAGTGTTATCAGGAACAACATCCGAAAGTTAATTCTAATGCAATTTACATTATGAAACTGACATAACTGGAACTATAAGAGAGCTTCTTCTTTATGGAAAGATACATGTTTTAATACTCAAACCAGTTATCTGTTTATACACCTGAACTTAACATAGATTTACAATTGAAAAACTGGTAAGGCAAAAACAATGGGACAAACCTGAGCAAGTAAATGATTGGAATTCCTGATGTAGCTGATGGATGAGTATTAGATCAATAAGATTAAAGCTATATCCTACATTACAGACCCATGGCAATCCACCAGTCCTCCCCATAACATCAGATAAGAGTTGATTGCAAAAGGAATATATTTTCTGAAATGAAAGCTTGATTTTTCAGAATTTATAATGAACATATATATAAATATGGGCTTTTGGGGTTTGTTTGGGGTTTTTTAAATTATATGCTTTTTCACAAAAGGTAAAACTTTTACCAAAAATAGCATACTGAAGCTCTCTTTTTCACTGTATTATGAGATGGCTTATAAAGGTTCTGATTTCCTTAGCAGCAGCCACTCACTCTCCATCAGCAACAAGTCCATTTTTTGCAGGTGTAACAAAACTTGCACTGTTTTACAAACAACTCCTACTTCTGAAGAATGAAAGTGCAGCAGCACAGATACATGTCTGTCACTGGCAAAGAACAGAGTAGTTTAATGGAGCTTAACTCAGTAGTGACAAATACGGCAACTGTGTGAGACTGATGTTGTGACTTGAGCTGTTTAATGTAGTACACAATAACAGTCCTTCATTAAAGATTGACCAGACAATAATTTTTGGCACCAAGCCGCTACATTAAAGTTAAATTCTTCATCTAGGAAACTGCAGTACTCAAGCCTGGGAATTATGAGAGCTTCATACAGGCTTATATTCAGATACTAACATCTGATTCACTTACTCCACTTAGCACTGAGATATGCATCACCCAATATGCATCACTCTTCACTGGTCAGTTTCAGCTAAAGTGACACACTGTGGTGCTGGCCATCTTGACCATTCAATAAATTCATGGTTTAATTCTTATAATATCATGAGCAAACTTATTGTCTAGGGTAAAGCACTTGACTTTTAACATTTTGGTAACAAGACTTTTGTCACTTGCACCAGAAAGTTCTTGACTTTATTTTCCAGGCTTCTTTCCTTCCTGAGACAGTTCTGCTGTTCTTACATAAATATTCAGAAGAAGAGCAGACAGCTGCAGTTCTCATAATGAAAATTATCTCAGGTATTTTAGAGAAATGCTAACAAACACTGAAAACTAGGATACCTATAGGTGAAAAACAGTAATGATTGAGCCATAAGGATTATGGAATATGTGGACGCGAATGGTTTTGGAGGTTAGAGATCATCAGGACAGGCCCATAAAAAGAAACAAAGAAAAAAGGTTTTTAGGCTCTAGCAGACAACTGTTCAAACAGGCAGAACTATGGCTGCTAGCCAGCTTTATTAGCTCTCCTCATAATGCACCAGGGGCACCTCTAGACATAATATTTACAAATCACTGTTTCCTTTCATCAAATAACTGTACAACCCTGACTCCATTCTTTGCCCTCCTCCTTCCTATGCCCAGTGCACCAATCTTACCCTGTTGATGGGCATGGAATTCCCAAACTTCAGCTGACATTGCACCTGTGACACTGGCTCCCAGGAACAGTCCTCCAGTTTGTACCCTGTACAACCAATAAATACTGCAGGGTACCCCAGAATATCTGGCAATCCAAGATAGCCAGGTACAGTATCTCTCTGGCCTGGACCACAACCGGAGTCAGGGATTGAGGGTGATGGTGGAAGGGATCTGGGTGAACAGGTTTTAACAGGAACACATGAACAACAGTATGAATCCTGGGAGTATACAGAAGCTCCCCACACCCAGCACAATGAGAAGTTGTGGAACTCAGTATCTGCACCTCCAGAGGACCCTGATGGGTGTCCCCTCAACGGCAAATACAGGGCAGGATACGGAGCAGCTCTGCATCCCCAGAGGAGTCCTTCTCTACAAAGATTGTGGAGGAAGTCTTGTACAGTCTCTAGAATAGACAGAGTAGGAGGCAAAAAAGGAGTGGTTGAAGCATCCACCCAAAACACCACCATCCTCACAAGTGAGGAGGTATGGTCATCCCAGAACCCTGTCTCCTCAAGTGCTCAGGGACTGAGCCAGCTCCAAGGACTTGACCCCTAATAGGCTAAAACAAATCTGACTTTAATGTGACCACTGGGAGAAGAACTATCCAAATCCTCCACGAAAACCTCCATGAAGGATGCAAAACTAGAGCAGTCACTATTTCCAGTAAATCAGGGAGGCACTAAGCAGACTAAGGGGAAACCCCCCACCACACAAAAAAAACAGTAGTGGGAAAATGGAGAGCAGGGGAAGTGCAGGCCCTTGCTGGACTCTCTGCACAATATTAGAACTATTCTACCATGGCTTGAGTCTTCTCCCATGTGTCACACATTTTCTGCAGCTGAAGGTGCTCTGTGTACCCCCTGTAGAACTTCTGGAGCATCCTCTGTGGACACAGGCTCAGGGCTATGGGTACCAGACACCTTTGCCCAGAGTTCCCAGCATGGGGGCTGTTTGGAAGGGGTGTCAGGGCAGGCCCAAAATGAGAGATGACGATGTTCAGATACAAAGGCTGTAGCAGGCAGTAGCTCAAAAAAGCAGAGGTCTGCTAGTCAGTTTTGTTAGCTTTCCTAGCAACACAAGGGGGGCAGCCATCGGGATAATATTTCCAATTAACTGTGTCATTTGAGCACATAACTGCATAACCCTGACAGAGATCATGGACAAAATGAGAAGAGTTTGAGGAAGTGTAGGAACAAGAAGAAAAGCTTCTGAGCATGGTAAGTACCATTCATCATGTTATTACAGATATAGACATAACAGTACTTTCAATTTATTCAAACTAAAATAAATGCAAGGTTATAAGCATTCAGACATCTGGTGTGAAACTTCAGCAAAATGGATTTGATTTCTTTTTGGTAGGTATTTCCTTTTGTGTCCTTCAGCAAGTAATTTAAGGATAGACTCACAATGGAACCAACACCTGAAATGAGGTGTTTTGTATTTTATATCTACATCTACTTGTTTCTGTCAGGACTCAATCTTTATGAACTTATATTTTCACTTCAGCATACTTATATGACTTTAAGAAAAAAACGTCTAGAGTATATTTGCTTATCCTTAACTGTCATCCTGATTGATATTAAGACTTGCCTGCATCCAATGTACATTTAAGTATTTTATCCATTTTTTGTCCGCAAAAAATCAGATTCATTACCCAGTGTACAACAAGCCAATAATTACACACTCAAAAGAGAGATTGAGTATTTATTTCACTGACCTTGATGTGCTTGGGGGTATTCCAAAAATCAAGCAAACCAATTATCAAAATTTTTTCAGTAATTGTACATTTTAGCAAAAAAGGAATGCTCTGAGTTACAATGTGAGGTGTAAACAAACTATGTATTCTACACCCATCTACATTATTCTTGATGACTTTTAATGGTGAGTTGTCTCCAGCAGCTGTCCAGTGCACACTCCACCCCTCAGGCAACAAGCCGGGTGAGGTAAGTAAAAAGAGGCAAGCCTGTGAGGCAGGGTAATGTTTCTTTTTCTTCACACCCATGACTTGACCTTGGTAACTACCCCTGGGGAAGCAGCAGCACATCCCACCTACCTGACGGGGGTCATCTCTGCTAATGGGCCATAATGAACTGAATAGGCAGCTGCAACGACCATGAGGGACTCCAGAAATACCCTATGACTCACAGGATTACATCATTCCATTGTGAAACTGCTTGTCCTGGGGGAGGTACCACCTGAACTCCACTGTATGCAGTGTGGGCAGTTTGGGGATTGGAACACCATCCCCACTGGACATCCGGAGCAGGACCCGAAATTCCACAGGAGGACCAGACCCTCCACAAGAACCACTACTTTTGGCAAGACTTGTGGTGGCCAGTGAACATACACTGTGTTGGGGTGACCAGAGGGGCTCCCTGCTGGGGTGCATTGCTCTTTGGGATGGACTGTCCCGGTTTGAATTCCGTGGTTGTCTGTCAGCCTGGCCACCCCCCAGAGCTCTCCCATTGGTCCCCGCTCTCTGGTCCCGCTTTTCCCCCGGCCCTGGGAAAAACCCTGAGTTTGCCATTGTTCTTGTATTTGCCTCTGAACCTTCGACAGTGAACATGAACAAATCCTGCCAGAATGCAAACAGATACCCTTTCCAACTCATTTGTCACTGGCTGTAATCTGAACCTGCTCGGGCATGTGCGGGGGCACACGGGACCCCACGGAGCCAGGCAGGGACGGTATTAAGACTGAAACTATCACTTTAGCATCACTGCAACCACCTGCTTAATTGGACTGTGACTACCTCCCTGACCAACAGTGTGCCAGGTTGTACTAACTTTGTGGTTTTAAGGCAGTTTTTCTGTATCATTGCGTTTATTGTAATATTTCTATTAAATTGTAGCTCCAACCTCAAATCTCTCTCAAGGTATTTGTGTGGGGGTTAATTTCTCCTGCTGGGTAACTTTCAAATCAGCACAAAGACATAGTGATCAGTGACTACAAGTTACACAAGTTTGTAGCAGGACAACTCCCGTGTGCCACAAGAGGGCTTCTGTTGCCTCTCAGCTGGTGTAATAATTCATGGCATCTTCCCCGACATGAATTTGGTAATTGGTGAATTATCTCAATCAGGACAGCTTGTCTTGTAGTGAGTTATTCTGGTGCCATGGAAGTGACATTCCCAGCTGGCAGTAAATATCTTGCCTTGAAAGCAAGATTGTAGGAAGATAAGCTTGAATTTCTGAATGACAGACATTTCATTTTAAAAACCCTAAAAGCTATACCAAACTTTCACAAAGCAGAAGTGTTCTGTACATTCCCTGGAAATGGGTGGGGTCTTTCCCTTGAAGTCAGGATGCAGCTCTCTTGAGGTTTCAGTGAAAAGACTTAGTGTACTCCACCATCAGTTCAGTGTAAATTACACAGACTCTTAATCTATGCTATTTCTCTATTAGCTATAGTACAGGTACCTTTATGTCCTGCAATGTTTGATGTAGTCTATGAGTAGTTCTTTTGTTTTATCCTGTGTAGTAAGTAACTCTGTTTAAGGCCTTTTGTCTGTTAATCTCCTGTCTATTCAATACATAACTGATTTTATAGTATCACCTGACCTGCCATTCTTGAGAATTTGTGAGCCAGAGCAATTTAGGTGCATGTCACCTGAGTAGAGCTACTGCCAAAATCTGAGCCTAAGGCGGTGTTTGTCTAATGCTCTCACTCGATCCATAACAAAGTTACATAGTTCTCGTATTAGTTATTATTCTATCTCCTATTAATTAATGATTCTCTCACTTCTGCTAAGTCCCCTTGCCCAGTCTTTCTCATCTTTTCAGTTGACGGGCTTATTTGGTCAGTGACTGCAATGTGCCCTTGCCAGAATTACTTTTTACTCAGTTGAAGCTGGTTCAGCACATTTGGTGAGTCATCTTTTTTCCTTATCTTGGGAATTCTGTCAGACGTCTTTTTGGCCCATAAATTCTGCATTCTTTGTGTTCATTATTAGTGAGCATCCTTTTTCCCAGATCTGTTACCCTCCCCCTGGGCCTGAGACTATTAGAGCATATCAAACCCTGAATTTTAACAAGGAATTTGTTTTTCTAACACATGAACATCACTTACAGCTTGTTAGGTGCTCTCTATTTCACAGATTAAATCTCACTTCTTGTTGATTATGCTCAAAAGTATACCAAAATCAAATACCAAACGACATCCTTAAGAAAATATTTACATAGTCCACATTTTGCAATAATACCAGTTGTATATTAAGTACCTTAATAATAAGTATATTTCTCTCCTATTCTGTCTTACGAGAAAATAATTCATTGACTTTGGATGTCAAGGGCAAATGATTGGGAGAGAAGGTGCCCCTCTCTATAGCTGTCTCTAGTGCTGCATACTGCCCACTGTGTGCTGTAACGCACATATTTAAACCTAAAGTACAAGTTTGAGCACATGACAGATACTGTATAGTCAAATGCCTGTGTCAGTGTTGTGGGTTGCACCATGCAGAGTAATTGCTGGGTTTAGCACTGAGTAACAAAGAAACTTAAATGTCTAGAGACTAGACTTCTTGGAACTCACTGTCCTTTAATGAAATGGCACTGCCTTCTTGTTGTAAACGCCTGGGAATTCCCTGGCTGCCCTCGACTGCAGACACTGGCTAGAATGCCTCAAGGTGCTGCACAGGCAAGCGCCTCCAAGGGATGCGCGGGTAGCTCCTGCCGAGAGGGGTCGGTTCTGGGGGAGAGGCGAGCGAGGCTCAGTGGAAACAGGCAGGGAGGCAAAAGGCTGTGAGAGGGGGTCTCCCTCATGAACTCCTTTATTGAGAGGGGGTCAGAAAGGTCAGATCCAGGGAAGAGTGGAGGGAGAGCTCTAAGGAGTTCAAAGTGTGCACCAGTTTATAAGGGAGGGTAAAAGGGGTGGAGTGAAAGTTGTCATCCAATGAGGTTACAGCAAGGGGGGGGTGGGGCACATCACTTGAGGGTCCAGTCAGAATTTTTGAGGGGAGGGTACAAATGGCAATGGCCAATGAACTTTCAAGTTTAACAGAACCTTCTAGGGGGTGGGCTGGCCCTACACCACGGTGCTGCCCTCAGATCCTTCCTGCGAGGAGGAGTCCCAGTTTCAAGAGGTGGAGTCGTTGTCATTGACATCAGCAATCACCAGGTCTGGACCACCCACACCTTATGATTTTAGAAGAGGTACATGCCTCATAGAAGATAAGTATGATATCTCTGTGCATACATGTAGTAATGTAAGTACTAATATATGTGTGGTAATATGGTGATTTCAGAGTAGGTACCTAAAATAGCAGTAATGTACAGCTGATGTAGTAGTATTTTAGAAGTATTTGGATACTGAATAATCCTTAAAGAAATTATTGTTAGACTTACTGCAATAGGGCCTAACAGCTGTAGTCACCTGAGGGAGACCACTGGAGGATACCTGCTGAGAGAAATAGCCTGCACTCTTTAACTATTAAGCAGAAATCTGACTGTCACACAAAACACATGAAAAGGCATTTAACCCTATGAGATCACTGGCTGTGAAGGAGATGTGAATGAATAACTTACCTATTTTGCAGTATGGATTTGAGGATGTCAGGTACCACAAAAGTAAGATGATGAGTTCTGAATTTTTCGGTAGTGCAATAATGTCGGCCCATTGAAAACTTTTTTGAGAATGTATTCTTTACAATTTGGAAGTCTTTATGAGAAAGATTATTCAAACTAATTTTGGAATAGATGGTCTTAGAGATTGAAGACAAAAGTGAAAATTTTTTGAATGTTAGCATCTACATTTAGTTCTTTTGCAGAATATGTATCCCTCCCAGCAGAAGAGTATCCTGCTAATTTTTAAAATGTAATTAAAAAGAGTATTATCCAAAAGAGAGGTGAAATCAACTAATTTCATTAGCATTTGGTAGGACTTAGCATTTCACAGTCCACATATATCAACCAGGATTTATAACCTCACTTGCTTTTCACTCTTGAGAGTGAATACATTTCATAACGAAGCTTAGATTGAAATGATGATGGACACTGTATTCTCTAAATCTTAGTGCAGATCACTGTAGATGAAAAGGAATTATATGTACAGGGTGTATACCTTACGAGTTAATTTAAATCCACATTATATGTCAGTCTGAATTCTTGGGGTAATGATGGGCTATCTTAACTCTTTCTGGAATCAACAGTGTTTTGTGTTCCTAAAACCCTGAAATATCAACCCTGGAAACAAAAAAAAGACCAAGACAAGAAATCAGATAGTTCAAATACACAGAGATTGTAAGTGATGAAAGTGTGACAGTGTTTTTATTGGACAAGAATGTCAATTTTAACTGCCTTGGGCACACATAATTAGGCTTCTAAAAACTAATTCAATGAGGATGAAATATTTAACCTTTTAAATTATTTAAATGAACCATCAGAGTCACTTAAAGTAAGTTCTTAACTGTTTAAAATGGTTCTACTCCTATTTGGCTGTCTTGCTTCATAAAAATAAAATTATTATTGTAAATGCAGAACCCAGAAATATTAATTAAAATAATTCATCAATATAACCAATGAAATCAGACATGTTCTGAGATTATCTAGTTAGTCTGTTAACTTACTCTTGAGTTGTACTACAGTATGGTAAAATTTGGTGTTAAAAAGCGTGATTGGCAATAAAAGGCTTTATTGCTCTCAGGTGTAATAGGGAAGTATTAAAAGTTGTAACACTGGTAATCACATTTAAGAACAAGGAGTTAAATGTATTTTCTTCATTTTATTCCGGGTTATAGCCACAAGCACAATATCCTCTTGAACAGGCTCGAGTCCGATGTCCTTGTACTTAAAAAAAAAAAAAAAAAAAGAAGATGAGAGTACAGGCAAAAAGTAGAGTATTTTAGTGTTTTCAGTATGATACTCAGGCTTGTTTTGCTGTTGGTTCTTGATGGCAGAAGGAAAAGGCTCAATATTGTTCAGCTCAGCATGAGCTACTGAATGCAGGAAGCATCACCAGAAGTGAAATTTCAGTTTTTCTGTAGATTTAGTAAACTGGTAAGAAGAGTGAAATGCAGAAATTTTCAATTCACATAATACAGAATGGTTTAAAGGCACTCCAAAAAGCATTGTCAGAAAGGGTAACTTCAGGGCTTTTTTGACTGTTGTTCAGACTGCTGGTGGTGACTGTGAATATAGTGATGATAATCTATTTAAACCTTAAGTATGAGTTATAGCATTGCAAAAATTAAATGGTGATTTGAACAGAAAGATGTTACTTCCCTGTGGAAAGAGAATATTCAATGCTTTTGGCATTATTTGCAAAGAAGTGACAAATATAATGGTTTTAATTATATTGTATCATATTGTATTGCATCATATTGTACCATATTGCACTATATTGTAGTGTATTGTAATTATATTTATATTGTATTATATTTTTAACAAAGGGACAGACAGATTAAAACTCCATATGGAAGCACTGAAAGCTGAAAAGTCTGGTCCTGATTATAAAATACTTTTTAGTTTTCTTAGACTCTTACTAGTTGGTGAAATATTTGCTCAAATAAGGATGTCAGGACTGTGGTCACACTGTGCATGAAAGGAGGATAGTAGAGTATGCATTAAAAACCGTATTAGATTAACAAATATGAGTAAGAAAGTTTGACAGTATGGCATTGTGTCCACATTTTGCAGCTATAGACCATCTGGAATAGTCTTTACAGACCTGCTCAAATCATGGCACAAAATGTTTCAAATGCAAAATGTCAAGTGTATGAGCTGTGTTTTCTTATGGTTTGTATTAGTATTGTTGAAATCAGAGTTGTTTCTTCTGAGGATCTCTGTCTATTTTGAAACACTTCATGATCTTGAAATACTGCTCAGTAGCAATTCGAATGTAAACCAGTCACTTTAATACATGTGCTCACTGCCTTTTGGACAAAAAACAGCAGCTATTTGTATCATGGGTCAAGGCAGCCAAGGAATTTGACAAAGAGATCTTGTTTTTATTTTAAACATTCATTGTTTTCCTAACTTGCATAATGAAGGACTTTTGAGAGAGGAAGCAAAGAGAAAATCAATCAGGCATGTTGAGAATATGGAAAATGAAGTAATAAGGGGAATAAAATCCATGGCTACATTAATAGCTTGGATTGTATAAAGCTCCTGACTGTGGTCTGTGGTCCTACTCTGATCACCCACACTGTGTGAGTCCTGAACCAGCTCTGGTCCAGCTGGTTTCAGAGTTAGGGCTTGTTCTCTGAACTGAGGCATAATGCTTGTGTAACCTGAGATGTTATTTGGCAAGGTTCATGTTTGAGACTTGATTAGATTGTGATCTTTGTACTGATGCAAATTGGTGATGCTGGATGAACCACTTGGTTTTGCTCTTGTGGCAAGTCTATGCCTTTGTGTATATAAGTCCTAGTATTATCTTTGTGCTTGGTTAGAAGTTCTAAGCATTTTTGTGGTTTATGTTTTATTATCTATGTAGAGGTTTTGAAGTGCTGAAATACACTGTCCTGCTCTTCATAGAAAGGCTAATGCAAGTCTTTGGTATACTTGACTTAAACATCCAAAGTTTTCCAGGTGCCTTGATGCTAATAGGAGTATGAAACATACTGTTCTTTAAACAATGAGAAAATCCTTGCTCAATGAATGTTACATGAAATGAGAATAAAAAAAATTGGTAAGGTTTTATGAAAGAAATATCTTTGCAAGGTGACTAAGGACAGACTGCCTTTATTGGATTGTAGTGTAATATTTGTGCTGCACAGGCACACAATATTAGATTTTATGTGCAACATAAATGCTAAAGGAACTCCTCTCTATATTAGTCTGAAGCCTCAAGTAAGTAGCCATACAGACAAATCTGTAGTAAAAAACTTGAGAAACGTATTCTGATGAGATTTATCAATCAAACATACAAGTTAATGTATTCTGATTAATTAGAAATCTTGCCTGCTGTGTATATTCAGAAGCAAACAGTCTCATTTTGCTTTGTGAAAGGAAGCAGGACTGTTTCTGTTGCACATCTGTGTTGCCTGGGAGGAGGTGGTTGGTAGAGTAAGCACTGCAGAGCTAAAGCCCTGACTTCAACAGGAAACAGGTAAGAGCTCTTTCCCACTCTGCAGGCAGGAAATGCTAATAAATATCCAGCCACCTCAAGAGGGATGAGGATAAAAAACAAGAATAGGAGTCAGAAGGGACAAGGTAAAGCTGGAACTGAACTTGGCAAGGGACACAAAAAATAACAGGACTTCTGCAAGTACATTAATCAGAAAAGGAAGGTTGAAGAAGGTGTATCCCAGCTGATAAACTGGAAAACTGGTAACAGCAGATTAGGAGGAGGCTGAGGTGCTCATCAACTTTTTTGTCCCACTCTTCAATGGCAAACTCTCTTCTCCCACCTGACTGGATGGCAGGATGGGGATTGGGCAGCGAAGTCTCTCCCACTGTAAATAAAGATCAGGTTCATGACCACCTGAGGAACCTGAATGTACATAAGTCTGTGGGACCTGATGAGATGCATCATGGAGTCTGGAGGACTCCATGATGTCGTTGTCAAGCCATTCTCCCTGAGATTTGAAAAGTCTTGGCAGTCAGGTGAAATCCCTGGGGACTGGAAAAAGGGAAACACCCATCCCTAAAAAGGGTAGAAAGGAGAGCCCTAGGAACTTTGAGCTGTCAGCCTCACCTCTGTGCCTGGGAAGATCATGGAATAGATCCTCCTAGAATAGCTCTGCTAAGGCTCAGGAGGACAGCCAGCACAGCTGCCCCAAAGTCAAGTCCTGCCTGACACACCACACAAGGTATCTACAGCTCAAGCTGGATGTGAGTGGACACTGTGCACTTGCAGCCCTAAAGGTCAACCATATCCTGGGCTGATAAAAAAAGACCTGGTGGCCTTTTATAATGGGATGACTCCATCAGCAGACAACGGAAGGTTGTAAACGTAATTTATCTGAACTTCCATAAAGCCTTTGACACAACATCCTTTAATGTAAATTGGAGAGCGATGGATTTGATGAGTGGAGTTGGATGGATGAGAGAATGGCCAAACGGTCCCATCCGGAGGATAGTGGCCAATGGCTCAGAGTCCCAATGGACATCAGTGACAAGTAGTGTCCCTCAGGGGTCTGTACTAGGACCAGTGTTACTTAGTATCTTCATTAATGACATAGACCAAGGGATCGAGTGCAACCTCAGCAAGTTTGCAGATGACACCAAGCTGAGTGGTGCTGTTGACACTCCTGAAGGATGGGATGCCATCCAAGGGGACCTGGACGAGCTCAAGAAGTGGCCCAAGGGAATTTCATGAGGTGTAACAAGGCCAAGTGCTGGTGCTGTACCTGGGTCAGGACAACCCCCAGTGCCAACCCAGGCTGGGGATGAACAGATCGAGAGCAGCCCTGCCCAGAAGGACTTGGGGGTGCTGGGGGTGAGAGCTGGACATGAGCCAGCCATGGGCACTCCCAGCCCAGAAAGCCAAGTGTGTCCTGGGCTGCATCCAAAGCCCCGTGGGCAGCAGGGGAGGGAGGGGATTCTGCCCCTCTGCCCCGCTCTGGTGAGACCCCACCTGCAGAGCTGCCTCCAGCTCTGGGGTCCCAGCACAGGAAGGACATGGAGCTGTTGGAGAGTCCAGAGGAGGCACCAAGATGATCAGAGGGATGAAGCAGCTCTTCTAGGGAGAAAGGCTGAGAGAATTGGGATTGTTCAGCCTGAAGAAGAGGTTTCTGGATGACCTAATTGGATTCCAGTAGTTGAAGGGAATCCATAAGAAAGATGAAGAGAGGCTATTTACAGTAACATTTAGTGACAGGATGAGGGGCCAGCGGCTTCAAACTGAAGAAGAGTAGAATTAGAATAGATAACATGAATAAATTCTTTCCTGTGAGGGTGCTGAGACACTGGAACAGGTTGCCCAAAGAAGCTGTGGCTGCCCCATCCCTGGCACTGTTCAGGGCCAAGTTAGATGGTGCTCTGAGCAGCCGGGTCCAGAGGAAGATATTCCTGCCCATGGCAGAGGGGTTGGAATGAGATGACTTCTCATGTCCCTTTCAACTCAAACCGTTCTATGATAAATTTAAAGATGCACCCTGAAGCTTACAGCAATTCTTGTGTAGTTGTGAGTGTGTTAAGTAGATTCCAGAATGCCCAGTGTTCTAGTGTTTTATAATGTACATGCTAGAGAGATCAATACTGCAGGAAAACCTCACAGATAATTTTAAAGCACTCCAATGAGCTTCCCACTCAGGCCACTGTCTTTGACCCAAGTGTGCATTTATGTTTAATAGTGACCACAACATTTCACACAGGTGCTAGAGCAAATCTTGCTCTCCCTTGGAGCATCTGATAACCTGGTATAAAGTTGAGTTGAGACATAATTTTCAGTCCAGTCAGTTTTCCCAAGTTTAATTTTGTTATACGCTGCTTTACTGAGGCACAATGTAATGATATCATGATATTCATGAGAAAATTAACTTCTTTATCAATGGCAGGATTAAATGGATATTGAGGTTGTTACTCAAGCTTTTAAACAGAAATTGCCCTGAGTAGGCCCTTGCTCTTTGAGGACACAGGAATAAAGCTGTACGTTAAAGAATTCCTTTGTTTCAGTTTACAGAATATAGTATTTCAATTGTGAATAATTAAAGCATCTTATGTATTTGATACAAGTCTGCAAATAGACTAGTAATGCTTGAGACCAGATCTAAGATGTAGTTACCCTTTGGCTTTATTTGTTGGCAAATTGTGCATAACTTATTTGTCCAGTTGTAATAAAAATCCCAAGTATGTAAACTGTTCAGGAAGGGCACCGTCAACTGGACAAGAAAATTGACATTAAGACATTCTTTTCTATTGAAAACATTGCTAATTTGCCAGCACTTGGGCTGTGTTAATTGAGTTTCAGACTGACATCTATTTTTCAACTGCTATAGACCTAAGAGTGGAGAAAATAATGCACCTGAGAGAAAAAAATACTTTATTTTATGCATTGAATCAGTAGGCGTTGTAGAATCCATGGAACAATATATGCTGGGGGAAATCCAGCTAGAAAGAAGCTTGACAAAAAAGAACCTGGGGACCCGGTGGACATCATGTTGAACATGAGCCAGCAATGTGGCTTTCAGAGCATACTATACCTGGGCTTATTATAAGAAATAATATCCTGGGCTTCATCAGGCAAAGCATTGCCAGCAGGGGTAGGGAATTAATCCTGTCCCTCTGCTCAGGACTGGTGAGGTCACACATGGAGTGCTGGGTCCAGGGCTGGGCTTCTCACCAGTGCAGGAAACACAAGGATACTTAAGGGACTGGAGTACTTAAAAATGAGGAAAGGTCGAGAGCTGTGTAAAAGGTGGCTCAGGAGAGTATTACCAGTACATGTAAATACCTGTGGGTGCAGAGGATTGAGCAGGCTCTTTTCAGTGGAGTCTGAAAATACCAGAATCAATAACCATGATTTAAAACACAGGAGCTTCCATCTAAACTCCAGGAAACACTTTTTCACTATGAGAATGACTGAACAGTGGGACCGATTGCCCAGGGAGATCATGGAGTCTCCATCTTTGAAGATACTAAAAAATTATCTAAACATGGTCCTGGACTACTAACATTATATGGCTCTGCTTAAGCAGGTGAATTGGACAAGATGGTCTCCAAGAGGTCCCTTCCCACCAGTGGTTGGTCCCTCAACCATTTAGTGATTCTTCAGTTTAAAAAAGTGCAGTTCAGTATCAGTGTCATCGACATATTAACACCTAGCTCATCTCATCAGACTTATCTTTCCAGAATATGACATTTTCAAAGAGGAGGAAGTCTGTACATAAATACATAAATACTGGTGACGTGATTGCATAAGCTATCACTGTGAGTTGCAGTAAGTCAGGGATGTGGACTTAATGATTTGGAGTCAATGACATATACGTTTACTTGACCTTGAATCATAAATCTTCCAAATAAATATCTTATCTCATGAATTCCGAAAACATTCCAAAAACACTAAAAATTCAAGCTCAGATATGGCTGTTTGAACTTCTGGACTGTTCTGTGCTGTCAAATCATAACATTTTATTTTGAAATTTAAAAAGAAAAGTGTTAGGAGGGGAATTAATTTTTCTGTGTGTAACCTCAGTGTCGGAACACCCCACAGATGAGGTGTGTTGTACAGCTCCCTGAGACCTCCAAGGTTATTTACTGGGTTTTTTCCTACTTTTTCACTAGAAAAGTGACTGCTTATCCTCACTTCTAAAATCTTGCATACTTTTTGAAGTAGGCATTTAACACCTGAATTCTTTGGCATTTATCCGGGGAAATACCAACTCTGGTATTTTTTACTGGCAAATTGGTTGAAATGGCAACTTAATTTGGTCTTTGCAGAAATCCTCATTTTAGTTAGAGGTTTATTTTTAACTGTTAGAGCATCTGTCCCATTCCATGCCTGCCACCCTCTTTACCTTGGCATAAGAGGTGAAGGCAGAAAATACTTATAAAAAGATCCAATTTGTTTTTCTAAGGTACCTAAGATATACATATATAGAGAATATATTCCTCCATTACTTCAAAGAAATTAGAACAATAATGTAATCATTGTTACAATTTTTTTGCTGTTAAACATCAGAAAAAAAGTTTTCCTTTTTTGAGTGGTTTTGCAAAATCTTCTTTCAATATACATGTATATTACTCTCTGTTTCATTATTAGATTATTACTGAATAGGACTTATTTTGACTTTATCTGGACATTTTACCACTAAGATCAGTCAGTTTGTAGGAAGACTGAGCAAGCAGATCTGAAAGCTGGGATATCAAAGTTTTAGAAAATTGTTTATTAACATACCATACATTTGAATTTAATTATTTTGTTTAATAACTTGGATAATATTTGTTGTTTTTTAGTCTAGTGATCTTTTATCCTGCCACTGCAAAAGCATGAACTGCTTTGCTGGTTGATACTCCCTCAGACAGCATTCAGGGCTTTTACTGCTTGTCCACGATTTACTGACTTCTGTGGACAGTGTATCATACAGTCACTCCTAAAATATTTTGTTGTCATCTGGTGTCTCCTTTCTAGAAGTTTTGCACCTTTCATTGTCTCATTTTGTCCAGAGATCCACTGAGAAGCCCAGGGTGAAGAGGAACCAACACGATGCTTCTGGATCCACAGGTGGTGACTATCTTCTGATTATTCTGTCTCTCTGCCTCAGTCTCTCTCTCCCCTCTTTTCTATTTCTTTCTATCTCTCTACCTCACATTTTGCTGTTACATGAAATCCATAACTTTGACTTTGGTGTGTGGTCTTGCTTGCACCACAGGTGGAGGCACTGCTCAATAATCAGATCTTAGCAAACACTTGGAAATTACAGAACAGCTGACAGGTTAGTTATTTTCATCAGATCAATATACAGCTGGAGATACCAATTTTGTACTTGTACTCATCTTGTAAATGAATTGAGGTTAGGTGATTTACTTTGTTCAGCCTTTGTCAAAATGCTAATTGCTGCTTTGCTGGGTTTTATAATTTTCATTTGAATTTGTTTTATCAGGCAACCTCCTCTTTCAATTTCTTATTTTTGGAGGACATTCTTTCTCAGACACTGTGTTTCTGGAATGTTTCCCTGGATGATACTAGTAAATATACTTAACACTAAGAATTCTTCCTTGGATGCTAAATACACATTTAATGCCACTCATATTTTGATGCCCTTAGCTGTATTATTTGTGTATTTTTGATAGATTTAAGCTTTTTTTTTCTTTTTATTACATCTTCTGTTTTCCACAGCTCTGAAGGAATTCACATATAAATAGCACAGATCCTACTATGCATTAACATAAAATGCTTTAAATGTTTACATGGCTAGAGTTTAATTCACATTTTGGCATAAAATATTTCTTTTCTGTGATAAAAAGTACATCAGCCTTTAGACTGTGATATTTAGCTTTCCTCCCCATCGATCTGCTTTATAGGTTTTGAACTTTACATTTCAAAGTTTGTCCTCTACCACCTTCAGGTGAAATTTTGACTGTAATAAATGTAGTGACTACACCTTCCACTGTATTAAAAACCTTCACCAGGTATTTCAGAAAAAATTGCAATATTTGACCAAAATAAAGAGTAAAGAAACTTTGCTTAATATTATGGAAAGAGTCTTGTTAGCTCTTGTTAGGGAGAAATCTGTGATGACTTTGTGTCATGGATTTAGCCCATCTGGAAATTAAGCACCATGCAGCTGCTTGCTCAACTCTCTTCTCTCTATGCCCTGCTCCATTGGAAGGGAGAGAAGTATCAAAGTAAAATTTGTATGTTGGGATAAGAACAGTTTAATAATCAAAAGTAAAGTAAAATACAACAATAATGCTAAGTTATAATAATAATGACAATAAAAAAGGAAAAACAACTGATGCACAATGTAATTGCTCACCACCTCCTGACCCCCTTTCCAAGCCCAGATTGCCTGCCCTTCCAGGAAGCTCCCCCCAGTTTATATACTGGGCATGGTGTGCTATAGGGTTGGAATATCCCTTGTTCATTATTTTGGGCCACTTGTCCTAACCATTCTCCCTCCCAGTTTCTTTTGTGTACCTCCTCACTGGCAGAGCCAAAAAAAAAAAGTCCTTGACTCAAGATAAACACATCTTAGCAAAACCTAAAATATCATTGTGTTATCACCATTCTCATTCCAAATCCAAAACTTAGCACTGTAACAGCTACTGAGAAGAAATTAACTCTATCCTAGATGAAACCAGGACATTTTGGCACTATGGACTTTATGTTGTTTTGTGGAATTAAAACCATTACATAGCCTAATGAAATTACCTGGAAGCAGTGTGTTCACACTGTTTATTTATTTACAATTAGTGATGACAAACATGCATAAGCTTAATTTCAAACAGACAAATAGCACCAGTTACCCAGGAAGCATTTGTCTGCCCTACCTAAATGTTCTTTTATATCTGCAACTAGCATGTTCAGAAAAACATTTGTATATAGGGAGAAGGTCAGACATGAGTAAACTACAGGCAAAGTACCAAGGAAAACCAAGGAGCTGTTCTGACATTTTATCTGACAAAAGCAAGGTTCAGACTTAACTCCCATATTATTATTTTCCATTTAGTTGACTTGGAGGAAAAAAAAAATGGAACCACTAACCCTAGGAAAAAGCTGCTTTTCTCATTGTTTTATTTATATTTTTACCAAGACACATTGGTGCTCAGGGTTTCAAATGCATGTGTTTGTCCTGAATGATTTACAGAGCTTGAGAAAAATCCCATATTCTTTGTAATGGGCTCCTTGGGCATGTGTTTGACAGGTATAAGAAACTACCAACTGAATATTCTATACACTTGACATCATCTCTTAATGGCAATCCTTTGAGCTTAATTGCTTAAATGCCATCTGCTGCAGGAAACATGAAATGCAGTAATTTCTGATAGGATCTTAAATGAAGCCTTTAATAATGATCCTTGACTTAGTTCATTTACTATTGAATACTGCAAAGCTATGATGGAACTTAATTTCATAATCTAGTCCTATTGCTGTGAGCAAATGATTTCAAAAAAATTATTTAGTACTTATTTTCACTGGACAGCCTGAAGTCCAAAATAGCAAAGTCTGCCTGCTATGTCAGTGCCTGTCAAGGATGACTGCCATAACTGTACTGGTTTTAAGCACTGGATTTTATATAGCAATCGTCATTACTCTGTGTAACCCTTTGTTCATGGTTTACCTAAGAACCTGAACATTCTATTGAGTCTTTATGAACATGTTACTCTGAAGGTTCTTGCTGTTCTGGAAATACATTTCCTAATTTTGTGTCGATTCATGGTTCTGGAATTAACAGCCTGAAGCTACCTTACATGGCCTAAGTGGGTTCACTGTATAAAAGTAAAATGACCACAAATTCTGTCCTGACCTATAGGAAAAAAAAACCACTTAGAGGAAAACCTATGCATATGATTCAAAATTCATGTTCATTTTGCTTGACCTCTGTAAAAATTTATATGCTCAACATTTTTTTTTCTTTTTTAGTAAGTCTTAACATTCCTTAGGTGACAGCTGTGGTTAAAAATTTACCTGTATTACAGCTGATAGGTATTTTTCAAAGTATAAAGTAGTTTAATAGTTTATATATTCATAAATTATTTTTGTCATTTTTTCTTCTTTTTCTCCCAAACTTTACACCTCCAAACTAGGAAATTATCATATATAAAATACGGATGCCTCATTACAAGGATTCTTACTTCTTTATTAGATACATTGTGTGGGTCTAAGGTCACTAAGTAATTCATTCTATAGCCAAAAGTATGTCTGCTATGAATAATGTAATAAATATGGGTATCCCAAGTTGGATAATATGGATTTCAGTAATTATTTTTGAAAACAGTTGTACATCCTGATAAGCCATATTTTTCCATGTAACATTGCTTTTATAAATAGAGCTTTTAAATGCTTTTGTATTTAGATATTTTGAATACTTTTGTATTTGTTGAAAGAATTCAGCCAATGTAATGATACTAGAGATGTGATTGCATTGTTCAAATTCAGTTTAATTTTTAATTTAATTTGAGTGGAGGAAAGGAAAGTAGCAAAAGAACAAAACTTCATAGTCCTCAACCAAAATTCTCCATCCACAGAATAATAACAAGGAAGAAAATAGCGTTTATAGTATTCACACCTATAAGACTTAAGTTAAATGTCATTTTAATAGAAGGACGTTTCTAGAAACCAGAATGTCACAATTTTGTGGGAAGGCCAAAACTGGAGTTCTCCTTAGACATGTTGCATAAATAGTTTCTTTCAAAAGATAACTGTATTAATGCCTTACCTTTGAGGACACAGAAGGTAAATTCCCTGAACTGCTTTTATGCTTATATTACACTCTAACTCCACTTCAAGACAGTTACCAAAACAACTTCTATCAATCTTATGTGTTACTTTTATTGCAACACCTCTTGTGTCATGGCTGTTTAACTTCAGTTCCACAAGAAATCGTCAAGCAGGTAGTAGTTTCCTGCTCAGCTTTAAGGAGGTACTAGCTTTATGCTCATTTGTCCAAAGCTTTCTTGTATTTTCTTATGGTGTTTCAGATTAAATAGCTGTTGACAATGTATTTGTTTTCTTTTTTAATATTTTTTGGCACCCAAAGAGCCAAAGTTAGACAAAATGGGCCATCCAGTGTTCTGGCAAGCAGGGCATTTATCCCAGAAAATCTATTTAGTACGATCTCTTCATTTCTCTATCCTATATTTAAAAGCAAATCAAGTTTATTTCAAAGAAATATGAGCTGTGGCTCTGTTGCAAGAATGAATGACTTGACTAACCACATCATCTACATCACATCTAAGGAATATGGCAAATGTGAAAGTGTTACAGGAAGGCTCAGATTCCCCATGGAGATTTGAATTGACAGCAACTTGGTTGCTGGCTTCATAGTCTAAAGCTGCAAGATGTCACAAGGTTATTACTTCATACAGAATTGTGTTCTGGGTGGAGAACTGCTTACATTATATTTGCACTCATTTTCCTGTAAGAACAATGTGTGGAATTGTTTTCTCTCACCAAACACCTTGTATACCTTCTATGGATTTTTTTTTTTCAGTTCCATACAGAACAATTTTGATAGCTTAGAAAGTGAAAGGTAAATTGAATGTCAACTTATCTGCCATAAATAGCCTGAAGCTGTAATTGTGTAAAAGCTAAGAAAATATGGTGTATCTGCAAACCATGTAACACAAAACTATCTGATTTTTTACTTAGTTTTAGTTGGACCGTGTAAAAACAAGAGAGGTTCTGCATTCAAATGTAGAAGATGAAAAATAGAATCTGATAATGCAGGCATGATTTATCTGACTACCAATCACATAAGCTCAGTATATATGCAAAAGCATATTATACTCCCATTGTAATGTCATTGTTCTTATTTGCTGTGTTCATACCTGTATTGGATAAAGAGAGGCATAACCTCTGTGCTCTGGTGGATGAAGAACAAAATTCTAATGGGGCTGCTGAGTTCTAATATTTGTTGCCTTTGAACACTCACTTTCACCAGGTTTTATGCATAACGGCATCCATGGATGTACATATTTGGATAGCTTCTTGTCAGACTACCCAGAGACAGGATCTCCTGATCTATAGGAAAAAGAATATTGCACAGACACATTTTTCAAGAGCAGGCATGTTGCAATGATAACTTTTTTGACAACAAGGAGGCTTTCCTGCCATTTCTGAAATATTAGAATTATTAATTTCATTCTAGGTGGAAATGTTTCATGATTTATGATCTCAAGGGGATAACTTCAAGTGCAGCATCTTTATCAGTTTAAAATTTTCCCACTAAATCCTGTAATAATTCCTTGGAACACCACATGGCTGTCAAAATGCCTCTAGAGGAGCAATACATAATTAGGTAAAAAGCACTTGAACATTTTTAATCTTGGTGGATACATTCATGTTGTAGTATTTTAAACTACAGATTCTATTAACATAGCACGACACTGATATAATACTGACTGCTAAAGAAACTCTGAAAGCCACAGTCATTTAATAACAATTTATAAACATCTGTCACTTGATATTTAAGAAATAGGCATATTTATGGGTGGTATTTAATAACTCTGGTGTTTTGTTGATTGCAGGGTAGAAAGGAAAAAGCATCACAGAAATTGAAAACTATTGTAATGCTTTGTGACTGGCATTTTTCATAGTGACTTCTGTGACACAAAAAATCCTGCAAGGTTTTGACAGTTGCTGAGTTAAAGAGAAGACAGATAAGTACCAAACAGCCAAAAATCCCAGCAATACAGGAATGAGAAACAGAAGCAATCAAGTTCCTGTGGAAAACAATGAATTAAAATTGTTCTTCAAAATGTCATAAAGTAAGTAAAAACTCCAGCTGTGGGATGGGAAAGAACTTCCCATTTAAGTTGGATGATTTTGTGGGAATATCCATACAATTTACTGCACAATGAAACACATCAGCATTTGTAACTATAAATCACAATTTGTGCCTGTTTCATGCATGGAACAGAGCCATGCCTGTTTGAACCTTTTTGAACCAGTCTTCAAAGAGTCTTCAAAGCCTATTTCGTTGTTGCACCAACACAGCGTGGAACAAACACACACACTGCAAGTCAGCAGAGAAGGAGGTGCACAAAAAAACACCCTTGTTTTTAAGGAACTGATGTATGCCTTTTACAGATTGGTACAGCATATTGGATTAGCTGAATTTTAGAAATCAAAAGAAAATCAGAATAGATTGTACTTAGAGCCTTAAGTAACTGTTATAATGACAAATAACGAGGTGACTTGCATGTCCACTTCTGGAGAATGTCAGCAACAATATTTTACTATTACTATGACTTCCTTCTTAATAAGTTTTGACCTCCTGACAGGCAGACCTTTTCAAGCAGTGTACTGCAGCCAGTACTGACCGTCACTGTGAGGTCTTTGGGCGAACATTAATTGTCAATTTATCTTATGTTGACTTGGTCTGAAATATTAAGATAATCATCTTGACCTCTAGTTACAACTTGCCCCAGAAGGCAAGGGTAACCCAGGTTCTGGTTAATAAACCCCTTCGGGCAGATTAGAGTGAAATTACACTAAATGATCAAAGGTTATGAACATATATATATGGGTTTATGGGTTTATTTTAGGACAATTTGATGTCAATGGAAAGCAGGTATGTAGCCATTTTGGTTACTATGACCTATAGTATTATAGCAATGCAACATCATAAAAAGGTCACTTAACAAAGTATATAAGGAAAAGAAAGAAAGCAGAAGAAAGGATAAGAGTAAACAAATATCACCACACATAGATAGAGTGTAATCCCAAACAGAAGAGCTCAGCAACTCCCTCTCCACTTCCCCTCTTAAGGAAGTTGCAGAGAACAATGAGGTTTCCTCTCAGCCTCCTTTACTCCAAATTTCACAAACCCAGATTCCTCAGCCACTGCTCCCAGGCCATGTCTTCCAGCACTTCCACCAGTTAGGTTGTTGGATGCATTCAAATGCCTTAACATTGTTTTAAAATTGGATCTGGAACTAAAATTCAGACTCTAAGGTCTTAGTCCAAATATCAAGGAAACTGATATATGTAATAGGTACTTAAATGGTTTTATTCAGGATTTAGTTTCGTGAGAAACTAAATGTGAACCCACATAAAGTCTGTTGCTGAAAGTGGGAGTCTTCTGAAACACGGTGTTTTGAAAAATTAAGATTTTAGTTAGGGGTTAGCTTTGTTGAAGTTAGTTAAAATAGATTTAGTAAGTAAATCCAGCAGGAGTTAATTAAAGTTAATAATTAGTTAGAGAGCTAGGCCTAAAATAAGCTTTTAAGATGTAAGTAACTGATTGCCTGTCATTCTATATTTGTTCAGCTGTGCTTATAATGAGAAACAGAAAATACTGATTAATAGATCTAAAGAAATGCTAGACGATTACTAATTTTTCTATTGGAAAACCTATTCAGAAGTAATGAAGGGAGGAACTGGAGGTCCTCCAAGGGTAATATGTATTGCCAAAAACCAGAAAGGTAGAAAGGTCAAAGCAAGGCAGATGACATTTACTTCATCATTTATGACCTCTCCCCAAATAAAGGGACCACCGACTCAATTCAGGGAACAAACCATGCATGCTTAATTACTTTTCAGCTAATTACCATATGAAGCGGAGAATGGGAGGTGTCAGTATTATAAATATGCATTTGTATCTTGAATATTTAGAACTTTTGTAGATAAATAGACTCTTTATTGTTCTGAGACTCTGCACTGCATATTAGGGAGCTGTCCCACGCAGCTGCCCAGTGCTGAAAATAAACATACACTTTTTAACCCTGTTAGAGAGTCTTTGTCCATCTTAGCTGGGTATCGATATTAGATCAATGCCCATTTTTTAATAATTACTTCTTCCTACATCCCCATGTTTGATCTGCTCTTTGCCTTGAGATGACCCAGATTTCTCGGATCATAAATATTCATCTTAACTGGAAACATAATGTTGGAGGTTAGGATTTTTCCTTTTCTTTCTCTTAGGGATTTTCCCCCCATTTTGTTGCCATGTAACAATAACGGCTGGGTACTTAAGAGAGACAAAAGAAGTTGCCAAGCTCCGGGGAGGAGGGCACCTGGCTGCAGGTCTCTTATCTGAGAGTTTCTCTTAGGGGGGCAGAGATACTGTGAGAATTGGGTTGGGAGAAAGGGGGCTGGGGCAGCTGCTAGCTCTCTTGCTTTCTCAGCTTTGCAGGAAGACAGTAGGAGCTGCTGCTTGGGTATAGGGGGGAATTCGCTGCTACTGCCAGAGCCCAACCCAGTCCTGCTTCTTCTGTCGCGGGTGAGCCTTTGCTCATGAGAGCAGCCACTGAACAGGGAGCTTGTTAACCCCCACCTCACCAAGCAGAGGACCCTTCACCATCTGCTGGGGTGTCTCAGGGGAAACCCCGGGATCCCCCAGCCCCTTCCCCTCCCTGAGAGCTCCTCCCTGCCCTGTTTGGGAGCCATGCAGCCACTGCCCAGCCCACGGCGTTTCTCTGACACTGCTCCGAGGTTTCTTTGCTCCACTATAGCCCTTCACTTGCTGCCTGCGGGGATGCCCCGTGGTCCCAGCTACAGCTGCAGAGTTTCTGATACATCACCTCTAGCACTCTGAGACTTTGCACATCCCTGCCTTCCCAGCTTGCTACTCTGAGTTTCCTGCTACAGCTCCTTTCACTATCCAGAGGGGGCACCAGGATCGGCTGCCCCTGGGGGTTTGTAAAGCAAAGCCCCTTCTCCATCCCTCCCGCCGCCGGCGCCGCCATTGCCCACAGGGAGAGGCGGCTGCTGTGCCACAGCGCCCCCTGGCGGCGCGGGGAATGCCCGCAGGCGCCGTGCCCCGGGCGCGGGCAGCAGCGCCCCCTGGCGGCGGCGAGCGGAGCTGCAGCGCAGGGGCGGGGCCTGGCAGCCGAGAGAGGCCGCGGCTGCTGCTGCTGCTGTTTGCTGCTGCTGCCGCTGCTGCTGCTGCTCTGCCTGGCTGTGCACGGGCTGGGGCACGGCTGCTGCTCCTGCCACACTGCTCTGCTCAGAAACCTGCATTGCAAACCTGTAAGCATTCACAGGGAAGGGGGTCATATTCTCCATTCCAAAGGAGGCTCCTGCTTTCCTTAGCAGACACCTGTCTTTCAAACCAAGACACATGGCGATCCAATTGAAACAGAAGAAAAGTAATATACCCTGAGAAAGTGAATATTGCTTGTGCTAGGGTGATAAGTTGAACTTGTTTGGCTTGTGATTATGGGATCTGCAGTATGGATGTAAAATGAACCTATCTTGATGAGGGAAGAAGGCAGCACTAATAGGGGCAGGAGATTTGAGGAATGGAAAGGGTAGTATGGCAGAGCCGTATCTTTCCTACAGTTGAAATCTTGAGGACTAATTTTTCAAATGCATATTTTATTTAAATAGCTGAGAGGGATGAGGGGATGCAAACCAAAGAAAAGTGATAGTGTAGTTTTCAATAGTGAAACTCTCAGCCTAAATAACTTGGTAGTGTAAGCTACAGTACATACCATCTTCTAATGAGACAATAAAGATTTCTTGTAAGTAAAAATATATGTGGGAAGGGGTTTCAGGGTGAATTTTTGGTTTCCAGTGTTATGATCCTTAGCAATATCTATGCATTATTATTTAAGGTGTGTACATGTCATCATTTTTTCTGTAAGTTCTTATCTTTTAATATCAGTCTGCTTTTATTTCTGCCTGAATTGAGGAGAAATAATCACTGCATTGATGTTGGTGGATGGCCAAGGATAATGATTTCTGAGATTCTAATTCATGAGAAACAATAAAGGAATTACTGCCCAGGTTTTTAGTCAAGCACCATGTCCCTTACTTTTTTAGGTACAAGAAACCTGCTGTCTTCAGGCTGTTCCGCTTCTCTAGGGATCCCCTGTCTCATGAATCCTGCCCAACAGTGTGATTAATCTTGAAATTAGAAAGTCAAGTTTCCTAAACAAGAAAAGGACATTTGCTCACTTTTCTTACCAGACACAGATCAGGGGGACTCAGCTTTTGTTCTGGGGACAAGGGTGTTCAAACCAGATTACTTGCTAACAGTACTGTTTCCAAATGGCTCTGTGCAAATCACATTTATCATCTCATATTGCAACATTATAGTTTGTTTTAAAAAAACTCCAAACAGATCCATAAATGAAGATCAATAGGACAGAGTTAACTCTTGAGAAAATACAGTAGTTGGGTGTGTTATTCCAGTTTCTGAAGTGAAGGAACATTTTCCTTTAATTCCCAGAGTAAAATATTAAGAGATTAACCAGGAGTTCTAGAAAATATGATACATGAAAATATTTATCTCTGAAATTTAAGTTAATTCAACTTTAAGAACTTCCAAATACATTGCAAAAAAAAAAAAAAAAAAAAAAAAAGAAGGCAGAATAGTTATTTCTGTAGGATGGAAAATCTTTTTCTTCTTACAGGTAAGAGAAATACACAGGTAGTAGTATTTTTTTGAATTGTTCTATGAAGCCATTTCTAAAGATTTATATACATCCTTTAATTGGTATTGGATGTTTATTTCCTGATCTGCTCTTTAATTTCAGTGGAGATGCCTTGAAATTGTCCTGAAACAATAATAATCCTAGAATTTGCATTAGAAGATTGGAAAGCACAATAAATACTTGCATGCACTCTGCAGTACTCAGAGAAGACACAAATATGATCTACAGTGGAGAGCAGCAGCAACTATTACATGAGTTACTGTTAGTTGATAACTCCAAGTCTTTCAAATTTATGGAAGAAGTCTGACCTCCACTCACTAATGTGATGTATAGATACTCTCCTCCTCCTTTCCAAAAATAAGCCTAATAATTAGAGAAACTCTTCATAGCTGTTTATTTCTACTGATAAAAATAAATATGTGTGAGTTTTGGCTTAGTCATCTATTGTAATTGTGTATTTAGTGAAAAGTGTTCAAGCCCTAATCCTCCATTCTAGGCCAAATCACATAGGCAGTTTCTTTTATATTTTCTTTTCCCAAATTTTATTGCACACAAAAGTGTTCCTAAGCCAAGTTCAATAAATTTTGAGTGTATTTCACAAGATGTGATCTCAATTATTTCTCTGTCTATATCAAAGAATGCAATCATACTCAGCAAGGTGACACCTTTTCAACATTTATTCTACCTGCTCATTGGAATCTTTTTACCTTCTTTCCTTCTGGGGAAAATTGAGTAAAAGCAAGAAGAATTCTTCTTCATTTATATTCCAAAAATAAAGATAGGGAGTATGTTTCTTTGTTGGTTTCATCTGAGCTACGACTGTCACAAAAACTCAGTTTGCAAGAAAAGTGGCATTTACTTGATTCTAATTTATGCTCCTGCAACTATGCTAAGCTTCGACAGCTTAGAAAAATTGAAAATTAAATGTCAATGGGCTATCATGTCAGGATATGCCTGTATAAGGATGGCTGTACTACAACTTGGAATAATAAGACACTGTAATAGTGGTCAGTACAGAACATAAAAAAGATAAGAAAAAAATACTGCCTTCAAATAGAAACAAAGACAGAAACAAAGGTGTTTTTTTTACAATGATAATGGAAAATTGTTTTCTTTGTATGGAAGAGAGAATCTCTCTGGAAAATAGGAGTAAATGGATATTTTTATTTCAGCTTGGAGTCAAGTCAATTTTTTGATTGAAATCCTGATGTCTAAGGAATTTGATTTCAATCTAGAGATACTTATTTATGGTCCTTTGAATCCATAGTATTTTTTAAGTAGCTATGGTTGTTGAGTACTGCATTTCTTGTCAGGATTATTTGGCTGCTAAAACAAATTGGTGATTTGTAAGAGTCAAGTTAGGAGAAATGTCTGCCTGGTAAGCACCTTCATTGTGTCTAGAGTTTCAGCTATTGCTAATCTGAGTCAAAGCAAACATCTAGGAAAAAATCCAGGTACATTTGTTAAGAGATTATTTCTTTACTGCACTTAACCCAAGCATTTTTTGCCTCTTTCAAGGAACATGCAAAGTAATATGTGAGTGAAAGTGTCAAGACTCTACTTTGCAAGAGTCTGATCTTTAGACAAGTGCTGTGAATTGATGACATCATAGCCAACTTATTTATGCAAAAACAACTCACAGGAATTAAACTCCAGTATTCATGCTTTTTTAGAGAGTATTCAACCTCTAATCGCCAATGTCTGAAGCTGCCTGTATTTAGATATTGTGTACTATTTACTATATCAATTTTCTTTACTATATTCTTCTTTTTCTTATCCTTATTTAATGAAAATTTACAGAGATTGTAGTCTTTGCCCAGAAGAACTGGGTTCAAAAGTCTATGTATTACCTGGGAAATCTGACATTAAATGCCAAAATATTCCAGTTACATATACTTTACAGCCTTCTGAAATGGTAACCAGCTACTTTAACTTTTAAGCAAGTATTATCCTAACTATGCTATGTTATTGACACGAGGTATTTTTTTTCAATATTACAGTAAATATTTTTAAATGTTTTGTGGAATATTTAACCCAAACTGTGGTTCTTCTTCTGAATAATTTTTCTTTACTCTTTAACATGTTGAAACATAAAGTGAATATCTTGATACTTTACTTAATAGTTTATTCTGTTTTCTCAGTTTTACTCAAGCAGACCTCTTTCTGAGGCAAAGAAAACCAAGTGATGATAGTGGCTTTTGATTAACAGCGAGAATTATTCATCAGCTGGGAACCGTAATTTAAGCTATAACTTAACTATAACATCACAGTAACTTAAGCTTCTACTGCTAGAGGTTTGTGTGTAGTGAGAATGGAAGAAACCCCCCCTTTCATATGCAGAAGAAAAGAAATACAGCTACCAGTAAAACTTGATCTACTTTACAGGATACGATTTTTTGGAAGAGCATTATGCTAAGTTCAATTTTCACAGATTTCACAGAATACTAGAACAGTGAATTTATAAACAGTGAAAGCAGAAAAACACTACTTGTTTTTTAAATTACAGTCATTAATTCAACAAGATTAACACTGTGACTTGAGTCTTTTTTTCATAGAAATAAGTAAACAATTAGAAGTAATCAGGTACTGAGACATACAATGTCTAGTTTTCTTTGATGTACTTGAGTTTTAGAATATAAGCTGTAGAAATCCATCTTCCAAATTCCTTGTATGTTAGAAAATTCTCCTTTTGTTCTCCCTGGTGAGCCCCTTGGTTATCTACTTACTAATATCAGACTTCAAGAGCATGTTGTAGCCTACATTGATTCTAGCTACTGGAGCAAATTACTTTTTCCAAGAGCACAGGGGATCAAGGGCTTCTGCCATCGATATGCAGGTTATATTTATGGGAACAAAATTCCATGTGTGTGAAAGGGCAAATGTAAATGATGAGTTAGGTCTGAATTATATCAGACAGCTTTGGCTTTGTTGCCCTACCTTGACAATTCACTTGCTAGGGGCATACTTTAACAGAATTAGAGCCCTCTGTCAAGTCTCTGTAGGGGTTCTACTTGTCTTTTGCAACGTGGAACATCAAGCTAAAAGGGAATTTAAGCACAAATAATTTTTATGACTGCAGGTATTTTCTATGATGTGAGTTTTAGAGAAATAAGCTAGGGGAATTCAGGCATACTTCATTTTCGAAGGTATGTGTTAGCTGAGATGGAAATACACAGATAAAAAGGGAGGTTTTGAAGGTGGACTTTCATCTTTCATTTGCATTTCTTCAGGGACACATTCTTCCTTGAGATGCAAGTTTGCTTTACACTCAGAGTCACATGAAGTACTGTAAAATGTCTGCAATGAATCACTGGTTACTCCTTTTCTCAAACAGTTGCATTATTTGGCAAGTTCAGTGAGATATTCTTTACATGACATGATAATGGAGATACATCTGGTTTGTAGCATCTCCTACAGAAAAAACCCACATAAAAGTGTTACTTCAGGGCCATCATGAGTTCAAACAGACAAGCAGATCCCAACTAATCTATTTAAACTCATTACTTGGAATCATTAAGTACTTTAATATTAAAGAATGAAGTCCTATTTGCTATGCAAATAAAAATGAACAAGAAATGGGTTT
The DNA here is from genome assembly GCA_026261815.1 of Monarcha castaneiventris obscurior. Classification (NCBI taxonomy): domain Eukaryota; kingdom Metazoa; phylum Chordata; class Aves; order Passeriformes; family Monarchidae; genus Monarcha; species Monarcha castaneiventris. The sequence goes on from JAMPIT010000635.1 coordinate 4,062,133, forward strand.
AGAACATCTTGTTTCTTTTTTTTTTTTTTCCTTGTCCTTTGAATTTTTGGGGATTTTATGTATATATATTCCTAGTCTAACTTAGTTATGTTGCTAAATTGTTTGAAGCATAAGTATTTTCAAGTTAAAAAGAATGAAGAACTACTGAATTTCATCTAATTAAACCAAAGAGAAAGGAATATAGCAGTTCAGAAAATAAAAGATAATCTAGATAGAAAATAACCAGATAATCTCAGCGAGATCAACCTCAACCTTTAAGAAAAACCTTAGTGAAAACATTCCCTAAACAGCCTTGATATTTTTCTTTTTTTAGTTTGTCTGAAAAAAAGAGCCTTAGTAATGATTTGGGCAAGTGTTCATATATGACCTTGATATTTCTTTCCTATTAAGTAAAAAAAGTAAAAAAAACAAAACCCCCAAAATAAAACCCCCCAAAACGCCTTAGCAATATATCTCTTTCTCAAAGCTGGAAACACAACGTTGCTTGTATGTTTTTTCATGTCTTTCAAAAGCCTACTTTCAAGTATGAACTTGGGAGAGCCCAAATGACATGTTCAATTATTCATTAGTAAAATCAGATTATTAAAATCTGCAACAGATTTTTTCAAGCTTGTAATTCTTTGGGTGTGGAGCAGAGGTGACATAGGGAATTTACATTTACAATTAAAAAAAATTTTAATGGTTCTCATTTGTCAAAACATAAGAGTGCATACTTTTAGCTAGTCTGATACCTGTTTTGTTGTAACTACAGCCAACTGCATTCTGTATTGTAACTTTAGTGTGTATGGTTTTGGATAGGACAGTATTGGGTAGGTGCCCATCTTTGACCGGGGTTATTAACTTCAAGATTTGATTTATGTATATTACTTGTAACAGCAGTCATAAAGATGTGGTGATTACAGAGCAGTGAAAATGTGCCTTCAGGTTGATGTAAAACATATTGCTATCAGCAAGTGAAATGCACACTGAAGACTTTGGATCTGTTTGTTCTCAAGAGTTTGGGGAATGGCATGGAATATTATGAAAATTGTTTTGGTAAGATATGGATTCTAGTAATAGGTCAAATTCCAAATCACCTCTGGTAGCTGTTAGCAGGTATGTCTGCTGTAGTCCCATTCATGTAATTGCATCTGATATATCTGAAAGGCAAAGAGTTATTATTATGTCCATTTCCTACATAGGATAGTTTAGGGAATGACAGGTTAGTGACTTTTCAAGTCATATGGCACAACCAATAGTGGGGAAAGAGATAATACCTGTTCACTTGATTTGTTGATTCTAACTCTTAAATCTTTCTAGTCACCCACACATTTGTCCATTTCACTAAGAAGCAGCACCCATCTTACACAGCCCTGTGAAAAAGTGGAATGTCCAGCAGTGTGATGTCTAAATCCTTCTGTAAGGTGCTTGTCACACAGAGGAGTTCAGAGCTGTCTGGCTGCTAGCCCAACTAAACCCCAAAAGGCCTCAGTTCTGTAAAACACTCTTTCTGTGGTTTATGCCTTTCATATCAGCAGTCTCCCATGTTTCCAAGATTTTGCTATGAGTTTGGTTCCTGGATTTCAGGCTACAAAACTCTTTCTACCAGTGGGAACAGACTGAAGTAGTTTTTCATTCCTAAAGTAAAGTTACAGTGCTTGAAGAACAGTATTTTTTTTCTATAGGAGCTTTTAATTAAGTTTGCAGTAGAGTTTTTGTTCTGAGGTTAGGAAATGTGAAATCTCTGAAGATTTTTATTTTTGTGCATAGGAAGGAACTGGAGGCTTATCATCAGAGCATGTTTACATGAAGGAGAAGGCACTATGGTAGTCAAGCTGGATTCTGTCTGAAGAGTATTTTCCTGATCCATTGTCATTTATATCTCTTAGTTACTGCAGTCTGAAATAATTGAGATTGTCATTGGGTTATTTCCCCTTGAAAGCACTTTAGTTCAAATAAAAACTAATGCAAAGAAGAGACAGGGCCAGGCAAATGAAGGGCCTATGATACCTCCCATTTGTTATTTGTTCTATCACTGTTTGGTTGCGTGATTTGGGACAAAAGTAAGTTTCCTGCTGAGTGTGTTGGCATTTCCACCTCTAATACAGGATTAATAACTTAATCACTGGCCAGCTTCTGGGTTGTAGATGGCTTTTCATTCCGTTGCTTAAGAGTACATTTGAAGAATCAGCAAATGTTGTTATAGACCACTTACTGTGACTGTATATGCTGCTTTGATGTATTTAAATCTCAATCAGACATAGGTAAATATTCTTTTCCATAGATATGGAGCTGTTTAACATTGAGCCTTTGTAAATGCAAATTCATTGGACACTTAATAGTAGGAGCTGAAAATAAAATTCATTGTATGTACTTTGTCAGCTTATCCAAGACAACAACTGATATTGTAGTCTTTATAACTTAACAGACTGCTCATAATTTTGGGGTTGTAGAAATAGATACTTAGAATAATTGAAGCATGTGAGAGTTTGAAAGATTTAAGAGAACAGCTTGATTTTGTAGCTGGTTAAGATAATAATATTTCTCTCTAAACCTATTCATTTAAGTGACATTTTCTCAGCAGTGTATTATAATTTTTAATTTTATAATAAATTTCACATTTAGTAATTTAAAAATTTTAATTAAAGCATTTACCAAGTATTCTTTATATGTGTGATTGCTTTATTTTTACTTATAGGAAACATTAATGAAATTTTGACATTCACTTGACATTGAATTTTCAAACAAAAGCTTAAGTTTTAGAGCAATTCAGTGCTTTCATAGCTTAGAAAAAAATCTCTTTTATGATGTTGAAACAGATTTTTATTAGAAGTGGCTGCAGAGTGGTATCCTCAAGATACAGTAATGTCCTATTTTTTCCTTTTCTCCTTGCAGAAAGTTTAAGTTAGTTTCTAATACAAAAGCCTAGGATACAATTCAGTAGCATTTAGAACCTGAATTCTCAAGTTTTTATTTCTGATCACTGTTCTCCCTGTCACGATGTAAGATTTTTAGGTCCTTATTCCTTACCATATGGAATTCTTTTCCCTATTTTTTCATTGTGTTTCTAAATTATGGACAATTCAAAAATGCATCTGTGCCCTATAGGATTAGTTTGCCTCCAGCTGGCACTCCCATTTCTGGTTTGTTTTTATGATGCTGCTTAAGATAAAGCAATTGCCTTTATCAACAGCAATGTAGTTTCCTATACAGATATTTTTTTAGTTATGCTTTAAATTTTGATTTAATACTTTTTGTGAAAACAATTTGAAGCACTTGGAAAATAGAAATTAACTTGAGGCAGTATTTCTGAACTTAATCAAATGAGAGTGGGAAAACTCACTTGAACTCCCTTGAATATGAAGGATATAATGATGGCATTTACAGATACATATATTTTTAGTGACCTACAGTAGTCTATAAATTTAGTCTGATCTATGTACCTTGGGAAAAGACACTGAGAAGAAAACCATAGGCCAGTAGGAATGTATCTGCAATTTCAACTGCTTAGCGTACCTTGCAGCCTCACTAATCCCTCTTCTGGTAACAGAGTAGGTTTTTTGTTACTGTAACATAATTGTTAAGACAAGCTTTTCTACTATTGACAGTACTGTTCAAAACAAAATATGACAGAAAAATGAGAAACTTTCTTGTTGCAAAAATACCACAGAAGGGTTTTAAATACTGCTCTGAATTCTAAATCTTACACAACGTGTTCTTAAAATATTATAGATAGCAACTTTGTCTTTTAGGGAGGTGCTACACCCAATGTTTCATATTTTAAAAAAAAAAAAAAAAAAAGGTCCAGAATTATGTAGAATCATTTAAGTTGGAAGGACCTTTAGAATCATTAAGTCCAGTTGTAAACCTAACACTGCCAGTCCACCAGTAAACTGTGTCCTTAACATCACAAGTCTTTTACAGAGGGACACTTAGGGTCATGATTTAGTGGTGAATTTGGCAGTGTTGGGTTTACAATTGGTTTCAATGATCCTAAAGATGTTTCCAGCCTAAGAGATTCTATGATTCTATGATCTACACATCTTTTAAACAGTTCCAGTGAAGTGATGAAATTTTCCTAATATCCAGTCTAAACCTCCCTGGAACAACTTGAAGCCATGTTCTATTGCTTGTTACTTTTGAGAGCAGAATGACTCCCACCTAGCTACAACCTTCTTTCAGGGAGTTTCAGAGAGTGACACTGTTCATCCTGAGCCTCCTTTCCTCCATGATGAACAAATCCAGCTCCCTCAGCAGCTCTTCATCAGACTTGTGCTCCAAACCCTTCTCCATCTCCGTTTCCCCCCTCTGGACTCACTCCTGCACCTCAGTGTCCTTCTGGATGTGAGGGGCCCAAAACTGAACACAGGATTTGAGGTGTGACCTCACCAGTGCTGAGACCAAGGGACGGTCACTGCCGTGGTCTTGCTGGCCACACTATTGCTGACCAAAGGGTGCCCCTGGGCACAGATGGCTCATGTTCAGCTGCTGTTGACCAGCACCTCCAGGTCCCCTCCCCAGGCAGCTTTCTAGCCATTCTTAACTCAGCCTGTAGTGCTGTGGGGGGTTGTTGTGATTCACCTGCAGGACTTAGCACTTGGCCTTGTTGAACTCCATCCAGTTGGCCTCAGGCCGTCAGTGCAGCCTGTTGAAATTACTGTGCAGAGCCTTCCTGCCTTCCATCAGATCAAAACTCCCACCCAGCTTGGTGTCACCTAGAAACTTAATGAGGGGGTCACTTGATCCCCTCACTGACATGATCAATAAAGATATTAAACAGACCTGTTCCTAATACTGAGCCCTGGGGAGCACCCCTTGTGACTGGCTTCCAGATGGATGTAAGTCCAGTCACCAATACACTCTGAGCATGGCCCTTGTCTCTCCCTTCTGAAGAGTTTATAGATGTCCATTGCTACACTCCAGTTGTGCAAGTTATCCCATTATATTTCCATGATGGCAACTGTGTCACAGTTTTCTTTCTGTGCAGTGGCTCCTCCTGTTTGTGGCCCATGCTGTGTTCTCTGGTGTTGATACACTTCAGCTGGGCTATTGATCCAGCTACCTCCTTCTGGATGGGAAGCCACGTAGTTTTTAATATATCAATAACCCTTGTGTCTGCTGCCGCATGGATCCCCATTCCATATCTCCACTGAGAGGTCAGACCAAAGGACCTCATTAACACACTCCCTTAGATACTGCTGTGCTGCCCCCAGGTTTATCCTTAGTGAGCCTCTTTCTATACCTTTCTCCCTTCCAATCTAGTTTGAAGTTCTTTCAATGAGCCCTGATTAACTCCTGTGCAAAAATCCTTTACCCCTTTGAGACAGGTGTGCCCTATCCATCTCCAGCAGGTCTGGTGTTATGTTGATGAACCCACAATCAAAAGCCCAGAAGTTCTGCCAGTGGCACCAGGCTCAGAGCCAGGTTCTTTCTGTTTTCTGTCTCCTCATTCCCTGTGACTGGAAGGGTAGAGGAGAAAACTACCTGTGTTCCTGATCCCATAACCAGTCATACCAGGGCCCTAGAGGCTCCCTTGATTGCCTTGGACTTCTCATTGTCTTCATTAGTGGAAAAAATGGGGAATAAAATGATTAGAAAACTTGCATAATGAGCTACATTAATGCTTCATTTAATAATGAGAACAATTAAAATTGAGATCTTTTTAGTGACATTGGAGGAGGTGTTCTGCCTCATTTCCATCAGTAATGATACTGCAATTACTGACTGTGTTCATATTCTATGACTTCTGTGGAAAGCACTGGCATAACATTTTGTAGTGGATATAGCTGCTTCTGGGGGTTGTTGCTTATATAGGAAAATGATCCTAACAGGCAGAACACCTGGTCAGGTGTCCAGAGGGTACTGAAATTGTTGCCTCAGAGCACAAAAGCAAGACAAGCACTTCTGATAATTCTCATGATCCTTGTATCAGTCTGTTAAGTTTTGAAGCTCAGAGGTTTTTTTCAGATGGAATATTTTTTGGCGTTTTAATATAGTTTTATTACAGTTCCAGTGGACCTCTGTATCACTGTAGTCCTGATCAACTTCATTTAAATCTGAGTATATTCCTGATATTCTTAGAGAAAACAGTCCACTTTCTCCCCTTCTGATTTTCACTAATTACTAAAACAAGTTTTAAAGATATTTCAAATATAATTATATGTTTTGAATGTATGTCAAAAATATTAGTGGTATTGCTTCCATTCTTTTCACACTCTTCTATGGTATTTGAACTTAATTGTGGTTGGTGCTTCTGTGTGGTATTCTCTTGTGTTCTGGGTACTTAAAGTGGAGGTCACATGTAGACTATGCTTACAGCAAAAGAATAACTTGTTCACCAATCTACACCAATTGCTTTCTTTTCTGTCCCCTAACAACTAAAATGCCTAACCACGGAAATTTATTTCAAGTTAGGGAGTGGGATTTCTGAAGGACTGCATCATGATTGATTCATTATTACATGAATTCAAAGGTGAAACGGTGGTAGTGTTTGTCTACCTGCACAGTGGAGGTGATGCAGAAGAGGTTTTCTGTCCACAGACACAGAAGTAACCAAGAATCAGACAGGGTCCTTTACTACCCAAGTTTCTGGTAAGAGAACACCACAGTAAAGTAATGCAATAAGTGCATAGGTCATGTTGTCCCAAAGTCCTTTTTGAAATTCACTCTTGGAAGCATAGATGTTTGTTGGGGTTTAGGAGTTAGCCTGTTTTTCTCTTAAAGAATTTTCCCCATACTAGTTGCCAGGGGACAAACTGCTGGGTGCTTAAGAGAAAACAAAAGAGCTGGCCACAGGGGTGGGGTGCAACTGGCCACCCTTTTGCCACCTGGGGGGTTGGGACACCCGGGGGGCTGCCTGGTGTTCTGAGCATTCAGTGGGTAGCTGCCTGCCTTCAGTGTGGATGTCTCTGTCAGCACAGCAAGCTTCTGCTTCTTCAACTGTTTGCTTTCTACGGGCGAACCCCCGGGATTTCTAAGCCTGCTGTTCTCCCTGCCCCGCTGGGAGCTGGGCCACTGCCGCCCTGCCCCTGCTGCTGCTCGGAGCTTTCGCTACTCTGTAGCTCCTATGCTGGGCTGCCTGAGACCTGCCGAGCTTTTCCTGCTGCAGCACCAGAGTTTGGTGCACCTCGCTGCCACCTGGGATCCGTGCTCGCCCCTGCTGTTCCAGCCTGCTGTTCCTGAGGATCCAGCCGGTCACCCAGAAGTTTGTGAGGCTTTTCATCCATCCCTCCCGGGACCCCGCCCCGCCATTCCCGGTGCTGCCCGAGCTCGCTGCGGAGCGCCCCCTGCAGCCGCGGGGGAACCATCGCACCCGCCCTGCTCACTGGGAGCCGCCCCGCAGGAACTGCACCCAGGGGAAAGGGCCTGAGGCCGAGAGAGGCCGCACTGGGTTTGTGCTGCTGTTTGCTGTCACTGCCTAAGTTATTGTTGTTTGTTTGTGTTGTTATACATATATATATTTATTAGTAAAGAACTGTTATTCCTATCCCTCAAATCTTTGCCTGAAAGCCCCTTATTTTCAAATTTATAGTAATTCAGAGGAAAGGGGGTTGCATTTTCCATTTCAGGGGAGGCTTCTGCCTTTCTTGTCTGACACCTGTCTTTCAAACCAAGACAATGTTTATCACAGGCATTTCAGCAGTAAAAAAGGCACAAAAATCACTGGATTGTCCTGTCAGTGTTGACTAATGCAGTTCTGTTATATAGAGAGGAACCCAGATGTAGCAGGACAACTCCCCTACCAGAGGAGGGCTTATCTGTTCTGCCTGTCAGCTGGTGCGATAGCTCAGGGCATCTTCCCCCTGACATGAATTTGCTAATTGGTGAAATATCTCAATCAGGACAGCTTGTCTTGTGGTGAGTTATTCTGGTGCCATGGAAGTGACATTCCCAGCTGGCAGTAAATATCTTGCCTTGAAAGCAAGATTGTAGGAAGATAAACTTGAATTTCTGAATGACAGACATTTCATTTTAAAAACCCTAAAAGCTATACCAAACTTTCACAAAGTAGAAGTGTTCTGTACATTCCCTGGAAATGGGTGGGGTCTTTCCCTCGAAGTCAGGACGCTGCTTAGTGGTTACTCTTGAGGGTTGAATGCAGAGCTCTGTGTACCCCACCAGCAGTTCAATGTAAGTTTTACATAGACTGTTAATCTGTACTATTTCTCTGCTAGCTATAGTACAGGTACCTTTATGTCATGCAACATTTGATGTAGGCTACTAGTAGTTCTTTTGTTTTATCCTGTGTAGTAAGGAACTCTGTTTAAGGTCTTTTGTCTGTTAATCTCCTGTCTATTCAATAAATAACTAATTTTATAATATCACCTGATTTGCCATTCTTGAGAATTTGTGAGCCAGAGCAATTTAGGTGCATGTCATCTGAGCAGAGCTGCTGCCAAAATCTGAACCTAAGGCAGGGCTTGTCCAAAGCTCCCACTCAATCCACAGCATTATTGGCAGTTGGCAGGATACTCTTCTCTGACCCAAAGTCAAAGCCTTTGACAAATCGTAACATTATTGGCATAATCAAAGGCAGGATGGCAGACAATTTAGAGAAACAGACCAAAGGTGTATCAGATTACCTACAGAGGCACAGTAATTCATATTCATATGGAAACTGATGACCCTTGGCCAGTAGATAACTGGTTTGAGTGCAGAATAATACAAGAGAAAATAAATGAAAAGCAGGAATTGCTGAAAGATAAAACAGGAGAAAATACAATTTGTCATGCACTTACATTATGTTTAAAATCTGCCTGCCAATGGAGGCAACAGATGATAAAAGAAAATAGCAAATTGAAACAACAGCTAAAAAGATCCAAGGAAAAAAACAAAAACCTTGAAGGAAAAATTAGAATTAACATTATTGAAAACCCCCAAATCTTTAGATATTAAACAAATTCCAAAATTAATAACATCACCTGAGGATGGTGATGGTGATGTTTGTAAAAGCTCTGATGACATTAGTGACGAAAATGTTGAATTGGATTTTCATGAAAGCACAGAACCCTCACCTCTGAAAGAGGATGAAACTCCATAATTTAAAATGAAACCCATAAGTAAGACTGAACTTTCCGAAGAGCTCCAGGTAGGTCAGAGGAGTAATAGTTTCACTCCATCCATAAAATTATTGGCATAGTCATTGCAGGATACTGTTCTCTGACCTGAAGTGCCTTTGACAACACGTAACACCAGAGTGCAGAAAACCACCAAATTCTGAAAATGCAGAATACCATGTGTATATACGTACTTGTAGATTATATGCATTTATCTTCTTGTGTGGTTGAACTTGGCAATGAGTCTTCATTTCAGCTGAAACGAAATAACTGCAGAATCTGTTTATATGGCTCTGCATTATGAGAATGTGTAATTGTGTGCTTTTTTTCTTTATTTTTTGCTTTGGTAAAAGTGAAAACTGTCATTCATTTTTAGCTACCATAGTTAGCAGTTAAACAACTGCACAGCTTCAGTTAAAGGCTGCAAATTGTCCCACATTCCTTTTTTCAATGAATCAAGAATTGTGACTTTTAAAAGAACATATAATTGATGACTCGTCCAGCCATCCCAAGGGGTTGTTGAAATACATTTTTAGCTGCTTACTATACTAATGGGAAATACACAGTCACGAAAGAACATGATTTTTTGATAATAAATTAATTTCTCCCATCCAATATGAGAAATTGAAGAATCATTGTTAATATTTTTATCCTGAACTCATTGGCAGGTTGCAACATAGAAGTTTAACCTCATGCAGAGACCTGCACGGGCTCTTGGAACCAGACTGTTTTCTTAGAAAATATGCAAATATACTGAAGACATTTCACCAGAACAATATTCTTAAAATTGTAAGTGATAAAAATGTTAGGAAAAACTGAAATGATTCTTCTGCATTCAGCGTTTTCATGATGCTAGCAAATATTCATGGTCACCATATGGAATAAAATAAAAAAGTCATTCATTGATTTTCAGGTTAATTTCTTCAGTTACATCCTGTCTTTATTCCACTGATTATATGGCTTTAGCTGCCTGATTTCTCCAAGCCATAAAATACCAACAGCTTATTAAAATGAACAGAAGTGTTAGCAGTGTTTGAGAACAGAAGTGATAACGAAGCAGTTCAGTACTTTTCAAAATTGTTTGGAGTAGGAGCAACTTCTATGAGAGTTGGAACAGAACACCAGTCTTTGTTTTAGTGGCAGTGGTTATTTTATGATAGGTCAATAGTAGCATGCCTTGGAGCAAAACACCTAGGAATGATGAAATGCAGTTATTTTCAAATATCTTCTAAAGAACACCAAAAAGCTAAACTGACATACCTCACTTTATCTTGCTTACAGAGTATGTATTTGGTTCTATTATTTGTATTTCACACTGTACAGTTCTATTTCTTAATGAACATAGGAAGTTGAAATGAGGCATTTCCAAAAAAGAGGACTGATTATCCATTCAACAAGTTCAGTTTATGAATTAATCTCTTAATCTGCTTGAAACTGTGAAGACATTCAATTTCCAGACTAGATGAACTAAAACCAGATTATGAGAATAAAAAGAAAAAAAAGAGGGAAAGCTGACTAGTAAGGGCCATGTTCTCTGAAGATGATGAGATATGAGATAAATAACTACAAATAAATTGATTTTATGTCCTCATATTTGGAAAAGCATATTTTGTCCCTAGTTAATGGAAAACTTCTTTTCAGTATCTATCTGAAGATCCACAAGCAAAATATCCTTGCCTAGCAAAATAGTGAATATTTGCCCACATGAAATGTTACTTTTTTTTTTTTTTTGAGATTTTAAATGACGCAGAAGTTGATATCCTCCCATCCTTACTTCTTCAGTCTTCTTCTCAAGTGCTCTATCTATTACATTTGATTTAGTTAAATGTAATTCCAGCTGCATCCATTGAATTCTGCTGATGTTAGGTGATCTTAGCATGGATCGCAGTTGGACTTCAGACATTTTCTGAAGAGGAACTTTTGGAGGCTAATACAAGTCAGTACCCTAGAGGGGAACAGTGCTTTTCTTCACTTGGTAAATGGGAGAACTTATAATCCTACTTTGCCATTATATTGGCTATGTGACAAATGAAAATAGCTATATGCAAATATATTTTTGGGTTATAAATTAAAATTCATGGCTGGTGCAATCTTGCTTTTTGGTGAGCAGAAGACTAACTGCTTGGAAATGCATGTTTTGTTTTGGGTTTTTTGGTGAGCCTCAAGGTAAGTCATGTCTGGAAAGAATGATTTCCAGACTGTACATGAGAGAGGACAAATGTTAATCCACTGGGAACTGAACAATACCAGCTCTTTTTTTTGGCAGTAGACTTTTAATAGGAACTCCCACGAGCATCCCAGCTCATATCCTCTGTAAAATCTGCAAGTTGTAGGAGCTCACAGTATAAACATATTTGTCATGTTGGGTATTTCCATACAAAAAGCTATTGGGTATTCCAGTGCAAAACACCCCCTGCAATCTCCAGCTGAAAATGCAGATGCTGAAGTACCAGACGAGTAAGACTGCAAATTGTTGTAAAGAGGTGTTTCTTCTTTTTTCCTGCTAAAGACATTCACATCAGTTACTGCGTGACAAGATAAACCTGTAATGCAGTGCTGAATTTCATTTGCTCACTTGCCTATATTAGAGAAGAATTCACTATAATATTTCAGGGGTGATAACCTTGTCCTATGGGAATCTATCTTTTCTTTGTTTCATAGAGTAAAACTATTACTGATGATGTTAAGCATGAAAGTGGAGCTTTAAAAGAAATTCTGAGATTTTAAAACCCAGGAAAAATTCTTAATAGTAGGAGGAAAGGATTGTTTCTGTATGTGTACCTTCTGATGTCATTTGAAGTAAATTTCCACTGTATTTTCATATTTGGGTAAATCTAGGAGAAAATTATAATCCCAAAGATGACAGCTAGGTCAGTATCTGTAGATTAGAACTGGGATTAGAGAACAATAGTGTCAAAAAGGAGTACTTCTCCTTGAGAAATAATAAGAGCAATTCTAGACACAGCAAACAGAAAAAAGCATAAAGCCAGTTCATCAATATAATAAATTGCTTGGAATTTCTATTTTTTTTTCAAATTAAAAAAATCTCTTCTCTGTTAAACACTGGCTAGTTGAAATGCTAGTTTTTCACAGCAAGCATTAAGTTATTTGCTGTTGTTACTTAGAGTGAGCCTTCATCAGTGGAAATAGATATTGATGACTGTTACAGCAACAGATGTTTATTACTCTTATTAAATGAGATAGACTGTAACTTCTTATTTGGGCAAAAACTTTCATAATGGACTTTTGCTTTGATTTTCTTAATAGAGAAGAAAAATCAGTTTGTGGTAGTTAAGAGGGAACAGCTTGCAAGTTAAATATCTTAACCTTTTGTCCTGGTATCTCTCATACTATTCCAGGCACTCCAGTGACATCGCAGTGTCACTGAAGTAAGAGAGGATACTGAATTATGTTTTCCACTTTAAATCTCTTACCTCTTGGGACGTGAAACAAGATTTTACATTAAAATACCAAAATTTCTTTTTAAAAAATCTGAACATTTTGAAAGAGAGGTTATTATGCACATTACATTCACATTGTTTTCCTACAGCTATGTAGGTGGGGTTTCATGAGCTATGTCCGTCAAACTTTTTACTTTTCCCTGAAAATGCCTTAGCATAAAGGAAAACTCTCAAGCAAGTGTAAAGCAATCTTCTTTTTGTATTTGCCTCCTTGGTATATCATCTTGTCTTTCCTATGTATCCTACAAGGGATATTATTTTCTATTTTCGTTTCACAGGAAAATGGCAATATGTATTTTGTCAAAGGCTGTTGGGTAAAGACTACAGTGTTAGCACAGCGAATGCCAGATGTGTAGCATATGAGTGATTAAACTCGTTAATAAACTCCTCACACCCAAGCACTACGTCTGGGGATTTGTGAAAATCAACTGTGTTTTCCCACACTTAATATGGTGTGTACTAAAGCTTCTCAGTATTCTTCTTACTAAAAAATGAAGGTGACCATTCCTGTTTGCAAAAGCAGGGAATTATACCAGACTCAGGTAAATCAGTAAGAAGAGAAAATGAATGGGGGTCCAGGAAGAATTTTCTGGTAAGCTACATTTGCTATCAAAGTCCCACAGTATCCTCAGATCTGGAGTCATCAATACAAAAGCACTCCACCCAAACATGTGACACCATAGACCTAGCCATAAACTTCAATACTATTAGGGTTTAATGATAACATCTGAAATTCTGCTGTATATTATATCTGTAGGTAAAGAGTGACCTGACTGGTGCTTTTTTTGTGACATGCTTATGAGAATGTCATTTACCTTCCTAAAGTTTATGTGAGCAGATTTAGGGTGGCCATATCTATTTTTTGCTGCATTCTAGCTATTAAAAAGAGGAAAGATATTGGCCATAAAACTTGCCTGATAGAAAGAGTTTTCTTGCACTGTAATACCTGGTGTAAATTTCCTTGCAGCAAGAGCAGTATGACAAAATTCTGTTGCATTCCCTGCCTTAGCTTCAGAGTATTTTGTCACCAATTTAGGAAATCATTGGCCTTGGTATCACCTAGAATGACTGTCATCTTTCCTCTGTGGAAGCATGTTGACAGGAATAATGATGCACAGTAAGTGGGAAATTCTTTAATGAAATTATTTTTGGTTGAGGGTTATAGCTAGAAAACTCCACTTCAGTGAACCAATCATATCTGTCCTTGGATGTCCTCAACATACACTACATAGTTTCAGTAGACAGAGCAGAAGAATTACATTTAGAAAATTTCCACCTTTATCTCCTCCCTGGCAGGCAATGAACTGAAATGTAATTAACCCTTTCATTGTGTTAGAGGTGCAACACAGAATATTCACATAGAGGACACTTCTGTGTATATGATAAAATTTAGAGAGGGAACAAAAGCAATTGCACATACTCTCAGTTATTTTTATGGCTACGTTTTTACATTCCTTGTAAATTGGAAGCAGAAAAAACATTAAAATTCTAAAATTTATGCTTCATTTTCAATATAATACTTTCATATTTCATCTTCACTGCAGCAATCTGCAAAAAAGAATTCTTAGAGATAACCGAAGGATCTATTTTCCCTGTTGAGTGTGAATCTGGTTTAACTTCTTCAAAACAGCCCTGTCTTTGTGCACCATTCTTTTATCATATTTTACTTCCTCTAATAGGCTGTTTGGAGTTTGTCTTTGGAGCTCTGCTATACCAGTCACTATGCACTTTTTATCTATTTATTGATCTATTGACAACCTCAAAGCCATTCTGTTTATGATCCATAGACCAGATTTACTAATGTCTGGAGCATTTCAATCAAGTCCTGTGAATTCAGCAATCAATATTTTTAAGTATCTCTACATCTACTAATGCATTCCATATAAGAAAATTTTCTGTTATTTTCTGCTCTTAATACTTAGAAATCATATTTCTATTTGTTGGAGGTTAGGGTTTGTTCCTTTTATTTCCTTTTTCTTGTGAAATTTTTCTGCCATTAGTTGCCTAAGAGCCTGGAATGATGGACACTTAAAAGAGACAAAGGACGTGGCCAAGATGAGGGGAGGGGTGCAGCTGGCTGCAGCCTCTTAGCTGGGAGGCCTTCTCTTGGGAAGTGCAGAGATAACACAAGATTTTGGCTGGGGGGTCAGGACCTGGGCTCATCCCCAGCTTGCTCTCTCACTCTCGGGACCGGAGGGGAACGGTCAGGTTGCTGCTACCATGGGGAGAATTCGCTGCCACTGCAGAATCCAGCCCAGCACTGCTTCTTCCTTACTGTGGGAGAGCCTTTGCTCGTAAGAGTGGCTGTTGAACTGGGACCTTCCCAACACTCGACATCTCTGGATGTGGGAGTTGGGTACTCCGCACAAATGCAGGTTCTTATCTTCACCTCTGGGAAGCTTTACCTCGAGCCCAAACAGATGAGAAAAGCCTGCAGACGTTGTTTTAAGTTGTTTGTTTCTTCTTATCTCCAGCCAGCTCAGCTCCGGCCGCACATCTGATGCCAGCTGAGTCTGAGCGGGAACTGCCCAGTCCTGGGCCGTCCCGTCCTTTTTGTACCCTTTCCATCATCCAACCATTCTTCACAACGTATTTATTATTTACTATTTTATACCAATTAATTTGCACCTATTCTAGACATGTAATTTCTACCTCTTATTCATTCTACCAATCATTTTGTGCCACCACCACCAGAGAAGATGGAGGAGAAGGAGAATAGGGCAATGCCCAAAATCCTCCATCTTAAACCCTTTGTCCTCATATTAAAAACCCTAAAATCTACTTTTCTACCTTGTAAAATTCTAAACCACTACTCATTTTCACACTCTCATGGCTCACAATGATTCGCGCAGCATTGGTAACTTTTCCCATGGGCTTAGGTCAAAGACAGTGTCATTCAGGGCTTCTTGCCAGAGTCTGGGACCCCCTTGCCAGGGCTCCTGACCTCCCAGGGCAGCCAGAGGCGTGCCTTGGATTCCAACATCTGGAAAGGACCCTCACCACCTATTGGGGGCCCCCAATCCCTGACCTCCCTCAGAGGGACAGTGTCTCTGGGCTGCTGGTGCCCAACTCTGCTGCTTTCTGCCGCTCTTTAGGGCTTTTTTCCTTTTGCTACAGTATAACCCAACATCCTGTGCCTACCCAGACACCCCGTGGCGCCTTGCACAGCTCCAGAGGGTTTTTTTGCTACACTTTGTTTGCTACCCCCGGTGTGCCCGCCTCTGCTGTTCCAGCCACTGCTCTGAGGTTCCTGCTACAGCCCACTTCGCCATCCGAAGGGGCACCAGGATCGGCTGCCCCTGGGGGATTTTAAAGCAAAGCCCCTTCTCCATCCCTCCCGCCGCCGGCGCCGCCATTGCCCACAGGGAGAGGCGGCTGCTGTGCCACAGCGCCCCCTGGCGGCGCGGGGAATGCCCGCAGGCGCCGTGCCCCGGGCGCGGGCAGCAGCGCCCCCTGGCGGCGGCGAGCGGAGCTGCAGCGCAGGGGCGGGGCCTGGCAGCCGAGAGAGGCCGCGGCTGCTGCTGCTGCTGTTTGCTGCTGCTGCCGCTGCTGCTGCTGCTCTGCCTGGCTGTGCACGGGCTGGGGCACGGCTGCTGCTCCTGCCACACTGCTCTGCTCAGAAACCTGCATTGCAAACCTGTAAGCATTCACAGGGAAGGGGGTTGTATTTCCCATTCCACCTGGCTTGGCAAACACCTGTCTTTCAAACCAAGACGCTAACCAAATTTTCATATCAGCGCAACACAAAATCTGTAAATTGTCTGAATGAATTTTCGAAAGAACTTGTTATCTGAATCTAGAGGCAATTTAAATTTTAATATTAAGGGTAAAAAATATTTTGCTTTGTTCGCTGGAAAATGCGAGCTTTGCAGCACAGCTTGCTGCTATTCAGTAAGAGCTATTCAATGACTGACTTCATAATAAGTGACATAGAAGATCTTAGATAAAAATTACTACACATTGTCAGTGATTATTTGAAAAACATATGTGCTTCCAGTAGTGTTCCAAGTACTAATTGTAATAAAGTAAAAAAGTGATGGTGATTATAATTTTCTGGAAAGCTAAAACACCCACCATCTCTCATGGTATCAATTAGTCAGGTATTCCAGGCAGTAGGCTTATTATTTTGAACATTGCAATTGCAATAAAATTTTGGGAAAAGAACCTGCAATGGAATTTTTCTACTAAATGTCTTTTGACTCTCAAGTGTAATGAGGTATCTATATGTAAAACTTACAATTTCCATTAAAATTCACTGTCTCAAGCTGGCAAAATGTCTTGAATATAAGCAGGATTAAAATGTGGGCCTGGTCTTTTATGTGGGGGTTATAGAAACATTCAGGTATATTTTTTTAAAGCTAACAGTTTTATGAATGTCATCTCAGAATTTCAAGGTCTTGAAGTTGTTAAACTGTATGCATTGGGATGTCACACTGTCTATCAATGTCTATCAAAAAGAACAATGAATAATTTTTATTGTTTTCTTCATTACTACAGCATTATTTGAGACATTTTTAATTTTCATTTGCTGTACACACTTTCTGTCAATATTACAGAACAATAAGGTAAAACAACATTAGATAGAAGATCCTTCCCCTCTACTCAGAAATTGTGATGCCACACCTGGAGTGCTGGGTCCAGTTCGGTGCTCCTCAGTACATGAGATATGTGTACATTCTGGAGAGAGTTTGACAGAGTGCCACAAGGATGATTAGAGTACTGGAGCATGTCACATATAGGAAACGCTGGAAAATGCAAATAGCCTGGAAAAGAGAAGGCTCAAGGGGATCTTATTAATGTATATACATACCTGGAGGGAGGATGTAAAGAAGAGAGAGCCAGGCTCTTTCCAGTGATGCCCACTGACAGGATTAGGGACAGTGGGTACTGTCCTGGTTTCAGCTAGAATTTTCTTCCTAGTAGTTAGTACAGTGATGTGGTTTGAATTTAATATAAGAATCATGTTGATAACACACTGATGTTTTAGTTCCTGCTATGTAACACTTATCCTAAACCAAGGACTTTTCAGTTTCCCAGTCTGCAGGTGAGGTTCTGCACAAAAGGCCAAGAGGAAACAAGTCCAGGACAGCTGACCTGAACAGACCAAAATGATACTCCACACCACAGAACCCAGTATATAAACTGGGGATAGCTGCCTGGGAGGGGCCAGGCACTCCTCAGAGACTGCCTGAGCATCAGTCAGAGAATGGTGGACAGCTGTACTGTGCATCACTTTTCTCTATTCTCTTTTACATCACCATTATTGCTATTGTTATCACTGCAAGAATTACGATTTTCTTTAGTTCAATTACTAAATTGTTCTCATCTCAACCCATGAGTGTTACTGTTTTTTCTGATCCTCCTCCCCACCCCACTGGGTATAGAGCTGAGTGAGCAGCTCAGCTGCTTGGTACTTAATTGCCAGCTGGTGTTAAACCATGGCAGGCACAAACTGCAACACAGCAGGTTCCATCTGGACTTCAGGAAACACTGTGAGAAAACACTGAACATCCCATAGGTCACTTCCCACCCCACCTATTCTGTGATTTTGTGAGATGCTAATTTTTTTAGAATTTATGTAAATTCTAATGGTATTTTGTCAAGGTATGTCTTTGTGTCTCTGTAGGAAAGGAGACAGCGACTGCTCAATCTTTTAATTTACCGACCAATTTTTCTGTTACACTTTGAAAATCTTCTTTTAGCTTGAGATTCTTGAGAGTAACTCATGTTTCCTTATGACCATGTTAGGGTCTGGATTTTGTTTTGTTATTTATTTCCCCCCCAGTTTCTAGGATGAGAAATCTTTACTGCCTGCTTGTATTATCTGCACAGACATGCACAGGAGCAGATGAACAAGAATAATGGAACTCTTAGCTGTACAGAAATTCAGTAAATGACATTTAGAACTGATAATTACTTACTGAAATTCTAAAAAAATTAAGAAATTAAAATTTACTTTTTCCATCAAGTATTAAGAATTTAATTTTAACTTCATAGTATACATTGATATATGTATTTTTAGGACAGAACTGAAGGTATGTTTTCTCTTCTTGCACTTGAGTCCTAACCTGATCTTTAACATTGTATCTGTCAAACCTGGGGACAGCCAAAGGTGTCTTTGTGGCCTGAGTTTTATTTATCTTCATTCCCAGATGAAAACTGAGAATTCAGACAGAAAAATTGTGTCTGAACTGTAGGAAAGTGTTGGTGCTGGCATTATAAAAGGGCATGGTTTGGGAAAGAGAATCATCTAATCTAATCTAATCTAATGCCTAGTTAATATACCTTAATTATTATAGTACTTGAATTGTACCATTTCAAGTAAGTAAACTTAAAAGAGTGAACCATTTTAATCAATGACACAATTCCTATGTTCAAAGGCCAGAGGATGTTGTTTGAAGGTAAATTAAAGAAATTGTAGAAACTTCAAGATATGTTCAGAAACCTATTTTCACTTCTCATGACTGTAGTTCTTCAAGGCCCATGTTTTTCATGTGATGTTTCCTATGCAAAACATTTCTGTTTCAGCGCAATAGGGTGCAATTTCAATTAAAGACTTGCTTGTGTTTGCTTTCCTTCCCAAACAGATGCAGCATGAAGATGATTTAACTAATACCATTCAGCTGCAGAGAAGCAGATGACATTTTACATAAGGCCACAGTAATAACTTGGCTAGGAGAGTGCATCAGTTAATTTTGGAGAGAAAACTGTATTGTCTGGGCAGAGTTGTGTTGTACAAGGGGGAATTCTATTGGTTTTGAGAGGCAAGGTTTTGGTAGTGAGAAGACTACAGGGGTGTCTTCTGTGAAAAGATACCAGAAGCTTCTCCTGTGTCTCTTAGAGCCAGTGCCAGCCAGCTCCAAGAGGGACCTGACACTAGCCAAGGCTCAGCCCATCAACAACAGTGGCAGCAAAACAACAAATTTAAGAAGGAGGAAATACTGCTGTGAAACAGAAGATGTGAGAGGAGGAGTGGGAATATGAGAGAGAAACAACCTTGCAGACACCAGTGTCAGTGGACAGGGAGGGGGGGAAGATGCTCCAGGTCAGATTCCACTACAGACTGTGGTGAAGACCATGGTGAGGCAGCTCTGCCCCTGTAGCCCATGGATGAGCTCTCTGTGGAGCAGCCCACAGTGCAGCCCCTGGAGGATGTCTCAGAAGAAGGCTCAGAGCTTGTGGGCAGCCCATGCTGGAACAATGTATGAAGAATTTAGACTGTGGGAGGGACCCCACACTGGAGCAGGGGAAGAGTATGAGGAAACAGGGCTGGCACAGAAAACATGAGACGCACTGACTGACTGCAGTCCCCATTTCCAAGCCCCTGCATAGCTGATGGGAGGAGGTAGAGAAAACTGGTATTAAAGTTAAGACTGGGAAGAAGGGAGGGGTGGGAGAAAGATTTTTTTAAGATTTGCTTTTATTTTCTCACTATCCTACTCTGATTAAATTTGTAATAAATTAAAGTACTTTCCCAAAGTTGAGTTTGTTTTGTCCACAACAGGTGTCTCCCTGTCCTTACCCTGACCCATAAGCCTTTCATCACGTCTTCCCCCTATGTCCAGTTGAGGAGGAGAGTGATAGAGCAACTTGGCTGGCATCTGGTGTTTGTATGGGGTCAACCCACTACAAGAATAAAGAAACTACTCCTTCTAAATCAAAGAAATATGTGTAAAATTGTGCTTCTCTCTGTTCCATCACATTTTTTGTGAATTCAAATTATAATGTTTCTTATTAGTTCTGTGTATAGTCAGAGAAAAGCCTCCATCAAATGGAAAAGAATAAATATCTGAAGTACTAATCTAGGACAGTGACATGTTGTAGGGAAGTGCAATCATTTGCTTGAATAATGTATTCCTTCATTATGCTTTAGAACAACATGTAACCTTATTAAGCTGAGTGAATAGTTTGCTTCACTTGTACTTAGCAGAAATACTGATGTGATACTGATTATTTGAGTTAAGCTACTTTTGACAGAATAAATAGAGTACTAGTTAGTGTGCACCTCTCTAGTCTGACTTATGTGACATACCAAAGGCTAAAGCATTTATGAGAAAGAAGAGCCAGTGAATGGACATTTTGCTTCAATATGAAGAGCTAAAATTTTGGTCTGTATCTGTACGTACTTGA
The DNA here is from genome assembly GCA_026261815.1 of Monarcha castaneiventris obscurior. Taxonomy (NCBI): domain Eukaryota; kingdom Metazoa; phylum Chordata; class Aves; order Passeriformes; family Monarchidae; genus Monarcha; species Monarcha castaneiventris. The sequence goes on from JAMPIT010000635.1 coordinate 4,082,759, forward strand.
GAATGTAGTCAGGATTGTGTGACTTAAACAACACACCTGTTGTTTAAATTTCCCCTGTTGTGAATTTGCAAATAGTTACTGAAATAGAAAATCAGAAAAACTGAAAAGCAGAAGGATATGGTTGTTGACATTCCACTGCATGTTGACTTGCAAGTGTAAAGCATTGAACTTAGAGTGGAGAAAAAAGAAAGGGAGGAGAAAAAAGAAATTAACTCAACAAATCTCTCTCCAAAATTAGTGGAAAACCACCAATTTTTAAAATTATTATTCATTTATTAGTATTTTCTCTTCCTATTTTGTTTACATGTAGTAACTGACAGCTGGTCAGAAAGCTTCAGACATGAATTTGAGCACAATTACCCTTTACCCTTGAGAATTGAGCTTGCACCCATGAGAGCTTTAATATCAACAGAAGCAAGATACCAATACAAGAGAAGAAAACACGCAGCTGTCCAAGTGATGTTGTTTTTAGCTTAGATATGAGTGGTGGTTGCAACCTACCACTAAGTTTTAAGCGGTGTTAATGTAGAAGCCTATGAGGACACAGCACGAGTGCCAAGAGACTATATAAATGGCAACTTTGTAGAATAAAATGTCTTTTCTGTCCTTTTGCCTTCTGACTAAGTTGGTGTGCATTGTTCCTGAGTGTCGCATCCGTCTCAACTGCAACATTTACACTTTCTTTTGCAGGCATTTTTCACCTAAGCGCCGAACATGGGAAGAGAGTGGGAGAGATAAAGGTGGTGCCATGATGCACATGGGGAGAATTTGACATCATCTAATTTGCATGCCGTAATATTTTTGTAAGCAGTTATTTCTCCATTATGTGAGATGTTGGAAAGCTCATATGTAGTGAAATTATTTTGTGGTGGGGTTCAACCTTGCTGAGCACGACAATGTCTGTTTCTAATTTCTACACACACACAGTATTTTCTACACTGATTATGACCTACAGAAGCAGGTACTGCCATCATTTTGGGACAGGTGAAGTCCTCATTCCTGTCATGAGGATTGAACACTTCAGGTGATAATTCAAGTTTGACAATGCTATTTCCTAATGCAATTGGTAAACACCTAGCCTTTGTTAGTCATAGAAACTATGAAGTTGACTTATACTCTGGCTTCAAGTGTTCCTGATGTTCAGGGTTTAAGGAATCCACAGACTCCTACTACAGAGCAGCAGAAATATTTTGTTTTTCTCATTGCCACTACTTGAGATTATCATGAAAGAATTCAGGGAAGTACAGAAAAAGAATTTCGACCTTCCAGTTGCCTTAGGATTCTGCACTGGAAATTGCCTGTGTTCTGCTTTTAGCTGTGGTGATTTTGAGACACTAACCATGCTTTTCTGGCTGTATGTCAAGAAGGCTGTAATCTCAGCAGAACCCTTGTAGAAATTTTTGTGTGCATAAGGATGTTTTATTTTCCAGAAGTTCCACTGCCAGAGGCCTAGAGATGAAATAAAAAGTAGGTCTAAACATTTATGTAGAAGTTCTGTCAGTCTATAAACATTTGATGTGAATTACAGCATTTTTTAACATGGCAATAAATTCTCTCCCCCCATGATTTTAACCATTGTGGAACAAATTGCACACACATTTAGTCAGGAGTCACTTAGTGACTTGATGCCAGTAATACAACTTTGTTTGCTTGAAGGGGTTATGGGGATGAAGATTAATTAATTGGCTATTTCCTGAGGAACAGATTAAAGAGTAAAAACTAACCATTCATGAGATATAAAGGAGTACACAAAATCAAGATGTTTACCACCAGTTGTTACTGAATGAATAAAAAGAGAATATTTATAGGTACTTTTATTATGATATAGTTGTGGAAAAAATAATCTGTACCAATCATGTACTGATTAATCTTATGAAAGTCACAGTAAGGGAAGGAGAAATTAAGGTTACATTGTGAACACTGGAGAAAAGACAGTATGAAATATTTGTCCCTTGTAGCAGCATTTTCCCAATGTTTCTTTAAAATGAAGGAGACACCAGCAGGCCAAGGGCGGTGAATTTTCCCTGCCACTTTGCCCTTGTAAGATCCCACCTGGAGTACTGCATCCAGTTCTGGGGTTCTCAATACAAGAAAGACGTGGACTTGTTGGGGTGTGTCTAGAAGAGGTCATGAAGATGATCAGAGGGCAGAAGCACCTCTCTTGTGAAGACAGGCCAAGAAAGTTGAGGTTGTTCAGCCACCCAGTAGTGGGAAATGTAAAATTTTGTTTCTGCATAATTTTGTCAAAGTACATTTCAAAACATGAAGGCCAATGAAAGCAAATGCAAAATGGTTCACAAAGCTTGAAGATAACAAATAACACAGTTAAAAGCAATAATTAGTATTTCTTACAACTTCAGGGTTTTTTTCCATGCTACCCCAATTCCTTTTAGACATTGACCACTAGCACAAGAAAATCGAAGTCACTGAACAGAATCACAGAATAATCTGAGTTGGAAGGGATCCAGAAGGATCACAGAGTCTGATGCCTTAAAAATCTAGAACAAAACAACGTATTTTAGAGACAATATTAATACAGGAAGTAATATAAAAGCTACAATTGGAGGCCTCCAGGGGCAAATATGGAAAAATACCCATGTGACATCAGGCAAGTACAGTTTTGTAAGTTTAGAAAATTTGCAAAATTGACAATCCCCAATTAGAAACAGAGTTAATGAAGTAATTCCCCTGTAGGAGTCTGAGAGGAGAAAGCTTCGGTGGTTGGTGGTGGATTTGATTTACAGCCCTGGAAGAAACTTGGTCTGGCATAATTAACAGAGATTTATAGGCGTTAAGTAAGAGAGGTGTAAGCCTATGTTTCTACAGTTATAAGCAGAAGTATATTGGGTGTTATGGTGGAGGGCTTAGAGTATAGTAATATGATTTTGTAATTTAAGTTAAGGATTTAGATATTGGAATAGAAGTACATGGGGGTACGTGACATGACAGGTCATTGGCTGAGAGACCTCTGCATTGCAGTGGAGAAGAATTATAGCTGATAGGTCATTAGGTCAAAACAAAGTTTCATTTTAAGTGCCTATTGGATTAGAAAGTTATAAAAAGTCGTGTAACTCTGAATTCTGTGACTATTTGCCATTTTGGAGGTGTATTGCTTAGACCCTTATGTCTTGAGACTGATGCTTGTTTGTTGTTTTTAGTAATAAACCTCCTGAAACGCCGATAGTACCATCTCTTTAATTAAGAAGTCCGACGCGTGGAGCGGTGCCGGGGAATAGCACTTCAGAGGAAGAATTTATAGCTTCCAAGAGCTGCTCTGATAAGCCAGAGATTAATAGCCAGAGCGACTAGAGAGGGGCTCCTTGCCCTTCTAAGGGGGGTTCTAAACACCACCAAGTCCAGCGGCCCCCCAAAGCCAGGCAGCAGAGAGTTAGGAAAAAACAACATTCCCCCTCTTGGTTCAACCTCTTCTGGAGGCCCTCCCCCCTTCTTGCTATTAGCTCTGCTTTATGAGAAAGTGTGTTGGGAGAGTGGTTCATCCTTGGTTCCCAGAAGCAGCAAGATTAGGATAAGGTCTTTGCAATGTGTTTTGTCTAATAGGAAAAACAGTGGAGTTAGCTAGGAACTATATAACTACACAATACTAGTCTACAGAGCTACAAATATAGGTGAAGAATATATAAAAGCAAAAATCATTTTGGCATCAAGTCTAACTCTTGAGTGAATTGCCCATACAGTGATCATACCCACAACCTTGGTGGTCTTAATACCATTCTCTCACCAACTGAGGTGATCTCAACACTTCCCCCATAAGAAGACTGTATTTCTGTTACAATTCCTCATTAGGGCTTTCAAATGAGGGGACTGGAAATTTCAGGCTCTTGAGTATAATTTCTCATCTTTTTTCTGTTATGACAACTGGGCTTTGATCTTAATGTTACTCTGTAGGCTTTTAGAGTTCTTTCAATTTCCCAATAAATTTGGGTGAGGAGTAGCATCTGTCAGTCATTTCCTTTGCACATATCCCGTCCTGTCTAGTGTATGCCTCAGAATTCTTCTGTGTCTCAAGCATCTTCCTACTGTCCATTTTGATGTCTCTGTTTTATTATCATCCTCATTTCAGATCTACTGTGTCAAAAGGATTTTTTAACAGATTTTCATTTCTTTCGGGTGAATTATTTCTGATCCTGCCCTCAGCATGTATATATATATCACTTTTCTTTCCCAGTTTACTGTAGTATCACATTTGTATTTCCTGTTCCAATTAGCATGTTGATTATTATTTACGTTACTTATAAACTATGTTAACATTATTTGATGTTTTTACGGAAAGATACCAATAGTGACTGCTGAGTGGTACTTGAGTAACAGCATGTTCATAGAAGTAGTAGCCTCAGTTAAAATCAAACCTGAAATTTTGGTCAGATATTACCATTTGTGTAACCAGCAGGCTTACAAAGAGCTGCAAATTTCCATCTGTGTAAACCCTAAAAAATTTCAATAGAAATAGCCCAGCTTCCCACTTAATGTCTTCTTTAATTGTGTCTCATTCTGTTATCCTTTGCCACAGCCATGCTGAAAGGTGTGTTGGGAGTAATTTCTCCCTCTGCAGTTTGTGTTTGTATTATCATACAGATGGATATTTTATAAACATTGAAAAATGCTTTGATGCCCTCAGGCATAAAAGCTCATGTGCCTTTGTAGCACAACTAAGTTATTTTAGTTGGACAATATACCCTAGTGTTTGTGTGAAATATTTCCCTTGTTTTCTGGGAATTTATTTTATACGAATAATAATCTGCCTCTTGAGAAAGGACATCCTGTATAAAGAAATAAGTTTTATCTTGCACACTAACATATGTCTACAAAGCATAACTTAGCACCACATTGAAATATGCAAACTGCCTCTGGACCATTATCAATACCCATGTTATGCTCTATTTAACCTAATGTTCTGGGTACAGAGAGGGAAGCTGGGGTTTTAGCATTGTTCCAAACCATCCATATCATATTTTCAGCAGGAAAAGTCAAGTACCAGAACCTGGAGGTTGGCCACTTTGTCTTGCTTGCTCCAGCAGAGGGACTGTCAGTATCAAACCTGCAGACACTGTCCTCTGTGCCCTGCCAGTCCCCTGTCCTGTTCCACTGGGCGTGGTTCTGAAGGTACTGCTCTGAGGTGTAGCTGAGCCCTACAAGGCTGGGTGGCTCAGCTCTGGCACCCTGGTGGGACAATTCTTCCCCCCAATGTGTCAAGACCATCAGGAGTGGCAGCACCAATAGCAGCTACATCCAGTGGGAAAACCACACTGGGCACTGTCTTTGAGATCAGTTTTTGTTTGTTCAGTGGGGAATATCCTTGTTGTGGGTAGAGCACTCTCTCTTTATGTGTCCTGTTTTATCAATATTGTGCTTATTGGAAGGATTTTTTTCATGAAAATTGTGATTCCCACTTGTGGTGTCTCCTAGTATTTCCTCTGTTGGAGGGGCATGGGGCAACAGGGGCAGCTTAAGTAGGGTTAATTTTTTGTTGCGGCGGTTGTGGCCACCACCAGAGTGGCTGGAGGGCTCCAAGGCCCCAGGGCAGCAGTACACTCTTGGTGGGCCAGCTCTGAGGTTTAGAGTTCCCCTCTAGTTTGTAGCAGGCTCCCACAACCCCACAGTTCTTTAGGCAGATTGTTGGTTGGCCCATTGGCCCTCCACCGCCTCTGTATGGAAATTCTCTTTAATATGTACGCCTCTTGTTAAATATGTATTGGTTCTAGAATGTTCCCTGTTCCTCGACGTCCCATTGATCCCCTTCTCCCTTGTCCCTCCCCTCTCCTACCCCATTGGTTTACCAGTTGTCACTCTGTACCCTCTTCACCCCCTAGCTCTTACTTGATTGGTCACGTTTCCCCTATAAAACCCCTGGACCCTCATTTTTTTGGGGGTCTTTCATCCCTGGGCCCTCCAAGAAATTAAACTCCTTGGAACCCACACAGAAGACCCCTCTCAGCTCCTTTGTCTGAGATCCACATAGGTTATATGCCTGTGTTTGTGTGACTGTACTCTCCCCCGTACCAGCACTTGTGTTTGTGTGAGTACCCTTGTAGCCTCACCTGGCTGCCCTCCATGGGGGATCAGCGGCTCCAGGAGTGCCAGATTCCTCGTGGATGCTCAGGGAAAATACAGCACTGTTCCCTCTGCTGGCACTAGCAGGCTGCATCAATTTTCCTGCTGGGTTTTAAACTAGCACACCTAATCTGTTGTATTGAAAAGCAGCATTGATGAAACATAGCAGTAACATTGCTGTATGACTGCCTGGGCTAGAAATAGACTGAATCATAGAAGAATCCCAAAACTGTGGAACAGTTTGGGAAAGAGACCTTCAAAATCCGTCCAGTCCAATCCACCTGCAATGAGCAGGGACATCTTCCACTAGATCAGGTTGTTCAGAGCTGTGTCTGACTTGACCTTGAATATTTCCAGGATGTCACATCTCTGGAAAACCTGTTTCAGTGTTTCACCACTCTCATTGTAAAAAATGCCTTTCTTCTATCTAGTTTAAATCTACCCTCTTTTAGCTTAAAATAATTACCCCTTATTGTATCCTATTCAGGGTAAAACATATGTCGCTGTATTTCTTAGAAGCCTTTTCTAAGTACTGAAATGCCACAGTGAGGTCTTCCTGAAGGCACCTCTTCTCCAAGCTGAACAACCCCAGCTCTCTCTGTCTGTCTTCTCACAAGTGGCTCCAGCCCTTTGATCATCTCCGTGGGCCTCCTCACAACTTGCTTCAACAGGGCCATGTCCTTCTTGAGCTGAGGACACCACAACTGGACACAGTACTCCAGACAGAATCTCAAAGAGTGGAATAGAAGGGCAGAATCACCTCCCTCAATCTCACTTCTTGAGTTTGTCCCTCTGGATGGCAACCTGTCCCTCAGGTGTAGACCCCAACACTCATCTTGGTGTCTACTACAAATTTGTTGAGGGTGTACTTGATCCCATCATCTATGTCACTGATGATGTTATGAAACAGTACTGCATGGTATTTATTGTTGTGTGGTATTTATAATCTAAATAATTGAACTGGTAAGAAGATGCAAATAGCTGAATGTTGTGGACAACATAGCTGAAAGTAAGAGGTGTCTGAGAAAACAGAGTGTAAAAGCAGCTGCCCTTCTTACTGTAAAAGACTTCAAAAAAGCTGCATTCACAGGGAAAAGGAATAGAAAACCAAAAGCTGAAAAACAAGTCTACAGCTCTCTTTAGATTTCTACCGACTCTTCTGGGGAGACTGTCATTGTTGTTTTTGTTAACTACTGATTTAACTCAGCTGGTGGTTCTCTGCAAATCTGTATGTGAGGCTTGAGGCTGAAGGGCACTGTAGGCACAAAGGAAAAGTAGTTCAGAGCAATAATATGGGCCAGAGGAAGATGTAGTTGCACTTGATGGGAAACTGGTGGACATTCCTTGTGAAGAGTGGCTGTCTGTAGAGGCAAGAACACATGAAATTCAGGATGCTGTGACAGAGGAGGTCTGAGTTGATTTATTTTCTTTGACCTTGAAACCAGTGCATCTAGGAAGACTAATTTGGAAGGGTCTATCTACCAGCATGTGGTTTGGGGTCTGAAATATGTAATCTGACATTTGCTTATTGGGAAGCCTATTTTTCTTCAACATTTACTTAATATCTGCTAAAATGACTCAGTCAAATGCAAAAGTTTAATTTTACTGACAAATGTTCATTCACTGAACACAGGAGTGGTTTGTCTTGCACTTCACAGTGAACATAGTTATATATGCCTGCACAAGTTATTCATCAGAAAGACTAAATGAAATTTAAATCTTAAATCCACAGAAAAATTGTATAGAAATTACAAAATAAGACAGATACAAGGAGCAGCAAGCTTTTAAGTTCAGTAACATACAAAGCATATTTCTATCTTGTTTAAATGTCACTTAGATTATTAGGAACTGAATTGTTTCTGCCGTTTCTATTTTAGGTAAATTATGGAAGATAAGAATTGAAGAAGTAAGAAAGGGAAGAGCTAGGGAATAAAGTACACAGTGCATGAATAAATGTATTAAGCATCAAAAATAGTCTGGATATTAGCTAATTTTCACTACATAAAATACACTTTTATCTTTCATGTGGATGAGGATGTGGAAATGAAAAGTAAAGTTCTGGCTGAATTATTTCCAGTGCATTTTCTTAAGTACAGTTCTGACTTCAAAATATTCCAAGTCTTCCAGTAAATGTTGAGATCCACAACACTGAACAAACTTTCTAGTAAAAGACATGATCTTATATTCTCATATTCAAGTTGTTGCAGAAGCAAATGCATTCACAATAGGAATTTTGTGTAAAGTTGTGGTATCTGGCCAACTTTTGTAACAATGCACCTAGACAATTCCTCTTCCTTCCTTCCTTCTGTGTCATCCTTTCTCCTCCATTTTGCTACAGCCTAAAAGAAATTTTTTTGCACTTCTTTATCTGCCTGTAGGTTTCTGTGTCTTTCATGCAGACTGAAATAAAATCTTAAGAAGTTTGCCGATACGGATTTATTTATTTTGAATGAGAAGCTTTCCTCTACAGCAGATTTCATTTGTCTCCATGACTCCTGAAGATTCCATTAACTCCACTGTGATTCTTGCTCTAGACTCTGAAGGGGAAGGGGGAAGAGGTAGGATTGCAGAGGAGTATGTATTAAATGTCAGGATATGTATTCGATATATCTGTGGCCTTTTTATTTATTTGTTTCTTACAAAGCCTTGCACAGAGAGATCACATTTCTTTGCATCTGCTAGCAGTATTAACCTTTTGAGAGGTACAGAAAAGATTTTGTAATGTTACTAAAAGATAGAAAATTGACATTTTGATTTAATTTTCTCAACAAGAATGGGAATTTCACATGCTGGGTTTTGTAGAAAAATTAATAAAGGGCCATGGTGCATCTGGATACTAATAATTGCTGTAAACTTGAGAGGCAAATAGCAACATAATAATCAGGTATGATTTCATGCCAAAAGAATGGGTACTGTATTAGCCTTTTAATACTGTTACAAAAATTTCTGCTAAGAATTTGCTTGGAGACAGTCAAGAAATTTCTAATTCCTTTGCATGAGTTTCAATTTATGTACCATATTGGTTGATTACATGAAATAAACAAAAAGGATCTCTAAAGGAAATAAGCAGGGAAGGGTGGGTAAACCAGAATTCAGCAATTATTCCCTGTGTTGATTGCTGAGTGAACAAACTGTGTCCTGAGGAAATACCTACATGCACTTTGCCATCCAGGTTAATAGGTTTATGTTTTGGTTTTGATACTAACAGCCAAGTACAGTAACATGAAAGAATTCTAATTCTACAAGAGATGGAAGTGGAAGATCTTCATGGGTGATAAACACAGCAGGAAAAAATTGCAGGTAAAGGACAACTCTTTCTTTCCCCTGCAGAGAAGCCAGCCAGCTTGACCTTACCTGAGACAACAAGCACATGTAGTTTTTCAACAAAAATTATCAAACCTGCAACTCAGGTGGATTTAAGTGCATTAAGCAGAGTAGAAGGCCTTTGGATGAATGTCCAATGTATTTTCTTGGAAGAGCTGTCCTGAGTAATTTGTGATAATCACTGAATTTTGACACCTGTAAAGTCAGGCTTTTTACTAGTTCTAGTTGGATTTAGGCTGTTTGGTTGGTACCATCAGCAACAGGAATGTTGTCAGGGATAGGTACTGCACAAAACCAGGAGGGTGCTGCTGTGCTGGAGCTGCGGAGCAGGTGTTGGGTGTGGCAGCGGAGCAGGCAGGAGGACAGGGGACAACAGAGAGCAGTGACAGCAGTCAGGGACAGCCAGCAGGAATAATACCACAAGACAGCCTCTTGGTGGGCTTTAACTCTACTAACAGTGTAGAAAATCTAGAAGAAGCAAAATGCAAAGATTACAGCTTGCTCAGCCTCCGACACATTGAACCCCCGGTACCAGCCTACAGAAAAACAGCTCTTTCTAGTATTTCTATACTGGAACTTGAAACTGTCTGTAGTAATGTTAGCCCTTTCCTTGGTCCCCTCTTTTTCCAAACTTTTTTCCATAATGAATTCTGCTTGCTTTCTATGAAGTGAAATGATACAAGAAGCAAGTTAGCCCTTAACCTTCAACTGTACTGCGACATCTTCCCTATCAGGATCATTGAGTCCAACTCCTGGCATTGCACAGCACCATCCCTAAGTGTCACACCATGTGCCTGAGAGCATTGTCAAAATGCTTCTTGAACTCTCAGGCTTGGTGCTGTGACTACTTCTCATTTTATAACATTCTTTTCTGTGAGTCTATTACTTTCTAACTTTGATGAATTCATGCTCTTCTCTCTGTCAGTACTTGGAAGACTGTTTTACGGCGTGAAGAGAGGGAGCAATCTCTGTCCTTTATCTGTGTTTCTGTCCCCTCACTCTGCTTCTGTGAAAAAAGGATTAGAATTTGCCCTGGAAAGAATTTCTATTTCCAAAAAAAAGAAAGGACCTAAAAAAAGTATTCTGCTCTTATATCTGAAACACTGAGCATAGAAACAACAACATGGAAAATTTATTTATGATGGAAAGAACAGTAACACAGTGATTACATGAGAAAAGGAGAATCACCTAATGCAATAATTATCAGTGTAGCATGGCACAATGAAACTGCACAATAGTCTCACTCCAACAAAGAGAATGAACAAGGAAGTTGTTGATAATGGCTGGACAGCACCCCTGCTGTTGTAGGAAATTATTCTAAACATTCTTGGTTAAAATGGTGGTGTATTTGGCAGTTTATAAAATCTAAACGTGTAGCTCAAATGTTATTTCGAAGCTCAAGATCTGAAGACCTTACTCGGGCAAAAACACTGTCTACCAAAACACCTACCTGTCAAAACACCTGAAATTTGACTACAAAATGTAGTAACAAAGGGTTTGTGTAGTAATGAGTTTTAAGACAGAGAACTTCGTTAATTTACTAAGTGCTTCTTAGTTTCTTAGCTAAATGAAATAACTAGAAATATTACTGTAGCTCTCAAATCAGAAGTCTGATGACCATAAACTAATACCTGTTGTTGCATTCCGCTATGGGGAACTGTGGGGAGTTCTATGAAAACAGATGGTCGAAGATAAAATTAAGTCAAACGAGACAGTGTTATATATCTGAGAACCATTTATTGGTAACAAAAAAGGCACTGCCCTACTGAAGAAGACTACAAAGGACAGAAAAGGAGGAAGGAAAATGAAAAAAAGATAAGTGGGGGAGAGAGCGTGAGAGAGAGGGGAGCCCCAGAGAAGCAGCGGGTATTGCCCACAGAAGGCCGGAGAGATAAAGAGAGAGGGCAGGCAGAGAGAAGCAGCGGGCATTGCCCGCAGAAGGCCGGGGAGATAAAGAGAGAGGGCAGGCAGAGAGAAGCAGCGGGCATTGCCCGCAGAAGGCCGGGCAGATAAAGAGAGAGGGCAGGCAGAGAGAAGCAGCGGGCATTGCCCGCAGAAGGCCGGGCAGTGCCGTCCATGCCCCAGGGGCAGGGGCTGTGCCCGCTGCCTGCCGGGGAGCCCGCGCAGCTCCCACAGAGGCGCGGCCCCACAGGCGCAGCTCCCACAGAGGCCGGACACGAGGTGAGGGGCTGGGCGCTCCGGCAGCAGCCGCAGAGCCCTGGGCAGGGGCACGGCGGGGCTGGGTGGGAGCAGCGAGGTTAGAGGCAGGCAGGAAGGCAGGGACAAGGCGGGCAGGGCTCGGGCAGGAGCACAGGCGGCAGCACGGACGGCGGGCAGCCGCCGGTGTCCGGCCCAGCGCCGAGCGACAGGGAGGGCACGGGAGTGAAGGCAGGCAGGGGCTGGTGAGGGCAAAAGAAACAAAAACAGGCTAGAGCCTGGGCAAAAAGCACACAAGACCAAAAGACAAGACCTAAAAGCCCACACTCAGAAGTCCACATTTAAAAGCCCCAGCTCAAAAAACCCCCAACAAACAAACCACAAACAAAAAAATCCAACCCAAAAGACATGACTCAAAAAAGCCAAAAAGCCCGCGGGCTGTGACTCAGTTACTTTTAGACCCCCTGGCTGCTCCCAAAGTCCGCCTGCTGACAGGAGACCACTGGCCCAGTCCAGCCTTCCACTGCAGTCCATTGGTGGAGACCTTTTTCCATCTGACTGCAGAAGCTCTCTGGAGGCTGCAGTGTCCTTGGTGGTCTCCTGCTGACTGCTTGTCCCATGTGAGATATGAAATGGTTGCCAGGCAAAGTCTCCCCAGAGACAAGGCTTTCCCCCATCTTCTCCTGGTTGCTTTCTGCAAGTGGCACATGTGCAGCCCCTCCTCACTTGCCTCTGACAACCAGTGTTGTGACAGAAGTTAAAACTAAATTGGGTCCTGTTATAAACGACTCAGATCCGATATGGAAATGAGTTATTAAAATTTATTGAGAACTCAATAAAAACCTCAAAGCAAAAGGGGACAGTGCTGGGAGCACGGCCGGGTGCCAGAGGCTCACCCACAAAATGGTGGTCCTGCCTTTTATACCCCTGTGATTGCATCAGCCTAATGCATATTTATTTACGGTTTTGCACAGTCTTGCCCCCTGGTCAATCTTTTGGGAGCCCACACTTTCCTGTTGCTGTGGCCTTCAGGGTCCTCATTGCTTGGAGTCCTATTCCTTTTATGGCGGTGTCTTAGAAGTCTGGCTGGCAGCAGCCCATCCCCTTGCAAACCCCACAGAACTGATATTATAACATACAGGTCATACAGCCCCTGTGAAAAACAACCTCACAACCAGACCACCCCAACAACCATTGAACAATCCTCAACATGTAATATTGTAATTCATAATATAATTCATAACCTATACAACATATGGCGAAAGCCAACTCTCAGTAATTCATCTATAACAGCTCCTCACACCTGTATTACTAATTACCTAACACTTAACCAAGTTTAACTGCAGATTACTGCCAGGAAGCCATCTATATCCTGGTTCTGGAGTTTTAGGTCCAAAAGTTGTGCTAATAGAAAATGTCTTGGTGAGATTTTAAATATAGGTAAACATACATACATTGCTACAGAGCTACTAAGCTATTGTAGCCTGTTACAGATGAATAATATAGAGTTGGCTTTTGCCGTATGTTGTATGAATTATGGTTTATATTATGAGTTATGAGTTGTGATATTGGATATTATGATATTTTCCCAGGGGAGATATCAAGGTGATAGGGTATGTTGAAATGTTTAATGTTGCTGGGGTGGTTTGGTTGTAAGGGTTGGTTTTGTGGGGCTGTATGATCTGTATGTTCAGTTCTGTGGGGTTTGCAAGGGGACAGGCTGCTGCCAGCCAGACTTCGAAGACACCACCATAAAAGGAATAGGACTCCAAGCAGTGAGGACCCTGAAGGCCACAGCAACAGGAAAGTGTGGGCTCCCAAAAGATTGACCAGGGGGCAAGACTGTGCAAAACCGTAAATAAATATGCATTAGGCTGATGCAATCACAGGGGTATAAAAGGCAGGACCACCATTTTGTGGGTGAGCCTCTGGCACCCAACCATGCTCCCAGCACTGTCCCCTTTTGCTTTGAGGTTTTTATTGAGTTCTCAATGAATTTTAATAACTCATTTCCATATTGGATCTGGGTCGTTTATAACATAGTCTGTAACTTTTTTATAATATATTTAATTTCAAAATACTACAGTCCCTTTACTCTCAGTCAAGAACAAAATCTTTTTTCCTTTTAAAACAGTCTTTAAATGTCTTAATGTTCAGAATATGCATAATATAAAGCAATGTGCCAGTTTTCTTTTACTGTCTTGTAATGCTTTCCTTTTCTAATATAGTTGGAAATCAACCACAAAGACATTATCTTATTTTTTGTATCCAAGAGCAGATTGGTCTTTGGGTTTTCTTGCACTGGGATGCATGCTTAGTCTGAAAACAATATCAAAATGAGAGCATGTGGTATTCATACCCCTAAGTTATTCCACTTTTCTTCCTATTACCTGTTTTCACCTAAGTCTGCTATTAGTGGCAGTAATTTACTGCCTGAAAGCCTTGGTAGAATTGATATCCTGTTCTCTCTATTTTTTTACTAGCTTTCTTTGTTGGTTGTAAAGCATTGAAGGAGAAGCTGGAACAATTCAAGAGTATTGGTGCCTGTGCAAATCCACTAACTCTGGCTTTTGTAAGTGTATGACCTTTAGTCATTTCTGTAAAACCAGTTAAATGACTGTGTTTTCCCTTTATTTGTACAAGTCTCTGTTCTTCTCTGAAAGCCATTTTGATTCTACTTTGTTAAAGGAATGCAAGGACAGCACTTACCCTGTGAGTCACAAGAAAAATCTCACCTAGGGATATTTTCCGTGTAACACATTTGTATTGATTTGTGTATGTGTAATAAGAATTTACAGATGCCTTATTCCACCCTGGGTTTTTTTATTATTGTGTGGCTTAAAATGTATGTTCAAAATTAGTATGGCAAGTTTCTTTAGCTCAAAGCAAGGAGAGAGTATCCCACCTCTTACTGAGCCAAAATTTGGAACGGCTAAAAATTGACATAAAATATTTTCCAGTGTACCTGTTAATTGAAATTCAACACAATTTACCTACAAAATTAATATAATTGATCAGGCATGATGAAAGCTGGTTTTAAATTCTAAATATTTTTTTAAACCAAACTGTGATTCTACAGTTCAGTAGATTTTGATGGAATGTGGAATATGTATATATGTGAATTGAAAGGTCTCTATTATAATGACCTTACTTTCAGCTCAGCCTAGTCAATATGCAGATCCTAATTAAGGGAAAAAAACATAATGAAATAGTGATGTTGGCAGTTACTGAGGACAACTTCTGTCATAGTTAATAGTAAGATATCATCCTTCTTCTAAGACTAACCTAGAAACCACCAAAACTCAATTCGATATTAGTACAGATTCCTAACAGGTGAATCTAATGCGCATCATTTGTGTTGAGATACAGTCAGCTTCTTTGCAGCAGCTGTGGTCAGTCACACCACGCATCATTCCATGAGCTTCATGAGCACATCACTTTTGCCCATTTCCTTCCGTGATAGGGGTTTGTTTGTCAGTGAAAGAGTGCTGAGAGAGCATGGCTCATATCATATATTAAGGTGAGACCACCTTAATATAATTTTTCAAAGGTTCTGGGAATCAGTTGCCCTCAGCAGCTGGAGAAGGACAAATTGTCTCAAATCTTCAAAAAGCGTGAGAAATACAGATCAGTCTGCCTCTGTATGGAAATGACAATCAGGAATGAATGGGGTTTAGGAAGGCATGGGAAGACCTGGTAAAATAAAAAGAAGTTAAGAGTATCCTGGATCAGAGATAAAATTTTTGCAAACTTCCGGTCAGTCTAGTATTTTCCATCCTGCTGCAAAATAGGAAAAGAATCAAAATAAGCCCTTGTACTTGAGGGGACTTTTTCACATTATCCCAAGTAACTGATTCTACTGGAATGACACCACTGAGCATTTGACATCGTAGTTGCTTAATTCTGGCAACATATAATGAACCCCAAACTTCCACTGTGCATTGTGAGAACTGTGTTTTATGTCTGTGGGGTAGTTTTTATAGAAAAATGCCCCAGATCAAATAAATTTGCCTTGGCACATTGTCTCAATGAAAACAATGGGGTGATTTTTGTAGGGTAGAACTGGAGTAGAATATTGCAAAGAAAATAAGCTTCTTCCCATACACTTAGTTATTACAATGATTAATCCCTATCATGATACGCTATTTTTCAAAGCATTACAGAAATTAATAGATTTTTCTGAACAGAACTAGAGCCATTCTTCAGCTCTGTCCTGTCTGGTCATGGGCACACCCATGTCCTGGCTTGTCCATGGGGAACTTCCTGATTCCCAGGTGTAGGACTTTCGTCAGTTCTCCATCTTGCTTCCCAAACTCAAAGATGTCCATGTGTACTTCTTTTTATTATCGACATAGTAGATCACTGTCTCTCAAGCATCACTTTGGACTATCTGCACAAAGTATTGTCATGAATGACACCGAGCAATTTTCAATACAGATAATTTACAGAAATTATGTTTTCTCCATATCTGGTGCACCATCTGCCACAAGCATCTGTGCATTGCACTTTCTGGCCTATCAATTAACTCTATAATCAAAATAGGGAATGTGTGAAGTGGGGTGGGGAGACTGGGCATCCCCTGCCAGAGAAGTTACAAACAAAAAACACAGTATGGATTAGCCTAGGAGGAAAAATTCTGATTTACAGTGAATAGGAGAAGTCATCAGAATAAGGGCTCTTTCCTTAATTTGTCTGCAGTCTGATTATCAGAAAAAAAATCTTTGCCTAAAGCTAATGAACTTTACAGTAAATTTGTAAAAATTACCCTTTTTTATACAGAAGGGGTAATTGCATATAAGAAGCAGACAGTTTAGTATTTAATTACCTGTTTTATGCATGTAAATGTACCACTGAGTCCAACTGAAATTTTTATTCTATTGGTGAATGAGAGTAAACAGCTGAATTTATATCAATCACAGTCTTTAAAAGTTGTCTACAGTTTAATGAGACTGGTTTTTTGCAGATGCCTTTAAATATAGCCTGCCTTTTCCTATTATATTACCTTAGTCTCCTAAGATGGCATTACTAAAAGTAATGGTTTCTCTGCTCTACTGAACTGCAAGTTCAGCTATTTCTTAGAACTGCAGAGGAAGGGATAAATTTTAATTATTTGTTGATACATTTAACATGTGCTTTTTACAAATGCTATTTATATGGTGAAATCAGTAGTGGTGATGGAGGGTTTTTTGTGATTTTTTTTAAAAAACAGTTATGTGTACTATGTTGGGTTGTTGTTTTTTTTTTTTTTTTTCTGGTGTGTGCATAGCTATATAACATTTATCTTTAAAGCACTCCAAGCTCCTTCGATATATTGCAATCCTTAATCAAAACATTACAAAATTCTTTTCTCTGCTGGGGAGAATGTCAGATGATAATAAAGTTAGAGGAAAACAAAATATGTTTTTCTATTGCTGATCTTGTCAGAGGAGATTAGGAAAATTCTGTTCCATCACTTTCCTAGCCCAGTGCCTCTAATTTCACCTCTGGGAACCACAGAACATGTTAGGATTTATTGCTGTAGGTATATGAGTAGTGAAATGAAACAAAGGGAAATCTCCATTTTATGCTATAACCCAAACAACAAGAACTGCAAAATAAGTAGATGATTGTTGTTTACAGAAAATGCAGTTTCTGAAAAGGATAACTTGTAGCAAAACCCCGATTCATTCTATGCCTTGTAAATTGCATCTTCACGTAATGAACTGCAGCTACCTCTCTAACATTCCAGAAGATACCTTCAAAAAGCCACGTTTGGACCTGATGCTGTACTGACTCAATGGTAACATAAAAAGGGTGTTAAATCTGGCACAAATATACCACTGCCATTCTGTTCTAATTGCTTTTAACTTTTTCATTATTATTTTCATACCTATGAAGGAAGATAAATGCCTTTATCTGCTTTGAGACCACTGAACAACTAGTCTGCTTGTTGTTATTAACAATTGCAGTTAATACCATTTGTGCATTTTGCTGGCATTTTGCGCCAGCTTCCATAAATCAATATAGCCCTTCTAGAAAGTAACACATCTTTTAATTTTAAAAATAATTACCAACAATATACATGAACATACCTTGTAATACCTCTGCTGCTGGTTTTTTCCTTACTTTTGCTTTTTTTTGGTAAGCTGTTATGTACAGAGGCTCAGTCATCTTCCCATGTCTCCAGATCCATCCTATTTTGTTCTGCATTTGTTTATTTTTAACCCTTTTCACGCAAAAAAAATAGAATGTCAAAGCCAAAAGTTCTGTATGTGATACAGGATATGTTTTGTGAAACGGCCTTTACTTTGTGATGCTGGGACATTATTTTTCCTTTTCTATCTAAAGTTATGTCCATTCATGCATAGTCCACTTAATAAGTAAGCTAGCAAATCTCTCAAATAAAGTAATGAAATATAATAGGAAATTTTTTATCTTTAACTCACTGCAGGATGGGACTGCATTAAAAATCATTCTGTGGGGTCCATGACAATAGTTAATGAGATAGTTAGGAACTAGATTTGTTGTGGAAGCTGGTGGGCCAGTGGTGCAAGGGACAAAGAGAGTCCATTGGTGGGACAGTATCAGAGATCCTCCTCAGGTTAGGGTGACCAAAAAAGCTTCCCCCAGGATGCATTGTTCTGTTACATTAATACACCCCAGTTCTGCTTCCCTGGTTGGTTCGTTTGGCCTCCCCGCCCCTTTTTACCTTGTATGTTCCTGCCCTAGAAGGTTCTCCAGTCCAAGTTCCCTCCATTGGCCTTTGCCCCATTGCCACTCCCCAGAGTTTCCCTATTGGTTCCCTTACCCTAGTCCTGTCTTTGCACCGCCCTTGCACCCTTAGACCATTGGTTTCTGATGCTCCTTCTGCTCCCTTATAAAACCCTGGACCCTCCATTGTTCCTTGTCTTCATCCCTGGAACCTTTCACAGTGTGGCTGCATTAAACTTCTCTCGTGGAACCCTGTACAGAGACTCTTCCTGGTCTTTACCATCAGTTCATTCCTGGAGCTATCCGTGTGTGTGTGGACACGTGTGCAGGTGTGGTGGCTGCACTGAGCGGCTTCCTCCTGGAGACGCTTTTGGGAAGGTCACGGCACTTTGCTGTCCAGCACCACATCACAACAGTTTGTGAACTCTAGATTTCTCATGGAATAAGGGGACTGTACTGTTGAGAAATAGCAATCTTTGAGCCTGCACTACTGCCTTTTTTAACCGTGTAATGCATTTTCACCAGTTGTTTTGTTTGGAATCTCCGATGTGTTCGTGATTGAAGACTGAGAGAGGGTGCTTCAGAATGTGCCCCAGATTATGATGAATGGATAGGGAATGTAGAATCAGGACTGATAGTCTTAAATATCTTAAATGTTTATAGAAATTCCTTGTTAAGTTCTCTTGACTCTCCATGGTGCTGTGAACATGAAAACACAGAGCTGTATAACTTCAGATGACAATTTTGGTTGTTATAATTTTTTTTTTTACTTCATAATTATATATATAATATATGTTTAATATGTATTTATGATTTTATTACAGTATAATATGTTTATACAATTATTTTTTAATACTTTAGAACTATTAGAACTAGCTCTACAGTTAGATTTTTTTTAATATGATGGTCAACATGAAAGAAAAGCATTTTTCTTATTTGCTTATAATGGTGTACTTGCCACCACTACATTGGGGAAAAAAATTGTATGCTTCTATGGTCATATATAGTTATGCTGTTGAAAAGAGTAAGTGAATATAATGAGCTTCATTATTGCAAAATTTTCACTTTTATCTTTAGAGTTGACTGGAAATTTGTTTTCAAGAACAACAGTTCCATAATTTGCACTCTGCATTAAAAATGAAAAATAAATTATTATTTGTTTATGCTCTTCTTATGAAAAGGTAGTGTTTTAAATTGTTCTTTTATGCCTAAAATGTGCTTCAATTATTTATAATCTCAGTTTGGGTTTGGTATTCTAAATTTTTTCTTCTCCACGGCTCTACAGAATATTTTAGCTGGCTTAATTAAGCAAATGAAAATTGCGAAAACTAGTGATGAACTTCTAATGAGAGTGCTAGTTTTCATGTAAGTAAGAGAGTTTGTACTGGAGACTGTCGCATGCAGTATCACTTTATAGAAGGGCAGTAATTAAATGTAAGTCATGTAGCTACTGAGGCCTTTCATTGATTTTGCCTGAAAAAATCTTCTAACAAAATTACCTGCTGAGATGGAGATAATTCATAAATATTCTTTATTTGTATTACCCTCTCTTGGTCTCTGGTCTTAAGTACTTTCTCTGTGTTCATCAGTGGGGATAAAGAAATGAGTCGTTGAGAGAGAGAAACCAGAAGAGACTGTTCTGAGCTCCCAAGAAGAGAGATATTTGCGTGAAGAAATCAAATTATAAATGAAGCAAAAAAAAGAATATTAAAACACAAACCCAGCTCACTGAAAGACATATCCCATGTTGAAGAGTTTCCTCTTTCACATTTTAATTAGTAGTAAACATGTCGTTGACAACATGACATTTAGGTTTCCTAATTTTAGTGCTTCTGTATAAAACCAAACCTTTCAAGTAACAAAGACATGTTTTAAGCCTTATTTTATTGTCTGCTGGGATTCTTAAAATCTTAAGAAAATTTAGAGCAAATGTCAGAAGGTTGGGATAAAGTTTTCTGAGTCTCTGCATTGCATTTTAAGGCAAATGAAGAGTAACTGTGAAGTCCTGATGAGCAAAACTATTGTAAAAGAGAAGAGTTCTGGATGCATTTTTTTAAATCGAAAATTGAAAAATTCTTTGGTAGCTGAAATAGTATATGTAAGCATAAACCTCAGAATCAGCAAAATGGTATTGCATTTGGTGCTATTCACATTGCATCTAAAAAAACTCCTGTTGCTTTCTCAGTAAAGCAGAATATATGGGAAATATTCATCTTTAGATTAGAAATAAAGAAGTAAAATGAGGTTGTCATTAGAATCTTAATCAAATCCCATGTAATGAGTGGCAGAGTTCAAACTAAAAAGGGCTACAACAATTGAATTGGAAGAGATGTTTCTGTCCTCCTTATCCATCTTATGCATACCTACATTTTTAAAAACATTTTCCTGGTGTTATAAGACATGTCTTTTTTCCTAGCAGTGGAAAAAAACATTTATTCAGATTAGAAACATTACTCAACACATTTCCAGAGTGAATCCTTCCCCACTTCTTGGTACACATGAAGCTGAACAAACAAATCTAAGAATTACTTCCATTCTGAGAGAGAATAGATGCATGTCCAATCTATCATCACATTTTTGTTCAAATACATTTATTTGATGTTCATGAATAGCAGACATTTCTTGATAAGGTAGAACCTTTATGAGACTGAAAAACAGCAATTCCACTTGAAGAATTAAAATATTTGTTGGTTCATGTAAATCTGTATGACTCTAATTTTCTTTCCTGGCATAGAGTAGCATGGCAATGGGTTTATTCCTATGCAGAAGTATTACTCAGCATGAAAAAAAAATTAAATAAATCGATCCTAAATTAGTGCAAAGTGAAGACATTTCAAAAGGAAAGGCTGCTAATAACATAGTAAAATTTCAAGTTTTCTCAAGCATCAGTCAGTTACCTATGTATGATACAGTTACAGATTTGCTGTAAGGTACATAATGAAGATATACAATTTTGATTTTACTGCAGCCTAGGATAAACAATGATACAAGTTGCATCTGTGAGTCTAACTCCATTCTTAGATTGGGTAACCTTTCTGTACATGCAGTAATGCACTGAGAATCGATAGCTTCAGATATGCAAACCTTTGCCTTTGGGCTGCATGGACAAGTAATTACTTTTGAGACAGGTAAAGATTAGAACAGAGTGCTTTTCACCTTTGTATGTTCATGTTCTTCTATAAAAATACAATGAGCATTTTACAAGGAAATAGCAGTGCACATTATTTTCAGAATGGATGTAAAGAGCAAGGAATAGGCAAGGAACTCCTATGTTATAAATTGGCAGATTTGCCTATCAGATGGAAATCAGGGCTTTTAAAGCTGTCTTGAGAAAGGAGAAAAAACCCCAACAAAAACAAGAAAAAAGCTGAAATTATGAGAATTTTATCTACTTAAAGGAGATGGACACGTTTTGGTTTTGTTGGTTTGACTCTTTTAGGAATTAGAAGGCATGATTTACATCAGCTAAACTAGGCATTGAGATGCTGGGAAGAAATTCCAGTGGGAAGATAAGCCTAAAGAGAAATTCAAATGTAAAGGTTCTGAGAGGTAAACCACAGAAGTTAGTGGTTCTCAGTTGTCAACACTTATTTTTTGCTAAACACCACAAACCATAGGTGACAGAAGTGGGACATGTTTTGGTGTCAGCTTCAACCAGCTTTACTAGTAGTATGAAAGAAGATGGTAAATGGTGACTATTGAAATTCACACCATTTTATTTCATTCTCACATGGGTAGCAGGATATTTTGGAGCTGGTAAAATCTTAAGCTTACACAGCTAAACCTACTGCAGTTTATTTGTCAGATCCTTATAAGAGTGTATAATAAAGACTCAAGAGAAAATAACCCTAATTCAGCTGTAAATCATTAAGTGTTCATGTATATAACAAAGCCCTGCCAGATTGTGTAAACAGATATGTAACTCAGAGAAAAGGAGGGAAACTAGGATGTCAAGAAATCAGTATTTTGTACCAGGAATGAATACAAAAGGATAGTTCAGCATGGACAGAGAGATCAGAAATATGAAATGTGTAACTAGCAAAGGATCATACTAAACCCAGAATATTTTATTAATGTTAGAAATAAATATACAAAAGAAAGAATGGCTCAAGACCTAAAAAAGCTTATAGGTAAATGGCAAATAGTAAGAAAAATTTTGAGATAGAGTTAGAAAAGTGAAGTTTCATGTTGCCCGGACTTTTAAAACAGTTAATTTAAATCACTAAGGAATTGGAGGTATTGGCCAGAGCAGAGCAGCACATCAACAAGCTTTAGGTAGCTAAAAATGTTTAATTAAATGGGATGGATAGGAATTTTCTGCAGCCATGAGTTTTTAAGAATTCATGGGAAGTGAATGATGAGGAGAAATCAAAGAACAGAATATAGCTTTAAGTAGAATATAGCTTTAAAAGCAGGAATGGAGATGTGTGCAATAATACTAAAGTGACCTGAAGTTACTTGCAGAAAGATACAAGCTATTAAACTGCATGTATGTAAATGAGATGAGAAGTACCTGTTGGTTCCTTTAATGAATAAGTTGAATTCAGCATTTTCTTTGACAGCATGTGGGAACCCATGAGCAATGGAGAAGCAATCATAAGCTTCAGTAAACTTTATCTTCTCTTCACATTCTCCAGTGCAAGCTAAAAAACAAATACAGAGCTGAAATTACTGTTGTGTGAGTGCACAGCTAGTTCAAAAAATATACTAATTTTTTTGCCACTGGGGGTTGCTGCCTTGCTGGGTGGTCATACCTATTGGAATGACATGTCAAAAGAGTTTTCATGGTGCTGTTGCATACTAATATATTCAGTAATGATTTTAAGAAATGGGTAGGGAGTACACTTGTAAATTCTTGGCAGTTAACAGCCAGATAGCAAGGTTTGCAAGTGGTTTGACAAAAAATAGTAGAATTCAAAATTATTTTGCTGCAGGGGAGAAATTTTCCAAAACCTATTAAAAGGAATTAAATAATGGTAAAGACAAAATACTTGGCTTTAGACGGAAAAACCCCCACCTAAAATTAAATTAATTTAAGAGACAGGTTTATATTGTTTAAATCAAAATAAGATTATGGGGAAAGATTCCACTTTAATAAATTTTTGTGTGGTCTGAGATTAGCATAGTATCATGCAGTAATTAATTTGAATATAATTTTTTGACTTCTGACTTACCCAAGCTCTCTGTTACCTAGGCTGATACATTAACCACCAAATTATCCAGTCTTAATAGGAATTTGTTAAAACCTCTGTATTTAGCCCAAAAGGCTCTCCATTCCTCCCCCTCCCCCCTTATTTTGGATTAGCAACCAGTGAAGAGACAGAAAAATAGGAAACAGTGTTGGAGCTGGGGAATTTCAGTAAAAAATACAGTAATTTATTCTACTTCAAATCAGGTTTAGCTATATCTGAAACAGCTCAAGTTCATCAAATTGGTAGAAATATTTTATGTTTGAAGTTGCTAAAAAAAGCATGTTGAAAACTTAATGTGTTACACTTGTGACTTATGGGTAAAACATAAATAATCTTTCTGTCAAATGGTGACTTGCTACTGAACTGAATGTGGAAATCTGAAGGCATGCACATTACATTATGCATGTTATCATGGAATTATATAAGGAGTGACTGCCACAAATAGCACTAAATAGCACTTTAGGGAACAACAGCTTCAGAGTAAAAATCATTGCACCAAGAGTCTGTGTTTGCTTGTTTTCTTTTACAATTAAAAATATCTTAATAATTTAATTTGAGGGTTAAAAATGAGAAGGTAAGTAATGGTCCAAGATAAACAGAGATCAAATAATATCAGCTGGAAATAAACACAAATCCTTTTAGATGCTGAATATAACCTTCTAGCTTCTGTATTGTTGATTGCTATTTGTTCCTTCTAATAGATTTTCAATACTTGATTTTGCTTAGGCTTTGTACCACATGGTGCATTAGAGAAAGTAAAGTAAATCTGCAGAGCTTGTGTGAAGACACTCGAGGCTGCCATGTGACAACCCCTCTTGGAAAAACAAGTTTTGAATGCAGTGCAGTAACATTTAAATTGCTTTTGGAATAACATATAACCAAGGTCATGCAGATCTGGACCCATTATATCAAACCTAACAGGTTACATCTCAGGAAAGGCCATCCACCTCTTTAGGTTCAAGCTGGGGGGGCTGAACTTCATTCATAATGAATTGGAGTAGAATTATGCATCTTAGCACCATATGTCTGTATATACAGTGGTGTTATGATTATAGCAAGAAATGTGCTATGGCACTATAATGATACGTTTTAAAATGCCATGAAAAAATAATGAAGCTAACACTAGAAGAAAAAAATAGAATAATCCTATGTTCTTTCAAATGCTGGAAATTGAGTTTTGCAGCACCACACAAGCTTTCTTTCAGGGAATTATGCATAATAATAATAATAATAATAATAATAATAAAGTCATAGACAGTATCCTTGTCAAAGTATAGATGCTTTCCATTAAGGCATTCTTGAGCATTATGGTTTTTAGACCTCTTACGGGATTTTATTAGGAGAGAACAATCCACTATGTATTTTCTATTGCTAGGAGAAAGAATGCTTTCATGAGATCATGAAAACGTTTTCACTCTTAAGATAAAGCCAAAGAGATGCAGCTAATGCCAGGTGGGAACTGCCTATAATCTCCTCAACTATGACTAGCTAATTCCATTCTATGGCCAAGGGGTATTCCCAGAACAATACAGGTGTGAATGAGAAGCTGTGCATGTAGCACAGTGAAGAGTGCAGCACCTGCCTGTGCCTTCTCAGATTAACTGCTGTGTGCTCAATAACTTCCCTGCACAACAGCCTTCCAGCCAGGATCAATACAGCTTCATTCAGGCAGGCTCTTCAAAGACTTTGTAATCTCAGTCTGATTCCCCAGATTTTGGTCTTGCATTATTAGGAAAGAATCAGGTGTGCTTCCAGAACTGTATTGAGAGATGATCATAACTCTTAAGTTATGTTATACTTTCCTACATGTATTATACTCTAAAGCAGTTGGAAATAGTGGCATTTACCACTGTTTCTGTTCAGTGTAGGACATCTGATATTAATTTACGCCTGAAAATTCACGTTTCAGTGCATCAGCTACTCTTTATTTACACTTCCAACCCTGTGGTGGCCGGTTAGCCTGTCGTACAAGAGACAGAGAGAGTTCTCAGTAAGACAGTCCCTAGTACCAGAGAGTTCTGTCTAGGTCACGGTGGGAAGAGAAGCCTCTCCCAGAATGCTTTGTTCTGTTACGGTAATCTGCCCCAGTTCTGCTTCCTCGGCTGGCTGTCGGCTGCTCTGTCCCCTTGCTACCTTGTATGTTCCATGCCATAGAAAGTTCTCTGCTCCAGTTTCGCCCCATTGGCCTCTGCCCCTCGCCACTCCCCGAGAGCTCCCTCATTGCCCCCCATTCCCTAGTCCCACCTTTGTACCACCCCCGTGCCCTCACACCAATGGTTCCTGGTGCTAGCTCCACGCCTGTACTTAAACCTGAGCTTTCCATTGTTCTTGTTTTTGACTCTGGGATCCTTCACAGTGTGGAAGCAATAAACAGCTCCTGTGGAAATCTAGGCAAAGACCCTTCCTGCCTCTTTGCCATCGGTTTATATTACTGAAGCTATCTGTGAGTTTGTGTGTGCACACGTGTGTGAGGGGATACAGCTGATCCTGCTGGGCGGCTTCGCTTTGGAGACGCCTTTTAGAGATCGCTGCACCTCGCACTCCAGCACAGAACTGCAGAACTCAGGATAGCAATACAACCCTTACTCATGCAGTTTTGTGTTTGAAGTTTAACAAAGACACATTTCAGTCCACTAGAGAAGAGAGGCTACTGAGAGGCTATACTCAAGGCAAAATCTGTGAGACAACCCACCACTACGGAAGTAAATGAAGTACAACTGCTCAAGTTTGCGGGGTTGCAAAGATAATTTAAAAGGTAAAAATGCTCTACATTTTGCATATGTTTGCACATTTTAATCACACAGGATACCTATTCTGTAATAACAAGGAGTGAATCAAGTTGTGATACTATTTATAAGGATTAGAAATATGGAAAAAGGAAAGAAATTGCTAGGTAAAATTTGAACATAAAAATATTTCAATCTTTGCTTCTGTATGTTTGTCTTGTATATAAAATCCGCATGTTGAACAAATATTGCTCTGAACAAACCTACTGTAACATCACAGAGGATGATGACTTCTGGTAGTGAACAGGTGGAAATTTATATTCAAAAACTCAAGTACTATTTGACTTCCCATGTCAAAGTCATGTTTTGAATGATTCAGAGTAGCCCAGACAAGATTTTTAATTCAGTTCATGTAGGATGAAGTCTAAACAGTTCTGCACTTCCATGAATAATATTTTCAAGCTTTTTGAAGACTTTTTTTTGTCTTTTTCTAAAGACGTGTTACAGATGAGGATCCACCATCTCAGGAGTTTAACATAGCTGTGTGATAATTAATAAAAAATGATCAGCTGGTAATTATGAAATGTAGAAATGAATTCTGGGCCTGCATCACTTCTGAACCCCATTTTGTTCTTTGTACCTTATTAATGCAGTTACCATCAGACTGGGTGGAACTGTTGTACTATGAGGTTCACAGGAATTGTCGTGGCCCTGAGTGCATCCTCTGCCCTGGCAGTTTAATTGCTGGGGCTGAGGATCATATGGCAGCTATTGGTAGTGCAGCTGAAGGCTGCCCCTTCCCACTAGTTACCTTGGAGAGAGATTCCCAGGTGGGAATAACTGCAGGATAGCTGCAGACAGGGCTGAGCCACTGTCCCTGGCTGTGTTGTTGCCATGACTGCCTCCTGGCTCTCCATCCCTTGCAAGGCAGCTGGCCCTCGTTGTTCCATGATGCTAGGGTCCAACATATTGTAATTCAGCATTAAATTTCCTGAAATATATGGGAGTAATTTCATTTTCCTAATGGCTAGCTCTGACTGATATACTAACTTCTCTCCTGTCTTTTCTCTGCAACTCTAACAATGCTGCTTGCTGCTCCCATAAGGAAGTAGCTTTTTCCCTCATTGCTGCTGCTTGACTTGACACATTTAGTGACTAGCCCTCTACAATACTCTTAGGTCACCTAATCTTTCAACCCATTTGCAGTTTGGCTCTGTACATGTAGTGCTTCACAGAGAATCCTGTTCTCCAAGTATATCTGGAACTAAGATTGGTTATCTGTCTAATGGGGTAGACTGAGCAAATTTAATCAGGTACAGAATCACAGAATGGTTTGGGTTAGAAGAGACTTTGAAGACCACCTCCAACCCCTCTGCTGTGGGCAGGATGCCTTCCACTTGATCAGGTCTCTCAAAGGCCCATGCAGCCTGGCCTTGAACACTTCCAGTGATGTGGCATCCACAGCTTCTCTGGGCAACCTGTGCCAGTTCCTCACCACCTTCACAGTAAATAATTTCTTCCTAATCTAAGCCTGCCTTCTTTCAGTTTAAAGTCATTACCCCTTCCTCACTCTATCACTACAGATCTTTGCACCTCCATGGTTGTTTCAATCTGGTTTTTAAAGTTATTAGAAATGCCTCTGCCCAAATTAAGGTACAAATGAGACCCTATGCCAAAGTCAATATATGGGGTTTATCTGATAGAAAATACGAGAGAGAGAGAGAAGAGACGAGAGAAAGAGGAAGAATAGAAAAGAGGATTCCCAGCTCCTGTAGTATAATTGAAATCCTGTAGTATAATTGACTAATTTGCACCCTGGAATAAGTGTGAATGGAGTTGTTGAGGATATGTGTTCTCTTTTCACGTTTAGTTGTAGTTGGAAGAATTTTGTAGGTAATATTCCTGCTCTGCTTGGTAATTCTAAACATTATGAAAAATTATCTTTTGTGATACAAAATTACCACACAACACATTTGTTACCAATGGAGAGGGGAGAATTTAGACAAGTCCCTGCCTTTGCCCAGGTTTCTGGCAGTAGATAACAGCTTCGTTGAGGCAGCCAAGACCCCAAAACCCACTCTCATTTGCAAGTTCTTCATAATGACCGACCAGGTTTATTACACCATGAATTATTTTTTGAATGCACACAAGGAAGGGCAGACATAAAACTTTAAACAGACTTCTCACTACCCAGGGTAAACAAAGGAAACACTACCAGTAGGTTCATAAGACAGTGCACGATAATAAGCATACCTATACTGCAGCTAGTGAAGAAATAGTACTGATTAGGAGCTAGTGTCACTTCAATGAATGATAGGTGTGTGCAGAAGTCTCCTTTCACTCAACTTCTAGAAGAGTAACGTGATGTCAACATCTTAACCTCAAGGAGGACTCCCCACACACCCGGAGAGTTTGTAAGAGAGTTCTGATTTTATGAAAATTATAGTGGTCTTCTGTAGTTCATAAAAGTGCTGTGTCAGTCAGAATTTTTGCTTATCCTTTCCCATGCATTCAAGGCAGGATGTTTATTGCTGGCTAAGGATGTTTTCAGCTGAGATAACTGGCCACAAGGCAAGCTATTCCAGCCTGGGTTAGCAGATAAGTTTTAGGGGTGAAAGGTCCTGTCACAGTATTTTCATACAAAGGGTTCTCTTGCAAATGTATCTTTATGTCAGGGCTGTGCTCTGTTTTGCAGGAGATAGATTGCTGCACTGCTGTAATTTAATATTGACACAAAACAGAAACTGTGGCTTTATTACTGACGGGATTAAAAATTAAATTAGTTCCCTTTCACACTTCATTATGTCATCCCAAGTACCTTTTATCTTACGAATTTTAGAGACCAAATTGCCTTCATCACATTCTGCACCCACAACTAAGAAGCATTTGTATTGCAGCATGTGCTATAGACACCACACTGACTGGCACAAGTAAAAGAAGCAAAGTAAAATCAAAGTGTTCTTCTAGGACATAGGAAACTTAACAGTACCTTAGGGATATTTGGTTGGCTTGAGAATTGGTAGAAGACATTTTTGTATTTTATTCATATTTTCTTTGCAGTTCATAGTTACCCCTCCTGGTTTAGGAAGGGACACTACTATTTTCCATGTAACATTTCTGTATTTGGTTAAGATTCTTTAGTTCACTAATCAGTAACTCTGGAATAACAACAATAATCATAATAATAATAATTCTAAAGCCTTCTGAGGCAGAACTGGGAAGGTTAGTACATATTTGTATGATTTCAAACATGTATAAATTCTTATGCCAACTCTCAGGATAAAACTGTACAAATTATACACCCATAAAACCTATTCCCACACCATTTTTCAGTAACAAGACAAAACAAGCTAGACAAAAAACCAAACTTAAGAATATGGAGAATGCTCTAACTAATACTTGATCTCTCAGCAAGTCACTTGGCAATGAAAACAAAAACTAATTACAAACATTAACAAAATGACAATGTGAGCAATTACAGTGTCAATTTAAATTTCATTGGTTTTCATGTGTCTCCATCTCATGTGTTGGTAGGTTGCTATAAAAGGAAAATGAAAATTTGCCCCACTATAGACCAATTATTAAAAGGAAGCAAAAGCTTAATCTAGGTGTGAATTTGCTGCTTGCAGTTTCTCTGCTCTCAAATTCATTTTCCTTATCTTCAATGCAGGGATATTTGACGCACCTAGAAAAAAGAAAAGAAACAAACTTCCCCAGCAAAATATGCCTGAGTGAAACAAGTTGTTAATTGCATTAACTTATTTTGGTGGAGTTTTAGCTTTTATTCTATTAAGTGCTTGTTGCACCACTTCTGTTGTTTCCCATAGTTTTTAAGCGGGGTCTCCTCCAATTGATTTCATGGTTGGTGGAGGGAGTGAGACTGCTTTTAAAAGTTTTGCAAGAATTGCAGCCTGTGAATTAGGGAGTGGTTTAGGCATTTCAGTTGCCTTCCTTTCAGGGTTTTAGTAGGTTTCTGCTTTTCGCCCTAGAGCAATTAGCCTTATCAGTTTGCTTCTTTTACTCTGGTGATTTTCCATTTGGACATGATTGAGTTCAGTGGCAAGCAATGCTTCTGCTTGAACCTTTTTAGCAACTAATCGCTCCCTGTCCCAATTTTTTGCACCAAGACGACCCCAGGGGTAGAGAGGCAATTAACAAATTAATCAAGGAAGGACAACAAAATATTTTCTTTACACTGGCCACCCGGGACACCCTTATAGTTTCTACACAGGGACAACACCATCCCCACAAGGCAGCAGCAGAATTGGCTCAGGAATTGAACCTGCCAATTCTGGTCTCCACAACAATCCACAGAGTGGTGGGGGTGGTGTTCCTCGCAAAATGGGAGCTGCAGAATTGGCTTCAGGACTTGAACCTGCAAATTCTGGCTCTTTACAACAAAACAAAGGAATTAAACCCCCAAATCAGTTTACTATAACCTCCACAACTTCCTCAGAGAAAGCTGCATCAGAATTCCCAATAGTGTGGGTCCCTACAGAAGAGACCTCAGCCTCCATAATCCCCTCAGAGAAGGCTGCATCAAAATTCCTAGGAGTTGACTATACCAAAAAAATCAGAGTGAATCTTTCCCAGAGGATGCCCCATTTCAAATTGCAGCTAATTTCCAAAATCTCACTTCTCGCCCTGGGAAGGTACCTCATATACCAAAGTTACATTTCTACAAAGTTATGTTACAAACACCAGAGTAGTCTCTCTCTCAGGGCACCCCATTTAAAATATTTTCCAGTGTCCTACTCTTTATACTTCAAGAGCACCTAGTGTTTCACAAAGTTACGAAGTGCACTTAACTTAAAAACAAACAGACAAACAAACATACAAACAAAAGAGTCAGAGAGGATCAGGATGGTAGAAAGGTACCTTACTTTGATTTTTCTAAAGTTTTCCTACAGAAGGAAACCATATGAAATAGTCCCCTCAGAGGAGACCATACTATTGTCAAAGGCACTTTGGTCAGAGAATGCTACCCCTCTTGCTGCAACAAAATAAATATTAACAGTCCGGTTCTTAAAGTTATGAGAAATGCCTCTGCCCAAATTAAGGTGCAAAGAAGACCATATGCCAAAGTCAATATTACGGGTTTTATTTGATAGTAAATATGAGAGAGAGAGAGGAAAAGAGAGAAAAAGGAAAAGAAAAAAATAGAAAAGAGGTGGGGGGACAGGAAAGAGTGACATAGAATAAAAAATGTCACCACTCAATGGTGACTCCCATTGGTGTCCCCATGATCCTCTACAGCTGGTCTTCTTGGTGGTGAAGGTTCTCCCAAAAAAGCATAGCATCCAATGGATGAACATGTGCTCAGGCTTGGTGGGAATGCCCAGGTACTTCCCCCGGCAGGAGCCAGTCTCTTGCAGCAGACTCTGGATCTGTTGCATCATTTTGCATCACATGCAGTCCTGTGGTGCAAGGCCTCTGGGGAGCATTTTGGGGAGGTCTTTGATGGATTCTGACACCTGTTCAGCTGCCTCTCACATGAATGTCCTGTGGGTGTGGCCCTCCCAGGGTTGGGGTTTCACAGCTGGGCCAGTTTGTGTAAGGGAGGATGGGTGTTCAGTGCCTCTGGCCAAAGGTTACACCACACACCTGAAGGCTCCTCTGCCCTCAGCTGGGGGAGAGTCTGTGTAAACCTGGCCTCTGTGGGCTGTGGTCTCCCCCACACCAAACCCAGCCAGGGATGATTCTCTGCTGTTTTTGGCTTTCTTGTGGATGCATTCCTTTCCCTCAGCCTTGTTTGCTTCTCCCTCGACCTGAGATGATTGAACAAGGCTGAACCCTTTATCTCATCTAAGTGGCTTCCCTCACAGTCCCAAGTTCCAGTCGGGCATCTTCAAGGAGGGGTGGGCTTCCCTGGTTGTACCTTCTTTATACAGTTTTTAATATAATGGGCAAAACTCCTTCATAACAGTGTTTAAGGCATGAACCATTTCAGTCCTTGACAGTGGTGAAAACCAGTTTAGTTCAATGGGCTTTGCTGAAAACTCATCTTCATCCTTGGTAAGTTACAAGGCGTGACAAGATGGAGAATGAATACTGCTAGGGGTAGTGATAGCATGGTGGGAACTACAGCTTAGTTGTGCCTTGTGAAGGATTTCTGTGGTTCTCTTCTTGCTGGGAGACATCTGCCTTCATTAATATGGTAGATGACCATGATTAAGTGTGTACTGGGAGCACGTGTGTGTTTGGACAGTCACAGCCTGTTTGTCATCCTGGCATTTATTGCAAAAATATATATTAGAATACTTACAGCAATTCTTCTTGGTTAAATTAGGTACATATTTGTGCTACTTATAGTAGTAAAGTTTTTATAGGGATAGTGATTGAGGAAATAAGACTAGTATAAAATTATGGAGACCATGGCAGCTCTGTACAGTGTAAGGTAAAAAAATGACCTAATATCTACATTAACACTCCCTCAATATCTCAGCATAATTTCTTCTAATGCAGGAATCTGCTGCTGACAAAGTTTCATTAGGGAGTGGTTGGTGATAATATGAATTAAAAATGTGTGTATGTATTAATAATTTATCACAGTTGTATATAGTAGGCAACTGGTACCCCATTAGCTCCATATTAATGATGATGTTAATATGTTCGTTCTTTTTCCTGAGAAATCTTTGATGAGCTTTATAGTGATACCAGTGAAAAACAATTGAATTAAATGTAACAAAGTGAATTTGATTCAATGTGATACTAGATACAATTTTAAAAAATTGAGCTGGGCTATTAATGTGATGTTGTTCTTAGATAATGTGTTCGTTTTGCCTCAAATGGCTTTTTTTTTTTTTTTTTTTTTAATAGCATGGATTTGTATGAGATCTGAAAGTAGTAGCTGTGGTAAGTATCTGACCTATTTTTAAGCTTTTTTCTTCTTACTGATGCAATGTTGAAAGAGCTGGTCAGCCAGCTAAGCAGATTTTTGCAAACAATGTTTGTCTCTTTCTCTGAGTAAGAATCCATATGGTTTCCATGAACTCTAAGAAAAGCTTACAGTCACTTGAATCAATTGAAATTAGTGCCAAGTTTTGTGTCTCTTATAAAAGATAACGTGCAAATCTCCGTGCTACATAGCATCAGCAGTGCCATTAACAACCCCAGATTAATGAACTGTCCAGGTACATTGAAATGAACTAGGCAATAATGATTAAATGCAATTACAGACCAAAATTGCTGGGGCAAACCATGAGCACATATGAAGAGATACACTACAATTAAGTGTATTCAGTGCTAAAAACACAGATAGTTAAACTCAAAAATGTGGTGGCCGGTGAACATACATTGTGTTGGGATGACCTGTCCCGGTTTGAATTCCGTGGTTGTCTGTCAGACTGGTCACTCCCCCAGAGCTCTCCCATTGGTCCCCACTCCCTGGTCCTGCCTTTCCCCCGGCCCTGGGAAAAACCCTGAGTTAGCCCTGCTGTTGGTATTTGCCTCTACACCCTCTGACAGTGAAGATGCAATAAATCCTCCTGCCGGAATGCAAGCAGATACCCTTCCTGATTCTTTGTCACTGACTTAATACTGAACCTGCCCAGGCACCCATGGGGGCATGTGGGGCCCCACAGATGCAGGCATTTACAGTATTACAAAAAGTCATCAATTCAGTAAGTTTCGTGAAGAGTGAGTAAAACTTCAAGAAAAAAAATGATCTAAAAATTGTTTTTTAATTAAAACTATAAATGTGGTGCAACTCTGCAATGCAGTGTATGAATCCAGACTCACCAGATTGTGACTGGAAACATAGTTTGCCCTACTGAATATAATGAACTATTTTTTGTTGACAGTTGTGGAAACCAACAAGCTGCTCTCAAAGTTTTACAGAGCTCAACTTGGACACAATAACTTTGTACCCCTTGAGAATTCGGTTTGTACCCATGAGAATCAACAGAAGCAAGAAACCATAAACAGCAGATGTAGAAAGCACAGCTGGTCTAGAGAGGCTGATACTTGCTTTACATTGTTTTAGATGGGTGTTAGTTGCAAGTAATGAGTAGTTTTGTGGGGTGTTAACATAGAAGCCAATGGGGACACAGCATGAGTGCCAAGAAACTGTATAAAAGAGGCTTTGTGGAATTAAAGATGCTTTTTGCCATTGCCCGGAGTTGTCAGTGTATATATGTGTTGTGACCCGCCTCAACTGTGACATCTGGTGACCCTGACGTGATTGGGCCCAACATGATTTGAACCTGACAAGATTCGAACCCGACGTGATAACAACAACTCTTCAGGTGGCTGCCTGCAAGTGGCCATCTCTTGAACACAGCTGGAGGCGGGTACCCCAGGGAACAGATAACAGCTCTAAGAAGCCCTCAATCTGGATCGAGCACCCTTTGAGGTAAAAGTACCCTTTGAGGTAAAACGCTGGGGGTAAAAAAAGAAAAGATGGAAGCTAATGAATCCCAAGAAGATAAGCATACCTTTAAACCCCTGTTATTATTGTGCAAGAGCCAGGGTTTGGAAGCTACCTCTGCAAATGCATTTAGTGTGAATGAGACTGCCAAAAATTTGATGATTACCTGGAGGGTCGTGCTGGAAACCTTGAAACCTGTAAAAAAGGAGCGGGACTCGCACCAGCCGAACTCCATGGATGTGGAGGGTCTGAGTGGGGTGAAGGGTGAAGGAGCAGAAGGGAGGGGATCCACCTTTGTCTGCGGATGAGTGGAGCAATAGCGCGGTCCCTCAGCCACCGCTCACTGCACCGCTGCAACCGAAGCGGCCCAGGGAGTGCCCCCCACCCCACAGCAGCAGCTGCTCCGCAGGATGCCTCTTCCACCACGGCTTCATCAGTGACAGCTCCTACACAAGCGGCTTTTTCACTGCCAGCTCCCCCCGCGGTTCAGGAACATTTTTAGCTTTTGTTAAAAGTAGCTTTGATTTTCAGTGAGCTGGAAATTCTGACAGGATTGTTTAGTGGAGAGATTCAAGGTTGAGTGGTGTAGATGTACTGTCTTTTTGCATGCCAGTAGCATTACATAATTCCTTGCTTTGAGGCTGCTTAGCAAGGTTTGAACTTCTTCAACAGAAATGCTTATCTAGTGCATGATTAATACAACTTGTCATGTAAAATGTATACTGCCTTTTTAAGAATTTTGACTTGAAAGTCTGACTGGACTGACTTAATATCGAATTTTTTCTCTGTTAAAACTTGTGTACCAGGAAAAGTATTTCCTTTCTTGGTGCCCTCAGAGCATTACCTATCATTATGCAGGTTCTTGGAAAGTTTGGTAGACTCCTCCTTGGAAATAGCAATTAGCTCTAAAACCTGATGTTAACCCATTGGATGATTTACAAGGGTTGCTGGGTGAGGCCCATGCTAGGTTTTAGCCATTCAACAATCAAGCATTTCTTGCCTCACTCCCTCATTACTGTTATCTCAGAAGTTATTTATGGTTCTCCACTGCAGAAGTGGACAGACCTGTACCAGCTCTGACATTTAATTTTATTGTGGATATTTCATTATGGACAAACATGTAACAGTTTTTTCCAGTAGGTACACCTGTTTAGTGGCTCAAGTGTAGTTGTTCTTCCTTGCCACTTATAAATCAGAATTGCACTTCATATCAAAACAGCTCAAGTGCTCTGATGAACTAGAAAAATGACTAAAAGTGACACTGCTTTACAAAACAGGCTTGCTTTTTGAGTATGTGTTATCTGCTCAGTAGCTGAAATTCTTGATGTTCTCTATTTTATAGAAACAGGCAAACAGTGGAGTAAACAATAGCATACTCCTTTGGAATCATCTGAAACCATGGCTTTGTAGCTGCTTATATACACGTCAGTTTTATACACCCACTGACCTAACATAGTCACTTGTGCAAAACTCAGAGCAGTGTTATAAACCTCTTGGTGCTTTACCTTTAGTAGCCCAAGGTCAAATCTACCATACTGACAATCACAAAAGACCTGTCTTGCCATCTCTGTCACTGTGCATCACCAAGCTGAAGAGGGTGGTGGGGAGAGACAGGCAAGCCCTGGCATACACCCCATGCTCTGCTTGGGAGACTCGGGCACCACCCCGTGCAGGGGGGCCTGGGGTACCTGTTCAGGGCTATGCAGCTCCATTCCTGCATACTTTTTCTAAGTGCCTTTTTAATTAAGGAGAACTGGGTTGCAGGGCATTTGTCCCACCTGAAGAGGAAGACAGTCGTAGCTTCCTGCTTCCGCCCTGCTCTTCCTTTCCCTTCCTGTGTTCGTGGTGTGGGAAAGGTTGCCAGTGAATTCCAACTCACAGCTTGTTAACAACTTGAGCACATTCACGATATTTTTTGGCACATCTGAGAAATTGCCAGAGATTTGGTGACTGTACTACTGTGCCTTATAAACTGCATCTCAAAAGACCCTAACAGATTTATGCTTACATGAGAAAACTACTGAAAGACATACAATGATGTCTTTCTTTTTTTTTTTTTGGAGTACAGCTGCAGATTGGAAAATCTTGCAAAATTGTGCTTATACCAGAAAGGTCCTGACTGTGAACGGATGTTTTCAATAATGTTTCTCATTACCATGAGCTATTCTCACAGCTGAATTACATCAAATCACAATGTGTTTGCCACACCATTATGATTTCTGTAGTAAATCCATGTTGCTGTTATTTCATTTACAAATCGGTTGCCTGCTTGCGTATTGTTTTTTAACTGGTATGTGACAAAAGTTTTGGTTGTTTTCTTGCACTGATGGAGTCAAGATGAGTTACATTCTGCTGTAATTGACACCTTTAAAGAAAAGGTCTCCACTTTCTAGTTTTGTTAAATTTAAGTGCTGCTAATATTAAGTTTTGCTAATTGTAAGTTTGTACAGTTCAAGTGATGCTAAGGCTAAGTTCTACTAAGTTTACCTGTTATTAAATTTAAATCATGTCACGTTTAAGTTCTGTTAATTTGATATTCTGTTACATTTAAGGTTCTGTTAGTTTAAAGTGTTGTTAAGTTTAAGCAAGGTCAAGGTTAAGTATTTTCAGTTTAAGTTTTGTTATTTTAAAATTCTTGTAAGTTTAAGTAATATTAAGGTTATTTTCTGTTCAGTTTCAGTGATGTCAACTTTAAGTTCTGTTCAATTTACTTTCTGTTACTTTTGAGTAACATTTATTTTGAGTGAAGTTAAGTTTAGCTTCTGCTGAAATATATGCATTTAAATTGAATGATGCAGTTCTTTTGCTATGGAGATAAAAATGAACAGACTGCAACAATTATGATAAAGGATTGGTAAGCGACTATGAATATAAGATAATAAGTTGTAAAAATATGTGAGGATTCGGCTTGTTAGGTTCTTAAATTCATTGCAAGTTCTATGGGTATGAATGTTCTGCATTGCTCAATTAAGATGATTATTCATGACAATCTGCTGTTTTATCTTTTGTAGGTTGCAGAGAAGGATGAGTAACAATTGGAAGTGATGAATATTATTGATTGTAAGCTGTTCAGTACTTTGCCTTATTAACGTATATGCATAGATGCGTAGAGAAGTATACTCTTGATTTCTTAGAATAAGTTACTGCATATGTCTTATGCTTTTAATATAATAGTGTGAATTCACTGACTTTTCATAAAAGGCATTATCCAGAACATACTGTTTGATGTTAAAGATGTGTGTTTCTTTAGTTGTTTGCAGTTTGTTTATGGTACCATTGACTACTTAGATAAGGATAAATGGCAAAATCGACTGCTTTACAAACTTTCATATACTGTTGTGTAGCTATTTGTAAGATATGTATCTTTTTTAAGACACTTTCCCAGCTGCCATTACTACAGGTCTGTTTGTGGGATATGTTAAGGCCTTGGGTCTGGCCAAGCCCTGGCCCTACCTGGTTGGGAGGCATGCCTGCCTCCCCAGGTGTTTCTGCACTAAAAACGTAATTGAGTCAGTCTGACTTGCAGATCTGGGTTTCTAAAAGCTTTCGAGGTAAACTTGGGAGCCTTGCCTGGGCAGGTTCTCCAGGTGCTCATTGTGAAATGGGGCTCACCAGCTACTGCAGACTCTGGATGATGGTCCCGTATTTAGGCAATTGAAAGTGTATTATTCGAAGTTACTATCCTTTTGCCATGTGCTGTGGATTATATGTATTATCCTGTTTGTTCTTGCTCAGTGTGACTTCACTGTCTCATTACAGGTATTTGCTTGCTTTTATGTTGCCTTCATGTTTACAGTGACAGACGCGCAGGTTATCACAAAACAAAAAGGGGGAATATGGCTCCCCAGGAGCATTTGGATAATGCAGTATTTGTGCTAAAAGTTTTTTCAGGCAGATCATCAATTTGATCCGCAGCAGAGCAATACCAGTCTGAAGATTTGCATGTGTGAGACCAATTTCTAAAAAGGCTTCACGTAAGAATCCTCAATTGGGTGTGTAATGGCAAGGCCTACCTGATTTACTAACCTAGGAAAGAAAGTATGCATGTGTTTTTGCCAACAGGTGTAACATGGTTACCTGCCCGACCTGACAAACATCGATCGCCTCTGAGAAAATGAGGCCCAGTGAGAGGAAGAATGACCTATTCACCATCCAGCCCTCATGGCCAAAGCAGGAGCAGAGGTTGGACTGCCAGGAACATTGCTGTGCCTGGGAGCTTACAGAGGCAGCCTGCCAACAGAGGCCTTGTGTCCCACTGTACCTAACATCATGTTACTGTGTTCCTGCTGAACTTCTTCAGCTATTCCCTCTTCCATGCTTCCAGAAAGACATTCAGTAATGTTAAAGTCAGCACTTCAACTAAGGGAGTCTCTCCTGCACAGCCCCTGAGCTCCAGCCATATGAGCTTTGCAACAGTAGCCATTTACTGCCGAGTGCAGAAGGAGCAGCAGCTCTCTCTCTGGGAACATTGGACACTATCTTTTATTTTCCTGTGCTGCCGATCTCTTTGTCAGTTCTTGATGGGTTTTATTGATTGTGATCTGTATTCCATATATCTTATCCTGTGACCAGTAGACAACCAGTAACAGTCTTAATAGGATTATGGTGCAAAGGTGATTCATTTTCTAATCCTACTCAAAATGTGTCACCTGAAAATCCCATATTTCAGGACATCTCAGCATGATACAGTTGAACAGTTTTAAACCAAGACAATGTTACATACTGTCAAGCCCCCTCAGTCTAATGTTCACACAAATTGACTCGAGGAGCATTCTTTATTTGTGGAAATTGTGCATGGCCCACATTACCCTCAAATGCTGATCGTTGTCCATGCACTTTTGGCCGCCTTACTATGCTTGCTCCAAATTTACCTATGCCTTTAAATCACACGCATGCAACCCATGACAAACAGTCCATGCATTCCTTTGCAAGAGACTGTAATAGCAGCTTAGACTTTTGGGGATTAGAAAAATGTGTTTTAGCTTCTCTTTAATCCCAGGAGTAGCTTGCTAAACAGACTAGTACCACCTCGCTTGCTTTATCAGATTTGTTAAAATGGGATTTCTGGTTGAAAACAAAAAGGGGGAAGTGTGGAAACCAACAAGCTGCTCTCAAAGTTTCACAGAGCTCAACTTGGACACAATAACTTTGTACCCCTTGAGAATTCGGTTTGTACCCATGAGAATCAACAGAAGCGAGAAGCCATAAACAGCAGATGTAGAAAGCACAGCTGGTCTAGAGAGGCTGATATTTGCTTTAGATTGTTTTAGATGGGTGTTAGTTGCAAGTAATGAGTAGTTTTGTGGGGTGTTAACATAGAAGCCAATGGGGACACAGCATGAGTGCCAAGAAACTGTATAAAAGAGGCTTTGTAGAATTAAAGATGCTTTTTGCCACTGCCTGGAGTTGTCAGTGTATATATGTGTTGTGACCCGCCTCAACTGTGACAGACAGTAACAATTATTTATTCTCTTGAAATTCAGAGCAGTTTGCAGTCATCGAAAGAATCTGAACTTGGTGATTAGAATAATTCTGTGCCAGGAATAAATAGGCGAATGGAAACAAATCTTAATAATTTTGTAGGATAGAACCTATGTCCAATTTTTAATTAGTTTTAACTAGCTCAAGGGTGGGTTAAAGGTTTTAAATAAATGTGTTTGTCCCATTAAAGAATGAATGAAACAGTCTATCTCCAGAAAATTTGAGTGACCACACCTTATTGTTTAGCCTAATGCCACGTAAAATACATGTGGTTCTTAGCAGACAACATTTTCTAGACCA
This sequence comes from Monarcha castaneiventris obscurior, assembly GCA_026261815.1. NCBI lineage: Eukaryota > Metazoa > Chordata > Aves > Passeriformes > Monarchidae > Monarcha > Monarcha castaneiventris. The sequence goes on from JAMPIT010000635.1 coordinate 4,123,066, forward strand.
CAGCACTTCAAATAAATGTACTGAAATTCTAGGGACAGTTGCGGTGTTTTTATTTCTTTAATTATTTGCACAAATATATAAGTAAAATGCCATCAGGTTGTTAAGTAGCTGTTACTGTGTTTACATGCATGTATCAATTTATTATGAATTTGGAAGAAGCTCGGAAAAAATTAAAACCTTGATTTTTTTTTTTTTTTAGTTTGTCAGAATCCACAATTCTGTGTTCTGCATCTGATGGATGCAGATAATTATCTAGGTGCTGCAGGACATCAGATCTGGGATTTAAGTAGTAAAAATGACAGCAATTTTAATATAATTTTATTCACTTATTCTTGTATTATCTACTTGTGAAATTCATAGCATTGCTTAGATCTGGCTAGGTTTTCCTGACAGTGCTTTTAGTTATTTAAATATCCACTCAGCTGCTGTCATTCTCATCATTCCACTGCAAGGAAAGAAGGAAGAGCTTGTTCTTCCTCTCAATAGTTGTTTTTTTTTTCTCAAAACATACTTTCCTTGTAAGTGTTGCTTCTTCTTACGCAGCACTCCCTTCACAGCAGTTTGAACTGAAGGAAGTCTGACAGAGCCTTGAGAGGAAAAGGCCTTGTGTGGGGAGCATGAGGAGTGCAGTGTGCAACCACTCAGGTCCTCCCTCTGCTTCTGAAATTTCATGCCTTGAATAAACTGTTTACGAAGCTTTCTGTGACAGTACTTCAAAAAAACATGGACACACTTTACTTACTACAGTCCAACCTAGAATACTTAATTTGTTTTCAAAGAGCTCTGGGAATTGTTTTATTCTGCTGTGCAGTAGTGCCGAAGAGCATGTGGTTTTGCCTCTGAGGATCAGTTTCTCTGCTGGGACCAGGACTGCCATTTCTTTAATGTTCCACTGTCAAAGCATGGGAAAGGTAGTTCTCATTATTTGCGTGCTGAAGTATCACCGTGCTCCAGAGACTATCAAAGCCCTCTTCGTGAGTGCTGACCTGGCATCCTATTAGCATTTTTTTCCATGGACAAGGCCATCTGTTTCCTCTGTTGGTAAATCTGCTGGAAATATTTTGGCTTTCTGGTAATAAAATATAGTCTGATGATACAATCGTAGGTGTTTCTGAGAAAAATGGAATAATGTGAATAAAAGTCTAGCTCCTTGGAATTTTTATTAAGAATTTCAGTGGAGTCAGGACACTAGGTTCCAAGAAATTCCAAGAAGTGTGTTTTCAGACAGACTTACTAGAGAGGAATCAAATGCAAAATGCACATAGTTTGATACTAAAATGCATTTAGTAGTTGATGATCCTTATCAAAAGCTTTTGGTGTGAGTACAACTAATATCGTGATAATTCTAATAATATATTTGGATTCTCTCAAGCTGAAGAATACATATAACTAGGTTTAGATTTAAAAGGTATTTAAAATTGTTGTATTTTAACCTCACTGGTGTGTAGGCAGGTGTTTGCTGTTGATGTAAACGGTAGGGCTTAAAGACAGGTGATGGCATAGCACAAATTTATTAAAACTTGTATCAGATATTTTTCTCAGCTGCCTCCTTTTTTCTTCCCAGACTTCCTTTCCATATATATAACTGGACTATTTTACCTAACTTATATATGAAATTTATAAGGATCATTGTTTCATCTCACCAGTGGTTTGTGTGCTGTTGTACTTGCATTTTGCCTTTTGCAGGTCACAGCCTGCTTTCTTGTGCAGGCTTCAGGATGGAAATTAGTGCAATTAAGTATTGATGTTGCCACACTGGGTCTTTTCTAGGCTTTTACCTTGAGTTTCATATTCTCCTTTTATTGTCTTCACTTGAATTTTTCAAGTGAGTAAAAATTTTCAGTGAATGATTTTGGCTTAATGAGTAAATACATTGAGTAATACGGAAATACTTGATCTGGAAAAATCAAAGAACAAATAGTTTCAGTGGAAAATAGCATTTTTTTTTAAAACAATGGCGATGCAAACTCACACATATTATAAATGTAACCCCAGAAACCTAGCTGATGGTTTGATATATGTTACTGTTGTGTAAAATATGTGCTTGTGCTTCCCTAGGTTGTAAAGGCAAAGTATTTTATGTCTGAGACATTAGTGGTTCTAACTGAGCGAATGTTCAAACACTACTCTTCTTGGAGAAGTGAAGAGAGATCTGAGACTGGTTCTTAGCAGAAAAATATCTTCATTGCAAAGGCACACATACTATTGCCAATTTTGTTAACTGTCACCAAGAGCAATTTGAACATAAATAGAATCATATTTCACCACTTGAGATGGTTTATTTAGGTCATATTTGAGGTTTATAAGGGTATTTTTTCCTTCCCTTTTTGTAACAGTTCTATAGCTAAACCAGTGCATTTCAAACCTTCCATTACTTCTTCAAGTTTTAGTGGCCATAAGAATAGTAAATAAACCTATTTCTCAGTATTTCCAAGCAATATAATTTCATTCTTATTTGATAAAGGTAAATATTCTAATTAGTCTATTAAGAAAATATTGAACATTACAGAATACATACACACAGTACAGTACTATTTTGTATTTCACAGGTCTATCAGTGTCAATATCTGAAAAATATTTGCTAATCTACAAATGTTGGAATGTTCTTCTTATGCAACAAACCTCTCTATTGAAATGGCAATTTCATCTAGTATAAGTGAAAAATACACCGGAAGATGAAGGCTCTTACTTTTGAGATGAGGACTTGTCAATTAAATCTGCTGTCCAGCCTACATGGTAGGTCATGGTGGATATCCATCTGTGGAGATATTCAGAACCCAACTGGATAGTGTCCTGGGCAACCTGCTTTAGCTGAACAATCTTGAGCAGGGAGATTGGGCTAAATCGCAATAGGTACGTTCCTCCCTAAATGATTCTGTGTTCTGTAATCAGTATTTACAGGTGTTTAGCAGTCAGAAAAACTTTTGGAATAACGTTGTCTGAGAGCCTGCATGTGATACATGTTTTTTGTTTTCCAAGTCAAGTAGTAGATTTGTCACAGTTTCAATTTCTGAGCTAAAAATATGTGATTTGTTTTACTTAGTGGAATAATTTGGGGTGTTGCTTTTGTTTATTTTCATTCAGGTAGACTTCTAGCTCAAGTTAGAAGTCAGAGCAGTTTAGTCTCAGTATATGATTTAAGTGAGTCTTTTCCCTGACAAAATTTACATTGCAAGGAAATATTGCCTATTTTTTAAAATTAGAGGAGATGCTAACATTTACCTACTTCTTATGGAAACATTAACATGAATAAATGAAATATTTTGTGTACACACATCTTTAGAGAAATGGGAAAAGAAAAGGTTTTTTTTTAGTATTTACCAAAGTGTGCAAGTTGTGGGAACAGGAAAATACTTACAATCTTGTAAAAATTGGAGTTCTGTTTTATCTTTTATCTGATAACACAGCTGCAGGATTTTCTTGTCTCTGCCAAAACCTCCAGGTGTGCTTTATTACTCCCTCATCTGTCCTGATACAATGCTTGCAAATCATTGCAAGTTTGATTATTGAAATGACAATTGTTGTAGTGAATACGGGAACTCCTTTCTTCCCTTCTCTGTTCACTTTGGTTTTGTCACTGAATTCTTTCATGCTTTTAGAGATTTGAACAATACCCTTTATCTGTTTCCTTATAATAATTTTATCAAATAAAAACCAAAACAAACCCTAAATATTCTGACTTGATTAACAAAGAGCTAAATGGAATCCCTATGTTTTCGTTTGTGGACGTAACATTGGACTATATAAAAATGACTTGTTTAAAAAAAAAACCATTCCATGCAGGAGCAGTAAAGAATCTGAATGTACTGTAATTAACCTATCCTGTTGAGAAGAATCTGTCACCTAGCATCCAGCTTTAATTAGAATTTTCAGTGCCCTAACAGGCACAGCTTTTACTAATGTAGTAGTTTACATATTGTTGTAAGAGCTGAAAGCTGTATTCTGAGGAGTGAATAAGAGACCCTGGAGTGTACAAGTGAAGCTTGAAAGGATGTTCCAATACTGTACTTCAAACCATAGACATTTTCGCAAGATTCTGTTTCAAAGCAGGCCTAGTCTCGCAATTGCATTAAATAACCACGGGGAAGTTCTATTACACTGCTATCAACTCATGTCAGTAACACCCACATCAATGCACAGTGCCTCACAGACCTTTTCCTTAAGTATCATCCTTTTCTTGGAGCTTTTTTTTTACTACAGTTGATCATACACTACTATATTAGTTAAAATATTTTAAAATACAATTTTTAGTTGAAGGTTTATGATTTTACTTCTATATATCTAAGCAAGTAAGTATCTCCTGAAGTGAAAAAAATGTGAACTTTTTATGTCACTGACTTAAAAATAAACTGTGTTCTTATATTTTCCAAAGAAGTTTAAAAAAAGACATTTCTATGTTATCAGAAACAATGGTTTCAGTTAGTATCTATGATTGTCCAGTAATTTTTTTATAGACTGCTAGCTGCATGCTAATGCAGTTAAATAATGGGCAATGCTGTGGACTGACATGATGAATCATCTTTTTGACAACGTAATGACCTTCATATTGATCATTAAACTAAAAATCAAACGAAACTTTTAAGCATTGTTAAGCAGTATGTGGAATAATATACTTTGATAAGGTAAAGCAAATTAGTATGTTAAAAAAACTCCAGACAACCTCTGTAAGATTTTTTTCAGAGTAATTAAAATCATGGGTACTCATTGTTTAGAAAAAGATAATTGCTTAACTGACTGCATAAAAATTTGACTTTGTTTAGTCACAACACAAAATTGAGTCCACAAGGTTTTTCATCTAAACATTTTGTCTTCATTTATATTTGTTCATACCTACTGCTCACTGATCAATAAGACAAGTATTGGTACAATAGGATCATAAAATCATGATAAGGACCTGAAATAAAGTAACTATATTTCAGAACAATTATGAGAGTCTTGGATGACTCATACTGAAAATTTTTGGAATAAAGATATAAGACAAAAATGATCCAACACAGGGGATATATATTATAGATGGCAGCATCCAGTTTAAATTTTGGATAACAAACATCTATCCCTAGCAGTTGCCACAGGATATTTAACAACAGACATCAGAAATGTTTTACTTACTCCAGTGATGTATAACTATCTGTCTTGGTTCTCTTTGACACAATTCACAAGCTGCATAAGGTAAGTGAAAACACATCCTAGATAAAACTGGGACAGTAGAGGGTGTATATCCAGTTACCAAAGATGGAGGCATTTGTCAGTTGTCATTAACATCATTAGTGGCACCATAGGTTCTCCATTATTACTATGTTAAGGTACATTATGGAAGTCAGCATTTTTACCAATAGTCTCTCAGGTTTTTCTCTCATTTTATGAATTTTTTTGAGGCTTGTTTTTGCTTGGTTTTTGGTTTGGTTTTGTATTTTTTTGCTGTAGTTTTGTTGGTTGGTTTTTTTTTTTTTTTTTTTTTTTTTTTGTTAGTGTTGGGGATTTTTTTGTTTGCTTTCCCCAAGGAGAGGGAGTAATTTTCTGACACTGCAAAAATACGCTTTTCATAGTGTTGCAGCTTGGTGTTGGTTAGGAGCTGACATGGTTGTGGTAAAAAATAGTCACTTACTATTGAGAGGTAAAAGAGAATATTTTACTGGGAGTGTTGATGTACTTCTGTGGTATTTACAGTGACTGCCTCATGGTCTCCAGATGGAATTTAAGATGTTTGTTATGATCCATGAAGTACTAAATGGCCTATCAGGAATTAAATCTCTCCTCGTGCTGTTCTGCCACAGCTGCTACCAACTGATATATAAGAGACATGATACTTGGCAGGACCTTGCCCATGAAAGCTTTTTCTCTTATCCTCAATTCAAAGTAGTCTGAAACTGGCAGATTTCTGGGAGGTCTGCAACACGTGTGACATGGCTTTTTGGAGAGGAATAGAGGCAGAGGCAGGAGGAAGCAGCCTTCTTTCTGAAATTTGTAGAAGATGCTGAAATGTACTTGAGATCTGAAGTGCAGTAATTTTCTGATTAATTATTTTTTCAAGTAACAACAAATAACATAACTGTACCTCAACAAAAGAACCTTGCTGGTTGGTAGCTGGAAAAGCATGAAATGCATCACTGCTCTTCCAATGTATTGTCATATTTCTAGCCTTCCCTTAGAATGATGATTAGCAAACATGGTAGCAAACAATTTACCAAGTCTACAGAGCATTAAGATTTTATAACTCACTGTAAAGAATAATTTAATCTAAATTACATTTGTCAAAAGTATCAGCATTTCTATGCTATATTCTTTACTTATTTGCTGGTCTCTAGAGACAGGGCAACTAACAAAGTGGGCACTAGGCAATATTACAGAGTAATGATCATTCCACTATGCAGCTCACAGGTATCAGAAGTGCAGCTGTCTCAAGTTATATTTCCTCCTCTGTGGAATACAATTAGTCATAAGATTGCAACTGATTAAACCACATCTAGTTTAATCCAGTAAGGACAAATCTGTGCTTGGTACCTGATTTTGTAATGCATATCTTTTTTTTCCATTTGAAGAGTTGGGAAAAACATGCAGTTTCCCTATCCATGCCCAAAGAAATCCATTACAAAATCCACTGATGCAGTGCAAGTTGAGAGTGAAATGAGCTGAGTTGCCTGAAAGTGTTAGGGAAACAGAATTTTTCAGACATATTTCCATATTATACAGATTCTAGGAGCAAAGGAAGCTTTGCATTTCTGCTCTAGAGATAACAGACATCTTATTTCACAGTCTAATTAATTTTAAAAAAATGTGTAGCACCGGAGAGTAAAATGGTAAAGACAATGGAAACATTCAGTAAGCCTGAGACACTATGCAGATATTCAAATAATATATTTTTTAGAAGAGAAAATAAAAGAAAAAAAAAGGATAAAAAAGGATAAAAAGGAAGGAAAAAAAAAAAAAAGACTATTTAGCAATTTCCCCTCTCTCTCAGGATAACAATTACTCTGAAAATGAATTGGATGTGGATATTTCCTGTATCTATCTTAGCTGGTAAAAAGGTGTTTCTTCTGGACAAGAACAAGAAAGAAAATCCTAGAACCAGATTTCATAGAAATAATAGATATAGTTTTATAGTGCAGCATCAGATAAATCTCAATAGAAATAGTATTTGGGATTTCAAGGGGTTTTATCTCCAGTTAAGTATATAAGTACTCTTCAGGTAGGCCTAGCAAAAGGAGAAACCCTGAAGAGGTCAATGGGTTGCCATTTTCAGAAATAGGAAATTCACAATATTTTGGAATGGATGATTTCTGACGTGTTAATTAAAATGCATTTTTATTAGTGCCTTTTTAAAAAAAGACTGATTTAAATTTATCATAGTTTCATGAATTAACTAAGCATCATTTAATTTGTCCTTGGAAATTGGCCACTTCTGCATTATATGTTAAATATAATAAAGTAAATACACTCGATAAAAACATGAACTTCAGGACTTATTTTGATAAGTGCTGTATCACTCAATCATCAGTGATACTGTATATGTTCAAGACTAGCTTACAACATCAAAATGAAGAGGTGATTTTGTTTTGCAACAAAAATTACTTAAAATTGCTTGAGAATATTATATTCAAGGTTAAGCTAATGCAATAAAATAAGGATATTGTTCTGAAACTTTATTGTTTACCTATTCTGAGATTAACTCATGACTCTCAGTGGTTGTATTTATAACATTTATAACTTCTCAACTGTTTAGTGTATTTTGTCAACTTTCTGCTTAGAACTATATTATGTGAATTTTGATGGCTACACATTTAACCAAGTGGAAGAATACACTTAAAGGCCTCATAGAATAAAGCTCACTTCCTCTTTTTCGGGTGTGCAGGAGTTCAGACAGCCTGAATTTTCAAGAGAAACGCAAAGGCTGACAGAGAATATTGTAGGCCTCTCTGTGTTGGTCACATTACAGAACATGCAATGTGTGTTTGCAAGACTGAGAGTGTGGAAAGAGCTCCTGTTGTCTTCCTGCTCTTGCTCCTGGCTTGGTCCTTGCAGGGTATCCAGTGCAATTCCAACCCCTTTAGGGTTGCCTTGCTAGGTGGAGGAATTGCACAGACAACTCTGCCTCTTTCAGGCTACCACAGATGTTTTCTGGCAGGATATTGTAAAGTGCTAATTACCAAATGGCAGGGCTCTAAGTCCTGAACTGCTAACTGCCTTGGATTGTAATGTAATTAAACCTATGTAGATAGCTTAGGACTGAACATTTGGTTAGCTGTGTGCTTGTAATTGGAATGAAAAAACGTATGGTCCGACTCTTATTATATTCTATTTATGTAGCTGTTTTGGCCCAATTATGCCCCTCCACACCATCCCTTCCTGTCCCCCTCCAAGGTACTGTAATTATCTGCCTGTGGAATACTTTCAAACTTTATGCTGGGTGACACCTTACAGAGCTGAAATTTGTTTCAACAACGGTGAATTTTCCCTCACACCAAAGGTCTTTCTTTGCAATCCACAACTGCTTCCATATTACTGTTCTTGAAATGCATTTCACTCTGTGAATTCTCTGCACAGTGCTTAGCAAATAAAAGTAAATTAACAAAAAAATATGATATTGCTTGAGTCATGCCAGAATTTTCCACAAAATTACCTATTTCCTCTTGAAAACATTTACTGTATTTCCCCAAGCTCCTTCTGTGTCTTTAGAAGAAATGCAACATATATTCTGAGGCAGCAAAGAATAGAGCATGTGGGACTTCCTTTCAGAAACGAAGGAGCATAGACAGCATTCCAAATCTACTCTGTACCTACTGCAAAAAGTAAAGTCTACATTTGCTATACAGCAACACAGAGATTTCTCGGAAGACCCCTTCTTATGAAAGTTTAAAAGGTGGACTTTAGCAGAAATACTTTTTAGCTCCTTGAGTCTTCCCTTAGTGTGTTGTTTTCCTGATGTCAGTTCATCTGTTTACAGTGAACATCCATCTGAAATTTGTTTTCCTTTGGCACAAAATACCACATTTGAGAATATTTTAATTCAGATTATTTGTTTCTAAATTTTTTTTTAAATGCTTACTAGAGCACTAAATACCATTTCATGGAATATTTTAACTAACACATAGTTTGATGAAATTTTTGTTTGTATTATCTGATTAAATTCCTGTTGAAGAAATATCTATTTAAAAATGTCTTTATTATGCAATCAGTATTATAATTAAAATTTTCATCTATTCATGAATATACATCAAAAAAAACCCTTGTAAATAAGTCGTCTGACATCTTTATCGTGCTCCATAGTTGAATGGGAGACAATATTGTTTTCTATATAGCTGTGTTATCTGCTGGTTATATGATGAATGCCCAGACAAATCAAACACTTCAAAAATTATGCCTCTCAGGTAGTCATTCACAGTTGTTTATTATATCTATATATCTATATATCTACAGATTATTATTATGAAGTTTATATCACTTGTGCTTTTGAAAAAACAGTAACAAAACCCTCATAAGAACCTTGGAAAGACAGAGCTGAAAGAATGGAACAGAAGTGTTGCAAATTTTCTGACTATGGATGACATGTACTGTGTCTTAATTAGGTGTCTCCTGATAGGAGAGAATTTTAGAGTCCTTGCAAGAGGCCTAGGAGACAAATGGGACAGTCCAGCATTAACTGCTTTTCAGATAGTTATTTATTTAAGTCTTATCAGAGAGATAGCACTCCCAGCATAATGCAGACATAGCAGAAAAGCAGAGAATGCTAGTATTAAGATTTTACAGCTCTTTTAAAGGTAAATTATCCAATGAGAGCTTAAAACGAAAGATATTTTTACTTTTCCACCAATGTTCAGTAAATCACTTTGTCACATAGACAGGAACTGTGGCATTTTCTATCCAGTCATCCTAAACTACTTTTAGAGCAGAATATGGGGTACTAGAAGAAGGAGGAAGAAGGCTTGGAAACTACAACAATCCTCCATCTTTGAGATTTTACTTCTTATCTATTTACTATACTAACAAACCTAAAAACTTGAAATTCTTTACCCTGTGACAATCTTACATAATATTCTATTACCCAGTACACACTCGTGTAGATTTTAATTCTTCCCAGAGGGTAGGCAGTTTTCTCCATGGATAAAGGTCAAAAACCGTGTTGTTCAGGGGGGTTAAGTTCTTCAAGACAGGCAGAGAAATATTCTCTGCACTCTTGTTTCCCACACAGAGAACAAGTAAAAGATGATGAATTGTTATGTTTTCCATACTGGGGAAGGACCACTGGTTCAATGTTGTGCATGGAGAGGTCACTTTTAAAAGTTAAAATGAGTTAACTGCTGAATAGACCAGATGAGGAAATTCTCTGCTGTAAATTTTTTGTTGTTGCTCTTGAGGAATGTAAAGCAGATGGATATTGATGGCTAATGATTTTTGTAGTTTTTCTTTTATATATTCTCTACATGTATACTTGTAGCCTGTTATTGAAACTTAGCTTCAGTATTTTTCTAGGCAGAAAGACAAAACACATTCCAAAGCCCCTATCCTATCTTGGTTCTTTCTGAGAACCAAGGCCGAAAACCAGCTCTTCAAGACATACTTTCATCAACAAAGTTTAGGCCTATCTGAGGGTGGAGGATTTAGCTTGAACTGGGGAGGAGCTGCATCACCACTTGTGCTCTTAATTGGTGATTTTTATCAAATATGCCAATTTGCTAAACTTATAAAAAACTGTATTCACCCTATGTGGGTGGGCTTTTGTGGACATTTTCCATATATGCCCCTGGAGACCTCCAATAAAGACCAGCCTTACATTACCGCCTACACTAATATTATCTCACAAGTGTGTGTTGTCTCATTTATAGGTTCCTTAAGGCATCAGTTTGTCTAGCACCCCAGATGGGACAGGAGGAGACAAAGGAAAACAGACACAAGACTTAAAACAGTCTTACTTACTACACAGGATAAACAAAAGAAACACTACTAGTAGATAAAATACAATGCACAATAAAGGGACCTATATTACAGCTAGCAAAGAAACAGTATAGACTAGGAGCCAGTATCACTTACCAACAATGATAGTGGTGTGCAGAGAATCTCCTAATTCCTCTCAATACCAGGGAAGTAACTTGACATGAATGTCTCCATGCCAAGAACTCTCTACACACTGAGAGTTTATAAGAGATTTCTAAATCTATGAAAAATTTATAGTTGTAGAAGGGCTTGTGTTCTGCAGTCACTAATTTTAGGTTAGCCTTTCTCACGCATAAGGCAGGATGTTAATTGCTGGGTAAGGGTGTTTTCAGCCAAGATAATTCATCACATGACAAACCATTCTGGTCTGACTTAGCCATACATGATGGGGAAATAAGTCTCTGCTCTATCAGGGGGTGAAAGGTCCTGTCACAGTCAAGCAGAAGCCTTTTAGCAGGTTATGAAGAGTTTCCCAGTTATAGTACAGCCAGAAGTATTGCACTTTTACAGCTGGTATTTCCAAGGAAAGAAACGGAAAATAATGCCTTCAGATAATGTCTACATTGTGACCCTGTAAGAGGAAGACGTGCAGATGTATGCAGACATACCATTGTCTTATCAAAAGCACGAAGAATGTATGTGATGAATTTTGAAAGTTTGTATTCATATATTTGTTCAGGGCACTGTAGAAATTAGAATGTTTGCAATCTTTTTGATAAGTCTCAAGCAACAATATAGTCATTCTGCATTACTATAGCTTTAAGTTATTTTTAGTAACAAATTATTAGGTGGTTTATCTCTTGTGCAAGGTTTGACATCTGACGTTATCATCATACAAGAAGTTAGATTAACTAAATAAGTCAATTATTAAATATTAATATTTTTCCTTAAAAGATTTCTAGAGTTCAGATGAAAAGGAGATGTTTAAATTAGATTAGAAAATCCAATAAGCCATTTATATATATTTGGTAGATTTCTCTTTACTCCTCTTCCTTTAGAGAAGAATGATATTAGGGAGACTTTACAATTACAGTGACTTACTTAACTTTTGTGTAAACTGGTGCCGTGGTATTTTTCTGGATTTGATTACTATGGTGAAATCCTTGAAGAATTGGGTCTTTAGTTGGTATGCCAGTGAGAAGAGGGGAAGAAATATCAAGTATGTAGAATTAAGTTACAAATCTATATTTCTTTTATATTTACATGAAAAGTGTAAAATGCACCAAGAACAACTGAGCTGCTTTATTTTGTTAATTTCATTTTTTTATTACATGTACAAAATTCACTGTAATGATGCATTTTTCTAATAACAGGAAGACATATAAATTGCACGTTATTATGCAGTCACAAGCTGGCAGAAAATTCCTATGAGCATAGAGTTAAAATTCTTAGGAGCACAGAGTTAAATTAATCCTTACAGAGGAGGAAGTGTAGTTGTAAGCACCCTGGATTTCTTATTTGCATTTCTTGTTTTTTGCTGTTTTGTACTGTGATAATGCTGCTTTTCAACTTTAGTATTTTGATTTAACAATAGAGATAATATAGAGGAAATAGCATCCCAAGTACAATTTCGACATTGGCAGTATTGAAAAGCAAGAGGTATTGCTAAGCTCTATAAATGTTCATTGCATGAGGAAAGATAAATTTAATAAATGAATGTTGCGTGCCTATTTCCACATGATACAATAGGGAAAATGTATTAACATTCATTACATCAAAGGCAAAAAAAAACAACCCAAAATTTTGATAAATTTTGTTATGCTAATCAGCAATTCTCAAGATATACCTGAAGTGCCTATGACTGGAGGGCAGAAGTGCAAGAAATAAAATCTGTTTTGACTAATGTAAAGGAAAGATTAGATTTCAAAGGTGCCTGTTTCTATTTTTCTAAGGGTTGAAATAAAGATAACCAAAACTGACTTAACCTACTAAATTAAGAAGGAATTAAAATATGTGGGCCACTTAAAAAATTAGCAGGAAAAAGACTGAACTATTAGTTGGTGTGATAACCTGCTTGGACATTCCTACATCCAGTTTTGCTGTTCCAGGAACACTTCATCTGTCTATGAGAACTGAAAGGTGATCAAATTTGAAGGCTCTATTTTCTGTCAAGACCAGATCAAGTAAATTTGAAATGTTTTTATATTGGCGGACTGTTTAGAGGTAAGTGAATACATTTTTTTCTTTAATGGATGAAATAAATCTGGTTCATTCTTTCATAACTAAGAATTTATATAATATTATCCACTACCAATTTCCAAAACTACCAAGTACCGTGATAAACACAGGCATGATTGTGTCTGTAACAGCCTTTTTGTTGCACTGCATGCCACTGAGGCAAATAAGGAATCTTGAATGTGATGACAATCAAATTAGATGGAGAATAAATAGGGACCAATTAATAAAATCTGTTAACTTTGCTAGGTAAGTCTCTGGTCAATAGTCCTTTAAATAATGAACTAATGCAGCAGCTTATGCATGCAGAAATTGAGAAGTGTAATTTACTTTTATTTATCAAAAGTCAGGACCATTTCTGTACTAAGGACTGGAACATGAGGTACAGAGGGCTGTTCTCTGAGGAGATATTCCGTATGCCTTTTAGTTTAGATGTTCACTTGTGAGCAGTATTTGTGTATCTATGTAGTTTAACACAGTAATCTTTTAGTAGCTGTACAAACCAATTTAATCAGCTTTATATCAGCCTATTACTTTAATTTTATTATAATATAATCTTTTTTTCAATACTGCAAATAAAGCATCACTAGCCAACCACCCAGACAATCTGTCTTAACCAAAAATCCCTTGTCTTTATTACTCTTTCAGCAATAAATGAGAACAACGTGCTGTTCTGTTAAGAAACTACCTTCTTTATTTCAATTTTCAAACAATTTACTTCTACCAGGCTCATCTTCTAGGCTTTATTCGTCTGAGTTTATATTTAAAAGGATTTGAAACACTTTATTAGGGTTAAGATCTAATCATAAGTTGGAGATGGAACAAAACCTACATGAGTGTTATGAACCAGTTTAACCCAGAAGACCAAAGGAAACTAAGCCTCTATGAATAAGAAGGATGGGACCCAGAAAGGTTCAAAATATACCCAAAAAACATGATGAAAACCAAACAAGGTTAGATGTTGATGTCAAGTAAGTTGATTTATTTAATTTAATAATTTAATAGTAAAAGAGACAAAAAGGAAGGAAGGAAGGAAGGAAGGAAGGAAGGAAGGAAGGAAGGAAGGAAGGAAGGAAGGAAGGAAGGAAGGAAGGAAGGAAGGAAGGAAGGAAGGAAGGAAGGAAGGAAGGAAGGAAGGGAGGAAGGGAGGAAAAATAGAGTGTTCATGGAGGGATGGGGGGACAGGGAGAGACTGACTGTTAAGTAGAAACATACCACCCTTTTGGGGGTCCAAATGATGTCTCGTTGTTCCTCTCCATCTGGTCTTCTTGGTGGTGAGGGTTCCCCGCTGCTGAGAAGTGCAGAATCCCATGCATTAATATACGTTTGGACCAGATGGGAATGCACACGTGCCTCCCTTGGGGAGGGCAAGGCAAGTTTGACACTGTCCCTTACAGCACTGTGGATCTGTTGCATCATTTGCAGTGCTCTGGTGCAGGGTCTGGGGGTCCCTTTGGGGGAGCCTTTGATGGGCCATGAGACCCCCTCTGCTGTCCTGTGGATGTGGCTTTCCCCAAGGTAAAGGGGCCCCACAGGCTGAACTGGTCTGCACATTGGAGGATGGGCAGTCACTGCCTCTCACCTGAGGCGTTTTACCACACCCAAAACCTCTCCTCCTCTCCCTCTCCCTGCCTCCCACACTTTGTTGTGAGGGTCTGTGCAAGCCTGGCAGCTTGGTCTCCACCCCGAAGGTGCTAAGCTTGCTCCCTCAGTGAATGGATTCTTTTCCCCTGAGCCTTTTCTTCATCAATGAGCAGTCCAGGGCCCCAGATGACCACCCACCAGGGTTTTGGTGTTTTTCTCTGCAGCTTTTGTACAGTTTTGCTGTAATAGGCAGAAGTCCCTCATTAAGATGTTTAAGCCATAAATTGTAACATGCAGTCTTCAACAATGAGGTGGAGGATGGATGAATTATTCTTATGATTTATTGTTCTTTAAATTAAAAAAAAAAAAAATTCTTAGTGCTCCGGCAATTCAGAAATCTTTTTGTCTATCTGTTAAACCAGAAAGCATCAGTATGAAGAAACAGCTCAGTGATATAAAATACATGTAAGAACTCTTTACAGAAACTCTTAGCCATGCTAAAATTCCAGTTTATACTGGAATTAAGGGCCTAATAAGGAAGAAAGTGAATTTAATTATAAAATGCATTAACAAAAAAATTGCCTTAGAGGAAACAAGTCTAAAAAAAAGCAAGGACAAGCAAATGACCTTGATATCAGAGTTGTTGTCTTCTACCAAGGGAATTGCTTTTGAGGGGGAACTGAAAGGCTGAAGATTTACTTGCCTTCAAATGAGACAAAATGGAAGAAGAGAAAATACTTTCACTTCATTCACAGCAGATGAGAAAAGGCACTTAAGCAAATGAAAGATGAAGGCTACCGTGAATGAAATTTTCCATGAATAGTTTCATAAATATGAAATGATTGCTTCTACCAGCAGCTAGAAATGAAGTCAAGATAAAGAATTTTCTGCTATATTATTCAGAGGATCTTATTTTATTTTTAAAAAGTTATAGGTTTTTCTGAGTGGGTGTAGACAAATAACTTCTTGTCAGTTCCACGAAGAGAACTGTTCAATTTGTTACTTTCAATTTTTAATATTGTTCAAAACCAAATAATAGTTTTTATTCATGCACGGGGATTAACCAAACAAGGACAGATTTGAGAAAGACCAACTCAAAAATACCTGATTACTAAATTACGGCATTATCTTGGGAGCTGAGACATTTTCATTCATGTTCCTTTAGGGATAGCTGGAATTTATACCACAGTTTTCCTTCAGTCTTGGGTGAAGTACAGGTATGGCGTCAGTCTCACCCTGCCTGACTGTGGGTTGTGCAAGTGGGAGCTCTCCATGTCTTCACAATGTTTTAGGGGATGTGAGATTGTTAGATTAGATTTTCAGGAATATGGAAACATGACACATTTTGATTTCTGCTAGGGCTTAGGCATAGAACTCCCCAGCAGTCAGAAAGTAGGTAGATATGGTGCCCAGATGAAAACATTTAGGTAAAAGTGAGTGAATATGCAAATTTATGGTAAAGTTCTGCCTTTCAAAGAGATGAGAGTAGCAGTACCTTGGTTTTGAGGACATGGATTTGAACTGCAAGCCCTCAACTCTATTTGTGAATCTAGCCAAATTTCGTTTTTCCATCCACATGTGTGAATATGAGTATGTCATATCATGTGATATGACATCTCTGTGAAGAGAATGAATTTATTGATACTTGGAAGAATTTAATAGGTCATGTGCCAAAGAGCACATGAAGAAAGGCTTATAAATAGATTAAGTGTCAGTACATAAGCAGTCAACATATTTGTGTTTAAGATTGCATTTGTGTTGCATTCCAAAGTAGACCAGCTGCTTCCTCAAGGCAAGGGCAGTGGGATCAGTGGGGGTTTCCCATGAGGCAGCCATCGATCTGGACAGGCCAGAGGGACAGCTGAGGGCATCTCCAGACCAGGGAATCAGATAACTCCTCAAGGATAAGGTCAAGGCAGGAGTGCAAGCAAAGAAGTAAGGATGAGGATCATCCTCTTTGAATTGTCTTGTTAACATCACTGAGCAGCCAGACACTTTCTGACCAGGTGTGATTTGTTGCTATTGATGACCTTAACACTGCCTGTATCTGATGACCTTAACACTTCCTATGCTATGCAAATATAAAAAGAGACTGAGGGACAGAATTTTGTAAATCAGTATAGAAAAGCTACATCCTATCTTTGTACTGAATTGTCTTATATCTTTAGAAGAAAAACAATGGCTCTTAAGGTGGCTATTGCCATGTCTACTGTCAATAAAAAGTGAATGATGAGCTAAAGGCATTTCTTCTTAATTTGTAGAAAGCATCTTAGCTAATATACGTGTTTTGGCATGAAATGAATGGTTCCAATGAGCTAAAGGCATTTCTTCTTAATTTGTAGAAAGCATCTTAGTTAATATACATGTTTTGGCATGAAATGAATGGTTCCATAGCTGGGGGCACCTTATTTTGAAAGACAAATGTTGAGTTATGTGAGAAATGAAGGGAGTTTCACCTCTTGCTAGATCAATGGTTATCTATCAGTTAGGCAAACAGATGTGCTGGACAGATTTTCTTGAATGATAAAACACA
Organism: Monarcha castaneiventris obscurior; assembly: GCA_026261815.1. NCBI lineage: Eukaryota > Metazoa > Chordata > Aves > Passeriformes > Monarchidae > Monarcha > Monarcha castaneiventris. Next base: position 4,140,287 of record JAMPIT010000635.1, read on the forward strand.
GACTCACATTAATAATAAACTGAAGAAATTGATCTGAATTTTTAAAACACACTTCAATGTTATTATGATGTACAAGCGTCCTAGCATCATTCTTTTTCCTGTTTGTCCAGTGAGGCAAATGATCCTACTCACATGCTCCACATATTTGCAGTTCAGCAATTGCAATGCTCAAAATAACATTTGAATATAAGTATCTTGTTTCGTAATCTATTGCATTCTTTTGTTGATTTAGTAAGTCTTACTTGTTCACATAACTTGCTGAGGAAGTTAGATTAATCATCAAGGAGTGATTAAGGCTAATGGCTTTACCTCCTGTGGCTAGCAGACAAAGTTATTTATGAGATGAGAAAGAAAAGAAAAAGCAATCAGTTTCCACTGAAAGAGAAAAAAGATTGGATAACTGCATGACAGAACTGGGCTGTGTTACGGAAATACAGGAAATTACATAAAAGAAAGTCAGAGTGTAAGTAGAAAATCATAGACATTTCTGAAAGTGCAGCACATTTTCTTCTTGCAGTTCAGAAGAAGTTTTGCCAAAGTGTTTACCAAGTATAGCATATATTAGAGGGAAAAAACTGATAATGTGGGAAGGAATTCTAGGGAACCTCATGTTTTTTCAAAAAGAAAAAATGTATATGCACACACATGTATATAAGATACAGATGAATACCTGAATGGTAATTTTCATGGATTAATGGAGGCATGACAGGAACTTTGTCATGATATATTAATTGCTTGAATTAAAGTATGTGAAGTTTCACCTTTTAAGGTATAATGGCAAGAAAATAACTAATGACTAATTCTTGTATATTTCATGCATTTTTTTTGCTTTCTTATTAGTAAGGATGAGTTCAGCCAATAGGATATTCTAGGTTTACATTTGTGAGGAAAAATGGGCCAATTTTTAATATGATACTTTAGGTAAGGGCAGTTATTAGTTGTTTATGGTAGTAACAGCTCAGGTAACAGCATTTTGAACAGGAGGAAATATTTGCTAGTACCTGAGTAATTACAGCCCTTAACTGCTGTAACATTCCTATGACATCTGCCATAGAATCCATTTGCAACAGGATTCCAAAAGAAATACATGGCGTTCAGAAGGCCTGAGTAAATTTAGGGGAATGACTTTCCTTCCCTGCTGGCAAAATGTAGAATCTTACTTAGAGTTTATATAAGTACTAAGGAAACTGGTAACACGGGGGCAAGCTGGATGTTTATCATATACAGAACTTCCAGGGTAATGCTAAAAAATGTGTGAAATGCACAGTGCCACAGAAGGAAGGAATAAAATGTATCCCTTGTTGTACCTGTGAATGAACACAGCCAGACTAAGAATTGAGTTCTTGTCCCAGTTTGGAAAAATTTGGAGGAAAATATCCTCTGATAGAAAGCAGATTACAATCACCCCACCCCCGCATCAGGTTCAGAAAAAACCTCAAAGGAAAGTGAAAGAGATAAAACCTATTTATTAACAAACACACAGGAAAAGGATAATAATGCTGAACAGTAAAACCCCTCACTATTGAGAGAAAATCTGGGAAGAATTTAGAGTCCTTCTGTAGGTGTAGTCTCTCCTTCTTGGAGCTGGTGTAGGGGTGGGCCCCCGCTCTCAGTGGAGAATTCTCCTGATGTGTTCTGATGTTGTTGAAACAGTCCAGAAGAGAAGAAGGGAAAAACCAAAATCCCAAGAAAATAAAGTTCAACTCTCTCTCTCTCACCCTGGAGCCAGAAAAAAACGGAGCCACAAGAAGAAACTGGCCGAGAGCACCAAGGGTGTTTTTTCTCCTCCCTTGCTGCCGCAGCCGGAACCAAGAGAGCTATCTGTCCTTGAATGAATTGCTTTGAAAGTTTGCCGGGTTATTTTGTTGTTTTTTCTTTTTTTTTCTTCTCTCTCCCTTCTCAGTTTAAAGGCACAGAAAAGGCACAAAATTAATTTCTGGGCAATAGAGCAGTGATAGGGGATACACATCATAAAGTCACCCCAAGACAGTTCTGAAAACTGTCACTTCAAATAAATTAATGGTGGAAAAAAGATGCAGTGAGGAAAGTAACACATGCAATACAGAATTGTATGTGTATCTACACAAGCGTGTACATACATGTGCACATATATTGACGTGGTGCACTTCGAACTCTGCTCACGTAAAACTGCATTAGGTGTAATCTGTTGCAACAGATTTTGGTCTGTTCTATTCATTAGAGCTCATGGAGTTTACTTCTTGATGTTATGTCATGTTCATTTTCTATTTTCTTGCTCAATTACTTTTAATTTCTGGATCAGAAACAAAATTAAGCCCTCAATTTCGTGTCAGTTGACTTGTAACCATTGCAAATAAATTCTCATGTGTTTTTACTCTTCAGGACTATTTGCTTTCAATCCTCAATCAGTTTTGTACTCTAATAGTTGGCTTCTTCACATTGGATCTGCTTACCTTGAAAGTCAGTATTTTTTGTGTTAGGATGCATTGAAAGCTTTCTTGAAGTGTTGGTAAATTATGTCCTCAGTTTTCACCCTGCCCGTCAGAAGGTTCAGGAAGATTTATTACAAGGCCTTTTACTTTCCTAAGTCCATGTTTGGACTATGTTTAATTAAATTGTGTGTCACTAAATGAGAGCCCAGTACACCATTCACTTTCTTTGCAGCAAGGGCATGTTGAAGGCTCCTATCCAGCCTGGTGTCCACCATGATTCCCAGACCCTTTTCTGCAAAGCTGCTTTCCAGCTGGGTGAGTGCCTAGCATACATTTGTGTCTGGGGTTGTTCTTCCCACGACTTTGCTCTTCCCTTGTTGAAGTTCATAGGCTTCCTGCCTCTCCAGACTGTTAAAGTCTCCCTGAATGGCAGAACAACCTTCTACTGTATTAGCCACCCTTACCAGTCTGGTAGTCTGGTGTCATAAGAAATCTTGCTGAAGGAATGCTCTGCCCCATGGTCCAGCTCATTAATGAAGGTATTGAAAAGGACTGGACTCAGTACTGGCCTAGTGAGCACATCACTAGTCACTGACCCCCACCTAGACTTTGAGCTGCTAATCACCACCACCTTCAGTCAGAACACCAGCTCTTCAGTCAGTTTTCAATCCACCTCATTGTCTGCTCCTCCAGCCCATACATCAGCAGCTTCTCTCTGAGGATCATATGGGAAACAGTGCCATATATGTTCTTACACTGCTTACCAAAGTCCTGGTGTTTTCTGAAAACTCATGAAACTGTAAAAGTATACACACTGCATAGTACTTCACTGTTTTAATACACAAAAGGAGCACATTTACTTTCATAGAAGTAAAACCTTATTTTAGCTCTCAGTCCCTTCTATAAAAATAAAAAAAAAAACCCAAACATTTTTTTCTTCATACAAAAGAACATTGTCAGATTAATTTTGTGTTCTAAACAATCATTTGAAAACATAAATTGATTTAATAAGCTTTCTGTGTTAACTTCAGGAATCTATCCATAAATGCTTGGTGAATATTTACTATCAGAGACTGCATTTATCTATAGAAAAATGAAAGCTTTACTTTGATTACAGTCAGAACAAAGATGGAAGAAAAATCTAATAATGATGGAAGTGGTAAATGTTCAGAAATCAGATATTCTACTATGGAAAGAAGCATATAGAGAAATCAGGATGCAGGGAGAATCTAATAATAAGATATTTGAGTCATGTATGTAGAATATATGCTTTGAAGAGTACAGAACCATGTGACAGTGTTATGACCAAGTTGATGAATGATGGCTCTGCCCAAGTTAAGGTGCAAGACCATATGCCAAAGTCAATAGTATAGATTTTATTTAACAGTAAATGAGAGAGAGAGATGGAGACAGAGACAGAGAGTGAGAAAGAGAGAGAGAGAAAGAAAGAGAAAGAAATAGACAAGAGATGGGGGGGAGAGAGAGAGAGTGACAGAGATAAATTAAATAGAAAATATCACCACTCTGTGGATCCTACCAGCATTGTGATGATCCTCTACATCTGGTCTTCTTGGTGGTGAGGATCCCCAAAAACCACAGAGTTCAATGGATTAATATATGCTCAGGCCAGGTGGGAATGCCCAGGTACCTCCCACAGGGAGGCAGCAGGGCAAGTCTTACATTGTCTCTTGCAATAGACTCTAGATCTGTTGCATCACTTTGCCTCACATGCAGTCAGGTTCAGGTCCTCCAAAATGAGACTGGGGAGCGAGTCAGGAGTCTTTGATGGATTTCGATACCTCCCAGCTGCCTCTCGTGTGAATGTTTCATGGATGCAGTCTTCCTGTTGTGGCGGGTTTTAGAGCTAATCCAGTTTGTGAAAGGGAGGAGGGTTGTTCACTCCTCTGACCAGAGATTATGCCACACACCCAAATCTCTTCTCCTCCCACCTTGTTAGTGGGAGTGTGTGCAAATGTGGCCTCAGCAGATGAGCCCGTGGGCTATGGCCTTCCCCAGGGTGAACCCAGCCAGAGCTGATTTTCAGGACAGCTGCTGGGTTTGGATTTCTTGTGGATACATTCTTCTCCCTAGACCTGAGATAACTGAACCATATTGTCACCTTTATCTTATCTCAAGTTGCCTTGGATGACTTAACTCACAGTCCAAAGTTCCCCTCGGGGGCATCTTGAGGGAGGGGTAGGTTTCCATGGTCACAGCTTCTTTATACAGTTTTGCCATAATGGGCAAAAGTCCTTCATAACAATGTTTAAGCCATGAACCATAACATTTTAGTCTCTGACAGACTGCAACTTTGAAGGAAATGAACTTGCCACAAAAAGCAATGCAGGAGCATAATTTTTATTACAGATGTTCCACAAATGGACTTAACCCAAAAGACTGCACAGGCAGAAAGTATTATGACATCTGTCATGCTATCGCTTTTCCTTAAAATTTAGCTATAGCCTCATAATTGTCAAGTGTTGTTAAATTACTGACATCCAAATCTAAAGCAAAGAACAATTCCTAACTTGGCCTTCTCTATTCTAGAGTATCTGCTCAATTTCTGTTCATAAAAAGTCAGCCCAAGTTTCAATGTTAATTCGTCCTTTGTTTACTTTCCTGTTCAGTGCAGGCTTTTTTTTTTTTTGTTTAACACCTCTATACCAGAGGTGCCATTTCTGTTCACTTGAAAATGTTTGTCTCCTGGTTCAAAACCTCATTTTCTTTTTCAAAATTTGGGAAGTCTTATCCACTTCTGTTGCAGTGACCCAGCCCACCTTAGGGCTGAGTGACATGAAGTGGGTGGGTTTTCCTGCCCGGGACTCCGACCCTGAGGGCGGATCCGAGGGCGGGACTGAGGTTTGAAACTGCTACCCACTGGCTGTCACCCCGGCAACATCTCCTCCCCGAGTTCTGGAAGTTTCTATGTTCTTGCGCTACCCATTGGTTCAAACCCTTATGTTTATTCATGTACCCTGTTGCATATTTATTAAATTCTGGAAAGTTCCTTTCAGTTATGTACCCCATTGGTCTGTTTGAATATGTTCCTCCCCTACCTTTCAATGATTTGTGCCTTGTCATCCCCCATCATTTCCCTATTGGTCCGTCCCTTTATTCCTCCCCTTCTCTGCCCCAAGTTAAAAGGGAGGGCAACTGACCCTCTGGGCTCCTTTTTGGTTGTCTCCTTTTCAGCTCGTTCTTTGCTTCCCCCGGGGCAACAATAAAGCTGGAAATACAGACAGCCAAGGAGTCCTTCTTTGCTTCCTTGCCCTGGCCGTGTTGCTAGCAACATCCTTACTGCAGCCAGCTCCCTTGCGAGCCTCCTGCAGGCAGCCTTGCTCAGGGCTTCTAGCTACTGCACAGGACTTTGTTCTTCACGTGGCCACAGCACCAGCATCTGTTGCCTGCCAGGCCACCAGGCAGCCAGCAGAGCACTGCAATACACTTACTTTGAATAGTGCTATGTTACTCTCATTTTAGTTACATTGGACTGTGTGTTCCTCCCTAATAAGGTGACCAGAATGGCATACAGTATTGTAAGTTTTTCTCATTAATGCTTTACATTGTATTAAGTATAAATTTAATACTTAAATACTTAAATTAAATACTTAAATTTCTAATTTTTCTATGCGTTCTAGTTTTACCATTGTTAATTACTCTATGATACTCTAGCATTTATCAAGAGTTTCCAGATCCTTCTCCTCCTCTGTATTTGTAGAGGAAGTCAGTATAGTTTGCTGTACTTCCTTCTGCACTGGCTCTTCCTTTCTTTATCATATTTACTTAAAGTTCCTGTCATTTGTTACAATTTTAATTCTTGCTATCAATAGTTATATTTTGTTAATTCCGCAAGGCTTTGTTCATGATCTGGATGTTGAAAACACACCACCTATCCAAAGAAGCTTTCAAATGAAAAGCTTACATTACAAAAATAATCAAACTTACATAGGATTTATATTAAAATGGTGTGTTTATTTAACAGTGACCTATTTCCAGTGAGGAGCCCAAAGCAGCCATTATTTAAACTGAACCACAGTGTTCAGGGGTTTCTTGAATAGGAAAGTTTGCCCAAATTTGAACTTATTGAACTATTTAAGCAGTGGTACTTCATGGTAGTTCATATTATCACAATTTTGAGAAAGTACTGCTTGCACAGATGCAGGCAAAGTATGACAGCAATTTTCATTTCAATATCGCAGTGCAAAAGTGAGAAATAAGCAGCCCAGTATAAAACTCAGCCCTATTTCCTGCCAGGACTGATTTCATTATGTGAAGTCAGCAGCTGAGTTTTTTCATAAATTAAATTTTAAAGTCCAGAACACGTTTCTCTGCTTGTTTTCTGCATTAAATGAGGCATGACAAGCTAGAAATTAAATATGGCCTTTAAAAAGTAGCCCTTTGTAAAAGGACACAGGGATGTGTCATTCATCTTTCAGCAACTAGCTGTTTTTCAGGATAACACACAGTGCTAATGGCAAAATGTAGACAGCTTCTTACCAGCTGCAGATTGGATTTTGAGCCAATAGTTACTAATAGAAAAGAATGAAGAGCCTATTTCAGGTTAAATATTTCTCCCATTCTTTCCTCAGAAGTGAAATGTGAAAGATATTTTTATTAAATTTCTCTACCAGTTCACCTAAAATCTAACTTTCATTCTCAAAAATAAAGCCAGCTGGGCCTCATTCCTCCCCTACTCTTCACTGATTGCACTGAGCACATAAGCCATTGACATGTTGCTTTCTAGGCTGGTAACACCAGTTAGAGCTAGAATGTGCTCATACAGGTACAGAGCATGGAAAGAAAATCTAGGTTTTTGAGCTACTTACTGCCTTCTTTGTGAATGAAAGCCACACTAATTATGTGGATCTCCTTCAGAAGCATTTTTCTTCTGATGGGCAGGTGTGTATATATCTGCTATTCTCGCAGAGATGGTGTTTTTAGGCTATATATTCTACATCATAAGACCAAGAAAGTATTGGGTTTCACAGAATTTCAGATGGTGTAGGAGCTAGATGTCCTTTAAGGTCCCTTCCAACCCAAACTACACTGTGACTCCACAACTCTTAAGATTCTACTCCACTAACAGGGTAAAGTCATTGTGGCACTGGAAGGAAAAGGTATTATTGCACATTAACTGTACTGGTATGCAACCACTCTATAAGTACATACTTTCTTTTCCCTTAATCAGAACTATCTGTATATTTATGTCTCTATCTCTATTCTATAGTATCTGTATTTTGTTTTGCACAAGTTTATAAGTTGTTTTGCCATTTTGATTAAATTACATGAAAACTACAACTTATGTCATGCTTTTTGTAATATTCAAAGGCAGTTCATCACACTGAAGCATTTTAACAAGCACTGTTTCTTAGAAATCTCTTGATATTGGGTTCTAGAAAGGTGCTTTAAATTTTATGCATGTTTTTATTCTTTCACATAAGATGCTGAAATGTATCCTTTAGATTTCAATCTCCGTGGCTATAAAGGTTTCTTACACCTCTTATTAATTGCTGTCATAATCAGCTGCTAAAGATTCACTTCATCAGTTGCTGAAATTACTACAGTGCTTTAAACGAACCAACAGGAGGCAAATGTAAAGACTGAACTGTGAGGATGGGCAAGAACATGTTTGGAAAGGAACTCTTGGAAAGCAACCAGGTTAAGGTTATATTTGAGATGCTGTGAACAGCCTATCAGAAAGAAAAGCGATCTCCAATTGCCTTTAGGCTTAGGAATTTAACAAATTACCCTTTATTCAATAACTTGCCCCAAACTGTAAATCCAAGATGAAACTACAACCATAGTTTTCTAGGGCCTTTTGTCCCCACTACATTCATAAGAACCAGCTGAGAACTTTTGTTCCCTCTGTGTTTTTGCTTTCTCTTCTGAAGCTGAAGTTGAGGGTAGAGACCTGAGTATCTCCAGGATCTGAGTATTTCCTAGAGTATTCAGCAAAAACTTCTTATGCCCAGGACATAATTACAACTTTCTTGTTTTCAATCCACATATTGTGTGGGAATTGCTTGAGGCACTATGTTCTAGAGAAGCATTGCAATCTATTTTTATCATTATTTTCCTTATATTTATGGGTAATCTGTTTCATTTGCCACACCATAATTGCCTTGTCTCATCCAATTCTGCTTTATTTTCAGTCATATCTTCTTTTCTCCACAGAAATTATTGTCACTTTGCTTTGAATATAACAGCATTACAGAGTTACCTCCTTCAGAAGTAAATTTAAGCAGTACATCTCAGTCACTCTGAGTGCACAGTGGGAATCTTGGGGCTTCTGTCTGCAGGGTCTGGAGTTGGACTTTGATGATCCTTGTGGGTACCTTCCAATTCAGGATATTCTGTGATTCTATGATCAGCAAAAATATTTTGTAATCTAGATTTTTAAAAATCTGTTAATTCTTGTTGGGTTTGTTGTTGCTGTTTTGGTTTTTTTCTTTGGGGTTTTGGGGGGGTTTTCTGGTGTTTTTTTCTCGTACTACTTTCCCAAGTCCCGTAGCACAAGATACCTGATGCTGGATAGCAGTATAACTAGTCTCCAGGACACTGACCAAACTCTCCTATCAAATGTATGGACTAGAAGGATACAGATTCCCAAGTGGCGCCCCTTTCCCAGAATTACCAGAGAGACATTGAAGATGAAAGCTGTAGCAACAGCTCCTTTACAGATTTTGGATATGAATCTGTATTAACAATCTACTGTGCCATAGACAGGAGTTCTTAAATCTGCCTTCTAGGTGTTTTTGGTTTGTTTGTGAGAGAAGATCTGCTAATTTAGAAAAGCCACGAACAAAATCTCTCCCTCTATTCTTTTTTTTTCAGGCCATTTAAATTTGCTGCAAGGAAAGACTTCCTTTCTTGTCACCACTTTTGTATGAAACATATTTCTTGTTTTCATTTCACTAAGACTTAAGAATTTAAAATAATTTTTTTGTCTCTGCATTTTAACAGGTTCCTCATGAAAAAATGTATTTGAGATGACAAACTTGGAAAAATAATTTATCCTCTATGCTTTCTACTTTTTATCTTTTTTTTGACAGGCTCTATTTTTAAAAATTGGTTTATATGAAAACTACAAAGAGCTAGGAACAAACATAAGTTTTGAAATGCCTTTAAAAGCTTTTAAAAAAAATCTTGACACGTTGTTTTAGAAATATTGATAAACTCTACACCAGTTATCTGAAGCGCTTGTAAACTGTCAGAGAATTCATTTGGGACATGAAGCAATGTCTGAAACTTGAAAAAGTGTATTCTATATATCAACACAGGAGTTTAGGTGTAAAACTCAAACAAATGTAGAATTCAGAAAAAAAAAATTTTGTCTTTTTTGTCTCTTTTGGTCTAGGCCCAGCCTGTTTATTTGAGGAAGAGGAAAATGAAGTCTGTCCAAGTGATTGGATCCAAAAACAGTATGTAAAACAAGATGATTTTTTTCCTTGGTGAGCATTCATTTAAACCTGGACTATATCCTGGGAAAACTGTTATAGGTTGAATAGGAGGGTGGAGTACGCAATGTCCAGAGGGCTATGTCAACTTCATTCATTCTCTGATTCTGACTTGGATCTAAATTCTGAGATATGAAAATCATCTGTGATTGAGATTTGAATGTTTAGCACTGGTGGACTGTAGTGCAAACTGGCTTGCAAATACATAATATATATTTAATAATATAAACCCAGTATGAATTTCTCTAGCCCCACTTTATTTGGCTGCATTGTCTCTCATTTATCTTGCAAATTTTATGCAATTTTCACCTTGAAATATGTAAGTTATCTGATATAATTGCTATCATTCCACAGTAAAAGAAAGCAACTCATAAGACACACACAGGTATTATATATGTATGTGTGTGTATATATACATATATACATACATACTTACTAGAAAAAATACAGGGAAAGGGCCCTGCAAGAGCAGAGGGCCAAGGCCTGCAGGTCTGTCCTCTGGATGGAGATGTAGAGACCAGTGATGCATCATGATCTAAACAATTAAAGGATAAGATTGCTTGTCATATTTTGTGGTCCTTCTCCTTGCTCACAAAGTAAATTGGGGGGCACATTGCTATTCAGGAGTTAAAAGAGATCTGTTTATAAATTAGTACAATAGGCTATAGGGCATCTGAAAAATTCTGTCACTACAAGCTATGGGCATTTCAGTAGATGGATCTTACTAATACTATGCTATTTTTAATGACTAAATGTTCAATGGAACAGATAATAGAATTCAGGTGTATTAACTTCTTCATGTTTGTCTTACTAGTACAGTAGAGAAGTAGCTTTCAGAATATTGGATCAATTAAGTACTTTATAATGGTTAGTGGTGGAAGGAAAGATTCTCTAAATGTAATTTTGCTACTTGAGTATAATAGCATCCAGGATCTGGCTAATGAAGTACAGCAACAAGTCTCAACTTTTCTGGAAAATGGTAGACTTGTGAGCAGTGCTGACAGGAGTGAGCTTGCTTAGCAGCAAGCCAGCTCTCAACAGTTAATTGATATTTCTAGAGAACAAAAAAGTAAACGGGTGTATGTATATATGCTCACAGTGCACAGCTTCACAGAGTTCCAGGTATAACTTCGCAAGCGTAAAGCAGGACTTTGCTCCTGAATAATCTGGATCTGATGTCAGAAAGAAATACCAGAAAAGCTCTTTTACATCTTTCAGGAACACTTGAATTCTTCTGTGATTTTATTTTTGACAGGGAAAATTGAAACTTTTGTCCTGATTTTCATCCAGTTGTATGAAAAGACAGATGTATCTAGACATCCAGGTCTGGACCAGAGTTCTTAATCATTTCACAGCAATAGTATTGTACCTTTAAAACTAAGTGCAGATTCCCTTCTATTTTCGAATGCGAAGTTCTAAATTTGTTGACATTCAAGTTTCAAGTGTGGGTTTCTGGGATTTTTGTAGGTTTTTTGCTGGTTTTTTGTTTTTGTTGAGTTTTTTGTCCCTACGTCATCTGTTGGTTTGTGGTTTTTTTCATTAAGTAAATGCAAGTTCAAACTATTTTTCCTCTTTTGAGACAATACAAGTTTTTCTACTGGAGCTAGGCTTTTTTCTGCTCTCTGCTCTTTAGGATACTAGATAGTGACGGCTTATATCTCTCAAAGATCTATTCTGGCATTATCTCTGAGGTATGTGGTTTACTATTATTAGGGTTCAGGTTGGTTTGCTGTTTACAGCTTTCAGCTTCCTGCTGCTAAGTACTTCAGAGGTATCTCAGGGTACACAAATATTGAGAAATACGCTCAACAAAAAGCAACACATTAAAAAGATGTATATTTCATGAACAAGGTTTTAGGAAATTTCTAATTTCTAATTTCTCTTGTATAATTCTCTGCAAGCCACTTTTAAATCCTTATAATGCTCTTTATAATAAATTTCTTGAGGTGAATCAGTCAGAACTGTTTGATGCTGTTGTTAAGAGTTTGCTGTCTTGTCTCTTTACTTCTCCCACTAAAATCTGTCCTTTTTTGTAGATAGTCTCCTAAGGATAATGAGAACTGAAAATCTGAGCTCTTTCTGAGCAGCATTTAGAGAAACTGGTAAACTTTGGGACGATGTGTGGGGATATTGATAAGGGTCAATATCAGTAATCAAACAGATTCATAAACAAAATGAGATGAGTCTTGCACATAGATGTGACTTACTCCTGAACGATTTACTTGTTCGTTATCTGGATGTTCTGACTCATGCTAATATCTCGTAAAACTAGCTTTTAATGTGGGTCAACAGCCTCGACTTTTTGTTTGATGCTTTCTGCTCTACGTAATGAAAGCAAAATGTACAGATGAGCTGGTATTTCCAACTGCTAGCGAGACTGCCTTAAGATCTAAGGCCAGCCAATTTTACACTTCTTTTATCTCTGCAATCCCTCTACAGCAACTACTCACAGCCTGTCTTGCATTGACTTCTGTGTGCTTGTGAAATCTGTAAAGTCTTTGTTCTGTCTCTATTTAATTCCTTCTCAATATGATTGAAGATACCTCTTAAAGAGAACTGCTTATTGTAATAGTAACCCCTGACTTTTCCCTTGAATTTGAAAAGTTTCCAGATAGTTGTCCTGTCTGTCAGTGCAGCTTATTGCTTTGGACCAATGCATTTTGATTTTCATTGTTTGATAGCCAGCACAAGCAATTTACTCCAAGCTTTTTATGTGCTAAGGAGAGCCTTCAAACTCGAGTAAATTTGATAACCAGTGAATTGAATGAATCAATATTTAGTCGTTGGGCTTTATTTAACAAACTTAGCATCCCGCTCACAAACAAGTTTTATTTGCAACATAGTCTGTATGCTTTTGCAATTTTCAATTTTGCTTTTTCCCAACTATCACAGTTCATGTCTTGTCATCGGAGTCTACCACTTCTCCTTCATTGAAGCACACCATGGTAGAGATGGGTTGGTTGTGTAAGTTAAGTCATTAACAATGTGATTACAGCTATGTAGGACCCAGAAGAAGTAGAAGCACTTGTTATTGCTTATTATACTTATCACTCCTTATGTGCTGGGCTTGTATAGCAGAGTGAGAGAGGTATACAACTCATACAAAACATAAGGGAAATCATGATTGGGCATCTTTTTACATTAGAACCATTCCTCTTAGTGAGTGATACAGCTGGTTCTGAAGAATTTTCTTATCTTTCTATCCAACACTTAATTTTTTTACAGCACCTTGGATGTTACTGATATTAACTGTAAATGTTCTTGTTTCAGTGTTTCCAGTAAGGGTCCTCCCTTTTGGGTGCATGCATTGTAGCATCCTTTCTAATGTCCCAAGTTTGTCTGAAAACCTTGACAGCTCTCCTATCCACTAGAGTGGATAGGTTTGTTAAAATTAACTCAAAATCTGTTACAGCTTTTTTGTTCTTTCCAGACTCTTAATGAACTGGAGATTTTCAACACAAATTCTGCTCAGCCCATTTTTTCTTTTCATGTTCTAGTTCCACCAGCCTTCTCTTCAAAGCTTTGTGGAGAGCAGCTCAGCTCTTTCACCCATTTCCTTCCTATGTTAATTCTCATATCTGTTCTTCAGTCTTCTCCCTGAGCATAATGTTGGAGCAAAGGAATACTCTGGTACTTCCCCCAATGCTAAGTAGGGAAGAGTACAGGAACAAAACAAGCATGTAGTGATGCCCTTCCCAAAATTATTCTCCCAATCCATTGTTGTAAGGATTTTCTGATCAGAGTTGTTTTTTGTAGGTGAAAGATTTCTACTTTACAGACTTTTAAATCTCCTTTTGAATTCAAATGTCAGTGTAGTGTCTACATGACCTTGTGGCAAGTCACAGATTAATCACAAACTGAGTGAGCAATTTCCTTTTGTCTTTGGAATTTCATAGGGTCATTCTTTCTCTGCTGGTCTCCTGTTAAAGTCTTTCAGAAACTGTCTGTTTCACTGAATTCAACCATCTTGACAGATATTTTTCTAAAGCAGCATCATCTGGAGAAAAAAACTACAGCAGACAAGTTCTACCACACTAGGCATGAACAAAAGCATGCTTATCCCAATAGCAAATTAGAGCTGAAACATAGCTTAGACATTTTATTGTAGAGAAGGCCTAAGGAGACTTGTTTTTTTCCTGTTATCTCTGAACCTTTCCATATTTCTCCATCATTGGGGGAAGAATAATAATTATGTTACAGCCCAAGGATGTAATACTGGAATACCATAATTTTATTTTAAGTGCTTATTCTTCTGCTGAGTTGACCGAAGACTTCTTGGACTTTCCTGCCATGTTATGTAGTGCATGTATTTCATATCTACTGAAGAGAAAAAGCTAAACTGTTCAAAGAACCATTGAACAATCACAAATACGTCAATTTCACAAGAGAAAATGAAAATCTATACAGTGAAGTGAAATCCTGAGTGTTAAATTGGCTAGTGTTTTGTGAAAAAAAAGTGTTTGTTGGTGTGTCCCTTAGTAAAGAGAGCACCTACAACCTTTCTGTATTGTAAACCTGTCAGTAAATACTGGACTTACTTTCATTCAGCTGAATGCCTGAGAATATTTTTGGACAATTTCCTGTATATAGGAGATGTACTTCAAATAATTTAAAACCCTGGCATATGCGAACATACATGTGCTTATGTTTGGGGAAGAGGGGCATGTGCGTATATATAGATGAATAGAAGATTCAATTTTAGAACAATAAATCCAGATAAGTTATTAAGGACTGTTGTTTCTCCTTTGAATGTTATCTGTTGGCTTTCACTGCAGCGCAATTCTAGGGAAGAAAAACATTTCCTTTTATTTAAAAAAAACTCAAACAGTCCCTTTCTCTTCATAGCACACTTTGGAGTGTTCACAGACTTCTGTCTCAGGGCTCCAAAAGCTTAGAGTGAGTTTGAATGGAAAAGTCATTGTTGAAAAAGTCAAGCTCTGTGCATGAAAGAACAGAGCTATGCAACTTTTGTGGATGGATGATACAGAAGAATATTTTATCTGTTTGCTGTGTGCATGGATTGAAACTGATTTGCAAAAACGCTAAGCAGTGGAATTCTGTATGCCTACTTAACTATGTTACCTATCTACACAGAAGAACTAAAACTGATCTATTATTCATTAGCATATTCGTTGGAAATGTTGTGAAGGCCAGTAAAATATCAGCATTTTTTTATAACTGCCAAAATACCCTTTATCATTAGCAGAATGTCTAATAATTATAGAACTTCACTTCTCTTTGGTTATGATTTATCCAGAGTTATTACAAATGTTATAGACTAGTTCTGTCTAATTCATTTGGCAGTGCAGAAGAAAAGATTCACATGCCTAATGTTTGAACAGCTACAAGGAGTTTAAAATAAGTAAATAACCTGGTGTTATGACTTCCTGAAAAAGCTCTAGTAACTAAATAAACCTAAATAAATAAAAACATTCATTTCATGTAAAAGACTTTGGGTTAACTGTAGCATTCAATAATTCAGTGAAGAATTGGACAGTTTTTCCTTATTTCATTTTCATGCATTTATTATAAGAATATCTTAATCTTTTTACCTGCCACTGTGGAGCAAAAATAAGAAAAGCTTTAGAAAAGCACTGTGCTCCTGATAATCCTGACAGGAATGCCAGAGTATACATTTAATTTTTATTATTATTTTGTTTGTTTGGTGTGGTTTTTGGTTTGGTTTGATTTGGTTTTTCTTGTTTCTGTTTTAATGCTCTCTCTGTAACATCAGCATCTTTCCTGTGTGTGATGTAAATGATGTATTTTGCTTCAAATGTCCTTTTTTCCTGCATATGGACTGTCACTTGACTGTCACTGTCACTTCACTTAGTGCTATGAGTCAGTCATGGTGGAGTTTGATCAAAGGTTGGACTTCACGATATTTTCCACTCATGGTCTTTTCCAATCTTAATGATTCCATCATTCTGTGATCACAATGTCTGATTTTATTTTCCCTGGGAATGTTATGGAACTTGATTGCTAGTCAGGAATTCAACCAGTACAGCCATCATAGTTCAGCTATCATTTCACCCTGTTTAGCTGATTAGTTTGTCTGCTGAGTTCCCTGTATTCCCTGAAGTCTGTTCACGCTGCCATAAGTGTAGGCAGCTTTTCCCCTCCAATTCTGTGAGTCCTCCAAGCTGCATTTAATCCTCAGAACATTTCCAGAACATTTCTAATGATAAGAAACTTGTTTATTTCTGCTCTTGCTTCTGCTTACAATGTCTCCTACTATTGTAAGATGTGTTGGGCCAGTTTTCTAGCATGTGCTGTTTCTCATTTCTTAAAAGCTCTAATTAATCAACTGTCTTACCATTTTCTTCATTAGGAGAAGTCTTGCTTCAATTGCCCTAAATTTAGATCATAATTTCTAACTCCAATGTGGAAGTGTAGCTAAGATTATTCATATGCATTTTTTATGGAGTCAATAGTTGAATCAAGTCTATTAAAAAAAAAAGAGGAAAAAACCAACCCAACAAAACTACAAGAAATAAACAAACAAACATATAAAAAGCACTAGTGCATCAATCTTCACAGAACAGAATAATTGATAATGAGGGAGCTTAATGAAGAGGGTCCTCAAATAAGCTTTAAAAAACCCAGAAAACTAATAATTTCATAATAACTAGTTTGACACTGAACTTAATTCAATTCACAATACATTCATTTTTTCATGGTCCTTGATTCAGCCTCTCCTTCCAGCCTTCCTTACAGTCATGCGAGCAATTCCCTTCTCCATCTTAAAAACTGTCTCTACAAATACATAAATGCACAGATGCACCATGCACAGTTTTTTAAAACCATGGAATAATAAGGAAAACATAAGGAAAATATAGTTCACAGATAAAAGGGATGGCATTCAAATCCTTATATTTTAGTGTTTGTATGTCCTATTTGTATAGACAGAATGGAATAGCTAAAGTTAATCTCACATGGAGATTTTCTTTGAAACACTTCAGCTGAAGAACTATGTGTTAAAATGACAGATGTAACAGAAGAATTGTTCTAATCGGTTAGTTTTAGTAGAGGGGTTATATGAACAGTAAGAACTCCCCCTGCATTTTCTAAACACAGAGGTTCTCAGAGGATTAGTTTTTAATTTGAAGTCACATTATAAGCACAGAGATGCAGACCAAATATTACTGCTATTACAGTAAATTCTAAATACTCTATTACTCCAAACTAAATATTACTGCTATTAACAATATTACTGCTATTATATTACTGTTTTATAGTAAGACATGTAGCAGAGAGCTATAATTACATGCTCACTAGAATGGCCAATATGTACTATAGTAGTTAAAATCAAGCCAGACAATTTAAACCTTCATGGGAGCCTTCAGTTGGCAGAAGATATGGTTATTATATGTGATTTCTTTGTCATGTTCTCTGGAGGGTTGTGTCTCTGTGGAGTTTGAATCTCTAAGCTTGGAATTTTAGCTGTAATATTTGATTCATTATGAAAGTTCATCTTCAGGTACTTGATGAAACAGAAATTTTCATTTTTTCTCTTATCTAATTCAGACTAATTTAAAACATTTGTTTTGGTCCAAAAGGAATCAATCAATAATACATGTTAGGTTTAAAAGGGTAAAATTGTTGGGTGGCTCATTATTGACTGCTTTCTCTGGTATAAGAAGTCTTTTTGAGAATGAGGGAACAGTGCAGTAACATTTAATCTTTTTATCCAGCTTCTAAGTATCAATTATTTTACTCAATGTACAGTCCATTAGTGACTTAGTAATTTAATCCCTACTGATAGAAATGGAATCAACAAAGCTTATGTTTACTTACTGTTTTTATCTCTGTACCAATATTCTAATAAAGCTTTCACAGTTCCTGTGGCCTGTGAATTTGCATTCATATCATATGAATGAAAAAATTATTATTGATGTTCAAGTAGATCACCAATAGCAAAGGAATTTCCAACCCCATCCCCCCGAAGAAAAGCTCTGTTTCATTTCTTGAGTGGTAGCAATGAAAGAAGCAGGATGATTGATCTTTAGAATTCCCATCATTATAGATGTAGGAAAAAACCTACTTTTGTTCTTAGTGACTTCAACTTCTAAGACTGTCGTACCAGATGATGTAGATAGATGAAGGAAAGGAAATGAAGCTTCGGAAAATCTAAAATCTGTAGAAAGAATTATCTAATGCTCTGCATGTATTTCCTGTATGAAATTGCTGCTTCAGTAACTGGGGACTGTCATTATGGACATATTGTAGGCTGAGAGATAAAAGGAAAGGGGAAAAAAAAAGAAAAAGGTAAAGGAAAAAAGAAAAAATATTCTGTACAGTGTTGAACCTCTTAAAATCAAAACCAAACTAAACAATCCTGAATTTTCAATATCCTAATAATTATGGTTCTTGGAACCTATGACTGTCTTTTTGCAACATCATTATTCTTGTACAGCAGAATGTGAAACTATTTTATTCACATCTCTGATACTTTATATTCAGATAGCTTTGGAGATCCCAAGCCAGAACTACAATTTAATAGGAAAATTAAAATCAAGGCAGAAAACACTGGCTCAAACTGACAGAGTCAGGATACAACCCTGTTGGTCAGGGTGGTGGTAGCATTCTGATTAAATCGTGGCCGCAGTGCTGTTGAAGTGATAGATGCGGTTCTGTTGTAGCAGTGATCCTGTAGAAGGGTCTGGTCTTCCTCTGAAGGTCCAGTGGTGGTTATGTAGCTCTTGTCCCCTGGGAATCCAAACCTCAGATTACATCCAGGAAGGAATGCTTGGTTCCGCCCCCTGGGCAGAGCCTCACACAATGGGATGATGTGATTTTATGAGTCATGCTGCGAGACTTGATGGCCCATTATCAGAAGATACCCCCCAGAGGGAGTTATCAGGGATATGTCATGGAAGAGATGAAGAACCCCACCAGTTTTGAACAGGTTATGAAGATGGTGATGGAATACATACTTTTGGTGACATTTTATATTGTAACCTAAGACAACGCCTGATGGACTTTTCTATTGTTTAGACATCTAATGTTGCTACCTGCTTATCTGGTCTCTAATCATGAACACTGGTTTCTTTTCAGTTTAGTATTTTGCTAAGAGGTTTGAATCCCCAGTTTTTATCTCACTATTTCATTATCTCATCATTCTATGGTATTTTTAAATCAGTAATCGGAATTAGGTAATCAGTTCAGGAGCAGAGTCCTTTAGATCCTTATTTTTCTGAGAATGATCCATACTAGCCCCTTTAGGTTCAGATGTCACTGAAGTCACTTCTTATTTGTAGCAGAAGACTGACCAAGCAGATAGTTTTGAATGAATAATTTTATCCTCAGGACTACCATGTTCTTCAAGACTGTTAAATCTTTTTAAAGATTTAAATCATTTACATCATTTAAATCATTGTTAAATCATTTAAAATTTTGCCTCCCTGCTATTTAAGTGCTGTCAAATGGCCATTTCATCATCTTCCTTGAACACTTTTCTGTGTTGAACTGGGCTTTCATGCCTAATCATATAAGCTTCTTGGATTGCCTTCACTGCTGGCTCTGTGGGACAGGAATCTGCCTCTAGCAAAGTCTCTTCACTGCCTTGGGAATTTGGTTTTGCTGGTAGCCAGAATTGCACTTTAAGCATGCCAGGGAAAATGCTAAAATGCATCATGAATCTGAGGTTCTTCAAATTAAACTTGCAGCTTCTTGATTTACTAGTCATGATAAACAGGAGCGCATACTGATAGCCGGATCTCTTGATCTGGGTCTATGCTGATATTCTTCTTGCACTGAAGATGCATCTGTAATACCAGCACACAGCTTCCGGCACCCTCTGGACCCCAAACAGTGCATGTGGTCTGAAGAGATAAATTTATGTGTATGCTCTTCAAGTACTAACAGTGGTAGCAGTGGTGCAGTCAGGCTCATACTCCCACTACAGACAGTTCTCATGTTTCTTGAATGATGTATGGATATTGAGCCTGTGAGTACTGCCAGTTATAGACAAAAACAGGATGCGGAAATGTGGAATCCAGTGTGGATGCCAAGTGCTACATTGTTAGATATTGCTAGATTGTCTGTTTACATGGACAGGAATCAGTATAGTCATACTTACAAAGACCTGTGTGTGACCGTGTATGACACTGACAAAATGTAGGATGAGTATTTGATACTAAAATTAAAAGCAAAGAAATGAAATGGAAATAAAACAAAAAGCGCAAGTAAGAACTACCATTATAAAAATAAAAATACCCAGCTTGGGAAAATCTAAGAGATTTTCTTGTATTGGCATCTACACATCGTTGATGATAAGAGGAGCATTTCAGTATTAATTCACTGCCTTATTTATTTTGAAAAAATGGTTGTTTGGTTTCCAATTGCTTTATTGTGTGACAATGAATAGAAAGGAATGAGATCAACCTTGAATCCTATTTTCTTTTCCTACTGTTATCTCCTCTGTTACTATCATTATGCATCGGTTTTATGTGCAATGAAGATGTGACTAAAGCATTATAAGGCTTGTACAAACGCAAAAGGCAGAAGAAAAATCTCTTTGAAATGCAGGTTTGATATCCAAATTGCTCCTTCATTTACACTTCCATTGTGTTCTTTAACTAGTTGCATCTTTCTTACTCAGACAACTCTCTCTGCTCAACTTGCTGAGTTTGTATGCTGTATAAAATCAGAAACAATTGCAGTAAAAACATCTTATTAACCTTACATTTTCAATTCCTCTGGCATGTTACAGGCACATTTGACTCAGCACTATAAAACAAAAACATTAGAATGCCTCAAGAAACTTCCCCCTCTTATTTTTGCTGATTATAGCTTTGGTTTATTCATCTTTGAGCATGGAAATTTTAGGCTACAATACTAAAAATCTTTGACTGTCAAAACATTTCAGTGAGTCTGAAGTTTCTTTCTTTGGACATAGTTTTTTGTTTTAAGTACAGCCAAAATATGCATTATGTGTTTAAAGTACTTTTACTAGTTAAAACCAATAATATTTAGCTCTAATATTCTTACAGGAAATCTGAAGTAAACATATGTGGATAATACTTTAAATATAATGCAGCTATTTTAAGCCCTGGAATCAGGCAATAGTACTATTATACTAATGTGAGATGATAAAGTAGAAATAGATTTAAAACGTCCTTTTTAATGGAAACAAATTCAGCAGCATATCTTTTATGTACTTTTAAAGTCTCTTTTCCCCTCCAAAGTTGATTGATCTTAACCCAGCTCAAACTCATTAAGTTTGTATTAACTGTCTATTCCAAGACCATGGAATATGGTTCATGGTCAGAATTTTTACCTGGATTGGTAAAACTGACATTTTTTTTTTTTCAAAATAGAGGAATGAAACTGTTGTAATACATTCTTATCAGTTATCACAACTGCAAACTCTGATCATAAAGCATTTTCTTTCTGCCCAGTATGAGAAAAAAATCACAAACTTTTAGCAATAGGATTCTCATTTATTATAAAGATGTGACTGGAAAGTTAGTACAATGTCTTAATAGTTATTGATTTTTAGTGGGATATTTTTATGTAAAGAAAGAACATTTTTGAAACTGTGAAAATAATTTGGGTTTATGGGGCTAATAATTTCATGCTTTCTAGAAACCTCAGGTGAATTTTTTTTACTGAGGTATTGGTCATCCTAAGGTCTCCTCCTAAACACACTGGGGATGCAAGCTTCTGTTCACATCACTGCATGCCAGCAGACAGAGACAGGTTTATAAACACCCTGAAATCACAGAATTTTTTATGAAGCTGTAATGCACTTAAAAGCTCACTTGTTTCTCTGATGCGTACTACAGAAAGAGACCTTGTTTATGTGCATATGCACATTCAGGAAATGGCATCAAACAGTAGTTTAAATAGCTTAACTAACTGAAAATGTAATTACGTGCTTCAAATTTCCTGCAATGAAAAACGATGTCCCCTGCAGTCTGCATTAAAATTTGACTTTACAAGATAGGAGGCACATTCTTGACTCTCAATCACTTTTATTTATAGGTGTCTCCTGATTGTTAGTTCTCTTTTGATGACAGATTAGCTTCTTGTATGTTGTTCCCTTTTTCATCTTTCCCTTGCTATTTAGTCTGAGCGTACAGGGCAGAGGGTAGAAGAGATTTTGATAGATACATCTGTAATAGTTTAGACAACCTGTATCTAACCTGTGTCACAGAATTCTGCTGTGTTCAGTTTGATTCTAAATACGATGTGACATTCTGAACCAGAGATACCCTTTGAACAGCCCTACTGAAAATGAAAGTAATTTTATGATCACTATGTTGCTAATTTTAGCAGTTAGCTGATGAGAGTATCTAATTTTTCTCATCGTCAGAGAATAAAATTTTATGTGTATTTCTAAGCAAAGTATTTCTTTCTACATATCAATATGCTTCATAATTCATAGCCACAGAGAATTCTGTCGACAATGAAAACACTGGTACATCAGACCTAGAAGAAGAAATGCTATGCTGAATGCTCTGTGTGCTATGTTGTACTAATGTTGTACTAATTCTTTATGGCAACTTCGAGTTTGGTCTCTTCGTCAGTAGTTAATTTTTCCTGGAGATCAGTTTTAAAATGATACTTTATTCCTTTTGGCACTATATAAATACCTACAAAGATATTCTCATTGCTGCAAAAAGATTACAATTTAATTGCAGACAGAGATGAAGAAGATAAGGCTATGAACAATATGACAACTGAATTGGGAGGGGTAGTTATTTAATTAGATTTCTTATTCCACAGGTTATAGTTACTGAAAGATGACAACCAGTTATTTAAGGACTTCTTAAAACAGAATTTTAAGAATCAGGATTATTAATTTTTGCATTTCTGTGAGATTTTACGTGAGTGAGTGAGTGATAACCAATATATATTATAATCTTAGGAGTTACTGTGGGAATGAACGTGACAAAATATTTCCCCTGCTTTTTTGGAAGTTTTGGATAGCAAATACTTGATATTATTTCACTTTCACAACACAGGGATTCTAAGATGTGAAAATAACCCTTCAACTGGGAGAAAAGAATGAGTGAACTACTCTCCCCAAGTCGTAGAGAGGCTGTTTTACTCAAGAATTGTACTGTATATGCCTTCTTGTTCACCTGTACAATGTGTGAGTCTTCAACTTAGTTCCCTCAGATCAATAGATCCTTCTTAAGCTGGATTAAGAATGAATGAGCACTATTCAAAATTTATGGTTGTCCAGAAACAAACAAACAAACAAATGAAAATATATCTGAAATATATTGTTCTTCTCGTCAAAGAAATAGGAGTCATACATTCATCATTCCCAAGCCTTACAGGAGGCTAGGGAAAATACGTAAAATTTAATTGCTAGATAGCAATCCAAAATGGTGAAAAAAAAGGATATCCTTTGGCAATATGGTATCTCTCCCATGGTGTTTTGGTGCCAAAAATATAGGGTGCATCTGAAGATTTTCTGTGACACAGGAGAATAAATCTGGAAAGGTGCTCAACATTTCTACTGTTGGAACATCAAATCGGAACAACTGATGATTCTTTAAATGATTAGACCATCACTCCAAAATGAGAAAGGCTTTTTTGTCTTTCCATGCTATTGTCGTACTTATTTTGATGTTCTTTCCCCATCAAAAAACCCAGAATAATCTCTAGGGTTTTGTACTGGGCTAACCAGAGTAGCTTTGATATCTGATAGATAGGACAACTCTTTCTAGTGTTTTTATAAATTTGAAGGGATATTGGGGCCGGGGGGGGGAGGGTGTTTGTTCGGTGTTGGGTTTTTGGGGGGGAATTGGATTGGGTTTTTTGGTAATTGTAGGCCTTTTTCCTGTTTAAAAATTGTCTTTAAAGGAAAAAAGAAGTGTATACTTTAGTTCAGTTCCACTCGTCAGCATTAATGCAATATGTTAACTTGTTTGCACTGTGCTAGTGGCTTTTGCCAGTGAGTATACCCACCAATAAGAAGTCCGGTGGTACTGCTTGACTGTTCTGTGTTCAGCATGCCTCTTTTAGAAGTGACCTTGCATAAAACCAGTATCTCTGATGAACCTTTGTGTAAAAGCATCAGTGCAGATAAAGCATGGAAACAGTAAGCAAAAAGCTAGACAGTAATACAGATTGTAAAATAATAATAATCTCCATTTTATCTATTATTTGTCTCTGCACAATCTACTCACAATTGAACAGCTAGAGAATTATAACATTTCCTTATTTTATTTCTATAGTTTTACTTGATATCAATTATTGCTTGGGGTTTTGATGCTCCTAAATAGCACTGTGTTGCAGTGCCCTTTTCTCCCCGCACTTGGGTAGATCTGGTTTGTTCCCCGCGCATGTTTGGCTTCCCCCAGTTTTGATGCATGCTCAAGCAGTTTGCTGTTTCCCCGCCCCTCTAAGCCTTGTATATTCCCTGCCTCAGCTGTCAATCCTACATGTTCACCACCCCTTTCTCCTCCCCTTTCCAGAAAGTTCTTCCCCCTCCATGCCCCATTGGTCCCTTTGAATTTCGCCCCCCCCCATGCTTTCCCTATTGGACAATTGTATGTTACCCCACCCGTGGCTTCTCCCCTTCTATTCCTCTAGTAGCCCTGAGATCGTTGCCACCCCTTGTACCACCTCCTCTTAAAAATCTGTGCAACCCCTTTCCCTAAAGTCTTCGGTCCCTGGTTCCCGTGAGGGGAATAAATGCTTGGATGCCACATTGGAGTCCCGTCTTTCCTTCTCACCTCTGCCTTTGCCTGCAGACCAATCTGTTCCTTGAGAGCTCTGCCCCTTGCAGCTGGACCTGCTGTGTTCAGGTCCTCAGACAGCTGCAGGCCTGTGGCTGTGGGTGACTGGGCAGCTCAGGCAGTGACAGCATTGAAGTAATTTAATGTAAATATGCAACAGACATGTCAATACTAAGGTTGCGGGGGATATAGGGCGATCAGAGGTAGCTGCTGAGTACCCCAAACTGTCTCTTGAGGGAGACAATTCGGGTGCAGGATAACTGCTAGCCCACCCCTCTTCCTGCCCGGCACGGCTGGAAGGCGCTGGTGGCACGCACCCCACACCTAAGCTGGATAGCTCAATATTGCCAGAGACAAGGAGTCAAGGAGGGTCCCCCACGCTGCCCGAGTTCCATGGTGCAGGTTTATTTCATCTGCAGAGATGACCAAGCAAAGAGGACGGCACACGGCCTTTACAGAGTGTTCTGATCTGAGGGCACAGGGGCAGTACAAAGGCGGGGCCAGGGAACGGAGTCACTGAGCAGAGGGAAGGGGCAGGGAGGGGACCAGGGCAGGAAGCAGCCACACAGGCTGCTGGGAGAGGTGGTTTTACATTCAACAAGGTCTGGGGGTAAGGTTACATTCCAACCACGAGGGCTTGTGGGAGAGGCTTTTCCTTCACAGATATAAGAAGATATTTTTCAAATGCCTGAGTTTTTCCACCAGCCGTCCTCAGCCACTTTAGAGCTCCCTGGCTCACCGGCTGGCCCAGTGACCCCAACACAGACATAAAGCAAATGATTTTCCCTTAAGCTTAGAATATAAAAAGTCTGACTTAGAAATATGGCGTTGATCAATTCCACTTGCTGCATGTAAGAAACTAAACACAGACACATCCTTTTTCTTTGCTCCTATTTAGTAAACAAATATATAAGTTAGTGCATTTCATACAGGTTTCCTGGCAAACACATTTTATTTCAGTGCTAAATTTTAGAAGTGTGCTTTGGGTAAACACTTCACTTTTAGTGATACTACCATTTTATGGCTCAGTTTGGATGCTATAGAACATTTGTTTCATAAAGGAACCATGATTTACAGCATTTTCTTGCATTTATTTTATTGACTATTTTTAAAATGCTGTAACATGTTCTGCTTCATTAATATCTTGCATGGATTTATGTAGATTATTACTAGTAGAGGAGAAATAAATATATTTTAATTATTTATACTTTACACATCAAAGTGTAAAATTCCTGACAGCACGATAGATCTGTATTTTGCTAAGGAAAGCAGCTTAGACATCTGTAACTACTTATCTAGTATTGCTATTAGATACAGTCCTATAACAATAAAATTCACTATGCAAAAATTATAGCTTTTACAGTCAGAATCCTCTGGTTACAAATCATAATGTGATGTTTTCTACTTAAACGCTTTGTTATTCAAACTGATCTTGGTGTTAAAATGTTGCAACACATCTACTGTTACCTGAGGTTTTAGTGGCAATGCTACACAACACTGTGGCAGGACGTGTCCATCCCTGGCCCCCCGCCCACCCCCGCCACAGAAAGCTTATCAGCTCTGTCCATCAGCTGGTTCATATGGATGAGATAACCCAGGCTGGATAGATGCCTGGCAGGGGGCTATCTCTGGAGCCAAGAGGGCAAGACCGCTGCCTGAGAAAAAACATCTTTGCCTTGAGAGGGAGATGTAGAGAGAGATAATTACTGACTGAAAACCACTACTTTTACACTAAAAAAGCTATACAAATTTTCACGGAGCCAGAAGCCTCCTACACACTCCCTGGAAACATGCAGGAGTTCTCCCATGAAGTTTGGACGCATCTCCATGGATACATTTCCGGAAATTGAGAGAAAGGACTGTATGTATGCCCCATCAGCAATTGCATGGTAAGATACATTGAATCTTAATCTATACTATTTCTTCACTAGCCATAAAAATATAGGTACCTCACTCATGCACTGAATTGTTTATCTAGTAAAGACTCATAGTGTTACTTTGTTTATCCTGTTGTCATGGTTTAGCACAGCTGGGAGTTGTAGTTAAGGAGGGCTCCATCAGCCACGGAAGTGATTCTTTGCAAAGAGCTGCTTACAGCTTCCTCTAGACCCAACAGAGCCAATCAACTGGCTAGGTTGAATATTGGCAACTTTTTAAGCCACTTAGAGAGCTTGACACGCCTCTGTGATCCACATTTTAAGAACGAACAAACCCCGGGACAGCCTCTCTTACTTCCAGTGGCCGGACAGGTAACTGGGAGGGGGTGGCCGTGGCATGGCCCAGCGGGGCCGGGCTCTGCCGGCCGGGCCTGGCCGGGTTGGCTGGGGGTGGCCTGGCTGAGATCGCCGCCGCTCCTGCTCGCCGGACACCCCCCAGAGGCCAGGCCGGCCCTCACCCCTAGAGCGGCCGAAATTCATCTGAGGCTGCTGCCCGGCAGGATCATGTGGCCAAGAGAGATAAGAAAAGTTCCAGCTGCAAGGCCCGGGTGAGATTAACTCCCTTAGTGCTGTAAGATTCCTCCAGACCAGATGAAGCCTGCAGACATCAATCCTCTCCCTGGTCAGAGGACAGAGAAAGGTGAAGGCGAGTGAAGAAAACACTATAAAGATGCCCAAGTCAGTGGGGAAGGAAGAGCTGAAACTCCGAGAGAGGAGAATGAGGAGATGCTTCAATCCTAGAAGCTGAAATTCTGTTGTAAGGCTATGGTGATGGACTATGATATATCAGAACACCCGTTGTAATTTCATGAAAGCATGGGGGGGTGGAGCATTCGAACTGCAACCGTGAGCAAAAGTACCTGTGCTGGAACAAGCAAATGCTGAAGTAGCTGTGATTTGATGAGAAACTTGAGCAGAGGTCCCATGAAAGGAAAAGACCTCTGTTCCTAGAGATGAAGATACTCCCAGAGATAGTGTTCTTACACCTCTCAGGTATTTTGATAAGTGAAGAGAACTTTTGCTTCTGAACAGCTCATCCTTAAAAATGGTACCCCATTAGCTAAAGAAACCCTCGAAAGCAGCTGTGGGAAAGCTGTAAGTCGGGGGAAGGGACTTTCACGTGCAAGCAGAGAACCATCCCGGGCGGCTGCCTTGCTGTGACATTGAAGCTACAAGAGATTAGTTTCTTGTGGAGATGTCTCCATAGCATGAGCAAGAGAAACTCCTCTCCCTAAGTGAACTAAAAAAAAAGAATTATATAAGTGGTGAACTGACTAGGAAAATCTCAAGAGTTGTGTTTCTCTTTTATGTTGTTAGTAGAAGGGATGAGAAGTGGGGGGAAGAGAGGTGTTCTGAAGGTTTAGTCTGACTTTTTTCCCCCTCTTTTAGGTCTGTTAATAAACTTCTTTATATTCTGTTTTGTATCTGCTTTGTTTTCTCCTAATTCTTATCTCTCAGAAGGAAAATAAATAAGTAATGGATAATTTGAACCAAACCACTACACCTGTGTAGTAAGTAATCTGTTAAATTCTTACGTCTGTTAAATTTATGTCTATTAAATAAATAATTCAATGTGTAAGAGACCTAATCCACCATTATTAAGAATCTGCAAATGCAAGAGTGGGTTTTGGGGTGCTTGCCACCTCAGTAAAGCTACTGTTTACTGCCAGATGCCTGGGCAGAGGCAGAAACTTGTTTAAAACTCTCCTCTCTCTTTGTAACAAACACCAAAACTAAATGCAATTGAGGTATTTAGAAAGACTTTTGATGTACAGTACTCCAGAGAAAGCCTGTTTGTTGGTTTTGTTTGTTGCTTGTTTTTTTGTTTGTTTGTTCTGGGTTTTTTTAATAAAACTTTCAGGACAAAAAGAAAAATTTCTAATATTACAGTTTAGTCTGTACCTGCCATAGACAAAACAATCTTAATCATCTCAGCTTTCATCTCAAGACTAAACAGATTGTCTTGCCAGCCCTTCTAACTCTAAGGCAATCAGAACATTTTGCTATCTAATCTTCTGGCCAGAAAAAACCTTATCATTACTGTTTCCAAGCATTTATAGCCATATAGTTCTTTCTTTCCTCTTAGGATCAGTGAAAGCAAATTTTGAGTTACTTTGTAATTTTACTTGACTTTTTTTCCCTTCCTTAGTGCTCTTGTGACTTTTTGTTCATTTTTTGTGTTGTACTTCAGAGATTGTCTCTCCATTTGCAGCACTTAATACCTCGAACCTCTTCAATTCACTGTTGTGTGCATGTCCTGCTTCACTCCTCCATGGGCAAGTGTCTCCTCATGTCTGAAGCTCACCTGGAAATTCAGTGCAGTGGATAAGAACTGATGTATGACAGAAGCAGGACTTCTGCTGGGGGACCCATTTCTGTGGTCCTAAAATAGAGTGCTCAGGCACCAGTGTGCACAGGCATTACAACCCAGACTTATTTATGGATAGTTGTATTGTTAGCGTGATCTTAGCACAATTAGAGTGTTTCTGCTGTACCCAATCCTTAGTACCCATTGCTGCCCCAAAGGGATGAGGTAACCTGCAGTAGGAGATGGTGGACCAGGAAGAGAGTAAAGACATTTCCTAGGAGCAAGTGTTGTTCTCCAAAAGTGCTTGTTCATTTAATCTTTCAGTGCCAGAATTGGATTATCAATTTGTAAATTTATAAATTCCATTATTTGAAATTCCCTCAAAACGTTCAAACTGTCTTTTACCCATGACAGCTGTATGCGAAAATAATTTGTTACTTGTCCAAGAATTGCTGAGAAGCCTCCTTCACTGATTTTATTTCTCAGTTAATCAACGTTTTGATAATTGATTGTAAATGTAATGCATTGCTAGATGTTACAAACATCTATGGGCTGCAGGAACGCACAGTACAGTTGAATATGAACGTATCAGTGGAAGGGAAATATGAAATATTACAAGCAGTGTACTTGTCATCTGGACTTTTCAACAGGTGATACTCTATTACTTAAAACTTCAGTCAGTCAACTGCTAGACCTGTGACAATACACTTTATACATGCCATAATTTTCTATCTGTCTGCCCATGCAAGATAAAGACTGGAAAAAATGGTTCCTAATATAAAACATATGCAATACATTGTCAGTAGAGTAAACAAGCAAAAGATGGAAGCAAGGGAAATAGGTTTTTTCATCTGAAATAAAAGATCGTCCGCAGTGATGTGAGGAGACTGCTGCAGAGCCCAGAGGTCATAAAATTGTAAAAAGACACTCCACATACCCTTACCAGTTAGTGTGATTGACAAGGTTTGTTTTTCCTTTCACTCTTATCATTGGACTGAAAGTTTTGTGTCTGCGTTGTTGCTTACCACTTCCTCTTTTTCTGAAGAAATGACTTTTTTTCTATTCTTTTTTTTCTATTTTAATTTTTTCTATTTTAATTTATTCTTATTTTTCTATTTTTTTTCTATTCTATTTTTTTTCTATTCTTCTTTTTCTATTGAAATGACCCTTGACCACTTACCCTTAAAGGAGCACCTATCCTTACATGAACCACTGCAGTTTTTAGGACTCTGCATCACAGGCCGGATACTGACAGAAGGATTTCTTGAAGTTGAATTTTTTTCAGTTCTTAATAATAGCGAGAGGTTGGACCATATAACTCACTTGTGGACCCATCCAACCTTACTCATTCTGTATGAGTCTGTGAATTTTAAGGGTACTAATTAACTGTGTAATTTTGTGCTGAATTTTTCCTTAAAATATTTCAGAAGGCCCAGGCTTTCAGCACAGTGAAGCAGAAATTTTTAAGTATATTATGATAGGAGTTTTTCAAAGTCAAGCAACCAGCAAAATTTGAAATTGAATTCTTTATTTATACTTGCATTTTTTGTTAGAGTTGTATTTAGCCAAACTGAAGAATAAATATTGGAAACAATAAATGGAATCCACTGCATTATCTTCACTCACCATTTAAATGCTCCATATACACTTCCACTATTTAGCTCTGGTTTTCAGGGCTGCAGGTGATTCTCACTGTGAACTTCTGGTGTCCTTAGTAATGCTACTGGCTAACAACGTTCTGTTGCTAAAGGGTAAGCATCCAGTGTTGTGTACATTAGCTTACTGTAACAGCACTCTGTGTAATAGAAGAGAACTTACAATCAAATCAGAGATAATAGAAGTATGTCATGGTTTTGCTGCTCTTGCTCATAAATAGACATTCACACAGCCTTTAAAATTAGCGTACAATGCAGTCTGTAATAATAGTATTGTTCTCATCTTTAAAGGTATTTACTCAATTTTTGTAAGCTCACTGAGTTCTATTTACTTCTGTAAATGGTTGTGCCATTTGAAGTTATTTATATCTCATAGCTCCTGGTCTCCCTGTATCAACTGGATATTAACATGGCCCACTTTGGGTACTTCGAAACAAATTAATAACCCTATTAACTAAGCTGTTTAATCTAAACTTTATCTGGAACTGGATAAATGGCAACTGCATAGTGCTTCTTGTATGCCCTCTTTGCAGCTGATTCTGGCTTGCAACTGATTCTGAAGTGATTTTTGACAATTGTCCAAGGTATTTGCTATTTGCACTACCTGTGATTTTATCTTTGCATCTAGTTAGGTTCCTAGCACTTCCCTACAGACAAGAATCAACAGTTCAAGTTGAGAGAGTTCTGACTTGGAAAACAATCTAACTTCTTATTAAATTAATATGAATAATTAAAACATTTTCAGAACCCTTAAGTGGTTGTTCTGGTCCTGTAAGTCCATTTTGCTACTTGAAAAATCACCTAAGATTTTAATCTTGCTGAGCAGTTATGCTGAAGATCCCAGTAGTGGAGCAAGCTGCTATCATACTTCTATGCATAAAAAAATTGAGGTTTGTATGTGACTGATACTGCAGATATTAGAGAAAGGCAGAACTGAGTTTGGTTTTGAAACTAATGGGGAACAGCAAAAAACCCCACTTTCTTAGTAGAACACTGAGGGAATTATAGCTCATTTTAAACTTCAGAAGAAACAGAGTCAGATGAATAGGCAAGATACTCTAAATCCTTTCTCTAAAGAATGCTGTGGGCCATAACAAGAAAGGACTGCAGTATGGAAGAGAGACTAGGAAAAATAAAGCAGGGTTGAAGATTCGACATGGGAGATATATAGAAGAGAAGACTTCTGAGAGATCACATTTATTTGTGTATTTTTTTGATGGAGGTTTAGAAAAGATTTTCTATTACATTTGTCAAATCTGAACAGTCCCACTACCCTCAGTATTTGATTTTAAAAATCCACTAGGAATTAAATAATCATACATACATACGTGTAACTGAAGATGGATTTGCTGCCTGAAGCTTCAAGTTCACTCAAAGATTGAATAAAAGAGACCCTCTTCCTCTGAATTTCAGCTCTGAGTTAATTCTGAGAAGTATGGGAGACCTAGAATAAAACTTTGTGTAGTGGTCTTGTACCGATCAAGAGCTACCTGGAATTAAAACTTTCTGTAAGTGCAGGGCAGTAGTAAGTCTGGATCAATTATCCATCTGGACTGATTCACTTTGGAAGATGGTTGTGCAGAAAAAGGAAATGAGTATTTTAAGTGGCTCAAGTCTATGTAATATTGAACAAAGAAACACAGGGAGTGTTTGCAATTCTTTGGACCATTTCCATTTACAAGAAGGATCACGCTGCTTCCGAACATGGAATTGGGCAAATGAAGTATCTGACCAATGTGCATAATCATTCTCATCAGTACATAGAGTACACTTACAAGAGCTAAATACTGTTCTGATAATTTTGAATATGTCTTTTATTCAGTTTTCTTTACAGGTGTATTTCTATACCTCTGCTCATATGTACTCAGCATTCTAGCCTTTAATATTAACTTCAGGTGGATATGTGAGCAGTCCATCCAGGTTCTGTCCTATGATGCCCTTGACAACACGAGCTTTTGCCATTGACTACACTGTTCTTCATACTTGCCTTCTTTTGCTCAAGCTGAGGCTTTGGACTGAAAATGGATGAAAATTACTGAGACAAACTCTGGAAAGTTGATGTTTTAATTTCAGAGAGATTTTTGAGTGAGACTATGATGATATTGTGACATTAAGATGGGAAGAGAGTATTATAAAGATGTCCTTATGTAAATATTTGATACATTCTAATGCTAAAATCTTACTAGCAATATTTCACTGTTTTACAGTCACAGATTAGAGAGGAGAGATATTCTGTTTTATTCATCTAATATCTGAGTGTGTGGTCCAAGACTCCTTTGGGTTATTTACAAAATTAGTGAAAGAACAGAAAATTATCTTCAGAAAGAAGTTTATTCTGTTTATTTAAATCACTGTCTTTGACATCCCTAGAGGATGACTCATCTGTCTTCACTGCTGACTAGTTTAACACTGGACAGACAATTTAAGGATGATTAAATTAAGCCACTTGAGGTTCTATTCATGATCCAAAAGAAGTCTAAACTGATAATAAGATAAAGGCCTAATAAAAAGACCAAAGCAAGTAACAAAAATAACTGTATATGTGTATGAGAAAATGTCCTAGTATAACTCGTACTGAGTTACACAGAGAAAATTTTCAGTCTAGAAAAAGGCAAAGAGATCTGTCAGATGCATAAGAAAAGCAATACTCTTGTATTCACTAAATAAAATTAAGAATGAACATATTTAAAATAGAGGAGAAATAGCATATACTTGTTAAGCTGAAATATTCTTCATTGTGGAATATTATATTGACAAATCACTTCGTAAATGTAGGCAACTAAGAGGAGTAAGTTCAATTGTATTCAGTAGGGTTAAGGGGTTTTATATTCTAAATCTTTGAGGTATAAGATGACAATTAGATAAAACTTTTTGTTTATATTAGAGCATTGTGGTTATGAATGTTAATGAGGGTTTACTTTTAATGGGGAAGAAAGACACATGGACCTCCTTGCTTGCTCCAAAGAAGATAATTTATTTTAACAAACCAAGCCTTTTTATCTTCTGAACGTAACCAAAAGAAGCACGCATTAGCTGCCTGCTACTGTGGTGCCACAGTTCACGGATCCCTCTACCCAGTCAGCTCTCTGATGATGGTGTCCACACATCTCCCCAAGCAATCACTGCCTCACACACGAGGCCGACCACGTGCCAGCCATACAGCCTGCTCTCTGTGACCTGTGTTTAACCTTGCTGTTAGCTGAAACTTTCCTAGAGTGCTTTCTGTTGAGCAAGAGTGAACAGAACCTAACAGGATTTCTTACCTCCCACAGGTTTATGCCTCCCTATGGAGGTACACATAATGCCTCAAGGGCAGATAACTATTCTTCACAATATTATGGTAGCTTTTACCTTTTAAAAACTGTTTAAAATATTTACAGAAAAAGTTTATAACATGAACTATTTACTCAGTTTCTGCGGTTTTGGAATTTCTCCCAACATATGCACACACGTGTTTATTGTATGTGGTTAAAACCACATACAGGCTCATCAGAATTATGTCAAGTGCTTATATTTACCAGCTTGTTGATAAAATGAATGAGCAGATATTAAAACATCCAGTTATTCTGAAGTGTTTGTTGAAGTCAGGAGAAAGTGAAACAGGAAATTATTCCTCCCCTCATGAAAATATCTGTATAGGCATTTAGAGTCATTACACTTGTCCTTTAGAACAAAGAGTGATACCTCTAGAAAAAGAAAATTTTGAAATTTTGACCAGCGTATTTTACTGTGTCTATTTGCCTCTTGGGCCAAATGACACTGTTGCAGAGAATTTTTTTTTCTTGAGGTTGATTTTAAAAATCCATATGGTAAGAAAGATTGTCAAAAATAATGTTCTCAGCCAAGAAAACAAAGTAGTATTGTTGCACATCCCATCCCAAGGTGTTTATGGGTGTTAGCACAGTCTGACATTAGCCCAAAGGTAATCACAGGTGCTCTGTTCCTCTGAAAAGCGAAGTCAAAGTTCTGTTTGATAGCCCTGTGGCTCCATTAGCAGCTATGTCTCATGGAATGTGTTTTGTTGCAAATCCTGTATTTGAGGTGAGAGTAAGACAGCAGAATATTTCTTTACAAACACTTTCCCCAAAATTATTGTTCATACTATAGTGGGGATAATGATGATCTGCCCACTACTTGTGAATACAGTACAGACTAGAGGAACACAAGAATATATTAAAGTTGTGAGATCTTTAGAAAGCAGTCACTAGTCCTGTTGTCCAGTGAGATAAATGAAACTTGGGTGGTTTTGATTAGGTTTTGCTCTAAAAGAAGCTGGGAAGAATACACTAAAATACACAATACCTAGTGGTGGTTTCAAAACACTAAATATTTCAGGGAAGCATCCAGTACATATTCAAAACTTTTCTAATAAATGAATATTAAGTAAATTCTGATGCTGAAGAAGATGTTAAATATCCTCATTTATTTCCATTTTTTCCAATGTTTTACCAGTAAAAGATGGGCTTTTTAGACATTTTTTCTATCATGGAGCTGCTGTATAATCTAGGCAATAATGGATTTTGCTGTTTTGAGTGGTTCTGGAATTCTTTTGGTGGAGAGCTCGGTAGCCTGTATAAGAATGACACAATAATTTTTTAAGGTGGAACATAGAATCAGACTATTATTCCAGTTCCAGATTCTGTTTAGAAGGTAAAAAGAATGGCCAGACAGAAATTACTTGTGCCTCTGAGGTGTGTATGTAATTAATATATACCAGTCCAGCAGTCTTCTACATGAATGTTCTCATGTGACCATTAATATTGCAGTAGATTTCCAAAAGAAGTTAAAGTAAGCACGTTTTGATGTCATTTGCCTTCTTTTCTCTTTTTTCAGGGAGCTGTCACATTGTAGTAGATAGCATTTTAAAATTAGCAGATACTGAAGAATGAGCATGGTTTATTAAAGAAGCTGTGGTACCATCAGACTGTTCTATTCCCATCCTCATTTTGGCACTGTGTAAAGAAATATCCTGCTGCTGCATTGATTTTCTAGAAATCAGAGACATCATGTCTTCTTTCAGTATGGAGGCCTGACAAACACCATGTCTTGGGGTGACTTTGTGTATCCCCTATTGCCGCTCTATGCCCAGACATGATTCCTGTGCCTTTCTGTGTCTTTAAAACTGGGAGTAAGAGAAAGAAAAAAAACCATGAACTTTTCAAAGCAGTTTGTGCTCCAAGGTCACACTATTCCTCTGTGTGCTTCTGCGACAGCAAGAGTGGAGGAAGCACCCTTTCCCTGCTTTTCAGCCAGCTTTCTGCTCTGTTTTCTCCAGGTTTGTTCTTTTTTCCCCTGGGACTTTGGCTTCTTCTTCTTCTCTACTGGAACTGTTCCGAACATGAGAACTCACTGGAGGAGCTTTCTACCGAGGCCCAGAGGGGGCCCAGGCTGACCCAGCTCCGAAGAGGAGAGAGAGACCACACCCAAAGAAAGGACTCTGAGAATTTACCAGGTTCTCTCCACAGTGAGAGGTTTTATTATCTAGCATTATTCTTTTCCCATTCTGCATTGTTTCTGTTAAATAAATAGGTTTTTTTTCCTTTCACTTTCCTCCAAGGAAAATTCTTCCTGAACCTGGTGCGGGAGGGATGGCTGAAACCTGCCTTCTATCAGAGGACATTCATTTTGGATGTTGCTCCAAATTTGTCTCAAACCAGGACACACCAGAAGAATTAATTCTTTTTGGAAGTTGAAAACTTTAAGTAAAAATTTATTTATTCTGTTAGACTTTGTATGCTTTGCACCAGAAAGTCAATGAGATGTTTACTTTTCTTTGGTGGAAGACTAACAAAATAATTTCACAGAATCATAGAATATGTTGAGTTGGAAGGGACCCACACTTTCTTAAGTAGGGGAAGCCAGAAAAGTTTGCTATGTATGCATATTCCCCTTCATGTGCAAACATGATCAAAGACATTTTTTGAAAATGTTGCTTTTAAAAAATGCTGACTTGCCGTAATCAAATCAATATCTTTTCCTTGGGAAGCTTAGACAAAAAAATAACAGCTCAGCTTTTCACTGTGCATCTGCAATATTTGTGGAAATTTATTTCAAAATGGGCAGCAACCCATTGTGCCTAAACTGAGATATACTCTATGCTTGTTACCAGAAAAACACCAGCTCTGTTAGAAAGAAAATGTAGAATTCTACTGTTTTTCTCTAACTGGAGAAAATGTTAGGCAGTCCTTAATCACTATTCAGAAGTAAAGATGAGACTTTTAAATTGGGCTTTTTTCCTTGCCAGATATATTGTTTGTCAAGTAAGGAATAGCATGTTCCATCGTAAGGAACTCCAGCACTGCATGGGATGATTGGTATTTAGGTCCCTAATTTTAATCCTGTCATACAAAACACTTATAAACAGTCATTATATTTCAGAAGCCTGTTTGTTGGTTTGTCTGGGTTTTGTTTTGTTATAGTAGTTTAAGGGTTAACTTGGGCATTAGCCCCCCTGTTGTCCTTTCTGTGAGATAAACATTAGGAGGAAAGCAAAGCAGGCACGAAACTTGAAGAAAATAGAGAAATTTATTAACACCCAGATGTAAAAACAACAGAACAAACTTTCAGAGCCTCCCCCACTTTTCCCCTCCCCCAATCAGTGTCACAGTTCAAGGGAAGAGGGGAAAAAATGGGTTTCCCTTCTGATCCGTGCGGTTTTACAAACTGCCACCCTTTACACGTTACATCTCTTTTTCATGAGCCCTTTCACAGCCCTCGCAACTGCTGAAAGACACAGGCTTTTACATGGGGCTGTTTTCTAATTTAAGAATGAATAATTTTCCTTTTGGGCCTGAACACAAGGCCTCCTTTGCCACCAGGTTTTGATCCTGGCATTGGCACTCTTCAACATTTTTACAAACCACTCTGGAAAAAGAAAATGCCCATCCCCCCACGCACTTCAACATGGATTAAAGAGACAAACAGTTTGCAATATTACATTTCATACCACAAAGAGGCAAGGAGATTTTTAAGCGCCACGCGGGTCCACACAGTACCACCCTTCTGGCTTCGTCCCACGTGACCCCGCTTTCTCCTCTCTCTGGCTCTGAAAGCCGCCATGTTGTAGGGTGTTACTGGGCTCCAGGGTGGAGAGAGCCCTCCCCGCTCCCTCTGCGCTGCCGGGTGCACAATGTGGAGAAGGGGTGTCTTCCTCTGTTCGCCGGGAAGTCTGCTGGCTGCACTGGAGGCCTCCGCCGCTTTCCCCTTTCTCAGGACACCGCGTCGGACTACCTCAGCCCCATGGCTGGCAGCCACCCCACGGCTCAGGGAATAGTTCCCCCCCCATTTTCCAGCGTTCGTGCTGCAGCGAAAAATCCCCCCTTCTCACTGGGAAAAGAAGGAGAAGGCAGAGGGGCTGGGGCGAGGGGTGCCCGTCCCCGGCCTTTCCACGGGACGGGGCAGCTAAAGGATGGGATGGGGGCCACCCCTCCCTCTCTCCCGTTCCTGCCCTGAGCCGGAACGGGAACTGCCCAAAAATCCCCCCTTCTCACTAGGAGAAGGGGGCAGGAGGCAGAGAGGGGGGCAGGGGTGCCCGTCCCTGGCCCCACGGGCCGCGCGGCCAGACGCCACCCCGCCACCTTCACATCCCTGCACTCCTCCTGGAATGGGAACTCACTGGGTTTAAATATGTAAACTTTAGAGAAGCGTGATTGGTTTAAAAAGGCTGTTGATCAATTTATGATCAACCCACGACATTTGTTTTGTTTTGTTTGTTTGGGGTTTTGTTGCTGTTGTTTTGTTTCTTTGTTTTTCATCAAAGCTCTAATACAAAGATTTTTTTTTTTTTTTTTTCCCCAGAAGTTTATAGAGCAATTCCTGATTCAAGAGCCTGTTCATAGGAATATCTTTGTAGGACACAACACATATCCCGTGTTCTCAGCTTGTGTATTACAGGAGCTGATGAATGCCACTGGAAGCGTGACTGTAGGCCCTGAGTGCAGTCTCTAAGAAGTTTGTAGACAGTTATTCATTAAGAATGGGTGTATTGGATCTGGCTGGGATGTAGACAGTTTTCTTCCTAGCAGCCTGCAGGGTATTACGTTTTGGATCTGTCACCAAAACAATGTTGGTAATACACCAGTGTTTTAGGTACTGCTGAACAGTGCTTGGACAACATCTCTGTTTCTCACTGTGGCCCCACCAGTGAGTAGGCTGGGTGTGAGCAAGAGCCTGGGAGATTACACAACGGGGACAGCTGACCCAAGCTGACCAAAGAAATATTCTGTATGTCAGGTCTTGCTCAGCAATGAAGCTTGCTCAGCAATGAAAGGAATGGAAGTTATTGCAAAATAACTATTGCCTGGGGACTGATTGGGCATCAGTGTGCTGGTGGTGAGTGATTGCTTTTGCATCACTTCAGGGTTTGGGGGTTTTTTCCCTTTTATTTATTAAGCAGTCCCTTGATTTACAAGTTCTCTAACATTTGCCCTTCCTGTTCTCTCCCCCATCACGCTGAGACAGATTGAGTGAATTAGTGAGTGGATGAGTGGGGACTTATATGCCACCCTAGCTCTCACTCTAGCTTGTTCTCTTCTATCAGCAAGATTACACCTGTCCTTCTGTGAAGTGGCTCAGTTTCAAACAAAAAGTTGCAGAGTGATTTACTCATTTTGCCCCTTAGAGGACTTCTCTGCAACTGGAAAAAGATTAAGCTTACTTCACGATCAAGCAAACTTTGAAATCAAATTCTTACATGTGACATTATGGCTTTGTTTGTTATTATAAAATGATTTTGTTTGTTTTTCATGCATGCTTTGACCTGAACTCTGCATTATCTGGATTTATTTGATAACTTTAGATAAACAAGGTAGGCAGAGATTTAGATGGAATTTTGTTTCTTAGTAGTGAATTGAAACAGCTTTGAGTCTGTAATGGGCATGTGCCAAGGTGACCAAGGTCCAACACTCGTATTTTAAATCTGAGAGATGCCTTGATGTAGGCAATTGAAACAGTTCTCAGGGCCTGATCCCTTTTTAACCTCCAGAAGTGGGCAATGTGAAGTCACCAGTCACAACCTAACACTGTTTAATCCATCTGAATAATGCTTCAGTGTCTCCAATTTAATTTTATTTGGCTTTTAATGCATATTTATTCACTTGATATCTTCCAAAATAAATCTTGGTACCTCATTCACATGTGAAGCAATTATCCAGATATCTTACGAAATCAGAATCCTGAAACTGGCCCTCAGGCTATGAGTGGGGCTAGTTACTAGGTAGCTAGAACTTCATGCTTATACCACAGGAAGTGTTTTCCTTTTAAATAAACAGCTAATGTCAAGCAATTTGTGCTGAATTGGGTAGAACTCTACGTAAGTCATCTTACTATGCTGACTGACCTCTTGTCCTTCCTATAACAGGAAGTCTTAAACTTTCTAGTCTTCCTAAATTCTTTGGGTTTTTATGAGGTTCATTTCTAAACAATTTTATGTTGCATTGATCTAAGGGCTTTTTTGCCCTGACAGACTAGTTTCTGTAATTGACTTATGACTCTTAAGTGTGGATAAGCATAGGAGGAGATGGACTTCTCCAAGCATCTTACTGTTTATGTAATTGCGAGGAGTCAATTCAGTCTTGATTTTTGTCACAACACTGGTTGTCAGAGGCAGGTGGGGAGGGGTTGCACATGTGCCACTTGTGGGAAGCAACCAGGAGAAGATGGGGGAAAGCCTTGTCTCTGGGGAGACTTTGCCTGGCAACCATTTCATATCTCACATGGGACAAGCAGTCAGCAGGAGACCACCAAGGACACTGCAGCCTCCAGAGAGCTTCTGCAGTCAGATGGAAAAAGGTCTCCACCGATGGACTGCAGTGGAAGGCTGGACTGGGCCAGTGGTCTCCTGTCAGCAGGCGGACTTTGGGAGCAGCCAGGGGGTATAAAAGTAACTGAGTCACAAGCCCTGGAGCTTTTTGGCTTTGGCTTTTTGAGTATTGTCTTTTGGGTTGGATTTTTTTGTTTGGTTTTTTGTTTGTTTGTATGTTGGGGGTTTTTTTGAGCTGGGGCTTTTAAATGTGGACTTCTGAGTGTGGGCTTTTAGGTCTTGTGTGCTTTTTGCCCAGGCTCCAGCCTGCCTTTGTCTCTTTTGCCCTCACCAGCCCCTGCCTGCCTTCACTCCCGTGCCCTCCCTGTCGCTCGGCGCTGGGCCGGACACCGGCGGCTGCCCGCCGTCCGTGCTGCCTCCTGTGCTCCTGCCCGAGCCCTGCCCGCCTTGTCCCTGCCTTCCTGCCTGCCTCTAACCTCGCTGCTCCCACCCAGCCCCGCCGTGCCCCTGCCCAGGGCTCTGCGGCTGCTGCCGGAGCGCCCAGCCCCTCACCTCGTGTCCGGCCTCTGTGGGAGCTGCGCCTGTGGGGCCGCGCCTCTGTGGGAGCTGCGCGGGCTCCCCGGCAGGCAGCGGGCACAGCCCCTGCCCCTGGGACATGGACGGCACTGCCCGGCCTTCTGCGGGCAATGCCCGCTGCTTCTCTCTGCCTGCCCTCTCTCTTTATCTGCCCGGCCTTCTGCGGGCAATGCCCGCTGCTTCTCTCTGCCTGCCCTCTCTCTTTATCTCCCCGGCCTTCTGCGGGCAATGCCCGCTGCTTCTCTCTGCCTGCCCTCTCTCTTTATCTCCCCGGCCTTCTGCGGGCAATGCCCGCTGCTTCTCTCTGCCTGCCCTCTCTCTTTATCTGCCCGGCCTTCTGCGGGCAATGCCCGCTGCTTCTCTCTGCCTGCCCTCTCTCTTTATCTGCCCGGCCTTCTGCGGGCAATGCCCGCTGCTTCTCTCTGCCTGCCCTCTCTCTTTATCTGCCCGGCCTTCTGCGGGCAATGCCCGCTGCTTCTCTCTGCCTGCCCTCTCTCTTTATCTCCCCGGCCTTCTGCGGGCAATGCCTGCTGCTTCTCTCTGCCTCCCCTCTCTCTTTATCTCCTCTGATACATTTCCGTTTTCCTTCCTCCTTTTCTGTCATTTCCAGTCCTCTTTGGTAGGGTAATTTTTTTTGTTACCAATAAACGTTTCTCAGATACAGTGTTGTCTCGTTTGACTTAATTTTGTTCTAGATCATCTGTTTTAAAAGAACTCGCAGTTCCCCAAAGGGAACGCGATAATGACTTTGAGAGAAACACTCTCAACACCACCCCAGAGTTTCAGCTAGTGGGAGTTATAAAGGTAGATTTCAGCCAATCTACCTCTCTACTAAGGTGTCTCTTACTAATTACACCTACGCAATACCTAGTTACACACAAAACAAAACCCATCTGATAATTCAATATCTAATCGTCCTTTCCACTGATCCTACATTTTTTTTTCTTTTCTTAGAAAAGTATTATTTTCTCAGTGTGTGGATGGTCACATTCTCATGAAAAAATCAATTTGAAGTTTCTAGAATAGCTCTCATTATGTCTTATGTTTAAGTGGTAAGTAATTCCTTCCAGATTTGATGGCAGTTTTGAATGAATGTCACTTAAGACTATATTATAATACTCTTTTTTGTTCAACTCACTGAAAAAAAAAAAAAAGTTAAGAATACATCATTGTTTCTGTCAATATTGTTCTTGGCAGTCTTAATGATAGCTAAGATGCCCCTATGATGTTCCTTTTAAGTTAGTATATGTGACTTACATGTGAAACAATCCAAAAAATAACTTTGCTATCAGCATATCTTTGTATGTTTATTCTTACTGCTAAAATTATGCTGGTTTGCATTAGGACCATTGCCAGCAGCTCAGTGGAGGTACCTGAAGTACTGCGCTCAGTTCTGAGCTCCTCAGTACAGGAGACATGGACATACTGAAGAGAGTCCAGGAAAGAAAGGGTCTTTGAGATAATAATGGGACTGGAGCATCTGTCCAATGAGGCAAAGCTGAAAAAACATTATTTAACTGCCTTCGGGTATCCTGGTCCAGGGCAGGTGTCCTTGGCTGGTATAGAGAGACCCATCTATGGACTCAGAAGTTTCCCTAAAGAACTTGGCCCCTACAGAAGAGACTACTTCATTGTATGCTAGGCCTTCCGTAAAAATTGTATGTAGTAGTCCAGTCCCTGCAGAGATAAATATTGTGCTAAATTTTAGGCCTCCATTGCTCAGATTTTTCACTCAGAAGTAAGGGATCTGAAGTATTTCAGTCAGAGGAATTTGAAATGCTGTAGATGAGCCTACAAAATAGGGTGACCTCATAAGATATTCAGTGCAACTGACATAAATTTAACCTTTTAAAAAATCTATCAGATAAGCAAAACAAACTTATATAGTCTAAGTTGTGTAAGTTTTATTATTTTTAGTGCATGCCATATGGAGTTATACTTAACAAACTAAATGACAGCATATAAATAATTACTAACAATGGATTAGCTTTGTGAGCCAAACCCAAAATTTTGATTCATCAACATCCAGTTTCAAATGGAGACAAAATTGACAAAATGTTAGTTGGTACGTGACAAATTTTTAAAGCAAAACATAACAGACAGAATAATGTAGGTTTGATTTTGCTGGTTTTGTGATGATTCCATCAAGTCTCATCTTCTGCCTTTAACCAATTTTTTATTTAACAAATGTTGTGGCGAAGGTGGATAGTGAAGTCCTGCAACCTTCCAGAAGTGCCTCCAGCAAGGGAGCCGCTCGGAAAGCCACTTCACACACACAC
Source organism: Monarcha castaneiventris obscurior (assembly GCA_026261815.1). Classification (NCBI taxonomy): domain Eukaryota; kingdom Metazoa; phylum Chordata; class Aves; order Passeriformes; family Monarchidae; genus Monarcha; species Monarcha castaneiventris. Next base: position 4,183,369 of record JAMPIT010000635.1, read on the forward strand.
CACACCTCCAGGGAGTTGTAATCCACAAGAAAGACCAACGGCAAGGAGCAGGGAAGGGTCCTTCATGTAGGGTTCCACAAGCGAGGTTTATTGAGGTCTCACAGGTGAAGGGGTCCAAGGATGAAAAACAAGGAACAATGGAGGGTCCAGGGATTTTATACAGGGCCAAATAGGGGCGGAAAAAGCACCAGGGCTCAGTGGCTGGAGGGTACAGGGGTGGAGTCTAGGTGGGGCTAGGATATGGGGACCAATGAGGAAACACAGTAGGAGTGGCAAGGGATCAAGGGCCAATGGGGGAACCGGGAAGGGAGAACTTTCCAGAGGGCAGACATATAAGGTGAAAAGGGAGAAGGAGGCCAACGGGCCAACTAGGAGAACAGACCTGGGGTATGTCAACATCATTGACATAATTAACCCAAAGCCTCTTGGGAGAGACCCTATTCTTTCACCCTAACCTAACAGAACCCTAGGGCTCATCCTTCCAGGGGGCTGTTGTGGTTCCCTCATTACCAGGCTCACCAGCCTCCACCAACAAATATTCCAGAGAGATAAGCATTAACCTTCTCTTCTCAGATGTAAAGCTTTCATTACATTCCAAGTGACTCACCTGAAAAAAATGCAAAAGAATGTGAATTTGTAAGGTCATGGTGGTTTATGTTTGTTCAACATCAGTGTGGTTTTTTCAGAAATTCACCAGAATTGAGATTTGTAGATACGTTCTTTGACATAGAAAAAACAACTTTTTAGCTGTCATGAGGGTAGCAACACAAATGTTACAATTTTTTACTCTAATGATATCCTACAATAGATAAAGTTCTTAATTTAGAAATTAAAAACACCTAGACCAGAGCAATGCAGAGAGGAGGGACTGAATAGAAGGAGCATCTAGAGATGTGTTATTGAGATGAGCAAGAAACTTGGAGGTGCACGTATGGTAAAGTTATGAAGATACATGGGAAAAAATAACAAATGTTAAGCATTTTCTTCCCTTTCAGAAGAGATGAAGAAAAACTATCTGTATTGATCAAGCAAGTATGTTGATAATAAACTTGCTGAAGATTTCAAACTTTGGCATAAACCCTGCAGTGTCACTGATACAGTACTCCTAAAAGTCTGTCTCTTCCAGAGAACCTTTAGCAGTAATTACTTAATTACGTAATTACTCTGATTTATTTTCCTCTGCAGTAGCTTTCAAGGGGAAGGTGAAGGTGGGAAATACTGCCCGAAACAGATGTAAAATGAAAGTCACACAAAATTGTTTTATATATTCAGGTTCAGTAACGCTTCTGTCTTTCTTTCCTCTTTCAAAAGGACTAACTCAAAAGGTTAGTCCTTGTGATGATTCAGACTGTAGTGGGGGAGGTTCTTATACCATGTAATCATCTACAATAACAAATTTTTTCATATCAGCTAATAGTCCAGTTCTAGCAGTTGTTTAATAAGAGGTTAGGAGAGGTAGATAAGTCAGAGAACAAAGATAATCTTTGGCAGAAGTCATCCAGAGAACATTCAAAGGGTATAAAAGAGGTCTGTTCCCTTTTCTACTTTTATTGCAGTGAAATTTGTGGTTAGCACTGCATGTCATCCCCTGACCTTGAGTTTAAAACTGAATTTTCTCTCTCTGCTCTGACCATTACCAATTTTTCCTCAAGTACCTTGTTAAAACTTGCTTATTCTTTAAAAACATGGTGGACCAAACCCATTTTAACAAATAAAGAATAACCAGTCTTAATCAATATGTAAGAACAGTTAAAGTAGAGGCATTAACCCTCTAAAAAAAATAGAATAACATGGTTGCTTTAATCTTAACATAGATCACAGAAAATGCTCTGATGAACAACACTGATGAAATATTAAAACAGGTGAAAATCCCAGTCGTTAAGCTAAGAAACTGGTCTGAGTTAAACTTAGTGCCTTTACCAGCATTTCTATGGACATTTCTCTCAGGCAGAACATCACTTCCAAAACAGTTCTTAGCCCCATGAATAACATCACAAACATATATAAATACTTCATTCTTTCTGTACATATATTTATACATATTTATCTATCTACACTAAAATAAAGCATTTTGTTTTCATGATCCCAAGAGATGTTGCATTGTTTCTTTTCCTCTATATATAGCAGCTGACATTTTAATTGTTGCTAGCTGGTGGTTTACATAGTGGTTAATATAACCTCTCCAGATCTTTCCCTCACCTTTCTCAGGACATACTGTTATTTTCCACCATGCAAGTTTTTTTCCTGAGCATGGCATAGGTATATCTTACCTAATATTGAGTAGAGAAGAATGTTCTTCTTTTTTAAAATGAAAAGATACCAAGTGTGTCAAATCCATTTTCAAAATCACTGTTGTATTCAACATTTAGTCTGCATTGCTAGAAGGCTCTGTAAATTATAAAATCATTGAAATAATTGCTTATTCTTTATAGGTATTAAACACAATTCAGTACATTATTTATATCATCTAGAGCCAAAAGGCAGTAATGCATCATTTAGCCTGACATTTTCAGTAACATCCACCATGAGATTTCAAATATACCTCAATTAGTATATTAACTAATATAATAAAGGCAGTGTTGTGCATGAAAAGTTAGAGATTATAAATCTTTGGCTTTGATAAATGATGACATTGTGGACCATCTTTTTATGTTGCTTAGTTCTCTTGTATTAAAAGGTCAAAGCAAAACCAGTGTGGGGATACTGGATACAAGGGACACAATATAGCTGAAAACTTTCCCAATTGAGAAAGATACAGAATATTTTATCCTAATCTTTCCTACCTACATGTTCAATCAATTTCAAATTCTAATAGTTTATAAACACATCCAGGGATTTTTTTACAGTGTTTTAGTTACGGAAAATAGTATAGGGGTATGGAGTTTTAAATTGTAAAGCATATATATTAGTATAGTAATTTAACTTGTGATTCTAATTAAAGAATTTTAAAAGCACTTTGTATTAAAAAAATAGGAAACCTTGGGAAAGAGAAAACAAGCCTTATGTCAATTTCAGTGAAGCTTGTAAGAAGTGCTTCTTTGTGTGGAGAGAAACAGAGCAGCAGGCATTAATGTGGAACCGTAACAGGAATTGCGTGGAGAAAGTGGAATTTTTTTGTGATAATTATCTTTTATTTAAAGGCATTGGTCTCCTATATGTCTGAAGTTAGCATGTGAAAAGATACAGACTTTCATAGGGACTTTTCCTACAGTGGGTCATATTTTCTGCTGACAGCTGATGAAATTATGTGGTCATTTGATAAAACTCCACTGCTGAAGTGAAGATGTGAATGTAGTGCAATGTGTGGAAATAGGGTGAAATATTTTGAATTTCCAAGAAAAAAATGTAAGAAGGAAGTCTTAATGGTTTTCCTTGATCTGATAATCAGGGAAAGAAATTATTGTCAATGTAAATGGAGGCAGGTACAGAAAGGAAAATATAGTATCAGTTTTCTATGTTGTAGTCAAAAAAGGGGATGAGTTTGACCAATATGCATTCTAAAGCAAACAATTAAGCATGTTAAATGAACAAGGAGGGGGGGAGGGGAAGGAAGGTGCTAAATAAAACAGAAGTGCGAAAAAATCACAGAGGGAAAGGAAAACATCAGGGGAAAAAAAATGACCAGAGACAAAGACTGTGAGAAATGGGGTTTTTTTATTAAATGTATTAGAAGACTAAAAATTCTTCCAGAATATGCCCACTTAGTTGGAAAACTGCAGTCTAGAAACAACCAACCACTGGCTTCCTCTGTTAAGATCTTCCAGAGGTTCCTGACCCTAGCTTCTGAAAAGGATCTCTGGGTTTTTTTTCTGATATGGATGCATCTAATTCCTAGCCACTAGTGCTCAACAAGAGCATATTTTTAATCATCTGAGATCTTCCATCTTTGAAGACACTGCAGTTTATTATCATATCCTAGTCTTTTGTTTCCTAAATATATTCACAAGCTTAGTTTATTGAGTCATTAAAGATTTTTGCTATAAGGCTTTTCCTAACCCACAAGTGCTTTCTGTAACTCTTTTCTACATACACCCTTTGCATAAGACACAGACTAAGAATCCCTAGAAACGGACTCATCTTACCCATCTGAATAATTTAATTTTGGATGGAATGACCTAAAATATTGAAAAATCCTGGTGTCAGCTGAATATATACTCTGTTTGTATAAGGGATACCAACTAATATAGTAGAATACCAAAAAAAACCCCAAGCAACAGTGCTATTAAAATACATTATTTTCTTGTTATTCAGTTATCATAAATCATTAGACACAATCACTCACATTTTGAAATTTCCTGGAATAATTTCACAGAAGAATGCAACAGTCATTAAGACTCGTTTCAGAGGAGCAGGGTTATGAGGCTGACTGTAAATACTAAAAAGAAAGCCTTTGCCAGTACTTCATCAAAACTGCAAAATATTGTGTTGTAGATAGGTCCATATGATATCAGTCTTATGATATAAACCCAAAAGAAGTACTTGCAATCTGTCTTTAAAAGTTTGAAGGAAGATCTGTAGTTTAAAGTAATACTTAAAAAATAAAGTTAGTGTCTAAAAATGTTCCTTGATTTATGAAACTGAATGTATCATTATTTCAGTCCTTTATTTCTGAGTAGAATTAGGCAGGTTTGATTTCTGTCAGATATTCTCACTTTCACCAGAGCTGTACAAAAATTAACAAATAGCCAAATTAGGAAGAACATCAATTGGAGAGTGGCAGAATATCAACATGAATTTTTATTCTCAAGTCTGTTTTTCAAGACAGAGTTACAAGCAATACATAGATTTTATTAAGCTACTAATAAAGGACTTTTATTAGTGATGTCTTGTATAGTGTTTTTGAGTTTTGTTATTATAAACAAAATTATATATTCTCGTGACAATTTTCGTTATTTCTGAATATTCACTCATAAGGCCCTTAAAATGCTTTCTTTTCCTAATACTCACTGCTTCCAGAAATAAACCAGCTTGAGGAAACATAAATATTTTGTAATCCTTATTTTTATTCATTTCAGTTTATATTTATAATGTTATTTTTAGTAAATATTGACCTTTTCATATAACCAAGGTTTGTGTTGCATAGAACAAATATCCTATCTTTGGATCTTTAATAAAGCATATTACACTTTAATGATCAGGAAAGAAATATTCACCATTTACTCTAAAGGCTACATAATAATTCCTGAAAACAAGTTTTTTCTACAGTCCACTTTTCCTTATGCAATATGTGTTTGTGCCAATGTTCCCAATTAGGGAAAGGAAGGGATAGTAAAGAGATTCTAATGCATTCTAAAGGGATAGTAAAGAGATTCTAACATGACTGTTACCAGTATAATTAATCCACTGTATTCAATGGCCCCCTACTCTTCATATACCCCTTTTCAAAAGGCTTTGCAAAGCAGCTTGTGAAAATTAATCATGTCATTGGTTTTGTACAAATACTGTGTGAAAAAGCAAAGCCAAGCCCTTGCTGAGCTCCTTAAAGAAGGGCAGTCTTGGGGCAAAAACCAGACCTAGAGTTAGATACTGAATCATAGACACTTCTATTGCCTTTTGGAAAAACCTGCAGTAATACTGAAGTGTGCTACAGTGGTGCTCCTTGCAGGTTTCATAACTCTTCTGAGTTGTAAAAGTTACACTAATACTAAGGGTTGTCATCTTGGACCCATTTGAAACACAAGCCAAAATCATTGCATTTCACCTTCCATAATTTTTTGCAACAAGAGGAAAAACAGAACATCATCACATATGCATGACAACTTGCTTTTCAACCCCAGGTGTGTTGCCACCTCTGTCCTACCTGCATGTCTGCTCTAGTTTCAGCTGTTACACCTGCATTGCTGAGATACTTGGGACTAGAACCTTCCTGAATCCTACTGATGGTGATATGACATCAAACAGCATGACGGAATCAAGATATTTGCACCTACAGCTGTTTTCTGTTTTGGTCCATTTCAGAGTATTTCAGAGACAAGGTGAAATGTGACTAATTTCCAGTTAAACCAGATGATCTATGTTAGTGTCATTTTTTCTTGTGATGCTTTACCAAGCTGTGGGCTTCCTGCTGCAAATAAGTGTGGTTTTGTTGAACTTGTGATGATGGAAAGCATCAGCGATATGTTGCTTTTAAATACATGGTATTAGCTAAAAATAAAATTTTAATTACTCATTTATCACTATTTAAAATAATTGAATAGGTTGTTAGGGTGACCAGTGACAATTCCCACAAAATAAGTCAGCCTGTTACCATAACAAGCTCTTCACTCTATACATTTTCCTCTCTGACTTTAAATTACCCATAAACAACTCCTTTTACAATGCCCCAAGCACATATCTTCCTTAAACACTGACATGGAGCTCTTGCTCCTCTACCAACTGATCCCACCTCTTTATAGTCTTCTAATGCTCTGAGTAAGATACTGAGAGATTGTGTTTTGAACTACCACCAAAATAACTTACTCTTGTCTTAAAAGCATGGAAACCAATAAAGAACTTTCCATAAATCATTAAAACTTTATCCTTGCATTTAGTTTCACCCTGTTCCTGTGTTTTTTAATACTGCCATGACAAAGGAGTATGTTCATGTGTACAAGTTACACAGAAATCCAACAGCAGGAAGTGTGTTGCAGGCAGTGACAGTATAAAAAGGGAGCATTTTACTTTACAGCTCTTTTCTCATTAAGCTTTCAAAAGTTTATCAAAAAGTAATGAAAACTGTCCCAGTAGAACCACTACATAGAACTACTGAGGGATTACAGGGCTTAGTATGACATGACAGAACCTAATGCTCTTGGATGTGTGAATTTAGGAATTTGGTACAAGGTACTGGAAAAACAACAGCAACAACAACCAAACAAGACAACAACAACAGCAACAACAAATTTTAAGAAAAGGAAAAGTATCCATGATAAGATGATAAATAAAAGTCCTACTTACATTTTTAATGCGGTTCAAACTGGTATATTTTCCCCTTAAAACCTTTCCTGATTTCAGAAGAATGCTCTCCTCCTTTATTCTTCATTTAAGCTGCATGTAAAGCTACACTTTTAGCAATTAAAATAATTCTTTAAAATAAGACGATTTCTTTATAGTGAGTCCTAATTGCGTTTCTGAATTTAAGAGGGTAAAAAATCATTAAACCCAAGATTGCAGGAACATTCTGATTCCACACTGGAATCCCTGCTTTGGCCAGAAAATGGAACACTTAACACAGAAAATCTAGGTATGTTGAAAGCTCTTTATAAGCATATGGTGCAAGGAATGAACAGTTTTATCTTTTACATGTACTTTTACTCTCTTTTTAGTTCGTTAAATCATTTTGCAACGCCACTTAAACACTGTTGTACCAGGTCTTAAGTTTCCCTCTATTTCAGTCCACTTCTGTAACAGCCCTAATGATAACGTGTATGTTGTTTGGAGTTCACAGAGAATTACTGAGTAATCACATCATTAAGAGCATAGACCTTTCGTTTTCACATTTTATATGTAATTGTATATATATTTGTAGGAAGGGAGGAGAGCAACTCCTTTCTCTTTTTTGAAATCATGGCTTCATACAAAGGGGTTTATGCAATAAATATGTCACATGCTATCAATATACAGCATCAATAAATAATGAAAACATTTCTGCATATTCATGTGACTTTATGCATTTAGGCATTAGAAAGATAGGATCATTATCCTCAACAGTCAGAAACTCACAGAAATAGAAGTAAGACAAGACTATCCCTGCCAATGTTTTCTCACTTTGATACCTGCTGCAATAACATGCTATTAGAACTGGTGACATGAGTTAGCAACAAAAAGAAATAGCATTATCTGTAAATAACTCTTTCCTATTATCAGAATATTTCCCTTCGTGAAATGTTTAGTCTTCTGGTAATTGGAAGAATTTAACTGGAATCTTTCCTAACACAGGAAACAGCAAAATTAACATTGAGGAGACGAGCCAGAAATATAATAATGAGTTAGAGCAAGGATAATATTTTGTATTTACATTAAACTCAAGTTCAATTAACTTGAACAAGCATATGACAGGTGTCAGGGGAATTATTTTTACTCCCTTACAGGGGACAAAAAATAATATTAATTGTTCTTCCTGCAGTCTGATCTATTAACTTCTACAGACTGTTACTAAATCCTTAGTCTATTTTTCCTTCAGTTATTTCCCTTGTTGCAGCTCTATAAATTAATACTCTGTTTAAAACCATGCAGGGTACATGGCAAAGGGAAGAGCTGCCTCACTGTGACACACATAAAGGAATGACATGTACTAAACATAGGTTTTCTGCCTGTACAGTTAGTCAGCCACAGACATGAGAGTTTCGGAGAATAAGCAGAATAAAGTGTAAACTTGTTTTAATAATGCACTAAAGTACTGTTATTAATATGGGCAGTGCATAAAAATATTACTGCACTCTCTTTTTTTCTGAAATGGGTATTTTGAGACTGTTTCTGTGGTGGAACGCTCATTAATATAGTCTAATGATATTTTGTCATTCATTCTGTTTTAGGCAGTATAGAGTTAATCCTAGCAGTTAAAAGGCACATGCATGGTGATTAGAGGCTATCTGATCAGTATATTTTATGTATTTGTCATGGAAATAAGCCTGAGCTGGAAGATTTAGGCTCAGTTATACATAGTAGATGCAAGCACTTGACCCCACCAGCTGTCTCTTTGCTGAACACTATATTCCTTTATATATTTTCCATTTTATATACCTTTGACATATGAATGTTGAAATGATTGTGGGTTTCTTTTCCAGATTATGAAAGTGATCATTATGCAATCAATATGATAAAAAATGCTAGCAACCTAGGAAGCTTCAGTATGTGATTAACCTGTATTTTATGGCCTGAATTCCATTCTTGATACAGAATATGGAAAATACAACAGAAATAACCCTTCTCTGTCTTACACAGGAATTATCTTCAGCTGTTCTCAAAGACAAGATTAAGCAGTATCTGAATACATTTTAGACAATGACAATATTTGATTCAGGTTTTTTGATCTTTACCATTCACTGCCTTTGTCTATGTGGTTAATAAAAGATCAGTCACAGTTAAATACTTTGATGAGTAGTCATATAACTGGAAATTCAATGGGTTTCTTGAAATCAGAAAATGGTCACTCATATTCTTTTAAAATAATTATTTAACAAGTACATATGCAAGATTTAACTATAGAAGATACCCTTTCCTAATAACCCTAAACATTCCAAGTTTGCCAGTCTTTTAACACAACTGTGCTTTTTTAAATTTAAATTGTATTCATTGTTTCAAAATATATACTATATCCTTAAAATTTCCTGTAAAATAAAATATCATTGGAAAGGTTTCTTGTAGTTAAATATTGAAAAACTGCAGAGACAGAGTGAAAGTAACTATGTCTGTTGCATTAACTTTCCAAATCTTCTCGTTAATCCACTATGCTGGATGTTACAAAAAATTCACGTATCTTCCATACCTCAAATAATCTATTCATTTGATGTAATGTGTCTTTAGTAATTTATTCTGTTCAATGTGGTATCAAAGTTTTCTTTATCTCATATTATGCCTCAAAATCTCTTTCTGACAAAATCTCTCACAAACCAATAACTTCTGTCTTTCTGTTTGATTCAGTGATTGATGGAGTTGGATCAGAAAGAGGAAAGAATGAGAATGTTATTTTCATTTTTCCTTTTTAATGCATTCTGCTCCTTGTAGAAATCTTGACATGCAAAACCATTCTGTGGTTTGTGTAGTTCCATTGCTGTTTCTAAAATTTTACTCTGTGGATCCCTATATAAAAATATTTTAAAAGCCACATATAGATATTTGAAGCAATACTTGAGAAAGCTGTGTTAAGTATGAACCCCTGTGAACTCTCTGGTGAAGTATTTGATACATTTCACATGTCCCAAGACTAGCTGGCAGATGCCTGATCAGACACTGAAAATTTCTTGAAACCAGTTGTGAATTCTATGCATTTTCTTCTGTGAGATACTATATCTATAGCTTTATCACTCATTGAAATAAACTGAAATTGCCAGGAGAAGAAGAGATGACCCCTGTCTTTGAAACAGTAGGACAAAAACCCCAAATCTGTTAACACTTCCTGGATGATGGCCAAAATGATGCAGATATATTTATTTTGAAGCAAGCTGAATTTTGGAAAGATAAATACTTTTTCTCACACTGCAATTTGTGTACTCTTCATGACAGAATTATAACTGTACAATGCTGCCAATTTTCTTTAAGATGAATGTCCTGGCTTATTCAATTACAGTTTGGTAGCTGATGTTGATAGTACTTGTCCTGAATGACACTTGGCCAAAATTATTAACTGCTTTGGGAAAAACAGGGTGAAAACCAAGATTTTATTTTGTTAATCTCTACATACCAATATTTTAATGCTGTCATTTAGATGCAGAACAGCTATGCAAATGCTTGATTTAGCTAGTGGAAAGGAAAATGCAATGGCAGCGTGTGGTGTTGTGAGTTTTTCTTTCCTTTGCAAAGCCTTTTATGACAGTAATCCCTGCCACCTATTATCAGGGACCAGACAGCACCGGAAGCTGATAGATGTGTAGACCTCCTCACCTTGGTACAGCAAAAGCCCTGGGACAGATAAGGCTCAAGGCAAGAACAGGGAATGAAGACTGAAAGAGAATGCCACGACCTAACCACTCTGGTGCAAAGAGGATATTTAGCTAGGACACAACGTGTGGCAAAAAAATTCTCTACTATCTGTAGAGAAAGGCAGAACAGCAAATTTGGAGGAAAATAAAACTGAAGATCATCCTCAGATGGGTGTTTTTAATAATATGCTGGTTCCATGCAAGAATCCTCTGTTGCTTAGTGTGACACAAATCTGACTATTTTGCAAGCCTAATGGAACCCCCTGTAAAGGTCTTTTTCTGTCCTTCACATGCCCTTTTCCTAGCAAACAGAAAAGTTTTTTGTTTGATTGGATGAACTGTTAATCACCACTAAATTAATTCAGTTACAGAAATCCTACTTGTTTTGAGTCCTGTAATATAAAATTATGTTTAAATCCTTTGGAGCAGAGGGGTGACACATTGTTCATGCAGCATTTAAACTTTGCAGGAGAACTGAGAGAGCTCATATTGTGATGGCTTCCTCTATAGGTGGGATTTGTGGTCTATAAACACATTTTTCTGTGATCTTTAAGAAAATGAAAGCTGGCTTTAATTATACTAGGGAAAGAATTAATTACTTTCTATCCAACTGTGATTGCTTTGTTGGTATTGGTTAGTGTTTGTTTATTTATTGGTGGCTTTTCTATGAAAATAAGAATGCTATTAAGTATCTTCTACTTCTGTCTGCAGGAGCAAGGACAGGGAAGTAGCTTTAGTTGCAAAGTAATACACTCAGATCTTAGAAATATTAGCTGCCTGGATGTTTTCGTGTTTTACCCTACTGAGAGGGTTGTGTCACCATGAACAAGTCCATTTTGACTTTTGAGCAGCTGCTGCTGCAGCTAATGATTTTCATGTGTGATGTTTTCTAATGATTAAAAAAAAAAAAAAAAGAAAGAAGGAAAAAGAAAACTTCTTGTATACGGTTTTGTTGTGACTTTTGTGCAGAAACAGTTTTTCCCCCTTCAAACACAGAATGTAAAATACAGTAATAGTTGTCTAACTGTTGTGTAACTTTGTTGCATGTAATTGAATGAAACACAAATAAGTAACCTTGATGGAGACTGGAGAAAAAGGAACTATAATCCTACTGACAGGTTTCTTATCTTACAATTTCATAATTCAGTACATTTCACCAGAACTACAAAATTTATAAAACCTTCTCAAGCAGACAGGGAATTGAAAATCTTATTCAGTCTATGAAGTTTTTTTAGGGTCAAAACTATCCATGTCTATTGTCAGCCACAGTGTTCAGGATCAAATATTACAGTCCAGAGTAAGTACAGTTAACTTTCAGCAATCGATAGGCAATTTATTTAAGTTAAATAAAATGCTGTAGATGCAGAGACAGTTCCCTGTTCAAACGTAAGCAATGATATGCCTGTTGATTTCAAGACAGCTGTTCCAGCTGTGTTTTACTGGGAGGCACAGGCACTAATCATACTGGAAGGCCTAAGAGTCTTCATGCAAAGCCAGCAGAGATGGCTCCGAACTGTACTTCCAGTGAGGACTGCTGAGTGGAAATATCTCATGAGTTGTCCATATACAGACTGGGTGTGCTCTGAGCTCGGTGCCGAATCGGCCGCCCCACCCAACAAGCTCAGCTTGCCCCTAGGCGTCAGCTCTGAGCCCCAGCAGCCCCGGCCCAAGCCGCGGGCAGAGCAGCAAGGAACCCCCGCAGCCTCGCAGCCCCAGCGGGTTCTGGCTGCTCTGGACGAGCCCCGAACCAGAGGCCCAGAGCAGTGCAAGAGCCGGGCTCGGGGGGAGATGCTGGAGTCGCGACCCAGGGGCGTCCTGAAGCTAGTTCCCAGCAGCAGCTACAGCCACGGGCCGGACCTTCCTCAGCCTCGCAAGAGCTTCCACATAAGGCCCAAGGAGCCACAGCTGCAGAAAAAAGCGATATTCGGGGACTCCCTGAAAGGCTTGAAACAGCCTGATGATACTAGAAACAGAGGGGATCTAGTGCCTTTAGAACACAGACCGAAGAAGCGGCAGCAGCTGTGGCAGGTGATAAAGAAGCCTGACCCCGCCGCTCTCAGTCTCCCGAGCAGCACGCAGCGTGGTCAGCCCAGACAAAAGGCTGCCGGCCGATCCCTCCGGCCGCTGACCGACGGCAGCCCTCTCTTCCCCCGCGGCAGCTCCAACGGGGCGCCCGCCCTGCCACTCCAGAAAGCCCCGGCGACTCCGCTTTTCTCCCCCATTGCCGCTGCGGCTGTGCCCACCCGCAAACCCCTGCTGCTCATGCCTGGCTGTCCCTCTCTGCTGGAACTGCAGCACACCCAAGCCAGCCTGGGACCGGACCCCGCACGGCCGCTCGCTGTGGCTTGCCCCAGTCAGCCACGTGGAGTGAGAGTTAAAAGGACAGTACATTCTTGTTCTCAACTTAGTGGACTCAGCTCCCCCCGAGCAGGCTGGAGCCAGCTCCTACAGAGACGCTCTGCCCCAGCTGTACTGACCAGCCCCAGCCATTCCTCCACTGCCGCAGCGCTGCTGAACCACGCCTCTCCCCCCCCGCCACTGCTGATCCGAAAATGCCCTGAGGCTGCCCGGTCACTGCTGCTGCCCTGCTGCTCCAGCTGCGAGAACCCTGCCCAAGTGCTGCCTTTCGCCTCAGCGCCGCATCCCCTGCTCCTGCGCTCCAAAAGAAACAGAAAAAGAGGGGAGGTTGCAGGAGCCAGGCTGTAGGACTCAGACTGTTCCCAGAAAGCTGCAAAAGCATTGTAGGGGAAGCAGTTGACCTAAGCAGCTGGCAGGCACAGCCAGAGGATGCAAAACAGCAGCCAAGGAAACAAAACAGCGACTTCTCAGATTCTCGTACCAAGTGTGAAGATAAAATCACTGGGGTGAGAAAGCCAAAAGCCACAGATGACACCTGGAAGCTGCCACAGAAAAACTGCACCAGCCCAGCAAACACCATTGCTGCAGACATAACACCAACCAAGTCGAACAAGGTTAACACCAACCAAGTTGAACAAGGTGCAGTCAAAAGATGAAACATCTGTCACCTGGAAGCAAAGAAGATATAAATCAGCATCAATGACCACCATAAAAACAGACGCACTGTCCTGAAAACAGGACTGCAAACGAGACTGCAAACAGTTAAGTTGGACACCTGTGGTGTCTCCCCAGGTCCTGCCCCATTCTGTTACTTCCCAAACAGTCAATATTCCCTACCACCCCCCCTCAGCTATGCCTTTCCCACAACCACACTGCCCAATATTCCTATTAAGATGTTTTGTGTTAGCTTGCACTGCTCTCTTTATTTACTATCTGTCATCCATTCCCTAGCCACAGGTTCCCATATCCCTGTTACCTTTACACCATTCCCCTTTCCCCAGGCTTTAAGTAAGAGAAGGGGAGGAAGGGAAAGGCCCCCCTCCATTTGAAATTGCAAAATTTTAAGTCTGTTTGAAATCCCAACAGAAGCAACTACCAGAGCCTGTGCCTGCACTCACCATCATGATGTCCAACACCCAACACCTATCACCCTGCTGTCCTCTGAATGCTCCTCATACCACCAGCAATGAATGCTTGAACTCTGCCGCAGCCCAAAGAGAACTGTGCTGCTTCAACCTTACCACTGCCTGTGAGAGCATCCATGCCAGCATCCAGAAAGAAAATCATCTGAAAGATTTGAGGACTTGTTGGGACACTGGGTTGAGGGTGTTTCTGATTGTTATTGTTGTTCTATGTACATTTGGTTTGTTGGGACATTTGAGCTCTGGGTGCTTCTGATCATTTTTGTTGTTCTGTACATGTTAAGCTTTTGGGATGTTGGGTTTTGGGATCCCTGGGGGAGGCCTCTTAGTTTAACACAGAAAGGAGGAGTTGTGGTGGCTGGTGAACATACACTGTGTTGGGGTGACCGGAGGGGCTCCCCACCGGGGTGCACTGCTCCTTGGGATGGCCTGTCCCAGTTTGAATTCCGTGGTTGTCTGTCAGCCTGGTCACTCCCCCAGAGCTCTCCCATTGGTCCCTGCTCCCTGGTCCCACTTTTCCCCGGCCCCAGGCAAAAGCCTGAGTTGACCGTTGTTCTCGTATTTGCCTCTTAACCTTCAACAGTGAACGTGAATAAATCCTGCTGGAATGCAAGTGGATACCCTTCTCAACTGTTTTGTCACAGACTTAATACTGAACCTGCCCAGGCACCTGTGGGGGCATGCGGGACCCTACGGAGCCAGGCAAATACGGTATTAACATTGCTATTTTGACTATTCCTGAGCAATGCTTTCACAGCATCAAGGTTTTCTCTACATAAAGACTTTTTCTGCTGCTCTCATGTCTCCAGCAAGTGCACTGGAGTGGGCAAGGAGATGGGAAGGAAAGGGCTGAGACAGCTGTCCCAGGGTGAGTTCTGTGCCACGTAATGTCACACTCATCACTAAAACCAGGGAGAGAAAGAATAAGAGTTTTTGTCTTCCAAGGTGGCCATTGCAGAGAAACCGACTGGGCACTGATCTGCTTTTGGCAGGTGATGAGGGATTTCCTTTGCATTGCTTGTTGTTTTCCCCTTTCCTTCTCGTAGTAACGGTCTTTTCCTTGATCCAAAAATTGTCCCACTTCTGCTCCTCCTCTTCTCTCTTCTTTCTTGCTGTGAGGCAGGTGCTGAATGAGCAAGCAGTCAGCACTGCAAATAAATATTACACAAACACACATTAATATGTGGGTTCACGTATGTATGTGCATAATTTGTAAAACATGCTATTTGGGTCATTATCATTAGAGTGAGGAATCATGATATGTGATAGCAACAGAGGCTGTACCTCTGATTAGTAGTGACAGATAACAAACAAGGCAATGAATTAGAATCCATCGATACGTCTATGCATCTCTCCCTGTCACTATAAGGTGTTTGACAAAAAATGGCTCTGATGCTAAAATCTAAGATTACTCTTGAATTTATCTCAAGATGTTTAGCATCTTAAACTTATTCATGCACTGCAAGGGATTATTTGCTGGAAATAAGTGCAAACTGCAGAGCTGAAGAAACCAGACATTATCATTTCCAGGTGTGTGTATTAATTACTATAGGCAAAATATTTTTGACCTTTAGAAGATCTGATTAAAAGAAACTTCTGCCTTCATCTTCATTGCACAAACTCAGTAGTTTTTATGTGCTGATTTCTGAATGAATTTTATTAGTAAGTCAGATCAGACCTTCTCAATCATTATACAGCACTTGATTTAAATAATATTTTTTTCATTATGTTTCTACTTATAAATTAAAGTTTAAAATAATGTATTCAAAATTATGCAACTGGAAGAAAAAGAATTATTTAGATTCAAGAATGTTCCTTCTAAATGATTAAACATTCACAATAAACTTTGATATAAGGAATTAAAATCTTTTATTATCAAATTGTTATAAAATCAAATAAAGTATTGACCAGTTTTGGTTTTACAAACAGAAATGGCTTCTAGTAGCAGTCATAGGCCTGAATAATTCCTCTGACATAAATTGTTGCTGCAAATTTGTTAAAAATCATACCGGTATTTTCTATCAAAATACGGTGAAAAATGTAAGAATTTGTGGGAAATTGAAGGAAGAACATTTCCAGCAGGTCAAGCAAGGTGATCCTGCCCCTCTACTGAGACCAATTGAGGTGTATTTGGATTTCTGTGTCCAGTTCTGGCTTCCTCAAAAACAAGAGAGATGTGGAGCTCCAGAGTGGGTCCAGTGAAGGGCTACAAAGATGGGGAACAGGAGAATCTGTCTTATGAGGAAAGGCTGAGGGAGGTAAGTCTGCTCAGTCTTGAGAAGAGACACCTCAGAGGGAAGCTCATCAGTGTCTGTCAATATGAAGGCAGGTGTTGGAGAATGGACCAGACTCTACTTGGTGATGCCAAGCAATGGGACAAGAGGCAATGGGCAGAAACTGGTGCAGGAGAAGTTCCACCTGAATGAGGAAGAGCTTTACATCCACACTGGAACAGGTTGTTGTCACGTTCCACTGAGGGAAACTGTGAGGAGTTGTTCTAGAATTAGATGGTCAGGAATGAAATTGAGTCAAACAAGACAAACCTTGTATCTGAGAACCTTTTATTGGTAACAAAAGGCAAAAAAGAAAAGGGGTTACCCAAATGAGAGAGGGCTGGAAAAGACAGAAAAGAAGGAAGGAAAATGGAAAAGGAGTTGGGGGGGGGGGAGGGGAGAGAGGAAGGGGTAGAGAGAGAAAGAGGGGAGACAGAGAAAAAGAGGGTGTTAGCACCAGTGGATCGGGGAGTGCCGCTGGCATCCCCGCGGTGCGGTGAGCGGACGGGCTGCCTGCTAGTGAGCCTGCTCGGCTCTCGGAGAGGGGCAGCTCCACAGGGGCGGCTCCCACGGCGAGAGGCAACAGGACACATGGTGAGTGGGTGCTTGGACAGCAGGTCCAGGACCCTGGATAGGAGGGTTGTGGCGAGGATCGCAGCAGCGGGCGGGATTGGAGCATACGGATGCACGTAGCTTAGGCAGGGACGCGGGGATGAAGCAGGAGGGTGGCGGTCAGGGGGCACAGGGAGGGAGGAGAGGTGCAAGGGTGAGCAAGGGCCAGTGAGGGGAGGAGAGCCAAAAGACGGGCTGGGGCCAGGGCAAAGGAGGGAGCAAGTGAGCGAGCCAGCGAACAAACAGCAGCGAGCAGCAGTGAGCCCCCCCAAAAAAAACAAGTCTCAGAAGCCCGGACTCACCAAGCCCCAAGAAGAAAAAACATAAGACCCAAAAGCCCCCAGCCAAAACCACAAATATCAAAAGCCCCCAAAGCTTGTGGTGCAGTTACCTTTTGTACCCCCTGGCTGCTCCCAAAGTCCGCCTGCTGACAGGAGACCACTGGCCCAGTCCAGCCTTCCACTGCAGTCCATTGGTGGAGACCTTTTTCCATCTGACTGCAGAACCTCTCTGGAGGCTGCAGTGTCCTTGGTGGTCTCCTGCTGACTGCTTGTCCCATGTGAGATATGAAATGGCTGCCAGGCAAAGTCTCCCCAGAGACAAGGCTTTCCCCCATCTTCTCCTGGCTGCCTCCTGTAAGTGGCATGTGTGCACCCCCTCTCCCATGTGCTCTGACAGTCAGTGTTGAGACAAATCAAAACTAAATTGGCTTCTCACAGTTGTCCAGAGAGGTTGCAAGTTTTCCTCACTGGAAATATGCAAGAACCATCTGGAGGGAATCCTGTGCCATGTCTTCTGGGATAGCCCTGCTTGAGCAGGGAGGTTGGACCATATGAGCGTCCGTGGTCCCTTCCAACCTTACCCATTATGTGATTCTGTGATGTTGTGATTCTGTGAGAACAGTGGACTGCATCCCCCTATCAATTAGCACTGGGCATTTCCCAGTGTCTCACTGCAGTCTGAGTAGGAAGGCTTCATTCTAGTTAATTCATCTTGGTTAATTCTAGTTCCTCTAATTCTTGTAGAATTAGCTGGGCAAGATTGTGTGGACTGAGCAGTTTGGACAACCTTTTCTGAATTTTCCAGTTCTTTGATCTTGGTTTATAAAACATCATGGACAAATTTATCTAGACCAATAGTCTAAAATTTCAGAAATAAATGCCACCAAACAGCACCTAGATTAGATAAACCGTTAGACACCATTTCAAATAATTGGTATAAAATAATCTGTAGTATCTTGCAGAAGTGAGGGGGAAGTCACAGTGCAGTTAAGGTGGTATTAAGCCACTGAAGAGCCCTTTACAAACATCTAAGGAGAACAAAGAAGTGAATAATTTTTTCAATCTTTTTTTTTCTACCACAAATTTTACCTTGTAGAAGTTGGTAAATCCCTTGCTCAGTATTATCAGCACAGTATAATTCCCATCATAATTGATGCTTAGACAAAATTCTGATTATAATTAAGGCCACATAAATAAAGGTCATTTACAGAAAGGAGCAGAAGCAAAAAATGCACTGTATGGTGTGAATTTCCTTGTTATTTACAATATTAGTCTTACTCCCTGGGCACAACAATGGAAGCAGATGTGTATTGAGTGGACTTAACAGGGATGAAAACTTCCTCTGTGTGGCATGTTGTATCTGTGATATTACTTATTTTATCATCAAAATATTGTTAGCAGTCTGCTGTGCTTAAGACTGAGTCATTGATTCTCAGAATTCAAGAAACCAATTAACATAATGTGTTTTCTTACAGTCAGTTGTGGTGATAAATTAATGAATGCCTTTCATGCCACAGGTGAGCAAAAATGTCAGTAGAATGTTTGGCATTTAAGGCAATTTGTTCATACAAATTATGCTACTGTTTGTTTCTGTCTTTCTAAGTATTTAAATAATATATAGCCATATCTATTTAGGCGCCTTCTCCATGCTGCAAGGATAAGCATTCATCACAATTAATGAGTGGGAAAAATAAACCTTGAAGTGTTCATTCATACTACCTGGTACCTGCTTTGTTTGTTTCACATAAAATTGCTGTTAGAAAATACATACGATGGTAAAAGAAGTATCTCTTTCCAAGTGAAAAGGTTATCAGTTAAGAAGTCTAAAATATATGCAATATGTAAGGAGTAGGGGGTGGGGAAAGAATATAAACAAAGATTGTAAATTGCTGTAGGCAAAATAAACAGAAGATAATGGAAATGTGAGGTGTTTTAAAAACCAGCAGAGGAAACAAACACAAACCCCAAAAAGAACAATGATCTGTGTGTCAAGCAGGTAAGATGAACTGCTTGTGTAAGTAGTTTGTATCTTACTTACACTAGATGTAATATGACATGTAACAGATGTGATACTTGACAATGAAAATAGTGCAGTATGACAACATTGATAGATAGTCTCCTCTTCTAAAAGGACATGCCATTGAAGGAAGAAGAAATAATCTCTTACTTGGTTTTTCAGGTATATTCTATTCATTTAGGATTTTCTGCTCTGTGCGAGATAAACGTTTAAATATCTTCAGGTCAGACTTTGGTTTATTTAAAGGAAATTTCTTTTCTTCAAAAAATACTTAGTCTTGAGAGCAGCTACTAAGGAAAAATGGCCATAATACTTTTCTTCTTAAGGTCAGGACCAAGTTTTGGTTGAACATGACTTGAAGCCCAGCTTAGAGATGTGTCACATCCAGAGGATAGTGGCCAATGGCTCAGAATCCCAATGGACATCAGTGACAAGTGGTGTCCCTCAGAGGTTTCTACTGGGACCAGTATTATTTAGTATCTTCATCAGTGACATAGACCAAGGGATCGAGTGCAACCTCAGCAAGTTCTCAGATGACACCAAGCTGAGTGGTGCTGTTGACACTCCTGAAGGATGGGATGCCATCCAGAGGGACCTGGACAAGCTCAAGAAGTGGCCCAAGGGAATCTCATGAGGTTTAACAAGGTTAGGTGCTGGTGCTGTACCTGGGTCAGGACAACCCCTGGTGCCAACCCAGGCTGGGGATGAACAGATCGAGAGCAGCCCTGCCCAGAAGGACTTGGGAGTGCTGGGGGTGAGAGCTGGACATGAGCCAGCCATGGGCACTCCCAGCCCAGAAAGCCAAGTGTGTCCTGGGCTGCATCCCAAGCCCTGGGCAGCAGGGGAGGGAGGGGATTCTGCCCCTCTGCCCTGCTCTGGTGAGACCCCACCTGCAGAGCTGCCTCCAGCTCTGGGCTCCCAGCACAGGAAGGACATGGAGCTGTTGGAGCGAGCCCAGAGGCGGGACACGAAGGTTATCAGAGGGATGGAGCACCTCTCCTCTGGGGAGAGGGTTGGGATTGTTCAGCCTCAAAAAGATGACTTTTTACAAGGTCATATAGTGACAGGAGAAGGGGGAGTGGCCTCAAACTAACAGAGAGTAAGTTTAGGTTAGATAGTAGGAAAAAGTTATTTTATGTGAGGGTGGTGAGACACTGGACCAGGTTGCCCAGAGGAGTTGTGGATGCCCCAAACCTGGAAGTGTTCAAGGCCAGTTTGAATGGGGCTTGGAGCAACCTGGTCAAGTGGAATGTGTCCCTGCCCATGGCAAGGGAGTTGGAAGAAGATGATCTTTATGGTTGCTTTCAGCCCAAGTCTTTCTATGATTTTATGATTCTCTTGGGTACTGGCCAGGATGAAACAGCCACTAGACAATCAAGAAGAGTTCTTTAGCTGAAGGAGACAAGACCAAAACAAATAAAGGTACTGAAGATGCAGTAATTACTGTTTTTGCTCTCTAACTGATGATACATACTTGCTGCATATATCTTAGATTCCCAGACCATAATCCTCTGTTGCTTTCAGACCATCAAATAGCCTTATTAACAAGAATGGCTTTTTGCTATCCATGTCTTGTGCATAGGTTGCTATAATTTTTCTGTCCTGCAGATTTTGAAAAATTCTCTTTGAGGTGTAAGGTAGTGTAGACACTCAGAGAGGCAACAAGTTGCTGGTTAGTAGAGATGTAGGTACTCAGCACTAGTACATGGAAACAGTGAATGTAATTCTTTCAGGATTTCAGGAACAGTACCAGTGTTGCTTTTTGGCTGTTGGGTTCTCCATGTTTTTAGAGCTGTTTTGCTGCCTGCATGCATCACTATCTTACAAGATAGTCATAGATAGATTTGGGGGTATTTGATTTTTTTAAATAGGAAATTAAAATATCCCAGAGAAAAAAAAGTCTGAAACTAGAATACGTCTTACATAGCACAGAAATTCTGAAAAGAACTCAAGACCTATCAAAGTCTTTTAATACAGTCAATATATTATTATTTTCATTAATTGTCTGGCAGAACGTATGTAATACAGAACAAAGATTAACCTATCACTTAAATGTTCAGAGAAAGTAATAAATACTTACCAAGAAAAATGACATCTCTAAGCAGTCTTAGAGATGTTGTATCTTGCTCTTCAAAAACCTTATTTCAACAGTAACAGTTGTATGTATATATACATATATGTGTATGCCTAGATACATACACACACATATATATACACCTATATGTAAAAAAATACGTATTTTTTACCTTCCAAAAGTGTTTAGTGTAACAGAGTCAGAGACCCTGAGAGGCAATTAACTTGGTGTTTATCTGAGAGCAGATACTCTGCCATCCCAGGTGGTGCAGGCAAAAGAAAGCAGATTTCTATCCACCCACTCTATATGGCCTTTTCACCCTGAAAGATACCTTACAGTAATTCACTTTGCCCACCACTACACTACAGCAACTTCTAAAAAAAGATGAAAGCCACAAAAAAATAAATCAATTATTTCATGGCAGCTTAAAAACCCTACATGGAATTGAAAATACAGGGATTTTGTCAGTATATGAGTATACAAACTAGAATACTTAAGGTTTTTAAGTTAAGGAATGCAGTGATATCAAGCATATACACAAAATCTGCCACTAAAGTGGTAATAGCTACAGAAAATTAGTATTTCTCTCCACTTCTCCTAGCTGTAGGTGACACTCAATCAGATACATGCACATATAAATTATAATATTTCCTTATGTGGGTTCCAGTGAGGGCAACAGCCCCAGATTTAGGCTCTCAGGCAGCAGCTTATGGAAGTAATGAGACTGCATTTCAAATTATCTATTGGAGAGAAGTATTCACAGGCAGAGTAAAGTGAAAAAATTCCTAAAACGTAAAAGAAATCTATTACTCTTGAAACTAAAAGGAGGTTGGTCATTAATATAAATTAGAAGGTAAAGCTTCTATAAATCAGCAAGGGAAATAAAGTTTCCTAGAATAAATTGCCATCTGGGAATGAGAGAATTTCTTCTTTTTTTCTGGAAAGTATACAAGAAACAAACTTGCAATGATACCCTAATGAGACCTTCTGAGAAAAAGGTATGTCTAACAATTATGGGTTTGTTGTGTATGAAGTGAAGGGTGGCTATTGCAATGCTTTCAAGTGTAATGAGAACTTGCATGGATGTTAAGAAGCAGATCCTAATACACCTTTCCAGAGCTGCTTGGCTGGATCACTGATAAATCATGGAACACTGAAATCATCTTAGAGGGAGGGGAAAATAACAAGAATATTCAAGTATAGGTTTCTAAATGAGAAAATAGTCCTCACCAAAATACTGAGCTAACTCCGTTCAGAAAAATAATCAGAAAGACAATCCACTTAGAGCTTATAAATGCTCATACTTTGTTTTGGAATTTTTTCCTAGGAAAATGGAGTCCTTTATGTATGTGTGATGTTGGTTGTCTTGATTTTTATCAGTACCTTAGAAAAAAATTATTAGAAGAAATTATTATGATAATTATTATAAAAAAAGGCTATCCCAATACACAGAACTACTGGGAGAAGATTTAAATGACAGATACACTGGTGGCTCTGGACAACTTGGTGATCTGAAAATAAGCAAACAATATTCATTTAAATATCAATATTCAAAGTGATACATTACGAAGTACAAAAGTAGTTTCTGTTGTCTTGAAGTGTATGATCTTAAGACAGTGTGAGGTGTTCTGTATAAAGCTTGGACACACAGGGATGATTAAATAAATGTTTTGAAATGAACATTAAATAAATGTTTTGAGTGAGATTTTGAAGGTTAGCATAGGTACAATTTATTTTGAAGTAATACATCCAGCTCAGGTGCCCACAAATTCTCTATCAACTGAAGAATATTCAGCAAGAATCATATTAATTACTAGTCTAGACATGAACCAAATAAATTTTTATTACCTTTATAAACAAATTTGTAGGTTTTTAAATAATAAGCATAATGTAAAGCAAATGTAAAGCAAGTGAAAGAAAAATTATTAACTCCTTGTAAAAAACTCATGAACACAGATGCTAAAGATTTTCCTCAACTCTGTCTCTTAAAATTTAAATCCCGAATTCTCCTGCTGAAAAATTGCCATTGTTCAGCAACAATTAATTAATGAAAACCTAGAGCTTTTGCTGAGCTAGTGATGCTTATTGATTTTTGACTTTTTTTCTTTTATAAATTCTCTGTATTCTTTACACATATATTTGGAGCTCTGTAACCTATTAGTGCATCCGTAGCTAGTTTTCCCAGTACTCTTCCCTGCCCTGATAGGCAGAAAAACAGAACATATTCCAAAGCCCCTATCCTATCTTGGTTCTCCTTAGGAATCAAGGCCCAAAAACAGCTCTTCAAGACACATTTTCGTCATCAAGTTCAGTTTCCATCTGAGGGGGAAGGACTTAGAAGGGGCTTGACATGGGGGGAATTACATCACTACTTGTGCTCCTAATTGGTGCTTTTTTGTCAATTATGCTAATTTACCAAACTTATAAAACTGTATGCACGCCCATGTGAGTGGGCTTTTGTGGAAATTTTTCCATTACTGGAGGCCTTCAACAGAGACCAGCTTTTGTATTACCTCCTATACTAATGTTATCTCAAACGTGTGTGCTTTTTCATTTCTAGTTTGAAAAAGACATCACTAGAAGTCAGACAAGGTGATCACAAAAGGTCCCTTAGGAGTACCTACAGCTCAATCTTTTGGACTAATTCTGTTCTCTGTCACTGCCCTCTTAATGTCCAAAATGGTCCTGTTTGACATCACTGGCAGCATGGTTAAGGCCAGCTAGGCATCCCTTGCTCTACTTGGGTTTTTTTGCCATGTTTCTACAGTTTATGACAGCGACAAATTCATTTTAAACTATTATTTTACACACTTTCATGCATGTTTTCAGGTATTTCTTAAAATTCTCTGTTAATGTAAGGGCTCTTTACTCTGCCATGATGGCCAGTGAGCAGAATGCAAGACGAGGATTCTGATCTTTTTGTTCAGAATAGCACCTTGTAGTAAGTATTTTTAAATAAGTAAGCCTTTATTACAAATGTTACAAAGGAAGATCCTGAAATGCCCTCCCCACTCCCCAGTCACCAAGGGTGAATGGATTGATAGCCCAGCTGGGGTGCACCTACACCAGTGAATGCAGCATGGGCAACAAAGAGGAGGAGTTAGAAGCCATTGTGCAGCTGGAAAACAATGGTTTAGTGTGGCCAGCAGAATCAGGGTATAGACTGTACCCGTTTTCAGCATTGCTGAGGTCACACCTCAAATCCTGTGCCCACTTTTGGGCCCCTCATGACCAGAAAGACATTGATGTGCCAAAGTGAATCCAGAGAAGGGCAATGGAGCTGGGGTAGGGTCTTTAGCATTAGTCTGGTTAGAAGCAGCTGAGGGAGTTGGTGGTGTTCAGCCCGGAGAAGAGGAGGCTCAGAGGGGACCTTGTCACTCTCTTCAGCTGCCTGAGAGGGGACTGTAGCCAGGTGGGGGTCAGTCTCTTCTTCCAGGTAACAACCGAGAGGATGAGATGAAATGCCTCAAATTGCAGCAGGGGAGATTTAGACTGTATTGGAACAGGCTTCCCAGAGAAGTGGTGGAGTCACCCCCTGCCCTGCCCCGGGAGGTATTTAAAAGATCTGTAGATGTGCCTTTGAGGCACTTGGTTTAGTGGTGGATTTGGAAGTGCTGGGTTAACAGTTGGACTTGGTGATCCCATCCTAAAGGTCTTTCCATTCTGACTCTATGACTTAAAGATGCAGTTTTGTCCTGAAAAGGCGACATAAAGGGCTTTTAATGAAAATACAACTGAAGAGAAGTACCTCCACCTGAAGACGCTATGTGCTTCACTTTAGCTTAAAGTTAATCTATTGTTGTTACAAATCAACATTAGAAAGAAAGGCAAGAAGCATCAGTTTGCTGTGAGGTGGTTAAACATGAGTTTCCTGTGAGAAGTTCTACCAGAAGTTATCTGGAGCTACCTCCAGATAACTTCTGCATGCTGACTACTCCTCTCTTTGATATGACTGATCTTTTCCACAGCTCCATATAAAGGCTCCTGACATGTATCCCTGTGGAAGCCTGTACAGGTCATGTGTGAAATTTCTTTCCTTTACTGCATTCTTTTGTGTAACACAGGAAATGAATTTTGAATTTACAGAAATGGCCACTATTGGGACAACAGAGAACCGTAAGATGTGTCTAACATACAGTTTTAACATATCTAAAGATTTAGTTATATTTCTGATTAATTTTGTTTATGTCCGGAAAGAACTGCTTGTGAATGACAAAAATAATCCTTCTCTTAATTGTGAATAAAAATTTCTCATAGACATTTTAATATTTAATGATCAGCATCTGTTTGGAGGGAATGTTTATGAAATTTAATAATGAACAAAGTAGGATCAAATTGGATGCAAATTTAAAGACTCCATTTGATTAATCAAAAAGAAAAGTTATGACATATCTCACTATTAATCTTCATCTTCACCAAAGCTGTTCATAAATGTTGACCTCTCCTAAGTATTAAGAAATTACATGATGAAGAGAGAGACTGGATGGCTAATAGGCAGACAATTTGTAAGAGACTACTAGCATTTGCATATTAAAAATACATTAATATGCTGCAAATATGCGTTGAGGAAATATCCTGGAAATACCTATGGGACATATCTGGGTTTTGAATCTTCTCAACATGTATCATTCCTAACAATGAATTCTACCTACATACCATATCATAATATTCCAGGTGCTATGGAGGAAATGTGTTATTTCCACAGGCATCACAGATTTCCTGCATCAACGTATATGAAGATGGTACTATGATAAAACTCCTGTGACAGAGGGGTTGGATGCCAGCCAACATCTAAATACACTACACTGATGTAAAGCTGCCAGTTTGCTGCTTCTTTCATAGTAGTCCTGCAATTCTCTTTTTGGTTTGGGTTTTTTTTGGTGGTTTTTTTTTTTGGTTGGTTGTGGTTTTGGTGGTGATGGCAGTTTTGTTGTTTGATTTTTTTGGGGGGAGGCATTTCTTTGTTTGACTGGTTTGGGGTTCTTTTGTTTTGTTAAAGGAAAAGCATGCATAAGAAAAAGTTGTCTACAGTCTTGAGCCAAGGCTTGCTCTGGAAGACTACAATTTCTTTCCTCCTTTCAGTCCTCAGTAGCACTACATCCAGCATATATGGTTGCTATTGGAGGCTGTTACATATTAAACAAATGAAAGAAGAGATGCCATAATTTCTCCACTGATTAACATTATTTCATGAACTGTGAGTGACTCACAAGCAAGTTAGAGAATAGAGGAGAGGCTTTGCTGACTGGCTGCATTTCTCTGATTCCTCTTGTACAGTTCAAATTAATCTCCACATCAATAACAAGGACAATTAAGCTGCCCAGGGAGGAAATACACAGGGATCCCAGGATTTAGGAACTGAAGAATGATACAGGAATTTCATTATCATCTAGGTAAAGAATATTCTATTGTTATGATAGGCTTTACCAGTAGTTGTCCTTACCCTTCATTTCCAGGCTTTACAAAATAATGACAGAATTACTTTCTTGTTTGATGTTATAGTCAGTAATAGCTGTGAATACTGTCTGGTTTCTACTGGTCAATGAGACAAAACAGTAGTATATTTTTGCTGACATAAGCTACCTTTCACAAAGGCATGAAGGCAGACCGGAATGCTAAAATGCATCCTCTTTTCTAGGTTTTCTTCTCGTTAAAGAACATTTTACACAACATTCCTGAAGAGCCTACACTGTTCTGAGATCAGTAATTACAGACCAGTTCATAGGTCTCTGGAATAATTTGTTCTTCAGAAGCCTGGAATATTGGAATAAATTGATTCAATTTAATAATTTAATTAATAAAGTTCAGGCCACAGATTTAGAGATGTATGAATCTCTTTCAAATTGTCCAGCCAAACAGAGTTTGTGGAGATCAGAGTTTGGGATCAGAGCTCAGATTTCGAAGTCTCTGAAACCTGTGTCTTCTAAATTAGTGTTCAGAATGATTATAGTACACTTTCTAACTTTTTCCATCACATAAGAAGTAAGATTTCCTGAACATATAGCTTTCGTTATCAAATACTATCACAAGAACATTTTCACAGAACAGTAGGAGAAAAGGATCTGAAAATATATTTCAAAAAATCAAGTAGTCACCAAAAGAAGCAGAGAAAAAACATTTCATTTCAGTAATTGTATGGGCTCCAGCTCACTGTTAAATTGATTATATGGTTTTGTTGCACATTAGATCTATCTCTCTCCATTTATGTTATATTTATTACTTTGTATTATTGAAAACATACACAAAAATCTTCATTTATTCATCTATAACCTGAAATCAGTACATGGCACAGACTGATCCATATTGAAATTGGAAACAATAGGCTAATCCCCAGTGTCATATCTTTTAAACTGAAAACAGACCTGAGTTATTTTGCAACATCAGTTGAAGCAGCTAATGATAGTTGACATGGGGACAGGACAATATTCACTTTAATCTTTGTTTGCCTTGCTCAGTTTATAGAGGGAGAGTGGTCAAATTTCATGGGATAATGACTCTGTTTAGAGTAACTTTGCTTGAGAACTATGTTTGCTTACAACAGAAAAACAGAGAACATTGAAAATGTCTTTTACAAGTGACTTGAAAGCTTCTCCTCTGTGTTATTGTGACTGTTTTAAGCAACCAGTGACGTGGAAGCCTCTTCTTCTAAGACATCTATGTTCCCACAAGAATTTCTGCTGTTTTATTATCTAAGTTCTTTTATTTTGTGATATTTATGCTTCTAACATGCACTTCAGGCCAGTGATGGCACAAAGTACTATGATATACCATCTCATTGATCCAAATCATGTTGTTCCAGAAGTAGATAAGTGAATGTTGAAATAACTTCTAGGCCATATTAGAACTTGGAAAGCAATGTGGTATGTCATGCTTCCCTAAATGTAATTGTACACACACGTATTCACACACAGATACTCACATCATATACATTTCAGATGAGACTCATAAAATTCTTGTATCACACTAAAAACTGCTAAAATCAATGGGGAAATATCATCATGGACTTCCTTTCACACAACTTTAAGCAGTATACTACTCACTTCCACCATTACCTCCCCTGATAAAATTAAAAGGATTTTCAGTGGTTTTCTTGGTAGTTAAGGCCAAATGTGGGCATTCCATCAGTGAAGCCTTCGGATTTTTGAACCCTGAACTTACTGGGAATGATGAAAAAAACCAGATTATAACTTACTTACTAAGGAGTCAGTACTGTACTGTATTTACTCAGGGAGTCCCACTGGGAGCTTCCTTAACCTGGATACATCCTTTTTTTATATTTGTGTGTGGGTTTTGTCTGTCTTTTCCAGTTAGAAACAATATTTTCTTTTGATTTGTTTTGTTTTGTTTTTAATTGTAAGTTATTATAGAGAAATATGAAACTGCATGGTTAGTAGTAAACCTCGTATAAAAAATTTCATCTTTTGCTACTCATATTAAGGTAACAGAGCTTTGGAGACCTTGGGCCATGCTTATGTACTAATCTTTTTCTTTTCCACCAGATGCATTTCTTAAATTTAAGTCCTGATAAGACTTGGATGTTGCATGTAGAATTAGAAAGATCGAAACAAGAATCTGTGGGTTCCTATGTTGGCCTTTGAAATGAGAGTCTAAAAGCCTGTAACTGACCCAATGCATTTGTTTTCGCAAGTCACGGCACTTGTTACTTTTCAGTTTCTCCAACTCTGAATCAGAAATAATGATACTCACCTTCCTTTAGGAAAGCAATGCTAATAGTAATCCATTACTAAGACATTTCCCATATTAGGACTTTTCTTCCATGAAAGTTATGCTGATTATACTTTATTAAATTGACTTCACTTGAAATCACAAGTCCAGTCTTAACTGGTTCTTTTCATATGCATTTTTGGTATTTTTTCATAACTGGAGGAGCAAAAGCAGATGGGTTGCATCTGTGAATCTTCTCCATTATTAAGTTTTCACTCAGTCATCTTTCTAGAACTGGTATTATGGCTTTTTTCTACAAACTCTTTTAGAAGCATCATCTGGTTTACTCTGTGTTGAAAGTTCAAACAAAATGTTTAAAAATGTTTACAGCAGCAAATACCTAATTATTTTGCTTTGCCCACTGCTCACAGATTCCATTGTGATTTCTCAATGGACCACTGAACTAGTTTCACAGATCTTCTGCTTAAAGCATCCAAGAAAAAAGTAATAAAAATAGATTGCATTAGTCACTCTTGTCTCAAGCAATTTTTGTGGCATGTGTATCATATATTACTGCTTTTGTTTTATGCATGCTCTCTAAGCATGGATGAGAGATACATTTAAGACCTCTGTGAATAAATACCAACAACGAGAGCAATACATAGTCTTCAGATTGAATTTGGCTTCTTGTGACAGAAAAAGACATTATACCATCACTGTTTATATAAGGGTGAAATAGCAGAATGTTGCTCATAGGTGATGACAGCTCTTGAATTAGCCTGAAAAGAAATAATATACTAATAATACAGCAAAGAAAATTCAATTCTGTTGTTGGTAAGTCACAGAAATAATATTTAGTAAACAAAGACTTGAAGACAAGGTGCTAACTCTGTTCTTGGAAATTCTGAGTCTTGAGAAAAAGGAGAGAAAGAATGGAGCATTTTCAGGTTATGTGTGAAAATTTTTAAATAGTTATCTGCCTATGTGTTCTTCTGATCAGGACATCAAAATGCATCATCTTTGGGTGCTACAACACAATGAAGTGAAAGTCCCATGCATTTTCTCTTGACAGTACAGCTGCTGTTATAGAGAGCTTGGTGCTGTTGGAAACCCTCATCAGCTTTGCTTTATTCCTAGGAGCAGTCTTATTTATTTTAATATTTACATGGGGATATCTGTAACATCAGCAATGTGCAGCATCTCTAGCATGTGGACATACTAGATGCTCCATGCCCCAAAAACTTTTCTCTGTGTTGCCTATGAAAGTCAAGGAAGGGGACTGGACCGTCACAAGGAAAGTCTTCCTGCAGTTATTTCTGCTCAGCAAACCATACCTGTAAAATATCATTTATCTTAATTTTAATTTCCTTTTTGCATGTGTTGTGGGCTTCCTGAAGCTTAGACATCCCTTGCAGAGCTGTAGACAATCCATGACTTTTTTTACTGAAGATGCATAAGACAGTCTCAGTAAGTGGCACTGACCAAAAATAAGTAATCATTGCCAGATATGTAATTATACTCAAAAAGTGGGAATGTCCTAATTTTGGTGGGGATAGAGTTGGTTTTCCTCCCAGTTGCAGCTGTTACAGTGCTGTGCTTTGTACTCAGTGTGAGAATTGTGTTGATAACATACACAGATGTTTTGGCTCTTGCTAAGTAATACTTATTCTGAGTGAGGGACTTGTCAGTGGTTCATGCTCTGCCAGTGAGGGGCTGTGCAAGAAGCCAGGAGGGAGCACAGCCACGACAGGTGATCTGAATGGGCCGAAGGGATATTCCAACACCATAGCAAATCAAGCTCAGTACCTAAACTGGTGGCAGCTGGCTGGGAGAGGCCAAGTGCTGCTTGGAGACTTGCTGGGCATCAGTCAGTGGGTGGTGAGAAATTGTATAGTGAATCACTTCCTTCTCTTGGGTTTTATTCCTTTCTCTCTCTTATTTTCATTACAATATTACAGTATTTTTATTGTTATTATTATCACTAGCATTATTAGTAAAATTTGTTTCAACTAATAAACTGTTGTTATTCCACAAGTTTCACTTTTTTTTTCTGATTATCCTTCCCATCCCTCCAAGGGCAAGGGACCAGCTGTGTAGTATTTAGCTGCTGTCAGGGTTTAAGACCTGGCATGGAATAACAAATCTAAATTCTGTTAAAATCCCGTATCTCACATAGTTTCTTGCCTCTATTATTTGATAATTAACAGATACACTCTGAGATTCGAATGTTATCATTATAAGGAGAAAGACTAAAATAATACTCTTGTATAATATTTACTTTTATTTTTTATATATTTTGCATGAGCTGAGTCATTAACTGGTCAGTGGAATACATTTTTTGGTACTTAAATGCATCTTTCTGTTTAAAACAATGAATATTCAAAGAAGAATCCCAAATCTTTCTGTTAAGAAAAGCTAAGTACTTGGACAATAAAATAGCTCAGTTATTTGAAGTGCTTACTAGTGAGTTAGCAATCAGAGTATTGTAGGTGCTTTGAGTGTTTATAGTTGTTGATAACAGATCTATGTTTCTGCCTGAAGATATAATGTAACTTTTCCTTATCAAAATAAATCATATTTTTCATCATTCTCACTAATTAGATGTTGCTATAATATAATTCAAAGGAAACGTCTTTATGACATTAAGCTACTAAATCAAAACAGTAACTGATGCTGAATGAATTCTGTAGCTGAGTTTATCTTTCACAGCCTTTCTTTTCTGTGCATAGGCTTCTATGTTGCAGTGGTAAGAGTTGTGCGTTATTCAAAATAAGCTTTGAAAGATGGCTTATACTTGAACTTTTCGTATGCTGAAAAGAGAGAGGCAGAGCTGGATGAGTCACTGTAGTGTTGTCAGACTCCTTCAGCTTGCTTGTCTTCCTTTCTCAAATGCTGAAATATGCTTCACTATTTTGTCTTTTTCTTTATGTTTTTCTTCCTCATCTCATTCAAACTCAGGCATTTTACAGTGACAAGTGACTCTAGGGAATATCTTTTATTTGAGAATATCAAACCAAATATGTGTAATAAGTTGTCTGCTTTGTAACAGGGGAAAAAGAGCAGATCATACTTGTATCAAAGGATTACATACTTTCATTCACCGAAATATGAAGGACAGTGACAACACTGTTTTAAGATGAAAATTAGAACCAAAGAAATCTGCACTTTCTGCACATAAACTGCTCAAAATACATTGATAGCAGTTGATAGGGTACTCTTGAGATGGTGGCATATCTCAAAAATGATAAATAGTCATTCAAACAGTTTTGAATTAGTTATTTCTTGGTTACAAGAGGCAAAAGGACTCTTTTTCTCATATAATTCACACTAATACTTACATATCTTTTTGTTATATGGGGATGTAGCCTGTCTTTCAATGAAATTTTGTATACTTCATGTTATAATATTGCACATCATAAATCCTGATGTGCTACACAAAGAAGGACCTTTGACAATCTACAAAACATTTTATTGCTCTCCATACATTGGAAATTACATCCCTCTGGCTACCATTTGTTTGAATCACATTAGTTAGCATGTCTTCACATTCATTTGTGCAGGTCAGGCAGTAAATACTAATTCTCAATAGAATGACATAAAATTTTCATATTTGGGACAAGGATCTGCAGGGGCAACCTATTCCATTCACGTTTTCCCTTCTTAATTTCCGTATTTTTCTTCCTTTCTGTGGAAGAATTTCTAGGAGAGACCTCTTAGGTCTTTAGCAGTGCGACATGACATCATGGGAATATACCCTAATTTTTGAAAATTGATCTTGGAACTCCTTTACATTTGTTTCTAGCACATCCAATAATAGTTTTTGGAAGACAGATTAAGTTTGGGAACCTGCAGTGTAGCCAAAGGAGGAGTGATTGATATTCACATATTTCCAATGCAATATTACCACAGTGTTAAGAAATTCAGGGGAAAAAATTATGTATGATTACACATGGGGAGAGACACGGTAGCTCCTCCTATCTGTGCTTGTTAGGAGTCATAATTTTTGATTTAAAGAGTGAAAGAGTTACTATAACTAAAGCCTTTCCTAGAGGAAGAAAGTTTGTGCATTTAGTCTGTCTCATAACAGTTGTTAGCAGCAACACTAAGACGTTCTTTCAAAATTCTTTCTCCTGCTACAGATTTTCATCATTCCTATTGCAAGGAATACAAATAGTGGAATTATGTTCCTGTACCTGGTGTGGGTGCCCATGTATTGGCAGGAACTGGGGCTGTCCAACACCAGACACATCAGGTTGCAGCCTTCTCCAACAAGACTACAAGGCCCAGCTGAGCCTCTCTGCCAAGATGCTGGTGCCTCTGAGAAAACACATTAAGGAGATGGCAAAACACTGCACAAGAGAGAAACAAAAAAACAACTATGAGAAACAGCCCTGCATTCACCAAGGCTGAATGCAGGGCTTGGTGAATGGGAGGTGCACCAGGGCATCCTTGGAGGGAGGAGATGCTCCAGACCCTGGGGCACAGATTCTCCTGCAGCCTGAGAGGATCATGTTAAAGCAGTTTGTCCCTTGTAGCCCATGGAGGACCACACTGGAGTAAAAGGTGAATATTTCATCAAATAAGCTGCTGCTCAGAGAGGGGACCCACTCAGGAACAGGGAAAAAGTACAACAGAGAAGGAGTAGCAGGGAAGAATTGTTATGGACTGACCTCAAGTCTGACTCCCCACCCCTCTGTGTTCTTCAACAGAAGAAACCAGAAAGAAGGAGTTAAGTTTGGCGGAAAGTGAGAGTGAATGAAAAGGGTTTTAGCTTTTGTCTTTGTTTCTTACCATTCAAATCCATTTTAATAATCAATATTCATAAATTAATACTCCCTAAGAGTCTGTTTTGCCCAAGATGGCAATTGGTAAGGGATCTCCATTTCTTTATCTTAACCCGTGAGCTTTTTTCCATCTTATTTTCAACCCCATCCTGTTAAGAAGGGAGAATGAAAGAGCAACTGGGTGGGAGGCCAAGGCAATGGCACCAGAGCAAGCAACATCAGATTTGAACCAGTTCTCATTTTCACTTGGTTTCTCAGCCTAAAAAATCCCATTAGCATAGCTGAGGATTGAAAAATTGCATATTTAAAAATTACTGTGTGCCAATCATTATACATTCAGGCTTCTACTTCATTTTGTGAAGTCTTTATCTGTGTGTATATATTTAGACAGTCTGGGCAAGATAAAAGGTATGAAATAGCTCAGAAATTTATTAGAATTGTAACAGTTACTGATTTGCAAATAACTGCTCAGACGAGCAGTCCCATTGACATAGCTGAGCTTAATTATCTCCAAATTTTCAACAGTATTAATTTAATGCTTAATGCTATGCAGTCACATCTTAGGTTTTGAAAATAAATCCATGCTCATTATTTTTCAGGACAATATGATCAAGAATAAAGAGTTGTGAGTTATACCTTAACTTGTAGAAGAAAATTGCTTTAAATTATTTCATTGATTCTACAGAGATGCCACTGACTGGCACTTCAGGTGTGCAACTAGACCTGTTTTTGCACAGAAAGAGATAATATTTAGCTCACTCTTTTCTAAGTGTCTTGTACTGATTATGATAGATACCAAGTGTAAAAGGAGGAAAAATGTGTATAAATCCTTTAGAATTCCAATTTCTTTTGTGTAGCAGCTGTGTAGAATTTAGGTGTCTAGCCTGACCTATTCATCTGGATTTCTGATACTGTTGGGGCTGCCCGAGGCTGCACAGGGTCCAGCTGCAGACGTCCTTGGTGTCAGCTGCAGCCAGCAGGGAAAGCTGGCTCCTTCGCAAGCAACGAGCCCCAAAGGTGGTATAAAAGCGTCGGCAGAGGCAAAAGATGAGAGAGGGGTCTTTGTGTAGTTTCCAGCTGCTTTATTGCCAGTGGAGGATCCAGGGACAAAGACAAGGGAGTGAAAGAAAACAGACTATTTTATGCAGGGGTGGAACAAAGGGAAACAACCAATGGGGATCAACTGAGGAGGAGGAGATAACAGAGGAATATCCAATAGGGATAACTTAAGGGAGGGAATTACATGAGTAGACCAATGGGACATTTAAGAAGGGAGAACTTTGCAGAACTAATCCATAAGCATCTAGGGGAAATACATAAACATGAACTTATACATAAAACTGGGTGGAGAACTCCTGAACCAATAAACTTAAAACATGTAAACTAAGAACCACTAGGAACATGGGAACTTGCTGTAACCAAGGGGTGAGAATCAGACCTCTGTGTTCTCAAGGCCTGTCCACCAGTCCTCTGAATGCTCTGCTGCAGTGGCCACCGCCTCATGCACCACAACATTTCCCCCTTTTTTGTTTTTAAGAAGCAATCGGTTACGGCTTGAACTAAATAATTCTTGCAAAAACTTAAGCAGAACAAGAACAAAACTCAATATAAACCAAAGTATTGACTTAACCATTGAAGCACCCCATCCCGACATCCCAAAGTTCTTGAGCAAATTGTTAAACCAGTCCTCCATTTCCTGCTGGGTCTTCCCCATGTGATCTTTCATTTTTCTGAGCATCACATGAATGCTCTTGCTGTTTGACAATAAATTGAAGCAACAGAGTCCCTTAAAGTCCTCACATCCATGTCCATGGACGAGCAGCAGATAGTCTATGGCTGCTGGGTTCTGCAGCGTGGCCCGCCTGGTGGTCTCTTCATCTTCTAGCAGTTGGCTGATGGCATAAGAGGTCAGATGCCTCGTTACCCAACACTCCAAATGGGAAGGTTCCCCCAGGGCTTTTGCTGCTGCTGCTGTCCATGGCACAAAGATGGATGCAGCTGTCCTCTGTGTATGGGACCAGGCTCGATGAGGACATCAGGAGGATCCATCCCCACATCAAGAACCAGAGGTAGGTCAGAGCATTCATAGAGGCCAGGATGGGTGCTCTAAAAAGGAAAAACATGTAAGGTAAGTATCTTAAACGATTTTCTGTTGGCTTTTCCTTTCAACATAAAGGTTTTTTGGGTTTTTTCACCAAAAACAGGTAAACAGGTAAGTGCAAGGAATTAGGTAAACTTGGGTTACACCTGAAAGAGCAAGAAAAACGGGTTATTAGAGTTGTTGGGGTTGAGGGGGTCAGGGTTTCCTGTTTCTTCTTGACAGCATCCCCTCCAGGTGGCAAATGTTACATCTTTTGGGTCATTGTCTGCCTGTGAGGATTGTTGTTCCTGTAATTTTAAGTTTTTTGATGGAGTATAAGATTTAACCCACTTTTTTGGGATCCACCTTAGGCCTGAGGGCATGGAACACGCACGTGTATCCACGTCCCCAGGTGGTTAGTTGGTAAGGTCCTTGGACCTGTAACGTCTCTGGGTCTTTTATAAGAACTGGAGGGTTCTCCTTCAATTTCTGCTTTTTCATGTTCTGAAAATGCCTGACCACTGAAGGATTCGGGTCCTCAAAGGAGTTGTTGAGGAAATTAATAGTAAATAGTGCTTTACATAGCCTCAACACCGGAGAGTTTATCTCCGATCCTCCTTTTTCCTGTTGCAAAACCCTTTTCAAGGTTTGGTGGGTCCGTTCCACAATTGACTGTCCAGTGGGGGAGTGAGGGATACCAGTATTGTTGGTCACTCCCCACTGCTGCAGGAATCACTGAAGCTGTTTAGAGGTATATGCAGGCCCATTGTCAGTTTTTATCTTGTGGGGGGTACCAAGTGAAATGAAGGCTTGTATCAGATGTCTTTCCACATCTTTCACTTTCTCCCCAACATGGGCTGAGCCATATACGGCTCCTGAAAAGGTGTCCACAAATGCCTGTATATATTTGAGTCTCCCAAACTCAGGAAAGTGGGTGACATTGGTTTGCCACATCCCTCACCACTATTAAGGCCTCTAGGGTTCACTCTGCTGCCTAGGGATGTTAATTGATATTTTTGGCAGTTGGGACATGTCACCAGAATTGCTCTCACTTGTTCCCGCATGAGGTGGAACATGCGGATGAGAGCTGGAACACTTTGGTGAAACATCGAATGGCTCAGCTTTGCCTGCTGGAAGATGTCTGGCAAGGTTGGCAGGCAAGTTGAGCAGGCATGGCTAGAGCATCTGCTTTTCGATTACCCTCGGCAATCAGTCCCAGGAGATCGATATGCGATCTCACATGCGTTACATAAAAAGGTTGCTCTCAGTGAGAGATGAGATAAATGAGCTTTGACAGCAAGTTGTGTATTTTTTTCTTAGATACTTTTTTAAGAAGAGCATTCTCAGCTCTTGTAGTTACCCCAGCAACATAGGCCGAATCAGTGACCAGACTGAAAGATCCCTTAAATCTCTCAAATGCCCTGACAACAGCCACTAGCTCAGCAACTTGTGGTGATCCATGAACCACCTCAACATCAGACTCCCACTTCTGTGTCTGGGGATCCCTCCTAGTCACAAGTGACTTGTGGGATCTCCTTGAGCCATCTGTAAAAATAGTCATAGCATTGAGAGGTTTGTGGCTTTGGATTTCTTGTGGAATAAAATTTAATGTCGAATTGAACAATTTGTGTTTAGGGTAATGGACCGAAATTTGTCCAGGGTAACTGTCCAATGCGAATTGCAAATCTGTATTATTTTGTACTAGGTATTCCAATGATTCCTTTGTGATTGGTAAGTAAATGCATGTAAGATCGCACCCCGCAAGGGTGCAGAGGCAAGCTCTAGCGTTCGTAATAAGCTGTGCCATTAGTTCTTGTGGTGTGGTGATACTCTTGGAAGATTGGTGCGGAAGGAACACCCACTCAATGATTATGAGGGAGTCCTTCTGCCCTTCGTCCCATTGGAACATGAGGCCGTGTAGGTGTGTCACCTCAGGATGGTGAGCTGGAAAAGAAGACCCAGTGAACACCAGTGAGCCTGTTTTGAAGATAAAGCGTCCTGCGCTTTTCTGATTGATACTTTGGCCTCATCTGTGAGGGTCCTCGGGGAGGTCAGTTCGTCACTCCCCCTCAAAAGATGAAAAACAGGGGTGAGGTCCTCCGTTGAGATGCCCAGCCATGGCCTTACCCAGTCAAGGGACCCACACAGTTGGTGTAGGTCCTGTAGGGTTTTGGGGATATTATTAATGACCAGTGGCTGGGGTGTGATGGTGCGTTCTGTAATCTTAACGCCAAGGTATCTCCACGGGCTCACTCTTTGTACTTTTTCTGGTTGCAATTCAAAGCCTTGATTTTCTAGGGCCTTGGTAGTGATATGTAATGTCCAGTCTAGATATTCCTTGTTTGGGGCACAGATCAACACGTCATCCGTATAATGATGGATGATGGCTTTGCTGGCCTATTTGCAGATAGAGGACAGAATACTGGCAACGTACCACTGGCAGATGGTCGGGCTGTTCTTCATGCCTTGTGGCAACACCCACCAATGGTAACACTTCCTGCTTGATGGAGGGAACCGAGAATGCAAACCGTGGGGTGTCATCTGGGTGTAGGGGAATTTATAAAAAACAGTCCTTTATATCAATGACAGCCAGATTCCAATTTTGTGGGAGCATCGACAGGGAAGGCATCCCTGGTTGAAGGGGTCCCATGTCCTCTATCACATCATTTATTTTTCGCAGGTTGTGGAGGAGACACCACCTGTCCTTCCCCATCTTCTTGATATCAAATACCAGAGAATTGCAGGGGCTATTGGTCGGCACAGTATTCCCTTTTGCCAACTGCTCCTCCACAAGTGTGTTGAGCTCCTTTTAATTTCTCCTTATTTAGGAGCCACTGATCCACCCAAACTGGTGAGTCAGGTTTCCAATTTAGTGCCTGAATGGGGCACTCCACAGTGATTGCAATTAAAAATCTGGGGCTTTTGGGGAATTTCGACCCAAGCGCCCCATTGAGACATGATATCCGTTCCCCATACAGTGAAGCCAACATCTAACACAAATGGGCGTATTGAGGCCAACTGCCTATATGTCGCTCAATTTTACTTTGTTTAGCCCATATGGGCCCTCCTGTCCCAGTGACAACACCCTTAACTGGCTGCAGCTCCCATTGTGACAGCCATTCAGTGCTGGGAATGACTGTCATGTCTGCCCCTGTGTCCACTATCCCTGTGATACTGATGTTATCTTTGCCCTGATAGAGTTTGCACTTCATCAGGGGCTTTCCTCTTCCTACCACTTCTGTCCAGTAGACAGCAGGTGTTCTCCCGTCTCTGGGCAGGGCAACAAAGCATTGGAACAGCCTGGGTGATGGCACTGCCCTGTGGTAGGAATAATGGGGGGGTGGACACACCGCACCAGCAAACTGAAGCCTCCCTCCGTATAGGTCTTAGTAATCTTGGGAGAGACTGCAATTTCTGGAAGTGTTCTTTTAGTGTCCCCTAAAACAAGAATGTAAGTGTCCATGTCCGGGTTGGTATTTTTGTGTTGGAGGATTACCGCAACTACTTGCCAACTGGTGGTATCAAATTGCTACACATGGTTGCTGGTCACCTCCGAGCTTTGTCCAAGAGTCCAAATGTCCCGTGTAGGAACAAGCTCATTTGTGTCCATGCGTGGGGCTGTTCTGTGCTGCCTCTTCAGTTTCCCTGCTGTGATGGTCCTGGGGAAACAATCCCCATACGTTTGTTATTAACTGGGTCTGGTGCCCTACAGTCCCTGGCCCAATGGCCTTTCCTCCCACAGCAGTGACAAATGAGTCCTCTTTCAGGTCTTCTGTCCCCTGCCGCCACCACAGTTTCCTCAGCCTCCCCTATAATTCCCCCTTCTTTTGTTTTTACCTCAGGCTCCAAAATTGCAAGCTTGGTACAGGCCTCAACCATCAAGTCCAACGTGGGAGGTGGATCGAAGGGAAGCCCAAGAATAATACTCTTGCAGATGCAGTTTGCATTCGTTTGGGCTACCTCTGTTAATAGTTCCTTTTGTGTTTCCTGGTTGGTCACTTGCTTCCCAATGGCTTGCCAGAGCCTGTCCACAAAATCTATAAAAGGTTCTCGGGGAGATTGCTTAGTAGTTGTATAACTAATTTTTGGGGCTTTGGAAGGCATTAACAGAAGTGCTGTCTCTACAGCTCCTTTAATCTGGGTAAGGACAGGCCCTGGTAATAGTCAGGCTTGGTCCTGGGGTTTAGCCACTTCTCCTTCGCCGCATAAATGATTTACAGTTAAATTTGAATTCTCTAAATCAGTCAAATTGTCCTCACTTAGCAGGAGCACAGAAAAGAGGTCTCCTAAAAGCCTCTTCCATGCTCTCTCCCACAAGATGCATTCAGCAGGGAGAAGCAGGCATGACAAGACGTTTTTAATATCATGTGGAACCAACACTTTTGAGAAAAAAGTGGCTTGTAACAAGCTCTTAAAATATGAGCTTTCTCTCCCAAATTCTTTTTGTGCCTTGCAAAGTTCTTTTATATACTGATACGAGAAGGGTTCCCAATGTGGGTTCCTTCCTGTCCAGCTGTAAAGCACTGGAGCAGCAAAGGGGTAGGCCTCCTGTTCCGGGTTCCAGTTCCCTGGGTTGTCACATCCGGCCTGGGAGGTGTGGGAACCAGACGTGAGACTGTGGGAACTGGAAGTGGGAAGGGGGTGGGTGGAGCCAACAGAGAGAAGGGAGGAGACTGGGGCGGTATCCTGATAGGAGAGGTTGGGACCATACTGTGGGTGGGGCCTGATGTAGGGGGGGCACGGCCCGAGAGATGGGAGGGGCCCGATGCCAGGAAGTCAGGTGGAAGGGGTTGTAGGGGCAGGGCCGAAAGGGATTATGGGAAGAAGAAGGGGTGGTGGGGAACCAAGCCATGTGGCCTCTGCTGTTCTGTGAAACTAAGGACTTGGAACCACCGATTTTGGAAAGCATGAGATTTTACAGCTGGGAAGGAGGGAGCGGGAAAGGGAATTAGGAAAGGGTATGGGATAACATGACATGAGTGTTATCTCGGGGAGGGGGCTGAGGAAACTGAGGAGGGTCAGGGAGTCGGTGGCAGCCCTGTTCCTTGTGGCAGTCTGCACCTCCTGATTTACTCAGCACTGGGGAAAAGGGGTTAGGAACAGGGGGTGAGGGAGGAGGGAGAGGGTCAGGAACATTTTTAACTGGGGTTAACTTCTTGAGCTTTTCTTTTTCTATCCCCTCTCTTTTTACTAAATCGTGAATCAAAACCAACAAAGGATAAAATTTAATCACTGAAGTGTCTCTGTTATTCCTTAGCAAAGTTAATTTTCACCCCATAGAGTCCCAAAATGAAAGCATTTTTACATCTTCAGGAGACACCCAGGGAAAGTAAAGGAAAAGCCACTGAATAAAATTCTTCAACAGCCCCTTGGAACATTTAATCCCTCCCAATTTCAGGGATTCCCCAGCTTGGAGATAAACCTCCCTCTGTTGTGTGGATAACTTTACACCCATTTTACCAGACATTTTAAAATCCACCCCCAGCCACAGCAAAAGGAAAAAATAAAAAAAAACTCCCCAGAGACCAGAAAGAGAATCAGCAATCCTTAACCCAGAGCCCCAACCGTGGGGGATGCAGACGTACCAAAAAAACACCTGGACCGGAGTCCAGTAGCTGATCCTGGGAACAGCTGAGCTGTCTAGTAGCTGATCAGTCCAAAGCTGATCCTGGCTGAGGTCCTCTGCCTAGGACCGATCCTCCCAGCCACAACTGAGGAGGATTGCTGGTCCTCCCTGGGAGCACCACTGAATTAAACTCAGTGTGCTGCACAGGGGGGTCATGGTCGCCCAAAAAGACTAACTCCTGGTAATCCAAAATCACCCAGGACATCTCGCAGGAGCCCTCAGCATGAAGAGTCCCTATTTGGTGACACTGATGGGGCTGCCTGAGGCTGCACAGCGTCCAGCTGCAGATGTCCTTGGTGTCAGCTGCAGCCAGCAGGGGTCAGCTGCAGCTTGCAGGGAAAGCTGGCTCCTTCGCAAGGGGCGAGCCCCAAAGGTGGTACAAAAGTGTCGGCAGAGGCAAAAGGATGAGAGAGGGGTCTTTGTGTAGGTTCCAGCTGCTTTATTGCCAGTGGAGGATCCAGGGACAAAGACAAGGGAGTGAAAGAAAACAGACTGTTTTATGCAGGGGTGGATCAAAGGGAAACAACCAATGGGGATCAACTGAGGAGGAGGAGATAACAGAGGAATATCCAATAGGGATAACTTAAGGAAGGGAATTATATGAATAGACCAATGGGGCATTGAAGAAGGGAGAACTTTGCAGAACTAATCCATAAGCATCTAGGGGAAATACATAAACATGAACTTATACATAAAACTGGGTGGAGAACTCCTGAACCAATAAACTTAAAACATGTAAACTAAGAACCACTAGGAACATGGGAACTTGCTGCAACCAAGGGGTGAGAATCAGACCTCTGTGTTCTGGAGGCCTGTCCACCAGTCCTCTGAATGCTCTGCTGCAGTGGCCAGTGCCACATGCCCTGGAACAGATTTCTTCTGTAGCCAGCAGATGGGTACATCCAGAAAGAAGCGCTACTGTTCATCACAGGTTCTTACTCTAGGGTTGAATAAAATACCTTCTGAAGGTAGAGCAATTTGGTAAAAAAAAAGTAGATACCTTGATAAATGTCTATAGTGCATAGAAATACAATGGAAAATGTATAGGCTACTTAATTAGGCAGAGAAAACCATTCAAATTTTCTGCTTTTATATGGCAGCTGCCAGTATTGTGTTGGACTTCCCATGTTAACTGAGAGTATGATTATTCCTTGGCTCCGCAAAAGTCACTTACCAAAAGTCACAACCAAACCTTAGGGATGGTTTATCCTACCAATGTCTGCCTCAAAGTAATTCTTCTGTACTCATAATTTCTGCTGTGATAGACCGTTATCTTTGTATTTATTCACATTAAACAGCAGTAGGCAAGCTGGAGGAGTAGAAAGCGGTATGCAGAGAAGTGTGATTGGGTAACAGTAGTAGGTATACATATTTATGGACACAGATTGCAGGTAGACATATTTTTTCTAGTTTGAATTGTTTCAGTCTTTCATGTGTGTGCACGAACAAAAGTATTTGAAAACAAACTGGGTAAAGAGGTGTCATACCTGAGAAATACACATATTAACATATCAAACTGGGAGAACCAGAGGTTAATCCAGTTGTAGTTTCTAAAATACATAATACCTGCACATTCTGTTTGGGAAAGAAAAACACATAATGTTTTTGACAGGAACCCAGGGAACCCATATTAATAGAAACAAGGAGTATAATGAATTTTTAGGATTCACTCCCTCTCTAAACTCACAAATCCTATCATTAGGACAAAATATTCCACTTATTTTTTAAAAAGCATGATGAAATATAATACCAAACTTTCAGACAATTGTTCTTATTTTCCTCCCACTACTTCATATCAGTCTTTCTGCCTTATCTCATTTCATGCCAAAGGAACTTAGATTTCAAATAACTAGATCAATTTTGAAAACAAGACTGAGGCTTCAAAGACTCTCACACACACATTTTCAAAAGTCTTTGGCTGTTTAATGAGCTGATGATGTGATTAAATTGGGGGTGGTAGAAACAGCATGGGGACTAGAGCAAGTTAGGTTCTCATGGTATAAAAACTGGCATTGTGGTTGATGAGAAATAGCTCACTATTGGTGAGGAAGGGCACACCACCCTCATTGCTGTCCCTGCAAAGGAACAGTGGTTCTGTAGGGTGTTGCATGTTCTGTGACTCCTCTGTTGGTGTGGTTGCTTTTTTAGCAGATTCACCTTATCATAACCAAAGAGTTCAGGGGGTTTTTTTGTGATTAGGTTTGCTACATCTGCTCGCACTGGCCACTCACCAGATCAACATATTTGCAGAAGCATTTTTTGGTACAGAAGTAAATACTGGAGAACATGCAGTTTACTAGCAGAAGCCCTGCGTAGCAATTTTGCTTTCTCTGTGAGCAAGCAGGCTTACTTGTTGGAGGTTAACTGACATATTTGCCAGGTGTGGGAATCAAGAGTGCAGAGAATATTCCTCTGCCTGTTTTAAAGAATTTAACCCCTATGAACAATGCTCTTTTTGACGTTTATCCATGGAGAAAACTGCCTACACTCTGGGAAGAATTAAAATCTACACCAAAGTGAACTAGATACTAGAATATTATGTAAGAATGTCACACGGTGAAGAATTTAGAGGTTTTAGGTTTGTTTATGTAGTAAATAGATAAATACTGAGGTTTCCAAAAGGGTGAATGTTTACATTATTTTAGACATTGTGCTCCTTCTTCTAGACCTCCGTTTTCTGCAGTAGAAGTAGTTTAGTATGATTGGATAAAAATTGCCACAGTTCCTGTCTGCATGACAAGGTGGTTTACTGGACATTGGTGGAAAAGTAAAAATATCTGTTGTTTCAAACTTCTATTGGATAAAATACCTTTAAAAGGGCTGCAAAATCTTGATACGAGGTCACTCACAGCATCTCTCTACTCTCGCTAAGTTCCTTGTAACCTTGTAGCTCATAAGAACTTAATAAACAACTCTTAGAAGAAGAAGAGACTGAATGCTGTTCTGTCCCGTCTGTCTACTGAACCTCTAGCAAGGACTCTAGAATTCTCTCCTGTCAGGAGAGACTGATTTGTGGCACAAAACGTGTCAGCCAGGTATTTAATATTTTTTCTTTTATAATGAAAGAATAGGAAGGCAATAAAAAAAGGTCAAGTAATTTTCAGATTGTATGACATTTTTCTCTTGATGAAATACGACACTTAAATTTTATTCAGATCC
This sequence comes from Monarcha castaneiventris obscurior, assembly GCA_026261815.1. NCBI lineage: Eukaryota > Metazoa > Chordata > Aves > Passeriformes > Monarchidae > Monarcha > Monarcha castaneiventris. The sequence goes on from JAMPIT010000635.1 coordinate 4,228,059, forward strand.
AGGAGATACAGAAATTGAAAGCACATAGATGTAGGTCCAATAAAGACTTCTCTTTTTATTTCTGTAAAAAGATATACTTTCTGTAAAGAGGTAGGAATGTCAGTATTTCAGGAATATATCACTAACAATGACATTCATATGCGTGTAAGCACATGTAGTCACCTTAGCTTCCAGTAGCTAACATAGGTTTTCAACATAATTTCTTCCCCCCCCCTTGATCCAAAAAGAAGAAGTGCAAACCAAAAATTTTCTGTCATTTTCAAGTTATCTGGAATGATATGTCAAATTAATTGCTATATAATGAAATAGGAACACTGATGGATTTTGTTAAACACCCTTTGAAATTAATCTGGTCCCTGATTTCAATAATGTGTAAGTGTTCTAAATCAAAGTGTATGAGATAAAAGAACTTTTCAGACAACCACTTTTTCCAGAGAGGTGGTGGAAAGTTCAGGTCTAGGTGATCATTGAAGATTTGCTTTGCCAGCACAGCTGCATTAATATCCAGCACTGGCAGAGTTCCCAAGCTCAATTTTTAGCAACAGCTTGTGCTTTTTCTGGAAAAGGCTATCCTGGAATCTTATTCAAAAGCAAAATTTCAATTAAGTAACGATATTTTAGTGTAATTTAGGACTTTCAACAGTTGAAGCTATGGCAGTCATAAAAGCATAAAGCAGACAAATTCTCAGTGTATCTGTGGTGATTATAATGTTACACGGTAGAGCTGGAAATGGAGCATCCCCATCTCAGAAACAGATGAGCTACCAGAGAGCAGTGTGCGGTACCTAATGTTTTAAGTCAAAGAGTAGACTGAGTATGTCCACCCACCACAATGCAGCAAAAATCCCCATCTTGTTAGTCATTGATTTATGTTACTTACTACACAATGTTAGTGTTCTATCAAAAATATCTAAATTAAACTGACATCAACTTCACCATTTCATGCTATTATTTTGCTGTACCTTTCTGCCCTCTGCTGATACAACAGTCATCCTTGATTAAGGAAGCTATGTATCCAACAAAAAGGGTCTATACAAGCAATGTTACCCCCAGTAAGGCTCCCTAGCCCATGGGCTTCAGTTGCCAGATCAGGGACCGCACAGATAAAGGTCATTGGAGACTGCTCTGCTATGCAGACCAGACAGAGCTGTAAATATATCAATACATTAATATATTTGATCTCAAAACAATGTATATTATTTTGGGCTCTATCAAGTAAGTATATTTTGGTTAGGAACCCTTTTGCTAAGATTTTATCTGTTTCTTTTCATTGTTTTATATCCCTTAAGGTGCAAACTTTAAACCAAATTCCGGCAAGCTTGTAACTGCTTGGCAGTTGTGGAGAAATGTTGTGATGGACTGGCCATTTGCTTTGTGTATTTCTGACTATCACAAGGACTAGGGTTTCCTTCTAGAGTACCAATGATGCAACTAAACTCAAGAAGGCTTTGGTCATATTAAATTCAGCTTTTGGATATCTACATCGTGATGCTAGCAAGCAGGAAGAGCAACTTGGTTCACAGTATAACCACAACCAAAATAAAACTAATTAAGACTGAGCTTACAGCCTATAAATTCCAATATGGCAAAAGACATAGACGCGTCACTTTATAGCAGAACAATATGAAAGATAAAGTGAAAATCTAAAAAAATACATATAAAATACATATATGTATATATATATATAAAAGTGTATTCTGAAATCAAGAACTCTCTGAGATGCAAGCATTTAGGAATTTTTTCCTTCAATTTTAAGTTCTTAAAAACTCATAAAATTAGGCATGTGTCTTGTGTATCCCATGTCTGGTGTTATGAGACAAAAAATGAGGTGTATGTATATATATTTATCTGATATTTACTCTAAAAGGTAAAAAAAGGTACAAAAGACTAATTTTTTTTTTATATTAAAGAAATGTGCTCCATTTAGCCTTAGAGCTGCAAATTATTTAAGTAAATTTATCCCATAGACTAGTGTAGATTTTTTAGCTTTCTTTGTGCTGTGTAATTTCTTTAGCATTTTTAGATCCTTTGTCAACTGATACCCAGTTTAAGTTGCCATTGTTCTTGGTACTATAATCATCATGTCATCAGTTCCTGTATCCAGCTCAGAGCTGGATTTTAACACGGATGGGATGTTTCATATTCAGTGACAAGTTATGATTGTTTTTTGCTGTTCTATTTCTTTTCTGAGATAGATACTGAAAATCAGTTCTTGTGATCTTAGGACGGTATTGGCTTGCTCAGTGTTGCGTTTGTGACAGATGGTGGATATGGCTTATGAATAAGAAGGGAACACCAAATACAGCCCGTTTCAGTTCTTTCAGTATGATTTTAAGAACTATTTTAAAGCCAGCATTTACATAAGTATTGTTGAATGAAGTACATATGAAGGGCGGTGAAGTGAGAATAAGTATACTCTTGCCATTCTGGTTCTGTATTTATTTACTGGCTTATTCAGAGCTTGTTAGTGTTTTTCTGTGATAGATTACAGTGTGACAACTGCCTGGAAGCCCATGAACAAGGTTTACGACTATTCAGCTGCTCTTCTGATTGTTGGAAGATCTAGGCTTCTGGTTATGAATAAACTCCTATTAGATGGGAGTTAGGATTACATATTTTCATTTTAAGGTAAGATTTCTCTGTTCATCTGTTAGCAATTTCTTTTACTTAACATGAATGAACCCTGACATAGTTCATGAATTACTCTATCTGTTCTCACAGAACAATTTGTTTCCCTTCTGGGATTCAAAATAATCTTCATCTTAGGACATAACTGCCAAAAGTACTTTTAATATATTTTTGTGTAATATGTAAAATACCTACTCAATTTTGTAACAAGGTAATGTAAAACTAACAAAAAACCACCAAAACCCAAACTCAACAAAAACAAACAAACAAACCCCCACAAAATATTTGTTAAAGAAAGCATTAACCTTTTCTTTCATCTCCTTTTCCACCACTGCATGAGATATGGGTTGTAGTTAATACTGGACAGGAGATCATTATGTGTACAAAATATTCACTTTAACTTGGCACTAACACAAAAATCAAACACTTTACTTAAAGCTGCTCACTGTTATTTCCCAAGAAATGTTAATTCATCTGGTTACCATGTGTTGCAGGTTCAGTTTGTAACCGGGCAGAAACACCAGTCAAGTGTAGTGGTTTTGGGTCAAATTATGCATTACCCCCTGATTTTCTTTCTGTGAGATAAGAATTAGGAGGAAGCAAAGCAGGCACAAAACTTAAAGAATATGAATTAGTTTATTAACAGACCTAAAAGAAAGAAAGAAAGAAAACAGTCAGAACAAACTTTTAGAACTCTTTTCCTCCCCCACTTTTCTCCCCTCTCTCAATCAGTGCTGCAGTTCTTGAAAAGGGAGAAAAGGGTTTTTCCTCCTGCTTTACACGGCTTTTCAAACTGCCACCATCTGCAGGTTTGCTTAGAGGTAAACAATCTGCTGGGGTGTAACACATCTCTTCCATGAACCCTTTCACAATTCCTTCAACTGTAAAACAAGGGCCATCACATGAGATTATTACTCTTTTAAGAATGAGTAACTTTTGGCCTGAACACCAAGGCTTTTCTTAGCCACCAGGTTTTAAAAACCTCTCACTGCTTTTCAGATACAGCCTGGCATGGGCATTCTTCACAACCTTTACAAGCCACATGAAAATTGTCCATCCCCCCATGTACTTCAAATGGACTAAAGAGACAAACAGTTTGTGATATTACAGTTTCATACCACAGCAATGCGAGAAGATTTTTAAGCTGCGCGCGAGAAACGCGGCACTGCCCTTTTCTCTCCTGGAGCCATTCTAACTCCGTCCCGTGGGATATCACTTTCTCTTTCTCTCTGGCTCTGAAGTTGCCATGTTGAAAAGTGTTACTGTTCAGGCTCCGCTGCTGGCTGCACAACTCCTTCAGCTCAGTGCGAAGTGTGCTGGCTGCAGGTTGGAGGCTCCGCTGGTTCCCGCTGGCGCCGTGTGGAAAAGAGAGGGATCCACCGGTCCCGGGCAAACTGCGTTGGATTGCCCCATGGTTCCCCCGTCCCACAGACTCAGGGTCCATGCTGTGGCATTGGGAAAAGGAGGGGGCAGGGGGGGCAGGGGTGCCTGGCCCAGCCTGGCGGGGCCGGGGGCTCTGAGGCCCCTGCCTCTGTCCCCTCCCGTCCCCACAGCTGGAACGGAAAAACCCCCCAAAATCCCACCTTTCCACGGGGTTTAACTGTGTAAAATTGAGAGAAGCATGATTGGTCCAAAAGGCTGTCTGTCAATTTAGGATCAACCCACTACCCCATGACAAGCAGAAAGCATCCAGTTACAGCACTATCTTCCAGAATACATGTGGACCAAGATCACTACCATGTTCCAGAGGCAAAATATTGTGCATGCCACAAAACTGTCATAGCTATGACCTCTGTCTTTTTATGAGTAGGCAATTACTTGAGATAAAAACCTGAATTCTGCATGTATGTAGTGCAAACTTGGAAGTCTGTGCTTCAGTCTAATGTGAGTTATAAAAAGATGGGCACGTTTTCCAGCAGCTTCACAGTTGCCCATACTGGCTACTTGGTCCAGTTATTCCAGCTGTTATAGTTTATCATTGGTTCTGGTACCTAAGGAGTGCATTTGTAGCTGGGTCAGAGGTCCTGTACCACCAGTCAAGTCAATGTAGAAATCCTGGTTTAAAGTGTACCCAAGTTCTGCTTTCAGTCCTAGGGCTGACAAGAGTAGCAATAAACTCTGTTCTTCCCTTTGACTATCCCTGTGCTGCCCCTGGAGTATTTTCTTCTAAGTGGTGCTCCTAGAAAACTTGTAGAATGTCAGCAGGTGCTGTGCTGATATTGGCAGTTTTTGCACTTCCTCTTGTACCACAGCTCCAACTGCTTCTGTTGCAGTTCCACCTCTGGAGAGGGAAGTTGTAAAGGACAAAAATGACCCCATTTCATGATTTGTTTACAAAATTGTTTTGAACTACTTACTGAGACAAAAAACATTAGTGACAGCTACCCTTTTTTACCCTAGAAGATTGCTGTTCAAGCATTTTTCAGAGGGTCTGTAATCTCCTCTATCGCTGCAAAACATAAAGGAATCAATCAGTCTTCCAGAATGTGAAGGATATCATAAAGGAATTTAAGGCATTACCTCTCAGAGAACAAATTTAATGCATTACCTTTATCAGAACAGATCTAATTTAGATGCTACCAGGTGCACATTTAAGGGTCTGACAGATAATGAAGAAATGCTAATGCATTACAATTTAAAGGCGTAAAATTTGCCACTGTATTCTCTCCAAAGCAGGCAGATCTTCTTGGGGAGATGTAGCAGGATTGAAAACACAGAAGACAATACTGTTATATCATATTGGTACAATACCGATAAGGGAAACTCCCAGACACTTGAATTCAATCCTGTCTACTATTAAATTATTAGGAAAAAACCAGCATTTGTTTGTTTGTTTGTTTGTTTCTTTGTTTGTGTATTTATTTAGGGTCTGTGTAGATCAGGGCTTTCTCTCATCTTTCAGTGTATCTGTGAGAAGTTAGTGTGGGGTAGGGCAACAAGTCTAGTGGGCAGCTGTGACAGCTTCTTAAAGACAGTAACAGTGTGGACACAGGTTGCTCTGTGATGACAGGCCTCAATAATGGTCATCTGGTAACTAGTTAACTACTGTAGCAAGGGAGCTTCCAGCATATCCTTAAATATCTAGGAGCAGAACACTAATGGGAATCTTACTGGTTATTTGTCACCCTTTTTTAACAGAGTACAATGGTGCAAAATTTCCTCCGCCATGGAGAACTGTCCCTGGAATTACAGAAACATCTATAATCACAGAAAGTAAACTACACCACTTTTTACCTATTAACTGAACCAAATATTCAGTTCTTGAGAATTGGTATGAGACAAGAGGCCTAGCCAGATTTGGTTAAAGATTTATTTGTCGATAAGAGGAAGATGGACATTTTGAGTTAGTCTGTTTCAGCTAAGGACAGACCAATACGGAGGATTTTGAAAGTAGAGCCAAGATAGGACACATATTTATTTTCTGTTATAAATATTGTAATTTGGTAAAACAGGTAAGGAAATAGGAAATGATTGTTCACTCTTCCTCATGAAAGAATCAAGTAGTTCCTTGTAGAATTTTGTATTGAGAACCTGACAGTCTTCCTAGCAGGTTTGGGCTAGACACTGGGAAACTGAGGCAGGGTGGATGAATGAATGATGTCACAGTTCCCAGTACTGCAGCAGCTACAGTACAATAGCTTCACCTCCAGGTGACTTGTGTTACTACCCTTTTAACTGAACATAAATAACCGGTGCTGTATTTAGTACTCCTAACAGTCCTTGGTTGAAAATGCATGCTAAACCTTGCAAGTGGCCTTTTTAGACATGAGGTTAATTCACTGGTTTCATAGATGCAATTTTACACAGGTTTCATTTTGGGGTTTTTTTTCTGAGTATGTTCCCCAGTTGCATGTTCCTAAAAATGGAACAGTATGCTGTGTTGTGATGTTGAATACAATTACTTTATTTCTGATCTTAAAGTTTAATTCAGGAATGTGGACATATATAATTCTTCGTGTGTACTGGTCAATCTGAGGTGTAAAACCAAAAAATCTTTTTTCTAACTCATTTATACATGCTTCACAAATATTACCTTACCCCCCCACTCATGCACCAGCCAATCAGTGGCATATTTAACATCACTGTGCATCATTGCAGTGTTTTTCCATTTGTTGCTGCTTCTGTGAAGCTGGTGTTCTCAAGTACGTTTGATATTGTGATCAGTGACAGGCAAATAAATAATCTTTGGAGGATCTGGGCATAACTGACTTCTGCAGAAGTCTGTGACACAGCAAGGAAATAAGCATTCCAAGGTTCTGCCCAAGACCCAAATGTGTAAGTTTGCATTTAGCCTTCTTACACCAGTAGTCCTAAATAACTAGATATTTTCTTTGTATTTATGAAGAGGTAATGGTGAGAGGAAACCTGATTGTTTTTTATTTACATTTTTGGTCTACAGTGATTTAATCCTAGTGTAAGCCTTTCATTTAGCTGCTTAAATATTCCAAGAATTAAGCTTGGTCCTTAGCTGTTTTCTAAGTGGTGGTCTCCTCGGTTAGTAATATTGTGTTACCAAGACAACATACACCTGCTGATTGGTCAACAGGCTTAAAACTAGAAAAGAAATAATGGAAGAATATAAGTGGCTAAGCATATCTCACTCTCCATGCATATATAATTTTAATGTATACAGAAGATCTTTCCCTTGTGAAATAAAAATCTTCTTCTAATCACCATAGTGAAAAATGAAAAGAAAAAAAAAATCTCATCCGAGGGAAATTTGAAAAAGAGCATGATGGCTTGGAAAACTGCAGGTAAGAATAGCTCTTCACTTCCAAAGAATTATTCAGATATTAAAGAGTAGTTGCTGAAAGAACAGGATTTTAAACACAAAATATTGACATCCTCCACTGCTCTCAAGTAGTACAATCAACAATTTCATGTTTAACATACTCATTTAAGATATTAAAACTTGGGGTAAAATATCATTTAAAAAAAAAAAAAAAAGTAAAAAAAAGTATGTCCTCATCCTGGGGTAATTTTTCATTAAAAATTATCCTGGTAAGTTCTCCATTAATCAGCAGGAATTTTATTAGACAACTTAAATATATTCACTACTCTATAAACTAAGCAAGCACTAGATTAAGGCAAATTTCTAGTAAAAGTTTATAGCTATCTCTTCAACTGACAAATAAGTAAAGGATCATACAGCCACATGCCACTGCTGATACTATTTGAATACCAGATTTATGTCTTTGCATCTGTAGAGTAGCAGAGTTACTAGGAAAAGCATGAGAATTTAAGCCCTGGAGAGCTCTTAAATTAACATTTTAAATTTATCATTATCTGATAGATTCTATACAAATAGTAATTTTTGGAAAATAAACAATCACAGAAATTAAAAGGTAACTCAGACTTTCTACTTTGTCTGAAAAAAAATTAAGAATACCTGGGCATGAAAAGATGTAATGGAGTAAAAATAAACTAGGTATGTTTGTGTAACCCTACAAGGAATACAATATAACTTACTACCATTTAAATAATACTGGAAAAAATTTAACAAGGAAGAAATTAATGCATATTGTTTGTCCTGGTTTCAGCTGGGATAGAGTTAATTTTCTTCCCAGTAGCTGGTGAGTTGCTGTGCTTTGTATTCAGTGTGAGGTGATGTTGATAACACCCTGATGTTTTGGGTCTTGCTAAGCTGTGCTTACCCTGAGTTAAGGACTTGTCTCATGCTCTGCCAATGAGGAGCTACACAAGAAGCTGGGAGGATGGGATATGGCCATATCAGGTGACCTTTTTTTTTTTCTCTGCTGACCAATGATATTGCAAAGGGATATTCCAACACCTTAGAACATCATGCCCAGCACATGAACTAGGGGTAGTTGGCTGAGAGAGGCCAAACACTGCCCAGGGTTGGGCTGGGCATTGGTCAGTGCATGTTGAGCAACTGTATTGTGAATCACTTCTTTTTATTCCTCCCTCTCTCTCTTTCCTTGCCATTACAATTGTTATTGTTGTTGTTGCTATTATTGCTGTTGTTGTTATTAATTTTATCTCTTTTATTAACATGCTTTCATCTCAACCCACAAGTTTTATTTCCTTCTGACTCCCCTCCTCACTGAGGGCAAGTAGATGAGTGGCTGTGTGGTACTTGATTACTGACTGGGGTTAAACCACAACACTATTTTAAAAGCGGCCCGAGAATATGAACTTGAGTTGAACCTTTTTATAAAAGGAAGAAAAAAGCCGAACAGAAGTTAATATTCTTGATAAAGGAATGTGATATTTACCTTTGTTATTCGTTTATCATTCAGTGTGTGTTTAGCTCACTAGAGATTTCTACTTGGTGCAAACCGTGAACTGGATGGAATACAGTGTGAATCTTCAATATAAAATAACATAAAGTCTGCCTCTTAGTCTTCTTTTTTATTAACTTTGGACCTTGAAAAAACATTCCAAGAGCACTTTTCCTACCTTGTGGAACTGCAGTATTATCAAGCTTGATAACCAAATATTTTAATGTAGAACTTTGAGTTCAATTTAAATGTATTAAGGTCTTCCATAAGAAGAACTTTGGAAGTACCACTCTACAGCCAAAGGTCATTCACTTCCATGGTCTTTATTTCCAGACTGAGCAGCAGTAAAACTCTTTTTTACTACTTACTGACAACTAAGCATCAAAATCTCCCTAACACCACTTTTAAGTCTGGTGCAATTCCATAGACTTCAATGAGACAAAACTTGTTCGGAATCAGAAGTGGAGCTAAAATGTACCCAGATTGTTTCATATATACCAAACCTACTTGTCACTATGTGAAATGTTCAGTTGAAGTCACCAACAATACAGCCAGATCCAGGAAAATTTGAAGTGGAACTTCTAGGCACACTTAAGTGTGCCCTAGATAATGGTTAGATTATGTGGAGGTTTTGGGCACATCCTATTGACTTTGGTATAAAAATTTCTGTGTGATAACAGTTTCAGAAAAACATTTTGTCAGTCAGAGTAACACTGTCAGAGCATTGTTGCAAAAGCCAGGATTGTCCTTTTCATCTCCTCCAGGGGAGGAGGAAATTCAATCCAGATCTCACTGTCAGGGTGATGGCTTTAAACAGGAAATGTGTGAAAGCTGGTACTTCACTACCAAAATCAGACTACAACAGCACTACATAAAATTACAATTCTCCCTCTGTTCTATGAAAGAATGTCTGGAGATACATTTATAGTATATGAATGACAAATAACTTTTGATTAGCATATTGGTGGCCTTTCTGGGGTGGCTCTTGCTTGGTTTCTTTTATTGAAACTGATCTACTACAAATAAATTCAGCAGTTGTTGGATGAGGTTGTCTTCAAACAAAGCTCAGTTTTCTAAGCACAGAGGCTCTCAGAGCCTCCACTGAAGAGGACAAAGCCTGTCCAAGAATGATCAGGAGATCAGACTCAGAATCATAATTTTTTGACAGTTGTTTACATATACATTTTGCCTTAATTACAGTTCCTTTAGATACTTCTCAGGAAGGATTACACCAGGAAAGGATGCTGAGTGGAAAAATGTTTCTGCCTGATACACCTATAGATCTCAGTTAAGAATTGGTCAGCAGAGTAAAAATATCAAAAATAAACCTGACTATTTCTCAAATGTCAAATAATGCATGAAAGACACTTTTCAATAGACTACTGCCATAGTTTATCTTATGCTATGCAATGTTATCTAGAAAATGCTGACCAAAACAATGTTTTCTCTCAAAGAATCTGCTCCATGATAATCCTCTGAATTTATCTCTATTTAAATTCCAAGGAGGCAGATTCCAAAACTCTTACTGTAACCTTTACAGTTGACTTGAAATGCATTGTAATTGTACTTGGGTATTGATTTCAACTCTTTTGGAGGTATTTTTCTATTAACATTACATTGACTGCATACATCAAAATAGGTGGCATAGTTCTGAGAAAGAAGTTTAGTGGGTCACACATTTAAACTAACATGGGCGTAATAGCCTACTTAAATTAAATGTGTTATCATATAGCCATTATAACAGTGCGTGTATTTTATGTACATCTGAGAGGGACCAATATATATTTATGTCACAAATGAGGTGAAGAAAACTCCTATGGAAAGGCTTCCACGATTAGACTGTGAGCAGCTCCTCGCCCCCTGCCCCTCCCATGCTTGCTGGTGAAGGCAAGTACCCAGATGCCTGCAAAAAATGCCCGCCAAAAATGGGCCCGTGAAGCTGAGTTGGGGGAGGAGTTTGGGGGCACATAAAAGCAGCTCGCTGCAACACAAGAAGAGATCTGTCTTGTCTTTTTGCTTTGGGTCGCTTGGAGGTTGATGTCTATGTAACTCAGGTCACAGCAACAAAGTGCTTACATAGCTTGAGATATAAGATATCTATGTAACCTTAATATCAACATAACCCAAATCATTACTTTTGTCAATATAACTTGAAGAATATTAATATAACTTGAAGCATAACCTTCTATACTTGTATCGCCTAAAATCATAGCTTTTACTTATGTAGCCTGAATCATAACTTCTGTACCTATAACCTGGTGTTATAACCTGAATCATAACTTCTATACCTATAACCTGATGCTTATAACCTGAATCATAGCTTTTGATATCCATATAATCTAATATGAATAACTTCTTATACAATGTAATGGCTAATATATAGTTAACAAGTTGCTTATATGCAGAATAGAGAAAAAGAAAAGAGATAAAAACTTACCAGGTGTATAGCTTTAAACGTAAGTAAGTGTAGTATTAATGAGAAATTGGCAAGCCAAGCCAATTAGCCACAAAACCAAGAATTTAGGCCGGCTAAGACCAGATAAACTGAAGGGTGTCGCAACTGCGCATGTCCCGAAGACAAAGTTGAAAAGTTCAAGTGTGGAGAAGACTTTAGAAGCCTTCATCAGAGACCCCCGAAGACCCCCGAACTGGGGAAGTGCATGCACAGTGCAAAGAATTACCTAATAACCATGAGATCACGCTGTGTAAATTAGTTCTGGCACGTATGTGATGATGCTGTAATGACATAGCAACATTAAGCAAAATTCACTGTATAAATATACCACAGTGCTTGACAAAGGTGGGTGAGTTAGGAGGAGAAATCCCCTTCACCACCAGCTCTGCAATAAACAAATACCTGCTCCATAGACGTTGGTCTATGGGGATTTATTTCCAGCCTATCTTTCGGGCATCAGGGTTCAGCTTGGCCCCTTCTGCTCCCGCCTTCGCGCCTTCTCCGCTGTGGTCCTGTCTCCGTGCCTGCGCCTGCTTTGCCCTGCTGTGCCAATTCCAGGAACTGGCTTGTCAATATGAGGACCTCGAGCTCGCAGCCGCTGCCCACACCCAACCTGCAGCTGCCGCCCACTTCCAGCCGTGACCACCGCCGCTGCCATGTTCCCTGTGTTCCTCACGGCAACAAGACCGGAGCACAACCCCTCGACACCCAACCTGCAGCCGCTGCCACTCGCAGCCACCGCGCCTCAACGCTGAGAGACCGCGGCTGCGCCGGGAACACGCCTGCAGCCACAGCAGCCTGATCCCTGCCGAGGGAAGGGACACGCAGCCTGAGCGCCAGCAGCCACAGCAGCCTCTGATCCCCGCCGATGGAAGGGACACGCACCCTGCTGCTCTTTGAAAATCGCGCCCTGGCCGCCATTGCAGCAGCGCAAACGCACCGCGGTTCGCAGCCCGCCCGCTCCTCTGCCAAACCAACGCTGTCACATAGCCGGGGTTCTGTGGTAATGCTGTCCCCTGCCTTCCCTCTCTCTCTTCTCTCTCTGCTCCTTTCTCCTGTCCGCCCCACCCCCTCCATTTTTTTTTTTTTTTTAATAAGAACATTTAGTTGCTTGGGGGGTTTTTTTTATTGTTTCAATGAATTTTTGAATGGTTTTCAGATATTATATTGCCATCTTAGTGCTTGATTTTTCGTCAGAAAAATCTATCAAAATAATCCTTCCCAGCTCCCACTTTTATAGTGGAATGGGACAACATCATAACATCATTACTCTCATGAAGTGGCCTATGATTCAGAAGCTGAATATTATTGAAACTGGCCTAAATCCACTTTTAAAATAGACAGAGAGCTATGCGATCACACTTTAACAAATTCATCACTGTAAAACGTTGCTTGATATTTAGTGGAACTATACAGTCCAATGTTTTAATTTGCTAAAGCTTCAGATATTGAAGGAGTGCCTGATTTAGTAAGAGAGCATTTACTAGGTTTTACCTGAAAATTACTTTATGAAAAATTGTTTTCTAAAAGCCTTTTTGCATCTTGTTACTTTGCAATTTTTTTTTTCCCAAAAAGGATCTATTTTAATTTAACATTAATTCTTATTTTGTTTTTCTTCTTTTCACTGTTAACTTTAACTAAATATCTTTAACTGTCTTTAACTAAATTGGTCAGTAAATCAGGGTATTTAAATAAACTTTTTTTTTCAGCTGTGAGTAAGGCTCAATTTCTTCAGATTTCTTTGGCTGAATAGGTATAGATTTATATACAAGGCATGAGTACTGTTATTTACACATTCTCGTGTCTAAAAACAAATAATAGAATCAAGCATATTTACTGGAACTAAGTACTCAGGAAATTGGGCAATCTGGTTCACAATTGTGGAGTGCAGATGTTGATCAAATGCCTTTTCTCAAACTGGCATGTCTCTACTGAAATTAGTGTATTAGCTGTAGTGTGCTTGCTTATTAAAGAAACACAAAATTGTTAAAAGAAAATTAAGGAGATTTCAGAATTAATTACTTGAAAGTTAGAAAATAGCAGAATGAGTATTTACTATGAAAACTTAGTTCGTCTGACTGAGTGCACATAGTGCATTTTCCATGCATATCCCATTCCATTCATTGTTAGTAGCAGATACTGTTCACTTAAATGTTCCCCCATTGAAACTATGCTCTGTGGATAATGTTAATAACATACTTTTGGAATTGCTGTGATATTTATCCTTAGGATTACAATATTAATTAATTATTTTCACAGTATAGCTTTGAGGTGAGGGAGAGACACTAATCCCAGCTGCAGAGATACCAGAATTGGTCAAAACATTTGGCTACCTGTGTTGAAGTGCTAGGATCAGAGACTTCCCTTTTTATTGTGCACAAAGTACACCTCTGGTGACTTCAGTAGAGATTTCCAGAAGTGTTTGCCACTGCAAATCAGAGTCTGTATTTATTTGGTTTGCAATATCAGTTCAAGAGCCCTCCAACCCCCTTCCTCTTCTCCTCTTTCAAAGATAGCCAGGGTGGCCCAGGCACCTATCCCCAGCACTGTCAGTGAATGATCTCTGACAAATAAAACTTATGTCATCCCATGCCAAACCCAACAAGGTTTAAGAGAAATCTTTTAACACATGACAACACTGTAGCCTCATGCTATAGCCCTGAGAACTGGGATATGTTTTGCACCAGCATAGGACACAGGATCTCTGCTGTATTTCCCAGTAAATAAGGTGGTGCTTACTGGAAGGAACCCTAGGGCCAAGGTGAAGAGGGATCTAACGTTCCAGGGCAGTGTTGAGGGCCTTTCTCTTGCCCCATTCTCACACAAAATATTCTACTTCATTTGTTCCAGTCCTCTACGAGACCTGAATACAGTGAATAAAGTAGGAGGAAGAGTCAGGGAATAGCTAACATGTTTTTCCCAGGGACTGTGAGAATTAAATTAAGGTGTGACCAGCTTGATAGTAGTATTTTCTAGCCCTAGAGTGCTTGGCATGGCAAAAACAGTTACATTGTCTCACTAATGATAACACTATTTCAATATTTTTGCTGTGATGATGCAAATTGCATTCTGTGATAACTGTGAGGTGAAAAACACAGTGAAACAGCTGCTGAAAGCTGTTTCTCTGCTTGATGATATTTTGACCCTAACATAACTGCTGGTTAACAGTACTTCAGACTATCATGGGCATTAGTAGCTTGATCATTCAATTTATTTTCTTTCATTTGCAGGAATGTAGCTATATTTTGATGGACTTATGCAAAAAATAGCATGGTTTATATATAGGCTAAGAGAAAGCAACAAAAAATCCCACCCACCCATCCCTAAAAAACCACCCATCAATTAAAACTAACAAAACCCCACACCAAATAAACAAACACACCTAATGAAACAAAAAAAGAAAACCACCTTTATAAAATAACCAACCCAGGCAACTACATAAAAAGCATTCCAGAAGATATTTTATGTTATTTTGCGGAAGTGCAACTTATATGTACATACATAAAATGAAGTGTGAAGGCAATGAAATTATATTTTTTAATGTTATGTTAAATGTCATAAAATATAATGAATCACCACTGTTTTCAATTTCTCACTAGTAAACTGAAATTCTTGAAGGAGCTTTTATTAAAGAATATTTGCCTGGTAACAGAACATTGTGGACTTGGATTTCTATATTGAAAACCCATTTCAGAGGGATTTGGCCTGAATGGAAAATAAATTAAATGTCTCTTAAATATATATATTTTAATCTCTTTTCACATACATAGTACATGATCACTGCAGGGGCTCACTCTCATAGTAGCTCTATCTGTTATTTTCTTGTCTTTACCACGAAGGAAGCCCCTTGCATTCTGTAAGTATTGGAATCACTGCTTTAAATTTTAACTTGTGAAGATGTGAAAATCAGCATGGAAGTAATAAAATAGAAAATTGTTAAACTGTACTCCTTTTAGGAAAAGAATGCAACCAAGCTTGAGCACAGCCTGAGAGATTGTAATCAGCTTTACAAAAAATTGAAACATTATGTAACTCTAAAAATGGGTAGTAGTGGTGTGAGAATGATGCCAGCTTTTTAGCCAGGGGTGAGTGTTTAAACTTACTTTAAACATTTCCTACATATGTCATAATTCTGCAAGTAATGATGGTCTTACCTGCCTTGTTTTTGGAATCTGAAAGCTTGGTGACAGCTTCAAAAGTAAGTTTCCTTAGTATGAGGCAACTCAAAGCTAGCTGGGTTTAAGATAATCACCCAAAGTTTTTACTGAGAGAAGCATTTCCCTCTCCCAATTTATGTGTTAAATTAGTATGCCTAAATTCAAACAGAAACAAGAAAACATTTGCCCAAACTTGCAGAGAGCTTTCTCATCCACAAAAAGATAGATGCCTCTCCTTCCTTTAACTGACTACAAGGAGTCACGAGGTATCTATTTTCATTTTGGATCCAGTACTTTTTTTTTTTGGGGGGGGGGAGGGGGGGGTGGAAATTAAGAAGAAATGTATATCTATACACATATAGATGTATTTGTAATTTTGTATGTATGTATTCACATATACACATAGCCATATAGCTTTCAAACTTCAGAGTTGGTCTAGAAATAGAAATAAATCCTCTGTGGCGCTGAGTTGAAAGTGCAGAAAATAGTCAGGGCATGGAAAGTCATGACACTCTTCTATCTTGCATATATACTTAGAACCAGATCATATGTGACTTTAAACATGGACAAGAGATTTGGCTATGTTTAAAGTTTTTTTGAAGCACTAGTGTTACAAATATTCTTTTATGACTATCTTAAATGTTAACACTATAAATATTTTTCTCTGAGGTAGATTCCTCCCAAATAAGAATAATCCTTTATTTAATGTCACAGGTGTTCTTATTTTCTTACATTTTCTATTCTTACAGTTTTTAACAAACTCCACGGCAGAACTGATAATTTTTTATTATCCATTCTAGCTGGAATACACTTAGCATCATCTGCTTGTTTTTAATGTAGTTGTACATAAATAATCTGCTGTTCAGATAAAATGAAGTAATTACTAGATACTAAGAAAAGTACATACATTGTGTGTATTGATGCCCGAAAGATAGGCTGGAAATAAATTCTCACAGACCGATGTCTATGGAGCAGGTATTTGTTTATTGCAGCCCTGGTGGTGAGGGGGATTTCTCCTCCTAACTCACCCGCCTTTGTCAAGCACTGTGGTATATTTATACAGTAAATTTTGCTTAATGTTGCTGTGTCATTACAGCATCATCACATATGCACCGGAACTAATTTACATAGCATGATCTCATGGTTATTAGATAATTCTTTGCACTGCGCATGCACTTCCCCAATTCAGGGGTCTTCAGGGGTCTCTGATGAAGGCTTCTAAAGTCTTCTCCACACTTGAACTTTTCAACTTTATCTTCGAGGCATGCGCAGTTGCGACACCCTTCAGTTTATCTGGTCTTAGCCGGCCTAAATTCTTGGGTTTGTGGCTAATTGGCTTTGGCTTGCCAATTTCTCATTAATACTACACTTACCTATCTCTAAAACTATAAAACCTGGTAAGTTTTTTGGTTTTGTTTTGTTTTGGTTATTTTCTCTTGTTCTCTATTCTTCACATAAGCAACTTGTTAACTATATGCTAGCCATTACATTGTATAAAAAATTATTTGTATTAAATTATATGGGTATCAAAAGTTATGATTCAGGTTATATAAGCATAAGGTTATAGGTATAGAAGTTATGATTCAGGCTACATAAGTAAAGCTATGGTTCAGGTTATATAAGTATAGAAGGCTATGCTTCAGGTAATATTGATGTTCTTCAGGTTAATATTGATAAAAAGTCATGATTTGGGCTATTTGATACTAAGGTTACATAGACATCTTATAACCCAAGCTATATAAGCCCTTTGTTACTTTGACCTAAGTTATATAGACATCAGTATATTGTGCACACTAAGAGCAGATCCTCTCCATCTCCTATTTAGATGGAAGAGGAATCCTGATCTGAATGTAGTAAATGACAATTTAGTATTGTCACTACTCTGTAAGCCTGCCTTGTGAATTGAATATAAAGTTCTAGAGCAGGTTTATTCATGCCAGATTATTTTATTTTCCCCTTTCTCATTTAAATTTCTTGTGTTTAGCTGTTTTACCAACTCTGCCTGGTTAGAGAAGCCTGGGCTGGCTGTAAGAATGCTCCACTTCTTTTTGACAGATATATTGCCTGTCTGGAAATGGTCCTTACCACTCTCTTTAGGCCTGTCTGAGTTGATTTAGCCAAATCTGATAAATGAGGGAGCATTTTTAAGTCCACTTTAAAATAACAGGTGTAATCCAACATTCTGACTCAATAATTTGAGCTCAGGCTGTAGGATCCTTTCATTTTAGGCTTACCTGTTATCTTTGTGTAGTGTATCATCTGTTGACTCTAGTAAGCTCTGTGCTTATCAATTTTTGAAGACAACATATCCCTAGTATTTAATTGTTCTTCCATGTTCTTCATTTCTGTCCTTCAAAGAATGCAGGACTGCATTTCTTCTCTCGAAAGCTAAAAAAATGTGGAAATTAGGAATGCAGAACATGTTCCCTCAGCTTTACAGTGAACAAAAGAACTGACCAACCACATAACCCAGGATGGGCTGTGACCTGCCAAGTGTGCTGACATTTTTTCATACTTGGATATTCCAGGCTACATGGTCTAACTTAATGTTTCTTCACACTGACATTATGCTGCATTGGAGAAGGGATTGATAATGGAGAATACACCCTGGCATCAGAATGAAGGGGTAAGATATTTAAAATCTCTTCTATTATTTGAATAATCTAGAGAACTGCCTCATAAGTTCTCACCTTGGAACCATTTTTTCTGAGGAAAGAATCTAATGCATTATCCTAAAAAGAACATCTAATCAGTGCCATCATAAAATGAATGAAATTAATTAAATCAATCAAATCAATTACACACACAGTAACAAATCCTCAGTGCCCAAACTGGAGGAGTCTAAGAAAGAAATTCGAACATGGAACTGCAAAATTATTAGCCATAGTTTGTTACTGTGTAGCTTCATGAAGCCTCTGCATCAGAATAGAAACAAAACTATATCCACTGAACTTAAAAGGGGCTTTAAGAGTATTGTAGGGAATTGTTGACTCTGGTTTACTTACTAGGGAAATGGTTTGAAATGACAAAAAACCAACAAAATAGCAATATATAACAATAACAAAAGAAAGATAAATCATTGCAATAAAGGAAGAGCAAGATAATGCACTATTCCCATATTAAAGCAAATTTTAACATATCCATCACAAAAGACAGTTAAGAAAAACTTACCTTTCTTAGGATAAAAAGACCATCTCTTTATGTATTACAACAGATTAAGAGTAATTATAAAGCTGAAAATGTAGTTTTTCACAACAGGGTGTTTCCTGGCTGCTGTCTCACCTGTGTCTGGTATTTCAATCCCTAAAGAGAGTAAGATCTTTCAGGGAAACAAAAACAAAACCAGAAACACATATGGAGAAAAACATCTCCCCCATACTCCCAGGCTCACTTTCACTCCAGACTGCTCTCCTGACCCCCTGATAGCATCACAGGTTACACATTTTCCCTTCAATGAGGCTGTTGAGTGGCACAGTGTGTTTGGGGTCAGGATTTTCTTCACTGCTGCTCCTTATTTTTGTAGTTTTCTTCCGTGCTGTTGTGGGTACTCCAGAAGCTGCAGTCCCTCTGAGGAAAGGCCTCCTCCTTCTCTGACCATAGCACTCCCACCGTTGTTTCTCACTCCTGCTTTGTTTCCTCCTCCTCTCTTTCCCCACTGTTTTGCTCCCTTCTTCAAATATCTTTCCACGAAGGCATGACCACTCTGAGTGAAGGACTCAGACATGCCCTGGAAGGGGGTCCACTGAAGGGTGCCAGCTGAAACTGCACAGAGCAGCCTTACTCTCTCCTTTCAGAGGTGCCTCTGAAGCAGCTTGCTGCCAGCATCTGGGCACCTGCACCCAGTACAGGAACTAAGGTGGCTGCTGCTTCAGAATTTTCCAAAGACAAAACAAAGATCCCTGCAAATGGTTGTAGAAACCATCTGGCTAGGAGATAGCAAGGCAGAGGACATGCAGAACTGAAAAATGCACAGTGATGAACAAAAGGAAAAACACCATGGATTCTGGTTTGTCAATTCAAAACTACTCATTATAGCACAATTTTGCCAGGAATGGTGGACAGCTCAGTCCAAAAATCTAGGAAGTGTAAGGGAAGAATAGACCAGAAAGTATTACTATTTTACTGTCACATCTTGAACACTATAAGCATTGTAACCCTTTTTTCAAAATACTGAAGCACAAAAACGCAGAGAAGAGTAACAATTATGCCTGAAGTTACAGCACGATTTTTAGAAGAAAAGGAACTGTAAAACCAGGAAAATGAAGGATATGAGCAATAGATAATACATCCCTGCAAAATCAGGTATAATACAAAGAAGGTAAGTATAGACTATTCATTACTCTTTTAAGCACAGAAATACTGGAAGACACCCACTGAAATGAACAAGCAGCATTTTTTCGGGGTTTTTTTTGAAGGAAAATTCTTTTTCACAGTGTGCTTAACATTAAGATGTGAAATTAATTTCCACAGGAGGTTATTAACACCAAAAGTGCAAATGAATCTAAAAAAAAATTATTAGGCCAATTAGTGGAATGAAAGTCCATGGGGACTGATGAATGTGAGCACCTGACTCAGGATGTCATGAAACTACTGATTCCTGGGAAGGAACACCAGCAGATGCACTATTTTGTAACAAGCCTTGGAGAGAAGGCTTTGCAGGATACTACTGAAGGCAAGTTATTGGCCAATGGTCTGAACGGGCACAACAGTCCTTAAACTCAAAAGGTGGGGAGCAGCCTTACTTAGCCTAATTCCATTGAAATATCTATGTACTAAAGAAAATATCTTTCGATTTTACCTCATTTTCTCTCTTTTTCTTGTGTTGATAAAATGCAGACCCGAGTTGTCCATTCTATTTTCATTACCTTTTTCCTCCCAGAAGATGTGAGAGAGGACAGTAGGAAAATAAAATTGCAGTATCCGCTGTACAGTTACCTGACAAATAGAACCCTAATATGGAAGAAGGCTCACAGGAGATGGGCAAAGGTACTCATGAATGTACCACAATGCATCATGGAATGATGGATGCATGGAGTGACTGGCTAACCTACATTTGTATTGTGTTTTCAGCACATTTTGTTTCATTGTTTTATCACTTTGTTTCATTTGATTTATCTAGTAAAAGAGAAATCCCATGTAACATCATTTTCAAATAAGTAAATTTCACATTAAATATATAATGTGAAATAATATATAAATATTCCCTCTGTGGAATATCTAAAAGGACACAGTCAGACAGTATTGGACTGTGGTACTACTATAAATCAGCAGATTTTCTTTTGAAATAACACAGTTATTAAAACTATGCTGAGAAGCCCCCAGCCATACCTGAAAAATATTCCAAATCTTATGTTTGCTTCTCTGCAAAGGATCTGTCATGGAACATTTTACTTCCAGTTTGGCTGGTTTTGACTGCAACAGCAAGTTTCAGCTTATTTTTCAGTATTCAATCTGACGCATAAACAAGATAACTAAAAGAAATTACAGTCTTTTCTGCACATTTACTTTATCATTTATCACAAAAACAGAGCTCGGCTCAACCTATTTATTTTGGACTTCTTTGTTGATTTCATAGGTTTTATATTACTAAGTAACATAAATATAATATATATATAATATACATATAATATACAAATATAAATGCTAAATATTACTCAGCATAAGTTTTTCAGTGCTCTCTATTTGCATAGCTTGACTCCAAATACTCCTATGTTATTCTTAATAAATCCCAAATTTATCTACCCAGTTACCAAACTGTTCTGATGTCAACCCATGAGGTTTTTTTTTTTTTTTTTTTTTTAATTCTCCTCCCCATCCCACCAAAGGATCAGGGAGAGTGAGTGAGTGACTTCTTGGTACATAGATGCTGGCTGGGGATAAACCCCAATACACATTGATTTAGGAAGATGGAACATGGTATTACATAGAAGGCACTGAGTCAGCAAATTTGGACTAAGTGGGAAAACAATGCAGTCATCAGTGACAAATAAAGATTCCCATTAGAAAATACAGCAAAATTTACAAACATTTTCTAAAAATGATGGAAAATACTGTTTTTTCTGCACAAAAGAAAAGAAAAAATTGTGGAAATTGCATAGAACACAACTTTGCCCTAAAATGTAAATTCATTAGCTCCAGCACTTAGCACTCATGTGGCTCTCAGCTCCAGACATTAACATCTTTAATGTTCAATATTCATGCCGTGCTCCTATAGTAGTAACTTTTAATAAAAATGGAAAGAGAACCATTAACTGTAACACATTAACTTTATAACATGTTTTTATTTGAAAGTAACGCAATTAAATTGTGTCATGAATGTAGTCTCTCAAATTGCAACTCTCAAACAGATGCTCTACTGCACTTACTCCCCTTATACTTCCTTGACATGGAAGGAAATGCAGCTTTTAAAATAGGAGTTGTATAACATAAATAAAAAGGATTATGATGAAGTTTAAAATAACACTTTATAGACAGTTATCTTGGTAACTAATTATGATGAATTTTTCTAGTGTGTTCATTGATCACATCATTCTCACCCAAACACAAATTTCCCAGTAGCTGGGAAAAAACCTCAATCTGGTAACGATCTACATTACTTAAAAAGGAGCTAGTTACATGCAGTAAAATACCAAAGGTGGGTTGGATTTGTTTTTCATACATGCTAGTGCTAAAGGTTTTTGTGTGGTAGATGTGTTTCCATTTTATGGGTGCTTTTGGCTAGGCTAAGTAGCACTGGAGGCAAAGGAGTCAGATCCCTGCCTGCAATTGTGAAAAGGAAATACTAGAGGTTATTTTGCATAAATTAGATTTATTCTGATTGCTTGGGCTTGGTATTTAAAGATCTTGTTTCACCTTATATTCAGTGTAGGCCATTTAGAGAAAAATTTTATAGATTCTCCATAGATTATAGAGAAAAATTATATAGAAAATGGTAATGTACAAGGAAAAAAGGTCTCTAGAGGCTATCTAAACATAAGTTTGTCCAATTTACATCATGTTTTCTTCTGGTCCTGAGACTGCATGTTTAAAATTGTCAAATTTCTATAAATAAATACAGAAGAGTTGAAATTATTTTCACAGAAGTGAAAGGCAAAATAAGGCCCAGAAATCTTATTTTATATTTAGCAGGTCAGCCCCTTGGGATTTTATTACTGTAGCAGCCAGGACTAATCAAAGCTATTACCAAGTCCCTTCTGGTTCTGTGGGCTCAGATGCATGAACACACAGACACAGGGATGGCTTCAGTAATATGAATCCAATGGCAAGGAGCTGAGAAGGGCCCTTGCATAGAGTTCCACAGAGAGCAGTTTATTGCTAAAACTCCTGAAGGTTTCCAGAGGCAAAAGACCCCAAACACATGGCAGGTCCAGCTTAAGTACAGGGGAGTGGCTGACACCAAGAGCCAGCCAGGGAATCAGAACTGAGGTACATCACCACTCTGAACAAGCATCCTGGGAGAGGCTTCCTTCCCTCACCATAACCAACAGATCTTTGGCACCAGAGACTGTCTTACCAAGAACACTCTCTGCCTCTTATACCACAGGTCAATCAGCCGCCACAGAAGCCTTGACAAATTTGAAAATCACCTGCCTGTTTTACTCATGTTCCTGACAAAATGATAGTATTTGTAACTTGACTGAAAGAAAAGCATTTACATTTCTTTCATTGAAAATAGACTTTATGAAGTGCTGACTTAATTTCTGATTCTCAGCTAAGGTTTAAAACAACATCCCATTTCATTTGTCAATGTTCTACATACATATGTGGTTTCAAATTTAACTGAAAAGAAAAAGCAATCTGAAGCACTTTTAGCAGAGAAAAGAAGGAGAGCTATACAGGACATAGGGCATTACAGATAGCTTATAAAAAAACTAGAAATCGCCCATAATTTGGAATTTACATTATTAGTCAACTTGAGGATATACATTTCTTGTTTTTTTCCTTTTTTCTGTTTTCTACTTGAACATCAAAAATTAAATACTGTATGGATGATATGAACCACCAGAACTCTAATTAGTCCACTGAGTCTGTGATTGAAAAACAGGATGTATTAGAGGACTTAGCTGCGGGGGTTGGGGCTGGGCAGAAGAGTTCAAACACTTCAATGTTAAACCATTATGTTTAGACTCTACTTAAACATGGATTTAGCCGTACACTTTAAAATTCACCCAGCTATGTTTTTTGAGTTACTTTTTTCAGGGCTTATATATATATTTAACTGCCAGGATTGTAGTTCATTCCCATCTTGATTTTTAGGACCTGACATAACAGATATTCTCAGAGTATGCTTTCTTGGAAACTGTTCAGATAAAATACAGTATTACATTTGAAAATAATCCTATTGCACTGTTATCAACAACCCAGTCTACTTTTGTATTTTTGCATTTTTAATCTATACTTAGATGGTGGGATTAACACAAATATTTCCTCATTAGCAGAAATTAATTAAGAAATTAAGAAGTAAGTACTTTAGCTTTAGACTATTATTCATCCTTCAGTCTTTAATCCAGGCCCCAGAGTGGAAAGCACGTCCACAGTCAATTGACCGTGACTGATGTGTAGGTGCTTAGGATGGCACTAAGGTAAAATCCAAGTGAGATATGGCTTGATTCTGCTGTTTTCAGCTCATGTGGTAAGAATGGGTGTAGAATGAGATAGCTTCTGTAATGTTGGCTGGGTGCTGCTCTGCTTTGGAGATTTGAGTTCTTGATTGATTAATTCAACAGCTTGTTAAAATTTTCCATGTAAGTAATGTTAAATGTTGATTAAATATCTGCACTATGAGAGTCCTTCCAAAGTGCAGCTGTTAAAAATAATGTGATAGCTGTAGTCTCCTGCTTATTCCAGTGTATGCATTAAATGAGGTTTTCTTGAAATATTGAATATGTATTTTAATGCACAAAACTCCTCCCACATTTGGCACATCTCCTTAATCTGTATTTATTTCTATAAATATTGAGCGACATGTGCACCCTGTTAGTAATTTTAGATTGTGACTAGAACCATGCCATTTTAAAAGTATCTCCATCTGTTCTTAAATGCACCAAAAAAAAGCCAAAATCACTAAAAAACAAACCCCCCAAAACCCTGAGAATGAATATGAAGAAAATACTATCTGTAAGGACTAAACAGTATTCTAAATAGGCTGCTTTAGTCTGAAATCCTTTTAAACATTTTAACAATGACAAAAAGCCCTCTATCCAAAATAAAAAAAAAAAACATTAATATGAATGTAATTTTATGCAGTCAAAATGAATGCAGATTGCAGTGCAATGCTTGGGTCTGTCTTCCTTCATGTGCTTGCTATTTTGTAAGCATAGCTAAAAGGACCTAAGAACACTGAAGATTAAACGTTTCTGATTTTCTCTGCTGCCTGTAAAGTGTGGTAGAACCTTTTCTGAAGTACCTCTCACACCACTTTGAGTTCTAAGAGAACACAGCAGCTGTTGTTCATAAGCCAGCTATAAACAGCAGTAAAGAACATTCTTGATATTGACTCATGAATCACCTCATATAACACCCTTACGAGCACTGGCCACTATATAAAATCCAACTGTGGTGTCTGATACATAGGCACAAGTCCATAAATAAGCTGTTAATGTAATGCTTAGAGATACATAAGAGTGTCCACAAAGACCATCATCAGGAAATGACTTCTAAAAGTCCTCTTTAATAGCCATTGCATGTATGCAGGGGAGCAGTGTTATATTTTTTCCCCATATTGTTTATTTAAGTGAATGTAATTGGTTTTAGGCTCAACTGAAAATCCTAAAATGCACATGGAAAAAATTGAGGTGATCAGAGTAAAATTTCAATCAAATCAGCATTTAGAGATTCAATTACTGCTCAAATAAAAAATGTTACTACAAAAGTAAATCTGTGCTTGAATATACATAAAAATCTTCCTCAACAGGAGAACCGATTTATTTTTCTTAAATGAGCCAAAGTTAACCTCGACACATTAAAGATAACTTAGTATAGAGTATTTCCTATAAACAGAAGTTCTCTTCAAATGGTGCATTGTCCTCAGTCTTTTTTGTGGCAGACTGATTCAGGTCTATCAAGAGTAAAAATTGTTGGAATGGACTCTGTTCTAGCAAACTACTGTTTTGCCTAAAATTTGAAAACATTTTGAAGCCCTGAGTGATAAAATAGCTCATCTTGCTATGAAAAAGCAAAATGCATCCAGGACAAAGAGAATTTTAAGTCTTCACAGAATCACAAAATATTCTAAGTTGGAAAGGACCCATCACAATCATCAAGTCCAGCTCCTGGGCCTGCAAAGGACCATCCCTGAGAATCATACCACGGGCCTGAGAGCATTGTCCAAACACTTCTTGAAGTCTGTCAGGCTTGGTGCTGTGAGTACTTCCCTGGGCAGTCTGTTCCAGTGCCCCAACACCCTGTGGGTCAAAAACTTTTTCCTGATACATTTTTATTTTCTGATATTCTGAGATTTACAGACTAAACCCCCGTGACACAACTTCATGCCATTTACTCGAGTCCTGTCACTGGGCAACACAGAGAAAAGATCAGTCTGCCCATCCTTTTCCCCTCATGAGGAAGGTGCAGATTGCGATGGGGTCTCCCCTCAGTCTTCTCTTCTCCAGGCTGAACAGATCAAGTGAGATCAGCCACTCCTCATATGGCTTCCCCTCAAGGCCCTTCACCATCTCCATAGCCAACCATGGATGCTTGTAATAACTTTAGATCCTACTTTTATTGTGCTCCTGTAATAAATGAGTTAATTGCAGGATGTATCCTTGTATATCTACAATGAATCCTAACCAACAAATGCTTCTGCATCACTACCAATTTCAAATTCTTTGCTTTTGTCATCAGCGGTATTTCTTTTACACGTTCTCATTGCTGCTGTTACAGATTGTGAGATTTATTCTCTTTTGTCTTGCATTCCTCAACATTTTTCTTTGAGGACTGACCCATTCATTGCAGAGACACTTTGTTTTAGTCAGTGATTTACCCTTCTGTTTAATTACCCTATGTTTAATTATGTAGAGTTTCTTTCTTCCTTCCTTTGCTTGGTAACGAGCATTTGGGAAGCACAGTTTTCACTAGCCCTGGAGGCATTTGTCAAGATTTTCAGAGCAAGCCTCTTTCCTCACACTAAGTTTGTGTGTTGCCTTTCATGTCATGCTAAGTATGGTCACTGAATAACTTCTGGCTGGGATATTCAAATATGGATGAAGGCTATATTGCAGGTTTGTAGAAAGATAGGTCTGCATTTTCACAGGTCACCTTGCATTTCCCCCTCAAAACAATCTCTTATGCACAGAGCAAAGAATTCTTTAAATTTTGAATAATTTAATCTATAATTTTTTCCCATTCCTGGTGAATACTTCATAGGTTCCTGAATTTTTAGACCTGTAGGATTTCACACATGCAATTTCATAACATTGCAATTTGCTTTAAGTAGAAAAAAAAGAGCTTTACAGAGGGTCAGACCGACAGAGAGAGGGAGGGAATGTGAAGGTTTTATTTCACTTTTGCTAAGTGTTTATTTCTCTGTCTCAGTTTGAGACAAATTGGGAGGAAAACATCTGAAATTAACATCTCCTCTAATGGAAGGCAGGTCTCAGCAGCCCCTCCCTCACTTAGAGGTTCAGAAATTTCTTGGAGGAAAGTGAGAAAAAAAAAAAAGCTGTTTATTTAACAAGCAAAGCGCACGCGGGTACAAAATGAACAATGAATAGATAATAACTCTTCTCATTGTGGAGAAAAGCCTGGTAGATTCAGAGTCCTTTCCGTAGGGGTGGCTCTGTTCTCTCCGGAGAGAGGAAAAAAAAAGCTGTTTAGTTAACAAGCAAAGTGCACGCAGGTACAAAATGAATAATGAATAGATAATAACTCTTCTCATTGTGGAGAAAAACCTGGTTAGATTCAGAGTCCTGTCTGCAGGTGTGGCTCTGCTCTCTCCGGAGCTGGGGTGTGGCGTGGGCCCCTCCGGGCCGCGGTGTGAGGCCTCTGCTGATGGTGTTCTGAACCAGAGCTGAACATTTCCAGGAGAAGAAGAAGAAACCACAGTCCCAGGAAAAACTTCTTGCTTCAGCTAACAAACAAGAGGCTAGCTAAAATGCAAAGAATTTTAACTCTCTCTCTCTCTCTCCTGAGAAGAGGAGTTGAGAGCTGGGGAAAAGCAGGAAGGTGCTCCCTCGGCTCTGCAGCGGTGAGAACGTGGGTGAGTCTGTGAGTCCTTGAACACAAACCACGCTGAAGAATTTGCTCGGCTTCCCCTCCCCCTTTCTCTTGGACCCAGCTTAAAGGCATAGAAAGGAGTCATGTCTGGCATAGAACAAGCAGTAGGGGATACAGCATCATAAAGTCACCCCAAGACATTCTCAAAGCATGTAATGGAAATATGGCATAGAGAAGTGATTGTGAGAAGAATAATTTTAATTTTCTGGGCCTGGTCAAATGTCTCACGGCGTAAGGAGTCTCTGTTGCTGGAAACTGCTAAATTAAACATCTACTCCTACAGATCTCCATAGTCACATGGTCCAGAAACTTGGTGAGAAAAGCATCCTCAAGGTTGCATTGTTTTGGCACTGAAGGAAATCACTAAGCATTAAAGCAAGTTCAAAAGACCTAAAAAGAGCTAAAGTTTCTTTTCCACCTTTCATTTCTTTCTAGAAGAAGGAAGAAAGAGCCCAGATATTCACTTCAGCTTCTGCTGACAGACCTCCCCTCCTGTTTCAACCTTATTTAAACAGCTGAGAAGACCAATTGCAAAAGCAGGTACTGCTTCAATCAGGAGCTCTGGTTTTAAAGTGTTTCACTTCTCAGATACAGAAACTCTAAAAAAGGATATCATTAACACACCAGACAAGTTACAAGGAGACTGGTAGAGTTCTTTCACTCTTGCCTGAGAAAGGGCAGAGCAGCCATGGACTGACTACCCGCAGAAGAGCATTCCCACAGGATATAAAAATGTGGTGGCTGCAAGGAGAGGACAGGCAAGTGCTCCAGCAGAATTAAAATGTGATAAGTATGAGGGCTGACTGAAATGGTAGCTTCAGTTAATATTCACGTGAGACCTGAGACAGAAATGGAAGGTCTGCTTTACTTAATATGGAAAGGGAGCGTATCAGTTTCCAACTGAAAAGCAGAAATTACTAAAATAACAAAGGAGTTAGTCTTGCAGTCTTAATTGATTAAAATAAATCCTTCTTGCAAGCAATGATAGTAGTTGGAATACAGAGCTGCCTTCTAAAACAGAGAGATAGCTAAAACTTGCTAAAACTCCCTGAACCAAGAAGAAACTTGGAGATAAGAATTCACAGCACTTTCATACGACTGTGAGTTCAAATTGGCTCAAAAAATAAAATTCTGATCTTGAAATGTAAATATCAGTGTCAAGGAGATGAAGAGATACAGGCTCTGACAGCCAGGAAGCCACGGTATTACATGACACATGGAAACAAAGGTGCAAAACGTGTCAAGAGTTTGCATGGGTTGATCAGTACTACTGAGCATACACAGGGTGGGTAAAGAAAAGGGTCTGCAGAACATGCTGAAATGTAGTATTTTCAGCTCTACTTTCATCTTTCTGGTGGAATATAAGAATGCTTAAATACAGTACTCTACTGTTAAGAAATATTATTCAGCATAGTTATAAAGTTTCACCTTACAAAAATGCTACTTTCACTTGATTGGTAAAGGATCAAAATAATTTTGCTAGAGTTTCTTTTCCAACCTTTAGGAAGCAATCACTAAGCCAAACCTACACATGGAACTGAGCAAATGACACACAGTTCAGTTAGTTAAAAAACTTCCTCTGCTATACAGGAGACAGAGCAAAACCAACAAGCAATACAGTGGGTCATTGATTAGATATGGGGAGTCAAGACAAAGGAAAAAACTTTATGTTCACAAACCCAAAGAATTGGTAGCCTGCCAGAAAAGATGTATCTATTTAGGGTAAGACACCAGGAACACTGTATGGTGTAAGATCTGTTAGTGGAGAAGGAGGTCTGTAAACACGTAACAATGTTTCATCTGGTGAGAGTCGATGCCATCAAATTGCTTTCTGTGCTGCCCTGTAGTAAGAATTTCACAGGGGAAGAGCACAGGATGGCACAGATGTGATGAAAGTTAACCTAGCAAAGAACAAGGATTTTTTTTGGTTTTTTTTGTAGCAATCCTGAGCTCACTCATCAGCAATTTGCTTGCTTTCCTGGACTGAAAGTGTACTAAGTTCCCTCCAAATAAGCAAGTTTTTCCTGCAAAAGTATCAGCCTGAATTCTAAAACCACTGTCCTAACAATGCTGCTTTGCAGGATGCACAGCTCAAATCTTGATAATCTGAGATGCTGGCAGAAATGCTAGCAGTCTTGGATCTGAGATATGTGCAGCATTAAGTTGTCCAGCCCAAGATTCAGGGAAATGTGCTGCTCAGTCCCATTTGCAGTGGTGTGGTTCAAGAAGGCTAAGGTATCACAGTGCTTATGAAAGCTGAATGCCAATGCACCTGTACTAAGAGATACTCCTATAAGATACTATAAAATCTGAAAGCCATTGACTTGGGGGAAGTAAATGTCACCTGGAAGTCATCATTAATATTATACGGCTATGAAAAAAAAGGGCTTCCTAAGCTCTTCTTCTGAGAGTACTGAACGTTTTTGTGCTCTGAGCCAGAGCTCGGGGTGTAGTGAGGATTTACCTCACTACAAAGACATTTCCAGTCACTGCCAGGGAGGATTGTCACTGTATACCACACCTCTCTTCTGTCTCCTCTTCCCTCTGCTTGGCATTTTTCTATTTTGAGGAAAGGACATGGAGATGAGAACAGACCCAGATGTGGTACATCTGTGTTTTGCGTTGTGGAAACTCTCCACTGACAACAAACAACAAGACTACAGGACTTCACAGCAGCTGAAAAAATAATTTTGACGTACCTGTTTCTGGACACAAATCTAGATCCATCATATACCTTATTTTAGCCTAAGACCAACACACATTTTCCCAGTCTCCAGTCATAAAAACCAGGAAAATAAGTTCTCAAAACTCTGCCCAGCTAAGTGGCAATTCCCTGTTCAAGCACTTCAGACTCAGATTTGTCTCCTCCTCTGTAGTTCTGTAATTATACAATATTCACATCTTGTGGCTTATAGCACTTTACAAGTGTTAGTCTATATATATACTTTTTCCCCTTCACACATTACTTTATTTCATTTAGGGCTAAACCAATGATTTCAAAACCAAATATTCTTTTTGTTCTAATGTTAAAGTTCACAGTCTGTGATAAGCTTGGTAAATCAAATTTACATTCCATAGTATTTCCCTGAACTATAAAAATAGTGATGCTCTTTGCTTCTATCAAAAATAGCTATTTTTGATTTTGTGACATAATTTCATTTAAAGAGCATTAAAAAATAAAGTTGTCTAAGTAAAACTAAAATGTCTTCTGCCTTTTATTTAATGTAAATCGTATTTATAAAAGTCAAAAGAGTAAGTCTCTGAAATTGATACAATGCTTACACTTCCTCAGAAGAAAAAGTCTCAATACTGAACAGCTTCTAAAGGACTTCTATAACTGTGACTGGTTAAGAATTTGTATGCTTCTCCCGAGTTATCAAAATACAAAAAAATTATTGCCCTCAATACTGTCTTTGAGGAGACTACAAGTAAAAGGATTAGATTATTGCTGCAATTTTTATGTGATAAAATACTTTTTAAAATTTTTCATTTAAGAGATCTAATGAAATATACTAGGGAACACTAAGATATCTTTCTTGATATGTCTCTTTTAAATGTAGTGGCTGCCTATCTTGAGTATATGACTAGAAGTTAGGTGAGCCAAACTGATAACCTAACACTGCTGAAGTCAGCCAAAATTTAACACCAACATCAGCAGATCAGAAACGCAACCTTAGATCTGCTTCCTATTGACCTGGGTGACATATGGAAAATGTAACTTTTCTTGTGGATTTTTCTCACCCAGGTTGGTGCCAGTGTCTTCTCTGCAGACTGAAAATTTCTGATGAAGGCTTTCCCATGGGAATTTAAATACCTGATCATCTCTGAATGGAACACCAAATCCTAGTTTGCAAAGAAATAAAACATAGAGGGGAAAAATGGGTATTTTTGCATTTAAGAGAATGACTTGACCTGAAGAGGTTACTACTTACACGCCTTCTTGGAATGGACTAGACGAGGTAGGAGTTCTTGTTTTAAGTGGCAGGTCATGTTGTAAACCACTTTGTCTCACTTGCACTGTAAAACTGTCATTGGAAGCAATCATTGAAAATGAACTTGATCATAGCAATGCAGGCTGAGAATTAGCTTCACAATTTACCACAGCAGAGGGTGTACTGTGAACTTACAGCATCTGTTGGTTATGCAGTAAAAATTTGCACACATGCTCTTGTCTGCAGCAAATAAGAGATTATGTTAAGGTATCTTAGCTGTCAACAAAAAAGGCTTGCTTGTTCATCTGCCCACAAAGGCCTATAAGGTCTATAAACTGCTGATGAAGACAAACAAAAATCCCTTTTTGACAGGAATTTGAGTCCAAATCCTTTGTATGCCAGATGAGTGCAGAACAGGATAAATTACTGTTAGGTCTGACCTGTTCCAATGACCAGAATTTTAGTTTGGGATATGGAGAAGATTTCTTCTTTTTTTTTTTTTTGAAATTCACAAGGATGCCATAGAAGTGTTGTTGAACTACACTTTTCCATCTAGGAAAAAGAAAGGAAAAAAAAATATCAACAAGATGTGGTCAAACTCAGCAAATGCCTTAAAGTGTTGCTGTGAAAGAAATATGTAAGAAAATATAGTTGAAGGCATATGGGAAACTATTTTGTATGACTTCATATAGAACAAAGCAATAAAAGCCAGGCAATTTTGTACTGTCTAACTATACAATTTAACCAGTATTAAATTAAGCAAAATTTAAAATAGCAGTAATAAAAATGGGAATTAGTTCCCAAAGACTGAATAGCTGTTGCTGTGGTCTGAATTCAGAAAAAAACCTTCTTTCTCTATCTTCAAATCTATAAAGCCTAGGTGGGTACCTCGCTGGAAACTTTTATTAAAATGATGGTTCTCACTGGGAGGCCATCCACTGTTACAAAAGTATAATAGAACCTCACAAATCCACCATTTGGCTTCTCAGAAAATCTCTTTCCCGTTCTCAGTCATGGAAAATTCATGAAGTAATCTCACATAACTTCACGAAAATGTTTTTAGGAAATGTATTTTCTCTTCATGAGGTAATGTGTTACAAAGTGTAATAAATAAATGAAACTAAAGCATAGCCTTTCGAATTAAGAAAGAAGTCATCTAATGCTGTACCCCTGCTTTTAAAACCACGGTTACTCACCCTGAAAAAGAAATCAACATGCAAACTCTACATTAATAGACATAAAGCAAGTATTATTATGATTTTGATATAATTCCTTAAACTTCATTTTTGCAGTAACAACTTGACACTGATGGCACTGCCCGACGCAGCACAGAGTCCAGCTGCAGAATTCCTTGGTGTCAGCTGCAGCAAGCAGGGAAAGCCGGCTCCTTCCCAAGGAACGAGCCCCAGACAAAGATGATGTAAAAGCGTCGGCAGAAGCCAAGGATGAGAGAGGGGTCTTTGTATAGGTTCCACCTGCTTTATTGCCAGTGGAGAGTCCAGGGACAAAAACCAGGGATAAGGGAGAACATAGTATTTTATATGGGAGTGGAACAAAGGGAAACAACCAATGGGGATCAACTGAGGAGGAGGCGATAACAGGGGGATAACCAATGGGGATAACTTAGGGGAGGAAATTACATGAGGCAACCAATGGAGCATCAAGAAAGGAAGAACTTTCCGGAACTAATACATAAGCAATTAAGGGAAATGCATAAACATGAGCTTATACATAAAACTGGCTGGAGAACTCCTAAACCAATAAACTTAAAACATGTAAACTAAGACCCACTAGGAACATGGGAACTCGCCGTAACGATGGAGTGAGGATTAGAGCTCTGTGTTCTGGAGGTCTGTCCATCACTTTTCTGACTGCTCTCTTGCACTGGCCACAGCCACATGCACTGCAACAACAACTGAAGAGCAGACTGGTAGCAGGTGTGTTGTGACAACACTGCTAAGAATGGATGATGTGGGTTTAAATAAGTCTCTTCTTTTTGTCCAAGTCTCTGGTAGCAGGCAGTAGCTGTATTGAGGTGGCCAACACCCCAACAGCCACTGTCATTCATAAGTTCATTAATAATGGCTGATTCAGTCTATTATAGAATGAATTATTTATTTAATAGACACAAAACTAACAGACATAAGACTTAAAACAGACTGTTACTACACAGGAATAAGACAAAAGGGAATACTAGTATTATACACACAGGATTAAAGGTACCATTAAATTTACAGCTAGCTAAGAAATATTATAACTTAGGATCCAATGCTTCTCACCACCAAATTGTTGAAGGGGCACACATCAAAATCCTTTTCCCTCAATTTCCAGAAAAGTAACCACAAAGTTGTGCCCAAGCTTCAGAGAGAAATTGTCTCGCATGTTCCCAAGGAGTGTGTAAGAGACTTCTGCCTCTGTGATAACTGTGATTACTTTTATAGTGTAAACCAGGCCTTTTGGTCCCATGTGTTTTTTCTTTTATCTCTTCCCACATCTGCTCTCCATACCAAGGTGTTGATTCTTGGTTAGGCTGGCAGAGTTTCTGGTGCCAGAAGATGATACCTGCTGGGCCTTGCCCACCTGAGTCATCTCTCCTATCTGCACCAGCCACCTGTGGTGGAGAGAGGGCTGATATGCCCTGCCACAAACATGTCTTAACTACAACTAATCACACTGTTATGCAGGGGTTTGGGATTGTGTGGAAACCTAAGTTCACCTTGCTGTGATTCCAGGCCTTTCAGCCCCAGAAGCTTGCTTAAATCATAGAAGATCAAAATCAGCCTGGACATTTTGTGCCATGTTAAAAGAGTTTGCAAGAACAGATATGACCTGCCTAAGTCTGATCTCACTTCTAAGCTCAGGAGGGCCATTGGGAATACCATGGGACCAGTACAGGGTGTCATGCTTAAACCCCAGCCAGCAGCCCAGCCCCTCACTCACTACCCCACCAGTAGCACTGGGGAGAGAATTGGAAGGGTAAAAACGAGAGAACTCAGCAGTTGAGATGAAGACAGTTGAATAAGGAAAGCGAAAACCACGCACACAAGCAAACAAAACAAGGGATTAATTCACTGCTTCCCATGGACAGGTAGATGTTCAGCCATCTCCAGGAGAGCAGAGCAGAGCCCCATAATGCATAAGGATGACTTGGGAAGACAAACATCAAAGACCATCACTCCAAATACCCTCTCACATCACCCTTTCCCCCTTCTTCATCCCACTTTGTATCCTGAGCATGATGTCACAAAGTATGGAACATCCCTTTGGTCAACAGTCCTGTCTGTGTCTCCTCCCATCTTCCCACACATTTCCAACTTCCTTGTCAGTATGTCAGTATCAAAACCAGAAAAGGCCTTTATTATGCAATAACAAAAACATGTCTATATTATCAATCCTGTATTCAGCACAAATGCAAAACCCATCTGCTTATTAGACACCATGAAGAAAATTCTAATAGTCAAATCCAGCACACGAGAAAAACAATTTCAGATCTTCCTGATGTTGCACAGAATGAGGGACTCTGCTGGATTCACTGATGTGAGGCCACTTAAAACCAGAATAGACTCAGTGCAGCTGAGTTAAACCTCATCCAAAACATAACCCTTAACCCCAACCCTAACCTGTAACACCTAGGCCCTAACACCCTAACCATAACCCTAAACTGCAATGACCATAACCCTAACTCTAGGCACCCTAACTCTAACCCTAAACCCAATTCTGACTTTTCACCCCAAACCTAAACCCTAACCTTAACACCTAAGAAGAAACACTTTGGACAAGATTTCACTTCAGGCATGACCAAGCACAGACAAATTAGGATTAACACAATGATTACATGTAACTGTGATCTTTCTTCTCCTCTCCTTCAGCAATATGTCCAGATCCACTAATATCGTAAGGAGGTGTACAGAGTCCCTTGAAACTTCAGAAATACCCCATAACTCAAAAGGCACATCTTAGTGGGGCTGGACAGTAGTGCAGGTTTTCTTGACTCATTCCCTAAGTCTTACCTGGAAATACTTTAAATCATTTTTGCTAGTTTCAAAGTCTGAAGGAAAAGCTCCCTATGTTGCCCTAATGAAAAGAGGAGTTGGAGGTTTGATGTAACCAGAAAGCCAATTGCTTTCTGGAGTTGTAAATGTTTATCCAGTTAAGTTTTAGCTGTGTTTGCAATTTAAAAGTTAAACTGCAAGCATGGAAATATGGGAAGAAATTTACTTAACTTTCTTTCATTTGACCTAAAAGAAACATATAAGTAAAAAAGCAGTTTCCTAGCTAAGTCATGTTTTATGTTCTAGAAAGGTAAAATCTTCATTCAGACTCCAAAACAGAATTGTATCTGACCAATTAAGTAAATTTCAGGCTTGAACGCAGGCTCAAGCACACATACAGACTCAAGTAAGGGAGACAAGGGGTGTGTTCTTGCAGGAAGGACAGATCAAAATAAAAAGCAGACACAGAATTTCTTACCTTGTTTACTCAGTAGGCATGAATTAGTCATACTTCTCCATTTGTACTAAACTGAAAGCAAACCAGTGAGAGATTCCAAGTCAAAACTAAAATTCAATAGGAAAATTTAAATAAAGGTAATAGTACAGAAACACTGGCTTAAACTGACAGAATAAAAACTGATACCCTGTTGGTCAGGATGGTGGTAGCAGTCTGACTAAATAGTGGCTGGTGTCCTGTAGGAGTGATGAATGTTGTTCTGTCAAAATGGTGATCATGTAGTAAAGTCTAGTCTTTCTCTGGAGATCCAGTTGTGGTTATGGAGCTCTTGCCCTCTAGGAATCCAGCGGTAGGTGCTGCCCGTGGTGTTCCAAGCCTCAGATTATATCCAGGTAGGAATGTTTGGTTCCTCCCCCTGGGCAGAGCATCTCACAATGGGATGATGTAATTCTGTGAGTCATGCAGTGAGGCACTGATGGCCCATTATCAGAGATAGCTCCCCGGAGGGAGTTATCGGGGCTGACTCATGGAGAAGATAAAGAACACTACCCCAGTTGTTTTAACAGCTTATGAGGGTGGTAATAGAATACATACATTTGGTTACATCTTACATTGTAACCTAAGTAAGTAGGTTTTAAGAACCATGTAAGTAGGTTCTTGTACCCTTTCTGGACTCTGAACTTTCTGTCTCATTTCTTTTATTGGACCAGATGCAGCTGTTGCTCTCTCTCCTGGTTGCCAACCCCTTAATCCTTTCATCCTCACTCACCCTTCTTCTGTATCTACTTCTTCTATCTTTCTCTTCTGTTAGTTTCCCAGTGTTCTTTAACCCTTATCTCTGCTCCCTAATTTTTCTCTTAGTCCCATTTACAAAAAATACAGCTTGTCTTGAGCCTCACTCAAATCCAATATGGGAAGTACTGCAGCTCATCATTATCAAATTTTACATATACAGTCCCTACATGCGTGATAGACATTTTGATTAAAAGTAGTGAGGTTTTAGCCTTCCTGAAAAGCATACTAGCTGAGAGCCATCTTGAATTAGCATAGAACTAGCATTTTTATAAGCAATGTTGGTAGGACTTTTGCAGTATCCTATATCACAAGTCTGGAGGAGATCATGACAACTGACAGTATCTTCTTTCAGAGTGGTCCCTATCTGCATGACCACTCTGCTTGAAATATAAACATGGTTAGTATTTTCCTACTACATGAAAATGTGCATTGATCAGGGAATATGTGTGTTATATATGTTGTGTATAAGCACAACAGTGTATGCGCCTAAACTAAAAATCCTCTATTGCTGTTGCGCTGCAACTTTATCTGGGGACCTCTGCACTGGCTAAATACACTACTACACAAAAGAAGGTAAAACAGAGAGTATGGCTTCATTGGAATTTAGTTCTAATACTTCCTGAGGAACTGCTGCAGAATTTCTTCAAGAGAAAAATACATGCTCTTCCTATCACACACATAAACAAAATGGCTGAGAAATTTAGGTAAGTTTATTTTAACTGTCACCTCACTATTGATCCTGTAGGTGTTCTGCAAGGTGATGACAAACACTAGGTCACCACTGCATTCTAGTCACAAAAGTGAAAGGGGAGGTGAATGGGAATATGGATTCTGACCTGATTTTTGTGCCTCTGAACATCACCAGAAATTTAATATCCACCAACCCAAACCTTGAGTCCTATATGGTGGAATAACTATGCAAAAATGAAGCTTGGTGCATTATCTTTTAGTCTGCTGCCTATGGAAAAACTGTTGCATTATAAATCTGAAGTATTTGCAGTGCTGCTATTTGCAATGCCAGTAGTGCTAAAAATGTAATACTGGACTTCTACTACAACAGGAAGAGATAATATTTCAAGAGATGTACATTAGTCAGAAGCATAGATAATATTCAAATTTAGGCTGTAAGAGCAATTCTGTAAAGTTTTAGTGTTCTGTGCACATTAATCCTAAGAAACTGTGGGAGTGTCTGGTGCCTTTGCTTGAACCATCAATGAAAATATTGAAGGATATTGAAGTCTACAATGATAACAGACTGAAATAGCAGTAGTACTTAAAAATTTCACAAAGCATCATTCATTGTTTTAGCTGGGTTTTTTAACAAAAAAATTGAATAGTTAATACTATTAAACACATTCCATAGGATTAAATCAGAGTTAATGTTGTTAAGCAAATGCAAGAATGCCACATCAGCCTTGCCTGCTCTTGAAACAAAAGCATGAACAAATACATGACCTTTCCACAATGTTGAATATTTTGTCAAAAGTTACTATACAGGAATCAGAAAGCTGTAGTCACTGTAATTTGATCAGACTGACATTAAAATTAAGTATTTTAAAAAGCAGTTAGAGGGTACCTGACAAATTTACCTCATTCATCCTTCCACCTTGAGTTAAAAATCCAGAGATTTCTGTAACTTGGTCCTAAAGACAGCTAGCGATTGAAATGCTACATCTTCCCCAGGGAATCTCTTCCAGTGTTTCTCCACCCTCAGTGATAAAACAGGCTGAATTAATTCAGAAGATATTTCTGGGCACCTACATAAAACATGAAATACTCTTAATGAAACAAGGACTTTATATGATAATATGCATTAACAAACATAAACGTTTCAAGTTTCTAGCCACTTTCTTCAGCATGAAATGCAGTCCTTCAAGAACTCTTTGCCATAGAAACTAATTAGCACTCTGAAATTTGAAATGCTTAAATGCGTGATTATTTGTATTATTCACATTTTTGCTCCTCCAGTAGTTTTCATAAAAGAAATTTTACTGTCATCACCAGATGCCATGAAATAGGATTTACTGAATATGTTTCTGAGTTCACAGAGATAAACCATTTCTCTAATTCATGTAAAATAAACCATACTATTTGCTATAAATGCAATTCATTATTTAAATATCATTAGGATGTATGAGAAAGAGGAAATAATTTCAAGGCATAATTTAGACAGTTTGTTAGA
Organism: Monarcha castaneiventris obscurior; assembly: GCA_026261815.1. Lineage (NCBI taxonomy): Eukaryota > Metazoa > Chordata > Aves > Passeriformes > Monarchidae > Monarcha > Monarcha castaneiventris. The sequence continues at coordinate 4,267,112 of JAMPIT010000635.1, forward strand.
GCTATGAAATGCTGTTGATGACATTAAAGAAAGATAATTAAAGGAATTAGTGAAATACTAGATATGAATATTTAAACTCTCTATACAGAAAACTCATTTTCTGTAATAATAAATTCTGTCATTGTAAATTAAATGTAACACCTGGCTGAACTATATTATATATGTCCTTTACATCTATATACTATTTGTGTCTGCCTGGTATATGAGTCTAGAGCTAGAGAATAAAACTATACCATGAAGGAAATCTAAAGAAGGGAAGAAGAGCTAAGAGAGGGGTCCTCCTCACTGTAGTCAGAGCTGTAATCCTATTTCTGAATGAAAGCTCAGGAGTGATTTGGAAGAGGAACAGGACTTGCTCTGAGTGCACTTTAAAGCAACTTCTGTGACTCTGGGACCGACCCTGTTACAGAGACAACATCATAATTTTGGCATAAGCAGAAGGTGAAGACAGTGAATCACTGCAGGGGATGAGCTGATTCACATCTCAGGATGCCACAGTCCTTTTCTGACCCAGAAGTGTGTTTTCATGGTAGTAGAATGACAGGTATGGGAATAGCCAAAATTTTCAGGAAAATGCCACAGCTTGTTATGCGCATTGTGCTTTCGTTGAGAAGTGGTTTTCCCCATATTTTACTCACATAAACTGACAGTTTTACATTCTAGTAACCAGAAAAAACCTTTAGAGTCTTGATGGCTAGGAGCTTGAACTTTTTTGGTCAGTTTCAGTCAGACTGGTTGCAACCAGACTGAGCAGGGACAGAAAAGTGCATTGCTGGGCACTGCATAAACATCTCTGTCAGTTCTCAAGTGTCTTAGATGCAGGCAGGGATTTCTTTTGTGGGGTGAGGATTAGTTCTTATGAACGAGCAGGGGAGCTGGGTTCCTTCTTCAGGGAGGAAGAGGTGCAGCAGAAGGTGGAAGAGAAGAAGAAGGTGGAGGCACACTGTTTTCTGAATATACATGTGGCCTGGCATGAAAACAAGGAGCTGCTATGGCTAACTGTATTGTAAGCTGCCTTTGGTATTTGTGAGTGGAACCAAATAATATCACCTCTGAAGATGGGTGAATTCAGGATCCTCTATATACATTTTCAACACCTATTTTCAATGAGTTCATCTAACTCTAGAAATTATCTAATATACAAAAATTATATAAGGTATATAAAAAAAAATCATCACAGATGTTCAACAGGGTGAACAACACTCACAGAATCTTGACTGTTAGGCTGAACACGTGATGTAGTTTTTACAAATGTATTAAGTAGAGTTTTGCATTGAATAATTTTTTTTTTTCTAGAAAAGAATGTCAGGATTTATACAATGTGAAATTTGAACTTCACTCTCACAAATAGAATGGGGTTTTCTCCTTTTGCTGCTGGTGCCTTTTAGAGACCACTTTCTGAGGCTAAGGTATCAGAGCCTTAGCAGAGAAGAGCACAAAAAATGCAGCTTGATCTGGCTTGTGTGGAGGGAAGTTGCAGTTTCCATTCCACTGAGACTGAATTAAAACTTTCTTACTACACACAACTGATTTTTCCAACATAACAAATATTAGCAGCCTTAAGATTTTCAACAACTTCTCTGATCTTTTTTCATTCCTAATGCCTGCGAGAGAGTACTCTCCTGGGAAGGAAAAATCTGTACTTCCCAATTTCCTTGCATCCTCCTGTCTGTTCTGGATCAGTTCTGGACACAAGATATCAGACCAAACAGACCCAGGGAACGTTCTGCCATCATGTCAGCTCTTGCTTTTAACCTAAGCTGGGAAAGAGAAGTCACACTAGATTTGTCACAAGCTCTTCCTGGGTCCCCGTGGTAGAAGAGTGATATTGCCTGTTCCATAAGAGCAAACTTAAGGGCTGTAGGCAGATCCCTGTCACACAGAATAAGCATATTTCCAGGGCAGCTCACTCACTTTGAAAAAGGCAAAACAATACTGAGAAAAGCGGATATAGCTAATGATTTATTTTTCATGTTGCATTATCAGTCTCAAAGATTTGTTTTGTTTCAGTTTGGTTTGGTTTGGGTTTCGTGGTTTGCTGTTTGGTTTTTTTTGGGGAGGGGGGCTTGTTTCTTTTTGGGGGGTTGGGTTTTTTGTTGTTGTTTTGTTTGGGTTTTTTGTGTTTGATTTTTGGGGTTTTTGGGTTTTTTTTTTTTTTTGGCTTTTCGGAGAAACCGTCCCAGCAGAAGTTAGGAAAATAACGGCCGTGTTGAGACCATGTGGATGCAACAAAACCCTGGGGAGCAGGACATGGGCGGTGAATTTGGCCAGACTCCGGGGCTCCCGGCTGGTGCGTGGGGGGGCCACGCCGCTTCCCTTCTGCATTTCCGCCTTCTCCTGCGAGTTTTGGGGCAGGGAGGCCAGGAAAAACCTGCAGTGCCTTGTTCAAGCCACAATCATCCATAGCGGGAGAACAGGAAAAAAAAAAAAATACATTTCCAATGAACAAAACCCCTCACCCTCCTCTGAAAAGGAAGCGTCTTCCTTCGCAGCGGCACAGCGCCGGCAGTCCTTCGCCCTAACTTCCAGACGCCCAACCGGTGACACGGGCACCGCCGACGGAACCCAGGCGGGGAAGGAAGGCACGCCTTGCCCAAACCCCGCGGCGCTGCCAGCGAGCATCCCCCGCCTCCTGCCGCCCCTCCCGCCGCTCTCCGCGCTCCGCTCTCCGCGCTCCGCCCCGCACTGCCCGCGGCCCCGCCCGCTCCGCCCGCATTGGCCCCGCTCCGCCCGCCCAGCGCAGCCCAGCCCGGCCCAGCCCGGCCCAGCCCAGCCCCGCCCAGCCCCGCCGCGGCGAGGGCGGCACCGGCCGCGCCTCCGGCCGAGCGGCGCCGCAGCGGAACGGAGCGCGGGGCGAAGCGGAGCCGAGCCGAGCCGAGCCGAGCCGCGGAGCCGCGGAGCGCTGCCCGCCGAGCGCTGCCCGCCCCGGCGCTGCTCTGCCAAGGCGCGGCAGCGCCGCCGACTCGTCTCGCCGGCCGAAGCGAGTTACCGCCTGCAAGCCCAGCTGCCTGGCAGGGCAGGGCGAAAGAGAGACAAACTAAACGCCAAAGCACCCCCAGCCTCTGCTCCTGCCTATTTTTGTTGCGGTTATTTTTGTTGTTGGTTTGTTTTTTTTTTTTTCAAATTTAATTTTATTTTCTGTGATTATTTAGGGGAAAAAAAAAAAAACCCTAAACAGCAAAAAAACGATCGCCGTGTTTTTAGCAATTCGTGCCGCGTGTGCAGTTGCTTCCAGCACACTCCTGACAAACAAAGGGAAAGGGGGAGGGGGCCCGCGTTTCGCAGAAGACATGCGTTCCGTCAGGAAGAGGTGGACTGTGTGCACCATAAGTCTCCTCCTCATCTTCTATAAGACGAAGGAAATAGCGCGGACCGAGGAGCGCCAGGAGGCACCTCTCACCGGGTAATTGCGGGGCGCCGCGCCGGGATGGCGTTCCGAGGGGACGGCGGGGCCGTGTCCCTGCCCGAGGTCCACCTCCGCGTCCCCGCCTGGCTCGTCAGGTGCCCCGGTGCTGCTCGGGCCGTGACCCGCAGCCCGCGGTGCCGGCGCAGCTCGGCGCTCCGGCTGGCGAGCGCTGCGGAGGGCGCGGATGCCGCTGCGGGACGGGTGCAGAGCGGGGTTGCTGTCGGGGCTCGGCGGCCGCAGGCAGGGTGCGAGTACTCGGCAAAGGACGGGAGCTGCGTAGCTGCCGAGGTTGCCGGTCACCTGCAGAAACGGGGCGCTCCCGGGATGTTTCACCTGCCCGCGGCTGCCCCGGGGGCCGGGCCGGCCCGAGGTGGCGGCGGCCACCGGAGAAGGTTGTGCTTTCCGCAGGCGAGCGTGCCGGGATGCAGGTGAACGCCTGCTTCCGTATTTGAAGTTTGCCCGGGAGCTGTGCTCAACTTGGCTGTTCCTTAAGGATTCTTGCTCTGAAAGGGTGTGGGGTCATCCCCTTTACCTTTCGAGCTTCCATCCCTGGAAGCTCTGGTCCCTCGCTGAGACCGTCTGTTACATGCTTTCCCTTTGCTGATTGTCATTAACTCAAAACGAAAGGCGAAGAGTCCCTTGCCGTTTTCCTGTTTGCACCTCAGCTTTCTCTTTATGTACGTGAATGCCTGCATTCCTCATTTTTCTCCCAACTTGCAGGTGTTCTCTGGAGATGCTCGGTTTTTAGCCAAGCTGGTTTTCCCAAGGCGTTGTATAAGGTTTTGTTTTCACTGGAGCAATGCATAAATTTGTTGGTTTAATGAAATCAGCAAAAGCTAAGCAGGGGCTCGCACTTTCTATTTGCTTGTGCATATCGACTGTGGGGAGATTTTTGTCCTCTCGTGTAAACCCTTGCTTGAATTTAAGGAGGAGGCATAAGGGGGTTGTAAGTATCCGTAGAGGCCTAGAGGAAGCTGAAGCAATTACAGCCTACTTGGCCCCGGAGTTGAAGACAGAAAGTGCATTCCTCTTTCCTGGGCAGTGTGGTGCGGTAGGGGGATGTAGGCAACTGGGCACGGCTGGGCAGCTGTGGCCCCGGGCTGGCCTCACCTGTGTGTGTGTGCAATGTTTGCTTCCCTTGTTATTCGGGATTTTCACAACTTGCTGGTATCTCTTCCTCTTGTTCAGCCTGGGTATAACCCAGTTTCTGCCACAAAGCTATCTGTATTCTTCGGAGATGTACAGAAGTTTGAAATTTTTGGGCTACAGCTGTGTGAAAACACAGGTGCAAATGAATGTGTAGGGGCAATTATCTTTAATACCCATGTTTCTTAGTATGTGCTCTTTTCTCTCAGACTAGAGAGAACTGATGAAATTATTCAGAAATTACTTTTATATAAGTTTGCAAAGAAAAAACTGCCAACTTACTGCACATTGTTTGACGCAACTTAAAACTTACCATAATGTTGTTTTAATATTCAATGAGAGAACACAAGTGTGTTTAGTTATAAATATGTCTATTCCTAACAAACTTTTAAAATACAGCTGTAATATACTTCTCACAAGTCATTTTGTGATATCTCTATTTCTTTATCAGTGAGACTTCTTGTACAGTATGGCACTACTCACTTTCACTGTTGAAATATTTTTTCTCTTCACAGCCTGTCATCCCATTTATTACTGTGTGAAGCAGAAAAAATACCCTAAAAATGTATTGCTCATTACTGCTACCCCTATTTATGTTATACTTGCCTTTTTCTTGAATTAGGAGTTTAGGACGTTGGGTTACTTTTGACTGGCCATGTGGGCAAGAAAAGTTAGTTTTCCATGAGATGATTTACTTTCAGAAGTTATGGATGTACGAGGTGGTCCATTTTATGGTTATTAGTGGCACCAGAGGTAAATCGTAGACAATAGAAAATGTACTGACTATATACAGTTCCAAATTACATTATAAACTTTAAGTCAGCTGTGTGCTCTCATAGCAAAGTGTGCTAGGACAATTACTGTGAAGCACGCCCTGCTTCAGATAGACAGTAATGTCCCTTTAAAGATTGAACAAGTAATGAAACATGCCTGTTTTGAGCAGCGTAGTATTTCTTAAGCAGTGTCATCTTCTACTGGTATGGAATATGCTTGAAAGCGGTTACTTCATGCAATGAACTATTTTCATGAAAAGAGAGTCTTACTGTGTTAGTCTGATTGGTCACCAAGGCGAGGTAATCCAAAGTGAAGGCTTACATTGTCAGCTGTAAGTTGCTGTCACAATATGGCAGCTCTTTCATTTACATCAGAGAGGATTTGCAGTGATTCTAGAAGATAAAAAGTAATCCAAATTTCTTTCAGCTATTTACACAATGAAGAATTACCTGGATTTTTTTTTTTAATTTTTATTAATTAGTTTATTTAATACTGCTTTAACTGAAAATTAAAACAATCCAGTAAAAGGGAGAGGAGGATGTCAGGGAGCACATTTGTGTTCATAGTAGTAACTTTAATACGAAGTGCCTAGGACCTTCTTTCATAAAAACATAATGTAACATTGTTTTGATGTACAATCTGTGTAACCCACTGCAGTTGTAAATTGTGAATATGGACGTCAACCACATTTCAAGTGCTATGCTTTAAGTGTTGGCAATCCATTTTGTTGCTGTTTTGTCACTTGTTCCACTGTTCAAGTGTCTACTAAATAATATTTAACCCAGAATAAACTAGGGACATCTCTGAAGTATCTTTAGACTGAGAACTTTACTTGGATGTAGGTTGTTAATTTTCCTTTAGATGCATGCACTCAATGCATCTAGAAAATTCATGCAGGAATATATATGTAATCAATATTATTACAAACATTTCGGAAAAGTTTTAGGGAATAAAAAATTTTAATATAGCAAAAAGGATCAGTTGGATTCTGGCTATTGAATTTAGAGACTTCTGCAGCATCCTCCCATGCTTTCAAGTTAGCAGGATTTGGGTAATTTGCATACAGGTCTTGTACCTGGAGTTGCAGGTTTTCAGTAGGTGGCAGCCTTATCTCTGCATCGGTGTGATAGCAGGGCTGCAGGTGTTGGCATGGACATGAGGGAGAAAGGGAGCTGCGAGTAATGCAGGGTGGTTTTGGTGAGGTGCATGATGCTGGTTTGATAGTTATAGGGGCTTTTGCAATGACAACACCTTCTAGAAATTACTACATCTTACCAGTTTTGTTAATTTAGCTTAATTAATGTCCCATTACAGGTTAACTTGTGTTTAGTCTGTTGTATAATTTACCAAATATTTTTGCTCTATATATACAGCAGTAATGTTGCTGTATTCCTTACTAAGGGCAGTGATCCAATTGTTATCAGAACTTACAGCCACACAAAAACACGACTCAGCAATTCCTAGAAAACTTACAGTCTCACATCTTCTCCATTTTATTCTTTGAAGGGCTGTGGTCACGTATTCTGTTTCCAAGTTAAGTTATTGTTATTGGCAGTATTTCAGAGCATGCTTATTTAACAGATAAACTTTTTTTTTTTTTAATATTATTGCCCTGTGTACACCTGAGTGACAAGACTGCTGAGTTATAAGACATTCTGTGTGGTAGATTTTTATATCCAACAACTTTGATATATTTGTGATTAATGGCTGTGTTTGAACTCAGCTGAACATTGCTGTGGCATCTAAAAGGGAACAGTATGGGCGATAATGGAAAGATGTGGGGATAAAAATGAATTTTAGTCCTAACACCTTAAATTGTGCTTGTAGTGTTTGGGTTTCTCTGTCCCATTTTTGTGATCTTGTTGGCTAATATCACTGCAACTTGTGCTAGCTCACCAGGTGTTCAATGGTCATCACCCAAAGCTTACTGTATTTATTTTTTTAGGGTTACGTTGCCAAAAAGTTATAATCATAAGACTAATGGACAGGATAAAACAGTTGGGGTGGTTTGGATGTGTGCATGAAAAAGTCTCATGAAGTGTTGGGGAAATTTTGTATTTTGTATGCCATTAAACTCCAGAATTCCATGCTTAAAAATCTTTAGCATCAGCAAGAGGCCAAAGATGTCTATTAAGCCAGTACTGCAGATCGTGAACAATTGCTGGGCAAAGGCTTGAAATTTAACGCTTAATTCTTAGTTTAGTACAAGAAATTTGGAACCTAGAAGTGCAGAATCTGCTTCACAAACATAATGAAGTTTTGTCCAGATTCACAATTTGGATTTTATTGTAGTTCTTGTTATGTCTATTCCATTACAAATATAAACATATTTAAGATCTTCATTTGCATATTCAACTATTACAGATAGCTGTGCCATGGATTTTTTTCAGTTACAGTTTATTTTCTTTAGAAAGCTGACAGATAATTGCTTATTTTTGTTGTGAATAAAAGGATATATTGCTGGTGCTTGGGATGTAAAGTATTTGAACTGGAGTTAGCCTTGATGTAATTGCTTTCTATATTGCATTGGTGCAATATAGAATGCATATATAGATGCTTTCTATATATGTATTGCATCTATATTGATGTAATTGTTTTCTATATTGCATTGCAGATATGGTGAACTGAGTTTGAGTAGATCAATGATCAATAGCTCTGATAAGAAAATTCGAAAGGGTGGCTCCTCAATCTTCCAACATGCTGTAGAAGGTTGGAAAATCAATTCTTCTTTGGTAATGGAAATAAGGTAAGTGTCTCAAATTAAAAGTGGTTCATTTCACCTTGCCTATAATTATTTTCATTCACTCTTCTCATTCATGTTGCTTTATAATTCCTTTGGTCTATAAACCAGTAATTTGGTTTACATTTGCAGGTGGATGTTTTTTAACTGTATTTATTTAGGTTTCAGTGTTAAATGCAACTGCATTACATTAGGCCTCAAAGTCAAGTCATCCTTCATGAGATTTAATAAAATGTTTTCATCTGGCTGTGGCTGTCAGACCCGTGCAATCAGTGTCTACATTATGCAAATCCACATTTAAACTGGCTGTCTAGAACTCTTCCACAGTCACTGGTGAGAAACTGGTGCTTTTGGGACATGATTTTCTCTCATCCTAAAGGCTTGAAATAGAACAGGTATAAGTACCCTGGGCATGCCAGTTTTCCTCCCTTGACTGCAGAGGGAGCTTGAGGAGACAGCTCAGATCCAGGTGTCAATAGCTGGGCCATCAAGTGCTGTGAATCCAGTTGTGACTGTGGCTGGTCCACGTCACAGGGTCAGATGCTGACAATATCTATGTCTTACTCAGTTTCCTTTCTTGAGATCAGAAAAGCCAACAAGAACCTTAGGCTTATGCTGCAGCCCAGGAGCAGAGTTAAATTGAGTGATAGTTCTGATGTGGCTCAATATTTACAGTGGATCTCTGCACCTTGGAACCACAGAGAGTAGCAAGCAGATGTCTCTGAGTGTGTCGTGTTGTATCTTACCCATTTTCATCAGGAAGGTGGCCCATGAAAGAAGCATGTGGACCATGGATAGGCAGTGTGGAGAGCTAAGTGTCACGTTCTATGAAAAATGAGGGAAATTAACTATTTTTAACAATAATCACATAGCAGGTTAGACATGATTCTCTGAATATAAAGATTTTGAATAGAAATTTGATCTAATTAAAATGTGGTTTCCCTTTCTACTTCTGAAATTTTACATTTTAAGTTTTTTTTTAAGTTAAAGGGCAGTTTACAAAACCCTTAAACAGGCATTGTTTCCATGTGTAAAAGCATTACTTCTCTGAAAGAGGAATTCAGAGATTTTTTTTAATGACTGCTATTTTATGTCCCTAATTCTAAAGCATGCAGAAGATAAAGGTGGCTTAGAAATTCATGTATCATAAGTTATGTGTCTGACAGCTGGGATAAAATAGCTTTTTCTACTTTTGAAGTAAACTGATTTGGAAATGAGTGAGTGACTATAAGTAGAGACAATAATTATTCTGATTATTCTGAGTAATTTTACTGAAAAGTTGAGTATCATATTTGAGAACCATTTAAAACCAATACACTTTGCCACTCAAGCCAAACAACAAACAAGGAAACATATTACAATAACCTTTTGGTTAAAATTAAGAGAGAAAATTAAGCTTGGGTTATGATAATTTTCCACCTGTTCAAATGCAAAATATATCATTCAGACAAAGAGGTAAAACAGTAGAGGATGCTTTAGTATTTTTTCATCCTGTTAATATATGTGTATCATCTCAATCTACTAAATTCATGAGTTTCAAAATATTTTTTTCCTTTATTGTTTTCCAGAGGGGGAAGTTTCTCTTATTTAATGAATTACTATTGTATACTTAAGAAGCACTGTGATATGTGGGTTTTTTAAAAAATATTGTGCAGGGAAGGATTTTTTTTTTGTCTCATTACCAGAGTGAAGAAAACAGTGCATCTTGTACACTGGCTTAAGCACAGGCGGTAGAGATTCCACTGTAATGCAAGATTTTCTGTACCAAAGAGAGCATAAAGCTGAGGTTATTCAGAAGTCCACATTGCCAGTCTTGTTTCAGAGGAAATGGCTACCTTTATGAACACTGGGGCAGAGAGTAGGTGTGAACCAGTAAATTATTTTAGATTAATGTGACTTAGGGCCAAAAGTTGACATGAACTGTACGAAAGGAGTCAGTGCTACCAGCTAGGCATAGTCTTTCCAGAAATCCTCTTTGCTGACATGCATAGCACATTCAGTTATGCTTCTCAGTGGTGAGGGAGGGATGTCAGGCATGCTTTTCACTGAGGAAGCTACAAGCAACCCCTTATGATGTCTTTCAATCTGATGCTGACTAAATTATGTTCATTCTTTCACTTTTACATGTGGTTTGCTGTACATGTTTCTTCCATGTTACAGCAGCAGGAAGAATTTTAGCTGTAGTTTTGCACTTACGCACCTATCAGGACTAACTTTCAAAGTGTCTAGCTAAGTCCTACAGTGTTCTTGTGGTTTAACTAACAGCTCAGCCCTCCAGAATGTTACATGCACTGTGTAGACCATGAAGATGATGCATAGTCTATAATTGCAGCTGTTAACGTTAACAGTGGTTGGTGGTCTTGTGGAGTGAGGTTGACCATAGGAAGTAACAGTAAGAGAGAAACAAAAAACAACCTAATGCCTGTTGAATTATATATAAAATGTTATCAGTTCTAAGCAGTGGAGAAATAATTTGTGAAGCCATTAGTGTACAGCATAAAGATATTTCATATAACTTACAGTCACCCATAAATGACAGATGTTTTTGTGTCTTACATCAGCTTGCCACCCACATTAGCAATTTTCAGATGTAGAAAGTATTTTATAGTGAGTTTTGCTTTGTGCAAGGACTACGGGTCAGTGATGTGTCAAACCTTGTTGACTGGCATCTAGAATATTATACTTTGCTATTGCTTTGTTGATTTTGTGGGCATCAGCCCTGGCCATTTCATTTTTGCTCAGGTTAGTGATGTGTCTATCAGCCTCAAAGGCCTTAGGAATTCTTGCCAAGGCCAGGCTCAGATAGGAGTCAATGAGTGGTAAAGCTCCTTTATCAGGACCCCATGGAAGGCTGGAAAACTTCCACTGGGTTTCTGATGCTCCAGGATTTTGCAGCCAGAGAAGGCAGTGTGTGGAGTGTAGCAGCCCTCTTGGGAGGGCAGCAGCCCTTTGGAGATGCTAAGCAGGCTTAAGAAGAAAGAGCTAGACTTTCTGTGATTGAGGTGGAAATTATGGATATTACTAGTTACTTGCGCCTGTGTGAAATGTGCTGCCTTGACAATGACTGGTTTCGTGGGAGAGTGATTTTTGCAAGTGATGTTACCTTCTCATTGCTGGTAACTTCTTTGAAGAAGAATTGATAATTCCTGTGACAAAGGAAAGAAGACCACTCTCTTGGCTCCCCTTTCTATCTGAATTATTTCAGTCATGAAGAGTCCACCATCTGCTAAGGTTTTATGTTTTAAGTCCTTTCTACTCTCTGTAGCAATGTGAAGGTTTTCCTTCTGGTTATGGAAATAAGGAGACTTCATTCGTACTGAAGGCTATAGTTTCAGAAAGTAGAGATGTAGCTGAGATGGTTCAAACCTGTGTGGGGAAGCTTTCCACACAGGGCTGATGGCAGCACATCTGTGACCTGTGTGAAATGAACCACAGTTCGATATCTGTGACTTTCTTCTACTTCCTTCTGATTAGATGTGGGAATTTATGCTGAAAGGAGCAGTAGAGGGTTATGAATTGCAGGAAGGCAAAATGTTTTAAAAGTACATTGGGAATGTGTTTCTCTCTGCAATTTAACAGAGAATATTTCCTGTCAGAAAAGTGTGAGAACTTGTAAGATATTAGCAGCATCTAAAAAAAAAGAAAGCATCTTCCTCCTTCAAAAGGTTCAGATTATTATCATTTTTTGTCTTACAAGTTATTGTGAAACAGCTGTGATAAATCCCTGAAGTGCAAGCAGTAAATACCGAACAAGCAATGGAGCACTACAATTGTTTTGAAGCTTTTGGAACAACATTCTGAAGCCATTTGCGCTGTTTCCTTCTGATCATTTTTGTGTCAAAGACATGGAATCTGTGGTTCTCTGGTCTGGTTTAGTCATGATAAACCTCAGGTGATTTTTGCTTGCCAATCTGTCTTACTCTACCTTGCTTATCTTCGTGAAAATCTGGTATATGAACAGCCTTCCTGTGATAAGCAGTAGTTGAGTCATGGTGTATTTAAAAGCCTGCTTTTCCTTTTGCATGCCCACTCTCTTGTATCATGGCACTTCTGTTTGTGTGGCCTCCATCAGCTGGGAGCTCCAGGGTTATTTGCAGTTAGGCATGTTTTTAACAAATCTAAATTTGTGGTTGAACTAGATGATCTTTCACATCCCCTTCCAACCCAAACTGTCCTATGATTCTAAATGCTGCTTTCCTGGAAGAGCTTTTCTTAAAACTTCCTTTCAGATTAAAGTAAAACCCAGCACAGATGCAAATACCTGTGGTCCCCGCTGCCTCCTCAAGAGACCAACAGGAGCTGGAACTCTTAGTCATGTACAAGAGCAAGCTGTGACCTTTTGTTACCACAGAGTTTGTTCTTACACGTTGTTTTTTCATTAAACTAATCTAGCTGGCAAAATATCATGTTTTATCTAGGCCGTAATCCCTGGGGATTCCAAAGGCTGAGAGCCACCTTCTTCCTTCCAGCTGCAGAGTGCAAAGCAGAGTCAGGACTTGCTAGGGTTAGAAAATCGAGTTGTCTACGAAGGCCTGTCAGAGTGAGTCTGCAGGAGATCAGGAGGAGGGGTTAGAAATCTGCAACATAAAAGTTTAAAAAAATAGTTGAGTGGTTCCTTATCCTGGGGATAGGATAAGGAAGGATATTGCTTATCTTCAGGATAAGGATAGGAAGGATATTGCTAAGAATTAGGTGTAGTCTGTCCTTCACAAGCAAGGCATGAGGAACAAGAGCAGCCTCAGCTGCTGCGGAAAAGGTCTCAGGAATACTGTGCTTCCAGTAAGGCTAGGGAAACACTGACAGGTGTGTGGGGAGGTTGTCAAGTCCCCACCACAAGGGATTATTAGGAACATAATAGATGAACATGGGCTGGGGGACAAGTAGAGAAAGGCACATCTTCAGTGGGCACAGAGAGGATCAAGTAAACACTTAGTCAATCTCTGTTCCATCATGTGTTTGCTGGTGAACCCTCCTGGGCACTGAGGATGTGCTCCAGAGGCTTCCCCTCACACCTGGGGTCCACTGAAATCCAGCAGCAAGGATTTATGGTGCTGCCTGCCTCCAAATAAATGATTTTTCCCAGAAAAAGCATTGGAGGTCTTATTTCAGTTTTCTTGAGAATGTCTAAACAGATTCATGTTTTTGTAATCTTACAAATCTTCGAGTGGTCTGTTTTCTTACCTTCATTCACACAGTTCTGAGTCAGATGAAGTTTGAGATTATGTAAGTTTTGTAGTGCGAAGACAGTACAAAATAAAACTAGAAAAATGCACATCATGAGAAAAATCTCACCATGTTGCCCCAGAGCAGTACAGAGTTTTGACAATTGGAAAGCTCTTCAGGGACATTACTATCTGTTTCATGAACTCTTATCAGATAACCAGGAGTTTCAGTTGGTACTTAAATATTATGGAGATCTGTTTCTTCTTATCAAAGAAAAAAAACCTAGGTCCACCACAGATTATGGCACTGTGGTTTTTTGAGTCATGTAAACATGTTACAAGCAGCTGCTTGGCTACTATTAAGGATGAGTCACATCAGTCTCACCTGCCCACAAAATGGCTCAGGGTACACCCTGATACAGTTTTATTTGTCATAAAAAACGTTAAGACCACCTCAAATGAAACTGTTTGTTTACACATTTTAGCTTAAGGTTGCAGAATACCTTTTCTTCAAAGTTTACTAAAAATCATGCTCTTTTTTTCCCTTGGTGGAATCAAGCTTACTTTTGAATTTAATATGCAGCTTGAAGTGGATTAGCACTTAGTTTGTCATGTCTGTTTAATCAGAATAACCTTGTGCTATTTTTAGTGCTCTTTGTGGGACAGAACAGAGGTTTAAACAAGTTATTGTTATTAATCAGCATCAAGACTGACAGGGACACTCATGTATTTGTTACGTCCCTCAGTAATTTTTTTTTTCTCTTAGCGCTTATGTGAAAATCAGAAGTACTGTTATCCCCATGGTATGGGTGAGCCAGTAGAACAGAGGAAATTAAAACAGTAGCATGGTCTCTGCATTATTTGTCATATTACTTTCAGTATTAAAAGATACCTGGATACCACCAGATGAATCAATAAAAAATATTTTAATGTTAGCATTATTGCATGTCTCTTATACAAGGATTCTATTGCGTATTGCAATACCTGTGTGCACATTTAATTGACTACGCTAATGACAGCTTCAGACAAGAAAACATTTTTAAATAAGTGAGAAGATACTAAGATTAGTGACTTCTGCCTATCTCAATGTTTTATTGAAAAATAAATTCCTTCGACATTCTAGAAATTTCAGCTGTGTTGGGTGGTTGATTACCTGATTCTAATTCAGGTCCACTTGAAATTCTTTGGAGGACTTTTATCAGCATATAGATAAATGAGTTTTGAATGTAAGTAACCAAATTAATAATGGAAGCCAAGGTGTTTTTACTTTTTTTTTGGTACTGTTTGCATAACTTCACTGCCTTCCTCTTATTTTTAAAAATAATAAAGAAGATACTGTGTTCATGCACAAATGTTGCTACTTTTTTGCTTACATGGACAGTTTCAGGGCAATTTTTTCTAGGCATCAGGAACTAAAGCAAATCTTCTGGTGATCATGTGACTTCTTGTAGTCAAAAATCTAGTTTCTATATGTTTCACATAATTTTTTGACATTTTGAGACTCATTTGTGGTCATCTCTTCTCAAGTCAGAGTCCACGTGAAATGAGTCTCTCAGTAGCTTGGCTGATGATGTTCATAGCTTTTGATGCATTCATATTATCCTTTACAGCCCCAGCTGTAGTAGCTCTCTTCCTATGTAATGAATAATTGCAGTAATTTTTAATACTTCTAGATTGGGCAGTTCTTTTCTTTCTTGCTCTTTTTTGTTTTATAGTAGTTGATGTATCTGTTGCAGAGTGCCCATGAAGTTAAGCTATCAAACCCAATGAGATTTAAAGTCAGTTCAATTTAATGGCCAAATTTGAGTCTTCCTTTTACAGCAATATCTTGCCTGGCCTTACCAAAAGCTACACCCAGGATTTTAACGTTGTCTATCCTGCTTTGTTATTCTGAGTCCCTCATGTGCCTCAGCAAAAGATGCCTTTGCTCTGATGCTGCTTCCTTCATATGTGACAGCTGTAACAGATAGTCCTACACAGTCCAGATATTCTTTCCTTTTTTTTTTCTTTTTTTTTTGGCCAAGTTTAGGAAATGAAGGAATTACTTAAAAAGCACTTCTGTTATGTTTCTCTTCTCCTATGGCCTTTAATTTCAGTTCCATGGTGGTGCTGGTTGCAAGATTGAGACATGCTCTTCTTTCTTGAGGCAGCAACATGAGCTGGCTAGTGAGCATGGGTGTTTCTATAGTTCGTCCCTTTTAACTTGTGGGGGATTATTTCCTCTTTATGGCTGTGACTGAGTGTTGCAACTGCTAGAATAACATTTCTAGTTATCTTTTCCTGTTTTGATGCGGTCTGAGGAAGTTCCCCTCTAGAAGCTTAATATGCAAAAATAACACTCTCTTGGTCAACAAAATAGCTGTTTTGTTTTAAATTCCACTTTACCTACTGACAACAGTGAAAAATAAAAAGTTTTTGTTTTCCTTCTTTTCTTGTTAGACTTGCAGAGGCAAAAGTTTCAAGTAGATTTATTACATACTAAATACCCTGCCCCAGCTCAGCACTCCCTGTCTGTTCGTTAGTGTTGTAGTTGGTTCAGATGTGATCTTCCTTCACAAACCTACCTGCTTCACAGACAGACACAAGCTTGTAAAGCTTTGCTCGCTTGCAATCCTGAGCTATCAGTGGCTCCTGCAGCTCTGCCTGGGGAGTTTTTCAGCTTTTTATGTCAAGGGTGTACTGAAAACCTGAAAACTGCTCTACACTGCCTGTGCAGGTATTAGTCATTGCATACATTAGTCATTACACTGCAGTCATTAAATATCTTTTTTGAACCTACATATTGAACGTATGCCAGTTTTTGGACCCCAGTTCCCCACCTGTCATGGGCAGAATGGAAGCTTTGAACAGATTTTACTAGAGAATCCCTCTCACTGAGTTATGAGGTACAGAACTTGTTTTCTAAACCCCTTGCATGCTAACCTCCTTCTCAGAAAGGAGTCAAGATGTGGTTGGATCTAATCTTAGCCCAAGACTTGGTCAACAGTTTATGTTTAAAGGATCGTGCAAGTACAATTCAACCTTTATGCAACTTTTTCCCACAGGACTAAGGGTGGCAAACCAAATATACTTAAGTTATTAAAGTAAATTATTTATTGATGATCATAATGATAATGATTCGACTAAAAGATAATTTTTATTTAATACATAGTATAGTTATAACTTCTAGTATAGTGCACTATTTACTGAAGCCATATTGAAGCAACAATATTAAAGCTAGCAAAATAATCGAGTAGAAATTGATGGGACTTACTCATACCAGTGACCATGGGCCAGTCTCTTTTACTCAGTCTTAAGGGGTAATCTGGAAGGGGATTCCCAGTCAAGGGAGAAAGCTACACACACACTCCATCCAAGAAGGGGTATGTAACAATTCTCTGCCACTAAAAAGAGAGCCTTGGCTTTTGTACTGTAAAGTGATTGACAGTCAGATGTATCAGCTCAGCAGCTTTACTGAAGTTATCAGCACTCTCACGTGTTGGTTCCATTATCAGGCGCTCTGTCTGCTGCATCCTCACCAGTGCCAGTTTCTGTCAGGACAGACTGTTCTTCAGAATAGAGATGATGAGTCAGGCTGCTTTCAGCATTCTTCAACACCCTCACGCCACTGATAACTTTTGCAAATAGAAGCAAGTTTGAGCTGCTTTACCACCACTTAGGCAGAGCATCCTGATAGCCCCATAAGCAGATCCCATGATTTCACTTTTCAGCTGACATAAAAGCAAACATTCTTCATCAGGTTACTTGCTGGGGGCTGGGAGTATACAACTGTTTAACTGTCATACTTCACTTGATCCATGGTAGTTTATTAAACCCTCATATTTTGGTCCTGTGTGTCTGAACCTGTCTAATAGTTTAAACAATTAATTGCAGAAAAGATGATAAATGTTTCAAAGTCTTGATGACTTTGTAAGAAGTGATTTTGAGATCAGCTAACAGCTTGACTGGACCCTGAGCTGCAGCAGTTTATTTTGCAGTATGTTTTAAGCTGGTTTTGTTCCAATTGGTACAAAAGACTGGGTGTGTTCTCATATCAAGTTAATTAGGATAGCTTTAGCTAAGCTTCAGTTAATGAGGAGGAAGTTTATGCTAAACCGAATATATTACTCTTATTGTGAAATGAGAATCTATAAGAAAACATGGCCATTCCTGGGCCAAGCTGATTTGTAAGAGATGACATTTCCTGATCATGTATTCAACTGTGTTTTTATGAAAACAAACTTCCACAGTCCTTTTTAAAAATGTCTTAGTTCCAGAATTTTGTGAAGATAGCCAAACACAGTATGCCTTCAAATTTGCAGTTACCTTCCCTTTGTCTCTTGGTGCCTTTGTGTGTGAAAGTCATTAAGCACCAGTCCTGTAGTATTTATGTGTTACATTGTAACCACAGTGTGAACATCGTGCTAACAGCTTTGCTCTAACTCCGTCCTAGAGCATGGGAAATGATCCTAGTGGGACTGACACTGTCTACCCTCTGCTTTAGGTTGAATGCCTTGAACAGTCTGTATTGCTGCTAGATAAACTCCATTCAAGAAGGGAGTGTTGGGTTTTATCTGTGCATTTTTCTGTCAATGCAGGAAGAACATTCTTCAGTTCTTGGATGCTGAAAGAGATGTCTCAGTGGTCAAAAGCAGCTTCAAGCCAGGAGATGTAATTCATTATGTACTGGACAGACGTCGCACTCTAAACATTTCTCAGGATTTGCACAGCCTTCTCCCTGAAGTTTCCCCAATGAAAAATCGCCGATTTAAAACCTGTGCAGTTGTTGGGAATTCTGGCATCCTTCTGAAGAGTAGTTGTGGTAAAGAGATTGATAGCCATGACTTTGTAATAAGGTAAGTTTTTATCTGCTGTTACATCCTGACGATGCAGGCTACTATGTTTCTTGGAGAAAAGCTAGGAGAAATGTTTTAATCTGAGGTACATATTACAAGCCTTATCTGAAATTAATATGAAACACTAACCATCACCAGGTGATTCCCTAAATTTAAATTCATGCCTATATTATTGACAAGAAGATTATTTTTACACTGAAAATAAAACAAGGGTGTCAGCAATTGAATCACGGTCCCAGACCAGCAGGGAATCTGAATCGTTTATTCACAGGAATGAGCTGGTTTTAGATGCTTTTTCAAGGCACAGTATTTCCTTATATGGTAATTCTCACTACGTGACCTATCCCGTGTTGCCACATCAGCAACACACTTTCTAAATGTCCTTCTATGGGATGATCACTCGCTGTTCACCCATCCCTCAGCTCCCGGCAGGCTCCTCTCCGTAGGGGTCTGCCCTGTAACACCTCCTCCCCTCAGGGTCCTGTGGAGACAAACCTGTCTGTGCTGCCATGTGCTTCTTCGTGCTGCCATGTGCCTCTGCGGGCAGGTTTTACAGCTTGTAACTCAACTTCATTCTGTCTCTTCCCACAACTCCCCCTTTTTTGTTCTATACAAGTAAGAATTACGACAGTGATTAAACAGCTAGAACTTTGAGAAACAACCTAAAGTTGTCTAAAACTTTTACCATCACTCAGAGTCTGCGACTGCTGAGAGGTTCTGTTTCAGAGTGAGGACTTCGAGAGTCATTCCTAGGCAAGACTTTCAAGTTTACTTTGAAAGAGGGTCCAGTTTTTATAAGATCAAATTGGCAAGTCAAAATGACTTGATTACACCTTTAGGGCAGAAACAACCGGGTCTGATGGTATAATCATCAGTCAGCCAAGGCTAGGGCTTGGACAGAGCCTCAAGCTGTGACTGAGAGGGTTTCTCTACAATACTTACAAAATTGCCTAAAAACATTATTAATACCTTGTGATCATTCTGAATGCAGTTGAAAAATTAAGAACATATAAACTTCTTTGCAGTCTTTTGCGGGGGGAACCCCATCTCTGCACCACCCCCCTTTTCTGTTCTAACAATATGTAACATGAACACATTTTAACTTACTAAATTCAAGAAAATGTGCAACATAATATGCAGTTTTCTTACCATGAACAGTAAAATAATACATCTATCAGAACCACAAACACTCACTGAGCAAAAATAAGCAAGGTAATTATCTTCAACTGCTTAAATACGTCACTATTTCACAGAAAAGAGTACCCCCCCCAAAAAAATCAGTTCATTTCTGCTTGAAAAGATAGTTTACAAATTAGAATTATCTATCACAAAAACTAATCAGAACAATGCAGGGGGTCACAACGTGGTGTGGTAAAAAAAGCACTCTTTGAGATAGAGTCCAGGATTGTGGCAACATTTTAAATAATGAAGACAGAAGAGTTCTATGGACCAGTTGCAGGAACGACGTGCCTAGCCTGCAGCCATTCTCGCACAAGCCGGTGCAAAATGCTGCAGCCCTCCCCACCCCCAACGAAGGGGCCATTTGTCCACTCAGCCCTTTTCTCCAGCACAGTATCAGCTCTCGAGAGTCCGCAGGGAATGGGAGCCCTGGCTGTAGCGGCATCCTGCCAGCTGTACGGGTCCCCTGGCCCGTCTCTTCACTTCTCACGTGCAGAGAGCCACTCACAGCCCTTGCCATGTGCTGAGCAGAGCCACGGCCCTGCCAGCTCCCAGTGCCGCTGATCTCATCCATCCGCGGCGTGGGGGTGGCTGCCGGGTGTGGCTGTGACACGGCTCTGCCCTGTGCTCGCTGCCATGTGCGTCATGTGTGCATGGACGCAGTTAGGTGTATAACAAGTTCCTCACATGGGGCACCATTTGTCGGTGATTGAGGAACAGATCCAGACCAGGAGGGAATCTGAATCATTTATTCAAAGGAATGAGCTGGTTTTATACACTTTTCCAAGGCACAGTATTTCCTTATATGGCGTGACCTATCCCATGTTGCCACATCAGCAACACACTTTCTAAATGTCCTTCTATGGGATGATTACTTGCAGTTCACCTGCCTGTCAGCTCCTGGCAGGCTGCTTTCTGTAGGGGTCTGCCCTGTGACACCTCCTCCCACCTGGGTCTGGTGGAGACAAACCTGTCTGTGCTGCCATGTGCTCCTTTGTGCTGCCATGTGCCTCTGCACAAGGGAGAGAGGTTTGCACTACTTATTTTTGCTTTTTGTCGTTTCTTATTCCAGACGAAATTGTTCTTAGAGAGGTCTTGGTAGAATAAATGCAAAATGGTTTCTCTTTTAAAAATACTCTTTATTAGCTTTTGGTCAACACAGGTGGCCTTTTGTAAATTACTGCATTACTTTTGTGTAGCATGTAGTAAAATTTCAGTGGGGTGTATTGATGTTGAACCAGGCTGCCACTGAGGTAGCTGAAAGTCACCCAAATATATCCCTTCACATTGGGGTAAAAATCTATTCTTGCAGTTTGGGGAAAAAAAATCGACATGTTTCACTTTTTTGTCATTCTTCAAACACAGACAATAGAGTGCCTTTGGATTTCACATATCATGTCCAAGATGGCCTCAACTGACAGCTTGGCACTATGTAGAAAATGCTGAGCAAGAGATGGGTATTTTTGCTTTTGAAGCAGAAGTTTCAATTTGTTTGGTTTGAGAAGGGCGAAAGGGCAAAAAACAGGAGGGTTGTGACAGAAAGCAATATAGAAATTGTAGTCATTGTGAGTTACTTGCTTTTTTGTTTTTCATCTTAAAGAATGATGGTGGCAATTAATAGTAAAAGGACATGGAAAAGAAATTACAGTCTTGTACATAAATAAAAGAAGAATATACATAGGTTTTGTATTTCATTTGAAAGGTATTTTAGCAAGTCGCAACTGAAGCAATAACACACTTCTCTTTCATTTTCCTTATTTGTCTTAATTGTACCACTAGTTATTCAAATTAGCATCCTTACTTACTGCAGAGGAAATCCAAAAGTAATTACCACAGTTTTAAATTGCATTTAGCCTATGGCAATTTTGTATTGTCTCTGAGATTAAATGTGATTCATTTAAAGGACTACAGAAAAAATTAGATACTAGATTTTCTAAATTAAAATTTTCTTAGAGAAGGTAGCCTGGTCTAGTGAAAGGTGTCCCTGACCATGGTGGGGGATTTAGAACTAAATAATCTTGATTCCATGAAACATCTCTCATATGGTATATGATAATTAAAGTGATCTGTATAACAACTAGTGAGTCTGACAGTATTGTGATTAATAATCTCTAATGTTCTGGGAATAACATACTTGGCCCTACTGCCTATAGGGTGTTTCAATACAGTGATTCTTAATTTTTTAAAAAATTTATTTACAAATGAAAGTTAAAATGTTTTAGAAATTTACCTATTATAATTTGAACTATCGGATATTTATTTAATTAAGTCTCGGTGCATATGTAGTTACATAGCATCTGTTTAAAGTAAATAGCATGGAATTTGTTTGTAACTGAACTTAAAGAAAAAAGCGAATCATTCATCAGAGTTAGTTTCCCACATACCTCATTTTCCATTTAGAAGAAGTTGTACATCGTTTAGTATGTAATCACATGGTGTCATTAGGAAGTTCTGGAGGGCTTCGTGAGCACTTACCTATATTGCTGTTAGGATTCTGGCATTAAAATGTTCCATGACACTCTGTTAAATCTTTTTGCTTTTGTGTGACATCTCTAGAAGTAAAATGTCCTCATTTAAGTGCCACCTGATGGTATTCTGGAAAGGAGTTACTGAATGTATCCAGGTGTATAGGCTGGTGAAGGACAGTTTTGCAGAATCTTCTGACGCCAAGTGCATTATGCCTATGTGCTGTGACAAGTATGTCATACTGTTTTGGTTAAATATATTCGATTTTGATTGTATTTTGGGGGGGGGGGGGGTGAGTGGTGAGATCTGAAGGAAAATTGTGTCTCTGAGAGTTGTTTCTTAGAGGAACAGTTCTTATGTTAGAGTTAACACCAACAGTGCCATTGATTTAATGGTAAAATGGTAAAACTGACTGTGAAGGTCTGTGAAATTGAAGAGGACACAACAGATATCCAACAGTATTTGCAGTATTATGAATTCAATATCCTATAAAGGTAGTGTGAAGGTGTTAATAATAATGGGTAAACACAGAGAAGTTTCACAAGAGTCATGCTTATTTTGGCCATAGAAAATGTGGTCCATCTAATTAAAATGGGAAGCATGGAGACTCTTTGCTATTAAAAAAATCCCAAACTGTGATGACTATAAACTGTTTCCTGTTTCCCATACACCTTTTCCTTTTTACTTCTCATGTTTTTATACCCCTTTAGGAACTATTGATCTGTGTGCCCATACTACTCTTCTAGTGCTGACCTCAAGTGTGCTGCATTTTGATACTATACCCAGGGAGAGTATGAAGCATTCCAAAATATCTGGTTAGATGAATAAGTACATCTTATTTCCACATTGTCTGCACTTCCTCATGCTGAAATTACCAAGCCAGGGCTGAGTTAGCTGTTTCATCTTACAGAGCAGATGAACTTGTTACAGTAAGTGGTATATTTTGAAATGCAGTGGTTACATAGGAGTTTCTGAAAAATGCAGCTGTGTTTTGGGCGAGTGTACAATAACAATACTAAGCATTGCCAAGTAATTACTTGGAATTACTTCTGGCAGCCAGTATATACCAAACAGTTCAGCTTTGGGTTCAGAATCTGAACAATATCAAAAATCAGAGTAAGTTTGTTTTTTTAAGATTAATTTGACATTCATGATGAGACCTCTTTAAAAGCAGAGGCCAAGTTCAGTTTTGGAGTTACTTGGTTAAAACCAACCAGTCAAACAAACGCTAGTAAATTATTGTGCTTTTTCTTGTGGTGAAACCACTTCTGGAAAAGTGCCTTTCATTTCAGTTGGACAGTATGGAGGACAGGCCTGTTGAGTGAAGCTTTTTTAATAGGTTAGGGCTGCTCTGACAAGGAACAGCCATGAAAAGAAATTAGGTGCTTCTTTCTTTGGATTGAAGTGCCTGGTTTATATGTTACAACTCTTCTTTTCCCACTGGAGTTTTTTTCTGCTAACTCTGTCAGCATTTAGGAACCAAATGGATGTTTTTGCCATCACTGGTGATAAAATTTTGCTGGGCAAATGTAGCTCTATTTTCCAGCATACTTTGACTTTCATTTTTTAACTTGACCATGGTTGTGGTTAGTGAAGTTAAAATGAAAAAGCCTGTAGTCCTTTTTCTTTCCCTTTTGAGAGGAAAGAATATATCCTTTTAGAGTTGTCTTGGTTTGTCCTGTCCATAGGGGAGGACAGTCTGTTTTGATTCTCTCCCTAGTGTATTGATTTTTGTGATATGCAGAAGCAAGCATCATATGTGGTATGAGCAGAATACAGCAGACATGGTCAGGCAGAAGAAAAGGACAGACCTTATCATACCATGATTAGGTGTGGTGTCTTATTTCAGGAGAGCAATTTAAATGAATAATGAGAAATTAGTAGTAGCTTCATTAACGTGTGTTGTTCCTTCAGCTGCTAGGAAAAAAAAAACCATTGTAGATTTGTCAGAATAAAGGTATTTGGAATATTAATTTACCTATATTCTGGAACTTGTTTTTGTAATTCATATCAGCTTTCGTGTCCAAGTATTTTTTAGTATACCTTGCTTGGACCATGGCTGTTACGCCAAGTAGAGCTAAATCCTTGGAGCCAGCAGATCTGTTGAAAGCAAGTCGCCAGTTTAACAGACATATTTTAAAGCATGAGTCCTCCTCTAAAAATAACATCTGAATACACCATGACTAGCTCATTAGACCTTTTTCAGATCTCAAATGTGGCAGCTCTATTTTTGCCTTCTGTTTCTTCCTTAAACTTGTCACACTACATTGAAACATGAAATGAAAGCAGAGGAAAGCCATCATCTTCCAGTGTTCCTGCTCAGGGATTTGAGTGTCTGAGGAAGGGGAGCGCTGGTGGAGCTGTTCCAGTCAGCCAGGCATAGGTGGTCTCCACCTCAGGAGAGCCTTGGAGAGGGCTTGACTCGTGTGGCCACATTGTAGGGTTATTGTTTTGTTTTGTTTTTTTTTTTAAAGAAGTTAGTCCTTAAGTAGGTGATTCAGAAGAATATTTAAGCACAGAAGTCCAGAATGCTCAGGAAATATCAGTAAGAAGTGACTTCTCTACACCCCTATATAAATGATCACGGGTTCCAAAAAGGCTGCTTAAATAAATACGTGTCCTGTAAGCATCCAAATGCAGAGCAGATAGAATTACCCTGAATCTTCCTTGAATCTTCTTACAACTATCCTGAGAAAAACTGATACCATTATTTTAAAATCACTTACTCCTATTGTTGATAATACAGAGCCTTTAATTTAGTGGTTTTCTGAACAGTTGGAAACTCGGGAACACTATGTTTTTTTCCCCCATTGACTGTTTTAAGAGGTGAAAATGTTCACAACAGTCTTAATCTAAATAACTGCCTTTTTAGCTGTTCTCCATTTTGGAAGGTTCAAACTTCCGTTAGTACTCCATTCTAAAAACTCCGAAGTGCTTCTGCAAAACAATGAAAATCATCACTTTTTCTGAATTTATTGCAAGGCTAATAATTTTTTAACCTTTTCTGACCTCATAATGTTGCAGATTTTTTTAAAAAATTTTCTAGATCAGAATTATAACACTTCTGTGGATCTTCATAATTATCCTATAGAATATGCTCTTTATAGATAGTCATCTGTGATGGTATTTTCACATCAAAAGGCAAAGGTACAGGTGTTCAGGATACTGCTAAGTTCCATTTCTTAGTTTTTCATGCATTAAAATATAATTTTCAATCTTTCACTGCTGTAGTTTTTGTGGGGTTTTTTAGTAATTTTTTTATGTATGCAAAAACCTTTCAGTGACAGAAATTTATTGCTTTATATTGTTGTCAAAGGAGTAGTACTGGGAAGAACAGCAGAACTAATTCAGGTGTAATTTTGCAGCAAGACTCAAAGATGTAAATAATGTGTTTTCCAGCTGTTTCTAAAATGCCACTTAAGACTTTTTCTGACACTTCACTATGCTGTGTCAGTTGATGATAACTTGCATTCAGTCACTGGTGTTAAGGGAGATGCTGGGAAGAAAGAATTTATTGATTACCAGTATAAGTTTTAATAAGGGCAGCAGGAATTAATGAAGTTTATTAGCAGGTGATGTTACAAAAACTATCTTTGTAGTGAAGTCATAAATTCAGTATTTTTGTGAACTTGTGTTGTGAAAGGGTGTATCAAGTCAATATTTTACACGGCACATATTAAAAACCCCTTGTGGTTGTTGCATGTGAGTAGAATCTGCAATGCTGTACCTGAGCCTCTAACCTTGAAGCTCTCATGAGACATCCTCTATTGTGCCATGGATAAGGACTGAGATGAAGTGGGTATGTTAGGGGATTCACTGTTAATCCAAATTCCTATGGTTAATTTGAAGCAACTTTACTTTTTTCAGTAGCCAAAGAAGTATGCAAAACATGTGAGAATCTCTGCACTTTACTAATAGTACATTTGTTGGGGAAAATAGGGAGTTTGTGCATGGTTTTTTTTCTTTTTTTGTAAATCTCCCATTTTTTTTGGGTGTGTGGGAAAGTTACCACAGCACTGCTGCACACCTTTAGTTGGAGAACCAGGTGAGAAGATGTGCTGCATACACACAGGTATTAGGGCAATGTGCTTCTTGCATGTAGATTGAGTAGACCGTAGTCCAATTGTGAGGTTGTCTTCAGTCTTGAACTCTTTTTTCCTTTCCTACTTGCTCGAGCCTTTAATTTTTCTTTCATGTCCAATTATTTCTTAGAAATGGTATGACTTACTGAATTCAAGATAACTATTTTGATTCTTACAGGACTTTGGATATGAATCTGGATCTAAAACCTTGCAGGCTCCTCAGAAAGGAGTGTATGTTATTGACACTAATCTAGGTGTAATGCCTTATGTTTCAGAAAGGTTTAATATGTCTGCCAGCAACAATCTGATTTTCATTTTTTGACTTCTCAGAATATAATACTGTATGATAGTTTTGGCTTTGCTCTACAAAGAGAAGATATTAATGAAACAAAGAATCGGCATAAAGCATTTCTTTCCAGTGGCTTTATAGTGTTTTAAAGTATTTATTTCAACTTGTAAACCTCAAGTCCACCAACTGTTGGAGGATTGAGAAGTGTACAGATTCATGGCCATTTCTTGCATTATTCTACTGTAGGTAGAATACTCTTTTGTTTCTCAATGTCAGATAAAATTGAAATGATAGCCATTTTACTCAAGGAAATTTTAATGGCTTTTATGCAAAATTAAGTTGAAATATGGTCTGTGAATGCTATGTACTGGACATTTGTATTCATACACGTGAACTATGAGTGACAAAGTTGAACTGAATCTCTGTGGAATAACTGATTTCTCATTTGAGCATATTTTTGTACTTTGATTGCATTATTTTCTTTGTTAAATTCTGCTCTCTAACAGAATATGTATGTTATGGATATGTTTGGGCCATAAAGATGGCACAGCAAACCCAGGGATGATCACCCAGTTTGGTGAAAGTGTGGGGTAGGAGCACCTACTCCATTCTTCATTTTTTTTCTTACGGCATACAACTCCAGCCATTACTAGTTTTTTACCCACACTTCTTCTTAACATAGCCACTGTAACTAATACATGCAATAGGTGGTTGTGGAAGAAGCAGGAAGAATCACTGAGACTTTTTGATCTGTGTGTCTTAGTATCTGTTGTTTTATGCATGCTCAAATACTGCATGGTATTTCAGAAATTACCTAATTTTCCCCTTTTATCCCAGTGCTCCTTTTAGTGATAGCATTGTGGTGCATTTTTCAGTTGAAAATCTTGTATCACACTGAAAGCTCATGTGTGGGAACCCCCGTATTCTTACTGGGAATATTTTATAGCTATATTTCCCTTTTAGTACCATGGTTGTATGTAGTATTTGTGTAAGTTAGGTGCCTCTGTAAGCTTACAGATTTCCTAAATAATGTAATTGATGCCTCATACTAAGTTTAGAGTAACCACGCTGTTGAAATGGCTGTGCAGAGGTTTTGTCTATGGTCTGGTCTGATGTCATGGGAAGAACAGGGACTGCAGTGTTAAATTGAGGTACCATGAATACTATTGCCTATGATACTACCAGTCACATGAATTATGAATGTTTCCCATACACTTAGGGTTTTTTCTAACCCACTCTCCGAAATGTATCAATCTTTCTCTCATTAGACCATTTTCTAAACACTTCTGCCATAGATAGTGCTTAGAAGAAGTAAGGGAGCAAATAGTAACTAATTATTTACTAGTTTTGTGCAAGGGAAAGAAGTAGTAGTTAGAGCTTCTGATTAAACATGTTTATACAGAAAAAAACATAGGTATCAGATTGTTTGTTTCAAACAATATATTAAAACTGAATTTTTGGGGGGAAAAGTAAAAAAGGAATCCATGAAAACCATTATTTTGTAAAATTATTTTTGCTGGAAAAAAACTCCATCTTTTTGTCTGGAAACAGTCAATAGTTTGCTCAGGAGAAGAAGATTTAGAAGATTTACAAACTTTTAAAAAATGTGATATATTCTCAGTACTCGTATTTTCAGCTGTTTGCTTAGTTAAGTCAATCTTCAGTGCTCAGTGTGACTCTTAATTACTATTCCCATATTCTCAGTAACAGTAGCACAGCAAGTTTGTCTTGCTCAGCTTTCACCTCTGGCCTGCTTACTTGCATGCTACATGAAGACAACACGGAGGTTGTTTTTAGAATGAGTGAAAAGTGATGGCAAGAAGCTTGTGGTTTGGAGTCAATTTTTAAGCATTCATATGTTGCAAGGTACTAAAAATGTGGTATGCGAGAAAGAGGAAATTCAGTAAATTACAATCTTCTATATATTGTTGCAAAAAAAAAAAAAATTGTTTTATTTACAGTGACTAAATCCCTAGGCATGTAATGGTAAAGCTTTTGGTGCAGAAACACCCTCACCACCTCTTCACTGTTGTGATTGTATTTGGCATTCTGTGCTTTATGGCAAATTAGCTAGAATTAAAAATTACAACAAGGGAAGGGTATTGCATTGACTATTTAAAAGCTGTTCAATTAATAGGCTTCTAAAATTAGTTTATGTATGTTTGCCTCTGAATGTGAAGTTTTCTTGAAAGAATTATGAGAATTGGTGGGAGGTCATTGACATCTCCTAACAAAATAAACTTAAAGATTCCAACAACAGTATCAAACTACAAGTATGTAGGGCTATGCCTGAATATCATTCAAAAGATGATGGTAGTGAAATGTGTTTGTACTTCAAATCATGACAGAATGGTAATATTCAGCTTAAGTTTCTTGAAATGTGCCGTCTGTTTATGGGGTTTAGAAAAAATAAACTGTGGCATAGCATAAAAATGTATTAGAGGTTAAGATAAAAGCTCCAAAACAGGTAAAAGCTATATACATATACTCAGGCCTGTAGACAAATACGTAGTAGCCAGTTTCATTAGCCCATATAAGAAATATGTAAGAAATATAGGGATAAGTTTTTAGCCCAGCCTATTGCACCAGGACAGGGTGCAATAATTTTAAACTAAATGAGGGTAGGTTCAGACAAGTTATACACAAGAAATTTCACAATAAGGGTGGTAAAGCATTGCAGTTCTATTGTTACTGAGTGTATTTGGATTGCTCATTATTTTCTGAAGTTATACTTGAAAAATCTGAATATGCAGTAAGTTACAAATGTATACTGCTTACACTTTCCAAAACACAGATTTCAGTTACTGATGTAGCAGTAATAACATGCAAGGTAGGACACCTTGTACATAGTATGCCTATGATGATTTTTTTCCCAGGGTTTAGGTGAAATTACATTAATAAGCTGTTTTCAAACTACAGTGTTAAGGTTGAGGCACTGGTGCTGTTGGCAGATCAGAAAGAAGCTGTCAAAAATTATGGAATCATATTAGAACCATATGATTTATATGTGCACACTTTGCATGGGTCGTACAGCTTTTTAAACATGGTGGTGCAGGTACATACATGGTCTATTCCTCCAAGTTGGACTCAGAGGAGGATTTGCAATGTCAAGACCTATTTTAAATATTTAAGTAATAGATTTCATCATGTGCATATATGTGACTACTAAAACAAACTCATTGTGCAAATCCCTCATTATGTTGTGCAGTGTGCCCTTAAAAGAGGTATTTTCAAAAGCAGCAGTAATTCAGTGAATTTGATTGGTTGATTTTAAGTACTTGTTTTGATTATTTTATCATGTTTATTTTTAGATTTTAACAAACTTTTAATAATGGCAGGTTATAAGTTTGTGCATTAAGGTTTTCAGAAACAATTTACAAAGCCAATATTTAATTCAGTTGCAGTTTTCCTCATGCCCTAACTACCATTTTCTAGGAGATACTACTCTTACCAGCCTGAAATGAGTGCAGATGTTTTGTGAAATAGATGTATAAAGATAATGAAGAATGTAGATCTATTTAGCCTACATCTACATCTACATAGCCTACAAAATGTAGATCCATCAAAAATGTAGCCTGCATCTCCCCACATGTTATCAGAAACTTGGACTTCTTTATCTCCTAGGAATATATTTGCTTTATAGTCTTCAGAATGTCTTTCTGAAGAAGATAGGACCACTGCTTTAACTGATCATTACACAGTGAAAATTATTTTCCGGGTAATTAGTATCAGACAGGACTAGGTCATCAATTGGTGTTAAGTAATGCTGACTTATTTTTATGTGTCATCTGGCCATTAGAAGAAACTAGCAGATAAAAAATTGCAGAATTAATGGAATACTGTTTATATTAGGAGTGTGATAACATGGAAATGTTTTGGAGGAGCCCGTTCCAACATTGCTTCTTACCATCCTTTACCTCAACAGAGCAGTCTGTTAAGTTAGGAAAATATTTTTGTGTCAGGATATATTTTTGGGGCATACTAGCTACAGGCTAATTCATTGAGGATGTTGTGGAGATGATTTGTTTCAGTCAGGTCATACTGGTCACTGAAATCACCACTAATTCCTGAATCGCATTTTGTTACCTGCATTCAATGCATATGTGTGATTACCTATGTATGTATTTATATAAATGGGGTAAAAATCTGCTGAACAATGGCATAATGAGAACTTCTCAACCCTAAGAAAAAAGCACAAAGCTACTGCAAAATTAAACAAGGTTTGAAAATGAGATATGAAGGAAAGATTGAAAGTTTAATACTTTTTTTTCAAAAAATGCAATTGTAAGGCAAACAAAAATACCAAATTTCAGAACATCTTATCAACTGCAGTGATAATACCAAAAACCAAAGTACCAAAACCTCGTTTAAATATGGGGTAAAGTTAGTTTGTAAACAATATGTAAATACTGTGTTGTAAGTAAAGTAAAATAAAAATGCATGGACTAAACTGTATAAATTATGCCTTATTTTGCTAGCATGGCTTTCTTTGTGTGAGAGCTTTTGGTGACATGATGATAAACAAATAATGAAAGTTAATAGGTTTAAGAAAGCACATTATTCACAAGTGCTGCGTTAGATGTTGATGCATTCTAGAGCATGATGATATGGTTTTCAAATGTAAAAAGAGGTTTTTTTCCCCACAGTATTCTGTACACTTAATGTTTTTCAAAATTTGTCTGATCTTTGTCGAACTTGAGTAAAATACTACGTGTTATCACACCTATTATCACTGGTATTTTTTTCTCACATTAAATTGAATTGGGCTTGCATGTTCATTTTCAGCTTTCCCTTCATGCACACATTTTTCTGAGTTAATGTTTCATATTTATTTTCATTTTTCCATTAATTTCTTCCTCTTCAGGTGCAATCTAGCTCCTGTGGTGGAGTTTGCTGCCGATGTGGGAACTAAATCTGATTTTATTACCATGAACCCATCAGTTGTACAAAGAGCATTTGGAGGCTTTCGGAATGAGAGTGACAGAGAAAAATTTGTGCATAGACTATCCATGCTGAATGACAGTGTCCTTTGGATCCCAGCTTTCATGGTCAAAGGTGGAGAGAAGCATGTGGAGTGGGTTAATGCATTAATCCTTAAGAATAAATTGAAAGTGCGAACCGCCTATCCATCACTGAGACTTATCCATGCTGTCAGAGGGTAAGTGTATGGAAAAGACTGGTCTGTCCTTAGCACAATGAAACTCGTAACTAGAATTCCTGGCATCCAGAAAAAAAAGATGAATGTCGAAAGGAGCATGGTATTTCCCTTATTGATGTAATGGATTGCATTTATGATAATTTTGTTTGGTAACAAGTGTTGGCCACTCACTTAGCTGGCTCTGCTGCCAACAGCTGAAATGCATTAGCCCAATAACTTTTCCAATTGCACTTTTATGTGCAAAAATGTATCATCATTTAGTGATAAGCTAATCTTAAAAATACGCTGAATTCAGTGTACAATGAAAGCAGTACATGTTTTCTTGGGAAACAACTGTGAAGATAAAAAATACAATCTAATAGCATCAGGAGTAAGGTAGCAGTCCTGTAAATAATGAAGCCTGACAGATCTGAAAATACTGAGCTCCTTCATAAAACATCTGGGATTTGGAGCAATCTCTCTCCTTTTGAATTTGGCCAGATGCTTGGGCAATTAAAAAACATTGATCAGAATCACTGAAAATGTTAACAAAACCACTTGTTAGAAAAAAATCTGTGCTTTGAGCAGATTTTTTTCTTTTTAACCTCATGATTAAACAAAACTTTCAGATAAAGGCTCCAATGTTTTTGTCACTACTATATACTACAAGTATGTAGGGCTATGCCTGAATATCATTCAAAAGATGATGGTAGTGAAATGTGTTTGTACTTCAAATCATGACAGAATGGTAATATTCAGCTTAAGTTTCTTGAAATGTGCCATCTGTTTATGGGGTTTAGAAAGATGCCTTAAAGTACTGCTATTAGCTGGTACACCAGTTACTGATTATGTAGCTGTTCTTACTGTTACAGCAGCAGAGATAAGTTTAGAAAGAATGTTTAAACTGTTATCCCAATGTAGTATAGGAATAAAGCTTAGAAGGCAGTTATTCTTGAGGATATTTTGACATGTCCCATAGATTAACTGCTGCATTCCCTTTCTGGTGCACTTCTGGCACGGAAAAACAAATAATCTGTTCCCTTTGAAATTAGGAAATCCTTCAGAAAACCTTTACTTTTTTACTCAGTCAGTTTTGTTACACGTTTAGACTTCAGCTATTTATGGGCCATGATTGTGTTGAATTTTCAAGTATTCAAAATGTCTGTAGTACATAGGTATAGTGGTTTATATGTGTCTGTAAATCTGTCTGAGATTGCTTCCAGTTTACAAACAATATTTTTAATTTCCATCTGCTAAATCTGGGCAAAATTATCAAATGTCAATGGTAATTCAGAATGTGCAGTCTTTAAGCTGGCCAGTTTGAAGGTCCTTCATGGGGCCTCGTCTTAAAAAAATTATTAGTGTCTACATTGTCTCTCTAAATGAGGCAACAAAAGCTCTGCCATCTGAATTGTTGAAAATTTGGATTCAGCTGTATTTTAGATTATACCTAGCAGTGTCATCTGATACAACTGCATAGATTCATCCAGTTGTTGAATCCACTCTTTAAACTCCATAGGAAATTTAAATTGATATGAAGAGTTCTTTGATGTAATGAACCTAAAATTTTATTAAAATATGGAAGTACGGTATATTTAGGGCCAAATCATTTCATATCTAATCATCAATAAGGTTCACAATTCCATCCTGACATGTTGAATACAAATAGAGAACATCTTACGCTGAAGGGTGCAGGCTCAAGGTTTGTAAAGTGTTGACTGTATTCATTTTTATATGTATCAAACTGTCAAATTCTTCCTTCATTAGTCTTTAAAGCATATGGTGTAGGCACTTTCTAATGGCAGAACATGAAGTTTCTTAGACTTCTGATCTAGTGAGGCCAAATTCTTCATTTCTAATGAAGAATAAAATTATATTACAGTTCTTTCTAATAACAGGTCCGTTTGGCTACAATCACAGCACTGTACTGAAATTCTCACTCCTGTTCTTTCTTCTCTTTTAATGAAAGAAACTTTATGAGCAGTATGTAGTGTTCCAGAGTTGCTATTGATCAGATTACTGCATTGTGAGATAATTTAAAAAACTTCTCTTTCTGTCCATTTGTGCACTTTTTGGGTTAAAAAAAAAAAAAAAAAAAAAAAAAGATAATGTGGTATTGGAAAAAGAAACTCTGTTTTGCTGATTTCATGCCTTATAAAACTCCTGTGAGTGATGGCTGCTCCTCTAAAATCTCAGAAGGATTTTAGGTTTTAAAACCAAATTATATACATAGAAAGTCCAACATGATAACTACATTTTAAATCAGTAGTGTCATAAATGGCCATTGGATTCAGATTTTTTTATTCAGCAGATTTAGATCAAGTGTGATTACCTATGATAATTTCTCTATTTTGCTTTTTCACTTCTTGATCAATAAGTTTTGAATATTAGATTTTGAAAGTGATTTGGGAGCCATTGCATGATTTTTATAAAGTGCCTCTAAAAGCTAATTTATGGAGCTTTTAATGTCACTGTGCACATATTGACAAAATAAATGAGACAATCAATACATGACAGAGTTCAAGTTGTGACTAAGATCTTTAAATGAACATCTTAACTGATTAAAAACATTTACTTGCTCTCTAATATAACTGCCAAGAAGATTAAAGTAATTATAATGAACAAACTACATAACTTTTTTTTAATTGACTTCAATGACTAATTTCAGAAACTGTTTTTTAATAATAAGGCTGAGATTTAATGCCAAACTATTTCATTAGGATTATTTGTAGTAGCAGTTTCCAAGTGAAGTTATACTCTCTGAGGTGTGGAAAGTGTCTGTATAGAGGCTTGTCTCAGTGGCAGAGCTGTAATTGAATATGGATTAAACAGTAGGCAAACAGGAACTGAGCCTGCTGGGATTAGAGTCCAGATCATGTTGTTTACTTCAAGTGGTGGCAGACAACCAAGCTCAGAAGTGGGATAGGAAGGATGTTCAGCCATGGATCCTGCCTTGCAGATCCGTGGAGGGATTAGAGAGGGCTCCTGAGACTAAACACTTAGTTGGTACATTGGGTGGAGGTCAGTTAACTCCCAGAGCCTTGCACAGCTCTTTTTCTTGGGCTTCTGCTGGTGAATATCTGAAGACATCTGCTGAAGAGGCTGAATGCCACCACCCCCTTGCCCTGCCAAGCAATACAGATTTATAATACACTAGTTTTATGAGAAGTTTTTTCTCATATTTCCTCTCTGAAATCCACAAAACAAAGTTCTCACGCTCATCTTGATGCGTAAGAATGTTTTCTTGGCTGCTTTTCCAGCTAAAGCCATGCAGTAGGAAACTGGATATTTTGAACTATTAGTCACTCAGCATCAGTCTCACTAAAATTGCTTCACATTAGTCCCCTTCCCATCTTTTTGGACATGGAACAGTTGTGTGGACATCCTGTGGGATTTGCCTGTGCTCTGGTTGTTTCCTCTTTGATACTGCCTGTGAAAGAGCAGTATTATCCTGCATAAAACATGGCACAACTCCCACTGAAATCTGAGTTTTGCCTATGTAAGGAGTATGCTGTGCCTATTTATGGTCACTTCCCAGTGCAGGGTCTTTTTTTCTTTATTAGTGAAAGCAAACAGCTGTTCTTTGGAGGTAGTGACCTTTAGCACAACTTTCCCACATTTTCAGAGTTCTTTACTCTGGAAATCAGAGAGAAAATACTTTCAGAAACTGAAACATGGAGAAATCAAGTTGTTCTCCAGCAGCTCTGTGCTGAGAGACAAGTACTGTGAGTAATCTATATTGTCAACACTTCTGTTTCTTTTCTCCCTGCTAACAGACTTTCCTTTCCAGTTTACTGCTAAAATGTATTTATTAAGAAAGGATGTTTTGGAATACATGGATGAATAAATCACCTGAGACAACAAAGTATTACAAAAATGGCCATTGAGCTAAAAATAGAATTCTAAATATAAAATGACTGTGTCTTTTGCATCTTGTATATAAATATTCAAAATTCTGGGAAAAAAATTCACACTAGCTTCTTTTCAGTAGAGTACAATCCTGTTTTTTATATATGTGGACATTAAAAATAGGAGTTCTACATTGTAGTACCCTTGTGCCCTAGCATAAGGTATCATTGGACCTGGCTTTAACTTACACAAACAAACTTATACAAACAAATGGGATGCCGGTTAGTTTTGTTTATAAGAACCTAATCTATTATGTGAAGTTGTTCTTCTAATCCCAATATCCTGTCATATGCGGAGAGCAGGAAGTGATGTTCCTGTTCTTGAAGTGGAGACACCCCAGGGTTGATTTTTCAGTCTAGCAGCTACTTGCCAGAGCTGCAGCACCCCTGCATCTTTTAAGGATATAGTTCAAAGTTTCTCAGGATGAGCTTTTATTTCCTTTGCACAAGCTCTCCTATTTTATCACGTTTCTGAAAGATTTAGCAAGGTCTGTCAAAGAGATATCTCACTTTTTGAGAGAGTTTTCATTAGAAGCAAGCACAGTTAAAGTAGAGAACATGAAGGCAGTACTGACTGTGCACTAAACTGCTTTTTATATTTTTCACTGCCTGGTCCATTTTGCATGGAAAGTTTTTGCCAAGAAAAACTTGCCATGGTAATAGGGATATTTTTGTCTACTTTTTTTATTCTTATTTACCTTTTGACAATAAACTTTTGTGAGGTTTTGTTTTGGGAGAACAGTTTCATCTCTTACTGAAGCTACTGTTTTGTTCCTTATCAGCAGTGTTTTTATGACACTTGTAAAACTTACTCTTCTCAGACTGAATTTCATGTTTCAACTAGTAGAGAGCAACAGAATTAGTAATAAGGAAAAATAGGAATGAAATTTTCTGTTTTCAAGTTTGGCTGCTTAGTTTATCTACCATGAGCAACAGCACTGTACCTAATGCTAATGAGTAGTAGAAGTAACATGTAGTTTATTCATACAGTGTATCTGCAGATTTATATTTATTTGAAAACTATTTTGGTACTTATTATGGTTGTTT
Organism: Monarcha castaneiventris obscurior; assembly: GCA_026261815.1. Taxonomy (NCBI): domain Eukaryota; kingdom Metazoa; phylum Chordata; class Aves; order Passeriformes; family Monarchidae; genus Monarcha; species Monarcha castaneiventris. The sequence continues at coordinate 4,303,283 of JAMPIT010000635.1, forward strand.
TTCAATTTTAGGTTTGGGGTTCTTTTTAAAATTTATTTTCCTTACGTAAAACCTGTGTTTCTGAAAACCATAAAAATGTGTTATAACTCTCATTTGATCATATCATACAAAACTGTAACAAAAACTGTAGCTGTGCAATTGAAAAGTAAGCTAGAAACAGTTTTTGTAGTCTGTTTTCGACGAACAAGTTACAGAGAGGACTGGAATCCATAGAGAGTGATGTTACCATATATTATTAATAGAACTGAGAACAGCTTCTCTTGGGATTTTTTTGACACATTAGATGAATTATCTGTTGAGTCTGGCTGGAATGTGAATGCATGAGAAAATTGTTAGGTTTCCTTCCTCTTTTTTAAAGTGATGTTTCTAAGATAAGAAAATAATAAAAACTCTGCTGTTTTTGTTTTGATTGTAATGCCTACCAAGGGTTTTTAAAGACATGTGCGTTTAGTTTTGATCTTACTGAGCTGCTGTGATGAGGAGAGGTTGTATTAAGCATCCAGCCGGTAACAGATTTCTTCAAATGCTTAGTTAACTATCGATGTAATATAGAAATAAGCGAACAAAGCTATAGCTATGTGCACTGTATGGTTTGGCCTTTTGTTTTTGGTCAATTCAAGTCATTGGGTTGTTAACATGAATAGTGCTTCAGTGAAATAATACACTGGCACAATAGTAAACAGTGGTGTCAGTGTAGGAAGGAGCAGTTTGGCTTAGTATCTTCTGTAGCCTAGCTTTTTAATGCATATAAGTTTCTTCAATAATGTTTTAATGGATTTGTTTGAAGTCTCTGAGTTCTTGTTGGTCTAGAGGGAGAGATTTAAGTGTTTCAGATCAGAAGCACTGAGTTGCATTTGGGCATATTTTGTCTGGAGTTACCAAGTGCCAAGACTAATGGCTACTACCTTCTTCCCAAACACTTGTGTCAAAATGTAGGTGCTGTGTGTTCTATTTGTGGGTAAAAAGTTGTTGATAACACACCAGCATTTTGACTGTGCCTGAATGGCACTTGCACAGCCTCAAAACTTCCCTGTTACCAAAGGAAATGCCATACCATCCAGCATCATGCTCAGCAAGCAATACAACTGTGGCAGCAGAAGAAGAAAGTGGGAGGTGGCCCTTTCATTCACCTAGTAAGCTGTCTTTATCTTGATTGCTGAGTTTACTTGGTTTTGCTCTTCCTGTTCTCTCCCCACCACACTGAGTAGTGGGGAGGGGAGTGAGAGCATCTGGGCAGTGTCAGGCCACCATGTGGGAGAAGGAATTTGTTTATTGGGTACATCAGCCATGTATAGGCTTTTCAGAGGCTAAGAGAAGCCTGTTAGCCTGTTTCAGTTGCCATCAAAGAATTAGAAAGTGAGAAAAAGGGTGAGCATTACTCTATTTCAGACCCTTGGGAGGGTTAGGTCAGTGCTGGCATGCCTTGTGTGATGTTTTAAGTACAGAACATGTTTTCAAAGAAAATAACTGATTCATCAGGTGTTAAATCTGGATTCTGCTTCTTTGCTGTTGGAAGGCACACCGTAGTTGAGGTAGATGCTATAAGTGTTTTGGATGGAATAAGATTTGAAGTGTCTCACCAGTACTCATTTCCTTCCCATTCTACACTGAAGTCTCTGTCCCTCTGCATTCTGTCTTGGGTGTCTCCTTCAGCAGAGGTTGTTCCTGTGAATCCTGTTATCAGGTGTTCTGTTGTCCTTATCCTCATTTGTAGCCATAAGGACATATTTATACATGAGTGGGAGATTAGTGCTGTTTGAATTTACATTACTGATTCAATACTATAACACTGCTGTATTGACGTCCTTTTCTGAGACCTGTCCTTCTGTCTTCCACAGGTGAATTAATAGGCCATAGGAAAAATTAAGAAAATAACAGTTACTTCTATAATGTGTAAAAAAAATGACTTTCATTCCTAACTTTTCTTTTCTTTAATATTTCTCTATAGAAATATTACAGTTTCTATACCTCACGAGGCCCTGTGGAAACAGCTTATTGGTGTTTTCTAGTCTGTATTTAGTGGAAGCAAATGTCATAATTTGCATTTTTGTATCATATATTTAGTGTAGTCAAAGAAAATGGACTTAGCGAAAATTATTGCTAGAACTTGCTTTTTCATTTTACATTTAGTTGTACTTCATTATCTACCTCTGGGATACAGGGGACTTTCCAAAGAAAATGAATAATCTTTTTCTTTTGCAAGAAAAGAGGGCCTGTAAAAGAATCTGAGATAAGGCCTTACTGAAAACAAGTACAGCTCTTGCTTTCAGAACATTTTGGAGGCTCACAAGGTGGAGGTTTTTGTTTCCTTTTTTTTTTTTTTCCATTTTAGTATAAGTGTGGGCACACTCACTAGCAGAATTGGCGGAGGGGAAGTAGTGGGTGTTTCACAGTCATTCTGAAACCAACAGGTGGCACAGTTTATGCTTGAATCAAATTATTTAGCCTCAGATGAAATGTAACATACAGATGGGCTAAAAAGGCAGTAGAAAGATTCATGTGTGGCATTAATTTTACTGGTGAGGGCTTGCCTTTTTCACCTTTTAGTCTATGATGGGTAGAGCATAGAAATGCAATAGGACAAAGGTGGTTTACAGAACATAGCTCTCAATGACAAAAAGCTTTCAGAAAATAATCTCAGTGTTACACTTTTTCTTCCTTTGCAGAGCTAGCAGTCATTTAAAAATCACTAAAGAGAAATCCTGAGGTCTGATAAAGACAAAGTCAAGGAGAGGAGCCTTCTCTCCATGCTGCAGTGTGTTCTCCTCTCTGAAAGGCATCCACTGGAAGCTGTGCTGGGGGTGTGAAACCCTGGGAGCACAGCTGTGAGCTGTGCTATGGACAAATGAGCACCAAGCAGATGGGGCAGCTCAGCCTGCTGCAGGGGGATTGCTGCATGCTGGCACTGGAAACAAAATGCAGGCTTGACCCCTAGATCACTGGTGGCAATTGGGATCTCTGCTGCCAGCAAGTGGTTTGTCATGGGTTTCCAAAGAGGAGTGGGTTTGCTATAGTTCTTGGGTTTCCCCCAGGGATGTTTCACAGTGGGAACAGATCCAGAGGGATGATGCTGGCTGGCTCTGGAGTCTATTAGATAATGAACTGGATGAATTCAGGAGAGAGAGAACAGGTTTGAGATGATATGGGTAGAGGAAAATTTGGTTCATGCATTTGTTAATGTCAGCTCTCTGATGTTGTTGGTAGCAAACCTCTTTTCCAAATGAATCTGTTAAGAGAACAGTTGGCTTCTCACCAGCAAGGATAATACATAAAGTCTGGTGGAGAGCACAAAACAATGCCTCAGATCTCCTTGTGTTAACTCATGAGATTGCTAAGCCATCATTGCTATTTTGGTATGATGATCATTCTCTGAAGGAGGGGTGAAAGAGAAGAGGAAATCTGTCTTTCTGGTTTTGTTTTCAAATTCTATAAACTTGTTTGTAATATGCAAAGCAAGTTCCGGGCACAGAATATCTGGGAAATGTGCCAGTGTGTAAACATTTTATTTCTATAGCATTGATGACTTGGTTGAGTAGCTTGAATTCAGACTGAAGATCTCACTTCAAATGACTGTTAATTACATGGTTGATGGTAACTTAGTAAAGCCACTGACGATTTACGAAGATAGCATTGTAAGGAGCAGTAAGCGCAGATTTTGTGAAAAGCTTTAATCTGTAAAGTGAGAACTATTTCCTTTTAAAATATTTTAAGTATGTCTACAGAACCTTTTTTTTCTCTTTTTCTAAATTCTACCTCGTTTTAATATTTCAGTGTAGTGAAGTGGGTATATCAGGATTCCTTTTTTTTTTGTTGTTTATATGTAACAGCAGTAATAAAGGAAAAAATAGTAGACGCCTATCTGCTGTATGCTTCTATTGAAAGTCTTTTGTCATTTTTATCTATGCTCCTCTCAGATATAGTCAAAAGAGAAGATGATGCAGAAGGCTGTCATATCAGAAAGCAAGCTCAAGACAGAAAATCTTTGTGGAGTAAAAACATCCATTTATCTTCTTACTTGAAAATCACAGGAATTTCTCTTGGGAAGTTATTGCTTGTAAAATCAGTAGTGGGATCTGCAGCCTTCCATATAGGTGTCATGTATTTGTTTCTGATGGATTGTAGAAGTGATTGAAAACAGTTTTTTCCTTGATTTATTGCATGTAAGTGAAACCAGCAGATGGGTTTGGCAGAACTCCAGTCACATCTCATTGCTATTTAATGGGCATTTTGGTTGGCATTGTTTGCAGTGGAGCTAGAAATTAATAATGTGAACAGTGAGCAACATGCATTCTTTAAAGACACTGGTCCTTTGGCATGACAGCATGAGGACTCCTGTGTATTGTTTAGGTGAGTTTTTCCCATTTATTGGATTCTGTAAGGCAGTCTGTCACTTTGAGTTCCACATTAAGTTGTGATGCAGCAAATCGTTTCTGTTCAAACACATTCTTCAACACGTGCTTGCACATGCTTCAGTTAATGCTTTTGACTGGTCAAAGGATTTGTGTAATCTTGATCCTAAGGAGTAACTTCTGCCTCCTTTATTTACTAATGTAGTATACTTTTATTTGTATGAAGCCTGTCTCTTCTGGTTGCTTAATTCAATGAGAACCATGGGATTTATGATGATGTCTCAGTTTTGAGATAAATTTAAGAGAGGACACTCTGTAACGAGTAGTCTCCTCTAAAGTGTTTCAACAACCCCCCTGCACCAGTAGAAAATGAACACTAATAGAGGAAAGTGAAAAAAAAAACCCAACTGTTTATTAACAACAAAACGTCCACATGGCAAGGAAGAAAAACAACACTGAACTGTCAGAACTCACATCCTGCCACACACACACAGAGAAATGAAAACTCAAAAATGCCCGGACAGTGGGGAAATGTTGGAGAAATATGCCTTACCATGTGGTGCAAGATGGCGCCAGCTTAAGGGAAGTGGAGCTTCCACGGAGCAGTTCCAGCAGTAGGCAAAAACCTGGTGGCTCTCTGGCATCAACCTCTGCTCCACAGCAAAAATCCTGGTCTGGAGCCTCTTGTGTGCTTTCTCTCCCTTGGCTCCCTGAGGCCTGGGGCTGGAACGGGGCAGCCCTGCTCCCACCAGCCCCTCTCCTCTGGTCTCAGACCTGCAGCTGCTGAGCTCAGCTCGAGGCAGCTGAAAGATTTCTACTGCAGCTTCTCCAAACCAGGCAAGGGAAAAGCATTTTGCCTGGGCCAACAAAACCAAGCTAGCCAAGCAAAACTGAACCTCCCAGCACCATGGAACACCTGGGCAGTGAGTCTTCAAAAATGCCCACCAAGAACCCCAAAGCTCTGCGCTCCCTGGCCCCCCCCACACACACAGTCCTGGGCCTTAAAGCAACCATTATAGCAACCATTTTTGGCATAAAGCAGAGGGTCATGGAATAGACTTATCACCATAAAGCACTCTTAAGACAGATAGTAAAATCAGTAGCTTTTGTATCTGATTAATCTGCTCTGGTTCATTGCACTGATCAAATTTAACAATGTGTAATGCATATTTTCTATAGTAATCTATGAATAGGAGACTTCAAATTGTATTGATTAAATCAAAAGAGAACAGATTTTCTTCTATAAAACAGAAGTTAGTCTAACAAGCATAGCACTGAACATGTTGGTTTACTGTATCCAGACCTGATGTTAGGCATTATTGACTTCAGCTGTAAAGGGCAATTGGGCACAAGCTGAAAGCAGTTTGAAGCTATTTATAGTCCAATGAGCAAAGAGCATCCTGAACATATTCTCACATTTACAGGCTGCACTTTTCAACATTAGTTTCAGTATCAGTGCCATTAATGAAATGCTTTCAGATGAGGGCAGAGTCCTCATCCTGGGATCATATTTATAAATTTTGCCCTGTTTCAGGGACACATAATATAATATTCCATAGCAGGGACCAAAAAGAAACCCTCTAAAAGCAATTGACTCTAAAACCTACTTCCATTTGTAGCTCTACTTAAAACGGAATTGTTTTCTTTTGCCTACATTTATAACTGTTTTGTTAAGATTGGGCCCAATATGCTTTCCAAATGGAAAGCCAACACAACTTTTCCTACCAAGCTTTTTCTTTTTTAGGGTAGATTTAACAGGTGATGTAAGTTTTTAGAAAATGGTCTCTCAAGAATACAGACCTGGCTCTCTGGCGTCAACCTCATCTTCATGGCAGTCATGGCAGGTGAAACAGCTGGTCTGGAGCCTCTGTTCATGTATTAGATTTTTCTTCTGAGCATGACTGTATTTGCATTGCTTTGAAAAGAGAGAAAATTAGTTAGATAGGATTTTTTTTTTCTGTTAGAGAAATACATTTACTGGCCATTAGCATAAGAACAGATTTTCATTCAGTAGGAAAGACTAGATCTAATGGTGAAAGCTAGAATTAGGACAAGTTATTAATTTTAATTACACTCTTCCAGTAATATTCTGTTGAAATTTTCATAGGAAAAATGCTAATCAATTGTAAGCTGTAGTAATGCCTTCATAAAATATGAATAATTAATATTTTCTATTATGAATTTTATTTCATAAAAATATTAAGAATTAATGTAAGTTTTTGAAACCCATATTTTATTAATTTAATCCAAAGTTACCTGTGTGTTTCAAAGCACTTAGCAATGTCCCCAGTCTGATACACATTACTGTTACAACGTTGCAGTAAGATTGCATAATTCTTTTTTAGTCTACTGTCCTTTAACTGAATTTGTTATATCTTTCTTCCAACAGAAGATTTTTCCATGTTTTTAATTTTACATGGCTTTCCCAGACAAATTTTCCTTAATCTAGTTGAAGAGTTTTATCCAATCATTGCACTCTTTTTACAAAACAAATTCCTCTTTCACTCTGTTTGCCTATCTTTGGCATGGGAGATAGACTTTTTTTTTTTTGGTGGTAATTTTTAATGGAATGTGATGTCATTTTTTGTTATGCCCTCACCAATTCCCAGAAAAAGTCAGAACCCCAGGACACAGTTTGACAAAGGACAGAAGTTCAAGATTAACATGAACATTTGGTTATACGTGCCCAATGGCACTGGTTTTGTGTAACCAAGTTACTGTGCAGAACATGGGTCAAATTCATTTCTTGGCTGCAGTACCTTTGGTGACCTAAGCCGTTGTCAAGGTTCCCTGTCAAGGGACTGCTTCAGTAGTCTTTTTTGAGTCTTGAATAGCTACTCTGAGAAGTATAGTAAGGGCTCTTTCGGGAAGGGAATATGGCTGATGGAAAGCAGGCTGTTTATTTATCATCCTGCCTGATCTCTGCCTGTTAAAGTTGCCCCTGTGGGCCAGGTGGGCTATGCTCTTGGGTTCAGATTTCTCAGTTTAGCTCCAGCAATAGAAGAGGTCACAGAGTCAGCTTGGGTCCGCTGCTGTTCAGCTTGAGGACGGCTGCTGATACGAACCTTCCTGATGCCACAGACAAAATCCCTGCCAAGGAAGGCAGCCAGCTGTCACAGCTGGTCTGGATCAACCCTTAGGTCCATGAAATGTCCCAGTAGCAGGGAACAGCAGCACTGTCTCTTGTGCCACCCCTAAGTGGAAAAGGAGCCCTAGAGGATGAGTGGAGAGCAAAGGAATTCTTTCTAGAAGTTGTTATCGCTCACAGCCAAGCTTTTTCTTCAATGGAGGAGTCTGCTTCTAAAACAGACCCAGCATGAACATGAGTCAAAATATAAGCTTAGGCTATAAATGTCCTAAAACCTGAAAATGTCTCTTTCCTGTGACTGCCTTCTCATGTTGCTGACAGGAAATGCTGAAGTTTTTCTGTACACTACACATTTGGGGTTTTTTTACCTGACACTTTTTCCTTCTTCCAAGCTTATTTCCTCCACCTTTACATACATTTCTGTGTGTAGAAGAGTGGTAGGTAGTCTTATTTTACTGAGTAGAAAATTTAGTTTTCAAAACCAATAAAATATTGTTGTGCCATCTTCTGTCTGATTACGAATCATCCCATTGCTTCCTTGCTTCTGTTTAATCCAAACTAATGCCAGTATCCTTTTTTAGAGAAGAGAATAACTAATATTTACAACCTATACAAGAGGAGAAAAGGCCACTGACTCCCTCTGAAACCATTTGTAGCCCTATTTATTTGCAATATAATTGATTTCTTTTTACCTGCTTTATACATGTTTTCCTAGAATTGGGCCCAGTGTGCTTTCCAGAATGGCAATCCCACACAAGTTTTCCTGCCAGGCTTTTTTCTTTTGTAGCTGTTCTTTACAGCTATAGACATAGGTAAGTAGTTTATCTTTTGAGGTTTCATGCAAAAAGAATGGAACACAGGAGAAAGGAGAACTATAAAATTATGGCAAATAGTTGTTTAGATTTGGTATTCAACTTGATGGTTCTATTTCTTCCTAATTTATCAGATGCTTTCTCTTTTTTGTTTTATCATTGCTACTGCATGTTGCTACAGACACTGTATTTAGCTTAGATTTGACTGTGTATGTACCATCTAAAAACATCTCCTATCTGACATTTCAGATACTCAGAGTCATATGTATGCTTCTTGATTGCCATTTGTACATCTACCAGTCACACTGTTCAAGTGTTCTCCAACACTTTAAAGGTTTTATCTTAGTCCTTAATGTTTACATATCTTTAAATAGTTTCATGGAACAAGATAAAATACAAAATAATAAATAGTCATCTTAACTGTTGGAACTGTAAGGGGAAAAAAAAAAGCCCAGTAGTGCTAGCAATTTTTAACAAATGTATAACAAAAAATAATTTACTTGATGCAGGTTCAGTCTGTATTAATCAAAAGTACATTGAGTTAACCTTACACACTGACACATTGACTTTCATTTTGTAATTATGAAGGTAATTCATTAATTTATAATGTCTGTATGGGGAGTAAAAGAAGAATTGTCGCAGTCTTGTTTATCACTAGTGAATTCTAGTTTATGGCTGCAAATTGATTTAAAATTTTTTTTAAAAAGGTTTTTTGGGCAGATTAGAATTTCTTAACCTGAAGGAAATATTAACATGTCTTTATATGTATAGGAGCTGGAAATACACACTCACAACCCAGAAAGCCAATTGTATCCTGCGCCGCATCAAAAGGAGCGTGGCCAGCAAGTCAAGGGAGTTCATTCTGCCCAGTTTTGCTCTGCTTAGACCCCACCTGGAGTCTTGCATCTGGCTCTGGAGTCTTCAGCAGGAAAAAAGACAGGGACCTGCTGGAGTGGATATAGAGCAGGGACACAGAAACTATCAGAGGGCTGGAGCATCCCTCCTCTGAAGAAGGGTAGAGAGAGCTGGGCCTGGAGAAGAGAACACTCTAGGGATACCTTACTGTGGCCTTCCTGTACCTGAAGGGAACCTACAAGAAAGCTGGAGAGGGAGGGACTTTTTACCAAGATCTGTAGTGATAGGACGAAGGACAGTGGTTTTGAACTGAAAGAAGGTAGGTTTGGATTAGACAGAAGGCAGAAATGTTTTATCATGAGGGTGTTGAGACACTGGAACAAGTTGTTCAAGGAGGTTGCGGATGTCCCATCACTGGAATTGCTCAAGGCCAGGTTGGATGGGCTTTCAGCAACCTCGTCTAGTGAAATATGTCCATGCGCAGGACAGGGGGAGTGGACTAATTGATCTTTAAAAATCCCTCGCAATTTAATCCATTCTGTGATTCTATAATTCATAAAATTCCATATTTTGCCCCATTATCTGTACAGTAGGCATATGTTTTTGTCTACGTATGTCACAATAATAAGATAGTCATGGAACACCTCACTGGAAGATTTGTCTCTTTCCATCATATTTCAGTAAGGAGCTGATCTGTCAGAAAGGAAAACCTTTTCTCCAGAAGTTTCTCTCTTGACTTTCTAAGCCTGTAAAATATACTCTAGGTCTGTTTTGCTGCACCTTTGCTATGTGTCTGTGTGCACATCTAGTGTAACTGTGATCTCAAATTATTTATGGATGATTTCTTCTAAAATTCGACTATGTTTCATTCTTGAAAATGGTTTTGTGCATGAGTGGAGCAAGCAACACTTCTTAGCAGAGGCATGTACTGTGCTAGAGTGTCAGCTGATGATTTTCATAACTCTGAAGCAAAGGTAGATGTTTCAGTCTCTGTGCAGCAGAAGACTAACTATATTTACTGGCAAAGGTTCAGGTCTTTTTTTTGTGTAAATGGATTCCTAAGGGCTTAAATAATTTTTAAAAATATATTGATGGATATTCTTAGCAAGTTTCAGTAGAGACATAAGTAGCCTTTACAACCCTTGTTGTCCTGTGCAGTATATCACAGAGAATATTTCTAACTACTAAAGAGGCAGATCATATCAGGACAGAATCTTGACTTTTTGGGTAGAGCTGTGATGGAGTTTCAGCTCTTCATAAAGTGCATTATTTGTTTTAATGAAACAGGTTTTTTATGTATGCTCTTTGAAAATACTGTACACTGAAAACTGTCAAGTAGATCTTGTGCAAACACTCAGCAGTGTTTTTGTGCTGGCTGTCACATTTTCTGTGTTGTTCACAATTTAATTCTTTTACACTTTGGATTCCTTGTGCAGCATTCTATGCAAAGCATATCTGAGTAAGAAAAAGCTAAAGAGTGCATTTTTAGTTGAAACATTCACATAAATTGAGAGGATCAGTTGTAGGGTTGTTCATATCATTGGTGTGATTAATCCCACTGAAGACAAGAAAGCACAAGGACTTGTTCTTTGAGTTTGAGGAAGATAGGTTAGGTGCCCTAACACCTTCTTTAGAAAACAGATGTTGGGTCTAAGAACATATCAGTGGCTACTTAAGAGATCCCTTTCTAGCCTGTAGTTGCACCAGTGCCCGGTGGGAACACGGAAACTTAGAAGAAAAGTTAGAGGAAAGATTGCCCTGTGATATATGCTCCCATGGCCAGCAGCTTAGCAAACCTTTGAGAAGGAGCTTCATCAGCACCACTGGGTTTGTGAACATTGACAAGCTGTGGGTTTTTTACTCAGTTGGCCAATGGCATCGAAACTTCCTATTGCTATGAATTCCCAGTTCGATGTTTTAGTGTGTAAAAAGTACTTTTACCTGTTTATTTCAGCTCTACTAATAAATAACTTAACTAAGTCCATAGCTTTTTATGTTATAGTGCTTATGTTAAAGTAGTAATTAAATTCCTATTTGTCACCTTCACACACTTCCTAATTTTGGAGTGTTTTGCCATCTCCCCACCTAGTTGTCTCTTTTTCAAGCTACTCTATTTAGTCTCTCCTCATACAGAAGTTACTTTATTCTTCTGATAGCATATGTTGCTTTACTCTGTCTTGTCCTGTTGTAAAGTATTTTTTGAGGAAGTGTGATCAAGACAATTTATATCCTCTAGCTTCTCACACAGACATTCTTGAGTGAGATGTTTTGTCATCTTTCAAAATCTTTTTTCCACTACCTTCTTATTAATGTTAATATTTTAACTTCTCTAATTCCAGATATGATTTCTCAGGAAGCTCTTTTTAAAAATATTCTCTCTGTCCATAAAAGGAACAGAATTTCAGTGACAGTCAGGTGTGTTGAGTAGTTTTACTTGGAGATCAGCTTGGACATCTCAAGAAACAGAGCTCAGTACATAATCTTTTGAGCTATTCAGAGTTGAAACATGAATGTTTCCTCAGATTCAGCCCTGTCCAGAACAAGAAATTCAAAATCCATTGAAATAAACGTAACCAGATTCTGAATCTGCTTATGCTATGACATCTTTTGGAATTTGTAGATAAGGCAAATAAATATGCTAAGTACACTAAATTACCTGGTATTTGAATGTAACCCATCATATCTGATTTTCTTTGTCTGAGATAACACTTCATTCTGAGTACAGCCATGGGAAAGCACATCTCATGTTTTAATTTAGTCAGAAGTCATCTATTCCACAGTAGCAGGACAACCAATTGTAATTTGAATTCCCCAGTATTCATATAATGTAATGATGATTGGCATCAATTGTTGCACGTATTAGTCATTCTAATAGAGTCTCCCCAGAAGATCATTTTAATGTTAACTATTTTTAAAATGGATATTTATGGGTTTATGTGTTTATTTTCATTTAATTTTTATCAATGGCTGCAGGAAGTCATTATCAAGTAGCAACATGCTATTCAATTGACATTTCCTCTGGCAATCATGCTTGATAGTAGGACATTCAGTTTTCATAAATGTGAGGATATCTTGCTAGATATAGGTGAAAGTCTGGTGGATTTGACTGTATATTTAACCACAGGTGACATTTTGATCTGGCAGAAACAGGTTCAGTATTTTTAAAGGCCAAAACATTGAGGTTCCGTAAACTCAAAGACAAATATAAGTGTCAAATTAATCTTTTAACAATGCTTACAGTTGTAAATAATTTATGTATCTCATACTCATCAGGGCAGACCTTCACTTTCTTCATTTCTCTTTTTAAGTGTAGAAGGAGTTTTCCACTCAAGCACCTATGGGCCCCTTAAATCAGGAAAGATACTGGCCAGCTGAAGCAAGCTGAGCAGAGAGCTGCAAAGCTACAAAGGTAGTTGAGCTGGAGCACAGGCCCAGCCAGCAATGGCTGAGGAACCCTACTTGGAGACAGAGATTGGACTGAGATCTGTCAAAGGTTGGTCAGAGGTCTGCTGACATCCCTTCCAATAGGAATAACCTCATGATTCTTGTAAAAGCCATTGTTACTGAGATGTTAGGTTTTGTACTAGTGCCTCAATTTAAAATCACATATTTATATAATTTTTATAGCTTTTCATATTATCTTAGTAGAGACAAAGAAGAATATTTGAAAAAAATTACATTTTTACATACAGAATTTTAAAACATTTATTTATGGTGTGGAACTGCATATAAGAACTAGGTTTCATTAAGGCAATAACAATAAAACGGAAGGAAAAAACATGTATGTCTAAAGCCTCAGAAAGTACTAGAATAATGCTGACATAAATCCATTATTGACACTGTTTCTCTCCAGTACTAACAGAAATATCAAAAATGTCTTTAATTATTTTAATTTTTTAATGTAAAATACAATGAAACATGCAAGAGATCACTTATTTTAAAATCATATGAAATCTACATGAAGTGAGCATGTAAAAAGAAAGGATTCTGGAAGAGAGATCCATATTGGAGTGTGTGAAAGAGGAGTCTCAGATGTGTAGCCATAGCTCACTTCCTAATATGTCCGAAGAGGGAAAGCAGTTTTGGAGGCAAAGATGCTTGGATTTGGGATGAGGAGCTGAGGTGAGAATAGACAGAATGATAGTAGGAGCACAAGGACGTTGTTACAGGAACCAGTACCAGCTCAAATATACCTTTTTTCATGGAAGAGGCCTTTTTAGCTGTCCCCTGCTGTCAGCAGGGTGACCTTTACTCTTACAATGTGTTGTGGCATTTTTGGTAAATACTATGTGGCAAATATGGTATTTATTAATGGCAGTATTATAAAATGCAATACATGGACCTAAGTACTGACTTGACCTTCCTTTCATTGCAAGACAGTTCAACATACTCTCTATTTGTGCTGTTTTTCACTTACAGCTAGAGGTTACTTTTAACTTTTGAGCATAAGCTGAAACTCATGGTATCTTGCCAGTGTCTTCACTACCATCAAACATACATCTTAAAGTAATTTGAAGTGAGATCTTTTTGAATTCAAGCTACTCAACTTCGAGTCACAAAAATTATAGGTTTAAAGGGTGTATATGCATTGGCACATTCAGTAATCGTCAATAAATTCAGCCTTTAGGCCCCACAAAGGAGTTGTTTTAGGATGAGACATCAAGAAAACAAGTGAGTGCTTGCAGTGGTGCACTGCGTGGCCAGTTACAGTCTTCACTGTGATGCCTGTTTTCTAACATGGTAAGATCTACCCAGTCCTGCCAGTCAAGCTGATTCCTTATCCAGCTGGAAAATTAGGAATTGGTGAGGATCTAGAGATTAGTTAGGAGATTCTTATTCAGTTCTATAGTTAGTTGCTTCCTTCATGTTGTAATCTTAGTTAAACAGAAAATGAGTGCATCCCAGAAAAGTAGATCAGGAGAGTATCTTTATGCTTTAAACTAGAGCTGTAATAAAACTCTGAAAACTGAAAACAGTTACAAAGATGCTTATTGGTTAAAGCATCTTCAGCATCAATCAGTCCAAATCAGTCATAACTCAGCTTCAGATTAGAATAGCTCCCTGAACAACTGAAAAGTTGGCACGTATCTTTCAGAACAAAAATCACAAAGACTACTTGTGATTTGTGTCACTTCTTGACAATTTTATTAATTCAAGCAGACATTGGGAGCCAGGAATGTGCAGACATAAATGATCTTTAGGAAGCATCAGCCTTGAGCACTGAGTGTTTTATTTGTTGCATTACTTTTTTGGTTTTTCATCTGAAATATAATTGATCCCAAGTTACAAAATTTTTATAGTAATTACAGCAAGTACTATATTTTCATTATATAGAGAGAGTTTGGATATCTTTTCAATTTTAAGAAATAAGAAATAGTTAAACTTCTGTTTTGTATAATATACTTTTATGCTCTAAAATTTTTAAAGGGTCTTCATTTCATCTTATTCCTTCATTACATACTTATTTCTGGACAGAAATGCTTAAGTAAGATGTAGTTTCCTTTTCAAATATTTACCCGTTTACTACTAATTTAATTTTCTGCCATGAGCATCCTGGAAGGGTGAAATTCAGCTGGAATGATAGCAGTGGTACCCGGTGGTACTGGATGCATCAGTTTTAACTGCTGTTTGGCTAGAAACACTCACGTAGATGGATGACTGCATGGGATTAAAGTACTGACTTCTCAAGAGACAAATACCAATTTCTACAAAAATTAAATAATTAGCTTTTACTTTTAAGCTGTTTTGCTGTATCGGTGATGTGAAGTGCTAAAAGTGTTCCAATTTCTTTCTTCAGCAACTTTTCCATAAACAAACATTTATTTTCTAGAATGGAGTCCCTCCTTTGGTTTATCCTGTCTTACAGAGTTTCAGTTTATCAGAGTGAGAAGCAAACTGCTTAGCATCTTATGCCTGAAAAATCGTGTTTATGAAGACACTGAAAAATGACATATGTATGTGTCATTTGTAGATGTAACCATTCCCAATCGCATTCACTCCTTAAATAGACTTTTTACCATCCTGTTTTTACAGCCAAGAAAAATTCTGAGTCATTCCCTATACTGGCTTTGGCGAAGCAGTCACTCAGCCCAGAACTGTTTCCTGCTTGCAGGGTCCTTCAGCTTTCAAAGAATGAACTTTAGTATAATGAAAACAAAAACAAAAAACCAAACCAACAACAACAGCAACAAAAACCCAAAACAGAAAAAAAGAACCAAAAAACCAACCAAAAATACCAAATTAGCTTTCATATGCATACCTATCTGTGATTAAAAGCTATGGTTTTGGCAAAGAATGAAACTGAGAAGGCCAGTTTCAATAGGGTGGTTAAATTAACTGTTGCATATTATCTGGTGCTTCTAAAATACTTTAACCTTTGATTAAAGACATAGTTTTGCTGTCCTGTTTCATACTGGGAGGTGGGATGTTCCTCCTACTACATCATTAATGCCTTTATAGCACTCTGGATGCATAGTTTTAAGTTCCAGCCTTATTGTAATCCCATTTAAAACAAGGCTAACTCCAGTCGGGTGAAGCTTATCTCCCCTGACCTTCTCCCTAGACTGTGGCAGAAGCAATTCACAGCCTGCAACTAAGAGTACAGTGGCACACTGCAGTGGTTTTACATTTGTGTGGTAATGTTAATACTTACTTCCCTTACTTGCAGTCACACATTCCCACAGTCTGATCGTGGCTGTTGTTCGAATCAGCAGAATGACCAGGTTTAAGAATCTAAGTGACCTTTTATATTTCCCTAAAGTACTAGCGGACTTTCTGTTGAATCAGACCTGGGAGAAGTGTTTTACCAGTAATAGGCTGGCACTATTTTAATGAAGTTTTGATTTTAAAGGTTAGAGATGACATTAGAACAATGTTGGTGACAGACTTTGGGGGTACCAATGTGAGCTACGTGCTGGAATCCAGTTAAGTTGCCATTTGTCTCTTTGAAAACTCTCTGCTGCTTTTACAGCCATAACCAGACCTCTTGTTACTGGCTCAGGAAAACTATCCTGTAGCCTAAGTCAGATCAGTGAATGTTTGAGTACAAAACAAAGCCTTTTAAAAATCGGTAGTGTAAGATGTTGCTTATCTGGAGACTGCCGTTAGCAACAGTAGTTTTATGTGCTTAATCACAAGCAAGTAAATCAAGCTTCACTTCTATTGACTTCTGGAAGTTACAGTCTTAATTTATGTTTATCATTTCCATTTGCTTTCTATTTAAACAAGCAATCTGCGAAATAACCACCAGGCCAATCAAATATTCAGTGGTAGGGCTCACTTGATCACATGAATTGGATACTGCAACAGGTCAGATTTTACAGCAAGAGACTGTTCCCTGATCTGGCTGAGGAGGTTAACTGCAGTTTTCTGGCTTCTGCAGATATGATGTTGTGTTAGGACTAAGGCCTGGACTAAGTCCCTTAGTTTTTTTCAGCACTGTGCTAAATAAGGTCTCCCTTAACCTCCTCTAGGAGGAATAAAATGCACCAGAAGTGTCATATGATCTCAGCTTAGAGAAAAGGAGACTTTCACCTTTTCATAGTGTAAAATGAATGCATAGTAGAAAAATTTATTTATTTATTTATTTATTAGATAAAATTTATTTAACATGAAGTTATATGAATTTCTTAATGCGCTTTTTCTTTCTTTGCAGCTATTGGCTGACAAACAAGGTCCACATTAAACGACCCAGCACTGGTCTCCTCATGTATACACTTGCCACCAGATTTTGTGATGAAATTCACCTGTATGGATTTTGGCCATTCCCAAAGGATTTACATGGAAAACCAGTCAAGTATCATTATTATGATGATCTGAAGTATCGGTACTTTTCTAATGCCAGTCCTCATAGGATGCCATTAGAGTTTAAAACATTGTATGTGTTACATAATAGAGGAGCACTCAAATTAACAACAGGGAAATGCATACAGCAATAAAGCACATGTAATGTACAATAAATACAGAATACACACCTCATCATAAAGATGATGTGGAATGGCAGTGGGACCACAGTGGGGATTTTTTTTAATACCCACTAAGCCATTGGAAAAAGGTGTTATATTAGAAGTACATAACCAGCTATTATACCTGTAAAGTGCTATATAACTAAGCTATCTTGACTGCGAGGGTTCAAGTAAGTGCCACTTTCACTAAGAACAAAGCTTGAATGTATACTCAGTAGTGTTTACAGGACGCAGTGACACGTTCGTCGTGAATTAAAGAAGAAAATGAACCTGCCAATTTTCAACTGTGATCAGACAGCCCACAAAAGAATATCCAGTGGATGGAATATTTACTTGAGCAAATAAATCAGGCGTTGGCAGAAAATATCATTATGGATTTGAGCAGAGAAAGTGAAGTCTGTAAGATCAAACAAATCAGTAAATGCCTTCAGTCAGAGAACTGTTTCTGATCTTGTATTATAACCTCAGCTTTTGTTGCTGTTTTTCTTATTGCCGTTGGTTGGGTTTAGTTGCTTTTAGGTTTTGGAGTCCTTACAAGATTTCAAGCATGTTATGAGTAATTAAATGTTTTTATCTTATGGAATTGTCTTAAGAAAAAAAGATTCATAAGCGTGGGAGGGTGGAGGGGAACATCAAATATTTTATCAAGTGTTATCGTGTTGTATCCTGCTGTCATACAATCTGTAACATCCCGATTGTTTTTCTAGCTACTGTTGTCAGTACCCATTACATGAAACCTCGCAGATATCATTTTGATCTGACTTAAAGAGAAGTTTTTCTCTCCTGTACAGATTTGAAGACATACAAGAGGGTGCCCTTCTTTTTGGTGCCAAAGATTACTCTTACACACTTTTTTCCTTATCTTGGAGAAATGGTGTGGATTTATATTTCTTTGCTGCTTAAGGGAACATGTTCTTTGTTATTTATATTTTTTAAGCATCTCAAAGCAAAGCCTCTTTACTGACTTTGCATATAGAATTCTTCAGAAAAATCTGCAGGAGTAAAGAAATTACTTCATACATTGAAATATATATGTGTATATAAATACACAGTTTTATTCCTGGTAGAAAGGTAAAGTCGAAGAAACTCAGGTGACAGTGGAACTAAAGAAAAAAAAAGACCTAGCCAATTAATGGAAA
Source organism: Monarcha castaneiventris obscurior (assembly GCA_026261815.1). Classification (NCBI taxonomy): domain Eukaryota; kingdom Metazoa; phylum Chordata; class Aves; order Passeriformes; family Monarchidae; genus Monarcha; species Monarcha castaneiventris. Next base: position 4,321,490 of record JAMPIT010000635.1, read on the forward strand.
AAACTGCAGATCATACAGTTCTTTTAAATTTCTAATGCTGTTAGATGATGTTGTTATTTAATATACCTCTTTTGTATCATCTGGATGTTCTGATGTGTAACTGACTGAAATAGCACAGAGCTGCATTATCTCATTGTGGTTTTTTTGATCAACAGTCTTGTTTATCCACAAAACCAAGAGTTCTTTCACTTCCTTCTTTCCAAAAAAAAAGAGAACAAGAAATTACAGGAGCATAGGAGAGGGTGGAGTATCAGTACAGTGTACATTAAGAAACAAAATCTGTTATCCTATGATATGTTTTAGTGCTAAAGAGCACATAAATGGGTAACATAATGGTTTCACATCTTTCCTTGGCTAAGGAGTAGGTATGCAGGTATAATGTATGGGTATTTTCTTGTTACGTTTTCAGATCTACATTAGGTCCTGGTCTCCAAATATGATATGCAGTGTATCTACTGAATTTTTAATTAGTTTGTGCGATTTCATATGTATCACCACACTCACAAACATTTACCAGCTGAAAATGCTCTTTATTACCCATTTTCTCCTCTTAAGTTCATGTATTTCATCATGCATGATTGGAGACCTGCGATTATGCAAATTTGGTAGCTAAATCACTGCCTTGCAGCCAAAAATTATAGGAAGTAGAAAGTCAGTTCTGTTGTATGTAAGACACAGTAACATCTTTCCTTATTCATCAGGCTCTCCTACCCAGGACAGTTTACTTCAGCCACATTCTAATGTGTGGTAAGTGGTCCTAACATGAAACTCACTGAAATCAAGGTATCACGAGGAACTAAACAGCCGTGCAGACTGGAATGTACTTAATTTGTTGTTGATAAGCCAGAGGGTGCTATTTGTTCACTATGTATGCCTTCATTTTAATACAAGGTTATTTCTTCGACGGAGAATGAGCATATTCCTGTTCTTGCTGTTAGGGTTTTGCTACTGTTGATCTTCTAAAGCATATTTCATATACATGGACAAAATTGCGGTTGAAATAAAGAATTCACAGATTGCCAGTCTCTCAGAAGCTCAGAGAAAAATCTGCTTTGCTTTCTCTTCTGGGAGTGTCTTTTCTTCTCTCTAGTGTTCGGCCATCAACAAACAGCAAGTTCAAGTAGTCTAAAATATTAACTGACAGGTAATTTTGTTCACCTCATGGAAGGTTTAATATGCCAATTGATTATGTATCTGACAACAAAGTCCGTGGGGACACTCTAATTCCTTGGCAGTAAAAAGAATATTTGTGTAAATAAATAAATGAAAAGAATATCATGTAAATGGAAAGACAGATGAGAGAATTTGCTGTTAAAAGGCAGCAGAAAAATGAAACTTTGGCCTAAGCCTGTTCTGCATGCTTCACATTTGATTTTCCACAAGTGAAAATTAGTATCTAAGCCATGGAGTTCAGATTTTTACCCTGTCACTAAATTTCTCTGACTTGCTTTGGCACAAGACATGACAGTAGCACCTACTTCCAAGACAACAGTTTTCCCATACCTCCTCAAAACTGGGCCTTAATCTCATTTCTGCAGGCTTTCCACCTTCAGTACTGCACACTTGGGCACTGTGAGCTGTGGGCTCAGGGCTCTCCGCTCTTATCTATATTAATCCTTCTCATAGCACTCGCCCCTCAAACCAGCACCTAGGTGTGCCTCCCTTCCAAAACCATGGGACTCCACACCAGTACATCTCTTCTCTCACCTGCCTCACCTTATCCTGAGCTGAGGTGTGATGTCTCAAACCATTCTCTGAGGCAAATGGCAGTTGTGGGTCTTTGTGCAGGTTTTCACAAGCACTAGGGGTCAATTTACACTATTGTTCTTGTATAAGACCTATGTCCATGTGGAGCCCAAAGATTCTGAGAGGCTGTCTTGTGTGTAGTTTGTTGTGCTACAAATTGTTTGTTTTGAGGTGGTTTGTGACCACCAGTTTCTGCTTGGTCTAATGCGACCTGAGGTGAGACATGCCCAGGACTTTCCCTATTGTTTGCACTCTACAGCTGGGAAGCTGTAGCAGTGGACCCATTGCAGACACCCTTCTTACCCTTCCCTTACGCCTCCTGGGGCTCTTGGAGCATTTCTGTTGAGGCACCCCAGGACCTAAATGGAAAAAACAGATTACTTCCACTGTGTGATTTTTTCCCTAAAGGGCATAGTAGCAAAGGCTTAACTGCTGTATAGAGACTTTGAGATTTCAGGATTTCAGGAACAGATTTCATTTTGTGGTCCTTCACTGGTCAGCAGCCAACAACTTCAGCCTTCGTAGCTGTCTTGGGTGATTTCTGTTGTTTATCTACATTTGCACCTCTCCTGCTGATAATCTGCAGAGAGCAGATAATCGCTTTATATTATAATTACCACTTTTATAATCCAACACTATCAACAACTAATACAAAGTAGGGGGGTAAAAAGAAAGATCCCTAATGTTGTAATGTTATCTGCGCTGGTGAGAAACAACTGAAATGCCAATCAGTTGTGTTCAGAGTGTTCCTCAAATTTATCCTCTCATCAGCTATATCAATTGCCAGCTGTAGTTCCTAAATGTACATTAAAAATAAGAACTGGAAATTAAATCAAGACAGCAGAACATGTATATTTTTCCAAAGCTTATGGCAGCTTTGCATTAAACAACTTGATTTCATTCAGATAAATTGATTGTAAATTGCTTATTAAGATACATGTTAATGTTTCTGTGACAGAGTCTTTCATGTTTCATAAAAATTATAGATAAATGTTTGATTGTTAACTTTTCAGCTTTGGGACAGTTCTCTTCCACAGCTCTGAGCCACTCTCCAGATACAAGATCTACTGAACCTTTCAAATCTGAGTCTGATGCATAATACTGTATCCTTCTTTTGTTAAACAATGTAAGCAACATGTTCTTGAGATCAGTACTTTTTCTCTAATTGACTGCAATTCGAAGAAAGGTGCAGGTTCGGTACCTATTTTGGTGGTTGATCTAGCAAAGTGCTAAGCACACTTTGTGGTGACTTTCCTGGGAGAGACATGTCCAGGATTTAGATGGGGATCTAGAGTAGCATATTTCAGGATAGAACTCTGAAATTGCACATTATTTATTTTTGAGAGCACTGTTACTTTGTGTAGGGAAAAGCACAATTATTATAAATGTAGATAAAGGAAGAGCGTTTACAGAGAGCTTCATTCCTGCACAGTATTATTGCTACTGAGTGTATGTCATACAATTTCTGTGGTTTAAAGTATTGATACATATTCTCTCAGAATTGTCATGTTTGACACTGTTAGTATTATTTCAAGCTATGGGGATTGTTTTTTATTTGTATAACTGAAAAATAAAAATTTTCTTTCACATTTTCTGCTATATTCTGTTCCATATCTCTTTGTAACACTATTATGGTAATTTTATCAATCTTGTGCTAACTGTAAGAATCTGTGGAAGAAGAGTGTCTGCTCCTTTAAGGTGTCTAATTAGGGACTTTCTCAACACAAAAGGGGATATTAAGAAAAGGAGGAAGCCATAAACAGGAACAGAGAGACACGAACCTGTGTGACCAATAACAAGGGAGGCAGAGATGAGAACCAAAACTGATGAGTCGCACAAAATGGTATGGGTATATAGAGTGTAGGATTTTTTTATTCCAGTATGATTTTCTGATCAAGGACTTTGTCAAATGGGATACTAAGGAAAAGGGGGAAGCAAAGTATGTGGACACCCAAACCTGACAGGCTAATCATAATGGAGACAAGGAGAAGAAGCCAACCTCATCAGTCACACTGAACAGCTATCAAGAAACTGTGGGCAAATGGTACTTTGCAACTGATAAGGAGGCAATCATGAGGGTCCAGGATGTTGGAGGGGAGTCAGTGGCTCTTTGCAAATGGGGCAATGTGCAGGGGAGGAAGAGAAGTGGAATAGACAGAAAAGGGGCCGGTCGCGTGTAAACCGTGGCGGGTCAGTATGCTTGTCTGGCAAACTCCTAAGGCTGATTGTCCCAGTCTATCATAGCACCATTAAATCCTCTCTTACCTCCTTCTCTGTGTAACCTCACTGTCTATTCCATGTGTGTGCATGCTGGAAGGACTCAGTGCCAGATGCTGGGGGGCTGTTGTGAGAGGAGTGGGTGCCAGCTGCTGGAGTGCTGATGATGGATGTTGATGCCCCTGGCCTGTGGTGGCAGCTGCTGGAGCAAGCGGTGGGGGTCTCGGTCACTCTCTGCAGCTGCTTGAATGAAGGGCTTTGTGCCTGGGGATTGGCATTGGATGTTAGGGCAAATTTCTTCACTGAAAGGATAGTTAGGCATTCAAACAGCCTGCCCAGGGAAGTGGTAGAGTCAGACCTGAGGGACATGGTGTAGCGGTGGATTTGGCAGTGCTGGGTTAACGGTTGTACTCAATGATTTTAGAGGTTTGTTCCAACCTTGATGATTTTATGATTCAGTGTCAGCACTGTAGCAAGGTTCTCTAACCTCTTGGGGGAAGGGAATGCTGTGTGTTCCCAAAACCGGCTGCTGGCCGGGCCCAGCGTGAGTGAGGCAAGTGAGCGGATCAGCGCTGGTTGCTGCAGCAGAACCATAGGTCACATACTAGTTTCTCTTCAATTTTTTTCCCTGGAGTTCTTTGCTCAGAGTTCAGAGTAAGACGCAGGAGACACCAGGTTTTTCTTCTAATTTGTTGTTTATTATATTCTTGTCTCTTATCTATGGCATAGCTGCACGGAATGTGCTCCTTTGATGCCAAGGTGGAAAATGGCTCCGAGTTCTAACTTCCAAGGCCAGTTATACTCTCATCTGCCCAATTATAAATTGCCAAGTAATAAGTTTTTACTAATAACCCAATAATTAACTATTCATGGTCTGCATTGCGAGACTTTTTGACCCAATAATAGAACACCCAGGTTTGTGAAGAAGAAAGAAGAAATAAAAACCCACAGCCAAAATCCTCCATATTGTTACATACACCTATATTACATCCATAAACCTAAATTTCTACATTTCTACATATTCCACCCAGTGACATAACTTTAATTATACAGCAACAATTTCAGTGTTATCCCGCAGCTTGGGAGGTTTTTCCCAAGGCTTCAGGTAAAGTGTAGTGAAGTTTTGAAGTTCATTGTCTGTCAGAACTGAAAGATTGGAATTATCTGAACCCCGGGTTCCAACAGTCACAGTCTATCTGTGTGGTGCCAACTGCTGGGATGAAGTGTCCGTGTTCTCCCCAAACCTGGTGTAGATGGGGTGCACGTGGCCATCACCAGCAAACCTCCATCTGAACCAGCCGGCAAGTTGGGGACCCGTGGGTCTGACAAAGGGGTCTGGGATTGGGGCAGGGGCACCAGGCAGGCAGAGGGGGCTTCAGGAACATGTGTGTTCTCATGAACCTGGAGAGTCTCCCCAGAGTGTTGCACCAGGGACCTTCTGCCTGCCAGCCCAGGAGGAAGAGCAGGCTGGGCTGGGAGCCCTCCATGGGATACTGTGCAGTGCCAGCGTGAGTGACCAGCCGTGTCGGTGTCCTCTGTGTGTCACAAGGATGTGTGCTCAACTTCACTTCTGTGTGTGCTTGAAAATGAAAAAAACACTGCCCTCAGTCTGGGCAGAGACCCCAGATCCCCTGGATATGAGTGTCCTAGCCCAAATGCCCCATTATTAGAATTAGTATAAAATGTTTGAAGCAGTACAGAGGAGAAAAACTGACTCAGTGAGGTCTAGATTTAAAATCTGAATGCACTTTATTTTTTAATAAAATGGAAAAAATTTTGCTCAGTGACTGTATGAAGAAATGTAGAAATCATAAATAACACTGCAAGTACTATACAGTATATTTAAAGCCCATTAAATCCATCAGTAACAATAATAGATTCAAACAAAAATAGATTTCTAAACATTTACCAAACATGTTGCAAAATACACAATTCCATTCTAGTTATGGATACTAGAAAATATCCCCAATTTTTTCTATAATGAATTGGATATTTTTATGCTGTAATTGCAATTTCAGTCTTCACACACTGTTGGAGCTTATGTGTCTTTGAAAATTCTATGACTGTGTTCTTTTTCATTGCACAGTCATAAAAGAGGCCAAATTTTGCTGAATTCTGCTTATATCTCTGTAATATTAATTAGATTATCTTAAATTGCTATCCATTTTTATTGAAAAGTGCTGTCTTTTGATTGCTTGCTACAGCAAAAATATAAGCATATAATCTATATACAGTAATTGTGTTCATGAAAAATTACTGCACTGTAATGAAGACCTGCTCACACTGGCACTGTTCAGCCATACTTTTTCCTGCTGCTTTTTAAAGTGGCCTCATGAACCTCTCCTTTCTGTATTCAGTTTATGCCTTATCTCCTGCTTGTTCCTCATGACCCCAAATAAACGCACAAATCAATGAGATGCGTTCACCATTTTCTTACTGCAAAACTCTAAAGATGAGATTCAAGTTCTGCCTTAAGAAACCTGATTATCAAGATGAAAGACTGCTTTTCAAAGGAGTACTCCCAAAAGGAGTACTGCCGAAAGCAGGCAATTTCCACTTCTGGTTTAGTTGTCCCTTTATGGCATTCAGCTGGTAACAGAGCTAGCCAACTGCACACGTCGCTGGTCAGCACAGTAGCACTGAACAGCTGGTTGGAAGAGACCTCTGGAGATCCTTTAGTCCAACCCCACTGCCGGAACAGGTTCACCCAGAGCAGGTTGCACAGTGTCCATGTGACTTTGGAATATTTCCAGAGATGCAACTTCTGCAGTCCCTCTGTGCAGCCCATTCCGATGCTCTGTCAACCTTAAAGCTTTTCCTCACACTCATGGAACTTTCTGTGTTTCAGTTTGTTCTGTTGCCCCTTAGAGAGGCTGTGGTCCCAATGAAAAAGAATAGTTCTTTCCTGGAAACTAAAATGTATTCCAAGGGAAGTGCAATGAGAAACATAAAATAACAAAAAAGGAACAAGAAGGGTCCACTCTACAAAGGAGATGTTGCTTAAGTCTCAGTGCTCTTTGATTGTTTTAGAGCAAACAGCTGCTAGATCAGAAGCAAACACAGACACCTCAGGCAGTGTTTTTTTCGGTGCTTCCAGATTGATTTTCCTCTGTATGTTGCATCCATGTAGTAAGCATAAGAGCAAGCCTTGCCATCCAACTCTGTTTTTTGTGCATATTTACATCCAATCTGCTTTTGCTAATATGTTTGATGGTGATTCTTTAAGCAACCTAAACCACTCATTGACAACATACTATGGCAATTATGTTAATGTGTGAATAACACACAGAGAACAATCATGAGTATACTGAAGTAAAAGTTCAACTCCTGCTTTTAAGCACAGTCTCCATATAATGGACAATAAAAGGCATTCCTGATAAAAAACCCCTGTTGACTCACAAGGATGCTATCAAAGAATTAAGACCCAGACCTGTGTACAGCAGGAAAAGTTATTAGTTCCAGTGTTAGAATGGATATGGACAGTCAGCCTGAAAATATGTTCTGTACATGAAAGAAGCCCTTCCAAATAGTCACCATCCTTATGTGATGTGGATCTCCAAAAAATACTTTAAAGAGACACATGATTTTTGTAGTAGGTCTTCTTTCTTCAAATTATTAAGCAATCAGTCAATTTCTGAAGTCCTGATGAAGTGCATTGACACTCACAAAGTGTTTTGCTAATACAGAAGTGATGAAATGGGCTACTTTGCTGGATGGCAGCAGATAGTCAAGTTCAAGCACCTTTTCTCAAAAAGTACCTTCTCGGAAAAACTTCTTGATGAACTAGTTGTGCTGTCCAGATAGTGTTCCTAGGACTTTTGCTTCCTTATTACCTCATGAATATTATTCTCAGTAGCTCCTTTTGCTTTCAGAGATTGACAACTGCTATTAAATCAACAAATTAGGCAACTAATCTGCCTCCTTTAACTATCATGTTTCTCAGGCTTACCTTCATGAATCAGTAGCTGTTCTGGGGCATTCAAATCCTTGTTTTCATCTACTTCCACGTTGCACTGACAAGAAAATACTTCAGGTCTTATATGTTCAAGAGCAGTGTCTGAGCAGCCTGTTCCCATGTTGTATAATCCTCTGACTGCAGAAAAGCAAGAATCAAAGCAAAGGTTAATGACATTGTAAGAGTATGGTTATAGCAAGAAAAAGAAAAAAACAGTAACAAAATAAAAACAGATGCTTTTGAATCTCTCCTGAATCTCCAGCTGCATGGTGTTCACCCTTTCCTCTCCAGGGATGTCCACTTGCTCTCCAGGCTCTCTGCTCTTCCTTCTGCTGAAACATTGGCAAGTGCAATTTGAGTCCTAAATCTGTGTGTGAGAGACTATTTGAAGCCTGAGGCAGTGTTATGCAGCAATGCACCAACCTGGAAGAACAGCTATTGTGGTAAGGTACTCCACATGGATTAATTGCTTCTTTAAGAAGAAGGATGGAGTAGTCTGGGCAATGGATTATAGTAATGCTCCTTGCTCTGCTTCTACAGCACACAGAAAATGCCACATGATACACAAGCAGCATTCAGTGCTGTAGTGGCTCTGTTTATCAAGCAAGTCAATGTGTAAAGCCTGATTTTACAGTTATTTTCTGAGGTAACCTCAGTTCCTCTCATGCCAGCTGAATCACTGCATTTCCACCTTCCACCTTTACACTCCCAGTGTCTGCTAGAGCCCTCTCACTGAGCTGTTTCTTCTTCCTATAATACCACATCCCTGCTGTATCCACTGCTGCAGAATGGGAATAAATGACCTGTTCCGCAAGACAGGAGAAGCTCGTAAGTCAGGCAGCTATGCAAGCACTAATATGCCCATGCTAATAAATCTGTATCCCATTTAGGGGACTGATGCTGCTGAGGGAGCGCAGAGTGCTAATTGTCTTTTCTGCAGCAGTAAAAATGGTGTTCCCTCTTCCTCTCCTCTTCTCCTTGTAACTTACTTATTTTCAAAAGGTCCTAGGTATTTAAAATGTCTAAGTCAGCTACTCTTCTAGCGAATATGGCTGAATTTGATCAAGGATTGATACGGAATCAAAGCCTCCATTTAGCTTGGAAGGGTCTCTTGGGATCATCAAGTCCATATCCTGCTGCTCGAGCTGGTTCAGATAGAGCAGTTTGCCCAGGACCGTTTCATGTTTTGAAAGCCTCCAATGATGGGGACTCCACAACCTCTCTGGGGCAGCCTGGTGCTGTATTTGACCACCCCCACAGTAAAACAAAAAAAGCATGTTCTTGTGTTTACACAGCATTTCCAGGTTTTAATTTGTACTCATTCCCTCTTGTGCTGTCAGTCTGCACTCCTGAGAAGAACATGGCTCCCTCTTCTTTCTTTCCAGTCATCATTTATTCATACACCATTTTTGAGACCTCCCTGAGCCTTCTGCAGACTGAATGGTCCCAGCTCTTTCAGCCTTTCCTCATACAGAAAAGTCTTTGGACCCTTAAACTTCTTCTTGGGCCTGTGCAGAACTCATTGGCTAAGTTGTTAGGATGAACTGACAGACAATGGCATCATTTAAATTTATTGCCTTAGCAAACCAGGATGAAGTGAGCTGTACCTAAAGACAAAGGTATGTGACTGTACATAGAAAGAAAGATACCTGAACAGAATTAAGTTTTTTCTGTTGCCAATGAGATAAACCATATTTCTTGGTCTCTGCAACTACTGCTAGTATTTGAACACCCTCACTGGGGTACTGGTTGAAATATAAAGGCAGATGAGTAGTAATCCAGACCATATTCTCCCCCTTTCATTTTTAGTAGCTTCTTGCCTGGAGCATGTGGTGAACGTTGGAAAGATGATGTGGAATTCTGATAGAGAAAGTAACTTGCTTTACAGGAACAATATGAAAGTTACCATGTAGTCCAGGAAAATTTTGTTCCTAAATTTTTGTGATTGACTAGACCAGATTATATTATATAGCTTTAACTGTCTTCTGTCTTGAGCAGATTTCTAGGTAAATACGATGCAGCAAGTGACTCTAGATAACAGTTATGTTCACTTTTATATGTTGGAAGAGGTTTCAGTTAACGAAAATATAATGAAAATGTATGGCCATATGTCTTTGAGCTTTATTTTTAGAGATAAAAAGACTAATATGTCTGGAAGCTGGCTTACAGGCAATCACTTATGCTGAAAAAATATAGTGATCGGGATTTTCTTCAATTTGCTGTTGAAACCAGGTATACGGAGAAGATAGCTTTGTGGTTTGGACACCAGTGGTTCTCTAAAAGTGGATAAGATTTTTTCATCTCTACACTCTCTATCTGAATAACACATAACACTTGTACATGCATTTGTAATTATTTTGCATAGAAACAGTTTGTATAAGGTGTATTTATTAATAATTGCTTGGCTTTTTTTTTAACTAGATGTTTTGGTTTGAAAGACAGGTGTTTGCCAAGGAAGGTGGGAACCTCCCTTGGAATGGAGAATATGACGCCCTTCCCTGTGAATGCTTACAGGTTTGCAATGCAGGTTTCTGAGCAGAGCAGTGTGGCAGGAGCAGCAGCCGTGCCCCAGCCCGTGCACAGCCAGGCAGAGCAGCAGCAGCAGCGGCAGCAGCAGCAAACAGCAGCAGCAGCAGCCGCGGCCTCTCTCGGCTGCCAGGCCCCGCCCCTGCGCTGCAGCTCCGCTCGCCGCCGCCAGGGGGCGCTGCTGCCCGCGCCCGGGGCACGGCGCCTGCGGGCATTCCCCGCGCCGCCAGGGGGCGCTGTGGCACAGCAGCCGCCTCTCCCTGTGGGCAATGGCGGCGCCGGCGGCGGGAGGGATGGAGAAGGGGCTTTGCTTTAAAATCCCCCAGGGGCAGCCGATCCTGGTGCCCCCTCTGGATAGTGAAAGGAGCTGTTGCTGGAACCGCAGGATGTCCCGGCAGGCAGCGGGTGAAGGGCTCCAGTGGAGCAAAGAAACCTCGGAGCAGTGTCAGAGAAATGCCACAGGCTGGGCAGTGGCCGCCCGGCTCCCGAACAGGGCAGAGAGGAGCTCCCAGGGAGAGGGAAGGGGCTGGGGGATCCTGAGGTTTCCCCTGAGGCACCCCAGCAGATGGTGAAGGGTCCTCTGCTTGGTGAGGTGGGGGTTAACAAGCTCCCTGTTCAGTGGCTGCTCCCACGAGCAGAGCTCCACTCACGGTAGGAAAAAAGCAGCAGGAGACGGAAACCCCCAGTGGTTGCAAATTCTTTCTACAGCGACCGCAGCCTCCTTCCCCCTCCAAATGCTGGGAATGCAAGAGAGCAAGGAGCTGCCCCCCAGCCCCCTTTTTTCCAGCCCAATTCTTGCAGTATCTCTGCCCCTCCACAAGAAACCCCCCAAGCTAAGAGAGTAGCAAGCCGCACGCTTCCCGTGGCAACTTCTTTTGTCTCTCTTAAGTACCCAGTCATTACTGTCTTTTAGCAACCAAATGGGAGAAAATTCCCTAAGAGAAAGAAACAAAAGGAAAAAATCCTAGACCCCAACACTAAAATACCACATAAATTTCAGTTTTGGTAATTTTATTTTCAGTTCAGCTGCTGCTGTAATGAAAGTCAACAGAAAGTCACAAAAGAAGTAACTGAGTTAATGCAAACATCCTTCTGTTCTTATATAGTTCACATCTAAAAGGGGTCGCTAAGCAGGGGATCTAATCTGCTGTAACAACATTAATAGTTAACTAAAATTTATAATGAAAAGTTTGAAGGTGGTACTCATGGTGCTCTTATTCCATTGTGTAGGTTGGTTTGTTTTAAGAACACACTACTGTTTTAATGGTGTTCTTTTTTTGTTTGCTTCTTTGGTAATTGTCATGCATAAACCACCCTTGGCTTTCACGTCCTTCTTTATTTTATACCATCTCATAATTAAAAATCCTGTTGCCCTTGTTGAAGGTTATTACTTGTCAATATTAATTAACCAAAAGTGTCAAAAAGGTTACCTTAAAGTTATAATACTTACCTGTACCCAGTTAATTACTCCTTATTAAGATACCAAAATACTTACCTGTTAAACTGTTATATCACATTTTCTGAGTTTAAAGTTGTCAAATACTAATTCTAATGGTTTTAGTAGTTATTGAATTAATCCCTATTCCCCGTCAGAGTCCCAGAGAAGAGGGGCTTTTTAGCTGCCACTTGCTATTTTTAGCTACCTCCTCAGAACTTCTCCACTGGTCTCCATAACAGCGATGCATTTTAATGAACCAGTTTCCCGCCACAATCAGTCCAGATGGCATCACCCCAAGGACTCACGAGCCATTGGAGGAGAAGCTGGTGTCTATCATAATCCACTTCCAATCATTTGGTCTTCTGAACTATACAACCAATCACTAAAGACTAAGGGGGCCGAACTGTGGGAGGAGTTGGGAGGAGCTAAGGCAGGATAAAACCAGCCGTCGCCAAGCTGGAGACTGCAGTCTGCTGCAGAATAGCCTGGTGGATGTCCAGCGTTGAGTGTGCAGGCCGACTCTATCCCAATTCCTGGGACCTATTAAGCTATCCTCGACACTGAGGGGTCACCTCACCCCCAAGGTCTTCGGCCAGCCGGCCGCAAGAGTCTCGATCGCTCGAAACCTGGGATTTATTCCTGGCTTCTTCAGCCAAATTTTTTTTTTTTTTTTCCCCCTCAATAAAGCTATTTTATCATTTTTTTCAAAATCAGAAACTGTCATCTATTCTTGACAGTAATTGTTATAGAACAAGAAGGTTCATATCCTATGTATACCTACCAACATTAAGAAAACAATTGGGAGAAGCCTTGTAAACTGGGAAAACACCTGTGTTCAGCCAACCTTCTGTCAAAAGGCAATCATTCCATCCTCACCACCTCACTAGGCAGGAGACCATAGAAGCATAAAAATTGTATAACCTGGGGGCAAGAAGTCGGTAACTGTAAGCAATGCATCATTAGTTATAATACAGACACAGTTTCCTATCTGCAAGCCAAAATCCTGAAAAGGAAGGTCAGACAGGCAGGCAGTGTGAAAGAACTAGTAGAAGATCTACAAAAAAATTACTCAGCTGTATTTATACCAGTCTTTGGACTTCACTGGATGTCCCATTACCCTCTGGCAGAACACAGTATAGCAGGAATGTCTGGAAACAGTCTCTGACTTGCAGTGGCATTGTTCTGCTTCGCTGCTGAAGAGAAGAGTAACTCTAATTTAAGCCAATTCTTCTTGAGCTGTCTTGACAAAAGAGTAAAAATTTTACAGAACAGAGCAAATGCAGGTAGGTATTTCCTTAATTTATGAAGTATAATAATATTGCTGACCACCCAAATTAGCTAAAAGCACTTGATGCAATAAAGTTGATCATTAAGATTTTTAAGCAAGCTTCTAATTTGACAAAGGCAAAAGCTCTCACTTTTGAATGTCAAATAACTTAAAAATTAGGAATGATCCATAATGCATGAGACTTCAGACGAAGCTCATTAATAAGGTGGGTATGTATCAGAACTATGAATTTTTCCCTTGCCTATGGTTGATGTTACTGCTGTGGCTGATGATGCAGCTGACAAAGAACTCTTTTGAATGCGTTTTCTTTTCCTTCTCTTATGATTGAGACACAATTTAAAGTAAAAAGGAGGCCAGGTAGAAAACAGGTGAGTATTATACAGAAAACAGGGCAAAAACCTCATTGGGTGTGTTTACTTTAGTCTATCAGCCTGTGCATGAGACCATCTTACTTTCTCAGAATGGTGACCAAGCAGTGATGTTTGACTTGGGATATGAGTAGCTATATATTTTTATAGCAGTTTCAATAGAAAAGTAAAGCTTTTGTTTCCTTAGAAAAGGAATTCTGGAATAACAACGGAAACCACTGGTAGAAAGAAGTACATGAAAGGAAACTTAGTTCAGGAGAGTGATGAGTAATAATGAGGTGATGGACTAATTTTAAAGACCATAAATATAGCAAGAGGGGAAAGAAAAAGTTTAGAAAGCTGATGTTAATGGTGTGACCCTGCTGCACTTGCCATGTAAGTGAAGTGTGCTCAGCTGTGCCAATGTCCCCTTCCAGTGCCTGGGACAGCCCTGTTGCTTGAGCCTGCTCTCATCTGTGAGACAAGGGGCACTTTTGTGACTACTGGTGGTACATTTTGGTCTGAGTAGATTTGGGGGTCAGAGGAAAGTGAGAGAGGAGTGGCTTTTTAAAGCAGTTCTAGGAAAATACCATCTGGGTGGGCTTGTTTCAGAGTAGCAGCACAATAAAGCCATTAACATTATTGGAGACACTGTTCGAACAAGATTCATCACTACAGAAGCTTTGTAAACATGTATTTTATAAGCATTTATAAACATTAACCTTCAGTTTACTGATCCTTGGAAGTTTATGCCAGTTACAACTCATAATGTTACACAGATCTATTGAAATGAAAAAACACTTTGTTCTATGTCGTGGCTAGCATTGACAAAGTACATGGATTATTCATTTAATACATTTCATACATTACCACATATCAGACATTACTTTTTTGTTTGTTTTTTAGTAAAATATACTATTTAGGCTTAATCAGCCTCTGGGATTAAAACTAAGTTCTTGAGCAGACACTTCTGGGTTGCTGCTGACTGCTATCAGGCTCTCCTCTTACTTTAAAGGTTTTCCTGCAGCAAGCCAGAAATTAGGATTTAGAGACAGCTGATAGTTTGATTGGGTTCTGATGCTGTGTAGGTTAAACGGCAAAAAACATGGAAGCACTTGTGCTTTCTACCAATATGAAAAGCCAGCAGGATGCAGAAATAATCAAGAGGTGGTAACAGCTCGTATATACAGATGCATGGGAAAAGTGCCAGGAGTTAGTGGTCCCAAAAAAGTTTTTGAAAGGAACTAGTGGCCAGAACTGAAGACTGACAAATGTCAGCAGGAAAGAAGTGGTAACATTTTAGCAATGTGAGTGGTTATGTAGTCCAACATACACCAGAAATGAATAATTGCGGTAGAGGGGAAGACAAAATCTTTCTGGAGGAAGTACCCTCCTGATTATAGTGGAAAGAAAAGTTCTAAAAGCTTGAAAGCCTTCACCTTAACTTTTTTTTCTACTTTTTGTTTTACAGAAATGAGTCCATTACTTCCTTATTTTGAAGAGGTAAAAAAGTTTCTGCTTGGAGTGCTGTATGAACATGTGAGCTGATTAAGGGGTGCCTTAGATAGCTGAGTCTGGAAAACAAAGGCATTATGAAATTAGAATTAACCTTGGGAGATTATTGTTTGCAAAAGAACCAGGTAAACATTCAGCACTGCTCCTACCCTTGCCAGCACAGGCAGGAATCTCCATGGGAGCACCCACAGACTTCGTACACTGACTTAAAGAACAGGAGATGATGCTGAAGCTGTTTGTATTACCAGAATACAGACCAAAGCTTTGAGCTGAAGTTAAATAAGTTATTCTTGAGGACAATTTGTATGTCTATGGCAGTCTGATAGGAAATAAATGTGATAGAAAATCAGTCTTACTCCCATAGGTATTTTTAAAGCAGATCCTGTATACCATGAAATACTGGTGATGGGTAGATTCAGTGACACAAATTTTTTGCCTGATGGCAATGGCATTTTTTTAGCAATAGGCATTGAAAAAAAAAAGTAAAAGAAAAAAAAACCTGAACAGAATCAGTGTGCTAGAGATTTGAATGTACTTGAAAAGGAAAGAGCATTTCCCAGCAACCATCATTAAAGCATATTTCAGGCCACATAAAGCTGCTTTACATGCCAACATGTTAAATCTCCCATTTGTTGGCCATTTGCCAAGGCTTTACAAACAGCATGGAATTGATTGTGGTGACTGTTTGACCAGCTCTCCATTTTCCTTGTCCGTTTTACTCCCACAGACAAAAAAAATACCTATTTCATTACTCAAAGTAATTTTGTGATCAGATCACAAGTGTGAGGAGAAAGAAAAGCAATGTTAGTGTTCATAACTAGAGGATATTATAGAAAAAATTTGGGTCTACCAGCTCTAAGAAGGTCCCTTTTAACATTAATTCAAACATTTTTTACTAGGCAGTATAAAAAAACCCCCCACATTATATGTGATATTAGGAAACTTTATGAAAAAACTAAGTCTTTGCAATCATTGGGGCTCCTCACAATTTTTTTTTTTTTTTTTTTTTTGCCTTAGTTTGTTGAATTTCTTGAATTTGCACCCAGCTGAGAAATGTGATAGCAGAATTTCAGGCCAATATAGAAGTTACTTTCAAATCTTGTTTATGGCCAATAAGCTTTACATATAAATCCAGGAATTTATTGTTAGTATCACAAAAATTGGAACAATATAATCCAAGAATCATTACTAGTTTAGCTCTAACTATTACAGAAAAAGAACAACAATAGAGTTAGTAATAGTAAGAATACCTTTACAATTTATGTAATACACACAGTTTTGGGGTTTTTTTCTGGTGCTTATGCTTGTCCATTCTCTGCTCCATTTGTTCTGTAATGTCAATGTGGTCATTCTCATGATTCATGGTGTGTCATGTGGATTTGTCAGCATTCAATGTCCTTTACCAGGAGAAATACGATGTTGATGTAGCTCATTTCTTTTTCAGTCTAGGATCCACTTGGAGTCATTTTAAGATTTGCAAACACATCTTTACATCTTGCTTTCTTCCATTGTATTTCTGCTGTGTTTCAATGAACCTTACTATGTACATACTTTGGATGCATTTGTGGATGTCGTACACCATTTCTTTGTTCCCTAACATCAGATTTTACTTCCAGTTACAAGTCGATGTTTGTTAACTGACTACAAGTGAGATGTTTGTTGCTGTGGGGTCTCCAGGGCCAAGCCAATGCTTCATTTCTCAACACACTCTACCATGCCAAATCTCATGCCTCCACTTTGCAAAGCTTCTGCTGTCCATAGAATGGTTTGGGTTGGAAGGGACCTTAAAGATCATCTGTTCCAACCCCTCTGCCAAGGGCAGGGACACCGCCCACTAGGACCAGGTGTCTCCAAGTCCCACCATCCAGTCTGACCTTGAACATTTCCACGGACATCCATGCCTTCTCTGGGCAACCTCTTCCAGTGCCTCACCGCCCTCTCCGTGAAGAATTTCTTTCCTAATATCAAATCTAAACCTACACTCTTCCAGTTTAAAGCAACTCCCTTTTGTTCCAGACCTATGCTGCTCTATACAATGTATCAGAACAGAATTGCATGCTACATAGGGTGACTGCTTTTTGCTATAATCTAAAGATAATTCCTGTGCCATACAAATAAAAACAACAGAGCAAATTATCCATGGATTGACAATTGACAGTTGGAGGAATTGCTGTCATAGCTAATGCAGGCAGAGCAAAGCTGCGGACAGGCAGAGAAAACTCAGACAGAGCAAGCCTGGGAGTCTCAGTCACAGTGCTGAGGACTTGCAGACTCAATACAAAACATATGGCCTGCTCCTACCAACAGCAGTTCTGCTGGGCTATGTGGTACACGCAGGACTGGAATGGGCATGGTCATGAGCTTAACAGCAGCCTCTTGTTTCCAACATCTCACATACCACGGGTGTAATATTAGTGAAGTAGTTTCTTTTCTTCCTTTCCACACACTTCCTTTCCTCCCTACCCCACCCCCAAAATTTTATCTCAGAACTAGAAACACAAGTCATCTGACCACCTTGCAAAGATGTATTTGTTAAAATGAGTATGAGGTGGGTCGGGAAACGTAGTATAGCATTTTAATTTAATGGCAAATTTCCAATAAATCTTTATTAGTGTAGTGGTTTCAGGTTAAATTGGGTATTACCCCCCCAATGTCCTTTCTGTGAGATAAGCATTAGGAAGAAGGCAAAGCAGGCACGAAACTTGAAGAATATAAAGAAGTTTATTAACACCCAGATGTAAGAAAACAGAAACAACAGAACAACCTTTCAGAGCTCTTTCTCTCCCCAACTTTTCCCCTCCCCCAATCAGTGTCACAGTTCTAGGAAAGGGGAAAAAGAAAAGAGCTTTCCCTCCTGCTTTGCATAGTTTTACAAACTGCCACCATTTGTAGGTTTGCTTAAATTAAACAATCTCTGCTAAGGTGTAACACATCTCTTTTCCATAAGCCCTTTCACAGCCCCTTCAACTGCTAAAACACAGGCCCTCACATGGGGTTATTACTCGTTTAAGGATGAATCATTTTCCTCTTCGGCTTGAACATAAGGTTTTTCTTCACCATCAGGTTTTAAAAGCCTCTCCCTGCTTTATATGTATAGCCTGGCATCAGCACTCTTCAACCTTTTACAAGCCACTTGAAAAAAATGTCCATCCCCCCATGCACTTTAACATGGATTAAAGAGACAAACAGTTTGCAATATTACAGTTTCATACCACAGCGAGCCAAGGAGATTTTTAAGCTGCGCGCGAGAAACGCGGCACTGCCCTTTTCTCTCCTGGAGCCATTGTAGCTTCGTCCCACATGGCCTCACTTTCTCTCTCTCTGGCTCTGAAAGCCGTCATGTTGTAGGGTGTTCATGGATCCATGTTCTGGATCCATGGTGGATCCCGCTCCCTCTGCGCTGCCGGGTGCACAATGTGGAAAAGGGGTGTCTTCTTTTGTTCAGCACAAACTCTGCTGGCGGCACTGGAGGCGCTGCTGGCTCCTGCTGTCTCAGGATACCGCGTTGGACGGCCTCAGCTGTGGCTGGCCATAGCTACCTGCGGCTCAGGAATAGTTCCCCTCCCAGCAATCCAGAGTCCATGGTGTGGCATTGGGAAAAGGGGCAGGAGGCAGGGGTGCCCGTCCCCAGCCCCGCGGGCCAGGCAATGGGGGCCACCCCTCCCTCTGTCCTGTCCTTGCACTGAGCTGGAATGTAAACTGCCCAAAAATCCTGCCTTCTCACAGAGTTTAAATATGTAAAATCTAGAGAAGCGTGACTGGTCTAAAAGGCTGTCTGTCAATTTATGATCACCCCACTACAATTAGAAAAAAATTCTGAGCAAACAATGCAGTGATGTTGATGATTTTTTTTTTACATGTAATACAATATTTCTCATTTTGTATTAGTCTTTGGTTAGGAGAGCAGATGCTCTTGACTTTATAAAATACTGACAACAATGAAATATGCCATTTTTGATTGAACAACCACTATAAAATGACTGTTGAAACTAAAAGGCTGGCTGAAGATAAAGGTGTAAAAGACAGAAGTGGAACCACAAATGAGCAGATGTAGTATTTCCTAATTAGGGATATCCCAACTGCTAGGACCACATATTAAGTTTTAGACCTGCTCCCACGCAAGAACAAGGCTTGAGAATATTTGCAGAGTGTTCGGGAAGCATACTTACTTAATTTGTTGTTAATTTGCATATGTATACAAAGGAGAACAAAGTGGCTTTTGATTTTTTTTCTAACCACGTCTCATATATGAAAAAGAAATGGGCAAGCAATTCTGTTATTTTTCAATAGCCAAATTCCTACCGCTTCATTTAAGCAATTTCCCAGCTTCCTGAAGTAATGATCTGTTCTGATGAGCTTACATGAGTGTAAAATAGATTTACTACAGAGCCTGGGATGTGTACCTTAGTGTTATTATTGCACAGAAGTTACTGCAAATTGGGGACTAATGCTTTAAAGCATCGGGTTACTGCACTGGACCTTTGGAGGAACTTCCATTGCTTTAAAGGACACTGCTCTAATGGGTGTCTGATCTGGTCTGTGATGCAGTTCCAGATGTATGCACCCAATAACACGTCAGCCAGAGAGGAAAATCGGGGGAGGTGCAGGTTACTGCACCTCTGAAAGAAGAGCCCTACAGCAGAAGGTTTACAAGTTTTCTCAGTTAATAGCTCTAATTAGCAAAGTACTGCTATGAAATTTGTGATGCAGACAGAACATCTCTTTAAAAGTAATATTTAGTGCTCAAAAGTCAATAAAATCTTTATCAATCCTTTTTAGTTTCCCAGATATTAGGCTAGATTTAGCTGATTTTCAATTTGGAGGGTCCTTATGTTCATAATACTGTAAGCTTACACAAAAGAACAATGCGTTAAGGCATTTGGCTGTCAGATATAAGTGAAACAAATAAAGATGGCAGGGTCATCTCTCTCCTAATTGTGCGAATTAAGAAGTTAGTGTTTGGCATTCTCCTAATATATGCTTCAGTCACTGTTTTGGGTACTTCACACTTTTAAAACAAAATCTCTCTAGTAGTTACCAGAGTTAAACTGTCAGCAAAGTTGTTCATCACTTCTGAGAATAAGGAAAGTATCCATAACATAGAACTTGTCTTCCTTCATTCATGTGTAAAGTTGCAGTTATTTTTACATCTAATCCCTAGAGTTCTGTATTTCTTTTCTTCCCTCTAGTCTTTTAAGTTTTATCACTTCACATGTAAGTGCCTAGAACAGTGAATAGTCACATTTATTTTCCCCAAGAAAAATATGTCAATCATAGCAAGACTTTTATGAGTTTTAGAAGAATCCCATAGACCTAAGCAAAGTCTATTCCACTTTACTCATATAGCATAAAATTAAAGTTTGTGCTAAACTAATTGCAAGAATATATTTGATGTTCAGGCAGGCATGTGGAAGTTGTTTACTGCAGCTATTCAAAGTAAAATGTTCTCAAACTGACCAGTCACAGAAGTTTAATATTCAAGATGAAATTGTTTCAAAGGCTGTGCTTTTCAGATTTTGATAAATTAGGCATTTTTGGATGAAAAATACAGACTTTTTAAAATTTCTTATGCTCAGTATCCTAGAAGAAAGGATCTTAGTCCTTAGTTTAGAAATAAAAGTCACCATTATTAATTATTTTTTTTCAAATGTGAATGAAAAATGTCAGTTGATATTTCTGCCAAATAGCTTTGATGAGTTCTTTCATCTTGAGAACTGTCAGAAACATGGGGTGTTGTGGTCTCACTTCTATGAGTTACCCTGCACTGACATTTTATAAGATCTTCTACAGTGCTTATAAGCCTTCATCACCAAGGGGATTAAATTTGTAATGTGGAAAAGCTTCACCACGAGAATGAACTGCCCTAATACACAGGCTGGAAATATAAGACACTTGAGGAATGACATAATTCTAGTCCATTGTCTGTGTGCCCAGAACCCAAGTCAAATTTTAGTCTGAACATATTTTATTGCATTAGCTTAAATACATTGCTACACTAATATCTTCAGCCTTTTAGGAGAATTCACTAACTTAGTACCGACATGATAACAGAACTAAACATATTTTGATTTTCTGCAAACTCCTGTTTAGCTCAAAATATGAGCAAGACAAACTCTCATATGGTCATGTCCTCAAATGATGTTTCATAGAAGTCTGATAGAAGTTTCAATACAAAGCAACTGCAGATGGATAGAAGATTCTCCCAAAAGTCTGTACACTCATTTATTTTTCTGTCTGTGTCTCAGTTTCGGAGACAAATTTCAGGAGAAAACACCCTGGAATAAGCATTTCCTCTAAAAGGGAAAGGACTTCAGTAACTCCCTTTTCTTCTGCCAGTGAGAGAAACTGATACCAGTGGGTGAAAGTGAAAAAAAAACCCGTTTATTAACAAACAAACAAACCCAAGTTGATCCTTACACCCCATCCCGCGACAAAGGTGGCGACTGCCCTTCTTTTGTCTCTGCAGATGGGAGGAGAAAAGAGTTCACAGCAGCTGGGAACCTGTTGGATTTCTGGCGTGGGTCTTCTCCTTGCAGCAGCCGAAGTCGCTGGAAATTAATGTCCTTTTCTCATGTTGGTTCAGCTCCTCTGAGGTCTCGGGTTCGCAGTGGTCCCACCGGCTCTCCAGACAGGCCCAAGAAGAAACAAAACAAAGCAAAACAAAGCAAAGCAAAGCAAAGCAAAGCAAAGCAAAGCAAAGCAAAGCAAAACAAAACAAAACAAACAAAACAAAACAAACAAAAAAAATAGCCGAGCCGAAATAGTTCAAGGGGGGGGAAAAAAAATCACCGCAAAGAGGATTCCCAGTACAGCCTTCAGGCTAGGGGAAGGGATGGGGGAAAAAAACCTTTTTGCTGCATACCAGCAAAAAAACCGATCCCACAAAAGGAACAATGTAGCATCCCGGTCCACGCTGACCGGAGCACCCAGAGAGAGAGAGATTAAACAGAGCCCGCGTAGAGCCCAAGGCTCCCCGCCCTACCCCCGGGGTCATCTGAAAGCTACAGCAGCCGTCTTCTGGGTTAGGGAATAAAGTATCGTCATAAAATCACCCCCAGACATTGTGATCAGGTGACTCACCATGACATCGGGCCAGTACGATCCCATTGCTGACAAGGAATTATTTGATCATGTTAAGAGACATACGACACAATCAGTACAAAATATATTAACGTCTATGTAAAGACAGTTGATATTTAGAGATGATGTGCTCAGAGGATGGTGGCATTATTTTTAACAATGATAGGGGAAAGAAACAAGAATACTGTCACAGCACAGGACCCAGAATGAACCACCAGCTCTGTATTTCCTCAGCAGAAAAACGCCACTTTGGTGAAGAGAGACCTTTTATAGTGAGAATGTAACATGATTCTAGGCAAAGTCTTGAGAACCTAAGTAACTCTAAAATTTATGTACTGGACTGTTTGAAAATCACATACTTCATCCTGAATGAGGACCTTTAAGACCTCATTTGCCCTAGACCTCTACCCCTTTTATTTTTCAGAATTCAGACAGATACCAAAAATGG
The DNA here is from genome assembly GCA_026261815.1 of Monarcha castaneiventris obscurior. Classification (NCBI taxonomy): domain Eukaryota; kingdom Metazoa; phylum Chordata; class Aves; order Passeriformes; family Monarchidae; genus Monarcha; species Monarcha castaneiventris. The sequence continues at coordinate 4,344,050 of JAMPIT010000635.1, forward strand.
CCAATCTGAAATTTTTAAGCCGTCATTAACACATTGTCCCAGCATGTGCTCAGCTGTAGAACAAAGCATCCCCAGAGCTGCTTAAGCAGTGTGTGTTGTGTTCATTAAAAAGTGGCAGATCTGTACTGTTTCCTTCTGTAGGAAGGTAGGTGCAACTAGTTGGTTTTCGGTGGAGAATATTTTGATTTTTAGATTTAGACACTTAAATTATTAAGTCCTACATTTCTACCCACCTTCTAGGAGAGTCAATCTTGCCAACATAGATATGCATCACTTGATGATGAACTGTTCACGGTAGAAATATTGAGAGTAAAATATCTGCAGGTAGTTGAATTTAACACACTTCCTGTTGTTGAATTCCTGGGGCAGTAGAAATAACCTGCTTTAGGATTTAAGACATACATTCTGGCTGTTTATGCATGTTTTAGGTAAAAGAGAAACATTTTATCATATTTTAGGGCAGGCAAATCTAAAAACCAATTGGCTTATGTATTTAAATGTTTGAAGTCCAATGGAAAGGGAGCTCCTTACTCAAGTGCTGCTTAAAATAAACCTTCATTTTAAAGAACTGCAATATGTCATGTTCTTTGACATCTTTGTTATTTTTCTGAGCTTTTAAATTTAAAAATTGTAACTTCTTTATTCTGAAGGTCTTTAAAAAAAGAAATTACTAATGGGTCTCTCATCTAAAATAATATTTTTTGTTTGTATTTCCACAAGCTTTGTCCTTGAAAAGCAGATAAAACATCACCATTTTCCTAACTCATTATATCAGTAATTTGCCTGCATAATTTTTTTCCGCAAAGCTATTCAGCTACTCCACAAAAGTGTTTCATGAATTTTTCTATAAAACATGCATAGAACGTTTATGCAAATTTTCCGCAGGCAGTAAGTTTCAAACAGATATAATTTAATGGGACAGCTGCAACTCTAGTATCTTTAGTTTGTGTGGTTAAGAGTGACGAACTGCAAAGTTTTATTTGTCCATCTCAGTGCTCTCTGATCCACAGAGCAGCCCATCAGCAATATTAGAGTAATCTTTGAGCTCAGTTAAGCTGAGCTGAAGTGGCCTTGAGAGACCTGTCAGTCACTGAACTGCTTCAAAGAAAGAAATCCTTCCATCTGCATACTCTCTGTCTTCAGGGAAACTGACTGGAACCACTGTTGAAAACCCAACACCTGGTTTGGTTTTGTTGTTTTTTCTGGTATCAGCCAAACATAACAGAGACCTATAAGTAAGAATTTTTAGAGCTAGTTGAATGCAAAGACCTGGGCAAATCATAGCAAAATTCTTGATCCCTCTACCCACAGTGTGAATTACTTTTGACATGGATATACTTACAGGAAAAGGGTTTGGCACTAATAACCTGAGAGAGCTAATAGCTTCTGAAAAGTGCTGGATCTGGAAACACTCTTGGCATTAAATACCCTCAGGTTAACATGGTGCTTGGCAGGTGAGTGTGTCATAGCTTTATACATACAGCTATTCTTGTGGTTTTTAAAATAATCCTGTTTTCTAGGAAGAATTACAGAAATGCATCTTGACGATGCTTCTTATTGCTTGAGTGAAAATACTTAATTCTTAGCAATGTTTTTCAAAGGTTTACATTCCTCTTGACTGAAAATTTGGCTGAAACATTATATATTTAAAAAAACTGAAAGGTTATTCTCAGGTGGGGAGTATTTTAAGCTTCGAGTATTTTTGGGTCAGCATGATGCAAGATCCAAGTGAGAAGAGTTATGTCATAGCTCTTATTGGAAGACCACAACCTTTTCCTTTCCCCTGCCAGCAGCATGAAGTAGAGGAAGTTCAAGCCATGTTGATAAGTCAAAGGCAGCAAACTGAGCTTTACTGCCTGAATATCAAGTGTCTCTGGCATCCTGGCCTCTTCAGAGGCTACTGTGCAGTATCAACATGAAAAGTAGCAGCACAGTTGTTTTTGGGTAGATTTTTTCTCAGGATAGTTTGTGCATCCATTTACAAAGATGAAAGAGGGTGCACATGAGCATTGGCAAAGAAAGTGTACAATTTTCATTTTTTACTGTGTTTTGACATAGGATTGGATTAAACCAGAATATGATCTTTTTATAATTTTCAGGACGTTTTGCACGTCTTTTTGCTTGCAACCTAGCGAATGTTTTGAGACCAGAAAAATTCTTTAGAAAAGAGTATGCAAATCACACTTGAATGAAAATTATTGAATAAGCATTTAATCTAGGGTCGAGTGATCAGAGCTAGTGACAGCTCACCAGGAAGTGCTCAACAACCTTTCACATCTCTGTTGCTCACTTGGAGGTTGTCTGATTGTATGGCTCGGCTGTCCCTCTCGATAGCCTTGGGTGTGAACCGCAGCGATCTCTCTGAGGTTTCCTCGTCGTGCCCTGTCGGGGCAGCGCTGCGCTCCCACACTGAGCAGCTCATCCAGGGCTGCCTGGTGCCGCGGCTGCCGAGCGCTCAGGGGCAAAGAAGGAGATGGGAGAGGGCTTTCCGTATGCAGTCCAACAGGTCTATTTGCCAGAGGGAGCAGGGACTGAAAAGCCGGGGTCCAGGGTTTGCAGAACCATTTTAAACAGCCCGAGAGCGGAGAGGAGCTACAGGGAACGACAAACGAGAAAACTTACAGGGGAACAAGTGACAACTACAAGCACCAACTACAGACAATTTGAGAGGGATTACAACTTGGGGCCAATGAGGAACTAGGTGGTAAAGAATCCTCTGAAAGCAGGGAAGCGGTGTCAGACCTCATCACCTCCCAGGGACACTCCCTCAGACTCGGACTCATCTGGCCATTGGAGGGCGAGAGCCAGATGGGCACTGGGCTGCCACAGCCCCTTGTGGGGTTCAGCCACCACCACATACTTGTTCTGACAAAACCTCTGAATTCCCTGTTGGTCACAATTTTCAGGCCTCCATTCATATTGTTCCATACTGTGTGAGCAAGGCACCATCAGGAATGATTTTTTTCCGCTTGGAGTCTGTAGTCAACATCCCAGAAAAGCATCTGTGATGAGCCAAACCAAAGTCATTCAAAGACAGCAGCCATAACCCAGCTAAAGTGCTACGGCTAAGCTCACCTTGTTAAAACATGGTTTTCATTTTAATCAGAAGAGACTATTTTGTTTAGTGCACATGGTGCATATAACGAACCACCTCTTGCAGACTGAATCTTGGAAGGTGACATATAGAGGTGGGTCTGGAAGTTTGCCTGTGGGGATTTTGGGGTTTTTCCTGCTTGTGCCCTGCTTCTCTACTCCAAATTACAGTAAAATTTCTGATTCTTCTCATAGCAGCAGAATACTGTGTGATTCTCAGGTACATGTATTTTATAGAGATACTGCTTTCATGCTTAGTAGATCACAGTGCTTAAAGTAGCAGTACTCATATATCTACACAGTTTCACAGCAGAAAGTGTGGAAGGGAGATTAAGCTCTGTATCTGTCACGGTGAGACCCACTGACCTGCTTGCTAGTAGAAATGCATTTTTGGAAGTCATGTGATATCACAGCTTTGCCATACTCTAAGTACGAATCTGCTGTTCTCTGACAGGGCAGACCAGGTCTCTTGACAGCACTTTGGAGCTGGTATAATGTTTGAGAAAACAGCTGGTTGAAAGTGATGTCAAAAGGGGGAAAGGTTTTGGGTTTGAGGGAGGTTTTAAAAATGAATATGAAATCCAAGTCAAAAATAAGAAAATTCATGGCAGGAAAACCTTTCATTTACTTCAGAAGGTTTTTTTGTATTTCATTAGATGTCATAAATCCTTCTCAGTTTTACTAATAAATCAAAAATCATTTGCTCCTTGTGCTCTCTTCCTCATGCATATTTTCTCTCCACCCACCCCCATTCTTCCTTTTATGTCTCCATCTCTTCCTCTTTCTTTCACTCTTTTCTCATGTAGTGCTGCTTCTCTCACTCTATTTCTCACTCTCTCTCTCATACCCTCGGTAATCCAGCCATTTCTCCCTCGTGCTTTGCCTCTCCCTCCCCCCCCCCAGACCCACTTCCTTCTCTCTCTCCTTCACCCAAAAGTAAAGAAATGGAAAATTCACCCAGTTAAGTTGGTATTTTTACCGTAAGTTTAAGGAAAATGGTATTTACAAAGTAAACAGTTTGGATTTAGATTGCCTTTTTGTCAGGACAAATAAATCTGCTTCTGTGGCTTAATTGTAAATAAGACAGTATTTAGGTAATAGTGTGAGCTGTCAGAAACAACGTAAAGCTCCATATTCTTCTAAAAATGTCATCTCTTTGTCTGGCTACAATTCTTATCCAGATAATGCCATGAATTGGAAAAAAAAAAAAACACTCTGCTAGTATTTTAATTATTTTCTTGTGGAAAAGCTTTTTGTTTAACTGACCATCTGGTTAAAGAAGCTATAACTGGCTCTTGTTTAGTTAGATATGTAGGTGATGTCATGCAAGAAGAGTCTGTGATCATGTATCTATTTTTATTATTTTGTATTTGTTTGTGTAAAATTCTTGTGATTAATTCCCTTAAAAATCTATCTTCTTAACTTTCCTATTCTTTCTGTGTTAACCTATTTTAATTGTTTTATATCTGTTTTTTCTTTAAATAAAACTTCCTGGCAAGGAGTTGTGGTTTAGAGGGGAAAATGAGAGTGTTCAGGGTTTTTTTTCTTTACTAAAGAGTATATAAAAAATTTGAATCATTCTTCAATCCAATTTCACTCAACAGCTACAACAACAAAGAAATAATACTAACATATGTAAGTCTTGAACAGTAATTTCTAGCAGATGATGATATTTTAAAATACCTTTTGCGTCTGAAATATAAAGAAATCATAATTCTCCTTTGCTTGTTTGTAACTAGTTTAGCTTTGCAACCAAGTATATTGCTTTCTCACCTGAATATTCACATGTAGTTGCTCTGTTGGAGTACCAGGTGTAATCTTGATGTTTACTGCTACCTTTTCACTTCAGCTGATTTTCACAGATTTGTCTTGACATCATTTAACTTCTGCTAAGGAATTGTAATGAGTATTAGGACCCAAGAAACAAGGTGAAGTGTGATTAAAGGGAACAAGCTATTTGGGAAGAAAAGAGATCCTACATCTCGCTGCTAGGCAATCCAAAGGAAAAGTGGCTATTTGGCATCAGTGATAAACGTGTGCTGCTGTCTAAGACCAAACACGTTTTATTATAATGTCAGAAGAAACTGAGTTTCTAAGAGGCCAAGGATAGTAAAAAACACAGCAGGGCTCATGTCACACAACAACAAAATGAAGAAGCTCTTCCCTTCCCTTCAGACTTAGTGTGGATTTTCTGTGTGCATAAGCCAAAACAGATGGAAGGGGAAAGGACTTTTCTTCAAATGAATGACAGCATTGCAAACTGTGCATGTGAGAAAGGAAATATGTTCACTCTCACAGAGCTAAAAACCTTTCTAAAAACTATCTCTTAAGTCTCCAAAGGCTTTTAACACATCTACAGCAAAACAGAAAGTGGTCATTATCACCTTGGCCTCACCGTGCATCAAAAGAAAAATTAAAAAACCTGCAGAAACATTTAATGAATTACATATAACCCCTACTTCTTCACAAGCTGTTGCATTTTATTCACACATGGGTAGGCAGCAAATAAGTTCAAAAGCAGACAGTACAAACGAAAACTTAAAACCAGGAGTGTTTACTTTTCACTCCAAAAATCCTTCTGTTTTCAGTGACCAGATACCATTGTTACGCTTTGTCAGCTCAGCTTTTGGTTGTACATGCCTGGAATTTAGGACTGTAACAAATACTTGTACAGGGACCTGTAACCAAAGATGTTAACTTTTAAAGTAAGGCTGTTCCATTTCTCCAAATTTACAGACCCTCACAATCTAGACATAAAACAGTATTTTAAAATATGGAATGTGATAAGGAGAAATGGCTTTCTAGACTGGAATGATGATATTCTACAGTCCCCTGGCATGGTTGCCTTAGAATTTAGCTTTGGTTATGGATGGAATAGATAGCTCCCGAACGAGTTAAGCTGGAATAGGATAAAATTTAACTTGACAGGTCTCTGGAGCATTGATATCCCAAGGAAAAAGGGGAAGTTCTGGGGAACTGGAAGATGACCACTCTCTGTTAAGTGCTGACTTTTATTTCTCTATGCTTACAATGGCCAATAATGAGGGGACTAAGTGGGGTCTTGTCACTGCCTGAGCTGCCCAGTCACCCACAGCCACAGGCCTGCAGCTGTCTGAGGACCTGAACACAGCAGGTCCAGCTGCAAGGGGCAGAGGTCTCAGGGAACAGATTGGTCTGCAGGCAAAGGCAGAGGAGAGAAGGAAGGAGGGGACTCCTGTGTGGCATTCAAGCATTTATGACCCGCAGTGGAACCAGGGACCCAAGACCTTAGGGAAAGGGGTTGCACAACTTTTTAAGGGGGGGTGGAGCACAGGGTGGCAACGATCTCAGGGCCAGGAGGGGAGGAGAAGGGGAGAAGCCATGGGTGGGGTAACATACACTTGTCCAATAAGAGGAGCACGGAGAGGGGAGAAATTCAAAGGGACCAATGGGGCATGGAGGGGAGAAGAACTTTCTGGAAAGGGGAGAAGAAAGGGGTGGTGAACATGTAGGATTGACAGCTGAGGCAGGGCATACACAAAGCTTAGAGGGGAGGGGAAACAACAAACTGATTGACGACGCATTAAAACTGGAGCGAACCAAAGATGGGGGAAACAAACTGGGTTTAACCAAATGCAGGGAGAAAAGGGCACCACAACAGGGTCTGTGTGCTTTGATGGCCTACTGTTTCTTAATTCTTTTTATCCATGACCCTTGACTATGTTTCTGAGGTCTGCTTTTTCTCCTGCCCATCTACCAGGGACTCACAGGGTTCCCTGACAGCACATACAGGACAGCAAGGAGATGTTTAATGTTCTTTAACCTAAGGAAGATGACGTACTAGGAAATTGTTGACTTTCTGCTGATGCTGTTGTAGTCTGTTGCAGATCAAGTTCTTTACATCACAGAAGATTTTTTCAATATTTTTCTACTTTTACCCCAGAGGTTCTACATTTTGCTAATTCCCAACTGACATGGAATAAGTTTCTTGCTTTACTGACTGTGAATGTGCACTTGCACATGTGTTTCGTAAGTTAAAAATATACACATATAAATAGAAACATATATGTAATTCTAATCTTTTGAAGATAAATGTGTATATATTAAATATATATACATAAAACCTAGTGAAATGCACATAATATTCCCCACAGGATTTTTAGTTACTTAAAAATCGGTGACAATTTTTTACTTTGTCTTATATGTTGACATGTTCTCAGATAATCAATGAAATTCTTTTTTCCCTCTAAGCTTTATTTTCCTTTCATCATCAAGGGTATAAAATCCCCTTATGTGTAGACTGAGGTGAAAAAGGAAGTCTTTTATGATACTGGCTGTTAGTAGATACTTTATTAGGGCTGTACTGTGTACAGCTCCATTAATCATTACTAAGGCAATTATTTTAACTTTAGCACACATATCCCTCGTTAGCTAAGAAGGCCACTTCTCTCTACATTTTTATTCAAAACAGAACAGTCCTTCAGCCTGGGTATATTCCCAGACCTCTGTGAGATTTGCTGGAAAAAGGGCTGATTTACGCCAGCTGAGGTTAAAATCTCCATGTGTACTTTCCCACAGGCAGAATTCACCTCATTTCACTTCTGTGCTGTTTGATTCTCCTCCAAGAGAAGAAAAAATGAAAGGGAGAAGTCAACAGTTTCAGATCAGACTGCAAAAGAATTTCCACATGACTTATAGGAGAAATGAAAGTCTTGCTCCTTCTTTCACTTCCTGCACCAGTGCTTATCTGAGCGATGTGGAAACGCCACTGCGAGGGAAGAGAGGTTTCATATGATGCAAGAATGTGCATGTGGAAATTCTGTCCGATATTGAAAACACATCTTATCTGAGAGTGAGATTACTTACTTTTGGCTTGAGTTTGTGGAAATTAGTCTTATTTATCTTGGGTTCATATCAGCATGTGCAAAGATGTCCGAAAATTTGCCTGTTCCATAGGTTTGATCTTAGGTCTAAATTTAACACTGATTTTAGGAGATGGGGCTAATTGAGAATTCTTCAGCATATTTGAAGAGAAACAGTTCCATAGTATTTGATGTTCCTTGATTTTATTTCCTAAATATAGAAGGGAAAAATGAAGCGTGGATGGCCTTACTTTGAAAAGAAGATGAAATGTTATTTTAAAATAATGTATCTTTCAGGATAAACGCTTAATCAGATCAGTAGCTGAAGGTCCAGCACAAAAAACTCTGTCTTTCTTCATAAATAAAAACACATATTTTATTCTGACTAATAATAATGAAGAAAAATTCCTACAGGTTATGGTCTAGTCTTGAAGTCTTGGCAGATGTAGAATACACATTTTACACTGAGAAATATTGATTAAATCTATGAAATTAAACTGTTATTTGTACAAAAAATGTATAGAACAACTATAGCAACTAGTTAAATGAAAAACTTCTAAAAATATCCCCTATTTTCATTTTCACGTACTCAGTTTTACAAAATCAGATCTAACTGTTCTAAAGAAATGGATATTTGGATATTACTTTGCAAGCTGTATTACAATAACAATGCTGACATACAGAAGCAGGGCTTTCTCTGTGTAAAATTAAATCAGGAAACTGTTTCTTAATTTATTGCGTAACTGATACATAGGGAATATAAATTCACGAGTGAGAGATACATTCCCAAGAATTAGTTTTATTTGATCAAATAAAGAAAATTACTTCTGCCTCCTCAAAATAAACAAGACAGGTTATGATTACTTTTAAATTTGTTTGAGTAATAGAAATGTAAAGCAACTGTAAAGAAAGTTAATTGTGTGTGTGTGTGGAGAAAATATTAGTTGTTTGTTCAGTGAAAAAATAAAAACGAAGGAAATTAGGCAGGTTCAGCATCACAAAGAGGAATGGGATAATGACTTTAATGCTGTGCCTGTGAGGACATCTCCCTTCCAGATGTTGCTCGTAACATCACTGAAATAATTTTTACTGATAGAAACAAGAGATAATCAGAATACAGAAAACAGTAGAAATAAGTGATCATTGGGCTATGCATATATGATTTAAGATCCAGAGCAAACAACTTAATATATATTTTGTTTTAAGGAATTCTCTGGAAGTCTCCAATGGGGGAAAATTACATAAATACCAAAAATTTGTGTCTTCCTTCAGCATCCACATCCTAATGGAAGCCTTTATTGTCCTGATAGTCTAAAAAGGAGAAAAAAGGTGAGAAATTCTCATTGTACCAATCCCAAATCCAAAGGATAACACAGCTGAAGACACTAACTAAAAGTGATGGTATGTGGTATGCAAAAGAACAGCTTTTGATCCCTACTAATTGTAGAGGCAGGGAGCTTGTGATCGCCCCTTGTTGCTATGGGGCAGGGTATTTCAGACTCACGGTATATTTTTTGTTCTACCTTGAACATCACACTAGCTCTGACAAAGACTAATGCAGACATAATCTATGCTTGCTCAGTGTAAAATTAGTTCACCACATAAAGTTACAGTGATTGTAAGACACTCCATGTTCTAAAGAAATATTTAGGCAGGATAGGCGTTAGTTGTACCTGTTGCTTGGAAAACAATAGCCTAAAATTATGCATGTGCAGCCTCAAGTTGATGTCAAGCTCTGTCGTTCTGTTTCAGAGGGTCATACTAACTCAGATAACATCATACCTGTGATATTCCATGATTTGAATGAGTTGACTCTTTCCAGTTTGTTATTCATATATTGATATATTGATTTGATTTCAAGATTAAAAGACAGCATTTTAAAATTTTGTTTATATTGGTTGATTCACTAGGATTTCAAGCTGCATGCACAGAAATAGATAGTTTTCAGTAGAACAACAACAAAAATACTTATCTATTTATATTTCCTATGTATAACAAAGGCTATAACAAAGATTTACAACTGTTGGGTGATTTGTTCATTTCTAAGACCATTGATCTGGATTCCAAAGTTACATTGTTGTAATTCTCAATTTACTGCAATACTCCAATATTATAGCTCCCTTTCTCTTTTTAATATGCACCTTGATTGAATAAGCTACTTATAAAGTGTGCTTTGTGTTTTTATATGAGATTTTAAGTAGCTTCTAGATTAATTTTTCAGCTAAAACCTTATGAAAAGTTGAAGGTTTGAAAGTTATCTATCATGTCCTGTATGTACTGTTGACAGTTCAGATAACTGTGGAATTAAACTCAGTCTTTAGTTCTGAAACTAAACTTTTTTTTTGTCTTAAACATACTCATTCATAGCTATTTGAGACATGGAAGTTTATAGATTTTAAAATAAAGTGAATCTTCTAAGAAAAAACCTGAACTTCCAGTAAATGTGGGTTTGGTTTATACTGTTGACAGTAAAACAAGTTTAAGATCCGAGATGATAAATTTAGATAAATAAAAAGATGTTGCTTATTTTTAATGTCTTTGTTATCCAAATGCAGGTTTCTGAGTTGAAACTTGAAGGATCTCAAAGTTTAAGTCTGTGTTTAAAAGAGGTTATGTGTCGCTTAAATTCCTTCTGAATCCCTCAATATAGTGTTTCCTATTTGGCAGTCTGGCCCCTTCAGGGGACCTTCTACCAACTTGAAATTCTTCAACTAAAGAATTTAGATCATCTGCAACTAGGCCTTTCTTTATATGAGTGTAAGGAACGACAGAAGGACAGTCGTTGAGGAAAGTGATTGGTCTGTTAGCATTACTGATATTTGTGGTTCTCTAAATCAGTATGATGTAATAACTGCATATACTTAAAATTTTACCAGATGTGTGCTTGGAAGTGCAGAAGTAATGTCTTTGTGACATCATATTGAGGTCAAAGTAATAGGAATAGTGAGGAAAGAAGCACCAGATGCAGAATATCCCCAATAATAAAACATTTACCTTCTTGGTTAATATTTATATTACCATAAAACACAGTTTTTAAACGTCTTTTTTTTGTGGCCTACAGACCTTGCAAAATCCACAGTAAGCATTCCTATATGTGAACAGCTTTATGCTGCCTAAAATTAAATAGCAGTAGGCAGTAATAATAAGTGCTATGAGCATTTTGTTCATGCTTTTGTATCTATCTCTAGGGGTTTAATAATGAACAAATTAAGCAAAATGATAAAAACTCCTGAAATGTACTTCAGAACTTGGTCTGCAACCCATAAGGGGACATTAAGACATTTTTCTCCATGAAAGGAAAAGCAGTAGCGTCTTAAAATGAAAAAAAGTACCAGTCTTTCTTATGCCTGAAAACTGCTGAATTTGGCAGGGCCAGTCTCTTTGAAGTATTAGAACGAAGATCAACAAAGCCAAGCTATGGATTATAAGAAATGCCATTCACCCTGACTTGCATTTCTGTTTTAAATTTGCATACCTTGATTTGACTGATGACATTTAGTGAGCTTTATTGCTGCTGCATATGTATTACATCAGGGATAAAATTACACTACATGGATTAAACCAGTAACACCGTTTCTGAAACAGCAATCTGTTAGATGAGCTCAAGTATTGTAATTTCCTCTTGCTGTGTGTAGTCTTTTAGGGTATATTTCTTGGTTTCTTATGCTGCAGAGTGAGCTGTTCTGATCTCTTGCATGTAGACTGTACAGAACAACTGCCTCTTCTGGAAGCACAAAGGGAATTTAGTGAAGGCACTAGAAATTGTTGCTTTGGTTTTGCATTATCCTCGCAAAATACAGAGTGCAATCCATAAAATGCTGTTTATCAAAAGGTAAGTGGCTGAGAGGGGAAATCAGTTAACCATCTTTTCTCTGCAAAGAAAATACACGTATTTACGCAAGGTGGTGAACAGAAGAGGTGGATTACAGAAACAGCATTTGCTGTCTAAGACATAGAGTATCTCACAAGGCCAATGCAGTCCTCTCTCCCCCATTTTAGAGGAAAATGTACATTTAGCTTATCCTCTATAATTTATTAGACTTGTTGCGTATTGTAAATTCTTTTATCTTATTTTGAACCTTTTTTTGAACTTTTGACTTAACAGCATGTAAGTGTTTGTAATACAGTAGGTTTTCTAGTACATTTTTCCCAGCAAAGTGTTTACACTTAACTGACCCTTTTCCATAACCTTATTCCTCTGCTTTCCCACTCTTGTTTCTCCTAAGTCATCCAATCCATCCCCTTTCCTTTCCTGTGGTTCCTGCACTATGTATCCCGTAGGTAGACTTGTCTCAAAATGCTGTTCTGCATGCTGTAATATGTCCTGTTTCCCTTTGGCAGTGACCATGCAGTCTGAAAGGTGCTCTGGAATTGAATCATCTTGAGGGGTTTCATGCCTGGACTATAAAGAATTTAATGCCTGTACAAAGCAACTGGGTCTCTCCTGAGACACCTCTGGGAGGGACCAAAACAAGGGGGCCCTTCTGTGTCCTTGCCCTGGGTTCCCATTTGTATTTGTGCCTCCGGACTCTTCTGGAGTCAGGGAAACAATGTGTAAGTGAGTCCTGTGATGGGCCTAGAAATGGAAATGCAGTGTGTTCTCAGGCTTCCACACCTGCTTTGTTTCTCTGTGCTCCTCTGTTTGTGCAGGTGAGTTTTTATCACATGACTTAGCATTCCTACAATTAAAGGTGCAGCAGGACAGAACCACACTGTCCTCCCCTTAAAAGGCATTTGAAGACATCAGTTTCACCTCCTGGGACAGATCTGCTCACAAAGAAGACAATGCTGCTGTCAGGTACCTTCTAAGGGTGCTTGTAGGTCTATGTGGCTCCAGTGCGCTGAGTCCTACAGACCAACTCCCCAGAAAGAGAACTGAGCATCAAAGATGCTGCAGGTTTCAAAGTAACTGTACTCAGCTAGAGAAAACTGTATCACTTGTCTATACTGTAGGCTCCCTCCGGCTCCATTCTCACCTCACCATTCCCGAGTAGGCATTGCTCACCAACTGTGTCTTGACAACAAAATCATAAAGTTGGGAAGATTTCATGGCACCGTACGTCAGACAAAGATAACAGAACACCAGGCTGGAAGCCATATTCTCTTAGAATGAAGTCTGCAATCTCTACACTTCTCACTAAGTCTGCCTCCCTCTTTCCCTTCTCTTGTGGATGACACAGCAGGTGGAATATCAAACACCAGGAAAGAAAGGAGTTGAGAAGTCCACATACATTGATATGTATCTACACCTATCTATCTACAGTAATATATGTATATATGGCAAATGGATTTTTCAGCTCAGAGAAAAACCAAGAACTGTGAAGGACTGAAAGTACAGATGGCACTTCTGGTATCAAAACAGAAAATGCTTCTTACACAATGAAACTCTGGAAGAAACTAAAAGACATTTCTCAGAAGCAGATCCAGATCATGCTATGATTGTTTTTTAATTAGTTCTGATTTCTGCATTCTATGTACTATTATTATTTTCATATGATAATAGCAAAAAAGAGAAAGTGAGCAGGAGATTCAAAACAGAAAAAGAAGTACCATTTTGGAAACAATGACAGTTTGAACATTAGCAAAATGCTTCATCTTACCATTTGAGTTATAGTATATACTGAAGAGCCATCATTATTGTTGCTGTTTGCTGATGCTGATGCACAAAAATGGGCTTTGCAGACAGCTCTATTCATCACAAAAATAATCCATTTAAATGAAAAAGTTAGCATATGTGTCCCTTAATTTTGACAATTTGTTTCATTTGAGCTAAAGAAATCAAAATGAAGATGATAACATTAAGGATTCATTCCTGGTAGTTCTGGTGGTTATTTCAATTACATTAAAATTCATTTTCCAGATAAATGGGTCTTAAAAGCTTTCATCTAAGAGAAAGATAGTAAAAAAAATAGGTTTAATGAGCCCAAGTAATCACAGTTCTTTTTAAGGGCCTTTTCAAATAAACTTCACTTTGCTGTTGGTCCTCTGGTTTTAAAGCTGCATGTTTCTGACTGTGGTGATACAGTTTAGTGATAACCAAAGAAGACTAAACTAGCCTTAGGTCATATCTATACTATTTGCATGTAGGAAAAACCATGAAGATTAGAAGTACTCCTTGGACAAATTGTTTTATATCTTATTCTGGCCATACTGAAGAAAACACTGTTTAAATGTCACAGTTGCCACTGCTGTCACAGTAGCCAAGAACCTAAAATCTGTAGACACGAAATGGATTGTGTTGGATGCCAGTGTATTTGATTGAATATTGTATTTGACATTTTTTGACCGTGATTTCATTTTTGAAGCAGACCAGGAGAGTTCTGAACATCAAGCTCAGGAACAGTTTTGTTAGGATAGTCGTTGAATTAGAAAAATGAAAATCATACACACTGTAGAAATAGAAAAAAAGATAATGGAGTTCATGGGACTTTGTGGAGACCCTGATCAGTGCTCTTTGCACACACAAATACACCCAGCTTTATTCCTGTTCCATTCTACTTTAAGCCCTCGAAAACTTTGTTATTCAGTCTTGCTTGCAATGTTATTAGTAAAACTATTGATTATACAGGGATGAAGTGTAGTATTTGCAACTAAAATAGCATAGAATCACTTTTTTTTTTAATGGCTATTGTGCCCTTATTGTAATGATGTGAGGGGGTGTTACTGAAAACTTCCTGTAAAAAATTCACATAGGAGACAAATGAAGATGGAAGCAAAAACGCCACAGCAAATTGATGCAGACGCTTGCATTTCTACCAGTATTGAGAAGCTATCCTAAAGAAAGCCTAACATTTGTTTTCCCTCATGGTTTAATTCTGATTATTTCTGGTTTTTATGCAAAAGCTTCCTAGTACAGAACAAAAGATTTGTGGAAGGAGGGACAGAAGTTACACGGCTGCCTTTACCATAGGATTCATAGTAATGTTTGCTATTGCAAGTTTGTTCATAGGCCCATATGGTAACCTATAATCAACTCCAGATGTGATTTCTGGATTGTAACTTCCACATGGATCACTAGGAGGTAGAGAAATCTGACTCCTATCAGGCCAATTATTGAAGTCTCATTTTTTGGGCAAGTCTTCTCTGCTTTAACAGGGTGAAGCTAGTCAAGCCCTTCTCATGTATATGTGTTTTGTATTGAAGTAGCAATGTTCCCTTGATATGCAGTGAAGCCAAAACTTATTAATTATCAGACAGTATATCCCATGGAATGGAAATTTCATTGCATATCAGGACAGAAAGAACACGTGGCCTGCGATGCTTCAACAACTTTTCATGGGGGAAAGATCTTAGATGCTTACTACATTTGGGAATGATCAAAGCAGAGTTGTTAACATCTAACTCACTTCTGGCATCAAAATTTGAATGGCTAAGCAGTAATACTAAGCAGTAAAGACATTGGATGCCTTCTAGTAAGACTAAGAACCTGGCAGGCTCTTACATTATTTTATTTTAATAATCCTCAAGTTTTAGGTCTACGTATGGTATGCATTGTGGTTGTGCTTATGATATATAAGAAGTGACATTGGTTTAGATTTTACCAGAGGCTTCAAGAAAATATAAAATAATAACATGAAGGAGGCCTTTGGGAATTCACTAAAATCTTACTCTTCATCTCACTGACATTGAATAAATCTTGAGAAATAGCTTTGAAAGAAATTATATTTCATGGTCATCAGTCATAGCCAGCACAGGTTCATGAGGGGAAAGTCCTGTTGGACAAACTAGATTTTCTTTCACAACAAGGTTCCCCATCTTGTTAATCAAGGGAAAGCAGTTGATGTAATCATCTTTCTGAATTTCAGTAAAGACTTTGATATTGTCTCTCACAGTGTCCTGGACAAATTGTCCAGCATGACAAACACATCATCTCATGGATGAGCTATTGGCTCATGGGTCAGGCACAAAGGGTGATAGTGGAGAAGGTGGCAGAAGACTGGTGACCTGTAACTGGGAGGGTTCCACAGGGCTCCATTCCAAGGGCAGTGCTCTTCAACATCTTCATAAAATGACTTTGATACAGGACTTGAAAGCACACTAAGTAAGTTTGTCAATGACACCGTGAGGGCAGAGAGGCCCTGCAGAGCTACGTCAACAAATTTGAGGGCTGGGCAACCATAAACCATATGACGTTTAATGAAAACAAGTGCCAGATTCTGCACTAGGGATTTGGCAACCCTGGATGTATGGACAGACTGAGGAATGAGATGCTGGACAGCAGAGCTGTGGAAAGGGACGTAGGGGTCCTGGTCTATGGCAAGGTGTATATGAGTCAGCAGCCAAGAGGGCCGACCATGTCCTGGGGGGCATCAGACACAGCATCACCAGCCAGGCGAGGGAGGGGAATTGCCTCACCCTGCTCTGCAGTGGGGCAGCCTCACCTCGAGTGTTGGGGGCAGTTTGGGGCACCACAATGTAAGAAAATTATTTGGCCATTAGAGAGTGTCCAAAGGAGGCCATGAGGATGGTGAAGGGTCTGGAGGGGAAGCCATATGAGGAGTGGCTAATGTCACTTAGTCTGTCCAGCCTGGAGAAGAGGAAACTGAGGGGAGACTCCATCGTAGTCTACAACTTCCTTGTGAGAGGAAGAGGAGAGGCAGACCCTGATCTCCTTTCTGTGGTGACCAGTGACAGGACTCAAGTAAATGGCATGAAATTGTGTCGGGGAGGTTTAGGTTGGATATCAGGAAAACGTTTTTCACCCAAAGCGTGGCTGGGCACTGGAACAGACTCCGCAGGGAAGTGCTCACAGCAACAAGTCTGACAGAGTTCAGAAGTGTTTGGACAATGCTCTCAGGTGCCATGGGTATGACTCTCAGGCCCTGCTGTGCAGGGCCAGGAGCTGGACTCAACAATCCTTGTTGGTCCCTTCGAACTCAGCATATTCTGTGATTTGACTGCAGGTTTACAAATTTATCTGTGATCTATCATGAGATATAATAGCAGTACCATCAGAAGCTAGCAATTTCTCATTATCTAACCCTGAGATGGAGGTCTGCCTTAAAATACATATGCTCCATTTGCATTCCATGACATTTTAGTGTTTCAAAATTCTTTGGATCATGGCTTCCCATTTAAAGAGCAGAATACCTCTGAGAAAATCTCTGCTGCAAAGTTTCGCCTTTGTTGATGAGCAGGTATTGGAAAAACTGCATGAAAGAAAAACACTGTGAAGAATTTTACCAAGCACAAAAACATTCGTGTCATCTCAGATTAATATTAGGAATATTTGAATATTGCAGTATCCCAATCTCTTCTCAAGGCACTAGCTGATAAGCTTTCTGAATTCCTCAGGAATTTAGATTTTCAAACCATTTTTATTTGCATTCAAGAGGTGACAATAACTAAGTGAGACATACTGGTCTTGTGGTAGAAGCTCTTCCTATTTGTTAGCTATGCAGATGAACAATACTGTGGTAAGAATTATTTTTTAAAACAGTTGTATGTTGGAAATAAAATATCTTAGTTATTCATAACTTCTCATAAAGAGAAAAATTTAATTTGGAGATAATACAAAACTGTTGTAAAAGCCCATTAAGCATAAAGTATAAAAGAACTAGTGAAGCTTTAAAACTGGTAATTAAAATAGCTGATGTGTGTCTAATGCATTTCCTCAGTGTCTTTTAGGACCAGATCATGATAATGTCTGTTTAACTTTTTCTTCCATTTCATGAAAGTTATTGCTAAAACTTGCATCTCAGTAGTCTGTCAATATCCTTATACGGTATTTGCACTTGGAGCATAAAAGCATTAGTATATTGTCTATGAAAACTGACTGTGTGAATGTACAATAGCTGAGCCATCAGATTTAGTGTTCTGCCTCATTAGAAGGCCATGTATAAAGCATGAACTGACATGAACAAACACTGACTCTGTAGCATATCATATGTGCTTTAGAATTAGTATAATAAATAGCTCATAGATGATGTAGAGATGATTCAGTGATCTGTGAGACTGGGGTGTATTACACTTGCCAATCTGGAATATGTGTTTTAGAAGAGTGTGTTTTCCAAGGTATTCTTAGGGTTTTTGAGCTGTTTTCCCACACAATGGAAGAATCCAGCTTTGTTCATCTTTTAGACTGGTCTATCCTGACTGCAATGATCATGTCCAGACACACTTTTTAGTCCAGCTGGTGCACCTAAATGTTGAAATTCATTGTAAAGAAAATGATTCCTTTTTTTTCATGGCCTTCTGCAGGACTATCGAGGGATGCAAGCTGCTACATGCTTTTCCAAATGTTGTCCAGCTGTTTGATCCTTTCAATCTGCTTATCTGTTTCAAGTTGGGAGTTCTTAGTAAAATGATAGTCGTGCAAGTGGAATTGTCAGTGGCAGGCAGTTTCACTTGGTTCTACTTGCTTGACTTTCCCCTTGCTTTCTTATTTTAAAAATAAAAATACCCATAAGCAGTTGTTCATAATGCTTGAAAATTTTACACTAGCCTAAGTAACTTCATTCATTACACAACAATTTCATTCCTCTGCCTCCACAGAATGCACTTCTCATTTTAAAATGCTTTGTATATAAATTAACTGCTGTATTTTTGTAAGGAAATCAAGGAGACTTCCAGCAATTTACATAGAAAAGAAAAGAAGGGATTTTTAATAAACATTATATTATCTGTAACCTGGAAAGATTTAAGATATGATGAGGTATAAAGCTTCAAATGCAGTTGTGGTACCTACGTTCCATGTGTGTTAGTTTGAAAACAAACTGGTGGGAGGCACCAAGTCAGAATAGCAATTTAATAGGGAAATCAAAAAAAGAAAGTAAAAGTAAACAAACAGTGGGTCAAACTGACAGAGTCAGGATACAACCTGATACCCTGTCAGTCAGGGTGGCAGTAGCAGTCCAATACGACGGTGGCTGCAGTCCTCCTGAAGTGATGGCTTCTGTCAAAGTGGTGGTCCAGTAGAAGAGTCTGCTCTTCCTCAGAAGCTCCAGTGGTGGCTCTGTAGCTCCTGTCCCCTGGGAACCCAGTGGAAAGGATGTCCTGGGTATTCGGAAACACAGATTTTATCTAGGATGGAATTCTTAGTTCCTCCTTCTGGGCGGAGCCTCTCACAGTGGGATGATGAGCCATGAGGCCGGGTGTTGATGGGCTCATTAACAGAAGATAGTCCGGAGGGAGTTATCTCTGAGTCATGCAGGGCATTGATGGGCCACTAACAGAAATATCATCTGGAGGGAGGAGGCAAGGAAACACTGCCCCACCTGGTTTCAACAGCTTATGAGGATGGTAATAGAATGCACTGCAACCCAGGACACATGCCAGGATAGAGCTCAAAATAAATTACTCAGAGATATCTCTGATCACATTTCCAGGTGTTTTACTCATAGAAGAACTGCCACAGCTACCACAGAGAAAGATGGTCTTTCCATTAACTCCCTGCCAAGTCATTGCTCAGGAGAAACAGCAATACAGAATATTTATAGAATACTCCACAGTTAGTCGTAGGGCAAAGATATTTTATTCAAATTGCCTTATTCTTAGATAGAAAATTGTGTTGGTTTAACACAGCCTGGTTTTTAGTGGGAGTGGAAGAAAAGCTGCTCAAAACTTCTATGTCCAGCACAGAGCCAATCACTGAAGGCTCTGACGATGGGCAAGTTACTAGCCCAGTTAGATAAGTTGGTAATGCCACTGTGATGGCATGTTTAAGAAAGGAAAAACCGTGGGAAGTTGTCTTTCTTCTCCCAAGGAGTGGTGAGGCAGCTGCCAGGGCCCATCCCAGTGGGGGACCACCAGGGCCCATCATGGCAGAGGCCTTCCTAAGGCCGGGACTGCGTGGCTGGGGCCCTCCCGGGGCTGGCACCGCGTGGCCAGGGCCCTCTTGGGGCCAGGACTGCACAGCTGAGGCCGTCCCGAGGCTGGAGCTACCCGTGTGGTGCCACTGAGGACCACACAGCTGGGGCCGGCTGTGCCGTGCTGGCAGGGACCACATGGCCAGCAGCAAGAGACATGGCGAGCAATTCCCCAATGTGGAGCCCAGACGAGATCAACCTCTCGACTGCAACTTACAGACACCGCCTTTCTTCAAAGTCAGAGAAAAAGGAAGAGTGAGGACACAAGGAAAACCAACATGGCGGCACAGAGGTCAGTCAATAAAAAAGGAGATGGAGGAGGTGTTCCAAGCGCCAGAGCTGAGATTCTCCTGCAAGCTGTGGTGAGGACTATAGTGCAACAAACTGTTTCCCTGTAATTCATGAAGTGCTTGGGGGGGTGCAGAGATCCACGCGCAGCAGCCCATGAAGACAAGTACTCACGCTGGAGCGCGTGTATCCTGATAAGCTGTAATCTAGTGAGGAACTCTAACAGAGAGAAATGACCCTTGCTTTTAGAGATAGAGAGCCTTTGCTTCCAAACTAAAACAGCTCATCCTTAAAATTTGACTAAACCCTATGAACTAAAATGACCCACACTAGGCAGTTGTGGGAACTGCTTGGCCCGTGGGAGGGATCAGGTTGCAGCAGGTTCAGGCAGGACTGTTGTAACTTTTATAAATTCCACGGTGCAGTAGAAGAAACTCTTTTCCTTAAGCATACGGAAGTAAGATTCTTAGAGAGTGAAAGACTGACCAAAACCCCGTGTTTTGTTTCCTTGCGCAGTTGGTTGAATGAGGGAGGAACTAGGAAAGAAAGGTGTTCTGAAGGTTTGCTTTAGTTGTCATTGCCCTTTTAACGTTTAATTCTGTTAAAAATAAATCTTCTTTATACTGTTTAAGTTTTGAACCTGTTTTGCCTTAACGTGGGGATTTTTTTCAATTATCCTTATCTCAACTCGTGAAAATGAAGTTTTCAATTCCCCCTCCTCTGCTCAGATACAAGTAGAGGAAAATAAGTAGATGATTTTGTTCGCAGATGCCTGGCGCTTAGCCAGCTTCAAATCACGACAAAAACTTAATTGGAAATGGAAATACCTATACCTGAAAATGGTATCAGTATCCAGTGAGACAGCTTGTGAGCATACAAGAGGCTGGGCTGAGAGGCTCTTAAAACAACTCAGTAATTCCCACTCTGTGACTTTGTGAACGTCTTGGATCAAATGCCAAGAAAGGATTAAATGTCGTGATACTTTCTACTGTCATACCTTCAAGATTGATTTCTTGCTCAGATGTAAAATCCACAAAGCTGATTTCAGGTAACTAAATTCCCCATGGAAAATTGGGAGATACAGACTCTCAAAAATGTTTTCTCAGAAACCAGCATACTGAGCACCAAAATCCTTAATATTGCTAACAGAAAATACTGAAGACATGGATGTGCTTAAATTCTCTCATGATGATGCCTTAGGTTTTAACTTTTATATTTTTCAAATCCTGTACTGCTTAGTATGTAACTCTGAAACTTCATACAGCCTGTTAGCTACTGTTCTCTCATGCTGGTTAGACATAACAAACCCTCTCTGGGCCTAAACTCAAGGACACCTTGTCCCAGGCCCCAAAATATGTAAATAAAGCTTCTTACAGAAGGAGCAAACTTGGAGTAATTACATCACTACCTGAAATTATAACTGGAGAATTAACCCTGATATGCAAATGGACCAAATTTATAAAAGTGTGGAAAGCCCATGACCCATGGTCCATCTTGGGTGGAACCCCTCAGAGGCTTTTGAGTGTCCAAGGTTAACACTGTAATTGCCTGGCTCTGTGGGGTCCCGCATGCCCCCATAGGTGCCTGGCTAGGTTCAGTATTAAGTCCGTGACAAAAAGAGTTGGGAAGGGTATCCTACTGCATTCCTGCAGGATTTATTCATGTTCATTGTCAAAGGGTGCAGATGCAAATATGAGAACAATGGCGAACTCAGGGATTTTCCTGGGGCCGGGGGAAAGGCGGGACCAGGGAGTGGGGACCAATGGGAAAGCTCTGGGGGAGTGACGAGACTGACAGACAACCAGGGAGTTTAAACTGGAATAGATTAACAGAACCATGCATCCTGGGAAAAGCCTTGTGGTCGCCTTAACACAATATATGTTCACCGGCTACCACAGAAGGTGTACTTTTGAAGGCCCTTCAAATAAATACCTGTTTTTATTCTCTTAATCTTGCCTAGCCTCTGTTTTTAGGTAGCCACTTCAAGTCATCAGTGAAAGAGACTGTCTCTTCTCTGTGTGCATGTGTAGGCGTATGTGTGTGTATGCACATACTCTGTAGAAGTCCAAGACCCTACTGAAATGTATGCCAAGTATGTACCCTATACCAGAGTTCCAAAAAGGGAGAGGTATTTGAGAAGGAAGAATCATAATATTAAAAATATTTAATATAAAATCAGGTGAGAGAAGGCAAGAGACTGTTGTGTCCTGCATGGCTATTATCCATTAAACTGTCATTTAAACAGAAGTAACCCTGAGAATAGGCCTTGTGGAGTCTTTGCTCTTGAGAGGACTTGTGAACAGCTATGTTGGGACATTTTGAATATTAATCCTTCTTTTTTTGCAATCATCTTGTCTAGTCGTCTCTTGTGAAAATCAAGAGTAATAATCTTTTTGTACTATAAAAGAAACAGTCTGGTTTCATGCACATCAATTTCAAGCCTAGCAGCATAAAACAGGCATTCAATTTTACAATACCAAAGCTTCGTCTCAGTTCCTATGGATTCTCCTTCCTTTGTATATTCATACTGCAATCAAGGAGTAGCAATACTTATCTGAATTTTATAAATCAGACTTACTCAGTGTAGCCAGCTGTAACAGCTTACCTATATTACTGTAATTAAGAAACTTTATTATCATTGCTTTGTGGAGGCCAACAGGTGCTCTGCTCACTGTTCTTTGCAAGAACAAAGAATGCAGACATAAAAATTTTAATAAATTTTCTTTAAAGAGATATTTTTTAATTTTTCTCTTCTTATTTTCCCCAGTCATTCAGGCAGGTCAAGATGACATTGTTTCTGCTGCTTTCATTTTCTAATCCATATATTTTTCATCTTTGTTTTTTAACTCATTTAGACATTTGCAGTTCAAAGACTCCAGTTTATTTTGGAAAAGATCTGGAAAACATAGATCATCTACATTACTGTTTCATTTCAAATCTACTGAACCATAATACAATTTTCTTAATCACCTATTAACTCCAGTAACTAAGATCATCAGTTTGGTTAGTTATTTAATTTTCCCCTTGTCTTTATTTCTTCTTTTAAATACTGAAATACCAAAATGTAATGTAATGCCAAATTTCAGTCTTTCTCTCAGCCTTACTAGTTAGAGCAGCTTCATGAGATCCGCCTGTGCATAAAAGAAAATGAGATTATCTATCACGTGCCTTCCCGGGATGAATTTCTCCAGCTGTTTGAATTATTTTTTGTGTCTTAGCTGCTTAATCACTCCATCAGATCATATTGTCTTCTTCAAAAATAGATTCAATTCTGAAATCGTAATTCCTGAATTCTTAAGAGAACAAAGTAAAGGAAAAGTGCCTGCTGAAATCACATACAAGGTGTGTTGAATTCCAGCTCCTCTTGACATTAAATCAATAAACTTTGCTGATAAGCCAGCTCAGGTCAGTTGTGAATTGAATCAGAAATTTAAAAGACTATTGTATAATTAATTTAAATTTAATATAATTAAAGGGAGATATGTAAGCAATAGGAAATCTGGCATCAAACGGCAATAGTTGCAGATCGGTTCTGAAATAAAGAAAGTTGCTAAGGCAGGTAAGGATTTCAGCTAAACCTCTAGAGCTAGATAGGAAGGAGTTTAGGAATTTACAGTATTCAAGAAGAAACTTGTTATTTATCAGACAGAAAGGGAAGACTTAAAACAGAAGTAAATATTTCTCCTGTAAGTACTTATGAATTAGGATAATTTGATGTCACAGTGATATGAAGTTCAGTTATTCTTAGGGAATGTGCTTCATTGTAAAAGGGATAAAAATATTTTTTTAATTATTGGGCTGGAGCAATTGTCACCTAAGTTTTCTTAAAGATAATTATAAAACCTCTAAAAAAGAAGATGAATGATAACATTATGCTGACTATATAGAAACAGAAAAAAACCCAACAAACAAACAAAAACAGAAAACAAAACAAAAACAAACAACTCCACACACACCAAAAAAAAAAGGCACAAACCCCCC
The DNA here is from genome assembly GCA_026261815.1 of Monarcha castaneiventris obscurior. Taxonomy (NCBI): domain Eukaryota; kingdom Metazoa; phylum Chordata; class Aves; order Passeriformes; family Monarchidae; genus Monarcha; species Monarcha castaneiventris. Next base: position 4,368,060 of record JAMPIT010000635.1, read on the forward strand.
AAAACAAAACAAAAAGTACTGAAAGAAGATACGATACGATACGATACGATACGATACGATACGATACGATACGATACGATACGACAAGATAATGTTGGACTAGAGAAGTCGATATAAATAATAAAAAAGATCTTGCAAGAATAACTTCATAAACAGTTTGAAGGATGAAAATGTAATTCTTGTATGGAAAATGCATCTTCTCAAACCAGCGTGATTTTATTCTTTGCTGAAATAACAATTTTAATGAAGAAAGGCAAAGAGATGTATTTGGATGTTGTAAGCTATTTGATAATAAACACACTGACTAAAAGCTACAAATACAATAAAACGAATAAAGCAAATAAAATCTACCTGATGGATTGGTTTTGAGTTATACCTACAATATAACTGTATACAGTATAGCTATGGCACACATAAATAGTGAGTGTTCTGCTATCAACATAGCATGAAAGCAAAATAAAGAAAGAAATTTATCCTGAGGGTGAAATGATGAGACTGACCCATTCAGATGCGCAAATTTTTAAATAGGCTGTCATGGTTTAGGAATGGAAGTCCCAACTATAGTTGTAATAACAAGACTCCAAAAAATTGACTGCAAAAAACGAACCCTGTCCTGGGCAGAACCAGGACAAAAGGTAATGGAAAGCTGGATAGATCATGAAAGAGAAATGCAAAACAGTTTTGAGAACTATGAAACCACTACAATATAAACATGATACTTCCTCTCCCTTCACAAGTTTAGTTGGAGTTATTCTTTCCAGACAACTCCTCTTTCATCTACAGCAGCAAAGATTTGATCAAACATGCCTTTACTAAGCTGAAATTCCTCCTTAGACAAACTTCTTTGCATGCAACTTTATACTGATTTACTTAAGTACGTGCCTTGCTACTACAAAAAACCACTTTTGCACAGGTCATTGGAAAAATGCGCTTTTAGAGAAGACTTTTTAAGAGGTTAGTCTGGATATGTGGAATTGTTGTGTAAGTTACTTCCTGTGATTTTTGGGACTGCTATTATAAAATAGAAAGAACTGTATTCAAGGAGAAAAGGCAGTGTTTAAGATTAGGATAATGTTAAAAAAGTGTTCGATGAATTCTATACTCAGGGAACCTTATATTAATCTTTGACAATGCCAGTACTTTTAGCACTAAATACAGCATAATTCAGATGGAAGTTTCTAGCCTCTTTCTAAATTTAAACACAGTAGGGCTCATACGGAATGCTCACTTGAGAACAAACAAGAAGAAAGAGCAATTTATCAAACATTTTTATGTAATATCCTCACATCTCTAATTACTTTAAGGTTCAGGAAGACTGATATAGATGACTTACTTGTTTTAGAGGAACAGAAATCAAATATTATTTTGCTTTTCCAATAGAATGTATGAAATAGAAAGCAGCATTGTAAGATGCCTTACAATGCTTTTATAACTCACTGGTTTCAAATAATATGAAATAAAGAAACAGACAACTCATCTTCTCCCCAGCTTGGATTTTTTTCAGAATCAGAACTAATACTTAGGTTCTACAAGACTGGACTCAGAAACATAATTTCAGTTCAGGTGGTGAGCAGCTTTTCCAATGTTGTTCTGAATATGTCATCTGCCACTAATGTTTCATCAACGCAAGCTCCATTGGTCCCTAAAACCTTTCTCTGTATTTCTGTGCTTAGATTCTTACATATGCCTGAAAATTTCTACTGCCAAATTCAGGTCGAAGTTATGGACCCTTTGGGAGAGATGGGCAGTGTGGCCAGGCAGGGAATTCTGTCCCTCTACCTTGCTCTGGTGAGACCTCACCTGGGGTACTGGAAGGCATCCCTGACCATGATGAGAGGGCTGGAACGAGATGGTCTTTATCATCCCTTTCAACCCAGGCCATTCTATATGTTCCTGAGGAAAAACCCTGTAAATAGCAAAAAAAAAATAGAAATAATAATTAGCAATGACAAAAGGGGCTCAATTTTGCACAAGGCTTAAATGTGTCTGCTCTAAAAAGTATTAAAAAAATGGCAGATAAATGTAAAGCTGATTACCTTTTAGTGAGAAGTGTAACTACAATGTGATGACAACACAGTATTAAGGTGGTTATAGTTCCACTGATATAGTTTCTTTCTTGTGCGTTCTGTGGTTTTATCTTTGTAAAAATAAAGCAAGAGTTGTAAGCTAAAAAAAATATATTCTTTATATTCATGGGTCAGATGCACAGTGCTTGCTGCACCCTGATTTATACTATCTGAGGAGGCAATCCAGAATTTCCTCATTTGTCAGTGATCTCCTAAAAGTTCAGCCATCTCCAAACATTTCTACTTGAAATCACAGAGTCACATTGTATCTCCAGCATTCCTGCTCTGAGCTACTGTTAACCAGCAGACTTGTCTTAAAATTGTCTTTTAGGGCCATAGCCTGCCTATATATATATATGAAGACTGCCAAATTATGAATGTTAAAATTAACACAGCTTCTTGTTCTACTGGTCTTAGATACTGATGTATTTTATTAAAAGCTAAGGCTAGGTATTTTATGATCTGCAGGTTAACATGATGACAGTTTTGCACACTTCCTCATTTTAGAGTTTGGCATAAAAAGTAAATTAAATTAAAAAGTAAGTAAAGCCAACAGGTAGCAAATAGGCATTGGCTCTGAGAAGACTTTTTCTTTAAGATGCTCTGTATTTCTCTGCAATTAGTTTTTCCTCTCTCCATATTTCCCAATGGTGCCTCAACAGTGTGTACCCTGATACTGCCAGTTTTTGCACATTCCATCTCATTTTGACATCAGCCAGTTGTATTTCCTAACTTTTTTGTTTCTGTGTTGACACACATCATTCTACCACAATTAAATTACAAATGTCCTTTGTAGAAAAGAAAAAACATAATCCCTTCGCTTACTGAACTCCACTGAAGAAAAAGGATTACTGTTTTTTTCCTGACAGCATCAGGACACACTGTCAGTGAAAGCTGCACTTTCCATTAAGGGAATTGAAATGCCATTAGTTTTGGCATGTGCTGATTTTCCTTTCTGTTTTGCTCACTCTCTAATTGTCAGCCTGAGACTTTTTAGTAAAATTCTCACAAATATAGTCATGTTCCAAAGAGTCTGCCCATCTTTTGTCAGGAAAACAGACAGTCACACAAGGACTTTGGTGTTGTTTCAATCCATGTTCAGATCCAGTTCCAGTCTGAACTGGATCACAGGGATGCCTTGTCTCACTCTCCCATGAGGCAATAAGGGCTGAAGCCACTGGCGAGCACATTGGAGATGTTTACCTGTTTCTATTCTCTCTGTCAAGCATTTTGTAGTAATTTGATTACTGAGGAAGGGCAAAACCTGTCCATGACCCTGGAAACTTTCCAGACTTCAAAAGTTCTAACATCAGCAGTCAGTAAGAAGCATCTCATTCCAATAAGTCAGGCAGGGGCAGTAGGTCATACTGTCAGCTGGGTGTGACTGTCCTTTCTTTTACTCTCTGTGCCCAAACCTTATTTACATAAATGCAAAGTATGAGTTTGGAGATAGATTTTTATATTTTGTATTTTTCCATCTCCCATTGTGTTGCTCAGTTTTAGCAGTTTATTTACCTCTATCTCCCTTACCATTTCTTCAAATTACACATTTGACTGATAGTTAATTTATAAGAGTTTCAATTAACCAACCAACTTTTTGCAATGTAATTCCCAACCATATTACTTACCTGTTTCCTGCTGATGTCCTAAGCCCTTATTTATGGATAAATTCCCAAAGGAGCTGCAGTCTCAGGCACACTGCTGTCTCTCTAGGACAAAAGCCAAATAAAAAAAAAGCAAAGCTATAAGGCACCTGCCCAATGCTTTGGCATCATTGTGGCATATTCAGACATATTCTTAAAGGGAATTTTGACATGTGCTTGCTCTTTGTGAAGACTGATTTGGGCAAGCATATCAAATATTGTGTGTTCCCAGGCAGTAGTAGAGCTTTCTCTCGTTCCCTAGATTCTTCAATGACAAAGGATTTGTTCTGATGCCAATGAGACAATGGAAAAAGACAAGAAAACTTAGACTAAAAGACTAAGAAGTACTTGCTGAACATGACAGGCATTGCAGAACAGATTGGCCACCAACTCCTGCTGGTATCTTATGGTGAAGGCCACCATGGGTATTGCAAGGAAAGGAAGCTACAGGAAACCTGAACCCTGCTTTGCAATGTGCTATTATGACATTGCCAAACCTCTTGATAATTCTCCTGCTCCCTCTGCTTAGCCTAGAGTTACCCTGGCAACCTTTAGGCAGAGGACCTCTGTCTGCTGGTAATAGAACTGCTCTGGGTAGAGTAGATAGATAAATTTCCTGGGCTATGTTGCAAAATATCCTCATTTTCATTGTATTTTGCAGAACCCCATAGAGGTTTGTATTTCCTATTCCCCAGATTTTTTGTCACCATTCATTTCTATCTATAACTTCTCTTTCTTGATCATTTATCTAGGGATTTTAATGCTATGATTGTTATTTTCCTCTCTGACCCATTCTTCTTAGCGGTTAATGAGAAAATCTTCTGGGTTTGCCTTCAATATTAGAATTTAGTAGTTTAGCACTCTTTATCCAATAAAGAGATATTTTGACTTCAGCTGTGCTCTGCTCTGTCACCATTTTAAGTTTATTTATTAACCTGCCCTAGGACATAACAATGTGGCTAAGGAAGGAAAGAATGCCTCAGTACAATCCAGGTCTCGAGGCAGGTGTTGGCATGAGGGGCTGTAACTATTTACTCACTTGTGAACCAATACATACATGGCTATTTGGGGAAAAAAGGGTTATCAAGTGAATAAAAGAGAATGAAGTCTAGGTAGCTAACTAACAGGATATTTAGATTTGTAGGAAAGTAATAATCTATGCAAGATTATTGGGAAAGGAGAGAACTGAGTGAAGTACATCTCGCTACCTTTTGGATTGCAAGGGAGGAAAAAAACCCACTTTTCCCGCCCAGTTTTTGACAGAAAAAACAAAGTATTTTCAGGGCTGGAAGAGCACCCCAATGCAGAAAGAAAGGAAAATCATGTTGATGGGTGGGGGGGTTTTTATTATTGAAAGCTTTGGAAGAGGAATTAGAATACAGGAATTCAGGCTGAGTTTGTTGGAATGGTTCTGAGACAAGAAAGGAATGGCAAGGAAAAATTATTTTGTTTTGTTTTTTCTTTGAGTATGATACAAGGAGTGTGCAGATGAATGCAAGCACAGCTGGTAGGATCCATTTGGTCCAATGTTCTCCAGCAATAGCCTTAGCATGACGATGCTGAAAAATACTATGTGTCTACAGACAGTATGAGAACGAGGAAAGCATGGCATGGAATATACAAAGTTTTTTAGTTTGGCTCTGTAACATCCTTCCACAGACTGAAACAGACTGATTTGATCTCCATGGTAATAGGCACTTAATAACCTTTAATTGATCTTCCATGTTTGTCAGCAGGTCATAGATCAGCAAAAGCCCCTGCGTGATCCTGGCAAGACAGTTTGTGCTCTCATGAGTCAATAAGTCATCCAGACCTGCAACAGATGCATGTGCTGCCGCAAAATCTGGTCTCAAGCAATAGCTGTGTCATCACCTCCAGGACAGCCATTTCCAGGTGTGTATTCAGACACTGCAGCTGGCTTCCTTCTACAGAGGGATCTGTAACTTAACTCTTGACAAATCAGGACTAGATTAAGTGACCATGTGCCATAGTCCACAAAGACTTAGGGTGTCTCTGTGGATGGTAAATTCAATGTCATGGATGTGAGGTAGACAAGGCGTGTGTTTGGACACAAACCTGAGCAACATGCTCTGTGGTACCCTGCTTGAGCAGGGAGATTGGACCAGATGACCAGGTGGTTATTTCCAACCTTTCCCATTTTGTGATTTTATGCTTTGGGGTACATGACAGAGGCCTAAGGAAGGCTTATGGCATAGCTATGCAGTTAAGTTATAGTCTTGGATACACTAAACATCATGTATGCAGATTTTCTGTTCTAGCAAGACCTTGTTTTGTACAATACAGGCTCAAGAAATCTGTGCTGAAAGATGCCAGAGGTGGCATTTGCCTTGTTACAGGGAATTTGAGGTACAGTTACATCTTTTCATTATAGTTTCTGATTCGGCCACAGATAAGTGGATACCTTACACTCAAAAATGAGCCACTGGGACAACATTATTACTAAAATAAAAAAAGGAAGAGAAGACTTATGAAAGGTGGTTCAAAAAGTTGGGAGAATGAAAGTCAGGACAAGGAAAAAGAACTAAGGAAAAGTAATCTAGAAAAATCTGCTAAAAATATTATAACTTGGGTTCATATTATACAAGGGAAAATTACTCTGTACATCCGTCCTCTATTTTGAATACTTTTTTCATATACCTATTGCAGTTAAATTAATTTTTATATAGTATATAATTAGAAAAGAATCATAAAATCTGATAGAGGGGTGTTTTAACCAAAACATTAAAGCCAGCAAGTCTTGTAGCAGTATGTTATATAATTAATATATAATTGTAAGTTACAATGGAATGAGGAAAGGAAAGAAATAAATTAAAATATATAAATAAAATGCTGTTTAGTTCATTGGAGACTAATTAGTCTGAATTTATTGGTTAGAAAACTGTCACAGAACCACACTTGTGACTTCCGTGGCTCTCAGATGGCTGATATTACCATGGCAGTCAGTACAGCTGGTTCCAGAGCAGTGTGTGAGGCAGACAAGGACTCACAGTCATGGTGCTGCTGCTGAGAGGGAGCTGCTGGAACCCACAGCCATGTGTCTGACTCTCCATGGCAGAGTCACAAGCAAACCTCTTGAATCATTGATGTACAAATCCTATTCTCATTTGGGCTAGGACTGGAAGGCAGGGAATACCTGCCCTTAGAAGAAGTTGGAATTACACAACATAGAGAAATAGGAAGAATGAGAAATCAAAAACATGGGGAGAGCCCTTTTTGATGTTTAGATGTTAGGTAAAATGCAAAGAGACTGCAAATCTTTGTAAGCCTTCAGAGAGCAGCATGATAGGACACTGTGGAAGTACATTGGCTGTATGCTGGCAGGTGTTTAAAATCAGGAAATAATGGAAATTTGGCAGCCTGTCTTCAAAAACATTGTGCTCCAAGCTAAGCCCCTTCAGTATTTCCAGAAGGAGCTTTCATCCAGGGTTCCTTTAGTTGAGAGCTGGTACTCCAAATCTCACTTCTTCTCAGTGTCACCATCCAATTAAAAGTAAAAAATACATTTTTCTGCTGAGCCTTAGTAATAACTAAGTCTCCCACTATACTATTTATTTTATTGCACTGAGGAATTACTTCTTGTTTATATGTACTGAAGAGGTTCACTGCATGTTGTTTGTGTTGTCATGGTATTTCAGGAACAACATTTTCTAGAGTAGTTGTTATAAATGAAAACTTTTGTATTTGTAAATGTCCAGGTTCCATTTTCATGTGAGGGTTTACAAATATTGAGTTGATTCTTTCAACATCTGCATCACCATCAAGTGTTTTTATTCCATTTTTACACTACTGAAGAAGTTCTGCCTGGATATCAAATGCTTTAGGAAAGGAGCATGGTTTTCAGTAAAAGATTTCAGAGGCCTTGTACTTAGGGAATAAGAATTGCTTAGAAAGTAAGGATTGAACTGATATTTCAAAAGAGTTGTAATTGGACTAGATGATATAGGGCCTTCAACTCTGAATACTTAAGACTTCAATGATGAAAAGAGCTGTTCCTGAGTACCCAAGAACATATAAAGGCCTTGATATTTGGATTGATACTGGCATATTCTTTAATGTGTGATTCACCTTGGCTTAGGAGAATATGTTTCTGTTCAGCATCTCTGAGAGTCCAGCTTGAAGAAGTTATAAACATTCAAGTTCTGATGTTGTGACAATACAGAAAGAAAACAGTGTAACTTTCTTCATGTAATTTCATGTGGTTTATATTTAGTCTATTTAGTTTTCAGCATAGTAATCATTAGGCAACAGCTTCCTCAAGTGTGTTAACCAAAATGCTTTTCAACCACCAAATACACATTTTTCATATGGGGTATGCTTTAAGTAGTAACTTGAGATGTGTCATTCCGGAAGCATCGCCCAGTACAGTGCTATGTCATTCCCAAAGCAAGCTCCAGTATCATAAACAAATCTGCCCCATCATCACAGGCAAAGTCATCTCCTTTCTCCACAATGCTTCAGAGATGCAATCCCATAGGAAAAGATGGATGGCAATTAATATGTTAGATGATTGGATTGTCTCTGGGCTCAAGAATTATTGTTCTGATCATATCGCTGCAGTTAAAGAAAAAATTATCCAATTTTTTCTTTACTTTTTTTTTCTATAGAATCAGGTATGGAAATTTCTTTAGCTTGCAGAAGAAAAGGAGAAAGAGTTGTCTTCTCAGAAAGAGTAATTTCTCAAAAGGTATGTGGAGCAGTGGGAGGTGCATGTAGAAGTGCACAGTTTATTTAAGATATTTTAAACAACCTGCATTCAATCGAACTGTTGATTACAAAATTACAGGATGAACCATTTGATATTTATGTGACATGTTTTCTACAACACTTAAACACATGCAAGAGATCGTCCCATTTCTCTCCTCCTGAATTAAAATACTGCAAGATGACTATTTAGTTTGGGGTTCACCATCAAATTTCCCTCCAGAGTGAAGCACGTAAGTAATGTCTTCATAATTTACACTGATGGCTCACTTCTTTTTACAAAACCAGTACGGATGTGAGAGGAAACTCCCTCTTTTTGCATAGTAGCTCAGTGCTTACTGGTGAATACATGATAAGTATTACTCATACTAGCTGGATACATCATGTAAAAAATTGCTGCTCCACAGCAGGTGGAAAAGAAAATGGTGACTTACTTTTTCTTGTGGAAAATGTAGGGTTTGGGGATTCTGAGAACGCAAACATACAAATAGTTGTCAGGTTTCATGTTTCTGTTATTTATTAGATATAGCTGGCTTGCCATGTCCTTAATCTTTCACACACACACACACACACACACAAGTGTGTGTTTTTCTCTGTTTCTGCCTCTCTGGAGCACCAGCCATGGCTGACAGCTTTCCCGAGTGCATATGACAGGTTCACTCAGTACTTAAGAGACAAACCTGGCAACTTCTTTTATAGACATTTCCTCTGTTCAGCAGGAAAGAGTCAATCTGTATTTGATTCACTATTCACTCCTTAATCTCTCTACAAATAAATAAATGCTTGCCTTTAAACCCAAGGTTTTAGAAATGAGTTTTGTATTTTCTTTACAGGGCTTTCCATTAAATTGCAGTTTTGCCTTCTTTCCCTTCCTTCCAGTAGCAAAGCAGTGGCAAGGAAGAGTAACAGATTATTTACACTCACCTGGTCCCATGATGCAGTGATTGTTAAATACTTACTTTGATCCCAGGCCTGTGTGGGATTTCTAACCGTTCTCACTTTCAAAGGTTAGTAAGGTCAAAGTTTGCTTACCTTCCAAGATGAATTATGTGTTAATACTCAGAGTAAAAGAAGTTATCAGGCTCAAAAACTCTTCCTTGATAAATATGGCACAGCAAATAGTATCTCATGTATTAACAAGTAGGTGTAAAGTGATTTAAATAACATGAAAACTGATGCAAAATGGAAGCATCTGCTGAGGTGGAATGGGCAAAAAATCAGACTGCAGTTTTTACAATATATGGAAATATTTCACAGCAGTTTTTCAGGCAAGGTCTATGCCAATTACTTTTCTTGCTTTTTTGTGAACTGATTTATGTGAACAAAATTTAAGATAAAGCATTGAAATAATCTGAAGGGCAAAAAAGATTTGTTTTCATGTGAGATTTGGAAAGAATAAGAGAGAAAATGAAATTCAGAAACATATGCTAAAAATGTGATAGGGATTAAAAGGTTTTATATGAGGTCAACTGCTCATAAAGTTCTAGCAATGCTTGGCATTTTTCATGCTGCAGATCAGTCTGTGAAATGTGATGCATGAAGGGAAACATGGTACCTGAAAGAAAATTATTCATTACTGAACAACATTGGATAAGAGGATAACTCAGACCACTAACTCTAGTTGCACCAAGGGACAAGTCTGGAGCTGCCACCAAAACTGTCAGCTCTCTGCCAAGATGCTGCTGCTAAAAAATACATATGAAATATTGTTATCTAAATTTGGTATCTGAGATGCACATCTGTATTCCAGAGAAGAAAAAAGAAAGCCAACTTAGTAAAGAAGTATCTTCACTACTGAGAACTTACAGATCTACTTTTTATAATACCAACTGCTAGGATAAATAGGACGAAACAACTCCTGCTATGAAATTCTCAGGCTTGTTAAATTCAATAATAAAGACTTTTACTTAATACTATGAATCCTTTCCTTCTCTGAATTATCTCTATTCCTTTATAGGAAAAACAAAATAAAAAGCTCTGTAAGTTCACAGCAGAAAACACTATTTCTATCTAGTTATCATGGAATTAGAGTTTGTCTTCATAGTTTTGCAAGCATGTGTACAGAGGACACAAAATTTCTGTAATATAAGCACTTGGCTTTGTTTTTCCACATCCGAATGTTAAGGGAAGGAAGCTGAAATATTCCTGGTGATATCACCATAGAATACTAGGTTGGAAGGGAACCTCAAGGATCATCTGGTTCAGCATCCCTCTTAAAATTCTGTCTTAAAATTTCCTAGTGTTGGGGTAATCAACCATTCTCAGGGGAGGTAATTTCAATGTCTGACTGTTCTCATTGTGAAAAATGTTCCGCTTATGTCTAATTGTAATCTCCCTACAAGTAACTTGCACTTATTATCCCTTGTCTTTCCCATGTAACTCCTCATAAAAATGGAGTTTCCTTTGTCTTTGCAGTCATCTTTCAGATACTGAAACATGGCCTCCCCTATCAAAGCTAAACAAACCTGTCTCTCTCAGCCTCTTGAGGTATCTCAGCTCAACCCAGCTCTCTGCTCAGCCCCTTGATCATCTCTGTGGCCCTTCTTTGGACCTTTTCCAGCCTGTCCACATCTTTTTTGTACAGTGGAGACAAAAACTGAGTACAGTATTCCACCTGTGGCTTGACCAGAGTTGAGTAAATTAAAAAGATTACTTTTTTGTCTCTGCTGGTGATGCTCTTGTTGACACAGCTCAGCATCTCATTGGTTTCCTTTGCTGCATCATCATAGAGTTCACTCATATGAGCTTGTTGCCCACCAGGTCCCTTCCACTGCCAGGTAGATCCCAACCTATCCTGCACTCCTGGGTTATGTTTTTCCAGGTGCAATAGCTTACACTTGTCTGGTTAGCCCACTCTTTCAGCCTATCCCGGTCTTCTTGCAGAGTGGCTCTCCCTGCCAAAGTGCCCACTTCACCACTCAGTTTGGTATTATTGGCAAAATTCATCAGGTTACACTTGATGCCAACTTCCAGGTCTCTTGGGAAGATACTAAGCAAGAAAAGATGAAGATATTAAACATTCTAATATATATGAAATTATTAGGAAGCTGTATTATGAAGATACATAAAATATACAGGAAGGGATTTTGCTAGCACAGCTCTTATAGCTTAGTGGTGGTAGCTGCTATGAAAGAATGAAATATTGCAAAACCTGATTATAGTTATGCCTATTCAGGAGAAGCCAACCTGAATATTTTATTAATTCAGCTTCATGTAAGTAAAACAGAAGTTCCCAGGTTCTGCTCAGTCTTGAACATTTGGTTGAAAGGAAATGAGGTGAGCAAAGTACTTGCCACACCTCAGACAGAGCTAAAAGCACAAAGTGAGAGCCAGGGCTCCTGGTTCTGTGTGGATCTGCCACATGGCTGCAAGCTACAGGTCAGGGGTCTCTGAAATAAACAAAGGAAAAGGGGCAATTCTGTATGAGACAGTGCATCACTGTGTGGGAGATCTCTGCACTGTCAGTAAGTTGGCACAGACAGCACAGATCTAGCAGGGTCCCAGACTTGTACCTTTCAGACAATGTAAGATATCACACTTAGCTCTCCTTGAAGCCCAGGTAGCTACTTATGCCAGGCAACAATGAGAAGAAGGCTTAGTGGACACTAATGTACAGACCACAGATCAGAGTACAAGGTCTGGAAAGGCATTTAAATAACTACAGTCTCTTTGTGACTGAAGCTCATCAGTCTTTTTTTCTGGATAACCTTTAATTCCAGCTAAGAAATCAGAAAAAAACAGCCAACCAATCAAAAAAAAAAAAAATTCCAAGCATTAGGTGCATTTGTTTTGTGATTATTCTTTTTCTGACATAACATGTAACTGTATATTTTTAATCTACAAGTCTAGTTTGTAACATATATTAGCCCTTTTATCAGCATTTGCAATGAAAAGTCTGTTTCTGTGCATCAGGTAGAAAATGCACCTGGCTTCTGCATGTTTCAAGCTGTAGATGAAGCAGTGGTTGGCCAGAGAATATTCATAAATACCTTATTAATATATTTTAAAGTCAGTATAATTAATCTTACCAAATATTTACAGAGTAAATTTATACCCTTGATTTAGATATCTTTGATGAATTTGGCCGCCTAATTCTTTTGATACCCTTCTTGTCTATTGTTTCATAAACCAGTCATTAGCCAGTGAATCACTGAGCTATTAACAAAGTCAGTGTCAAGGTATGATAAAGAAGCAAAGCTATTTCATAACACTTCAGCAATACACAATGCAGACAGATGAAAAGAAAAAAGGAAATTTTTAGGACACTGTACAATGCCAAAATATCTGTGCAGATAGATTCTGCACATTTACTGTGCAGAAGAATTGGAAAATCAAAATACTACTTGAATGTCTGAGTCTCTGTCTCTATAAAAACTAGAGTGAAATTATAGCACCCACTCATTCCTACTTGAAACCAGAACTCACTGCATATAATTCACCTGTCAGCTATTCCCAGAAAAGACAAACTTTTCAAAAAAGAGATTTTCATAGTTAGAAATATAATGACCAAATTAAGAGCTTGACCCTGTGCAAAACACTGGGTGTATTGGTTTTACATGGCCTGGTTTTTGGTAGCAGGGGAATGCCACAGAGGTGGCTTCTGTGAGAAGCTGCTGGAACCTTCCACCATGTCCAGCAGAGCCAAACTCTGATGGCTCTGAAGAAGGACATGCTGCTGGCCCAATTAGAGAAGTTGGTAACGCCTCTCTGATGACATATCTAGGAAGAAAATCAAAGCAGTGTATGTGCAGTTTTTTCCCCAGAGGTGGTGAGGTGCTGCTGCAGCTTCTCCTTCCCAGTGCCCTGCATGAAGAAAGGAGTTAAAATAGTGCCAGCGCTGCAGCAGCCAGCGCTGCCTGCGCAGTGGCGGCAAGGACACAGAGCTGGTGGCTAAAGCATGGTGAATTATTCCTCGATGCAGAACCTAGATGAAATCAACCTCTTGGCATTGCAAGATCCTGCAGAAATCCTTGAATTAGTGGAATTTGTTGACAATAGTACTTATGAGCAACAATTTTTCTTCTAGTCGGAGAAAGAGGAGGAAGTGAGAGCATGTAGGGAAAGACAACATGGTGGCACCAAGGTCAGTGGAAAGGAAGAGAGGGAGGAGGTGCTCCAAGCATCAGAGTCGAGATTCCTCTGCAAGCCATGGTGAGGACCGTGATAAAACAAACTGTCCCCCTGTAATCCATGAAGTCCACAGGGAGTGTAGAAATCCACTAGCAGCCCATGAGAAATGTGCACACACCGGAGCTAGTGGAGGCCAAAAGAAGCTGTGATCCAGTGTGAGTCCTGAACAGAGAGGGCCCCTGCTTCCAGAGAGAGAGAGGGAAAGCCAGTGCTTCCGAACTAGAACAGCCTATCCTTAAAAGACTGCACCCCATTGAACAAGTGACTCATGCCATGGCTGTTCTGGGAAAACTGTTTTGCCTGTGGGAGGGACTCACAGCATAGCAGAAAAAAGACTCCTCTCCCTGAGTGAACGGAGAAAGATCCGAGGTGATGAACTGACCAAAACCCCCCACGCCCTGTCTCCCTGCGCTGCAGTGGGAAGGAGGGAGGGCCTGGGGGAAAAAATCTGTTTTAAGGGCTTATTTTAGTCCTTATTATCCTCCTCTGACTCCATTAATAATAAATTTACTTTATACCTTTAAATTTCAACCTGTTTTGCCCTTAGAGTGTTTTCTTCCAGTCCTTATCTCAACTCGTGAACCATTCAGTATTTTTCCCCCCTCCTCTGCTCAGGTATAGCAGAGGAGAGTGAGTAAATGGGTTTCATGGGTGCCTGGCATTTTAACCAGTGTCAAACCACGTCTCTGGTCCTGCACCAACTCACAGAAAAAGGTCTTTAAAATGCAAAATTCACCTTTTCATTTTAATCCACATTTTGACGAACAAGATGTGGTTCAAAGGTGACTGATTTTGTAAACACACAGAAAGTATTTTAAATATTGAAATCATCTCTGTTATGCAGAGCAGTAGAAACACATTACTTGAATTGTTCCACAGGAAGAGCTCAACCATCCAGCTCTGGGGAGCTTGGGAGAATTACAGTGAAACATTTCAGTGAAAATATATGCAAAGATTGCCTTCTTCAATTCCCCCTGCAATAGTTTTTAGCTACTTTTAAGCACATGAGCAGTGCCAAGGAAATAGATGGTAGATAAAACTAAAGAACCTCTGCCAGGTAATCACCTTAGTGTGATCTCTTACATACTTACTAGCAAAGCCTTTTCAGGAATGTTTTCACTGAGTTGTCTTTGAATCAATCTGTCTTCAATTTCTTTCCTGGCAAATCCCAGTATTATAGCTGTCTGCAAGTGCTTATCAGACAAGCATCTCATGTAATAACTTATGGTGGCCTTCAAAACTAGATTTCAGTTCCAGTCTTTCATTATGTAGACAGTACTGTTCTCCCACTGAGTCTGTTCCATCATTATGATGAACTTCATAAATCATCATACCAGCACTGCATTACTAATTTGTCATAGAGCATTGTATGTAGTTCTTTTAATTTCTAAATAAAGTTGGTTAAACACAATTACCTTATAATGAATTAATTATTAGAAATTACTCTTGCTAGGTCTTTTCGCCATTTCCCTAGTTAAATTATATATTGGGCAAAACTAAATAAAATCCAACAAAACTGATTAAAATAAAATAAAATAAAAATAAAATGAGATGAAATGAGATGAAATGAAATGAAATTAAATTAAATTAAATTAAATTAAATTAAATTAAATGGAACAATGAGGTGCATGGAAAGACTTTACAACTATGATGGCTGTGGTAAAAAATGTGTTGTAAGATTCAAAACAACTTAAATTTTGTTGCCTGTCTGTTAATTGTGGGCTTTGTGACTGTACAGAATACAATGCATATGAAAACAGACACTGCATTTTCAGCAGCACAAATAAGATACAATGCAAACAGAAAAACGCAACAAAATTTCTCATTTACCTTGCTAAATCTGTATTAAACCCATTTAAAGCCTAAGAATGAGTTTAGGTATTGTATATGTCCTGTGCTGATACTCTGCAAACAGGTGATTTTTATTCAGTTAGACCTCTACTTTTTGCCCACTGAAATATTTTTAAACAAATAAGTAACTTATCGGTACTTATTTTGTCATCTATGATAAGAGTGAACTTTAATCTAAACCTAATTCTGTACACAAGTACACACATTTCTGTTTGACAGTGACCATTAAAAAACCATGCAGCAGTTATCCAAACACTCTAAATGTATTATTTCACAAATTACAGGGGAAACATTTTGAAACCTTACTTTAAAAAAACAAATCAGGGATAAGATTTACTTAAAGGAATGAATTGTCTTGATTTTAATACCCATGCAGATGAAGAAAAAATTGTCTCAGAAATCGAAATAGCTAGTCCAAGATTCACATTCTTGGGAAATGGAGCTTTAGAGAAAGAGACAAAATGAAATCTCATGGATATTTCATTTCTATTTCACATTCTTCTTTAGTTCACCTCCACAGTAAAGCTATTGTAAATCTTTTTAGCAGACAATTGAGGAACTACTAACAGCATCTTGTTTTCTAACTAAAAGAGCCATTGATGATTTAGATGAACACTGTATTTTTAGTGCGCATAAAGGTGTAGTTTTCTGGTAGTGATGGGAAGAGAGAATAAAGCATCATCCAAATATTCAGCAAGAGTTAACAGATGTTTAAAGGCCAAATAAATTAAAAACTCTTTTCAAGGAGTGTGTTATAACAGAGAACCATTTCCTTGTTTGACTGCATAACTAGGACACATCAAAGCTGAAACATACCAGACGTTTGTGTTAGAGGATGTGCTATGCTTCTGTGAAACCACCCATGGCATCAAGCTGCATGGTCATATGAAAGATTCCACCTCCTAGGCTTTTTGAGATTTATTCTTCCATTTAATAGGAAAAGGTGATTTGTGACACTTCGTTGAATGAAATTTTTAAGAATTACATATTTAGCTAGTATAATTAAGCATTATTGAGAAGCTCTAAAAGAACAGTTACCCAATACCATGCAAAACTGTCAAAAAACAGTTACATTTTAAATGCACTATGTCTTCCAGATGCTGCTCTAAATGCTAATAGTCACACAGTTTAACGAATCATGTTATTATTACTCAATATAATTGAAGAGACACTATCAAAGTTAAAATATGACATTTAAAATACAGCTTGTACAGGTACAAAGAATTAAAATTATGACACCAGCCTCTAAATTATTAAAGCACAGAATTGGTATAACAAATGAGACCAGTAGCAGAATAAAGTGTTCAATTTGACCTTATTATTGAAAACATTGATGGACATGTACCTATTAAGTTATCTCTGTTCTGCATTAGCTAGAAATACATTCAGATCACAACACCTAAGTTATTAAAACGTCATATACATTCTCAGCAGTTATTCAGCTAACAAAAAAGACCATAGGATTGCTTGAATGATTTGCATTTTAATATGGCTTTTCTTTTATGTCCTGTTAGACTCCCAAAACTGCAGATCAACCTGATAAACATCACGTGGTGGACAGCGCTCAAGGAAATATGATTACCTGGAAAGGTTGCATTACTGGACTCGGTCATTTGTCTGGAAAGTTTTTGGGGACATCAGAACATGGAAATATGTGGTCTTTGGATAATTGTGAGCACTGCTAAGTTACTGACTCATGGCAGGGGACTTAGGTTAAAACTGAAAAAGGAATAAAAAAACGTGTTTCATAGACTTTTTCTGTATTTAGTTAGCAGATTGAGCCTATAGTTAGTCCATTTATGATGCCTTCCAGGTTTGAGATTCTTTGCTATCAAGACAGATTGCACCTGATCCTGAATACAGGCCTTATCTTTGCAAATGAAGAGAATAGAATCACAGAACTCTTTGGGCTGGAGGACACTTGAAAGTTCATCCTGTTCGCTTACCTGTCATGGGCAGGGACATATTTCACTAGATCAGGTTGCTTCATCCACACCTGAATTCAAACACCTCCAGTGTTGTGGCATCCACAGCTTCTTGGGGAAACTTGTTCCAATGTCTCATCATCCTCCTTGTAAAATATTCTTCCTTAAATCAAATCTGAATGTAACCTCTTTTAATTTAAAATCATTATACTCACACGACAGGCCTCGGTAAAAAGTGTGTCTCCACCTTCTGTATAAGGCCACTTAATTATTGCAAGTGCAGTAAGATCTACCTGAAGTATTCTCCAGGCTGAACAACCCCAACTCTCTCAGTCTTTCTTCACAGGAGAGGTGTTCCTGTCCCCTGACCATTTTTGTGGGTCCCCTCTGAACCCACTCTGTAACTGCTCCATGTCCTTCCTGTGCTGGGACCCCAGAGCTGGAGGCAGCTCTGCAGGTGGGGTCTCACCAGAGCGGGGCAGAGGGGCAGAATCCCCTCCCTCCCCTGCTGCCCACGGGGCTTTGGATGCAGCCCAGGACACACTTGGCTTTCTGGGCTGGGAGTGCCCATGGCTGGCTCATGTCCAGCTCTCACCCCCAGCACCCCCAAGTCCTTCTGGGCAGGGCTGCTCTCGATCTGTTCATCCCCAGCCTGGGTTGGCACCAGGGGTTGTCCTGACCCAGGTACAGCACCAGCACCTAACCTTGTTAAACCTCATGATGTTCCCATGGGCCACTTCTTGAGCTTGTCCAGGTCCCCTTGGATGGCATCCCATCCTTCAGGAGTGTCAACAGCACCACTCAGCTTGGTGTCATCTGCAAACTTGCTGAGGTTGCACTCGATCCCTTGGTCTATGTCATTAATGAAGATATAAAATAGCATGGTTCCTAATACTGAGTCTGGAGGGACATCATTCATTACAGCTGGAATTAAACCACTGACTGTAACACTTTGGATGAGGCTATCTAGCCTGTTTCTCACCTATCTCTCTGTTAGAGGTTAGGATTTTTTTCCTTTTTTTTTCTTCCTCTCATGGAATTTTGTCCCACTTGTTGCTAAGAAACAATAACTACCGATACTTAAGATAACAAAAGATGTGGCTGGGAGTAGAAGGAGGGGGAAGGGTACAGCTGGATACTCGATTACCTGAGGGGTTTTCTCTTGGGAAGGGCAGAGATAGAGTGCAGAGGGTGAGTGGCCGGGCTCAACTCCTCTCTCACTCTAGGGTGAGTGGCCGGGCCTCTCTCACTCTCTGGCCCTCGGCATAGGACGTCGGTCAAGCTGTTGCTGGGAGAATCCATTGCCACCACGGAGCCCAGCCCTCTATTTCTTCTTCCTTACTGTTGGGTGAGCCTGTGTTCTTAAGAGCAGCTGTTGCATTGGGACCTTATTAACACCCAATCTGACTGGAAAGGACCCTCACCATCTATTCAGGTGCTTCAGAGGAAAACCCTGGACCCCGAGACCTTTCCCCCTTCCCGGAGGGCACGTCTCCCTGGCTGCACGGGGCAGCTGCTACTGAGAAATCCAGCTGCTGCTGCTCAGCCCTGCTGCTTTCTGCCATGGCCTCAGGCGTCTTCACAACATTCTAGCCCAGCATTCCGTGTCCACCTGACCTCTGCCGCTCCTGCCATGTTATACACAGACTATTCTTTTTGACCCTTGCATATTAAGTAGCAGTAATTATGTCCATCACTTGTTGTTTGTTCAAATTAGTAAGTTAAAGATGTTCACTTAAACCCTGGTTGAAACTCCTCCAAGTTCAAGTTACCCTCTCAAAAGTTCTGGTTTGTCCCATATTATTCCTCCGTCTTTCTAAAAGGTTTCAAATGTTTGTAGAGTTATTATATTACGTTTGTCAAATGTTTTTACTATTTTAACTGGTTCATCAAAAGATGGGACTTCGCCCAAAAGAAATGGACTTTGCTGACAAGCAGTTATTTTCAGTACCTGTCAGTTGCTCCTGTAACCCGCTTTCATGGAAACCATAAATTGCAATTAGGATCTCTCCCGCCGTTCGAGCCAACTGATCACCCCTAGACGACGAAACATCATTGGCGGGCAGAGGTTACCTCATGCTAAAAACTACCAACCAGAAAGAACCGTGGGGGCAGACTTGTGGGCGGCAGTGGGTGGACACTGGACATTATAGAAGTCACAAACGCCAGAGCAGCCTGCTCTTTCGCTTGGGACTAGCCTTAGTGAAGCTCGTCGCTGGTGACTGCCTCTATCTCCATTGAGACACAGCTATAATTATTCGGCTTCAGGCTAGCTAAAGCCAACCCAGTGATGCAGGTGCCTTGCACCAGGAACTCTGAGCCAGATTGGCCCAAGAGTCTCCAATCCCCGGGTTCTCGGGACTTTTATTTTATCCTTAAATTTAAGGATCTTTTTCCCATTTTTCCTGGATCCCAGATTTTTCTAATTAAATTTTAACTCTTATTTTTAATTAATTCTCTGATTAATAAATACTCGATTTTTTTATAAAAATCAAGAGTTGTCCTCATTTCTGACATGCTAAGACTGTGGAGTTTTCTGTTACATTGTCTTTTCAAGGTTCCCACTGCAGCCCATTCCGCCCTCCAGCCCGCCCGCCATTGCGGCCTGAGGGAGACACGGCTGTGCCACAGCGCCCCCTGGCGGCGCGGGGAATGCCCGCAGGCGCCGTGCCCCGGGCGCGGGCAGCAGCGCCCCCTGGCGGCGGCGAGCGGAGCTGCAGCGCAGGGGCGGGGCCTGGCAGCCGAGAGAGGCCGCGGCTGCTGCTGCTGCTGTTTGCTGCTGCTGCCGCTGCTGCTGCTGCTCTGCCTGGCTGTGCACGGGCTGGGGCACGGCTGCTGCTCCTGCCACACTGCTCTGCTCAGAAACCTGCATTGCAAACGTGTGAGCATTCACAGGGAAGGGGGTCATATTCTTCATTCCAAGGGAAGTTCCTGCCTTCCTCAGCAAACACCTGTCTTTCAAACCCTGACACTCTCATTCCACACCAAACCCATATCTTTCCAGCTTAGAGGTAAAAACATCATAGGGGAGCATATCAAAGGCTTTACAGGTGTTTGGTGAGATCCAAAGGTCTTCCCTTATCCACTGATGTCGTCACTTCATCGTGGCTAGATCAGTCAAGCAACATAAATGTCTCAGAAGGTGGTCCTCAACAGCCAAGGCAGGAAATGAGTAATTAAACTCCCAAACAAAATCCCTTCCCAGGGGTCCCATTCATGTCTGTCTCCAGGTAATCTCAGAGGTTCATCACTTGAACTCCCTTCTGAAGTCAGGTATTTATGCCTGGTCTTTCTCCATTAGCAATTCTGGCAGCAACAAGCACCTTTTTTAAGCATTACTAATGAGCTGTACCATTTCACTTTTACCATTTCACTTTTACCATTTCACTTTTACCATTTCTTCTTTTGCATTGGAAAATTAGAACCCAGAGGTTCCTCTCTGCCCCCACTTCCACTCTGTGTTTGCTTTCTGAATCTGAATGTGACAGAAACTTTTACTGGACATAATGGATATGAAAACAATGACATCTGGACTCATGTCACGTTCCCATTTTGTTTGGGGTATTGCAAAGCCTAGGAGAATGAAAAGTACTGGTTATTTTTTCAGTCATTTTCTGAACAAGGAAAGAGATAATTGGATCTTGCTGCCTGATACAACAAGGATTTACTTATTGAGCATTAAACAGGCAAGAAAAAAAACAACTGTCACTTTTCAGAATAAAGAAGAGAAAAACATTTCTACGTCCTTTTTCATTATCAGGAAACTTCCCTCCAGGTGTTATGAATTGACATAGGAAAGAGCTGAAATATCATATCTGAACCTCTCCTTGTCACATTCCTTCAGATGACTGCTCAGGGCTTCCTCCTTGCATTTTGAAATCTCCCAGCAGAGCTAATTGAGCAAACTAGGTAAGTAAGGAATCTGAGCACTGTGGAAGGACTCCACACCCATGTCAGAGCTCTTGTGATGCATTATCTAGGGAGGGTCATATGCAGTGGGTGGCATTTTTGAATAGTGTTTTAAACCATTTCATGTGCATTTGCAGCCATGCAAATTCTGTTCTGATGTTCAGGCATCTGACTGTCTGGCTTAAATACTTCCTTTTCATTTCCAAAGCCTCTTCTATTTCAGAGAAGCCAGTACTCTCTAAGAATAAGTACTGTTGTGAAAAGCCTTGGTGGAACTACAAGAATCAAGCAATTTTTAAAGTGCTGCCAAAAAAAAAAGAACAACAAAACACCAAAAACTTTCCTGTACCCAGACGAGAGAAACTGGTTCTCTTTATGAGCCCTGTATAAAAACTAAGATTGCCATAACTAAAAAGCATGCACATCAATTACACTTAATTGACTTTTTACATTGTTCCCATTTCTGTTCGGTTAGGCATTTAACAGAGCTTTTAAAACCCTGTTACACTGTATTATCTGAAGCTGTCCGAGTTTTGGTTTCCAACCCTTGTGACACAGGAAAGAGGTCTGGATAATGTGTTCTGCTTCAGAAAAGAGTCAGCATCTAATTTAGATAGTGTAGGTATTTTATTAATATTTTTCCCTCAAGGAGATGACCTGCTTGTGTTGGTTTGGCCAAAATCTAGCAATATATTCTCTGAGAGAAAAACAGGTCACAACCACCCTTTTCCCCACCAGGTTCAGGAAAAAGAAATTTTCCTCAAAGGAAAGTGAAAGAGATTAAAACTATTTATTTAACAAACACACAGGAGAAGAATAATAATACTAAATAATAAAATCTCTCGCTGTGGAGAGGAACCTGGGAAGATTACAGAGTCCATCTGTAGGACGGTCCCTCCTTCTCGGAGCTGGCATGGGGGTGAGCCCCCCCCACCAGTGGAAAATTCTCCTGATGTGTTCTGATGTTGTTGGAACAGTCCAGAAGAGAAGAAGGGAAAAAACCGAAGTCCCAGGAAAACAAAATTCAGCTCTCCATCTAACGCTGGAAAAAAAAAACCTGAAAAGTTGGCTGAAGAAGCAAGCAGGGTGCTTCCTCCGTGCTACCACAGCTGGAGAATGCAGAGGAGTCTCTATCTCTGTGTCCTTGAGAAACTGCTTTGAAAAGTTCATTTGGGTTTTTTTTCCTGCCCCCTCAAGCTCAGTTTAAAGGCACAGAAAAGGCACAAAATTAATTTTTTGGCATAGAGCCGTGATAGGGGATACACATCATAGAGTCGCCCCAAGACACTGCTTTAAGGTTGTGCTCACCTTAGCAAATAGAAGTACGTTTGTAGAGGAAAAACAAATTAATGCTGAGATACCACTGCCATCCTACATGCCTTTCAGGGATGTACCCTAGGTTCCACTGTGATTCCAATGACTGAATGACCACCAGTAGCTGGAATCCAACAGGTGCATTTCCAGAATACATGTCCTGTTTTCATCTCGCCATTTACGATGTGAACTAAAGCATGATAAAAGGGGACACTTAAGAATTTTGTTTCAGAAGTTCACTCCTGCTTTGAGCAAGATTGCACAGGAAAGTGGAAGTTTCTGAAGAAAGCCATTAATGGTTCGTTGTCATTGGTGGAAACCGTATTTTTACTAGAAAATGGACATATCGTGAACCAGCCATAAAATAGAAGAACCAGAGCACTTACAAGAGAAGGACTTAAGAATGTACACAGGGGAGAAAGTCCATGGGAAAGTTGTGAGAAAGGAACAAACAACATTGGGGGAGGATGTGAACGAGGAACAAGCAAAGGAAGAAAATAATAAGAAAATGCAAACTGAAGGATAGTTGTGACATACACGACGGATGATGTGACATACATACAAGTGCCAATCATAAAGCATAAAGTAGAGTGTGAAAATAGGCCTTCACCAATAATAATTATGCACAATCGTGTGTAGGGAAAGCAAGAATTGTGTATTAGGGACAGTAGTTCATCAATAAAATGGCTTCTGCCTGATTCACACTGAATCATGTAGAGGCCATCAGTCATCTTGTTACAGGCATTTGATTTGCTCAAACATAGCTCCAATGTCTAAATCCTCGCTTTTTCTTTATTTACATGATATATACTCCCTCATGTAGTCCAAGTTAAAAACCACTAAAATTATGACAAACAAAAAGGCCTTTGCACATTAAAGGAAGATCATTTCGGTCCTATCATAAAATCGTCAAAGAAATAGCACTAGGTTTTAAGCTTTAATTTCAAAACCTTTATATATGTTACGTAATTCCAAAAGGTCAAAATAGTTTGCATAGAAAATATGTTTTGGTAAGTATTTCGTACGAGAAAATGAATTTATTTTGTTGTTGTTTTCAGAGGAGGTTTTATGTCAAATTGTATGCACTGAGTACATAAAATCCTGCAAAAAACCAGCTGGTAGTATTTCTTTGCTCTCACTTCTTTCATAAGGATCGAATCCATGATTTCTCTCTCAGCCAGTTTCTAGCTGCAACTGCTATGAACTGCTGTTCTCTACATAAATGACAAACATTTAATAATCTTCTGTAGAACAAGGTTCAAAACATAACTAGGTTGGAAAGCAACAGGCCTTACCCTGACAATTTTTTGTTAACAAAACAACCCAGGCTCTGACCCTTTGGTATTATTCAAGGACGGTGTCTCCAAGAACCATCTCACGGCCTTGGTGTGTTTGATCAGGGGTTCAGGAATAGCTGGATTTGACTCGGGCTTGGGGGAGGAAATGCACATGGTGCGTGGCTGCAGTAACAGCAATACATTGAGCTCCACTGGTATAGCTCAGGTGTTTGCTAGTGTTGTCTTTGCTGGTGTAAGTTGTAGAGCTAATAAGAAAAAAGTGAACTCCTGTGATTTATAGCTGTGTCTTTATTACAGGATATAGATCCTATTTTTAGTTTGGGCACAGGAATATTGCCTTTAAGCAAGTTTCACTGTGGACATGTGTTGAATTAAAAATTTCAGACGTTCCCCTAATATGGACCTGTGAATACTGCTTGAAGTTCATTAGGATTTGCCACTGTTCAGGCCTTCCCTTTAATTGTTTTCAGACTGTATATTCTTTATCATTACCCCAAGCAAGGTAAAATGAGAAAGTTTAATACACTTAATTTGTGCCATAGACTGAGTAATTTGTGGAAATAAGGTATGAATGAGATAGGTTTTTTACCAATCTATCATTTTCAAATTGATTACTGTTCACATTTTGTTATGTCTAATTTAGTGTCCCATTTATTTTATGGCTATATCTTTGAGAATTGCTAAAAATACACTCACATATTGAAAAGACAGAATAATGTTTTTAAAATTTATTCCAAATGCATACAAGCCAGTTGGTTTTAATTATTTGGTTTGGGTTTATGTTTGTGTTTTTCTTTGGTTATGTTTTTGAAGGGGTTTTGGGTGTATATTCATTTTCATGTATTTTTGTAATAACAATGAAATAAAAATGTCTTCTTTTGGACATGTATAGATACTGGGTCCTAACCTGTTAATACCATTGCCTTTGATCTTGGGACTGCAAAAATTACTGAAATCAATTCTATTTTAATGAAGCCTCTCATTGTAAGATGAATTGTTGTAATATCCTCTATATCAATATGTTTCTTCACAACCCCTATCAAAGGTTACAAATAAAAGACAGATATTATTTAAATATTCATTTTCTGAGATTTTTTTATATCTAATGAACTGATTGTTTACTTTCGTTACTGCATAAAAAAAGTAGAAAACCTTATTTCAGATAAAAAATTACTTTTGCAGTTTTGATTCAAATACCCAAACTGAAGCTATTTACTTGAAGCAAATAATGAAAAAAACCAAACCAAAAGAAACAAAACCCCCAAAAAAACCCAACCAAACAACAACAAAAAACCCTAAACAAACAAACCCAAATTGAAGCAATAGAATGCAGCTTTAGTATTACACAACTTGGACAGACATCTGAAAAAGTTAAAGTCTTCAAAATTTTGAGCCATAATTAGAAAATATGCATTTCATATTTCAGTTTGTATAGAGTTCTGTATTTCGGTACTTATTCCATTCTTTCATTTCTCACTAGCAGGTAAATAAATTGATTTCAACCTGAACTAAAGCTTATGGATCATGAAAACTGAAGTTGTTGGTTGTACTTTCTCCTGTCCTTTTAACAAGACCTTTAAGCATGTGCTTTAAATGTCTTTGTAAAGCTGAGCATTCCCAATTGATCTTGATGGATTCTAAGATTTCTCCATGCTTTTACAATGGAAAGTAGACACTCTTGCAACAACATATAACCTTCAGGTTTTTTGGTATTTCCAGCAAATGCCATCCTTCCCATTCACAGCAAATCTGCCCTTTCCATGACATCCCAGCCTTAAGAAGACCAAAGCTGCTTCTGCTCAGATACAGACACTGACAACTACCACAGCAGTAGAGAAGGAAGTTAGGAAGAGACAAGCACAGGAAATATTTTCTTTGCCTCCAAAAAGTATCATTCAGAGAGTTTCCCTGTTAGAAATTCTACTAAGGCTCATCTGTTCCAATGGTTATCCCATATCACTGTACTTTTGGTTTCCTAATTTGTTAAGCCTGTATGTCTTTCAGGCACAACATCCTGTGGCAAAATGTTAGGAAATCAAGTTTAATTTTATGTTAAGTAGAAAATTTCTTCCTTTGAAGTCTCATGTCTTAATCTAGGGAGGTTCTAGTAACTGGTGAACAAGTGTTTGCTGTGAATTTCTATCACAATTGTGACTATTGAAAGGGTTAAAATCATTGTACTTGGGCACGGTCAGATAGACTGAGGCTGCAATAACATACATTGTAACCAATGTAGAAGCCAGCCGAACAACTTGGCAAAAGATAGGGAACAAAAGCTTGCTAGATCCAGTGAAGAAAATGCTGAAACAGCTAGCAAGAGACTGCGCATGCCTAGGAAAGAAAGGTGAAAAGTGCAAAGCGAGGAAGACGTTCAGCCTTCATCAAAATGACCACCAAGCCTTCCTCAGCGTGACCACTGTGCCTGTGCTCCACGTATGCTAATGATAATAATGAGTTCTAAGAAATAGTTTGCATAACCACACGTTTTCTAGGGAAAACTATGAATATGCATCAGTTGCAACCATATATTACAAACTGCTGTGTGCCTGATGTGTGTGTTAGGAGGAACGATCCCCCACGCACCCAGCGTGCCAAATAAAGCAAATACCTGCTTTTTGGACTTTCTCTCAGAAGTGTCTCTTGGCCTGGTTTGGGGCGAATTACTATAGACATTGATTGAAGGGTACATTTCTGTAGTAACTACTTTATTTTGAGTATAATGGTGTATAATATTTTATCTTGTCTATTTGTTTAAATTTTGTTTGGAATCTACTTTTTGAAAATTCTGTTTGAAAAGAGTCAAAGGCTGTCTGAGAACTGACAGTGCTCTAAGTCTCCAAGGATACGTATCTTCTGCCTGTATGGCTCAGAGTCTGGAATTTTTAAGTTCCCACTTCCAACAAATGTGCATCTGAACCAATGGGGAACAAAGACACACAGACCTCCTTATACATCCAAAGAAGATTGTTTTATTTTAGAAAACCAGGTCCTTTTATACTCTAAAACTCACCGGAACTTTACCTAACCTTCACAGAACTTAACAGAGACCTAAACGAGGAGAGCACTCATTGGCTGCTGCAGTGTTGATGCTCATGTGTCCCTGCATCCAGTCAGCCTCCTGTTCATTTGGTCCTTGCATCTCCCCAGCCAGTCACTGTCTCACTACCAATCAACACAACCAACATTCAGCTGACTCTCAGCCAACTCTCAACTGACCATCTGATCTGCAGCTGAGCCCTTCCCAGAGTGCCTTTCAGTGAACAGAATTTAATTCAATTAATATATTTAACAAAGATTAAAAATATTCTTTTCTATCTCCTATGTGCGTCTTTGATTTTGCCACCCTACTTTATCTACCTGATGGTAAAGTTACAGTTTGAGCTCCTTCACAAATCCCATGGTAATGATTAAATTCTAAAACTAATTAGCCCAAGTTCCTACAGTAGCAGCTATTCAAACCTGAGCATACAGCATACATCTGGGTATTATGCATGCAAAGTGGGTAACAGGCTGTTCAAACCTGCTTTCTCTTCCTGGGGGTACACCAGTGACATGGTAGAGAGGCACAAGGAGAAAAAGCTTCAGCCATGATGTGTTCCAGTGCCATGCAGTTAAAGTAAAGAGCATCTGGTCTTGCTACTGAAATTACAGTATGAAAGACAATCAGCAAAATTGCAGTGAGACCACATAGCAGAAAAAGTGTCAGAGCAAGACAGGTTGAACCACCTTGAAAAACCTAATCTCTGATTCTCTTCAGATGTGTTGATACAAGAATTGGGTGCATTTCTTCTACAAAGCTGTAAAATCTGACTTCGTAATCTATCAAGAGATTATGATGTTTCCACTAAAAATAATTAACAAAAAATAGAATGAAAGCTGAATTCATATTCGGTTTTTGAACTATTGTCAACAGATTTGAAGAGCTGCAAAAATACCTAAAAAACATCCTAAAACCCCCATCATTTAGATATAACCCTTATATTTTACTTTCTCAAATAAACAGCTTCAACATTTTCAGCTTCTTTTTCATATGAAAGCCTTTGTGGGAACCTAAAAGATCTTTGAGATATTTGATATTTTTATAATGTGAAAATTTTGAGCCACCTAAAATTAAAAAACCCCCACATATTAAAAGCTCTTTAGGCACTAAGTTGAACTAGAATTGCACATACAAATTTCCCAGTGTTTCACAGTTTACAAAGGCTTTCTTGAAACGGGCACACATTTCAGTGCAGCATTAGTTGAAAGTAGTATTTCAGCTGTAGTCTCTTCCAAAATTATTGTGTTCTTCTAGGGGAATTTATGAGACATCAGTAAGCTGTTTGTCTTTGATAAGTCCTGGCTGCATCAAATATTGTAGTATTTCTAGCGGCCAGATGAGAAACCCAATACTTCGTCGTTGTCTCTCATGCCTTCAACTTTGAACTTTGCTGAAACTGCAATGAGCTTCATAGGGCAGTTTTGACCAGCAGCCCTTTAATTAATGGCTTTCTAACTATAAGGAATGAACCTAAAGCAAACAGAATAGACTTTTTCCTTTATGATTCATATTTAAGAACGAAAACAGTTTCTGACTGGTAGTGTCATATGTAAGATATTTATTAAGGGCAAATGGAGGTATTTTATGCTGATAAATTTGTTTTAGAAAACCATCATGGTCAAATGCTTCAAGAACTCAGCAGTCTGGGATTTTAATAAATACATAATCTAAGCTTGTTTTTATTTTCATAAAAGTAATGTTGAATGCTTTGCAATGTATCTGTTGAAGGTAATGCTCAGGGACATTTACCTACAATAACCCTCTTGATTAGCTTGAAAGAATTTATTTTCTCTTAGGATTAAAATTTTGCTCTTAGTAGCTTTATTTCTTTGAATAATTGGTCCTTTTAATAGTGTAGGCATTTACAAAAAACAAAAAAAAGGTGGCTTTGGAGCAGAATAAGCATCTTATTCTTGCACAGCTGCATGCTTCTGGTTTGCAAACTAAATAAGGTTTGGATAAAGAGCAGCCAAACCAGACAGCCTTATAAATATTTGGAAAATGATACAACTATCCTTATCACTACTGCTATCCTTACTAGTGTTACTTAATGAATAGAATGGTTCACTTTGTGTATTTCTAGACTATATGCTTTACAGTTTGTAATCAAGTCCAGGATATACTCAATATATTTTCCGTATTTCCTCATATAACTTTTTTCCAATGCTGATACCCTGAAGTATTTTATATTCTCAGCATCCCCATAGATTTAAGCCACATAAAAAGTAGAGAGTGTTCATTTTGTACTGAAACATTTGTTACATGTATGGGAGAGTTTAAAAAATTACATTTTCAGAAATGGAGAAGAAATGTTCATATTTATTACATTTGTTTCAACTTGAACATAACTTCTGTAAAGAATTTGAAACAACTGGAAACTCATAATGTTACTGATATTCATAGACATCAAGAAATCTGTATTCCAAAATATTATCATAGCAAGCTCTGCTGTGTTTTCATATATTCAGTATGTTCCTTTTAGGTGAGTAAATGATGCTTCCTAAGACATCTGTAATACAAGCAGTAATAGTTTAACTAAAATGAAATGACCAGCTTAATGTTTTGAACTCCTTGATAGATTAGCATAAAGCATAAAAGTAAAAAAAGGCCACAAAATTAATTAAGAGTGACTGGCAAAGAACATGTAACTTGTCTCACTGATATCACACAGATATGGAATAGCTGAGGGTTTGGACAGGTTTTTGGGCTGTCTTTGATTTTATCAGGTGGCTAGGAGATGATGACAAGAGATTCCAACAGGTTGTTTTAAAAACTTCCTTTTGTTTGTTCAGTCTTGGTCTGTGCAGTAGAAAATAAAATTGTCCTCTAAATCTCTAAGAAAACATTTTTTTTCTATCCTCCTATTACTTAATTATATTGATTATATCAATAAAAATTTATAGAGATTACACTATACATGAGCAAACAGTATATGTCCTTTGTTAACCTATTCCATCCATTAAAAATAGGGGTTTATGATTTTTATGACTTATGATCAGAAATTTAAGCACAAAAGCATTGCGTTAATTTTCATAAACTAACAATGCTATTAAAAATAATAAAGCATTTAATACAGAAATAATTGTAAACCTCATCTAATTATGCTAATCTTTTAAATTCTCTGTGCTGGCTTTCTCTTTCCTTTTTGTTTTAGTCAATACTTGTTGTTTCCACCTAGAAGCAGCCTGTCATCCAAATAGACAGAATACTTAGCCTGTGTTCAAGTTTACATTTATCAAAACAATTTGAGTCTTGAATTTGTCAGTTACTAAAGAAAACATGTTTATGCAAAAAAAAAAGCTGACCAGCTCCATTCCTCTTCTATGACTGCCAGTTTTTCTGCTGTGTTTGAGAGCTTGACATGTTGTCAGTAATGGATAGGTTTTAACAACTCTTTTTTTTATTGTTTCTAGCAAAACCAGAATAAAACAGACTTTTTTCCTCAAAATTCCTAGAGAAACTGTAAGAAGATGCCTTCCTTTTCTTCAGCCACTTTTATAGTGCATGTGCTGTAACTTAATGCAATGCAATTCAATTTGCTATCTAAACTACAATTCAGGAGACAATAACTTAATAGAAGTAAACTGGATTTTGGGGTGGGCTTCTGTCCACTTATAAAGCTGGAAAACTCTGACATAAGCTTTGTTTGAGAACTTAAATTGGGCTAGATAATTCAGTTATAAATGTTATTTTCACATTAAAGTTAGGAGTGTTGGAAGGTGTGAGGGATTCTGTCTGGTTTTGGAATTGAGGCAAAGAGCTAAGTACAGAGGATGAATCTGGAAAAGTAATATTTAAACATTTAAATAATGAATTCATAAGTAATTACTGGGTTATAAAACAAAAAATCTCGCTCTCAAGATAAGTTGGTGGTATCACATCTTTTAAAGTTATGGTTTATTTATACTTCTTTGCAGATATTCTTTGCAGAATATCTTCCAGTTAGATATTGTTGACAATGAAAATCACTTACACTGTAATAAAAAAAGTAAAAGTTATACATGGTAGATATGTATTCAGAGCAAGTGAAGTGAAAATCATTGGCTGGTAAATGTTCATGGCTAATTAGACTTATGCAGCTATAAACTTAGTAGTAGTTACAGAGGAAATTATTAAAGGAAAATACTTAAAGACTATCTTACAGAAAAAAAACCCCTCTTCTTTCTGTTTATTGAAATTCATTACCTGTCAGTAGAAATAGCCTATGTCCTAGAAGTTCAGCCTAGAGCTTTTGTTTCGGTTTAGAGATTTTTTTTGAGAAACACAATAATAAAAAAAGGTAGACAAGCATAGTGAATTCATTACTGCCAGAATAGTCTGTATTAGCAGAAGCAGAACCAACTTATTGAATATCTGTAAAAAAAAAGGGCAAAGAATAGTAAAAGAGGTGTTTTGAGATCTAGGCACTGCCTATGAAGGCATTATCATATGGCTGCATTTGAAGACATGGTGCCCTTATGCTCTGAGTCTCAGGAAGATGAGCTGTGAGGAGGTTTGGGACCAGTGTACCACAACATCACACACAGGGAAAGTAATTCAGGCTGGGAAGAGGCCGCAGAACATCTCAAGCCCAGCTCCTGACTACAGCAAGGTCAGCTCTGATGGCAGAGTTGATCCTGAGGAGTAACGACAAATCCTTGCATCCTCCAAGGAGGACCTATTCCTCTCAAACTCATGCTCTGTGACGACTCTAGCTCTTGGCAGCAAGCTTTTGATAGCTAATGTTTGGAGGAAATGCCTGATGAGTACCAGCTGTTGGCTTCTACACTTTCCCATTATCTTATTGAGGTGGGATTGGGACTTTCAACGGCACTTCATCTGTGCTATGAATTAAGTAGTGACAGGTGGTAATGCAGTAATAAAATTCAGAAAGCTGTTCTGTCATAATGTTAAAACTTTTCACAGGCAATTTTAGGGGACCAGAAACTCTGTTCTAGGAGATTCTCAGATCCAGTTTAGGACTTAGAAACTGGGTTCTGAAAACTGATTCCAATAGACAGATTGCTATCCTTTTTAGGAGGTAAAATATGTTTAGGTGGAAGAATGAAGGCTGTTCACTGCTAGAGTGCCAAAAACCAGCCCAGTTTGTGTTTGTTAGCCATACTTGCAAAGAAATTGCAAAGGAGGGGAGGGAAAGGAAGCTTGCAAGAGAAAGATTTTCCCAATGAGCACCATGAATCTGAAAAATCGAAGTATAACTAAAGGCTTGGATCTTTATCAGGGCTTGTTTTTCCCCTTCTATTTTTTAATGGGTCTTCTAGGACTGACTACTTTTTCTTTACTTTTAATTTCTACCTTAGATTGGATAAGCTGGCCCCATGAAAATGAAGATAAAACCCATTGTTTTTTCAGTAAACTGTTATAAATGTATTTAACTAGAATTTATTCTACTACCAGTACTTTCAAAACTGATCTTTATGTTTGGTTGTTTTGTTTTTTTTTTTTTAACATAAGCATGTGCTTAGTGAAGTAGGAGATAGTTAAAGCATTTTAAGTCATCTCCAACTGCAGTAGAGACACTGCATTACTTCTATTAATAAATTTTTAGAGTAAACAGAATCTAGTTCTGAATGGTCAAATGGTTAGCTAGTCACAGCCATGTGCATGGTGCCAGCTGTTGGGAGTGGTGTGTCTGTGTTAGGAGATTAAAATTTAATCTAGTCAATATCTCTTAAAGGGGTTTAGAAGTGACTTGATAAGTCAGACATTGGAAAAACCATTGATTCTGTGGAGCTTTCCAGTCTTTCAGAGAAGTTCATAGTAAGAAGAAATGGTTGGAAAGTGAAATTAGGCAAAATCAATCATGAATGCAGCTGCCATTTCCTAGAAGTGCCACCTGGCACTGGAAAAATATGTCAGGAGAGTGACAGGATCTCCATCACTTACTGCTTCAGGGAAAAAAAAAAAAAAAAAGAGATACCTAAATAAAAGGTTAAAACCATTGGGGACAAAAAAGCAGGACTGGAAAGAAAAAGGGAACAAAATCTAGTCCAGCCATAATGTAAACATTAGATGCTAGGTGCAATCTGTAGTCAATGTGATCTATGGAGTGTGTGTAGACAGGCAGTTTCAGCTTCCTAGGGAGGTGATCGATGCCTCAAGCCTGTCAGTGTCTACGAAGCATCTGTATAGTACCTTTAATACCATGCTTTAGTTTTTGGTCAGCCCTGAATTTGTCAGGCACTTGGACTGCATTGTCACTATAGGTTCCCTCCTGTGGCATTTAAGTAAAACCTTAAAAAATGAAGGCCTTGTTGCCTTTGTAAAATTATGACTCAGGCCTGTTACTTTGGCTAGAGAAGGACTGTGAGAAAAGTCCGTGAGAAGAAAAACAATTAGTTTTTACCCATGAAAATGTAGTGTCAACAGAAGCAAGAAACATAAACAACAGAAAGAGAAAATAGCAACAAGGCTGCACTTAGTGTTTTTCTGAATGCTTAGAATGCTTGTGCTATAGGTAACCAATAATAGTATGTTGTAGTTAAATAATAGCCAATCAATCTCTTGTAGTAGCTAAGCAACAAGTGGATAAGTAACATGAATGATAAACATACAAAAGTGTATAAATGACACTGGCTTTTTAGAATAAACAGCTTTTTGCCTGGAGTTGTTGGTGGGGTTCATGTGTGTCATGTCCATCTCAACAGTGACACCCTCCAAGTGAACTATTCTGTCCTTGTCTACTTTAGAGCCTCATGAAATGCTACTAATACTTGACCTCCAATACACCCGGCACATTCTTTGCCAAGTTTTATTTCAGAAATAAATTATTCTTCTGACATGATAGATTGCCTGCCAAGAGCACAGTCTTTTATCACATTTATAAATTTTCTTTGAATAAACATCTTTCTTTTTAGATGAACAATCCCTGTGTACTTCATTCGTATGGGCCTTTGTAAAATGTCTGAATTTTTTTTCAGACCGCAGCATGGGGAATTATTATAGTATCTGAAATTTGTTTCTGCTTTTTAAGAACCCTCTCTACTGAAGAATAATTGCATTGGAAGAATGGATCTAAAAGAAAATAATTTTAAATCCCACATATACACAAAGTGGTAATTTGAAAGAATTTTGGAGCTGGAAAGCTGTTGAGATTTTTGTCATGCACAAGCCCTAAGATGCTGTGAATAAGTAGCCTAACAGTTTCACAGGAATAAAACAGCCTTCAGATGTTTGTAGACCTGCTGTGCTCACAAAAGTCAACATAGCTTCTGTGTACAATATTCTCCTAATTTCTTGAGGAGAACCCCCCGATTTCATTGTACATATATATATATACATACCCACCTACATAATGAAAGCTTTGGCAGTTTGATAGGAATGTACACTGTTAGTGTGGCCAAAGGAAAAAAACATTCCATTTTCAATCAAATGTTCACATTCTCATTTCCACAGTACTACTCCTACACACTTGTTGTTCTGTTTAATAGACTAAACTTGTTTTGTCTCTTCTCTAGGGTCTCTCTTCCCTGTCAGACTATCTCTTTTTTTCTTTTCTTTTTTGTGTATAGGAAGATAATGCCTGTGAGAACTCCCTCTCCCTCTGCCACATCTGGATGAAATGGGCCAGCATTTTCATTATTAAGAGATGCCAGCAGAAAGACTTTTGCACTCATGCAGATAATGTGGTGATGATGTTTGTTCCCTTAGAAAAACAGGCTAAACCAGGAACTTACTTACAATAACATTTCCACTTCAGTACTGTGTAATCAAACTGAGAGCCAAAGAAAAGCAGAGATATTTGATGTTTCATTCTACTGGGAATGATGTTTTGCATCAAAAAATTGCTTGGCAGGCATTATACAACTTTACAGTAATTGTTACTGAAATAAAAGATGTCTGGAAAAGGTGCTGTTTCACACACAAATAGGATAGGATCCTATCAAGTATAAAACAATCTTTAATGTCCATCCAGTAGCACAAAATATTTGTCATACAGAAGCGTACTTCTATGTATTGTGTTATTTTCAAAACATATTTTGGAATACCCCATTTTTTGGTGATTTAGATTGAAACACAAAATGCTCCCCATAATGATGAGATGTTAGTACCTCAGATTTATGTTTAATTTATTATTTTGAATTTTACCCAATAGATGTTCACAATCAGAAACCCAAATCCAATTTCAAGTGTTTGATGAAATTTAAAATACATACTCTAACAACAAAAAAAGGTGTTCTTTGAGGGAGGAAAGAATGTTATCTGCAAGGCTAAACTTAATGGAGGGTCTTGTCCTTATCTTTCCTCAGGTATGTTTTTATTCTGTCCTGTTGAATCCTTCTCATATTAAATGCATTGACAGGAACAGAAAGTAAAATCCAAAATTGGCAGATAATAGATAATTTTCAATTTTTATTCGTCACCAAACAAGTAGACAAAGCTTTTACGGAAGTGGAACACAGACTCATAGTGCAGAAATAGTGTCAGGACACTGGGCAGGATACAAGAGAGCTCTTCGTGCCTCAATGTATATGAAATGAAGTGTCTGTTTGTTTGTTTGAAGAGAAATAAAAAACAATGAATATTATAGCTCAGTGAAATACATAGGTTGCTTATGCAGTCTTAATGCCATTGCATATTCACATAGAAAGCTACTGAATTAATGCCATAGTGTGCATGTATGTGTGTGTTTAAGTAATATAAGTATGAATGGGAAGAGGGTGAATGGTTATGTATGGATCAGCTAATTATATGGAAGACTACAAATTCCTCCATGTCCTTTCACTCACTATATGTGATTTCTCACTAAATTGCAGATTTTCTATATGTGAATTTTTGATAAATACTCATCCTGCTTATGTCAAAATGCTCAAAAACTACCCTTTTCCAAGGCACACAACGTAAAGAATTATTTGTTCCATTGTTAAAAACAGCTTCAGACAGAAAAGAATGCCAGGACACTCAGGATTTTTATTAATACATAATATTATCATACCTGTCCAATTTTGAACATGTTCTCACTTACAGAGGCATGTTCTGCCTTACTAATGTTACTAATCCTGCTGGTGAAGAGCAAAAGCTGTTAGATCAATGTCTGTTCTTTAAAATACAGCAGGTTATTAAACATACTCTCCAAAGTAACTGAAGTATGGCATGCAGCTCTGTTAGATGTGTGCAATAAATAGAAGACATTATGAAAAGAAATTTACAGAATCTATTACTGTTTCCTGCTGAAGCCAAATACAAAATGAAGTCCTAAAGGGGACATATGATAAGGAATTGAATACTAAAAAAGGTTGCTTATGCAGCACTTTTTTCCCTAGGGGTCCAGTTTAAAGCAGGCCAAGCTGAGGACAATGAAGAACAAATACAAAAAAGTGCTCAAACCTTGAGGAAACATGAAAGGCCACTGAACGGATGCATAGATAAAATCTGAACAGCTGCTTTACAAAATCAATTAGGAAAAAATCTGGAAAATTATAAAAAATTAAAACACATTATTTTGTTCATCATGAAAAATCCAGTAAAAGGAGCATTGCTTAGTAAAACAAAGGTAATTCAGCAAAAAGATGTGATTTATCTTTGCCAGACTAGTTGCAGCAATTTACAAAAATCTGTCCATTTGTCTTAGACTACAAGCTTGCTGCCAATATTGCCAGTAAGTCTTGCCATTACTTTTGACATCACAAGTATCTGCCTGTGGAAATGACAGAGCTGATGATCAAAGCATAAATGCAATGTAATGTATAAACAGTTTACAATCTGCAAATGACCTATGCAGTCAGCAATGTTCATTTCAGAGAACAAAAATATCTAGGAAGGTGAGGTTGTATAGGCATCTGAACACATGAATCAGAAAGAAAATTAAAACTGATGAAAAATGTCCAAAGGACAAATATTCCTGTCTTACCTCCTTGCTTTGATAATGTTTCAGATTTATAAAAATATAAAAGTGAAATATAAAAATATACTGACAATAATTGAAGCTCTTGTGAAGTAAAAATACATAATTAATAATGTGAGTATTTCATGTTTGACCTGCAGCCCAAAACACTTGATCATATGTTACAGATTTTGGATCTGAACCAACAAGCTGTACTGCAGATTGTTTCTTTTTTACTGGAGTAGGTTAGGTAGAACAGACCTTGTAAAACTGAGCTGCTACACAGACATGTACTTCCTATTTCATGCAAAATATGAAATTTCTGCATGATATATTTGGAGACTTACTCTGCTATCTGGAAGCATTCCTTTTCCAAATTGTTCACCTTTTCCTCAACTCTTCATGGAGAGCAGCCAGGTAAACATTCCTACTCCTGTCTGGGAGTAAATGAAACATCCATCCATCCATCCATCCATCCATCCATCCATCCATCCATCCATCCATCCATCCATCCATCTCTCTACACAATTATATATTACTTATACTACAGGCTCCCTAGAGAAGTGGTCACAGCACCAAGCCTGACAGATTGAAGAAGTGTTTGGAAAATGCTCTCAGGCCCGTGCTGTGATTCTTGGGGTGTTCTGTGCAGCCCCAGGAGCTGGACTCGATGAGCATGATGAGGCCCTTCCAAGTCAGCATATTCTATCAGTGTATGATTCTAGGATTCTATATGAAGTGATGACCCTCTGTGTGTCAGAGGGAAATAAAACACAGGTGAGCAGAAATAATATCACATCTCTTTGTAAACTGAGTATTTGCCCATCCCTTCTATAAATACAGTCTGCTAAAAGTTTGAATACTTCTTCATATCTTCGACCTGTTCCAAAATGAGTTTACAGCATCGGTTTTTTCCTCTTGGTTGAAAAGCTAGCATCTAGAATAGCTAATTTACAAAACTTTTCAGAAATTTACACCATTGAAATTTTAAGCATCTGAAGGCTGAAAGAAAGATTGTACTTACAATTTAGGCAATCAGCCACCCTTTCAAACTGATGAATGTTTACTCTTTTTCAGTAAAACCCTAATGATTTTTAAACTCTGAAATTATATATATTTCTTAGCTCCCTATTCCATTTATTCCATTCTTCACTACATCAGTATACAAACTTGCTGCTTTTGAGGAGTTTTTTGGCTGGTTTTAATTTTCTTTTTTTTTTTTTTTCCCCCCCATTATGAGTATGCTGGCTTAATCCTCAAGAGGAAAGAAACATTTATTGGAGCACATTCCAGGATATGACAAAGTTAACTCTACATGCACTCTACAGCCTTCAAGATTTTGCAATGGGGGCAGACAGTAGTCCCCTTATGTTGGACATTTCTTCTGGTCTGTTTCTCAATAGCTTGTGTCCTGGCATCTTCATACCTGCTGCCTGCCTGACTACTAAAATAAGATAGTAAGATTCAGTGTCACTTTTCATCTGTTACTGAGGAAGTACTCTACACCATGGTGTCATGGTTTAGCATAGTTTGGGTTTTTAGCTAAGGAGGGGTTCCATCAGAATCATAGATTCATTAAGATTGGAAAAGACCTTTAAGAAAGCCCAACTGTCAACCCAGCATCACCACCATGCTCACTATTAAACCACATCCTAAGTGCCATGTCCACACATATTTTGAACATTTCCAGGAATGGTCACTCCACCACATCCCTGGGAAGCTTGTTTCAATGTTTGACAATCCATACTGCAAAAAATTTTTTCCTCATGTGCAATCTAAACCTCCCTGGCACAGCTTGAGGCAATTTCCTCTTACCATGTCACTTGTTGCCTGGGGGAAGAGGCCAACCCCCACCTAGCTACAACCTCCTTTCTGGTTGTTGTAGAGAGCAATAAGGTCCTTCTGAGCCTCCTTTTCTTTAGGATAACAACCCAAATTCCCTCAGCTGCTCCTCATCAGACCCTTCCCTGTGTTCCAGATGCTCCAGACCCTTGCTCAGCTCCACTGCCCTTCTCTGGACTCGCTTCAGCATCTCAGTGTCCTCAGTTGGGGGCCTGGAACTGAACCCAGCACTCAAGGTGTGGCCTCACCAGTCCTGAGTACAGGGGATGGTCACTGCCCTGGTCCTGCTGACCACACTACTGCTGATCCAGGCCAGCATGCCCTTGGCCTTCTTGGCCACCTGGGCATGGCTGGCTCATGTTCAGCTACTGTTGACAACACCCCCAGGCCCTTTTCCCTAGGCATCTTTCCAGCCACTATCCCAGCCTGTGGTGCTGCAGGGCATTGTTGTGAACCAAGGGCAGGACCTAGCACTTGGCCATGTTGAACCTCATCCAGTTGGCCTCAGGCCATTGATCCAGCCTATTGAGATGCCTCTGCAGAGCCTTCCTGCCCTCCAGCAGATCAAAACTCCCACCCAACCTGGTGTTGTCTATGGACTTGCTGAGGGTGCACTCCTGAAATGACAGGAGAAATAAAGGAAGACACTCATAAGGACACGGCCAGTCTGAAGAATCAGTACAACGAACTAGCAACATTAATCTGCCACTTTTAGAGTGTTTAATTAGTAGCTCACAGACCTGGGTCATACAGTGTATTACCGGCCATTCTCAGCATTGTCACTCAGGTTGAATTTTCACATACCAAACAATCTTTGGTATCAGTAATCACTTTCAGGTGACACTCAAAGAGCAAGAAGAGTCCTGGGAAGCCTAAGGAGGTGAATTTGTGGGTGACAAAGTTGAACAGGAGAAATCAAAGCATACAAGGACTTTCGGAAGGCTGGAGCTGATAAATATGACTGGCTGTTTGTGGCACAGAAGGGAAGAAATTCCTGGGTTTTTTCCCAGCCCCTAAGTTGTATACTATTTTGCCTATCTCTTTGAACCAGCCATAGAACAGACTTTCTTAACAATTCTGCAGTAAGTTTTTCATGTAATTACTGGTTTATGCATGCGCCAGACATAACATGGCAGCAGAATCTTTGTGCATACTGTTGAGTAAGCAGTACACAGGCACAGCCAGAGTGCCAAATATTTTCAAGAATAATGCAATTGTCTTTGTCTAAGAAGGGTGAAGGGTTGTGCTAATAAAGAAAAGGGCTGTACCCTTTGAGGGAAGAAGGGAGGGAGAGAAAGAGAATGGATGAAAAAACATGAGTTAAGCACGACCTGCTAAAAGTGCTAGGAAATGCCACTAAATATGGAAATGCAACTGATATATTATAAAGTGATTTGCCTACAAAATTAATTCTAGGGACCCAGAAGAGAGGACGAAACCGTAAGAAAGAGTACACCCTTTCTGCATGTAAACATCTACACACAGCCCAGCCTCTATATTTGCCATTCCAGGGGGCTTTTCAGCATCTGTACCCTCCTCCACTTTTCAATTACTAACCCAATGATCACAGCTGAAGTGGTTGTGTGGCCAGCACCCAGGGAGAGAAAGAAGGAAGCTGGGAATTTGCCTGTGTGTTACCCTGCTCAGATTGTGTATTTCTGTAATGATTTTGTCATCTCATCTCCCATCACAGACAGATGCAGCAGAGAGAAAGAGAAGTGAATAAAACCAATAAAATTCCAGACATCTCTGTTGCCAAGTACATATTTTTGGTTGCTTATTCAGCTCTATTTTAGTATTTTATGTTTAATGATTCACTTTTCATCTGGGAGCCTGTTAAAACTCCTTCAAGCCTATGAATAGTCTACAGCTAGGTTTTTGAAACAAAGGCAACTATTATTGGTTTTAATAAAAAGTTATTTTGTTGAAGTTAGACATGCTTGTTAAAACATCACCACACTTTTCTCTTAAAACTCGTCAGCTATTTAAGTGCCTAAACAGAAATGAAGATTTTCTTAAAGTCCAGTTCCAGCCCTGCTCAGTCAAACAATGTTTAGGTTTATTGGAACTATAGGATCAAGCTTGTGCAATTAAAATGTTAGACTTGCCTTCAGTAGCTGAATGTCATGAAAACCTCTTCTAGGCTTGTATTTCACAAAAAAGAAACAAACTTCTGGAGTTGGGGGGAAATAAAAATGTTGACCATGTTATACAAGGGCATTTTTGCTCTTAAGAAATTTCCAATACTATAAGAATTGTTCTTTCAAATTAGAACAAAACTGAAAAAGATAGACTTTTTGCAGATGCCAATACACTCTAAAATTATTTTTCAAAACTCGCTGAAATGAAACATTTAATTATTTTAGAGAACATTTGAATATTTGACTCAGTATTTAAAATTAAATATTTCAGATGCAATTGAGAGCTAAAGTGGAAGGACAAATGCCTATCTGACACTGGAAATTTTTTTTCATGTCAGGACTTTTTTTTAAAAACTAGGGTTTTTTTCTTGGAAAGAAAATTAGATTGTGTGTATAACACACAAAAATAAAAAAGAAACATTTTTGCTGAAACAAACATTTTTCTATGTCTTATTTTACCTTCAACAGGTAATTATTTTTTTGGCTACCAACAATTCCAAACTACTGCTTTTAGTCTGTATTGATGAGTACTGATTTCTGACACTTGGATCCTCCACAGTCATCCCTGTATATTTTGACAAGTGTCTCCTGTGATTGAATATTTATTTTCTATCAAATTAGGGTGATTTTTTTTTCCTTCACACGAAACTTTGATATACACACAAACCCCATTTGTTTCAAGCACAACCATACTGTTCTAGCCTATACTAATTCCTGAACTATGCCTTAAAATTGTCATGAGACTATAAACTGGGAAGAACTCTCCCTGGAAATGTTCGAGTGCAGGCTGGATTCGGCTTGGAGCAACCTAGTCTAGTGGAAGATGTCCCTGCCCTTGGCAAGGCGTTGGAACTAGGTGATCTTTAAGGTCCCTTTCTACCCAGGCCATTTTGTGATTCTGATTCTATTTTAATAGATCAGTCAATTAAAAAAAAAAGCTTTATCTCTTACAGAAAGGTAACTTCAGCTGTTTTCAACTAAGAACAGTAAGATAATTTTGCAACTAAACTCTATTTATCTAAGTGTAATGAAAGTTACTGTTCTCTTCATCCCTCCTACCTAAAATATATGGTGACTTGTTCC
This sequence comes from Monarcha castaneiventris obscurior, assembly GCA_026261815.1. Classification (NCBI taxonomy): domain Eukaryota; kingdom Metazoa; phylum Chordata; class Aves; order Passeriformes; family Monarchidae; genus Monarcha; species Monarcha castaneiventris. The sequence goes on from JAMPIT010000635.1 coordinate 4,409,847, forward strand.
TGGTACCCACATACCCTCTGCTATATAGTCTGGTGTGAATTTGGAAAACTCATTCTCTTAGTCTAATAGTTGCTGCATCCTACTTGATTTCCTCCTTGGCAGGTCAAAAGAAGTCCTTCCTTTCACTTGAATACTTATTTCCTGCTGCTTTCAGCAAAAGTAAACAGCACTATTGTTTTTGGATGCTGATGTCAAGATGTACCTATCAGAAACTGCATTTATTAACCAACGTGAAATCAGAGTTTACACTTGGCTTGAGAACTGAGTCTGCAAACAAAAAGAAGAAGGAGCTATTGACAGCCCTTTATTTGCATGTGGGGCTCTTCAGAGGGTTTGGTTTTTGCTCCTGATTCTTCTCTCCATGTGCCGGTGAACTCCTAAAATAGAAAGCCTTAGGTTTGAGCTTTGTGCTGCCATCCTGTGGCCAAGGAAACTATTGAGGATGAGCCCTAAAAATTCTACACTATTACATATCAGAATAACAAGAAATCAAGGAAGAATTTTTTTTTGGGGGGGGGGGAGGAGAGGGGAGAATATTCTCCTAGAGAATTAAACTATGTTTAGTTAAAGGAAAGGAAGAAAAAGACTCAACCAAAGAAATCTTGAATACCAAACATAAGTTGTTAAACGTTGGAGTCAAACCATGTATTACTAAACAGGCATTGTAAATGAATTTGGTTTATCTGCCAAGTGAACCTCTATATACACATCCCTTTTTAGGGATTCAACTTCCTTTCAGAAGGATTAAGTCACCAATTATGTTAATTCCTGGCTATCCATTACTTCCTGATGTTGCTGTGGCCTCAAAGACAGACAGAGTTGAAATTGAGTTTGGTTGTACCTTCTGCAGCTGAGGTACCCAAAATATTTTCAGGACCTCTGACTGCAGGAAATCAAAGTCTGGGTTTGCTGGAAGTACTTTTCACCTGCAGCCACTCTGGATTGGACATGTCTGTGTCCACATTCAACCCAGTATGACCAACCAGTATTATATTCAGACATGCAAATGGGTGTCTGGATCATTGATTTCTCCTCATCTTTGCTCCACACATTGGTGGTTATGCCTAGGAGTGATATGTTGAAGCTATTTCCCCTTGGCCACTATCTGGTCCCCTAACTTGTCTTTTAACCCCAACCAAGGGTTGCACAGGCTGTAGGCTTGGTAGTGACCTCTGGAATCCACCTCGTTAGTTTTTTAGGCATTAATGGTGAATTTCTTTCTCATTTAGAATAAAAATAAACCTTTCTTATTCTCATATCTCATTATGTATCTATGTATAACTACACTGGTTAGACATTCAATGGAATCTGCTTTAGTAGAGGAAGCCCAAACCCAGCCACCTGATTTGTGTTACATAGTAAGATGGGACATACCTTTCCCTAGCTCAAAAAAGACACCTTACTTAAAACTGACCCTTCAAAAAAGCTATGGTTTTTTATCTCTCCTTCATTAGGAAAAAAAAAAAAAAAGGGAAAGAAAAAGAAAAAGGAAAGCCTCTGCTCTCACTTTTTTTGAGTGAAAGATCAGAGCAGGTTAGCAAAGAATTTATGGTTTTCCCTTCTGATGCAAAGTCTTTGGCAGATTGTAGGGGACTCTACATATTGTAGCTGTAAACTGAAGACATTGCTGCCTCTTGTCTATTAAACCTTTTCTGTTTCACTTGCTTTGTTTCAAAGCTCTTGGTCTGTCATATTTATTTGTAAGTAAACCACATACCAATGGCTGGGAAGGAAACAAACCAGGTATCTCCAAAAAGAGCACACAGCTGCACCATAGCAAGACAGACTGCTGACATGTATGCACAGAAACTGGAATAAAGCATATCCTCAGACAGAACTTAAAATTTTCAATTCCAGATAAATGGTTCCTTCAGCTTTTTGGGCCGGATTTGCTAGAGGTTATTCAAAGCAAATCAATTCAGAATTAGTTTCCCTTAGACAATGAAATAAATTGAAACCTGTGGAAAACACTCCAAAGACTGTTTTTTCTTCTCAAAAACATCATCTCATACCCCCTACCCTCAAAGAAATCCCTCCTCCTTCAAAAGAATATTTAATAAAGTATTCCCTTCCAAGACAATTGCAAATGTAACAGTTGCCAAATTAATCCCTTTTTTTTTTTTTTTTTTTTTTTTTTTTTGGCTCCCGAATACTAGCTCAGTTCTCCAAAGCCAAGTAACTTCTTTAATCACGGCAGAAGAAAGTCGCCCCCTTGTGCATATGCACTGCAGTACAGCCCTTAATTACATAATGAGAAAGTATTTTCCCCTCTTCATTCAGCATATCAGATTCAGCACAATTGAGGAATGAACTAGGGATGCACGGTGATTACAGATCTATGTGCTTTATTTCAAGCTTAGAAGGAAAAAGAAAGGAAAACAAAATTGATCAATACTCCAGAGAAACTGATTCCACTCCAAGCTCTGCCACTGAGTTTCCAGGTGATGTCAAAGAAATCTTTCAACTCAAAATATGTCCAATTTGCCATTCACAATGTAGTTCTCATTTGCTGATCAGTCAGATTAGGATTCTGGCTCTACAAAACCTCATACAATACAAAAATTAAAAAAACAGCACATACATAGAACATATGAAATGCTTCAACACTCTGGAAAATCATTTCTCACTGTTTTAACTGAAGAAAACTTACTAAAATTAGTAATAATTTAATTTCTCACAGTCTCAGTACATTAATTGTAGAGTGAGAATAAGAACTTCTGGTGTTTCTGTGAAAATTAATTTGGTTTTATTCATTTGAAGGCCAAAGACAGAATTGGTGTGGGTGTCTTGAAATAAAGCTAAGAAAAGCAGTTACTTTATGTAGAAAAACATTTGAATCCTGAAATATGGCTTAAATCATGCAAATGTGTGAGCAAAAAAGTACAATGAAAGTTTATTTATTAATTTTCTCCATCGTGCAGTAAACAAGAAAAATCCTGTGGAAAGAAAAAGGAGACACAGTCACTAATAATACCATTATGTGTGTAGAGAATTAAAATAAGATTCCTGAGAAAATCTGTACTTTCCAAAATTTAAGCACTTGGTCTCTTGTAACTTCACCTATTCTAACTGCTTTATAGGCAGTGAAACATACACAAACCATGAAAGAATCTAACAAGGGTCAGAGAACTTCTGTTTGAAATGTTGCCTTTATAATATCAATAATCAGTTCTCCACCAAGTGATCAAATATGTTATTGAAAATGCTTAGATTTAAGATAAAAAAACCAAGTGTGTAAAACCAGACCATTGTTACTTTTAGCAAATGAAAACCAGCAAAAAACCCAGCAAATTCTGATCATGAAGACCAAAAAACCACCTTATGGCATCAGTGGAGATTACTTGAAACAGATATTAAGGAATTCATGTAAAGATTTCCATCTGTCTTAAAAAGAGGCTCATCTCAAACAAGAACCTTCAAGCAAATTCATTTATTTTGAAGATAACGAGAAATTTTTTAATCTAGTGAAACCTGATTAAATTTTTACTTCAATATAAAGCAAAGAATAATATTTAACATGGGTAACTAAATTTTTTGAAACGGCAAGTTTTGATACTACCAAGTAGAATTTCAAGAGCCATCTAGTAAAGCATGGGAGAGGCAGCCACTCAGTCTGCAGCAACTTGGTCAAATAAAAAAAAGACTAAGGTGTTGTCTGAGCAGTTTTGATTTGGCAGTTTTTGAGCCTACATCCACCATTGTTAAAGAATTACATGTTTACAGGCTGATCCCCTCAACGTCTGTGCCCATAAATTTCTGGGTTCAAGAGGTTACATTCCTGAGCCAGTTTTTGGAGTTGGTGCTATGTTCTGTTCAGCAGCCTCCAATTTCTGGGCTTTTCTTCCAGCCCCGAAGCAGGCAATACTAACCTCAAAGGGATGAGCTTCATAGCAGTTCAGTACTGCAGTTAATGCAGTTTATAACTAATATCTGTGGCACCACCTGAAATATTTAGTGTAAATGCCACAGAATTCAGGACACATATCAACTCCTGCGAGCCCATAGATGAGAAATCCAGTGACTAACACAGGAAGCCTGAAGTGTCAATCAAAAGCACAGTGGGATAACAGCAGTGTCTCAGCAGAACTGATTTACTCACCTCACATTAAGATACTGGCTGCAAACACTGATGTGTATCTGTATCAGAACTCCAGCAGTTGTCTCCTGTGGTAAGCTGGCACCTGTTCCAAAGATGGGAACATCAACTACAACATCGTCAGCAGCATTACCTTACTATTACTGCTCCAGTGGTTAATATGGCTCCAATTCTAATAATCAAAGCTATTGGAAATAGTCCTTAATTTCTGCCAGGTGACCATGAACTGAGCACACAGGCATTCCCATGCACATGCGGGATGGGAAACTCAGAGCCTGGTGTCTGGCAGGTTCACCTTGATTCTGGATAGTGATCGTGCTTGGGAGAGCATTTCCTAGGAAGGATATGTCTCCTTTTCAGCACTTACTACACAATAGAAAAGGGTGCACGTGTTGAAAGAGGAAGGCAGGTAGAGAGGAAGGAGGGAAGGAGGAAGAAGGCAAGACAGGGAGTTGTTTATAGTCCAGCAAAATGCAATCACTTAGTTCATATAGTCATTAATGGCACCTCTGAATGATACCTATGCAAGAAGGTTCACCTTTCCATTCCTCTCACGGCTCCTCAAAGGCCTCTCCATATTCCACTCCATTTCATTTCATAGTCCTTCAAGTGATCTGGACACAGCCTCTCGTCCTCGAGAACCTGACAGCAGAACAACATAAAAAGCAGCATTTACAAGTCAAAGACAGAAAGAAAATGAATGCCTTTCCAAGACAGAAAGCCTGTATGTTCTAACATGCAATTTCTTTGTTGCTAAAAGAGACAAAAGTGTACATAAATTTACAGTAAAAGGTGATAAAATGTCAGCAGCACTTCATTCATGTTCCGCTGACAGTTGTTTATACACTGAAGGGTACTGCCCTCTCATGTTAGTAGGAGCAGTTCACATAGCTTGCCTGCTTTGACCAAGTCCTTCTCTACAGCAGCTTCACAGCATGGCTGGAGGGACCCATTTTGGGGTTACACTGGCCCTGGGGGAAAAAACCACAAAGAATCCTAAACCAAATATGTTTACTGAGTGCTTGGCTGATAAGGAAGAGGAAGCCTGGCTGATTACAGTTCAGCTTGGGAGTTGCTGCTGAAGAGAAGTCCAAGCTGACTGACAGCAGACAGCCAAAATAAAGAAAAAAAGACTCCTGGGCTAGCAGCCATCTTAGCCAGAGATAGTAGTAGAGTGTTAGGTAGCATATTCTGGAAGAAACATTTCACTATTTGGCAGTAGCCCCAACAAAGTGGGCACTTGGCGTTGACTGGTAACGTTAGTAGATGGATGTCCTGTCAGTGATGATAGGATACCTGCTGCCACACATCTGTGTCAGATACAGCACTGACGTTATTCAGAAATATCCTCAGGAGAAAAGCTTGCAAGCACTACTGTTTTCTCCTTTGTTGGTAATGGAATACCACTCCTGAGATTCAGGCAATACAGGCAGAATGTTGACCCTCCTACTGTATTTCTGCAACAGGCAAGGAAAACTCTTATCTTCATCCCACACTCAACAACACACCCGTGAAAGTCTTGCTGGAGTCAGTTTATTCTGCAAACTTCAAGATGGTGGAAGTAACTAGAAAATAGTACTTTTCCATGCCAGTTAAGTTTTTATAACACACCTATTTCATCCATATGACCTCTTACTGAGATTAAGTAACAACTTGGGTACTAGATTCCTGATTACTAGCTAGGAAGAGATGAGACACACTTGGACGCCTTGCTGCAGAATTTTTAAGGGGATGTTGTATTTCAGTGCATGGGCACAGAGTCCCTGAGAAGTCTGCTGGGAATATTTCTAGGATTGAATATCAACAGTTTTGAAAAGTGCAAAGGACATTATTGACACATGTAACAATAGCCAAAGTTAAGGTCAGTCTATTTAACAACCCAAAATGGTCATTGGTCAAGGGTTAACCTTGGACAAAGCATATGCTCTCTTCCTTCCACTGTTAAGAGTTGCAACTTCATTCTGAAGCATAGACAAGTTTATTATGCTTCTTCTACACACAAGGCTTGTAGTCCATTGTCAGTCTCTGATTTTAAGTAGCCTCTGAACAAAATACTCAAAAGAATTCTGAAAATATCAAACTATTATCATCTTGCCATTTCACTAGAGAAAGATTTTAAGAAGCTGTAGAATTATTATTATTATTACACATATTCTCAGTAGGCTTCTCTTGCTTTTGCTCACTGGAGAATGGCACATACACTACCCCAAACTGAATTTGTGTTTGCTGCAAGAAAAGAATCAAAAGACAGTCCCAAATGTTTCAACAGGATTTTGCTGTGGAATGTCATATTCAAGGCAAGTCTCACACTTTTGCATAAGGGGTTTTGTGTATAGTTACTTCACTGTACCTTGCACTTTAAAGCACAGCTGAGGTGACAGAAGAGTGACCACAGCAACAATACCCAGATAAAACCCCAAAACCCTGCAACTTGTATTTTTTAATCATAATTTTGCCCTTTTATGGATTTAGAAAGACAACAAAACTGAATCTAACGCGAGAATTTTTGTTTTCATTTAAAATTTGAAACATTACAAATTATTTTGTTTCTGATTTATGCTATCTAGCAATGCAAATGGGCAAACAGTATCTACAGTGTTAAAAAATGAGGAAAATATTTCAATTTCATAGGTACTCTGGACATGTATCTGCACCAATGACAACAGAGTTTGCAATCAAATAAAAAAAATTATATATTTTATAATTAACAAGTTTTTAATATATTCTATATTTAGCTTTCTTTTTCTTGAAACTGACACCAACACAAGTGAATTTAACGGTTTTTCTTGGGGACAGCTAGAGTTGCCAAGTTAATCAATTAAAATCTTAATGACTCTCAACTATTTATACCCAAAAGACTACAAATACTTCAGTTAAATCAATATTGCACACTGGTATTCAGGTATTTCATGGTATGTTAGTGGAAAAAAAAAAATTGGACCAGAAGCACCACAGCTGCTCAGGGAAGTAAGCCCTTGTCTTATACTGCCTCTGGGAAAATGAATGCTGTCATGTCCAGCTTGGACTGTATAACTTCTAGAACGTCCATCCTGCTTGCAGATACAAAGCCGTTGTGTAGCTATGCATATTAAATTTAGAGCTATTTTTGCATTTACTTTCTAGTATCAAATGGTTCTGAAGCTGCTAATCTAAGGCTCTCAATCAACTCAAGTTATTTACAGCACTAGAATTGAAATTATGATAACTTATCTTTTACATGGGTAGGGGAAGAAGGGAAATTATTTATACAACTCAGGGTCAAAAGTATGACAGCTGCAAGAACCTTTGTATATATTTCCATCACCATATAATCACAGAAACATAGAATCATAGAAGGGCCCAGATGACTGAAAGCTGGCAAACATCCCAATTTTTAAGAATGGCAAGAGGAATGACCTTGGTTAACTACCCGCCTGTGAGGCTCGCCTCAGTGCCTGGCAACATTATGGGAAGATTAATCTGTGAGTTATTGAAAAATACCTGAAGAACAACACAGTCATCACTCACAGCCAGCACGGTTTCATAAGGGGAAAGTCCTTCTGATTTCTTTTCATAACAAGATTCTCCACTTCACTGATCAAGGGAAGACAGGTGATGTAACCATCTTTTTGGATTTCAGTAAAGTCTTAAATTCTGTCTTTCACAGTGTCCTGTGTCACGCTGACCACTTGACCACCCAGTGGCCAAGCAGGCGACTTGCTCTCAGTGCCTCAGTGGCGAGGTCAGCTGCAGCTCTGCAGCTAAGTGAGAGCCCTCTGGGGAGCTGTCTGCCCTAAGGCTCTCGGTGGAGCTGGAAGCAGCCAGTGGTTACAACAGCAAGGAGCAAGGGCAGAGAAGGAGAGAGGGACCTCTTCGTTGCAACAGCTCCCAGTCTTTATTCCCCACCCCAAGGGCCCACAGAAGAGAATAGCATGGAAGGGGGCAATGAAAGAGACCCCAACTAAACGGTGAAGGGGATTTTTATATAGGGAGAGAAAAGGGCAGAACAAGGAGGTAAACCAATGGGGAATTGATGGGAGATGACATGCAACCAATTACAGAGGGAAAAGGGAGGAACTTATTTGAACAAACCAATGGGAAACACAACTAGACAGAACTTTATCTAGACTATAATTACATAAACAATAAGCTTATTGAATAAACATGACTGTAGCCCCAATGAGCTTCAAGAACAGGGGAGCAGCCTTTACCAAGGGCAACATCCAGGGGGAATGTGTCTTACCCTTCAGAGATCCACCCTTGGGGTCAGAGTCCTGGGCGGGGAAATCCACCCACTGGACATCACTCAGCCCAAAGGTGGGCTGGGCCACCGCAACAGTCCTGGACAAAATGTCCAGCACTCAGCTGAATAAACACATCATCACAAACACAGCAGCTGGAGCATGGGGAGCGCACAAAGGGTGACAGTGAATAGGGTGGCATCAGGCTGGTGATCTGTCACTAGTGACATTCCACAGGGCTCCATTCCAGGCGCAGTGCTCTTCCATGTCTTCACAGCTGTGGTGGCTGGTGAACATGTTGGGCTGACCAGAGGGGCCCCCCTGGAGGTGCACTGCTCTTTGGGATGATCTATCCCGCTTTGAATTCCACAGTTGTCTGTCAGCCTGGTCACTCTCCCGTTGGTGCCCGCTCCCTGGTCCTGCCTTTGCCCTGGCCCCAGGAAAAGCCCTGAGTTAGCCATGCTGTTGGTATTTGTCTCTACACCCTCTGACAGTGAACATGAACAAATCCTGATGGAATGCAAGCAACACCCTTCCTGACTCTTTGTCACTGACTGAATACTGAACCTGCCCAGGCACCTGTGGGGGCACGCGGGTCCCCACAGAGCTGAGGCAAATACAGTATTAACAGCCGACTTAGATGCAGGATCTGAAAGCATACTAAGCAAGTTTGTCAATCATATCTATCTTGGGAGATGTCATGGGTGACCTGGACCTGACACTGGGCACCCATGAAAGCCACTCACTCACTCCCCTCTGCAACTGTTTCCATGCCTTAATTTTACCTCCCTGGATGGGGGCGATTTTTCAGTCTTTGCCAGGAGTCCAAGAGATGAACGGGACCTTCAGCATTCTCTGCTTTCAGAGTTAATAACTTAATAAAGTAATTAATTAAGTACTTAATAAAGTACTTAATAATAAACTTTCAGAGCTTATTAAGTCTTACCAGAGAAATAGAGTCACTAACATGACCCAGACACAACACAGAGCAGAGAATGCAAGAGAAAGCCAAATTATCAAGATTACACAGTCTTTTTAAAGGTAAATCACCCAATGAAAACTTAAAATGAAAGATATTTTCACCTTTCCGCCATGTTCAATAAATCACTGTCACGTAGATAGGAACTGCAGAATTCTTTAGCCAATCACCTTAAACTACTTCTACTGCAGAATATGGAGTAATAGAAGAAGAAGAAGAAGAAGGTTTGGAGAACAACAACAATCCTTCATTTTGTAGTTTCTATTTTTTATCTATTTACTATATTAACAAACCCAAAACCGCTAAATTTTTCACCCTGTGACCATCTTACATAATATTCTATTGCCTAGTTCACACCAGTGGAGATTCTAATTCTTCCCAGAGGGTAGGCAATTTTCTCCATGGATGAATGTCAAAAACTGTGTTGTCCAGCGGGGCAGAACCCTTCAAAAGAGGCAGAGAAATGTTCTCTACACTCTGGATTCCCACAGCTGAACAGAGGAGACAAAATATGACAAAGGATTCATGGGTTGAGATAAGAACCAGGAGAGACCCCTCATCAGATACCATCATGGGCAAAACAGGCTCAATTTAGGGATATGAAGTGAATTTATTACTAACAAAATCAGAGGATAATGAGAAGTAAAACAAGTGCTTAAAACCACCTTCCCCCCACCCCTCCCTCCTTCTCAGCTCTGCCTCCTACACCAGTGGTGCAAGGAGATAGAATGGAGTTGTAATCAGTTCATCTCCCGTGGATTCCCCTGATGCTCAGGAAGAGGAGTCGTTCCCCTGCTGCACCGTGGGGTCCCTCCCACAGGAGACAGTTCTGCACGAACTTCTCTGACGTGGCTCCATCTCATGAGCAACAGCTCCCTGCAAATTGCTGCAAAGTGAGTCTATCCCACGGGCAGCTGCCCTCCCCAGCTGCTGCAGCATGGGTCACTCTTCCATGGGGTGGAGTCCCTCAAGGACAGGCTGCTCCAGCATGGGAGCAGGGCCCCTCTCTCCTCGGGTCTCCCACAGGATCACAGTCTCCTCCCAGACATCCACATGCTTTGGCGGGGGCTCCTCTGTGGGCTGCAGATGGATCTCTGCATCCCCATGCACCTCCACGGGCTGCAGAGGCACAGCTGCTTTGCCATGGTCGTCACCACGGGCTGCAGACAAATCTCTGCTCCGGCACCTGGGGCACCTCCTCCCTCTCCTCCACTGACATCGGTGTCTGTGTATTTTTTCTTCTCACATGTTCTCATCCTTCTCTTCTCTGGCTGGAATTAAAACTGTGCAACAATTGTTTGTTTATCTTTCTTCTTAAATGTGTTACCACAGAGGCATTACCATAATTTCTAACTGGCCCAGCATTAGCCAGCAGCCTGTTCATCATCGGAGACACCAGGGACTGGCTCTGCTGAACATGGTGGAAGCTTCTAGAAGCTTCTCACAGGAGCCACCCCTGTAGCACCCCCCACTACCAAAAACCAATGCAAAACCAATACAGGAGGGTATTTTGTTTAGACAAGAGAGGCAATATAATGATCTTGAAAGAAATGGCAGGTCTGCAATAGAACAAAGCTCTTCTTACCATTCACTGTAGCTTAAGTGCAATAGGCTTAAAATGACTAAAAACAAGATTTAAATTTCATATCGGGAAAAGCAAAATTAAAGATCTGCAAGAAAGAACAGGTAAACTTTGAATTAAATTTCACCATCTATGTGAACAATCTTTGTACTGGGAAGTGTAATACTAACTTTCAGTAATATCACAAAAATTTTGATGTCTGCTTTGATTCAGCAGGTTTAATGTATATCTTTATAAAACTGTGGTTTTTGTTTAGAAAGATGAGGGGCCTTTGGACTCTATTGGAGCACAGAATAAAAGTAACTGTATTTGGTCTGAATAGAAATCCATGTAATCACACATCTCTTCTTGGACAGTGGCCAAGGCAGGTACAGGGAGTAATAACAGCGCAAACATATTCTCTGTGAAATCTCTGAGTTTCAAAACATGGCATATAGACCTTCCAATAAAATAATCTCTTGAAGGGTTTCATCAAGATTCCTCATTAATGCCATTTATACCTTATCTACAGGCTTTTTGCTGGATTTGGTTTAAGAAAAAGCTGTGGAAGGAATAAAGAATTTGTTTATTAAAAATGACTACTTCTTTATACAATGCATGATCCAGTCAGCTGTTGAACTGACACTGAGTTTTCTTTAAAACATGAACAATGAAATGCTTGGGTGAGAATGTGTAATGTTTCATCCTCTGTCTTTATGGATCAAGTTTTCTGAAGCTAATATGAATGAATCTTTGTTTTTATTAAACAGTGAGGTTTAGGGAAGAAAATTGATAAACAAAGATATAACTAGGTATCAAATGGAACTCTGGCATAACTTTTGAACTCAGACTATGCTGTATGCCCAACCTGAACTCCGTGGGATGCAACTTCATTCCCTTCCCGTCTGCCCTTTCACTGCACAGCATCTCCCATCCTGCTGCTCCTCTTGCCCACTGCCTTCTCCAAGCTGAACAAAGCGATAATTCCCTGTCCTTCTCATACTGTGGTGCTCAAAACAGAGCTGAGTGGGGCAAGTCCTTCCCTCACCCAGATGCATGCCAGGACACAACTGGCCCACTTGGCTGCCAGGGCACTGCTGACTCATATTCAACTTGCCATTGACTCAAATCCCCAGATATCTTTCTGCAGGGCTGCTCTTCAGCCTCTTGTCCCCTAGTCTGTATGTATTATCTCATCCCAGTTGGAGAATCCAGCACTTGCTCTTTATTAAATTTCATATGCCTGGTGATTATCCTGCTCCATGGTCTATTTAGGTCTCTCTGTAAGGTCTCTCTACCCTTGAGAGAGTCCACGCTCCTCCTAGATTAGTAGCGACAGCACATTTACTTAATGTACATTTGATTCGTATGTCCACATCATTTAGGAAAACATTATATATTGCATTTTGTGCAAAGCATACTGCCATAAGCCTACTGCCATCAAAAATGCTTATATCAAAAACATAAGCTCATGCTTTCCCGAATTAAGAAAGCAGGAAATTACATGCAAAAGATTTCATTATTTAAGAACTTTTTCAGTATCTCTTATTAAAATCTTAAACTTATCCATCAATCCTGATAATACCTTGAAGAAATCTTGTTTTATGGTGTCTTAAAATAACAATGTTTCAAGATGTAAGCTAAATAGAGTGCATGCCACTTGGAAATGAGTTAGTAAGGACAGAGAAAAATCACACAAAAATCTCATCCGAGGACACCACTCCACAGAGCTGGATCAGTTCTGCAGGGGTTTAGCAGTTAACAGTTGGGAACATAACCATCAGTAGTACCATGAAACAAGACACCTGTAGCAAACAGAAGTCTATTCCAAATCTATGAAGCAGTCCATTCACACTGGATCTTTTGAGACCTGATTCTTTCAGTTGGCTTATGTATTAAAAGATTGTTCCTGGCTCTTACTGGTCAACCCAAAAAATAAAAATGCATTCTGCCTCTTCAGTCACCATGGTATCACAGGATGCATGCTCCATTATCCTATCAATGCACTGAACTAATACATTCAGACTTTTATCAGGAACTACATATTCTTGTACAAGCTGTGCCTCAAATTACACTAGGGAGGGAAGAAAGTCACAAAGCCCTAACAAACAGTAACAGACATGCTGTGATAGCTTTAATACCATAAAAATAGTAGAAGTATCTTTAAACATAATTTTCTTTTCAATCTTCCAAGATTTTTCTCCACATTCCATTTTCTGTCTTTGGAAATTCAAGTTATAGAAGAAATCTAGCCTTTCTCCCAGTTTACTTCCCATTAAAGTTGGGCTATCTCCTATCTTCAAGGAGTTTTACTTCAGCAGATCAGCTCACATCCTTTACAGGCCTATTAATATCTTAGTTCAAATGGGGATAAAATTTTCCATACATAGCTACTCAGTTATACATTTCATAATTACTTGTCTTCATCTTTTTAATCTTGTTTTTGTATGAAATTTTGAAGTGATGAATAAGCTTGATATAAACATCAGGTTTGTTTATGCATAGGTCAGTTACTGGCCTCTGTGGTGGCATATTCTTTCCCGAATTTTTGAAAGTATGTTAGAACAGCTCTAAGAACAGCTTTTCAGACGTAGTTGGAAATGGTACTGATGGTGTTGCACTTATCAACAGGGGCTGTATGTAACTCACAGCTGCAATTTCTAACTGTTAAGACCAAAATATTCAAAATCATGATTATTTTTTAACCAGTTTTGTGTCTGCAAATGCAATGAGAGCCAATTCAGCTACTGGAATTAGATACAAGCTGAATAAGGCCAAGGAAGTTTGCACCATTAACCACATGGTATCTGACATAAAACCAAAACTGTCCCAGCTTATTACCAGTTGTACGATTGCATTACAGATGTTTGTCCTATAAATATATCCTCATAATTTTTGAGGCATGGATGAAAGAAGTCTATATAAAATTTTTGGAAAATTTGTGTTGTTTCTTTTTTTTCCACCAGAAAATTTGCTTGGATACATAAATAACCTGTTCCATTTTGTTTTTTCTGCAGGAAAACATCAAGGTTTGCCTGCAGGACATACAAGAGCCTAAAGACTGTTTGCAATTCCAGTGATTCTAACTTGCTTAAACAGTTCAAACATCTATGCATAACAAGCATAACATGCCTAACACCTCCTCAGGGTGGCTCAAAGCCTAGAAAGATTCTACAGATTTAAATTCTAGGATGTCAGGAAGACAGTCTATACTTACAAAAGATTTCAATTACGTTTAGTTTAAGCACTGATGGTCCCCTTTATATAAGGAAACAACATACTTTGCTTTCTATCATTTACTGTTCTCTCACCTGCAGTCTACAACCCAGGTATTCTTTACCACGTCTCCAGATTCCTCAGCTAAGCATCCGCAAGAATTAGTGCTGTTTTCATTTCAGTTTTATCTTTAAACATGGGCAGAAAAAGTTAGGTACAATAGGAAGCAAAATAAAGACTTGCATTTCTTTAAATACAATGTATTTCCCAACGGTGTGTGCCACATGGGGAACTGTAGGTGAAAATTACCTTGGGGAGCTGATTTGACCTCATTTGAGCTGTTACTAGAGCAAGTAAGAAGGTTTCAGTATAACACATCAGCTGGTAGAGGTAAAGAAAATCTACAGCAGACTCCCTCCCCATCCTCTAACTGTAGAAATGACCTCAAAGTACTCCAATATTGTTCAAACACCAAGAGGGTGAAGAATCAGGAACAATTACTCCTCCTTCTCTGTAGCCCATAACTTAGGCACTTTCAGGATACATAGCCATCCACACCCATACTGCTGTAGCAAGTTCATGCCTTGATACTACGTATCTATGGATATATGTCATCACCAAAAAAAACCCCATAGCAATTCTAAACTAGAATGTGAACATTTTGTCTACATTTTCAAGATTATGGTGGAAATTGCAGCACATTAAAAGAAGTATATGTTCCAGATCTTACAAACTCTTCTAATAATTTTTATGGCACTAGCCACAAAAATAAACATAACCACTGAATTTCAACTACATTCATGTAAGTATTACCACACATTTCAGTAACAGCTGCTTCTGATGTCAATGTTTCATTTTAGAGTTACAAAATATTTAGTATTTTCCCAAAGGCTTACCTCTGCTTCACTGCAGGTCTGAATACTGACATCACGTGGACTACACCAGCAACACCCTAAAGTCACTGAATTACATCTATTCACACAAGTTGGAAGACAGGCCTCATAAAAAATTAACCTAACAGTTGCAATCAGCAGTCTCAACAGCAAGATGTTGCAATACCATGTTTTACATAATTATTTTAATATCCCAAGTACCCTTAAAATCTATAGTGTTGGAGTATCATACTCAATGCTAGGAACACTGTAAACATACTTTATTTTTTCACTGAAATTTACACAACACATGTTAATTCCGTTTTTAAAAAGTCTCAACACAGAAGGCAGTAGTTTGACTTTTTATTGGTAAACAATAAAACATCTCCTCAATTAAAATCAAGTTCAAACAATTCTGAGAAGTCCACAGTGGCTATATTTACTTAGAATTTAATATCAGAAGAAAAAATAAACATTCCAGATTACTGTAGAAAAAAGTGTATACCACAGTTAATGGCATACAAGATTTGGAACAAGCAAAAAATACCCTGTTTAACAAGTAATCTCCCTTCCAAATCGGTTTTCATCTTAGTGCAGTTAGTACTCTCTCCCCATAGGCTATACATTGAGAATCTCTGTATACAAAAAGATACAACAGATTGATACATTACTTATTTCAAGTTATTAAGGATACCATAAAATACACAAATTAAATTAGTTTCGCCCCACTTGCATACCCTCTTGCTTCTTATTTCTCCCATGAAGCAGTCTCCTTCTCTGGTTCTAAGATTAAGTTCTTTCATTGAAAGGCACGTACTTCTCTACAACAGAAGAAACAGATGCATTAATCTGAAATGCCCTGTTTCAAGGCAAATTTAGCCTACATTTTAAAGATCACACATTATGAAAGAACCCAGAGAGACATGACATTTTATTATTAAATTTGACTGGAAAAACTCGTAGTTACCATATTACTGTGAAGCAAAGTACCATAAATCTTCAAGGCTCCTGAGTTCCCAGTGAAACTTTGGTAAGTCTTGGTAGCACTGCAGTTATGGAATACTATAAAAAAACTGAGTAAATTCTTCTCCTTGTGCCTTGCATCACTGAGCAAGTAGTTTCTGTGTGAAGTCATTCAATGAGGATTGTAACCTATTAGTATGATATAACTTCGAAAAACAAAGATGTGGTATTAGTATACTGTACCTCAGTTGGCATGTATGTAAAGTTGTATTGAAAGAGACCAAAACTGAGAATTCCATACTTGGGCATTTAATAGGATGCTATTGAGCAAAATGGCCAAAACCTACTGTTCTGGTAAACTGCCCCAAACAGCAGCAGCACACAGACTAGTGACATGGATGATGATGACAGTGGGAGTACACTTAAATTGTATTTATGTTACAGGTGAGGGCACTGGGGACCTTTTTTCATATAGCTCTGAAAGGAAACAGCAACCCTTGAAAGTAGTAACGTCTCTGGACACCAGTATACTAACACTACTGTGGTGGTTTTTAGGATATCAGCTAACCCAGAGCATGCCTATAGGGATTTCTAATACATGCATACTATTTTGTAGAGTATCACCTTAAAAAAAAAAAGCTTGATTGTTCAAGCAAGAAGAATTAAAGCAGACTGGTTGCCACTACAGTCTTTTAACAGGTCACAAAGAAATAAAGAAAGAAGACATATTTTTATATGTAAAACAATACTTTTATATATATACCAAAACTTGACTACTTTGATGTCAATAACAAATGTAAATGAACATATAGACAAGCATTTCCTGTAACTGCATTCAGTTTTTAGTGCCTTCTGTTATAAGTTATGAGGGAAAGAAACTTACAAACTAAATAAGCTCAACTGTTGATTCTAAGTAAAACTGCAACTGTTCTTTACTTAGCAAAGCACTAAACTCAAAAAACTACTGAAGGCCTCTCTTCCTTGTACCCAGGCTCCAACTCCAAGTGATGCCACGATGATTTTTTGCCTTTTCTATTATACCTTTTTATAGCCTTTGTATTCTTAGTGTTTCTTAGCCCACATTCTTAGACTTATTTGTCAAGCTAGGAAACTAAACATCTTAGAAGCCTTGCAGTTAGGGATCAGTGTGCCCCAGACACCAAGGTCCTCTCCAGAACACATTTTGTAAACTGAGATGGAACCATCCAAGGGGAAGGTTCCTCAGGGAGGGGGGCTCACTCGAGCCTCTCACTGGGGAATCTTTGATAGATATGCTAATTTGTAAGACCTATAATGTTATACTTGATCTATCGTGTGTGTGCATTGTGGTGTGCATTTCAGTGCATTCCACCTGGACATGGTGCACCTGAGGATCCTTACATTAAATACTGAGGTAAAACCTCTTTCTCCCTTCTAACTGTGTTTGAAAAAGGAAAAGACACCACAAACCTGACTATATATTTAAGCTACCTAAAAACACCCCAACCAACCACACCTCTGAATTACTGCAAATGTCGGAACAAAGTGTAATGACATATCCTGAGAATATTTGAGTATCATTTTCATCAAGTTGTTCTCAGCATAAAGTTGTCTTTGCTTACTTAGACATTTTGTACTCCCTTTGGTCATTGTGCTTAAGCAGCGACATGAAGATTGATTACTAAGCTTCAGTGAAGACGCAAACAAGTTGAAACAAGGGGAAATAAATTAACTTTTAAAAGTACATTCCCAATCAAGATTTTAAAAAAATAAAGTAATTCAAGTACTCTAGTTTTCAAACTATCCTCCCAGCAATGACATATCTTTGCAAAGTTTGAGCAGCATTTTATCAAGCTGTTCTACAGAGATTTGTGGAGTGAATTCACATTGCTCAGCACTGCTTTCATCCTACACATGAACACTATTTCAAAATAAAAAGTAGCTCTTAAAATTTTAAGAGCTTCTCCCCATAAAAGAGAACACAGGAAGATTATCAATATACAAAACCAGAGAAAATTCACAGTCTTCACTAAATGTAACTGAAGTCCTTGTTTCCTTGAGTTCCCAGTGTCAAAACAAGGACTTCAGTAATTTAGGTACATACTTTCAGAGCGATATTGAAACAACAGTTTAGGTACTTCTACAATGAAATACTTCAACAAATTTTTTCCTCCCTCAAACTGAAGTGTTTAGAAAACAGGAGGAAAATTCAGAAATACGCTCTCTGAAAGTTATCATTGTATAATACCGTTTGTCGATGATGACTAGCTATATTATCATTTTACTTCCCACCAAAAAACATACTTGATACTCCTGTAAATAAGCATTTATAAAGAATATCATGTTAACTGGTCATCAAATACCTCAATGTCTAACAAGTATGCTGAATTACAACAGAAGCTAAAAGATTTAAGGAAGACATTGAGAGAATTCCTGGATATAATGTGACAATTACCTATTACAATTTACATATGTATACATATACTGGAACAAGACCAGTAACATAGGGCAATGGTAAATGTCACATAATTCTAAAATACAGAGGAAGGCTAAGTGGAGATATTCCAGACACTTTAATCTAGTGTATGGGTGAGAAAAAAAATCAAGAAGGCTTTGACTTAAGAAAAAAAATTAAATCAGAAAGATTCCCATTAAGGAGACAAAGTTAAAAAAGACTGAACCTTTCACTTCAACTTCCACAACTGCATCCAAAGTTCCTCCGGACAACCAGTAGAACATGTGACTTACTACTCCAATACTTTTAATTCATTTGAAACATCATGTATTGCATTTATCAAACTGTTTTGCTTGAGATTTGAATCTGGTTTCACATTAAACAGTGTGAATCAATTACTTGCTGTGACTGGAAGAATTCATCTGTTATCTTCCCATACTTCTGAGGTAGTAGTCAAGTAGCTCTCACTATGAACTATGACTATGATAATCCCATCAATTTTTTTACTGTATCTTTACACGTGCAATGTGATGGCATTACTCAATAAGAAAAAAGTTTTCGTGTGAACTGCATGAATTTAAGTTTGAATTGATCATAATGTTTAAGGCCACTAAGGAAATACAACAAAAGTTACACACAATAAGGAGATACAACAAAATTCTCCTGCATCTACAAAGTTTCAGAGAGTAGCTTAAGAATATGAATCTTTCAGTGCAGCAATACCAAATGTAAAATCTGGTGCAGAATCATCATCAACTAACTGCTGGCTATTTTAGCAATAAGAAAGCAGAACAAAGCAAAGCTTCTTGAAGCAGAACTCATAGGTGAGAATACACAGGAAAAACTGAGGAGCCTCCAAAATAGAGGGGGGAAAAAAAAAGAGAAAGGTAAAAGCTAGTTGTTGACTTTAACATTAGCTTCAATAATGACACTGTATTTGTAACAAAAATATCCTACCTTCCTCTCCATTTCTCTGGAACTCACATGTTGAAGACAAATGGTGTTTATCTTCTTGCCCACTAAATTCTTGCCCATTTAAATTTCAAGTGATCTTGACATCCCTTCTCCAACTATGCATATGAAACACAGTAGTGAGCTTTCTCAGAGAAACTGCTTAATCACCCACACTCCTGCACTTCTATTGCCAGAAGTACATTCAGGTTCTAAATACAAACCTTCGAGGATGGTTGGCATCAAATACTGTTGTATCATCATCATCATCATCATCCTGTTCTAACGGGGTCAGCTCCATGTTTTCTATGTTTGTATCCAGAACTCCATATCTTCGTGTTTTTCTGTTTCGCCTTCTGAGCCTGAAAGGCATTTTAAAAGAGTCAAGTAATGTAAATATTTTTCTACTTTCCGATCCAGTAACATAAAATACTGCTATATTGATACGTAGTGTAAGTTTTCTAAAATTTATGATAAGTGTACACACTCAGCTCTATGAAATTCAGAGGTCAGACAATTCTACGTGTCAACAGTTTACATGAAATTATTAAGGCCAATAAGAGTGTAATCTGTAGTTTTGTGCAAAATTAATGCAGTGAATACAAAAAGCCTGTATAGGCACTTAGCATTTAAATATAACAGCCATACAAAAATAGATGCAAAAGCATACTTCTAACATACTCCTGCTGAGAAAAAAATTGCCTTGCTACATATTCTCTGTGTGTTTTATTCATCTGTAAGGAACAGCAGATCAGATCAGGCAGAAACTCAACAAAGCTACAGCAAAGGTGTAACACAAGTCACGGCTGAAAATTTTTATTATCGTTCATGAAGTCTTTTACAGATATCAGGTTAAAAAATTGTTTGTAATTACACTTTAGAATAAGACAGATCTTGTAGAGTCAATGTCTCATGTGCTTCACAAAGCACGGAAGGAAGCAGTAGTGACTCACTTTTCAGGATTAATGCACAGTGCTTATCACAGACACGCAGACTCTGCATCTGTTTTTCTCACTCTCCACAGCTTTGCTGCATGGGCCTGGGTTCCATGTGAGTCACCCACACAATGAATCGTTCCATTTGGCTTTCCAGAACTACTCTTACACCCATGGAACAAGCCTTACTCCAGTTCCGGAACTCAGACCAGTAGCCATTCAGCACCGTGTAAAGGCATCTGTTTACAGAATGCTGATAGAGTCACTTTCAGGAACTGGCAAACAACAACTACATGAAAGCTATAGGAATTAAAAAAAAAAAAAAGAATTTGTGTCTAGGCACCTAGTGCTAAAGTCAAAGGCGGTAACAGACCTTTCATTCAGAAACTCCAGAATTTACAACCCAAAGCTAGGTGCCTGCAAAACATGTTTACAACATTCAGGAACTTCAACACAGAATATTTCAGAGCTAATAAAAAATTATTAATATATTACGATATTATAGTATGTGCTACCATTTACGTATAATACATTATACTATTGGATACTATGCATAGTGACTTCTCTGTCCTACATATAGACAACAGTTTAACAATCTCGTAAGAGATATCAAATACAACACTGAGATTCTCAGCTTCAAATTCTGTCCTGAACTCTGGTGTACTTAAACAACTTGTTTAAACACCCTTCTTGAAAAAACACACAACAGCATTCAATCTTCATTTTATCTTTTCACTACGCACCAGTGGATAAAATAAATCTCCTTTTGGAACTGAGAAGCAAATGTAACCTTATAATGGGAAAGAGATAAAGTACACACCCTTCTTCAAAGTTCTCCAATTTCTAATGTTATAAGAAATAATCAATACAATAATTTCCTCCACTCTCAGTCATGATGTAAAAATGCAGCAACTGTTACCCCCAGTATTTAAGTGCTTTAGCACAGAACAAAATACCCAGCTTTTTCATTTAAAGCTAAGGCTAGTACCAAAACCAAAAATTTCACCTTTCAGTTCAAGACAAAGTCCCTTCCATGTTCTTCATTAATTTCATCTGTTCTCTACTCCTCAGCATAGAAAGAAGTTGCTTCACTTCAAAGCACACACTTCAAAGCACCGAGTAGAAGAAAATTCTAAAACTTTTAAGATGACAGTGTGATGAAAAATAAGGTTGTTTCTTACATATTTTGCCTTTTGTTTTGTTTTCACTAAAGTAGAAGCTAAGCAATTGCAACTAGGACAAGCATTGTAGATATCCTAGCAGATAAACTATTTTAAACACAATGAAAACATGGTATTAAGAAGAGGCAATACATAATGCTCATACAGTCAATATTTTTGTCAATCTCACTATACATTTTACCTTTTTCCCTTAATGGGTTAAAATGGAAAGTGAGTTGCTACTGTGATTTGAGAGTAACCTAAGACAGTCATAGCAAATGTCTAGACTGTAGATAATGCAAAAAAAATTTAGCACAAAGCTGGCACAGATTTCTAGGCTCAAGCAAATGCTGTTGCAAAAAGGATAAACTAATCAATTGCAACTCAAGCCCTTCTCTATATAAGAAGTAGTTTAAAAACTACAGCTACAAGAGTACTGGAGATGCTTATGCAACATGTATGTATGGTCATAGCTGTGACTCTTAAGGCAGTGTCCTGAGTGTTAACAAAAACTAACTTAAAATCTTTTACTCTGTTACTGACAACTGCTCAGTTGGAAGGGACCTACAACTACTATAGTCAGCTGCCTGATCAGTCCAAAATTTAAAGCATGGTACCATGGGTATTGTCCAAATGCCTCTTAAAACACTGACCCCCTTTCTAGGAAGCCTGTTCCCGTTGTTGACCACCCTACCAGTAAAAAATTCTTCTTAATGTCCAGTTTATACTTCTCTTGGTGCAACTTTGAATCATTCCCACGCATCCTATAGCTGCATCTCAGCAAGAAGGGATAAGCATCTCCTTCCTCAGGGACCTGCAGGGAGCAATGAGGTCACCCCTCAGGCCTCCCCTTCTCCAAAGTAGAGAAACCCAGTGTCTTCAGACGCTACTCAGAGGGACAGGCCTTCCAGCTCTTCCACCAGCTTGTTTGCCCTAGTCTGGTTGCATTCAAGTGCCTTAGTATGCTCCTTACTGCACACAGTACTCACAAGAAGGCCATGACAATGCTGAATACAGTTTGACAATCACCTCTTTTGACTGTCTGGCTGTCCTGTGTGAGATACACCCAAGTTTGCCCTCTTGGCTGCCAGGGCACATGTTGGCTCATGCTGAGCTTGCTGTCAACCAGCACCCCGAGATCCCTCTCCGCATGCCTGCTCTCCTGTCACTTCTCTCCCAACTACTGTAGCATTATCCTGTTCCAGCTGCAGAGCCTAGCATTTGTTCTCCTTAAATGTTGCTACTGTGATTAAATGTCATGCCACTGTGATTGCCCAATGCTCCAACCCGTTTAGATCCCTCTGCAAGGCCTCTGGCACCTTGAGGGAGCCAACTGCACCTCCCAGTTTGGTGTCATCAGCAAAGGTGCTAATGGCACATTCAACTCCTGTCTTCAGATAAGAGTATTGAGCAGAGCTGGCCCTAGAACTGAGCCCTGAGGAGCACCACTAGTGAGTGGGTGCCAGCCAGATGCAGCCCTCTTCACTATAACCCTATAAGCCCTGTCATTCAGCTGTCTCTTCAACCAGTACACCACAAACTTGCTCACCCTACAGGTGGAGAGCCTATCCAGAAGGGTACCGTGAAGAACAGCATCAAAAGCCTTACTAAAATCCAGAAACACTACACCCACTTCTTCCCTTCATCCACTGGGCAGGTGACCTGGTTGAATGTTTGCAAAAAGTTTTTTTGTCTTATAACAAGATAACAAGATACGTCTTTGTGTTGGTTTAACACAGCCTGGTTTCTAGTGGGCAGGAGCAAAACTGTTCGAAACTTCTGTGTCTGGCACAGAGCCAATTGCTGAAGGCTCTGACAATGGGCAGGTTACTAACCCAATTAAAGAAGTTGGTAACACCTCTGTGATGGCATGTTTAAGAAAGGAAAACCACGGGAAGTTCTCTTTTTTCTCCGGAGGAGTGTGGAGGCAGCTGCTGGGGGCGATCCCAGCGGGGCTGCCAGGGGCCCATCCAGGCGTGGCCAGGGCCACACGAGGCTGGGGCCACCAGGGCCCTCCCGAGGCCCTCCCAAGGCTGGGGCCACATGGCCAGGGCCACCCATGCCGTGCTGGAGGGGAGCACGTGGCCAGTGACGAAAACACGGTGAACAATTCCCTGACATGGAGCACAGACGAGATCAACCTTTTCAGCGCAGCGAAGGTGTGTAAGAACTTGACACGTTTTGTGCCATAAATCAGCTTCTCCTGATAGGAGAAAATCTCAGGAGTCCGTGCTAGAAATTCCCCGGACGGATGGGACAGACCAGCATTTACCATCTTCTTCTTCAAAGGGCTGTTTATTAAGTTCTTACCAGCTACAAGGTTACAAGGAACTTAGCGAGAGCAGAGAGATGCTGTGAGTGACCTCGTATCAAGATTTTGCAGCTCTTTTAAAGGCATTTTGGCCAATAGAAGTTTGAAATGACAGATATTTTTACTTTTCCACCAATGTCCAGTAAATCACCTTGTCATGCAGACAGGAACTGCGGCAATTTTAATCCAATCATACTAAGCTACTTCTACTGCAGAAAATTGAGGTCTTGAAGAAGGAGCAAGAAGCCTAAAATGCATAAACATACTCCATTTTGGAAACCTCACTATTTATCTATTTACTACATAAACAAACCCCAAACCTCTAAATTCTTCACCTTGTGACATTCTTACATAATATTCTACTATCTAGTTCACATTTGTGTAGATTTTAATTCTTCCCAGAGTGTAGGCAGTTTTTTCCATGGATAAAGGTCAAAACCAGCATTGTTCAGGGGGGTTAAGTTCTTCAAAACAGGCAGAGGAATATTCTCTGCACTCTGGATTCCCACAGAACTTTTCAACTGATAGAACTTGAGAACAATTAATACCCACAGACAATTTTCTTCTGAGTCAGAGAAAAGGGAAAAGTGGCTGGTGGCTTCTCAAGTGGCTTGGTGGCACCAAGGTCAGTGAAAAGAAGGAGAGGGAGAAGGTGCTCTGGCTATCGGAGCTGAGATTTTTCTACAAGCCGTGGTGAGGACTACAGTACAACAAACTATTTCCCTGTAATTCGTAAGTGCATGGGCGAATGCAGAGATTCACTTGCACCCCATGAAGAAAAGTGCCCACACTAGAGTAAGTGGATGCTGAAAAGCTGTGATCTAGTGAAGAATTCAAACAGAGAGAGAGGACCCTTGCTTCCAGAGACAGAGAACCCTTGCTTCCGAACTAGAGCAACTTATCCTTAAAAGACTAAACTCCATGAACTAAAATGACCCGTGCTGGGCAGTTGTGGGAACACTGCTTGGCCCGTGGGAGGGACTCATGTTACAGGAGGTTGGGCAGGACTGCTATTTCGTGAAAATTGGAACCACATTAAAGAAATTTTTACTCTTTTTACTTTTAATTCTGTTAATAATAAATTTTCTTTATACTGTTTAAGTTTTGAATTTGTTTTGCTTTGAAGTGTTTTTCCCCTAATCCCTATCTCAACTAATGAAGTCTTTGTTTTAGTTTCCCCTCCTCTGCTCAGCTATAGGAGAGTAAGTAATGTGAGTAAGTTTTTGGGGGTGACTGGCACTTGGCCAGCATCAAACCCTGACAATCTTCATGCCAAGGAAACCTATCCAAAAAATGGATCATTTGCACTAAATCCTTATATTTCTTATACAACCACTGCAAAAAACATTTCAGCTAGGAGTTCAAACTTATTTATTTGAACTTTATCTATTCCAAATTTCAGAAGCAAGATGCAGCAGAATTACAGAAAAATATGAGGTGTTAAGCTTCCAGTTTACCGTAGCACCCAGAAGACAGCACTCCAATTTCAAATGCAGAACAGCATCCTACTGCCAAAACCAGAATATCAAGTAATTACTACTCATCCGGAAGATAATGGCAATAGATGGGAATTTTCTTCTCTAGCTCCTGCAATGACAGGCCTTTATTTATTTATTTATTTGGCCTTTCCACAGTACTACTCACATCTCTAAATCCAGCAGGCTGGTGATACAAGACACACTGACACTGAGAAGTGCCCTCAAGGCTTCTCAAGAGTGATCTGTAAGATGTATTGTCAGAGAATGAAGTAGTTCATGCCTCAAACATTGATACAAAGTTTTGCTCATTATAACAAAAACTGTATAAAGAAGCTACAATCAAAGAAGCCTCCCTGAAGATTCATGGACTGGGGCTTTGGACTGTAAGTTAAACAACTAAGGTAAGATAAAGGGAAAACCCCTTCTTTAATCATCTCAGGCCTAGGAAAAAACAAACAAGGCTGAAGGAGCAGAGTGCATCTACAAGCCAAATGCAGCAGATTCCTCCCTGTCTGAGTTTGGGGTGGGGGAGGCCACAGCCCCCAGAAGCCAGGTTCACACAGACTCCCCCACCCTAAAATGAGGCAGGGGGAGGAGGTTTCAGGTGTAACCTCTTGTCAGAGGCAGTCAACACCCATCCTCCCTTACACAAACTGGCCCAGCTGTGGAACCCCCAACCCCACAGGACACATCCACAGGACATACACAGAGAGGCAGCTGAGGAGATGTCATAATCCATCAAAGACTCCCTGAAGTGCCCCCTAGAATCATTCCTGAAGCCTTGCACCACAGGACTGCACATGATGTAACAAACCCAGAGTCTATTGTAAGAGACAGTGGGAAACTCCCCTCCACCAGGGAGGTGCCTGGGTTTTCCTAACTAGCCTGAGCGTATATTAACCCATCGGATTCCATGTTTCTCGGGGGAACCTTCACCACCAAGAAGACCGGCTGGAGAGGATCAATGGAACATCACTGGGATCCATGGTGATATTTTCCTTATTCTGTCCCTGTCATTCTCTTTCTGTCCTGTTTCTTTCTTTCTCTCTCTCTCTCACATTTACTATCAAATAAAACCCATACTACTGTCACTGGCATATGGTCTTGTTTGCACCCTAATTCGGGCAGAGGCATTTCTAAGAACTTTTGTAACCGGATCATGACACGTATGGAACAATCAAAATATCCTCATTTACTTGTACTATATACCTTAGTACATGACATACACAAAACACTGTCTTTCAACTTTCTATAGACTAAATGATGCAGATACTAGACACAATGAGTATATCTAAATGTAATGAAAAGTATATAGAGAACTTGTTCAATAATTGATGTGCTTTATGCATAACCCCACATTTGGGCCTTGCCTTGAAGAATTCAAGTTAAAGCATAAGAGAGAGAACACATTTGGGTCTTGCCTTGAAGAATTCAAGTTAAAGCCTAAGAGAGAGAACTGCCATGACAAAAAAAATACAGTGAAAAACACTCGACTGTAAAAGCACATCGAGTTATGTGGAGAATAGTTTCCATGAGAAACATAAAGGCAGCTAAGTGGTAGCAAGCTTCATAAGGGCCCTTTCCTTAAAAAGGCACAAAACTCCCCCATAGTTAATTTTACTGTGAAAGAAAGCATAAAGGTAAGATGTTTACTGACAAAATCGGGGAGACAGACAACTTCGGTAGTTTAGCGATACAGAAGTTTGCAAACTGGTCAAAAATCACTTAACGTGCAGCATAAATTCAGGTGGGCTGACAAATGCCAGCAGTGAGTGACAAGTTCCCCCGGAGAGCACACGAGCGAGTCGGGCAGGGCCCAACACCGATGTGCGATTCTCCGTGACGCCAGCGGAGCCGCCCGAGCTCTTCCCCGCCCACAGCCGGGAGGCGGCACCGGGAGCTTCCCAGAGGAGCCCGGGCGCTGTTTCCCGGCCCCTCAGGAGGCGCGGAGCCGCTCCCCCCGCGCCCGCTCCCCCGCTCCCCGCCCTCACCGCACGGTCCGGATCACGAAGTAGACGATGAGGGCGGCGCTGGCCAGCACCAGCACGGACAGGGCGCGCTGGGTCATGGGCTGGCCCTGCTCGGGCGGCGCCGACACCTCCGCCAGGCGGCTGCTGCTGCTCCTGCTGCTGCTGCTCGGCGTGGCCGACCCGCCGGCCGCCTCCGTGGGGCGCGGGGAAGCGGTGGCGGCGTCGCGGGGGCTTGGGGCCGCAGCCTCCCCGCAGCGGGCGGCCTCCAGCAGCACCAGCAACACCAGCAGCGGCCCCGCCAGGAGCCGCGACAGCGCCAGCGGCCACATCTCCGCCTGCCTCCCGCCCAGCGCGGCCCCGCAGCGCCGCCCGGCTGCGCCGCCGTCAGCGCGGCCCCCGGAAGCGGAAGCGCTTCCCGCCCTCCTCCTTGTCGTTCCCCCCTCAGGTGGCTCCATGTCTGCCGTGGGCACCACCTTTTTTCTGCGGGTGGTCCGTGACACCTGGGCGCGAGTCGGGGGACTACTTCGAACACGATAAATTTAAGGCGGGGCAGTTTTTGGTTTTTTTTAATCCAGTCCTCTGTTTTAGCCTCGTTCTATGTACAAAAGAATGGAAATTTTATAACTGACTAAAATGAAGGCAGAAACGTGAAGGAAACTTCCCAGTGTGACCATTTATGAGACTCCCTGGCGACCACCTCCCAGCGCCAGGGCTGTCACTGCTGACACCCGAGCCCCCCTTGGCAGCAGCAGCTCCGGTGACACCAAGAGTCCCCGCTTGTCTCCCCACACACCCCGCTCACACCGACAGACCGGGATTATCTCCCCACACACCCCGCTCACACCGACAGACCGGGATTATCCCCCCACACACTCCGCTCACACCGACAGACCGGGATTATCTCCCCACACACCCCGCTCACACCGACAGACCGGGATTATCCCCCCACACACCCCGCTCACACCGACAGACCGGGATTATCCCCACACACACCCCGCTCACACCGACAGACCGGGATTCCTCCCCACACACACCCCGCTCACACCGACAGACTGGGATTATCCCCCACACACCACCGCTCACCCGACAGACCGGGATTCCTCCCCACACACACCGACAGACCGGGATTCCCCCCACACACACCGACAGACCGGGATTCCTCCCCACACACCCCGCTCACACCGACAGACCGGGATTCACCCCACACACACCGACAGACCGGGATTCCCCCCCCCCACACACACACCGACAGACCGGATTCCCCCCCCCCCCACACACCGACGGACCGGGATTTCCCCTTGCTCACACCGACAGACCGGGATTCCCCCCCACTCACACCGACAGACCGGGATTCCCCCTCCCACACACCGACAGACCGGGATTTCCCCTTGCTCACACCGACAGACCGGGATTCCCCCCCGCTCACACCGACAGACCGGGATTCCTCTACACACACACCCCGCTCACACCGACAGACCGGGATTCCTCCCCCCACACCCCTCTCACACCGACAGACCGGGATTCCCACAGGAGAGGCTCAGATATCTCCTTTATTGGCGGCGCAGGGTCACAGAAACAGACCGAGCTGGTCCTCCGATGCTACCGAGCTACCTGCAGCAGATGTATTCCTAAACAGTAAACAAAAAGGTGGTTTGGAAAGTGGTAGGTTCTGAAAACTCTTAATTTTTGCTTCAGTTGTGGTCCAGTGGTGGAAAGACCAGGAAAGGGTTGTGTCTGAGCGGACCACAACTGAAGGTGATGGAGTACTCAGTGTGTTACAAAGCTAGTGAACCTGGAAGGCAGGACCCTGACTTAGGATAATGCTACAGAGTGACTCTGTCACTCATAGTTCCTCAACTAAATGCTGTTCTAATAGGTTAATCCTTTAGTTGTTAGAATCAGTTATAAGATTTTTTTATTGGAGCTTTTTTTTTTTTTAATTACTGCATACTACAAGAATTTCAGGGGTATAGTGTACCTACAGAATGGGAAATCCACGTTGGTAGTGAGTTCTTTGTCATTTGTCACTGTGTTGAAGAGAATGATTAAATGTTAGAGTAGCAAAGAAGCCTCGTAAAGAAATATTTCTGCAGTTGAAGTAACATGGGCAGATTTTGTTCAGGAGCAGACTCATTATCCCAAAGGCCTTAAACTTAGCAGTGTATCAATCATATTGGGTCATATGAGATCACATATAGATAATGTAAAGACAGTGATTAGTTAACTTATTAACAAGTTAACAAGTTTAGCAGTTCATTAACTGAGAAAACAGATGAATGATCTTGTGTCACACAATGAGTCTGAATTTGGAAAGGGTAAAACTGATTTAAATAGCATGTGAGCCATCAAACTACCACCTGTCTTCCCCTTGAAAAAATGTAAGCCTTTTAATGGGAATAATGTTTCGGATGATTTTGCTGAAGGTGCTGGAGGGATGGAACATGTGAATAAGCTTCCATGATAGATTTTTGTGAAGGTTATGACTTTTTACAGAGCTTGACTGATTCCCGTCCTCCCACTGCCAATATGTATCAACCTCCTTCTGTCTTATGAATACCCTTAAGATACATTTTCTCTTGACAAGTCCAAGCAACTTCTTTGCAGCACAGGGACTTATGACAGAGGAAAGTGCTATATTCAAAAGTCAAGGAAGAATATTTCTTAGAATGTCAGTCACTGATGTTAAATTCTCCTACAGAAACGTCCTTGAAGCATGGAATGTGTAAAGTCTACCAGTGCTGTGTTGCTCATTTTGGGTGATACGATGACATACTGTGTAGTAAACTGCTTATCAGATGCAAGGCATTAGGGGAAAAGAAAAGATGATTGCCTTGGTCAGTAAAAACTATGGCAAAACAATATTAGTATTTTAAATGCCCTCTTGGCAAAACTACCATCCTTAAAACCAAGGGTTCCAGTGCTGTGTGAGGAAAGATGTTTTTTGAAGGTTTGTTTTTTCCTAAATCCAAAGCTAGTGCTGTTAATAATTGGCAGACTAAGATAGTCCGAGTTTTCAGATAGAAACCAAAAAGGTAGAGTAATTTATGTTCTTTATTTTGAAACAAAAAATATTACAGAAGTCCTTGAATATTTGTTTGATTGATTTGGGGGGGGGGGGGAGGTTGTTTGATCATTGAAATGCATAGATTTGTTCAGTATTCAGGTCAGGTATAAGTAAACTTCAACTTTGTATGCAAAAATTTGCTTTGAGAGGGCTATAAGATAATTCTTTCATGAAGTGTTACATAACTTCGAACCTGTGTGTGAAAACTGGCAGTCATTCTTTAATACAACTTACTGGACACAAGAAGGATTTTCATCTAGTCTTGTGTAACCAAAAACAGGCAAGTAAGGCTTTTTGTTACACATATTGTTTACATATTTATCAGGTATCTTCACTTGCTGGATGTATATTCATTGTCCTGCTTTGCACAGTCCCATCCTTATCAGAAGTCCTTATCTGGTCCTCGGGGATCTCTTTCAGGGTCTCTGGTGATCTTTGATCCCCAAATTGTGGTGTCTACTGGTTGATCCCTGGTTCTGAGCTAGCACCGTTTGTTTCCAGCAATTTGCAAGGCTGCTTTTATCTTATCTATGCTCCCAGAGCTCAGCCCACATCCCTAGGAC
Organism: Monarcha castaneiventris obscurior; assembly: GCA_026261815.1. Lineage (NCBI taxonomy): Eukaryota > Metazoa > Chordata > Aves > Passeriformes > Monarchidae > Monarcha > Monarcha castaneiventris. Next base: position 4,440,620 of record JAMPIT010000635.1, read on the forward strand.
TTCTCCAAGGCTGTTTTGCCAGTGTTCTGTTACTTACTAGATCATGGGATGTGGCAATGTATCATTTTCCTTATCAATATATGACTATATTGGTTTATAGCACCAATAAATTTACTTAAGGATTTTCAAATTAGTTCTTATTAGTGGTTTAAGAAAATGTTTCTTTGGCAAGTTTTCGTCTACAATGGTGTCTTCTGGTATTCCAATGAATGTATTTTTCTTTCATTATTCCCACATTTATCTTCAGGTCTAACAGCTTCCAAGAGAATCTAGGCTGTTTACCTGCAGAGGAAAGCCAAAAGCAGTCCCAGTTTGTATAATGCGTTGCTATAGATGACCTTCAATCATGTTTCCCTGCTTATTTTTTCTTAACTGAATTGATCCAAATCTGTGGTGCCCCCATGTTTTGAGCCTGGGGACCATTGCAGCCTCTTCCTCTGTCACAGAGAGACACTGTAAACTTCCTAGAGGTCCTCTGTCTCTCGTTGAAGTAAAATCATGTTGCTACCAAACACTGTCCTCTGCAGTCCTTCATGAAAATCTTCTGCTCTCTTCCCCAGAAATCACAGCTCTGTCCTGACCAAGTGATGAGCAAAAGGACAAAAGTGCTCCAGCAGAAGGAGCCACCATGAGTGCCATATATTGATTGTTCTCACGACAACAGTTCATTTCTTTTCCAGGCTGTTCTGCTGTACACAGACACTGCCCTGTACAGATGTGCTACTCCTAGCAAAAGCTTTCTGCATCATACACATCCTTGCTGCACCCATGGTAGTCCTGTCCCTTCCTGGAAGCCCTGAATATTCTCTATAAGGATGAGTGGCCTATGGCTGTTTCCTGATGCTGAAAGCATGTGTGATGTCTGCTGTTGAAAAGGGTTGGAGGTTGGGGCTTCAAAATAAACAGCACTTCTTACCACTTTGATTACTTCTTAAAACTCTAATGTATCAATTTCAGAGATTTACATTTATGACTCTCATTAGATGCCAGAAATTTACTGATTATAGCCATTTTTAAGTACTCTCTAGGTTTGCATTACTTCTTGCCATTTAAAGTTACGTGTTTGCCTGTTTCTGAAACTGGTGTTTCGCTTGATTGTATTCTTTCTTGCAAAAGCATTGAGAATTCAATAGGTTTTGTTGGTGGTGAAGTATACTATCCATGGCTTTAATACACTCCCAGAAGATGATTTTCATGCAATTGGAAACAAAGGGGAGAAAAAATAAACTAAAAATATATTCTCTGATGTTTTTCTTGTTTGGTCAAAAAAAGGGCTTGTTTTAAGAACAATAAAAATACAACAGGTATGTCAGTTACAGAAATCTATTTTACTTACTCTATGAAACTGTGGAGTGGCATCACAATTTTCTGCTTAGAACTCTTTGGACTATTTCCAGAGAATGAATTAAATCTCAAAGACTTAGATTTTCTGTATTATGCACACAACCAATTTTCATTAAAACACACAAGATTACATGCAACTGTACTTTGAAGATGCATAAAGTAGAGCTCATTATCAATTTTTTCTGTAATCATAGAACAGATAGTGGTCTTAAAAGAGTAGTTGGTTTAATACCTAACTGATTTTCCACATAAAAGTGAGTTAGAAATGTTTTCAAACACAACTTGCACCATGAATCAGGTGTCAAGAAGCACAGCTTTACAGTTGGACTTTTATCACACCTTACTCTTTTGTCTTCAAAGACATATTGAATGAAAAAGAGAAATGAAGAGCAGACCATATTGGGATAATAGTTGGAAATACGGAGAATGCTTGTTAGCTGATAATTCTTATAATTATTTTTAAATATTTGGGGTTGTCACCTGTCACCAGTGAAATGCAGTAGACAGAAAAAAAATTGAATCAGTAACATTTTGTTGAGAAATAAAAGTTTAGCAAAAGAGCCTATGAAGTGCGTCGTATCAAGCAAGATGCAGTCAGAAAATAGAACCTTAAAGAGGGCAGAAAATTTCATAATAAGGCCTGTCTAGACAACACACCAAGACTCAGATATTCTGTAAAGGAGGTCCTAAGGAGGTAAACCAGCAAGACTGTCTTGCACAATTACATTGTGTTCTTTCTCTAGATGGTCATTTCATAGTAGAAAAGACAACCTATAATTGCCATAACTAATTACTACAAAAATTTCTTAAATTGTGTGATTAAATGCTGTAATCCTTTACAGTAATTTAGTATGGGAAGTAATTTGCTAAAGTGAGTTTCCTCCTCTATGTAAGCCCTTTTTATTATCAACACCCTTTCCAATAGGAAAGATTCAAGAGTGGCTTTGGCAATTTTTCTCACTCTCTTTTATGTACAGGTTCCTTACAGACAAACATAAAGTGAAGCTGATGACATTGCTAAATTAGGTTTGTAAGAGTCATAGGATCCATCTAAAGTAGATTAAATGAGTACTTAGAAAAAGGGGAGGGGGGAATGAACACATTAAGAATATAGTCTCTTACGTGCAATTTTATTTTTAAAAAGTGCCTCTCAGAAAGCTTGAAAGTACCTTTAAAATTGTAATGTCTTTGTAGTCTTCTAATATAAGACTACAGATAGTCTTATATTAGGAAAAGGAAAGATCTTATACAGGAACGATACTGATTTGTGTATTTGAATCTGATACTTTAGGATAGAAAATTGAGCTTGCAAACGTTTAACAATTATCTCCCACATTTCAAAGAATGTTGTAATGCCAATTTTTTTCCTGTGCAAGAGAGCATGTGGAGAGAGCAAGAGAGATCTAGAAGAAAAGTTAGAGAATGTCAGATAAGTTTTCTCTGTGGATGGAGGTAATGCAGATGTATGTTGACAGTAAGTGATGCCTGTAGTAGAATTGCTTTTCAGAACATACTTCAGACTCAGTTAAAATTTTACATGCTCATTTTGTTAAATGAATATCTACCCCTGAGAAACTTGTGATAGCTTATATAAATATATATATCATTCATTATACAAATTTCAAAATGTATTTTTAAAACAAAATTAGAAGTATTTTTAATGAAATCTTTAAAAAAAAATTAGCATTCTAAATAATAACTTAGTACTGCAGTAAGCAGAACCCTATTAGAAGCTGCTGTGCACCATCAACACTTGCTAACACCTAGACTTCAAAAGTCTCTTTTGGGTTGGTATGAGAGGCAAATCCCCACTGATGTTGCCTCTATTCCCTGCAGGAAAACTGAGTACATAGTGTTGATGCGTGTGACTTTGCTTCTCCCTTCACCTCCAAGCAGTTTACCTTTCTCAACATGGTGTACATTATTGCACCCCTCATTTATCAGCTCTGTCACTTCCCTTTCCTGATTGCATCAAAGGGCTGCAAGGAGGTTCCTTGTGCCTGTCTGGGGCAGAAACCATAGAGGTTAACAAACAGCAACCTGCTTATGAACTCTGAGAAGCTCTGAAGAGGAGAAGAGTGGTGATAGTATAGCTGGCACTGGTAAATGGCATCGGGATAGTACAGCTGGCATCGGGAGGGGAGGAGAGCAGGAGCTCAGTGCAACTCAGTCCTTCTCACATACAGGCCATCAGTCACCCCTCTTCTTTCTGTAAGGTAAGCAATTCAGAGTCTGTCTTCAATAAAATGCTTTCAGACTGAGTAACCTGAATTCCAAATGATAGGTATGAAAGGTGACAATGCAAGGAAAGTACAGTGGGACCTCCTCTCTACCAGATGGTCTCTGGAGGTGTGTTTGGCAGTCTAAGGACCTCCTGTTCTCCCTCATGTGTGCACTTATCATCTGCTCTCCAAGCACAGCCACATTTTGCATGAGAATAAAGGTGAAGAAAGGGTGATGGCATAGAAAATCAGACGATTTTGAAATTTCTGAGGAGCGTGTGTTTCTGTGTGCATTCCTGTCTTCCATAGAGCACAAGAGCTGGGAATTCCCAGGGGTAAGAAACTGGGCAAGGAAGACAAGAGACCAGCATGGCTGAGTTGGGACCTGCTGGTCAAACTAAAGGGAAAGAAGCAAATGCACAAGCAGTTGAAGCAGTACAGGTGGCCTGAGAAGAGTATAGAGATGTATGGTTGTTTAGGGATGGGACAAGGAAGGCCAAGGTGAACCAGGAACTGGCAAGGAACGTGGCAAGGAACACAACAGGAAGGGCTTTCTGCAGGTGTAGAAAAGGAAGGTCAAAGAAGGCGTATCTCCCCCAATATACAATGCAGTAAAACTGGTAACAAATGATGAGAAGTCTGAGGTACTTAACAATTTTTTACCTCAGTTTTCAATGACCCTCTCTATTCCCTCACTTCTCAAGTCACTGAGTAGCAGGATGGGGGCTGGAGCAGCAAAATCCCTCCCAGTGTAAGTAAAGATCAGGTTTGTGACTGCTGAGGACCCTGGACATACGTAAGTCTGTTGGGACTTGATGAGATGCATCCCAGAGTCCTGAGGAAACTGGCTAATGAAGTTGCCAAGGCACTCTCCATGATATTTGAAAAGTCATGGCACTCAGGTGAAGTTCCAGATGACTGGGAAAGGGGAAACATTGTACCCATCTTTAAAAAAGGTGGAAAGGAGCACCCTGGGAACTATCAACCTGTCAACCTCACCTTTGTGCCTGGGAAGATCACAGAAAAAATCCTGCTAGAACCTCTGCTAAGGCACACAGAGGGCAGGGAACTACAGCTTCAGCAAGAGCAAGTCCTGCTTGATCAACCTAGTGGTGCTCTATGATGGAGTGGCTACATCAATGGACAAGGAAAGGGTTCCAGATGACATTTATCTGGACTTCCGTAAAGATTTTGGCACCGTCTTCCACAGCTTCCTTTTCTCTAAATTGGATTTGATGAGTGGGCTGTTAGATGGATAAGAAAGCGATTGCATGGTCGCATCCAGAGGGTAATGGTCACTTGGCTCAGAGTTTGCATGGACAAGTGACAAGTGGTGTCCCTCAGGGGTCCATATTTGGACCAGTGTTATTTAATATCTTCATTAACGACAGAGATAAAGGGTTCAAGTGCACCCTCAGCAAGTTTGTAGATTACACCGATTTGAGGGGTATGGTTGGCACACCTGAGGGACAGGAAACCATCCAGAAGGACTTGGACAAGCTCAAGAAGTGGCCCATTGGAATCTCATGAGAGCTACAGAGATGGTGAAGGACCTCAAGGTCAAGGCTCCAGGGGGTTTGAAGAGCAGCTGAGGTCACTTGGTCTGTTCAGCCTGAGGAAGAGGAGACTGAGGGGAGTCACACTCCTCACACTCTTCAGCTTTCTTGTGAGGGGAAGTGGAGGGGCAGACACTGATCTCTTCTCTGTGGTGACCAGTGACTGGACCCGAAACAGGCTCCCCAAGGATGTGGTCACAGCACCAGACCTGACAGAGTTGAAGAAGCATTTGTACAATGCTGTCAGGTCTGTGGTGTGTTTTCTGGGGGTGGTTCTGCTCAGGCCCAGGAGTTGGGCTTGGTGGTTCCAATTCGGCATATACTGTGATTCTGTATTTTAACACACTGAACTTTGTGTTTTGTGAGATTTCTCCACCCCTGACAGATTAAAACTGCAGCCATCACTTCAACCAACAGCCATTGAAATTACAACAACCAAGTCCCATTGCTGGACCCCTGGACTATATACACCTTTCTACTCTTAACCTTTCTTTCTTTTCTTTTTATGTTTTGTTAAGTGTTACTTTTCTTCTTGTTAAGTGTTACTTTTTTATTGCTATATTACAGTATATTATAACAAAAATGGCTACATAACTGCTTTCCATTGCAACCAAACTGTTCTAAAATAAACTCTAAATATATATTTATAAACACTGATCATTCACCTTTTGGAGTGGGTCGTAATAGGGTGCTGAGGCACTCTGGAACACATTGCCTAGAGAAACTGCAGATGATCTCAGCCATTTGAATTGAGATTCCCAGTGGGCAAAATGCAAGTGTACCTCAGGCTGCTGGTGTGAAGTTAGCCATTCCCAGCACTTGAGTCAAACTCTGTACTCCTGTGGACCCTAGCTTTGGAGCATGGAAGCTGAAAAGGAAGAACACACTGCCACTGATTTTTCTCTCATTTCTGCTGATCTTGCTCTTATTTCCATGCTACTGCTACCTCCTGCAAACAAGAAAGCAGAAAAAAGTATAAAGTCCAAATTTGTAATGTGCTTCAAATACAATAATATTTTTTTGTACATGAAGTTAAAACACCTCTGAAAATGAATACATTGCTTTGTGGTGGCTATACAATTGCTGCAAGGTTGTTTGGTGTGGGTTTTCTTAAAGGAGTTGAATTTTTTTTTATAGCAAGGGTCTCCTTGCTGCATTACCCTAAAGAACTGCACGTGCCAAATGAAGAGCCCTTTAGACATCAGTCAAATGTAGCAGCCTAAAATACCTTCTAAATAGCATACTTTTCAAAGACTGAATTCAAATGAAAAAAAAAGAAACCCAATCCAAAATATGAAGCATATTAGAAAAGCATCAAGTCTCTTATGCTTAATGTTTTATTAAATAGGTAGCAAATAATCAGCTACAACAGTAGTTTTGACTGCAATGTTGCCAGGTGTTTTCTGTTTTCAAGCACAACTCTGCTTTGCTTTTGGCAGAGTTATTTTGTCTAAAGATACTAGCTTTTTATGGGGGCCCAAACGCCTTTTATCTTCACAATTGCAGCATGCTGAGAGGCAGGCATATTTCACAGACATGAACCTGCAAACAGATTGGTCTACCTGCACCAGAGAAGCCTAAGAATCTTACTGGGAAATTCAACTGGTACTAGTTCGTCTGCAATACTTGTCTTCATATTCTGTGTGATTTCAATTTTCAGTGCTTTAATAAAGGAAAGGAAAAAAAAAGAAAAAACAAAGGCCCACAACCCAATAAAAAAACAAACCAAATCAACCAAAAAACCCATCATTTTTTATACAAAGCCTCAGAATTTTTTTAAGTTCTCCAAATCATATTCATGTCTTAAATTCTGCAAAACATCACAACTGAATTCTGCTGCATGCTGAAGAGACTGGGACAATGCAAAATGCAATAAAGCAGAAATCAACTACATTTCTCATTTTCTCATTTATTTTATCAGCCAGTTCTCACATTATTTTCTTGGAGATTAAACTCAGTTTATATTAAACCATCACCACGCTTCCATTTTTTTTATGTGCTGGAGATGCCTGGACTGGTAACACTAAGCCGGCCTGATAAGAATCAGATCTTCAGACTTCAGTGGCTATATAAGGAAGAGTTGGACTGTAACAGAGATGATGTCAAGGAGTTTTTGAGTTGTAAATATCTGTGGAGGTTTTGACCAAAATCCTCACCAACCATACCATTAAGACAAACAGTGCATTGTAATTCTTAGTTTCCCATTAACACTCAGTTTAGAAGATGGGGTGTTTAAATCCTCTTCAAACATCTTTTATTCAGGCTGGAAACAAGAATATCTATAGACTTACGGAGAAAATACTGAAAATATTATTAATTCTCTGTGCTGTTCTCCTTAACATAGAGAACATGTGTATGGAGACCACAGGAAATATTTTCTTTTCTGTATGCATTTTTTCAGTCCCTATGTTTATCACTTCCCTAAACCAAATCCACGGGTTGTGCACCACAATTGCAAAAGGTCCTGCTAACAAAATAGCTCCCAGGACAAACCCATATAGAGGGGTAAACTACACCCTACCACTGTAATCTTTCTGTCATTCGGGGGAGTGGCAAAGGCTCTCAGGAAGTGGCTTGCACCAAACCATGACTGCTACTCTGCCCAATGGAGATAAACACAAGATTGTGCATGTAGTAGATACTGTACCCTAAGCACAGATTGTATGCAAAAGCCTTTGGCAGTGAGGGGTAATTTAGAGGACTGCTGGAGCCTTTCTGGGGTGTGCTGTGGCTGTGTTCCTAGAGCTAAGTCCTTGGAGACTCTGCTACTCGAGTCATCCAGGAACACATCTCTGGGAGCTGCCAAGTCTAGCATTTCAGTTTTATACAAATACCCAATTTATCCCCATCATCAGGGCCCTTTTATATCTAGAAAAAGAACAACACACAAAATACAGATTTGTTTATTTTAAACATTGTGCTCTAGTAAGTAAAACTGACAGTAGTTACAAGATAGTTTACAGTCCTGGAGAATATTGGTATTAATGCCCTTCTGCAATGGGTGCAATTCTCTGCTAACCACATGACAATATACTCCCTTGATTTTAGGGTTAGCTTATTGATCTGTACTGTGATAATATTGTACGTTGAAAAAAATATATACAATATATACTATGTGTTTAAAAAAGGGTCCTGCTAGTATTTTCAGCCTGGAAGTCAATGATTATGTGGCTAATGACTGCTCTCATTTTCCATGATAATGTACATATTTCATGGAATTTTTCCATCCATTAAAGCCTGATGGAGAAAAAGCATGTTTTGGGTTGGTTTTTTGTTGTTGGCAATGCTTAGGGATGTAGCAAAACACAGGGCATTTGATGGAGCATAAATCAGCCACTCCCTCCATCTACATTCTCCTTTACCCATTTTTCAGAAAGAGAGATACTTAAATAAATAGTGGCTCTTGCCCCTATACAGACACAGTAATGGGTGCAGAAAAAGCACCCTCAAGTCTTATGAGCAGATTTGCAGTAGTTTTTTTAGAAAATCAATCTGCAATTAACCATTTTGCTGCTGCACATTTGCATTTGAAATATGTTTTTCAGAGAGGTTTTGCCAACAGGTCTATCAAAACAATCAGTACAACATTAATCTAATGCTGTGGTGGCCCAGCCTACTGCTGGGCAATCCCTCAGGACTCAGATCCTGCCCATTCAGTGGGAGGACGAATCAGAGTCCGAAGGTCCATCGGTGGGGGAGGCTGAGGTCTAAAAGCACAGCCCCCTGTTCTTGAGGTTTCTGTAATGTTCGGTTGTTGATTGATTATTACAAGTTTTCCCCTCCCTTGTTCAGATCTTACTGGAAAATTGTTGTCGGGTTCCCCACCATGTAGGCATTCCCTATTGGTTCCCCCTGTTTGCTCCTCCCTGTTTTCCCTTCCCTTAAAAAGGCTTGCACAACCCCGGACCCCTGATTTTCTTGTCCCTGTCCCCTTCCAGAGTGAATCCTCGGAATGCACAAAGAAGGTCCTCTCCTGTCTCCTTTGCTCTCGGGCATTTGGGACTTTAGCAGCTTGCTCTCCTTTGTTCTGGGGCATTTGGGACTTTAGCAGCTTGCTTTCCTTTGTTCTGGGGTATTTGGGACTTTAGCAGCTTGCTCTCCTTTGTTCTCGGGCATTTGGGACTTTAGCAGCTCGCTCGCCCAGGTGGCCCCGTCTGCTCTCTGGGCCAGCGCTCGCCCTGCCGCCGGCTGCCGAGAGCAGAGCGACTTTCCCTGTCGTGTCTGCAGGAAGGTCGCTGACACCTCCCAGCAGGAGTGGAGCTCCTGAGGCGAGCCCCAGAGACAAGGATGTAATTATATGGACTATCCTTGGATTTTTGGATAGCTGACAGATCAGAAAGTTTCAAACAACAGGGTTTCAATTACTCGGAAAGCATCTCTCTCTTCTGTGGATTCCATGGTGCACAGGTAATTTCTTCTGCAATATAACACAGACTAGAAGCATTGTCACTAATGTTCAGCAATTTTGCTTCAGTGTGTTTTGTATTTGGTGCATTTGGTTCAAATCCCTATTAAGGTACAGCAGGAAGAGGATAAGAATTCAGGAGAATTATGAGGAAGCAGATACCATCTCTGTTCTTGGGACACAGCTTGTAGCCCTGGCAATATTTTCATAGTGCTAACTAGGGGTGTAGGCCAGCATTATGAGGCATGTTTTGGGCCACCAAGGTCACGGGTCCTGCTCCACAGCTGGAAAGTGCCTGTGCAGGGCTGGAAAGGGCTGTGCTCTGCGTGGATCTGGGGGTCAGGCTGCGGGTCAGCATGTGAATCACACTGTGTGTCCTGCCCCACAACTGGAGTGCCTCAGGTGCATCCTACATAGATCTAGGGACCAGATATGTAGATACAGGGACCTCATAGATAGATGGACCTCATGGAAATAAGGATCTCACTATGGTTCTGAGCACCTTGCTATTTTTAGCAGACCAGCTAAAGCTATTAGCTTTATATATATATAGCTATTCTTGCCATATTAGCAGACCAGCTAAGTCTGCTGACCTTCCTGTGACACCCAAGTGTTTTCCCCAAAAATACCTGGACCCACCTGAGGGATAAGGGCCATCATCACCTCCAGACCCCCTAGTGGATCTGGGTAGGAGTATCTCACAGGTCTGAGTATCTCTTTTTGGGGTTGGGGCCCTATGGGTCTGCGATCCTGAAGTGCTGCCCTGCAGAATATCTGAACCACTGGAGGAGTGAGGACCAGCATCACCTAGCTCCAGAGTCCTCACTTTGGGGGTGCCAGGGGATTTCTATGGGTTTGAGCACCCTGCTATGGGTCTGGGAAGCCCCTGTGTCCCCCAGGGGCTGCCTCACAGAATATATGGAAGGGAAAAGTGGGATTTGGGGATCAGTAAATAGAAATTTGGGTGAAAAGGGGGAATTTTGCAGGAAAATGAGGCATTTTGTGGTAAAAAAGGGGGAGTTTTGGGGGGAAAAAGGAAGGTCTGCCAGGAAAAAACGGGTGTGGTTTGTAGGAAAGAAATAATATTTTACAGAAAAATTAGGATCTGGAGTCAAAAAAAGGGGAGCTAAGAAGTTTTGACAAAAATATTTTGGATTAAAAATGGCAGGTATTTGAGGTTCCCAAGGGAGGGGTGGGGGAAGAGAAGAGGAAGGAAGGCTTGGGGAGACTCATGGAGAGGTTGTGCAGGTAACACCTGTACGAAATTGAGCTACAAAGGGGCACAACACATGTGGGGGTTTTGGGGCCACCTGAGTCCCCCACGCGGTGCCTCCATTGGCAGTACCCATGCATTGATCTTCCAGAAGTGACTTGATCTTCGGGATTTTATCCAGGGCTGTGGAAACAGGGAGAAACTGGGGAAAAGGGAGGGATAATGGATTTTCTACTCAGTATCTGGTCCATTTTGAAGCTTGTGAAAAAATGATAGGTACAACAGTGTGCTCTGGCAGCCAGGAGGGCCAAACGTGTCCTGGGGTGCATCAGGCGCAGCACTGCCAGCTGAGTGAGGGAGGGGATTGTCCCACTGTGCTCTGCACTGGTGCAGCCTCACTTCGAGTGCTGGAGGCAGTTTAGGGGACTGCAATGTTTTAAGTAAACCAAACTATTAAGATGTGTTCCAAGTAGGGAGACCCAAGGTGATGAACGATCTCAAGTACAAAGCTTATGAGGAGCAGCTGAGGTCACTTGTCTTGTTCGCCAAGGAGAAGAGAGCAGTGAAAGGTGACCCCATCATAGACAATTTCCTCAGGATGGGGTAGCAGAGGAGCACTAACCTCTGCTTTATTGTTACCCATGGACAGGACCCAAGGGAATGGTGTGAAGTTGTGTCAGGGTGGTTTAAGTTGGGTATCAGGGAAAAATTTTTGTCTCACAGGATGGTTGGGCACTAGAACAGGTTCCCCAGGAAAGTGCTCACCAAGCCTGACAGAGTTCAAGAAGTGTTTGGGCAATTGTCTCAGGCCCATGGTGTGATTCTCAGCGTCATGCATCCTATGCATGCTCAGGAGTGATATGTCCCTTCAAACTCCAGGTACTCTATGACTTCTTGCACCTCTCCATGCACACACCTGGTTTCCCCAAGCAGGGGCCGGGGTTTTTTATCTGATAACTTTTCCATGTACATGTACCTCAGATTTTCTCAGGACAAAAAGATAAGTTACTGTCATGAATGCAGCCTGAGATGCCTAAAAAAGACCATCATAATACAGTGCCTTACTTCTAATTGAAAAAGATTATTTCAGAAATATTTGGAGGGACATACATTAAAAATCTTTATACCTTAGGAGAAGGATTATTCAAAATCTCACACCCCAGCTGTATGTGCACTAAAAAAGAGGAAGAAAAAAATAATACTATGTAAAACTCACATAGTATGTTTTGAAATACCATCACATGTGGCTTGCAATAGGTTTGTACATCACTGTGTTTTGTGATTCCAATTAACCATGATCTCCCAGGACTAAAAGTAGTTATTTTTGACATGTGATATTCCTATTTCATCACATCATAACTTTTGTGGGTTGCAAATTAGATTTAGCAGCTGTATCTAGTCTAATGTGATTAATGGCCATTTAAAATACAATGTCCACATAATGGGTAAGGAAATAAGCATTTGGATATTTTTGGTATAAAGAAAAAACTGGTTTGGGGGGAAGATGGATTTTGTTTTTTAATAAAGGCTATCAAACCCTTGAGTAGTTCCCTTGATCAGCAAAATTTGTTTTTAAATTTTAAACAATGTCAGGAATATGTCACAATGATTTGCCCATTGCAATTTCAGTGGTGACAAATTTAATCATTCGTCTTGTTTCCCTAATCAGTAATTGGATTTATATAATTGGAGTTTACTTACCTGTTTGCTCACACCACTATTCAAGTTAAATTTACCTACCTGTTGTTTGAATTATATCCAAGTTAAAATTCCCTAAATGATGTTTCTGCTTTAAAGTTTACACTGTTCCACACTGTTCAGATAATTTACCTACCTGTATAAGTTCCTAAAATCTTTAAAATTTTATTTGTTAGGAGATTCATATAGGTTTGTAAATGTAAATGGACTTGGGGACCCTGAGTCTAAGATGAGTTTCTAAGTGCCACGAGCTATTTTTGGACTTTTGCTGTTGCTCCTGCAAGTCATCTCCATGGAGACCCGGAATATTAATAAGGACACTTTCCTGCCGTGCCATGCCGTGCCACCGAATGACAAGCTTAACACCATCGGCAGAAGGGAGTGACCTCACCAGGATGAACCACCAACCAGGGAGGACCATGGGGGCAGACTTGTGGGCGGCAACAGGCGGAGACTGTATGTTATAAAAAGGACTGGAGCTCGGGAGCACCCACTTTTTGCCTTGGGACTACCTTAGGTGAAGCCTGTCATCATACAAGGCCTCTATCCCTAATAGGGACATTACAACTTATCCGACTTCGGAGTAGCTGGAGTCAACCCGGTGGCGCAAGCACCTCTCACCGAGGGCCTGCAGCCAAACCGGCTTCAAGGATTTCCAATCCCTTCAACCTGGGAATTTTATTTTATTAATTCATACCTTTCACTATCTTTGTTTTCTCTACCTCAAGTGCCTAATTTTTGTGGATCCCGCATTTTAACTTTATAATTATTGGATGTTCTAAGTTTTTGTTAAATAAATCTTTTTATAGTTTTTATATAAAATCAAGAGTCTGTCTCTTCCTGACAAACAGAATGACTTTTCTGTTTTACGGGCAATTAATCCTGCTTTCTCAAAGAGTACTCATTGCAGTAGATGAAAAGTGCACTTCCTGGCTTAAAATATTTTAACAATTAGAAAATTGTCTTCTAAATATCTACCCAGTCTCTAGGCTTTTTAATTACTTCATGAACACGTGAATTGCTGCCAGATATTCACTAGCTATGCAAAGGTAAAGGAGTATCTGTAAATACATGTCAAATGGCACACACTCCCTTTCATTATGACTGAACTAGGAGTTCACTCTGATTGTTCCTGTGCACACAGCTTTTGCTTATCTCTTAAACTGCTTTATCTCAGCCCATGAGTTTTCATGCTTCTACCTTTCTGACTCCCTCCCCACACCAAAGGGAGTCATCACCCAACTGTGGGTGCCGAGCTTCCAGCAGAGGTCCCACTATGAGCTCAGTGTAGCTGTAAATCAGCTGAAGTCTTGAGGTGGCTAATATTCTTCAGAAATTGTTAATTACCTGCACACAGCAGTAAAAGAGATCAAGGTAAGTTAGATTTAGATTTCAGAAAATTAATTCCCACAGAAAGACAGTTCCAATACCACAGGTCATTTACTTTACCACTGAACAAATAGATGCACTTTTGTCCATCTCATATCGGCTTTCTTCTCTCAGTTAGCAGGAATTACTACACTGTATCAACCTCTATTTTTAGTAACAAAATTGTTTATCGTGTGGCCTAGTAATATTTCTAAGTGATACACTTCATAATGAAAGCTAAATAGAAATTGCCCTCTATCAGAAGAATTTTCACAGAAAAACAAATATACACTGAAAACCATGTGACCTTAAGGAAACTTTTCAGCAGAACTGGTTGCATTTTACCCCTCAAGACAGTAATTGAAAACAATTTGTTTTTGTTTTGTGGAAAATTTTAGTGTGTTGGCTTTCTGTTTTGGTATCATTCTAAAGGTTATGCAAAGGTATAACTTGACTTTTTAGTGAATTTTGAGTTTCTGGATATTTTTCTGTGATGCTAGGTTAGTCTATAAAGTAGGAATAGCCTGTTTGGACATCTGTTCCTTTATGAGTAGTTTTCATCTTTTCTGTGGAATTGATGCACTTTCTGTTCCTCACAGTTCCATTTGGAATTGTATTTAATTGCCACAAAATCACTTAGCCTGTGAACAATACAGCTTTATGTCAATATTACCTTTCAATCACATATTCTGCTTTACAGATATTTGAATATTAAATTAACTTAAAATTCATTACACAAAATGAAGAATATTCGTGTGGTTTTTCTTTGAAGAAGAAGAAAGCAAGAAACAACATACTGATTTGAGTACAAAATTCATGAGTCAACAGCAGTTAGTAACAAAAGTATGGTTGGAGAAATGAGAGTTTGATTAGATGCAATAGAGAAAATTCTGCTGGCAGAAAAAATTCTGAAAAGAGATTACATTATTGTGGAAGGCTTATTAACATTTCTGCATTTTCTTAAAATTTTGCAAATGTGGGAAAGTTAATAACTTGTGAAAGCATTTTCTACATTGACTTGCTGCCCAAGGCGGAATGGAAAATATTGACCAAAACTGTTCAACTGGTTCTCTAAAGAAAGATTTTCAAGATTTTAAAGAAAAACATTAGTATATTTATGGATTTTAGACAGATTAACAATTCATTCAAAGCATGTCCTTGTCTATATATGTGTCCATAATTTCTTTCAAACAAAAATATTTTACCAATTCTTATATATTTATCAGTATTTTTAGAAAAGAAAAAAAGCATGTATCCACTGATTTTATTTTTCAGATGACCAAAAGGAAACAAGAATCATATGATACCTTTAAGCTGATCCTAACTGAGGGTTTTTTTGAGAATTGTTTACATCACTTTCATAAGGCATTTCAAGCACCATGGTTAGAACCATTTGATAAAAAAATAGAAGCTGTGATAAACAGTGTGGGAGGCTCAATCCTGACAGTTGCAGCTGTCAGTCAATCTGACTCCACCTCGGAGGTGGGAGACTCCTCCTTTGAGGAGGACCCCGAGGGCGGGACAGTTGTGTGAGCCCTACCCACCCTTCCAGAAAGTTCTGCATTATTCGGTTTGTGATAGGTTGTTGCTCGTTGTACCCTCCCCTCACTCATTTTTATTGGACCCTGGACCCCAAGACCCTCCTCCCTGGCGGTTCCTCCATTGGCTGTAGCTCTGAACCCCTCCCAGTTGCTGCCTTCTCTAAAACCCCTTGCGCACTTCGTTTTCTCTGGAGTTCTCCCTCCGAAAATCTCCCCCCGGATCCCCTTGCCGCTCCCCTCAATAAACGGAGACCACGGGGGAGACCCCCTCCCAAAGCCCTTTGCCTCCTGAGCCTTTCTCTTCATGCCTTGCTTGCTTCTTGCTCGGAGCTGCCCCACCTCGGCGTGAGCCAACCACACATTGCCCTGACTGCGGCAGCACCTGCCTGCCCAGGCACACAGGGCCTCTAGGGCTGGCATCCTGGGCTGGGGGCAGCCAGGACACACCAGGAAACAAGTGGCGCACTGAACAGGGACTGAGCATCAAACCCCTGCGTGCCTGGAACAAAAGGACCTTTGGTGCAGCTGCTTCCTGTGTGAGCACACCCTGTTTTAAGGCGTGGTGCTCCCAGGGAGGACTGAAGGGCTGACTAGAGGGACGCTGTACCCCATGTCGGGACCCGACAAAAACAGTCCAGATACAGGATGACCCAGCACCTGTCTTTCATTAAAGGACCCTGAGAATGCCCAGAAAAGGGTAAGATTTTATTGCCCCCTGCCCCCCGTCTTCTCTCGGTTTTACCTTTTCAGGTGCTGTGGGTGGGTTGTTCTGAAGGATGGGAAATATATTATCCTCAGAACAGCGGGAGTTTTACCTCCAAGTTAGAGATACCCTAGATAAAAATAAGTTAAAATTTTCCAAAAGCCTCCTCAAGAGTTTTATTAAATGGGTTTTTAAAGAATTCCCCCGTACTACCCTAAGTGAAGCCAATGCGTACGATTTTTGGGAAAAAATTGCAAGGAGGCTGGTCTTTTTACAGGGTTGTGGCGACCGATCAGCTGAGCGCTTCTTTGTGCTCCTGACGCTGGTCCACAGCGCTGTAAAACGACCAAATCAAAAACCAAAAGTTAAAACGCCAGCTCACCCTTCCCCATTACCTGTCCCCTGTCTTCCACACTCCCCAAAACCTTCACGGAGGTGCAGAGGGACTGTAGAAAGCCCAAAGGCTCAGGGCTGCCACCTGCTCCCTGACACCCCCTGTGCCTCTCCCTCCCTGGCTTGGAAAGGACCTGCGCAACTCTCTTCAAGCACTCCTAAAAAATCTTCCCTCAGACCTTCATCCCCAGTTCAAACTCCCAAAGTTTAAGAAGGAACAAACCCCAGGAAAGCCTCTCTTTCTTCCAGTGGCCAAACAGGTAACTGGTGGGGGTGGCCAGGGGTGGCCTGGCTGAGATCGCAGCCGCTCCTGCTCACCGGACACCCCCCAGAGGCCAGGCCGGCCCTCACCCCTAGAGCAGCCGAAATTCATCTGAGGCTGTTGCCTGGCGAGATCATGTGACAAGGAGATAAGCAAATCCTAAACTCCAGCTGCAAGGCCCAGGTGAGATTAACTCTCTTAGTGCTTTAAGATTCCTCCAGACCAGATGAAGCCTGCAGACATCAATCCTCTCCCTGGTCAGAGGACAGAGAAAGGTGAAGGCGAGTGAAGAAAACACTATAAAGATGCCCAAGTCAGTGGGGAAGGAAGAGCTGAAACCCCGAGAGAGGAGAATGAGGAGATGCTTCAATCCTAGAAGTTGCAATTCTGTTGTAAAGCTATGGTGATGGACTATGATATATCAGAATACCCATTGTAATTTCATTAAAGCATGGGGGGGTGCAGCGTTCAAACTGCAACCGTGAGCAAAAGTACTTGTGGTAGAACAAGCAAACACTGAAGTAGCTGTGATTTGCTGTGGGCAGCAGTACGTGTGCTGAAATAAGTACATGCTGAAGGTGCTGTGATTTGATGAGAAACTTGAGCAGAGATCCCACGACAGAAAAGGACCTCTGTTCCTAGGGATGAAGATACTCCCAGAGATAGTGTTCTTATGCCTCTCAGGCACTTTGATAAGTGAAGAGAACTTTTGTTTTCTGAACAGCTCATCCTTAAAAATGGTTCCCCATCAGCTAAAGAAACTCTTGAAAGCAGTTGTGGGGAAAGCTCTAAGTCAGGGGGAAGAGACTTTCACATGCAAGCAGAGAACCATCCCGGGCGGCTGCCTTGCTGTGACATTGAAGCTGCAAGAGATTGTTTCTTGTGGAGATGTCTCCATAGTTTGACCGAGAGAGACTCCTCTCCCTAAGTGAACTGAAAAACAGAAATTATTATATAGGTGGTGAGCTGACTAAAAATGTCAAGGGTTGTGGTTTTTTATGTTGTCAGTAGAAGGGAGGAGAGGTGGGGGGAGAGAAGTGTTCTGAAAGTTTAGTCTGAGGTTTTTTTTGCCCTCTTTTAAGTCTGTTAATAAACTTGTTTATATTCTTTAAGTTTTGTGCCTGTTTTGCTTTTTCCTCCTAATGCTTATCTCACAGAAAAGACATCAGGGAGGTAATGCATAATCTGACCTCAAACCACTACACATGACCATAAAATGGGGAAAAAATTATTTGAGGGGTGAACAAAGAGATCAGAGCCCTGTCAAGATTTTTGTAATCTATGAACATTATGCACAGATTTAAATGCTGTCTGTAGGTGTGTTGGGTCCTTTGCACCCATCAGAACTGAAGTTAAACATACTAGCCATGTGTCAGAGTTCAGTAGGCAAAAATAATGGCATTATTAGTTGAAGGAGTGAATCCATTAGAATGTCTAATTTGGGAACTATTTTAACACTGGGAGTTTGCAAGTGCATTTGAGTATTTCAGAGTTCTTATTCTCTGTAGGAAAGATTAGGGAAGAATAGAGTATGAAGGAGAGAGAATAAAAACTATGCAAAGGAGCCTTCAAAAGAAAAGAAAGTCCTTAGGCTATGTTATATCTAAACTTGTTTTTTCTCCTGTAAGTGATTCCATTCCCTGTGTCTCTGCAGAACCTCTACGTATGTGCAAAACAAACTTCATATTCAGACTTCAAATAGACACATAAATACCCTAATGATCATTTATATTTAAACTCCTGGAACTCCATGGTTACACTAAAAACTGTGTAACCACTTCTGAAATTCTAAGGTTGCATTAAAAAATAAACTTGCTAGTACAAGTGAGAGATAGCTATTTTGACTTTCATTACAAAAATTAGAAGGTCTCTGTATGGATACAAAGCCTGTTACATAATAAATATTATTTAAAGGCATATACTGTTAGATACAATAACTCAAATATTCATACCAAATTACATTTAATTGAGGTGCAAAAATTGTAAATCCTAATTCAGTTTATAACTGAAAGGGTAAAAACAAATTTCAGATTCTTCAAACTTCAGTGAAAATACATTTTGTGTATGGTACAACTGGTCCAGTAACGCAGGAACGAACACTAGAACATGACAAACGATCATCTCTAGATGTATAAACCTGATGCTCAAGATATCTACTTCAATGATTACAAAAATATTCACAGGCAAAGCATGAACACCATGTATACTTTATACTTCATTGCTGTAAAAATCTGGCAAATAAGTTTCTTGGTGGTGCTTGGGAAAGGGGTATGTTTATCAATCTTCTTATATTGTGTTCTGAAATAATCAATTATCACCAAAAAGAATTGAAGCTAACTGCTGGTGTCTGAAAACTAGCAGTCATTCGTGAGAAATATTTTCCAAACAATACTGTATTTGTCAAAACTTCACTGAAATATTACTGGAACACACTGCTCCTACAAGGCCATGCCTTTAATTATCAACTTCCTTTATGTGATGTTTGCACTATAGTATAAGTCAGAAGACAGCACTTCTAGAAGTTGAAGTAGAAATAACCATCTAGAACAAAACACTTTTTTTAAAAAAAGGTTATCTTAAGTAATAGTTTTATATTAGTATATAATTTTTTCAAGGCTATCAATATGTTTGGGGTGTTAAAAACAGTTTTTAGTAAGTTTGGCCTTCCAACTTTTCTTGTTTATCAATGATGAGAGAAAAATACCAAAAATCCCTGCAGAGCTGTGAACATTTGCAGGAGAAAAGGAGGTCTCAGGAAATAGTCTAGACACCACAGAGCTGTTGTGCCAGGGTACCGTAATAAAGAGGAAGATGAAAGAATCTCTGCTCTCCTGTTCCGAGGGCTTTCATTCATTTTTCTGGAGGCAGATGGTAAGATGAGAGCAGATTTATTTTTTAAATTTACAGAGTTTCTAGAAGTTGATCAGATTAAATGAGCTGTAAATGTGAGAAAAGAAACAGTGTGCAGTGCTCACTTCTGGCCAGATCTTGCCCCTTTTGCAGCAGCAAAAAGTCTTAAGAGTTTATCAGAAGTCTCTTGCTGTTTGGAGATTTCCATGAAGAACTAATGGTTTGTACCAAGAGTTTGCATGTGAATTTACGCATCTTTTTTTTTGTTGTTGTTCTGAATGGGAATCCAAATTTCTATTTATACTGACTCCAGAGAGAAGCTTGCAGTTATGAAGTCAGTGCAAACATAGAGCCTCTGCACAAAGACCTCAAAATCAGAAGGCAAATAAAAATAATCCAAATTACTATATATTTTTTTTTCATTTTGTCCTGTGATTTTGGGACTTAGATGCTGGATGGCCTGAGGTCAGGGGTATTGCTCTTGCAGGCTAGGTCTGAACTCCACACCTCAGCCCTGTTCCCATACGAATAACCCCGTATGTTCTTTTATCCAAGTGTGCTGGTTTGATGGTAAACCAGTGGGAGAAATTAACCCCACACAAATACCTTGACAGAGAGTTGGAGTTACAATTTAATAGGAAATTTACAATAAAGGCAGAAAGTACAGAAAACACTGGCTTAGACCGGCAAAGTCAGGGTACAACTTGGCCCCTGTTGGTCAGGGGTGGTGGTTGCAGAGTCAAATTACGTGGTGGTCGCAGTGCTGTTGAAATGATGGTTTTGGTCTTGTCGAAAATGGGGGTCCTGTGGAAACTCAGGTTCCCCTCTGGATGTCCAGTGGTGGTGGTTGTGTCCCAAGTCCCTAAAGCTTGAGATTATATGTAGTGGTGTTCAGGTGGTACTTCCTCCGAGGGCAGGGAGTTTCACAACTGAGTGATGTAATCTTCTAAGTCATAGGATATTTTTGGGAGTTCTTACTGGCCTGGGTTGTTACAGCTGCCCATTAAGCTGCTGAGCCATTATGGCCCATCACCTGAGACGGCCCCCTCAGGATGGGTGTAACTCTGTTGGTGCTATCCAGAAGGGATTTCTCATTTGTGAAGATAAAGAAACACTGCTCCACCCTTAACAGTTCCTCAGAAGGTTATGTAGATAGTGGTAGAATACATACTTTGGTTACACACCACACTGTAACCCAGGACACCAAGCTACACATTTTCCCTCTGATTTCCAAGATATAAAGATGGTAGTGCAGTGAGGGCAGAACTCAGAGAGGGAGTTATGCTCACTGTAACACTTTCATTGTGCTATTACCCACACAACTATCAGAGTAATTCACATCAGGGTAGCTCAAGTGAACACTGTAGAGCTTGTGATATGAAAAAAGAGAATATGAGAATATCCATAAAAATAATTAGGGAAAGAGTGAAAAAAAAGAACCTCATTTTACATCCCCACATAAAAGTTTTTGAGAAACTGTTAAAGATTGAAAAAAAGAAGTGTGGCCAAAGGAGACCTCAAGCAGCAACTGCTGCCTGGAATAAAACATAAAACCTTTCCAAAAAGTGTTAAAACGAAAATATAAAAGTAAGTCTTTAATTGAAAGCTTTCAAGGTACACAATACGGCAATATGCACACATGATACAATATTTCTACAATTTTTATAAGGTTAGTTAATTAGTATAACTGTCAAATATTGTCCAATTAGAAGAGTGGCTGGTTAAGTAATTTTCCCCTGGGGTCTGCCCCATTGGAGGCCCCGCCCCGATCTTTTAGCCATACACTTTGTTGTGCCTATGATGTGTGGTGTAAAACAAAGTGTCCTTGCTAGACTAAAGGCAAGACTAAATGGAATTCCAAGAATGTATTTGTAAGGGTTTGTTAAGCTATGGGAGAGAACAGGAAAAGTACTAGACGTTAATAACTATGTGTTAACAGTCTACAAAGTTACAAATATATGAAAAATATGTAAAAGATAAAAATATTTAGGCATCACAGGAAACACCAAAGCACTAGCGGGAGTGTTTGCTAATTCTGCAGAAGCTACAAAATGGTCATGGAGATAATTTTCCTCTGCTTGCTGCCTATGTGGTAGGACAGCGTGCCTCGAGAGGGGCAAGAGCAATAGAAACACATAAAAAACAGATTACCTTTGATTTTCTAGCATGTGGGTCTGTGACTTAGCCTATCTGAGGGATGTAAAGAATCACTTTTGCACAGCTGGATATTCAGGTTCATTTTATTGAGTCCCCAAAACTAGTCTATTCAGCAGTAACTGCAGGTGCTCCTCACCCTTCACACCTGCACACCAATAATGTAGTTAAAATTAATGACCCTTCTCTTGGGAGCAGTCATCATTACAGGAGCCAATATTAAGACGTTATCTGATAAAAAGAAAGGGATTTTTACACTTGTCTTTCACGTTCTTTAGGGGAAAGGGTTTTCCTTCTAAGACCACTGAATCTTTGTTATCTCTCATGCCACAAGAAAGTAAGATTATTTAAAATGTGGTGCAGTATTTGTAATACCCCATGAACAAACAGTATATTAGCCATATATATGTATGTGTGTGTGTATATATGTTTACATTCCCAACATCAAAAAACACTCTTTACTCTGCCTAAGATGGCTCCACACTTAAGGGGATAAAGATACCGATCTCCACAGTCCCAACAAGTCCTAAGATCAGAGTGCAGGCCAGCAGTGTGGGCAGATGAGACCTCCAGCATGGGACTAACCTCAAAAAAATTCCTTGTCTTAGGCTGCTGAATGCAGCCATGGCAGGGAGGACTTCAGGGGGACCAGGAAATGTCAGGGGCAACCTTCTAGGCAAAATTCAGCAGTGGATAACCAGCAAAACCAAGGGCAGCCAGCTGAGGACATTGCTGTCCAGACGTCAAGCCCCAATGACTGTTTATTTTACACTGGTACTATTATTAGTTGCACTATGGTAACAAGAGATGACAGCCTTAGGCTTTGTGCAGAG
Source organism: Monarcha castaneiventris obscurior (assembly GCA_026261815.1). Taxonomy (NCBI): domain Eukaryota; kingdom Metazoa; phylum Chordata; class Aves; order Passeriformes; family Monarchidae; genus Monarcha; species Monarcha castaneiventris. Next base: position 4,463,162 of record JAMPIT010000635.1, read on the forward strand.
CAAAGAATAAGCCAAAAAACCCATAAAAAAGCTCTGGCTGAAGAGAATGTACTGTAGGTCAGTGCAGGTCATGGATACCACCTGAGCAGGTAAAAACAACATTTACCTCTGCATGATCATGTCTTCCGTAGATACCTCTACAGTCATCACATGAGGCTATAACTTGGATATTGGGCCCATCGACTCCTACTTACATGGGGAGAACAGGAGCTGTAGCTGGAAAAAGCTGACAAAAAACACCTGGATTTTATTTTCCCCTTCCTTATTTCCCACTGATTGGCTGTCCCATGCATGTCACCTCTTAGCCTGATGGGGAGGCATGGCAGCTGGCAAACCTGCTTCGCCTCATCCTTTATCTTTCCACACATTTTAATAACTTCACCATCTGCTACAACTCCTGACCTCACACTCACTCCTCTCTACTTCTACCTTAAGAGGATTTTTCCCCTATTACCTTCACAAAGAATGTGCTTGCATCCTACTAATACTGGTTGTGTTTTCCAGAATCCCTCCAAATAATCTACATTGTGCAACTCTTTGGTCTGCAGGATCCTCTTAACTTCTTGCATAACATGAAGCATAAGGAGAATGCTTGCTAAAGATGCCTGCTAAGAACTTCAAACATTATTCCAGCAGCTAAGCATCAGATCGGTCCAGGTCTTTTCACCTACTCCAGGTGGTGGTTTTTTTCCAGTCCCATTCACATTATAAAGCAAAACAGCACCAACACTGATTTGGTTAGTTTCCTGTAGCTTCAGCAATTTGCTCAGTTTTATAGCATGACTTGAACAAAACCCCTAGAACAATTATAATGCAGCTCATGTGTGTGGAAACCATGATTTTACTAGAAAATGGACATATGGTGAACCAGCCATAAAATAGAAGAACCAGCGCACGTAACAGAGAAGGACTTAAGCACATACACGGGAAAAAGTCCATGGGAAGGTTGTGAGAAAGGAACAAGCAGCATTGGGGAGGATGTGAACAAGGAACAAGCAAAGGAAGAAAAGGATAAGAAAATTCAAACTGAAGGACAGTTGTGACATACATGACGGATGATGTCACATACATACAAGAGCCAATCATAAAGCATAAAGTAGAGTGTGAAGATAGGCCTTCACGAATAATAATTATGCATGATGGCGTGTAGGGAAAGCAAGAATTGTGTATTAGGGACAGTAGTTCATCCAAAAAATGGCTTCTGCCTGATTCATATTGAAACGTATGAAGTCCATTGTTTCTCTCTGCACATGTGCTATAAGCAAGCTGTGAATTTAGAATGGCCAAAAGCAAAATATAACTTGGACAGTTAAATATTTGAGCCTGAACCCTGCTCTTTCTGCATATCCTTATGTGCCAGTTTGGCCAAAATCTAGCAGTATGTCCTCTGAGAGAAAAACAGGTTACAACCGCCCTTCCCCCCACCAGGTTCGGGAAAAAGAAATTTTCCTCGAAGGAAAGTGAAAGAGATAAAAACTATTTCTTTAACAAACACACAGGAGAAGAATAATAATGCTAAATAATAAAATCTCTCACTGTAGAGAGGAACCTGGGAAGATTTCAGAGTCCATCTGTAGGTGTGGTCCCTCCTTCTCGGAGCTGGTGTGGGGGTGGCCCCCCCACCTCAGTGGGGAATTCCCCTGATGTGTTCTGATGTTGTTGGAACAGTCCAGAAGAGAAGAAGGGAAAAAAACAAAGTCCCAAGAAAACAAAATTCAGCCCTCTGTCTTACGCCTGAGGAAACAAACGTGAAAAGTTGGCTGAAAAAGCAAAAAAAAGGGTGCTCCCTCCATGTTACCGCAGCCAGAGAAGGCAGAGGAGTCTCTATCTCTGTGTCCTTGGGAACTGTTTTGAAAAGTTTGTTTGTTTGTTTGTTTTCCTCCTCTCTCAAGCTCAGTTTAAAGGCACAGAAAAAAAGCACAAAATTAATTTTTTAGCATGGAGCCATGATAGGGGATACACATCATAGGGTCACCCCAAGACATCTCACTAGTGCATTTGAGTGCCCAAATGTTATGAGGAGATCAAAGAATACAATATTGAACTAACTCAAGGTTGATTTTCAAAGTCAAAAAAGTATTCATAAAACAGTTTTCTGCTATTTGTTAATTTCTTTTAGCTGGCCAGTGATCAGAGACTTAAATTGTGAAAATATTCTTTTATGTCTTGGTTCTGATTCAGAAGAGAGAACAAGTCACCTCCACATTTTTATGTTACTTCTGCATTGTGGCCAGGGTGAGTGCAGAAACTCAATAACCTGTTTCAAACACCTTGAGTTTATGGAATGCTTCCAGGCCCTTCCCAGCAGAACTGATTTCCTGTTCCCATTTCTCATGGGTCACATTTCTCAGCATCCTCGGGTTTATGAGGCAGTAAAACAGTGCTTCAAACCCCATTTTCTGCTTAACTCTTTTAACAATGTCATTCTTTTCTACAGCTCTCTGTTGTAGGTCCCCTTTTCAAACAATAGTTTGCTCCCCACATTCAAAACCCTGCAGAGGCTCAGGAAGTTGTATCTCACTCTCAGTCCACACAGCCTCTTCCCTGTGTACAATCAAACAAATTATTCTGCATTTTCTCCCATGCCAGTCCTTGCTTCCAGGGGTCACCCATTCATGTCACTCCTTTCAGAAATGAGGTGGGTGGGAGGAAGGGGAGCCCATATACTTTGTGCCATTTAAAACAGTTGGGGATCCCCTACCTGTAAGTTGTTCTCATTTTGTTATGAAAAGTAAAGCAATGGGTTCCATAACTGGTTCATCCTTTTTTTTAAAAAAAAGAGGTTCAACAGAGGCATTTGAAGGCATGTGGGACTTCCAGACCAGGAGATGCAGGAGGCGACCAAGGCTGTAAGGACATCCTTCTGGATTTCCCAAACAGACAAGGCAGTTTCACCTTCTGCTTGATAGTTGAAAAAAGGGAGATGGGCACTCCCATAACTACATACTCTATAGGTCTTTGGCCCAGCAATGTTAGGATAAGATCCACAGGATTTTTGGGACTGATGAGCTCATATATACTCCTTATTGCTCTTTAAGATTAGACAAGTGATAATACAGCCACCTAACCCTCATGCATGCAGCTTAGCTTGGATGGCTATTGACCTCTGTAGCAGTTTACCAGCCACCTTGTTCTAGTGCTTCTAGAAAGCCCAAAGACATCCACATTTACAACCTGAAGGTACCTAAACACATTTGGCAGTCCAGTTCCAAGCTTAACTAGCTCAATGGCAGTATTTGACACCTGAATCTTTTATTATACCACTTTTTACACATTGAAGAGCAGACTAATTACTGCAGGCATTCAATTATTCCTTTTTTTAACAACAGAGCTCTTGCATCAGAGGGCCGTATTAATCCTTCTGTCTCCTCTTCTGTTGATGTACTTTATTGTCTACAGTTGAAAAGTCCATTAAAGAGCCAAACTTCAATGTGGGAAAAGAAAAAAAAAAATAGTGTTGAAACAGAAGTGTTGAAATAGGAGCAAATAAAATTGTAAGGATAATTACCTTGAACTGTTTTAACCTATTTTAAAAGGTAATAAATAGGGTGTTCACATATATCTGCCAAGGACTGTATTCTTCCATGATGAAAGGTAAAATATAAACCAATGCTGCCAATGTTATTATGATAATATAATAATCTTATGTCCTTCAGTAACTTCTTGCACTTAACTGCTTGTGGTATGAAGTATTTTTTGTAATCAAGTTCCTTGAAAGAGTTTTCCATCGAGATTGTTTTTTGTTTTGTTTTGCTTTGTTTTAGTTTAAGTCCATTTACACATTTCAATAAACAAATTGTATCAGTGTAGATCCACCTAGCAATTTTTCCCAAAAATCTTTTCCACAGAGAAGCTCTGCCTCCAGCACATACCTATTACCAACCTCAGCAAGTTGCCACGTCAGTGCTGGTTTTCTTTCTCAGAATCCATCTGCTCTTTATATGTGCCCAGTTAGAACAAAATAGCCTTTGCAGGCAAACCTGCAATTCACCTCAGTACACAGCAGAGCTGTTCTCAGGCAGCTCATCTACACACAGTCTCATGGAACACTTTTATGTGACTGCTCCTAAAGAGCTGACAGTGCCCAGGCACTGCCAGCCAGGAAATCAATGGATCAGACACATGATTTTAAAGCTACAATATATTCCAAGACCCATGAAGGTTGGGTCAATCTCTGTTGACCCTGCTGTGCCAGAGCTGGAACCATGAGCCCTGCGGGGCTTCAGCTGTGTCTCCCACTGCCGTCCTTTGCTGTGGGAGAGGGAGAGGAAGAGAAAGCCTGCCTCTGGTCTGGTCCCACCTGTTCCCAGCACTGCCCCCAAGAGAAGGGCAGCACCATCCCCATGGAAGATGATGGAAGCTGCTGGCTGTGCTGCAGTTTATGGGCCCAGAGCCAGCAGAACCAAGGGACAACCTGCAGAGCATCACAGCCAACAGCACTGACTCGAACCCTGACAAATCAGCATTATTCACATTACAAACTCAACTCTAATATTTTATTTTGGACAAGAAGATGGTGGAACTGGAGAAAATTAAATTAGTTCCAGAAATTGTGATCCCAGCATGTAATTTCAAGAGTTTACCTGTGCAACTCACCTGCAGGACAAGATTTTGGGTACTGCTGAGAACCTTTTGGCTGCAGTAACATTGTATTTATTGATTCTGTAGTTATGGTCATCTAATTTTTGTTTTGCCTTACTCTGTGTCGGAGCTGACAGGATTTTATTGTGCATCAGCACTGAAGCATGACACCATTGATCTCCCAGCTGTGCCAGTACCACTCAGCCCATTTTGCTAGCAAATACTGTAAAAACTTATTTCCAAAACCTGTTTTAACCTACGCATTACCTGCAAAACGGATTGGTCATCTGGGGCCACAGGGCTGCATTTTGTTGTGACACAGCACAGACGAGGCTATCAGTGCCATTTGCTGTACCACCAAAGCAGCCCAGAGGATTATGACGTTCTTTCCAAGCAATCTGAGGAATGTCATTTACTGATTTCTTAAAAAAAAAAGAAAAATGCTTAATGTCTTAATCTCTGTGTTTTGGGGTTGTGGTTTGGGTCATGTCCATGATGGAGTAGGTGATAGGCACTGACGTAATATGAGGGGACATGAATGGATATATTTAAACTTTTATTGCAAAAATTGGCACCTTTCAGTCAAAAGCAATGAGAAATGAGCAAATGAGTGACATTAAAGTACAGCCAAGCAAATGCAAGGTAAATATAACAGCATGAAAAGCAGCAAGAAGTAGCATGAATTGTCTCATTGCTGGGATGAAATGTCAAGAGAAAGCAAGGAGAGAATATATGAGATGCATACTAAATTATTGCTACAATTACATGTTAGTAATGATGGACAGAGACACTCTTCTAGTATCTTTCTAAATTTATCCTGTGGGAAAAAGTTATTTTTCCTGCTATACAAATGTAATTAGTGCTACAAATGCTTGATTTACATTTCTTTCACAAAAGTAAATCAAGAGTAACTGCCTATAAATGTTATGCTAATATAAACAGATAAAAGAACAGAAATAAGACAGTTTTTAAATAAGACAGAGTTTTTTAAATGTTCATTATTTTTATCTGTTTATTACAAATAGGAAGAAATGTGAATTTGCGATCTTGATTTTTTTGCTAAAAAAAAGAACAGAAGGCAAGTTTGCACATACAAAAGGTAGACAGTGTTGAAAGAGGTCTGAGACTGGACAAGAATGGCAAGATGAGTGCCAGGTTTTCATAAGTAAACTTGTTTATGCTATTTGTACCAGGACTAGACTTGCTGCATAGAAGAGCTGGGAATTCAGGACTGATGGTCTATCATCTGCTGGATAGTCTGAGGAAGATGAACAAAATCAGATACTGCATCTTAAGACAAGGAGGAAGAGTTAATGGAGTAGTTCAGGTCTTATGCCAAAAGGCTGATATAAACTCAGAATCCAGGCTTCTAATAACAACTCTACATCCCACAGATCCCTTGTCAACAATAAACTATGTCAGCCCCAACTTTTCTCAGCCATCGCAGGCCAGCAATGCTGAGTTTACAGCCTCTTCATGCAAGCTGTCCCAGAGCACCATTACTACCAGAACTTTTTTTTTTTTGAAGTCCAACTTCAATTATTCACTACTGCAGTTTAAGATTACTATTTCTTATTCTTCCTCCCACAGACAAGGAAAGGTTGCTCCCTACCACTGTAATAGCTGTCACAAACTTGGAAACAGTTACATCCTCCTTCAGCCTTCCTATGCAGATAATCCCACTTTGTTTAATCCTTTCCACATAGAGCATGCTCCTTTTCATTTTTTTCCTTGAAACTGTCTGCAACTGGTCTGTATTTTTCTTTATGTGTAGTGGCTAAGACTGCATACATTACTGCCGCTGAGGCCTTGGCAATGAGCAGAAAAAGGCCTTACAAATTACCTTTCTGTTTATACTTCCACCACCATTTTCACAGTGGCATGGTACTGTTGACACATGTTTAGCATGTGAAACAGCCAGGCCCTAAAACTTTTCTTCAGTTATTTGCTATGGTTTGTTGTTGTAGATAATTGTACCCACATGCAGTTGTAGCAGGCTGCTCTGCCTGGAGTAGGGGTAAAAGAGTTGGAACATTTCCCCATTTGCAAAGCTATGAACGGTGAATGGGGCCACTCATTGCCTTTGGTGTTGAAGAACCAAATCAGCCTTGCTGAAGAGCCAAAATCAGCATGAATCGTTAACCCCAAGGTTAAATATCCTGAGGAAGAACAATGGTTTTCCTGAGAGACACTGGTACAGGTGCAGATATGGCAGACAAAATACCTGCTAGAGGAACCAACAAGTGATACTCGATTGGCCAAGTGATTTGGCCAACCACTTGCAGTTCCCACACTCCAGTGGGACCCATAATCCCACACATCCATATGTGTCTGAGGACTGGGGTTGCATTTGTGCTCAGATATGCTAGTTTCCAACCATGGGCAGCACAGCTGCAGCCCCAGCCACTTCTGCTGGCTCCAGCAGAGCCCTTCTGGCTTCCACCCATTAAGAAACTGTGGCTTGAGAGCCTCTCAGTGGTTTGATGGGTACCACAAAGCCCCTAAGAAATTATTACTCAAGTAGTGTCTTCAGTTAATCAAGAATTCTTCTTAATGGAGACAAAGGGCCATCTGCCAGAGCATCTTCATTAGGATTCAAGTGTATTAAATTCACAGTATTTGTGGGAAGATCAGAGCCAAATGAACCAAAACAGGTTTTCTCTCTCTCTTTTTTTTTTTTTAAATATTTAGAATTATTCAATGCACAGGAACTTTCTCCCCTTGCTCTTCAGCCAGGAAAAAAAAATAAAAACAGCCACCACCACCAAAAAAACCCCCAAACTAAAAAACAAATACCCACAATCAAAAAACACCCACAACAAAACAAAACAAGCAACAATAGAAAAACACCCAAATCCAAAACAAACCTCAAAACCTACATTACCCCACAAATCCCACAAGCTAACTTAACTTTCTCTCTTTCCACCAAGATTAATCACAAAATAATCTAATCAAAATCTTATTTAGTGCAAACCCTGAGTTTGTGAATAGAAAGTTATCTGGATATTTGGTTGGTAACAAACCATGCAATCTGGCAGCTTCATTGACTTGGGATTTGCATGTCTCTGGAATAAAAGCTTCTCTTCTGCAGTGATTAGAAGTATGAAAGGTGCTTTATAGCAGCTTTTTAGCAGCTGGCTAAATATTTTTTATGGACATTCATTTGTTTTTATGACAGGACTGATGGTATCACAGAATCAAAACAAAACCCTGCACTACAGTTTTGCAGAGGAATAGAAAGGAGCACTTCCTCATAAATATTTCCAAGTGTTTATTAGCAACATTTTGGAATTGGTTTTCAAAATAGTAAAGTGCAGGAGCATATACAGAAAACACAGAAAGCATCACTTGTCTTGCACACTGGGGAGCTGAGAAGTTGTGTTTATTTATTCATTTAATCCCGTATTTGTGCTTGTCAGGACAGGAGTAAGAAAAATAAAGTTTAGCTCAGGCAACCTATCAGAAATGAACTGTCAAGGACTTGAAATATTAAATACTGAAACTTGACAAAGTTCATCTGTTGATGTTTAAAAAAAGACATTTCAGCACTGTGTTTTGGTTGTCTAAATGTGATGTGCAATCAGCAGATAAAACAAATCATTTACAGAATTGTTTATATAAGTAGCAGAGGGTTATATGACAGTATCCTCAGCTATTAAAAGTATTAATCAAACCTGTGAGAGCTTGTACATGACCTAATCATCTACAGCTACAGTTAAGCATGTTGTGAAAATGTTTGCTATAGTAACTTTAGATACTCTCCTATAATACCAAAAGAAAGTAGAAAAAATATTTCAAGTAATTTACATATATAAAAATTTTTAAAAGAAACCTTTTTTGTGCATCTGGCTGAACGATGATTATGGGTGAATAGTCAGGCTGGCACACTGACCTTAATTTTATTTCAGGAAAAATACTACTTTCATGAACATGCCTGAAAAGCTTGGAAAATTATTGCTCAAATCATAAACAGCAATAGCTTTCCCTAAACTTCTTAATAAATGATAGTTGTTTGAAGGGAGAAGAAGAATAGGGAGAAAAACCCCCTGTTTTCTTTCTGCATAAGCATATAGACTAAGATATTGGTAAAATAAAAGTAAAACCTTTGTGCATCTCGGTTAATTCTGTATCTTTAAAATATTATAAATTATTAAAAATGCATGCTTAATGTAAGGATAATCTATATGCTATAACAGCATCAGCTGACTTGGATGAAAATGATGAATGTACATTTCAGAGGCCATTTCATTCTTCCGGGGAAAAAATCAAAACAATCTCAAATCTCTAAACCAAAATCTAAACTAAAATCTCTGTATTTTAACTTTTTAAAGTCAATATATTTCAACTTCTTCAAGTGTTTGATAGCATTTTCTTGTTACTTTCACTGAGAAACCTTGAGAATTTGATGATTCTTTACTTATTTATGGCTCATCTCACGTTTATGCAAATGGAGAAAAAATCCAGCAGTATCCTTAAAAAAAACACCTGAAAAACCAAACCACAGATCTGACTCAATCCACAGAGGAACAGTCACAGACCTTTTAATACATTCTTCCCAGGGAAACAAAATAAAATCAAGGAGCAATAACTTCACACAAAACTTTGCAATACAATTGCCTTGAAAATATTTCTACACAGTTTTGGTACAAATATTTCTACAAACACATATTTGCTACAAATATTTCTTACAAAATAAATATGGCCCATTCCTGTCAGCCTTTTGAACCCCTATTATGGTCCCAGAAATTGCCAGTAATGAAAACAGAGCAGAGCCAATCAAATTGTTGTACACGCTACTGCACTGTTGTGGTGGCCGGTGAATGTACATTGTGTTGGTGTGACCAGAGAGCTTCCCCCGAGGTGCATTCCCCTTTGGGATGACCTATCCTGGTTTGAATTCCTGTGGTTGCCTGTCAGCCTGGTCACTCCCCCAGAGCTCTCCCATTGGTCCCTGCTCCCTGATCCCACCTTTCCCCCAGCCGGGAAAAGCTCTGAATTAGCCATGCTGTTCCTATTTGCCTCTACACTCTCTGACAGTGAAAATGAATAAATCCTGCCGGAATTGCAAGCAAATACCCTTCCTGCCTCTTTGTCACTGACTGAATACTGATTTACAGTATTAAATGGCGCCTGAATGTGGGACGGCCTCGGACCATCCCGGGAGAGCGTCTCCAGCAGAGCTTTGTCGCTGGAATGAAAGTCGCTTTTCTGAGCAGCTATAGCCCCAAAGAAAACTCTGAGTTCTATCAGAGGCTCGGCGGGGAAGACCAACAATCTTCTAGGGAAAGAGAATACTGGTCTAAGTCGGTGGACCACCCTCGAGACTTTTATTTGACCCCCGAAGGAAATATGGGTCACCTTTGTATCCTTTTCTTTTAATTCCTTTTATCTCGAGGGTTGGGAAGAGAGGGAGATGGGAGCAGAATTCTCTCGTCTCCTGCAGGAAGTTTTTCTCCCAGGCTTAAGAGTCCTTGTTAGTGAAAATTTTCGTTATACCAGGGAAAGTTTAAAACATTTTAATCAATGGTTATTTAAGCAGTGGCTAATTGAGTATTTAAAATGCTTTGTAAGATGGTTGTTTATGTCTGGAAAAGGGTATTTTGTTTATGTCTGGAAAAGGGTATTTGCTTTATAAGTTAGCAAAAGCCATTGATAATTTTGTAAAACAGTTTAAAAATGTTAACCCCAGTTTAAAAAACCCTCTGCTGCTTTCCTCCCCCTGTATTCCTATTCCCTCTGCCCTGATTCAAGGGAAAGGAGAGAGATCCTGCCTGAGTGCACAGGGCTGCTACCGTCTCCCTGCTCTCTCCCATTCTCCTTTGTTCCCTGCCTGGAGTGGTGATGGCCAGGCCACCCTGAGTTCTATCCTAACCCCCTTTCCTGTATCCACTTCCCTGGTTCTTGCTACATCAAATTTGCTCCAAGATCGCAATGGCAGCATGGTCCGACCCGTGATACCAGCTGCTACTTCTAATTTTAGTTTTCCCAGCTCCATTCCGCTCCCCCAAGATGGCGGACACCACATGGTGCCCGCAGCCACAGTGGCGGGATTGCCGCCCGCGCGCTCCCCCTCCCCCTGCTGCTCCCGCTCCCGCTCCCACGTGTGGTCCCCACTCTGTCCCGGGCCCCTCCCACGCATCGATTCATGTTGCGTTGGGTCCCGTCCCCTGCCAGCCACGGACACTGCCTCTCCCTCCTGTATCCCAGACCTCCCCCAGCTGCCTCGCAGGAGCTTTAACATAAGCCCTGAGGAGCTGCAGCTGCAGAAAAAAGCAGCATTCAAAGACTCCCTAAAAGGCTTGAGACAGCCTAGCAATGCTAGAAACAGAGGGGATCTAGTGCCCTTCGAACACAGACTGAAAAAGCGGCAGCAGCTGTGGCAGGTGATAAAGAAGCCTGACCCCGCCGCTCTCAGTCTCCCGAGCAGCACGCAGCGTGGTCAGCCCAGACAAAAGGCTGCCGGCCGATCCCTCCGGCCGCTGACCGACGGCAGCCCTCTCTTCCCCCACGGCAGCTCCAACGGAGCACCCGCCCCACCGCTCCTGAGAGCCCCAGCAAAGCTGTGTTTCTCCCCCATTGCCGCTGCGGCTGTGCCCACCCGCGATCCCCTGCCAGCCCGTGCCTGGCTGCTGCTCTCCCCTGAGGTGAGGGCTGACTCAGACCAGTCATGCGGCCGGCCCGAGACTGGATCCCGCGCGGCTGCTCGCTGTGGCTCTCCCCAGTCAGCCATGTGGAGCGAGAGTTAAAAGGACAGTACATTCTTGTTTATAACTTCGTGGACTCGGCTCCCCCCGGTATGGCAGCGAGCTGAAGCCAGCTCCTACAGAGACGCTCTGTCCCAGATGTACCGGCCGGCCCTGGCCGTTCCTTTACTGCCGTGGCACCGTGGGGCTGAGCCCGGCCTCTGCCGGCTCCACCGCGGCTTCGTAAATGCCCTGACGCTGCCAAGTCTCAGCTGCTGCCACTCTGCTCCTCCAGCTGCCAGAACCCTGCCCAAGTGCTGCCTTTCACCTCAGCACCGGCCCTGCCCACATCTCCTGCCCCCATGCTGCAAGAAAAGCAGAAGAAGAGGGGAAATTGCAGGAGCCAGGCTGTAGGACTCAGACTGTTCCCAAACACAGTCGATCTGAGCAGCTTGCTACTAGTGCAGCCAGAGGAGGCAACACCGCAGTCAAGGAAGCAAAACAGTGACTTCTCAGATTCTTGTGCTAAGTGTAAAGACCAGAAGACTGGAGTGAGAAAGCCAAAAGCCACAGATGACACCTGGAAGCTGCCAGAGAAGAACTGCACCAGCCCAGCAAACACCATTGCTGAAAACATAACACCAACCAAGATGAACAGAGTGCAGTCAAAAGATGAAGCATCTGTCACCTGGAAGCAAAGACGACGCAAACCAGCATCGATGACCACAACAGAAACAGACACACGCAGTCCCGAGAACCAGAACTGCAAACGAGATTGCGAACAGATAAGTTGGACACCTGTGGTGTCTCCCCATATCCTACTCCATTCAGTTACTTCCCGAACAGTTAATATTCCCTACCACCACCCCTCTGCTAGGTTTTTCCCTAGCCTTGGGTTCCCATATCCCTGTAACCCTTATGCCATTCCCCTTTCCCCAAACCTTTGAGAGAGGGGAGAAGGGAAAGGCCCCCCTCCGTTTGAAACTGCAAAATTTTAACTCTCTTGAAATCCCAACAGAAGCAAATGCCAGAGCCTGTGCCCACACTCACCATCATGATGTCCAGCACCCAACACCTATCACCCTGCTGTCTTCTAGATGCTCCTGGTACCACCAGCAGTGAATGATTGAACTCTGCCGCAGCCCAAAGAAAACTGTGCTGCTTCAACCTCACCTCTGCCTGTGAGAGCATCCATGCCAGCATCCAGAGGGAAAATCCACTGAAAGATTTGAGGACTTGTTGGGACACTGGGTTGGGGGTGTTTCTGATTATGTATGTTTGGTTTGTTGGGACATTGAGCTTTGGGTTCTTCTGATCATTTTTGTTGTTCTGTATATGTTAAGGTTTTGGGATCCCCGGGGGAGGCCTCTTAGTTTAATACAGAAAGGAGGAGTTGTGGTGGCCAGTGAATATATTGTGTTGGGGTGACCAGAGGGGCTCCCCCCAAGGTGCATTCCTCTTTGGGATGGACTGTCCTGGGTTTGAATTCCCCAGTTGTCTGTTAGCCTGGTCACTCCCCCAGAGCTCTCCCATTGGTCCCTGCTCTCTGGTCCCACCTTTCCCCTGGCCTGAGTTAGCCATGCTCTTCGTATTTGCCTCTACACCCTCCGACAGTGAAGATGCAATAAAACCCTCCTGCCGGAACTGCAAGCAAATACCCTTCCTGCCTCTTTGTCACTGACTTAATACTGATTTACAGTATTACACTGTGGGAGCTAGGAGCCTTGCATTTAAAATAAGTCTTTTGCATTATTCATATACTGTGTATGTTTATGTAAATTACCCAAAGCAGAAGAGTATAGTAAAGCAGAATAAGAAGTAAAACAGCAATGTTAAAAATACAATCAGGGAGATACATATACAGAGAGAGAGAGAGATGTATATATGTATATATATATGTGTGTGTGTATATATATGTATATATGTATATGTATATAAAAAAAAAAATATAAATACCCCTTCTGGGCCTCCTAGTTAAGAGTGCAGACGCATGCCAGATCCTGCATAGAAAAAAAAAGTACTTCCTGGCTTCCAGGACCAGACATATTTTTCAACATTTATATGCGAACAAGTATATAAATACAAAACAAGGTATGTGGGCCTTTCAGTCATTCAGAAAGGCACTGGGAAGGTTTGGTAGTGCTGTTTCTAGAGAAGATAGGAATATTTAAAACTACATAGAGAATGTGCAGGAACAGTCACCTCCAAACTTAAAAAAATTGAAAAAAAATCTTACTCTTTCCAACAAACCCAGAACATTTCCAGGTAAAAGCAGTTTTCCCATCTATTTACACTAGCAATTATCAAGGTACATATACCATCTTCTGAAAGGAAGAGTGTTAGAAAAGATCACATTCAGTACACAAATGCAGGCAAGGATTAAAATTTTAAGTTCATTCAGACATTTTGAGCAACAAAAGGAGGAGCATTTACGTAAAAGGCCTTTCTACTTTGAAGTCAACTCTGCAGCCCTCTGCAGCTGAGTAGTGCACAGAGCAGAAATACACTGATGCTCTCATATTCACATATTTGCATGCAAAATGTAGTAACTTCCTTCTAAGGCATTTAAATTTTACATTATATTGTTTCAAAATATATATCTAACTTGTATGCTATTATATATGTTAAGCAATATAAATGAATATAACACATAATATATTAACTGAATGTTACATTACATGAAATCATTCTCCTTTTCATTCTTTAAATCACGCTATTGCTTCTCCTAAGCTCAAAATATAACTTAGTGTGTGACTACAGCTACAGAATTACACATTTAGCATGAGCAGGAAATAGCATGAGCAGGAAATAGCTTTTCTCATCTGTATTGCAATTTTCCCTTAATGCTTTATAACAAAACCAACACTTTTCAGAATACTGAGGATTTGTAATTTGCACCTCAAATAATCTGACTTCCTTTAAAAACATGGGTATTTTGAGTAATTAGTTTTTCCACACAAACCAGAGGCAGAAGCAGAGGAAACTTAGGCTCAAGATGACTGATAGGAAAGTAGGGTTTTCAGAGACATTTTTCCACTCTACCACAGTGCTGATTTTGAAAATTAATATCAGGATTATAATGTGACAGTATATCTGAAACTTTATTGTTGAGCTTGTTTTAGCATGTAGAGAATACTGTGGGAGGCAGTTGGACCCATAATCCTGCAGGACCAAAAAATATTCAGTGAATAATTGCCTTCAGATGCCAAACATCTCCCTCCAAAACACTGGTCCATACAGTTTTTTGCCTACACGTACTTATAGATGAAGAACCTCTCCATCACCATTTTCCTAGAAGTTTTATTAAAGAGATCATTTGAGAATGCCCATAATGAAACATGTAAGTAAAGGTTTGGGTTGTTATCTGTACATTAGCATAAAAAATCCCTTAGAGAAGAAGCTGAGGACCTGTATCAATATGTCAGTTTTCATGTCTCAGGGCTGTAGTCAGAAATGCTCAATGCCATTAAGTCTGAGAATAGAGCACTGTAATTAGTTTTTACTGTTAACCCAGTGATAAGCAGGATCCACTCAAAAGACTCTTCCAGAGAAGAACCTTCTGCCTTCAGACCTCTCTGAAAAGACTTTGTGTCTTTGAGGAATATGTTGTACCAAATGTCATGCACTAATAATGATTGGCCCTTGCATATCAAGCAATATTAAATTTTAGTCAGTCAAATTATTAATTGTCCCAGTTAATTATCCCAGTTCCATTAAGAAGTTCAACCTGTGGCTAAGATCCCCCCCATTTAAAGTTTTTCTACTAACTTACCTTCAAAATCCTAAAAGTCTAAAAATCCCTGTTCATACCTATGCAATTATATGATGCTGTAACCAAGTTATGCTGTTTTTATTAAGAGTTCTGGTGTTTTCAACTGTTTATTACTGTTTTAAATCATTTCACAAAACCTCATAATCTGAGCCATGAACTGGACTTTAAACTGACAAGGACTATTTTTAGAAGCATCCAACCGTCCTGCAACTTGCAACCGTGGTTACCATGAATTTCAATGAGGTCTCATTCCCACCACACGAGCCATCGACGTCATCCCCTGGACTATTGGTGGGAAGAGGTGACTTCATCTTCAAAGAACACCAATCGAGAGGTTCCATGAAGGCGGAGTTGTGGGCGGCCTGGGGCGGAGCAAAGACGTTATAAAAGCTCCACCCCAGAAACACTGCCATTCTTCCTTGGGTTAGCCTTGGAAAGGCCTGGTACGGTGTGCGGCCTCAGTCCTTACAAAGGACCTTTTAATCCTTCGGGCATTGGATTAGCCAGTGACCAGCCAGTGTCGCAGGCTCCCTGCCCTGGGACCAGGAGCCAAATAGGTTCCCAATCCTCGTGTTCTCGGGTTGTTTTATTTACGCATTCCCCTGTTTTCCCGGATCCCGGATTTTAATATAAAATTTTAATTACTTATTTTTTAAAATAATTTCTCTTTCAATGAATTTTTATTTTCTTTATTAGAACAAAGAGTTGCTCATTCCTGACACCAAACGAGTGTGGAAATCTCAGCAATTATTTGATACAAGCATCTTACAGTGTTTCAGTGACACAATGCTCAACATCTCTGATACCAGGGAATAGAATGGTTGGCTACATTTACCTGGTATTTCCTGCGTATAATATATACAAACATCAAATCTATCTATGTCAGATGTGTGATATTTTGTAATATATTTTGTAATATATCATAGAAGATTAACATATACACCTTTCTGATAATATAGTGATTATTAAAGGACTTATTAAGTAAAGAGATCAAACTATGTTATGCATTTTTAGGAAGCAACATGGATATTTAATCCCTTGCTGGGGCTGAACTAAGAAAAAGAAACACAATAGAAGTTTTGTTTTGACTAGAGTGTGCAGTTTCTTCGAGAAAAATTATCATTGTAGTCCTTAAGAGTATAAAATCCATACTGATGTCCTAGAATTTTTCAGCCTTTGTTCTCCTTACTCAGGTATTTTAGTTCATGATTGTGTTTCTTGTATGTTTCTGAAAATAAATCTCTCAAGTAGCAACATTAGCATACTCATCATGGTTCAAAAAGGCAGCTATCAGTCTTCAAACATAACACCCTTCCTAGTGATGAACGTCCTCACTGAAAAAGTACTATGACCTGTCAAATTAGAAAAAGAAGTTCTGTTCTTTCAGAAAGGTCTTCTTGGTATCCAGTCTGTAGCTCTAGAAGACTGCAATAGTTGACTACGAAGCAGAGGCATTTAAATTAATGAGATTTAGTACAGAAATACTTTAACACCTACTACACAATGGTTCTCTTTCAGTTTATGGTGAGTACAGCTCTAGTGAATACACTCCAGAGGCAAACATTTCAGAGGATGGCTATTAGTACAAAGCAGACTCTGTGGGGCTGTATGGGGCTCAACAGTTCTCCAATAAAATCACCTCCATACTCACTACTGAGTGATGGAATCTAAAAGTAGCTGGACAGGTATTCTATGCAGAATTTCACATCCTCGTTTTCAGAATGTTTGTAGAAGTACCAGTCTTGGAGGTTTTATCTGGACCACTGAGAGATATGCTGCCAGTGCAGAATGACTATGGAGTCTCCAATGCTGCTCTTTCAGGCGCCCAGATGGGGTGGCAAAGCAAGACACTATAAAAATATAAATGCTAGACAATGGGACAGCACTTGGCACCTGTCTCTTAAAACTCTTGATGACCCAGCCAGCTCTAGTAAAAAGGATTTCCATCTTGTTGTGGTTACAGGAAAAAGGGTGCCAATATGGGTGTAATCAAACTATGTACTCTACTTCCATCTGCATCATGAACTGTTAACGGGAGGTCATTTGCAACAGCTGCCTGGTGCACACTCCACCCTTCACACTAGAGCTGGGTGTTTGAGATAAGGAAAAAAGAGGCAACCCTGAGAGGCAGGGTAATGACTCAGCCCTGATAACTCCATCTGGGGAAGCACAGTCACACCCATTCTGAGGAGGTCATCCCTGTTAATGGGCCATCACAAACTGAGGGCGACAAGGACTCCAAAAACATCTATGACTCATAGGATTACATCATTCCATTGTGAAACTCCCTGCCCTGGGGGAAGTACCAGATATAATCTTGAATCTGACCACATATAAACTTGAGATGTGGGGACTTGGGACACCACCAGCAGTGAACATCCATAGGAAGACCTGAATTTCCACAGGCGGACCAGACCTTTCCACAGGACCACTGCTTTCAACAGGACCACAATCATCACTCCTGTTACCACACTCATCACTCCAATGGGACTGCAACCACTGTTTAAAAGGATTGTTACCACCACCCTGACCAACAGGGTGTCAGGTTGTACTCTGTTGGTTTAAGCCAGTGTTTCTGTACTATTGCAGTTATTGTAATTATTCTATTAAATTGCAATTCTGACTTGAAATCTTTCTCAAGGTGATTGTGTGTGGGTTTATTTCTCCTACTGGTTTATCAGCACACATTTCTGAGATCTTCTATACAGACATAGTCCAAAGTAGGGACAGACCTTGCACTATAACTTGACCTAAAATTTTGGTCAGTAAACACTTGGTGAGAAAACAGCTGAAGGATGGACTGGGGCTCCTATTCCAACCCTTTCATAAGACTCAGGAGAGTTAGATCCAGATAGTGTAACTTAGCTAAAATTGTAGGATGTAGATACATCAAACCATGTACAATGGCATTACAACAATGCTTGCTGCACAGTCATTGACTGAATGACTAATAAATCAATGAAAAGGTGTTCCTAAGAAAGACAAAAATATAAAAAATCATCACAGTGGTAAGACATGGTTTGTGAGAACTTTGTTTATGAAAACCTCTCTCTCAAATGTATACTAAGCAGTAATGTGAAAATGGAATTATTGCAAAATGCCACCAATTACTGTGCAAATTGTGCTTCCGCTGGCATGAAGGTGCCACTGATTTACACATAATACAGCTGGAAATGAAGTAATGTGACACAAAAGACTTCAGAAACATCAGACAATCCTGCTACAAATTCTACTGGCACCAACAAATAAATGCTGCCACTTATAGATCAAAGGCAGCACTGCAATCATTATGTGTTCACTGTAAAACTCTAAAAATACTTGGTTTCCTTTTTAATGGGATTAGAACTGGGAACTCCAAGATAGCAAGGCAGTAATTTCTCAAAAAAACTAACGGAACATGCTTTTCAGTTTATCATGGGAAGATGCATATATTTTCAATTAGACTGCCAGGATTTTGTGGAACAAGAAATTGTGCCATGAAAGGATAAAAGTCTTCAGGGATTGGATACTCTGAGCAAACAATATATACATCATCTCATAACGTTATGTAAACAGCATTACCATAATAACAGCTTCATCCTGCACTGAAACACTGTGATGAAATCTCAAGTTCTTGTACAGAAATGTCCTGTTTGAAATATGCTGGTATTTTTATACAAAACAGTGGGTATTCCAAATCATGTTTTAGGGAAGTATCCTTGAATGCTGTAACACTGATGCCATGTCAAGAATAAAACCCCATCAAATTTACCTCTTAAATACCAGAATAAGTCCACGGCAGATGCATAAATTACTCTATGATTTCTAAGTTAATTTCAAAAAATCATAAATGGCTTGGGTCGGAAGCAACCTTAGTCATCATCTGTTTCTAAAACTCATTCCACTAGACCAGGTTGCTCAGAGCAACAAAGTGTTTCCAGGGACATAAACAAAACAGATTAAATGGGAGTGTGATCCTGGATTCCATGGACTCAGAAATTTGAGCTGCAATGTGTTATTTTGGAACTGGATAGCAGATGATATTTGTTAGTTTATAATTGATAGCAAACAAGTGTTAGTATTGGCCTATGTAACTGAGACTACAGAGATCACTAATGCTGCTTCTAGCAGTAGTCAAGAAGGATGGAGAACTGTGAATACAAAATAAATTTAGAAGTTACTTTTAGATTTTGCCAGTGTTCAATCTTCCTAAATTTCCCAAGTAAATGACCCAGGTGTCCCAGCTGCTAAATATTCACAGTGTCGTGATGTATCAACAGGGACAAAAGCAGCAAGGATGGAGCAAGAACAGTGCTTGTGGTCCTTTTAGAAGGAAGGACAAACATGGCAAGCATAATCAAACCCTTCTGACTGCCACCACCATTGCTACTGGTGACAAAAGAGCTAGTGTTTAGGCAATGGTGTAAGGTAGGAGCCCATCAAAAAATTAGGGAATACAGTCATTTTCAGCTGGAGGATCCCAACAGCAGTTTAAGGACACACGCTTCTTCCTCAAGAATAAATTGAAAAGAATTTTGAAGACTAAATTTTATTCCTCCTGGATTATCTGGAATACCACCTACTTTGACATTGAGTCTTCAAAGTTCTGTGTTCTGGGGATAAATTTTAATACAATGATGGCATGTACCACAGTTCTGTATTAAAGAATGTTATTCCTTACAGTATCTCCTGAATTTTACTTATTTTTTAACACGCACACAACTGGACATGGAGGAAGGATGACCAGTAACACTTCTGCCCTGTCTTTCAATGTACAAGAAGCAACCCTGTGTTTTCATTTCATATAAAGCTATTTTAATTTGGGGATAAAGAATAGCAGCTTCAATAAAAACAGCCTCTAACACCATATACAGTGTTACTATAGAAGAGGCAAATAATTTCTTCCCTTTTCTTGTTTTACAGATTTTTAAGGGTGTTTTGTTCATTTGTGTCCAAGCAGCACCGTAATAGAGATATGACTGTGATTAACAATGCCAATACTCCTGACTCCAACAACTCCAAATGACAGCATTGGGATGGACTAGTGGGGATGAAAGAAGGCAGTGCAAAATGAATTTCGAAAGAAAACTTTTTTTTAATTTTTGAAACAAAATCAACTAAACCAAAAACAAACCAACAAACAAACAAACAAAAATTTACATGAAAGGGGATTTGGTTGAAATCTGCTGCACTTTGGTGTCAAGTGCCATTTCAGATGCTGCAGGCTATCGTGACCCAGCAGGTAGAAATTGGTGGTAGGTGCTAGGGAAACCTATTTCATTCTTTGTGTCTCTGGATGGGACAGCAGGGCTTCTGAGATCTCTTCAAGAGGGGGCAGGGATAAAATCGGATGCTGTAGAGAAAATCTGTAAGGAAATCTGTGTCATTTGGGGAGCCTGGGAATAATTACTACCGTCCACAGTGTCATAAAAATGCTCCTGGAAAAAGTCTCAGGCACAGCTAAACTGAGCTCATTGTATCTAAAGAAAGTAGTTTTAGCACACTTAATTACCAGAACACTTACATCAGCAGTTCTAAAAAACACAGAATCCTCACATGACAGCAGAAATAACACTTTTTTTTAATTTGAATTAGGTTTGTATCAGGCTTATAGTTTTGTTATATAGAACTTAAATGCCATTAAGTTGTGCTTTATTCACAGTATCAGTAAAACAAATTCTATAATAATAGCACTACAAAACACAGCTTTTTAAAATTTTTCATGTGGTAAGACACCTACATGCAAGACACTCACTAGATTTTTCACATTTTTTCATTTGAAAATATAATAAAAAGTGTGGAAAACATTAGAATTTTAATACAATGAGAAAACATGAGGAGAAATTTTTTGAGTATGTGTGAATAGGCTACAACACATTTGCTAACATAACTGTCATCTAACTTGTTTCTGCTGATTTTTCAATAACACACAACAGCCAATATCTCCTCAGGTCTCTAACAGCTGAGATTTCTGTAGCAAGACCATTTTGGAAAGTCAATTCCCTCTCTGAAAAAATCTTATTTCACTGTTCCATGAACTCACTAAATGCTTGGCAGCAATGGCAGAAGATAAAATACGCCATAGATTCATCCAACCATAGAATCACACTTAGGTAGCAAAATCCAGATTTTCCAAAACAATAGGAGGACTGCAAAATGTACGAAATTCCAGTGAAGGACAAACTCACTCATATCCCAATAACCTGTACCCTGCATCACAGATACCTTCCCATAGGAAAAGAAAAAAATCACTAGGTTTTTTTACATGGTATAACTTGTGAATCACTGAATGGTGGAGGGTGGTGTCACTGGGGGGCAAGATTGTGGCACTCCAAAGCCTGGCTCTCCAAAAATACCGACCTTCCTGGTGTTCTCTTCTGCTGACCCACCTCAGAAACAATGTCTGTGGGGGCAAAGCCTCTTGTGCTCTGCCAGATTTAATAAAATGTGGGCATAGATCTAATATTGATACCCAACTAAAACGGACTCTCTAACAATTTAGAGTTAGAAAGTGTATGTTTATTTCAGCACTGGGCAGCTGCGGGGATCACTCCTTCCTACACAGTGCAAACTTTTAAAACAACAGAGTCTATTTATCTACAAAAATTCTAAATATTCAAGATACAAATGCATATTTATAACATTGACATCTCCCATTCTCCACTCCATATGGTAATTAGCTGAAAAGTTACTAAGCATGCGTGATTTGTTCTTCGAATTGGGTTGGTGGCCGCGTGATTAGAGGGGAGGTCACAAATAATGAAGTCAAATTCCTCTCCCTCGCTTTGACGTTTCTACCTTTCTGGTTTCTGACAATATATATTAACTTTGGAGGACCTCCAGTACCTCCCTTCACTGCTTCTAAAGAGGTTTTCAAATGGAAAATGAGTAATAGTCTGAATTTTCTTTAGATGTATTAATCAATGTTGTCTCTTTCTCATTATAAACACAGGTGAGCAAACAAGCAATCAGTTACTTATATCTTAAACTTATTCTACGCCTAACTCTCTGGCTAATCATTAATTTCCTTAATTAACCCCAGCTGGGTTTGCTTATTGGGTTTAACTAATTTCAACAAAGCTACCCTTTAACTAAAATCCTAATGTTTAAATGTCTAAAACTCTGTGTTTCATGCCCAGCCTCCAGTTTATCTCCATAGACAAGAATTCTATGAACTTCTCATTCCTCAGCTTCTCAACTTCAAGAGAATAAGAACTTCCCTAAAGGGCCAAACCAAGTAACACATAAAAAATTACTCCTATTACTTGGTATGAAGTACAGTTTTGAAAATATGGTCAGTGAGTTTTTGTAATCCTTACTCATTTTTCAGATATAAAAGCACTACATAGCCTCTTATGTATTGGCCCCCCTAGCCTGAGACTAACAGGGATAATCAACACACACAAAAGAACTCTCATTCATCAGCAGACAAGACACACAGCTGCGAAAATGAGGATGCAAATGATTTTCCTTCTTCTGAATCTCACGCAGCCTTCGTGTAGCCTGATCTGTATTAAATGAAGGATGCTTAGCAGAACGAGCAATGTGGTTCTCCCCAGCTACCTCAGCAAACTGTACATTTTTCCCTAAGGCACTGAGCAGAAATGGCGCAAGGCATTCCCATGGCTTTCCATTTCTTGCTTGAGGAATGTCTGGTCAGTCTTTTCACTTAGGACTCTTCTCTAAGCATCCACCCTCAGTGTTTTCTCACAAGCTCTTCCATCACTGTGGCTGCAGCAGCATTTCCTGGGGAAAGCAGCTCTGCCAACATGACCCTAGGGCTCCAAGGGCCTTTGGCTGACACTTGAGTGTAAGGGTAAAGGAAAAATGCTTCAGGAGAAGAGGAAGGAAAAAGCAACCTGAGACTGCATTAAGGAAATAGCTTTTTTTTTTTCCTTGTGTACAGACTTGCTGTCAGCTTTCTAGAGCTGATCATGGTACTGCCTCTTGCTGGACTGGAAGGCATCTGGGGACCCAGGGGTTCTCCTCTTTCAGAGGCGCTGGGATGTGTAAGAGATGGCCCAAAGACTCTTCATCTGTGTTATGGTCATCTACAGAGAGTGAGATGCTGAGTCTGGGCCTGGCCGAGGTGGAGAGCTAGCCAAGCACAACGTGCCGAAATTGGTACACGTTCCTGGCAGTTTGCGTTGAGCTGTGCTGGTCCTGCTGTAACCGCAGCAGGAACAGCGTGGGACATGCTGACTGCTACCTGTTCTGTGCCCTTAACTTGGGATAATGGGCTTTGTCCTCGCACCTGTTGGCCATTTGCCCCTCGCTCCTGAAAAGCGTATAAAAAGACTCTGTGAGAAGACCCCGATGGGATCCCTCCATGGAAGAAGACGGACCATAAGGACTCCGCCAGCTGTTGGTAGCTCTCTCCCCCTCTCTATCACGATTACACTGCGTTGGTACACAATGAAGTGCATTGTACTGATTGAAATTAATACTTTTCCCCATTTGTGTTTCTTTCGCACTCTGAGATTCGGTTAATGGACCATCACGACCGCCGCTTGTCTTAGCGGATCGTGACAGGATGTTGCAGGTGAGTGGTCACTGCCCTGGCCAGGAGCAGAGGAACCTGCAGCCACTCTTGTCTCCCCCAACTCTTCCTGGAGCTGCTCCTGCTCTGCAGGGATGGACACAGATGGGGAGTGGCTGGGATGTCCACGGAGGACAGTCTCCAATGTGCTGGCTTCCGCCTCTGTGTTGAAATTTGCAATGCCGCTGGACGGGGCCTGGCTGAGGGTGGGAGCGCCTTCCTGGGAGGCTGTGGGGTCAGAGCTGGCAGCAGGGATCTCATCCTCCTCCCTGGCAGTGTGGGAGTGTCGCAGCCTCCGAACCTCCTCACTGCACTGCGTCTCAATGATGTTGAGGATGCCATGGACCAGTGATGCAGTGTATTGCTGAAGTCGGGGCTGCAATCTCTGGACCAGGACGTCCCTGTCTGGACCATAGACACGGAGGGCGAGCACGATGCTGCTCTCTGCACTTTTCACCTGATACCACTCGCCCCCATATACCATTATGTATTTTAAGATGAGATAAGAAACTGATCATGTGCCTTAATTAAAGTTGTTGATTTCTTTTGTACCCTTTCATTTTCCCTTTCCTTTCTTTTTCTTCCCTTTCTATCTCTGTCTTCCGGGTTTTGTTACTAATATTGGCTGGTTGCACAGCCAGGGCTGCACAGGGTCCAGGAGGTTCCGTCATCTTCAGAAAAGTTCTGCCCAAAGCTCAGGCAGGATGCCACCCACAGCCTCTGGACCTGCAGCCTGCTGCTCAGCAGGGGCTGTTATTCCTTATGGAGAGAAAGCAAGGGACTCTGCAGGGCCAGGGCCTCCAGGAGCTTCTGCTGCCTGACTGCTGGTTTCTGGCAGCTCTCTGGGAGGTGTGATGATACAGTGTAGGTAGTCATCTCCACCACGGTCAGAAAACTTCACTGTCAAGATGGATCTTCTGCAGAGTGGGCAGGCAGGATTTCTTTCTGCCCAACGCAGGATGCAGCCAAGGCAGAATCGGTGGCCACAGGGCATTGCATAAGCAACATCGTCTGGTCCATCACAGCAGATGGGGCAGCTCCACTCCTTCCCCGTGGCCATGTGTGCTTGTGCCCACAAGCTGGCCCAGGCTCTGACAGCACCTGAATTTACAGAGCAACGGATGTGAGGTCACAGTCATAATCTACCACCGTGATTAGGATTATTCCTGGGATTATTATTAGGATCTATCCTAATAATCCTATCACCTCCACCAGCCAGTGATGTTACAATGTGATGTCCACCCCCACGGCTCTTGGAAATACACTGCTAGTTGGAGGCTGCCCTCTGCAACAGTCCCTGCTGCACCCCAGAAAGGAGGACATCACCAAACCATGAGATCTGAGTTAATGGATCCATGGCTGGGGAAAAACAGCAAGGTTAAAATCTGGTCCATCTCTGATCATCAGAAATTCAGCACAGGGGGTTCAGGAAGCCAGGAAAAGTTTAAGATGGCACTGTGAGGAATGGCTGGATTTCACAATCCATGGAGGAGTGTTCCCCAAGAGATGGCCAAAATGCACAGATAACCTGGACAAGAGCCCTAGAGACATGTTGGGAAGGTAAGCGTTCCAAGAGAAGAGCATCAGTGTAGCTATATCTGAAACATCATTTAAGTTTGACATTGCCTAAATAATGCTGTCCCAAATCCAAAATCTGAGACCAGATCAATCCATGTTGGAAGCAGTGGGGAAAAGGGTCATTGGGGTGGAGTTGTTTATGTTGGTGGAGGCAGGACTGGAGAAAGTGAAGTGCAAGGACATCTGAGGAGGGGAAGGAAAGACAAAGCCTTTGGTGACTGGCATGAAATACCTATGGTGAGCAGAAAACACGGGTGAGAAGAAGAGAAGTAGAAAGTGGAGCTGCAGTAGCCCCAGACATGTGCAGAGCTGTGATGGAACACTGAGACAGACATCCCTTACGCATCACAGAGCTGTGGACGATGGCGTCACAAAGTGACCCTCCAAGGCCTGGCTCTCCAACAATACTGACCTTCCTGGTCTTCTCTGCTGCTCATGAGTCCTCTCCAAGCATCACCCCAGTGCTTTATCAGAAGCTTTTCATGATCTGGAGCATTGTGGCACTCCTTCCATGTCTTGTTTGTTGTGACAGATTGGAGACAGCTGAGAATGAAGAGCTGCTACCCCTCACTGGTGTCACACATTGCAGAAGGGTCATGGTCTTTCTCATGTTCATTGGCTGTCCTGGGCATGGAAAAAATTCAAGAAATGTCCAGGCCATCAACAGTGACACCCTCCTGGTTCCCCAAGCCTCAAACTCACCCCAAGGCCAGCCCCAGGGAGGCGTTTCCTTGCACAGCTCACCTGCACTGTTACAAGCCTTCTGTGGTACCTGGCTACCTGAACCAGGGGAAAACATTGATGAGGAAACACAGGCAATGGCTCCTGGATGGGCACTGCTAGCTGACGGCAACCTCCAGTGCACCACCCAGCACCAGGAAGACCATGGATCAGCCATCCAGACCCTGCATGCACACTTGGCAGGAGTCCAGGAGGCCTCTTGCAAGGCTGGGAACATTCACCTTCATTGTTGTTGGAGATTGAGAATTAAGAAGTTCTCCTTAAGACATTTCTGATCTGACAGAAGACAGTTTCAGATTTCACTGAAATGAAAGGAAACTTGTTTTCTAATCTGAAGTACTTAATGTTTAGGTTGTTCAGAGGTCTTGTTTCAGAAGCAAGGATTAGATGGCTTTTCCCTCCTCACATGTGAATTCAGAGCCAGAAACACTTTTTTCCTTTTTGGCAGTACAAAACAGAAAATATTTTTTACTAGTAATCTGTATATATTCAGATTTTATTGTATAAAATCAGTAAAAGCACTGCAGCTCTCCAAATGCTAAGCATAGATCTAACCCCAGAGAAGCTGTAGATGCACTTTTAATTATTTGTCCAACTTTTTACCAGTTCTGGACATAGTAGAAGGTACATGATGGAGAAATGTCCAGCATTAAAGAAAAACAATCTTGAATTTTTTTTTTACATCATTTATTAAGACTACAGGACCTAAAGGGAAAATGAGTAATAAGAGAGGCTGGTTTCATTATAGAAAAGGGCTAAGAATACTTCATTTTCCCTCTTTCAATTTAGCTTCACTTAAATGACTTTTGCATCATGCAAAGGCAGACAATTCTTCCTTGATTGTGGTTAGATTCTGGAATTGATTATACACCTCCTGAGATCTTTTGAGGCCTTTTTGGTCCCTCTTTGACTTAGCACATATTAAAAATTTTTGTCCTGGTGGTGGTGGTTGTTGACGTGCTTGGAGGTCTTGAATGAGGGTCATGCCTTGCACCACTGATGTAATTAAATGTACAAGGCATGGGATGAGACATCGTAAAAACAGTAAACCTGCAAATGAGAACCCAGTGATGATTAGTACTTTCTTCCACCATTCTTTCTGGAATATACTGTTCCACCACTCCTTGGTGGTAATGGAGTGCCAGGTTTGGACTGGGACATGGGGTAGCTTCCTAATATTTTTAGCAATTTCTTTCACAGCCTCTCCATTGTCGTCAATGTGCAGACAACAATCAGTGGAGTTAAACTTGCCACAGACCCCTCCTTCCTCTGCCAGCAAGTAGTCAAGGGCAAGCCTATTTTGATATATGGCTGCTCGGGTCTGTGTTTGTTGTGTGCTGAGAAGTTCAAGGGCAGAGGTGGTTTGGTTAGTAATAATTTCCAGGAGGGCTTGTAGTCGGATTATTATTAGCATATAGATGGGTGTTCGGTACCCTAAACTACCGTCTGCGGCCCATGTTGCAGGCCCATAAGTAGCCAAGATTCATTCTGGGGGCCATTCCTCATACCCCCACTTCTGGGCTCCCCCAATTTTGTACCTCTTTGTTCTTTTCAATTCATCATATACTGGCACTCCCCGTGCTTCTTCAGCTAAAAGAAAGAAACTTGGATGAATAGCACCTAAAGTGCAACTTCCTTGCCAAAAAGATGGTAAAATAGAACATGCCTTTTTTCTGCATATCCAGTATAATACATGGGGAGCCTCCCAAAAATTATCCACTGCTGTTGATGCTGATATCCAGTATTTGGAAATGTGAGGGATGGTATTGTAAGGTTGTCCCTTTTTATCCCAGCACTGGTATAGTACTTCTACAGGGTGGAAGACACAATTTTTGTGTTTTAGTCTATCTCTGGACCAATACTCCTCCGGTTCCTTTGGAATCCACCATTGCTTAGTTCCATCAGTCACTAAATATCTCCTGCACACTGTGTCACCTACTGAAATAGTGTTCCTCTTTCCCTTCCTCCTTATGCATTCATCTCCAATAATATGATTACTTAACGTCCACTCTTCCAGTCTTTTCGGGTTTGGGAGGCCAAGTAGTTTAATTTTAGTAATTCTAGAGGTCCCAAGCTCGTTCCCCTCCATGGCCAAGTCTCGGATTCAATGGCTCCTCCGCAAACCCAGCAGCTGGTCAGATTTAATTGCTTGCCAATTCTTTCAGCCAGATCGATAAACAAATTTTTATTGGTATCCAATGGATTTTCTTGTTTTTGTTTCCTTTGTTCCTCGACTAGGGTGTCTCGAATTAGATCAATGTCATAAAATTTCCGTTTTTCTAAATCCTCCTTTTTCATGATATACTTGAAATTAAAGCATAGCCAATTTTCCTGGTTGGGACATTCTCCCTTTTGTTTTTGATTTGGGCTTCCTCAATTTTGTCCAATCCAATACTTTACTCCCTTTTCTGAGCAGACACTGAGCGTGGTTATATTATAACAAGAGGGATTGATCTAAGTGTGGGCCCAGAAGGAATGCTTTACCTGGAAGGAGTTTCCTCGTGTTTCATATACTGTTCTGTAACATTTGTTACATCTTGCTGTTTCTGCCAGAGGCACCCATAAGATCCAAGGTATTAGTATTAGGAGCATGATACACTTCCTTCTCCCATGCTCTGCTGGATCCGTGCTACAGTGTGGAAGGGTTGTAACCTCCTTCCTTTCACAAGTGTTCTTTGCTCCTTGCACACCTTGCTCTTTCTTCCAGGGAGACCTCAGCTCCTAGCAGTGTTGTTGAGATAGAAACACTGAGAAAGTCCCTAATTTAATTTTCTGAATTTGATGACTTTTAATTTTGTCTGACCTTCTTTAAGTGTTTGGTTGTTGGAGACGAATACTTATTTTACAAGGCTTTATAACAATATTTGAATATAAACAAGATAACAAGGATAACTTTATACAACTTCTTATAACAAGCAGACCTATTAATAACTTTAATAACGACAAAAATTAAAGGATATAACTTTAATTCTTGAAACTGGAATGATGTGAACTTTGAGGTAGGTAGTTGCTCCTTGAGGTAGTTAGGAGTGTCCTTTCACGGGTGCTTTTGATTGATCAGTCTCAGGATCCTTAGGAGGTTTTACCAGTCCCTTAACTCGCTGGGTGTGGGTCCATCCCTTTTCCAAAGTTCTTACTGCTGTTTCTGTGATGATCTGGACCTGGAATGGACCTTCCCAAGTAGGTGTTAATGACTTTCCTTTCCAACTTTTAATTAAAACCCAGTCCCCAGTTTGAATTTCGTGAATATAAAAATCTAGTGGTGCAGCTTGGGATAATAGGCGTTTCACGTATGTCTTTTAGGTTTTTGGCCATAATTTGTATGTACTGTTGGATGTTAAGGTTTCCACACCCCCTTGCATTGATCTCGTTTTGGGTCATCAAAAAAGGCAATCAATGTAACATTTCATAGGGAGACATGTTTAAATCGTCTCTTGGCCGGGTTCTAATTTGGTGGAGGGCTAAGGGAAGACATTTGACCCAATTCCATCTTGTTTCCAGCATTAATTTAGTTAAGGTGTTTTTCAGCGTTTGATTCATGCGTTCCACTCTCACCGAACTTTGTGGATGCCAGGGAGTATGGAGCTTCCAATTTATGCCTAATTGGTCTGCAATTTGTTGTAATACAGTTGATGTGAAATGCGTGACTCTGTCCGCGCTACCGGACCTCGATAGCCCGTTGGGGGCTCAGGAGAGCGGCCGAGGTCAATGCACTGGACTGCAGACCATGAGGTTGCCCGAGTGTATCTGCAGGCTGGCGGCTCCCAAGGCGTGGGAGGCTTAGTCCGAGAGTACCCACCAGGTGGGCAGCTGACACCCAGGGCGAAGGGAGGCGAAGGAAGGAGAGAGCCAGCTGTAGAGCAACAGGGATTTATTGATGGAAGGTAAAGGACGAGGGAAGCTGGAGAGCTCTCTGAGCTCCAAGCTGACGAACACAGGGTTTTAAGTGGGACAAAATTTGGGCGGAGAAAGGGAAGACAACCAATGGGAGCGGGTCAGAGGGGCGTGGACAGACTTGGATGGCAAATGGGGTACAACTTCGGGTGACATACAGAAACAGGAACCAATCAATAACCGAACGTAAAAGAACTTTCTAGAACTGAGGGTGGTGCGCTCAGACAGCCTCCTCCCCTAGAGATGCCCCTTCAGATTCTGATTCGTCCAGCCACTTGATGGCCAGTGCTTGATGGACAGGGCCAGGCCAGAGGTCATCAGCAGGCTCAGGCTGGCGCACCACCACACGAATCAATTCTATGCACTACTCCATACCATGGAATAATTTGTTCTATAAGTGCTTTACTCACTGTGTGGGCTGTGCAATTAACGGTGGGAATAGCTTCCACCCAGTGAGTAAAATGGTCGACTATTACTAGTAGATACTTCCATCTTTGCACTGGGGACATTTCAGTAAAGTCAATCTGCACGCTTTGAAACGGTCTAATAGCCGAATCAATTCCCCCAGGTGTTGATTTTCTCATGTTCTTTTTGTTCACCTTTTGGCAGACTATGCAATCTCGTGTAATTTGGTTTGCCAATTTGTACACTCCTAGGCATCCAAAAGTTCAAAGAAAGTGATCCACAAGGGCCTTCGAGCCCCAGTGGGTGTTCTGGTGTATTTTTGTTAGTATTTGATGGGTTAAATTCTTGTTTAATATTTGTCTGCCATCTGGTAGGTACCATTTACCTTGGTTATCCTTTCTTCCTCCTAGAGAGAGAATTTTTTGCTCATCTTGCTGTGTGAACATTGGAACTGGTAATGTAGGTTGGGTTACCTCTTCCATTTTCATAATTCTGACTTCTTTGCCTTTCTGGGCAGCTTCTTTTGCTGCCAGATCAGCTGAAGTGTTTCCTTTAGCCTCCTTGGATTGTCCTTTTTTATGTCCCTTAATGAGTACCACCGGAATTTCTTTTGGAAGTTTAAGAGCTTGCAAGATTTTTAAAATAAGCTTTTTATGAATTAGGTCTCTTCCTTTTGTATTTAGGAAGCCTCTTTCGGCCCACATTTTGCCGAAAGTGTGTTACGATTCCAAATGCATACCTCGAATCTGTATATATAGTTCCAATTTTACCTTCCAATTTTGTTAAAGCTCTATCTAGAGCATATAACTCACAAATTTGGGCAGACCAATTTGTAGGTAATTTACCCTGTTCAATTATTTGGAGGCTGCTTCCGTCTATGACAGCGTATCCGCAGCAGCGTTTTCCATCCAAATATCGTGAGGAGCCATCAACGAAGAAAACTTCTCCGGCCCCTAGTGGACAGTCCTGTAGGTCTTCCCTGACTTTTTGTTTGTAGATCAATGACATTTATACAATCGTGTATGAGGTTTTCGGAAGGTGTGCCATATAGAAATTGTGCAGGGTTTAAGCTGGAACTGGTTGTTAATGTGAGGTGCTCTGTGTGACTTAAAATGGACTCGTACGGAATCATTCTAGGATCAGAGATCCATTCGGTGGCTTTATTGGTTACGATAGTTTTTATGGTGTGTGGCGTGTGCACGGTGAGTTTACTGCCAAATATGAGTTTTTGGCTCTCTTGTACCAGGAGAGCAGCTGCTGCGATTGCCTGTATGCAATTTGGCCATCCTTTAGATACTGGGTCAAGCATCTTTGATAGGAAGGCCACAGGTTTACGAATTCCCCCCCACTCCTGGGCCAAAACCCCATAGGCTGTTCCTTTCTCCACGTTCACGTATAAATCAAATGGCTTCTCTAGGGAAAGAAGGCTTAAGACTGGTGCTTGGATTAATTTAGATTTTAATTCATCCAATTTTATGTTATCTTCTTTTGTCCAATTAATAGGTTCGGGTTCCACTAATTTTTCATACAAATGTTTTGCTCTTTGTATGTATTGGTCTATCCACATTCTACAGTATCCAATTAAACCAAGAATTTGCCGTACTTCCTTTTTTGTTTTAGGTGGAGTTAAATTTAGAATATCTTGACTATGTTCTGGACATAGTTTTTTTGTTCCTTGTCGAATTAGATGGCGTAAATATTTTACTTTGGGTTGCACAAATTGTAACTTGGATTTTGACACACTTAAGCCTCTCTCCTCCAAGAAGTTTAACAATTGAATGGTTGCTGTTCGGACATTGTCTTTTTTTTCTCCTGCTAAAATCAGATCATCAACATACTGAATTACCTGTATGTCCAGTGGTGGAGAGAAGAAACTTAATAATTCCTCTAGGGCTTGGCCAAACAGCGTGGGCGACTCTGTATACCCTTGGGGAAGCCGGGTCCACCGTAGTTGTTGTCTCCTTCCTGTTTCTGGGTCTTCCCATGTAAATGCAAAAAGGTCCTGACAATTAGTATCTAAACAACATGACCAAAATGCATCTTTTAAATCAATCACAGAGAATCAGGCATGATTAGGTGACAGTTTGTTTAATAAATTATAGGGGTTCTGAACAATTGGATATTTGGCTTGGACTCTTTTGTTAATTTCTCTCAGGTCCTGGACTAGTCGATAGGTTTTATCAGGTTTGGGAATCACGAGAATAGGAGTATTAAAGGGTGACTTACAGCCCTCTAGGATGTCATCTTGCAGCAGTTCTTGTATGATTGGTTGTAGTCCTTTCCTCCTCTCTTTGGTTAACGGATATTGAGGCAACCTGATGGGCTTGGTGTTTGGGAGTAGATCAATAGTAATGGGTTGGATGTTTAACTTTCCCGTTTCTGGGCTTGGCCCATACTATTGAAGAGATTTCCTGCTCATCTTTGGATAACAAA
Source organism: Monarcha castaneiventris obscurior (assembly GCA_026261815.1). Taxonomy (NCBI): domain Eukaryota; kingdom Metazoa; phylum Chordata; class Aves; order Passeriformes; family Monarchidae; genus Monarcha; species Monarcha castaneiventris. The sequence goes on from JAMPIT010000635.1 coordinate 4,495,767, forward strand.
GAAAACATTTTAACTTTCATTTGATTATTATGAGGCACAACACCGATATTTAAGGACACTTGAAAGTCTCTTCCGAGTAAATTAGTACCAGCTTGTGGTACATACAGGACATCTCCAATAGCAATTTTTCCATTTCCAGAAATATATACATTTTTAATAATGGGAACTGAAAAGGTTGCCCCTTTCGCCCCTGTGATGTTTATAGATTCATTGCTTAGTTGACATCCCACAGGTTTCTTGGTGACACAGGTTCTCTCAGCCCCTGTGTCTACCAGAAACTCTGTGAGTTCCTCCTGGGGACCTATTTTTAAGTTTACCAAGGGCTCTTGGAGATGTTGTTGCCCCAGGAGGTAGAGCCCTTGACCCCCCTATTCTTCAATGGGCCTTACGCCCTCCATCTGGAAAACTCCAATGTCTCTTAATCTTTCGAGGCAATATAATTGCCTATGTCCCTCTTTTCCACAGTAGACACAGTGTGGTTTTGGTTTTTGTGGGTCCTTATCACCTTGGTTCTCAGCTCCTTTTACATTTATGGTTTCCCTAGATTCACTGGGTACCACTTCAGCCTTCATTAATGTTGGCTTAGCCTTCATTTTCTCCTCATCTTGTCTCATGTATACCTTTTGTGCCTCTTCTAATAACTCCTCAATAGTTCTTTCAGGCCATTTCTCTAATTTTTCAAGTTTCTTTCGAATGTCGGGCCATGAATCCAGCACAAAATGGATTTTTAACATGGCCTGGCCCCCTTCACTCTCTAGATCGATCTCTGAGTATAATCTGATGTTATTCCTTAACCGCGTAATCCAGTCTGTAGGAGACTCATCTTTATTTTGTTCTCCACAAAACGCCTTTTTCATGTTATTAACTCAAGGCACTGCCTCTTTTATTCCTCTAATGATTAGTTCTGGATAGTCTGACATGTTCCTTTGCTCCTCAGCCGAATTAGCATCCCAGTTTGGATCTACTAATGGAAGTTTGGTTTCCCCGATGGGACCTTGATTGTTCTCCCGGTCCCATATATTGACTCCTGCTGTGTGGATCATTTGTCTCTCCTCCGGGGAGAAAAGTGCTTGCATGATTGAGTGCAACTCCTTCCAAGTATAAATGTTTGGTCCTAAGAATTGATCTAGCTGTTCAGATAGTCCAGTCGGATCTGCTAACAAATTTTTCATTTCTTTCTTAAATTCCCTTACCTCCAAAGAGGTGAGCGGAACATTCACATATCCAATCCCACCCTGTGCTCCCCCCATTGGAACTTCCCTTAGGGGTAAAACCTCGGGAGCACAGGGACAGGTGTTGCACTCATGTTTAGTTATTGTTTTCTTTCTGGTGTGGAAGGCCAGGCCTTCCATACCGGAAGTGCTTTCAGTAGGTAATTTTGGGGAGGAACATGCTTGAGTATTGGGACTAATATTATTTGCCAAATTAGGTTGAATTGAGTTCTCTACGATTGAGGAGTTTTCAGCATTTGCTTCATTATCATTTGCGGCTTCAATGGCAACAGTACCAGGCAGTGAGTCTAGAGGATCCCATTTTGGTTGTTTTAAAGTTAATTTTGATTGTCCAAGTTCTGCTTTATTGGTTAATTTATTTTCTTTTAAAGATAAAACCGAATTAGATTTTTCTTTTTCAGGTTCCCAGTATTGTAACCAAACTTTAGCATATTCAATTTCTTCTGAATTTTGAGGTGTTTTATATTGGATATATGCATACAATGCTCTGCAGATCCATAATTCACTGGAACCTTGTTTCGGCCAATATAGGCCTCCTCCATCTCTTCTGATTTTTCTTTTTGGCCACTTGAACATACAGAAATGTTTTACATCATGTTTTACAGAATCATTTTACACTGATCCTTTCCAGAAGTTAAGGGATTTTCTTCCCATGCTGTAAGCATGGTCCCTAAAGAACTGTCTGGAAAGATGTTGTATTTCTTAATTGGAGGCTCTCTCTTAGAACAAGATTGTCCCATTGTTTTGTCTCTTTTTATTCCTTTAAAACAACCAAATGTAAAAAGAGATACTCTCTTAACTTTTAATAGTAATTACAGATCGTTAAATTTAGGTGTTAAAGTGAATAACGATAATTGTATGAATTAAAATTAATATAGAGGAGTGTGGGAAAAAGAAAAAAGAAAAAAATGGCAGCTTAGCGTGAGAACCAAAACAAATATGGAGGAGCGTGGGAAAAACAAAGATGGCGGCTAGGCGTGGGAAAACTAAATATGGCTGCTTTGTAGAAACAGCAATAGAAATTAAATTGCAAGAAATTATTAAATTAGAAACAAAACAGGCACAATAACTAACTCAAGGCAAACTAAGCAGATTGCTATAACGAACGAGAGAAAAATATGATTTAAAGAATCCACAAAAAGAAAAAGGGTAAGGAATAAATATAATAGGCAAAGATCAAAAATATAATTTATCATAGACTTAAACTCAAACACTGGCAGCTATTTCTGCCTGGCACAACAGGATGGCTGCCTTTCCCACCAACCAGGCACCCTCTTCCATAAAGAAGGTGGCAAAATGGCAGCCTTTCCCGCCTGAATTGCCGGAAGAGAAGCACCAAAAGATGGTGACTTCTTCCGCCAAAGTATCCAAGAAGAAGCTTGAAATGGCGGCCCTTCCCGCCTAAATACTGACAAAGAAACTCAAAGGGGCGGCTAACCTCGCCACACAAACTGTTTACTCAACGAATGACAGTACCAATACAATCCACACAGGTACACAATCAACAGCAACACAAAAGGTAAAAGTAGAAGCAAACACTGGCAAAAAAAACTCCAAGTAAAATCAATTCACGCATTTAACTAAATAATTAAATCGCAATGTCCTGCCAGGTCTGGATCTGACAAGGCAATAAGTGAGGTTGGGGCAGTCACGTAGAAATTGTAGAGGCCACTAGGGACCCCCCTCAATAGCTAGTTCTTCCCCCTTCTTTTCAGAACCACCCTGCTTTCTCACCCTCCCTCTATGCCCCGGCAGGAGTGGCTTCTGCAGGGAATGTTCCTACTGAGCTCATTTCATCATCAGTCACTCCACAAGCACACGTCTTCCCCCAGCACTCACACAACACATCATATCGAGCTCCGGTAAGGGGTTCTCCTATAAAGAAATTATAAAACCCTAACTGTTGGGACCCTGAAAAGGGGGCAGGTCTTACCAAGAGTCCTGCTCTAGGCGGTCTTCTTTCGGCAGCATGGATCCACAGATTTCGAGGCGCACAGTCCAGGAGAAAAAAAAAAATCCACAAAAAAAATCAAAATCTGGGCTGTGGACTCCAAAAAGTGGATCCCGGACGAGACTCCAGGAAATTGTCATAAGAAGGGACAATTCCAAATAATAAATCAGATGATCAAAAGTGTAGTTTTAAAGAAAAATTGAAGTTTTATTAAAATAACAAAAATCCGAGTTCCCGCACGATCGAAGGTGCTTGTAGCTGGTTAGGCTATAGACCTAGAGCAAGTCCTGTCAGTGCTGGGCGCTCTAGCAACAGCAGAGCTCAGCTGAGGCAGCCGGACCTGATCCACAGCACTGGGCTCCTTGCCTGGCTATTCCAGTGGCAAAAATGCACAGAAGTCCAGTTTACAGTCCAATTTATAGCCTTCTGTCTCCGCCCTTCTCTGCCCTAGTTCTGCCTCCTTGCTCCCAGATGGCTGGTTGATTTGGGATAACATCATAGGTTTCTGACCAATGGCTCGTTGGTCTTTGGGGTAGTGACATCATCCAAGTTTATGGCGGGAGTTTGCCTCATTGAAATGCAAGGTTGCCATGGAGCTCACTTGCAAGTCCATTGGAAGGATGCTAAAAATAGTTCTTTAGGTGTCTGAGGGGCTTTCTTTTTTGAGGCAGAGAAGGTTAAGAAGGCAATTTCAACTTATAAAACTTTTGATTAAAACTATTATAACCTTACATAAATGGAAAAACATGACTTAGAACAAATAACAGATAGAACTGCACGCAAGAACATTGAAATTTTTAAATTACAGATAACTTTCAACAGGAACAATTCTTAAAGCCCTACCATTTATTAACCTTTTAACTTTAACTAACACCTTATTAATTAACATGGATACTTAATTAGTTTTAACTTTAAGTGCTGAGGTGGACATGATGGAAAATTCACTCAGTGCATATATAACAGTGGTCCTTTGGCATGAAGTAATCTCAGTCCGCCAATAAGATGCTGTTGTCTAGGGATGATTGTCAGCTGGCTCGAGTGGCGGGAATGATCCTAACTGAAATTCATGGTCTCCATGGCAGCGACTTACAGGAGCAACTGACAGGTACTAAATATAGCTGTTTGTCCACAAAGTCTCATTATTTTGAGGCTAAGTCCCGTCTTCTGGTACATGATTTAAACCAATAAAACACTTGACAAACATAGTATAATGTTATTGCAGCACGCTTAAAACTCCCAGGAAAACTGGAGAATAACTAGAACACTAGAAGTGGGTAGTTTTTGATTGGGGAATAACATGGAACATATTAGAACTTTTAAAAGGATAGTTTTAAGTTGGATGAAGGGTGTTAATGAGTGTCTATGTAAAATTCCTTTAATTAGATAACTTCAACTCATTAATTTGAATGAGTAACAATCAAGGACAAAAAAAAAAAAAACCAGTTCATGCATAACAATACAGAAACGGAAAATCACACATGGATATTTCCTCACTCAAACAAACCTCAGTGCACAAAGCCATGTGAGACAATCTGTGAAAAACAGGGAATTTATTTAACTTGAACAATCCTTTTGAATGCACAGGAGTTAGCAAAAATTGAGGTGGATTTTGAAAATAGAGATTTTTTTTGTCTTACTCAGGGAAAAAAAAGCTGTATATGGATAATTAGTATGTTTATGTTTTGCTATATTTGTATCAGAGTAAGGCATATTGACAGTATTCTATAAAATGCACAAATTCTTTATGCTGCTCTTACTAGCCTGTGTTTATGTATGATAGGATTACCTTATATAAGGCTCAACACTTGAAGTGTGTATACCTTTCCTTAATATACTAATGTCATTGTATGGCATGGGAGAGGTAGGATTTATTGAGGAGATGATAATGTGATAGCTGCTTATTTTTAGGGTCTTTTGTGGCACTCATTTCCATAGTAACAAGAGCTCATGCCCTCTTTCTTCACTTTTCTGAAGGTAAACATTTTAACTTTCATTTGATTATTATGAGGCACAGCACCGACATTTAAGGTGAGATGCACAGTTGAAAAGACTAAAAGATGTCAGAACTGGATTTCTGCACCAGAGATAGTACTAAAATTTAGATCTCTGTTGTCCTAATCCATTGTTTTAATCCAAATTCATCTAGGTCTTCACTGGAGGTCAAAGTGATTAATTAATTATTCACCAAATAAAATAATAAATAATGGTTTTCATTTTTACTGTTTCCCAAATCATCTCTACTTGACTGATGTACCTACATCAGGGAAAATGAAGAGACAACATCTGTCATTTGAAAGGCTTAGAATATTTAATAGAAGTTTTCTCAGAGTCTCAGATCAGGAATTCTGCCTCAGTATGAGGATGTAGAACACGAACTGGATAAACCTAGAAGAGACGTGCCTGTCTCTGGATTACGTGGAATGTCCTTTTCTAGAATACCTGATTCAGATGGAATCTGAGTGTTGTAAGACAAAATGCCCTGAAGTCATGGAAGATTACATGCAGTGTCAGTAAGCTCAGATCATGTATCTTTTCTCGCTATGAAATTTTCTTAGAATTAATCCCGGTGGGGAAAAGTCAGCATCATGTTGCGCCAATGAGCATGAGAGGTTTCAGCGTCTGCTACAGTTTATTACAGATGAGACCTATTTCTGAGGAAACTATGAAGCACAGTGCAAAATACTCCATGCGTTGCAGTAGGACTTTGAGTTTCTAGAGCACGGCAGCCTTTTTAGTAGGGAAGCCAACACAGAGTTGTCAGGAATGGACAGGCTCTTACTTAATTAAAAAAGATTTAAAGGTTTATTAACAAAAAGATGAAGAAAAAAAAATTCACCGAAATTCCAGGATCCACCAAAAAGATAAGAAAATGATAAACTAATTTTCCCAGGAACGCAGGGACAGGAGACTCTTAGAACCAATCTGGCTAAGAGTCCTCAGTGTGGAGAGCCTGCACTGCCGGCTCAGCTTCAGCTACTCCGAAGCCAAATGAATTGTCAATGTCCCTTATAGGGAGAGAGGCCACAGCACAGCTCAGCTTCATCTAGTCCGAAGCCAAATGAATTGTCAATGTCCCTTATAGAGAGAGAGGCCACAGCACCAGCAGCAGACTTCACCACAGCTAACCCTCAGTGAAAAAGCGACGCCCCCCAGACGTCGGCTACTTTTATATGGTACTGTCTCCGCCCATTGCCGCTCACAACTCTGCCCCCAGGGTCCCAGCTGATTGGTGGTCTTCTGTGGTGAAGTCACTCTCATCTGCCAATGGTTGAGTACAAGTCTAGGGGTGATGTAATCTGCCTCTGAGGCGGGAAAGAGTTCTCATTAATATTCCTGGTTTCCATGGCAGCGAGTTGCAAGAGCAACCGACACCTGAAAATAGTCTCTGACTTGTAACAGTCCATCTTTGAAGTGGAACTTTAAACCTTGTTAAACAGTTAAAAATTATTAAAATTCTTAATAATTGTAAGACAATAAAATTACAATTACACTAAACTCTTTAACAACTACAAAAACTTTGTGAACTAGAATAATTAACAATAACTTTAACTGGGATAGGGTCTTTACAGGAGTTTACAGTTGTAATAAACAGGTAAGTAACTTTTTACTTTACTTTTAATTATAGTCAATGAATATAACTTTAATAAATGAACAACAATTAACTCTACTTAATATACAACGGCAAACTATCTCAGTCTGTGCATCACAGAGTCACTGCCCGGAGCCGGCAGCTGGAAGTGGCTGCCTCTTCAACCACTGCACCTGCTGCCCGCAGCTGCTGCAAGCTCCTCCTCTCCGGCCGAGCAGGGACTGCTCCCTGTGGTTCAGGGGGCTCCTGAGCCAGTCCTCTCTGCCTCTGCTGTCACCGACGTTTTTGATGTAGACCTGATTCTTCCTCAGGGGCTTGCTTCCCCCAGAGCTGCCAGCTCCCTGCAGGCTCCCTTTCCCTGGAGCTGCCCTGCCGCAAGAGAAGTCCCAGATACACGAGATGCGCTCCTCTGCTGTGGGTCGAGCTGCTCCCGAGCTGGTCCTCTCCGCCAAACAGGAAGAGTGTCTGACTTAGTCAAAAACCTTTTTTCTGGCATCTAATTTCTGCCAGGTGACAGTTGTCCGGGCTGCCCATACCCCGCAGAGAGCTGCTCTCAAAGTGTCCTTAAGCTGGGACACCCTCCATCTAGGCGCTCAGAAGGTAATTCTAATTCATTTACTCACTTTGCATTGAAAGTATGTTTATGTATTGGGTTCACGTGGCCAGCTTTGGGTAGCGGCAATGGGGGAGGGAGGGAAAGGGTGTGGGGTGTTGCTAAAGGGGTGGCTCTCACTTTTAAAGTACATTTCAGAGACACTTGGTCCCAAAGAAATCTTTGCAAACATGCCACAACTGCACTTTCTGAATACAAATGCAGATGTATGAGTGACTCAGAAGTCCACATTCTCAGCTTCATAACTCCAGGGAATTCTCAGTTTCTTAGCCCATCCAGAAATCCAAGGATGACTTTTTAGCATCAGTATCAATAATTATATTTTTATGAGATGACATATTGGGAATGAAGTGGGTGAGAAAAATGGAGCTGTGGAGAAATTAAAAACAAAGGTTAAGAACACCAAAGTAAATTCAATATGGGAGAAACAGAGAACGGAAAACAAGAAACAAGGGATGGAGGCAACAGAACTTTCTCCAGGAATGACTGAAGACACATCAGTGAAGAATGGCAAAAACAACCACATTCCTCCACAAAAGCCAACTTTGGCTCTTAGGCTTTAGGCAAATCTTGTGCTGACTCCAATAGATGTCCTGCATGGTCTCAAAAGGAATATCCAATTCTGATTGCCCCACAGGAATTCAGCCCTCCATGCTGAATGAATGGAATGCCCCAAATTTAAGAATAAACAAACATGTCTGCTTCATCATATTTCAGTTTTGCTACCATGATTCGTGATTTCTTTGACACTGTACACTTAATATATTTTTGAAGTTGTACATTATTAAATGCAAAAGGCTTTCCTTAGTATTTAAAAATCCAAAGGTCAGGAATTCCAAACTGCTGCTTCTGGTCCTTTTTTGCATATTTAAAGTCTGTGATTCTGCTTAGGATTCTAAAGTTTTTGTCCCTGTATTGCATATTCAATATAAGTGAGTTATAGCTATATATAACTTAAGCATACTTTGCAATGCTTTGAATGACAAGAACATTTTGAGAATATAAAGCTCCTTCAATGAAATAATCTCACTGGTATCAGTGAGATCAAATAAAAGTAAAACACTACTTAGCAAAAGCAAGAAAAGTAATCTGATTTTAACTAGCTTCTGTGTTAGGACAATTAGTAGCCAAATACTCCAAAATCAAAAAGTCCCTGTGATACTAATACATTCAAAAAGTGAGAACTAAAATATAGTATTTAAAACATTAAATTTAGTTCTACGGATAAATTCTCAGCAGCATTAAATATAGCAAATATTAACATCATGTGGGAATAAATCAACGCGTTTTCACCTCTAAAGCTTTTAATCCTCTCCAGTACCATCAGCAAGGTTAACCTTTTCTTTGAATGTTTTAGGCTAGTTAGTATCTACAGTTAGGCTTAATAATAATAATAATGATGATAATAAAAATCAGGAAATTTATTATGGCAATTTAGTTGTAGTAATTACAACTCAGCTGAAGTTCACAATCCCCTTCCTCACATATTATTCTAAGAAGACACTGCCAACATCAAAGTTGAATGGTTTTATGAATGTTTATTTTGAACAGTAAATTCTACAGACCGAACCTCTGTGCTTCATGTACCTTTCCCTTCTTAGATGGCATGTGTGGTGCTTCTTGGTCCTTCTAGGTCCCCTCTAGATCTTCTGAGAAATTCTGATTCGCTATATCCCCCAAACGAAAATAAAGAACACTTAAAGCAGCCATGGCTGTGATCAGGAGGAAATACCTCTGTGGTATTTGTGGATACAAGCAGGCAAATTATGCTCTGTTTCATATTTAGGTGGTAGATACTTATTTACACCTTCAGGCAATTTTTCTGAGAAATTGCTGATCACAGTAAAATTCCTAGTCTACTGGAGAGCTTTTATTAGTTCGTAAACTTTGCTTGGTTACCTTGCTACTTGCATAATTCTGAACAAATATCCCTACACATGACATGTTTAAAACCAGCATAAAGGACAGACCTCAAATATGTACATTTGACTGAGTTGAGCAACTGATTAAAAACTCATACAGCCACTTCTAATTCAGAATGCATCTCTAATACCACAGATGCCCACACATACTTGGCCCAACACGGTTCTGTATTTCACGATAAAATTGATGTGTTTTAAAGTTTTAGACTTTCAGTTTCCCAAAAACCTGTCAGTTCTTGTAATTATCCTTCTGAATTTAGTAAAGGATTTTATACTCACTCTTCATTTTATTAGAGTATTCTGTACCATTCTTTGTAGACCTTACTACTTGCACAAAAATCGCACTGCAGTATTTCTACTTTTTATTAACTTCTTTGGCTACAAGATAATATATTAAAATTGTGTTGTGGGTAAAGAGGTTGTGAAAAGTGCTGTTGTCAAAAAAAAAAAAACTGGAGGACTAGAAGCAATAAATTCTTGGTTCTGTTCATAGCTTGGTGTCAGAGACTGAAAATCATGCCTGAAACATTGATATAAAGTTTTGCTCATTATAAAAAAGCTACAACCGAAGGAGCCTCTCTGAAGACTGGGACTTTGAACTGAAAGTCAAACTGCTGATTAGATAAAGGGAAACCCATTGTTCAGTCATATCAGGCTGAGGGAAAGGTTTGCATCCACAGAAGGGTGCCACCAGCTGCAACTATCCCTGGATGAGTTTGGGATGGGGGGAGAGCACAGCTCACAGAAGCCAGGTTTATACAGACTGCCCCCAGCTGAGGGGGCAGGAGGAGGTTTTGGGTGCATGGCATAACCTCTGGTCAGAGGCAATAAACACCCATCCTCCAATTACACAAACTGGCCCGGCTGTGGAACCCCCAACCCCACAGGCCACATCCATGGGACTTTCACGTGAAAGGTTTGGCCCCACAGGACTGCACAGGATGCAACAGACCCAGAGTCTGCTGTGAGAGACTGCATCCCCCTCCTCCAGGGGGACATGCCCGGACATTCCTACCTAGCCCGAGCGTATATTAAGCCATGGGATTCTATGTTTTTCGGGGGGACCTTTACCACCAAGAAGACCAGCTGCAGAAGATCACTGGAACATCGTTGGGATCCAGGGAGTGGTGATATTTTCCTTATTCTGTCCTTGTCAGTTTCTTTCTCTTCCCCCCTGTGGAGGGGGTGGACCCAAATGTGGCTGCTGTCGGTCACTCTGACACCACCTCCAGCCCCGCCTCTGAAGAAGGAGACTCCTCCTGGAAGGAGGACTCAGTGGGCGGCACCATGGTCCGATGCCTGCCCCTCCTTCCAGAATGTTCTACCAGGGGCATCGTGTGATTGGTCAATCGCTGATTGACAGGTTAAGTAGACCCCCCCCACTTAAAAAATTGTTGGGCCTCAGGTATTGTTCCCTCCCCCTGTCTGATGCTTTATTTTTTACCTATCTAGCGCACTTCCCGTGTTCGCCCCCCTTATAAGGTTGTGCACCCAGTTCTTCTGTGGGATTTCTCCTCCGGTTCGTCTCCGCTCCAGAACCTGTCCCTTACCCTTCCAATAAAGGAGATCTCGGGGAGACCCCCTCTCACAACCCTTTGCCTCCTTGCGTTTTCTTCGTGCCGTGCTTCACCTTGTTTGGAGCCACCCTCCCTCTGCGAGAGCCAGCCTCACCCTGCCTGCAGCACCGAGGATCTTTCCAGGTGTCCAGGGTCATCAAGGGCCGGCGTACTTTGCTGAGGGCACCTTGGGACAGCCAGGAAACAAGTGGCGCCCGAACAGGGACCAGGGACTCTCACCACCAGACCCTGTGTGCCTGAAGACCACCTGGTGCTGCAGCTTCCCCGCATGAAGCATGCTCTGTTTTAGAGAGTGGTGCTCCTGGGGCTGGACCCTAGTGACCGACTTAGGATGGACGACAACGTACCCCATTCCTGAGCCATGACTGGTGGATCCCACCAAAGGAGGACCTAGCGCCTATCCTTTGTTTCATGGGACAGCCAGGCAACACCCCCCCACCTATTTGCTATTTCTTTCTTTCTCTCTCTCTCTCATATTTACTATCAAATAAAGCCCTTACTATTGTCACTAGCATATGGTCTCATTCGCACCTTAATTTGGGCAGAGGAATTTCTAAAGAACCTCAATAATCAGATCTTAACACTTGGTCACAGACTTACCAAAGGTTTTTTGTAGTATTTTAGGATTACATTTTCAAACCTGTTATCTAAATGCCTTTGTCCACTTTCAGATTGAATTTTAGAATCACTAATAATTCATGATACCAGTTAAACTTTAGGATGAACTACAGTCAGTGAAGTCATCCTTAAACCCATACACCTTTGAAATACAGATTCTGAAAAGTGAAAAGTATGAAAGAAATGGAGACTTAAAAAAAGAAAAAAATCTGCTTTATCCTCTGTACTGACCTTTTCAGAAATTTTCATTCCTATTCTTACATTTTACTCGAAGACTGATGGTGTGAAATAACATACTGTCCATCAGTAAGCATATTAGAATAATATGAAGTATTTATGAGTCTCTAATTTGTGATTGAACTGTTACAACTAGATGCACAACACCACCCTTTTGGTATTTTTTGTACATATGGCTCTTGAAACTCAGGTTTGGCCAGATTTGAAACTGTTGATATGTTGGATGTGTTGGATTGCTGTAATTTAAGGCAAAGTATCGACGGATTCAGACTACGTAGATAATACAATTATTTCCTGTGTAATTTAGGAAAAGGACCTTTGTCATGTCTGTTCGTAAGGAACCACTTTGTCACTGAAAACCAGGAAACAAACTCACCAACCAGTTTTTTATGTTAGAAAGCTGATATTTATTCAACATGCTGGTTGCATGGGGATAGCTTCACCTGATACCACATCCACTTTCAAAACTTTTCACTACTTATACAGTGTAGCAAATAAAGAAATTAATTGGTTATAAATGCCATAATTCTCTTCATTAATTAATATTCTATTTGGGTTTTTTCCTCATTTCTTATGATAATTAGCCCACTTCTTCAGTCTTTTTATTATCTTTTTCCCAAACAAAGAAGATTTCAGTAGATTGCTGAACTGACTTGGTTAGTTTCTTCCATTAGTTTCTGCAAAATGTCCTTGTGATCTATGAATTTTGCATTACATGTGTCCAGTTTCAGCAAAGATCTCTCTCCAAAGCTTTGTTAACATCCTTCTAAGTCCGAGATCATTGAAACATGTCAAAGTGTTGATTACACTTGTTTTAGCAAAACTTTAAAGTTTCAGTAATTTTCCATAACCACATTTTCACAATACCAGATAAGTTAACCTTGCTAAATGCTGGCTACAGTGGCATATGACAGAATGGAAAATTACACATCTTATGAATAATAGAAAGTATTAGTTAGAAAAGTTATGAGGAGAGTTATACTGTTTCCAATACTAGCTGGCTCAAGGCTTATCAGTCACAGATGTAGGGAGTTAACACCAAGCCATATTAATTCTTGGCATTTGTAGTAAGCACTGTATGATACAAAATTCAGCATTAATCCTAGATAGCGATCAAACACTTCTGTGCTAAGGTTAAAAGAATTTTCCTCCACTGCTGCATAAACTCCTTTTAAAAGAACATAACTTGCTCAGTAACACTTTTAACTACAAGTCCTATGACTGTCCACAAAAGTATGATTTACAGACTTTGTTCACAGACTTCAAATACAAACATTAGACACTACGCAGTAATGTCTAAAATTTCTGTCTGAAGCATGGAAGCTATGAAATGCTTCTTCCTAAAAGCATAATTGGATCTTATATAAAATGGTTATCTGGTGTGAAGAATGAGGTTCACTCTCCTGTTAGGATTGAAAAGTTTAATAAATGACAATAAGGGACAAAGATAATAAACCAAAAGTCACAGCGCTGGGTGCTTTGGCACTCCGCCAAGAGCACGCCTGCTATCCTGGAGACTCCCTTTACATACACATTGACTTATTACATATTCATAAACAATAATACATATCCAAAAACCTTTCCAGTAACATTCCCCAAATGGAATGCAGATCTCCCGTCTTGCTGGTAGTTCTCAGAACCAGCAGATAGCTGTGGGGATAAGCCTTTTGGCGATGCATATTATCTTATCTGTTGCTGATAGTTGATATGCTGGTAGCAGGAGTCCAAGCAAATAGTTCATAAGCATAGCTATTTCTAAGTTTTTGGTTGAATGAAAAAAGTATTAAAAAAACCCCACATCTTCACAACAAAGCTACCTTATATAGCATGTATTTTGTAAAAAAAAAAAAAAGATACAGAAAATATATTCTGTATATAGAATATATACTGTATATATTGTAAATATATATTCTGTATATATAATTTCTTGCCAGGCTTGCTTACACACTCTCAGCATCTCTATGCTCTGGCATAAGACATTTTTAGCTCCCATTCTTCTCTGTCATATATACTCTCAGCTTCTTGCTATTGAAAAAGGAGGAAGCTTTCTCGTTCCAGGATTTTCATTCCAAGGGACCAATTTCTGTCAGCCTCACAAGTGTGCTCAAGTGTGTCTTAATATTTAAACCCTCTGCAGAAGTGAATGTTACCAAGGCATTTTCTACCCAGTAAGATGCTAATAATAATAAGTCAAATGCTACCCATGTCTCCTCAATCCACAAACAGAGAAATCTGAAGCACTGCAAGAGGGTGTTAAACTGTACTGAGAATAAAAATTCTGTTGTATAAATTTAATCAGTCCCCAAAGACTCATAAAATAGTTTCTGAAGCTGTTATGCTTTTAAAAGGATATAAAACATCACAGACTGTCCATTTATGTAGCATTTTCCCCATGTGTTAGTTGGGCAGAGTCAATTTTTACGAAAGAATAATTCTGCATTATAAAAATATTATCACAGTATTTATTCATTTAACTGATAAATAATTTTCCTATGGTTATCTTGGGAAAGCAGTAATTAAATCTAAAGGAAAATCACTGTGTCTGTTCTAAGAAACTGGTAAGGCTTCTTAAATGAAAAAATAGTTATAAACAAAAAGGTATTTTGTCCAAAAGGTATTTTTCTCATATTTTGTCCAAATGTTTTGGCTGTCTAGAAAGTAGCTTAATACAACTTAAAAATTCACATGCAACTATTCAGTGCTGTTCCCAGATAGCATTTGATAAACATCTTTCATTATTTTGGTCTATTTAGTTTAGAACATTAGTTAATGGCATTTAAAAGACCATCATCAAATTAGGAAAATATGTCATTTCTTTCAAAACAACCAAAGCTACTTACCCGAAATGAACTGAGTATCACTGACAACCCTGAAAATCTGTGATTCATGTTATTTCTAGGAGACATGATAAAGTTTTCTTTGCTGTAGGAGAACCACAGTAATGAGTTTACTATAAGAATCAGTACAGCACAGCTGTAGCATGGGATCAACTTAATTGTGAACAGAAAAAGAAAAAACAACAGATCCTGCAACTAGCAGATAAAAATGCATTTCTATAAATATTTTCCAGAATTGCCCACAGTAAAAGAGTAGACGTGAATGTTAAAATGCAACACTGAAATCTCTAAAATGAAATTCAAGAGAAGAAATCCAGAGAGAAATAAATCAAGCCACAAGGACCATACACTAGGAAATACAGCTTTTTTTGTAAAGAAAAAGGGAAAAAAGTCAATTCATAAATGCATATATGTTTCCTGGTAAGTTAGCTATAAGTTCCTCAGGCCTCTGAATTCTGTAGAACTTTGACTCTGCATGTACCCTCAGGCTCTAAAACATTATCTCACTTAAAATCTCCTGCTTGAATTTCTCTGGACTTGTAGGACATCAGTAGCTGCTTCTAGGGAAGAGAGCAAATAGAGTTGTAATAAAGTGCTTTAAATAAATTTTAAGATTATGGAAGTGTCACGTGGTGGATACCTTCACGTAATATACAGAGCCCTTATTATTGCCCTACTGCCTAAAATTTTCATGCATATCTCTACCAGGCTATGCAAGGTGGGTCAACATAAATCTGATGACATCACAGGGAAAATGGACAGCTGCCTACAGCACTTTTAAGGAGGGTACAGTCCTTAGGGAGATAACCGGAGCCAAATACATTTGTATATGGCTTACACCTATTCTTCAATCTTGCTTCCAGCTAAATGGATTGTTTATTTGTTAAAGCACAGCTAAATAACAAAACAGAGGAAATGATACTGCTTCTAGTTCTGGCCAGACTGACTCAGGGACAAGCTAAAGTAGAGTAATCTGCAGCACTTCAGAAATACCCATATATTCAAGGAATGGAACCACTCTTAGCTGCAACCTTGATTCTCCACTGTGCTTGTCTGTCCTGGGTCTCCAATCATAGAAATTACAGCACTAAGCAATGAACCTGGTGCAGTATGGAAGGAAACTCACCCAACTCTATACAGTGGCCAGAGGAAAAAATCAGAGATTATGGAAATTGCATGATCCTACCACTTAAACTGAAGGGTTAGTTATTCTCTTAAGCACAGAGTTCTTCTGTGTTTAATATTAGAAACATAAAAATTGCCTTCTTACTTACAATTTTTTAACGTGCTGTTGCACCCTCTTATCAAACAAAAAGTGATGCACAAATTCTCTATTTGTCAGTAAATGTTCCAAGTACATTTTTTTGTCCTGAGATGGATATGTTAGGGTGATAGACATAGCCCCAAAGCTGTACAGTGATGTTTTATTAGTGGCTGTCAATCTAAACTAATCTAAATTTTAAATGATTGAGCATTAACAAAGATAAAGTAATGCGCAATACCATGAAAGCATCACCATGTATACTGCTTTCACTTCTGAAAAGTTTGATAACAGCACTAGCAATTTGTGCACTGAATACTGTAATGTTGCACAGTATTGAACGAGGGCTTTGGTGGATCAGTGCCGCGTTTATTCGTACAGGGTCCCTCGTGGACACGCTTAGGCAGCCCTCTGAAAGCACCTACACGTGCAAACGATTTCACCTTTGCAGATATTCACAAACAGCCACTCACACACACAGTCTGAGCACGAACCAGAGATGAAGAGGCGAGAGGGGTTCTCTGTGTGTAATTCCGAGGCGTTTAATGGCAACACACCTGAAAAGAAACAGAGGCAAGAAGAACCTCGCACCGAAAGCCCGCGCCCGTTTTACTCCGAAAACTCCCAAAGACGGGCAGAGCATCCAAAACCAATAGTCTGAGGGCTAGGGGGCAGGGGCAAGGTTGAGCGACATAACAGGGGCCAATGGGAAAAGGGATGGGAGAGGGGAGAGGGCCAGTGACCAGCAGAAATCTAGACAAATGGAGAACTTTCTAGCAGAGTGTTGTAGGGAGAGATCACTTTTAGGGTAACTTGGAGGGTGTGAAGTGGACTTAGCCACCGCAACAGCACAGTATCATATTGATGTTACCCTGCGATGAGAAAGTTGTTTACACAAGGCATCCAGATTTCTTCTTTTCAATATGAATTCTCACATTTATGTGTTTTTTAGCAGAAGTGCTGTAAGGTCACTCATGGACAAGTGCAGTGTAGAAGAAAGTACTTCATATAAAGTGTAGGTTGATCTCTTGGCTTCCTTTCCTCTGGTTCTGACTGTCCTCAATTACTAGTAAGTACAAAACCAACAGCTCTGGCTGAGCATGAAGATCCTTAACCACAGAGCCTCAGATGTCATGTCTGAGTCCAACCCTGAACACTGTCAGAAGGAAGACTTGCCCTTAGATTATCTAACATCCTTGTTTTACAGACTCCGGACCAATGTCATCTGAAAACTGAGCAACCAAAAGCTAGAAAACACTTAAGAAATGCTGAATCTATGATGTAGCAGTGGACTAGAAGAGAGAAAGCAAAAGAGCAGACAGATACAGAAAAAACAATCAGCTTAAAAGAATGCTGTCTCAGTAGCTGCAATGAGATCATGACCACATGTAAATTTCCAATTCTTCTTTTTTATTCCCCATGCTGCATGAGTTTGTATATAGCCACTTCAGAGAGGTAATCAAGCAACATGATGCCCTAGAAGGGGTCTAAGAGGATTCACCATAACCATCAATACCCCTGATGTGCCCTTTAATCCTTGTTTTGAGCAGCAGTCAAGGAACATCTTCCTCTGCACGGGTTGGTATGAGCTCCTCCCTAGGAAGAAACAATGGCATGACCATTTCACTGCTGGTGACAACATTCTTTATGGAGCCAAGTGGAGCTAGAGGGAAGAGAAAACCAAAGAAGCACAACAAAAAAAGAAATACTAAAATCCTTGGAAGATAGAAAAGCTGTTGAATTTGGAACCTTTAAATTAAGATAATCTGGCAGTTAAAATAAAAATCTTTACAGAAAAAAAAAGGTCTTTTGTGACTCAGTATCTACAGTGATAGAAATGAGAGATAGAGATTTTATTAAAAGCATTCAAGAGTTTGTCTCACACTCCACTGATTCAATTAAGCTGAGTCGCTCTGTTTCTGTTTAGCTGCAAGAGTTCCACAAATCTTTCAACATTTTTTGCTTCTTGTTTTCTTTGAGGATTATGAACGTATTGTACTGCACAGGATTAGAAGAAGTTGCACAATAAGTTCAAAGACCATTTGTTATCTTTTCCTTCTTTTATGGTATTTATGTCACTAAATTAAAAAGAAAAAGAGGAAGAAACTTGGATGATGAATAGGCAGGAAAACAAGTAAGAAAGCAAAGTGGCTGCTAGAGAGTCCATAATCACAGTTGTGGGCTATGATTATGAGTGGTGAAATATTGATCAAAGGCAATTAAAGTCCCCCATATCTTGTGTTGCAAAGACTCTCTCATATGTGAACAATAGCAGAAGAAAATAAATCTTTCTGGAAAGCTGTTTTTATTTGTCTAAGACCATTTATAGTTTTAGTATTTCAGATATTAAAATGACAGTATCAGGCTGAAACAAATTAGGTGCAGTCTAAGCAAATTGCCCATAGTCCAGTTCATTTGCTTTGCTCAAAAACAGGGAAAGAAAATGCTGACTATATTTTTAAATAACAAGTTGACAAGACTACAGCTGCCAAGGTCGCTTGGTCTGTTCAGCCTGGAGAAGACAAGACTGAGGGGAGACCCCATCACAGTCTGCAACTTCCTTATGGGGAGCAGAGGAGTAGCAGACTGATGTCTGTGGTGCCCAGTGACAGGACTGGAGTAAATGGTGTGAAGCTGAGTGAGGGGAGGTTTAGAGAAGGGATTTTTTTACCCAGAGGATGGCTGGGCAGTGGAACAGGCTCCCCAGGGAAGTGCTCACTGTACCAAGCCAGTCTGAGTTCAAGTGTTTGGACAATGCCCTCAGGCCTGTGGTGTGATTCTTGGGGATGGTGCTGTGCAGACCCAGGAGCTGGGCTTGGTAATCCTTGTGAACCCCTTCCAACTGGGGATATTCTGCGATTATATGGTAACTTCAGACTTTCTAAACTAAGAATCCATCATTCTCATCAGGAACTTCTACTGTAGGTAGCACCACTAAAAATCTTCTGTTACAGTGTCTATTCCTAAATAGTGTTCACTCCCAAAGGCAGACATTCTCTAAGTAAAACAGCAAACATTATTCCACAGTAACAAAGACAGACCAGCACATCTATTTTTTTCTTTATTCTTGTTTTTCATGTAAAGAAGAAACAAGACATTAATCGCATAGCAAAAAGAAAGGCAGATTTATGTTGCAAGCAAACTGGAACCTAGTCAGTCAAACTGGAACTAACAGAAAGACAGGATGTCTGTGTGTACGTAAACTTCCTGCATTAAGCCCCAATAAATAACTTTCTTGAGTCCACTGTTTACACTGGTGTTCTGTGAGAATCAGCTCTACATGACTTTGATTATGGTAGTTAATCACTGGGAGAAGTCACCAGATTCTGGGGGAAAGAATAATAAACTAATTTATTGTAGTAGTTGCATGTCAGTATTTTTAGGGCGAAATTAAAATCACAAGTTTTTAAACCAGAAGCAGTCTTGTTGGTAATATATTTTGCTTCAATAGAAAACACAGGGTAAGGAACTATATCTGATATATTCTGAAGCACATCTGTGGTTTCTGTGTAAGAAATAGCTTCCTATCTAGGAGTCCTTAAATCTAAACTAAAAGATTCCACTGCATCTCTGAATTATACAAGGGCTGATTGCCACAGCAAATTTTCTTTTTTCTAATATGTCCTTGGATAAAATAGGTCCAGCACTCTGGAGCTGGACTTGAACGTGCTGGAAAATTGATTTATTCTATGTGTAAAACTCAGTAAACCAGGCAACAGAAGCTACTAATTTGAGCCCTTGAACAATGTCTGCCTGACAGCACTGACAGGAAAAAGAATTGCATAGTGTTCACAGGCTCCTAATAATTCCTAAAATAAACTGAAGATCTAATGCAGGTGCTTGGTCTAGATTTATCACTGTTTTCCTTCAAAAAGAGATTTTTACCACAGACTTTTTTGTTAATTTATACATTTAACTTGGTTTTTTTACAGTTTTTTTTTCCTAGGCCTAAGAAAGAATTGCTTTACTGGGGAAAGAAAACTTTCCATGTTCAATGTGGAGGGAGAAATTCTTTCTACTATGCTTGGATATTGACTAAGAGGCTAATAAATAACCTTTAAGCAATGTGGCAGGAGGTAGTGATGAACTAGTGAACTAGAACTAAAAACTGGCCATGTTGACCTCATCGTTACCCTGACTGTGCATATATTTCTGTTGCCTTCAAATACGTGCTGCACAGCTATATAAGACAAATTTAGCTGATAAATTTGAGCATATATTAAATCGATTGTAAATTAAATTTTGACTCTATAAGGCCAAGAACAGAACTTTTATCAATTTAATTGTTTCAAGGGCTACACACAATGACCTTGTTGGCTTTGTGTTTTTTAACTTCCAAGGTTAGTTGGCTTTCTTTTCTCGTAGTCATACTTCTGTAATGTAATGTTTCTTCGTATTTTAAGAGTCTCTTGATAGGTTTAAGGGATTGTGTGGTCAAAAACTGGTAATAATAGATATCTGTGCAAGAAATGTTTTATACTGAACTGCTTTGTTTTGATTTAGATCAATTAATCATGGAGAAGAAATTTATAATATCCCAGGTAAAACCAATCAATATAGCAAGGTGGCTTAAAAAGGTGACAAATGTGCAGAAGAAGAAACATAAAAACTAAGTTAAGTAGGACATTCCTAAATAAAATATTCTAGAATTTTTTATGAAAATTGAAGGGAACCTGCAGTAATAAAGAATATAAAATTGAAGGGGACATGCACTATTAGAGAACATAAGCTGTGTCAGATCTCTGAGGGAAACTTGTGCTGTACAGCAATTAAAACACTTCCTTGGTATTATTGTAGCTCTAAATCATTCAGTCTACAAGTCAGTCTTGTGAGAGTACGAAAACAAAAACTAACCTTAAAACAAAAATAAAATGAGCTGGCTTTGAATTCTAAGGCAATTCTAAGAGAAATGAAAGCTGAAATGTAGCACAGGAGATCAAGGAACTGATTGTTTCATACAGTTTCTAGAGAAGCACAGTAAAATGGAAAAATAAGCCAGGACACGTATCTTAACATTTTACTGTTACAGCATATCATCAACTCTCATTTAATAAAAAAAATAAATACTGATGTTAGAATTTGTTCTACCTCCAAAAGCAGTGCTGAACTATCCATACTATTACAGAAATATATTCTAATTTCTAAATTACCC
Source organism: Monarcha castaneiventris obscurior (assembly GCA_026261815.1). Lineage (NCBI taxonomy): Eukaryota > Metazoa > Chordata > Aves > Passeriformes > Monarchidae > Monarcha > Monarcha castaneiventris. The sequence goes on from JAMPIT010000635.1 coordinate 4,516,756, forward strand.
CTGTAGTTTAATCCTACTGTTTAATCCTATTTGTTTGAATAACAGGGACCAGGGAGCAGAGAAGTTTCTCTGATGTCCCTTTACTGTAGTCTTTCGTGTATTTGCAAATCACTAACATATTCAGGCACCAGTCTTTGTTTCTCTTAAGAGTGATATTTTCAGAATCTTTCACCGTAAGTAATTTTTCTAACCATCTATTCATATCTGCTGCTTTCCAACAGGTCACATCCTAATTTACGTGTCCCTGTAAAACTGAAGCATGCGTTTTACCTGCAATAGAAGCACATCACTTTGTAGAGAATGAAATGCACATTCTTTTACATTTAAAGATTTTAGATTTAAGACAATGAGTGCAGAATGAATCTGGCCTGTTGTACATGCCCAAATTAAAGATGTTTATGTGTGAGATAGTCAATCTAGGATACTTTTAGCAAGGCTTATTAATAAAGGATTCATCTTGTACCGTGATGGAGACTAAATTCAGGAATTTCCAGTTAACTGAGAAATGTTTGTTGGGAAGAAACTGAATATTCCCCAGACAGTCTGTGTCTTTTCTTTGATTATACAGGGAGTGGAAAGTTATGTCCTGAAAAGTACATCTTTATATTTAGTCAGATAAAACCTAGTTTATGTGTCCATGCATATATATATTTCCAAATCTGTTTTCTAGTCTTCAGAATTTCAATTTTTTTAGTCTCCAGGTGTTAAATCAAATCAAACCAACCGACCAAACAAAGAAACAAAAATAGATAAAGGAGAGATACATTTGATAGAAATATGAACTCTACTAACATCTAGGTTTTTCTGAAAATAATTAAATATAACTGCTTTTCTGAGATACCTTACAACAATGATATTATTTATCTCTAATTCAAAATACTAGCATTAGTAATGCTTTATCCTTCCTGTGAAAAATAGGTAAGAACACACATAATCACAATTTAATTTCTTGTTTTGATGACTTGCATGGGCAAACGTTTTATTACTTCCCCTCATTAAATATCAACTGCTGTAAATATATGCCTTTTTATTCAAATACATCAATGCTAAGAAATACTTAAACCCCCCCTTTATTTCAAGGCAATTCTACTTCCTTTTTAGCATAGAGCAGAGCAAATATTGAAGGTAGTCATAAAGGAAAAGACCTGCCTGTACTTTTTACCAGGTTAGCTTGCTAAGCCAGAAATCCAGGGAGAGAATGCTTACTGTTCTGAAGAACACATCTTATAACAGATAATTTAATTTTACCTGCTGGCAGGGATCCCAGAGTGACTGCTGATGAAAACTCTTGTTTTCACTATGCCTGGTACCTGTAACTCTTGATTGTCTTCATGTGATATGCATAAAAAGAGTTAAATTCACACTTCTTTCCTGTCTGCATTTACCAATCTGGGTAATCTAGCTCCTGATAAGAAAGTTATACTTATGCTAGTAAAGTACTTAAAGCCAGGGTACAGGTTCACCTACTGTCACCTAATCATCTATGTTATTACCACTCATGGCATAGTTTTGACTCCTGTCAACTAACAAACTCCTCAGCATTAGATAATGCCCAGTTCATAATGTAGTCTCAACTCAGAATAATTCCCAAGAGAAGAGAGAGAACAACATTACTAGAATAGATAAAAGGTTCATTGTATCAGATGGTCTTGGTCCACAGAATGGTTGCCTGTCCATTTTATTTAGTACCAAAAATGTAACAGGAAATGGAAAAACGTAAAAGGAAATCCTTTTTTAAAAGCTGGTATTTCTGGGAGACCTATGTTTTAAGTGTATTTGTGTGTGTGTTTTTAGAACAGTTCAGGGGTTTTTACAAGACCTAGAAGAGAAATCTCTTAACCAGCTGAATGAAAAACTGCATGTGCTCTATATTAGTTTTCTGAGATCAGATTTGTAATGGAAAGCCAAAAGAAATAAAAGAGAAAAATGCCAAAGAAACAAAAGCAGAGAAATTTTCAATGGGTAAGCATGGATTTGGTTATACAGCGCAGTTACATCCTTGTTTTTTCTGATCTTCCACAAATGAAAGCATTCATGGTAATGCAGTTGAAAAGATCCCTGGGCATAGTTATTAGGGACACACCAAACAGGGAGAAGTGTACTATATTTCTGCCAGATGCTGTGATTGCAAGGAAAAACAAGCTGTTGGTCTTCAGTTACTTTGTCTAATGCAAGAATTGCTGAAGGGAGGATAGAACAGGGTGGAGAAACTGTCCCTAAGGCCAAAATACTCCATCAAATTTCTACTTCTTTTACCAGAAATGCACTCTACCTTTTAGTTCCAGAAAGCAAATAGCCTTTCCCCAGACCTCAATTGCTGTTGAGTCTGATAACGTGTTTAGGGATGTCTCAAATGAAAAAATGTTTATGAGGACTGACATTTTTGTGGCTCTTTCCACACTGACACTGTGGTCTCCAGATATATCAACTGTGAGTGCAACATGTCTTTAAACATACTATGAGCTCTTACGCAGTGAGCGTAGTTAGATTTAAGTATGGAACAATGCCTTTTGTATAATAAATCAAAGTAAAACTTCAAACACAGGAAGTTCAACCTGAATATGAGGAAAAGTTTCTTTACTGTGAGAGTGGCTGAGCACTGGAACAGGCTGCACAGAAAATTCTCCACAGAGGAGTCTCCTTCAAAAGCTACTTGAATGTGATTGTGTGCAACCTGCTCTGGTGAACCAACTTTAGAAGAAGAGATGGACTAAATTATCTCCAGAAGTCCCTTCCAACCCCAACCATTCTGTGAGTCTGTATTCACGGTAAAAGAAAATCTGTAAGGGCAAAACATGGTATAAGCATCAACTCTTACAGCATTTTGATACTGGAAATGTTAACAGAATTGCCCTATCCCCATTCCTTCCAAGCATGTATCAAGAACTCAGTAACAGACGTGGAGAAAATAAACAGTGGAAGAGTAGTCGATGGGATCTTTTCAGTTTCTTTTTAATAAATGTTATTTAATGAATTTTTCACGTATCTGTGAAAAGGATTTTCTGTTTTCACTCAGTGAGTATAGGCAATGGACCAGACTGCAAAGCAACAGACATCTACAAACACACTTAAAATCTGACAAATTCAGCAAAAAACATTCACAACCCCAATTAAAAGCAAAGAAAGCAATGCCAGTAGATACATTTCACAGGAGGCCTTCACCACAGGCATGTAGTCATTACCACACAAATATGTTACATATTATTCCTGTCGAAATTATTTTATATAGTCACCACCTTCAAGACAGAGAATCCCATCTGTAACTGTGGTGAACTTCTAAGCTAACCGCAGGAACTTTCAGGGAAGAAGGATCTTCAGTGTTATTTTAAAAGGCCATTGCTGTGAAATTTGCTTACTTGAATAGCGTGTACCCTAGAGCCTACTTATTTGCTCATTCTCTCCCTATTTTATAACTTTATAATTATCTATGTAGAGTAAATCTGCAGAAAACAAAATATTTGGATTATTATAAGGGCAATGAACAATCACAGTAGAAAATAGATGAGCATTTTAAAAAACCCTGAAATAATAAATCTTCTTTTTACAAGAATCCATTGAATTAGCAAAGACTAGAATAATCTTTGCAAAGTGAATATGGGAACTCATGCATGGAAATAGTTCTCTCATTTGCTTGGCATTTTTAATTCAACTCACAGGGAAGGTTTTAGTAGTCTTAAGATAATCTTGATTTCATATAAAGCCACGTCAGGCAGTAATGTGACTCCAGAGACCCTGAAAACAGGATCCTTGTATCAGATGGCTATGCATAATTTCTTACAGAAGCAAATTTATCAAAAATACCTGTGGCTGATTCGAAGAGTCATCTATAGGGAAGATTGCATCTAAGGTAACTAAGAAAACTAATGTGTGAAATTTTCTTTTTTTCACACTTTCTTAGCAAAGATGCCTGAGATATCTAAAGAGCTACATCCCTTCTTTTGTTGCTTTATTTAGCTCATTTGATGAAAAAGGGAAGCAATACAATCTCTTCTGTGTGAATATGCTCCCTGCAATGTCTTTGATTTTTGTTTATTTTTGTCTGCTGCCTTCAGAGAGATTCTGTGCTTTCCCCATGTTATATTCTAGCAGAAGAGATCCAGTAAGAGGAAATTCAGATGTTCAGGACATTTCCAGAACTAATTCTGTAAGGTTCATCCTAACCGTTCATTAGTCAGAACTACTTTTCAGCCTGTTGACAGTACTTCAGATTTGAAATATTGTCCAAGTTGTCAGATTTAGCTTTTCAGGTTTTCATTTATTTAGTTGAAAGTGAAGGAGGTCACCATCTAATGCAGTGACATTTCTCTGCATTTCAATACCCTGCTGTGTTCAAGTGTGGTTTTGTACAAAGGAGGGCTGTGTGGTATATGGATGTATGCCAGGGCATGTAACTATTCTATTTGCGGAACTGAGGGCTGTAGAAATTTTTCATTACCATTAATTATCATATTCTGAGGCACTGCCACTCTGGAAAAAACCTTTAGGTTGGCTGCATGCCTGCAGAGAGACTCAAGGTCACCTCAGAAACCCAGGTAATTCACAGAAGAGACGTTGGAACAAGCTGTAGTAGGAAAGACTCCCCCTTCACCTCCACAAGCTTCATCAGTCATTTCAGAGGCAAACGTTCTCCTAAACTGCATCCACACATATTAGAAAATTATTTCATGTCATAACAAAACAGGACAAGGCAGGAAATTTCTGCATGGTCATTACAGTTCTCACTCACGTTGTTCTCACTGCCAGCATTAGTTTCCTCCCACTCCTTTTCTACCTGTTCTTTCCTACCACATTCCTCACATCAGAATGGTGTTCTGTGCCTCACTAGTCTGACAGTGAGAGATCTTTTAACTTGCAACTTAAATTTTTATTTGGCTAGCAAAGCTTGTTTCTTATTCAGACTATGGGAGAAGGGAGGGAGGTTTAGCCTTGATTTTTTTTCCCTTTGGAAACTGTTCACAAACAGAAAGCATTTGCTGTCTTATTCTTATTTTGCTAAATAAACAAGTTATTACAAGGAAATCCTATTCCTCAGTCATCTTAATGGATATTGTTTTCTCCCTGTTATCAACCTGATTTGAAAAAATCCAATATCAGGAAACAAAGGTAAAGTAAGGAAAAAAAGAAGGATTACAACCTTTCTTACATTTTGACATGATGGAGACTTACTGATGCACTCACTGAAACAGATTTGCTGTTTTAAACAAAATTAATTTACAGATTTTTGTTTACTATTAAATATTATTTACAACACTTGTGAGATAAAATGGGAAAATTTCCCTTTTCTGTTTACAGCTGATAATAATATTTTTTATTTCTACTTCAGCTTCTTGAGGGAAATACAATGCAAAATATATCCATTAATATTTATCATATGAACATTAAAATTTGCAAATTTGCAAAGATGTGCAAGATTGATGAGAAAGACTTGCTTAGTGCTTAGTGCAACATTTCCTCTTGGCCAGATCAGCAATTCTGGTGTTGCAGTTCAGGTCTGTAGGAAGTGAACATCAGACATCTTCCTTGTAAAAAAGCTAAGAGGTATTAACATAAAATGTAAGATATTTTAGTTCGAAAAGGAAAGTAAAAGCTCTGTTCTATCACTTGGCACACTAAATGTCAATATTTTATCACTTTATCATGACGGTCCCTAAGATTCAGCACAAAATCATTTTGCTCTAAGGAAAAAAAGTTGCATTGAGATTTTTGCAGTAAATCTCATAGCATCCCTGTAACTTGGCGTTTATGTTTACATTGATTTAGCATTTCTATCCCCATAACATTTCTTCTCCTAATACTTGCCTAAATCTCATTTTAAAACAATTTATATTAGTGGCTCATTTTATTGCCGTTGGTTTTCATTGCACATATAATTTTGTCACAGTTGCAACACTGTATTTAGGGTCCTGTCATGATTTTTGTGCTACAACCCTATTTTATTTATACTCTAAAGAAAGTTCCTTTAGGGAAGATGCAACCATTTTGCAAATTTCTAGGTAACAAGATGTCTATTTCTTAAAAAAATTGTGCTCTTTTCTTTTTTATATATACTAGGAAGAATATTTAAAATAAGCAAATAATGATACATATATTTGAAGTTGTTTCTGTGAATAATTACTTTTTTAATCTTACCTTGACTTTGTGATTTATTCATAGGAGACTTTTTTCCTCTGATTTCACTGAGTTTTCATGCAAAAGAAAAAGTATTCTAAGTGCTATGCTCTACAGAGTTAACAATAAAAAGGAATATAAAAATAGGTCTCTTTAGAGGTAATGGACATTAACATGTTTAATCATAGGTTAGGTAATATATGTTGATATTCAAAGTGAAGAAAACCTAGACTAGAGCAGTTTTTCTTTATAAGTAAGTTGACTGTAGTACATGGTGTTATGGATCAAGGGAAAACTTTAGACAAGCCCTGCCTTAGACTCAGATTTTGGCAGCAGCTCTACTCAGGTGATGTGCACCTAAATTGCTCTGGCTTGCAAGTTCTCAAGAATGGCAGATTGAGTCTGTTACGAAATAAGTTATTTATTGAATAGACAGGAGATTAACAGACAAAAGGCCTTAAATAGAGTTCCTTACTACACAGGATAAAACAAAAGAACTACTAGCAGCCTACATCAAACGTTGCATGACATAAAGGTACCTGTACTATAGCTAGCAGAGAAATAGTACAGATTAACAGTCTGTGTAAAACTTATATTGAACTGCTGGTGGGGTACACAGAGCTCTGCACTCAAACCTCAAGAGTAACCACTAAGCAGCGTCCTGACTTCGAGGGAAAGACCCCACCCATTTCCAGGGAATGTACAGAACACTTCTACTTTGTGAAAGTTTGGTGTAGCTTTTAGGGTTTTTAAAATGAAATGTCTGTCCATCAGAAATTCAAGCTTATCTTCCACAATCTTGATTTCAAGGCAAGATGTTTACTGTCAGTTGGGAATGTCACTTCCATGACACCAGAACAACCTATGCCTAAAATATGTTTGCCCTTTTGTATAGTGTCAGCAAATTTACATAGGCCTAATATTGAGGTATACATATTGCCAGACAGAATCTAGGATTGGTTTAACAGTAAAAAACATGTTTTGTCATTTTTTTGATATAAAAATGCATCACATTAGGGTTTTGTCATGGTTTAGCACAGCTGGGAGTTGTAGTTCGAGAAGGCTCCATCAGCCACGAAAGTGATTCTTTGCAAAGAGGTGCTTACAGCTTCCTCTAGACCCAACAGAACCAATCAACTGGCCAGGTTGGATATTGGCAACTTTTTTAAACCACTTAGAGAGCTTGACACGCCCCTGTGATCCACATTTTAAGAAGGAACAAACCCCAGGAAAGCCTCTCTTGCTTCCAGTGGCCGAACAGGTAACTGGTGGGGGGTGGCCGGGGGTGGCCTGGCTGAGATCACAGCCGCTCCTGCTCGCCGGACACCCCCCAGAGGCCAGGCCGGCCTCACCCCTAGAGCGGCCGGAATTCATCTGAGGCTGCTGCCCGGCAGGATCATGGGGCCAAGAGATAAGGAAAATTCCAGCTGCAAGGCCCGGGTGAGATTAACTCTCTTAGTGCTGTAAGATTCCTCCAGACCAGATGAAGCCTGCAGACACCAATCCTCTCCCAGGTCAGGGGAAAGGGAAAGGTGAAGGCGTGTGAAGAAAACACTACAAAGGTGCCAAAGTCAGTGAGGAAAGAAGAGCTGAGACCCTGGGAGAGGAAAATGAGGAGATGCTTCAATCCTAGAAGCTGAAATTCTGTTGTAAGGCTATGGTGATGGACTATGATATATCAGAATACCCACTGTAATGTCTTGAAAGCATGGTGGGGGGGGTGGAGCATTCAAACTGCAACCATGAGCAAAAGTACCTGTGCTGAAATAAGCAAATGCTGAAGTAGCTGTGATTAGATGAGAAACTTGAACAGAGATCCCATGAAAGAAAAAGACCTCTGTTCCTAGAGATGAAGATACTCACAGTGTTCTTATACCTCTCAGGCACTTTGATAAGTGAAGAGAACTTTTGTTTCTGAACAGCTCATCCTTAAAAATGGTACCCCATTAGCTAAAGAAACCCTCGAAAGCAGTTGTGGGAAAGCTGTAAGTCGGGGGAAGGGACTTTCACATGCAAGCAGAGAACCATCCCGGGAGGCTGCCTTGCTGTGACATTGAAGCTACAAGAGACTGTTTCTTATGGAGATGTCTCCATAGCATGAGCAAGAGAGACTCCTCTCCCTAAGTGAACTGAAAAAAGAGAAATTATTGTATAGGTGGTGAACTGACTAGAAAATCTCAAGGGTTGCGGGTTTTTTTACGTTGTCACTGGAAGGGAGGAGAGGTGGGGGGAAGAGAGGTGTTTTGAAGGTTTAGTCTGACTTTTTTTCCCCTTTTAGGTCTGTTAATAAACTTGTTTATATTCTGTCAAGTTCTGTGCCTGCTTTGTTTTCTCCTAATTCTTATCTCACAGAAGGAAAACAAGTAAGTAATGGATAACTTGAACCAAATCACGACACTTAACTGGTGTTTCTGCCCGGTTTACGAACTGAACCCGCTACAGGTTTTAAAACCAAAAAATAAAAATACCAGTTGTTTTTGCAGTTTTTTTGTAGTTACAAAGTATCAGCAATCAAGCACCAATACTCCTGACAGAATTAATTAGATTGCTTCAAAGATTAATCAAAATCTAAGATGTCAATAGATAGGCTTGTTTCTAGAGTTATTGTAAATAACTGAATTGCAGTGTCTTTGTCTTCACTAGTTCTGGATAGTAATTTTATAAAGGTATGGCTGGAAAACAAGAAATAAGACATAGCACTGTCACATCATTAGAAATTAATTTTAAAAGAATCTTCTGTCTCATTGTTTACTCATTCATTAAGTGAAACAAACTGCTTTTGTTTCACATCAGCCTAGCATACATGAAACAAATACAATTAACAAAAGAATAACATTGTTTAATTAATGATAATAAATATATGTCAATATTTAGAAATAGGAACATTAGGAGGAACATTTAAAAGATACAAAATAAATATACACATAAATAGATGACTAGTAACAAGTTGTCTTCTTTGTTAAGTAGTTTATGATCACCATTAATTGAAATACTGTTAATACAATATTTCTTTCCACTTTCTCCAAAACATTATGACTCTTTGCTGCCTTTTGTTCTTTTTTTATTTTAGCTAAAGAAAGTCTAATTTGTCTCACTTTTGTGTAACTGAAATCCATGTGGTTTTGTATAATTTTCTTTGTATGATTTTCCCATAGTTTTTCCAGAAATTATGTATAATATTCTTTTTTTATATATATATATATATAAAACTATGCCTGAAATCATCTCATTGTGAATTAAATTCTGTGAAGATCCTTTGCCAAATCATTTGGGGTGGTACACCTTATTGCAAAATAATTTTTCCTTCTAATTTAAGGTGAAAATAAATTTTCTTTGAAAATAATTTTCAAAGCACATAATGAAGTAGCTTATCTCAACTCTCATTTTTCCTTTATGTAGTCCTCTCATAATTATATAAAAAAATATTTTCCTGACTTTGGAACTCTTTATTTTCAGTAAACTGCTAGGTGATTATAAAAAAATAGGTACTTTGGTCAATAAATGATCCTGCTTCCAAAATTACCCTTGAGTTTAGGCTTACGGATTTAGGGAATCTTAGGCCGTTTTACAACCAAATGAAGAATATGACATCAATATGCTGATCAAAACAATTTTAATGACACAAATACTTGTTTGATTTTGGGATAAATGCATTTGCAATGTTTAATAGCTCACTAAGTTAAAACTCTAATATGGTGAGGCAGTATACTGTCTTCAAGGCAGTACAGCTAAATATTAAAGATACAGATATTTGGTAGATTCTGTGTGCATTTGGACCTCTCTTTTGTTTCTTCTTCTGCTTGACAGTCCTTGCTTTTCTGAAATGGAAGCATTTGTCTGTGAAGATACATACAGTATGTGCAATTGTGACAATATAAATGAAAGTATAATTAAACCCCGGCTTTCTGTAAGAGGTTCTCAGATTGTGTGGTATACTTTCAAAGAGAGGAAAGAGACCACTGACATACTTCAGCAGGGAAGAGAAGCAGATCTATTTCAGAACAGAGCTAAAGATCTCTTCCTATGCACTTCCTCCTATTTCCCTACCTCTTCCTCTACTCGCAAGAGACCTCATGCCTCTGTGGGAGCCATGTGGAGAATACAGCTTGTACTACTACTTAAATTTGATAGACAGAAGAAAGCACAGAAAATCTTGGACTCAAGTTCTGAAGACACAAGAAGCATAAAATTAAATTTAAATAAAGGTTTTAAAACAATAATTATATATTATAAAAAATATTAAAATACACAGGTACAGAGGAGGGTGGTGTATAAAAGGCTGGGGAAGTGGAGATTAGAAGTATGTGCTCTTATTGGAGAAGAAATTTTGATAACAGGCTAATGGAAAAAATACAAATCTGTACTCTTTTCTAGTAACAGAAGAGAAGGGCTGAAAGAAAAATGACCATAATCACAGCTCTAATTTACATCAGTATGATCTTATTTTTAGAGTTGTTTTAAAGAGTTTGAAGACAGCCAGTTGTATCACTGATGTGTCACATGTATCTCCTCAAGTTCACAGAACCTTATTTTCATCCTCCGTATTCTTAATGCACTTCGAAACATCTAGACTAAAATATCAAAACCAAAAAGGTCTTTGATTGTTCCTGTAATTCCTTGGATGGAAGCATTCCTGGAAATCAGAGGCAAAAGAAGGAGGGGGTTATTTGGGTTTTTTCAGTTGGGTTTGGTTTCATGGCAGGGAGGGGGGTGGGGTGGTTCTGATAAAATGCATGATTCCAGTTTTGATAACCAAAGTGAGAACATATCTTTACCCTTGACTGAGGTTGGCAAAGCTAGGGTCTAACTCAAGGTGACAAGATTTTGTAATTGTGAGAGCTGAGGACTAGAAGTGATTCAAAATTTGAGGTTTTCGTTCTGTGTTCATGGATATGAACTATTCAGGGACAGTATCATAGCTCTATGTGCACTGAATTGGCTGTTAATAAAGGCACTTCAGCCAACAAGTTCTCAAGACTGAATTCTTTAACAAATTCATTCTGCTTTAGCTTAAGTTGACTTCAAAGGGATTCTGCAAGTCACCCTGGGGCTGAGAGTGGCCTTAAATATCTGAAAGAGGCCCTTGCTGGTGAAGCTTAATTCATGTACAGCTTTAAAAGAAACAAGTATTTCCTGTGTTTTAAGGGCTTGTTTTGTCAGAAGATGAAGTTGCAACCATGTGCTTTAGCTGAATTTAAAGCCTGGAAAGAATGAGAGCTGTAGAAAAAACAGACTTTTGGTTTGGTGGATGGTACTGTGCTTGCATGGCAAAGTTTTGGTAGCAGAGGAGGTTCAGGGAGGGCTTCTCGGAGAAGCTGCCAGAAGCTTGCCTCGTGTCTGACAGAGCCAATGTCAGATGGCTCCAAGATGGACCCACTGCTGACCAAAGCTGAGTCCATCAGCAATGCTGGCAGCATGTCTGTTACAACATATTTAAAAAGGGAACTAATTGCTGCACAACGGCACCCGGGAAAGGGGGAAAGAACACATCAGAGAAGCAATTCTGCAGACACTCAGGTCAGTGAAGAAGGAGATACTCCAGGTGCCAGAGCTGAGATTCCCCTGCAGGTGCTGGTGCAGGTCTTGGTGAAGAAGCTGTGCCCCTGAAGACCATGGACGTCCACACAGGAGCAGAGATACACCTTCAGGATGGGGAGAATTGCCCACTGGAGCAGGTGGATGGGACCAAAGGAAGCTGTGATCCCATAGGAAATCCATTCTAGAGCAGGCTCCTGGCAGAACCTGTGGAGAGAGGAGTCCATGCCAGAGCAGGTTTGCTGGTAGGACTTTTGATCCCATGAGGAACACATGCTGGAGCAATGCATTCCCTGCATACTTTGAGGGAGAGGAGGTAGGAAAATCCAGAGCAAAACTGAACCCAGGAAAAAGGACTGGGTGGAGAGGTGTTGTTTTAAGAATTGGTCATGTTTCTCATTATCCTACTCTGATCTGATTGGTAATAAATGAAATTAATTTCCCAAAGTTGAGTCTGTTTTGCCTATGACACTAACTGGGGAGTGGATCTCTCCCTGTCCTTATCTGGGCCCATGAGCCTTTCATTGTATTTTTCTCCCCCTGCTGATTTGAGGAGTGATAGAGTGTCTTGATGGGCATCTGGTGCTCTGGTGACATCAACCCACCACTTGGCCATAACAGGAAAAAAAACATGAATTAGTTTCAACAATGAAAACATAATTACAAATGTAATTGTATTATAAATATGTTATTTAGTTTGAAGTATTTTGCTCACATCTGCATAAGGTTTAAAATTGCAAGCACTTCAAAAAGTTTTTTGAAAGGTTGATGCAAGCAAAGCAATTTTCTTCTCTCATTTTAGAGGTGAAACTATTTGAAGTATAAAAGAAATCTAAATATATATTTTTGTGTGTCAGTATTTTTTGTATAATATATGACTGGAAAGAAGAATCCATTGTGTAGCTTGAGAATGTGCAAAAAGATACTAATAGGAAATTATGGACTTTGGTTGTAACTTTTGCACTTACTTCAAAATTCTAGACTATATTAGTGATAGAAAAACAATGAAGGAGTAAAGAAAATTGCCGAAGAACCGGAAAAAGACAGCCTAATATTCTCATTTAATATTTCTGAAAACAATTTCTATTTATGTCAACAAATTTCACTGAGTTGCCTAGAGGAAGAAGACTACCCTATTTGAAATACTACACTACTTTTGCTGGTAGAAAATTACGGTATTTTCATACACATACTTGTGGCAAACAGACTGCAATAAATCTCTTGGTTTGCATATGTTTATTTGAGAAGTGAAATATTTTTTATCTGTAAAAAAGCTAGAAAGATTGAAAATCCACAAAGATTCAAGTGGGAATAAAAAGTGGGAAATACATTTAAGACTGTATTTAATAAGACTGTTTTGCATGGTTAATCATCTGAAGCTAAAATTATTCAGGCTAGCCAACCCTCCAAGTCAGTGACAGCTAACTATTTTCTTTATCTACAGCATGAAATAGTCGAGGGACAAAAGTGTCTTGTGAGGTATTTGAGGAGTTTATTCCTTTATCTCAATGGGAATTGTAAACATACACTCAATGTCAGAAAATAGACACAAGTGTCTAGTGTTGAACACAGGCCTGCTTGTTCACTTTATAGTAAGAGTTAAACATAGTCTAATTCCTTCTTAAAAAAGGTTTACAGTGACAGCCTTAAAGCAGTTCTAACCAAGAGAGGCAGAAAGGAATGCAAAATGTTTGACCCAGTGTGAAGTGGTAAATGCTTCCCAGGCTCTCCAGCTCCTGTTTTAAAGCTTATTCCAACAGCTAGGCTGAAATATATGCCCAAGAGTGCAAGAGCAAGTCTGTTCCCTAGTGGTGCAGAAGGAATTATTTCTTCACAATCTGCACTATACTTAGTCCACAGCAATCTTCATTACCAGTAAAACAAACACCAGACATTATTAGTATTGATAAGCTTATGTGGTGCTATATATATTTATCTGCCACTACAGCTTTTAAAGACCTGGTCTCTCTCTTCCTCTCTCTCATGAACCAGTATGCATGTATGCATATCTGTTTAGGGCTAAGTTCATAACTTAGGCTAGGGTCAGTTTCTATGTTTTAGTCACCAAAGAACTCTACATCACCAGAAGTATTAAGATTCTACAGTCATCAAATCTTTCACTTGGAATTTTTTTATTGAATTCTTTTTGGAACACAAACCCTAACCTATAAACCCAATGCTAACAATAGCTTAACGAAAACCCTAAACCCATCCCTACCCTAAACCCCAATCTTTAACCCTGACCTCTAATCCTAACAGTAACACTAATGCTAATCCTTGTTGCAGTTGCCCACAGGTAGGAGATGCATCATCTGCCACATGGGAAAGTGCAGGAATGGGCCAAGTGTCCCATTTTGCTTCAATTTGCTTATTCTCTGTTACAAACAGTCACTGATGTTCGCTAAGAATAAACCTGTTTACAGCTATTTTAATTTTAATTTGCTCTGCTGTCCACTTCCAGCTTCAAATTTCTTCACTTCTCATTTCCCTTTGACCAGTACTTACTTCCCAATCTTATTACATTTCCAAAGCAAAAAATTGCTCAGGTGCAAAGATTAATTAATTGTTCTTAGGAAAAGAGAAGACAGCAATATCCTGACTGTCAATGTACATGGCAATTAAAAATAATACTCTGCTGATTGCTAAGGAGAGCTATCTCAGAAGTTTCCTCACAGAGATACTAGGAGCATGTATTCCAAACCTTAAGTTTAATAATGTTTTCCATGTCAAATCTTCCTTTACATTTACATTTACAATCTTAAGATCACAATGCCATCACCTCCCCCGCCAGCTGGACTGCAGACATCAGCTTTATGAACTTCCCATGTGGCATTATTTAAAGCAGTAAAACACCTACTGCTGTCATTGACACATCAAGAAAGACACCACTGACCTTGATCTGGCTCAAAACCAAGATCAAGGGTTAGGGAGTGAGATCTTCACTTTTACATAGAAAATAATTGCAAATAAGTGTAAAAAAAGCATTCAGTGACTATTAAAATCATGACAGATAAATGAAAAAGTTTATCTGAAGCTGTATCAGGGGAGATTGAGGGTGGAAAATATTCTTCACTGAGAGGGTGGCTGGATACTGGAAAAGGCTCCCCAGGAAAGTAGTCACAGCACTAAGCCTGACAGGCTCTTGGGCACATGATGTGACTCTTGGGGATGTCCTGAGCAGGGCCAGAAGGTGGACTTGATGGTCCTTGTTAGTCCCTTTCAATTAAGGATTTTCTATTACTCAATGATTCTAAGAATTACTGAGAAAATAATTTTCTTCCCTAAATACTAGTAGATAACATCTCTTCGCATAAATCGGTCCTCAATCATGATGAATCTATTCCAAACACCCTAAGCTTTCTTACACTTCTCTTTCAGATCTAAAGAATGATTTGTGTTCTTTAAACATTCCCTTTCATCTGTATCAAGTGATTTTACAAAAGGTATTCTGCCTTCCTACAATCCTTTCCTAATTTTTTTCTCCATAAAATAAATGTCAACTTACAGAAAATTTCTCAGTAAAACTCTGCAAAAGGGACAGAACGAGGGACTTCAACTTCTTGAAAAACAAGAAGATGTCTATCCAAATCCAGTAGCATGTAAGTGGACTGAGTCTGATCTCAAGACACTGATGTGTAGAGAAAGATCTCCATTTTGTGCACAACGAGGTGAGCAAAACAGGAGTAGTTTATTGACCTGTATGCCAAAAGGTTAGGAGAAAAAAAAAAAAAGGGCAAAGGTAAATCAACTCCAAAAGTCTTCTAAGCTGGATGTAAATCTAAAAATGCCAGTTGGCTTTCTTCACCAAACAGAAAAACGTCGCAGCAGAACAGTCGGCATACTGCTAAAATGTACATGCTACAAAGGAATTTACATGGTTTCATAATTATGGGAAAAGAATCTGCAGCACAAAGGACAATTTATTGTTATGTATACAGGTTGTTTCAAGTAGCTGCTGTTACTCAGAGGATTTTGCTGAAGCCAGGGTTACTTTAAAATGGATGACTTGAGAGCATCCAGAGGAAACAGGAAGATTAAAGTCTGCTATTTGAGGAATCGTTTTGGAAGGTTGCATTTGGAAGGAATGCTGATGAATATACAGATTTATGCATTGTGTCAACTACATTCAACTGCATTAACATTTATGAAGTAAGTTGTTAGAGAATCTGCTAACAGGGAGCACTGTAAGGACACAACAAAAAAAAGTGAAATAAATTTCTAATATCAAAGAGGAAAATTACAGCATGCAGAACTGACAAAAAAATCTGAGTCCTGAACTTACAACACTAGAAATAAAATATGCTATTAGTCATTCAGTATATATTCAGTCAGAATTACATGGAGAGAAACAGGTTTTGACTTGTGTTGGTTTGAAATAGGATTTGGGTGCTTAAAATAATTTTGTATTCTTGCCCATGGTGTTTAACGATCAGATGGTTTCAAATAAGATTTGGGTGCTTAAAGTTGTGGAAAACACAAAAAGGAGTAGAAGGGCTTCTAAATAACCGTGAGAAATTAAAACAAGTCTCAGACATAAAGAGAAGAGTTTAGGGACTAGCTTTGGCTGTGAAAACTTAAAGAAGATACAATTATACAACAAGCAAGGACATTTGAAACAATGGCTCAAGTTTCTACGCCTAGCTGAGGTAGCTTTTAGAGTTGCAAAAAATATACTGAGCAAGATAGATATGGTTAAGCTTAATAATGGAATACTGTGCATTGTTATGTAAGGTATAAACAAGCAAGTATTGTGTTTAAAAGATGTATGTGCACTATTGAAGATTGGTTAAGACAGTTGTCTATAACTTTTAAAACATACTATTGTCTGAAAAGCTTTTAAGAATGCTCTGTAACCTGGAAATCTGGGTTGCCTGTGCAGCGTGAGCTTGTATCATCTCTAATGTCTTACCTCTGTATATCAGACTGATACAATAATTAAAGCTCATGGAGTGTCTCTCTTGGCTCCCCGTCCTGTTTGACTGTGACAGCATAAGCATTGTGTGACACAAACACAGATACCTGATTTAACAGAAGTGATTTTGTATTCTTGCCATGGTGTTTAACGATGGCAACAGAAGGAATATACCGGGAATAAAGTAATAGTTTAAAGTTACAGGCATTATTTGTAGACAAGAAGAATCTAGAAATGAAATGTTTGATTTTGCAAAGGAGGACAGAGTGCATTACTGACAATAATCTCCATCACATGAGTTTGCTTTTCTTTTTATTAAATCTACATATTCATACATTTTTCAAATACATTTATTTTGATGAGCTGTTAGTTTTCTACTTTGAGCTGCTGAATAATGCATTTTCCAGTAGTCAGCTTGTAACTTTTTATTTGTGTCAAACATACCTTTGATGTCAATAAATTTATGTCCATTTCAAAATTCATTTTTGTTCAACTTGACACTTGTAAAATTATTTGGAAAAATACAAATAGACTTCTTCAAAATGTTTCACAGCAGAAACTTGGAGAAAATACATTTTTGACACCTTCAAAATCCATTTTCCCACTCTGTTTATAGCTGAAACCTTCCACTGAGTTTGAACTCTCATCGTTTAAATCCCAACAAAATACTGTTTATCAGCAATTTCATTTTGAAAACTCCACTGTCCATCACAGAGAAAGAGGTATTAATTTGTGTAAGAACTCATTTTGTGTCAGAAAGCAAATGAAAACCACTTAAACTGCCTTTCTAGGTTTTGTAGAATATTACCAATTAATTTAAGAGAGAACCGGAATCATCAGTGTACATAGTCACAAGCATAGAATGAACTCTAATTTTTGCTGAAAACTTCTCTCTTTTGTGTTTAATTTTCTACTGAATTTTAATTTTTGTATCTTTTCTTAATGCAGTAAGTGTATTTTTAGTAGATTCTGCCTCATGTCACTAGGTTTCATGCTTGCAGGTCATGGAATGGACCACCCTCTGATCTATGGAAGAGCTTTCAGTTTCCTCCCTAGATTTTTTACAGTTACCAATGATTTAGGGCCTTCGAGAGTTAAAATTTTACATATTATGTGTCAGCCATGCCTTTTATCATCTATAACATTTTGGTAATTCCTTAATTCCTAATTATCTCTTGGTCTTTATATATATTTGCAAACTGCTTTTGCTACTTCTAAGGTCATATTCAATTGAATTATTTCCAAAGTCACAAGTCCACATTTAGCACTCTTTTCCTGCTGAAAGCTAAGAAAAAAATTAGACTAAATTCCATTTGCTGAAACCTGTGACCTTTTTGCTTGGATACAATTAACTGATTTGCTGATGTCTTTATCATGCACCCTGGCTACCATGTAGAAAATGGATTATGTGTACATGGGATGAAATAATACACATGTCCAAAAAACCCAAAATTACAGGCTCTGTATTAGTTCTATGTTAGTCTAACATGTCTCAAATCAGAAAAGTTATGTGAGGCTCACTATCTAAAGTTATCTGATAAAAGTAAGCATAGTATATATCACTGGTGAAAAGGACCAATAAAATTAGGAATAGTCATGGTTACAGGTTATTATGCCACTGTGAAATCTGTGGTATGCTACAAAATAAGAGTAATGAGAATAGTCAAATATAAGGAATAATTTTCATAGAAAAACAGGCTAAATGGAGTGTATCACTTTATCTTAGAAAGCAAGTGACTTGCTGTCAGAGATTGAAAATAGTTCATGTCTCAAACATTGATATAAAGTTTTGCTCATTATAAAGAAGCTACAACCAAAGGAGCCTCTCTGAAGACTGGGACTTCGAACTGAAAGTCAAACTGCAGATTAGATAAAGGGAAACCCATTGTTCAATCATCTCAGGCTGAGGGAAAGGTTTGCATCCACAGAAGGGTGCCACCAGCTGCAACTATCCCTGGATGAGTTTGGGGTGGGGGGAGAGCACAGCTCACAGAAGCCAAGTTTACACAGACTCCCCCCAGCTGAGGGGGCAGGAGGAGGTTTTGGGTGCATGGTGTAACCTCTGGTGAGAGGCAATAAACACCCATCCTCCAATTACACAAACTGGCCCGGCTGTGGAACCCCCAACCCCACAGGCCACATCCATGGGACTTTCACGTGAAAGGTTTGGCCCCACAGGACTGCACAGGATGCAACAGACCCAGAGTCTGCTGTGAGAGACTGCATCCCCCTCCTCCAGGGGGACATGCCCGGACATGCCTGGCCTGAGCGTATAAACCCACCAGGTTCTGTGCTTCCTTGGGGGGACCTTCACCACCAAGACCAGCTGCAGAGGATCACCAGAACATCCTAGGATCCATGGAGTGGTGATATTTTCCTTATTCTGTCTCTGTCTCTCTTTCTGTCCCCCCCCAACTATTTTCTACTTCTTTCTTTCTTTCTCTCTGTCTCTGTCTCTCTCTCTCTCTCATATTTACCATCAAATAAAACCCTTACTATTGTCACTGGCATATGGTCTTGTTTGCATCTTAATTGGGGCAGAGGAATTTCTAAGAACCTTAAAACTAGATCTTAACACATGGCAATTTATAACTTTCTAATCCAATAAGCACTTAAAATGAAACTTTGTTTTGACTTTATGACCTATCACCTGTAGTACTTCTTACTGCAGTGCGGCTGTGTTTTAGCCAATAATTTGTCAGGTCACGTACACACATATACTTCTATTATAACATCTAAATTCTTAAACTATAAAATCACATCACTATACTGAAAAACCCTTCACCATGTCACCCAGTACATATTCTGATTTATAACTACAGAAGCAGAGGTTTGTAATTCTCTTGCTTAAGATTTGTATATCACTGTCACTACACCAGCCCAAGTTTCTTCCAGGGTTGTAAATCAAACCCACCATTAACTGCAAAAGTTTTTACTCCTCTGTTTCCCACACTTACCCTTTTCCTATCAATAAATAGTTCTCAGAAATAATACTGCTGCATTTTCTCTTTATTTTTCACCCAAGAAATCTATCAAAATGTCAGGAAAATTAATCCCCAAACACCAGAGGTTTATGCCCAAAAAGGATACAGAGGTGTCCTGTAACTTTATTTGAATAAAGGGAGAGGCCATGGGACATTCTCTTGGGGTCTCAAAATGTTAGAGGATGCAGCCTCCTTTTTATCCTAATTTCCTGGCCATATTTCCCTCTCTTTTTCCCCATTGGCTGAGGTACTTGAGAGGTACAGGCTTCCCAAATCACCTAATACAGACCCCCATCTAATATAAACCCCCTTTTCTTTCTTTTCCTATGGAATCTACGGTTCCCTCCTTTGCTTCTTTCATCTCTCAGTATCTGTCTTTACCTATCAGCAGACCCACAGTTTGTTTGTAAAGACTAAACCCTCTCACTCCCTTCATCAATCAGTGGAATTTCTCCCATTGTTTCTTTCATCTTTCAGTGTCTAGGCGTTTCCTATCAGACCCACACTAATCTAACTCATTTCTTTTCAAAATAATCCCCCCCCCACCCCGCCCCGACTCCCTTTATATAGCGGAACAGGACAGCTGCAGGATGTTTGGCAAGTCTTGATTAGCAAAAAGTCATTAACACTAAAACAATAAACTTATCAATACAATTCTTATTTTTGAATCCTAAATCAGAAACACTAACAGCTATCTAGAAAAAGGTGTCATTTTATTAAAAAATAGAGATTCACCTAGAGATGTGTACAGGACTCACTTGATGAAGGCCTTGCTGCTTACTGAAGTACTTCACAAAAAAATTGTGGGGTTTTTTGTTGTTGTTGTTGTAGTTCTTTTAATAGTTGAAAATTGAGCCTGCTCAGCCTTGAGAAGACACGACTGAGAGGAGACCTCATCAATGTGAAGTATCTAAAGGGACAGTGGCAAGAGGATGGAGCCAGGCTTTGCTCAATGGTGCCACCCAGGAGGACAAGAGGCAACAGGAAGACAAGGAGGCAAAAGAAGTTCCACCTCAATACAAGCAAAAAAGCTTTACTGTTAGGTGACTGTGAGAGACTCTAAGGACTGCTAGCTCAAAACCTTTTGGGTGTGTGAGGGAAAGGGCAGATCAGGCCTTGCCCTGGTGAGGCAATACCCGGGCTTATACACGTGCCCCCCCACCTGCCCCTGGAGCCCCTAATGCAGATCCAGAGTGGCCAGATAACCACAATTCCCACCTAGGGGGAGGGCCCAGGAAGGCCAAGGAGTATTTAAAGCAGAACAGGAGGCAAGAACATGTCTTGTCCTACCTCCTTTGGAATTTCCATTAGCTGAACATTACTGGAAGTGGCAGTTATGTCTGTTCTTTTCTGTATCTTTTCTCTCTAATTCCCTCTCTCGGAATTTTTAAGTAATTTAAAATCAAACAGCGTTGGAGTTTACTAAGTCGAATAGGCTAAGTTTATGCATTGAGAAGAGCTTTACATTGATTGAATACTACTCTAAATCTTTTGCCAAAGGTTTTGGATTTTCTAAAGTTGCTGGTAAAGTTTTTTGTTGTTTTTAACCTTTTGAGGATATCTTGTTGGTATTTCTTCAGTCCACATGAAAAATCGTAAGCCCTTTTAAGTGTCTCATGGAGCAAGACACTTTGTGTTTTTGGCACAGTGAACTGGGTACTTCTGAGGTGACAAAGAAGTATTTTAATTGCAGATAATTGCTTGTTGCAGAATAAAAGAGAAATTAATTTTCAGTTAAAACTGATGTTGTCTGGCAGAAAGGTCATGGAATCCTGAGCAGAGCCTGATCCATCCTGCCCTCCACTGACAGAATTGCAAAAAAGCTATAAAGCCTGTCAAGCCTGAAACAGAGAGAGGTGGGCTGAGAAAAACTGGCAAAATCCAGTCAGTTGCAGAGAAAACCCAAACTTTGGAAAAAGAAAAGGGGAAAAGTCCTGGTAAGGAAAAAGGCCTAGTATCTATATGGGTGGCAGCTGAACTCGGAGAAATATGTAGCTGAGCAGCAACAGAAAAAGCTGACTGAGTTGCAAATTGCCTTGGAGGCTGAAACAATATCTTGCCTCAGGGCAGAACAAGAGAATACCCAGAAGACCCTATTCTGAAACCTGAGAAACCAGTTAAACAAGCTTGTCCATAGCCAGAGAGCTTTGGAGTTGCAAATTCACACTGCTGGGGAAGGTGTGGAGGATGAACCAGGGTTTTCCAGCCTTGGGGAGGAGTTGGGCCTCCCCAAACAGGATGTCACCCACCTCAGACCTTGGGAGGAAAAACTAAACCCCATCTCAAACCCTAGATTCTGCCCACTTGGGGTCAAAATGATGGAAGTGTGTAAACAAGCAATAGTATTATGAGACAAAAAAAAATGAGTCTCTTCCAATATGAGTCTCTTCCAATATGAAGGGAACTTCAAGCAAAATTATTAAGGGTCAGTTTCAAAGAAAATTAATAGAGCAGGATATAGAGTGCAGGAAAACATAAAGAGCACTGTGGATGAAAAGTTTTTATGGATACAAAGGGACACTGAATATTTTAATAACCTTGGGTTATTAAGGAGACTGCCTATAGAGCTGGAAGTGATCAGAAGCTGAGGACTACTCAGATGAAGCATCACATATGCTTGTTTTCTCATATATGCACTTATGAGTGGTTTTCAATTGATTCTGCTGGAAAAGGATTTTGAGGGAGTGAAGTCTGTCAGAATCAATGCACCCACTTTTATAATTTCCCAGAGTGGGATAGATTGTCATCCAAAGCCTTGCCTTGAGAAATTTTGTCTAAACACACCCATTCCCTTTCTCTTGTCCAATTTTGGTAGCCACCTAGAAAAGTCATGTATGGAAAACAATCATGACCTATTGCACATTGGCATAATAACTGTCCTTAAGGTCAACTGGTATGCCAAAGATAAAACAAACTAGGACATTTCTGGAAGTCTTATACAAAGATTTCCCTCAAGAAGTATTCAGGTGGCCAGCATGTGTTAAAATGTACGTTACTTTGGCTCCCCAGATGGAAGTATTTATGTATACGGTAATATTAAATATTATAGTAATATTAAAATTAGCTCATACACATGCACTAATCACACATCCCTAACCTGAATCTCTAAAAAGGTTACATCTATCTTTTCTGTTTAGCTGAGCTGGATATTCTCCTCTCCCCACCACAATTTAGCATCAGTAATAAGAGGCTGTGCAGCCACACATCAAGTCCAGTGTGCTGATCTTCAAGAAAACGAAAGTTTTCTTTTTCTGGCTCAATTCAGTCTCAGGCAACTGAGCGAACTCTCCAGATACAGTGTGTCCACATACTCAGTAAAGCTGATGCAAAGTAGGGGAGAAGGCTGTCTCTGTCCCTGATGGAATGGCCTTGATTCAGAAAGGCCTTCTGACTGTTCTGTGGACATTCCGTTGGTGTAAGTTTAATGTAGACATCTCCTCACTGACACGATTAAACATAACAGAGCATAAAAATCTTAGTTAATTAAGTTGAATCATTATTTTATTTTTCTCCTAGAGTCTAGAAAAAGGTAAGGAAAATGGTAAAAAAACTCTTAGTTAGGCCCATTTAAAGGGGAGCAGCATTCAATCAGCTTACCAAAGAAAGTTGCATCTTGTGTCCTGCTTGTCTGAAATAAAAAAAAATAGCTCAAAAATGTATATGAAACACCTGTGGTGCTATTAGAAAGAGACACCAGAAGAAAGAGAGAGACAGTTTCCATATATGCCAAATGGCATAGAAATAATTTTGTTAGAAGATCTACAGACAGGAAAGAAGTGATTGAAGATAAAGCACTTTAGAGTCTTGTAAATTGAAAAATGCAGGGGAAAATGTTTAATTATCACTTCAGCATTTTATGGCATCTTTTCTCAGCACCCTGGCATTTATTTCCAGTAATTTATCCAAATTCTCTGTGCCACAACAACAAAAAATCTGATTAGGCATGGAACACCCAATACCACAGATAATATTTTAAAGTTAAAACATGGTTGGACACAAAACAAAATAAAGACTGAAACAAATAGATGAAACCTAAAATTAACCCATTACACCACTATAACTAAAATTGTGAGCTTTTTTTATTCACATCTTGCATGCGTAATTCAGAAAAATCTCAGCACAATATGGAAGCATTCAGTGTGTAGAATTGGAAACACTGGTTTTGGTCTGTAAAAGTCTGATAACAGATGTTGTTTTAGAAGGGCTGAGAGATAGAAAATGGAGAAACATTTCTCTGAAACAAAATAATCCTGTGAGACACAGCCTGCAATGTGTGGTTTTGTTTGCTGGATGTTACATAAGCAGTATGCTTTCTCAAATATCAGAAGAAATACACTGTTTCAACAGGCAGCACTAATTTCAGATTATAGAAAAAGAAATACAATCAAATAAAATCTTAATCAGAAAGAAACTACCTGGCTAGAAAATTTAATACCTGTGTAAATGTATGGTTCTTTTTTAAGTCAATCGGAACCAGATACTATGTTTGCAAGGCACCTCTCCTTAACTAGTACTAGATCCATCCTCTAGCAATGGGGTATATAGCATAGGCCTACAGTCCCTTAATAATCTATTTATTCACTTAGGTAATGACTTACTCACTAGAACAGCTCTTAGCAAGCTGAATCATGTAGAGTTTTGTAAATGGGCTGCAGACTTATTGTGTAAGACATTTGTAAAGTCTTAGAGCCCTGGGCAGTCACATTAGGGATTCACTGCAGAGCTGGCTCTTAAGGCAATTGTGAGAGCAGTGTAAGGCTTTTTCCTAATCTGGATTTCTTCTAGGCTGAGAAATTGTGGAAGCTAGTGGGCCTGCTGGACAATGAACGAAGAGAGTCCTATGGTGGGACAAATCCTAGGTCCCTTTCTAGGTTAGGGGGACTGAAAAAGCTTCTCCCGAGACGCTCTGTTCTGTTATGTTAATGTACCCCAGTTCCGCTTCCCTGGTTGGCTCCGTTGGCCACTCCACCCCTTGTTACCTTATGTGCCCCTATTGTCATGCCCTCAGAGTTTCCCTATTGGTTCCCTTACCCTGGCCGTGCCTTTATACCCCTCCTTGCCCTCAGATCATTGGTGTCTGAGCCATCTCTGCTTCCCTATATATAACCCTGGACCTGCCATTGCTCTGGGTCTACTTCTCTGGAACCTTGCACGAGTGTGGCTGCAATAAACTTCTCCTGTAGAACCCATGGCAAAGACCCTTCCTGCTCATTCACTGTTGGACTGTTTTTGCCAGCTATCCTGTGTGTGTGTGTACCTGTGTGTGCAGGTGTGGGGGCTGCACTGAGAGGCCTCCTCCTGGAGACACTTTTGGGAAGGTCACACCACTTTACTATCCAACACCGCCACGACAAGAAGTGTTTTCTAGTTGCTAGTGTTTTACATTTTGAGATATTTGCCTTTTCTTGCTTCTCCTTTTATTCCTTTTGCTGTTACGCATAATAATTTCCCCTTGTATCTCACCTGTTGATTTGGTTACCCTTTGCCACCCATTCAGGATAGAACTTAAAATTGTATTGATTTTGAAAATTCACAAACTCTTTTAATCTCCTGAATATTATGAGTTGGAAATAAGACATCACACTTCAAGTATTTGTAAAAAGTATGAGTTCCTCCATATTTGTCCTCCATCTAAGTAATTTATAATTTCATCCAGATTCTGTGGTTAAACTCTATTTGGTTTGGACCACAAGGGAAAATCACAGAATATATTTGTGCTTATAAATAAATATGTATGCTTTTTAATTAAAACACTCATAATGTAACAGTTGACTGTTGTTAAACATGTTTATCTTAAACTGTATACTAAGTGTTAGAAGTAAAAATTTAAAGTCTTGATATACACCAAGAAGAAAGCTGCCTTTTTCCTAGGAGAAATATCAATGAATAAAACTCAGTGGATAATAATCCCTAGGAGTGTAGCAACAAAGAAAGTAGAAGTTTTGGGAAATAAGTACATAAATCTGTTGGCATGACAACAAAATTCTAATTCCATTTTTAAGAGATCCTTGATGAAAAACTAAACTGCCTAAACAACATCAAAAATTATGTTTAGATTCATTGGCTCACATAAATATACAAAAATTACCATGGTGTCTATGCAGTCTGCTTTAAATCAAGGTACTTACCTACAATAAAAATAATGAAAGCTCCTCTGGAAAAAAAATCAAAACAACAATGACAACAAAAATCCAGTACTTTATACTTCCATGTGGCAAGGGAGCACCAACTCAAAAATCAACAGCTTCACTGATTTCAAAAGAATCTAACACACTGAAGACATTACAGAAGGTATTTTCTTTCCATTTAATATCTGTGAATTTGACATTGCTGCCTATCACTTTGTGCCTTTCCTAGCCAAATACTTGTGTATGCCTAAGTCCACCCACATAAATATAAGAAAATACTTACATTTTCTTGGACATTCCAGTACTACTTGAATTCAGTTGGTCTTACATACAAGTACAGCCAGATTCTTGACTAAAAGCACTTCTTGTGGTTGGCTAATATTAAATCATGAGGCTAATATTAAAAATGTTTCCACTGCATTGAACTGGAGTTCAGTGATATTGAACCCATGTTCAGTGATTCGGCTGTTGCAACACTTGTCCCTAGAAACGTATCACATCTTTCCTGGGATTTGTCAACCAAAACCCCCAAATATCAAGGGAGTTCTGCAGATCAAGGTCTGCAGTGAAATGTCTATAACAGTAACTGAACCATCAGTTGGAGCATAACAGAGCCAGGAGCACCACTAAAAACGTGTTATCAGTACCCTCAGATACCTTCAGCAAGTCTAATAAAGGTCAATATCTTTGAGTGGAAGCCTTAATGACAGCAGTTAAGTTCAGTGAAAAGGCAACTTAATAGCAAGAGCAAAAGCTTTACCTCACAACTGCATCAAATACATCTTCACTTTTCATCATAAATGTTATGAAAAAAATAGCAGCCTATGCAATATTCTGGAAAGCTCATGAAATCTAATTTATATTGGGCCAGGAGTAAACTCAAGGGATTGCACAGAGAACATCCTTCCCTAAGCACCTCCACAAGTCATCATGGTGCAATATATTATGGAGGAAAAAAGCTCTGGAGACAAAAAATGTACCTTTAAGCAAACAAAGTTAACCTTGGGCAGCTGCCATGCTTGTGACACACAAACCTTTGTTGCTTTCACTCTACCTCTTCTTCAAGAGCAGAGAAACAGCTTTTCTTTCCTTGATTTGTCTTTAACCATAACTTCAGTGTTATTCTTTAAACAGAGTAATTCTAGATCATAAATGCATTTAGTGTGCATGAGTATTTCTGTAATCTATTAAATAACACACTAACTATTCATTAATGCATTTGACATTCTCTTCAGGTAATGGCTAAAGAGAAGCCTCAGGCTCAGATAAGAAATGGCAAATCTTTCTGTAACACAAGAACTTGAACGTTGTGACCAAAGTTCTGGTAATGTTTTCAGCTCTTCATCTTAGATTCATTCGACCACCATCACTGTGTTCAATTTATCAGCTACTAATAATGTTCAGATTCAAGATACTCATAAATTCTGAGTGAGTCTTGAATGTAGGAAACCGAGAAGGAAGAACTTCTCACTAATTAGTGATGGATTTGATTTACAACCCTGGAAGACACTTGGTCTGGCATAATTAACAGAGATTTATAGTCCTTAAGGAAGAGAAGTACAAACCTGTGTTTTATTGTTATAAGTAAAAGTATGTGCTGGGTGTTATAGGGGAGGGTTTGAAGTATAATAAGCCCCATCCAACCTGGCTTTGAACACTGCCAGGTATGAGACATTCACAGCTTCTCTGGGAAACCTGTTCCAGTGTCTCATCACCTTCACAATACAGAATTTAAAAAAAAAATCTAATCTAAACCTACTCTCTCTCCTTTTTAAGCCATTCTCCCTTGTCCTATCACTACAGTGCCTTGTAAATAGTCTCTCTCAATTTTTCTTGTAGGCTGGCTTCAGGCACTGGAATGCTGTAATTAGGTCAACCCTCTCTTTTCCAGGCTGAACAATCCCAATTCTCTCAGCCTTTCTTCCTAGAAAAGGTGCTCCCTCCCTCTGATCACCTTGGTGCCTCCTCTGGACTCTCCAACAGCTCCATGTCCTTCCTGTGCTGGGAGCCCAGAGCTGGAGGCAGCTCTGCAGGTGGGGTCTCACCAGAGAGGGGCAGAGGGGCAGAATCCCCTCCCTCCCCTGCTGCCCACGGGGCTTTGGATGCAGCCCAGGACACACTTGGCTTTCTGGGCTGGGAGTGCCCATGGCTGGCTCATGTCCAGCTGTCACCCACCAGCACCCTGTTACTGGTCACTTAAATCTAGGGCTAAACCAAAGTTCTTTTGCTCTGGATATATGCAAAGGAGAAAATGCCAACCAGAAATTCTCAAGAGGTAAAAAACACACAAAAGGTTACTAGCAAACCATAAAAAATTAAGAAATATTAATGACTTATCCCATTGAAGATTGAAAACCTTTAAACCCATTCGATGTTATGTTCTGTGAGAAGAGTTAGAAGAAGAAGAAGAAAGGAAGAAAAACAGACGGGAAAGATGTAGAAAAACAGACATAGCTACCAATTCCTGGGTTCCAGCGATGTAAAGCTCCAAGGTGAAGGTAGGGCTAAAGAACAGTGTGCTTGCCACAAGGTCAGCTTCTTAAAGACTCTTTCCTCCCAGGTGGGACTTTTGGTTGCCTGGCCACTCGGGGGCTGGGTTAGGCAACACTGGGGGCTGCCTCCCATGTGCCATGACTGACGGACACCGCAAGGCTGGGGCAGGGCACCACCTCACCAGAGCAGGTCCCTACCAGACCCACTCCCTACCACACATTCCAAGCCCCCAAGATGTCTCAAAACAGATTACCTGTTCCAGTCCTTGACACATCCCAAAGTCCTTCTGGTCAGGGCTGCTCTCGATCTGTTCATTCCCAGCCTGTGTTGGTACTGGGCTTGCTCCACCCTATGGTGGCCAATGGACCAGTGGTACAAGAGACAGAGAGGGCTCTTGGTAAGAGTCTCTGGTGCCAAAGACTTATTGGTTATAGTGAGGGAAAGGGGCCTCTCCCAGGATGCCTGCTCAGTTGTGCTAATGTACCCCAGTTCTGATTCCCTGGTTAGCTGCTAGCCTCTACCCCTTGCCACTCCCCCAGAGTTCCCCTATTGGTCCCCATTGCCTAATCCCACCTTTTCCCTGGCCCCAGGAAAAACCCTGAATTCACCATTGTTCTCGTATTTGCCCCTGCTGCCTTCGACAGTGAAGGTGCAATAAATCCTCCTGCCAGAATGCAAGCAAATATCCTTTCCAACTCTTTTCTACCGACTTTAATACTATCTTTGCTACAATCTTTAATATTGAAACTGTCTGTGCGTCTGTCGGAGCACATGGGACCCCACAGAGCCGAGCAGGAACAGTATTACCACCCTAGGAGCTGCAGCACCAGCTTGGCATTGTTAACCGTCATGAAATTCCTATGTGCCACTTCTGAAGCTTGTCCGTGTCCGCCTGGATGGCATCCTGTCCTTCAGGTGTGTCAACTGCACCATTCAGCTTGGTGTCGTTTGCAAACTTGCTGAGGGTGCATTCAAACCCTTCATCTCTGTTATTAATATGGATATTAAATAATACTGATCCCAATATGGACCTCTGACGGACAGCACTTTTCACTGGTGTCCATCCAGACTCTGAGCCATGGGCTACTACCCTCTGGATGGAACCAATTCTTCATTCACCAAATAGTCCACCCATTAAATCCATCTGTCTTCAATTTAGAGAGCAGAAAGTTGTGGGGGGACTGTGGAGATTGAGAAAAAAGACAAGGACCCTGCTGGATGCTAGTAAAGCAGCAAGCAAAGCCAGTTTATTACAGAAATCACCAGTATTTATAGCTCTCTAACTTCCGGACAAATTCCTCTACTTAAACTTCCTTTGCTCCCGTTCCCATAGCAGCACTATCAAGTCCTTGCAGACACCCCCTTGTGCCAGCAGTGACCTCATCTGCATCTTCTTTATGCCAAAGTTCAGGTCGTGGTGTCCTCTTCATTCCATCTTTGCTTCTTCTTCTTGCCTTGAGTCTTATCTGTCCCATGGTTTCGGCTGAACCAAGGCTAGGAGATCTGCACAGCTATCAGCTTCCATCGCTGTCTGGCTCCTGACAGGGGACTGTGCAAAAGGCTCTAAAGAAGTTCAGATATATGACCTTTGTAACTCTTCCCTTGTCATTTAATGTAGTCACTCTGTCATAGAAGACCACCAGGTTGATCCAGCAGGACTTGCCTGTGGTGAAGCCATTCTGGCTGTCTTGGATCACCTTTCTGTTCTCCGTGTGCCTAAACGTAGCTTCTTCATGATCTTCCCAGGCACAAAGGTGAGATTGTCAGGTTGATAGTTCCCAGGGTGCTCCTTTCTACTCTTTTAAAGATGTGTACAATGTTACCCTTTTTCCAGTCACCTGGAGCTTCACCTGACTGCCGTGGCTTTTCAAGTACCATGGAGAATGGACTAGCACTACATGAACCAGTTCCTTTGGGTCTCTCAGATGCATCTTATTCAGGTCCCACAGACTTAGTACATTCAGGTTCTCCAGGGGCTCACAAACCTGATCTTCTTTTACAGTGGGAGGGATTTTGCTGCCCCAGTTCCCATTGTGCTCTTCATTGACTTGAGAGTTTTGGGAAGAGAGATCATTATTGAAGACTGAGGCAAAAGGGCTGTTAAGTACCTCAGCATTCTCCTTGTCAGTTGTTACGTTCTTTGACCTTCCTTTTCCAGTTAACACACCTGTAGAAAGCCCTTCCTGTTATTGTGTTCCTTGCCAGGTTCAGTTCCAGCTTCATCTTGGCCTTCTTTATCCCATCCCTCAACATTTCTGTACTCTTCCCAGGTCACTTGTCCTTGCTTCAACTGCCTGTGCATTTCTTCCTTCCCTTTGGTTTTACCAGTAGATTCCAACTCAGCCATGACAGTCTCTTGCCTTCCTTGCCCAATGTCTTGCTCTTGAGGATTGGTATCTCTTGCATTCTGTTGAAGACTTCCTTAAAGATCTGCCAGCTCTGTTCCACCCTCTTGTCCCTGAGGGCAGTTTCCCAGGGCATCCTATCCACTATCCCTTTGAAGAGCTGGAATTTTTCTTTCCTGAAGGTGAGGGACCTAACTTTACTCCTTAACTGTCCCACATCTCTCAGGACTGCAAACTCCATCAGTGTATGATCACTGCAGCCCAGACTGCCTCCAATCCTGATGTCTCCGAGTAGCTTGCTTGTGTTGGTGCTGGTGACAAGCAGATACACAGCATCCCCTCTGATAGGGTTGTCTATATCCTGGGACAAAAAGTTCCAGGAGTCTCCTGGATTCTCTACAGCTGGCTGTACTACTTTCCCAGTAGTTGGAATAGCTGAAGTCCTCCAGCAGAGCAAGAGGCTGTGAACACAATGCCTCCGGACAAAGCCTGGAGCAGGAGGACTTTATCAACAGGCTCCCCTTCATCAGGCAGCCTGTAGTAGACACCAGTCATGAGGTTCCCTTTGTTCCATCAGTCTCTGATTCTTACCCACAGACTTTCAACCTGTTTATGGGTAATAATGGTGTGTTGCAGGAACTATGCACAAATTCTATCAAAATCTCAAATTTTTCAGCATCAAATAAAAGGTAGTTGGTTTTGAGTTTTTTAAATTCTACATTAAAATTGGTACAGCTTGTCATCCTACCTTTTTTTAAGGACTCTAATTGAGCAGAGTTTGTTGAAAGAGAAAACAGTGGGAAGAAAAATTGCAGATTTAGATGAAGAAAACGCAGGAGATGCGAAGTTTGCTCTTTTCAAAAATAGGAGTCAAACTAAAACCTGTGCTGTGTGTTACTTTGAGTGGGTAATACAAACAAAGCAATTATAATAACGCTGCGAGCCAAAGATGTACAAGGTCTTGAGTGGGCATAGGCACAGAGCTGGCAGCAAGAATGGCTCAATGACCAGCAGAAGAGAAGGCAGCTCGAATGATCTATCAGTCCAAAAGCTTCCCTAGAAGAGGATACAACATTCTGTTATCAGCAGAGCAGCACAACTTTTAAAAGTTTGCCATAGAAAACAATAGTTTTGTCTCATGTATTTCAGTTTGAGACAAAATAAATTCCCAGTCATGGTCCAGAACTACCAAAACTCAGGAATATTCTAATCTACACTGGCACACCACCAGCACACAGTTAAAATCATAGCAAATCAACATTACAAAACTCAGTGAAAAAAGCTCCCAGCTGACCAGAGGAGGATTCTAGGCATCTGCACAAGATGATTAGAGCACAGCTCAAGCAGTAAAATAAGAAGTGAATCTCATCAATGCAGAGATAATATAAGTTATAAACCCAAATGTCTTTTCATTTAGATAAGACACGTGGGTCTTCCTTGTACTTGGATAGCTCCATAAGTGGAGACACAGCTAGACGATCAGGGAAAGAGAGATGTAGTAATGGATAAGTGGTTAACCCTTAAATTTTATTGCAGGAATGGTGTCAGTATTGTTAAAAACAAAAAAAGAGTGCTACTTAGAAAATGAGGAGTTCTAAACTTCTTGCCATCATTGACTCTCATCCTTTTGAGAGTCATTTTATATACATTTTAATGTTGGTTTTTCCTTTGGTACACTCTAATGTCATTTAACATTTAGTTCTTTACAAGGAGGTCAAATTATTTTAGTACAGCACTTTTAAATCTGACAAAAAAAGAGAGGGGTGAGTACAGAAAGGGATAGGACTATGTTTCATTCCAGCTATCTAGCAAGAATACCATCTAGTTTGTTCATCTGTGTAGATGCCACCTGCAAAGATGAATAGAGAGCTGTCGCTATTGAGACAGTCACGACACACATGCACTCTGCCCCGAGTAATGGCAAAAAGCACATTTATTATTTACACAACTTCTTTCATACACTTTCTTAGCTACGTGTTCATTGGCTATTATTTTGCTGCAATACAATACTGTTGGTTGTCTATAGTGTATACACATTCTTTGCTAAACATTGGCCAGTATCCTCACTTTTATAGCTGTTACAACTTCTTTCTGTTGTTTGTCTTCTTGCTTCTGCAGTTCTCACAGGTACAAACTGATTGTATCAAGGGAAATACCTGCGAGGCCTTCAGACTGGCTGTTGGCTCCCACAGAGATTCACCTGTCATTTCAAATTCAAAATAAGCAGATGTATAAGAGAATTGACATAAATCAAGCAGAAGGCTGTGGAAGACTGTAGAGGGATTTATTTCTTAGCTTATTAAAATGGCATCTAGCATACCAGTAATCAACCTATAAGCCAATAGGGATCAGGCACCTAAGTTAATGCATTTCTTTGGGGCACATAGTAGGATAAATTCAGAATCACCATTTCAATGATTTAACATGCAATTTTCAAACCACCTGGAAGGATCCTGAGACATCTCATTCATAAATTTATTAATTTTTAAAGCTTAAGAGCAAATGTCAGCATACTATTATAGGCTGTTCAAGTCAATATGCAATTCACTTTAAATATCAGTTTTGTCAGACTGTATAAAGATTGCTTATTAATCAAATATATATTAACCTATAAACAAAATGCAAATATATAAAATGTTTGCATTTTATATTTTGGATTTTTAAGAAAGCCAAAATTAAAATTAGAAAACTGATTTGTGTAGATTATATCTGCTTCCAAAGACATAATTAGTCTTCAGAAATGTCACCTACTCTTGAAGATTGTAAATATCTGAAGATTGGTACTTCTTATGACCCTATTAAATTTACTTAATAAAGTCAGATCAACAGTACCACAGTTATAAAAACTATATTAACAGACTCATGGGGTACAGTGGGAATATATTTGAAAGTAGTTGCCTGAAGCTTTGAGCTCTACAAGTGAACTCAAATGGTACTTACTGACCAAACTGACAGGAAGGTCTCTTTTTGCATGTATGAAGGGCATCATCATCCTATTGTACCACATGTAGATCTCAGAAGAAAATTCACACATTCTTTAGATAATAACCCTTAAAGTGAAAAGTACTAGATTCCACTTGCCAGCATCAACCAAACTCCATGTTTGGAGTAGCCACTCTCAGAAAGGGCAGGGAATGAGGTATGAAAGAAAACAGGGAACATATTTCACTGTCGTAACAACAATTTTGAAGATAAAATAACTAATTACACTGAGCTCTCATTTTTAAGGAAAATCTACTAATGATGGCACTGTAAAGATGTTCTCACAAGTTTGTCCATTCAGATGACAGATGCACCTTAGGTCACTTCTACAGACCAGTTTTCATAAATGTCTTTTTACAGGTTCTGTCAGCATTTTAAAGGCGGGGATCTTGCTGCAGTGGTTTAAAACATAACTCGAGCTCTTCATGCTAGCTTTCTGCAAGACAGAGAGCACAAATGCCTGCCTGCCCTGCCGCCGTGCCAAGTCATGGTCCAGCAGTGCTGGTAAAACCTGACGATGCTGCCCTCCAATGGATTCACACTGACACATGCTGGGAAGCACTGGGAGTACAGTCCTGAGAAACAGCAGCCTGTAGTCAGGGGGTCTCTCGTTTCTGTGGACAGAAATGTGTTCGTGACATGGGACACTCAGAATTGCAAAGGACCCCCAAGAGTTCAGTTTAAAATTCTTACTTAGATTTAACATGCTTTTGCCATTTGGCTCCCTGTTACTTCTGACCCTTAACCTAGCCTACCTAGCCTCCCAGAAAACAAAATAAAACAATATAAAACCCAGACACATTAAAAGCAAATTATCTCAGAGTCTAGCTAAAGGTGATAAAATCAAATTCACTTTTCAGGAAAGAGAAATTGCTTTCACTAATCATACATGAAGAAAAAGCCTTACTTTTCCTACTACTTGGAAGTTTTAAGTTATGCTAACTTTAATTAACAAGTTTTAGCCCATTGCAAAATATTAGTTTCCCCTTTTCATGTTTTTGTGATCTACAATGCATGTCTCCTATGCTACTCTGTGAGGATTTGTAAAGTAGCTGTGGCATTCCTTTACCATGATTGTTGGTTGTTGCTATTATGGACTTGCAGTTTTTTTACTTTTTCATTACAAATGATTGACAGATAAGTGACATCCTGGATGCACGCATGGAATCACAGAGTCATAGAGTATCTCCAGTTGGAAGACACCCATAAAGATCATTGGATCCAACTCCTTGCTCCCTGTAGGACTGCCTAAAACGAAACCATAAATATATACACTTACCTGAAAGATAAGGAGAAAACAGCAGTTCACATCCACAATAGCAAGAGCCCTAGAAGTCTACTTACTATGTGAAATCAAACAATCAGAAACAGCTGAATGTCAAATGCAATTACACTTCCTTTGCCTTTGAAGAAATCGCTTGAAAGCCTGGTTTTGTTTGAGATAGTACCTGTCTTTCAAGGTGTTTTAAATACTTGATAGGAAAATGGACTTTTAACAAATTTCGAAAGATGACAAAATCTTGCCACATTAGGGATATCATGCGGATTCTAAATGTTTCATGAAGAAATCAATTCAATAGAACATACCATAGCGTAATACCAGGCGGTATGTAGCACACTGCTTCAATATTAAATTATCAGGCTTTATTTTAAGTGCTAGTTCTCTAGACTGCAATTGCAAAAATACTGGCAATATTGTAAAATAATTTTGCTTTTTATTTAAAATAAAGCACAGTTGTTCAGATGTGTATATTTGGTCTAATGGTTATTTTGTCAGCTATGGGCAATTGATAATGATTCATCTGCAGCCTGACAACCTGCATCTCAGAATCTCTAGATGACTATATATCATCAGAGCCCTTCCCAGCCCTTTCAGATAATCACTTTCATTTTATCTTCACAATATCATTGCAAGCATAGGGAAATTATGGCATTTACAGATGGGAAAATAAACTACAGAAAGATTGAGTAGGGTTACTGAAATGAAGCAGCAAGATTCTCTTGGTCATCCTGTCCATAATCAACAACTTAGACTAATACCTGTCTACACCTGGTCCCTGCCTATACCTGTTTGGATTTGAGGTATTACTCTCTAAGTCTTTAGAAGCACCTCCTTCTCTTCAGCTGAGCAAGACTAATACTACAAGAAGCCATTGGGAAGACATTCCACTTCTTCCTCATTTTTCTGTCTTCTGTCATCTCAGCTGCATACTACCATGCCTTAATTTCTAACTGAAAAAGGTGCAAGAGAATTAATTCAGTAAAGCAGTGGGTAATACTCTGCCATTCAGTGAGTTAGATCAACTTGGTAAAGAGTCAAGGCTGGTGTCAGAGGAAGAGAATCAAAATCTCCTCTTCAGTAACACCAATTGCATGGGCAGTAGGCCTTTTCAAAATTCCAGTCCCAAGATGATTAGGCAGTGCTTGAGTGATTGTTGTGTACACTGTAGGTTAAACTATTCCAGGAGGAGGGATCAGCACTGCAATTTCAGCTCAGGGCAAAGGAAAGAGCAGGTAGATGCTTCACTCTAACAGAATGACTGTTCTGCTCTGCATCCCATTAATGCAATTCCTGATCAAACCATGACCCATCTTCCTTTCTGAGATAATAACTGTCTAAGAAAGACATTTTTGTCTTAAGAGAATTTCATGCTCACTGCTGAGAAGCTATAGAACAAAATTACAACTACTAGTCTCATTTTAATATCTAAGTGGGATTTAGTGTGCAAAAATACAGTCTAAGGTCTTAAAAATATTAATCTGAAGAGACAAAAAAAAAATCAAATAAATACCATTAAGTGTACTTTGTAAGTTATGTGTTAACATTCCTTTAGAAATGCTCCCACAGAGCAGATACATTGATATTTTAAAATCTACATAGAACATCTACATGGAAACTCTATGGAACAGTCTAAGCTAAGACAGTAAAGTCGAAGATAATTGTTTTCTTCTGTATAACTGGAAGAAAATACTTAGCAATATGCAATCCGTTCAATCTCTCCTGAAAGTCCATGATTTATGTTATACAGATATCAAAATGTTGCATGTCTATGTCCTTTTTCTAATATAAATGATAACCTATTTCAGGTTGACGATTCATTTTCAGTGAAAAAAAAATCATTTGTTGAATCCAGGTCTATTAAGATAGTCACAAAATGTAAACAGTGCCTGGATACTTTTCATTCCAAATAGCATTAAGCTCACACACAACATATTTTTTTAGGGAGAAACTGAAGTTACCGTGTTGCCTAGAGCTGTTTCCTTGTAGTTCTTTGACTGTGTGCTGATAAAAGGTTAATGACGCAACAGTTACTCAAAGAAGTTTTTTTAAATAAATATATTCTACTCTATCCAAGCATATTCCCTGATCTACCTGTGCTTTTCTTGAAATCTCTGTGTCAGTTATTCTAAAATGTCTAGGAGCACCAAGAACTGAAACTACATTCATGTTACAGGGGAGGGAAAAAATAAAAAGGTGCAGCAGGGAATGGGAATGTCCTGCTTACAAGTAGAAGAAATGGACTGCAGATGATAGAAAATAATGAACAGGGATCAGCAGAAAGCAGATACAAATTTTCACTTTCCCTAACACGTATCCCAGGTCCACATACTGCCAATTCTGTTTGCTGCTGTAGCAGAAGAGTGTAACAGACAGGAATCTGCTCCAGGTTTTTTAGTCACTCGTGTTGCTTCTGAGTAGATGAACCCAGCCAAACAGTACATGTATGTGCAACAAGTATGATAAAAGAACAGCATAACCCAAACAGCATCATTGGCAAAGAGCCTGAAGAGGATAGAGAGGAATCCAATGGAAAACAAGTGCATTGGAAGTCACATGCAAGAACACAGGGTTCCTGAGAAAAAGACAGGGTT
This sequence comes from Monarcha castaneiventris obscurior, assembly GCA_026261815.1. NCBI lineage: Eukaryota > Metazoa > Chordata > Aves > Passeriformes > Monarchidae > Monarcha > Monarcha castaneiventris. The sequence goes on from JAMPIT010000635.1 coordinate 4,554,116, forward strand.
ATAAGAATGTGGGTTGGGGTCCATCTTGTCCAGCTCTCACTGCCAGCAGTAGAAAACAGATGTTATTTAGGGCATATGCCCATTTACAGATCATTTTCTGTGATTTTTCTAAAATCCCTTCTGAACCTCTTGATGCTGTGTCTCTATAGTCTACTGAAGCAAAAGTTCACTGCCGGTTTTGTAGGGAAAAATAAAGGGGGGGCTTTGTTTTTTAAGTGCTCTTCTTACTATCTATTTCCTACCCGTTCAGTGAGTGCCTGTAATTTTAGGACTTGCCAAAAATAGTACTTCCTGTATTTGCCTTACCCACCATTTTCTTGACTTTGTAAGATTACTTTGCCCCTCATCTCTCTTCTCCAATAGCTACTCCACCAGCTCTTTCAGTCTTACCCTTCAGGGCAATTGCTCCACTCTCTAAATAATAGGACAATAGCATCATACACTGGAAAGAAAGATAGAAATCAGGTAAAAGCATTTCACAGTTTTAAAAATTCATGGTTTCATATTTCTCAAGAAGAGGAGAAGTTTTCTGTTTAGGATAGGCAGAAGAAGTTATTTCAGAAAGCCTAGTTGGTTTAAATTTTTAACTGGAGTATCTCTATTTTCTGTTACTGTGCTTAATTACAGGGAAGGTATTACCCATGTGGCTCAAGTCAACAACTATTCAGAGTTGTTATCTTTGCCCAGTTAATTACTTGGCCATTATAAACACCGATAATATTTGCAATATGATTCCCTGTTTCTTAAGCAGCAGATGTTAAGAGAATCTATGGTTCATTTTCTGAATGAATGTAAAATATATATGTATGGTCAGTGACTAAAAATACTCCAGATAGAGATCTGGATTTATTACACTGTGCACAAATACTGCATATTTGGTTACTCTGCATTGACAACATTCGTCTTTTTTTATTCTGAGCTATACTTGCCTTTGTTGTTTCTATTATGAAATCTGCTTTTAGCTTCCATAAGAAAGTTTTAGTTCCTTAATTGTGGACTGTAGTAGTTTGAAAACAAACCAGTGGAAGGCACCAAGTCAGAATAACAATTTAATAGGGAAATCAAAAAAAGGAAAGTAAAGGTAGACAAACAGTGGGTCAAATTGACAGAGTCAGGATACAACCTGATACCCTGTCAGTCAGGGTGGCAGTAGCAGTCCAATACGATGGTGGCTGCAGTCCTCCTGAAGAGATGGCTTCTGCCAAAGCGGTGGTCCAGTAGAAGGGTCTGCTCTTCCTCAGAAGCTCCAGTGGTGGCTCTGTAGCTCCTGTCCTCTGGGAATCCAGTGGAAAGGATGTCCTGGGTATTCGGAAACACAGATTATATCCAGGATGGAATGCTTGGTTCCTCCCTCTGGGCAGAGCCTCTCACAGTGGGATGATGAGCCATGAGGCCAGGTATTGATGGGCTCATTAACAGAAGATAGTCAGGAGGGAGTTATCTCTGAGTCATGGCAGGGCATTGATGGGCCATTAAAAGAACAATAGTCTGGAGGGAGGAGGCAAGGAGCCCCACCTGGTTTCAACAGCTCATGAGGATGGTAATAGAATGCACTGCAACCCAGGACATGGAAAAAGTGTAATCCAACTGCATCACTGAATCTTAGAAACAACAAAGAAAAAAAAACATTTCTCTTCTGTGATGCTTAGCAGACAATTAGGCATCTTGGGAAGTTGCTTTACTAAAATTTTAAATATTATTACAAATTATTACAACACCACATCAGGCTTAAGTAGTTTTTAAATAGACTGTAGTTTTTACTAGATGATTTACAACCTAGCTTCTATATGTTACGCTATGATTTCATCATTTTCCCTGATTACTATTTATTGTGAAAATCTCACCTGTCAGAATAGGGTTCTTTTGTTGCAAGTTTATGATCACTGGCTATAATGAAATAGACAACTCCAACTTAATTAAAGTTTTCAATCTTCTTCTTAAGAAAAGGTAACCAGTTCTCTGATAAACCGAGGCTTAAATTTTTTTCGCTCACCCAAAGAAAATTCCTGCCTCATCATTTCTATTCATGCACTCTTACTCTTGTTTGGTGCAGGTGAAAAAAAAATACCTTTCCTGGAAGCAGTTCCATGTATTCTGCAAAAGGCTATAGATGAGGTATCACATTAGGAAGATCTGAGCTTTTCTCCTTGATACATGTTTTTGTGGATTTTTGTGCCAGCATTTACTGCCTTCTCGTTTTTCTCTTGTGTCCTCTAAACGTTTATGTGCTCAAATTCAAGGTAGTTTATTACACTCTAATATAGGTATGCTACAAAGGAGTCCAAATTAAACACCAATTTACCTGGATAATGCACATAAATTCCCATAACCTCACCATTAAAGAAAAAACAGAGGACCTACCAAGAAAATTACCATGGCCTTCCTACCCTTCAAATAATCATTTGTTGGAATTGATACATGCCTTTCGGACAATTAACAATAGATTAAGGAACTGGATTTACTTGAGATGCATATAAAGGAAATTAAAAAGAACATTCAGACCAGCAATGATTTTAGTCCTTCTTCTCACCCTTCTTCTGTTTACTTTAAACTCTATGTTTCTGAATAATACAACAAAAAAAAATGCTAGAGATGGCTAATCATTGTGTTTGAAAATAAACCTTTCTTGTGAAAAATGAAGCTTGCTTAAAGTGTTCGTTTATTAAATTCTGAATGGGTTGGAGGGAAAAGAACAGAAAATCCAGCAAAAGAACATTCTATTTGTTCTTAATCTTTGCAGAAAACTGGAAATGAAGTCTTGCTTTTCATGCCTTGTCTAGAAAAAAAAAAAAGGAAAACAGAATTTTTTTTAATCTGGGCAAACTATGAAAAAGGATAGACTCCTCCTGCTCAAACAACATTAACGGTACTGTCTTGCACTCTGCCATTTGTTATAATCACTTTAAGCAAAGGTGTGCCACCTAGGAGAAATAAATAGTTTAAACCACACCGACAGAGCTTGAGATCAATCTGACAGGCTGTTCTTCAGCTGAACATTGGCAACAACAGTCATTATCTTGTTCCTTTGACAATGTTATTGTTCTCTTTTAGAGACATTACTTTTGTTATAAATGTTCTTTTGCTATATTCCTTCATTTTCTTCTCTCACTTGGCTTTTCTATTCTTCTCTTAAAAATAAAAAAGAAGAAGAAGAAGAAGAAGAAGAAGAAGAAGAAGAAGAAGAAGAAGAAGAAGAAGAAGAAGAAGAAGAAGAAGAAGAAGGAGAAGAAGAAGAAGGAGAAGGAGAAGAAGAAGAAGGAGAAGAAGGAGAAGAAGAAGAAGGAGAAGAAGGAGAAGAAGGAGAAGAAGGAGAAGAAGAAGAAGAAGAAGAAGAAGAAGAAGAAGAAGAAGAAGAAGAAGAAGAAGAAGAAGAAGAAGAAGAAGAAGAAGAAAAAGTTGGTTTAAGGCAGCTAGAAACAGAACAGGGGTACTCAGAGTCCACTTCTATGCAGAAGGGGATCTGATTTTTTTTTTTTTAATTCTGCCTTCTTTTTCATACTCTGCCTAACTGTCCTTCTCTTTTGATTCTTTTTATTAATTTGAGTATTCACAAGTACTTTAATCCAAAAGGAATAGCTGTTAAAAATTTTTAAAAAACAAAATAAACACAAACAAAAAAATGAAACCAAAACCCCCACCAACAGCTGTCAATCTTGCAGCAGCTTTTCCTTCAGTATACTTGTACAGGAATAAATAAAAAAATCCTCCTAAGGAAATTGCAGAATGAGACATCTTTCAGCTTAACAGAGATCATCCAGTTCTAACACTTTACTTCAGCCAAGTCCTGCATTGGTTGCCTTGTGTAGCAGATTGAGGCGTTGCAGTGCATAAGTTAAACATCCTGGAATGATTTTCTCGTCCGTATCTGAATGGGCGAGCCACTATGCCACTGTTGATGCCTTTTTTCACTAGAGGGAGCCAAAATCCCTCTGTATGTAGTTGTAAGTACCGTATTTCCAAGTTTTCAGTCCAGTCCTGTGTTAGCAGTTACTGTGGAAAAGACAAATGTGCTACTCGTGGAATATCATTTTTATTATCAATAATATTAATATGTTATTGCAGCATAAAAAGGAGGAAATTCAAAAGATACTGGCTATGTCCTGCTGGTACAAGTTTACAGAATTTTGGCAGCTGAACTTAAAGCCTTGGGTATAGCAACAAGTTATGACTTTGCATCTTAATATTAGTAAGGAAGTTACTTTACATCTAATAATCTCATACTAATTCATGCTCAGAACAGGGCTGTCTCAGCTTCTCTGTTTTCACTGACAGAGAATAATCCAGAAGATAAGCTAACTGTAGAGTGCATTGCTAATACTTGGTATGAGATGGGCATATTTGAGGCTCAGTTTTGCCAAGACGAAACAGCGGCAGTGATTATGTGGAAGAAAAAGAAATATGAGGGACAGTACAACAAAGAGCTAGAGTAAATGTTTCTTCACTCAGCTTTGGCCATCCTTCTCACAGGAAGATTTTGTATAGGACCTCAGAGCTGTTGAGGAGTTGTAGAATAGGATCAGCAACGTTATTGCAGCTTGGCTTCATGGCATGTACATTTTGCAGTAACTCAAAGGCAGCATTCGCCAAGCAAGCACTTGGGGGAGCTACACAACCAAACATGGCTTAACCATATTCATAAAATCACAACTGGAGAACGCAGTGCTAATTTTGAGTGTAACAAGGAGAACGCTCAGATGGTTTTAGGATGAAAACCTGATCTTCTCCATCATTTTGATAATGTGAGAAAGGTCAAATCTTTTTCATATGGATCTATGATGATTACAGTGATGTTGCAATACTGGATTTCTATTTGGCAAAAGGCTTCATACAAAGAATGAAAGAATTGTATTCGGGGACTTAGGAATTTGGAGTTTTCTTTCAGGGTTTCTATTTTTTCTCTTTCCTTTTTTCCCCCCTGCTTAATAACTCCTGAATACTAAGGCCTTAAGTTACTGAAAACCAAATTTACATTTTCTTAGCTATAAATCCTCTTTATCCCTCTAAAATAAATTTTATACAAGACAGTTTAGTTTCCCTTTGTTATCTAAGTTACTATTCTCATTGGGTTTATATTTGGTGTTGGCTGTTTACAAAAATATATTTTGGACTAAAACAGCTTGCACCAACCCTACTGTATACACCACCATGCATTGCTGTTTCTTTAGATGATTTACTGTATGAAAGGGATATAAGGGACAAAATGATCATTAAGGTCCCTTCCAACCCAAACCATTCTCTGAATCTATGACACTAGAAAAATAAACAAACAAACAAACAAATAAATAAATATTATTAATAATAAAGATAGCATCTGATCACTGGTTAATCTTGAAAGCAACATGTCTTTCTTAGTTTCTAATAGAGAAGAAAATTATCATGTTGTTTTTCAGAGCAATTTTAAATGCCCACATCAAAATATTGTTTAGACAATCCTTAATACAGGATTCCTTTTTTTTGCCCCAGTCAATTTCAATTTTTTTTAACCTAAACAAGTTTTACCTTTTATCCAATCTCATTGTTCTGGAGGGGAAAATATGCAGGAGAGTAGATAAAGTAATTACTCTTTACCAGGGAAAAGTAACTCTCATAGATTTGTGAGTGTAGTAGGAGGACAGCAAAGTCATATTTTGATATCTTTATTGCACTATATTTGTGCTTTGTACTTACAGCCATATACTTGCAAAGTTTGATAAGATTTTAGGATTGTTTCAAGAAATTATGTAAATAATTTGGACATAAAAGTGGAAATTCTTACACATGATAGGAATTAAGGGGCAGTAACATTAGTTTATTTTAAAACATCATCCAGGTCTAATCAAAAAACAAGCTGAACAAAACCAAAAGATAAGAACATAACACTGGCTTCAGAATCTAAAATCCCTTCAATCTTCAGACCTGGACAGTGTCAGATTGTGAATGCACATCAAGTGTCTACGTACTAACTACCCCTGCAGCTTCAGCTCCCTGCCCTAATGACTCGTGACAGTCACTCCTGCCCTTCCGCTGCTTCAGTGAGGTTAAGAGCACGTACAGCTGTCTGTTGATGACACAATTTCCTTGTCCATAATACCTCCCCAAAGCACAACAGCCTTGTCTCCTTCACCATCCACCTCTGCACTGTCAAAGTCTCAGTGCAAACACAATGCACCTGGGGATACTTTTTAAGGAAGCTCTCTCAGTGAACCCTAAAGGAACAGTACCTTACTTTGCATAACAGAACTGTGCTTGAAAACCCATTAGAGATCTAATAAAGCTCTCTAAGTACTGAAAAGAGGAAGTAGCAGCTAAGCGAGTAAAGACTGCCTAATAATAATTTGCACCATAGTAATGCATTAGAGTCTGTGTACCTGTACTGTTCCTGGCTGCGATATAATTATGTTTCCTCATAGCAGCCTGTATATAGTGCTGCACTCTGCATTTGTGACCAAAACAGTGTTGATAACACACCGGTGTTTTGGTTACTGAACAGGGCTCGCACAATCCAGGCCCTCTCTGTTTGTCACTCTGTCCCTGCAGCAAGCAGGCCAGGGGTGAGCAACAGCCTGGGAGGAGAAGCAGCCAGGACAGCTGAGCCCTACTGAACAAGTGCAAGCACCATATGCCATATAGTGACATGCTCAGCCGTGAAAACTGGGGTGTAGTCTTTCCAAAGCAGCCAATCCTCAGACACAAGTTGGGAATTGTTGTGCTGTTTGGAGATGGCAAGTCACTGCCTTGACAATACTTGCTCTTTTTTCCTCTCTTGATCATTACTTAACTGTTCTTATCTCAACCCGTAGCTTCTTCTTAATACAAAAAGCAAGAAGTATCTCTTTAATCAGCTTGCCTATTCAGTCCACAGATCACCTTGCAGAGTTTTCATACAAGGGGAAGAGGAATGTGGGGGTTAGCGTAGAAAGTGTACTTACTTTTTAGGTCAAATTAATATGTAGCAGCTTCACATTTTCTTGGAAGGAATAAATTAATTATATAGAAAATAGTTTTTCCCATCTTTTATTCTATTAAAAAGAAAATAAAATACTTGAATAAGAAATTCCATTTTGATGAGCCCAGCAGCAAGTTTGTGGGCATTTATACTTCAGTATAAGAATGTTAAGAATTTTAAGTTGAAGTTTTGACTCCAAATTTCAGAGATTTTAGGGAATAGAATTACAGAATCACACAATATGCTAACTTGGATGCAACCCATCACGATCATTGAGTCCAACCCCTGAGCCTGCACAGAACACCCCAAGAATCACACCATGGGCCTGAGAGCACTGTCCAAATACTTCTTGAATCTGTCAGTCTTGGTGATGTGACCATTTCCCTGGGGAGTCTGTTCCAGTGCCCAACCCCTCCGTGGGTCAAAAACTTTTTCCTGGTACCCAACCTAAACTTCCCCTGACCCAACTTCATGCCATTTACTCAAGTCCTGTCACTGGGCACCACAGAGATCAGTGTCTGCCCCTCCTCTTCGCCTCATGATGAAGTTGCAGACTGCTATGAGGTCTCTCCTCAGTCAGACCAAGTAATCTTAGCTGCTTCTCATATGGCTTCCCCTCCAGAAACGTCATCATCCTCATAGACCTCCTTTGGATGCTCCCTAATAGCTTAATGTTTTTGTTATATTGCAGTACCCAAAACTGCCCCCAGCACTCGAGGTGAGGCTTCCCCAGTGCAGAGCAGGGTGGGATAATCCCCTCCCTCGCAGGCTGGCAATGGTGGGGCAGGCTGTGTTTGGCCATCCAGGCTGCCAAGGCACTGATGACTCATATTCAACTTGCCACCAACCAAGACCCACAGGTCCCTTTCCATGGCACTGCTCTCCAGCATCTCACCCCGAGTTTATACACGCAGTCATGGTTGCCCTGTCCCAGGAGCAGAATCCAGCATCTGTCGTTGTTAAACTTCATAGTGTTGGTGACTGCCTATGGCTCTAATTTGTCAAGAATACCTTTCCTCTAAGATTTTCCCCCCTGAGCTACCACTATCAGATCATATGTTTCTCCATAAGCAACAACTTTCACTGTCACTGTTCTAAAACTTATAATGGAAGAAAACCAGTGACATATCTTACATCCTACTAGAATAATCAATGACTGCTTCTAACAAAATCCTTTTTTCCCACACAAATTATGTTTCAAAAACATTATAATGAAACTCCTTCCTCTACTTCAGAACTTATAAAAGACATTAAGCATACTGAGATTCTCTATAGATAACTAATGAGTAAATGATTAACAGTCCTAATGCTGCTTGCATTTTAACACATAATATTCTTTACTGTAATCAATTCACCCTTCTTAGGTAGTAATTGTTCAGAGCTCTTCATTCAATCAAGAAAGAGCATGACAACACTCTGAGGGATAGAGTTAGTAAAATACTTATTCCAAAACTGACCCACCATTATGTCCTCAGTGACAGGGAATTTTTTAAAATAAAATCATTTTTGCAGTTAGTGATCAGACTAGTCATTTCTTTCTAGTATCCATGTTATCATATTAAGTATCAAAAAGATCAGCAATGAGAGATTAAAGATAAAGGTCTCAATTTCTAGTTTAGTCATTTTGCTTTAATATTTCTCAGTTATTTGCAGCCTTCATCCTTCTAGAAGGGAATAAGATCTTCCAGTTTTTTAGTTAATGTAAGTTACCCTTAACAATCTAGGAAAAAAAACCAATCACAAAACAACAAAACCGGTAAAATCTAAAGGCAAGTCAACAGCAGTGGTTTAAATTAGTGGATTTACACAGTAGTTTAATAAGTACCTTCTGTATAATATCATCATGCTGGTTATTACAAGTCAACTGTGACTATTTCAGGACTATCAGTCCTGATTAAAGTAATATAAAGATATGTAAAACTAACTTGACAGTTTAAACGTATATTGAAGATTCAATTAAATAATTCTGCTGGGTCTAGTTGGAATTCTCACTGATGCTCCTTCTATTGCACACTGACAAATTGTACCAAACTTCACCAAGCCTCAGAATGCAAACATAAGAACCTGTTAGACCATGATTTGTTTACATTTAGTCCAAATTAAAGTTCAAGTGCCAGTAGTATCTCACATGGTCACTTGCCAATGTTAAAACACCAGATGTAAAAATTATTACAAAAACTATTCCCATTATAATTAAGAATTAGCAAATAAAATACGGCAGATACTTTACTAGTGTAAACTGTTCCAACGTTACACAACTGTATCAATTTAATAGTGAATATAGGTTACACTGTCATTGGAGAACAACCACAATTCTAGTTTTGACAGATGTTGACTGTTCACTTATGGTTTTCTAGAGTTTGTTTCATAACAAATTTTTTAATAGAGTGGGGGATTTCCCCTTGAATTTTAGTATGTGTTATGAAAAACTGGAATTTCAGACAGAATTAAAACCAATACTACTAAAACAACTACTACTAATTGTAAACTAACTGTGAAAGGCTGTAGTTACATACTTGAAAAAAAAGTTCTAAAACACAGACAAATTACTTACATGAAATTAGTTTCCAAGTAGAATTTCCAATGTAGGACAGGTTACTTTAAGAAGTAAGAAGGCCAGCTACTAATAAAAGAAAATTTGCTGTACTAAATAAGTTTAAGTTTTCATTTCAAGTATCGATAATTTTTATTTATGCAAGGAATTCACATCAACTACATCTCAGATTTCAGGTACACACAACTACTATAATGTACCGAACACAGACTTTTGCACAACAGCTACACAATAACCCAGAATCTCTAAGTGAAAAAGTACTATTTTTAATTTATCAACAGCTTCCCAGCCAGGAATGGCTGCACAGCATGTTTCTTTTTATTTTCTTAATGTTGGGTAATGTTAGCCACTATAATAATTCCATTTTCTTCTTAAGAATGACCAACAGGATAGTACAAACCATACAACTCAGTATAATTTATAGTACAAAGAAAGACATGATACAGCAACTGATCCGCCTGGATAGAGGCAATTTAACTTGGAAATGAAACTTCAAGAAACCATGATCACATACTTAGCACTCACACATAAGCATAAAATAGGCAATTCCTTAAGATTTTAAATTATAGCACTGCTTTTCTCCACATGTCACAGAATGACTATTCAATTCTTTAACATGATCCTCGATGACATGAAAGTGATAATTTCTGTTTCTTACAGAAATAAACACTCCAGCAGAGAGCTGAAGTCTTGTGTCAGCTTGCTCATTCTTTTATACCATACTTCCTCTACACTTTAACCATAGGTTGCAGTATTCACTAACTGTCTTGTTTTCCTTCCATGTGCTGATCCTGACACATTGAATTTTCTTGGAAAAAAAAAAAATTAACCTTTCGGGATTTCCTTCTTTATCCCAAAATGAAGTTAAAATCTGATTTCAGAATGAAAAGGGTTAAATCTTACAAGCAAAATCTACCAGAACTTAGAGCCAACAGTTTAATTACTGTTCCCACAGAAGAAAAATGCATGTGCAAATCCTACTTCTGAATCAGAGACAAAAAAATTAAACTGATGTTTAAAGTGTCGGTGGAGGACCCAAACAATGAATTTACTACCTTTTCTGATTACTCTTACCTCTTCCTTCTTTAAGTATTCTTTGCCCCTCTGTTGGTTGATTTCCAATGTTACATTCTTGTAAGGAAGAAACTACGTAATATTCTGTTTAATTTTGGTAGAGATATGCTTTGTAAATAAAAAGGAGAGCCACTATTAACATCATCATTTGCAAGCAGCTTTCCACAATGCTCCCTTTTGGATAATACGATTACTTCAGAATCCTAGATCCCTTAAAGATATGAAATAATCAGTGTGTATTGAAGGAAGCAATACATATTTGTATTATAATCCAGGCTTCTCTACCAAAGATAGACACATACATACTGTTACTCTCATTTACAAGCTGTACATGAGCCCCTAAGTCTGTTTTTGAAGGGCTGATTTTCAAAGCTATTTAAAATACAAACAAACAAACAAAATCCCCAAAACCACTAAGCAAAAGCACTACAACAGCAAGTGTTTCTTAGGTAGCAGAAGAATGACTTTTAGACACAGTTATTTTAGGGACAAGCTGATTCAATTCTTTGGCTTGCTTGTTACAAAACTGTATCATCATTTTCCAACAGGAGAAAAAGTATCTTGGAATTGCAAGTTGTAAGAAACATTTACCAGGTTTGACTTACCTCATGACTGTGACAGTAAAGAAGAAGTTTTAAAATAGACATTATTTTAAAAATCAGTATGAGAAATCCTCAATCACAAGATTTGGAAGGTATAGTTCTGTTGTCCACTTACCAAGCATAATCCATCTCTATCCCTGTATGTAGGAAAATTATGCTTACTTGCCAGAACCCTCTCACGCAGCTGTGTGATCTCAAGCAATTCACAATCACTATTTATCTTTCCACTTTTGTAAATGCAACTCTGGCATTTTTTCATAGCAATACAGTGCACCAAAGGTATATGAATACATTCTGTATCTCTTTCTCACTAGACTTTATATTTCTCTTATTTTTGGAGCTCAGGAATAAAATTCAGTGATATGCAGCCTAATTAAGTAGCTTTCTCCCTTTGAATATGTACTTCCTTAATATCAGCATATATTTTAAATTATTTAGCAAGCTGTTTGATAAACAGTATGAAATCAAAATAAACTAGCCCTCATTCCTATTCTACACTCCCATCCTATTTAAAGTTGTGAAAATATTTTCCTGTCTGGTATTCATAGCAAAGTTGAAGTTAAAAGCACTATTGGACTCACATTTCCAGGAATTTTAAAACAGAAATTGCCATTTTATCTTGATCTAGGACTTATTTCTTCAATTAAAACTAGGAACTTTGTCTATCCCAAATTCAATAACTGAATTTAGGTTTTTTTAAGTTTTGACATTGAAAAGAAGGAGGGAGAGGAGAGCAGTCTCCGTATTTTAAGTCTGTGTTTACAGAAGGATGTGGTAGGACTTCTGGCATTAGAAAGTATCTTCAATCATCTGCAACAAAAAATTAAAGCAGCATTTTATGTGACCAGCTAAACTGAGGTTCATCATTTAATGTGAACACTTTTATTATATTTGCAACAGTAGTGAGAATCATCATGATTCCATGGACTGATCAGAAGAACTAACTAATTGAGTACTAGAGATTTATTTGAAATGAAGACACCTGCAATGGTTCATTAATTTGGTCATATTGTGGAATTCCCCATGCCTTCAATGGAAAAAAAAACCCCAACAGTTACATCAATAGTAAAGCTTTGGAGGTCGGGAGTTTTTCTTCTTTAAATGGATATTTCAAAAAACATAGATGCATTTTTGCACTAGGATTTCTAATTTATATATCTGTAGATGTATTTCAAACTAAAAGATTAAGTTAAGACTCTCCAGATATACTCAATTGAACACTTTATGAATTTTAAGTTGTCAGTTTCTTTAAATGACTAAAGGCCTCTTAAAGATCCTCCTACTTTGAAATGATACAATACTGCTGCTTTACCCAGTATGCAGAGGAATGCTTGGTATCCATATCACTGAATGTTCTCAATTTAGAAACACGGAATGGCCAAATACTATTGTGCCAAGTATTAATTTCCTGTGATGCTTTTCTTTAACAAACAATATTATTGCATCTCCCTGTTCCCTAATAATTTACTAAGTTGATTAAATCTCTCTGATTTACAGCAGGGCTTTTACTTCCACTCTGCACCTGAAGGGTCATACCACTGAAAGTTCAACAAGAGGTCCTGTTATTCCGCATGCCAAATTTGAAGAGTCCAGGACCTAATATGCCACTATCCCAACACATAAGTTTACTTATGTTGGTATCTTGAATATCATGTTAAAAGCAAGCATATGTACAGCCTTACAGACATACATATATATAAAAAACAATATATGGTTCCCAGCTCCTTACTGTCATCCCTTTAGGGAGGTTGATTAAAATTTCAAACACTGAGTGTTTTTCAGGTTTGAAACATGTTGAACACTTTTGCCAGCTCCCTCCAGATCTTGTATGCCTTGTACGTCCTTCAGAAGGACAGGAAGTTCTACTACGTGTGGAGGGGCCAGTTGTTCCCAGCCTCCTGTGATGGAAAGGCAGGAGAGGCACGGCTTGTGTTCACAGTCAGCTCCATAACTCCTGCTTTCTGCTGCTACAAGACTTTTTGCATTTTACACATATAAATGCAAGGATATGAGAACACAACTTCCTGCAATGTAATACAGTGTTTTTGCTTTCAGTCATCATATCCCTCAGTCTTGCCACACAGCTAGCAATTTACAAGGACTTCCTCAGGAAACAGGGAAGCATCTCAGCAAATTACTTTGTCAGAGTGATCAAAAGGAAGAGAAAACTGCTAAATCTCTTCTGCATAACTCACATCTTTGTGAAGACATAATTCATGGCCCTCCATAGTACAAAGACCAGTCCTGAGTTTTTTCTCCCAACCTGTGCTTGGAAGGACTATCCAGTTCCAGCACAAATACTGCACATTTCCTGTGAGGCTCAGGAATGCCAGGATGCATACCCAGCTACTGTCAGCCACCAGAAAAAACTTCTTGCTCTCAGAATTATGGAGTACCAGTTCTCAATGAGACTGAGCAGCTCAAGTGGAGGAAAAGTATGGAACCATTTGGAGATTCTGAAGATCTTGTTATGGTGAAAGTGACTTGGTATCTTATTGCATTGGGTCTGCAAGGCAACATGATGATCATTGCAGTGGACTGCAAGGACAGCCTCTCTGAGCAGCAGCCATGCGTCCACCCGACATAGTCCCAGCCAGCTCCAATGGACACAGGGCACAGCTGACCCTTCAGTCAAAGTGGTGGCATCTCTCAGAAAACTTATTTAAGAAACTGTAAAAAAATACTGCACAATGGTTGAGAGAGAGGAGTGAGAAATATGTGAAAAAGCCATGACGGTACCAAGATCAGAGAAGGAGGGGACAAGGTGCTCCTGGTACTGGAGGAGGGATTACCCTACAGCCCATGCTGGAGCAGGTTTATCTTGACAAAACTGTGGCCCACACAAAACTCATGTTGAAGCAGTTTTTGAAGGACTGTATCCCATGGGAAGGACCCAGCCAGAAGTACTGGAAGAGTGTGATAAGAAAAAAATGGCAGAGAGGAGCTGTTACAGGTTGATCCCAGCAGCCATTTCCTGTATCCTGACACCACTCAGGGAGAGGAGTCAGGATTGAAGGACTGAAGTTGAGCCTGAGAAAAAAAAGGAGGGTGAAGGGAAGGCAGTAGAAATATTTTGTATTTGTTTCTCACCATCCAGCTCTATTTTAATTGGCAATAAATTAAATTATTTTTCCCCATGTCCAGTCTGTTTCCCCTGTTGTGTTACTTAGCAGGTTTTCTCTCTGTCTTTATCTTGACCCATGAATTTCATCTAAATTTCTCCCCAACCTCCTGATGTTGAGGAGTGAGAAAGCAGCTCTGTGGGCAACTAGCAGGCAGCCAAGGTCAACCCACCATGTGTAGTGGAATTTGTCACAATGAAGAAACAGAAAAGTCAGATAAAAGGATTCCGTTTCATTGACAGACAATATAAGGACAAAAATAACTTGCCCACTTAAAATTACAGACTGTAGTAGAAACTAAAATGTTGAAACTCACATTAGAATTTCTTGTTGCTCATGACAGCTGTGAAAGTCTATGACACTTTATAACTTTTCTCTACAGTTCACAGCTGCCAAGAACTCACAGAACTTTATCTTTTTTGCTCCTGCCCTCACGTACATTTTCCTATTTTCTAGCACATGATGTAAACCCTCTCTTGTATGTCCTTGCCTCATGTGACTGGACAACGGCGTCTTAAATGGTAGTCTGACAGCAAAGGTATTTCTCTTCCGTTTCTTTTTGTTTTAGGGTTGACTTAGCTCTCTTCTGCCTCAATTAACAAATTCTTGTCTCTAATGTGTTTCTTCCTACTAAAGTGAGTTCTCAGCTCTACAGTCATTAACCTCGATAATCTTTTGGAAGAATTAAAACTTGGTATCAATAATTTCAGAAAAAACTTTTATCCCATCTTATTGGTAAAACCTGGAGCTAGAGATCTATATTTTAGTACATGAATGAGCTGTCTCAGGCAAGACCTCAAAAATCTGAGATTCCACTGCCCTTCTTTTATTTACATTAGCAGTAAATGAATTATGTAACTAGTGTCCTGACACTGTTACGTCTTTAGTGTATTGCTGTTAACTGTCCATGCAGTTAACACTTTGTAGCTTTTTTCTCCTGCTGCTATTGTATCCTTTTCATTCTTAGTTACTGTGTCTTGCAGGAGTATTTTGAGGATTAAATTGTGAATGACAGTACAAACACCTTGAAGGAATGAATATATTCTGCATTTTTTGTGACTCTTCTCAGCTTCAAAATTACTGCTTTCCATTGCTCTCTACATCGAAGAGTCAATTGCTTTTGTGGTACACAGCCATATAGTGCAGGTCTTTTCAAAATACCCCTTCATGTTTTGTATGTTATATGGTTAAGTACAGAAGGATAATTCTTCTTTCAGACAGTGCACCTGTTTATCCTCCATTTAATAACTGGGATAAACAATTCACACATGATTCATTCAAATTCTTTAGTCTAACCCAAGCAGTAGGGTTAAGTAACAAACCTTTGAGCTGTCTTCTGCACACTCTAATATCTCTTCTCAGAGAGAGACTCAGACGCTGAAAACTGTTACTTTTTATAAACTCATTTATACCTAGAAGTACTGAAGTACTAAAAGACTACTCATTAGTATAATTTCTAGCATGAGCTACCCATTATACTGCTACAGCTCAGAGGGAAAAAACCAGTCTTATACAACTTGAAAAAAGTCTAATGTACTACATGATTACAGTTGGTCCAGTTAGAGAATTGCATTACTTCAGTACACAAGGCATAGTGTTTAAGATTTTGGCCAAGTGTAAGTAGCCAAATATAATAATATACTAGCATAAAATATATTGGTTTGCTAGAACTGATGCCTAAGAGTGGCCTTCCTGTAGCAGAGAGGAAGCTCTGAACATCTGCATTTGTAAACACTTGTAGTATAAGCTCTGTCAGATTGGAATATGAGCAGGGGAACCTTTTGACTGAAATAGGTGTGCAAATAAGATTTCCAGGTGTTATATATAGTAGCACATAGTCATGCCACTTTATGCTTTTTAACTTCCAGTAAATTAGAAAAGCTAAGGCTACAGTGACACATTACAAAGAATCGGCTTTTTATGCATAAGGCTACATAACAATGCTTATATTATATAAAATGCTTATTATCAATGCTTATAAAATATCAAATGAGAAACAGGTTGCCAGTAACACATGGTCACAGAAGAGAGCCTGCAGCACAGGAATTGTCTTGTGGTGGGGGTTTATTAAGCAAAGGTGCGAATTCCATCAGACCTGCCCAGTACCATGCCTTTTGCTGTGACATTCTACCTGCCAAATGTACCTGGCCAATGCTCTACAAACCAGGCCAGCTGGATTTGGGAAGACTGATCATGAATGAGACCTCTAGAAGTTTATGATACACCACCAAGAAAACAAGGAAAGCAGGAAATGTGCCAGATGGAAGAAGACTTGGATGATACAACTGTTGCAAACCCTGAAAAAAGGCAGTCTGCCCTAGAAACGGTGTAACAGCTCTCCGAGGAGAGTTATGGCACATCTAGATGTCTACATGTAGAACATGCTACATTTTGTTCAGGTTAATATCTAACAAGAGGGGGGAAAAAAGCATACTTCACACTCAGTTTACACTTCTGTTAGCTAAACATTGACAAGACAACACTAATAGCCATTATGTTTATTTGGCACTGAAGGTCTACCCACCAGCTGCTTTTGGAGAGAATTAATGCTTCCAACAAATCTGTGGTAACTTAGACCAAACAAAACAGTAGTTTAAAGAAAAGTGCGAACCTTTCTCAGCTGTCCTGATGCATATTAACTTTAAAGCCTCATTATAACCACACAAATGCCCCTGTTTATATTACTTCTTTGAGCTTTTCAGCAAAATATTCAGCCAATGCAGAGATACAGGGTTTCTGTGGAGGTCCAATTATATACAGACACTCTGTTCAGACAAGGTAGCAGTCTGTTAAAATTTTAGTTGATTGTAATATGTAGTTTTAAGTGAAGCCTTAGTCATTCTTGTCCAGTGACCAGTTTGTTGTTCAATTTAATTAAATTCATACAGTTAAGAAATTTTATGCATACATTTGTACCAGTCAAAGGTGTTATTTTTAACTTGAAAATATTTTAAATTATGTACTGACATTTTTTAAGGAATTGCGTAAATAATGTAAGAAATTTATAATTAAATTATGAAAAAAAACCCTATGCTTAGTTGGTCAAACTTAATCAATGTATCTAAACTAGTCACTATTTCTATTCTCTTCCATAATTCTAGTTCCTGTGCACTGCAGTTGACAAGTCTGCCTGCACTTTAAGTATTGGCAGATTAGTGACATTTAAATCTAACAAGACTTTGCGTCTTACACAAAATTGTTTGGGAATAACCACTTCTGATCAACTGTTTGTGAAGACCTAAGCAAGTTGCAGATCTAGACTAAACTGAATTCTTACTCTTGTACTCTGAAAGTGGCCCACAGACTAAACTGATAAAAAATTTATACTAGCTTTTTTCTCCTAGACCTGAATCCACTCAATCAATTTATTTTTCTTTCAACTAATTCTATAAAAGAATATTTTTTGCCACCACTGTTTTCCTCTAAATATTCTCTCTCTAATCTTTAGCACTGTGCAGCTGGCTGGTTGGTGTGGCCCGGGTGAGGAGGGGATTCTGGGTGTGGTAAAATAAAAGAGGTGTGAGAGGCAAATAAGGCAAGAAAGGTGTAGTATTCAAGTCACAGGATAATGACTGTGTTACTTACATAAATTGATTCTTAGTAGAAGATGTACTTACATAAATTGCTCTTGATGGCTTCTTAGTAGAAGACAGAATGTAAAATTAAATGGAATAACACTAGGGATACAAAATGAATGAAAAGAAGCAAACTAGATTACACCTGCTGCATATAACAGCTACTGAAGAGAAAGAAAATCTTTTCTATTGTAATGTATCTCAAGTTGTGGTCTTTGAGCTCTTCAGGACATGTTTTAGAATTAACTGAAGGTTAGAAGCAGAAAACTCAAAGAACTAAGTGTTACATAGTTACATCTTAAGGATATTTCCTGTGCCTATCTTGCCTCACAAAAGACTGCTAGAAGCAGTATTGGAGGCTTCAATACCTTGAAAAGGGAAAAGCTTCTTTATCCAGAACTTCTAAATGCTAAGAATAGAACAGTGATAAGTCTTTTCCTAAAGATAAATTACTGTGACAAACAGGAGTCCCTACCACAGCTAGAAAGATAAGTAACTTGAAAACATAGACATCGAAAGGGATTGTGCTCCCTGCATAACAGTGCAGCTATCTTGCACAGTGTATTATCTCTTGTCTAGAAGCAAAAATCCAACTCACAAACTGTTGTGGAGGCAGGGGTAAGGTAAAGCAGTGACAATGAATACTCTCACCCACATCCTGGTGAGGTGCCAGAAATTTGCAATACAGCTTCAGAAAAAACCAATTTAATTATTTATTTTATATTTAATTACATTTTTTTTTCCATGGGCTTTCTGTAATGACAAAAAGCTTTGTCCGTGTGTCCTTAAAATGTTGTGCATCACATATATTTCCCTCTTGATGCAGACTGAAAACTGTGCATACCAGAAGTCAGTATTACTTGCAGTATAAAATGCTGCTAAGACAGGAATGTCATCCATATTTTACTATGACATTTGGGAAAGAAGGAATTGGTTAAATATGCAATATGAAGAAGTTCTGAAGTGAAAGAGAAGTCCTTCTCTCACATGATGTGGAGAAAGATCTCCAGACACCGTTTTGGCAATTTTTAACCACTCTCAGTAACAACAGCTGCTACTATGACACTGCCCAGGGTTCACTTCATGTGGAGCTCTGTGGTGACCTAGTTCAGACAGTTAAAAGTGACCAGAAAGCAATTGTTTCTGGGAAGGGCTAGTTTTTGACTCTCATAGCAGATGAGGCTTGAATCATAGCAGTTCTAACTCCAGTGATTTAAACCACTGTGAAAACTTCAAAAGGGATTTCCAAGGCTGAGAGGTGAGAAACTATTAAACAAATCTAGGTAAAGAAAACTGAAAAAGCCAAGGAGATTATTAAGTAAAATACAACTAAACATGCAGATGTGCTAGTTTTGGTTGGAATAAAATTAGTTTTCTTCACAATAGCTGGAATGGGGCTATGTTTTGGATTTGTGCTGGAAACAGTGTTGGTAACAAGAGTATGTTTTAGTTACTGCTGATCAGGGCTTAAGCAGTCAGTGCTTTTTCTGGTCCTCATCCCACCCAACCAATGAGGCAGCTGGAGGTGCACAAGGAGGTGGAAGGGGACACAGCCAGGATACCTGACCCCAAATGACCACAGGGGTGTTTCAGACCATATGGCATCATGCTCAGTATATAAAACTGAGGTGAAAAGAAGGATGGCGGGATATGCGATAGGGCCTGCTCCCCTGGGGAAGGCTGAATCCGCCTGTGGGAAGCGGTTAGGTAATTTTTTTTTACCTTAATTTAAAACAGTTACTTTCGTTTTTACACTCTTCAATTCAAACTTCAGTCTATTGCTCTTTGCAGCACTCTTATCTATCACAAAATATTCTCCTTTAAGATGACTTGGGCAAGCTTCAGAGCTTCAGTAAGGAACATAGTGTAATTATACCCTTATTTTAAACTTTCAAGCTGTTTTCTTATCTGAGCAATTCCTAAATGCATTTTTCTTAACTCGAGGGGGAAACTTTTTTCTCTGCCATCCATCACTGATACTTTGTGGTAATCTCCTATACTGTGCTTGAGAGCTAAGCTAGTATATGTGCCTCATCTGGCCTCTACAGCTCCTCAGACAGGGAATTGTTGAGCCTGACAGCCAATCCCACACCAAGCTTGGTGCACTGAAGGCTCCTTGGTAGACTCCAGGAAACCTCACCAGCTGAGCTGCAGGTGGTGTGTACATCAGCTGTCCACACATCACTGAGCACCAAGGTGGCCAGCATTGCTCACCCTGGAAGAATAACCATGAGTTAAGATACGGCCCCAAGAGGTCTCCAGCTCACTGACTGTGGCTTACATGTGGGTCCTGGCCAACACAACTCTTCAAGCTTGAATTCATTTGACAGCTGCTGTGACCACCTTCGTCCCGTATACCAACACAGTAGCTTCCTTCCAGATCTCCTTCACTGATGAGGAAACAATGTTTTCCTGCTGATCTAACCTCTTTCACCCTTGCAGGGGGTTCAAAGGTCTGGTGCCAGACGTCAGTCACTTATGTCCCCACAATCCTCCTGCACAGTGATAGAGCCTCACAGCGCAGGTATGCTTTCACCGGGAAGAAGGCAGGTAAGCTGCTTCCACCTTCCAGCGCCGCGTTGTATTATTTACAGCACAGTCTCACTCAGCTACTACTTTCCTTTGCCACTCTGGGAACATTTGGACACACAAATTACTTTTTTGCATGTGTGTTGTCTTTTTGGGGTTGGGTTGTTGTTGGTTTTGTCAATAACGACCGTGCGTCTCGTTGAACTGCGCTGATCATTGCCAAGGACCGAGCATAGGACTGGGTGTACCTGTTTGGATTAAGGAGGAAGGCCACCCCTCTGCCAGGGGACAGTCCAAACCTACCTAAGTACGGCCCAGCACCGCTCGTAACCGCGTGGAGTGAGAAACGGGGCTGCGTTTGCTGTCGGGCCGCGATTTTACACCGAAAGCCGCGCAGCGCAGTGCCGGGCAGCCCGCGCCAGGCTGCGGCCGCGCCGCTCGGCTCATGGCGGCCCTCGGGAAGCGCCCTGAGCCCGCACACCGGGATGGGAGCCCCTTCCCAGCGCTGGGCAGGAGGGAGGTAGGGGCGGATGGCGGGCGGGAGCTGCGGCCGACCCCGTCCGCTCGCTGGGGGGCCGCACCGCTCCTGTCGCGTCAGGCGAGGCCCGGCGGCAGCGCCGCTCGCTGCCCCCGCCCGAGGCTCCTCCTCCCGCTGCCGGTCGGTCCCAGGGCGCAGGGCTGACATCACGCCCGGGGTTTCCATCCGACCGCGGGAGGGGGAGGCTGAGCGGAGTGGCGGCGTGATGGCGGCGGTCGGCAGGACTTAGGAGTCGGCAGCGGAGCGGCGCCCACCCCGGTTCTCTCTGTGCCCCTCCCAGCGTGGTCCGGACCCCATTGTTCGAGCGGCAGAGCGAGCGAGCCCGCGGCGCGGGCAGCGCGGAGCCGGCAGGAGCAGCGGCGGCCGCCCAGGCCCCGCCGCGGCCGCGGGAGCCGCCCGCGACCCGGGGCTGCGGAACGAGCAGCAGTACGCCCCGCGGGGCGCAGCGAGGCCTCGGGCCGTGCGGGGGCCCGGGGAGGGCCGGGCCGGCCGGGCCCCGCGCACCGCAGGTAGGCAGAGGCCGCCATGGCTCCCTTCGCCGGCCGGGAGCTGTGCGGCTGCCGGAGATGAAAGCCGGAGGTGGGGCGGGCGGTGCGGAGGAAATGCGGCCCCGCTGCCGGTGGCCAGGGGGGTGGATGCCCGGCGCCGGGCTGGCTCCTCGGGCCCGCTCCCTGCTCTCCGCCGAGGGAGGGAGGGAGGGGTTCTCCGGGGCCGAGGTGGGCAGTGGGGTCGAGCTGCTCCCGCGCGCTCCTGCGGGGGGAGCCCGTGCGAGCCGCCCGGGCGGCCGGAGAGCGGCCGCGGCTCCGCGCCGGGCCCTGGGGGGCGCCGGGGGAAGGGATCGTGGGAGGGCGGCGGCGGTGGCCGTGGAAGCGCTGCCAGGGAGCGGCGCCCGTGCAGGCCGCGCCGATAGCGGCGCGGGCCGGGGCTCCCTGTGGGCGGGCAGCGAGGGAGCGGCGCGGGCGGCAGGGGATGGGAGTCGGGATCGGGTCGGCCCGGGGCAGGAGCAGGCGGCGGGGAGAAAGTTTTGCCGCCGCCCGTGGTGTTTGCCGGGTGCCGAGGGCGCGGCGGTTCGTGCCGGCGCGGGATCGCCCGGTGCGCCCCTGCTCCCCCGCGGGGTCCCCGGCCGCGCTTCGCGGCCCCACTGCGGCTGCGGGGCTCCTTCCGACCGCGCTCCCCTCCCTTATCGCTATTGTTCGCGGGCCGGAGCGGCCCGGCCGTGTATGCGCAGGGCAGTGCCCGCCCCAGAGCGAGGGTTCCCTAACCACGGCCCCGATGGGCTCGGAGTTGGACTGTGGCTTGTTCGAGGGGAGCGCCCCGGGGCAGGAAAGACCCTAATCGCCTTCACACCGCTAAGTCTGTGAGGGCGCAAGTCTTGGTGGGATTATCACTGAGTTCATACTTGCGGCCCATTTACCGTGAGACTAAACTTTCTCTGGCTGCATCGGATACTGACTGCCTAAGATACTCATGTATATGGAATAATGATCATTCCATCTGTGGGATCTTGCTGGTTTGATTTAGTGGGAACTCGTGTTGAACGGTACAGTCTTTTATCTTCCTGCTCCTGCCCACAACTATAAGTGGTTAGCATTACGTGTGTTCCTGGAAATGCTTCCACTATGTTTTGTGCATGAAATCCATTTTACTAAGCAGGTCTTAGCAGAACATTAATATTTACCTACCTCTAAAAGTAGGCATTTTTTTCTTTAAAATTTAGATCTGTTTTGTCCTGAATTCAATACTATGTCAAAAGTTAAGACACAACATATATTAGTGCAGATAGGCAGTAAACTGTTCTCACCCTCCAGTACTAAAGAAGATGTAATTTCCATAACTTTCCCTATTCTGCAGCTAGTAATTCAGCAGAAATTGCCATCTTTATAGCATCATCCATGAAAAGTTGCATAAAGAAGCATGATGGCATAAAGAAGTGTATGCTGGAACCCCACTGCAGTCAAACAAAAAGCAAGACAGGTCTTCCCTGCATTTTGTGCATTTTACTTAGATCTTCCAGTTTTTTTAATATAACCTTTATAAAGACGTGCTGTTCTCTGGACATTATTTGTTGTTTTCACAGATAGCAGAAAAGATACTTTGTTCTCCTCAGTAAAGGAAATGGTGATAAAATGATCAGCCATGAACAGGTAGCACAAAAAAAAATGCTATTCTTGAGTTACAGACATGACGTCAAACATGCCTCCTTTCACTGTTAGTGGAAAAAAACCCAGTATTTTTGGTATGTCTTTAATTGCAAACATGCTTTAAAATTGTGTTAATGTTTTCCTTTCCTATTTTAGGTATTTTGGGAGAAATCTTGAATACCCACTGAGAACACTAAAGCAAACACATACAGTGTCTGGAAAACATACACAGTACCAAGAAGTGGATTCCTGATATCCACCTTTTAACCTGAGTGGACTTTTATTTATTTTTTAAACTTCTTAATATTTACAATGAATGGGCACAGTGATGAAGAAAGTGGAAGAAACAGTAGTGGAGAGTCAAGGTAAGCACTTGCTTATTTCAGTTATTCCTGGCTATATATTTTCTAATATTTATTTTACTAAAACTAATTTATATTTGAACTGAGTGCTAAAGTGTTGTGGTTAGCAGGCAGATCATATGTAGGAAGACTGGCTTTGCTTTCTTGCAGGTGCTTAATCTGCTTGTTACGTTCACATCATTTCAGCTAAGAATGGGAGTGATCTTGTGTATGTCTTACATAATAAAGCTGAAGTAGTATTAAAGCCACGTTGCCGTCCAGCAGAATAGTATCACTCTTGCGGGAAAAGAGTGCCTGAGGTATCAAAAATACTGAATTAAAATGTTAAAATAAAGCTATCCTCTATAAAGTGCAAGATACGCATACTATATGTTGTATAAAACCCTGATTAGAGTGTCTTTAAAGGGGCAGTGGTTCACTTCAGTTTTTGATATGAAATACTTTTATGATTCTGTCATTCTTTAAAGCTGTCATTACTAGTATAGCTGAAAGTGTTAACTTTGTATTTGTTCTCAGAAGTGAAAGGACTGTTTTCCAGCTGTGTTTTTAACTAAAAAGAAACCTAAAATCAGTCCTCTAATGTCAAATTACAGTCTTCTATCAGGTGCAGAATGTTCACATGTTTGGAAGAGCCTAATTAGAATGTCCTTGCATCCATGCAGGTTGACAGCCAGTTAGTAGGGGTGGAATTAAGTTCACTTACTAGAACAGTTCCAAGTTCAAAAAGTCCCTCCATTGCTACAAAGTTTAGATTTCCAAAACTGGAAATACGATAAACCTAAAGGTTTAAAAATCAACTTGCCAATAAAAGATGGGTGTTAGACTTCTCGTCTAAAAGGTGGTTTGTGACTGCTGTTTTTCTACCCCTCTTTCTGTCAGATCACAGCCTGTTGAACTGGTTAGCTAATTCTGTCAGTCAGAGGGTCATAAAAAAACTGTGTTCTGCAGACGGTGGAAACTTCCAGTTGGGTAGAGAGAGATCTAAATTATTGCCTCGAGAAGAAATGCAAGAAGAACATGTAACTGCCAGCTGATCAGTCAGCATATGCTGGCCATCAAACTTCTACAGTGTATGATGGACTGGGAAGACAGGGAAGGGAGAATTGTTTAGGTGACCCTGGGTGCAAATCACAAGGAAACTTATGAACAGAGAAACTAAAGAGACTTTTGTAATTCTGTATTTTTATGTCGAGCTTCCTATTAATACACAGGAGTGTCCTAGAAAGATGGTAGATTTTCAGTGTTGAGAATAATTCGTAAGCTCTATCACACAGTAATTTTTGAACATTTCTGCTTCCTATAAAGTTGATACTGTTACAGTTAACAAACAAGTTTGAAGTTTCCTCTGGGGCAAAATATTCCTTGTTACTTTAAAAAAAAAACAAACCAAAACCTCCCAACAAACATGAACCTACCTGGGACAAGTTTGTGTGTGAATTTTCGTACTGCTTGAAAGGAGCCACCTTGCTAAAGGTCTATGGAGAAACTATTTTGTATTGAACTGTGACTGGCCATAAGTATCTGTATATCAAAGTTATTTAAAAGCTGTGGTGGTTCATAAGACTAAAGCAATTAAATGTCATGAGGTTCCCATGAATTTAATGAAAAATAAGTATCAGGAGGCTGCACAGTACTCAAAACTTCATATTTGCCTGCAAAGTGAGACTTTGTTCTTCATCTTATATGTCCTGCTGAGTACATCTTAGAGCTTTAAAAAATTTAAAATCCAAACAACTGTTTTTCCTTGGCTTGTGTCACTTGATAACCCCGTAGTCTAATTCACAGGCAGGCCTTGGAAACTTTATTTTCATGTTGATTATCAGAACGCTGTTCTTGTAAGTGAAGCAAGAAAACTCGCCATTTTAAATGATAGAACCCTTTTCTGTCTAACCTCGTTTCATTATTAAAATAATACAGGATATTTTTATTTTACTTATCCTTGGGTTATAGTTGTGTGTTTTTTTCTTGAATTTGTAGGTTTCCAGTACTCTAGGTGATATTCACTCTGCGGTGAGGTACCTTAGCAAGCTGCAACTGTAGACAGATAGTTAACTGTAACTTCGGAAGTGTTGCTGCAATTATGCTTCAAATCTGGAAATGTGAACTAGAGAATGGAAGTAGGGATCAGCAACAGAATATGTTTAAGCTTATAGTGATCCCATTCCCATTCCCCCAAGCTAGGGATAGAAATGAAATAAGTGAAAAAAGCAATGGGGAGCTACTACTGGGAATAAATTGCAAAGGAGATCAAATTCAAGAACTAGTGGGAAAAAAGAAAGGATGGAGGTGGATACAATGATAATCTAAGTAGCAGCATTGGTGTTAACTAGGAGAAGTCTTTGAAAGTTTGTGTCAGTTTGCAAATTTGATACTTTACGAGTGCAGTAAAGCCCATTCACTCGCTTTGGGTGTCTGGTGTCAACTTCCATTGCTGTCATTCTGGAGTGATAATAATTATAGCCTGATATAGGGGAGCCACCATCATTACTTCAGAAAGTTAAGCAGTGGATCATGGCTGGATTTACAAAAATACACCATCATATGGTGTTTTGTGGAAACACCATTACTTGAAAAAGTTGTGGAAAGCTTGTAGTATTCTCAGCAATAGGAGGGCAGGAGAAGGGTCTGATCATAGTCTTTTGATTTGGTGCACTGTGGTAAGGAATTGTAGCTGTCCTTTATTCACTGTGTCTGGCTGTGAAGGTGGGTTTTTTTTCTGAAGTGAGAAGACTAAACAGTTTGCCACACTACTTCATACCTTTCCAGTGTTGCATCTATTCATCTGTCTGCTAGATCACTAGAAAACTTTCCCTGGTTGCAGGTGTTGGTCCCAAAGTTCTGTTTTGCTACAAGGGGAAAAGTGCATGGCCACACCATTTGGACTTTCCTTGCCTATTTCAGCAACCTCTGAAGCTCTAAATCAGTACTAGAACTGAACATGATGGAAATTATAGTAAACATTGTTAACTAGTCTTGTTGCTTGGTGTTCTGATTTCTGTTCAGTAATCACAGTGGAGTCTACTTCCCAGCTTCTTGTTTACGCTCATGGTAAAATATCACAGATACTGTTCCTCTGGATAGCAAGTGAGTGTAGACACAAAGACTTTTTAGCAGTACTGCGACGCTTACGTAAGTGGAGCATCTTTGTGTAGCATTCTTGACATTCGGAGCAATTCAGCATATGAACTTCAATTCATGTGTTCAAGTTACATAGTAATAAGAAAGCTTAATCAGCAAGGAAGGGCAGTTACACCTGAACTGCAAGACAAGAGCCAGGTAGAACAGGGACTGCAGCAATGAAGTGTTGGTACTATTTGAATACCAATCTGATTTCCCATCTCTTTGCTCTTCTGTGCTTCTGCAGATCAAGGTATAGAGGGCTTGAGCAAACCTTCCTTTCCCAGGTAAAAAGGCATGTGTTCAGTATAGCATGAGTGGAAGGTAGCTGGCCATTTTTGCAATAAGCAGCTGCTTACACCAAAGGCTTTTACAAGTCTATACACACTTGAATGTTGACATTAAGAGAATATAGTAATTTCAGTGGGTTTAATTTGCTTTGTGGATTGCGTAGTCTGTGGACCACATAATTAAATAAAGAGTAAAGACTTGGTCAGCAGGCTTCAATTTACTATATAAATGCATACCTTTCATAGAAAGTAAAAAACATTCATTGAAAGCCATGACTTCAGGTTCTTGCTTTCCTGAAATCTAAGTGGGAGTTAAAACCGAAATTGACCAAGCATATTTGCAGAATTACTCACATGCACTGGCTTATTTTTAGTAGGAGTTTAATAGATAATATTAGTAAAAATGTGTGTATATAGCAAGAAAGAGCATATACATGAAACTATATATATATTTAGATACATACTTCATGCACGGGAATTCTCAGATCAACAAAAGTACCTGAATGGTAAAGAAAACCGTTGGTAGAATGTACTGTAAACAGCTAGTGGATAAAGCAAGTTCTTCACAGTATTTTTCTCTTTAATTAACAAATTATTATTTTCTCAAGAATAATCTCTTACAGAATTAAGCATATTAAAGCATGATAAGGTGTCCATATCCGAGTTAAAAGCATCTTTTCACTTCTTTTTGGAAGAGTTCAGATAAAATGTGTATCCAAACCCAAGTATTTTTTTCC
The DNA here is from genome assembly GCA_026261815.1 of Monarcha castaneiventris obscurior. Classification (NCBI taxonomy): domain Eukaryota; kingdom Metazoa; phylum Chordata; class Aves; order Passeriformes; family Monarchidae; genus Monarcha; species Monarcha castaneiventris. Next base: position 4,581,682 of record JAMPIT010000635.1, read on the forward strand.
TAGAAGCCTTTCCAACTAAAAGAAAAAATTATTTTAATTTACAGACTGGCACTCATTCTGCATTTGATCTTAAGTTTGTTTTTGGAACTCCTGCTGAGTTTATCCTGTTTTTGTCAAACCCAATTGGATGCCACATACCTATACCACATATTTTAGATTAAATTCCATTATTCTGAGAGTTTCAAGATTTTAGCTGATGCAAGTGTTTCTTTCATGTTCCTCAAGACAGAGTGAAGTTTTGTGATACTGGCAGTGTATACATCAGGCATCAGGCCTATCCAGGTGTGGCCCTTCAACTGGCTTTTTTTTTTTTTTTTTTTTTTTTTAATTAAATTCTGTTTAATACTTTTTTGCTGGTGGTCTCTAAGTAGGTTCTGGTAAAGACATCATTGTGTTGCTGCTGGATCCAGCTGTGTGTTGAAGGTTGCTCACATTACGCAAGAAGGTAGTGGACCCCTGGGTAGTCACTGATACCTCCTGCTTGTGAAGGGTTCCTGGAACTTCTTTGTGCTCTTTAGATGTGTGACTTGCATCTTTCAAATAAAGAATGTGCTTCATAGGGTCATGAAAGTTGGTAGGTAATCAGTTTAATTTTGATAACTTAGCTGTGTTTACAGTAGTAGCAGCAGATAATAAGTCTGCAGGACAGGAAACACAATGTGTTAGCCCATACCAGGAAAACTCAATTGAGTTGATACTCTGTAATAGCTGAGGACAGGAAATAACATTTGGTAGATTGAACATTATACTCTTTGTGCCCTCTGTTCTTTACTGGCAGTGATGAATAAGATAAATCTGCCTTATGCGTTATAATTAGGTTAAATATTTAAGATTTCTTGAAGAAGTAAAACTGAAAAAGCTTACTACTTACATAACATTTGCCTAAGAAGCTTACTTGCTATTTTATGAGTTTGGCATTTAGTATCTTGTTGCTTCTGCACATTTTGAATGGCCTCTTCGTATTCCAATGCTTGCCTTCCTTCAGCTTGTTTAAAAAAACCCAACAACCAAGCAACACAGGAGACAGTCCACTGTCATCTCAGATACATTTCAAAGACCCTGAAGATAGTAATTTCTTTCTTTTTTAGTGTGTTGAACTTCAGTTTGCTTAAATTGTTACTCTCTGTCTTGCTAGTCTTGATCAGAAAGGTAACTTTGAATGCACTTGAAATCAGTGGTGTTAAATTAGCTGTTCTTGGATCTGTTGTTATCCTAGACAGGAGTCTAAATTTTCTGTCACTTCTTTCGCAATGTGTCTTGTTTAGCTTTCCATTTTAGGATTTGTATTCCTTGTGCCTAGTTCCTTGTGGATAAAGGATGGTGGATAATGGATGATCCTCTCAGGGGCACCTTGTTTTGAAGGATAAGCTAGTGAAGCTAAACTTGAGGCTGTTAAAAAGAACTAATGGCTCTGTGGCAGAATACTTGCTTTAAGCTTGTCATTTCCCCAGAGCATTCCCCAGTTTCATTGCATAAGTATTTATTTGGGGGAGTTAAAAAAGTAAACCAAACATTTGTTTAACTTGTTACCTGCTTTGGTACCTTCTCTAACCTATGTTGCTTTTCTTTCAAAGATATCTTTGCAAGTAAATACGGCATTCAGGCATAGATTTGTTGTGAACATGTAGGGAGTACCCAGAGACAGTGTTTATTAAAAAACTAGGCAAATTCCTTCGGTGTGTCTAGATTCCTTATGAAATCAGATTTGGCATGTGCTGCTGTACTGATGCAACTGTCAAGGGCTAGAGGTAAGAGGATTCTTAAGTGCATATCCTGGAAAGTGCTCTTTCTAGACTTTACACCTCAGTTTGTTAACATACATGAAACTAATTTTTCATGCAGAACTTTCATCCTGAGACCTGCTGTTCATTTTCAGTATATGCTGTTGGCCCGCTACTGAAAGTTACTGCTGACTTTTTCATCTTTACTGGGGTTTGTTTGCACAGTAAAGAAATAGTCTCACTTCAGCAATACCAAGGAGATCATCATTAGTGCTTTATCCATCACGTTTGTTTCTATTTTCCATATCCTTATGAGGATCCACTGTTCTGCACAGTCTTTTATACTACTGTCTTAGTTTAGTTTGGAGAGGACAGGTTGGGTTTTTGAATGTTTTTTTTTTTTCTATTTCAGTTGAGCAAAGTGAATGCAATGTAAGGTTTCTTATTCAGGAGCACCTTTAAACACATAAGGCCATTTTCATACTACGTTTTAAAAATTAAGTAATATATGTAATTTGCTTGGAGGTGGAGGAGGGAAGAAGGCTTATGTGACACAGAAGAGGGACTTCATAGTAAGTTCGTTTTGATTAATGGAATTGAGTGCCTAAAAGCATAAATGGTCTTCAGTGGTTAATCTTAGCAAACATTGCCTCTACACCTCCTGTTCTAGTCTTGCTGGTGTTTATAATTTCTGTAGCCATTTGGCTTCTTGGAATCCCAGTCATCTGGGAAGAAGGTAAGAAAAAAAGGCAAGTTGGACAATAAAGTAGAATTGGTTAGAAGAGGTCATCAGTACAAGACCAGAGCAAGGGGTAGACAGTGTGACACAGTGAAGTAGGGTGAGTTTGACAAACTCAGATTCACAACAAACATTTTCAGTTAACTGAGAATGAAGTCTGTTATGCTGATAGTTTCTCTGATTATATTAGGTGAAGTGTCTGTTCTGCCAGCAGAGTTTAGTGTAAAAAGTGGTTCCAGCTCTGCAGTGTCCTGTAGAGAGATCATCTTGTCTAAGTTCGGAAAGGCTGAGGTAGAGACAGAGGAAGGTCCTAATTTGTGCTAACTGCCTGAAATTAGTGTAGTTTTCTTTTACTTACCAGTTTTAATCAGGCTTTTTTTTGGAAGAAAGAAAAATGTAGATACAGATGGCGAAAGAAAAAGCTGGTTAAGTTGTATCTAAGCCATCTGTCTATTCCACCTTAAGTATCTCCAGGAGAGTGGTTAATGTATCCACTGTTGTGTTTTGCTGAACTGTTTCCAATAGAAGCAACTTCAGCAAAGACCGTGGCTTGTATAGGAAGAGGAATTGTCCAGAAATAACACACTTGGCATCTCCTTTTCTGTAAGAGGAACTCTGAAGTGAGGGAACCAGAAGCCCTGTTCCTGAGACAGTATTTGTGTGATAGCATTAAACAGCAGTAGACCGCTAATTGTGGCAGTATTCCAATCAGTGTTTGAGGAAATATGTAATGTTCCTTGCATCCTAGAAATATGATACCAGAATCTCAGTAATTAGTAATGTCAATTCAGGTGATTAATTTAGTAAAAGTCAGTCCTACTTTGCACTAATGGGCATTACTTGTTGCAAGGAAAGTTGGTCAAATTAGGTACCCTAGTTAAACTACATCAGCTGATACTTTAAAGCTCTTTGGCTGGAAAATGAATTGCTTATAGACTGTGCCTCAAAAAATGCAGGTGAAGTTAAAGAATCCCATAGGCAAACATGGAAAGGAAAGCAACCAGGGGTGTTATGACTACCTCACTGCTATTATCTCCCTGTGTTTCTTAATACCTTTATTGAAGAACTTAGCTTTTATTTCTTTAATGCAAGTAGAATCCCTGCCTTTCTATCAGACAGGTTTTTTGTCCTTATTGTAGCAATTATTTTAAAAGTAGAATTTTAGCACAGTGTGAAAGGACCTCACTTACCATTTGGTGTGCAGTGGTAGCTTCCATTGAGTATTTACAGAAAATATATATGTTCTTCTTATTTCACATTTCCTTTCCTTTTCCACTTCAAGGAAGCTTAAGCCATTTCTGGAATTCTGCTAATACCAGTTGTTAAAATCAGAGATTACTTGTTAAAATAAGGATTTACTTGTCTTCATGCTCTGAAAAGTTTTAGACCCCTCTCCATCCTGATGATAATTATTTTTGCCTTGTTATAGCTGGCTGTTGGGGTGTCCCATTTCAGCAGATGAGGAAAATGTCAGCTGAGCTACTAAAAATGTGTCTGAAACTTCTGTATGTATTTTCCTGTGAGCTTCAAAGACTCAAACAATTGCATTTCAAAAACTGGTAAACAGGCTCTGAATTTGCAGTGATGCTGGTACGTGTACACGGCCGTGTGCTAGGAGTTCTCTATGCTTTTGCCTGTTTTATTAGTCACATCTGCAGTGCCAATAAAAAGGAGAGAAGGTATTATACCGTGTAGTAGGTGTGCTAAAATTGAAAAATACCAAAGACACCTTTTTCATTTGAAATCTGTTTAGGGTTTTTTTTTTCTAGACTCTGTGTTGATTTGCACTGATTTATACTTCAGTTTCAGGACAGCAGCCTCAATAAATACTGCCTCTTCATGTCTGCTTGTTTTTTCCACATCTCATAGGCACTCAGGAATGTTTATGAGAACGAGGCTGTTTTGAAAAGCTCTGTCTGTTCTCTCTGTGGACAGTACTGACACCATGGGGGACATTGGAGAAGGCAGCAATATCGATGTCAGAAAAAGTTATTTTTATATACCCTCACCAACAGGTGAATGTATTGGTGAGGGCTGAATGTGTTTTCAAAGTGTGGCAGTGCATACTGTTCCCAGCATTTTTTGAATTGTCTAAATATTACTGTAACTCAGAGCAAAGGTAGGAGCATTTTACATTACAAGAGAAGTTTTACAGTTCTATGTTTCTTGTTTCTGCATTCCCCCTTTACTATAAGATGACAGACGTAAGTGCTCTCCTTGAATGCTTGTGTGTAAATGTATATACCTTTTTTTAGGTAATTCCATGTTTACTCTTAAGTTTAGCATCTAACATACTAGGATTTAATCTGAATTACTGCTCATATTGAAGAGGGTCATAGTTAATTCTGCAAAAGGGATTACAGTTTTATGTTCATTTTTAATAACCAAGGCTTGCTTAATATGTCCGGGTTAAGGAGAAAGGAGGACATCTCTCCATTACGGTTTTTTTATCCCTTAGTGCGGTGGTCTCTAAAATAGTTGTTTGTGCACTCCTGTCAATATTTAAGCATGCATTTTAATGTATATATAGTTCATTTATGAAGTATATACATATAATAATACTTGTGCTAAAACCTACATTATAAAACGTACACATAAAATAGAAAGCTTTATGATATGAAGATATAATATTAGAAAATGTTATGTTTTTATTGGTAAAAAAAGCCTTATAGCACTTACTAAAAAATTATTAAGAATATTCTTGTTTGTTAAAATCTTGGTGTAACATTTTGTGATACAGTTGTTTGAAGGTATGGTTCTTCATTAAGTTTATTCTGGTGCCTTATTTCAATGACCAGCACATCTGAAGAAGATATCTAGCAAAGACACGTGGCTTCAGATGGAAGAAGTGCATTGTTTAAGGCACTTACTAAGTCATAGCACTAGTTTTTTCAGTCCCATCAGCTAATTATGCAAAGGTTTTTCTTAAATTGTGTCCAGTAAATTCCCATCTACCCTGTCAATCGTTTCTTGCATATTAATCTTAAGGGATTGCAGTTTTCATCTTTTTAACAAATGGTTTCAAAACCCACTGAAACTTCTCGAAAGATTTTTTTAAAAGGCTAGAAATTTTTATCTCCCAGCTTTTAGTGTGTGTAGCTACAATAGCTTTTCTAGGTGACAAGCACTGGTTTTGGTAATAAGATCATGTAGTGATGGAAACCTTTCCAAACATCTGTTCTAGAAATGCTGGCTCTATGGCATGAATGTCTTTTGAAAAGCAGCTGCTTTTTCGTTGTTAAAATGTCACTTTCACTTGGAAGGAATACATAAAGTCCGTTTATTTTTTTCAAAAATATCTGCTATGTAGCATACTGTATACTGGTAACAAATTGTTTCCACAGAAAGGGTCAGTATGTTTGAAACACTCATCTTCTTTTTAAAACAAACAACACCCTCAGAGCTCACCAAAAACTGGTATTCCTGGTCAGCAATGCTTCTAAGTAGTTCAGCCTCTTATGGTATAAATACTTTATGTCCATTTCCTATCTTGTTACAAATTATTGTAAATATTTTACTATTTTATGGACTTGTTTTCATAAAATTAAGAACATCAGTGACTTCCTGAATTCTTCTGGCTCCAGATTCCTTGCTGCAATAGCTTGCCTTTTGTTGATGGAGTGGATGAAGAGTGGATAAATTTAATTGTTACTGCAATGTCTTATTGCCCCTACTAGACTCTGGTTTTTATTCCAGTCAAAGCAACCACACATTCTTAGTTACATTTGCATAGTTTTTTCATAAAACCTCTTTATTTTTTTAATTAAAGAAGTAGTTTACTGTCGTAAGATAACTTCTCTAATGCTTTTCCTTTAGTTAGGAAAATCAATTTTTTGTGTATTTCATTATTGAAAGTCCCAAAGTTGGGATATGTTAGAAGCACCTGTACTTTCATCCAACCATGCAGCAAACCTCCTGCAATGGGTGATTTGTTCTAATACTTGTTTCTTCAAATCTTCAGCAGTGTTTTCTGTGTGTCTTTCAACACTGTTTGTTGACAAAGAAATGTGCTTCAGTTTGTCATTGTAATTTTCCATGCATTATTTTAGCTATTTTTGAGCAGCAAAAACTCAATTCTGTTATGGCTTATGAGTTTTTTCCCTTGATCTTAGGTACGATAACCTCAGAACAGGCTGCTAAACATTTTTCATTAAATTAAGGGACATTCTTTAAAGTATAGGATTGGCTATTGCATTACTTGAAACATTGCTGGAAAAAATGAAGGTTTATCTTTGTGTTGTAAATGGTTAGTTTTCAGATGTCTTGTTAATTGTGATGGTTTCATGCTACCATTGGCTAATATCTCAACATACAATACAGATTTAGGGTAAGAGAAATTGTTAACACTGGTAAGTAATATTTTGAATAGTCTTGATAATTGAAATTTTCTTTAATCCAACTTCCTGTCAGATGTCATTGTCATTAAATTGTCATTGTCTGTTTACCTTGGAGTGTGGCTTTTGAAGAGCTTGTGCTGTAGTAGAAGTGTCAGTGCTGCCATTTTCTTTTCACGTGCACTCATGGTGCTCACAGTACCTTCAGTCCATTGTTTCCTTACAGGACTCTTTAAACCGCTTCTCCATTCTGTAAGGGTTAGTTTGGTTAAAAATAAGTAATGCTATCCATGAATCCACCTAATCAGGCAGAGACAAACTGCAGTCTGTCTCTCTGCACACAGAAGGAATGGAGTGATTGCCCCACTGTCACCCGTCTGGCTTGTGGAGCACATATTTCCCCCAGGGCCCCACAACACAGCACATGGGCTGAGTGAGCTTACAAGTGTCAAACCATGTATTAAATACTTGAATGTTTGCAAAGTTGAATTTGTAGTTTGGGGTTTTCTCTCTCTTTTTTTTTTTTTTTTTTTTTTTTTAATTCCTGTGTTGTTGCTTTGTTGTGGCTTTGGGTTTGGGTAGGGTTTTTTGGTTTTGTTTGTTTTAGATAAAAATAAAACCAAATAGCAGTTTCAATATGGTCTTTACATACCCTCATGTGTTGTCTTGCATACCTCCTGGTTGTGTGCACTCCTCTTTAAAAACCACTGTCTCATGTGCCAGTTTTGTCTTGTCAAAGAAGTGTGATGAGGCTGGGAGAGGGGGAAGCTGTTTCTCTTTCGAAGAACACCTTTGGGCAAATACTGCAGCTAAAAGGCTGGCTCCTTAGAGGGTGATAAAGCCTTTAGTTAAACACTGGCGTTGCTCGAATCAGTTTGAAGTATGGATTGTCTTCATCACTAGGAAGGCTGCCTTTAAGAGAGTTTCTCAGTTAAGTCCTGAGGCACGATCACTCTGGGTCCTGCTCATGTGATAGTGTGAAGCAATGACTCATTGTTACATTTTGTTTAGGTCAGCACTGCATGTGAAACAAAAATAAAAAGTACAGATAATGTCCCAGTGATGTTATGTCTGCAGAGGCAAAGTGCTAGAAATGGTTGGTCTCTGTGCTTTACATTGATATGATATAGTAAACTGCTAGTATCTATGCTGAATAGAAGTTGAAATGGAAAACTGCTGCTAGATTGGGTTTTCAGTAAGACTTCATTTTCACTGCCCCATTTTTTCAATATGGGCATTGCTCAGGGGACATAGCTAGAAAATGCCACAGATACATTTCACTTTTACATTTGTTATGAGGGGAACGGTAGTTTTTTATTCTCCTCTTTACGTAACTCTTCTCCCTTTGTCCCAGGGAGGATTTTGGTGGATTTCTTAATTTTTAGGAAAAGTTGCATAGGTCTGTCTTTTTACTTCAGGTATTTTGTGAAAAACAGACAAGGTGCTTCTTTGTATCCAAAGTAGATCATTAGTTGGGTCTGATGTTGGTCTAAGACTGCTTTGCGTGAGATATGTTTAGAAACAAAAAAACCCCCAGTTGATAATCAAGTCTGTTCTTTCTGTCTGCCTTGTAGATACAGAGCTTTAGAGGTAATTAAGAACTAATTCTTAGGCTGAAAAATTCTATTCAATTTCTGTTTGAATAGATAGCTAGTCCTGTTAGACAATGGAGGGTTTTTTGTTATTGTTGTGTTGATACAACGTTTGCTTTAAACTTCTGCATTAAACAGAATATTATCATTGGAAGTGCTAGACAAATACTTATTTTTTTTAAGTACAGGAAAAGCAAGGGGACATTATGCATCCAGAAGTGTGTAGTATTTTGAGCTTGGCATAAACCTGTTCTCTTTTGGATCTTTGACTTAAATGATAAAAAGAAAAATACTGATTTTCTGTCTAATATTGAAAATGCTTATACACTGAAAACTGAGCCCTAAACCTGTAGTTCTTACTAGAGGGTGTGTTTTTAACCTTATGTGCCCCATCACTGTTAGTGTTGGTTCAAATCCTTCAATTTTTTCTAGAGGAAGGAAAGTCCTTTGATGTATGGACTGTTGCAGCCTTTTGGGGACTTGTAGGTGCCATATCCTATGCAGTGCTTCCTGTCTATACTGTCTCAAAGATCTGCAATTTGTCTTTATTGCATATGTTTATGCAGAGTTTGCTTATAACTCCACTTTCTACCTCCTTTGCGAGCAGGAGCTTTAGGTTTCTGACCCACAGTGCCGTCTTTGTAGAGTTTGTTTCAGCTTGAAACAGTGTATGAAAGTACTCGATAAAAGAAACATTGCTTTGGTAGCCCTCAGAGCCTGTCTGTTACTTGTCCTGCAGCAAGTCAACAGGGAAGATTTTTGCTGTTCAGTAGAAATGAAGACCTATTCGTTAGTCTTACCTAATTTTTTTAGTATGCTCTGTAGTTCCATGAAGACATCTTGGAGTATGTGGTGCACAGGCAGAACTTGTAGCTCACACAGGTTTCACACAACTGCATTAATTTGGATGATTATAGTTGAAGAAAGCTCTTCACAACATAGACGGGCCTTGTGTGTTTGAACTCCTGTAGTGCTTTATATGAGTTAATTTCAAACCTTTTATGCATGTATGTATACTGACATAGATTACTAAGATCTGATATATGTTTCTGCAAGTCCTTGCTGTTTCCCTGGTTGTAACATTGCTTACTGCCACTCAGTTTGTCTTTTCCCCTTTCCTTGTTCTCATTCAACACTGTGGGATAAGAAAGCTTAGTGAGATATTATTGATGCTATAGTCTTTGAATTTCATATGACTATTTTTTTCTGTTCTGTATACCATGTTAGTTTGGTAGGGATCCTACATTGTCCTTCATGGATGATGTCATTAGGGCAGCTCTAAATCAGTTGTGGTGAGCTTTATTATTTGTTTTTTCTTCTCATAATTTGATTAATTTCTCTCCCCATCCCTTTTACTTCTGTGTGTAGGTTTGTTTTGTAGTCTTGCATTTATTTGTAATGTGGTTGAATTAAGAGTTTTACTCTTTGTCAGGCGTTGCTGTGAGTTGTGATGCAGTTGAGTTGTATTAGGCTGCTCTTCTCCAAATCAGGCTAATTTATTTTGAGAAACAGGGGTTATGGAATAGCTCTTACTTTGCTGGTCCTTCTCATAGCCTAATGGGAATTCATTACCAGAGTCAGGGCTTTGATGAGAGCTAGCTGTCAAGATAAGGAGGCTGTGTGTTTTCCTTGAATACTGTATGATCCACATCAATAGCCACATGTTGACATGTTCATATTGTTTAACAGAGACCTCAGATGATAGTTAGCTGATCTCTTTGTAAATAATAAGATTTGGCATTGGCTGGGTTTTTTGCATTCAGCTCTACAGCAAATAACATTATCCACTAGACTTGTATCTTCCGCATTTCCATCCCTTTGGTTTTGAACTTACACTCAATTCCTGTGAAGAACATCAAACAACATAAAATTTCCCATCGATTGTTCACCCCTGAAGATGTTGAAGAGGCATTTGGATCTGGCGTTGGGTGCTGTGGTTTAGGGGTTACAGTGGTAGTGCTGAGTGCATGGTTAGACTGGATGATCTTGAAGGTCTCCTCTAACTTTGATAATTCTATGATTCTATCTAATCAGTGTAATTCTTGCTTAATTATCTAAGTAAATTAAATTTTTGTTTTCATCTTTTCTGTTATCTCTCCACCATTCTCTTCTGTAGCTGGTTTAGATGTTTCTCATTATGTTAGCAAGTTGACCAAGATATTTTATTCCAGTGTTAGTTTCCCCATTCTACCTTAGAAAACAGACACTTTGCTTTGGTTGCCTCTGTCTCTGTATGCAATTGAACCTATGGTTAGCACTGTGTTAGTGTGTGTGAACTATTTACTGCTGTATGGAAAGGTAACTTAATTACCATCCATATGGCTTAGTGTTTTGCATAAATTTTTGATTTGGTAATCCATGTTATTATTGTCCTCTTCTAGCAAGCCTTGTCATGCATAAAGGTACTAGATTCCTTTCCCCTCCTTCAGGGTTCTGTAGGATTTACATATTTTTGGTAACTTTTTATGACTGGAACTTTGGCTGGTATTCACTTGTGTCTCTCCATGCTGAATTTTCTTCTGTATATCTTCATTTATAGTTAGTGCTGCTGTCTGTAGTCCCCCTGACATGTACTTATGGCCCTTTGCTTTGCTGAGAAATATGGTTGTTTCATAAAGGTGTGATTTGCCCAGTATTTAAGGTAATGCAGTGTTTGTGTACAAAAACTCTATTACAATAAAAGTCTCTTCAGAAGGCAATCATGGAGTGCCATTAATTTCTGCTGTCATTTAAGCTCTGGTCATATATTGTAGTGTCATATTCTGTAACCTGCTTTATGGGCAAGTGAGGTTAGTGTTACAGTACTGTACCTGAAGTCAGAGTTTGCTGAAAGAAATTGGAAATTTTGTAGCAGCCTTGTAGTTTCCCAGATTTCCTCTCAGCAAGTGCAAGGAACACGGCAGCAACATGTTTCTCCACATCTTGCCCTTCAGAACAATGAAGCTTCACCATGGTCACTTTGCCCCTCTTTATTTCATGATTGCTGGTTGCATGTGGCTGATGGAGGTACCCTCTGCAGGGATCTGTTTATAAATAGATTCATTTCTTCTTCACTGGCACAGTTTTGTTGGTGGTGGAAAAAGTAGAGGAGTGATTTTGGTTTGTTTTGCAGTTTTAAAATAGTGTCAGTTAAGTATATTCTGGGGCAGATATCAATCTTCCCTCTCCCCCACCTCACCTCCAGCTAACTGTCAGCCAGATGAATTGTGCTGGCAGAGATCAGCCAGGCTTTGATACAATTTTGGCTTTAACATTTGCAATTCTGGCTTCATGTTTACTCTGTTTTTTAAGTGTTTCAGTCAATGTGTACATAATTTGAAATTATTTTGCTATGTGTGTATGTTTCTTTCTCATGATACCTTTGAAATATAGTATTAATCTAATGAGGAATTCTACTAAAGTTTCAAACTCATCTACTTTGTGAAGTTGTTGTAGAAAAACAAATGCTGTCGAGTTCTTGAATGTTCTTAAAATAAGTATTTATCTTTAATTGATGTGTGTTCTAATTATGTTAAATCTGGTGTGAAATGAATATACAGATGAAATAATTTCACAGCTCAAGTGTATGCCAAGGAGAGTGCTTTGGCACAAGTCATACCACCTCTGACAAATTCAGAGTTGTCTGCGTGGGAAAATTTTGTGCTGCTCTTTTAACAGAAAAGCACAGTCTGTGTAGCTTTTTGTTTTGTTTTTTAGGGAGTACCACTGATGTATGAAGATTGAAAACAATATTGGCTAGGTCTTTGTGAAGTAGACTAAACTGTTAGTTAATATGGCATTTGATGGAGTAAAGCAAGAATTTTGAAGGGGGTGAAGCTCAACAGTTTGTGTGGGTACAAAGCACTTCCACCACTTTTATTTCCCCTGCGTGACTCTGCCGTATTAATTTGAATGGTTGCGTTATCTTTATTTTGGCTTCACATAGAGTATCTAATTACACTTTGAATTCTTATTCCCTGTTTATTTTTGGCTTTATTAGACTCAACTTATTTAGTCAACTGACTCCATTTGTGTGCTACCCATTTGTCTGGTCTCACTTAACAGCTGAGTTATAGGTAAAGTTCAGGTGACTTTTTTTCTTTTAATCCTGTTGCCTTGGCAGTTGTGTAATACCCTATTAACTTGTCATTGCAGCCGATCAGATGACGATTCTGGGTCAGCATCAGCTTCTGGATCCGGTTCAAGCTCTGGAAGCAGTAGTGACGGAACCAGCAGCCAGTCAGGCAGCAGTGACTCTGACTCTGGTTCAGAGTCAGGCACTCAGTCAGATTCAGGGTCTGACTCATCTAGAGAGAAGAAACAAATTCAATCTAAACCACCAAAAGTTGATGGATCTGAGGTAAACAAGATACATGAATGAACCCTTTTTGGGGGGGTGGCAGGGAAATACTAAAAAAATATTTTGAAATTTTCAATAGCAGTGTTAATTTAAAAAATAAAAAGAGGTACTGAAGTGTTCTTAATTAGATTTTAATTTGATTGGGTTAATGAAAGCATGTGTTTTGTTGTCTTAAATATTGGGCAAGTTACACTTGTATGTGTTTTGAGTTAAAAACCTACCTAACTTGCATCATACAAAACCATGCTCTAATTTACTGGAACTTGTGGAAGACAAAGACACACAATGTTATTTCTGAATTCTGTTTTTACATTGTTTCTCTAATGCTTGGTTTCATTGTATTAATAAATAATTGTATAAAAAATTCAAGCTTACATACAGTTTCTTTATCAATAAGTCAGCTAAGTGCAGGAAAAAGTGATGTTGAGAAATCTCTTCAGTTCAGTGGGCTAGAATTACCTGCACTCTCCCATGTTTATGGAGTTGTATATCATATTTATGAAGATAGTTGTAGATCAGTCACATTGAGAACTGAAGACTGTTAAGGATTCTCTGTTAAGTTTTTTTCCCATGTACTGAGGTATTAGTGTATGAAACAAAACCATAGCAGTCAAGCAATCTGAAAGAATTTATCTATGTGAATTAAAAAATGTACATTTTAAAGTTTTGCCTTGACAATTACCAACATAGCATGGTTAGACATGATGCAGTAGTTATCCTGGTGATTAGCATATAACATTCTGTTTTGTAGAAATCTGACTATTTTAAAAAGCTGACTGATATTGTTAGGTAATGCATTATTTTGTATTAATTTTTTAATTGTTAGCATTAAGATGCTACTTGGGAAAAGTAAATATGTGGTGAACTGGAGACTTTCAGTATGTTTAACTGACTCTTGCATCTCTATTCCTGTTTAGTTTTGGAAGTCTAGTCCAAGTATACTTGCTGTGCAAAGATCAGCAGTGCTCAAGAAGCAGCAACAGCAACAAAAGGCAGCCTCATCAGACAGTGTTTCAGAAGAGGTGATTAATGTAACTTTGATTTTTAAAATGTACACATGCCTGTCTCATTCTCTTATGCATTAAAATAAAATTATATAGAGCAAATTTATATTTACTGAGTGTTCATACAAGTCTGAGGTTAGTGAATTATGAATGAATTGGCATTCAAATAACTGACATTTTTGTCAGCAAATGTAAAGATCTCTCTTGTTACTTTTTTTTCAAGTGAGTTGTCCCAAAATTATAGCAGTCTTGATTCTGTGCTGGTTTTAGGTAGCTATTCTGTGTTGTCTCGACAAAATTTTCAAGCAACGCGGTACTGATGTACATTGTATTTTTAGCTTCTTGAATTTTGTAAAGACAGATAAAAATGCTAAAACATTTTTTTCAGTATGTTTTTGTATAAGGTGTCTGCTGTGGTTTTCAGAAACTCCATATGAAGTAGAAAACTAATTTTTACAAGTCTTATAGTAGTTACTACAAAAGAATTTTGCAGTAACTATTTTAAGAATGAGGCTTATATTCCAGGTGTTTAAAAACCTAAATCATAGGCTAAAGAAATGTTGACTTTTTGCAGTAGGAACATCTTCTAAGAACACTAGTCAGAACTATGAAATGGAATTTATTTGTAAAACAGTCTTTTTGTCCTGTATTACAAAGACTGTGCCATGTAGTCACACACGTTTGGTTGGATTTCTGTTTTTGTCTGATTTAGCAGCTCATCTTTTAAACAGAAAACTTAATCACCTATCATTAAAATAGTAATTTACAACTGTTAAGCACTCTCCTCCGGAAAGATACTTTTCAGGATAAAAAATTATTCTAACTCTAAATTTAAGACAATGAGATTGGCCTTAAGAAAATCTACCTTTAAGAAGGTTCTTGTTTTTTTTTCTATTATAAAGAAAGAAGGACCATGCTATTCTCAAAATTTTCTTAAACTGGTATTTTAATGTGAACAAATATAGAAGGTGAAAAAGCTCTTGAGGGTAGAAGATTTCATTAGGATTTTTACAGAGTGATTATCTTGATTAATGTGGAGCAGCTTACACCATGACTTTTTATGTAGGCGCAATATTAATTTCTTTAGATGGGGATTTTATGTGGTGTTCTCCAGAGCAGTATTGGCACAGTGTATTCATAGACAGATAAAAACAGCAGCAGTCTTCTGACAGCTAAACTGCGAGGCATGAAGAAGGTAAAATGTGAATAATATGCCTTCAATTTGAAAGTAGAAGCTGATGTATCTTTTCAAAATCTACTTGTTTTTACATTCTTTTTGTAATAATGAATTTGGTTTGGTTTATTTCCTTCACCTGCAGGACTCCTCAAGTAGTGAAGATTCAGCAGATGACTCATCCAGTGAAACCAAGAAGAAAAAACATAAAGAGTAAGATATTTTCCTAAGTAATAGCACACATTTTTTATCATAGAAACAGATCTTCTTAACTTATGCTATGATTTCCTCGCTCTTGAAATGTTTAGGTTCTCCTTTTAATTTGTCTTGATCTTTCATTTCCAATTTTGTAATTTTTAAAAGAAACTCTCAAATGAACAACTCTATCATACTAGTTTCTCAGCAAACAAGCCTGCAATATTGTTTGAAAACATTAATCAGTGCTTTTATTTCTAAAATACTTCGTTGCAGTTTACTTTCGATCTGGAAGCCCTCCCTAAAAATTCTTGTGGAGATGGGAAATAACTTAAGTAGGTTGTCTCACAGCAAATTCAAGTTAGAATCCCTTAGTTAATGCAGATGGCTTTTCTTTTGGATTTTTCTGGGGTTGCTTTTGTTTCCTTTTCTCCTTTCCTTGGACATGCTTAAAAGTTAGTATGGTTTTGATACTGATATTAATTAAGCTATTAAGATTGAATTTTCCTGTATAAAGTCAGAGTTTGAATCAAGATACTGTACATCATCTTTCCTGTCATGAAGTAAAAAATACCAGTTAAACAGAAACAAGGGAATCCTGCTACTCAGTCACAAGTGTCTTACTCGTAGTACCTTGCCTGACTGATGTGAGTTTAGTGGGAGCTTCAGGGAGCCAGTGCCACTTACCAGTTGCTGAAATTCAGGTTTTTCTGTGTTTCTCAAATCTGCCTCTAGTATTTTTCAATTCTTGTGCTGAAGTTCATGGGCCACATCGGCCACAGAGACTATAGGCATTAGACAACAGGGGGCTCTCCAGAACACAACATGATAGAACTTCATGATTTGAACATGTCTACGTTCTGATGAGTATGTATCTTTCCAGGTAGACTTGCTAAGTGCTTTGTTTTCTTAATGTCACATTAACTCACTTCTTCAAGCTGAAATTTATATAGAAATCCAGATTTTTGTTGTTATTTTAGATTTTAAATCTACCTCTTGAGAACAAAAAACTTAGTCCAAATCCCTTTGATACACTTGGGCATTTTTTACTTACCTAGTATTCACTGATGACAGTTTTCTGTCTCAATGACTGAAATAACTGTTATAAGATTTTATTTTTGTGAAGAGTCTTGAAATTACAGCAGATCCCCCATGGATGAATAACTGTTCTTAAAAATGCAACAACATGAAATTACTGTTTTGTCTTTCAATATGTACAGTGAAGACTGGCAAATGTCAGGATCAGGGTCGGTATCAGGAACTGGTTCGGATTCTGAATCAGAGGAAGAACGGGAGAAAAGCAGCTGTGAAGAGAGTGAATCTGACTATGAGCCAAAAAACAAGGCCAAAAGCCGGAAGCCTCCAAGCAGGTAAGAAGCTGGGCATTTGAATGCTCTGGTACTAACTCGGAAAAGCAATTGAGTATTTACTACTACTATACATGCGATTGAAAACAATAATACTTATTGAGAAAAAATAAGTACTTTTATTTTTAAATGTACATGATATGGTAATATATTAATGCTTTCTAGTGAATACCTTTTCCTGTCTGCTTTAAATGAAAGCAGAGTCATTGAACATTCATTAAATGCATGTATTCAGAAAGCAATGCAGAAGATTTATTGTTGTCCTTGTTGAAACACTGTTGTGTCATACCTTATTGTCTTCAAGAATTAAGCCAAAAAGTGGGAAAAAGATTGCAGGACCAAAAAAGAGGCAACTTGATTCATCAGAGGATGATGATGAAGAGGATGATGATGATGATGATTATGATAAGAGGGGATCTCGTCGCCAGGCAACAGTCAATATTAGTTACAAAGAAGCTGAAGAGACCAAGACAGATTCTGATGATTTGCTAGAAGTTTGTGGAGAAGATGTTCCACAACCTGAAGAAGATGAATTTGAAACTATAGAGAAATTTATGGATAGTCGAGTTGGCCGTAAAGGAGGTATTTTTTTTTAAAGTGTTTTTAAGATTCTTTTTAAGATCATGGTGCAATTTCAACACACAGTCTCAGCTGTATGTTAAAGAACACTAGTTTTAAAGTTACAAAGAAGTCATACTGTTTCATGTTTCACATTCATAAGAATGCTCCTATTCCCATGTAAGTATTGCAGAGTAAAATACAGAAAAATTGCATACCTACGTAGAAAATAAAAATCAGGTGGAAGATAATTCTGTATTGCATAAATGCACACCATATTGTTTTGACACTGTTTGGACAGTTTAGTGATACTAGATCAGTATAAATTATATACAGTGGAGCAGGGCAAGTAGACTAGATGGGAGAGCTGACTAGTAGTCTGAGCATTGAAAAATGGTGTTGGCAAGGCTGAACCACTGAAATCATGATTTCAATTACCTCAGTACAAATACAGAGCAATGTGCGGAATGGCTACAAAAAATGCACCTAAAATTGCAATGGTATCTAGTAGTTCTGCTTTGTATTCGAGTCTGCAAGTTAAAATAATGGACTCATAGAATGGTTTTGGTTGGAAGGGACCTTAAAGATCACCTGTTTCCAACTTGCCTGCCACTGGCAGGTACACATTCCACTATACCAGTTTGGTCGAAGACCCATCCAATCTGGCCTTGAACACTTGCAGGCATGGCATATCAACAGCTTCTCTGTGTGTAATTGGGCAGCCAGTTATGATGCCTCACGCCCCACATAGGAAAGAATTCTTCCTAATACTTAATCTAAACCTACTCTCCTTCATTTTAAAGCAATTACCCCTTGTCCTACTACTACATGCCCTTGTCTGAAGTCCCTCTCCAGCCTTCTTATAGCCTTCTTTAGATACTAGAAGGTGCTATAAGGTCTCCCCAGAGCCTTCTCTTCTCCTGGCATAACAGCCCCAACTCTCAGCCTGTTTTCATAGCATAGGTGTTCCAGCCCTCTTATCATCTTGGTGGCCTCCTCCAGATGTGTTCCAGCAAGCCCACATCCTTCTTATGGTAGGGGCCCCAGAGCCTGAGGTCTTCCTTTTTTACCCCTTTCCAAAAATGAGGTTTATGTTTCTCTCTTCCACTCAGTGTGAACTTCCCCAGACTACCATGACCTCAGAAATTATGGTAGCACCTTATCTATTTCCTCCGCCAGTTTCCTCAGGTCCTGTGGATGTATCTCATAAGGTCCCCTGGACTTGTGCACCTTCAGTTTCCTTAATTGGTCTCAGACCTGATCTTTTCCTGGAGTGAATGATTCTTCCTTCTCTCATTCCCTTCCTGCCTTTGCTTCCTCTGGTGTGGCTGGGTCACTTGCCTGTGAAGACTGAGGCAAAACAGTTGTTGAGTACCTCAGCCTTCTCCTTGTCCCAAGTAACCAGTACTCCCATACTTGGACTCTTAATTATAAAAATAAACACATGAAAAAACCCCACCCAAATGCTGAGCCCCTTGCACAGCAGGGCTACCTTTCTCTATTAGTTACACCTAGTGTCTAAAGTTATTGACCCCTCTCAGAACTTGCCTCTTCTTTCTCTCAAATTCCCTCTCTGATGGTATCCCATGCTGTCCCATATCCTGCTCCAATGTATGGTGTTACTGCTGTGGTCAAAGCCTTAGGAACTAAGCTTTCATTCTTCCTGCCCAGATGATGTTGCTGCTTGTGATGCTTTTTGACGTTGCCTCTCTGTGACTTTATCCACTCCAGCAGCTTGCTGGGCTCATTTTCCTATCAACAGCACTGAGATTAGCTCACTTGGTTAGAGCTGGGTGCTAATAGTGCAGGGTTATGGGCTTGATCCCTGTACAGGCTTAAGAGTTGGACTCCATGATGCTTGTGGGTCCCTCCCAGCTCACAATATTCTGTGATTCTGTAACCTGTTCTCACCCAAATGACCCTGTTTCCTGCTGCTTGTGTGCTGCAGCTACAATACAGTCTGTACTTAATTTTAATTTAAAATTTAATTATCTGCTAAGATAACAGAGGCAGGAAAAGTAACAAACTTGTTTAGGAAGAAGGAGATTTATAGTGTCGCTGTTAGTAGGTTTTTCATGTCTTGAAGCTGACCAGACATAACATGAGATGGCTTTTATTTGCTCAGAGATAAGAATAGTGTAACAGAAGATGACAAGCAGTGTTAGTGGAGCATTCCCTAGTGACATCTTTAAAGACCAGGAATACTAGTAATAATATAGAAATAATATAATTCTCATGAGGAAGGATAAGATATTGCAGGTTAGGTGTAGAAGTTTTGGTTGCTTTTTTGATTCTCTTGACTACTTGTGCATGTGTTAACATATCTACATCATAATTTTTCAAATAATAGTAATGACATGAGTGCAGTAGACACTAGTCAAGTGTATGCTCATCTAAAATTACCACCAATTACTTATTCTACTACATTTCTAACTGGTTAACTTATGACAAAGCACACTTCCTCAAGTCATATGGTGTGGTTTCTTTCTTAGCCACAGGTGCTGCAACCACAATCTATGCAGTTGAGGCAGATGGTGACCCAAATGTTGGGTTTGAAAAATCAAAGGAGCCGGGAGAAATACAGTATCTTATTAAATGGAAAGGTTGGTCACACATCCATAACACTTGGGAAACTGAGGAAACACTGAAGCAACAAAATGTTAAAGGAATGAAGAAACTGGACAATTATAAGAAAAAGGATCAGGAAACAAAACGATGGTGAATCTTTTTATTTTTATGATACGTACTTTGAAACACTGTAGGTGTTCTGTTGTGTTTCTGAGACTTGTTACCTGGTTTTGAGGACATAACTTTGAGTGTCCATGCAATGGGAAGACAAAAACTTTGAAAGCCGAAGCCCCTTTAACATGTTCTTGTAACATAATCCTCTGAATCTGATGTGTGCGTGTGTGTTATAAATGGAGTTTTAACAAGATGGGTAGTGTTTAAAAATGAATAATGAACTGTACCTTTTAGTAATTTTTCTGTTATACTTCGATTGGAGTTCTTCAGGAATTGCTGCAAGGATTAATGTTTTCTTGGTGCATTAGCCATTTCAGGTTACTTTGAAGAATTCAGTTTTCTTGGCTGAAACCTGAGGTTGAAGCCTGAGAATGAAAACATGAAGAAATATATGTATTTTAAAGTCACCTTTTTGGTGTCCAGTTTTATTAGGATGTTTAATATAATCAATGAATGCTGGTGGGATTTTTAGCTACTAATCATAAGATGGATTGTGACAGAGTGGGCCATCCTGAATACTGTTCCATGAAAATAAACTGTAAAGTGTACTGCTTATCCAGAGACACAGCTACTACAGCTACCAGTTGTACTAGTCAAGCAACTAATGGAGAATACTTATTTTCTGCAGTAAGTGTTCTCAGTCATTAATGGTGAGGCACTTAGGCCAGACACAGCCACTTCGTAGTAGGATTTTTTAAGTTGTTCCTTCAAAAAAGCTTTCCAGGCAACATTCCTCGGATGATTACATTGAGAGCTATAGAGTTGCTGAAATTTCTTAGTTTTAGAACTATATGGTGTAATAAGCGTTGTAAATTAATTCCCACTCCAGGCTGAAAAATGCTTCTCCAGAAGATGTGGAATATTACAACTGCCAGCAGGAGCTTACAGATGATCTACATAAACAATATCAGATAGTGGAAAGAATAATAGGTATGTTACCAACTTGTGGACAGAAATCAATGTCAAGAATTCTGTATGTTCTCAATGCTCTTGTATTTGTAGTTAAGAAATGTAAAATATTGATATCACAAACTTTTTAATCCAAAACAAATCTTCAGGAAAAGAGAAGAGCTGCTAGGCTGTCTGTATGGTTCTAGCTTCTGTTGTATTATTACCTCAAATGAATGTTTTCATAAAGTACAGAAGTAAAATGCCGATCAGATCTCTGGTGCATTTTTGCAGCTCATTCAAATCAAAAATCAGCTGCTGGTTATCCAGACTACTATTGTAAGTGGCAGGGTCTGCCTTACTCTGAATGTAGCTGGGAAGATGGAGCTCTCATTGCCAAAAAGTTTCAAGCACGCATTGATGAGTACTTCAGCAGAAATCAATCCAAGACCACTCCCTTTAAAGACTGCAAGGTGAGTATGCAATTCACAATGGATTTATAATCAGTTGTACTGGGTTTGACTGGGATAGGGTTAATTTTCTTCACAGCAGCCTCTACAGTCTGTGGTTTAGATTTGTGACCTAAATGGTTTTGGTAACACGGATCGGCTGTTGCTGAACAGCACTTGCGCAATGTCAAGGCCTTCTCTGTGTCCTGTTGTGTCATCCCCACCACGAGTGGGCTGGGAGGGAACACACCAGCTAACAGCTGACCCCAGCTGGCCAAAGAGGTGCTTGGTGCCATTTAATATTTTACTCAACAATAAATTGCATGGACTGAGCAGGGGCTGCTTGTTGCTTGGAGATTTGCTGGTCATCAGTCTGCTGGTGAATTAATGTGTGGCTCACATTCTGTCACTTGTGGGTGTTTTTTCCTATGTAGTTTTTTGTTTTGATTAGGTGGGTGTTTTTCCTTTGTCCAGTAGACTCCTTATTTTGACCCACAATTTTTTTCTCACTCTTGCCTTTTCATTTCTCTCCCTTGTCCCTCTGGGGTGGGAAGCAAATAAGCAATTGGGGGGCAACTTGGCTGCTGGCCAAGTTCATGCCACCACATCAGTTGCAATAGTAAAAATGTGATTTTATTTTTTTTTTTTTTTAATCCAGATATCAAATACATGCTATGTATTTTTTGGAAGTTTTTTCAGAATAGCAAGAATGATATATAGTAGGATGTACGGACAATAGCACTACTGAGAGTAGGTTTTTGTAGATCCCAGTCCCCTGCATTTTTACTAGCATTCAAGAATGGGTTTGTTTACTATTGTTTATTTTAAAAGAAAACTTTGAATGAGTTAATGTCACTCATGTTGGGACATTTAGATTAGCAATCAAATTAGTTTCAACTTGCAAATTACTTGGTGTTTTTTTATGGCCTAGATTACATTGATGGATAAAAACTAGAGTTGACTACCTTGTAAATGCCTCCTGTTACTTTTTCTACAGGAAGATTTTTTGGTAACTTCAGTCAGTTACATTTCAATCATTGGCTGATGATCAGTTTGCTTTTCACAGGTTCTAAAACAAAGACCACGGTTTGTTGCACTAAAGAAGCAACCACCTTACATTGGAGGACACGAAAGTTTAGAATTAAGAGATTATCAGTTAAATGGGTTGAATTGGCTTGCTCACTCATGGTGCAAGTAAGTATAATCTCAAATTTGTAAATTGCAAGCATTTGTAAAGTACTGAAATGCTTTTTCTGTTTGGTGGTTTGGGTTTTTTTTTTTTTGAAGTTGGAGACTTTCATACTGTAAACTCAAAGTAGAGGTCTGAAGGGACTGATTTTGCTCTAAGTAGTACCAAAATTATCATTACATGGACATTCTCAACAAAAAACTGTTATTACTTTGCTTTTAGTTTCCGTGGAATAAGTCATATTTTTAAAACAGCCAACAAACCTGAAACAGTAAAAACAGAAAACCCAAACGTTTCTGGAATGTCAACATTAATGTTAAACTTTAAAAATCAGACTCAGGAGGACTACTTGCAGCCTTTTTGTTAATTTAAGGGGATAGGAGGGATGGGAAATTTTTTTTATGGAAAAACAATGTAAATAAATTTATTCAAAATTCATAGTGGCAAAATCTTGAAAACTTTTATGAGTGGGTTTTATGGTCAAAAGAGAATAATTTCTTCTTATCCAATCTTCCCCCCTCTCCACACCTCCCCTAAATAGTTTTGTTTCTTTTTTTTTCTTAGGGGGAATAGCTGTATTCTCGCAGATGAAATGGGTCTGGGTAAAACAATACAAACAATTTCTTTTCTGAACTATCTGTTTCACGAGCATCAATTGTATGGGCCTTTCTTGTTGGTTGTGCCACTTTCTACCTTGACATCTTGGCAAAGAGAGATTCAAACCTGGGCTCCTCAGATGAATGCTGTAGTTTACTTAGGAGACATAACTAGCAGAAATATGGTGAGTATTTCTCCTTGTCATTGGAAAGTCTTGTAATAAATAAGACTCACTTCATATTCTTATCATCTGCATATCTCAAATATTTTAGTTGGGACTGAGCAAATATTTGCTGAAGACCTATGTCTTTAAAAAGTGACTTGAAAGCTTGGGTTTTGATCTCATGTGAATGTGTGTGAGAGATTTCCTTTCTGCTTAATAGTGAAGAGAATTAAAAATTTTGTCTTGCATCTGAAAACCAATTATCTTCTGCTGTGTGATTATTTAGGTGGATATAGTGAAAATAACTATGTAAGAAAGCCAGTCATGATCTTAGTTTATTTCCTGAAAGGCTGTTGGTTTATTTTCTTAATGTTGGTAATCTTATCCATTAAAGTAAAAAGTTCGCATATGTTATATATGTGTACATGTGTATATATAGTGTGTAAAGGTATATGTGTGTATATGTATGTATAAAATGTTATATATGTGTGTTGTCCCTCTGTTTTGTTATCATATTACTTTATGCTATTAAGTATCTACATTGTTGCAGTACGTAAATTGATTCCAGTCAGAAAGACCTTTTTTCTGCAGCTTACAGTTTACTTGTTTCTTTTTGTAGATAAGAACTCACGAGTGGATGCATCCACAGACAAAACGATTGAAATTTAATATACTCTTAACAACATACGAAATTTTGCTAAAGGATAAGGTAATTGTGCTTCTGTGGGGAGGAAAAATAATTTTCCCAATATAGAATTCTCTTTAGCCTTGCATGTATTTGGTTTATGGCCCATTAGATTTATGGCAAGTCTGATAGTTTTTGCTTTTGAAAGTACAACAGTGCGTAGTTTGGCGTTTTGGTTTTTGTTTCTTGTGGGGGCTTTTCTTATTTTAAGCACTTCTGGATTTTACATATGTGTGGTGAGGCTTTCAGCCTTTTCCCATTTTGTGAGATGGGTAACACTTGTTTTCTTCAGTTTGCTTGAGATTCTCATTACTGCAATGATCTCCTCCCAGCTTCATGCTCTACTTCTTTGCAGACGACCATCATTGAACTGAAACAAAACCCAATCCTTAGCCCCAAATATGATACAAACCTAGGAAATCCCCTGTAGTTTTTCTGTGATATTGTGCATACAGTAGTATGTTTACATGTATTAATACAGTCTCTGTAGTGATAGCACACAGAGTTATTGTTAATCCTAACAGCATGTGGAAATTGATACAGATAGTCAAGAAGCAGAACATTTTGACTTTGTTTACTTCATGTAAACAAAACTTCATGTTTGTATAGGAAGAAGTAAATAATGATTTTTTTTTCCTGCCATGTAAAAAAAAAGTGAGTCAGACTTCTGGGCATCTTTTTAAATAATAAATTTAATTTATGCTTTGTTGGGATGACTACACAGCTTTTCACTGAACCTGGCAAATGTAAAAGCCATAATTAGAACTAAAAACATATAGCTGTTATTTTATTTTAAAAAACCAAGAAATTATTGGGTTTACAGTTTGATTATATAATGTGGGAAATTATATAATGTGTTTATTTGAATAATGTTTCTCCCTTCTCCATTTCTTTCAAGTCATTCCTTGGTGGCCTGAATTGGGCATTCATAGGAGTTGATGAAGCTCATCGTTTAAAAAATGACGACTCTCTTCTGTACAAAACTCTAATAGACTTCAAGTCTAACCATCGACTTCTTATTACTGGAACCCCTCTGCAAAACTCCCTCAAAGAGCTTTGGTCTTTGTTGCACTTCATCATGCCAGAAAAGTAAGAAAGAGGTTTTTGTCAAGTTTGTTATGGCAAAGTAGTGTAGTGATTTGAGAATCAGTAAAAGTAGGGAATTGTACTGAAAGGTAGCTTAAATATCCTATATAAAGTAAATGCGTGTATCTTTTCATGCTGCTTTAGGTAAGTAATGCTGGTAGCAGTTGTCACCTTTTCCAATTTTAAGAGTGCGTAAAAATGATGGATTGATGTATGGGTCAGAACCTGGAAAAAAGGCTTCATCTAAGAGGAAAGCCATATAGGTTTGCTCTAGGGGAAGAAGAATGGAATCTTTCTTGTGTTAGTACTGTTAATGAAAACAAATTTGTGTCAAGATGCCAAATATCCTGTAATTCTATTATATAGCTGGTTAATTTATTGTATTGACCTGATTTTGTACTGGCTTGTTTAAACCTAAGGTAAACTAGAGCTCATGTGTGAAAGCACATTTTCCTGTCAGACATCTTGTAAATGCCAAGTACCATAGCTCTATTTAGTTTGAGCTATGGATTATACTGACTTCCTCAGAACATTACAAGCAAAGCCACTGAGGTTGGGTAGCCATTATTCTTTTGTTTGATCATAAAGTCTGTTCTCCAGCTCTATTAGTTGAGATGACAGCTACGCATCAACTAGACCACACAAGCTGCAAGACCCATTTTAAATACATTCTTGTTCTCTTGCACACCCTCTAGACATGGAGCTGGCTTTTTATGCTGTCTTGACAGAATATAATAATAGAATTTTCTGCAACCATCTAGACAAGTGTCCTTGCAGAAAAAGAAAAACATTGCATTTCCATTGTGGAATCAGAAGTTTTCATTCTGTAGACGTTTTTGGAAAATTCCATTCTTCTGTTTACAGGCACAATATCTGGGATTTCTTGGGAGATGAAAACTCATAAATTGGATAAAAGAGAAGGAAGTGGGGCAGAAATCTGAATGTTTGGGTTTTTGCGGTATATTTATACATGTTCTGTGTCTGTGTTACCTTTCTTCCTGAATTTTGCTTCATCAGGTCATTCACAGTATGTCACTATTTTGCGCTCATACTTTATTATGTTGAAGGTTTTCCTCATGGGAAGATTTTGAAGAGGAGCATGGCAAAGGGAGAGAGTATGGTTACGCAAGTCTTCATAAAGAACTTGAACCATTTCTGCTGAGAAGAGTTAAAAAAGATGTAGAAAAGTCTTTACCTGCTAAAGTTGAGCAAATTCTGAGGATGGAAATGAGCGCATTGCAGAAGCAATACTACAAGTATGTTCCAACTCTTTGTGTATTCTGCTGTTTCATAGTTTCATACTGTTCATACAGATTCATACATATATACAATTTACTAAATTGCAGTGGTTTGTATACTGTATAGAGGTTGAGGCTTCTATAGGTTTTCTCAGCAATAAAATTCTGTAAAGTAAAGGCTCAGTAATTACAGTGGTCTAATGTCTCTTCATGTAGTTTCTTTTGTTTGATATATTTATATATTCTTTTGGGAGATACTTCTTTTTTAGCTTGTTCATATTTTGAGAGCTTACATCTATCTTGCTTCCACATATGGTTAGAAGTTACTAATATTGTACATCTAATTTCATAGGTGGATTTTGACTAGGAATTATAAAGCCCTTAGCAAAGGTTCAAAAGGCAGTACTTCAGGCTTTTTGAACATCATGATGGAACTCAAGAAGTGTTGTAACCATTGCTACCTCATTAAACCACCAGATGATAATGAATTCTATAATAAACAGGAGGCCTTACAGGTAATGTCACTTTTTATTTCAGAAAAAGGAAAAGAGAAGTTATACATCTGTTGTTTTCACTGAATTTTATAGTGCTTTGGCAGTTCATTAGTTCTTATTGAAGTGTATTAAGGAAAAACATGTTTTCCACAAAATGTGCATGGTGGGTTTTTACAGTGAAGTATTTTTTGATTCTTAATTGGAACTGAGTAATTGACAGAGAATTGACTAAATAAATATGTCCAGTATTAATTACATATTATTGTATGGATGTTTTAAACTGTAAAATTCGTCAGAAATGTCAGAATTTGGCTTTTATTTTTCTGCCCACAGTAACAGAAAGAAAAACAAACCTCAGATGAATGTCCAACATACCCCAGTGTGTATTGGTGTTGAGATTAATTTATTTTGCAATATATGTTTCTTGGGTTTTGTAGCATTTAATACGTAGCAGCGGGAAACTAATTCTTCTTGACAAGCTACTGATTCGTCTGCGAGAACGTGGCAACAGAGTCCTGATTTTCTCACAGATGGTAAGGATGCTGGACATCCTGGCAGAATACCTGAAATATCGTCAATTCCCATTTCAGGTAAGAAACCTGCTGGCAATAGCAGCTAAGAAGCTTTGATCTTGAATATTAAAAAAATCTTTTCTTTACTGTGAGAGTGTCAGAGCACTGAACAGGTTGTCCAGAGGTTATGGAATTATGCTTCTTGTGGAGGTCCAAAAGCTACCTGGACATGACCTTGGGCAGCATGCTTTAGCTGTCCCTGTCTGAGGTGGGAATTTAGACAAGTTGACCCTCAGCAGTCTCTTTCAGCTTTGTTTGTGATTATGTGACCTTTACCCCTTTGATTAAAAAAAAGTGGAAGAAAATGCATTCTTTTTCTAGAAGGGGACTGGCTTTATGATGAATGTTATTTTGAAGTAAAACAGAGGAACTAAAAATTGTGTGAGCTGTTTATTTACTTTTTTTCCCTTCACATAACAGTTTTGGCAGCTGACAATTCAAGCTGCTCTGATTTTGAATATAGTATAAAAATTATTTTTTAACTGTAGCTCTCAATCTCTTTAGAGACTTGATGGATCAATAAAAGGGGAATTGAGGAAACAAGCACTGGATCATTTTAATGCAGAAGGATCAGAGGTACAGTATTTTTTTTCCTGAGGAGTCTGTTTTACTTTTTCCCAAGAAGTACAAAAAGACATTGCACAAAAAAGAAGGGCTGAAAAAAGTGAGGAATGTATCAATAAGGTTGGAAACTCATTGCTACTGCCTAGAGTATAAGGTTTATATAACCTTTTTTTAAGAAGATGTTTAAATAGAAAACACATAAGTTAGGAAAATGGTAGCTGATTGTTCTATAAATGCTGCAGAATTTTAACCCCAGCTTTGTTCCTCTATAGAACTTAATAATGTTTACAGGAGTGCTGATCTTAAGCAGTTAGCATCCAAAAGTCCTTTGGCAATGGGCAGAACTAACTTCATATATCCTTGCACGAACAATCATGTTTTACCTGTTTCAAATACAATTTCTGTTATCTTCATTTGTTGCCATGTTTACATGCCATGGAAGAAATAGTAAAGTACTGATTTCTAGCAATTCTTTGTGACCAACCTGTAAGTATGTAGGCATGTTACAATTCTTTAGATTCTGAACTGGAAGATTTATACCTTATTTAGCATTCCTATTATGCAAGTCATTCCATGCCTTTGATCAGTTTAAATCCTTTGTCCTCCACTGGCAGATTTGGGGGAGGGGTGATCATTGGTTTTGGGGTTTAGTTTGTTTGGTTTTTTAATTGGTATTTGACGATAGCATTTATTAGTTGCTGCTGAGCTTGTTTCTGCTTTGTGGAGGGAGAAGGAGTGAACTCCATGTTAAATACAAAAGCTAACTCTTAGATTTCTTTCGTAGACATTGTTGACATTTTCTGAAATCTTAGCAGTTACACTGTACGTTTTTTGAGATGAAGAGGAATTTAAACCATGCATTTCTAAAATTGAGGCAAACTCTGCATTTGTGCAGCAAGTAAAATAATGCTCTCAGTTTTAGCTTTTATTTCTGAAAATTTCATAACATTTTGGAGGGGATTTTGTAGAGTTTTTGTATTCCTGAACTGAGGGCTACCTGGAAATCTTTAACACAATTCTCAGGACTCTTTCTGTATTGTAATGGTTGCTGTTTCCTGTAACTGTACTGAAAATTTGGTTTGTTTGGGTTTTTTTAACCTGTTTTACTTTAGCTTGGATTTCATATGTTGTCTTTTTGCATGTCTGAATATCCTTCTACAGTCTTTCATAGTTATCTCTGATTCAATAATTTTATATTGTCTACACAATTTTTTCACCTTATAGGCTCAAGTGCTTTACCTGCTCTGACATGACTGTTTAGTCTTCCAGGGCTTGGGACAGGGAGGATGGGAGAGGGTTTTTGTAACATTGAAGGCCTTAACAGTAAGATTTTGGTATTTTTTGACCAGTCTGGTTTTGTTGGGATGTCTTGCTCAGTGATCCTCATCTAGGATACTGCTTCCTTTAAACTGTTGAGAAGTCAGTAACTTTAGGAAAGAGATTGGTAATTAGCATTTGCTAAATACTTACAGAAGCTTTAAGCATAGAGCAATTATGGATTTGGCAGTATATGATTTTGATAGTCTGTATCACATAATGCATGAAGTATATTGGTTCCTTTAGGAATAGTACAAGTCCTGTATATAAAAAACTATTTCTTACTTTATGATTTCAGGACTTCTGCTTTTTACTGTCTACCAGAGCTGGAGGATTAGGTATCAACTTGGCATCTGCTGATACTGTGGTTATATTTGATTCTGACTGGAATCCACAGAATGATCTGCAAGCCCAGGCTAGAGCACATAGAATTGGGCAGAAGAAACAGGTAAACACATTCAGTTTAAGCTCCAGCCCTGAGGGACAGTTCTGTACATCAGCTGTCCACTCTCTGTCTGCGCCATTCAGTTCTCATGTATTTCTGCAAATAACTAATACTTTCAGCATATGTTCAGAAATGTTAGTAATGCTCATTTCTTTTTTCCTAAGTTTCCATACAGGAAGAAATAATATGGCAGCTGTGGTATTTGGGTGGGAGAGGGAGAAGAGTTGTGGACTTGTCTGTCTTACATTCATTGCATTGGTATGATGTCATTCTACAAAAGAACTGCTACATCAGGCACATCCTCCTTGCTGAAATAATCTAGCTCTCTACAGGATTGTTTCCTTCTTACAGAAGACATACAGTAACAATTAGAAATATTACATTATTGCCTGTGGCAATGCTTGTATCAAGTCACTGAAGTTTATAAAAAACGTTTCTGTAAAGACCGTGGTAATATGATTAAACTAGTATTTCATATTTGAAACCCATGAATAAATCAGAAGTTATGTAATGAAGACTGAGATTTCTGCTTCTAAAATTTTTTATTTTTTAAATATACATAGGTTAATATTTATCGACTAGTCACAAAAGGATCAGTAGAAGAAGATATTCTTGAACGAGCCAAGAAAAAGATGGTGTTAGATCATTTAGTAATTCAGAGAATGGACACTACAGGGAAAACTGTGTTACATACAGGCTCTACTCCTTCAAGGTACATTTGTGTTTGTTTCTATACCAACTTACCCTTAAGAATATTTCACTTTTAAATGAAAGGCAGAAAATAAGATGCAAAGTCCTTGTAGATTCTTATTTGCATATTAAATATGTATGTCAAATATATGAAGAGTTTATATTTAACAGTAAAAAGAAAGCTTAATTGACTCACGGTTATAAAGAACTTTCCAAGTTTATAAGTTAAAATGTTTTTTCTGGAACATCATTTATTTCAGCTCAACACCTTTTAATAAGGAGGAGTTGTCGGCAATTTTAAAGTTTGGTGCTGAGGAACTTTTTAAAGAACCTGAAGGGGAAGAACAGGAGCCTCAAGTAAGTAGCAATTAGTAGTAGTCCTTCTGAACTAGGTAGATAAAACAGTCAAAAATATGTACGAATTCTTTAATTATAAAGAATTTTTACTTTTTTAAATCCTCAGGAAATGGATATAGATGAAATCTTGAAGAGGGCTGAAACTCGGGAAAATGAGCCAGGTCCATTAACTGTAGGAGATGAGTTACTTTCACAGTTCAAGGTATGGGTCTCTTCCCTCCTTCCTGCCTCCATGCATATTTATACTTTCCTTTGTAAACAGTTTCTCGTCTATGTATCTATCTCTTCATTCTTTGGAAATACATGCCTCAGTAAGTCAACTCTGTATTACTTTCTAGTAGAAGGTTTTGCACCTATACATGATACCTACCATCAGTATAAACAATTAAAAATACTTTATGTATTTTGATAATAAAATGAGATGTATTTATGAATGTGTTAATGATTAGAATTCTCATTTTGTGTTTTATGGACTGCCTCTGTTATTAAGCAGCTATAGTATCATTAAATGCAGTATATTACATTCTTTGTGTTTCTTAGTTGATCATTTCTGCAAGTTGCTTTTAGCCCTAAAGTAAACTTGGAATGCCAGGTATTTTTAAGTGTTGTCAGTTAAACATATTATGTGTACAAAAAAAAAAAAGAAGCAGAGCAGGATATGTTTGTTCAGTTAAGGAGATTATTACATAGCTCTCCTGCTAATCACTCACTTGCAACATATTTTGATATATGCATGGTACTAATGTTTGGTTAGTTTTATATTATTATAGTTTCACATTAAATCAGGCGTTCAAATGTTGTTAGCCCTATTTTGAAGGAAGTTAAATAAGCATCATAGAGGTGCGAGGGATGTGATTCTTCTTTTATCTCATCTCAGCCCATTCTGAAAGGAGTCTGTCATTCCTAAATGAGTAAAGATGCTTTCTTTAGGGACTGTTTCATGAAACATTTTGTATTTATAAATTTTATATATATCTTATAATACAATAGCATATATATAAATAGATGAATATGTAAATACATTATAAGCATAAAATATGGCATCTCTAACTTTGTTTTCCTAAAATAGTAGTTGATCAGTCTTTTCCGAATTGTGTCATGTATTGATTTGATGAAAATACATACATTTTGGTATACAAGGTGGCCAACTTCTCCAATATGGATGAAGATGTTATTGAGTTGGAACCAGAAAGAAATTCGAGAAATTGGGAAGAAATCATTCCAGAGGTCCAGAGGCGAAGAATAGAAGAGGAAGAAAGACAAAAAGAACTTGAAGAAATATACATGCTTCCAAGGATGAGAAACTGTGCAAAACAGGTGTTTCTTGGTTCTGACTGAATTGTAATTCTGTGTTGCTTTTGGTGTAGTTCATTGGGTTTGGGGTTTGGGGTGGGTTTTTTTTTTTTTCCTTTTCTGAACACATTTTTTTGGGGCAGGTAAAACTTGCTTGTATTTGTTACTGACATAGCTTGCTTGCTCTGGAATTCCAGATTAGCTTCAATGGCAGCGAAGGGAGGCGCAGTAGGAGCAGAAGATACTCGGGATCTGATAGTGACTCCATCTCAGAAAGAAAAAGGCCAAAAAAACGTGGAAGACCACGAACTATTCCTCGAGAAAATATTAAAGGATTTAGTGATGCAGAGATCAGGCGGTAAGATATGGGAGGACATGCATATTTAATGGAGCAAGAAATTACCATTATTAATATTATTATTATTAGTCTTGAAAGTACAGCTGGTAATCTGTTTTTCCTGAAGTTCTTTGGAATCTTTTTACTCTAGGCATTTAATGTTTTTACCTTGTGGTGCTGACATAGTGAACTGTCACAGCAAGAATTTGAACCCATTTTAATGAGGTATAAAATTGGATTTGAAAATTAGTCATGATTGGTTTTAAGTTTTTTAATTCCTGCAGCCTATGAAGACAGTATTTTCACTGGGTGGTCACTGGCAGTGATTTGACAAGGGGTGAACCTTTTCTTTAAAAAGAAACGAGCAAATAATCTGCTTTCCACCAATTTATCTAAAACCTTTGGTGCTGATGTTAATCTGCTTGGTGACAGATGAAAAAATTTTATTGGATTTTGTGTTCTTTTTACACTTCTTGGCATTGTAATTGAATTGTTATATCCTGATTTTTTAAAACTAAGAAAACATCCTATTTGAAACTTTTACTATTATGGGTCCCTTATGTATATGCTAAGTATTTGCTGAAATATTGTTTTGGTAGGAGGAGGACTTCATTTTGGTTAATATTTTTGGGTTTGTGAAATGCTACTTTGCTTCTGAAATTTAAGTATGCATGTTTCTCTAAAATGCTGTAAAGTTTTCAGAGTATTTTTTTAGAAGAATAACTTCCAAGATCCTTTTTGGCTTTCTGTCTCATCTAACAGCAGGACAAATTGGTGCTTTTTTCAAGGCTATGCTTGTGCTTGCACAAGCAATTTTGTTGTTAAAGAAGTCTTCTTTCTTATTTTTTTTATTTATTTATATTTAATTTATTTTTATTTAATTTCCTTTCTTTCCCAAGTATCTCCAGTTTCTTTCCATCGCTTAGATATTTCAAGAGAGAGTATCTTTCATGTCATTTTCTGAAATCTTCCAATTACCTGTTGGAGATTGCTCTTTTTAATGACTGTATAATTACAGATAACATAATGTCTGAAATCTTGATTTACTGTAAATCCACATTCAGTTTTCACTATTAGATACATACAGCTGCTGAATCCTCGGTCTTGTGAAATTAATAAAGTAATTTCTGAAATAAATTATATCTTCTATTGTTTTATTTATATCAGTTCTTAAACCCATAAAATTGATTTTATTTGAGTTACCTGAAAATACGAAGCTGCTCTACTCTCTCTACCTTTTTTTTCCCCATTGTCCATATAGTATTATACTAAGATTAACAATTGTACCAGTACAACTTTAAAACAAATGTTGTTTGTTAAGCATGTATTTAAATAGCAAAATTATTTTCTGTTACTAGGTTTATCAAGAGTTACAAGAAGTTTGGTGGCCCTCTTGAGAGGTAAAGTTACTTGATTATTATTTGTGTGGCAACTTGGAATCTCTTTTTAATAAAAATTAGAATGTACCATGAAACTAGGCAGTAGGGGAAATACATCATCTTGAATATAGTGTGACTTCAGTGTGGTGTGTGTGCAAACAGCCACATCACAGACTTTGCCATTTGGAGGAATACTTCCTTTATTTATCTGCTGACTTGTTTAATCTTCCTTGGTAATACTCATTCACTTGTCATGTTTGATAAGCCTGTTGAAAGCCTATCAGTGTATCCACTGTGACTGTCAAAGTTACTCTTTTGCATTTTACACATTGTCAATTCTCATTTTTAAGCTTCTTTCATTATTCCTATTTTAAGAAAAACTTCCCATCCTTAAAAATATTTATAGTGCATATATAATCATATGATACATATATATATGTATGATTTAATGATTCCTTTTGTTTTCTAAAGAAATATGCAATAACTTAACACTAGGGGTAGGCTTCCTTACAGTTCTTGTTGTATTGTCCTCATACCTAAATCATTTAGGGTTTTCTTTCTTGGACCAAAATTGTACACCAAATAGAAACCACAGGTGACTGATAACTTATGTAATCATTTCTTTAGTTTTGAAGTCTGAAGGAATCATTCATAACCAACAAATTTTCAGAGTTATAAAAATGAGTATTTTTTTTATTACAGGTTAGATGCTGTAGCTAGAGATGCTGAGCTAGTTGATAAATCAGAGACAGATCTCAGACGTTTGGGAGAGCTTGTACATAATGGATGCATTAAAGCCTTAAAGGACAATTCATCTGGACAAGAAAGAGCAGGTACAGTATTCAGGGGGCTTGAGGGGACAGTGAAAAATGTCAAGAAGAATGAGGTACTCTTGCACTCTGATCATAACAGAAAACAGTTTTGTTGGGAAATAGGAACAAGAATGTTGAGGTGTGTGCTGGATGATTTAAAAAACCCCAAGGTTATAGTAAGGTGACTTTTTCACCTTTCTGTGTGTGACTTACCACTGAAAAATGCAATAGGTTTTTGATTAGCTGTGAAATTTAAAGTACTCCTTTTATGTAAGGGCTTTTCAATTCTGAAGCATTTAATTCAAGCATTTGGTTAAGAAAAGGTCATGTGGTTTTCTTCAGGTTTTTCTGATGCTGTTTGTAAAAGTAAATATTTTGATAGCTTTGTCATTTATTTTAAGGAGGTAGACTTGGGAAGGTTAAAGGCCCAACATTCCGAATCTCAGGAGTGCAAGTAAATGCAAAGTTAGTCATCTCTCATGAAGAAGAGTTGGCACCACTGCACAAATCCATTCCTTCAGATCCAGAAGAAAGAAAAAGGTATTGATGTTTGCATTTTTTTAAGGGAATAGTAATGCAGAAAACTTCTCAAGCCTTACTAGCATTTGTTTTTGGCAACTTTGACTCAAACACTCAAAAAGCATTGTCTCTCTGTTCTCTTTAGGAACTGGCAGTGATAACCTGCTCCACAGCTCTACTTCCTTTTTTCTTCCTTTGCCATAGAAGCCAGTAACAGCTTTAACCTATCAATTGTATTCAGTAGGAACTGTGTTCAGTAACTACTAATAATTAGGACTAGAATTCAGGCTTGCTGAGGTGCTAAATGTGTCATCTCTGCTTGAGAGGAGTGTCAAAGTGCAGCAGTAGTTGTTCCTACCCTCTAAACTTGCCACCTTGTGTATTGCAATTCCTAAACTATCCACTTAGTTAGAACTTGGATGATGATTTTTGCTTTTATTCATGGCTAGCCAATTCTGTCACACAACTCATGGCTACAGATGTCTGTTCTTCATATTTTAGTCTTAATCAGATTTAAAACACTTCATAGAAATACTAAGAAAATATTATGATAAATATTTGGCTTAATTTCTTAAATTTACCAGCATCTGAGCAGAAAAAATAAATCTAGTTACATTACTTTTAGTATGTTCCCTTCCCCCTCTCTAAGTTTCAGATGTAAAAATAATTTTTTTGTCATTCTAATATATTTATTCTAGATACATCATCCCATGCCACACCAAGGCTGCTCATTTTGATATAGATTGGGGTAAGGAAGATGATTCCAATTTGTTAATAGGCATCTATGAATATGGTTATGGCAGCTGGGAGATGATAAAAATGGATCCTGATCTCAGTTTGACACAGAAGGTATGTCATCTACAGTAGTTTATCAAGGACTATTTGCTTTGGTAATGATGCTGCTAAGTAGAGTTACTGAAAGGGCTTTTTTTATGATAAATGAAATTGCAGAAACATGCGTTAGTTGTACTTTATACTATCTTTCTTGTGGTATATTACTAGATTTTAGGGTCTTGAGTATTTTGAAGTATATATTCTTGCACTCAGTTGTGTCTCCATATTCTCATGTGGTTGGCCCTGTGTAATTTGATTTTTTTCAGTCTTTTCCTTCTCTGTTTCAGATGTTTTGCTGTTAATTATGTGTTCTTGATCTTTTGAGAAGGGAGGTTATTCTAGAGATTTATTTTAGTTTCTCCATCCTCACTTAATCCCCACGTTCTTTAGTTGAAGCTGTCTTCCACTCCCAAAACTGAGAGTAGCTTTACTAGAACTAGTGCAATAGCTTCTTAGCAGTAGTGAGCAGCAAATACTGAGGAAAAGCCTGGGGTGAAGTAAACTTTGTGACAGTGCCAACAACCTATAGCTTTGGGATTTGAAGAGCCAGGTTTGTGTCCAAATTTGTTTAATAATGATTCCTACTCCTGCCTTTCATTAATTTGTCTGACTTTTGAAACCACACATCTGTGTTCTTGGCGTCTGCACTGTAGTGTAGTTCTGCATTTAGGAGATGAATTAGTCAGAGCCAGAGTTCTGTGACTGACTGGTACAGGTGCCCAGAATTTCTTAGTTGAAATATCAGAGCGGAGACAGAAATCTGGGGCTGGTTTCTTGAGTTGGTTTTAAACTCTGAGGCAATTTCCAAGACTTTGCATTGGTTGCTTGCATTGGTTTCAGTGGAGAGAAATGAAAACTTTAAAGAAATTCTCCTTTGCTTTAAACATTCTGACATATTTAGTAAGTATAGTTGGAGTGGATTGTTTACTACCTCCCTTTGCACGGCTTTTTCTGTTCTGTGTGCTCCAGGCTAACATCTAACGTGTATAACCTGCACTCACAGCTGTGATGCTACCATTTTCTCCTCAGATTTTGCCTGATGATCCAGATAAGAAACCCCAGGCCAAGCAGTTACAGACCCGTGCAGACTACCTCATTAAATTACTGAATAAAGACCTTGCGAGGAAGGAAGCACAAAGGCTTGCTGGAGCTGTAAGTAAAATGTGGCATTCATTACTGAGGTAAAGCAGTATGCTTAGGGGCATGTCACCTGATCCTTTTCATTTTTTAGCTCTGCACTTTTTATTTGTGTAGTATTACTCTATTGCTAGTCATAATACATAAGACGAACTCAGGATATTAATTGCAAGTTTAATGTTTTATTATTCTCTTATTGTTTGTGAGTATTCTCTACTGTTGCACTAAGCTCTGTCTCCAATCCTGACTAAAGTGGTGGTCATTATTGTCAATAAATAAAATAAAAGGAACCCTCTCTTTGATGTAAACCCAAAGCTTTTATTTTGCAAAGATGCTTGTCAGTTGACGTGATTAAAGAGATCAATTTGCATTCAGGGCAATTCAAAGAGAAGGAAAACAAGAACTAAGAAGAATAAGGTGCTAAAGGCTGCAAAATTAAAAGAGGAAATAAAAAGTGATTCTTCACCACAACCCTCAGAAAAATCTGATGAAGATGATGATGAGAATAACAAGGTGAGTACCTTCCACACAATAAAAATGTCTATTCAGTTCTTCCTGTTAGTATCAATTTGTATTTTATCTTCTGCTTGGCTTAGTAAAATTAAAACACCTGAATGTCATCCTTTTCCTGTGGCCACTACAATTGATGTTGCATCATTACTAGCACATGGAAGACTGTATCTGTTTCAGTTTAATGATAAGCTAATAACTGAGGAATTATGAGTTTTCCAAATTGTTATAAAAAATATTATGGTCTAATTACTAGTGATACTGCTCGGTTTCAGCATTCTTTAAAGACATTAGCAACGTATTTGCTAGATATGCAAATCCCACTTGTAAAACTACTGGGCTTTGCTCATATGTTACAACTACTGATAATGATTCTTAAGGTAAAGTGTTTTTTATTGAGGCTGAGAAAAATATCATCAAGCTCAATTAGAATGAGTGGCATAAAAAATTATATTTCAAGGTTTGCATGTAACAGCTTGTATATACATCATGGATCTAATATTTCAGAAAGACTGTTTAACCAACTATTTAACCTATTGGGTTTTGTTACTTCAGATTATTAATCTTAGTATTATGCTTTTGTTGTGTCTTCTTATTTTTATTATTTATCACATAGCAAAATCACTAAACATTAATATTTGGATAAAATTTAGGGTCATGTCACAGCTAATTTGAAAGCAGTTGAAATAAGTCACTGCGCTTCTATGTGTATTAATAAATTAGTCTCTACTTGGTTTAAAGCAAACTATTACAAACCATTGTAATTGTCAACTTGTTCTAAAAGAAAAAATACTTTAGGAAATACGTAGTTAAAATAGCGTTAGAAAAACCATGATAAATCTATTAAAAAATAGTAATTTTTAACCACTCTTTCAGTGTATGTATTTAAATTGTATTATGAAGAATAAAATGTAAAGCCAGCAATAAAAACTTTCAATGTAGACTGCCATGTGTTTATAGCTATAATCATTTTCCTGGAATGTAAGACTAAGTAAGACCTGTAAATGTTGCCACACTTCCCAGTAAATTAACGTGGACAACTGAGCCCTAAAACTAAGAAAATTAATTGCTCAGACTACTTCAAAAATGAGTGTTTGTCTTTATCTCCACTCAAATGGGAAGACGCTGCCAGTCAGTTGATTGACTTAACTATGCTTTGGGAAACTGCCTAGAATGCTGTCTTCTCTTTAACAACAGGTACTCATCTTTTCAGTCCTTCTGGACATGATTAACAATTGCATTTCGGAAGACTGGACTGTGTGTCACAACCTTCCTAAACAACTGGCTTTAGCTACTTAGGTGCCACACTGTGTGCAGTATTTAAAACTTACCTATTTTACTCCTAGAATTATCAGGAAAGTTTTTATGTCATTGGATTTTTGCAAGAAAGCTTCTTTGGTACCTAAACACTAAAAAACACAGCCCTGGTTGGGCTGATGACTTCATACCTCTTCTAAGTAACTTGTTCAATTCAAGTACGAGACAGATTTTCATCTGTTTTTACGCAACAAACAGTTTCTGTATGTGCCTTTCTGGTATGTTCAAATAAATTCAAACACGATAATGATTCTTCCACCTGTGTTATTATAATACTTTAGTTACAGTATTTTTCTGTGTCTGAAAGGATATTAGTTTCCATCTCAGACCTTCTCAGTGAATATTATAAAAAGCAGTGAAGTGATACTTTGTTCACCTTCAAACAGTTAAATGGGCATGTAACAGAGGGTCTGTAACTAAAGATTTTTTTAAAGCCTGGTAAAATGAACAGCTCTGGAAAAGAGAAAGTTGGGATTCTGTTACCTTCTCCTGTGAGTGTTTAATATGGGATTGGGACAGCGAATTAGATCAGAGGTCTTCTAACATCCCCCATCACTTGGCTGTCCTGACCTGGATCAGGTCAGTTTTGCAAGACTTACTTCCTTTTAGATTTCAGTTCTTTGGTCTAGTTACCTTTAAAGGGACCAAATTCAAACTTTTAAGTCAAATGGACACAATTTCTCAGACCCACTGACTCTACGAAGTCAGTAGTTTCTTTGTCACATCAAGGAAGTAAGTGCATAGTTCTCATATTTCTTTACTGACTGCATTCAGTTCTATTTCATGGGTGATTTCATAAATCTATGTCCAGTAATAAAAAAAGCACTGATAAAAAGTGTTTTAATCTGATAGTTGCGAAACTTGTATAGATAGGAACCCCGTTTGATGTGACATATATGCTTGCATATTGCAGGATGAGATTGTTTCAGTGAAACATCCACATAAAAAATTTAAAGCAGAAAAAGAAAATGAAGAAAAGCCTGAGCCAGATTCTGGTATTAAGAAGGAAGCTGAAGAAAAAAGAGAGACAAAAGAAAAGGAAAATAAGAGGGATTTGAAAAGGGAGAAAAAAGAAAAAGAGGATAAGAAAGAATTAAAAGAAAAGGATATTAAAGAAAAGAGAGAAAGCAAAGTAAAAGAATCCACACACAAAGAAAAAGAAGTAAAGGAAGAGAAGGTAACTAGGTTTACTTATCTTACCTAGCACTAGAAAAGGCCACCAGGTTTATGTGAATGATTTTGAGATGAAAAAGTGGTATGAATCTGATCAGTTGTCATTTCATTAAAGTCTTTTATGTCATTTGAAGCTTTATTTTTACTCCCTGAAACCACAAGGACAGGCATTTGAAATGGGGAAGTACATCTTCAATGATGTATCTCTTAACTGGACTGAATGTGTGCAAAAAGTTATTTTTTTCCTTTTCCATTTTCCTTTATCATTCCACAGAGAAAGTAAAACATACTGTCAGCATAGATTTTATTATGTATTGAAGAGAATGCAATAGTTATGGGGATTGTCATATGTTATAATTGCAGAACCAAAATAAAATGTACTTAAGTATTTTTGTATCTTGTTCTTAGGTAAATGAAATCAAATCTGAAAATAAAGAAAAAACTAAAAAAATTCCATTGCTGGATACTCCAGTTCATATTACTGCATCTAGTGAACCGGTTCCTATATCAGAAGAATCTGAAGAGCTAGATCAGAAAACTTTTAGTGTGGTAAGTCCCCTTTTGATAAATTGGTGTTTATACTTAATAGTCTAAATGAGGACAATTGCTGTTATTCTTGATACTGTTACTTGGCACAGCAACACAGGTGATCTTTTGCTAAGTCTTGGATCAGTGAATGTTACTGACAGTGTACTAGAGTAATTTTTTACTGTGTTGTAGCAGTTTTATTTTGGCTTTTTGCTGTATTTATTCAGGATAATAGAAAAACTTATCCAGTAGTATGTAGGATTAATAGTTGGGAATATACATTCTAAAGATTTATCGTCAAGAATCACTTGTGTATCCTGCTTCTTAAAGAGCAGATGTGGACGAACTTAGTTGGAATTGAGGGAGTCTTTGGCTTCACCATATCATTTGTTTTTCTTCTTTGCAAGATAGCAAGAAAAACTATCAGCACTTCTTACTAAGAATAGAATTAACATTTGAGAAAAATGCATATGCACAATTTATATGAAGTTTTACAGCTTGGCTGAGGCCCCTGGAAAAGTATCAATGAATTACTTTGAACAGCTATGCTTGTTGTCATTCAGATTTCAGTGGTTGTGTTTTTGCCAACCAGGTCTGTTGGGTCTGTTGTGGATGCTGGCTGTGACATGCCAGTAGGATTCCCATGATTATGGCAGTTTACTGGTACATGGGTTTATTCTAAATAATGCAATTAAATCACGTGTGATTTTCAGCATGGGCCTGATGATTCAGGTGGATATGTCTGTGCGGCTAATGACAGAAAATCACTTGATTTCCATGTACAGTTATATTTTTGTGATCACGTCTATATTTAAGAATGGCACTCTATAAGCTGTTTTTTTAAAAGCTACTTTAATCTGCGGCTAGTGCAATATGTAAACCAGATGCTTAATTACTTAGTGGAATGAGATGGCAGTGGAACAGCTTCCCCAGTTTTTCTGAGTTGTCCCTAGATGCTTAGCTGGTAATGGTGGTATTCTGTTTCATTCCATTCCAGATATTCGTTTGGTTTTTCTAGGTTTGGTACTGTGTAGGGGGGAAGAATGGGGGAAGGAGGTGATTGTTGTTTATCATTATGCCATGGTTGGGTGCAGTCTAATTAAATATATTTAGTTGAACTTTCAAATGGAAATGTTGTTCAGGCCTAACTGATTGTGCTCTTGGTGACAAGGAGGATATGCATGTCATGTTTACCATGCCATTGGAGTTAAATGGTATTACTAAGCAAGTGTCTGCAATTTAAGCCATGCCAGCTGGGTTTATCTGGATTTATCATTAAAACATTGGATTCAAAGTAAGAAAATCCAAGAATGCATGACCTTTATCTGTGGCTAGTCTAGGCATTCCCTGTGGCCACATCTCGAGCGCTGTGTTCAGTTCTGGGCCCCTCAGTTGAGAAAGGGCATTTTGCTGCTGGAGCAAGTCCAGAGCAGGGAATGGAGCTGGGGAAGAGTCTGGAGCACAAGTCTTATGAGGAGTGGCTGAGGAAGCTGGGGTTGTTGAGCCTGGAGAAAAGGAGGATCAGGGGAGACTTTATCACTCTCTGCAACTTCCTGAAAGAAAGTTGTAGCCAGGTGGGGGTCAGGTCTTTTCCCAGGGAACCAGTGACAGGACAAGGAGAAACAGCGCAAGTTGTGCCAGGGGAGGTTTATGTTGGATGTAAGAAAATATTTCTTCAATGAAAGAGTGGTTAAGCAGTGAACAGCCTGCCAAGGGAGGTAATGGAGTCACTATGCAAGGAAGTGTTCAAAAGATCAACTGGGTGTGGGACTTCCTGATACATTTTAATGGGGATGGTGGTGTTCAGTCAAAGGTTGGGTTTAATGATCTTGGAGGTGGTTTCCAACCTTTATGTTCTATACCCAAACTAGCTTTATTCTAGGTAGCATAACTTCTGCTAGTATCTGCATAGGAGTGAGGTTTAAAAAATGCTCAGAGAAGCAATTTTGATCCTTTGTTGAATGCCAAGTGTAATGGTTGCAGAAAGTATTTATTTGAAATGTACTGAACACTCTCATATTTAATTTTGACATTGTGTTTGTATAGCTTTGTAGGTGCTAAAAGGGGTAAGTCTTGTCCTACATGATTGTGCTCAAAGTTTTAATAGTAAAATACAGTTGTAATAAGTCCTTTTCCTCAGAAATCCTATATGTTAAATTAGTGCTTTCTCGAATCCTAGTGTGGTGTCCCACTCTTAAGAGGAAAGGATCACCCAAGATTCTTGGATGTTTGTGATGGAAAGGAACAATAGAAGTGAGAGGGTCTGCAAAAGCTTAGAAAGTTTTATTAGTAAATTACACACTTGGAATAAAAATCAGTATGTTAGTCCCTGACCTGCCATAAAAGCCCACAGCAGTGGGTTTTGAACAGAAAATAAGATAGCCTCACAGCCATCCAGCTGCTGGTGTTTAAGATATATACATTTGCACCTGTATCTTCTGTGCTTCTACACCTTGATATGTGTATTTTATAGAATGTAATGCTTTCATAGAGAAGTGAATTTCCAATTGGATTGATAATCTTCCAAAGGAAACGTGTAAAACATTTTTAAGACCTGGTAGGAAGTCTTGTGTTTCGTTTCACTTCTAACAATATTGTCTTTACCTGTGGGCATGTATCACAGTAAAAGGTGGGTCATGCTTTAGAATAATTTTTTTTCTTTTGAATTGATACATTCATTTTTTCTATTTCACAGTGCAAAGAAAGAATGAGACCTGTGAAGGCAGCATTGAAACAGCTGGATCGACCAGAGAAGGGCCTTTCTGAAAGAGAGCAGCTGGAACATACTAGACAGTGTCTTATCAAAATTGGGGATCATATTACCGAATGTCTAAAGGAATATACAAATCCTGAACAAATTAAACAGTGGCGAAAGTAAGTTATTTTCTTGGGTTTTACTTGAAAAAGGGAAATCTACAATTGGTTCCAATAGGTTTTAGTTATTTCTCTTGTTTATTGTTTGCTCTTGTATCTTTCTGCTGTTTTAAATAGGAGTCTATTAGAAGGTGATTATATATTGTTCTGACCTGTAATGGATTGCCTTTAAGCATTGATGCAGAGCCCTGTATTTTGTCCAGAGAGTGGAGACATCTCTCTGCTTAATGCTGACAGCAAATGCTGGAGACTTGTCACTGCCACTTTGTTTAGTCAAAACCATTCCTACCTTTAAAGATCTGGTTTTCTCAACTTCAGGTCATTTTGGTTTTTTAATAATTCCTGCTGAAAATATGCAGTTCTAAAATTGTGTTGAATGTATGATTCCAAGTTGTAGAATTCTTTATT
The DNA here is from genome assembly GCA_026261815.1 of Monarcha castaneiventris obscurior. Taxonomy (NCBI): domain Eukaryota; kingdom Metazoa; phylum Chordata; class Aves; order Passeriformes; family Monarchidae; genus Monarcha; species Monarcha castaneiventris. The sequence goes on from JAMPIT010000635.1 coordinate 4,625,302, forward strand.
TTTTTCAAATGTACTCTAAAATTAAATTATGTATTATGTATTAACTACAACTTAGTAAGTATTTATCATAACATACTCAGATGCACTTCATAAGTGAGGGAAGAGTTTGCATCTATATCAGGTGACAATATGAAAAGAACTAAGAAAAAAAATACTGGTCTTGTATTTCATTGATAAGTTCTTAATGAAAGTTGACTTAGTTTTCTTGGACTGTTCACTTAATGTTTTTATGCTTGAAGATATATCCTGTGGTTATATATATTGAAGTCTTAAGTGTTGCATTTTCGTGAAGACTTCTGTTAGTGTAAAATGCTTCTGCTGATTTTCCTTCCTTTACTTGAAAAGAGTAAGGTGATCTGAGATACAAAAACAAAATCCATTTCTTACATTTTGGTGAATTTTATATTCTTTTAAGTGGAAACTTGTGGTAGAGCTGTTATTCATAATAATGCTATGATATTATGTGTAGATAAATAAAATACATATTTCAGCTATATTTGATAAGAAGTAGTGTAGTTTATATAAAGTTAGAATGGTCTCATTAGATGCACCATTGACTGGTTGCCTACTTATGCAAACTTCTAGACAGAAATTGTCATGTTTAAATAATCACAGTGAAGGAGCATACTGTTGTTTCCTGAAGCTCCACTCTTCAAATATGGAAAAGTTTTCTTCAGAATTTTGGTATCTTGACAGCAAAAGACTTGATTTGTTCTTCTTTGGTTCCTTCAAGCACAGATTAGGCACAGATTTATTACTGTACGACTTTCATCCTCTTTCACAGTTCTCACTTGATTTCAAAAGCCTTGACCAGACTTTGAAATTCTGTGGAAAATTTCCCTTGCCAATGGTTTCATATAAGGTTTGTTGGTCAAGTGTCTCATGCTGTAAGAGATTTCAAATTTGAAATAATTTTTACTCCTTTACTTACTTAAATTTTTTATTTATAGATGGGTAAATACTCAAAATTCAAACAAACTTCTATATTTGTAGATATATTATATATATATAAACTGATATGTTTATATATACAAACTGATAGCTATATTTTTAATAAGCATTTCACAAAAAATTGACAGAAATCTTATCAGTACTACTTTCCATGCACTTCACACTCTGAAGTACTTATGATAAATATTAAGAAGTGAGAATTTGTTAAAGGAATCAATCTTCCAAACGTTTTATTTACAGCTACGTAACATTTGTTGTGCAATTAGGCAATACTGTGTAGATTATATAGCATTTCAGGTTTACTGAAGTAGCATTCAGATAATTTCAGTTTAATTCATGTTCTGCTACGTAATACAGGGAGAAATTTAAAGAATTATAACTTCTCTTTTCTTCTTCCTCAGAAATTTGTGGATTTTTGTCTCTAAGTTTACAGAATTTGATGCCAGAAAGCTGCACAAACTGTATAAACATGCAATCAAAAAACGTCAAGAATCTCAGGTAATATTTTCAGACCCTTTCAAAAGACACAAATACATTTTTTGATTATTATAACATTTATTAGATATAGAGGATTATAAAGAATACAGAAATACACTTCAAGTAGTATTTATGTTTGCAGTATAATAGTCTCTTTTGTTAGGGTATTTTTCAATGTATTCAGATGAACTTTGGGATTTATCAATAAGTACATTTACCAGTGTGCTTATCTTTTTTAGCAACACAACGATCAGAATATTAGCAGCAATGTGAATACACATGTAATTAGAAATCCAGGTAAGAAACTTTAAAGTATATTTTTGTGTTAAATACTTCTAAGTATTCATGTTTATTTCATTTTATGTGTCTCCTGGGTCTGTTTTCCACACTACTAAGTACCATAAAGATAGCCTAATTCAAAAAGCTTCACTAATTTGCTGGTGAAATCCAGCAGAGTGCAGAATTAATTACTAGTATTACCAGGTTATTGAGTGTCCTTTGAAATTATAAAGAAACATTTTTGTGTTAAATTTTGGGGAGGGCAAGAGGTCTACTCAAAACCTGTAAATTTCCTGGAAACTCTGTGACTGTAGCTGTTGTGCTATCACTGTGGTGTAAGAAAGCAGTTTATTAGTCAGTCACAGTCTGTCATTAGTTACAGGGGCTGTCTTTTATTGTTGACAACAACACTGTTTTAGTTTTTTTTCCCATATGTTCCCACACCTGCCTTTTCTTATGTAGTGCTTTTTTAATCTTGCGTTAGTGAACTCTGCAAGGATATTGTCATGGACTTAAAATCAACACTCACGTGTTTTAGGAATACCACTACTGAAATTCTTTTGCTAACAAGGTGCACCTTTAAAACTGTTACTCATACTAAGTCCATCCTTTCTAAGAGAGGAAGTTGCTGTCATTCTATCTAAAATTGCTCTACTGAAGGCACCTTTACTCACTGCTCGTTTGGACACTTAGCTTCGTAGCCTGAAGAAGTTCAGTTTCCGAGTCCTACACATTTACGTTCTAGCTTGCTTCCCTCTTAATTCTGAAATTTTCTTCTGTTCACTGGCATTAGTGCATTTGATTTTTAGCTATTTAGATCTTGTTTTTTTAAATTATGTCTCTTTCATACAGCTGACAGGTAGAAGTGCTGTTCGAATTAGGTGAAGTAAAGATATTATGATACTTTCTTTTAACCTCTTCTTTACTAAACAGATGTGGAAAGACTGAAGGAGAATACAAACCATGATGACAGTAGCAGGGACAGCTATTCCTCTGATAGACATCTGTCACAATTCCACGATCATCATAAGGACAGGCATCAAGGAGATGCTTACAAGAAAAGTGACTCGAGGAAAAGGCCCTATTCAGCCTTCAGCAATGGAAAAGATCACAGAGACTGGGATCACTACAAACAAGACAGCAGGTGAGTTTCTTGAGTAATTTTGAAATCTGGTCAAAGTTCCCTTTGTGTTTTTGTAGTTATGCTTGTAGGAAGCACTAAACCATCTTTTCTGAGTAACATAAAATTGCAACAATGATCTTTCTCTAAGTTCTGTCAATTTTACATAATTGTAGCTCTTGATGTGTTACCAGTAACGCTATTACAAACAATTTCTTGTTTTTTAGATACTACAGTGATAGTAAACATAGGAAGTTAGATGAGTACAGGAGCAGAGACCACAGGTCAAGCCTGGAAGGGAGTTTAAAAGACAGCCGGGTTCATTCGGATCACCGTTCCCATTCAGACCACAGGATACATGCAGATCACCGTTCCTCTTCCGAGTACAGCCATCATAAATCTCCCAGAGATTACAGGTACCACTCAGACTGGCAAATGGACCACAGAGCTTCAGGTAGTGGCCCAAGGTCACCACTGGATCAGAGGTCTCCTTATGGTTCAAGATCTCCCCTAGGTCACAGATCTCCATTTGAACATTCATCAGATCACAAAAGTACACCTGAACATACATGGAGTAGCCGGAAAACATAACAAAGACTGACATTTTCTGGACCTTCTTTTAGCCATATACAGTAAATTAACACAGTAATTGCCTTACATGACTTGAAAGATACAGACGGGATATTCTATCAGTAGCAGTATTGTTACTTCTTTCCAGGATGCAAGGTCTATTATCCCAACAGAAGAAAAATATTTTTGTATTTAAAGTTTATGCTGCACTGTGCTGCAAATGCTGTGGCACTTTTTTTTAAGAGATGGAAGATGTTTACTTTTACAGGGACCTCAACACTGCCCATTTCAGACTGGATCTTACTATAAAACTCTTCATGTCAAAGTGGTTTGAGGCTGATAATGTTTTAAGTTATGTTTGTAAACGAACTTTTAAACACTGACCTGTGCTCATATTTCAGGAGGGAATGGGGAGAATATTTTTTTTCTTAGAAAAGAACTCTCAAGGACTTTGTTCACTTTCCAAAGCTACTTGTTTACATTGTACACTGCGACCACCTTGCCGCTTTTCATCACAAGCTTGAATATTTAAATTCTGTACCTATAACTGTAAAATAGCCAGGATTTCTCCTGTTTGTGATCAGTTACGCCTTTTTACAAAACAAACAAATAATAAAAAAAAAGCGAAACACAAACAAATGGCTGTAAATTGTTGTAAATTTATTAAATGAGCTTTTTCCCCCTCAGGCTTTTTTTGACTGTTCCTTTCCCCACCAACTCAGGCCTTCTTGTCACAATTATGAAACAAAATCAGTCTACTTACATGTTTCAATAAAAGATTTTGATGGTGTCACTGCTCAGAATGTAAAAATGGGGAAAGGGAACATTTTATTCCATTTAGTGCTCCCTTTTTTGGATACTTTAGATACATGTTTTGGTTTGCGGGTTTTGGGTTTTTTTGGGTTTTTTTTTGGTTTGGATCTTTTTTCTCTATTAAACTGTCAGTGTTGTGATTGTTTGTAATGAAATCTTAAGAAATATCCAGCTAAACTGTGCTCTGGAAAGCTTTTCAGGTGCATTGGTTTTAAAGGAGGAGTGTCAAATACCTGAACACTTCAGTATCAAAATCAATCAAAATTAATTGTAAATTCATATGTTCCCTCTTCAACATGGGCAATAATGTCAAATGTGCTATGCAGGTAGTTAATATTTTAGAAGATTTGAATTATGAATTTATTGACAGAATTGTTACAATGCACACTGATTGTACATAGATAACTTCTATCTGACAAATTAAATTTAAACTAAAAGGACATGTGGGTCTTGTAGTTTTCTGCTGTGTTTGTCTATACAGTGTTACTTTTCCCCAGGTTTACCCATGAAGACATTAAAAGGACTCAATTTTAATCCTGGTGATAACTAGAGGAGGTACCTAGCCTAGCATCATGTGGCAGGAGCTCTATCTGCTGCTCCAGTTTTTCTCTGCTCTTGCAATGTTGAGTATTTTTTCCAGTTAAGCAGGTTTATATGAAAGCATTACCACCAAAGCACAATCTGTCCACAGAGTATCTCTAAGGATCTTGCTATAAGCACAGTTGCTGCACATTAAGCTCATTTAGTGTAGGCTAGGACTTGGTTAATTAATGCTGCTTCATTTCTTAACTTTTTATCCTGACAGGATCTGAGTGGTTCTTGAGTGGTTCTGCTTTCAAGCTTGATTGTTGAACAGTGTTTAGGCAGCAGAGTCTGATAAGGTTGTGTATGTGTACCATGCCCCTTCCACTTCCAAGGGTGAAATCCTAGAAGTTGGAGCATCTCCAGCCATGGATACAATTATTGCTGACAGGCAAGCATACAGATGCATCCTAGAGCATAGACAGGGCATTCCCACGGAGCCTGGCTCACCATCAGTGTGGCTGTGATGCAACACTGGCTTCACATGACATGGTTGGTCTGTACATTGTCACTGGAGGTACCTCAGGTCTCTGAAATACGTGGTGGCTTTGATGATGTGGGTCTCTGGGAATTAGTCTGCTTATGCTTTGTAACTGTAACTTTTACTCAGTTATATTTACAGATATACAAATCACATTTGCAATAGTTTAATTTTTTCCCCTCTGGTTTCCATTACATTTTAAGTATTTGAAGTTTGATGATGGAAATTATCTTCATAGCTGGTGAGGCCTGTTATGGTGTATCTTACTTTTCAATTCCATCCTCTGCAAATGAGCCATTTATCAATCAGTCTTCATGCAGATATGATCCTTCCTTTGCTCATTTGTAATGAAAGGTCTCCAAAGAGTGTGTCCAGTTCTGAAGCATCCATCAGATACTAATGTTGCCTGACTGTCAAAGGTTTTGGGAGGTAAGAATCCTGAGGACTGCAAGAGAAGTCCTCATATGGCTATTGATAAAGGTTTAGGCATTCCATCTACCATGCATGGAAGTATTAAGACTTCCATCTTAATCCTGTTTTGTATTTCTAGTTTACCATTCCCAGTAATATCCAAAAAGAGTAGACTGCTGTTAAGTGTGAAAAAGCAGATTAAGAACCACATTACTGCTCTAAAAGTTTTATGGACAGAGAAATGCATATTGTGGCTGCTGTTAGTTGTCAGGGGTGATGATGTGATCGTCATTTACCTGCTCACAGTTGCTCTGTTTTCCCTCATTTTGATCCTCCATGCAGATGTTGTGGTGTCTGAGCAGCATTCAGACGTCTGCTGGTTTCTGAGAGCCCATCACCACAGGACCAAGCAACAGGACTTGCAAAAGACTCAGGCACCAAGCACTGAACGATGGCAGTTCCTGTGATGGTAACATGACACTCCTACGAAAGGAGTATGCCCTGACCTCCCTTTGAGACACCAACTCCCTAGGATGAATACCTTTGATGCCTTTTGGAAGCTTGATTGGCTTGTTTTGTCCCTGTGCGAGATGTTTGTCATCCACAAACGTATCTTATCAGTTTCACAGCCTGTGTAGCTGCAGGGCTCCACTTACAATATAAAATCTCAGGGCAGCACTCGGGTAACAAAGCAGTTTTAAGGAGCTGTTTCAATCTCCAGTGTTATGCTTAGTGTTGTGTTCAGTGACAATAGCTCTTTTTCGTTGGAAATTACCTCACCATTACTTAGGAATTACACAGAAATAAATGTAGACAATTCCTTGTTTCTGTTAGAGAGTAGTAAATAATGTTAAAATCAGTAATACCTGGTATGAGTTACCCACTTGCACCAAACAAGGTTTGTTTTACTGAACTGTGTTGGGACAGGTATGTAGTGCTGTCACTTTCTGTCTTCATTCTTCCAACAAACTAGTGTGACTGCACCTGAAATTTCAGTTTTGTTCTTAAAATTTTATGCTGAAGCTTTTGTTTGTGAAACAGTCTGGAAGCAGTAGCTAAGGAATATAGTTGTGTGGGATGCTGATGGGATCAGAATGAAGAGGAGGGTCATGGAATTCACTGTTTGTTTCTTAAATTTTTTATTTTTCTCTGTATTCCAATTACTTATCTGAAGATACAAGTCAAGAACACCTGAATAATGGCAAGTACCTTCTGGTCCACCCATCCTTAAACTCTCACAGTGTATTTGGATATGGCCAACACAAAACCAGTATTTCTAGCATGTATTTTCCAAGTCCTTAGCCCTGCCAATTTACCAGGGTTTTTTTTGTTTGTTTTTTTGTTTTGGGGTGGTTTTTTTTGGTTTGGTGGTTTTTTTGGTTTGTTTTTTTTTTTTTTTTTTGTATTTTCAAAGCTTTTAACAAGTGAAAAATTGCTTTGGAATGAATAATGAAATTGAATGATTGTTAATTTGCATGAAAATGTAAGAATTGCTGTTGTCCTGTTGAAAAGAAAATAACTTTCTGAACCGTGCATAACTAAGAAATTAATTCTGCTTTTTAAATTATTTGTACTATCTTCATAAACCTGTTCAAAAACTACTCTTGAGACTGAGCCATTACCATGGTTGATCCCGTGTTTGCACTAACGAAAAGAAGGGCATTGCTGCAAGGCTGACAGTCTGAGCTATGTGTAGGGTGCCTGTGAGAGGGTCAGGTGAGTGTGTATTTCTTGGATGCCAGAGAGGTGACTGCGAAGGAAATCGTGCCCCAGGGTGTTGCAAGTGCCTCTGATGCCTGCTATTCAACCCCCAGCCTGGCAGTGAGTGCACTTGTTTTCACAGCCCAAATTCCCACCCCACAACTTCACGCTCAGTGTTTCTTGAATGCTTCGAAAATCACTGCTGCAAGGCTTTTGAGACATTTTGACACATAAACTTTAGATCTATATTGAGTTCATGCGCTAAAGCTGAAGCTCGAAGAACACACTTGGACACTGCATATTATTTATTTGACACACGTTTTTCATTAGACAAGTCTGTCTTCTCTGAAAATAAACATCCAGAAATCACAGCAGAAAATCACATGACATTTATTACATGAGAGAAAGTAATCAGAGAGCTTTTATTACTGCAGTACTCTTGGACCTCCACTGCATTTTATTTGCAATAGAGTTGGTATTTGCTGAAGTAACGGAAGCATTTGGAAAGTAATCTCACTCATCACTTAAAATTATCTAATGGATTTTGTCTTCCCTCATTCTAGCATTGATAAGTGGCTCCCTGCAGTGTATAGACCAAATGACACTTTGACATTCCTTTCAATCACTGAGGAGCACACAGAGAACTTCAAAGCTCTGATTTTTGTAAGCATACTAGATTATCATTCTTTTCTAGTCTAGGAACTGTGAAATGTAGTTGATGACTGAGCAACATGTAAAACTGCCATGTCACCAGGTATCCATAATAAAGCTGTTACAGGTCCACAGCCTTAAATGCCCTTTAGTCCTTTTGTCTGGAACTAACTGTTCCATCTCTTTTTGGTACTGCTTGTAAAGAAGAGACAGCTTTCTAGTTTAAATTTTAACTAAACTTTTTCCTGGGAAGGTTGATGATACTCTTCCTGTAATGGAATCTGCAGGTGAATTCTCTATCCAGAAAACAGTAAGCAGGAGGTCAGTTTTGAAACATCTAGAATACAAAATGGCAATTCCACCTCATGGAACTCTTAACAAAGCTATAAAGTCTGGAAGAGCAAGGTCTAACTCAATCTCGTTCTTGTCAAGAAAGTAAACAGGGCTGGAGAATTACTTCCCAAGATTCTAAGGGTTCACAAAGTTATGTCAAATTCCAAGTACGAAGAGTTAGGTTGGAGTTACTTATTAACCATAATGCTGGAGGGAAACATGCACAGGAAAGAGATACCCCATGAGCTTTAATGAAAAAGCACACATAGCACAGCAGTCTCTAGTTTGGTGTTTTGAAACTGTACTCTTCCTTTCAAATTCCTCTGCTGGTGACTGAAGAGAGGTGAGCTACCACAAGAGATCACCTTCCAGCATGTTCAGGACAGCTTTTTAAAATACAGCTTCCATCCGATATGTTACCTTTGACAGTGCAGCTTTCCTGCTTTTGTTTTAGTTAAGTGAATCCATTGTAAGGTGAATGGACTTTATCTTTGGGATGACTGTTGGACCCTCAATAGCCCTCCTTATGATTGTTCCAAATATTGAGGCAGATGATATGGAATGAAATGCGTATTAAGCTCACTAATGGTAGCTGGGCAAACTGATCCTACCACACATATCCCAGGGATTTTGAAAGCTGTAAAGCAGTGGGGAGGGACAGATTTTCTGACCACCTGTTTTTAAGCTGCCCCTGAGACAATTCTACAGGTAAAACATGTCGTCCATGATTTTCAGTGGAAGTGGCAACATCAGATCAGAACTCAAACCCGTTTTAGTGAGTTCTGATTCAAATCCAACCAAACAGCTTGGGGATGTAACTGTAAGTGGAAACCCCATTTAGGAGCTAGGATATTCAAATATTGTGACTCTTATGGTGAGGCAACTGTTGTTGGGGGACTGTTAGGCCCAGGAAACAAGCTGTATTTTGACCCACCAATAGATGACAAAAGGTGGGAAGACCCCTTTGCCAACGGAAAGTGGGCACTGAAAGGACATTATTGGATTTTTGGCCAACATGCTTATCCCAAGTTACCTCCAAACTGGTCAGGGATATTGTTCTTTTTTTGCTACCACAAGTTCAGGGAAATCAGGAATCAAGCCACGTGATGATTTAATTAGAGAAAAGCAGTCAATCCCTGGCTGGAGGGAGTGCCCAAAAGTGGGGAAAAGATGAATGGCCACCAGAACAGATCATACAACACTATGGACCAGCCACTTGGAATCCTAATGAGTTAATACCAGGTGTAAGAGAACCCATTTAGAATTTCAATTGGATAATTAGGTTACAAGCTGTCTTTGAAATGATAACCAACCAGACAGCTACAGCTCTTAACCTTCTTGCTGACCAATCCACTCAGATGAGGAACAGGATATATCAACATCAGATATTGTTAGATTACCTATTAGCAGAAGAAGGGGGAGCTTGTGGAAAGATAAATGACTCAAACTGCTGTTTGCAAATAGATGATGACAGAAAAGTGGCAAAACAGATAGCAAAGGAAGTAAGAAAATTATCTCATGTACCAGCCCAAACATGGAAAGGATGGGAATGGGACATGTTTTTGTGGTCAGCTGGTGAACTGTAGGTTAAACAAATGCTATTTTTCCTCTTATGTGGTACAGCAACTCTTACCTTTTTACCATGCATGATCCCTTGCTTAGTGCAGCTCATTCAGCATGTGATCAAGGGGATGAAGGTGGTAGCCACGCCTACAGACCCAGAAATGGCTAAAGAAGGATAGAAAATTATGTCACTGTGAATAATTGCAAAACCAAAGAAGAACCAGGAAGAAAATATTAAATCAGTGACAATTAAGGTTTGTAAAGACAATTATTGAGAAAATAAAAAGAGGAGGGATTGAAAGGAATAAGATGAATGTGTCTTTACAAACAGACCACGTGAATCTGCTTGTAGATAGGGCCAGGAACTTACAGATAGGGAAGTAACAGAAGAGATAAACTATCAGTTCTAGAAAATATTACTAATCAACATGGACTGTTGCTCAGCCAAGGCTGTGTTAAATGCCTGAACTTAAAATAAAAGACATAAAAAGCAAAGACATAATAGAATTATGAACAGTGTTTTGTTATAAAAGAAAAAAATAGGGGGTGCATATTAGAGGGGGCCATAGAGCAATTTGGGGAGTCTGTATCTTCTGAGTACCTCAGTCAATGGGGAAAGGAAGAGGGTGATGCAACTGGGAACTTAGGATAATAAGGGGACTGCTTTCCCCAATAATTTTAGAGACTCCAGGACAAATGCCCCATAGACTCTCCATTTATTCAAATAAAGTTCCATGACTCCTCTGTCTCCTTCTTGGACATAAACTTCCGGCATTGTGAGTTTTTCCACACAGTTTCACCTTTAAGACTACAGGACTGTGAAAGCTTAATGCCTTTATGGTTAAAAGAAACGTACTTAAAAATGTCTGCATGACCAGACATATGTAAAAAATACTGATTTCTGTAGACTTGCTAGCCATGGTCAGTAATGTCAAAGAATACAGCACTGTGAAATCTTTTAATATGGTTGACTTCTTTTCTCAGAGCACTGTTAATGGTCAACTATTTATTAATGTTAACTATGTAATAATTAACCATAAGATTCTTTGTATTAATTTTCAGCTTTGTGAACATTGTGAACATTTTTGTGCTTCCTACAGTCTTTGTATTTCTCTCAAGACTTATTCAGATGTAAAATATGTATGTTAGCTGTATTTTGAGCTCCAGTATGTAGTAACCTTCTGGAAATGAATCCCCAAACTAAAACTTAAGAGAGCTAGATGGTTGGTAAAATTAGTTTCAGGTCTTTCCAAACTCTGAAGTGAGCCCGGTTTTGTTTTCCCACCAAAAGAAAAATCAGATTCTAAAACAATGACTATAGCACAAATATAAAGGTATTCATGGCTGTTTCTGATGTACTTTATTGATTGGAATTAATATTTCAGGTAAAGTTTACCCTCAGAAAGAGGGATAACAACAGAAGAACAAAGCATCACACAATCTAAGAAAATACCTTTAGAACTGAAGTTGCAGCTGGTAGATAAAAGAAAGTGAAGCTTTCATCATGTGTTTGGATAATACCATGATAGAACTGCCAAACTCTTAGGGGGCATGAGCAAGGGCAAAGCAGACAAAGAGCAAAGGAGAGTATTTCCAGCAATCCACTGATCTTAATTACAGTCCAGAACGGTCTTGTGAGTCTTGTTAACCTGTGCCTGACCTTGTCTAATCATTTCTCATGACAGCAACAAGGATGCGTCAGCTCGTGTCAGCCCAAACCACTGCTGCACTTGAGGGCACAGGCAAAGTCCATGCACACAGAGAGGTGTGGGAAATGAAGGCAGCAGAGATGGGAGGGTGTTCTGCCCCACCTGCAGATCTGTACCTACAAAACATTCAGTGCCCTGACAGCAGATGAGGGACTGGGACACGGCCTCACCTGGCAGCCCCTGAGTCCCTCTAAGAGCAGGTGGGAGAGGTGGTAAGGGACAGTGGAACTCCCTGTGGAGGGGCACAGGTCCCCCCCTGCTACCCTGCCTGGCCTGGGTCAGGATAAAAGGAGGTGTGCTGCTTCAGAGGGGTTCTGTGGGGAGGCTGACAAGGCTTCTCTAGCTCTTGGCCAATTCGAGCACCAGCCATACTCCCAGATGTCCCAACCCCTTAAGGTGAGGAGAGGCAAGTTTTGCTTTGATCCACAGCTGAGGAAAGGAATTAGGTTCTAGAGATGCCTGAAAGTGAGATGAAAACACAGACGAGGTTAGATGTCAGAATACAAAGCAATAACTCACTTACTTTTTCATGAAGGAAGGAGAGAAAGGAAACAGAAAAAATAGGAAGTTTCCAAGAATAATTATGAAAACCACAGGAAAGGGGTTACCAGGGGTCCAGCACTGACTTATAGAGTGCATGGGGAAGATCTCTATTGGGCATGAGGGGTCTTTCCCTGCTGAAGTCCATCTGAGAGTTGGCCAGAAATCCAGCAAGGGAGCAGAGCCAGGCAGCCAGACCAGCAGAGTAGGGGGTCACAAACAGCTTTGTAGAAGAAGCCAAGACAGTAAAAGACAGCAAAGACAGCAAAGACTCCGGCACTTTGTCGAGTTTTCAGACAAGGGGGCTGGCTGACCACATCCATCATGACTTTATTTGCTCCCTTGAAGTGGGCTGGTTCGTTGGTATCCACGAGAAGTTCACTTGATGTTTCAAAGTTTATTACTTGCTCTGCTGATGTCTCAACAAGCTCTTTTAATGACTTGATATAGGGTGCCCTCATTTTCTAAAATAAAGCAGTTTCTAAAGCTTTTGTTAGAGGCAGTTCAACACTTCAACTTTTAAACCTTAATCTTCTAAGAGTCAGTATAGAAACATTCCTTATTTTTTACTCATTCCCTACACCGGGGGAGACCAGGAGCGGAGCAAAAATGAGTGTGTGGCTCTGGCACTGAGGACCAGGGGTACCAGGGTGCAGTGGTGCCACTTGCCAGTGAAAGGAGAAGGTTGAGGAGGAGTGGATAGATCATACATGTCAACAACCACTGTTGCACCTGGTCTCAATTAGAGCTTTGGCTTTTATGACCACAGGGCCATTTTGAAGATCAAGGATGGGTAGCTGGTCTGACATGACTATGGCAAAACAGCTTCTCATGTCTGTCAAGTCTGGGCAAGCTGGTGAGAAGAGGTTTGAACTAGAAACAGCAAGGGGGGAGATGATGATCCACCATGTGAGAGATAAAATAATGTTTTGCTTCAGCCATTGTTTCAGCCATAAAAATGTATATTTATGTTAGAAATGAATTAACTTTTAGATACAATTAAATGGGGATAAAGTGTTGTTGAAGAAAAAGAAAACTATATTGTTTATTAGTAATGGTTCAGCTGAGCCAGATGTGTTTCTTCCTCCCGAGAGCTGAACACACACCCTCCAACAAAACAGCTACCTTTTATACCCTTCCCCAGCCAGGGCAGTCCCTGTCCCCTTCCCCATGGGCTGGGTACTCAGGAAATTAAATTCTCTCCTGACCACCTACTTTTCTGTCCCCTCCCCTCTCATCCTACTTCCCTTTTAGTCAGGTCTTCAACCCACCCCTCTCCCAGCTCACAGCAACACCCAACAAACCAACGGGAACAAATCCAAACCACAAACAACCACACATAGAACTGTTACGAATGATTTTTGAAGGCTGGCTTTCACCATATGTTGTATTAATTATGAATTATATTGTTAGTTATATTAGGGATTATAATGTTGGGTATTATGATATTATCCATTTATATATATTATGGTATTATCCATTTATGTATATTATTTATTATGCATTAAAGGTTTAGTGTTGTTGGGGTGGCTTTGATTGTACAAGTTTGGTTTCTTAGGGGTTGGGTGAGTTTTGTGTGACAGTGCCACACAATTCTGATAGTTCTGTGGGGAGTGAGCTGCTGCCAGCCAGACTTTGGGAGCACCGCCATGAAAGGAATGACAACTCTAACCAAAGAAATCCCCAATTGCCTCCGAGACAGAAAAGCAGGGCGCTTAGAAGATTGACACGGGGGCATGGCTATGTAAAACCAGGGATTACTATACCTCAGCCATGAGGGAATAAAAGGCCAACCTGCCATTTTGTGAATGAGCCTCTGGCAACCAGCTAAGCTCCCAGCACCATCCCTTTTTCCTTTGCAAATGTTTTTTGCATTCTCAAGAAATTTTAATAACTCATATCCATTTCGGATCTGGGTCGTTTATAACAGAACTGACAACATTCGTTCTTTAACAATAACCCTTTGGCTTCAGCAAAATATCACCTCATCTCTCACACTTACGTGATACAGGCAAAGATGTGGCCAGCACAAGGCTAGGCCGCTTGGGGGTGGGAGGAAAAGGGGGATTAACCAATTCTTGTTGCTTAGTGGGATAGAAGTGGGAGAGGAAGGTGGGTGTCAGTTTGAGCGCTGTAGGCAGTCAGAAAGAATGTGAGCTCCTAAGTACCCAGCCAACAGGAAAAAGGGACAGGGACCCTACCAGTTGAGGAAGGGTATAAAAGTTTGTGCATTTTAGAGAGAGGTGCCTCCTCAGTGAGATGCACCTGACTCAGGTGACTCGTTTATATCAATAACTAAGTGTTGCTTTGATGACTTTGTCCTCTTTCAACTTATCAGCAAGAGAGTATTTCTCCCAAGCATAAAGAGAGGAAGTTGTGACCTGAACTGACAAGCAAAGGGCTCAGGCTGATGTGGACAGGAGAAACCCCCTGCCAGCAAACCAGGGCAGAAGGAGGCCCAGCCCACACAAACAAGGATGTGCAAAGAGGACTCTGTGCACTATGGTGAAACTTCTCACAGCTTTTACACAAAATCATCATAACTGGGTACCTCTCTGCATGCATGGAGCATGTAGTCACTACAGACTTCACCTGACTGCCATGGCTTTTCAAATACAAAGGACAAGGATCTTGAGATGCAACTCACTAAGTCCCAGGATTTGTGGATACTCAAAATCAAAGCTCATCTGCAAAAGCTGGAGTTTGTTAATTTGCAGGGATAGCAGTCTTTTGCAAGGCTGTTCTTGACATAATCCCAGAAATGGGTTTATCCATGTGCAGAAGATTATGTTGTGGATTTTTTCTGTCTAGGTAGAAAATCAGTATGAGAAGGAAAATGAGGACACAAGGCTCTGTTAATTTCACAATGACATGTGAAATTTTTTTTGTAGGAGGTTGTCATGGTTTAGCATAGCTGGGAGTTGTAGTTAAAGAAGGCTCCATCAGCCAAGGAAGTGATTCTTTGCAAAGAGGTGCTTACAGCTTCCTCTAGAAGAACAGAACCAATCAACTGGCTAGGGTGAATATTGGCAACTTCTTTTAGCCACTTAGAGAGCTTGACACGCCTCTGTGATCCACATTTTAAGAAGGAACAAACCCCAGGAAAGCCTCTCTTGCTTCCAGTGGTGGAACAGGTAACTGGTGGGGGGTGGTCGGGTGTGGCCTGGCTGAGATCGCAGCCGCTCCTGCTCGCCGGACACCCCCCAGAGGCCAGGCCGGCCTCACCCCTAGAGCGGCCGGAATTCATCTGAGGCTGCTCCTGGCAGGATCATGGGGCCAAGAGAGATAAGAAAAGTTCCAGCTGCAAGGCCTGGGTGAGACTCTCTTAGTGCTGTAAGGTTCCTCCAGACCAGATGAAGCCTGCAGACACCAATCCTTTCCTCGGTCAGAGGACAGAGAAAGGTGAAGGCGAGTGAAGAAAACACTATAAAGATGCCCAAGTCAGTGAGGAGGGAAGAGCTGAGATCCCAAGGGAGGAGAATGAGGAGATGCTTCAATCCTAGAAGCTGAAATTCTGTTGTAAGGCTATGGTGATGGACTATGATACATCAGAGTACCTGTTATAATTTCATGAAAGCATGGCGGGGTGGAGCATTCAAACTGCAACCGTGAGCAAAAGAACCTGTGCTGAAACAAGAAAATGCTGAAGTAGCTGTGATTTGATGAGAAACTTGAGCAGAGATCCCATGAAAGGAAAAGACCTCTGTTCCTAGAGATGAAGATATTCCCAGAGATAGTGTTCTTACGCCTCTCAGGCACTTTGATAAGTGAAGAGAACTTTTGTTTCTGAACAGCTCATCCTTAAAAATGGTACCCCATTAGCTAAAGAAACCCTTGAAAGCAGTTGTGGGGAAAGCTGTAAGTTGGGGGAAGGGACTTTCACATGCAAGCAGAGAACCATCCCGGGCGGCTGCCTTGCTGTGACATTGAAGCTACAAGAGACTGTTTCTTGTGGAGATGTTTCCATAGCATGAGCAAGAGAGACTCCTCTCCCTAAGTGAACTGAAAAAAGAGAAATTAGTATACAGGTGGTGAACTGACTAGGAAAATCTCAAGGGTTGTGTTTTTCTTTTATGTTGTCAGTAGAAGGGAGGAGAGGTGGGGGAAGAGAGGTGTTCTGAAGGTTTAGTCTGACTTTTTTTCCCCTCTTTTAGGTCTGTTAATAAACTTCTTTATATTATGTTTTGTGCCTGCTTTGCGTTCTCCTAATTCTTATCTCTCAGAAGGAAAATAAGTAAGTAATGGATAATTTGAAATAAACCACTACAGAGGCTTTTTTACTTGCTAAAATTACATTTGTGTGTGGCAGAGTGGGAAGGCACTGCTGGATACCTAGAGATGAAATGGTAACTTCAACTCAGCTGCCCCCTGGTAGCATAAGACAATTAGTGTAAGGAAGTTATGAGCATTGCTTTGTCCCTTTGTAGAAAAATGCAACTAATGGTGAGCGCTCTGAGTTTGAAACTAAGCTTTGGAGGTCACAGGCAGGGGAAAGAGCTTGTCTGAGATTCAAAGATGCAGTGCTTCAGCCAAAGGTGATACACAATAATCCCTATATTTGAAGTTATGTGTAAGGGTGAAATAAATGAAGAATGGAAGAATTGTGTTTCCCGTTTAAGAGTGGGAGGGACTGAATGCTGACTCTATGCATAACCAAGAGGTGAAAAGGCAAGATGGAGAAATTTCTACTTGTCTTAGTCTTTTAAACCACCAAATACTTTGGCACATAAAATAATTATATCTGGAAACTAAAAATTAAGGAGACTCTCTATGTACATAGTGGTCCATATACATATGTAATAAAGAACCCCACTGAGGAGAAAGTGGTGGTAAAAAAACTTGCTTAAATTGTTACCTGGGGAAGATTCATTGACTACCAAGATTGTCCACAATTACACTGTAGTTAGCAGCCCTTAATTTAAGGTCTCCACCAGAGGTCAATATATTACCATTTAACTAACTGGCACTTTAGCTAGTAAAAATATCCTCTGAGCAAAGTTGCAGCTGGGAGGGTTTTTACTTCTTGTCATTAGACTAACCCATTCATTTACAAACAAACTGCTTTTAGTTTGCAGGGTTCTGGTTGTTATTTTTTACCCACTGAGATATTACACAGAATATCGATTTTAGAGATACGTGCTATAATTACCAGACAACTGACCTTTTCTTAATATTAAAAGAGATGGTAAGACTTTCACTTTTGAAGTGAACCTCCTTATTTCATCCTCCCTCTCACCTTGGTTCACATCTCTGACTGGATGAAATGGATCCTTCCTGGTAGAACTAAATGGGAAGAAATATTCAGATCATGTAATGCACTCTAGCTGCTGACAGCTGTTTGCTCTGTTTGAGTCAGCGCAGAAAAAACTCAGAGCAAAATTCTCAAATGTGCAGAACTAGAGATTTCCCTACACACTTTGCACCCATCAGACCATGTAGGAGCAAAATCCTAACACATTTTTGAAAAAAGCTTTATTTGGCTTTGTTTTAGTAATAGTGAAATCTGGATTTTTATGAGTCTAAACCCCAAATTAGAAAGTGTTTCCACTTTTAAGGGTCTTCTCTTTCTGTCCGTGAAACAGCAACATCAGGATTATCAGATTTGATGAAGAGAGTATAACAACACAAAACAGTGCATCCAGAGAAAAGTCAAAAAGTAATCCATTGTCTTAAAAGAGTTAGCTGATGGTCTGCTGAGACAGAAAAAAATCTTAGCACTTCTGTCAATGAACATGCAGGTCTGCTTGTGGAAAGCTTTCAAGGACTATTTTTTGGCCAAGGAGCCTTGACTAGTTGTGGAGAAAGGGCAGAAGATTGAGATTGCCATAGACACAGGCACATCTGAAATCACTTTTCATCAATTATTCTTATTATAGAGGAGTATCTATTTGTGCTTTCCCAGTGGGACTATTTATTGATTTCTTTAACACACATAAAGTTCATCTCATTTGCAAGAAGGTGAGACTTTGACTTTTTTACATGCAAATTAAAAAAAAATCATTCTGAAATGGTGGCATTCCAAAGAATCCCAAACACTACTGTGCAAGGCACAATTTAATGATTAGGGCCTTTCTACGGGATTTATAATTGCCGAAATATTGTAAAACTTTTTTCCCAAAAAGCCTGTTCTGGTAACAATTCTCTCATGGCTGAGTATCAGCTTACTTACTTTACAGAAAATTAGTTCATGGTGTTTTAAGCAAGCTAGGGAGTGATGACTGGCAGCACCTGACGGAGCAAGAACTAGATGAAGGCAGGTCATGCCAAACCACTGGGACTACAAAGGTCAGAAATAAGCGATTAGAGATGGCATCACAGACAGTGGTGTACACGACTTCTTAACCTGACCTTACCCACAAGGGTTTGCCACCACTGAGATGTCTCTACAGACAGGGTTACAGAAAGTTATCCCTCTAACATACACCACCTATAGAAAGTGGGATTGGTTCCAGTCCTAATACATTCTTTGAAGGCAAATCCCATACACTTCCAAGCTGACTGGTATGAAAAAGCTGAGCATTTTTCCTGAGAAAGGATAGCAACCTGTACTTTTATCCCTGCCAGATAAAAACAGTAAGCCCAGTAGGATAACTATTACAGTCACCCAAGTAAGCAAGAAACTTTTGTTTACACATCTTCACACAGTTTGGAGTGAGGATTCAAACAAACACCTGTCTCTTACTTTCTAGTCAAATACATTAATAATATGGCTGCAGGGTATTTAAGGGTTTTCCCAACCTAATCTGTTGAAGCTGATTTGCTTTCTGTAAAACACTTGCATGGTAATGGCAGCAAAGGACACATCCAAGAAGAGCCTATAAAATAAAATACTCCTATTAGAAAATGCAGCCCTTGTTCCAATGCACACTTGTTATATACTGTGTATCATTCACTGGAAAATGTGAACACTCCAGGATTCAAAGACTAAAATTAATATTAGAAGCATTACCACTAAGACCTTACCCACTTGGTCTCTTTCCTCTTTATCCTCTAACTTCAGCTTCTTCATTTCTCTTTTCCACCCTTCCTCCGACTCACACAGAGCTGCTTTGGGGGGAGCGAAGGGGCCAGTACAGCAAGGATGGGGTGGCCTTGTTGCCTTCTCCAGTTCTACTTTCAATGAAGCATTGAAGGTTTCAGACTACAGGCAAGGCCTAGGTCTGGTGTGAAACTTTGCCAGGCCAAGGTGTCTCCATCAGTTGGGACTGGGAGACAAGGAACTGTGGAGGCAGTGCTGGATCAAGTGGCTTGTCTCTAGTGAACACAGGTTGGCCCTGGGTATGAACCAAGGCTGGAATTTAAAATGTACCCATCAGGGCTGGACTAGTTTCACCTGACTTCAGCTATTTAAAATAGCTGTTTCCTCCTCTCCTGAACAATAGCACTTCCAGAAGTCAATCCAATCTACAATGTTGCCACTCACCCCACAGAATACAGAGGCAACTTATATGTTCAGTTTGCTGAATTCAGCTGAAATACCTCTCAAGCATTGAAGACCTCTCAAGCCTCCAGTCTCTTTTGAGGCACCTAAGACCTCTGGACCTAAGTCTGGATAAAGCTGTCCCCCTGTAACATCACGAAAATGGTATTTATTTGATAATAGCTCCTAGGTGTTACTCAAAATGTGAAAGACCAAGGCAGAAGAGGAATTTCAATTTGTGTCTCCCGAACTCCAGCAGAAGGCTCACCACCACCACACTTTAAACAACTCCACCATCACCTCCAAACATGAGTGAGCAAGTCGAGTACCTGCAAGTAAACCAGGCAGATGACCAACACGTGAATCTGGCTGGAGTGCAGCTACAACCTTCAAAACTGCTTCAGTTTTCTCTGCTCAGCAGTAAAATACAGATTCTTTAAGGGGGCTTACTGGACTAAGAAGAGAGTAGAGATCCTAGAGAAACATGTGGGTTCAAGCTGAAAAGGCTTTACAGTGTGTCTCAGTTTTGGATTTAGATACTTCACGCACAAACTAGATGTACAAAACTTTTGTAGACCCAGCCCTCAGCACATACTAGAATCAATGACACATACATATTTTGTGTACAAAAAGAAGTACTCTTCTATTGTTACAGTGTAGATGGAAGTGGAAATTAAGGTTTAAAACCAGTGTAAGATAAGTTACTGGCACTCCCCATATGACACACTTTTTTATATCTAGTTAAAGAGTAGTGATACATACCCCTGCACAAAGACTTACTGTTCACAGTTAATTTACTAACAGCAGCTTTTAATGACAACAAAGTTTAGTTTACAAACAAAGAATTCTGAATCAGATCAGATGCAATTGTTTTACATCAACATCACAAATTTACCTGCACACTTGTAATTGATCTGTGGCTATGTTGCTCTCCATAACAAGATAATTAATGAGAATGATAAAATCTAACAGACAACACTGATCCCCACAATCCTTGTTTGTTTTGAATACAGTTGAAGAGAAGTAGCAGCACAATACAGACAATGCTTATCCTGTAAAAAACACAGAATACTTGCTAAAAAAAAGGAATCATTACTAGTCCTGTTCAGAAATTGTATAGACAGCAGTCTTCAATAGCTGGAACAGGGAAAGACAGAAAAGAATTTGTATCAGTCAAGACATAGATGGGCATTAAATAACCAAAGAATGAAAATTTCAGTGTAAAACACCAAAGCTGCACTTACATGAAGAAAATGAATGCAAGATTTTAAACTGCTGTGTGTCTCTTCTCAGAAGAGAAGAAAGCCATGAGATTCCTGGGCTTTTTTTCAAAACATGGCCACTAATGAAACTCTCATTAGGCAGTACAAAGCTTGCAACATTGCTTGCTTCACTTTGGAGTGTATATAAGTAAACAACCACTTGCACAGCCTCAAAACTCATCAAACAAATGCATGGTAGCCATAATGCTAAAGTAAGAGAATGTAAATAACTGGTGATCTATTTTCTGGCAGTACAGCAGCAGTCTGAAAGGAAATGCAATACTGAAGGTCTGTAACTTGACCGTAAGAACAAAAGGTTGTACTCTCAGGCTGTGCTCCACTTAACAGATGCTCTATGCACATTTTTCTTCCAGACAGGTTTTCCAGGAAAAAGAAAAAGAATTTTTGGTCTGACAGGCAATTGAGCCTACCAGTTCTTTTTATAATATCCTTGTTTAGGAGCCTTCTGTACACACAAAATAAAGGATTAGGCATACAGTCTCTGTCAGTCCTGCAACATGCTTACTAACAAAGTTGTCAGACTCCACAACTACAGAGAACTGTCGTCATCTGTTGTTAGAAGCTCTGTTAGCATATGGTTAGGAATGCTCTAGAAGGTACTTTAAAAACACTTTTGAGTAAGCCACTAATATCCAAGGCTAGCCTACGACAAAGGCCAACAACAGACAGCATCAGCAATGGCTGAGTGGTTGTTGCATTAGAATACCAATGATCACATTACACAGCCTTCTGCAGAGCTGTGGTGTTGGACTGACACCTCTGACAGAAGCTCCTACAGGTATGACAGCTGCCTCCTGTGTACAGTAAACATACACGTATTTAAAACTCCTTTTGCCTTCTACAGCAATTTCCGTGACTCATTTCACTGATACATCTACTGGATAAGATTATTTCTCACACACCTCAACTTCTAGCTGTAATACAAGCTTAGGGAAGCAACATTCAAAGCTGTGATTAGGTTTACTCAGTCTGTATTTCTTGGTATGTATCTGACGTAACTTCTTTTAAGTTTTGGCACTTTCAATTCACCTTCACACTGCGTGATTAGCATTGCAGCTGAAATACTCCATATATACTTAGCAAATCACCTTGTTACACTAAGTTCTGTAATCTTATGGACTCTTCGGTATAATTTATTCAAATTTCACCATCTCTTCTTTAGTTTTACAGAAAATAATTTTCTGTTCCAGGGTTCTTCTGGTCTGAGAGCTCTCCAATAACTAACTTGAAAAGAGGATTTTTATAATGTCTCTCAGGAGGGATGCAGCAGTAACACAGATCACTGTGTTCTTGTATCTCTGCAAACACTACAAAGGAACTGTACAACTGGGATCCTGAGGGAATGGTTCCTGATTTTAGTTTCCCACACACTGTCTTTTCAATGAACTGGCCTGGTTTGCAGCTGCTGGTCATAAATTTACACATCTTATTTAGCAGAGGAAAACAAGCATCTGCAAGAAGCATAACAATTGTATTCAGCACATTCCTATCCAATATCCTATCCAACCTATTTGGCTGGGAGACAAACTGAGACTTTATTTATAGATTACCTGCCCAGTACGTGGTCTACATCCCCAATTTCTGTGCATCCCACCAGGGGTCACTTACACCACCTTACTGACGTTCCTCAGCAGGAGGGGCAACAATTCTTCTATTATAATAATTTAAAATATTTACACACTGCACAGCCACTCTTTTACATACACACATATACTTACTGGTATACACATCTAAAACACTTTGCAAAGACTGACTATATTGTGGAGTTTCCAAGCATGAAAAAATCTCTAGCCTTCTATAACACAGACAACTGGAGGGCCTGTGGAGAAAAAAATAAAAAAAGTATTCCCTCTAAGTTTAAGCTCTCTCTGCTCTCTCCAGAGACCATTCACTAGCTTCGAAATGCACATTTTTGACATTAACTAAAGCTCTCTTGGAAAAACCTACAAGTTAATTCCGTTAAAAAAACGTGTTAAACCAAGTAGTACTTAGAGAGAGCATTGAGTATTTCATGTGTAATACAGATACACACTTAAATATTTAATATGTAAAAAATAAAGTGCTTTCTATCAGGTCCCAATGCAGGGACATTATAAAACATTTGAACAACTGTAAAACAAATAGATACATAGAATACTGAATCAAACATACATGAAAACAGTTAACATCCAATCTGGTGGATGCCCCAAGACAAAACATCCCTTCATATACATGGTATATACATATATATTCATCTTTACTCAATATATTATGACAATATATATTTCAAAATTTTGTTACAGTCTAAAGAAAAATCCTACAAATATGTCAGGAACCAGACTCTCAACCTCTGCACAAATATGCAACAAGGATCAAGCACAGAAGTCCAAGACTGACAAAGAATTTGCTATCCCTGCCCACACCACCACCTCCACTCCTGGGAAAGATATGCCAATGCTCTTTGCTGGGGTGCAGTGCCTCCACATCCTGCAAGGCACTGTGAGCAGCAGCTGTGAAGTTGGCATCACCGGTGGTAAGCAGATCAAATACACACGAGTAGAAATAGATGTCCTTCACAAGCATCTTCTCCTGGCATTTTGTGGTAGCTGTTTCCAGTGTGTACCCTGACCGGGGATGAGCCGCAGCACCCCAAGGAAGCAGCTTTCCCACCACAGGCAATGGCAAGTGGCCGCTCTGATCAATACGTTCACTGGAAGGGCAGCCATTCACACACAGCTGCAGATCCTGGCTCTCCTCGTAGGCCATGACCAGCTCCTGGGGCATGCGAATGGCCAGGGTCAGGTAGTGCCCGAGCTGGCGGATGTACACCGTGGTCCCAATGTACCTAGCATGCATCTCGATGTATTTGCCACTGACTTTCTCCACGATGTGCAAGCTCCTGGTGTTCCCATCTCCTCCACTTGTTGTACCATCAACAAAAGCTGCAGGCAAGTCATCAGTCACTGCTTGATATACTTTCTGATCTGTACAGCCTTGGTATGATTTGAAGATAATAGTTATCTGTGGGGGAGGGGGGAAAAAAAAAAGCAAAGTTAGCAGAAAGAAATCATCATCTCAACCCCTTTTCCATTTTGTAACTGAATATATCTGGAACTGCCCACTACCTTGAAACTTCACAGTTGTCCACAACTCATGCCTAAGGAAAACAGCCTGTACACACGCTTAAAACAGTATTTTACCAGATGGCAAATGTTAAATTTGTTCTTATGTCGGCCTGGAAGCAAGACTATTTTGAGGTCAGGAAAGGAAAGGAAAATGCTTTATATTTAATTAGGCATCACAACTACCTCCTGCCTGACAGTTTCTTAACACTTTGGAATGCATCTTGCAATGACAGAGAAGCATAAGGACCAAGAAATGGTGCTGGCTACTGTGGCAAAACCAGAGTGAGACCATGCAAAATCAGAGAAAGGTATAATCAGGACCAGCAAGAACAACTAGTCAAATAATGGCTTAGGGCTCCTGGATACATTAGTCCTAGGAACTGGGAGATTTGACACTTAAGAGTCCACTGTTGCTAGAAAATGTGCCCACAGAGAAACAAAGCAAGACTGAAAGATACTCAAAGACGTGCCTTTGAAGAGTGAGTAACTTCCAACACCAAAATCACTATCATAAAGCAATTAATTTTTTTTTTAAGATTAGAATTAGCCTTTTACACCTTTCTACTTATTGGAGTAAGTCACAACAAAAGAAGCAGCAGGTCCTCCAGTCTTACTTGAAGGTAATGACTAGGCTATATGGCAGACCAAGTTTGGAGTATCTAGCAGCTTTTCCTAAAACAAAAAATATAATGAGAATTCACATCTAAATATTACAAACAGATATGCTACTTCCTTTAGAGTTCTAGAGGGGAAGGACTTTTTGAAAAGGTCAAAAGACATTTTGCACCATGAATAGGTATTTTAGTAATTGTTTTCATCACTGACTCATTATATTGTATTAGTTACACTCTATGATTTAAGCAGTCTGCTAATAGACTCAGATTACTCCAAAACATATCAGAAGGAATTTTTAAACTAATATTAAACTTAAAATCTGTTCCACAGCAACCTCACATTTCAGTTTCAGGTAACCACCACGCTTCTGCACAACTTTTATTTCTGCCCCAGTGTTTTAAAGTAAGAGCTGGAGGTTAAATCAAGTGTCAATTACAAGCAATTTGAATAAAACCTCTGCCCTCATTAGCCTCATCTCTCTATGGCACTTGTATAAGACACAAGTCTTTCCACCTGTCTCCTCCCCCTGCAACAATTTCTTCTTTGGAGTATGCAGACATACCTTAAACAATATTAGATTTACTGTCAGTATTTGGTTTATCCCAGGTGGTTGATGCTTTGTCAGTGTTTGTCTCACGACACAGACAATACTTACTATTTTGACTTCATACATTCTCACTAGTGATGACTGGATTTTTCCAGTCGCTTTACCTTGCATTAATCAGTTATACACCCTGAGATATATCAGCTTGATACCATCTGTATTCAAGTAACTTGGTAAACTGATGTCTGTGAAAAACAGCTGAGCTGGAATGCTTATCCCCAAAATCCAGAAAATGCACAAGTGCCCCTGTTGCTGTAAAGATCACCTCACAGCTTTGTGCTTAGTAAAGTAAGCTCAGCAACGTTCAGGAGAGAAACTTGAGGTCTCTCAAGTGATTAGTATTTCTGCATATAATCCAGGCCATAATGCAGTAAAAGGCCTTTTATTTTGCATGACACAGTTGGGATGAAACAGACTTCTATCTCAGCCTGCTCAGACAAAGAAGCATTGCTATTTCCTTGAGCACATTTGCGTTGTTCTGCGAGGGAAGAATGATTTACACATCTACAGAAGTAAAGCTCTAAGTCTCCTTAGCACTCGGACAAGCCTGGAGTCAAAAAGTGTTAATTGTTTTAATGAGACACTGAACTGGCTGCTTGCTAAAACATTTAAGCAAGGCACCTGGCAAAATCTTAGGAAGCAGCTACCAAACTGCTCTCTCTAGAACTCCCTCATTTCCAAGAATGAAATGCACACAATTTCAGAACACAGAGAAAGAACAAGAAGCCTTCACCCTAATTTAAGATTAGCAATAATACTGGATGCTGAATGAGAGCTGAAGGACTACTAGATGAATAAAGGCCTCCATGAACATTGCAAGGACACTCCAAACAGAGAATCAACAGAGACCATTATGATTTTCAAAGAACATACTTGTATTTAAACACTGCAGCTCAAGGCACTGGTTTCAAATATTCTGTTGTCTGTCATGTGACATCCATCTAATCCATAGGCCAGATCAGTAAAACCAGAGTGCTGGATGGGCTTTGCCTTATCACACACTCGTATCTCAATATCATGCCCTGGTACTGACAGATACTCCAGAACCTGTTGCAAAGGGAGATGAAGCAAAATTTCATTGCAGAGAGCTCTCTCTTTAAATTCTCAAGGTAACGAGAGGGCATTAAAAAGTGAAAATGGTTATTTCTAACAAACTTAACACCTTATATATGTCTATGTACCCACGGTACTTTTCACACTCTGTCTGGGTCCCTTCACAAACCTGCTTATGCAGTACTATTTACAGACTATTTACAGACTAGAAATTAGCTGCCCTTTCCTAACTTAGGATGGAAAAATCCAAATGGCAAAATCTTCATATGAAGAAAGAGTTTTGAAACTATTGATGTATCAGCCTTGTTCTTTGGGCACATAGAGAGCTCTTCTGCAGTGAGGCACCCTGAAAGATGAAAATAAAGGTTTCCAGAGGTTTATCTAAGGATACAATACACAAACATCAGCTATAGTAAGATTACTAAACCAAAACAAACCCCACACATACAATTTGCACGCATACAATTTCATTTTGGACTTCATCCTCCCACTCCTACTGATGCCAGTACTGATGAGTACACTGTTCACAAAGGTTTCTTAAATTCCACTGCAGATGCAAAACCTTTCAAAGATGGTGTTACTGAGCTGTAAAACTGCCATTTCAATGTATTTGTAGAAGGTACCTGACTTGTATGCCTTAAAAACAATACTTTCAACTCTTCAGTTCTTGTACTTGTCCTCCCTAGTGGCGCAACACAATTAAAACGATGAAGGCGTTACTGTATGTTGTCATTTTACTATGCATTTCATAGAATCCTGGAATTGTTTGGGTAGAAGAAGACCTCTAACATCATTAACTTCAACCATTATTGTAACACTGGTGAGCTTAGGGAGGAGTGAGTGAGAAAGTGCTCAGTGGAAAAGGATCTAGGAATGCTGGTTGACGGCTGGTGCAGCATAAGCAGTGTGGGCCTAGGGGGCCAAGAATGCCAAGGACATCCTGGCTTGTGTCAGACAAAGTGTAGCCAGCTGGACCAGGGCAGTACCCTGTACTCAGCACTGCTGAGGTCACACCTCAAATCCTGTGTTCAGTTTTGGGCTTCTCACAACCAGAAAGACATTGAGGTGCTGGAGTGAGTCCAGAGGAGGGAAACAGAGCTGGGAAGGGTCTAAAGCACCTGCCCCATGAAGAGAGGCTGAGGGAGCTGGGGGTGCTCAGCTTGGAGAAAAGGAAGCTCAAGGGAGATCTCACTGTTCTACAACTCTCTGAGAGGAGGTTATAGCCAGGTGGGAGTCAGTTTCTCCTCTCAAGTTGCAAGTGACAGGATGAGAGGAAATGGCCTTAAGCCGTGCTGTGGAGATTTAGATTGGATATTAGATAAAATTTCTTCACTGAAAGAGCTGTCAAGCACTGGAGCAGGCTTCCCAGCCTCTTGAGTTATCATGCCCAAAAATGTTTACAAAGCAGGTAGACATGGCACTTACAGACCATGTTTAGTGGTGGAATCGACAGTTTGCAACTGGACTCAATCTTAAAGGACTTTTCCAATCTAAATGATTGTATTATAACCTCCAACAAAACTGTAGTATAAGCTACTTCTACAAAATAAGACAAATCCATAAAGATGAAAAGAATAATGACATGTGACCAGTTCCATGATCCTTCTACTTCTTAAAACATTCAGAACATTTATCTTCCAGTTACCTCTCAGATGTTTTTCTATTATACTGTGTTTACTCTGCAATGATTTCCTGAAAAATTGAAACCAGGCTACAAAAGAGATATTTAAAATATTTTGACTTTGGGAAAAAGAACATTTATCCCCAAAATTCCCTTACCCTGCTGACAGCAGCAATTCCCAGGTTCCAAGGCTTATACCCAATAAATTACTACAGTAAAAAGCTCTGTAGTTTTTTTCCTTCTCTGTGTCCTTAAATTCCCTCTCTCACCCTTGAGCTATCTATTATAAAACACCTGGACAGGAAAACCTCCATTCCAATTAATGAAAACAAGAAGATACCTCCAAACAAGAAGGAAAGCTTTCCATTGGCAAGCCCAAGCATCTCTGCCTCATTTGCTATTCAGGGACAATTGCTCTAATGATATCCAGAACAGCTGTCACAACAGCAAAAGGCAATAAAGACTTTGTACCCCTCCAAATAAAGCACACAATATACAGAATTTTAATAACCCCCATCTTCTATTTAATGTGCTCTACAATACCCTTCCCACCTGCTCCCTGAAACAGACGTTTATTCTCAGAAAATTGCAAAACCACTTCCAAGACACGGAAACTCTTTATCTTTACCTAGAGATGGAGAAATCAAACAAATAATGCCAGTGACCTACTCAAAACCCATACAAGAAGTCTGTCAAAAAGAAAAAAAAGGAAAAGCTTAACCTCAGTTTCCCAGTTACTTGGTGATGATCCTCCTTCTCCATCTGAAAGGCCCTAGGGTCCTATGCCAAGGGGCATAAGCACATCAGGCAAGCTCAAAGAAACTGGAGTTTCTAGTTTCAGCTCGGCCAGACCACAGCTTTTGTTCACGGTGAAAAACAGATGTTACTATGGGTAACACAAATATGCGAAACACCTACAAACTGTCAAGAGCATTTTTGTAAGTACACAACTCTCACAAGATGTGCTCTTCCAATTAAGGAATTCAAGGAAAAGTTTTCCTGCTTTTCATACTTTCATGCCAGATGCACAGTGAGGGGCAGGGGAGGAACAACATACTCTTATTCCTCACATTCTTACTTGAAGTGTCATCCTGGCATTCTCTTGTCCTCTATGAACTTTCTGGATAGTCTTCAGACTGCTGGGGTTCCACAGTCTCTTATGTTTTGGAGAGAGAAGAAAACTTCACATATAATGTTGCCTTAATTATCAACTGCCTCAAAGACTGGTACACCAGAAAGCTAAGACAAAAGTGAAAAGTACTAACTCCCTACAAGGGCAGGTTTGCACTTTTCAAATGGACAATGGGGTGAAGATTAAACCTTCTGTTTCTATGACTTCTTAAACCACTTCCCCTAAAAAATGTGTTCAGGAAAAACTAAATGTTTTACTCTTACTGTCCTTCCTTTCATTAGGCCTGCTTTAGAGTGTACTAATTAGGTTAGTATTCGCTTTGGCTTCTGTACAATTTAAGTTCAGTGTATACCTTTTGTTTTCATTTCCTGTTAAACATCTATTTCAAATACATGCAATGAAAAAACAGCCAGATTAACAAACAGTAACAGTCTGAAAACTTTTCCTATGAAGAAGGTAGAAGACCTTTTGGCATGCTCTCAGCTAGGGATTACACTATGCAGATAAATGTCACTGAAGTGTAGCTCTTTAGAAGTCCTTTAAGCTACCCTGTGGCCAAAATCAGTTAAGTACACCCAGCAGCAGATAGTCAATCCCAGTCAAAATGCAATACTTGCAGAGGAAAATGTTACAGGAATTAAGTTAGCAGTGGTAGTGCAGCCTAACAAGCCTTTTCTATTTCATTTATAGTAGCCTGCTTGTACTAGAAATAACAGTCAAGAGAATGCATTAGAGATATTAAAACTTATTTTCTAAGTCACTTGTACATTCAAACAACCTTCATTGTCTACAACAGGTGTGCTAAGTTCTGTTATCTGCCAAAAAAAAGAAAAAATTCAAGGACTGTACAACATGTAAGATATATCGGCATTAGAGATATTTCTAGTATTGCAAACCATAGATCTTGTTTTATTTAATTGCTTCTGCACACTTATCTGTACTTGGGCAATGACAGGGACTACTACAAAAGAGGAAAAAAACATTTTACCCAAGTCAAAGACAAACACCAAAAAAATTCCTATTGAGAATAAATAAAGACAGAAGGCACACCTTTTAAAACCATACTTTCCCTCAGTATGTACACACATTTACTCTTGGTGTTCTCATCTTTGTTATCTCTTCAAAGACATATACCAGCATAATGTGCTACCACAGTCAATAATTTTCAAAATGTGGCTGAAGTTAAGATCACCTATCTACTACTATCACACCCCAGCCATCCACACAATTTGCACACAAGGGTCTCAACTTTTTCCTCTACTGCTATCAGAAACAAGGAAATAAAATTCTTCATGAGTTTAGCAAAACTGAGGATAAAATCTTACTGCAGATTACAGAATCCAGGTTCTTCTTCCACTTATTTTAGAGTCCTTAGGTAAAGCCACTGGAGCAGATTGCAGAGGACATGTCTGTTTTGCAAAGCTTACTCGTGTTAGCCACACTCCCTTATTTTATACACCTTCTGAACTCATTCATAATGAAGGCTGTTTTTGAAACAGGCACAAGTTAAGAAAATGCAATTCTGAGTTTCAGTCCAACCTCTGTTTAGTAAATACTTCACAATCCAGCACAAATTTAATAGTAAAACTGATTTTCCCATATTAATACTACTGTACAGCTAACTCCACAGAGGATGCGTAGCCTCTACCCTACTGTGAAAGACAACTCCTGCTTCTGACTCCAGTAATTAAAAAAACCTACTTCCAGGCGTAACAACACAATGAAAGTTCTTTGCAGTAGATGTCTTGAAGCTGTGTACATATAGCCTGACATAGCTTGACAATACAAGAGCTACACTACCACAATTTCAAAAAAAGCCCTTTCACTCCAAAAGAGATATGTGACAACATCAGCTTCAAATGCATGCTTAAGTAATGGATGGACACACTTGCTACCTACATTCAGCAGAAAGAGACAAGGACTTTTCTCAAGTTAAAGAAATGGCATCAGTTATCAAACACTGGTGGATGCATTCCTACTGTAGACACCTCAAGTATCTGAGAGGAGTGCAATCTTAAGTCTTGCCTGTTTCAACAAGGGTTTAATGTTCTTGGCATGATTTTAAGGCCACTGCTTGTTTAGGAAAGGCAAGGTACTGACTCCTCATAACCATATAGCTGCTACCTCCTCTCAATTCTTTGCAGCTCCCCCCCTTGTTTCTGCTCTGAAACATCAGTGTTTTGGTAACTAGATTTTTGTGCCACTCGGTATTATTTGTTTTCTACTGTTATAGCTATGCAATTTAGAAAATTAATGACAAGCAGACATACACTCTTTCCTTAAGTTCCCTTCCAACCCAAAGCATTCTATGATTTTTTGAATTTCTAATTAGTGCAGAGGCAGTCACAGATGTACAACAATCTAATACCTGCTTTAAAGTATTACATCAGTATCCATACAGGCTTGTGTGATGATATGCACAGGTTTTCTTGTCATGAGCAGGAGCAGAGGGAACAAAAGAACCTGTTTTGTTCGATGCTCAGAAAAGAAGATGCTCTAAGTATTTTACTTTTTTATACTATTGAATGGAAGATTCTTAAGCTGCTACACTTCTTCACTGTTAAGGGCTAAATGACTTACTTAATGCCTTGGCCTTTTACCTCTCCACGCATGCACAGTGCACAAAAAAATTCTGTACCTTATTCGTAGCAGTAGCACTGGATCCTGGGACCACAGGCACATTGGTCACTTGCACTGATAAGTAGTTATTGTCTATAAGGGGCCAGGCGCCTTCCACTTTGCAGGTCTGGAAGTGATCCTTAAAAGTCCTCAGATGAGGATCCCCAAACAAGCCACAAAACAAGTAAGTAGGAGGAGGAGTCTTCTCTCCTCCCTGATGTTCTCTCACTTCCGTGTGGCCACCGTAATTGCAAGGATCATGGGTCATTTCAGGGTTGGTGGAGGATGTGGGTCCATCTTTGGTACAGTTTCTTTGGGTCATGAGGTCACCGATCCCAAGCACTGCAGAATGGTAGACTAGGTTTCCACGGCATACTTTGGAATTGCGATAGGTACACGCAGAGTATGCCCGCAGGGCCTTGCAGAACTCCAAATCAAAGTCTTCAAGAGCCACGTTCAGATGTGAAGTGAGGGATACAAAATCAGTGGTGCACTTCTGTATTCCACAAGACGTGTGCAGCTGACAGTCACCTAAGCACAAAACAGACAGCAAAAAGACATAAAGCAAAGCTCTTAGGTGGCAATACCCCTTTCCACTCACACAAGTACCATAGAAAACAACTTGAAAGAAACTTAAAAGTGCTCAAGCGTTAGGGAAACACTGCATTTTAGAAAGACAGAGGTTGCAAGATAGAAAGGTAGCAATGGAGAATATCTCAGAGACTGAGAGGACTCATGATGTCCTAACCATTACTTCATACTGTCCA
Source organism: Monarcha castaneiventris obscurior (assembly GCA_026261815.1). NCBI lineage: Eukaryota > Metazoa > Chordata > Aves > Passeriformes > Monarchidae > Monarcha > Monarcha castaneiventris. The sequence continues at coordinate 4,657,701 of JAMPIT010000635.1, forward strand.
GATGAAAATTAAGAGCACTAGATCCTGTCAAGTATAAGCCAAAGACTTCTTTCCAGATACCAAGGTGATTCTGCAATTCTGTGTTTAAATCAATCACTTAGTCAATAAAGAAGTTTTTCAGCGCTTTACAGAAGTTACTGAATTTTTATACAGAATTCTGCCCCTCAGAAAAATGTGGTAAAGGCAACAAAGTAAAGCTGTTTCAACGTTTAGATATGTCTAAATGTCTAAAAGTGTTTAGACAAAAATAAGACTGAAATCAAGTTCTCTTCCAGAAACCAGGGTGGGGGGAGGATGGTAGGTACAAGCAGTTTGTTTAATTTCTCTGGCACTGCCATAGCTAAAGGTTCACTGCTCAATTTTTTGGGACTAATATGTGAAAACACCCAGGTTTTTTCTTGCACTCCTTGTCTGAAGCACAAGTTTTCAGCTAAGGTATCTGTACATTGCAGTAGTTGTACCTCTCAGAGCATAATTCAGTAATAACACAAGGGGAAGAGAAACCCTCTCCCCACAAAAGTCTCAGGTACTTAGCAGATGTATACAACTGCTACACAGTTCAGTTTACACCAGCAAACCAGTTAAGCTTTATCTGGTGATCTGATTTAAATAAAAAAGCACAGTTAACATCCTCACAAGCAAACAGGTGTTCTACACTTGTCTCCTCCACAGTTCTCACAACTACGATCTCAAATCCTTCCAGATTCTCATGGCAGTTAACAATGGCTTTCTGAAGGTAACTTTTACCCAAGAACTTACCAGGACCACAAATTAAATTAACAAGACTGTAGACACACTAAAGATAACAGAGCCACACTTTTCACCAGGTTAATGCCAGGAGGGCCCTCATCCAGGACACACTGCAACCCCTGCCATCCAAAGAGGAAATGGACTTTCATAAGGAATATGTGCACAACTTCATGCAACAGCTGTCCAAGCCTGCAAAACTATCTACTAAAATTCATCTGTGGGGACATTTATCTGTAATTTCTCACTGTCACCAAGTGAGTTTTGAACACCACAAAAATGCCTACAAAGATAAATTAAAGACTGAAAAAAAAAAAGGGAAAAATGTAATATATCTATGAAAACTCCTGAACCGCGAGAAGTGGAGAATAGGCTGAATAACAACATTTTTCATTTTTAAATAGTTGTTTTCTGCAATGCAGCCAGTGTTGAGAGAATATCAGCAATTCCTTTGCCTGCCCCTTAGCTGACCTTCCTGAGTCAGGACTCACATGACTTACTCTGAATATCCGTACCATGAATTCATATGGGCAATATGTTTTGCCAGTGATGCGTAACTAACACAAATCTCCTGTCAAAATCCCAAGACAACACAAAGTACAAAGAGGAACTCTCCACCTACAGCTAAGCATGACCATGATTTGTGTAAGCTGAAAATTTCTTCGTGCAAGACATATATACCTCTGCAAAATACAGAAAAAAAACCCCTAACAACAATCAACTGCTGTATTTTCAAATACACAAAAAAGACCCGTGCCGAGCAAAATGGCAGGGAACACTGGGTTTAGAGCCAGACTTTCAAAGCATCAAAACTTTTATTTCCCCTCAGTTGTATTCGTAATACTGTTTTAATCATGAATAAATCAGGCTAGACGAGCGAGTCTGTCAGGTTATCAAACAGCCAAATAAATCACAGAATTTTGAGGGCTGGAATGGACCTCTGGGGATCATCCAGTCCAATCCTCCTGCTGCCAAGGCAGGGTCACCTGGAACAGGTGACACAAGAACGTGTCCAGGTGGGGTTTGAATGTCTCCAGCGAGGGAGCCTCCATGACCTCCCTGGCAGCCTGTTCCAGTGCTCTGCCACCCTTAATGCAAAGAACTTCTTCCTCGAGCTGAAACTTTTTGTGTTTTAATTTATAGCCACTGTCCCTCCTCCTGCCGCTGGGCACTACTGAAAGAGCCTGGCACCATCCACCATCCCCTGGGATGGAGATATTTATATGCATTAACGAGATCCCCTCGCAGCCTTCTCTCTGGACTACACAGGCCCAGCTCGCGAATCCCTTCCTCACAAATGCTCTGCCTGAAGGAAAAGGAGCCGACAGCTCCTGGCCTCTGCGGGCAGGCGGCGGCGCTTCCCTCCCTCCCAGCCCTGCGGCTCCTGCGGTACCTGCGCCCAGCAGCAGCAGCCCCAGCGCGGACAGCAGCAGCCGGAGGGCGGCGAGCGGCGGCGCAGCGCTCCCCATGCCCGGCCATGCAGCTCCCCGGCCCGGCGGCAGCACGGCGCCGCGGCATGAGGCGGCGGCGCAGGCGGGCGACGTTCTCCAGGCTGCTTCCCCCTCCTCCTCCTCCTCTTCCTCCTCCTGCTCCTCGGTGGCTCCCGCGCCTCCTTCCGCTCCAGCGGCGCGGGCGCAGCCACGGCCGCGGCCCGAGAGGCGCCGCGCACAAAGGCACGGACCCGCGGCGGCAGCGGCTGCGCCCGCGCCCTGCCCGCCCCGCCCCTCCCGCGGCGCCGCCGCCGCCCATTGGCTGCCCGAGCTGTCCGTCACGGCCGACACCGCGCCCGACGCCCCCTGGCGGCAACGACCGCCAGCCCCGCCGCCGGCGCTGCGTCACAAAGGGCCGAGTGCGCCTGCGCAGTGCGCCGGGCTCGGCGGCGGGAGGGAGCGCGGGAGGCAGCGGGGCCTGTGGGAACAGGGCAAGGAGCTGGGCCGGGACAGGGAACAGCGCTGGGACAGGGCAGGGAATACAGCCAGGACCGGGCAGGGAACAGCGCTGGGACAGAGCAGGGAATACAGCCAGGACCGGGCAGGGAACAGCGCTGGGACAGGGCAGGGAATACAGCCAGGACCGGGCAGGGAACAGCGCTGGGACAGGGCAGGGAATACAGCTAGGACCGGGCAGGGAACAGCGCTGGGACAGGGAAGGGAAAACAGCCGCGACAGGGCACGGAACAGCGCCGGTATGGGGAAGGAAACATCCCGGGACAGGGTGGGGAGCACCGCTGGGGAAGGAAACGTGGCCGAGAGAGGAGAGGGGGCCCCGCCGGGATAGGTCAGGAGCACTGCTGGGACAAGAAAGGAGCGCTGCCTGGATAGGACAGGCACACCTCCGGGATGGCACGGGAAAGACCTGCGGGACAGACAGTGCACCGCCGGGATAGGGCCGATGGCAGCACCGGTGCACTGTCGGGAACAGGGCAGGGGACACCGGTGGGACAGCAGGTGGCAGCGCAGGGACAGGGTGGGTGACAAAACACCGGGACAGAGCATGGAACATCGCCGGGACGAGAGTTAGGAAAAGAATCTGCAGGAGAAGATCAGTTTCATCATGTCAGGGTATTTTTCTGAGCATTCAAGATAAACTTCCCTTTGAGTCTGTCACTAGGAAGCTAACAGGAGTAACTTACAGCACATCTCAGCTGTAAGTAAAAGTACTACTCTCAGGCTGTTTGTTTTTCCAATCTGTTTCTCCTTCCTAGCAAACATATTTCATAATGCTAAGATTAGACTGGCTGAGGCCAATTGGTTGAGGTTCAGCAAGGCCAGGTGTTGGGTCCTGCCCTTGGGTTGCAACAACCCCTGCAGTGCTACAGGCTGGGGCAGTGGCTGGAAGGCTGCTGGGGGGAAAGGGCCTGGGGTTCTGGCTGGCGGAGCTGAACATGAGCCAAGAGGCCAAAAAAGCCAGTGGCATCCTGGCTTGGGTCAGCAATAGTGTCAGCAGGGGCCAGCAGGGCCAGGGCAGTGACCGTCCCCCTATACTCGGGACTAGTGAGGTCACACTTCAAATCCTATGTTCGGTTTTGGGCTACGCATCTCCAGAAAGATATTGAGGTGCTGGAGGGAGTCCAGAGGAGAGAAATGGACCCTGGGGAAGGGTCTGAAGCACAAGTCCTATGAGAAGTGGCTGAGGGCACTGTGGGTGTTCAGCCTGGAGAAAAGGAGGATCAGCAGGGACTTTCCTGCTCTTTAGCACTCCCTGAGAAGAGGTTGTAGCCAGGTGGGGGTTGGTCTCCTGCCATGTCTCAAATAAAAGGACAACTGGAAATGGCCTTAAGTTGCACCAAGGGAGAGGGGCTGATCAATAGTTAACTCATATAGGCACAAATTAACTGTTAAGAGTCAGCAAATGTTAATCACAAGCCTAAGAAACAGGATGCACCTTAGCCTTGCCAAGATAAGACAAACACAGTGCACCATGTCAAGACAAGAGGAACAGAACCTGTTTGAAATCAGCACAGAAACTGCTGAATCAGCCAACGAAGGACTGCTCATGCTCCAGAGAGAAAGGTGAAAAGTGCATTGTTGACGAAGACTACTAGCCTTCATCAGAAAGACCCTCGAGGAAGAAGAGGAGCCTTCCTCAGTGCAACCACCAGGGTACACAGTGCCTGTGTGGCACGTATGCTAATGATGTTAATGATTTCTGAGAAGTAATTTGTGTAACTACTCCTATCCCAAGGAATGTGATGAATATTCATGAATTTTACCCATACGCTGTGCTGCATGGAGTGCTCTGTGTGTGTGTTAGGAGGAGTGATTCCCCATGCACTGTGCTGAATAAAGCAAATGCCCACTTCTCTGTCTCTGAAGTGTCTCTTGGCTTGGTTTGGGGCAATTCACAAGGAACCAGTCTTGGTGATTTTTGTGATACAGTTCTTCAGGAAGAGCATGGTCAATATACAAAATACTGTACACAGATAAGAAAAGCACACATACAGAATAGACAAACTGATTTCCTTGGATTCCTCTTTATTAGAAAGTTCCTGGAAAATAAAAATTCAAGAAAGAAACTGCTCATTTTATCAACCATGTCTGAAAAAAACCCAACCAACCAACCAAAAACCCCAAATCCAAGCAGAAATATAAGCTTCAGTAGCCATTAAAATGAATGTCAATTGCCACAACCTAGAAAGACCTTTGGCTTTTACTGTAGGTCATGCACTATTTAGCTGGGGCTCTGAGAACTGTCACCTATGGTTTCCTTTTTCTTCAGTGCTCTTTGAGAAATATTTCTGCTGCTCACCTCTACTAATAGTCAACACCAATCTTCTCTTAGGTTCGTATTGCTCTAGGATAATAATAACAACAACAATAATAATAATAAGGTTCTAACTTGCATTCCTTGAAGCTGTCTTTGACTTTGGATGTTGTCACAGCAAGGGTACGTGTACATGCTTCTTTTGTAGGCTCATAGAGGCTCACCCTGTCTGTTCTCCCTGTGTTCCACAAGTTAAGTAGCTTTATTAGTGCGTGGCACAGCTGACTTAATGTCCATCTTCTGTCTCAAAGGGGTTTATCTTCACAAGATACATGCCACAGCAACATCCCTGCACACAGGCTTTGTTTGGGTTCTGGCTGAACTCTGGCCAGATCTGAGCAGAGGCAGAATATTCTCATGCTGAACTACATAGTATACAAAGTTCTACAGTCTTAATTGGTCGTGATGCTGTTTTTACTACTTAGCTCTATAAATAGCTTGCCTAAGAAGATACTTCACTAGAGGTCATATGGCGTATTTCCTTTCTCTTAGGATCTAATATTGTCATACTGCTATGGACTTTTTTTATTGGAGCAAAAATTAAAAAGAAAACAAGACAACTGACAGTGTGATATATGTAATTTAATTAAGTTCCCTTAACTAATGCTGAGTAATAATTCATTCTACAAGCATAGCCATTGATTTATGGAACCAGATTATGTCATCCTATATCATGCTGGTTATGTAAATCAGGACTAAAACTGAGTGCTTTTACCTATAGCAGGAAGCTGTTCTCATCATCTCGAGTATTACTAAAGATTTTTAAAGCATTCAAACACCTAGCTAATGCAGTAAAAATTCCTTAGGAGTAGGAGGATGGATAGCTTGTGAGGGGTTTTAGAAGCTGAGGCAAATCTCTATCTTACATGTCTGAAACTGTCTGGAAAGTGCTAAGGGCTGTATTTTGAAATTAATTTCTCAGAGAGTACACAAATATACAAATACATTGTAGACTGTACAATGGATCTCTTGGACTCCAAAGTAATAATAGATGTAAATATGCCTGAAGAGTTGCTACACAGTATGTGGGGTTGATTTATGTTCATCAGCTTGTTGTGTGGGAAAGTAGCAGTATCCTGAAAGAAATAAGATGTCCTCTTGGATTGGGAGTTTCTTTCCATTTCCTAAATTTACACTTGGAATTGTAGCTTTCCTTAGTGTCAAAAACAGAGCAACTCTTGATGTTTTGTTATAAGAAAACTCAGGTTTATTAATAACAAAAAGGGAGTAATAAAATAAAGATAAAAAAAAATCCAGGTCCACAGCAATTAGAGACACTTCAGCTGAAACAGCAAATAACCCAACACAAAAACTAACAGTGCTGAGGTTTGCTTTGGGCTAGCCTCAAGCAAAAGTAAGTTGGCAAGTTGGCCTAGTTCTCCCAGCACTGGGCTATGCCTGGGCTAGTCCCAAGCAGAGGGTCACAGGTGTGCAGGCTGCACCACTTGCAGGCAAAAGCAGCTCCTGAGGCTGTGTTACCCACTTTATACCCCTCTTTGGCTCCTTCCATTGCCACCCACTGTCCCGCCTCCTAGGTAAAAACTGTTTGGTAGAGTCTTTTCAGAGTTCATTTCATTGGTTTCAGTCTTAAGAATGATGTCAGGTCCTTGGACCAATGGCTCGTTGTCTCTGGGGTGAAGTACGCAGATGAGATCATCTGGTCTTTCAGGTGGGAAAATGTCCTCATTGAAATTCAGGTTGTCATGGACCTGGGTGACAGGCCAATGGACGAGTTTCTAAATTTAGCATTTCAGCCATGAGTGAGGGGTTTTTCTCCTTTGGAACACAGTTTAATCTGAAAGAGAGCTCAGAAGATTTTATGAAACTTTTTCCCTTATATAGCCTTTAAATCCCTTAAACTCAGGTTCAAACTCATAAACTGTCATAAAAAGAGACAATTCTTGAAATTATATGAAAATAAAATTATTTATTACAAAAAGAAAAAAATTTTAAAAACTCACAACCGTCAAATCGATATTTAACCGAAACCGAAATAGTCCGGGAACTGCAACGATTAAAGACGCTTGCAGCCGGCACAGCTGTAAACCCAGAGCAAAAACCCTCAGCGCTGGGTATGCTCGAGCTAGTGCTGAGCATAGATTGTGGCAAGCAGGCCTGAGTACCACAGCGCCAGGCTCTTTACCAAGGCTATTCCGAGGCAAAAATGCAGCAAGTTGCTGGTGACGGGTGGTTTTATAGTCCCTTGGCCCCTCCCTGGTCCGCCCACAGTCCGGCCTTCAATCTCCAAAGCGATTGGATAAGTCCTTTTAAGGTCCATGGGACAGGTTCTTTGTCTGGCATGAGGTCAGTCTCTTTCAGCCAATGGCTTGTTGGCTGCTGGGGGTTCAGCTCTGGATGAGGTCATCTGGTCCCTTTGGTGGGAGACTGGCTCATTGAAATTCATGGTTGCTATGGAGCTCGGTGACAGGTCTCCTGGTAGGGGCTAAATATAGTTCTTAAGGTGCTTGTGAAGCTTCTTCCTTTCTGAAACACAACTAATTTAAACATGAACTAACAAACCTCTTAATAAACTTTTGAACAGGGTAATGGAACAATAACAGGATGGAATTAACTATGAGTAGGACATTTTAAATTTTAGGGAGTATTTAACGGTATTAACATTCCGTAATTTGATTTCCAATTATTTTATTAACAGTTCATAACAATGAACTCTTATAATTAACCAAAAAGATGTGATGATGCGAAAGCCACTCATTACTTTATGTATGACATAAACTTTCTTGGTTCAAACTTCTTTTAACAATTTCAACTTATTCAATAACTCATTCAACTTGTAACAACCTTCAGCTAGTTATCATTTCTGTAATTGCTTTTTACCTTTTAATTTATTTAACTGGTAACAACATTTAATAACTCTATAGTGAATGCTATTTAATTTTAATTTATTCAACTTGTAACAGCTTTTAATTGCCCGTTACTTTCCATAATACAAGCTCTGTTAATTTCGACTTGCTTAACTTGTATCAACACTTAATTACCTGTCACTTTTACAAATGCGAAAACCAAACAAACCTCCTGCTTATTCATTACAATTCCCCCCCTTTTCTTTTACCATCGGTGTTTTGGTTTTCGCATGACACAAAGGTGGACAACTCTTCTGGAATGTTGGTGAGACGATTGAATTTGGCATATATTTGTTGGGCGTTTTTATTCTTCCCTCTTTCTCTTTTGGTTTCTCCCAAGTTTAACACCCTTTGATTTTGTTGTGAAGGTGGTTGGTTAGCTTGAAGATTCTGGATTAAAGGCATCAGTTGTACGACTGAAGTTATTAAACGGATAAAACAGGGAATTAAACATGGGAGGAAAATAAAGCAAATTAGGGAAAATCCAATAATGATTAAAACTTTCTTCCACCACTCTACTTTAAAGATGTTATTCCACCACTCCACTGTGGTAAGGGGATGCAACATTTGGACGGGTACATGAGCAGTCTTCCTGATGTTCTGTGCTATATTCAGGATGGCTTCTCCGTTGTCATTGATGTGGAGGCAGCAGTCAGTGGTGTTGAATTTTCTGCACACTCCTCCTTCCTCAGCTAGCAGATAATCCAATGCAAGCCTGTTTTGATAAACTGCAGTCCTAGTTTGTGTCTGTTGGGTGCTAATTAATGCTAATGCCGCTGTGGTCTGATTGGAGATGATCTCTATCAAGGCTTGCAACCTTATGATCCAGTTTAGCATATAGATGGGGGTTCCATTGTGCCCAGGTAGCTGGCCCATAAGTCTCCAGAATTCATTCAGGAGGCCATTCCTTGTCCTTCCACCTTTGTGTCCCTCCAATTCCATGTCTCTTTACCCCTCTCAGTTCATCATATAATGGGATTCCCAGGTGGTCTCCCACTTCCTCTGCTAGGAGGAAGAAACTGGGCTGGGTTGCCCCTATAGTACAACTTCTCCTCCAGTGTGAAGGCAATTTTGAGTAAGCTCGATTGCCACAAATCCAGAATAGTTCTTGTGGAGCTTCCTAAAAGTTAGAGTGAGTAGTGGAGGGTGATGTCCAGTACTGACATATTCGAGGAAGTACTGTGAACGGTTGGCTTTTTGTGTCCCAGAACCAGTATAATTTCTCGGCTTGATTTAAGATGCAATTTTTACGTCTTAGTTTTTCCCTGGACCAAAAGATGTCTGGTTCCTTCGGTATCCACCAGGTTTTTTGTCCGTCAGTGACAAGGTATCTCTTGCAGATGGTTTCCCCTACCTCCTCTGTAAATTTATTTCTTTTTTGCCAAATGCATTCGTCCCCAATGACTGGATTACTCAGCTGCCATTCTTCTGGATCCTTTCTCATTCAGGTTGTGAGGTAGTCTAGTTTTATTAATTCCAAGGGTCCAAGGTTGATTCCCCTCCATGGCCATACCTCAGATTCCAATGTCCTTCCACAAACCCAACACTTGGTTAAATTTAACTGTTTGCTGATTCTCTTTGCCAGATCAATAAATAAATTTTTGTTAGTCATTAAAGGACCTTCTTTCTCTAACTTTTCTTTTTCACTCAGTACCATTTATTTTATAAGATCCACGTCATATGATTTTCTTCTAACTAAATCTTCTTTTATATTTGAAATTAAAACACAGCCAGTCTTCCTGTGAGGGACACTCTCCTTGTAGTTTTTGAGTCGAATTTCCTATATTCTTGCCAATCCAGTATTCTGTTCCTTGTTCCGAGCACTTACTCAGTGTGGTTAAGTTGTAACAGAATGGGTTTACATAAGTATGTGCTCGGAAGGAGTGTTGGATTCTGTGAGAGTTTCCATGTGCTTGGTATACAGTTTGATAACACTTGTTACATCTTGTAACCTCAGCTTGGAGGTGGAGGAGCTTGGAAAGAGGAAACCATGAGATCCAGATGCAGAGCCACAGAAACAAAGCATACAGGCTCCATCCTCTAAAAGGAGTTTTCCTTTTTGGACTGGGAAATTGCATACTATAACATCCGACATTCTCTCCTGTAACTTTGTCCCATTCCTGGTCTTTCTTGGTTCCTCTCCCTCCTTGTTGCTGCCAGTATACTTAAGCACAGGAAAGTCTCAAATTTTCCTTTTTGATTTTGATTTTTATTTGGGCCAATAGTGTCCATTTTGTGCTTTTTTTCAGGATAATCCGGTCATTGGGATCAAGTGCTCTTCTTAGTGTGAAACTTAACAGAGAATTTTCTTCAATTCTCAACCGTCTTAGTAACTAGCATATTTGATCTCCTAGTCTATGATACACTCAACTTTAGGAAAAGGTATAAACTCTTACTCAACTAACGATTGTAATAATATTAAAGTAGAAGGACTATGATGAACAACAACGAATAGTGGGGAGGAAGATGAAACTATGAGACAACCAGAATCGCCAAGGTGATGGAAGAATGAACTTAGGTTTTGGAAAAATAGCAATGTACTAAAAAGGCAACTACAATAATAATCATTTAGATCACTTGGGTTACGAACAGATATTAGCTATTATCTAACTGGTAATTGTGTGCGAAGTGGTCACAGCAATTATTATAACAGTATATGGAATAGTCAGAATGTTTAATAACAAATATTATAGTAACTGTGGGAGGGTTAAATAACGAATAAGGTTGGGGAGGTGGACTTGGAATTTTGAGGGAGTAATGATAATTGGGTTTTGAACTAGGGAAGTAACAGAGTAACAAATGTAACTGTAGCACAGGAAAGAATGATATTAACAGAACCTTGCAGTTCCAGGTAGTATATACTTTAGGTTTTCAGGAATAGAGACAACTCTTACTTTCATAGAAAAATCAAGTATTTAGTAATTAAAGAATTAATTAAAATTAAGTAATAAAAATTTAGTAGAATAAAAATCCGGGATCCAGGGAAGAGAAAAGGTACAAAATGAAGTAGGAAATCTTGAAAATAAAACCCTGGGAACGCAGGGATTGGAAACTCTTCAGCCGAACCAGCCTTGAGTCCCCAGTGCAAGTCTCCTGCACTGCTGGGTTGACTTCAGTTAGTCTGGAGTTGAGTAATTACAGGGGTCTCCAAAGGAGATTGAGGCCTGCACCAGCAGTGGGCTCCACCAAGGCTAGTCCAAGAGCAAAAAGCTCTTTTTTCCGGCGTTCTGTGTCTTTTATAGTGTTCAGTCCCCGCCTTTTGCCACCCACGAATCTGCCCCCATGGCTCCTTCTGGTTGGTGGTCCTTCGTTGTGAGGTAATCTCAGTCCACCAATAATCTGTGTCTAGGGGATGATGTCAGCTGGTTCGAGTGGCGGGAAGGATCCTAATTCATATTCATGGTTGTCATGGTTGCAAGTGGCAAGAGCAATGGACAGTTACTAAAAATACCTGCTTGTCAGTCAATGTCCAAGTTTCTGTTGCAGAGTCCCATTTCTTAGTGAGCAACTAAAATCATTAAACACTCAACAAACATAATAACGTTACAAATATTTGGTAAAATGTTAAAAACTAGTGAACAACAGGGACACGCTAAGACATATTTAAAAGGGTAGTTTTAACTTAAAAAGGGGTTTTAACAAGGGTGCATGTAAAAATCTTTAATTGAATAACTTTAACCTTTAATTAGCTAAACCAGGTAACAAACAATTATTAATGGACTTAGTTAAACTACTCAATATGCAAGGGTAAACCCCTAGTTTGTGCATAACGAGGTGACTGAAGTGTCCTCAATAGGTGAACTGGATACGGAAGTTTGTGTTTCCTCAGCTGGCGGGAATACAGGTCCTTTTACTCTCTTGACGTGAGTCCACCCTTTCTCCAATGTCCTCACTTCAGCCTCTGTTGTCAATTGGACCTGAAATGGACCTCCCCAAGAAGGAGTTAGTGACTTTTCTTTCCAGGTTTTTATAAGCACCCGATCTCCAGGAGAGATATGGTGAAGGGAGAAGTCCAAGGGGACAGACTGGGGTAAGAAACCTCTCTCTCTAAGGTCTCTCAAATTGTTGGCGATTAATTGCACATCCTTTTGTACATTAGTGTTTCCACATTCTCTAGCGTCTACTTCCTGTTGTGTAACTAAATAAGGGAGTCCATACAACATTTCACAGGGGGACAAATTCAGATCTGCTCTTGGTTGTGTGTGAATTTGGAGGAGAGCAAAGGGGAGACATTTAACCCAGGACCATTTAGTTTCTAACATTAATTTAGTTAACGTGGTTTTGATTGTCTGATTCATACGTTTCACCCTTCCTGAACTCTACGGATGCCAAGGAGTATGCAGTTTCCAATTCATGCCTAATTGTTGTGCCAATTGTTGTAATATTTGGGAAGTGAAATGGGTTCCACGATCTGAATCAATACAATTTACCATCCCGTATCGAGGGATGATCTGTTTTAGGATGACCTTACTCACTGTATGGGCTGTGGCATTAACTGTTGGAACTGCTTCCACCCAGTGAGTAAGGTGATCTACAACTACTAAGAGGTACTTCCATCTCTAAACTGGGGGCATTTCAGTGAAATCAATTTTCTGGAAAGGCCAGATTGTTAATTCAATTCCCCCAGATGTTGTTTTTCTCATTACCTTATGGTTTACTTTTTGACAAATCATACAGCTTCTAGTAATTTGGTTAGCCAATTTGTGAATACCAAGGCATCCAAAAGTTTGGAGGAAGTGGTCCACTAATGCCCTCGACCCCCAGTGATTAGCTTGGTGTATTTTTATTAGTATTTCTCGAGTCAGTTCTTTATTTAGGACTTGGTGGCCATCTGAAACGTACCACCAACCTTGGGAATCTTCTTTTCCACCTACAGAGACCAATTTCTGTTTCTTTTGATGTTTAAAGATGGGTATTGGTAAAGTGTCCTCTGTCTTTGCTTTTAACTCCATGATCTTTACTTCTTCTCCTCCGAGTGCAGTGTCTTTGGCACCCAGGTCAGCAAGAGCATTTCCTCTCGTTTCCATGGCAGTCCCCTCTGATGTCCTTGGATGTGGACCACAGAGATTTCCTTAGGTAATTTTAGAGCTTCCAATATTTTTAGTATCAACTCTTCGTGTAAAATGTCCTTTCCCTTGGTGTTAAGGAATGCTCTTTCAGCCCTTATTTTCCCAAAGCTGTGGATGACATCATACGCATATCGGGAGTCCGTATAGATAGTTCCTTCAGTCCCAGTTAACTGGTTGAGTGCTCTTTCCTGAGCATACAATTCACATACCTGGGCTGACCAAGTAGTTGGTAGCCTTCCATGTTCGACTACCTTCAATTGGTGTCCATCCACAACGGAATATCCTGAACAGTGTCTTCCATCTACACATCTAGAGGACCTGTCGATAAAAAGGACTTCTCCTTCCTCTAGAGGACAATCCAATAGATCTTCTCTTACTTTTCCTGTAAGTCAATAATATTTAAACAATCGTGCACAACATGGTTGTCTGGTGGAACTCCATAGAGGAACTGGGCAGGGTTCATGTTTGAGTTGACAACTAATGTTAATTGGTCTGTCTGTAACAATGTGGCTTCATATTGGATCATCCGAGGGTTGGATATCCATTCAGTGGCTTGCTGACTGACTATAGTCTTTATAGAACGTGGGGTATGTACAGTGAGCTTCCCCCCAAAAATGATTTTCTGGCTCTCTGTAACAAGAATAGCTGTGGCTGCTATGGCCTGGATAAAACTCGGCCAACCTCTTTTAACAGGGTCTAACAGTTTAGAGAGGTAGGCAACGGGCTTCTGGACTCCACCCCACTCCTGGGTCAGGACACCGTAAGAGACTCCTTTCTCCACACTGACGCACAGGTCAAAGGGTTTTTCTAGAGAAGGAAGGTTTAAGATGGGTGCTTTGGCTAATTTCTGTTTTAATTCTGTGAATTCTGAATTATCTTCTTCTGTCCAATCAATGGGTTCTGGCCCAACTAATTTCTCATATAAAAATTTGGCTCTTTGGGTATACTTATCAATCCAGAGTCAACAATATCCAATTAAGCCTGGAGCTTCTCTAATTTATCTCTTGTTTTTGGGTATTGGTAAATTTAGGATGCCCTCTATCCTTTCAGGGCTTAATTTCTTTGTTCCATTTCCAATAACATGGCCCAAATATTTTACTTCTTGCATCACAAATTATAATTTTGGTTTTGAAACTCTTAAACATTTCTCTCCAAGAAAATTTAATAGTGCCCAATCTTACCGTGGATTCCTGCTCTCCGGAGAGTAGCAGGTCATCCATGTATTGCATTACCTGTAGTCCTAGAGGTGTGGAGAAGGAAATTAACAGCTCCTCAAGTGCTTGGCCAAAGAGTGTGGGGGACTCCGTGTATCCCCGGGGTAGTCTGGTCCAATGCAACTGTTGTTTCTGTTTGTGGCCTTCATCTTTTCCTCATCTCTCCTGATGAACACAATTTGGGCCTCTTCCAGCAGCTCATCCAAATCTCTCTCTGGCCACTTTTCCATTTTTTCCATTTTTTTTCTAATATCTGGCCAGGAGTGGAAAACGAAGTGGACTTTTAACATTGTTTTCCCACCTCTGCTGTCTAAGTCAATTTCTGAATATAAGTGTATGCTATTTCTTTGTTGGGTTACCCAAGCAGCTGGGGATTCATCATTTTCTTGTTCCCCACAGAAGGCCTTCTTCATGTTATTAACTCAAGGCATAGCCTCTTTCATTCCTTTTACAATTAGAGTCCTATAATCTGCCATGTTCTTCTGTCCTTCCTCTGAGTTTGGATTCCAGTTAGGGTCCTCTAATAGTAATTTTCTCTCTCCAATTGGGCCTTGATTTGTATTATTTTCTCTATCCCATATGTTAATTCCCACAGTTCTAATAATTTTTCGCTCTTCGAGTGTGAATAGAGATTGGAGGATGGATTGCATTTCTCTCCAGGTAAAAATGTTAGGACTGAGGAATTGGTCAAAGTGGTCCGACAGCCCCACTGCGTCACTTAAGAGACTTTTCATCTCTCTTTTAAATTCCCGTACCTCCGAGGATGCTAGAGGTACGATGACATACCCAATTCCTCCTTGTGCACCTCCCATTAGTACCTTTCTAAGAGGTAAAAGCTTAGATTTCTGGGAGTCGCACAAGCAGCTGGACCATTCCTTTTTACTTTGTTTCTTTTCTAGTTGAGAAGGCAGGGCCTTCTGAAATAGAAATATTTTATTTGGTGATCTATTATAATTGTCGATTCTGGAGGAAGATGGCAGACTATCATCATCAATTTCAGAATAATTTAATTTTCTTCTGTTTGGGCAATCTGAACTTAAGAAATCAGTATCTTTATTTTCATTTTCCTTTCAAGAACTGTCAGTATCATTGGCCGGTGGGAGCACGTCAAGAGGATTCCATTTTGGTTGGGTAGGCTTCTTTCTATTTACTTCCTTTTTGCCCTCTAGCACAGGAAAAACTTTCTTAGATTCTCCTTTTTCTTTTTCCTAATATTTTAACCAAATCTTAGCATATTCCCTTTCTTCTGAATCATTCTTGGTTTTGTAGGACACGTACGAATACAGTGCCTCACAAAGCCAGGCTTCTGTGGACCCCTGTTTTGGCCATCGGAGCCCATTGACTCGGATTTTTCTTCTGGGCCATTTTAGCATACAATATTTAATAATTTTACATTGATCTTTTTCCTGTGTTAGAGGGTGATTTTCCCATTGTTTAAGCATAGTCCCTAAGGGACTTTCAGGGAAGATGTTATATTTCTTAGCCAAATCCTTCTTAGAACTGCAAGAATGTCCCATCCTCAATGGGAAGGAACAATTAAGCTTAAAGCTCCGTCAATGGAAGCCTATACCAACCAAAGTGGATATATATTATGGGAAGACTCACAATACACCAGTCTTGTGGGAACCACAACAACTAAAATGGCGGCCCGTGGGAAAATTTACTAATTCAAAATAGCGGCTCAGTATGTGAGCAGCCTATATTACAACCACTGATAGCGACCTCTGATAATATCAACAAAATGGTGGACCCATGGGAACCACTAACAAAATGGCGACCTTTTAAAAAACAACTAAGATGAGCAAGATGGCTACCTCGTGGGAAAATCAAAAATGGCTGCCCTGTGAGAACCAAAACAAAAATCTAAGATGGTGACCTCTGTGAGAACTAAACAAGATGGCAGACTTGTGAGAGAATACAAATGGTGGGCCTGTAAGAACTCAGTTAAGAAAATTTAAAATGGCAGCTCTTCCTGCCCAAGAATTAAAATAATGGCCCTTCTCACTAATCTGACTGACAGTTTCTCTGTCAGTGTAATTTTACTTCCTTTACAATAGAAATAATAGGATAAAGATAACAAATACAATAATAAAATACCAAAATGGCACCTTTGTATTTAAGCAAATAAATCACTAAAGTAACCCACCAACTAACTTGGTTTAAAGTAACAAATAAGATAAAGGTACTAACTAACACAGACCACAGTAATCCAACAAAGAGGCCATCATATATATAACTGAAATAAAATGGCTTCTTAAATCAAGTGCCTGTAAAGTCCAGGTGAGACTCAAAACAAAATGGTCTCCAACACAAAATGGCGTCTGACCACCCTGCACTGCCAGTAGCCTGATAGTTGCTTCCTTATAGCAGCACCCGGCCACAATACCACCACACCGAACTGTAGTAGGCGGGGGGAAAATGCCACGGAGGGCTCCTGCCCAACTTGGGGACGGTCATGCTGAGGGCCCGTGCGTCCCCTGGCGTCGCCTACCACAAGGAGGAAGGAAGTAATGAAGAGGCAGAGACGAGGAGATGTCGGGAGGAGAGTCCAGAGGGCACTCCTTTATTGTAGAAGCAGGAATGGGATCCAACGAGAGGTGTGAACGCAAGGGAGTGGAGGGTGGACTCTGGAGAGCCAGGGGCAGGACATCAACTTGTATAGAGCCAGGCTAGGGATGGGGTCAAAAAGGTACAGCCAATGGGGGAGAATGAAGGGGGCAGAACAAGGCAGGTACACAGAGAGGGACAGGTAACACCAACCAATAACCAATTTTTAAACTGCGCCACTCGCAGGTGGCGGGAAAAGCTGTCCAATCAGGCGACGCATTGCCTCAGAAGTAACAACTTTGGGGGAGGCACCCTCAGACTTGGGTCTCCTCCCCTGGGGCGTTGCTCTCCTCCTCCCAGGAGGACGAGAGGGAGGGGTTGAGGGAGGTGTCAGGGGCAGCTCCTTCTTGACTGATAGGTGTCACCTGACCCTCCACACCGAACGAGCAACAGAACCGACCGAAAACTTCGACTGTCCACCGACTCCGGAACCGGTAGACTCAGGGCACAATAAACACCAATATACACAAAAAAATCTCTTAGTATGATCACTCCCCACTGGACCCACCACCGCCCTCAATCACCTCCCTCGTGCCCTCCCCGGGAGTGATCCCTCACGATGGGCCCCACTCAGTGACTTTGCTGCACACACTCACCCACTCACTCAGAGGATGGCCTTTCCTCACACTCACACCCCACAGCAAGATCCACCGGGAGTTTCCCCCAAACTAAAAGAATTTATACAAAAAAAGGTAAGTTTTGGCCCTAGAAAGGGTGATCCCTAACGAAATGTCCCTGGAAAAGGGGTTTAGGCCTTACCACAGTGCTTATGCTGGGTGGTCTCTTCTTGGCTGCAATAAATCGAAGTGTGTCCAGAGCTCCAGGAGAAAGGACAAAATAAATCCATAAATTCAAAAAGGTCTATAAATCCAAAATCCAGACAAAAAGTGGATCCTGGATGAGTAGAGATTGTCTCTAATTTTAATATACAGTTACCTCTTCACAGGTTAATATCAGAGAGATTGAAGGAATGACCCATTTTTCATTGTAATTTTGTCATTTAGCAGAAGAACATGAGCTTTTCACTAATCTTTATTTAAATAGTTTGCAAGATAAAAATTAGAAAACAAAATGTTCTGTAGTAGAATATTCACCATTATAAATAAAATATAAGGGGTTTTTTTTTCATTTTTCCTGGAAAACTATTTTTAAAAACTGGTTTGCAGACGGAGATTTTATCAAAACTGCACTCTGGATTCCCACACTCTAAGACTTGAGGAGTGGCTGGGCATCAGTCAGTCAGTGCTGTGCAATTGGGTTAAAAAACCTTTTTCTTGGGTTTGGTTTTGTTCTGGGTTTTTTTCCTCCTTTTGTTTGTTTGTTTGTTTGTTTGCAATTATTAATTACCTCAACCCACATGTTTTTGTACTTTTTGCTCTTCTGACTCTTTTGTCCATCCTTTTGGATAGAGTGATCAAGCTACTCTGTACTACCTACAACACATTTTAATTTTAAAACAGAATTTTTAATATCTCATCCATACCTCTGTCAATTTGCAGATTTCTGATGCAGCAGAATGGGCAGGAAAGCTGAAAGATGGAAACGTCATTACAGCTTCAACCATATTTAGAGTGGATGAGAGACAGTCAAGTAAGAGTAGGGATGCCATAGAGACTTCATCCTCAAAAATATTTGAAATTGAACAAAGCCCTGAGCAGCTTCATTAACTTTGAGGCCAGTGCTGGTATTAGTGAGAGCCAGGCTTGATTAATGATGGAGGTGTTCTCCCACCTCTTCTTGATTCTGACCAAAGCCGCTTGAAAGCATATTGAACATGGCAGGGCGATCTGTAATGAGTTTGTTGGTAAAAATACAAGATTTGAGAAGAATTAAAATGGGTTTTTAAATCAAGATTAAAATATTGATCAGAAACGAAAATAGTCACAAAGATTTGGTTTTTCTTTTTGTCCAGGAAGGCTACAAGTCCAAGTGTTTTATTCAGTCAATGGTCAATTATTTAGACAAAAACATTAGTTGTGTTTAGTTCTGAAATAGGAATGACAATCATTTTCCCTCTCTTTGCCGAAACTGATACATAATGCAAATCACAGGTAGAAAACATGGGAATTCTGTTTGTGCACTTACTATGCAAAGTATCCAGTCAGTTGTGGATGGTTGGTTTTGGCTGGCAGGTCTGATTCTGTGCTGTACCCTGACTACATATCATTGTCTATAAAATTATCTAATCTTTGCTGCTATGGCTTTGTTGAAGTGGAGAAATCTGGGTAGATCTCTTACTACCAGCCAGCTTTAGTGCCAATAGAGGAAAACGTGTCTGAGGCAGTGCATCTGGGACAGGAGTCCCAGACAGTCACACCAAACTCTGCCTCTTGCAAGTAATTCTCTGCATGAGAAATCATTGCCTCACTTCAGTAGAAACAGCTCATTTACTTAGTTCAGTAATTCTTATTTCATCCTGAAATTCAGTGTACCATAAAAGACTGAATCCTCTAGTTAAACACTGTCTGTTGGTTTGATTACAGCAGTTGAAAGAGCTTTCTAAGGCATCAAAGTGTCCCAGAGTTGAAGAAAAGCATTGCTTTTTGGAAATAAAATTTCTTGAAGACAAATGGTATAAAGCGAAGCAATACTGGCCACAGCACAACACTCATTTGGAAGAAATGGGCATGTTCAAAGGAAGATACGCTCTGTGCCAGGGAATTTATTTCACTGCTTCATCTCAGGTAGGCTATTATGATGCCAAGTGTTGGGAGAAAAAAAAAAAGTGCTGAATACTAAGAAATAAAGTTTGGAATATATTCTTATGCACTGCTGTGTGTCACATAGATTATTTTTTCCCCAAACTATAATTAAAAATTAATTGACATCTATTATGTTTAATCCTTTTTTACTTGCAGAAGGAATTAAATAGTTCAAACTCCTACTGTTTTAAAATCATATTCTAACAAGCAACACTGTTTTAGAAGTCAGACTACAGAGGAGTCAATTCTTTAAATGCAGAGGAGTCATTCTTTTAAAAGTATAATAAAATCACCCTGGGAAAGCTCTCATTTGCCTGAAAAAGTCCTGGTGTGTTCTGGCAAGAAGATGCTGGCTGCACCACTGTGTTGTGCTCCACAAACTTCTACACCTTGTTAGAAACTCTGTCCTCTCTTCCTCCCAGAACACCTGTCCAACCTGTCTGTTGTCTCTTATTGTTCATTTCACAATTGTAAGATATCAACACTCATAATTAGGTTGAGGCTCCTGAATTTTTTAATAGAATGAAAAAAATAGGAGGAAGAACTCATTCTGATTAGACATAACCATTATTTGTAATATGCAATATATGACCTTCTCAGCTAATTACACTATGGTAATTATCATGCTTCTTGCTTTTGCAATTAAGAAATCATGTGATAACTCCTCTTTACATAGATTATTGAGGTTTCCCATTTGTTTCTCCTAATTAGGCTATTTAAGTATGGGATAAGATTTACTAGCTGAATGCAAAAATCCTTTGACTCTAAAAGAATTAATAGTACTTTAACCAATAGTTTAACTTGTCAACCGTTTCAGATCCAAAGACACATATGACAATTAGATGTCGCTCATTCCCTTCACCTGAGTTGCCTTCTGTTGGAGGTTAGGGTTATTCGTTGTGTTTTCTTTCTTAAGGAATTTTCTCCCATTTTGTTGCGAAGAAACCAGAACTTGGACCGGTACTTCGGAGAGACAAAGGAAGTTGCCACACTCAGGAGAGGAGGGCACCTGGCTGCACGTCTCTTATCTGAGGGTTTCTCTCGGAGGGGCAGAGATACTGTGAGAATTGGGCTGGGAAGAAGGGGACTAGGGCAGCTGCTAGCTCTCTTGCTTTCTCGGCATCCGGAGGGCAAGGAGGCTGCGGTCGCTGTGGGAAGAATTCGCCACCACTGGGGGTTTCCGTCTCCTGCTGCTTTTTTCCTACCGTGAGTGGAGCTCTGCTCGTGGGAGCAGCCACTGAACAGGGAGCTTGTTAACCCCCACCTCACCAAGCAGAGGACCCTTCACCATCTGCTGGGGTGTCTCAGGGGAAACCCCGGGATCCCCCAGCCCCTTCCCTCTCCCTGGGAGCTCCTCTCTGCCCTGTTCGGGAGCCGGGTGGCCACTGCCCGGCCCGCGGCGTTTCTCTGACACTGCTCCGAGGTTTCTTTGCTCCACTGGAGCCCTTCACCCGCTGCCTGCCGGGACATCCTGCGGTTCCAGCAACAGCTCCTTTCACTATCCAGAGGGGGCACCAGGATCGGCTGCCCCTGGGGGTTTTTAAAGCAAAGCCCCTTCTCCATCCCTCCCGCCGCCGGCGCCGCCATTGCCCACAGGGAGAGGCGGCTGCTGTGCCACAGCGCCCCCTGGCGGCGCGGGGAATGCCCGCAGGCGCCGTGCCCCGGGCGCGGGCAGCAGCGCCCCCTGGCGGCGGCGAGCGGAGCTGCAGCGCAGGGGCGGGGCCTGGCAGCCGAGAGAGGCCGCGGCTGCTGCTGCTGCTGTTTGCTGCTGCTGCCGCTGCTGCTGCTGCTCTGCCTGGCTGTGCACGGGCTGGGGCACGGCTGCTGCTCCTGCCACACTGCTCTGCTCAGAAACCTGCATTGCAAACCTGTAAGCATTCACAGGGAAGGGGGTTGTATTTCCCATTCCACCTGGCTTGGCAAACACCTGTCTTTCAAACCAAGACACCTTCAATATTGCCTAAGGAGATTTTATTCCAGCAATTATCTCAAATCTTATTAGCATGACTGAAGTTACATCCTAGGTTACAGTAGTGTTCGAGTAGATTGCCTCTCAGCCATGAAGTCTGTTTTCAGGATTAGGTTGTCCATAAATAGGTTACTCTGTGTATAAAAGGCAAAGGACTGTGACAACAGAACTGGACAGTGAGGTCAGAACAGGAGTTCCAGCAGAAAGCATGAACAGAAATTTCAAATGTGGTTTCATCAGTTATCAATCTCCTAACTGGTCACTCTGTTGAAGAGTGACTGACTCTATGGGTCTGTCCCTAGAGAGCTGGTTTTTGCAGGTGGATAGCTGCAGGGTCTGCTTTGAATGAATACTTCTGAAAGAAGGTAAATTTAGAATAATTTTTGAAATTGGGCTGAGGAGACATAGACCTAATGACCTTTAACCTAGTTCATTGCTGCAAGATTTGCTTTAAATACTGATTGTCATACAGTACAACCAGGCTCTGTGCCTACCGAGAATGTGGGTCCTACTCTTGACATCACAAAATATAGAGTACTGTGACTAGCCTGATACACCTATCAATCCAAGCACTATGAGGAAACCTAAGTTTTGGCTAACTAGAGACTTTTAAATAGTGAGCAAGTTATGTCTGATATCGATGTGAACTTGGGTCAGACGATCCATATGGGCACATATTAAGCTCAAATGAAAAAAAAAAAAGGCTGTGAAGAAAATCTGTCAGGAAATTGCCAGCTTTAATCACCAGAGGACCAAGATGCTGGAAAACTCATTGTGAATTTAGAATGAAACATACAAACTTACAAAACAGAATTGGTTTTGTTATTATTATTGCAATTCTTATATTTTACTTTGTTTCAAGTATTAAGCTCTTCTTACCTCATCCTATGAGTTTTACCTTTTTTTATCCCCTGATTCTTCTCTCCATCCCACCATGAGAGGAATGGGGAAGTGGGCAAGGGGCTGCATGGTTCCTAGCTGTTGGATGGGTTAAACCATGACACATGTAAAAATAAAAGTATGTGTTACAAGTGAAAATGCACCATATTCAGGTCCCTGTTTATGCCAATGTCTATTCATGTTTCAAAATTATTTGTACATTTTTAAGTGACACTTGAATCTTTAGTGATATGAATTGATATCGTTTCACTTGTGTGGGAATCCAGAGTGCAGAGAACATTCCTCTGCCTGTTTTGAATGGTTCTACCCCCCTGGACATCACAGTTTTTGACATTCATCCATGGAGAAAATTGCCTACCCTCTGGGAAGAATTAGAATCTACACTGGTGTGAACTAGGCGATAGAATATTATGTAAGATGGTCACAGGGTGAAAAATTTAGAGTTTTTGGGTTTGTTAATATAGTAAATAGATAAAAAGTAAAAACTTCAAAATGGAGGATTGTTGTTGTTCTCCAGACCTTCTTCTTCTTCTTCTATTACTCCATATTCTGCAGTAGAGGTAGTTTAGGGTGGTTGGCTGAAGAATTCCGCAGTTCCTATCTACATGACAAAATGGTTTATTGAACACTGGTGGAAAAGAGAAAATATCTTTCATTTGAAGTTTTCATTGGGTGATTTACCTTTAAAGAGACTGTGTAATCTTGATAATTTGGCTTTCTCTTGCATTCTCTGCTCTGTGTTGTGTCTGGGTCACGTTAGTGACTCTATTTCTCTGGTAAGACTTAATAAACAACTATCTGAAAGCAGAGAATGCTGAAGGTCCCGTTCATCTCTTGGACTCCTGGCAAAGATTAAAAAATCTCCCCCATCCAGGGAGGTAAAGTTAAGGCACAGAAAGTGTCAACTTGTTTCAGTGAAGTCACACTAAGTTACACCAAATGAGTTAAAAATGTAATCAAACTAAATTTACCAAGAATGGTGAAATACTTGGGTATCTTCTGCATTGTACAACTTCCAGTACTTTTGTCAGGAGATAAACAGCTTGAAAAACTTTGTCACTCCATTATCAAGAATACCAGCCTCATTTCTTGTAAAAAAATGACAATATGTGAATAAACAATATTAAAAGTGAAGAGGAAATCTCCACAGAGGCTCCAACACTTGGGAAGTTTTGCAATCATATTTATTCTGTATGGGCACAGTGTCTTCCAAAAATAAAAAGGGAAAAATTCAAAGTGTCCAGCTAAGTCCTTGTCAAACCACCAGGAACAGGAGAGAAAAAAGAAGATTAGAAAATAAGGAAGATGTTGTATGAATGAAAAGAGAGTGGAGAAGCAAGTTGTTTTTCCATCAAAAAACAAATCCTAAAACAAATGTAAAAGCTATGGTTGCAACAGCCATGCATGTCAGCATTGTTTCTCATTGAAGATGGCAAACTTAAAATTGTTTCTCTTTAAAGGTAACATGACAGCCCTGTCACAAGCGAAACCTCTACATGCACAGTTGCTGCCTCTGGCTCAAGTTTTTTTAAACCTATTGCAAACATTTCTTTGAAAAATTTAGGAATACAGTTTTGACTGTGAGGATCAGGAGGCCATGGCACAGGTTGCCCAGAGAAGCTGTGGATTCCCTGTCCCTGGAAGCATTCAGGGCCCAGCTGGATGGGCCTTGGAGCAACGTGGTCTAGTGGAAGTTGTCTCTGCCCACAGCAGTGGGGTTGGAATAGATGATCTTTAAGGCCCCTTCCAAACTAAGCCATTTTATGATTCTATGTTTCTATGTTAGTTCAGGGGAGAGCTAAGTCCCAGAAGCAGCAGTACAACACCATGAAGGAGAAAGGACAGAAGATGTGAGGGGCTATCAACAGGATTTTTCCAAGAGAAGAAAGGACTAAGCTAAAAGATAACATAAATGGCAAAGAAAAGAAAAGAACAGCAAAATTATTTTCTTCCTTTCTTACATTTTTCTGGGATAATCTATGGGCAATTACAGGAAATAATATGTTTTATTTCTTTTGTGTCTTTTTCTTTGTTGCACTTTCTCTTTAAAGTTAGGTCATTCTTTCTTTAGTACCGTTTTCAGCATAGCTGTAGGCTTCAGTAGCCCTCACCTACACCTGCTCCACATAATATCATGGGGTGTTGCCCCTAGTCCCACTAAATACTGAAATTTGGCCTTGTAGTGGTCAAGAAAAATGCACAGTTGAATAAATAGTTTCACATACAAAACCAGGCTTATTTGTGAGCTATTAATTGGATTAATTAACTGTTAATTGCATTAATAGTTCTGCAGTTCAGAGTTGCACCTGATGCACATCACTACAACTGTGTGCGTGCCAAAAAACCCTCCTAATTCTTGGGAATGAAAAAAAGTGTGCCTGTACAGGGGGACTGAGCTGAAACCCAAAGAGCTTTTCCTGGATGATAACTGAATACATTTCTTGGGCCTTCATGTTTTCATGTGTATCCCATGTTGCCTTGCATCTGAAAACAACCTGAAATAACTTTGCATAATATGAATTGCAGAGATGGCATAGTGTGCTCTTTCTTTACAATCTTATTCTCATGGTTCTCCTCCTTCACCTAACTTCCCCGACAGGCTGCTCAAGGATAGGCCAGTGCCTGCAGTACCTCCCCATGCCAAGCACTGCTGGGATGTACTGCTAGGAGACTGCAAAGTTATTGCAAGCACTAAGACTTGCAATTTTTTTACTATCTCACAGTGATTTGTCCTGAAAAATGCCCCCTGCCATAACAAAACCCTTTCCTGATGTTTGGAAGTTCCTCATTTAGAATCAAAGAATCACAGAACCATTCAAGTTGGAAATGACCACCAAGATCATTGAGTCCAGTCTTTGACCAAACACCACTATGTCAGTTAAACCACAGCACTGAGTGCCACATCCAGTCATTTCATAAACACCTCCAGGTATGGTGATTGATGCGTTCATAGAAAAAAAATTGATCCCTGCCATAAGTAACTGAGAAGGAAGAGGTTTCATGTCCATATATTTTTCTTTTCCTGTTATTTCTTTTTTTCCAGTGAGCAGTCTAATAATTAGCTCTACCTAAAAAACTTTGTCCTCCTAAGCATCCAAAACGATATTCGACTGCTAAAAGTGGGGGAAAGAATATAAACTGGGTAAACCACCAGTTCCATCTCTGATTTTCCGGTCATTTCCTTATACCGGGTGGTCACTGAGATGGTGGGCCCTGTCGAACCCCGTCGAGCCAGAGCTGCCGATTCCTTGTCCCACAGCGGCACCGGGTGGCTGCGGATGCTCAGCACCGCTGCCAACACCAGCACTGAGCTTGGGATGCGGGACGGCTCCAGAGCCGGCTGCTGACATGGCTTCTCCATAGCACCCGACTCAGAAAAACACGGTGTGAGCGCTCTTTGATTCACGAAGCACATTAAGTTGGTGCCCAACTTCAGCAATGTTAACTAAAAACAATTCTCTTGCGCATCCTAGCAGGGTGGGGGATTCTCTCTTGCAAGGCTTCTTGCGAATGGCCTCCTCAGTGGCATCAGGTCCTGGGGTAACTGCTGCTGGAAGCATTGGCTTCTACATTCTTGATGCTCAAGAAGGTGCCTGAGTCACCTTGCTGCAATCAAGCTCCATCAGGAGGGTTCTATGTAAAATGGTTGTCACCCAGAGCTTGTGGGCTCACCTGGAGGGCAGCCCTGTTACATGGCAGGGTCTGAATAGATTCAAATTGTGCCAAGCCGAATTTTACAATGTCTGGAACCAGAGGGTGGTCTCCTCCATGACAAGGTAGGGGCTGGTACAGAGGGTGCCTGGAAGACTGGGACCCTGATCTTTTCTCAGCTCCTGCTCAGGGCGGTGGCAGAAGGACAGCATGTCCTCCAGCAGCTGCTCCCTCATGCAGGTACAAAGCAGCTCCATGGAGAGGAGGAATGATACCATTCAGGTAGCTTTCCTTTAGTGTTCAGCTGCAGCTGGAAGGAGTGCCCACAGCAGGGCTTTAGGGGCACCAGCAGGTGTTAGGCAGAGACAGCATAATCCTTACAAGGACAATGTCTTTGCTGTCGTGAGGGGCCCAAAACAACCCGGGATTTGAGCTGCAGCCTCACCAGTGCCCTGTACAGAGGGACAATCACTTCCCTGGTTCTGCTCTTCACCCTATTTCTGGTACAGGCCTGGATGCCATTGGCCTTTCTGGCCACCTCGGCACATGCTGGCTGTCAACCAGCACCCCCAGGTCCTTTTCCACTGGGCAGCTTTCCTGACACATTTCTCCACAACTAGAGCATTGCCTAGGGCTGCTATGACTTGTGGCAGAGTGCCAGATAGAGCAGGCAGGGGAGCCAGGCTTGTTCAGATCTTTATGTCACTGGTGGCAGGAATGCTGACAGGACATTTAATAGGTTTTGGTCCTCAACGTGCTTAGAACATCATGGGTGGCTCAGCAGCTGATAGGGCAGGTGCAGGTCCTTGTGATGTCCCTTGTGGCACAGTTCCTCATAGTGCATACATGGGAGCCTGGCTTGTGCTGGTGTTTATGTCACTGGTGGATGAAATGTTAATCAGGTACTGAACCTGGTCGTGCTGGTGCTTGATGATACCACACTTGTCAGAGGAACTGATGGAGAATGTGTGGGAACTTTGTTTGGATAGCTGCACTTCGCTTCTCGCCATACTTCACTTGAGGCTCACTAGGAGCAACAAACCTTATGTCCTCATGGTGTACCTGTGAACTAGAAAACCCCATCTCACATACAAGGGAGTGAAGAATAATTTGTATGGGAAACAGAGGAGTAAAAACTTCTGCAGTTAATGGTGGGTTTGATTTACAACCCTGGAAGAAACTTGGACTGGTATGAGGACAGAGATATATAAATCTTAAGCAAGAGAATTACAAACCTATGTTTCTATAGTTATAAGTAAGAATATGTATTGGGTGTTATGGTGGAAGGCTTTAAGTATAATAATGTGACTTAATAGCTTAAGTTAAGAATTTAGATGTTATAATAGAAATATATGTGTGTACATGACCTGACAAATTATTGGTTAAGACACAGCCACATTGCAGTAAAAATTATTACATGTGCTACATCACAAAGACAAAACAGAGTTTCGTTTTAAGTGCTTATTAGATTAGAAAGTGATAAATTGCCATGTAACCTTGAAACTCATAACTATTCTTCATTATGGTGACTTGTTGCTAAATCTCACGTCTCTGAGACTGATGCCTTGTTTGTTGTTTTAAGCAATATATCATGTATAATTGCAATAGTCCCATCTCTGTAATAAGAAATCCGATGGGTGAAAATGGGTGCTGGGAAAAGGCTTCTTGATAAATTTGAAAAGTGGTTTTGAATTCCAAAAAGGCAAGATAACCAAAGTACAGGACAAGATAGCAGCACTAAAATGAAATCTGTCTTGCCTGTACTACTGATTAGCAACCAACTACTTCATTCTAAAAATATCACCATCAGGACAAGCCCAATCTGAGTTGTCCCCAGACTGCAGCTGGACTGTGTGCCAGTTCCACTCTTCCCTTGAGTTGGGATGCCACTTGAGTTTAAAAACACTTTACCTGAGATGAAAAGATTGTTCCTTATCCAAGGCAGAAAGCTCCTTTACCCATGACAAATCCCCAGTAAGTGACTGATAGCATGCTGAATAATTACTATGAAAAATTACTAATCCATTTAGCTACTCTAAACTATAATAAACTTTGTATGGATAACTTCATCAGGCATAAATCATTATCCAAATCTGAGACTGACTGTACCTCGCTGCACCAAGGATCCATAAAGAGTTTATAAAGCAAGAGGATCCACCGTGAGCAAGAGGATCCCTTGTGACTCAGTGGGAGTTTACTCCTTACTTTTTCTGTCTGTGGTCTCTATGTGAATCATTCTAACTCAATTCTAGTGACTGATTTTCAAAGTTCCATATATTCTCATTTGTTTAGTTAACTTAAAAATCAGACAGGTACTTTGTCGACACTGAATTCCCCCTCTTTACTCCAATTAATTATTTTTCATTCTGCTCACTCCAGGAATTTTAAAACTTCATCTTTACATTGTCTCAAGTTGTTCCTCTCTGCTTCTGTACTATGATCCCATTTTGGGATGGCCATCTTTGGCTGTGCTCCTGGATAGCACAGCCCATCTGCAGCCCACCTTTGATTATGCTCCTGGATTCATATACACTCATCCAGAACAAGCACTGATTCAAGTAATTGTTGGACATCTGCCCAAGTTGGATCATATGCTCTGAGAATATCCCAGAATATCTGGACTACCTTTTCGCCGTCATCTCTGAGCCTGAGATTTGTTGTTGCCATAACACTAAATCATTACAGCTAAAAAGTGCAGAAATAGTTCTGAATGTCAGATGTGGGAGCAGAAGAGACTTTGAACCTGTGTGCTCACTGTTCAGCTGTAGCTCAGTGTTGTGCTAGTGACACTGGTTTGGTTACAAATCCAAAACTTGGGTTGTGACCCAAAGGCAGGTCCCACACTTCACCTTAATTGAACCTCATACAATTGACCTCAGCCCATCAGTCCAGATCCCTCTGGAGAGCCTTCCTGCCCTCCAGCAGATCAACACTCCCACCCAGCTTGATGGCATCTGCTAATTTACTGAGTCCCCTCCAGCAGGTTGCTGATAAAGATACTAAACAGGACTGACTCCACTACTGAGTCCTGAGGAGCATCTCTAGTGACTGGCCACCAACTGGATGTCACTCCATTCACCACTACTCTCTGGGCTCAGCCATCCAGAGGCAGTGCTTTAACCAGGGAAGAGCGTGGCCATCCAAGCCATGAGCAGCCAGTCTGTCCAGGAGAATGCTGTAGGAAAGAGTGTCAAAATCTTTACTGAACTCCAGGTAGAAACATCCACAATCTTTCCCTTATCCACTAGGCAGGTCACCTTGTCATAGAAGATCAGGACCTGCGTTTTCTAAATCCCTGCTGGCTGGACCTGATACTTTGGTTGTCCTGTAGGTGCCATGTGATCATCCTCAAGATGATCAGCTCCATAACCTTACCCAGCACTGAGGTCAGGCAGACAGTCCTGTAGTTCCCCAGATTCTCCTTCCAGCCCTTTGTTGATGGGCATCACATTTGCCAACCTTCAGTCAACTGGGACTTCCCTGGGTAGCCCCATATAGTAAATGATTAAAAGGCCATCACAGAGCATTTCTGCCTTTTCCTGCTCTGCCTTTGGGTAGATTCCATCAGGTCTCATAGACTTGTGTGTGTCTAACTGTTAGCAGGTCACTGAGCATTTCCCCTTGGATTATATGGGCTTCATTCTGCTCCCCATCCCACTCAGGGGGCTGGTACCCCCAGAACAACTGTCTTAGTAGTGAGCGTATGTCTGTGTGTCTCTCAGTTGCCAGCTGGGGTTAAACCTCAGCAGTCCTCTTCTCCTCTTTGTAGTCATCACAGGATTTAAAAGTTTGAGATACTGACAGATCTGTCTAAAGTGCGTTAAAACTAATTTGTTACAAGCATTCATTGTATTGGTTTCATAATCCCTTCACATTATGTTGATTCATTTTCTTCCAGGGTGGTTGCCCTTTTTCTCAGAGCTGTGTTATACAAGGCCTTAGTTGTAGGATGTGTTCCCTGTGGTGATCTTTATCTTCCTTGGGGCCTGGGCTAAGATTATTGTTTGTTGTACTTCACAGTATTGGCTCATTTCTCATTGAAGAGACAGCCTATCAGAAAGACATCTTTTTTCCCTTCCCCTGTGGTGGCCGGTGAATATACACTGTGTTGGGGTGACCGGAGGAGCTCCCTGCTGGGCTGCATTGCTCTTTGGGATGGCCTGTCCCGGTTTGGGTCACTCCCCCAGAGCTCTCCCACTGGTCCCTGCTCCCTGGTCCTGCCATTCCCCCGGCCCGGGAAAAGCCCTGAGTTAGCCATGCTGTTGGTATTTGCCTCTACACCCTGTGACAGTGAAGATGCAATAAATCCTCCTGCCGGAATGCAAGCAGATCCCCTTCCTGATTCTTTGCCACTGACTTAATACTGAACCTGCCCAGGCACCCGTGGGGCACACAGGACCCCATGGAGCCAGGCAATTACAGTATTATTCCTCTTCCCCTTCCCCTCCCTCTCCCCCTTCCCCTTCCCCTTCCTCTTCCCCTCCCCCTTCCCCTTCCCCTTCCCCTTCCCCTCCCTCTCCCCCTCCCTCTCCCCCTTCCCCTTCCCCTTCCCCTTCCCCTTCCCCTTCCCCTTCCCCTTCCCTCCCTTTCCAGCATACTCTTTGAGAAGACATCTTCAAAGGCTTGAAAACAATTCCCCATTTAGGAATTTTAAGAAAACTTTTTTTTTTTTTTCTGAAATAAGTGTATTACCTGAAAGAGGGATATAAAATTTTGATTGGTAATGTTGTCCATTCAAATTCACAAGCTATTTTTAATTTTAATGGTACAATTTTTAATGATACCATTTAATTTTTAATTTAAATGGTATAATTCATCATTCTGTGACCTTCTGTTGCCTTCATGGATGCTCAAATCCGTTTAGATACATGTCCTTTGGGGAGAAAAAAATCAAGAAATTGTTATTCCAGGCACATTTCCAACAACCACAGTCTATAAATAAACAATTAAAGGCATATCAAGGTTCCACCACAAGCATCATAACCAACTATATGCCCATTACAAAACGACTGGATATGAACTAAAACCACACTAACTGTAACAATTTTTGAACCTTAACACCGGGGCAGTTGTGCCAACTCCTTATGTAAGTCCAAGACCACCTGCCTTCTCAAATAAAAGACTACAAATTGTTATTACCACCTGATGTCCTTCTCAGTGAATACCATGTGTGCAGCAGGTGCATTACAGTTAGTGATAGAATGCACCATGCCAGGCACATCAGGTTTGTATTCTGCTAAATCTGAACACTGTGAACACAGAAATTCCCAAAGCAACCTCCACCAATCTGTTCTGAGACAAAACCAACAGAGCCAAAAATATTGCAATACCGCACAAGAGATTATGTGGTTTTTAAATAGAATTAAACAGAGGACAACACTTTCTATTTACGATGTACAAGCAGCTTCTCTGTAATAATTTCCACCTTTAAATAAAGTTACGGATAATAAGGAATGTCACTGGGAATAAGGAAGATGGCTATAGGCTGGCTTTAACACTGCAGCACTCAATGTACTACTGAGGATTGCAGAACAACTCCATCTGGAGGGGACCTTGAAAGATCACCTGGTCCAACCTTTCATGGCAAAGGGAACCTAGATGAGATTGTCTAGCACCCTGTCCACATCTGGAAAACCTCTTGTGATGGACACTCTTCAGTCTTTCCTCCTTCTCCAACCCTTTGGTACATCATGGCTTAGCTCATACGCACCAAGCAGCAGAGCAAAGGCAGGCTTAGTGTATATTACCATGGTGGCTGAAGGCAAGACAGTCCTGCTGGCAGCACAGATGTCATCCCTTGATTGCAAACTTGGGCATTTAGGTGGTTGATAGAACATCACAGATGTTCTTTCAACTGAGATACAAATCTTTGCAAATGAAATATAAGTAAACTGCTACTTTTTATTGCCCATAAAATTACTGAGACATGATGTAGGTACAACTTCGAAGTTTTCACTTTTCCCCCCTCAAAATATGTTTCTAGAGTTGTTACCCCATGGCTGTAGGGATTAGGTCCACAGGCTGCAAATAGTGCAAATGTTTTGAGCAGTAACTTTTAACAGTGTAGGCGTGCCCTACCTATCAATTGTCTGAGGCTTCAGAACAGGACAAGGGAAATCAGAGGAATGCATTTCAGAGCTGTGTGCAGATGATAAAACATCCACATCCCGATTTTTATGAAGCTAAGCAGATATTTATGTATTCCTTGCAGATTACTTTGTTAATTCAGCTCTTATCATGTGGGTGGATTCAATACTTACACTAGCATTGCTGTGTTCACATAACTCTGAAAGCAAGTCCTACTGCACAATTCAACTGTAATATTCAACATAGCATCAGGAACCACATTATTTCCTCTTCTTACATAAATACCTAATCAGAAAGAACTTGTCTTGTTTTTTCAGACTTTTTTTGTGTCTTGCGAGGGAATTCAAATGTTTCCAAAAAGACCTCAGAGTGGTCTATACTGAATTCAGACTTTAATTCTGCCTCCCTCTTAAAAACAGCTTTGTAAACTGGGAAAAATGAGATCTTCCTGACCACATATGAAAGAAAATAAAACAAAAAATATTTCTCAATTACTGCAACTTGTAGCATCAGGAACTGAGGTTGTGAATATATACATATACATGTGAATGTATCTAACCTGAAAATTCCACTTTATTTGCAATTTACTAATAAAGCGAACAGCTGTTCTCTTATTAGGATAACAAACATGCATATAAAATGTTGCAATAACCTTTCATAGATGATAGGTTTTTCAGTTCTCACGTAAATAAAAAGCAGTTGTAACTTTTCTTCTCTTAAAGGCCGTATTGACTTCCTTCTCATGTTCAGTAAAGAATAGGACAATTAAAAAAAGGACAGAAAAATATCTTTCTTTTTTTTTTTTCCCTGAGGATTTCACAGGGTTCCAGATAGAATTAAAAAAGAATGAAAAATACTACACATTTAAAATATCATGTCCTTCAAGCAAGGGAAACTGTGGGTTGGGCATTGAAAATTTACAGGTTGAGCGAATAGTAATTAAAAGTATCTGCTGTTTGAGTAGAAATGTTCTGTGATAATGCGTTCAGCTTATTCCACATTAGTATTTCCTTTCCTGACTTGAAAATAAATTCAGCATCAACTTTGGATTTTCCCATTTTAGGAAACAGATAATTTGTATTTTTGTAATGACAGTGCTAGTTTATGAAATATCACATTGTATATTGGTGGTTTGAACTGGTGTTCAGATCTTAAGACTTAGATTTTTCTTAATTTTCCATCGCCTTGGACTCAGTTCTTCAAATTTCTGACATTCAGCACTGAAACATGCTTATCTTTCATTGAGAAGCCATAATAGTGCTAGCTGGAAAAAACTCGAATATATATATAAGACCGGTAAAGCTGAATCAGATGGATTTTCATGAAAGCTTAAAATTTTAAGTTATGAATTGTCCCTAGGTTAGCAATCAGGATGTTTTTGTAATATCATTCAACTCTGACATCAGCACCTGTGGACCTTGCACAAAATTTAGATTGGATTACAACATAAAGCTGTGATTTAATTTTACACTGAATAAATTCCACCTTATCCTAAACATTTTCCCTCTATGCTATTTTTGTAGTTCTTGGGATGTGTTTTTGTTTAGATTTTTGGGGTATTTTGTGTGTGCTTTTTCTTTAAAATAATACATTGCTTCTAGCTCACCTTGAAGTAAGATGATTAATTTTGCAAGCATCCTCTTGCAAAAGTAATAAACTTGCTTTGTAATTTATCCCTCCTCACTGTTGAGAAAATTACTTTGTTTCTGAAGAAATACAGACTTTCTGAAATCTTCCACAAAGAAATATTACTGGTTGTTGCCCCACACAAAGTTGATGGAACATCTTTTCATTATTAAACAAAAAAAAAAAAAAGGCACATTGTTAAAAAAGGAATTGCACAGGAATCTCCCCTATAGTAAGTGATTTTTCAGTTATTACTGATTGGACTGGGTCTGGCTGGGATGGTGATCATTATCTTCACAGCAATCCATAAAGTACTGTGCTTTGGATTTCAGGCTAAAGCAGCTTTGATATCACCCCAGTGTTAGCAGTGCTCACAGGGCATTTACATTTTCTCTGCTAACCCCTCTGCCCCACAACAAACAAGCTGGGAGGGGACACAGCCAGGACAGCTGGCCCAAGGTGACCAAAGTGATATCCCCCCACCATATGACATCATGACAGCATTAAAAATGCTTTAGCTCAGGCAAGAGAGAACACTTTGTGAGATGGTTGCATATTTGAAAAGACGTATGACTGATGCCCTTCAAGCAAACATTTTGTAGAAAAGAAGACAGAGGGTAACAGACACTTGGGTCTAACAGTTAATTATTTCACTGATTTATTTTGCTAAATATTTTCATGACTATACTAAATAAATAAATATAAAGGGAGGAAGATAAGGACAAGAAGAGCTCTTACACTGAAAAGTGTTAAGATGTGAAGAGTAATGCCCTTCAGAAGAATAATACCATGTTAACCACAATAATTCACTTTTAGCTGGTGACTCTTTGATAGCTTCGGGAATACTTTCAGAGGCACCCCCAGAGAAAAAGTGTTGCATCAGAAAAATCCAAGACCCAGATATTTTTTGAGGTTTATAAATAAATAGTGGAAGCCAATGCCTGAGAAAAAATAGATTACTGAAATATTAGGAAAGCAAGGAGTGCCTAAGGAAAGAGAACTTAATCTCAATAACTGCTAAATAACACTTCAGAGTGAGGAAAATGCCCAAAAGGTCAAGCACCATCTGACAAACTTGTAGAATTTTTTTCCTACTTGATTACAGAAAATTATTCCAGAGGTACTTGCATTTGAAAGGGGAAGGAAAAAAAAGTACAATAGATCTGTAACTTGTTTTGGCAGAGCTGCATGCAAGCAGGGAATTTAAATGCCACAATGTTGCTTCCTGCCAGTCTTGTAAAACAAATGGTATTGCAAATCAACATCAGGGTGAATTTAGAGTCACATTAATGTCTGCTACATTCCAACTTAAGGCTTCATATTTTGTTTTGAAAGCAGAACCCAAAAACCAGAATTGTAAGGAGCAATGACAGCTGAAACTTCTTGCAGCCATTTCCAGAAGCACTGCTGTAGTTAAGCCCAATGGGGCTTATTTGCCATAGTAAAAACAAACCCAAACAACTATCCCACAATCCTTATCCAAGTAAATCTCTTATGTAACTCAAAGTTCAGTTGACAAGAAAGTGGTAAAGTATTGATAAACCAAATTTACCATAAGGATATCATCACAGAGAAGAAAGAAGTCTTTTGGTTGTTTTGGTTACCACTTTATAGTAGAGCTAGTCTAGAAATATTACTTATATTTCTACAGAAAACAAAAAATAACCCAAGGTCTACAGGACTGGCAGATAGTTATGGCTTTGAAGAATTAGAAATAACATATGTATTAGGCTTGTATCTGGTTCAGCCAGGCTGAAAAAGCAAAGGGGTAAATGAGTTATGTATATATGTTACAAATGTGCAAGGAAACAAGGTCGTATTTCATAGAATACGTTGGGTTGGAAGGGATCTTAAACATAATTTTCTTCCAAACTATATGTCATGGTAAGGGACACCTTTCACTAGGTGTGTACTTATTTCCAGTAAGTATAAAATAAATAAAATTAAAATAATATAATAATTCTGTATTGTGAAAGAGACTGAGTATGAGAGACTGAATCAAACAGCATTACTAAAAGGTATGCAAGGCTGTATGTCATGCTTGGAGCAAACAAAAACACTTCCATTTTAGGAAGAAGATGAAACAAATCTTAAGAAACTGGGCTGTATACCTATGGGATGTTAGCATCTGCTTCTTGGCTTTGGTTCTCTTTAAAATATAAATATTTCTGACATCTTTACAAAACAAATGAAGGAGGGATTACCTGCTTTACATTTATTTCTGTACTGCACCCAGACAGCTCCCTGGTGACTAACAGACACATGAGTTGACTCACACCCAGAGGACATTTCCCCATTTGCTGGAATATGACATTCTGCTGCTCAAGCAATCTCACAAGCCCCAAAACATAAAGTCTCAAAGACAAATGATCTTATGACAAGAAGCATTCACCAATCTGGTATAGTGAGTGCTAGTACTTGACAGCGTCAATACATCTATGCACATGATGAACTCTCCTGATAAAATCTGAAGACAAGATTCAAAGCCTGCTGAAGTCAATGTACATCTCTCCTTTTTCTGCTTCTTGTTGCAGTTATAAAATTCTAATTCATACCTTGTTAAAAAAAAAAAAGTTGCCTTTTCTCTTTTCCTAGCATCAAAACATCATGGCAATAAGCAGTTTAGTGCTTTTGAAAGAAAATAAAGTTCATATTAGAGCAAATGATAGAGTTTATTTTAACATCACTTTCATGTTGTCTCCAGGAAATGAGATAAAACACATTTTTTCACTACATCAGTGCAATGGCAATTCTAATATGTAGCTGTATCAGATGAAAAATCTGATTTTTACCAGCAAGGTGAGTCTGAGTGTGTCAAAAACAACTGCTAACTCTTTGATGGGATATTGTCAAGTTGGTGCAAATGACACATTAATGCTAATGATTCACTATTAGGCACAGAGTAAAACAATTATCACTGAAATACGTCACAATCTGAGGAAAAACTTGGTATTTTTTGAAGTTACTTGGAAATAGTAACTTCTGGACTAAAACCCAGTACTGTATCACCTGAATGAAATGGGTTCTCAAGTTTTAGATGCATTTCTTTCTTCACTTAACTGGATTGTGTTGCTTTGCATGAACTCTGTCTCCCTGGATAATATCCAGGAGGAGTATTCAAGATACGGCCTTATCCAGATGTCAGGCAACTTCTTCCATCTAATACAGAAACAGCCCACCCTATCCTCACATGACCATGGGCAAACAGCCATGAGTGCTTCCCCAGACTTACAGTGAAAGCGAAACATATCTTCGAGTCATTGACACAGAGTGGTGGGCTGTTACCACACACCTGTGTGAGTAAAACAGGGCTGTCACCTGACATGACACCCCAATTTCCTGCTGGTTTTGGGAGCAGCCATCCCCAGCCTTCATCAGCCAGACTTGCTCGTCATGACAGATGAAAGTGGAATTTCCAGGACACCACTACAACATGAAAAATTTGCTGTGAATCCTAGCTGTTTAAACAAGAAAATGTAAACTAGAAAGATTATGGTAACATGCTTGGTGGTGGTGGAGCTAGAAGTTGAATACTTAGTTTACATTAGGGTGAGTGTCCTGTATTGTCACTAGATAATCTCCAGCAGGTGATTCACCCCCTCTGTAGCAGGTTCAGTTCATAAACCAGGCAGAAACACCAACTGAGTGTAGTGGTTTGGTTCAAAATATCCATTACTTATTTTCCTTCTGTGAGATAAGAATTAGGAGAAAACAAAGCAGGCACAAAACTTAAAAGAATATAAGGAAGTTTATTAACAGACCTAAAAGAAAGAAAAAAAAGCCAGACTAAACCTTCAGAATACTTCTCTTCCCCCCACCTTTCTCCCTTCTCCCACTGACAATGTAAAAAGACAACCCTTGAGATTTTCCTAGTCAGTTCACCACTTACATAATAATTTCTCTTTGTTTCAGTTCACTTAGGGAGAGGAGTCTCTCTTGCTCATGCTATGGAGACATCTCCATAAGAAACAGTCTCTTGTAGCTTCAATGTCACAGCAAGGCAGCCGCCTGGGATGGTTCTCTGCTTGCATGTGAAAGTCCCTTCCCCTGACTTACAGCTTTCCCCACAGCTGCTTTCGAGGGTTTCTTTAGCTAATGGGGTACCATTTTTAAGGATGAGCTGTTCAGAAGCAAAAGTTCTCTTCACTTATCAAAGTGCCTGAGAGGTATAAGAACACTATCTTTGGGAGTATCTTCATCTCTAGGAACAGAGGTCTTTTCCTTTCATGGGATCTCTGCTCAAGTTTCTCATCAAATCACAGCTACTTCAGCATTTGCTTGTTTCAGCACAGGTTCTTTTGCTCACGGTTGCAGTTTGAATGCTCCACCCCCCCATGCTTTCATGAAATTACAACGGGTGTTCTGATACATCATAGTCCATCACCACAGCTTTACAACAGAATTTCAGCTTCTAGGATTGAAGCATCTCCTCATTCTCCTCTCTTGGGGTCTCAGCTCTTTCTTCCTCACTGACTTGGGCATCTTTATAGTGTTTTCTTCACTCGCCTTCACCTTTCTCTGTCCTCTGACCAAGGAAAGGATTGGTGTCTGCAGGCTTCATCTGGTCTGGAGGAATCTTACAGCACTAAAAGAATTACCTGGGCCTTGTAGCTGGAATTTTGCTTATCTCTTGGCCACATGATCCTGCCGGGCAGCAGCCTCAGATGAATTCCGGCCGCTCTAGGGGTGAGGCCGGCCTGGCCTCTGGGGGGTGTCCGGCGAGCAGGAGCGGCTGCGATCTCAGCCAGGCCACCCCCGGCCACCCCCCACCAGTTACCTGTTCAGCCACTGGAAGCAAGAGAGGCTTTCCTGGGGTTTGTTCCTTCTTAAAATGTGGATCACAGGGGCGTGTCAAGCTCTCTAAGTGGCTTAAAGAAGTTGCCAATATTCACCCTAGCCAGTTGATTGGTTCTGTTGGGTCCAGAGGAAGCTGTAAGCACCTCTTTGCAAAGAATCACTTCCTGGCTTATGGAGCCCTCCTTAACTAAAAACCCAAACTATGCTAAACCATGACATCCTCTTTAACATCTATCTCATGACACACTGGAGGTCCTTATGTGCCTCTATTAATTTTATAAAGAATTCCCCCAACTACAATGGACAGGATAACAGTCTTCTCTTTTCTGTCATTCAATTACAATACCATCTGTATTCTTACATTTTAATATATATGTATCATGACGATCTATGATCTTTTCTTCAGAGAACATAAGGGTGCAAAAGTTATATATATGTGAAAGCTGCACATTCTGATGTAACATATGGGATGAACAAAACCTGGACACTGCTCACAAGTAGTTTGTGGGAATCTTACTCTGGCCACTGTGAAGCAAATAGTTCTGCATGTTATCTTGCAAGTTTTAAACTAATTATATACTTTTAAATCTTTCAGCATACACTGTGCATTTGAACTTCAACAATTTAAAATATGTAAATAGGAACAGCTGAATGAAAGACATCAGAGAAACATCAACCATGAGAACTTTGCTGCATAAAAAGTATATGAAGGGCATAGATTTTTCTATTATAAATGAAATGGGTTGCTTTGAACAAATGCAAGTAGGCAAGAGTAATTACAAATTCATTAATTAAATAGTGGCTTAAAAGTAAAAGTCACATAGCACTGCTGCACATGACACCTTTCCACTAGCTGGAAACTAAAAGAGGATGATTTCAGTTTTGAAAGAAATCATGAATTATACAGAGCAGTTGGCTCATTCTCATAATAAAGAGAAGTAACATCATGCACATACTGCTTCAGTCTTCAGATATTTTCTTACCAAAAGAATCTGATCATATATTATTGCATTGCTCCAATACCACCTGATTTACTTATCAATTCTTCTTCTTAATTTAAAAGTGATAGATAGGTGGATCATAACGAGCTCATGCTTACAACTGCTGTTGTTCACAATCTCTCTGAGTGCTAATGCCATAATGAATACAAAGAAGCAATAGAAAGAAATCAATGCATCTTCTGGCAAAAACCAAAGAGGCATAAATAAAAGGAGACTGCCAGCATATCTGGTCTCCCAGTAATGCCTTGGAAGGCAGGTGAGGGCAGAGATCATCCTTTGGTTTCAACTGTCTGAAATGGCTGCTGTATGGGAAATCAGAAGCTGAATGGGATGCTAGCTTGGAGATTGCATTAAACTGACAGAGGGTAGGTTTAGATTAAATATTAGGAAAAAGTTCTTCCCTGCGAGGGTGAGGCCCTGGCACAGGTTGCCAAGAGAATCTGTGGCTGCCCCATCTTTTGAAGTGTTCAAGACCAGGTTGGACAGGGCTTAGAGCAACATGGTCTAGTGGAAGGTGTCCCATGGCAGGTGGGTGGAACTGGGTAATCTGTAAGGACTCTTCCAACCCAAACCAGCCCATGATTTTTTGTATCTACAAAACACTGAAACATGAGCTCCGTCAGATAAAGAACTGCACTGCTGAAAGATGCTCACATACATTCTAAGATTCAAATAAAAGGACTTCCCTTTGACGTCTGCTAGATATGGCTGTGATCAAAGATACGGTTGTGATCAAAGATACATCATGATAGATGTGCATATACTTGTATGTATACATAGAGTTGGATTCATCTTATTTAGCTGTAGCCGTGTATGACAGGGCACGGATGTCTTGCACTAGACCAGGTTGCTCCAAACCTCATCCAACTGATCTTGAACACTTCCAGTATAACTCAATGCACTTCTGATGCAAAATACTCTGTATGTAAAATGGAGAAAGTGAAAACACCAGTTACTGTACTTTTTTCACACAGCCCATGGAGATAACTAAGTGCTTTAATGTTTTTAACTATGCACTCAAAACACATGAACAATAGCCAAGGACATACTAATGATTACTGATGTCATGCATTATAAAAGCTTAAAGGTTTGTTAGTAAAATATTTTTGTTTCCTATGACATAGCTGAATTGAAGCTCCAAATGGGCCAAGTATGATTAGAGCTGAAGGCATCTGATAGTATCTAATACAAAGAAAAAGAGTAAACTAACTTCAATTCAGCGCAAGTGGCAGGAAGAAATTATTTCTTTGTTCTTCCTTATTCTTCCCTATCTTTTCTGTGTCAGAAACCCTAAGTGAACTGAGAACAAGTTCTTCAGGCTTCAAGCTCTAACTCATTAGCTGTAACAAAAACCCCTCAGATAATGGATAATTAAAAATAAATATATAAATAGGACCAGGTGCATGTTAGTCTTACAGATCTTGACATGGCAGTGGCAAGAAGGGGAACAATTAAATTAATTTCTTAGTTTATGTGGTATATTTGGTCTCATTATTAAAGTAGATTCATAAGAAAGGCTAAATACGAGTGCCATAACTTCCATTTATAAAAAAATCTCAGACTTTACAGTGCACCACACATGAATTTGGTATTTACTAGAATATAAACTATTCCTTCAGCCTCCCCCCCCCCAAAAAAAAAACAACCAAAAAAAAAAACTGGGGCAAAAAGGAATAAAAGAAAGAAAAATAAAGAAAAATAAAAGCACTCTATTAATTTCCGGGAGTTGTTACTGTGGTGGGTGGTGAACATACATTCCAAGGGACAGAGAGTTCTCTGTAATCCAAGTCCCTAGTACCACAAGAACCATTTTATGTCAGGATGACCAAAAAGGCCTCTCCCAGGATGCGTGACTTGGTTGTGTTGGTCCATCCCAGTTTGGATTCCCCGGTTGGCTCTTGTCCTCTGCCCCTTGTCACTCCCCACTGGTCCCATTCCCGAGTCCCGCCTTTTCCCCGCCCCCAGATAAAACTGTATTTTTTGGGCTGATGTTTGTATTTGCCCCTGCACCTTTCGACAGTATAGAAGCAGTAAGTGCTGCTGCAGGAATGCATGCAAGTGCCTTTTCCGACTCTTTGCTACCAGCTGTAACACTGAAACTGCCCGTGCGTCTGTGGGGGCACGTGGGATCCCACAGAACCAGGCAGGGACAGTGTTATGTTACTGAGGTTTTTTTCTGCTCTCTGAATGCCATGAATAGAGATTGAAATATGTTTTCATTGTGCAGTAGCTGTATCAGCTCTTTGTGCTTTTTCTTTTGGCGTACTGTTTCTACGTTTGAGGATTGTAAGTAAAAGCACAAATGAAGTAAACAGAGTGCAATGTGTGTCATTCTGCTTCACAAAGAAATGAGCTGCTCTATTTAACCCTTTGGGATTGTTCCTGGAATTTGTTTTGGGGAACATACACCTCTGGAAATTGCTTCCATGGATTTTCAGGAGAGGTACTGCAGTAAGTTTAACTACTTGTGTTAAGGCATACAGTACTATCTGTGGAGAATCATTTACTTAAGGAGACAAAATGTGTTTGTTTCACAGTGGAAGTACCCTTTCACTCTTTAATGCACTGCACCACAGGGTCTGCTGCCTTCAGAAGTCTATTACATTTCCAGGTCCTGACTCAAGTTTCTAGTTTTAGCTGCAGATTACTTGTCCTAAATCTGTCCTAAGATGAGTGCATGGTCATGGCATATGCACCTCAGTGGCAGCAAGTCTCTACTCGTACTTCTTATAACTTTAGGCTACAAAATTTAAAGTAATACTGTGACTATTAGAGAGTTATGCTTTCAAAAATCTCCTCTTGCAATGTTATCTTGCACAGAAAATATGGCAATATAATTACACAAACTCTGAAATGACAAAGAGAAAGGAAGCAACTTTTAACACCTCTTGACTGGTAGACAGGCAAATGTTTAAGTAAAAGATAAGATAAGGATCAGATTTTAAGCAGCTGAGGTAGGTAAGAAAGTGCAAAACACTTTCCTAGAAGAGGAAGTTATGTGTCTAAATGGAAGGCTTGGCATGAAGTTATATAGAGAGGATTCAAAGTCTGCACTACTTGTTTGTAGTAATTGTTTTGGGCCTTTGATATAAAAAGAGACAGCTAAGACACTGAACACATTATAAGAGAAGGGAGAGAAAGGTTACTGGAGGAAATTAAAAGTAGTTTGGTACTTCTAAGGCACATGCCATTTTTTGTTTCTATTATTATTATTATTATTGATAATTTATTGCATAGTTGATGCTGATGTCAGTAGTAAAGAAGTTTAACTAGTAGTGCTAATTAAGTCTATTTAAAATGAAATTATGCTACCTGATTTGCTCAATAGGTTTCTTGGATTATTTAAGATTAATTTTACTCTTGCTATAGAGAACAGCCTCCTCCTCACAAATCATTGGTGCGAAAGATAACAATACGGGGAGGGAGGGGAAGAGAACAAATACCTACAATAATTCATAATATATCATACTGAGTGAGGTCACATCCTGAGTATTATGTTCACGTCTGATCTCCACAGTACAAGAAAGACAAGGAACTACTACTTTTGTGGTCCAGAAGGATCACAAAAGATGATGAGGGGTCTGGAGCATCTCTCTTGAGGAGAGACCGTGGGAGCTGGGCCTGTTTAGCCTAAAGAAGGGAAGACTGATAGGGAATCTTGTTAATGCATATAAATATCTTGAAGTCAGGTGCCAAGAGGAAGGTGCCAGACTTTTTTCAGTGGTGCCCAGTGACAGGATGAGGAATAAGGGCCATAAAATAAAACACAAGAAGTCTCACCTCAACATAAGGAAGAACTTCTTTACAATGGGGGTGGCAGAGCACTGGGACAGGCTGCTGTAAGAGTCTCTGTCTGGAGATACTCAAAACCCACCTGTGACCCACTTGGCTGGGGGTTTAGACCAGATGATCTTCAGAGGTCCTATCCAACTCTAATTATTCTGTGATTTTATGGTATTTTGTTTCAATATATTATCTTCTTTTTTCCCCTAGAGATGAACAAGGCCATGAATCTGAAACTGAAGGAAAGCTAGTGTAGATAACTCACATGTTAAGCAAACCACAGAAACAGCAACGTGGTGGAAATAGCACTCTGAAACAGACCATTAATGACTCAGATATTCTGAATTACTTTTGAAAAGGAAGTGGTTATTTCTGTATGGGGGGAAAAATACCAACTGTTGCATGACGCTTCACAATATTTGTACCCAGGACTCTAATGAAATCACCTATGGTTGCCAAAATATAAGCATAAAGTACTTAACACATTTCTCAAAATTGCCATTACAGCAGTGGGAGAAAAAAACCTTAGACCTAATCTTAGTTCTCCTGCAACAAAGAAATTGGATTTTCCCTTGTTTGCTTGACACTGGCCCTCAAAGTGAAAAAGTCCTGGCTTTAAAGAAGTCGTGCCAGACTCTTCTGATGAGAGATTATTCTTCCCCCTAACTGCTTAGAGAAAACCAGGATGGGATACAGCAATGGGACAGAATTTGCCTTGTCTAGTTGAATCTCCAGCCTGGTTTAAGCTCAAATGTTTAAGCTTGTAGTTTCGATATAGGTGGAGGACTTGCTGAATTCTCCCTTGCACATAGACTTGGAGAGGAAAAGACATCCATTCACCATCTATCATTGGACTCTGAAGGAAGACCATAGTAAGGTAACATTATAATAGAATTCTGTATGATACAAACATCTTGCTTTAACCTCAAACGTCAAACAAGCCATTTATTGTTATCCTTGTGAG
The DNA here is from genome assembly GCA_026261815.1 of Monarcha castaneiventris obscurior. Taxonomy (NCBI): domain Eukaryota; kingdom Metazoa; phylum Chordata; class Aves; order Passeriformes; family Monarchidae; genus Monarcha; species Monarcha castaneiventris. The sequence continues at coordinate 4,701,945 of JAMPIT010000635.1, forward strand.
ACTGTATTGTTATGCCTGACTTCTTATAAGAACAGGTAGTAACTCACTAGGCTTGCACACCCTCAAATCATATGAAAGAAGTTAAAATCTTTGCAAATGGTCTGGATGGTGGTGGAAAGTGCACACTCAATGACACTGTGAGGACAGACTGATACTAGGAGGAGTAGGTGATATGCCAGAGGGTTCTGCTGTTATCCAGAGGGATGGAGAAATGGGTTGACATAAAGATCGTGTAGCGCAAGAAATGCAAAATCCTGCAGCTGGGAACAACAACCCCAGGCACCAGTATATCCTGGGACCATCCAGCTGGAAAGCAGCTCTGTTCTAAACCCTAGAGGTCCTGTTGGACTAGAAGTTGACTATCGGTGAGGTTGTTAAAGTAAGCACCCAAGAGTCATAAAATTATAAAATGGCATAATGGAGAGTAATGATCAAAAGTTTCAAATTTATTTTTTGGGGGGGTGTGGGTATGTATATGATGTGAGGTTGGTATTATCAAACACATTTTCTTCCCTACCCCTTCTGGAATTTTATAAATGAAAATTACATTGCAGCATTTTGCTCAGATTTGTAAAATCTGCTGGTAACTTTTGAAATAAAGGAAAGTTTTTAATGATTACTTATAAATACATAGGACAAAATACAAGAAATTGCGGGATTGGTCTTGTAAACACAATAAATATAACCTCCTTTAAAGCTATAGCACTTGTGCATTTTTTATTCCCTTGACAGCTCTTTCCTCTTCAGGTTAATGTCCCAAAACAGTCAGATGACTGGGTTCTCCCTGTATTCCACTAGAAGCTTTAGGTTTTCCCTTGCATTTGTTAAAGGCTGGGTATATTTCACTCAGAATGACTAGATTTGCTGTTTGTAGGAACTGATACTTCAAAATTGTAAAACGAAACTCAAGGTTGAAACACATACTTAGGAAAGTAAATGGTATCCACATAACAAACTTCAAGAGAGGAGAGAGGACCTCCTTTTCTGCTTCCTTTTTTGCTTTTCCTTTAAAAAGCATTGAGATAGATCAAACCAAACCCATGAAACACAAAAAATGGAAAGAAACATCCCTCTGTTGTTAGATTAGCAATCAAACAGCCATTTTCAGAAGTGTATGTGTAAACAAACCTCTCCCTTTTCTGTAGTACAAGATCTTACTGAACAAATGGAACGCTAAGTAATGACAATAACCCAGTATTGTAGTAAATGTAAAATATAGACAAATAAAAACGTAAAAGCTATGGTCTTTCACATGCAAATGTCAAACCTTTACAGTTGCCTTTAAAACTAAACGGGAGAGAAAACTTAGAATACAAAGAACACTAATTCTCTCATCAGTGAGATACAGTGGCATTTTTCTGGAAGATAAGCATAACAAAAAAAAAAGTTACTGAGGTTTTCAGTGAAAAATAATGCCTTTGTTCAGTGGCATAATAGCTGATAAATGACAGCTATTAGAACATCAAGAATGCTTTGTGTTTTTACTGAGAATTACAAAGCTGATTTAAAAGCATGCCCAAATAAGGAAATGAGCTAATACAGTAGCTTTAGTGATGGCTTCCTCTACTGATGGACAGTGTGGGATATGGTTCTGTCAGACAAATGCCAGAGGGTCAGCAGAAAAAAAATCTTAAACACCGTTATATGGGTCTCTGCTATTTTTTTAGTCCACCCACCTTCCAAGCAAGAAAACTTCACATGCCTCCCCCTTTTTACTTCAACAGAGTAGTTATAATGAAGTGTAGCCAAGTATAAGTACATATATGAAGTGTATATATTTGTATACACATATATACATGGAGTATGTATAGCCAAAAACTAAAGAGAACAGACACACTCTTCCTTTGGTGTAATGTGATTTTTTCCTGAGTGAGAATGCTTAAAACAAAATTCCATGTGTCTGTTATCATCTATATTAAATAACTGAAGTAACACTTTTTAATTTAAAAAAATATTCCCACCTTTCAAATGATTAAACATTCCTTTTATGAAACCAGAATTAAGTATTAGCTGCCAAAAGCAGGAAATGAACTTGATGTTAGTCATTCAAGATATATATATTTTCCGTTGTTCTAACAGCAGCGTATAGATTTAAAGCAGTTTATCCAGTCTCCCCTTTGTCCTCCTCAGTTACCTCCTTTTTATGTACTTTGTCATCTCACAGCTATTCAAATAATCATTGTTATTCAAAACTTATTACATATTGGTTTTAGGGAATCTAACCCACTCTTAGAGGAACATTTCAATAGACTTTAGTGCCATGTTTCACTGCACAGGATTTGAATGTTTTCAGATAAATTGTTTTGCTTTTTTTTTTTTTTGTAGCTCAGATATACCTCTATCAAATGAGTGACAATAGATATATAGGTACCTGCACTCAAAGAATTAAGTTTTTTAAAGAAAAGGCTGCAATGTGGTAGTTCAGATGGACCATGTGTACAATTTTTTTCCAGAGAGTATTTAGGATTATTTCAATCTCTGCTCTCACAAGCATCTCTTCTGTTGTTTCTATGTAAATGCCAGCCAATTTGACATGTGGGGAGAAGTATGAAGGGCATACTACCAAGCAGTTTGCATACTCTGAATGAGAGACACACTGATCTTCACTGAAAAAAAACCAAACCAAAAAGCATAATTATACATTCAGAGGGAATTAGCAATTCTGCAGCACATCCTCTGTAACTATGAGTCAAATTGCATGTGGTTTTCACTACAGAGAGCTTGCAGTGTATCAAACCCCATTTGAAAACAAAGTTGTGAAAACAGCTTATATCAGAGTGAGACTATAATGCCATTTTTTGTATACTGAGTGGAAATCTGAAAAGGTTGAAATGTTTCTTAAAATACATAGAGGCTTTGGCATTTGGCTTTGCTCTGAGTTGTGCTCTCAAGATACCTGAAAAAGAAAATTCAAGGGACTGAATTAACCTTTTTAATTATGACAACATACTGCATTTACTATGCAACATGAAAATCAAAACAGTACTAAACTACTTCAAATTAACAGAAACGTTTCTTTCCCAAAGCAACAGAATCTTAAGCAGTCAAAACAAGGGTGAGTTGACATTCCTCCTTGGTTCCAGAGCTTAAAAATGTGATGCTCCCACAAGCTTTTGAAATGGTTCAGTATGACTACTTTGCATTACTCTGATGTTCCACTGAAATGACTCTTCTAAATTGAGTGGAACACTGTTAGCAGGCTTTGTTCCTTATCTTACCTAAATAGGTTTTAAGGAATGACACATTCCATCTGGATTTCTTAGATTTCTTTCACTCTTCATCTTCAGTTCCTATGAGTGGGGTGAATCAGTTCCTGAAAACTGAGATTGCTTAGGATAGGTAAAAAAATATTGATTCTCCCCCTCTGCTCTGCTCTGGTGGGATGTTGCTAGCTGTACTGTGTTCAGCTCTAGGATCCTTATTGTAAGAAGGATGTGGATCTGTTGGAGCAAGTCCAAAGGAGGCCACAATGAGGGTCAGAAGGCTGGAGCTCCTCTGCTATTGGAAATGAGATGAGAGAGTTGGGGATGTTCAACCTGGAGAAGAGTAGGCTCCGGGGAAACCCTAGAGCCCCTTCCAGTACCTAAAGGGGCACTAAGAGCTGGAGAGGAACTATTGGCAAAGGCATGGAGTGACAGGACAAGGGGGAATGGCTTTAAATCACCAGAGGGCAGGGTTAGATTAAGTATTAGGAAGAAATTCTTCACTGCAAGGGTGGTGAGGCCCTGGCACAGGTTGCCCAGGAAAGCTGTGGTTGCCCCATTCCTGGAAGTGTTCAAGGCCAGGTTGAACAGGTTTTGAAGCAATCTGGGCTAGTAGAAGATGTCCCTGCCTATGGTAGGGGGGTGGAATTAGATGATCTTTGAGTTCCCTTCTAACCCAAACAATTTTGTGGTTCTATGATTCCATGAATTGCTGAGTTAACTTTCCACATTCTTAACAGTTTTCAGTATTTCTATTAGCTTTTTTTATTATGCTGTTGCTTTTTAAAAACAAAATGAAGAAGTGAGCTGCAGTTAACAGCAGTGATTTTCTGGATTTGCACAACAGTCTGCAATATTAAATTTCCAAAACACTAAAGACTCTGGAGAATATTAGTACAGCTTCTGTTTTCCCAGAATGCCACCTGGGTTGTTCAGTTCTTTTGTTTTTAAATATTCGAGGTACCTCCCTTTCTGTCTCTTTCTGTGTACTTTAAAACATGCTGTGGAACCACCCATCTCAGAGATACCTCCAACAGCAGAGTACAGCCTATCTGCCATATTAGACGCACTTGATTACAGATGAGCTGTCCTCATTTAAAATAAGGATACAGAAAGATGGCATAGGTGTCTTAGTGCTATCTTTGAATTTAAAATTGTACTCGTTTGAAAACAAGCCAGTGGGAGGCACCAAGTCAGAATAACAATTTAATAGGGAAATCAAAAAATAAAGGCAGAAAACAGTGGGTCAAACTGACAGAGTTAGGATACAACCCGACACCTTGTCAGTCAGGGTGGCAGTAGCAGTCCAATAAGATGGTGGCTGCAGTCCTCCTGAAGTGATGGACGTGGTTCTGTCGAAGCTGTGGTTCTGTAGAAGGGCCTGCTCTTCCTCAGAAGGTCCAGTGGTGGCTCTGTAGCTCCTGTCCTCTGGGAATCCAGTGGAAAGAGTGACTGTGATGTTTGGAATCTCAGATTATATCCAGGATGGAATGTTTGGTTCCTCCTTCTGGGCGGAGCCTCTCACAATGGGATGATGAGTCAGGAGGTGTTGCCTGGTGTGTCCTGGCTGCCCCCAGCCCAGGATGCCAGCCCTAGGGGCCCTGTGTGCCTGGGCAGGCAGGTGCTGCCGCAGTCAGGGCAATGTGTGGTTGGCTCACGCCGAGGTGGGGCAGCTCTGAGCAAGAAGCAAGCAAGGCATGAAGAGAAAGGCTCAGGAGGCAAAGGGCTTTGGGAGGGGGTCTCCCCCGTGGTCTCCGTTTATTGAGGGGAGCGGCAAGGGGATCTGAGGGGAGATTTTTGAGGGGAGATTTTCGGAGGGAGAACTCCGGAGAAAACAAAGTGCGCAAGGGGTTTTAGAGGAGGCAGCAACTGGGAGGAGTTAAAGATTACAACCAATGGAGGAACAGGCAGCGGGGAGGGTCTAGGGGTCCAGAGTCCAATAAAATTTTGTGAGGGGAGGGTACAACGAGCAACAGCCTATCCCGAACCAAATAATGCAGAACTTTCTGGAAGGATGGGTAGGACTCACCCTACCAGCTGTCCCACCCTCGGGGTCCTCCTCAAAGGAGGAGTCTCCCGTCTCCGAGGTGGAGTCAGATTGACTGACAGCTGCAACTGTCGGGATTGAGCCTCCCACAATGAGGCCGGGTGTTGATGGGCTCATTAACAGAAGATAGTCCGGAGGGAGTTATCTCTGAGTCATGGCAGGGCATTGATGGGCCATTAACAGAAAAATAGTCTGGAGGGAGGAGGCAAGGAAACACTGCCCCACCTTGTTTCAACAGCTTATGAGGATGGTAATAGAATACACTGCAACCCAGGACAAAAATAATTACAGCATGACATTTAGTTAAGGGGAGTTTTCCTTTTGAAGTTTGGTTAATTCATCATTCTACATGATTCTTAATGTCGAAAGATATTTTGCTAATCTGTGCAACAAAACAGCAAAGGAAAAACGTAACTCTTAATGAAGGCTGAGAGAGATACAACAAAAAAGACAAGTGAAGGTACAAAAAATACAAGCAAATGCACAAAAATAAAATTAAGAGAACCATGGTTCTCATCTCCCTTCTTCCCCCTCCATTGGGGGGCAGTGTGGTAATGGGTTTCATGACACAGCTGAGCAACCCTCCTTCCAGCTGTGAGTCTGTCTTGGCCCTTCATATGAATTGCTATCACCCTAAAAGGTATTTAAGAAAGCAAGATGGAGATTGGCCGTTCCTACTGCTTTAATATGGCAATTTTTACATCTGAAACATGGTATCTTGTACCCTGTGGCTGAGCCTGAGTGGTTAACATAACCCTAAAGTCTATGTTAACAGGGTTGCTGTTTTTCAGTAAGTCTCAGCAATTTAAGATCTTAAGCAGTTGGTAATATGTAAAACTCTTCATGCGACACTGATAATAGTTTTCATATTGCTGTTTATGGAATTGTTGGTACACTGATTCATTAAATCTCAGTATCCATGGACAAAAGACCCTCTAAGTTAGAAGGTGGTATGTTTATTCAGGCACTGGTGGGCGGCATGGGAGTAGCCTCCTAAAGACATGCCAGCAAAGTACAAGGTTCTTCGTTCTCTATTTATTACTCAAAGTTTTACATCTTTTCCATATGTATAACTCCAGCACTTCCCATTCTCTGCTCTGTATTAAAATGAAATCATCAACTGCATGCGCAGTTTCTTTCTTGAATTGGGTTGATGGTCTTGAATTGTGTCAGTGGTCCTGAAAGATGAAGTAAGTAACGTCTTCTTCACAATGACCTTTTAACCTTCTTACTGTTGGAAGGCCTTTGTGACCTTTTGGCGCAGCCCAAGATCTCCTGCTTTTGATTATTTTTCTGAAACCCAGGTGCTATTCTTGGTTCTATTAGCTTCAATTTGTTTGGATGACAGTTCATTTATTTAGTTTCCTTCCATAAACAAAACTTAATACAAGAATATAATTGCAAATAATACATCACTTAGATCTAGCTTAAGCATGTAATCATCATTAACTTATCTTTTGTTTTTCTACCTCGCATCCTAATCAATACAAATTGCTTCTAACTCTTAGTTAAAACCTTGACTCAACACTACTCTCACTATAGCAAGGGAGAGCAATTCGTCTGAGACCTTGCTTCTTCACTGACATGGTTTACTCTCAAGTATGCCATATTTTCTGTGCCTGATAGAAAATTTGCTTTAATTTCTTCCTAGAGTCTGATCTGATCCATGATCTTAACTTAGGTGATGAGGTATGGTAAAGGTCGAACAAAAATAGTGTATTGATACGTGGAAAAGATTCCACTACTGAAATAAGTAGTAAAGTAGGTATGTTTGTTCCAGCGCTGGAGTGAATGTGGATTGCTCCACCAAATGCCTGTGCACCCTCAAGACCATTTGGCTTGGTATATATCGAGTTACAAGCTACATATTCATTAAGTTTCCCAATGTGCCTATACATATTCATTACCTAGCCCCACCTAGCCCAGCTTCATATTATAATGAGCCCTAAGTCATTTCCATATGGCTTGTGCTTGCGCAGTGCCTCGTGCAGGGGTCTCTGGGATGAAGTGAAGAGTATTCATCAGATGAAGTAAGACATCTTCCTCACTTTCAACTTTTCACCTTGCTTCCTTGAACGTGCTCCCTGAGTCCCTGGCCCAAGTTCAAACCCCAAGGCTGGTTTGAACTGGTTCCTGGGTCCAAAGCAGGATCTTTTGGTAATGGCTGGTTCTCCTTATCAAGAGTCTTGTATCCTCCCTTTCCCTACTTGTATTACAAACGTAATAAATGTTAGACAAGCTATATGCATTGTTTTAGCAAGCAGCCCCTTTAGTAATTCACTTAACCCTTGTTTCCCTCAGTATACTCAGTATATTCTAGCTATGCTGGCATCCAAACTGAGGGATAGAAAAAGGCAGAATATGCCAAACGCTGGTATTCATACAAGGAGGTAATGTCAGGCATTCCTGTTACCCAGGTACTCTATTCCCTGGGAAACAGAGGTGATGCCAGTAGGTGGATTGGCTGGTTAGGACTGTAGAATGGTTGAAAGGGTGAGAAAGCAAAGGAGGAAGGCAAATGCAGACAGTTTGGCACAGATATAGCTAAACAAATTTATGTCGATGCAAATTACTTTTCATTCCCACAAGAATAAATTATCCAGAGGAAATCTGAGTTACAGACATGTGAGTTCAGTTGTAGACTGGAACAGTATCTTGTGTACTGCTGTAAATCATGCATACAAGCCTGTAACTTTTTCAATTATTATCTGCTTTAATTGAGCCACAGAATAGCCAAGCTTCCAAAAGCAAGCCCAATTAAGAGTAGCAGGTTACCACAGGAAGTGATCCGTCAGTCCTCCACTCCCCTGCTAATACACAAAACCTCAGAAGCACCAATATTAAGCACTCTGTGAGTGAGAAGGGACACTATTTTCTCTTGTGCAGATGTAACATGAGCTGATCTGCTGCTATAGAGAGATCTCTCCCAACAGGGAAAACCAGACTTTAAAAGATGGAGCACTAGGCTCAAATACCTACATAGTGAAGACCACTGCCAGGTCTAAATCCATTAGAGGGTTAGGGACTGTAACCTTGTCTGAAATCTTCCAGTCTGACTTTGTTCCTCTGGGAATTGCTGAACACCATCTGGCATGAATTTAAGCAGAAGCTGGAACCCCTTATTCCCACCATGGTGCTTCTATGCTTGCCTGTTGCAGGGACTAGATGTGCCTATTCCTTGTGTATGCTAAGGCAGCTCCTTGTTTCCTTTTTGCCATGTGCACTGCAAATTCTCATTAGTTAAAAGAATACTAGTATTTAGCCTTCCCTAATTTTCTATTCACTGTGCTAAACCCTCCTACTGCTATAAACTCTTTGCTGCTGTTTACACAGTACAATTACCAAAATACAGCCAAAGCCTTGTGTATTCATATTATATACTCTGTGATTGATACACCTCTCCAAACAGCTCATCTTCCACTGTTTTACAGAAATAAAGTTAGAAAAATCAATGTGTCATTGCTCATTATGAGGAAATGGATATCCCTGCAAATTGTGCAGTATCAATGAAGGTTGCAAAGCTATTCACAGGCGCTGAAAAAGCAGCAAATGAACAACTATATACCAGCACGTTGAAAAATCTTAGATTAAATTTGAACAGTGTTAATGAGCTATCATTTAAATGTCAAATGAAACTAGTATTATTTGTAGCTAACTGTTGCTACAATAACTGCCCCTATGTAGCAGATGCCATGTATCAGATGCAAAGTTTGAACCTCCCATTTTCCCAATCATCATGAATGTCATATTGAAGCATGTATATTAGAGTTGTATGCCTTTCAAAGCAATTGGGTTCAGCATTATCATCATTAAATCCTCAGGTACCTCTGATTTAAATAGAATAGTGAAATGACAGCTAGTTTAATTGTTTAATACTTTTTTGGAATTCAATCCACAGTAAGTTAAAATTGAGCAATCACTGTGTGAATATGTTTGGGTTATTCTAGAATGAGTTACATAACTTAAAAGTATAGACTACATATGTTCTTATTCCTAGTAGTTTTGTCTGGAACTGATTTCAAAGTCAACAACAGAAATACGACTAGTTTAAACAAATTACTTCATACAAGTAAAAGTAAATTCTATCATAAGGAATAAACATAATAGTAATGGGAAGAGTGATAAGTAGACTGTGAGAAGTAAATGTTAACACATTATAAGGTCGGGAAATTTAGGAGTCTGGGCAGTTACATAATATAAACCACAGCATTTCACCTATTAAATCTTGCAGTTAGATTAATTCAGTGGCTTAAATAATAGAATCCTATTAAAAAAATAGCTAAGAATTGGAGTTAGCATATTGGATTTTAACAATTGATTTCCTCTTTCTAATTAAGAAATGTATCTTAATGGAAAAATTCATCCCTTGATGGAAGACATACAGGAACTAAACTTTAAGTAGAAGAATAGGACACCTAAACTATCCCAGTGTAACAAACTTGTTCCATGGGAATATATACCTAAGGAAATAGGAATCTTCATATACAGAATGGATGCTTTAGATGTGTAAATATGACCTTAGATGCAGTCACTAATTTTGCAAATACATTTTATATGTCTCACATGCAAATACTAGCTTCTGTACAGTCAGTAAGTGTATACATAAGTCTTGATGGCACCATGTGAGCAGACATTTTAAAACATAATAGGCTTCATACAGATCTGATGTCCAGGAAATTAGACCTGGCTACATCTTAGATAAACATTTGTTACATGAATCAGCATTTTCTCTCTTAACTTTTCAGTTTTCAATGACACAATTCATGAAGATGTTAATTTTAAAATGTAGGTCAAAAAGAATTGATTTTTTTTTCCTGGTAACTGGAAACTTACATGAAATTTTAAAATTCAGAATAGCTCCCACTATTATTATTTTATAAGCTTCATTATATAAACATTCCTTGAAAAGACTAATATATAGCTAACATATTACACTACATTATATTACAGCTACGTCTAGAAATTTACCCTTTAATTGTTCTATTAAGCAGGACATCAATTTCTACCATCAATGCAGAATATGAGCCTGCTGAGTAATATATGCCTTAAAGATTTTTGTTTATTTTTATAGGTTATACATATAGCTATGTCTGACAGAAACATCCTTTATTTAAATAGAAGATATAAGTAGATGTTTTATATTAAGCCATTGGAACTAATAACCATAAACTGAGAAATCATTTTATTGAAATGAGTGAGAATTATGTATTCCTCAACAGTGTTATTAACTATTTAAAAATTTCAGAGTAAGCAGCACAAAAAATTACCCAAATCTGAAATGAAAGATAGTCCTCTGTGCAACAGCTGTGTTTATCCTGCACAGGTTACATCACCAGTCTCAGAGGAAGTTCTTTAGGTATTAAGAGTGTAGTTATATTTTCCTGTTTGTTCATTCTTATCATGTTTTTTTCTTTTCCTGAGCTCCTGTAGAAGCACCTATATAAACATCCAAAGGATACCTAAGCAGCTGCAAAAATAAAAAGATGTTTGCCAACATGTGACTTTTGTCCATCAATAGCCAGAGATATGCTGCAGAAACCTAAGCTCTGTCATTACTGAGAACCCTTATGGAAGTTAGATGTAATTAACTAAGCAGGGAAATTATTACATGCAAATATTTTCACGTTTAAAACTGAAAACCAAGAAGTTGTCCTTTGCAACTCAGTTTTTCATTCCTTCTTATGGAAAAAAACTAATGAATCAGCTTCCAAAACTGAGGATAATTTTAGTGTTGCTTAAAAAGTAACATAATTGTTCAGTGTATCTACACATGGAGTCAGTATATACAGGCTCAGGGGAGAATCCATACATGCTTTTTATGAAGGCCTAAATTATAAATGTAGGTTAAGTATAAATAGTATGGTTTCTTTTGCATTTAAATACAGACAATAATATGGAATTTTAATAAAAGGATCACAGCTATTAAGAAAGACTGACAGAACAATCACGTAGCACTTTTTTGTATGCTACAAAGGGTTGAAGTTAAAGGGGTGTTGGGTTGACAGTGTCATGGTTTGAAAGCCCAGCCAGCAGCCAAGCTCCAGGCTGCTCGCTCACTGCCTCACCAGTAGGACTGGGGAGAGAATTGGAAGGGTAAAAGCCAGAAAACTCATGGGCTGAAATATAGGCAGTTAACAGGGAAAGCAAAAACCATGCACACAAGCAAAACAAGGAATTAATCCACTGCTTCCCAAGGGAAGGCAGTTGTTCGCCAGCTCCAGGAGAGAGGGCCCCATCACGTGTCATGGTGACTTGGGAAAAAAAAATGCTATCACTCCAAATGTTCTCCTTCTTCCTTCTTCTTACCTCTACTTTATATAGTGAGCATGATGTCACACAGTCTGGAATATCTCTCCTGTCAGCTGGGGTAGCCTGTCCTGGCTGTCTCCTCCCAGGCCCCCATGTATCCCCAACTTCCTTGCCAGCGTGGCAAGTGTATGAAAAGCAGAAAAGGCCTTGGCTCTGTGCAAGCCCTGATTAGCAATAACAAAAACATCTCTATATTATCAACCCTGTGTTCAGCACAAATCCAAAACACAGCCTCATATCAGCCACCGTGAAGAAAATTAACTTGACCCCAGCTGAAACCAGCAGCAGCACATAAACTTGAACTCTCACAGAAGAGGAAAAATGCTGCTTAATTAACTGTTATATACTAAAAAAGACAGCAAATTTGTCAGAGAGGGCACTAATAAGGACAAAGACATCTGTGAAAATCACATATAAAAAGAATCACAGTGTTTCAAAATAAATAAAATAAATATTCTTCAGTGCACTCCCACTTGCCTCCTATGTGCTAAGATAATATGCTGCCACTTCTGTGACTGAAATTTATATCTTTATTGTTTTTGTTTCTTTTAACCTCCAACACACTTAAAGATTGCAGCTGGCAACTAACAGTATCTGCCTCTTGAATGCCAGATCCACGACTTGCAGTTTGGATTCCACTTTACTGAGCAGTTTCATCCAGTCTCTAGATTAGATCTTGAATTTGGTTGGTTTGTAAATTAAAACACAACACTGACAACTCCAAGTTAGTACCAACCCAGGCCTGTGCAAGACCATATACTTTTGCAACTGCTTAAAAGACAAAAATAAAGGTACTGATCAAGAAATAATTTTTAAATTAATTTCAAATTCATAAACATACTGACTCTCAAGACAAAATTTCAGTATAGTCCTTTATTTGTGCTTAACTCATCTCTAGCTTAAACATTTGTTTGAAAAGATATCAAACCATACAGAAGCAAAATCAGAAGGGACAAAAGGTCATGGAAGAGTTTGGAGTTTGAGAGTGATGATTTCTCATGTAACAAAAATTTTCTCAAAAATCAATAATAATAAAAAATTCATTGACCAAAAATACCACTTGAAAACAGTTGAACTCATAAAATGAAGGGAAATATTTTAAAAGTTGCTTAGCATTGCTGACCTGTCCAGAGATTCAATACAAACAAAATGGTCAACACAAACAAAAGCTTCTAATTTGTACCATGAGTATGGAAAAACTGACAGCACAGACCCAAAATTAAATATGAAAGCAGTGATGAGGACTGTTCAATGACTGCCTTATGATGATCAGTCTGTGAACAGTCAGCTTTATTTAATAAAAAACAAAATAAACATGATGAAAGTAGAGAATTTAAGTCATGGGAAGTAAAAATATCAATATTCCAAAAATATCAATATACCAAATTCTGCCCCTCTTTCCACCTCCTCAGCAATACATGTAGCATGAAAGCTATGAAGGTAGGAGGAAACAGCACTCTCTGTAACTGTTTATTTTATACCTCTGAGAGTACAAGGGAAGAACTGGAATAGCTGGAGCATTCCAGGTTCTTCATTACAGGAAAGCTGCTTTCTTGTCACTCCGTTCTATGACAGAAAGACTGAAAATTCCTCTGCTGCTATTAATTTCTGAAATAGGGTAACACTTTGGAAAAGCTCAGGTAGAAGAGAGAAGCAGGAAATAAGGAGTGAAAGGAAAAGTTTTGTGGTATTTGTGTCTACTGTCCAAGCAACACCTTCTCTTTCAATAACTGAAATACTGTGTCACACTTTATGTGGCTTTTCACCCTACTAAACATTAATGCTTAGAAGCTTTCAAATGTTGTAAAAAAACCCTAATTGGTTCTCTGACACATCTGTGAAATAGCTTCTTATTTTACTGATAGAGAAGGAATAACCTTGCTCAAATTATTTGCCCAATGCCATGAGAATCAGTGACAAACCCAGCCTGAATACCTGAGCTCCTAGTCAGGTATACATCTGCCTGGAATGATTCCCCGCTGTCACCATTCTCACAGTATGTACTATTACACCAGCTCAAACTAGGGAACACACAAATGCACTTTTCAGGGAATCTAGCCTGACACCATTCACACAACAGGGATGAAGGACTGACTATCCTAGTGTCATTTATACCAGGGATTTCATAAAAAGACGAATTTGCAGAAGCTCAAGAAGTATCAAGAAAAATCTCATTACATTTGCCCCTTCACCCAAATACATCCATTTAAAAAAAGTCCCATTAAGGGTTGTAGCTGTAGTTTTGAGTAGTCCTGAGAGGAGCAGGGAGTTGGACTCAATGATCCTTACAGATCACTTCCAATCCGAGATACTTCCTGATTCTAAAGAGGGAGTCAACTTCCAAGGCTTTAGAATTGACACAAGGTGATGTGTATAACCTGCAGCACCAAGTAACTCAGGATGGCAACTTTGCCTGCAAAGTGAACGGAAAAGGTGTTGGTGCAGACAGGTAACAGCGCAGCTGATATTACTAGGATCTCTTTCTCTGCAGAATCCTTTTCAAATTTAAAATTGTTCTCACCAAAATAAACTTCCTGAAGGAGTGCTGTAGACACAGTACCTCCTCCTGAGTGAAATTCTTAGCACAGCTGTCCTTCTAGTCCCCACGCCCCCATACACATGCTGCTGCCCTGGAAGGCACTTAGAAAAGCTTACCTCATAAAGGGACTCTTATAAACATTTACACTGCATTTCTATACTTAGGCTTATTGCTACTACTACAGTGACAAGGCTGTGTAAAAATTATTTTGTTAAGAAATCTGTGAGGGAAAGCAAGCAGCAGTAAAGGGAAACACAGAGAGAGAACAGCCTACAACATTCTTGGAAATTACAATTTCTTAAAGCAGAAAAACAGCAATGAATGGACGTATTACAATGGTATAAACTGAGGGCTAGATCCAGCTTCTCTTTTCACTGACCCTGGGCACAAACTCAGCATAATTCCACAGATCTTAGTAGTGTAACTTGGAAGCAGAGCTTGCCCTTAGAAGGAAAGATATGAAACTTAATTTCAGCAGATAAAAAGAGCTTGAGAGCTGTGAAAGTGAGAGCAGGAGTTTGTTTTAGTGGCCTCAGGAAAAATTCACTTAATTCTTTTGGGTAATGCAAAGCTTTGAAAACCTGAATGTTTAGATGCCTTCTGAGAACTGTAGAGAGCCATGCAAGTGTCAACGTGCTTTTATTTCTCAGCTCTTTTAACACTGGGAGAAAAAAATAAAATCTAAAGATATCTACATATTGTATTGCCTGGTAATGGCAATCACATTCTGTCTTCTTGACTCCAGAGGTACTTAGGTGTGAAGTGAAACTGATGTATCCACTTAAGGGAGAAAAATGGTTGATGATAAAGGTAGGTATACGTTTGGGGCAGGGGGGTTGAGAGCTTGCAGGCTTGAGTAACATGAAAAAAAATACAGTTTCAGGGAAGTACAGGGTAAAGTAGCAATGGAGTCACAGCTCTTACAAGGTAAACAGCACCACCAAGATGCATTTTTTAAATTTGTTACAATCAGAATCCTTAAGGTTGGAAAATACCACCAAGATCAGAGTCCAACCATTAACCTAACACTGACAGGTCCACCACTGAACCACGTCCCCCATATGGTTTTGGAACACTTCCAGGGATGAGGAGTCCACTGCTGCCCTGGGAGCCCGTTCCAGTGCTTGACCACTCTTTCGCTGAAATTTTTTTTCCTAATATCCTGCCTATTCCTCCCTTGAGAAAACCGTTTCCACTTGTTCTATCAGTACCTGAAGTGAGGATACAGTCAGGTGAGGACTGATCTCTTCTACTGTACCTGCAGTGGCAGGACCAGGGGAAATGCCCTCCAACTGAGACGGGGGAGATGCAGATTACACAGAATAAGCTGAGCTGGAAGGCACCCAAAAGGGTCATCGCGTTTCTTCACTGTTAGGGTGGTCAGGCATTGGAACAGGTTGCCCAGGGAGGTAGTGGAGTCCATCATCCCTGGAGGTGTTCAAGAGGCGTCTGGATGTGGCGTTGGGTCACACGGGTTAAGGGTTACAGTGCTCATGTTGGGTCGAACTGGTGAATCCTTCCCCAGGCCCGCGCGTTCGCAGCCGCTCGGCCGCGGAAGGAGCCCCCGCGGCCCGCAGGGCCCCATTGCCCCACGGCCGCCGTCCCGCACCGCCCCACAGCCGCCGTCCCGCACCGCCCCACAGCCCCAGGGCCGCACCGCCCCGCAGCCGCCGTCCCGCACCGCCCCACAGCCCCAGGGCCGCACCGCCCCACAGCCCCAGGGCCGCACCGCCCCACAGCCATCGTTCCGCACCGCCCACCCCACAGCCCCGTCCCGCACCGCCCCACAGCCGCTATCCCGCACCGCCCCACAGCCGCACCGCCCCACAGCCGCCGTCCCTCACCGCCCACCCCACAGCCCCGTCCCGCACCGCCCCACGGCCGCCGTTCTGCACCGCCCCACAGCCGCCGTCCCGCACCGCCCCACAACCGCACCGCCCCACAGCCGCTATCCCGCACCGCCCCACAACCGCACCGCCCCACAGCCGCTATCCCGCAGCGCCCGGCCGTGGCCGCGCGACCCGCGCACGCGCAGGGGCGCCGCGCAGGCGCCGAGCTCCCCGGCGGGCGGGCGGCGCTTCCCTGGGGCGGCTGCGGGCCGAGGCAGCCGCGCGGGGCCCTGCGGAGCGGGCCAGCCCCCGCCCAGCCGGGCATTGTTCCCGGCCCGTCTCCGCCGGGAAGTTTCGGCCGCGTCCCGGCTCCGCTGCCTGCCGGGGCGGGGCGGGGTGGGGGCGGGGGGCCGGAGCCCCTTTGTCACCTCCTCCCCGGCGTGAGGCGGCTGGCGGAGGGGGGCGAGGCTCAACATGATGGCGGCCGAGGCCGCGAGTGAGGAGGGCGGCTCAGGTACTGCGGCCGGGACGGCGGGAGCCGCCGCCGCCGGGGAGCTGGGGAGCTGCCCCGCCGTGTGCCGGGGCAGGGCGCTGGGGCCGCAAGGCCCCTTCATGGTCGGCGGCGGCCCCCCAGGGGGCCCGGCTTTGTGCTCGGTTCTAGGGCTGCTGGAGCTGGGCGCGGGGCCTGCCCCTCCGCCGGCGGCTGGGGCTGCTGATTCCGGCTTTCCCCCGCTGCCGCCGCCGCCGCCCCCGTTGGCCGGGGGGTTGGGGACAGTGGACGAGGGGGACTCGCTGGACGGGCCGGAGTACGAGGAAGAGGAGGTGGCCATTCCGCTCAACGCGCCTCCCACCAACCAGTGAGTACCCACCGCCCCTGCCCCATCCCCTGTGGGCAGTGGGTGCCGCGCCGCCGGGCCCCCACCTCTAGCCAGGGAAAGTGTGTGTCAAACTCGGCTGAAAGTCTCCTAGAAGTTCGGCGTCCCACCCCCCCCTCCCCCCTACCCCCCCGCCAGCGCCTTCCCTCCCTCCTCCGGTTCCGTTCCAGCAGGAAGGCTGCTTCACCGGGACACTGCCCGGGGTCTGCGGAGGGCAGCCCACCGCAACCCGGGAGGTTGAGCGGCGGCAGAAGGGAGGTCGGGCTCCTTCCCCTTCGCCGGGAGCTGATCCTCCGGTATTGAGTGGGATCAGCTCATGGGAAAAATTTTATATGTCCCATAATTTATATGTATGGGAAAAAGGCGCTTAAGTTAGTTTTTTGCAAGTTTTCGTAGCAATACTGCAGGCTGCCAGGAAGAGTGAGCTATTCCGGCTGTGGTTTAAACTACTTGTTGGGGAGACTTTTCTAGTCACTGATAGCACCTTCTCAGTAGAGCCATAAACCTAATTTCTCTAAATAGATAAAAAAATCCTATCTGTGCCATAAAATACTTTTTATACCACGTCATCATTTTGTATTGCATTGCTTTCTGCTGAAAAAAAAAAAAAGAGGTAACTTATTTCTTCAATTTCATATAGAAACATAGCCAAAGTAATGCCCGCATGTTTGATCTTAAAAATTCAGGCAGTCTTGAACCATAGATTTAAAATGAATTAAAATAATTTCTAATTTTAAAAGTGTTAACAGATGGATATTTTTGTAAATGTTTAAACTGCCTTGCTTCTTCTTCTGTTCAAGAAATTTAACGTTGTTTTCATTTAGGTTATACTTGGAGAGAGGAGACATTTGGAATAAATGAACTTATAGTTAGGTGAACTTATAGTTAGGTTTTATTTTGTGTTTGTCCATATATTAGGTTCATTTGGATTTCTGCATTGCTGGTAATAGAAATAATCTTGCACTAGAGGCAGACTAATTTCTATATTGTGTGAAATATAAGATCAGATAATTTAATATAGAGTCCATGTAATTAGTAAGTACTCTAAAGAAAATCTTTGGCTTTCACTGTAGAAAATCTGCAGGTTTATGCAAAGCACTTCCAAGGTGTGTATTAGAACAGAAAATAAACCTTTTCTTCCATATCGTTATCATATTCTCCGTGAAATGAAATTGCTTCAGAGGCTTAAATTTTTTCATTAGTATAATTTATATAAATATATTGTTCCTGAAGTTCTGGTACGTATAGTGGATAATTTAGGGGGCAACATACAGTTGTATTTAAAGGGAGATATATTTATAGGTCAGAAAGTTAACCTAAAAATCGGTGTGAATTTTGGGTTCTTTCTTTATATTCTGTAATAACTTGACTGACAGAGTTAACTTCTGGATTACATACTTTCAGGATTTCAGGTGCCATTGTCATTTTAAGCAGGACATAAAATTGTAACATTATGGGATTTCTTTTTAAATTAATCTCTCTAACCTTCACAGGCTTCCTAGCAGTCCTTTAATCTTTTAGTTTCTGGACTTTGAAAGTTTTTTAAAAAACGGAAAGCTTTTAAACATTGAGGCCTTGTTTTCTGAAGACAGTGTTTGAATAGTCTTAAACTTGTAGAAGTCCCTAATGAGCTAGAAATAGGATTAGGCAGTTTTGAAAGAAGTCTGGGAAACAGGAGCACCTAAAAGGCAAAGTTACTTCTTCAGAATTGTGTGCCAAGCACAGGAGGTACAGGATTTTACTTTTCTGGTTTTTCTGAAAAGTTCAGAGTGCTTCTGTCAGACCTAAGTTCCTCAGGGAAGTGAGGAAAAAGCCAAAAATCAAGCTTATTTGCAGTATTTTTGGAAAGCAGGACAATTAGTTATGAGTAATCAGTTTTTGATACTAAATTAATTGTTACCACATCTACAATTCTGAGTGGATTTTGCAGTCAAAACATTGTCCTGTGCAGTACTGTAACCATGTGCAAGCATCATGGTTAACTTTCGGAAAAGGATGTTAGGTTTCTGGCAAGGAGTATAGAGAGGCTAGGGGAAGACTTCAGCCCTGATGTAGTTTTGGCTGAGAAAAGGCTACTTACCTTATACAGGACCAGGGCATAGTTCTGTCGTTAAATGTTCTGTTGAAGAACGTAATACTGGAGCAGACAAGAAGTAAAATACATTTAGAAATTGATTCAGAAATTTGTACTTCCAAATACTTAAGCTTTTTCTTTTTACTTTTTATCCTTGGAGTGTGACTTTTCCATGAAATAATTAAGCTGGCTGATGATTTTAGAAGCTTTTTTCCCTGTCTTTAATCTCTTATTTTTGCTATGCAGCATCAGTTTTTTATCATTCTCATTTAAGTCATAAAATTGGCATATGTCAATAGTAAATTCTGTCCTTTCACTACTGCTGTTTTATTTTGGAAATGCCCTTTCTTTGTAATTATACCATCTGCTTCTCTAGGGTTGAACTATTGATTTATTACCAAAACCAGAGATCAGTATTAATCCATCATCATATATAAGGGAAGCTCCGATATAAGTCTTTGAGAAGAGTAATTGATGTTTCAATTTAAACTTGTATTAAATTTCTCCATTTGGATGTGATTACAGGATTGCGGTTCCATTTGTTTAAATATGATTGCCTGTCCTTCCCTGTCCCACTTTCTCCTTATTAATTCAGTTTTTATAGGGGGAATGCAGGGTGGCTTGATCGATTATTCCACGATTCTGTCACATGGCTGTGTCAGTCTTAATTGCTTCCAATATCTTATGTGCACATGTGAGATTTGAGAGTGCTCTTCACTCCTGGCCTTGCCGTTATACAAAATTACTATTCTCCTCTGTAAGAATTCAAAGGTGTTACTTCTTTTATAATAGTAACAATTCACTAGGTTTCTTTGCCTTCCCATGGACATGCATTGCATTGTAGGATTGCCTGAGTGGTTACCCTCTCCCCAGAGAGAAGTATCTGGTAATGTTGCTGCTGGTTTTTCCAGGTTCAAGATCCAATCTTAGATTAGACTTCTAAGTATAAAATAAAACATTCTGCATGAACTTAGACACAGCTTTATCACTTCTTCTTCGAGCTTGTTTTACGAGTTAAAAAGACAAACCCAAAGCAAACAAAAAAACCCAAACACAAATCAGACAAAATATGAGTTCGTAGTCTTCCAAGTTTTAGGCTGTTAAGATGTTACAATTGCTTTTTAAAACATCAATATGCTTTTAAATACTGTGAAGTTGACATTCTAGCTTTCACAGTAACTAATACGAGAAGATGGGAAGTGAAGCAGATGCAGGTTATGCATTTCGCATCAGGATGTTGTAAATATAGTTTGTTCAAGGAGGTCTGAGGAATATGTCTTCTCCTGTTGTGTATTCTTTAAGATTCAAGCAGTGGGAGGATATTAGCATGTAACACCCCTTCTCTTTATTCACAAACTCAAAATCCCCCAGTAGGGTTGATTTTTTAAAATCTTTGATCTGGAGTGAAACTAACTTGAAGCTTGTCTATTCAGTGTGTGGGTGGGTTTTCATTCTTCTGGAGCACAGCAGTGGTGTGTTTATGTTGCAGCTTAATGCTAGGTGGGAGGCCCAGGGTACTAGGGAATAAAGTGGGCAACTCTGTGTTTGTTTAGGTCATTTTTTCCCTTGCTTTCTGCCCCATTTGTACAGCTGAGTGACAGAGGCTCAAATAGTGTAAGGAAATGCCTTTGGATTTAATGAATGAATGAGTGAATGCTGATTCAGTTATGTATTTGATTTAAAATCTTGGTTGACAAAATTGTTTTATATCCTAGTGTTGCATTAATGTGGCAGGAGCAGTTCCAGTATTGCAGCAAAACTGGCATTTTCATATGGTGTTTTTTGAGAAGTGGTTATCAGTTTGAAATGTAAATCGGTTGAAATCTGAAAATGATCAACCACAGAAAATGAAATAGGCCATCAAGATACTGTCTGGTTAAAACAAATCTTGCCCAAAGCAGCTATATTCCTACAGTCACTGTTGGTGCTTGTTGAGGCAACATAATAACAAGAAAAAGCACTGAAGAGAAAGACAGGTAGAGAAATATTAGATAAGAATGGATTGTGTTAAAGTACAACATTTTTCTACCTGATCATAGAGTGAAGTTCTAGTATCTTCACGTGAATGTTGAAGGTGGCAAGTTGAGAGTTTTGCAGCATTTGTTTCAGCAACTCAGGAAAAGGAATTTTTTTCTGAATAATGGCAGAAGACCCTTTTCCAGACTAATGAATGAATCTGTTATGCTGGAAGCTGGGAGGAAATAATGTTGGTGTGTTCAGTTAGGTACTGTTTAAAATAAAATGAAATGCGATGTCAGTAGATTTTAGTGTATGAAAATTCTTTGTTTGGCAGTTGATGTAGTTAGCATTGAGTATTTTCCTTTTTAGATAATGAATATATTCATCAGTTCCTGTTGTGTGTGGCAGAGAACACCTTATTTTTCTAAAGTTGGTGGGTAATGTACTCTGGACCACTTCTGGATGGATGTGTGGTGTTAGAAGTGCTGTCTTAAAAGAGTGATTAAGTACAGCAGAACAACATCATACCTAACCTGGTACAGGAAGTGAAGCAGTAAGTAAGCTGAGTGCGTTAGTTACATAGGTAAATGAAAACTTCAGATAAAACCAGAAGTGGGACACCATTTGAAGCCAGAAGCTTGAGGATGATTTTTCAGTAATTTAGTCAGTGTTTCTAGTTAGCATCAGATAATGTCATTTTGTTTAAACAGCAACTAGAGTCTCTTGACCTGCTCTTTATTTAGTTTTTATTTTGTGTCATAGATTGACTCTCAGACTATCAGTGTGTGACTTTGGCAGTTCATCTACTAGCCTACCCCACTGAGAAGTGTAACATTGTGCTGTATTTTTTCACCCTTTTTATCTAAATGCTTAGTGGTTTTGGAGGGAAGAGGAAAACAAATTTTCTAGTTAGGGCTTAGGTCTCTTCAGTATAGCACTCCATATTTTGATTCAGGCATAAATTCTTAAGACTCCCATAGTAGTTTTCCAGTTTCTTTCATATCTTTCTCCCAGACAAAACAAGCATCTTGTTATATGCCTTGCTGGTAGGCACAGTAGGAGGGATGAGAAGGCATCTTGTTTAAACATAGTATTTGTGCTGCACAGAAGTATTGCAGGATTGATTCCTCAGTGACCCTCCAGAGTACAGTCAGTACCAGTAAAATGTTACCAGTGCTTGACAGAATTTATACTTGACCTGCTTTATATACTTTTATATGCTATTTAAAGACTGAAGAAAGTCTTCAGTAGTTTTTATGTAAAATACTTGCTCTATCACTCTGGATAGTGATAGAGCAGAAAAAAAGTTTCTGTTATTAAATGAATCTTATCTTTAAATCATGTTTAGTGCTGAAGGTGGTGAGGGGTAATCAGTGTGGATTTATAAGGGGAGAATTGTGCTTGACCAACCTAAGAGCCTTCTGTGATACAGTCATTGACTTGGGGAGAAAGGGAGAGAGTTTATTGTAACTTCAGTAACTTCTGGATCCTGTCTCCCATAGTCTTCTTACAGACAAACACAGAGTGTACAGGTTAGGTAAAGGGGCATGACGTACATTGAAAACTGGTTCAATGACTGGTAACAGAGCATGATGATCAGCAGCTGAGTCCAGACAGAGGCAAGTCACTGGTGGTATTTCCTAGGGTGCCACCAGGGGCCAATACTGTGACCTAGATGCTTGGACAGAGTGCATGCACCCTTAGCAAGTTCACAGCTAATGCAAAACTGAGAGAGGAGTAGCTGAAAACACCAGGTAGCTGTGCTGACATCCAAAGTGATATGGACAGGCTGGAGAATTGGGCTGCGGGAGATCTTGTGTAGTTAAAAAAAGGAAATACAAATCTCTGGCCCTGTGGAGTAGTAACCCCAAGCATGTGGTCGGACTAAACAGGTGGAAAGTAGCTCTGCAGAGGAGGATGTGGGCGTGAGGATGTGAACAAAGTCAGCAGTGTGCCTGTGTGGCGAAGAAGGCTGACAGTATCTTGGGCGTCATTGGGAGGAGTGTTGTCAGCAGCTTGAGGGGGATGATCGTTCCACTCTGTTCAGCACTGGTGAGACACATCTAGGGTATTCAGTGCTGGGCTTGCCAGTACAAGACAAACATGGAGTTACTTGAGAGAGGTGTGTGCAAGGCCGTCAAAGTGATGAAGGGACTGGATCATCTGTCAGATAAAGAGGCAGAGAAAGCTGGGACTGTTGAGCCTGGAGAAGAGGAAGCTTGAGTGGGTCTTAAACATGAATATAAAGATCTTACAGGAAGGGCTGAGATGAGAGTACCAGACTGACCTCAGTGATGTGAAGTGACAGGGCAAGAGGCAATGGAGACAAATGGAAATACGTGAATTTCCATTTAAATACAACAGAATGTTTTTGTTTGTTTGTTTGTTTGTTGTTTTGTTCGGGGTTTTTTTATGGTGAGGGTGATCAAACAGTGACAGAGATTGCTTAGAGTAGTCATGAAGTCTCCATGATTGAAGATATTTCTGACCCAACTGGACACAGCCCTGAGCAACCAGATGTAGCTGATCCTGCCTGAGCTGCAGGCAGGAGGGGGGCAGGGTTGAACTAGATGATCCCCAGTGATCACCTCAACGCAAGTGATTTTATCTGTATGTATAAAGATACTGCTTATAGATGAGGATCTATGTTACAGGACGTATTTGCTGAAAACTGTTAGTGTAATAAGTTGGGAATAAAGTCAGCACAGTAGCTAATAGGGGAGATTTGTAATGAAAGTACAAGAATTTTTCAGGTTGGCAAAAAGAGTATTTCATTACTTTCTATATAGATACATAATTTCTCTGGTAAAAGCTCAGGAGCTTGCTTTTAAAAAGGTTTTTCTAAGGTAGCTAACAGTGACTTTTAAATATTTAGTAATTTGCTGCAAATACCTAGCTTTTCCATCTAGGGTATGTTTTTATTGTAATTATTCACATGTATGAATTAATGTATCCAGTGTTGCTAGATTAATTTCAAAGTTCCAGTCATATTTCAGGAATGGAGTATTGAGTTTTCCAGGACATTTGGTGTACACAGTGTGTTATGGCAAGTTAAAAGTCTGATTCTTAGGAATATCAGACCCAGAAAAGTAATTTTCATGTTCAAGTTTCAGTATTTTCAGCTACTTTTCAGGCCAAATTCACACTGTATCTTTTTTTTGTTGGTGGTCTGTTTTTTGCTAAACTGAAATAGCAATAGTTGTTCATCCGCAAGTTTGCAGTTTTTTGTGAGTGTAAAGTTTCATGAGGGTTGGAATGTGTAGAATCATAGAACCATAAAACAGCCCAGATTGGGACAGATCTTGAAAGTTCTTATGTCCCAACCTTTTGGGGCAAAGGGAGTATAACTGAGATTATCTTGTAACCTTTCCAGTCACACCTTAAAAACCTCCAGTGAGGTTTTTCTTCCTACTGAGGGAGGTTGTTTCAGTGAATGATGTTTAACTACTGGAACATGGTGATGAGATGCCCCTGAGCCTTTTCTTCAGAGAGGAGAGGCCTAGCTCATTCATTCCTCATGGGACAGGTTCTCCAGTCTTTTGTTCATCTTAGTGTCCCTCCTTTGGATCTTCTCCAGTCTGTTCACATCTTTCTTGAATTATGTGGACCAGAACTGGACACAGTACTCCAGCTGCAGCCCCACAGCTGGTGGAGTGGGATGATCACCATCTAGGTTTAGCCAGCTTTTGATAATCGACTCAGGAATTATACGGTAATTATATATAGATTTGTGTAAGATGTTTCTCTGAAATTTTCATCTTTTTTTTGTTATTATTCTGAATCAACCTCTTACTTTCCATAAAATTATGTATCTGTATGTAAATGTTTAGCCATATAAAGGTAATTCTGTTTATGGGTCATGAGGGTTTGTATGGTTATTTTATAGATAAATTGTATTATATTTTCTATTTATAAAATTTAAGAGTACTCGTAAGTAAATTTTTTCTCAGTATTGCCATCTGTTGGTAGAGTTAGCATTAGAGATGTTACAAGACTCAAGGTTGGATACCTGCATAATACCAAACATTAAGGAATTGCTTGCATTGTCTTATTCAAACCACATTTTTTTCCTCAGTTTTTTTTCTTGCATAGATTTTTATGCTTTCGAAGCATCTGTGGATATTTTTGTTATTTCTGTTCCTCAAAATAAAACAAAAAGTATGCTAGAGAAATGTCTTTATTCCTCTAAAGGCAGAATGTTACCAAGCCTCTGTAGTAATCATCTCAATCTATATTCCAGTCTAGAAACAGGTCAGTTTTTTCTCAGTTTTACACACTATTTTTTTTATGTTACACTATTAGATTTGTTCTGTATGGGTAGTACTGTAAGTTATATTCCCCCACTGTTGTTCCTAGTGCATGCTGGAAGTTTTGAACATGGTTCAGTTCAAGTAAGGGTTTGATTTCTAGTGTATAAATGACTGTCAGGGTTTTGTCATTATAGAAGCGCTTAATCCGTCTGTGGATGAGACGTCTCTCTAGAGAAACAATCCAGCTAATCCAGCTTGCAGGAGTGTCGCGGTCTGCGCGGCTTGTCAGTGCCGGATAGTGAAGAGCTGAGACCTTCCTAAAACTATCTCCAAGGCAAAGCTGCTCGTCAGGACCACCACACACTCACACATGTGCACATGCACACACACACACACACACGGTTAGCTCCTTAAAATGGGTTGACAGCAAAGAGGCAGGAACGGTCTTCGTAGAGGGCTCCATGGGAGGAATTTAATGCAGCCATGCTCCTGAAGGGTTCCAGGGATGAAGAACACGGGAGGGTACAGGTTTACGTACGGGAGTGGAGGGAGCATCAGGGACTAATGATCTGGTGGCACAGGCGGGACTAGGGAATGGGAGCCACTAGGGAAACTCTGAGGGAGTGGTGACGGAGCAAGGGTGAATGGGGAAACAGGGAGAGGAGAACCTTCTAGGCCAGGGACATATAAGGTACAAAGGGGTTGGGAGGCCAATGGGCCAACCAGGGAAGCAGAACTGGGGTACATGACCATAGCCAAGCATCCTGGGGGAAACCTTTTCTGTCGCCCTAACCTGGGGAGGATGTCTGATCATAGGGACTGTCCTACTAGTAGACTCTCTTTGTCCTTTGTTCCATAGGCTCACTGGCCTCCACATAGGAGGAGATGAAAGTAGAGCACAAAACCAAAACCTGTGTTTGATTAGAGAGGGTGAGGTGCAAGGAGGAGGAGGAAGATGAAGGAGCCCCTGGTACATTTAATGAGGGCAGTGGAGACAAACTGAACAACATCTTAGAAATTCCTTAGTTATTGTCAGGAGTATCTGCTCATTTATGTAGCCTTATTAACATTGTTTCAGAAGTAATAACTCAGTTTTAACAGAAAAAGGTGTATTTTTCACTGGAGGGCACAGATACCTAGCATGTAAAAATGGAAAATTTCTTGCTAAGACCTTTAATGAGTTCCAGAATTCATTGCCTAATCTGAGTCTTCAGTAAGAAAAATGCCAGCTGTTTTAAGAGCTATTTTTCATCAAGTTTACCTGTATTTCACTTGCTTATTGGTGGTTCTTGCAAAATGAGATAAGCAGTCAGTCTTCTTTTCAGTGTTGGATAGTATGCTGTTGTCATACCACTGCCTCTTTCAAAATTATTACATTGTTTGCTACAGCAGTTGAAACTTTTAGAACCTTTCTGCCCTTTGTGAAATTATTTAAATATATTATTCTTTTTACTATATGCTTATCTTGCTATTTCATGTTTTCATAGTCTCTTTGTTAAGACATACTGAGGCTTTCAGTTGATCCATTTAGTTCTAGCTCAGAGCTGACATAAACTGCTGGAAGAGTTTTAATGGCTTTTTTGTGGAGGTGTGTGCGAGTCCCACAGTTAACAGGTTGATACAGCCAGTGTGCCGAAGAGTGCCTGTGGTAGTGGCTTTCCGTGTTAGTTGGCTGGTTCCTAGTCTTGTAACTCAGCACAGTTCAGTCTTCGCAGTGGTATTTTTGAGGGATTTTGGAACTATCAAATGAGAAAAACAGAATGAGTCTTTGTTAGGTGTACAGGGGTATGCTTAAGTGCCTCTTAGAAAAATGCCTAAGGAAGCAAAAGGCATGAAAATCTCTCCCTCATGTTCCTAGAACAGTATGTAACACTCAATGTCATGCACACTGGACAAAGAATGCTTACATGGCTAGAAATTAATCTCAGCTGCTTATCTTAAAGGTGCATCCATTGTAGTGTATTTGCAGATCTTTTTCTGGTAGCAAACTTTTGTGATGTGGAGAACCCCAAAGACTTGGTCAAGAGTTGGTAACTACTGAATAATGACTAACAAGATGGAAGAAGGAGATGAATGTAGTAAAATCTAACTGAAATTTCATTTAGTTTAATTGCTACAAATTATGTGTGTAAAGGCAGTATCGCAGCCTACAGATAGGACAGAGATGGGGAATGAAGTGATAAAAGGCAGAATCTGGATAAAAGTAGTAAAACCAAGAGTGCTGTTTAGGCTGGGAGAAACTACTCTGAAATGAAACTTCAGCAGTAAATAGGAGCATTGAATCTTGTCTTGGTTTAAAATCTGCTGAGGATAACATCTGCCAGAGAAATAATCAGGGTGGAAATCTTCCTGCAATGGAAAAACAACCCCTCCTTCCAAATCTTTGTGACTTCAAAAATTACAAAGGCTTCCAGGTCAAAATATAAGAAAAGGAATAACATCTCTTTACTAGCAAATATATATATGATATATATACATATACATATATATATATATATAAAAGAACAAATAAACAAACCCCTAAAGTTTTCTCACCTGTTAAGCACTTTTCCCCTTTGGTGTAGCTATGACCACAACTGGCAGGGGGCACTGGTGACGCCGGTGAGGCGGCTGCTGTAGTGACTGTCTGGTAGCTGGCACAGGGTGCCAGCAGGCTCTGATGAGGCAGGCAAGGTGCAGTGCCGCACTCCTGTGGCCATCAGGGGCACTCTGATACAAGAGTGGGACCTTCCCCGGTGACAATGGCCCTAGCCTCAGCCAGCACTCAGGCATTGGCTCTGGGCTCCCTCGCAGCAAGGAATCAGGGAAGCAAGCAGGCAGGTTTTGGTCACGCTGCCGAAAATGACGAGGTAGCGATATCCTAGGCAAGCCACACTCGCTGTCACCCATGTGGCCCCTCTCCTCGATTGCCTAAGGAAAGGGACAGTCCTGCCCCCATGCCCCACAGGATCCCAGGCTGAGCTTACGCCTCTCGTGATATCCCCTGAACTGTGGGGGACCTGGGGGGAGACAGTGACAATTCCTGGCACAAATAACCACAGTGATCAAATGACCACAGATGATCACAGTGGGATATCCTCATCACGGTGATCCACCCCCAAGGCAATCTTCACATGGAAGGCTTGAGAAGAGGATGGTTGATGTTAACAGAATAAGAAGACAAAAAGAATAATTCAGAATATTTTGTTGTGTAATTTTTCTCCTTTGTCTTCATGAAACTCCTTTGAGATTTTTGTGTGTCTTTTGAGATTGAAGATTTTCGCAGTTCAAAGTAATCTTTGCTCTCTTTTGCCTCTAATTGAAAACGGAGCTCATAGTTTGAGGTGGTAAGAAGAATCTCTAATGTGTGAAAGGCGCTAAGGCAGAGTCTGCTCTGACCGTGAGTGGTTCTTCACTGTTACTACAAGCTTTCTTGAAGCACCATGGTTTGGCTGAGAAGAGCCTTGAGTGAAGTGGATGTGGCATTTGATGACTGTTTTACCTGTGCACCATAGCTTTTTCTAGATGGAAAAAGAGAGGTCTACAGATGTTATCAACATCTGTATTTGTACTAAGTTGCTGAAACTCACTTTTACTTCCCTTCAGCACTTCCTCTTGCACTCTCTTCTCCCTATCTACTGTGTTTCTAAGTAAAAATTGCAGTGTCCTGTAAGAGCAGAATCTTTCAGTGGAGCAGCAAAACTTCATCTTTGCTTTTCCCACATATAAAAAGGAAATATGTAAATAAAAGGATTTGGTTGTACAATGTGACGTGCTTCCACCCGCAATAGCAGCTGCCTCCTTCCATATCCATATGGTAAATTCACCATCTGCTACCTCTTTGCGAGTGGTTTATTCCTTGCATAGGCCTTGTGATGTTGGGGCCATGTTGGGGGCCAGAAGCCGTATAGCTATACTGTGAACTTGCTAAAGGGATGCAGTGTAACTGCGTTCCTTCTCACAGTAGAAAGGGCTCTCTGGGCCTGATGGGGCTGGCGTGACTGGGGATGTGGTAGCCAGCATCTTTCGTGGAGCACGGGAAAATGTCACCTCTGGTCTGTTTGCGTACAGACCAGAGGTGACAGCTCTGACGGCAGTGCAGCTCATTCCATGAGGTTCATGACTTGACATGTGGTTGACAGCCACTCAGTGTGGCAGGGTATGGTCACCATTCTTGTGTACACCTCTGTGTTGCTTGTGTGAATATAGAAGCTCTTCGTGATGTTATGTCTTTGTTCTGTCTTCTTGCTATAATTAAATTGTGATAGATAGGGTTGGATTTTTTAAGATGCGGCTTTTGATTTAAACTGGCAGATGGGAGTATTTTCATGCTCAGTTTTGACTGGTTTCTGGAACACGGAAGCCTTTTATTGGTATTCTCTTAGAAGCAAAATAAAGAACAGTTACACAAATCACTTGAAGCGGGCAAGTTAAACAGGTGGTCACAGAAACAACCACCTGAATAATTTCGTAACATACTTTTGCAAGGCTACTTACTCTCTTTGAATGCATGTTATGACAGCAACTGTATTGTTAAAGCCCTTGCTGTGATTCAGAATGTCACTGAATTATGTTTGTTAAAAACACAGTGAAAGTGGTGGGTTGTCAGCATTTAAAAACAGGCAAAGGTAATGTTAGAAATACAGAAGTGTTTCTAGGTAGGATTAGACAAACAAGCAGAGGTGACTGACTAGAAATTATAGGGACCTTGTCTTCAGCAATGATGGAAGATGTACATCTGTGCTGGTTTGGCCAAAATCTAGCAATATATCCTCTGAGAGAAAAACAGGTTACAACCACCATTCCTCCCACCAGGTTCAGGAAAAAGAAATTTTCCTCGAAGGAAAGTGAAAGAGATAAAACCTAGTTATTTTAACAAACACACAGGAAAAGAATAGTAATGCTAAATAATAAAATCTCTCGCTGTGGAGAGAAGCCTGGGAAGATTTCAGAGTCCTTCTGTAGATGTGGTCTCTCTCCTCCTCAGAGCTGGGTCGGTGAGGCCGTAGGCCATAGGCCCACTTGCAGGCCTGGGGAAAAATTCTCCCGATGTGTTCTGATGTTGTTGAAACAGTCCAGAAGAGAAAAAAGGAAACAAACCAAAGTCCCAGGAAACACGCTGGAGAAAAATGAAAAAAAACCCAAAGAGCTGGCTGAAGAAGCAAGCAGGGTGCTTCCTCCGTGCTGCCACAGGCAGAGAACACAGAGGAGTGTATCCCTGCATCCTTGAGAAACTGCTTTGAAAAGTTCTTTTGGTTTTGTTTTTTTTCTCCCCTCTCAAACTCAGTTTAAAGGCACAGAAAAGGCACAAAATTAAGTTTTGGGTGTAGTGGGTTGATCCTAAGTTGACAGACAGCCTTTTGGACCAATCATGCTTCTCTCAATTTTACACAGTTAAACCCCGTGGAAAGGTGGGATTTTGGGGGGTTTTTCCGTTCCAGCTGTGGGGACGGGAGGGGACAGAGGCAGGGGCCTCAGAGCCCCCGGCCCCGCCAGGCTGGGCCAGGCACCCCTGTCCCCCCTGCCCCCTCCTTTTCCCAATGCCACAGCATGGACCCTGAGTCTGTGGGACGGGGGAACCATGGGGCAATCCAACGCAGTTTGCCCGGGACCGGTGGATCCCTCTCTTTTCCACACGGCGCCAGCGGGAACCAGCGGAGCCTCCAACCTGCAGCCAGCACACTTCGCACTGAGCTGAAGGAGTTGTGCAGCCAGCAGCGGAGCCTGAACAGTAACACTTTTCAACATGGCAACTTCAGAGCCAGAGAGAAAGAGAAAGTGATATCCCACGGGACGGAGTTAGAATGGCTCCAGGAGAGAAAAGGGCAGTGCCACGTTTCTCGCGCGCAGCTTAAAAATCTTCTCGCGTTGCTGTGGTATGAAACTGTAATATCACAAACTGTTTGTCTCTTTAGTCCATTTGAAGTACATGGGGGGATGGAAAATTTTCATGTGGCTTGTAAAGGTTGTGAAGAATGCCCATGCCAGGCTGTATCTGAAAAGCAGTGAGAGGTTTTTAAAACCTGGTGGCTAAGAAAACCCTTGGTGTTCAGGCCAAAAATGACTCATCCTTAAAAGAGTAATAACCCCATGTGATGGCCCTTGTTTTACAGTTGAAGGAATTGTGAAAGGGTTCATGGAAGAGATGTGTTACATCCCAGCAGATTGTTTACCTCTAAGCAAACCTGCAGACGGTGGCAGTTTGAAAAGCCATGTAAAGCAGAAGAAAACCCTTTTTTCTTTTTCAAGAACTGCAACACTGATAGATGGAAGGAAAGTGGGGGAAAGAAGAGGGTTCTAGAAGTTTGTTCTGATTGGTTTTTTCTTTCTTTCTTTTAGGTCTGTTAATAAACTAATTTATATTTTTTAAGTTTTGTGCCTGCTTTTCTTCCTCCTAATTCTTATCTCACAGAAAGGAAATCAGGGGATAATGCATATTTTGACCTAAAGCCACTACACTTAATTGGTGTTTCTGCCCGGTTACAAACGGAACCTACAACATTGGCATAGGGCCGTGATAGGGGATACACATCATAGAGTCACCCCAAGACAACACCTAAGTGGTAGTGAGTTAGAGTTTTGAGTGCAGTCATTTGTAAGTCACAGTCACTTGGCAACTTCTTACACATGAACAGCTAGGCGGGTGTTTAGTGTGATACTTTCCTATCCAAACCTTAGTTCCTTTCATGAGCTTTATAGTACACCATAATAGCAATTCCTTTTGCATTCATTAAGAATCTCTAAGGTTAGTGTTGCTTCTGACTGAAAACATTAAACTTGAAGCTGTTTTGATTGCAAAATACTGAAGTTGTAGATCTTGACTTGGAAAACTCGGAGAGGTAGTTTCTTGTGATGTATTTTTGCAGAAATACTGAGCTCAGGCTTCACTCAGATACCTGATTGAAGCTTAGAACCAAAGGATCTCGGGCCTACTTTATTTCATTTCAGAAATTTTGGTAGCCTGTTTATATCCTTTTCTGCACGCTGTTCTCTGATGAAATTAGGGGTATGGCTAGCTCTGTAGTTTACTCATTTCTGGTGTACTTTCTTTGGATAGCATTGGCTATTGGATGGATCTACCTCTGTAACGGATAATACAGTATAAGAGATCTCAAAAGCTTTCATTAGGGTTAGTCAATAGATTAGTCAATATTCACAGAAAAATTGATCTATGGATGTATTTCAAAGCAGGGAAAAAAACCCCAACCATTTAGGAGAAATATTTAGAAAATACATAGTGTCACTCCTTAAGTGAGCCCTTGATATCCTTAAATCAGATTGAGTACTGCAGTTTTGTAAAACAGTGTTTACTGTTTGCTGTCAAAGTCCTTGAAGATAATGACAGAAAGCTGCCAAGTGCATATTTCTATAATACTGAAAAGTGGTGATAGCAGGATGAATTATAAGACATGCACTTCTGACAGTGATGTCTTTCAGTGGTCCTAGATTTTATACTGCTTGAACAAACTGTTTTTATCTATTGATGAAACTCTGCTCTATGGAAAAAATGCAGTTATTTCTTGACAACCATTTTGCATACTTCAGTGGTATCATACAAGTTTGCACTTAAGTGTGTATCCTATTTTTTAAAAGATGTGTACAATCTACAGAGGTTTCCTAAGGATATCACTTGAGCTGTTTTCTCTTATCATTGCTCAACATTGACTTTACTGTTTGTAAATACTGTTTGTATTAAAGTTAGTATTAATATTATTTTCTGTGGCTACTACTATAGAGTAATTTGGTAAATTAATGAGAGTGAGCTGTAAAATACAGTCATTTTTTTCTATCAGAAGTTAACATTTTATATGTGAGCTTAGTGACACTGAATTTAATTGCACTCAGAAATAAACTTAGTATTTTTATTTCAGAAACCAAACCTTTCCTTAAGTGCTTTACTAGGTAATAAATGTCTTTGGCTATGCTTGATATAAAACTGTTGAATGGGACAAAGTATATATAGGCTGTTCAGTGTTAAGAGAATGTGATCTCTAGTATGTGGGATATACCAATATATATATTGCTATCACCAGCAAGGAGGGTGTCTTTTTTGTTTGAAGATTCTGGACTGAAAATTGGAGCATCTAAGTTTGTGCTATTGGTGTTAGAAATCTTGGTCCCTTACAGAAAAATTAGTTCTTTTATTTGCATATGATCCTGCCTTTCTACTTACTCTATACAATTTTTATTGGTAATCTGCATTCTTACTAATTTCCACCTTCTCCATTTTGAAATTGTGCCTTTCTTTAAGTTTGGCATTGTAATGCAGTGTGTCTCTCAATAGAATTAATATTATTTTCCTCAAGTGGATGTTAAATAGGAACAAATAAACGCTCAGTAAACCTATTATTAGTCTAAAATAGATTTCATTAAATAGAATGTTGGTTTCTTCATCAGGAAGGTTTCTTGGGTCTCTGGGGAGTTTTATACTTCATGAAAGTCAGTCTATCCAGGAAAGCAGTGCCCAGTTGTGATGTGTTGGAACAAACTTATTCAAGTTTCAGCTGTGCTGTGCACCCTGACACACAGAATATTTCATCCTAGTTAATTTAAAATCAACAGTCTTGATTTTGTTTCAATTCCCAAAGGGCCCTCCTGGTAGGGAAGGTGTGATCCACTTCTTTGTGGATGGTTTTTGAACAACAGGTTTCTGTTCACAAGGCTGCTTTGGTCTGGAATGGAATGACACAGGATCTTGTTAATATAATTAGGTCTGCATCAGTCCCAAGTTTTAAACATTGTACAGATACAACAGGGCTTCTACTGGTTTAACTTATTTTAATCAGGATGAGGAAGAGAAGCAAAGGGGAACAATACTAGCAAGCACCCAGTTTTGCCAGGTTAAACAATATCTGTGCTTGTGCTGCTCCTACTGGTGAAATGGTGTTTATTGGTTTAGTCTATCTAGTTTTTGTTCTGATAAAAGCTCTCAAAGCTTTTGTTTCCATTTTGTATTAAAAAATTGTTTCTGTTCAGATTTTTATCAAGAGCTCAGCTTCTTAATTTTTAAAAATTTTATTTGAAACTGTATGCTGTGAAATATTTGATATTTTTGCATATATTAGTTCAAGAGGTCATTTGCATTATCTTTTCTAAATTGCATGTTTGTGAATCTCGCAAAACATCTGTGAACTGTTAGAACTAAATGGTACATGATCTGAAATGGTGAAGGATTTAAATTGTCTGAAACAGTGTCTGTTTTGAAGCTGACAGTTTCTGAGTGTAAAACCTAAAGGTTTAATCAAGCAAAGTTAGGTGGAGGAGCTACTGAATTATTGCAAAATATAGCTCTGGAACATGCTGTGGCTTGGTGAAGGTAATGAGAATAATGGCTGTCTTTAAAACTGCTCTCCATTGCTCCTTTTTAAAAAAAAATAGAAAGTTACACTTGAGCATTTGGAGTAGAACATGAGTTCTGACAAAGGCTATGTAAATAAACTGAGATAAGGTGGTTGAATGTTTGAATGGTAGCAGTAGATTAAAGTGTTCCTTTGTCAGATTTTGCAGTCTGTGATTTGCCATGCATTGGGACTCACTTTTGATTGATAGGGTGCACGTTGTGATTAGGAAAGGGGGTTTTGGGGCTGGATGGTGGCCTGTGGCTGCTGTCCAGTTCTTTACTGGCTTTGCTGCAGCAGCATCTCTGTCTGCTGAGGAACAGCCTGATACCATTCACTTTTCTGTTTGTGCTTCTGAAATACCCAGCCTGAACTGATGCCTGTGTAGGCTTAAAGTACAAGAGTCTTTTAAATCAGATGAGTCACCTAGGTTGCTGTTTATTTAAAGTAAACAAATTAAGGAGGAGATAAAAACTGATGATATGTATAGAGCCTTTGCCTCTTAGGGTAGTTCCTTGGGAAAAGCAGGTTGTCTGAAAAACTCTGCTGTGTTAAAAATACTGTTTATTGGAAATAAGTAAACTAGGAGGTTGAACTTGTTACAGTTTGGTAGCTTTGAAACAAAGCTTTGGGGTTATATCGGTTATGACAGACAGATTTTCTTATGATTTCATAGGTCTATTTTGTGACAATAAACAAAACCCTTAAGTTCTAAGGACACTCATTGTTACTCTTTTTTTTCAGGTGGTATCATGGAAAACTTGATAGAACAATTGCAGAAGAACGTCTTCGACAAGCAGGAAAACCTGGAAGTTACCTTATTCGAGAGAGTGATCGGAGACCAGGTTCATTTGTGCTTTCATTCCTTAGTAAAACAAATGTCAATCATTTTAGGTGAGAATTAAGTGTTTTATTTTGAATACTGTGAACATAATTTTTTGTTTCAGAACACAATAGAGCAGAAACAATGATTGTATCATAATGCAGTATTTTGACTCTTTATGCTTTCATGGTACAGCTTTCTACTTGTGTTTAGTTGTTTTAAAACATGCTGCTTAAAAGTTACTTTATAGGATGAAGAACAAAGTGTGAGGAAACCAAAAATACCTGGATAGAGAAGCTTGCCTACAATGGTTTGAATAGACTTAAAGCACCATGCAGGTTTCATTAGTCAGTCAAGGAAATTATTTTGTGTCTGTTCCATAGTAGTCCTTGTGTTAGCACAGTTAAAGTGCTAGCAAATCTGGTTGCTTCCTTAGTTTTGAGGAGAAAAAAACCCCACCAAAACAAACAACCAACCCCCCAATAGAAACAAGAAAACCCCCAAACAAACAAAAAGAAAAAGCCACCAAAAACAATCCCAAACCAAAAGCCACAAAGAGATTATATGTTTAGTAATCAAAAGGCTTGGGGGAAACAGCTTTCAGCATGTGCTAGAATTAGTTGTTCTGAATACAAGTAGCTCTTTATCCCAAGTTGCAACGAGAATTACTTTACCATTGTCAAACGGTGTGTGTTAGTAAGTTCAGTTATTCATTGGTGGAAATGAGATATATTTTGAGAAAAGCTTGAGCAATAGTCAGTAAGTGGAGTGCTGTAGTTTAATGTTCCTCTTTACAAAATAGGAAAGCAAATGTTTCTTCAGCAGTAAAAAAAAAAAATCTTTGTCAGCTGTCTTGATGATAACAAACAAATCCAAAGCAAATTCTTCAACTTCTGAAAGTGGGAATTATCCAGAATACCAGCTTATGATCCACTGTGCACATGGTTTGCAAATGTAGGCAAGTTTTGGTTGTATTTGCTCTGTGATGGAAGTGTGATTCAGAGGTCCACTGGCATAAAGGCATAATTCTTTTAAGTGCAGACAGTATGACACACAAATAGTACCTCATATTTGCATCTTGTCATCTGAACTATCAATTTCAGCTTCTCAGCTGTACTGATACTCATTTGAAAACTGGTTTCTGTGTAGCAGTAGCAGAAATGTAGACTGTTAAAAAACTTACTTTCTAGTGCTGTTTGAAGTTTTGGGTTATTTGTAATAACTTCTCCTTTTGAAGCCAGTGTCAGGCAATTGGCTGTTGGTTCATGCACACTATAAAAGTGTCTCTGGTATTTCAGGTAGAAAATAATCTAATTATTTCAAATTCCTCAAGAAAAGGGTCCTTAAAATATTTTCAATCCTTGAAGAATCTTTCTTTATATACTTTTGCTGTCCCTTGAAAGTTGTATACAGAATATATGTTTACGCAGCATATGATTGTGTCAGAACTAAATTTTTTTTCAGTTAAGTGTTACTTTTTTTGGTGAGTCAGAGTGATACAATATATATTGAGAGAAAATATTTATTTTTAATCTTTTCCTTTGGAGTTCTCTGTGATTACAGTAGTCTTTCTGTATTTGCCAACTCACTGTTCCAAAGGAATGTTTCATTTAAGCTTGATTAAATAATAATCTGAAACACTGTATTTCATTTAGAATCTATTATCTCCTTAATAATTTGCAAAGGAGTCTTAACAGAAAATATGCCAGAAGGCCTAGCGTGTCTCCTGAGCATTGTTATCTGACTCCTCTTGCAGTGCTATATGCTTATGAGCTTTGGATTTAATCTCTGAAGATTCATCTTTGTGTGCATTTTACATTACTTTTGGGAGAAACAATTTAATTCAAATTATGCATTAAAGAATCTCTAAGAAAAAACATAAACTTTAAAGGAAAAAATAAACAGTTTTGTAAGAAGTCTTTGTTTTGTTGAACTGCTGAAATGATTATGTAAGCTTTTTTACATTAGATACCAAATTTTTAAATTGAGTTTAAGGAGATACTTTGATTATTCCAAAGTAATTTCTTAACTGTTAATGTGGATGCTAAACTAACTGTAAGAAAATTACTAAGTGTTGATGGTGTTTGTTTTCTGCGTTGTGTAGTCTTGAAGTGTAGGAAGTTTTTGTTAAAGTACTTTGCTACTTTGTTAAATTTATGAGTATTATAAAAGGTGTATATTGTGCATGATAAAGTAATAATGCTGTTCTGTACCAGTGCATTATTTCACTTTTCCAGGATGTTCAAGCTTACTTTTTTTTTTCTTTTGATTTCATTTAATTCTAACAAATGTACTGTCTTTTTCTGTGAAACAGTACTTTCTTTAGATAAAGAACTGGTGGATCATACAACATGTATATGAATGTTTTTGATAAAATATTCATTAGGTTTATTTACATGTTTACAGAGAGCCTGTAATACTGCATTTTGCTGAATACAGGCACTGTTTTAAGAATTAAACATGATCCTAATCTTTTCTTTTAAAAAAATTGGTAGCAAAAAAAATTCTAATGTGAACTTCTGGGTTTTTTTTTATTAACAGGATTATTGCCATGTGTGGAGACTATTACATTGGTGGGCGTCGGTTTGCTTCACTCTCAGACCTGATTGGTTATTACAGTCATGTGTCCTGCTTGCTAAAAGGGGAAAAGCTCCTATTTCCAGTAGCACCTCCAGAGGCAAGTAAAAAAAAAAAATTCTGAAGACTTAATTTACTCAAAGTTTGTAACTTTAATCACTAATCACAGTTTTCTTTGGGAAAAATATTTTAGAAAGTTTCCTGTAGCTTTGTATAGGCATACGTGGAAGTATAAGGGGTGTAGAAATGCAGTTTTACTGATACAAAGTAATGATTTAAAAAAATTGGTATTTAATAAAAAGATATAATGAGAAAGATAGAGGTATTGCAGTTATCTCAAAATGTAGTAACATTATTTTAAGTACACAGAGAAAAACAAGAAAATACTGAGTTCTTGGCTAATAAAGAGCACTGTTATAATGTAATCTTCACTGTTCTGTGACGTTTTGCATATCTTACAATGGTTTCACATATGCATCCTGGAGATAACCAAGGTTTCTTTCACATGCCCATCCTTCAAACAATATAGTAATAAAAATTAAACAAAACAATGCAAAATCCCCTGTAACAAAACCCAAAACCTGAACCAAAAATGTTGCTGAATGTTTAAATTCTGGACATTTCTTCTGCTCTAAGTGAAAAAAAGTTTAAAATAAGTGCTCTCTTAACCAACTAATTACATGTTTCTGGCTTGCTGTGAGTGGTTTTGAGCTTTGAAAATATAAAACTGGCAAGGTGGATATAAGTGATGTTACCAGTCCTTTGCCCCAGCTATTCCATAATGCTGGGGAGAAGGATTCTGCAGTATAGAGTATACAGAATAGAGAAAAAAACCATTGCTCTCTTTTAAACTGTAGCCTGTGGAAGACAGAAGGAGAGTTCGAGCAATTCTGCCTTACACCAAAGTGCCAGAAACTGATGAAATAAGGTATGTTTGAATGACAGTAGTACCTGCGAAATTTTCAAGATTATTTATAAATAGTGGTAATTTAAGTAGGAATACATATGCAAATACCTTCCAGTTGCATCTTAAACTTGACACAATTAGATTAAGGGATGATACCGCTCTGTTCTTCTGTTAGAAATAAGATGTTTTGTTCTTGTTATAGTTGTTTGTATTAATTGTAAGGGAAGGTATATTAGATGCATAGAATTGAAATTAGTAATGTTATAATTTTGAAGTATGTTTTATAAAGCCCTAGACTTTTACCAAAAGGATAAATTTATGTGTCAGATAATCCTACATGGAAATGCTTTATCTGTGAGCTAGGCTTTTTTCCTGAACTGCCACAGAACTATTAGTAGATGTATAGCTAAGGAAAACAATTCAGATTACTAGAAAGAGAAATTGAGCCTTGACTACTTACAAAGTCAAGAATGGAAGAAGTGAGTCTTTCAACAGAAGAACGTTTTCTGGTAACTTGGAATTGATACTGCTTTCTTGAGATAATTTTTGTTTCCAGATGAATATTAGGAGGGTTTGAAAGTGATTTGTGGTGATTTCTAATCTCTCAAATAAGACAGATTTTGTAAGTTGCTGTAATATACCAGTTGAATTGGGAATTTTGTTAGGTTTAGAACTATTATCTTAAAATGTAGAGAAAGATGCAAGAGCTTTATATCCTCGTTTGGGTGGAAATTTATTCCAAGACTCACAGTCTAGTCTGATCCTTTAAAGGATGATAGGAGGATATTTGGTTTTGTAATTATGTGTTTTAGTAAGGTGGCCGGGCTGGGAAGGGGCTCCCTAATGGCACATTGCAACTAAGGCTTCCTGCTGTGTGTAAGAATAAAAAAAAATTGAGTCCTTTACGTGCCTTATTGTACCTATCAGCTTAAGAGGAAATACTGTTTTGTTGTTTTGCTATCATAACAAAACGTAGGCAATTAAACCTTTTCTTTCTCTTTTAGGATAGACTGGAATGCAAAGTTAGTATTTGGTTTTTGAGGTCTACATGGCTAAAATATTTCTGTTCATGGCATAGCTGAGACCAAAGTTCTCAGTTTGTTCTAGATTGAATTAATATGCTCTTGAAGATGTTATGTATTTCAGAGAATCTTGACTTAGAATTTTAATATCATAGTTAATATTGAGCAAGTTTGAAGTATTACTGAGTTAATTTCAGCTTGTCTTCCATGCTGTAACTATACCATGATGGAGGGTGCTCTTGTTGTTTGTCACCTGTTAAAGTTGAATAGCAGTTGAATTTATTCCTGGTTTTCAATAGTGGTGTGTTGCTTTTTTGTTTTTTTCTGTTAGCCTCCTTCAGATGAGAGCCATGCCATAGACATTTGCTATGAGATTTTGAATGGATGTAGTAGTTAATGAGCTTCAGTGCTTTATTGTTTTTCGTGTACCCTGATGCATCATGAAACATGATTGAAAATTCTGTGCTGCAGTGAAAGGTTTTCATATGACCTGAGTTTGTGCCCTTAATGTTTAAGGTGTAACTTACACTAATCTTCCAGAAATGAAAACTCCCATAGACCAGGTGCTGGGTCCTGCACTTTGGCCACAATAACCCTCTGCAGAGCTGCAGGCTGGAGGAGGAGTGGCTAGAAAGCTGCCCAATGGAAAACGACCTTGGGATGCTGGTCAGCAGCCGGCTCAAGATGAGCCAGCTGTGCCCAGGTAGCCAGGAGAGTCAATGGCATCCTGGCTTGCATCAGCAGTAGTGTAGCCAGTAGGACTAAGAAAGTGATTTGTCCTCTGTGCTCAACACTGGTGAGGACACACCATGTGTACTATGTCCACTTCTGGGCCACTCAGTTCAGGAAAGCCATTGAGGTCCTGGACTGTGACCTGAGAAGGGTAATGGAACTGCTAAAGTGTCTGGAGTCCAAGTCCTATCAGGAGTGGCTGAGGGAGCTGCGGGCCTCAGCCTGGAGAAAAGGAGTGTCAAGGGACATCTCATTGCTCACTACAACTCCCTGGAAGAAGCATGTAGCCAGGTAGGGTTCAGTCTCTTCTGCCTGGCAACCAGTGACAGGATAAGAGGACATAATCTTAAATTCCCCTTAACACTCAAGGGCAGCTGTAGGTTGGACATTAAGGGGATATTTTTCACAGAAAGGGTGATTAGACATTGAAGACTGCCCATGGAGGTGGTGGAATTACTGTCTCTGAAGGTGTTTAAGGAAAGACTGGATGTCGCACTTAGCGCCGTTGTCTGGTTGACATGTGTTATTTGGTCATAGGTTGAACTCAATAATCTCAGGTCTTTTCCAACTTAACTGATTCTGTGATTCTCTGATTCTGAATGTTAATGCTTCTTACGCTTTTCCTGTACCTAATTGCATTGCATCTTTGGTAACTGCTCTGTATGCTCTTTGTATCACTTGTCTTCAGATGTGAGAACATAATGAATAGGTATTCAACAACTTACATTATGCAAGATAGTCTTTCAATGAAAAGAATATTATTTTCTTACAGCCTACTAAGGGTTATTTTACTTCTGTTTCATATTTGATCTCTCTTGATAAAAGAACAATATCACAGTATTTTAGTATTGCTGTGTTATTTTTG
Organism: Monarcha castaneiventris obscurior; assembly: GCA_026261815.1. Taxonomy (NCBI): domain Eukaryota; kingdom Metazoa; phylum Chordata; class Aves; order Passeriformes; family Monarchidae; genus Monarcha; species Monarcha castaneiventris. Next base: position 4,743,273 of record JAMPIT010000635.1, read on the forward strand.
TTTTACACATCAGCACACTTTGAAGTTGACAGCACTGAAGTATATGTTAGATATATAGACATAAATTGAAAGTATAAAACTTGTATATGGTAGCCACTTAACTGTGAGGAAAAATACACATGTGCTTGGAATATCAATTGCAGGAGTTAGGTACTCCACACAAATGCTGGTTCTTATCTTCACCTCTGGGACACCTTACCCCGAGCCTGAACAGATGAGAAAAGCCTGCAGACGTTGTTTCAGGCTGTTTATTTCTTCTTATCTCTGCCAGCTCTCAGCTCCGGCTGCACATCTGATGCCAGCCGAGTCCGAGCGGGAACTGCCCAGTCCTGGGCCGTCCCGTCCTTTTTGTACCCTTTCCATGATCCAACCATTCTTCACAACGGATTTATTATTTACTATTCTATGCCAATTAATTTGCACCTATTCTAGACACGTAATTTCCACCTCTTTTTCATTCTACCAATCATTTTATGCCAACACTAAGAGAGAAGATGGAGGAGAAGGAGAAGAAGAACAGGGCAACACCCAAAATCCTCCATCTTAGACCCTTCATCCTCATATTAGAAATCCTAAAATCTACTTTTTACCTTGTAAAATACTAAACTACTACTCATTTTTAACTCCTCTTGTTTTGCATTACTTCGCGCTGCGTTGGCAATCTTTCCCATGGACTAAAATCAAAGACGGTGTCATTCTGGGCTTTTTGCCAGGGTCCAGGACCCCCGTGCCAGGGCTCCTGACCTCCCAGGGCAGCCAAAGGTGTGCCTTGGGTTCCAACAATCAATTCCTGAATTTTTCACAAATAGGTTTTCCCAAATATTTTATGGTAAATATACTCAAGAATTCATTGTGTTCATTAAACTTTGTGTTATGATAGTATGTCTGATTTAAATCTTGCTGTAACCCTCTTCAGTTTCCTTAAAGGAGACATGTTTATTGTCCATAACGAATTGGAAGATGGCTGGATGTGGGTTACAAACCTACGGACAGATGAACAAGGTCTTATTGTGGAAGACCTGGTAGAAGAAGTGGTAAGTAATTTTTGTATTCAAATTTCTTAAATGAACGAGATTTTTTGATAAAATATTATTGAACAAAAGCTAGTGATATTTAATTGCTTGTTTTCTGATTATGTGCTTTTCTAAACCTAGTAAATTGATCTCATAGTTCTAAAATACTAAAACTAATCTTTAAGCCTAATTCAGTATCCAAAAATGCTTATTCATGTGTTGTCCAAAGATAAGTACAAATGAATGGTACTGTAAATTTACTGTAAATTTAGGTATTTCACTAAAATCGACTGTCCTGGTGAAGAATCATTAAATTGCATTTCTTTTTTGCAATTGCCATGAAATGTTCGCTAACTCAACAGAATGTAATTTTGCATTGTGGTAGGTCTTTCTCTTTATTCAAGGATGAAATTTGCGTTCAAAATTTATTGGTGACAGGAAAAAAAGGAAAAAAGTAGATTTGTTGGTGATACCTTCTTACACAGTCCCTATGTTTTGCTAATAGCAGTGTTACTTGAGATGCTTCTCATAGACGACCTGTGTCAGGATGTGAATAGCTAAATTGAAGTGGCAGTACTCGACTATTGATCTGATAGGTCAGTGGTAATTTAACCTTAGGAAAGCTGAGATTTTACAAAGTTACCACCTCTAAAGAGCTTGGATTGTGACAGAAGTAATCATGAGAAATAACATATTTTTGCTATATTTTCACCTAGTGAATGAAGAAGAAAACTTGATAGAGCTGCAGTAAGCCCTTTGGTTAAAAAATGCCTCAGACTTCTAAATGGTTTTTTTTTTCCTACAGAAGGTCTTAACTTACGGCTTTTTTTTTTTTGAAATTGAGTTGTACTGTTGTCATTCACTTGATATGTTAATTTTCTCATAGGGAAGAGAAGAAGATCCCCATGAAGGCAAAATGTAAGGATTTTTGTTTTGTTGTTTCAAAGCAATCATAACTGTTTGTAAATTTCTATGAGATTTCTAAGTTTTTGGAAAAGTGACCAAAGAGATTTATTTTTTAATCTCAATACTTTTTTATATAGTAGCTGCTGCAGATGCAGGGGTAATTAACATGAAAATGTCCTGTAGTAGGTATCTCTTGCTAATGGGTATTGCAGTGCTAAAATCTTAGATGAGGCCATGTATGATCACTTTCAGCCATGGAGTATTTCTTGAACGCAGTTGCCTTGGACATAACAACTCTAAATACTGTAGCAAAGTACTATTAGAAAAGTGTCTCTGTTTGCCTCATGGGTGGGAGTGTTGATCTGCTGGAGGGTAGGGGACTCTGCAGAGAGATCTGGAGAGGCTAGATCAGCGAGGCCAATGGTGTGAGATCCTACAAGACCACGTGATGGATGGGTCCTGTGCTTGGTTCACAGCAGCCCCTGCAGTGCTCCAGGCTGGGGCAGTGGCTGGAGAGCTGCTCAGCAGAAAGGACCTCGGGTGCTAGTCAACAGTGGCTGAACATGAGCCAGTGTGGGCCTAGGGGGCCAAGAAGACCAATGTCATCCTGGCTTGGGTCAGCAGTAGTGTGGTCAGCAGGACCAGGGCAGTGACCATCCCCTGTACTCAGGACTGGTGAGGCCGCACCTTGAGTTGTAGGTTCAGTTTTGAGCTTCTCACAGTAAGAAAGATACTGAGGTGCTGCAGTGAATCCAGAGCAGGGAAGTGGAGCTGGGGAAGGATCTGTAGCTCAAGTCTCATGAGAAGCACCTGAGGGAGCTGGTGAGGCTCAGCCTGGAGAAAAGGAGGCTTAGGGACAGTCTCATCACTCTCTACAGATGCCTGAAAGGAGATTATAGCCAGAACAGGTCTCTTCTCCCAGATAACAAGTGATGGGACAAGAGGACACTCGCTCAAGTTGCACCAAGGAAGGATTAGATTGGAGATGAGGGAAAATCCTTCACAGAAAAGGTTGTCAAGCCCTGGAACAAGGCTGCCCAGGGCAGCTGTAGAATTACTATCCCCTGGAGGGATTCAGAAGGTGTGTATATGTGCTAGCTGGGGACATGGTTTAGTGATGGACTTGGCAATGCTGGGTTAAGGATTGGACTTGATGATCTTAAAGGTATTTTTCAACCCAAAGGATTCTGTGATCCTTCAGTTCTGTGGTTTCTATAATAACTGTCTTGGTTTGAAAGACAGGCGTCTGCTAAGGAAGGCAGGAGCCTCCCTTGGAGTGGAAAATGTAACTCCCTTCCCTCCGAATTATTATAATTTTGAAATTAAGGGGCTTTCAGGCGAACATATGAGAAATAGGAATAGCAGTTCTTTACTAGTGTATATAACAATAAATATGGCAGTAACAACGAACAGAACCGGGGGACAGCGTTCTCCGGGCCTCAGGCCCTTTCCCGCGGGTGCAGTTCCGCTCACGGCCGGCAGGGGGCGCTGGCGGCTCCCGGTGAGCAGGGCGGCTGCGATGGCTCCCCCGCGCCGCCAGGGGGCGCTCCGCAGCGAGCGCGGGCAGCGCGGCAATGGCGGCTCGGGGGCCCGGCAGGGACGGACGGAAAGCCTCACACACCCCTGGGCAGCCGATCCCGGTGCCCGGCCGGACCCTGGGGAACAGCGGGCTGGAGCGGCAGGGACGGGCACGGATCCCGGGTGGCAGCGAGATGGATCAAACTGCGGAGCTGCAGTGGGAGCCCTGGGATACCTTGGCAGGCAGGGGGTGAGGAGCTGCAGTGTAGTGAAGCTCAGAGCAGTGGCTAAACAATGGCAGGGGTGGGGTAGTGGTGGCTGGCTCCCAGCAGGGCAGGGAAAAGCGAGCTCAGGATCCCGGGGCTTTTCCCCTGAGGCACCCCAGCAGATGGCGAAAAGTCCCTTTTTTAGTGAAGGTAGGGTGTTAACAAGTTCCCAGTGCAGTGGCTGCTCCCACGAGCACAGCTCCACTCATGGTAGAAGAAAGGCAGCAGAAGGCAGAACCCTGCAGTGGTGATGAATTCTCTCCACAGTGACTGCAGTCTCTCTTCCCTCCGAGTGCCCAGAGCATCAGAGAGCTAGGGAGTCCACCAAACCCCTTTTTCCCAGTCCAAATCTTGCAGCATCTCTGCCCTACGTGAGAAACCTCCAGGTAAAAGAGAGGGTAGCCAGCTGGACCCCTCCCCCGAGCTGTGGCCATGTCTTTTGTCTCTCTTAAGTATCCAGTCTGTTGTCTCCCTAACACGTATGGGGGAAAATTCCTTGAGAGAAAAAACAAAAGGAGAACTCCTAAAACCCCAACAGTAACACTTTAAAGTTTGAAGAAGACATCTCAGACTATAAGTTCCATTCTATTTGCTTGAATACTTTAAAATTTTTAAAAAAATGAACACAACTTAGAATCAACACTGTGTTGATATGTCAGTTTATAGATTACTTTCACAAGTGAAAATGAGTGGCAGATAGTTCTGAAAAACGTCTAGTGGCTTGATGACTTAATTTGATGTCCTCATTTGTTTGTCATATTTGTGCTTGCTGGTTTTTTGCTGTTTTCTACTTTCTAAGATGCTGGTGGCAGAAGGAGGCATTTCATTGGTCTGTTTGGTTTACTGTGTTCTGCTAGTCAATTTGGCAGTATGGATGTCTTCAAATGTGGAGTTGTTGTTTTTTTTATATTTCCACAGTAGTTTTTGAGAGATATTTGGCGTTTTGGTTCTGTCTTTCAGTGGTTGTTTGCCTTTCAGAGGAATCCGTAAATTAATATCTGAAGGTATAGAAAGTAAGTTAGACATTGGGGTCTTTTCTCATAAACAAAAGCACCATATCTTTAGCTTTCCTTTAAATACGAATTATTAAGTTGTAGCATGTTATGCTTTTCTGAATAGTGGTAAGTATCAGGCTGACTAGGCAGAGGCTGTGAACTTTAGTGGGATACTGCTCTGACACAGGACTCTGGGAAAGTACAAAGGTGTGAGATCAAAGCAGTCTGTATTCATTAATCTAACAAAGCTAGGTTTTGTTACCACAGCTCTGGCAAATTTGAGTTTGAGGTTTTCTGTACGTGTTTAACTTCTTGTTCGAGCTTCAAATTTCATAATTCTAGTACATTGCTGTATGACTTCAAATAATACCTATCAAATTATCTACTTTTTGGGCAATTCATATCAGTCTCTGAGCACAGTTGTATTTGAACATCAGCTCAAAATGTTAGATATTTGTACTAAAAGTAATTTATTTATATACCTATTAGTGTTAGTTTTTTCATGCTGTTGGTAGAACAGAATCATTAAGCAGCATAGTCATTGATTGTCTGATCTACATATATTGGGTCTTTTTAAATAAAGATTAATTCATAGGTCCCAGAGCCTTGGATGTCACCACAACCAAAAAAGAGAGCTGGTAGTCTTGCTTTCTAATTTTTCTCTTCATCTTTGTTAAGATGGTTCCATGGGAAGATCTCCAAACAAGAAGCTTACAATTTGCTGATGACAGGTACATGTATTTCTGATGTAAAATACAGTGATAATGAAATGGCACAAAGTGATCCTATTAATTCTAAAACTTCCTTTTATGTCTGAACATACATGATTGTTTTAGATTCTCTAACCCCTCTGGTTGCTACCTCAGTAGGATACTACTTTGGAAGAAAACTGTCATGGCTGTCAGTACAGCCATGTACACTCAAGTAAAGTTAATTTAATAACTTTTGATTTAATTTATTTTAAAATTAATATATATGGAATAAATTATTCCACTTTCATAAAGCAAATATTTATTTAAATGAAGACATTGCTTCTGACCTGTACTGTTTAATAGCCTACTTTAAATACTGGAACAGAGATTGTGTTTTTTTGAAAATGTTAGCGAACTTTTTTTTGTATGCTGTTTTAAAGAGATGGCAAAGATGTGGCTAGGTTGCAGGCTACAGCTGAACCATTTTTCATTAATTTTGATGGTTTAGTATTAGTTCTTCCAGTTTGAGATCACTGCTGGAATTTACCTTTATAGGGTTTGTATTTCTTTCAAGTGGGGAGTTCTTCCTAGTTTTTGTAGAAATAGATTTAGTAAGGGTTTACATATATCACTAAGAAAAATAACACTATTATGATGTATTTTCAGTTGGTCAGGTGTGCAGTTTTCTTGTGAGGCCTTCAGATAATACTCCTGGTGATTATTCACTTTATTTCCGGACCAGTGAAAATATTCAGCGTTTTAAAATATGTCCAACATCAAACAATCAGTTTATGATGGGAGGCAGATACTATAATAGGTAAGTTTTGGTGGCAAAATAAATTGTGCATATTTTAGGCTTGTATGACTTGCTCCTGATTATTATTTACTACTACGATTTTAAGACTGTCGTTTTCTTTATACTAAATATTTTCCCTAATTTCCTTAGTAGTTACTTCTAACTGAGCAAGTTCTTACAGCTTTAATAGCCAAGTGTAACTTGTTTCTCTTGAAGTATTTGTGCTTCTTTTGCAAACCAGTTGCTTCACTCTGTAAGTTGTAGTTTGAACAGTTCACGTGGAGCCATAAATTGTGGATCAGTAATTAAGAAAATACTCTATTTGAAGCAGCTCAGAAGCTTCTCCATGTGTTCTTGTCTGTTTGAAAAGGGGAAGATAAAAATGCTAATTTTATCTGGGACAATCAATAATTTTCAAAATAATAGAAATAGGTATTTACAAGAAAGGGTGAAAACACCTTAATTGTTGGAAAAAGTTACTAAATTGCATTGAAATATGTGCATGATACTTGGAACAGAAATACCGATGAGTTGATTTAGAGTGAACAAACTTAAGATGCATTTCTTTTGCCATTGGTGCAAAAATACAATATTTTGTACAAAAATAAAGAGAAATAATGAGGTGTTTCCCCTTTTGTGGGAGAAACTATCAGTACACCGCCAACTTTGATAGTGTTTCTTTCAGAGTTGTTGTCGCTGGAAGACTTTTCAGTAGTGAAAACACACTTTCCTCCTTAAACAGAGGTCATTGCCGCCTTAAGAAAATCAGCGTTTTTCCAGTCCTGCTCACCTAGAACCAGGTCATTCTTACCCCAGTAGAGAATTTCTGTCACTTCCAGCTTGGCTTCTGAGTGGGTAGAGATTCAGCAGCTGTTGTGTCTGAGGAAATGTAAAGGTCTCCTCACTAAGTTCAGTGGACTTTTTCATATGACTCCACTCGCATGATGCTTTGAGGCAAAACAATTGGACCCTTATGAACCTATGCCCATGCCACACCCAGGCTACTTGAACAGCTTCTTCATTAATCAGTCTGGCCTCCAGCCATCCTCACTGAAAACCAGGCTAGCTGCAGTGTTGTCAGCCTTTCATGAAGGTAAATGCCCATTTCTAGTTATATGGCTTGTTAGGAGAATGATAGGCCAGGAGCCCCCCACCCTTGGTGATGTCAAATTAATCAGCAAGTTAGCAGAACTCTAAATAGTCTCAAATGGTTTTGTAGCATTAAATAGTATACTTTCAGAAAGTTACTACAGTGTTATTGCTTCAGATTACTTTGTAATACAGTGCTTGATTCACGGGCTGTAGATTTCATTTATCTGAAAGGGATTCTATGCAGCTGAACAGAAAACAAGATTGTAAAGTTAAGCAGCAATAAGTTATGACGAAGTGCTTTAAGAAGGCTTTTTAGTATTTTGGTACCTAGTTTGCAGAGATCTTCCTCAGGGTGAAAGAAAATCTTTGTTTTTTTGCATGTTTGGGAGAATTACCGCTATAGTCTTAAGCTCACATTCAGTATCAGGTTGGTAAATTTGCTGGAAGGTCAAACGTGTAATGAAGAATGTAGCCCTTAGGTGTTCCATCAAGGCATGGAGTCCTAGCCTATATGTTACTCTAAAGGAGTTTTTAAATACAACTGAGTTTATTCTTCAGCCCATATTACAAAATTGCAGAAATTTTGCAGGCACCTGCTCCTTACATTGAGCAACTCCTGATGGCATTTCTCATCAAGAAAGCAGAGGGTGCGTTGAAGGTCAATGAGTGAGAAAAATTATACAATGCTGTTTTACGAAATGTTGCTACTAGCTATTCAACCTGTGAAATAAAATGACTGAGTCATTGCTTTCTGTAGTGTGACAGTTGAAATTCTTAAGCAGAAAACAGTGTATGCAGACAGCATCTCAGTAAAAATTGAAATTAATTACTTGATTTCATTAAAACTGAAAGAAAAAATTGTCTCATTTTACATACCTGAAAAATAAAAATACTTGTGGGAAGGTCATTTTACCAAGTTTGCATTAGTTCATAGCTTCAGAATGACATAGAAAAGCTAACCAAGATGCCTTGATATAGATTTATTTAGAAGTTTTTGAGGTTTTTACAGTATTAGCTATTGTTCTGTGTTGAACACATGCCTTATTCATATCTTTGCACACACAGCTGAATATGCATGAACTGAGAAGACACACTCAGTATATTTTTATCTACTTAATTATTTAGCTCTTTTTCTAGATTGGTATTTTGGAATTAAATGATTAATTTCTATTGATGCCCCTGTTGCTGTTCTTTATTACAATGTAAATTTCAGTAGCTGCAAAAATAAATTAGAGCAGCTTAAATGCCTTGAATTTCAGCTTATGTCTGTCACTACTTCTCTCCTGAACCTTCCAAGTGCAATTGCAGTCTGAATCTGGTGATTTGAATGAATGCTTCCCTGTAGAGGAGTGCTACTGACATAAGTATTTAAAAGGATAGCTCAGTGATGTCCAATCATAATCTGTGTAAGCCCTGCTGTAAACCTTTTCTGTTTTCTGTTCCTGTCCTCCTAGAAGGAGATTGCACTTCACTCAGAGTATGTCCCATTCCACTTAGCTAATTACTCAAGGACTTACTGGAAGATTATTGCCAATGAAATAACAATTTTCAGCCTGGTTGGAAAGCGGGTAATACACATGTACTACTTGAACGTGGAAAGTGCATGTCCTCATTTGACATTTTAAGCAGTCATTAAAATATTTTGCAGTTTAGAAGTAGTACATTCTGAATACAGTTTTGTGAACTTCCTTGACTTCAGTATATTAGTAAATTGTCATTGCTGCAAATAAGATTATGATTATTAACACTTGATTTTATTAAAAATTTGTGGGACACTTTTCTGTGATTTTATGGAAAAGCAGATTCTCAAGCAGAGGAAAAATTAACGTGTTTAACATTTCAATCTTCTTTTTCTTATTGGAACAGTATTGCTGACATCATTGAGCACTACAGAAAAGAACAGATTGTTGAAGGATATTACTTAAAAGATCCTGTTCCAATGCAGGTAGGATTTAATCTCTAAGCCTTGAGATGTTGAAGTAGCAGACTGAATCATTATCAGATCAATTTATGAAATGAATTACAGCAGAGATACCAGTGGTAGTTAAACAGCATTATCTCCAGTAGTCAGTCATCAACAGTTTCAATGTTTTCAGCTCGTCTGTTTATTTTGTTTTATCCTCAAATACATACCTTTCCAAAGACTGGCTTGCAGTCAAGAGAAAGTATGGTAAGTTCTGTCTGTCCTGTGAGATGTTCGACCTCTGCTCTGTGCCCCTAGCTCTGTTTCTGGGCTCAACCATACTTTGATTTAGTCCCATTTTAAGGGGAACCAGTTTTCCCTTCTCTCTTCTGTGTCTTGGGTTTTTCTCCTGTCACAGGAAGCCTGTACACACAGAAAAACGTCAGGGATGATTGCAGGGCTAGGATTGCAGCACTTGTTCTGGAGCACACTTGCCCCATAGCAGAAGTTGATACTAAGAGATGACCAGTAATAAGCACACCACATCATTTAGCTTTTCACGGCCTTGTAGCTAGTTACGAAATATATGTACCTATTTTATTCCTTTTCTGTTCCCAAGCCTTCCTGTTTCAATGGAAATGAGAAATTTGCTGTTCCTGTCCTCCCTAAAGAGAGTTGCAGTCAGTTCATACCTCTTTGTGGGATCTTTCAAATTAATATGAGAGCATTTCCTCTGTTCACCAAGCTAAGCACACGAAAGCTGATCCTGTCTCTTCATAATATTTTCATAGCTGCCTTGCTGCTAAGTTTCCGTGTGAACTCACCTTTCTTGAGCATGTACCAGAACAATTCAGAGTAGTACCATTTTATGCGTAATTCCCTTTCCCTCTGGAAAGCACTTAACAAACATACATGTCATTTTCTCTGGTGGGTTGACCCTGGTGAGCTGCTAATGACCCGCACCTTTGTTTGCTCACTCCCTATTCCTGTGGAATAGGGCAAAAGCAAAAAAACTCCTGGGTTGAGATAAATACTGTTTTATAAGCAAAGGAAGGGGTGATGGGGGTGATGCAAAGGCAATCACTCAACACTTAGCACAAGCACACTGATACCCAGCCACTGCCTGAGACCTCCCTCTGCAAACACACGTATTGCTGAGCATGATGTTACATGACAGGGGATATCCCTCTGATCAAGTGGCATCATCTGTCCTGGCTGTCTTTGCTCCCAGCATCTTGTCCACCAAGCCACCTCACTGAGGAAGGGGGCAGAGTGGGAAATGGAGAAAGTCTTGAGGCTATGCAGAACACTGTTGTGTTACCAGTGTTGTTTCAGTCACAAAATCAAAACACAGCACCTTAGGGGCTGCCATGACAGAAGTAGTTAAGTCCATCCTTGTGAGACCAATATGTTGGCTTAGCCAATTTATCACAGCCCAATCTTCAAGTGAGTGACTCAGCTCTTCATGTCTCATTTTCTGTAAGTATCAACAGGTGTAACTTCCGTGTTGCACCAGGAGATCTATACTTTGTTGTTGTATCTTTCCTCTACTGCTAATTGTGTAGTGTCCTTGGTGCTTCCCCATTGTTTGCTGCTCTTAACTTGTGCTCAGTAATATGATTGGGACAGAAAGCAAATAGGAATTCTGAGACTGCTCCTAGGAAAACTTCATTAGTAACTTCCTTCGTGTGCCATCATTCCTCTTTAATCATGGCAGTAAGTCTTCATTTTAGCTTTTCACATATGCGAAACTTAAGAGTTTCTGTATTAATAAACTCTGCACTGACTAATTTTCCGTGTGAGAGTACTTCAGATTCTTTTAACCTAGCCAGATACACTTGTGATTTTATTTAAAAATTTAGTGGTCAGTGGTGCAGTTAATGTTCAGCTTTGTGTTACCTCCCTTCCACATACCACCATGCTCTATGTTTTTGAGGGGGAAAAAAATTCTAGTTTCGCATCCTTTTAGGGTCAGTCTGATTGAATTCTTGTGTCTCATATGATATTTACTTAAAAATGCTTGTCACTAGATCTCTTGTTTTGTGCACTACTCCTTGTGTAGTTATGTTACAAACATTATCTTGACAGATAATTATGTAATGTTACAGACATTATAATTTCATAACATCTACATATAGCTTCCATTGTAGGTCCTGTAATTCCTGTTATTATTACCAAATTATTTTTCATCTTGCTTTCGTTGTTTTGATCAAAATCATAATTCTTGTAGATACATACAGGAAGAAACATAGAACATTATATAAGAACCAGCTCATGTGTTTCTTTTCATCTCAGCAATGTCCTTATTGCTTAACAGTCTTGCTTTTCTTTATTTTTTTTTATGGCTAAAGAACTTTTGCTGATCAGATTACTTAGAACGGTCAGACCTGGCTTGGGTTTTGGCAATATTTATTACTTGCATTTCTAGATCCTACCATTTTTTGTGTGAATTTATCCTTTTTCTGTTTTCTGTTTCTGCGTTCTTCTGTTTTCTTGAGTTCTGCTCAGTTACAACATGTGAGTTCTAATGAGATTAATGAGGGACTGTGCCGCTTTGAGTTGGTTTTAATTATGGTTTACAACATTTTTGTTGCTTCAGAGTTTATCCATGATTTCTTAGGCCCATGAGCTTTGGTAGAATACAGTTAGAAGCTACATAAATCTTTAAAGACTGGCATAAATTTGAATAGAAATCACAGTGAATGATTCATGTATTTTTAGTTTTACATGAAAAATAGTTACTTTGTAGAAGTTGATCTGTATTGAAAACTTATTTTCTTTCAGTTTTGGAAATATGGAAATAGTTACAGTACACTTCTACCAAGTGTATTGTATGAAAAATAAATGCTTTAGTAAAATGCATGAGAGGACAATAGTAGTGAGTTGGTAGCATTTAGATCCTAATTGCAGCTTCATAGGTTGCATTCTTTAATGACAATTTCTGAGCTGATAGTATGTTTTTCTTACATGTTTCTAGCACCAAGAACAAGTGCTTAATGATACAGTGGATGGAAAAGAAATCTACAATACAATTCGTCGGAAAACAAAGGATGCTTTTTATAAAAATATTGTCAAAAAAGGTTATCTTCTGAAAAAAAGTGAGTTACGTTTGCCTCTATTTTTTTTAAAGGAAGAAAACAGATAATGATCACAGAATCATCCAGTATCTTAAATTGGAAGGAACTCATAAAGATCATGCTCCGTGAAGGTCTACTGAAATCTAAACCACATGACTAAGAGCATCATCCAGATGCTCCTTAAACCATGACAGGCTGTGAGCATTTCCTTGCATACCTTGTTCCAAGGTCCAGCCACCTCCTCAGTGAAGAACTTTTTTCTAAGGTCTAATCTGAACTTCCCCTGATTCAGTTTCATTCCATTTCCTTGTGCCCTCTTGTTGCTCAGTAGAGAGTCGAGATCATCACCTCCTAGCTGAACTTAGTGAGTTTAGTGGTACTAGAAAGAGCAAAATTGAAGTGGGAAGAAGGTTGTAGAAAGTGTGTAAGGTGTATGAAAGATCTCTTTCCTTGAGTAGTAGATGAATAGAATAGTGTGATTAATGAAATTAGGTGCAGTATGAAAATTTTGGTTTGCAGTTGTTCTGAAAAAATCAGCACGGCACGAAAAGTAGGCATCCTTGTCAAAGGTATCATTCAAAATCATGAAATGAGATGTATTTTCATAAAGTGTCTATACTTAATTTGGAACTCCCTAAGTTCTAGCTGATAAGAGGTTTGAGAGAGCTGCAATACTGTATATCTGTACATTCACTGCAGAGCACATTTGGTTTAATTTTGTTATTGGAAGTCAGGTTGTATGTTTTCAATCTTAAATTTAAAATGCAGTCTGCCATGCAAAGGATGTAGTCACTTCTTAGGGTTCTAACACTGACACAGCATAACATACAGCACATTAAAAGCTGACAGCTAGACTCATTTCAGTGTAACCTTCAGTATAACTCTGAAGAATTGCCATTGAGCAAGTCTTGGAGGTTTTGAGGAAGCTAGTCCCTTGCCAAGTGTTATATTTCTACTTTTTGAAAAAAAATCAGCACTAATGGAGGCAGAAAAATGATACCAATAACAAAATTTCTGCAAATGACAAGAAAGATAAGTTACAGGTGGTAATCTGGATAGTGACCAAATATGAGAAAGAAGGTATGAGTTTATATATAGCCTAATACAAGAGACATTAAAAAACCCCAGACCACCCTAAACTATACCTTCTGAACAGAACAAGGAAAGCATCTCATTTGTTGAGAAGGCTTATTCTGAGAGGTGTAGAGAGATGTCATAGAGTAAGGAATGAAATTGGAAGAATTAGGCTAAAAGAGATGCATTAGATGTGCAAATTGGAGTACTCTCTTGTAGAGAGATGCACTTACTGTATGTGGAATAAATGCAATAAAATCACTCTTCCATCTAAGAGTCGTACTGTAATAAATAAACATTACATTTGTATTTTTAAAACAATGTTGCTGCTAGTTTACTGAGGCCCCAGTGGATTTATGATGATTAAAGTATAAAATAAAAGCTGAAAGTTTATGATTTAAGTTTGCATATAAAATATTTCCATTTCTGTTCTTCAGCCATACTGTTTTAAGGTATTGTAATGCAATCTGTTAAAAATAGGTCAGAGTTTAGGAGTAACTTTCTAAAAAGTTTCTTAAAAAAACCAGTTTCTTAAAAAAAAAATCTAATGAATGGGCTTCACACTTCCATTATTTGCAATCTGTGTAGATACAGGCGTAAGACTGAGAGGAGCTCACTGTTTGGGCAGCTCATATGCACTTGCTTAAATGCTGTTGAGTGCACTGAACATGTTTGAAGAACCTTTTGCAACTCTTGCTGCATCTGTGGTCTGGTTTTAGTCGCATATTGTATAAAATTGAATGCGTACACTGACGTAACTCAAGTGTGATTATCTGTACATTGTTCTCTTTGGAATTTGACAATAACTTTACTGCCCTCTTCTGTTTTCTTAATTTACAAACTTTGCATGTTGTTTTAGACAGTATTGTAACCTTTTGCTTGACTCCTGTACAGGTAAAGGAAAGAGATGGAAAAACTTGTACTTTATATTAGAGGGAAATGATGCCCAGCTTATTTATTTTGAAAGTGAAAAACGAGCCACAAAACCCAAAGGACTAATAGACCTTAGCGTGTGTTCTGTCTATGGAGTACATGACAGTTTGTTTGGCAGGTAGGACACTGGCTTTTTTTTACTCCTATTGCACCAAGAGTTAATAAGATAAAGAATTTTAGCAAGTTCTAAAAGTTCTACGTTATTTTGCTAGGTATTTGAAAGCTAACTTGGTTACAAGTCTGTAGGTGCTTTTCTACTTAAAAACAAATACTTACCTTGTAGTACACTAGTTTATATAAGTAACATCCTCAGAGGTTGTTTTTGCATGATTACGATACTCAGAGTTACTCACACATCAAATCTTATTTACTGTAATGTTTTGATATTCAAAATATGCTGGCCACAAGGGATGTGATTATCAGCAAGAAAGTTGAGAATCAGAACTCTTTTAGGTATCACTAGTAATTAACAAGAGAGTTTATTTATTTTTTCATTGGTAGTTACAAAACCGACTCCTGTCCTGTTACCAACTCCTGTAATACTGGCCTGTATTACAGTGTTTTATACTCTATAACTACATTTATGTACATAGTAAATGATAGAAGTTAGAAATTCTGGTTATCCTAAGGATCTTAATATTTATTCAAAAGTTATACATAGTCAACTTCTAGTTACTTCATGAAAAACCATTTAAACAAGTGTTTAAAATTAGTGGCATTTCTTGAACTGCAACGACTGATGCTTTGTTCTGTCTGTTTGGGGGTTTTTAAAATCTTACTGTATAATAATTTTAAAAAACCCCCCGACATCTAACTACTTGAATGAGGAGCACAGATACAGATAAAAATTATAAAAAAAAAATACTGAAATGTTCCCTATGTAGTTGGCAATTAGGCAGGAAGCTTTAGTGTATATTGTAATCAAGAAACATTCTGTTTTTTTCTTTTAAACAGCTTTTAAGAAACCCTGTATTGTGGGTGGGAGCATGGTTGGGTACTATGTGGTACTTACAGGTGTTCAGGAGGATGTGCATGGTTGCAGCAACTTAGGAAGCTGTTAGTGAGGAACTGCAGTTGAGACACAATTCCTCCTGCACTTCAAGTAGCTGATAAAAAACTGCTTCTGCCTTTTCCTCAGTGAAGTCTGCACTTCTACAACATTTAAGGTCGTAGAGGTTTGTGTCACACACTCGAATGTTTCCTGGATGATCCAGTACGCATTTCATTGGTCATGAGAGCTGTGGACACATTTGCATAGGATATTCCTTAGGTTAATACTGTTTCCTGAAAGAGAAATCCTTAATGTGTGATTAACTGGTTGTGAACTAATGCTGAACCTCTGCTGCTTTTAAACTCTCTAGGATAATCCTTGCTGACAGGTTTTTTCAGAGGGCTGGTTTTTTGCCTTGACTGTAAGCCAGTGTTACATGCCTGTTCAGTACACACCATTCTAAAAACGTGTCAATATTCTGAAGCAGGCTGCATGTACTGAAGTGTAGTTTTCTTAAAATGACAGAATAAATTTAAAAAATGCAGTTTTTGAAGGACCTGAGAAATCTTGTTGGAGTTCTTCCTCTTTTCATGTGTGATGGTAACATGTTGATGAACAAAAATTGTTGCAATTATTCAATGCACTTACAGACAAACAGCAGAAATCTGTTAGTTCAGTGCAAACTTTATTTTGGCACAGGTCAAGTGAAGGTGTTCATTAATATGTGAAGGTTAATTAAACTTAATTTTTGTTTGTTTTGTTTTTTTTAAGGCCAAACTGTTTTCAGATAGTAGTTCAGCACTTTAGTGAAGAGCATTACATCTTTTACTTTGCAGGTGAAACTCCAGAACAAGCACAGGTGAGAGCTTTATTTTGCTAAGTGTAAAAAAAGTAACTTTTTGTCTTCTGTTGTTTAGTGATGTTGCCCTTCTGAAACAGGAAGCAAATGTATCACAGATATTTAGTGGTCATATTAGCAGGTGTTAAAATGGACTAGTAGCAGATCTCTGAGGGGAAAGGTTGGTATTGAAAATTCAGCGCCTGTGTTACTGGCTCTTCAGGGCTTCAGTTTTGACAAATTCCAGTCAGGTCCCCTGGGCAGAACTTCTATTATTTTCTGTTCTCTGTTTCTGGACAACATACATGTTTTTTGACATTGTTCAATTCAGAAGAAAAATTTACTCTCACAGGTATTTTCCACACAGCATAGTAAATAAGAGTTTTACTTCAGAGTGAAATAAATAAAATGCTAATGCATGGATGTGTGCCCAGTGACCAAAATGCATTGAACTGCCTTTTCCAGTTACTTGCCCTGTATATAAACTGGTAGTCATGCATAGTCTTTGGCCCTGATGGTGCATAGTTTAAGGTTTCCTGGGTTTATATGGTGTCTTTAGTTATTAGCTGTCTTAACAGTTATGTTCTCTGATTAAGAATTGTGGGATAGGAGCTTACTTTTGAGAAATTAATTTACCAGCAGATTATATCTAGAATGACACAGTGTTCTTGTTTATTAAGTTTTAGGCTCTGTAAGTCCACAGCTCTGATGTATATGTTGTGTTAGAAACTTAAACTTTGAATTTGGTGTTATTTGAATGGAATGAGAGCTTTTTAGAGCACTCAAAACAGACTCTATTCACCAGAGCATGAAGGCTGTATAAATACAGTATTTTTTCTGTGCTGTATAGAAAGGAAAGCACAGATTTTCTTGTTAAATTAATGCAAATTTGTTAAATTTGCAGAGATGACCAAGAATGATGTAATGGCATTTGTCAAACAACTGTCAGTGTACTGTCTTTGAGAAGTAGTGTGCTGTATTGTAATTGAGAATATATAAATTAAATTCCATGCTCCTTAATTTTTGTCATATCTGTAAAACCTTTTGTGTTCTATAAAGTAAAAGAATTAAGAATGTGTAGAAGATAGAATATCCTGTTTTGTTTCAAGAACATTTGTTATAATTTGCTTTTGATTTTGAAACTGCTTGATGAGCTGTTCACTGCATTTATACAGAACACATTTGTTTCAGGTTTCTTTATAATATGGCTTTGGCCCAGAAAAATTTACAGATATTTCTCTCTTGAGAAAGCTCAGCTTTCTTTACCCTATAACATTTAATAGAAAAATAGAAACTTTGTGGGGTGTAGCTGAAAGCTTTTCCTTGGAAGGATTTGAAAGCTGAAGCCTAACTCACCAAGTGATCTAGATGAAAAGAGATGCAGTACATCTTCCTGTATCTTTAAAATGTGGAAGATACTGTGAAGAACGATTGAAGCACTGTTGTGGGGGTTTTAAAGACATTGTTAAATTGTACTTTAAGAGTAGATGGCAGATCTTTGAGATACAGACTGAAGAGGAGACTGTTGGTCAAAACCTAAATTTTGTGCTTTGCAAGAAATATACAGGATTTAATGGTTGGGAGATAGTAACTAGAGAATGAGGCTATGATGTATCTTCCACCTTCCAAAAACAAACTGGAGAATGTTGGATATATGCTCTGTGTTTCTCTGTTAATTGTTTAGTTTTTGTTTGAAGTGTACACAATGTTATGACTTCCATGCAGGAGTACTGGAGAGAATAATCAGACCAGTTTGGCTTGTTAAATGCAAATTTCTCAGAAGCAAACAAGTTTTTCTTAATTTTATATACAACTATATACAATATATACATATTTGTAATTTCTTGTAGTATCACTACACTGGAAATTGGCAAAGGTCACGCTGTATATCCATTAGTAATGCTTGATAATTCTAAACGAGAAAATGGTTCAGATCTGCAAATCCTTTATGAGGTTTTGCTTAGTAAAGATAATAAATTTGCTTTAATATTCAAACTTTTGTACTGTGGAATTACAGAAAACTTAGGTTTTGCCAAGCTAAAGTGAAATTTCAGATACTTTTTGTATACACATCTGTTCCACTGCTAGAAGCTTATCTGACTTAGTTTCATTACTTTCTTCTGTATCCCTCTCTCTTAGGACTGGATGAAAGCTCTGCAGATGTTTTGCAGTTTAAGAAAAACCAGTCCAGGAACATCAAATAAACGTCTGCGTCAGGTGAAGCTGATATTGTGGGGTTGGAGGTGCATGTGGAGGAATATTTTGTCTCCTCTGTGCAAAATAATATTAATAAATCTTAGAATTTTCCTTTGAACAGTAGCAGATCCTGAATAAGTCTAAAGAAGTCAGCAGCTTTTTGAATATGCCTCACATGGGAAGCTTTAAAATTTGTATGACATGTAAACAAAAAGTTTTATAAAAATTTCTGTGACATGTACATGAAGTACTCATTATTTGTATTTTATTTACATATAAGTACATATTATTTAACTGATTATATTCATTCTGTGTAACAAATACATGCCGAATCATATTTGTGTCTTAATTTCTCTTGGCCTCTTGAAAGTGCCGTATATGCCAGAATTTCTTCAGAGAGAGAGGACAGTCAGTCTTAAATTGCTATGTCTGTAATGATTGGAGAATAACAGGGAAATACTTCAACAATTCCTGAGATGATTTAATCTTAGGAACATTGAATGTAGGTACTTGTTACAAGCAGTAGAGAAAGGAAAAAAAGGGTGAATAAAAAGGAATAAACCACAACCGTTTGGTTGTGAACATTAAAGAAGTTTGGATACTTCTGAATAAGTGAACTAAATTAGGTGAATTTACAGATAAAGTGGCAGGTGCAGTTGGGAGCTTCGGGGTGCAAAAGCAAAGCAAAATGGGAATTCTTCTCTTCAAAAAGCAAAGAGAGTGTTTATCTACATAAAAGAACACAATGTATTGTGTTGCACAAGAGATTTTTACCTAATCTGTTAGGAAAGCACCAGACAATAAACCACTGTATTTTGAATTGTTCATGGCTCTTACTCAAAGTGACAGTCTTCCATTTTAGTAAAATTTTCTGTGTCTGGAAAAGTTGTTATTTGCAAATCTTAATGCCTCAAAAATTATTTTAAAATAAAAAACCAACATGCCTTAAAAACATGGGTCTGGATATTTGTTTTCAGTAATTATTTGAGTTACTCTTATTTTGCTGCTTGTGCTTCTTAAATGTTCCAATAGCTTTGCTCTTTGCCCTTCTAGTAAGGAGTTTTTAGTTTGTATTCAGTATTCACATATTAACATTAAGCCTCTGCACAGAGGATAAAAAATAATTCATTCATGTACTTTGTATTTTAGCAACAAAAAATAAATTGTGTTTTTTTTTTTCAGGTCAGCAGTCTCATTTTGCATGTAGAAGAAGCTCATACGCTCCCAGTAAAGCATTTTACAAATCCATATTGTAACATCTACCTGAACAGTGTCCAGGTAGCAAAAACACACATCAGGGAAGGACAGAATCCTGTGTGGTCTGAAGAATTTGTCTTTGAGTAAGTCTTAATTTTCTTGAGTTAGTCAATTTCACTTTTAATTTGTACTGCATTTAAGATTTTTAACACTGTGTATTATTTTACAGTATTTTAAAAAATACTGTATATGTGTTTGTACATCAGCAATCTTTCAGAGAAATTCCGCATGGGCAGAATTTTCTGTAGGCACCTATCTTTGCTAATATAAGTGGCTGATAATGATAACTTGGAATTGAAATGAAATTAGGAAAAGCTTAAATGCCAGCCAAGTATAGTATTAATTGAGGCTCTCTGTCTTTTCTCCTAGTGATCTTTCATCTGATATTAATAGATTTGAGATAAGTCTTAGTAACAAAACAAAGAAGAGTAAAGATCCAGACATATGTAAGTATTTTTCTGTAAAAGATGCTTTATACGTTACAGCAAAGGATACTTTGTGTAGTTATTGTTGCTTTTGTCAAGCATTATCACGAGAGAATTTAAGACTGTTTTAGGCTCACCATACTGCTGTCTATGTATGTTTTTGATGTCTGGTACTGGCTTTCCATTAATGTTTTTATAATGAGAACTTCCATTGATTTTAGTAGTAACACAGTACTCCAGTCCTGTGTATCTGACATAGCTCTGCTCCAGGGTAACTATTGCTAGACAATGACTGTGCGTATCAAAAAGAAAGAGGAAAGAGAAATTTTCTGTGTTAGTCTGCTTAATAAAATGTGAAGTTCCATGGAGTCTGACTACATGGAATTTCTTATCAAGTTTTTGGTTGCTTCCAGTGAGAGAGGGGAAGGTGCAACTCTTTATTAAAAAAAAATAATCTTGGCAGTCTCTGAAGAATATTTCCCTTTTTTCTTTCCATTTTACCTCATCTGTCTGCTTCCCTTATTATCACTCTTTGGCTTAAATCTGATGTTATTTCATTATAATTTTGAATGGGAAAGGATCTGTATTTTCTTTTCCTCATGTTAGCTGGACGGGTGTTTCTTTAATGTGGTTTTGTTTCTGTTCCAGCAAATCAACAGCAAGGTGGTAGAATCTGTCAGCTTCCTAGAAAAGAAAGCATTTAAAGAATGTGGATTTGAAGCTGTTAGGTAGAAAAAAAAAAAAATTTGAAGGTCAGGTCTCCTCCCACACAATACTTTCAGTTAGTATTCTTCAAGGTATCTTGTTTCCCAATATACTTGTTCTGGAGCAGCTTCAGCCCTGTGCTCTCTCTTTGCCTCTTGCAAGCAGGATGGCTCTCCCTGCTCTTCAAGTTTGTTCCAAGATTTTTTTTTCCCATTGCATTCTGAGCTGTTCCAAGGCAGTGAGAGTATATATAATCTAGTGCAGTTGTTTACAGTTTGCATGTGTTGTGTTACTGGCCTGCAACTTACACCTCAGTTCTAATTTATTGATTTTTGGTTTTCTGGGGTTTATTAAGATCTTCAGGGAAACCTTGGCTAAAGCAGGTATTTACAACTCATTTTGAATGGTCTTACAGAACCTGAGTCAATTTCAGATCTCTTTCTCCTCCTCTCACTAGAAAAGTTCCTGCATAGCAGGAGGAGTAAAGATACATTCTCTGACAGACTAAATGGCTATAATTGCAGTTGTGACCTTGGTCTTGAATTCATAGGAGCTGGAAAACTGATCACCTATCTACGCCAAAGCCTTGGTTAGGAAAAGAATCTTAAAAGGATAATTCTTGAGTGGGATACTTCAGTAGTTTCTTTGGAAGTATTTTTGTAGTTTCGTCCTCTGTATCCAGATTAAGAAGATGCTGTTAGTTCTGGGTGCATTCAGGTGATGGAAGGCTTCCTGTTTGGTCAGGGGCAGGATTGACTGAATTTCTTCACTGCAGTTATCTGCACTCTTACAGCATAAGCATAAGCATAATCCAGTGTAACTCTTTTGTTTTGAGATAAAGATTACACCAAGTCAGTTTGAATGAACATACACCTCTGCTTACATCCCCAGCCCTATGAAATATGTGAAGTTCACTGGGGTAAAATGAGCTAAACCACATCTTCTCTGACATATGTTGTGTTGCACTGCCAGAATAAACCTGTAACTCTTCAAAAGCGAGATAACTGATTCTTTTCCTTAACCGAGCACCTTTCCTTTCCTTTTCAGCCACAGATGTTACCTGTGGAATGCTATGAAGTGTCAGTCCTGTACAGCTGATGCTATTCATCTTGCCAGTTAATTTGGTTAACTCACGTTTTCTGCTTGCTTTTCCTTCCAAGTAATGCAGATTGAAGGCCCAAAATTTAATTGCTGGATTCACTGCTTTGTTTCTTGCATCGTAACATGCAAAACTTAAATACCAAAATGATAAGTGAATGATGGCTACCTTTTCAGTATTTTAAAATATTCCCTGAGTTTTCAGGTCTTTACATTGAAGTTTTGCCTATTAAGAATGTTCCATAGTTACTTTAGAGTTTTTTTAGGTATTCCAAATAGTAAGAAATTATACTAAACAGTCCAGCATCAATTCATCCATTCTCTTCACTATTTTTTTTGTTTCTCTGACTGTAAATTGCAAAAGGACTTGTTCAAAAAAAATATATAATATAGCTTGAAAAATCCAAAGCCCTAGAATTTATTCGAAGACTTCCATCTGCTACTGTTGAATTAGTAGGTCTCGTGGGACACCACCACACAGTGTTGAACTGGAGTGGAGGTTCTGGTTTGGTTTTGCACTACAGTGATTAATTTCAAATTATTCATGTTGAGTAGAAGTCTCTTACTAAAAGGAGCCTACCAATTCAATGTAACCGGATAAACAGGAAGAAGTCTTGTTACTTTAAAGTAATTTAATATAAATTATGGTAACAACTATTCTGCAGTCCTTGTACAGATATTTGTTATGATTTTTTAACCAAAGTCAAATTACAGTATTTATATTATAGCTATGAAGTGCTACTGTAACCACAGGGAAAAATGAAATCATCACTTGATTCTAGGTCCTGTGTTTCATTCACCATTCCTTTCACTGTGGTACATGTGCCTTACATGTGCAAGCAAATAAGAAGAAAAGCACATTGCTTAGTTGTGGATACTGTGCTTTGATGCAGGGAAGAAATATTATAGAAAAGTCTGGTTTTTACATAGTCCAATGACATCCCATCCTCACTGGTGATAAGTAGCAGGTGGTGATGGATGGTTTTTCATGCTACTTGACTGATGTAAATGCATTAACTTTTATCAGTTTCTGTCAACTCCAGAGAATAGAAAATAGGCAGAAGGATTGTCCTGAATGAAGCATTATAAATGTGATCTTTTTTTTCCATTTCAGTATCAAATTATATCCTGCTATGTATTGCAACACTGGGGCAATGAGAAATCTGCTGGAACTGTTGACAATTTCTGCAAGGCAGATTGGTGTATGGGCTTTGCAGAAATGCGGCAGGGGGGGAAGGCTCTTGGTTTTATTGGCTTTTTTGTTTGTTTTTCATGTGAGGAAAGTAAAAGAAAATCTCTTGGAGAGTCATGGAAAGAGGGGGTCTTTGACTGAGAGGTGCCGACTGATAGGCTAAATCTAAAACTAATTGTGGACTCCTCTTGGAGCACGATGCGTGTTTCACAAGCACAGTGTTGCCTCTGGAAGGGCCTGGGCCTTTTCTTTGTGGGAAAACCTCCTCCACTCAGGCGCACATGTTCCTACTCTGGCTGAGCCTGTGCTCCCTCCCAGCTGCTGCACCAGACTTCAGCTGCAGTCCAGGTCACTGCTCGGCAGTTTCAAAGTACCAACATCACCAGTTAATGATTTGGCCATTCTTGAGCTGACTTCCATTATCTAGTCAGCCAGTGCTTAGGAACACTTTTTAACTTAATACATATAAACTATTACTTAGACTGGAGTTATTATGAAAGTAATACTACATACGTCACTGTTTGGGAAAACCATAGCAACACTGTAATAATAAATAGGAGCGGACCTGATGGTGGTGTCAGTCCAAGGATGAAAGGAAGTAGTGAATTCTGAAGATTTAACCTGACTGCTACCTGGATTTGCAGGGTAGCGCTGTTTTACCTACTTGGGTGTTACAAGGAAAGCCATGTCAGTATTCATGTGGCATTTTTGAATGTGTATGTGTACATTCTTCACAGAATGCCACATATTTCTTCTTCAGTTTACAGGACACTATTAAGCTATTGAAGAGATAATGACTCCATTAATATATTGATGAGAAACTTCTTGTTTACTCTTGCTGTCTTGCTGGTTTTTTTTTTCTGAAATAAGGTGACGTGCTGAAAATAAAACTATTCTTTTATTCAATTAGTAGCACTGTTTTGGTGGAGATAACGTACCTGAACAATGCTTTTTTCCCTTAAGTGTTTATGCGTTGCCAATTAAGCCGATTACAAAAAGGACATGCAACAGATGAGTGGTTTCAACTCAGTTCCCATGTACCATTAAAGGGTATTGAGCCAGGATCTTTGCGTGTTCGAGCACGATATTCCATGGAGAAGATCATGCCAGAAGAAGAGTACAATGAGTTTAAAGAGGTATGAACTTAAGTTTAACCATCCATGGTTTATCTGTTAAAACTAATTTTTTTCCTTGCTTGAGAGGGATCTCAGTAACACTGGTTGATGTAATAAAATTATATTTTTAAGTGACAGCTATATGTATATAGATATATAATACCATATTCTTCCAAAGCTGTTATATGTAAGGAGAAGCTTCTGAATATTTTTAAATTGTTTTTCTTTCAGCTTATACTCCAGAAAGAACTTCATGTAGTCTATGCCTTATCACATGTTTGTGGACAGGATAGAACACTGTTGGCTGGCATTTTACTGAAGATTTTTCTTCATGAAAAGCTTGAGTCCTTGTTGTTACGAACACTAAATGACAGGGAGATAAGCATGGAAGGTACTGCACTAAAGCATATGAAAGTTTACTGGAATTCTGGGCAGGTGGGGAGGAAAGGGTTCTGGTGCTTTTTTTCTCCTCCTTTAGTTGCAGCTTATGTCAAAGAGGAAATGTGTTCTTCCTCTCTTTTTGATGTCTCCTTTTCTCAGATTTTCTCTTCCCAATTTATTTTTTCAGATGAAGCTACTACCTTGTTCCGTGCCACCACTTTAGCAAGCACACTTATGGAGCAATATATGAAAGCCACAGCAACAAGTTTTGTTCATCATGCACTGAAAGACTCCATATTAAAGATAATGGAGAGCAAGCAGTCCTGTGAGGTGATGCCTTGAACTGTGCTTTTAAACATTTTGGTTTGTTGACACAATAATCCACTGGTTTAAATTTATTTAATATGCTGTAAATTAAATTTACATTAAATATTAGTTTTAGAGACATTTGATAATCTCTTAGAACTAGACTTTTTTTACAGCAGAAGTACAGGAACTGAATTCACTAAGAGTTGTTTTTATATTTTTTTTCCCTGGATTTTGGCTTCAAACAATATTCATAGTAAAACTTACTAAGTTTATTAATCAAAATTTCTTTTAACTATTTAGCAGTTGGAGGCATTCTGTAGCTGTTACCGAATGCCCAAATCTAAGTAACTCTTATTAAACCCAAGATATTGCAGAAGTCAAGGTCTGAACTTCTGTTTTAATTTTAAAATTCCTGATATTAAATGGTTGTTACTGATCCTGAAACTCTTTTTAAAATGACCCTCCTAACTCATGTGTTGCACTTCAACTTCACTGTGGAAAGGATGGGAGTCATCAGAAATTTGTATTGAGAGAGACAAAAAAGTCACAGAGATGAAAGGTGGTGAATATCCAAGCTGTTAAATGCCAGATAGCTATATTAGAACTTAAAACTGTTGCTTCACTTTTCCTGACAAGGCACTGAAACAGGCTTGAGTTCTGTAAGAGACTTATACAGCAGCAGAATATTTAATTTGCTTTCAAATTGTATTCAGTGTGTAATACTAAGAAACTATATGTATGTAGTTCTAGATGGAAGAAACCTCATCTTCTTTTTCTGTTTTAGTTAAATCCCTCCAAGTTAGAAAAAAATGAAGATGTAAACACTAATTTGGCACATCTACTCAGTATACTTTCAGAATTGGTGGAGAAGATATTCATGGCAGCAGAGATACTGCCCCCGTAAGTTTGCACTTTTCTGTTCAGTTTTATAGTTGAAAATTCCTGTTTCCATTACTTACATTGCACCTTAAAATGATGTTCTTACTGATTTATCTTAGGGGTGCAGAATACACACAGAGGAATATAGATGGGGGAAAATAACACTTCTGGGAATTAATAGTGTTTTACAAAAGCCTCTGGCTGGCACATTTGGTTTTCTTATAAAGGACAAGCTACTAGACCCAAGAGATAGGGGAAAAAATATAGTAATAAAAGAATCAATCTCTTATTTTTACAAAAAGGTAGAGGACAGTGGTAGTTAGCAGACAATGACATATATTTGTCAGTCCTTCTCCTCTGAGAACGAGATGGAATTGTTAACAGCATATTAAAAATACAGGTAGGTAGTAATAAATGCTATAGTAGCATTTATTACTAGTAATAAAAAATGCTATGCCTGTTTTTGTCTGCTAGGGAAATTCAGAGGTTGTTTTTTCCCTGCTTCTTTTAATTGATAAAGTAACTTATTTTCATAGCTCAGATTTGAATCATCTATTAAAAACTGGACAGTACATCTTCCTTTCATAGTGTCCTTAGCTTTTAAAATATACAAAACCCTCACTTTTGAGGCAGTGGAGTGGCGTAGAGCTTTCTTTTATGTTAGTGCTGGCAAGGTTAGCATAGAAAACTGCACTCCTTTTAAGTACATGATGCAGTGATCAACATTTTCTGAAATACAGCACGAATTTCCTTTTTTTTTTCAAATGGGAGAGGACTATTGTTGTGGTGCTTAACTTTTTTAGCTTTTTTCACTATGCATCATGTATGGAAAGAATAGCTTTTGTTTAGTTAAGAGAGAAACTAAAAGAAAAATCAACCATGAAAATGATCTTTTTTCAAAAAGGAAATACTACATAAGGAAACAGTTACAAAACATTTAATGCACATCTGAATGATCACAGAATTGCACAGTATGGATTTTCCTTGCCATTTATAAATGTACTTGTAAAAACAAACTTTTAAAATAGAATTTTACTAAGAGTTAATTTATAATTTAAGGATTTCTGTAATTTACTAATGTAAAGTTGGTAATAGTTCTGTGTCAAGTAGGAGGTTGGTCTAGGTCCTTTCTGACCAGCTTTTTTGATTCTGTAAGTTTAATGGAATGAGTAATTAGCTGCTATTTCTGCAGGACGCTGAGGTATATTTATGGGTGCCTACAGAAGTCTGTTCAAAACAAATGGCCAGCTAATACTACCATGAGAACCAGAGTTGTTAGGTAAGTTACTTGTCAGCCTTATTCTGGAAATAGTTCTTTGAAGCCTTGTTGAAGACATACTTCAGTGTGCTTATCTATGTTTCTTTCAGTGACAAAACTGTATGTACTTACACAGGTTACTGCAGTGTTTAAGATATTTATGATGATGAAGCACAGTGTCCCAGTTAAAGATTGAGCTTGCTGGATTCTTGGTCTTGTTCTTAGAGCCTTGCCAGAATAAAATGATGTAGTATAGAGGTCAGTATAGCTTTACTTAATAGTTTTAACTTTGAATTTACAGTACTACAGCCCAATCATGTTGAAATATATTCTCCTCTGAAAATATTGCTGTAGGTTACAGAACGTGGCTCTACTGAGCTCACACCAGCCACCCCAGTCTATGTTACTAAACCAGTGCAATACAAAAGTTCTAGCTCGGTTCATTGCCAGGGCAGGTCAAATAAAAACGTTTGACAAAGCTCTGGTCTTGACACTTTTTCTAAATGTGGCGGGGATTTTAAGGGTATAAGAGCCAGAGCTTTCCTTTAGGTGGTGTCAGGCATTTGCATGATTAGCAGAGGTTAATCTCCCATGGAGGGATCTTTCAGAGGATTTGTCTTTAGCTTTTATTTATCGTTTTGACACCAGAAGCCTTACATGTTCCATATTGTGAAGCAGCATTGCCTTCAAATGGAGACTGCTCCTACTCTTAAAGTTGCTCCTTGTACTCCAAGGGGCTAAGCTGCTGGAAGGCTGTGAAGCTCAGCAGTGAATTCCGTATCTCTTACTGTTCCTCCCCAGCTCCAAAGAGGACCATGTGGTTTTCCTTAATGGACACACAGCTCACTTTCAGAGTTTTTGCAGTGGTCTCCACTGGATGCTAAAAACACTTTTATCATTTGCTTTTGTGTTGTTTCATTTTCACAAGTGGACACTAGAGATTTCTTTCTAGAGTGCAGAGTTTCACAACCTTCACTGATGTTTATTACTTCATTGCACTATTTTTGGTTTAAGAATGATTAAATACTCAGAGCCAGATGGACAGTTTTTTGATATCTGGCTATCTTCTGTATCATACCAGTCAGATTGTGCTACCATTTCGCTTTGGTTTAGAACTTCCATGTAGGTTTGCTCATTCTTAATTTGAGTAGGTTGACAACGGTAAGCATCAGATCTTCCCTATCAGCACGGTCTCTGCTAGATGCATACCTTGTTTGTCTTCAATGCTGGGCACTTTAAAAGAGGGACTGGTGTATGTGCCATGACTTCAAAATTAATTACTTACTCATAGCTTTAAATTCTCACCACAGAAGTATTTTAGCTTAACCTCTGGCCAAGTACTGCTTTCTTAGCAGTGCATAACTTGCATTTCCCTGAGAGATCAGACACATCTGTAACAGAATGTATTAAGTGTCTTGGACTTACAGAAGGTGCATCACTACTGTTTTTCACTTAAAAGAAATGCAGACATTTCCATAACTCTGTACTTTACAACAGGCAGGGTTCCCTTCCTGCCTTCATTAGTGGTCAGGCTCTGGTATTGCTGTGGTGAAATCCAGCCTGCTGATGGTGTCCAAGGACAAAATTACAGATTTGATTGATTTAAATTGGTTTGTATGTCACTTCATTGTACAATAGTTAGCTGGAGTTGAGGTAAACCTGAGTGGATGACTTTTTACCTCTGATATTAACAGGAGCATAGATTTTTCTCATACTGCTGAAGCCTGTTCCGGGTTCCCGTTGGAACGAATTCCTAGTTCCGCAGTTAGAACAGAGCACTCTTTTTCCAGCTTTTCAAATGGCAGCAATTCTTTCATGGTGGAAAGTAGCAGATCCCTTATTATGTTTCTGCTGAAGTGTACTATCATCAGGGATAATGGATCAGCTGAGGCTGACCTAAAGGTGTGTTCTGCCAAGAGAGGATCCTTTTGCCCATTCACTCCTGTGCTCCAGCTTACGATGGCTTGGGGAAGTGGGTGGCTGTGGGATGGATGACTTGGAGCAGCAGAAAGTGGAGAACTTTTGAGAGGTCCTTTTTGAGGCCAGCATGGTCTGGGATTGGCTTCATTATTACTTGGCAATTAATTTCTTCCTACACGATTTGAACAGTTCACCTTTATTGGGAAATCAGTGTGCCTCTTCTTTCAGATTTCATTGCAGTTCATAGAATTGTAGCATGATGGCACGATGATCTTAATTTATATTCTTACAGAGCAAAGGCTAGTAGCTTGGTGTTTGTCTCAACAAGATCCCACATTAACTTTATTTCTGATACACAATTTTACATTAATTTTCTAATGGTTTTGAACGAAATACAATTTTCTTTCCATTTCAGTGGCTTTGTTTTTCTTCGACTGATTTGTCCTGCTATCCTGAACCCAAGGATGTTTAATATCATCTCAGGTGACTATGTGCTTCAGATTGAATCCATATTTTAGGCAGCAGGAGACATGAAATCACTGTAGTGTCTAATATAGCAAAATAGGAAGTTTTTGAATGCTGTGTTCGAAGTTAAGTTACCCACATAATTTGGCTGACTTCTGCTTGGGGCATATGCTTTTCTCCCTCACAGGCTTGATTGTGGATATCCCCAATGTAATTCTGAAGCCAAAAAACCCCATGCATTATGATATTTAATAATAAAATTTTGAGTTAAGCCTAGCATTGTTTAATTTATTTTAGCAGTGTGAAAAATGTAATTATGGGATCTTCAGAGGTCACTTCCAATACAGTGCGATGCCAGAGTTAATAGCTGAATGCAATGCTATCTCTGAAATGAACAATGATTTATAAAGTTGGTATGTGTCTGCACAGCTTGGAATACATTTGTGCACCTAGGAAATTATTCTTGAACAATTCTTGTTTGACTGTCCTGCTTAAGGCTTCCAGCCATTAGGGTGGTGTTTTGACTCATTAAATACAGTTGATCTTAAATACAGAACCTTAAAGATGAGAGAGAGATGGCCTTCAGAAAGGGTGAAAAACAGGAAATGCAGGAGAAAATAAAAAATCTGGTTCAGAAAAGCTTTTTTTATTTATTCATAGACAGTTTCTAAGACAATGTGGCATTGGCATGTTTTCTGCCATTAGTCTTTAAACTGTACTAAATGAGGACTGTGTCAAACAGAAAGTTCCTTTATCTCACACAGTAAAAATTTCTGTACGTGCTTTGAAGAAAGCATTTGAGAAACATGGCCTGGAACAAGTGATAATTTCTTTGGCATTTTATTATCTTTGGGTAGTTTGCAAGTTGGGTACCTCCTAACTTGGGTTGCACTGTGACTACAGGTGTGAAGACCTACTTAAAAATCTGAGCAGTGCCTTTTAACCTTGTCCATTACAATCCTGCTGAGTTACCTCCAGCTAGTATTCTTGACTACTGTTACAGCAAACTTAGAGACCTTACAACCCTATAACCCTGTCAGTGGAATGCTTTCCAACCCGGCCATTTACCTTAACTGGAGAGAAAAGTAATTTTGTGGGATACTGGTGGGTAACATCACTTGTTGGAAAAGGAAGTTCTAACTGACTTAAGTTGTTAATGTGAAGTGTTTATAGTCACAGTGATTACAGACTACAGTTTCATGGAAATACAGGCCAGGATTGCATGTAATGTTCACTCTGTTTTCCTGCTGCCAGTAACTTAAAAGTATAACTTTTAAGTGCCCACTTACGTGGGTACAAGCAAATAAGGAATATGCAAACTTTCTTTTTGGTTTTTTTTTTTCTTTTTTTAATTTCAAAGGTAAATGTTTTAACAAGTAGTCCCCCTTTCCACAAAACTGCTCAAGTTTTGAGCAAATGGTTATTTTACCTAACTCTTAATAATACTTACTTATATTGCTTTCTTGTTCTGTGTGCTGTTGTTACAGAAAATCAGATGATCAGATTAACATGCCTTTTGGACATTATAGAAGCAATATATTTTCCTTTACCAAGTGACATCTTTCACATGCAGTTGTTTATATTTAAAAAAATTCTATTAAAAATATGAATGGGAGAAGAATTTATTTTCATGTGTCTGCTGTTAATTTTAAATGGAATGGCCAGTGACTCTCTCCTTTGCATTCCTGCCAGATTCTCCTTCCCCCACTGCTGCAAGAACACTGACGCTGGTCGCCAAATCTGTGCAGAATTTAGCAAATCTGGTTGAATTTGGAGCTAAGGTGAATATAATTTTACACATAGAGAACAATCTAGAACTGTGTTTCCAGTACACTTTTCACACATTCCTGTGTAAGGCATCCAAAAAATCTGTCGCTATTTTCTCATGCAGAACTTAGGAGTTTCTCTTCCTCCACTTTGACCCTGCATTTATCACTCGTTAGATTGGTGTTTTCTGTAGAGCACTTCAAAGCTCTTCTGTTTATACTATCATACTGCCAGACACAATGGAAACTGTAAGTCAAGTTTACCTGTTGCACTAAAAAGCCCAAGCTTTCAATAAAGTTTCTATTAAAACACTAAGAGAATGCCAGCAGTAACTGATCTCAATTTCCAGGCTGAAATATTGCTAAAAATAAATCTGTTTACTTAAGCATAATTAACCTGGCTTCAGGCTGCCATTAGAAAGTTGTTTCTCTGACTCGCAACTTGGAATGTAAGAGTTAATGACAAAACAGGAAAGAAGGCATTTATTCCTGATGATACCTCTGAACATAGAGCATGTGTTCACTGCAAACAGGTGTTCAGAGACATTCATCTTAATGCAGATTTGTATCTGTATGCACGTGTAAGAAAAATTTTGAATCACAGATTCTCATTTTTCTGAATACAAGAAAACACCAAATTCTGTAGTCTTTTGACTGGCTGCACACCAGGTATTAGAAATTCACTTGAAAAAAGGTAGTATTCCAATTTACATACTTCTTTTGCAGTGTCATTTGCCTGACTGCACTGTGTTTGCCTCAGATGTGACAATTATCTTGGCACTGATTTGTTAATGAATGCTTTTTAAAATTACTAGGAGCCATATATGGAAGGGGTAAATCCATTCATCAAGAGCAACAAACATCGCATGATCATGTTCTTGGATGAACTTGGGGTAAGTGGTTAAAAAAACATTTGCTGAAGTTACGTAGCAGGATTGCAAATTAGAATTCTTTACACCTCTTATTAACTAGCTCAACACTGCATCAGCTCCCACATAATTCTGAATGCTTTTACCTGAATACATTTTTTAATAAACATTTAAAAATTGCTGGTCATATGGAATTAAACCATTAAGTATCTTCTTAGACTTTATTAATTTAGTGTAATCTGTAAATGTGAGAAGCTGAAGTAGATTTTATAGCTATGAGATTAGAAATTTTGGGCAAAAATACGAACATTTCAAAAGCATGTTTTTAACACAGAAGTTTTTATATATAAATTGTCATATGATTTTGGCCAGAGACTGAAGTTAATTTTTGTTTTAAAAAGTATTAGGATGAATTTCAGTTAGTGCTGGCAAAAGCTTCACTGCATGCATTCTACATATTGTAGTGTCAAAGTGAACTGCTGTCACTGTATCCTTCTAAAGTGTGACTGCTTTGTGTCTGTAATAGCTATAACAGGAGTTAGGTTATCATGTTTTATATATATGTATTTTAAATCCAGTAATTCATTTTAAAAAGAGAGATGAAAAAAACGTGCTAAGCATCCTGAATCAATCCTTTGAAAGTTATGTAGAAGACATCTCAGTATACTTTGCTCGAATGTAAAAACAAGTGTGGCATTTGGGTATGTTCCAGGTGTCATCCTTTTCTGATTAAATCACAACTTCTGTGTATTATGATACATCAGTTTTCTTTAAATGATTTTACATGAGGTCTGTGATAACTGTTGGTTTGAAAATACCTGGTGGGTTAATCTGCTGTTCTAATTGCAGCATCATTGGTTTATGATCAATTTAATGAGTTACTTGATAGGTAACAGCAGATTTTGCTGAATTTTGTTGCTCTTGTGTCATGTAGGTGAGAAAATGCTCCTAAGGGATGGATTCCCTCCTTCATTTACAGGGTTTGAGCCTATGTTTGCTGTAGGTTTCTGGTCAGCTCAAAAGTAGAGCAATACGAGATCTTGTAGTGAGAATCCTCCTAGCACTAGAAACTGCAGTAGAATCACAAAACACAAGTCTGTGAAAAGGAGAAAATAAACAATTCATAATAGAAAGATGGACTGGAGGTTTAGCTGGAAAGACTAAAATTGGTCGTGGTACCCCAAATTTGCTGTCTTCTCTTTTGCTGAAGAATGTTCCTGAGCTTCCAGACACGGCAGAGCATTCTCGAACTGACCTCTCCCGTGACCTGGCGGCCTTGCACGAGATCTGTGTGGCACACTCGGATGAACTCCGGACGCTCAGCAACGAGCGAGGGGTGATGCAGGTGAGTTAACACAAATCACAGGCAGGGGTGCTGCTACGTCCTGAGTTACTCGCAATACTGGGGTTCTTTTGTAGTATTTCTGTAGCAGTATGACTGATGTTGTATTTCACCAGGAGATTATTAACTGTGAAGGAAATACTTAATCCACAGTTTTGTTTCTTCATGCAGCAAAACAAAGTAGGTTTGGGGGGTTTTTTTAAGTCTCTAGAGGAAGCCTTAAACCCACAAAATTACTGTCTCCTGACAGACTCTCTGGGTCTTAGTTTTCAGATCTGGATTTTTTTTCAGTTGAGAACTAAATTCACTTTCTTAAGCTTTCTATTAATACCTAATTTCTGCTTCCTAGTTTGCCAGTACACTTGTATGCTTGGTTGAACTCTGCTGGCAAACTGTAGCAGTGTGTTAGCTATACACTTTCTCTGCCTTCCTGTTAACAACAAAGGAACAAGAAGATCCATGGTAGGAGAGGCAAAGTCTGTAACACAATTTTAAGATTACCTTTACTGACTAGGGAATCAGACATTTTTCTCTTTTTAGCAATGTATTAGGACTACTCTGTCTCCAGTAGCTAACATGTAGTTTTACCAACTCACTCTCTTTTACAGCACGTTCTTAAGAAGCTTTTGGCCATTACTGAACTGCTACAACAAAAACAGAATCAGTATTCAGTGTCTAACAATGTCAGGTAGCAGCCCTCTACCTGAATTCTGCATGGATCCAGCATGCCCAACATGGCAACTCTCACCAGTATCACTTTCTTCTTGCTCTTGCCAAAAATAGCACACCCTGTCACATTCCCAGTGATGTGTGAACTATGCAAAAAGAAAACAAAGATCCTGTTGGTGAATGATTGTACCAGCAGCTTTTTTTAAGCTATCTGTGCAGGACATTTGCACTTTTTTTTTTTCCACTTGGAAACAGTTTTCACAACCTCTGAGCCTTGGTGTACAGCTCACCTTCCTCTGCAGAGAAAATGCTGTGACTGTGTCTACTAGGACTTTGAAATTTTCAGCACCTCTGATTGCCAAAGTTTTTGCTGTCTGGTTGGAAAGGATTTATCAACTGACATGGGAAGAAAGGTGTTGTTCTGACAACCACCTATATAACTGGATAACATTTCTTACTGTAATTTCTGACTGGTTACAATAATTATGACTTTTGACTGTTTCAACCACTTTTAACTTGTATTTACAGTTTCCAGAATTTGATGTTACAGTAGGAACAACCTTTACTGTACACTTTTTATACCATGCTGTTTCTCTTGCTGGAATTATGTTGAAAGAGAATATGCAGAATGGGTATTGTCAGCTTTATTTTTTTGATGTGCCACTGATTCAGTCTGAATAGTTCTTCCATCAAGAACTGTATATCCAGATAAATCACAATGCTTTTGTAAAATGTTTACAACAGTAAATAATTTGAATTCAGTAAATTTATTGATCATTGTATCAGACATGCATGCATTCATTAAACCATTTTATAAAATAGGTATTGTTTGGTCTTTTTAGTGAAAAATAAGTTTTTAAAGTAAATCAAGCTCCGTATCTCTAACTCTATGGAAACTGGCTAACTCCGCATGCTGTGGAAATTTTTACAGTGTCTGCACTGGTGGTGTACTTTGCAGTGTTCACACTGTGTCATTGTTTGAGCATGAGTCCTCAGACAGCATTACCTTATCCACATGCCTTAAGTTGTACATTTCTGGGTGGGAAAGTAGATGTTAAAAACACCTTGGGTAGGCTGAGATTTAATAAAAGAAATTCTTCTGTGTGAGTGGGGTGATATGCTGGCACAGTGCCACAGAATCCAAGGATGCCCCAATTCCTGGAAGCGTTGAAGGTCAGGTTGGATGAGGCTTGGAGCAATCTGGTCTACTGGAAGGTGTCTCTGCCCACTGACTGCCACAAACTGTTTAAAAAAATGAAATGTAAAATGTGCTGTTGATTTAGAAGTTATTTCACCATCACCATGGGTTATATTCTAGGCAGTGAATAGGGAATAATAGGGAATTAATAATAGGAATTAATAGGGAATAAAAAGGTTCACTGACAAGACTAATGAGAAAATCACTTAAATAATTTTATCGTATGAATGAACACTGTTGTAAACCTTTACAATGCCTACACTGTTTTTCCTGTCTATCAGAACTGACAATTCACTGTCACATAAAATCAGAGACTTTACTTTTGCACCTCTGCTGTAGTATTATAGTGGCTCTTGCTGTGTTGCCCTGGTCTCCAGCTGGAACAGCTTCTTGAAGCTAAGAGTTCCCAAATGTCACATGTATGGCACTGGGCAGACACATGTGATGCTCTCCCACAGTGACAATACACCTGTTTGCAGGACCTTGTTACTAGAAAAGTCTTTTTTTAGAGTGTCCCATAACCCTGTCAAGCCTGTATTAAACTGCATCTCAGAGGAGTAAGTAACTTTTCATTCTGTCCTACTTAGGTCTTTAACAGAGTGTATAAAATGGATTATTTTGTGGATTTAGTTGTTTGTGTATAGGCAATACAACATGGTAAAAATACAGACTGGAGGGCAGAGCTGCGTAGCTAATTTACCTGTTACACACGAAGTGCAGCAAAGAGAATGAAACTGGGGAACACCCAAAGCTGCATTTAGGTGTGTGTATTGTAGAACTCTAACAAGATGTATGGAAAGGAAATCAGCTGCTGCTCTAACCCTACACTGCAGCCACATCAAACTTTTTACTGAACCAAAACCAAGGCCCAGTTTTCTTGAAGCAAGGAATTCTTGGTAGTGTTAGACCTGTAAAGGATGAGGGTTTAATGGAACCATGACTCATACTTTTAGGAAAGTAAAAGGCTTTACTGCCAAGGTAAGAAGTAACAGCACAAAGACCTTATGACACATAAAAAGGAACCTGGTGGCAGGCAAGTCACACCTGACACCAGAGAGTAGTTCCTCCAGTGGTAGGAGTCCATCTTCCTTCAAAGTAATGCTGAATCCACAAGATCATCATCAGTCCACTCTTCCTAATGGAAGGGAAAAACACAACACCTTGAGTGACATCTGTGTGGTGTGATGTGCTCTGTATGGTCTGGATTTAAGAACTTAAACAAATATTCCAGGAACAGAAGACTAAAAATGTATTTTAACTTGGGGCAAGTCAGGCCTTTAACCTTAAAGCTAGTTATCCATACCCATGCTTACAGTCATGGAGACAGAGTCATGTTAGCAGCCCCTTTCCAGCACCTGTCTGAGATGAAGAAGCATGAGCTTTATTTTGGATAACAATGTAGAGATTCCAAAACAGCTCATACTGCAACTTCTACTAATGTCTTGTGCATTTCATGGCTTTGTCACCTTGGCAGCTGCGTCACCTGTGCTCAGCCACTACCTGTATGTTTTTTCTGTCATTTCAAATTGATGAGCTTGCCATACCAGTTCTGGCTTTCCTACTGACACTAACCTTCAATTGCAAAGAATTAAATCCAAAACAAGATCAGAATTGACTGTGCATTTGTAGACTACAGTCTAATTTAATCAGGTAACTACAGGATTAATGAAGCCTCAAGGTATGAGCAGTTTGCACACTCAATAAGCTTTCAAAAAGTTAAGCATACTTTCTCCTTTATGTCCTGGCCAGCTCAGATCTGATCTTTCACATGATAATTACTCAGAAGTGAAATTACACAAGTAGAAACCCAGTTCAGATACATCAATAATCAAAAGTCCTGAATTTCTGGACCTTTGGAATAGTACAATAGTCTGTCATGAAGTGCTGTAGGCTATGTGAATTTATCCTATCAGGTTATCCCTTTGGAAAATAGTTACAGGTATGAATTAAAAAGAAGCTCCAAAATCAAAACTGCCTCAAACCACAGCAGAGTAACTAACACAAATTAAACTGGGGCAGGAGCAAGTGAAACCTCCAAAGCTCATATGGAGCTATTTTCTAAGCCATTCTGTCATAAAGGGAGAAGTTTTGCAAGTGCCTGTTTTATGGAGTTGCCAGTTTCAATATACTTTTTAAGACTAGAATTTGGAATAAACACTAAACATAAGTTTTTGCAGCAATAAAGTTATAAGTTTAATCTTAAGTAATTTTTTAGATTCTAATTTGACATTATAGGATCAACTTACTATGATAACCTCTAATAGCAAAAGACACAAATTTTGTCTTTTATCTTGAGATTTTGGCAGGTGACCCTCTTCAGATGTTAGCACGTTTTTCTAAATGCCATAGTTAGTATGTCTTAGACTACCAGTATCCAGTGTCTTTAGTATCAAGATGAGTCCAGTTAAAAAGGGTTCTTCACCTCTGCCAGCATGGACTCTCTCCAACTTCCTGCCCATATTACTAACAAACGCTCTGGAAGGTGTTCCTCTCAGATGTAAAGGACAACCTTAATACTGTTTTCATTTGTTGAGTCACCTTTGTCAGTTTAACCCAAAGTTCTAGCTACCCATCTGTAATTAATGCAACCTTGTTAGCCAATTATGTGACATAAATTTAGTCCAGCACTCTATACTGCTTTGAGCAAGAAACCAAGTAACGTAAATAAAAACGTTAAAAGCACAAGAAACAGCAGGAAGGATGGTCTGCGTGTTCATTCCCCTCTCCACAAAAGACGGGTGTTCAAGAACACTTTCAAGTGCAGGTGAGTATGAAATCTGGCTCATTTAAAATGAAAAAGAAAAGTTGAAAAAGGTTCAGTCTGAGCAACAATTAAAATTATATTACAGATGCATAAGTTTATCTCAGTAGCTGTGTCACTTTTGTCCTAGCATTTAAGAGTGAAAAAACCAAGAAAATCTGAGAGTAGGTTTACTGACCTCATCCATTTTACATTTCTTTGTGACATACTCGTCATCTTCATAGCCTTTCCTCTTCTTCCTAACCCAGAAGAAAAGTGAAATGCTTATGTATTTTTATAAGTTACGACTCTCTTTATTTGACCCCAGGATTAATTATGGACATACCTGTTCCATAAAAATACTACCAAAGCCTCAGCATGCAGCTTGCTGGAAGTTCAGAATGAATATTGAAGTGAAATGGGCAGAAAAGAAAAATTAGGAAGTAGTTTGCCATCCACATAGTTCTTAAGAAAACATTAGGCCTTTACAACATTCATGTTTTAACCACTTGATTTTAAAGCCCTTAGTTCTCATTACATAAAACATCAAGTGGTCACACCTTAGAAGCCACCCAGTATTCCAGTTTTGTGTTACAAAACAATCAGCTTGCAGTGCAATTCAGCACAAAAGAACCTACTTTATGTATTAATGAAAGCACTACTTTGAGTCTTGGGTCTCAGCTTCCAGTAGATACTCATAGCAAGCAGGCAAACACTGTGTGCACATTTAAGGGTTTTCATTTTCCATCACTCACAGAGGTAAGCAAATATTAATGTTCCTATGCCAATAAAAAAGGCCAAAGTTTAACACATCCAAGATCTACTTACGCGTTTGTATTAAATGAAAGCTCCAAGCTGTGACACTTCTCTAACTTCTGTTTTAGAGCAGCAACCTCTTCAGGCCTTGGCAGTTCATACCGTTTGATGAGATTTTTCATGCCTAAAATGGCAACAACACAGGTCTAAGCACACAGGTAATTTCTGCTCTGCCTTGTGTTGGGTCTGCATGGCAAGATACTGTTAGTGGCGGGGCGCTGCAAGGGTGGCTTTGGCTTCTGTGAGAAGCTGCTAGAGGCTTTCTCCAATGCACAAGAGAGGCAACGCCAGATGGCTCCAAGATGTATCCAGCACTGGCCAAGGCCAAGCCTATTATTCAGTGACAGTGGATGTGCCCCTGTGATAACGGATTTAAAGGAAAAAAGCCAAACCCTGGTGCAACACTAATGCTGCTTAGTGAAAGAGGAATGAGAATATATGAGAGTGGCCCTACGTCTACCAGGGTCAGTGAGGAAGGAGAGTAAGGAGGTGCTGCAGGCACTGAAACAGATTCCCCTGCAGCTCCTGGTGCAGACCATGGTGAAGCAGCTGAGCCCCTGCACGGAGGTCAACAGGAGTGTGGAGGATGCAGATGCACCTGCTGCCTGTAGAGGAGGCAACTTTGGAGCAGGTGGATGTGCCCAAAGGAGGCTGTGACCCCCTTGGGAATACCATGCTGGAACATGCAAACACTTGGGAAGAGAAACCTGTATTAACAAGAAGGTTTGCTGGCAAGATACGTGACCCTGTGGGAGACTCACACTGAAGCAGCCTGTTCCTGAATGGCTGCATCCTGTGTAATGGACCCACATTAGAGCAGTTCATGAAGAACTGCAGCATGTCAGAAGGACTCATGTTGGAAAAATTTGTAGAGGACTGTCTCTGTGGGAGGGATCCCACACTGCAGCAGGGGAAGAATGTGAGGAGGAAGGAGCAGCAGAAACAACATACGGTAAGCTGACTACAGTCCCCTGGCACGGAAGGGAGAGAATTCAGGAGTGAAATTGAATCCAGGAAGAAAGGAGGCATGGGGGAAGGGTATTTTTAAGGTTTGGTTTTCACTTCTCATTACTGTACTCTGATTTGACTGGTGATTAATTAATTTCCCCCAGTTGTCTCTGTTTAGCCCATGACAGTGACTGGTGAGTGACATCTCCCTGCCCTTATCTCAGCCCATGAACTTGTTTTACGTTTTCTCTCCCCTGCCCAGCTAGGTAGGTCAGTGATAGGGTGGCTTTGGTGGTCACCTGGCATCCAGCTAGGGTCAACC
Organism: Monarcha castaneiventris obscurior; assembly: GCA_026261815.1. Classification (NCBI taxonomy): domain Eukaryota; kingdom Metazoa; phylum Chordata; class Aves; order Passeriformes; family Monarchidae; genus Monarcha; species Monarcha castaneiventris. The sequence goes on from JAMPIT010000635.1 coordinate 4,783,237, forward strand.
CACTGCACTTGTGAATTACACAACCCTATCCAGTCTCCAGTGTGGCTGAGTATTGCTTATGTCTCAGTCAGGCTTGAGCCAAGTTTACCCTTCCTTCCCTCATTGTAACTACTAACAAGTCTGACTCTGGATTTCCTTAATGGAGTGTTCACATTACTCTGCTAACGAGCTTCAAAATACACAGGTATTTTTTGCAATCAGCATTATACCTGCTGTCCTGAAAAAAATATCAGTTCCAATCTTGTTAATAATGCAAATTAAGTTTATAAGACTTTTTCTCTACCACCAGTACTCTGTAGAAGTAATTTACAAATGCCTGAAAAATTTCCTTTCAGCCATCTTATGTTTACAGAAGAGCTGCCTTTGGGCTAAAGCTACTATCCATAATAACTGAAAGGAAGAATAAGTGATCCCAGCATTCCCTTTCATCTCAGCAATGGAAGTCTGAAGACTCGATTTAGAAGAAGAAGAGAAAGGAATGGGCATCTTAAGTTTTATAAATTGAACGTAAATTGAATTTGTAGACTGGTTAATTGTTAATTGTAAAATGATGCATTCACTGCTCATGTCAGGCAGCCTAGTTTCACTGTCACCACTCCCATTTTAAGTGCATGCATTATCTTAATGCATTCAATAACTGATTACTTACTGAGAATTTTGTATCACAGCCTTTTCATTTAAATACAAAAAGGTAACAATCAGTGTATTACATTCCCTTTTAGCTAGCTAAACCATGGTAGTATTCTTAATATTTGTTAAATATATACCCACACACACATTTATCTCACTAGTGAAGCTAAATCTTATAGCTGAAACACCTTATAGCTGAAGAACAGATGTGCAGTATAAATCCTGGCATAACACATTAAATCATTTAGCTTACAAAAGGTACCTTCTAGTGGTAGTAGTTGTTATATGCAGGCTTTGCCTGAAGCTGTAATGTTTAAGATATGGTGAGGTGACTTGAAAAGCAATTGATTTCTGTCTTACAAAAAACGTTAATTAGTTCTCAAAATAAATTTCTCACTTTTGAATCAACTGCTAGCACTTAACTGACTCTAGCACTTATGTCCTGAAAGCATCAGGCAGGTCCTTTGCCTGTTAATTTATTTAATTTGTTCATATTCATTTGTTTAATTTATTTGTTCACTGTGTCTCAGTCTTTTTTCCCCTTCCATCCACATGCAGGGTAGTTCATTCTACTGCCCGCGTTTTCCTTATGCATGCCCTAAGGTGAAGAGAACCATTTGAAGCACACCCTTCTATCTAAAGCTGCTGTAATTTAGAAAAAGATGGTTTTTCCTCCTTTTGAGATATTCTTTATCATACTTTTCCAATGTTTACTTACATTTCATGTCATCTAGTAATCTGGATAGGGTTGATCTGTCTTCTTTCAGCATCAGACTTTCTGATAAATAGCTGTAAAGAGACACAGAAGAATAAATTCTTAAAGTCATAATAATTTGTGGCAATTACTATTAGTTAATAAAGAGTGTATTATTTATAACATCTGCTGGAGCTTTATAATTAGGTAAGTAAGAGCACTTTGGTTACTTAAGTGCTATAAAGTGATAAAAAAGCAAATTTGTTACTGTAAGAACATGGCAAAAGTTATTTCCCCAGCCACAGAGAAGTAACACTGCCAAATGAGACATTTCTAAGCCTCATGGAGCTAAGTCAAATTATGTTTAAGATTCTATGACAACATCACTCCATTGTACAGTACGCCCACAGGACAAACAAATACTACAGAAGAGTGGTTTTCAGACGGACCAACAGAGAGCAGAGCTTGCAAGACAGGCCTGCTTTTTTTGGCGGCTGAAAGCTATTACTAAACCCTGTTTTGCCTGAGTGTATGGGTCTCTTCTGCTTCCCAAGGAGATGTAACTTCTCTTTAGTAAGAACTCTAATGCACACTGCCTGGATAAAACCCCAACATACATAAGCAATGCTCCTCACTAACACCCACAGCAACCAAGGAGTTCTATCCCCTTCCTCATGGGAGCAACAGGTTTTCCAATTCCCACCTGTTCTGTGCCACCTCTGCAAGTGCACCTGCTCACAGATCCACAGACTGAAGCTACACCATCAGCTTCTCTCATGTCTGGCAGCAAAAACTCACATCAAACAATAAACGACAAGATTCTAACAACTGTATGGTGCAGAGAGGTAACAGAGACTTGAATTCTTCCTGAACATGCAAACAAAGTTCAGACACCTTGAGTCACATACTATCTACAAATTATTTAGTTCTTTTTGCAAGCATGCCTTTCTGAGTTTTGGCAGAAGCAGTATAGAATAGAGATCTAGGAATGAGATCGAATTTCAAGTTAAAGTAAGCACCTGAATGCTTTTACACAATTCTGGGAACACGGTGAATCCTGCAGAGAATACTCGCAACACTCTTTCTTTTAGAAGAGAAATTTGAGATACATTTAGAGCAGATAGAATATTTTATTTTAAAATAGAGCAGCTGTTACATTCCAGATGCAAAATGCTCACATGCAGTGGCATGGTATTAAAATATGCCAGGTACAGCTCCTTACAGCAACTACCTCGGCTGTTTATCTGAAGAAAAGCGTGTATTTTGTCCATAAGAAAACTAAACCAAACAAACTACACATTTCAGCAACGACACATTTCAGCAATGGTATCAAAGTGCTTGATAATGCCTGTGCAAACATCAGTGGCAAGGACACGGAAGGGAAAGAAAAGCAAGACCTTAGCCCTGGTTCATATCCACGGAAACTGAACAGTTGCAGCCGCCAAACACAGCACGTTACAGCATTCTCATTAGCTGTCTGTTCAGTGTCATTTCAGTTGACTCTCAGTTTCTACCACATTTCCACTTTTTTCATGGTGCAACCCCCAAGCTGAGTCTGAAAATCCTATGCTGTTCTAATTAAGGCAAAGTCATCAGGGTTTTTTTTCCTTCTTCCAAAAGAATACAAAAACCAGACAGCAACTAACTGCTTTCATCACCTATTTGTGAAAATGAACAGTACCACTGCCATTCTAAAACACAAAGAACAGACCAGTGCTACCAGTCGGTTAATACACAATTCTACTAGTTAAGAATATCTAGAGCAAAACAATTTTATATAAGAAGCAAATAAACTGTTTAAATCTTCAAGAAAGAAAATCCTACCTTTCCATATTAATTCCTGCTCTTGAGGCACTAGATAATATGGCAGTGAGAGCTATCTGTGAGGGCGTAAAGAGCAGATACGCATCTGTCAGAGCCACTCGATTAAGGAAGTCATCAGCTGTTTTCCTCAGAACTTCAGGATTTTCCAGCACTGGATAGCGAGTCTAAAAAGTAATGATTTAGGAAATTAAGCAGCTGTTTGTCATTCCTGTTCATGAGCTCAAAACACAGAATGCAACAGTATTTCGTAAAGCTAAAAGGAGACCATATTTTTATTCCAAAAACATCCTAAATAGCCTAAAGACCACAAGTATAACAGCTATCTTTCAGGTATTTGTCTATCACTTTAGAAATTAGAACTTTTAACTGACAGCCACAAAAGGAAATAAAGTTTTTTATGACAATGCATGACAAACTTGTATTACTTTACTATACAGAGCATATAGCATAACAGAGAGTATTACCTTAATATCAATTAGAAATCCCTCAAATGGTCTGTATGGATTGTGGATGATAAGATGGAAGTTCAGTTCCTGAATAAGTAGCAGTTCATATTCCAGTATTTGTTCAAGAGCTTTTTCCTGCCCAAGAGGACTTTCTCGAAGGTTACCAACAAACTGTGCACTGGACACGTTAAATTCATCTACTTTACAGGCCAAAAATGCACATGTTAGCCTTGAGGGAAAAAACAAGAAAAGCAAACAATTGACAAATGCAGCATCCATTCTCCTATCAAGAGTTCTGCTCAGAAAATTTGTGTATCTTTAAAACACCATGTTCTGAACACAGCAAAAGGATAGTGAAACTGAAACCATATTTTGTCTTTACTCCTACTTAAGCACTCAGATTTTGTTTCTTTTTTTTTCAGGTCTTTACAAATACAAGGACCATACCTCTAATATTCCATTTGATAGAGTAACTCAAGAAGTGTTGATAACTCACATAATTATCCGAGGATGATACTCCATCACCGAGTTATTGAGGTAAAAACGTTTGAAATACATGCAAGCTGTTCCCTAAATTGAAAAAAAAAAAAAAATTGGAAGGGAAAAAATAAAAACGGATTAAGGAAAAATGTAAGTACATAAAAAGAAAAAAATCACAAAACAGGCAAGTTTGAATATATACTACAGGCACACAGGATACACTGAGGCACTAAGACACATACACAGCTATGTCACTAAATATTTCAGTCTTTATTTTTGTCTGCAAGAGCCTTACATCATGACTGCCATACAAAATAATTTTCTTTCTTTTTAGACATATTTTGGAAGACAGTGCTTAAAAAGCCAACAGTATCTTTATGAAAAAATTTTGGAATTAAAAAGAAATTTAAAAATCAAAGGCTGAAAATATCATCCTGGAAGTTGCAAGCAATCCCAACCGTTTGACTTTTTAGATCAGTAAATTCTGCAGCATCTTTATAAGCATGAAAGCCAATGCTTTCCAAAACGAGACTCTGCAGGAGCTACTTCTCAAACATCAGTCTGGCTTCACAGAACGTGCCATGGCAGTGACTGCCACCTTTCAAAGGCATCCTCAAGCACAGCACTCTTCACCACGCCTGCTTCGAAAAGGGAGGACTAACAGGAGACAATGTAAATCATACATCTTAATAGCTTAATGAGAGAGAGGCACAATTTCACTCGGTTCTTCACCTCTAAGTCCCCACCTCTCCCTTCTAAAACACAGTCTTCTGCATTCAAGACAAACCCGTTCACTGTAATTTTGGGGTTTTTTTGTAGGTTAATATTTTGTCAGTACTTGATCCAGCTGATTTTGTAGTCAGACAAGCATTAATGCTGGAGCAACACCTGAATGACAGCCCAAATTTGGGACCGCCCCTCCTTTAGCTACTGGGAAATTGTTTCATTGTACCATCAAACATTAACACCAACCGTCTACCACGATGTTGTTTCTACTCTTTGTAACGGGAAACAAAACAATTCAGTCACCCATGGAAGTTAAAGAGCCATAAGCAAAAGATCACGTTGAAAAACACCAGGTTTTGAAATGCCTGCATGTATCAGAAAACGAAACAAAAAAGATAAAAAGCGGCCACAGGCTGTAGCGATAGAAGAAAGAAAACAGGCTTTAAAGATATCCGTACTTCCAAGAACAAGCCAAGCAGGAAGCAAGTGAAGGAATAAGGGGGGCCGAGACGGCGGCTCCGTCCTCGTCCCGCTTACCACAACGGAGCGCGGCATCGCTGGCTTGAACACGGCGCAGAAGTCCAGCAGCCGCTTCTCGTAGTACTTGCATAGCGCCAGCTCCTCGTGCGGCTCCAGCAGCACCGCCTCGCCCTGCGGCACCTTGGGACAAGCACAGCCGCGCCTGAGTCCGCCGCGGCCTCACCCTGCCGGCCCCGCTCCTCTCCTCCGCCCCGCGCCCGCAGCCGCCCCCGCGGCCCAGCGCACCTTCCCGCTGGCCGCCGCCCTGGCCCGGGCCCGGCGGTTCCCCTCAGCGCGGCGCCGCGCCAGCTCCTCCTCGCCGCCGAAGGTCCAGTGCCGGCGCTGCGTGCTGCTGTGGAACATGGCTCCGCAACATGGCCGCGCCCGCGCGCGGCACGCCGGGAGGCGCCCCCGCGCCGCGGCCCGGGACCGGCCCTCACGGGAGAGCGGCGGTTCCGTTTCCTTTTCCGATTTTTTCCTTTTTTTTTTTGGACGACCTCTGGCAAAACATGCCGTTGTTTCGTAAACAACGTCTGTAAAGTTTCGCAGAATAGCAGCACTCTCTTGTTTCTCTTTCGGTTTCATTCATGTAAACTTGCAAGTTTACACTGCACTTGTGCAGCCTCACCTCGAGTGCTGGGGGCAGTTTTGGACACCGCAATATAAGAAATACATTAAGCTATTAGAAAGCACCCAGAGGAGGGCGATGAGGATGATGAAGGGTCTGGAAGGGAAGCCATATGAGGAGTGGCTGATGTCACTTGGTCTGTTCAGCCTGGAGAAGAGGAGGCTGAGGGGAGACCCCATTACAGTCTACAATTTCCTTGTGAGGGGAAGAGGAGGGGCAGGCACTGATCTCTGTGGTGCCCAGTGACGGGACTCAAGGGAATGGCCTGAAGTTGTGTCAGGGGAGGTTGAAGTTGCATATCAGGAAAAGGTTCTTCACCCACAGGATGGCTGGGCACTGAATAGGCTCCCCAGAGAAGTGGTCACAGCACCAAGCCTGACAGATTGAAGAAGTGTTTGGAAAATGCTCTCAGGCCCGTGCTGTGATTCTTGGGGTGTCCTGTGCAGCCCCAGGAGTTGGACTTGTGGTGGGTCTCTTCCAACTCAGCATATTCTGTGACTCTGCTCCCTTAGGTTCCTTCAGTAGTCTCCTGCTCTCCCCAGATAACCATTATATATAAAATCCAACTATGCTTTTAGGAAGCAGCATTTCATAGCTTCCATGCTTCAGACAGAAATTTTAGATATTACTGTGTAGTGTCTAATGTTTGTATTTGAAGTATGTGAATAAAGTATGTAAAACATAGTTTTGTGGACAGTCATAGGACTTGTAGTTAAAAGTGTTACTGACCAAGTTATGTTCTTTTAAAAGGAGTTTATGCAGCAGTGGAGGAAAATTCTTTTAACCTTAGCACAGTAGTGTTTGATCGCTATCCAGGATTAATGCTGAATTTTGTATCATACAGTGCTTACTACAAATGCCAAGAATTAATATGGCTTGGTGTTAACTCCCTACATCTGTGACTGATAAGCCTTGAGCCAGCTAGTATTGGAAACAGTATAACTCTCCTCATAACTTTTCTAACTAATACTTTCTATTATTCATAAGATGTGTAATTTTCCATTCTGTCATATGCCACTGTAGCCAGCATTTAGCAAGGTTAACTTATCTGGTATTGTGAAAATGTGGTTATGGAAAATTACTGAAACTTTAAAGTTTTGCTAAAACAAGTGTAATCAACACTTTGACATGTTTCAATGATCTCGGACCTAGAAGGATGTTAACAAAGCTTTGGAGAGAGATCTTTGCTGAAACTGGACACATGTAATGCAAAATTCATAGATCACAAAGACATTTTGCAGAAACTAATGGAAAAAACTAACCAAGTCAGTTCAGCAATTTACTGAAACCTTCTTTGTTTGGGAAAAAGATAATAAAAAGACTGAAGAATTGGGCTAATTATCATAAGAAATGAGAAAAAACCCCAAAGAGAATACTAATTAATGAAGAGAATTATGGAATTTATAACCAATAAACATTAATTTCTTTATTTGCTACAGTGTAGTTAAGAGTTTTGAAAGTGGATGTGCGTATCAGGTGAAGCTATCCCCATGCAACCAGCATGTTGAATAAATATCAGCTTTCTAACATAAAAAACTGGTTGGTGAGTTTGTTTCCTGGTTTTCAGTGACAAAGTGGTTCCTTACGAACAGACATGACAAAGGTCCTTTCCCTAAATTACACAGAAAATAATTGTATTATCAACGTAGTCTGAATCTGTCGATACTTTGCCTTAAATTACAGCAATCCAACACATCCAACATATCAACAGTTTCAAATCTGACCAAACCTGAGTTTCAAGAGCCATACGTACAAAAAATACCAAAAGGGTGGTGTTGTGCATCTAGTTGTAACAGTTTAATCACAAATTAGAGACTCATAAATACTTCATATTATTCTAATATTCAGCTTACTGATGGACAGTATGTTATTTCACACCATCACTCTTTGAGTAAAATGTAAGAATAGGAATGAAAATTTCTGAAAAGATCAGTACAGAAGATAAAGCAGATTTTTTTTCTAACTCTTCATTTCTTTCATACCTTTCACTTTTCAGAATCTGCACTTCAAAGGTGTATGGGTTTAAGGATGACTTCACTGACTGTAGTTCTTCCTAAAGTTTAACTGGTATCATGAATTATTAGTGATTCTAGAATTCAGTCTGAAAGTGGACAAAGGCATTTAGATAACAGGTTTGACAATGTAATCCTAAAATACTACAAAAAACCTTTGGTAAGTCTGTGACCAAGTGTTAAGATCTGATTGTTGAGGCTCTTTAGAAATTGCTCTGCCCGAATTAAGGTGCAAATGAGACCATATGCTAGTGACAATAGTAAGGGTTTTATTTGATAGTAAATATGAGAGAGAGAAAGAAAGAAATAGAAAATAGGTGCAGGGGGGGACAGAAAGAAAGTGTCGGGGACGGAATAAGGAAAATACCACCACTTCATGGATCCCAGCGATGTTCCATTGATCCTCTCCAGCTGGTCTTCTTGGTGGTGAAGATCCCCCTGAAAAACATAGAATCCGATGGCTTAATGTCATATACGAAATCATGTAATTGGCTGTTGCATGTTAAGTGATTTAATTTTGTGTTAATTGTTGAATATCTAAATTGCCCATCAACCTAGTTAAAAGTTAATAAGTTCTAAAGTTAATAGTTTAATTAGTGGATTAAGAAGTGTTTGCTTGGTTCTCAGTTAAAACTTTTTCTGGTTCAAAGAACTACCTGTTAGTTTTCTCCGTAATTCCCAAACTGCTCCAGTTTTATCCCTGTTTATGTTTAAATGTTACTGTCCTGTTCCTTAATGTTTTTCTAAAGTTGCACATCGTGATTACAATCAGATTTAATGATTTTATTAAGTGTTTCATCCCTGTAAGTTTTCCACTAAGCTTTTTGATTTTGCTGTGAAGCACCCTTCCCTAACTGAACAAGGAGCTATTTTTAGCACCTGTCCCTTACCCTGCAACTCAGTACCGTGGAAACCCGGAATTTTAATGAGGACTTTTCTCGCCTTTGGAGCCAGTGACATCACCAACAAACTGCACCCCTGGACAACACCAAGCCATTGGTGGAGTGAGATTACCTCACCTCAAGACCTCTCCAATCATTTAGGAGCATGGGGGCTGGACTGTGGGCGGACCTGGGCGGGACCAGCACTGCTTTTTGCCCTTGGACAAGCGATGGCTGAAGCTCACTGCTGGGTTCTCTGGCCTCTAGCTCTTTAAGGAGACACTTTAAGTACCTTGACTTCGGGCTAGCTATAGTCATCCCAGCACTGCAGGTCCTCTGCTTTGGGGCTTTGAGCCGGTTCAGCCAGAAGGGCCTCTTATCACTGCGGACCCGGGGTTTCTTATTTTTCTCATTTCTCCTCATTTGGTCATTTTATGGATCCCGCATTCTTTTAATTAAATTGCAATTACTTATTTTTATTTGATTTGTTCCTAAACAAACTTCATATGATTTTTTTTACTAAAAATCAAGAGTTGCCTTTATAGCTGACACTTAATATACGCTCAGGCTAGTTTGGAATGTCTGGCCATGTCCCCCTGGAAGACAGGCTTTGTTAACATCCTTCTAGGTCTGAGATCATTGAAGCATATCGAAGTGTTGATACACTTGTTTCAGCAAAACTTTAAAGTTTCAGTAATTTTCCATAACCATGTAGGTACATCAGTCAAGTAGAGATCATTTGGGAAACAGTAAAAATGAAAACCATTATTCATTATTTTATTTGGTGAATAATTAATTAATTACTTTGACTTTCAGGGAAGACCTAGATGAATTTGGGTTAAAACAATGGATTAGGATTACAGAGATCTAAATTCTAGTACTATCTCTGGTGCAGAAATCTAGTTCTGACATATTTTAGTCTTTTCTAAAGCTGTGAATCTCAGTTTTCACTTGTTTATCTTCAGAAAACTGAGGAAAGAAAGCATGATCTCTTATGTTACTATGGAAATGAGTGCCACAAAAGACCCTAGAATAAATATTGGAAAAATACGCAGCCATCACATTATCATCTCCTCAATAAATCCTACCTCTCCCATGCCGTACAATGACATTAATATGTTAAGGAAAAGTATACACGCTTCAAATGTTGAGCCTTATATAAGGTAATCCTATCATACATAAATACAAGCTAATAAGGGCAGCATAAAGGATTTGTGCATTTTATAGAATATTGTTAATGTGCCTTACTCTGATAAAAATACAGGAACACATAAACTTACTAATTATTCATATACTATGAATAATACGTTAATACATATACATTATTCTTCCCTGAGGAAGACAAAAAAAATCTTTACTTTCAAAATCCACCTCAATTTTTGCTAACTCTTGTGCATTCAAAAGGATTGTTCAAGTTAAATTAATTCCGTATTTTTCTTAGATTGTCTCACATGGCCCTGTGCACTGGGGTTTGTTCGAGTGAGGAAATAATCCATGTGTGATTTTCAGTTTCTGTATGGTAACAGTGGCCAGTGGTTGCAGTAAACCATATCTGAAGTCAAGACCTGGACATGGCATTAGCAAGCAGCTCTTCCTACTGCTAACCTTCTTCAATAAATCCACGGGCCTCTGGCCATGTGTGCTAACATATATGGGCTTTTCAATTAGACCTGTGCTTTAGAGATTAATAGAAAGTATATACTACTGCATATTTCAATGAAGACAGTGGCTAAATTATATCAGTTGCTATTGGTATAAATCTACTGCTCAGGTAATGAGAGTGGATTAAGCTACACCCATCTCAGGTAACATGGCAATGGACACATTGGGTGGTCACAGCACAACAACTCAGCTTTTTAAACAACACGAAACATTCGGTTGGTCTCAAGAGTTTAGTGTTAAAGGTATATTTCAATGTCAGAACAATATTAATTGGATCTAGTTGAATACTACAATTATTTAAGGACCTTTCTGTGTTTCCACACATTATATGTAACTAAATATAACTATATAATATTCATATAACTATAAGTTAGGAGACTAATTGATCAACAAAAACTTGGAGAGGAGTTACTAGTATTGTAAAGTACCATGTTTACAAAAGGCTTTATATACTGGAGTGTTGCAGTGCACCTTCCCCCCGTACTTGGTTTATCCCAGTGTATTTAGCTGTCAATCAGTTGGTTGTTTCCCCTTCCCTTAAGTGCCAATCCTATATATACACCACCCCTTTCTCCTCCCCTTTCCAGGGAGTTCTTCTCCCCTTGATGCCCCATTGGTCCCTTTGAATTTCTCCCCTCCCCATCCTGCCCATATTGGTCGATTGTAAGTTACCCTGCCTGTGGCTCCTCCCCTTCTCTTTCCCTATTGGCCCTGAGATTGTCACCACCCCCTTGTACCACCCCGCCTTTAAAAAGCCGTGCAACCGTTCCCTAAGGTCTTAGGTCCCCGGTTCCCCTGAGGAGAATAAAACCTTGGATGCTACACCGTAGTGCCCTCCTTCCTTCTCGCCTCCAGCTTGCAGCTCACACAGCAGCCTGAGAGCTTTGCTTCTTGTGGTGAGACGAGTTTCCCCGTGGTTCTCAAACCCTGGTGACTGGGCAGCTCCAGCGGCGACACTTGAGGCTGGTTTTATTATAGAAAAGGGCTAAGAATACTTCATTTTCCCTTTAGGTCCTGTAGTCTTAATAAATGATTTTAAAAAAATATTTAAGATTGTTTTTTTTCAATGCCAGACATTCCTTCATGATGTACTTTCTACTATGTCCAGAACTAGTAAAAAGTTGGAGAAATAATTAAAAGTGCATCTACAGCTTCTCTGGGGTTAGATCTATGCTTAGCATTTGGAGAGCTGCAGTCCTTTTACTGTTTTTATACAATAAAATCTGAATATATATAGATTACTAGTAAAAAATATTTTCTGTTTTATAATGCCAAAAAGGAAAAAAGTGTTTCTGGCTCTGAATTCACACATGAGGAGGGAAAAGCCATCAAATCCTTGCTTCTGAAACAAGACCTCTGAACAACCTAAACATCAAGTACTTCAGATTAGAGAACAAGTTTCCTTTAATTTCAGTGAAATCTGAAACTGTCTTCTGTCAGATCAGAAATGTCTTAAGGAGAACTTCTTAATTCTCAATCTCCAGCAACAATGAAGGTGAATGTTCCCAGCCTTGCAAGAGGCCTCCTGGACTCCTGCCAAGTGTGCATGCAGGGTCTGGATGGCTGATCCATGGTCTTCCTGGTGCTGGGTGGTGCACTGGAGGTTGCCGTCAGCTAGCAGTGCCCATCCAGGAGCCATTTCCTGTGTTTCCTCATCAATGTTTTCCCCTAGTTCAGGTAGCCAGGTACCACAGAAGGCTTGTAACAGTGCAGGTGAGCTGTGCAAGGAAACGCCTCCCTGGGGCTTGCTTTGGGGTGAGTTTGAGGCTTGGGGAACCAGGAGGGTGTCACTGTTGATGGCCTGGACATTTCTTGAATTTTTTCCATGCCCAGGACAGCCAACGACCGTGAGAAAGACCATGACCCTTCTGCAATGTGTGACACCAGTGAGGGGTAGCAGCTCTTCATTCTCAGCTGTCTCCAATCTGTCACAACAAGACATGGAAGGAGTGCCACAATGCTCCAGATCATGAAAAGCTTCTGATAAAGCACTGGGGTGATGCTTGGAGAGGACTCATGAGCAGCAGAGAAGACCAGGAAGGTCAGTATTGTTGCAGAGCCAGGCCTTGGAGGGTCACTTTGTGACGCCATCGTCCACAGCTCTGTGATGCGTAAGGGATGTCTGTCTCAGTGTTCCATCACAGCTCTGCACGTCTGGGGCTACTGCAGCTCCACTTTCTACTTCTGTTCTTCTCACCCATGTTTCCTGCTCACCATAGGTATTTCATGCCAGTCACCAAAGGCTTTGTCTTTCCTTCCCCTCCTCAGATGTCCTTGCACTTCACTTTCTCCAGTCCTGCCTCCACCAACATAAACAACTCCACCCCAATGACCCTTTTCCCCATTGCTTCCAACATGGATTGATCTGGTCCCAGATTTTGGATTTGGGACAGCATTATTTAGGCAATGTCAAACTTAAATGATGTTTCAGATATAGCTACACTGATGCTCTTCTCTTGGAAAGCTTACCTTCCCAACATGTCTCTAGGGCTCTTGTCCAGGTTATCTGTGCATTTTGGCCATCTCTTGGGGAACACTCCTCCATGGATTGTGAAATCCAGCCATTCCTCACAGTGCCATCTTAAACTTTTCCTGGCTTCCTGAACCCCCTGTGCTGAATTTCTGATGATCAGAGATGGACCAAATTTTAACCTTGCTGTTTTTCCCCAGCCATGGATCCATTAACTCAGATCTCATGGTTTGGTGATGTCCTCCTTTCTGGGGTGCAGCAGGGACTGTTGCAGAGGGCAGCCTCCAACTAGCAGTGTATTTCCAAGAGCCGTGGGGGTGGACATCACATTGTAACATCACTGGCTGGTGGAGGTGATAGGATTATTAGGATAGATCCTAATAATAATCCCAGGAATAATCCTAATCACGGTGGTAGATTATGACTGTGACCTCACATCCGTTGCTCTGTAAATTCAGGTGCTGTCAGAGCCTGGGCCAGCTTGTGGGCACAAGCACACATGGCCACGGGGAAGGAGTGGAGCTGCCCCATCTGCTGTGATGGACCAGACGATGTTGCTTATGCAATGCCCTGTGGCCACCGATTCTGCCTTGGCTGTATTCTGCGTTGGGCAGAAAGAAATCCTGCCTGCCCACTCTGCAGAAGATCCATCTTGACAGTGAAGTTTTCTGACTATGGTGGAGATGACTACCTACACTGTGTCATCACACCTCCCAGAGAGCTGCCAGAAACCAGCAGTCAGGCAGCAGAAGCTCCTGGAGGCCCTGGCCCTGCAGAGTCTCTTGCTTCCTCTCCACAAGGAATAACAGCCCCTGCTGAGCAGCAGGCTGCAGGTCCAGAGGCTGTGGGTGGCATCCTGCCTGAGCTTTGGGCAGAACTTTTCCGAAGACGACGGAACCTCCTGGATCCTGTGCGCCCCTGGCTGCGCCAGGGGTTGGAGATGATACATGGGGGCGAGTGGTATCAGGTGAAAAGTGCCGAGAGCAGCATCGTGCTCGCCCTCTGTGTCTATGGTCCAGACAGGGACGTCCTGGTCCAGAGATTGCAGCCCCGTCTTCAGCAATACACTGCATCACTGGTCCATGGCATCCTCAACATCATTGAGACGCAGTGCAGTGAGGAGGTTCGGAGGCTGCGACACTCCCACACTGCCAGGGAGGAGGATGAGATCCCTGCTGCCAGCTCTGACCCCACAGCCTCCCAGGAAGGCGCTCCCACCCTCAGCCAGGCCCCGTCCAGCGGCATTGCAAATTTCAACACAGAGGCGGAAGCCAGCACATTGGAGACTGTCCTCCATCCCAGCCACTCCCCATCTGTGTCCATCCCTGCAGAGCAGGAGCAGCTCCAGGAAGAGTTGGGGGAGACAAGAGTGGCTGCAGGTTCCTCTGCTCCTGGCCAGGGCAGTGACCACTCACCTGCAACATCCCGGCGCCGCCGAAAGAGGAGACGCCCTGGGTCCCCAGATGTCTCCCAGTCCAGCAAGAGGCAGCGCCGTGATCAACTCTAGAAATGCCACAGCAAGCTTGTACACAAGGAAAGGAAAATAAATAGCTATTTCCTTAATGCAGTCTCAGGTTGCTTTTTCCTTCCTCTTCTCCTGAAGCATTTTTCCTTTACCCTTACACTCAAGTGTCAGCCAAAGGCCCTTGGAGCCCTAGGGTCATGTTGGCAGAGCCGCTTTCCCCAGGAAATGCTGCTGCAGCCACAGTGATGGAAGAGCTTGTGAGAAAACACTGAGGGTGGATGCTTAGAGAAGAGTCCTAAGTGAAAAGACTGACCAGGCATTCCTCAAGCAAGAAATGGAAAGCCATGGGAATGCCTTGCGCCATTTCTGCTCAGTGCCTTAGGGAAAAATGTACAGTTTGCTGAGGTAGCTGGGGAGAACCACACTGCTCGTTCTGCTAAGCATCCTTCATTTAATACAGATCAGGGTACACGAAGGCTGTGTGAGATTCAGAAGCAGGAAAATCATTTGCATCCTCATTTTCGCAGCTGTGTGTCTTGTCTGCTGATGAACGAGAGTTCTTTAGTGTGTGTTGATTATCCCTGTTAGTCTCAGGCTAGGGGGGCCAATACATAAGATGCTATGTAGTGCTTTTATATCTGAAAAATGAGTAAGGATTACAAAAACTCACTGACCGTATTTTCAAAAATGTACTTTATACCAAGTAATAGGAGTAAATTTTTTATGTGTTATTTGGTTTGGCCCTTTAGGGAAGCTCTTATTCTCTTGAAGTTGAGAAGCTGAGGAATGAGAAGTTCATAGAGTTCTTACCTATGGAGATAAACTGGAGGCTGGGCATGAAATAACAGAATTTTATACATTTAAACATTAGGATTTTAGTTAAAGGTTAGCTTTGTTGAAATTACTTAAACCCAATAAGCAAACCCAGCTGGGGTTAGTTACGGAAATTATTGATTAGCCAGAGAGTTAGGCCTAGAATAAGTTTAAGATATAAGTAACTGATTGCTTGTTTGCTCACCTATGTTTATAATGAGAAAGAGACAACACTGATTAATACATCTAAAGAAAATTCAGACTATTACTCATTTTCCATTTGAAAACCTCTTTAGAAGCAGTGAAGGGAGGTACTGGAGGTCCTCCAAAGTTAATATATATTGTCAGAAACCAGAAAGGTAGAAAGGTCAAAGCGAGGGAGAGGAGTTTGACTTCATTTGCAACCTCTCCTCTAATCATGCAGCCACCAACCCAACTTGAAGAACAAACGATGCATGCGTAATTGTAGGAAACCGAGAAGGGAGAACTTCAGTAATTAGTGGTGGATTTGATTTACAACCCTGGAAGAAACTTGGTCTGGCATAATTAACAGAGATTTATAGTCCTTAAGACAGAGAAATACAAACCTATGTTTCTATAGTTATAAGTAGAAGTGTGTGCTGGGTGTTGTGGTGGAGGGTTTTAAGTATAGTAATGTGATTTTATAGTTCAAGTTAAGGATTTAGATGTTGTAGTAGAAGTACAAGGAGGTACGTGACATGACAGGTCATTGGTTGAGAGACCTCTGCATTGCAGTAGAGAGGAATTACAGCTGATAGGTCATTAGGTCGTTTTAAGTGCCTATTGGATTAGAAAATTATGAAATGCCATGTAGTCCTGAGTCTTGTGACTATTCACCATATTGGTGGTGTATTACTTAGACTCTTACGTCTTGAGACTGATGGCTGTGTTTGTTATTTTAAGTAATAAACCACCTGAAATGCTGATAGTACCATCTCTTTACTTAAGAAGTCCAATGCGTGGAGGTGTGCCGGGGAAGAGCATTTCAGAGGAAGAATTTATAGCTTCTGTGAGTTGCTCCTGATAAGCCAGGAGTTCACAGCAAGCGCAGCAAAAAAGGGGCTCCCTGCCCCTATAAGGGGAGCCCCGAATACCAACAAGTGCTACCTGAACAAGCAGCCCCGCAACAACACTTAATAACTTTCCAGCTAATTACCATACAGAGTGGAGAATGGGAGATATCAATGTTACAAATATGCATTTGTATATTGAATATTTAGTATTTTTGTAGATAAATAGACTCTGTATTGTTTTAAAATTTTGCACTGCGTAGGAAGGAGTGATCCCCGCAGCTGCCCAGTGCTGAAATAAACATACACTTTCTAACTCTAAATTGTTAGAGAGTCTGTTTCAGTTGGGTATCAATACTAGATCTAGGTCCATATTTTATTAAATCTGGCAGAGCACAAGAGGCTTTGCCCCCACAGACATTGTTTCTGAGGTGGGTCAGCAGAAGAGAACACCAGTGTCAAAAAGAGACAACTCACTCTTGCTTAGATCAAAAGATGATTATTGATCCACTCACAAGAGTGTCCGGAATGGTCGCCCAAAATTAAAAGGAAAATAAAAATCCCGAGTGCGGGACTGGACACCTCAGCAGCCGCACGACTGCTCCGAGCAGGAGCTAGGGCAGCGCTAAGAGGAGCACCAGCTATCCCGGGGCTCAGCTATAATTATCAAAAAGGCCCTTGAGGTGAGGGCTGAGGCCAAGCAGCTTAGCACTGGGCTCTGTCCACCGCTATTCGATGGCCAAAAAGTGTGGTGGGGCGGAGTGCTGCTTCTTTTGTAGTGCACTCGCTCCGCCCTAGACCGCCCCTAGACCGCCCACACGGCTCCTAACAATTGGTTAGTTGTTATGGTGAGGTAATCCTCCCCCGCCAATGGCTCGTGTCTCTAGGGGAGGACTGACTGCTGATGTCACTTCAGGTAAAAACGGCGGGAAGGCACCTCATTAAAATTCCAGGTTGCCATGGAGCTTACTTACAGGGCTGGCAATTAGGGCTGTTTTTAGAAAATGGCAAGGAGCAAGTCGTCCACATATTGAATAATTTTTACGTTCTCTGGTGGGGAATAAGTGGCTAAGATGTCCTGCAGGGCCTGACCGAAGAGAGTGGGAGCTTCAGAGTACCCTTGGGGTAGACGGTCCACCATAGCTGCTGCCTTCTTCCCGTGTCTGGATCCTCCCATGTGAAGGCAAAAATGTCTCTACAGGAGGAATCCAGAGGGCATGACCAGAATGTGTCCTTGAGGTCAATGACCGAGAACCAGGCGTGAGATGGGGGTACCTGGCTGAGCAAGGTGTGGGGATTTTGGACCAAAGGGTACTTGGTCTGAACTTGGTCATTGACCCTTCGCAGGTCTTGTACCAGTCTGTAAGTGCCGTCTGGTTTTCAGACAGCCAGAATGGGTGTGTTGTGTGGGGACTTACACCTCTCCAGTATCCCGTCCTGCATCAATTCTTGGATCACTGGTTTTAGTCCCTGGAGTCTGGTTCTGGTGAGTGGGTATTGAGGTACACAGATGGCTCTTGTGCCTGGAAGGAGAGTAATGTTAATTGGTGGCATGTTTATACACCCCCTATTGCCGGGCCTTGCCCAGACGGTAGGGTTTATCTCTTTATCATCCTTTGTGGATAGCACAAATAACATTGCTTTCATATGGCCTTCTTGAAGCACCACCCCAATCCTTAAGGGTATTTGGAAGTCACGTCCTAAAAGATTAATTCCAGTTTGTGGTAGGTAGACAATGTCGTTTGAGTATTCTAGTCCATTTCCAACGATAGTGACCTTTTTTATTATAGGAGCCGCAAAGGATTCTCCTTTGGCTCCACAAATGTCTGGCGTGTTTTTTTTGCTTATATAATGTCCTCTAATGGGGACAGTGACGCACGTTCGTTCCGCGCCAGTATCTACTAAAAATGTGATGGGCTGCTTTTGGGGACCTACATGCAGGGCTATCAGGGGCTCTTTAAGATGGTATTTGGTTCCCATAGGATAGAGCCCATGACACCCTCAGTCTCTGAGTACCTGACCCTCTACCTGGAGGGCTTCTTCATCTTTCTTCTTTCGGAAGCAGTACCAGGTCCCGTGCCCGCTTCGATTGCAGTATGTGCAGAAGTGCTGGCTTTTGTCAGTGCTTGACTGTGCAGATGTCCGTGCAGATGTTTGTGCAGGCATTTGGGGTGTTCCCTCCATTTTACTTTCTGGTGTTTTTTGTTCGGATTCTCCTGCCCTCATAATTTTTGCTTTTATTTTCCAATTTTCTTCGTCTCTACGGACGTAAACTTTTTGGGCTTCCTCCAATAAGTCTTTTAAATCTCTCTCTGGCCATTTGTCTAGCTTTTCCAATTTTTTCCGAATGTCAGGCCAGGAGTATAGAACAAAATGTTCTTTTAACATTGTGGCCCTGCTCTCACTTTCAAGGTCCATTTGGGTGTACAGCTGGATGTTATTTCGGAGTCGCTTCAGCCAATCCACAGGTGATTCATCTTTGCCCTGTGTGGTTCCCAAGGCCTTTTTCATATTGTTGGTCCTTGGGACCGCCTCTCGGATACCTTTAACTATCAGTTTCCTGTAATCTTCCATACTCCTCCTATCTTCGGCCGAATTTGGGTCCCAATGTGGGTTTTCAATTGGCATTTTTCTTTCCCCAGGGGGACCCTGGTTGTCGTTGTTCTCCCTTTCTCAAATTTTGATTCCAGCGGTTCAGATTAAACGTTGTTCTTCGAGGGAGAACAAGGACTGCATTATAGACTGCATTTCGGGCCAGGTGAAAATGTTTGGCCCAAGGAATTGATCAAACTGCTGAGATAACCCCACAGGGTCACTCAGCAGGCTTTTCATTTCTTTTTTGAAGTCTTGCACCTCTGACGAAGACAGAGGTGCGACCACATACCCGATTCCTCCTCTGGCACCCCCCATCGGCACCTCTCGGAGAGGGAGGATATGAGATTTTTCAGGGGGATCCGAGGAGCAACCCGGGCACACGGAACAAGCCAATTTGACCTGCTTCTTCCTAGTCGAGAAGGCTGGGCCTTCTGGACTAGGTGAAGCAAAATTTGAATTTTTTTGTTGTTCTTGGTAGGGAGGAAGAGTTGGAAGACCATCTTGTCCTAATTTGGTATCCGGTGACCTAAGGATTGGCTGGGGCGAGGCCACAGGACTTTCCCCGTCACTTTCACTTTCACTCTTGATTTGAGGGGGAGAAACCGTAGGTAGTACCTCAAGAGGGTCCCATTGTTTTTGCCTGTTTCGTTTTTGTTTAGTCTTATTATTAATTTCCTTTGAATTATCTTTTTCAGTTTTATTTGTTTTATCCTTTACTGCTAATATTTGTTCAGGTTTTGTTTCTTTTCTTTCCCAATAATTTAACCAAATTTTTGCGTACTCCAATTGTTCTCATTTCTTTGGGCCTTTATATTGCAGATACAGATTTTTGCATAGCAAAGGCTCTGTAGAGCCATGTTTTGGCCATTTGAGCCCATCTTGCCTAATTTTCTTTTTCGGCCACTCAACGACACAATATTGGATCATTTGTACTTTATCCTTTTCTTTTGTTAATTCATTGTCATCCCAGTTTGTTAACATGGTGCCCAGAGGGCTGTCTGGGATAACCTTATAATTTCTGAATGGGCTGTGTCTTTTGCTCAGGCTTTTGCCCATTGTGCCAAAAAAGAAATTACATAGTTTTACTTTACTTTATATATATATATATATATATATATATATATATGTATTTTTTTTTTAGATTGGTTGCTTAAACCAGCAAAAACAACTGACCAAAATTAAAGACACCTTATATTTGTATAATAGTATTTAAATTATAATTCACAACAACTGCAACCAATAAATACCAATAACAGGTTATAGCAAGAATCGGTACTTGTAATAATTATTATCAAATAAAATATATACTCTTATGCAAAATGAATAGAAGTAAATTATGAGAACCAAGACCAATATGGCCGACAGTTAATAAAATATTTCTCTTATAAAATAATGCTAAGAACCAAAGGCAAAATAGCCGAAACAAAGCCAAGATAAGCAATGAGATGACAGACAATTAAATAATAGGTTAAAATAATTTTTAACAACTTCTTCACAAATGATAATAAATGGTAATCCCACACCACAGTTTAATTCAACGACTCACAGTTGGGAACAACTGAGCACACGGTTAATCAAAACACAGTTCTTAAATGAGTAAATTGAACGTAAATTAATAAGCAATTGACAGTCATAAAGTTTTAAACTAAAGATTTTTTCTTTGACACAAGATGGCGGTCTTCTTCAGGAAGTTAGGGAAATCAGAAAATGGAGGCCCTTCCTGTTCCCTTCCCACTGAAAAGGGAGAAGAAGGAGGACAAGATGGAGGACGGAAGAGAAGAAGAAGAAGACACGAGGGACAGCAACAAAATGGCTGACAAGAAGGGGAGAGATGGTTAGGCAAAGGGAGGAAAGCAGAGAATAGAAGATAGGCGAAAAGAAGCTTTTCTTTTGTTTTGTTTTTCTTTTTAGGTGCTTCCTTTAAACAAAAGTGTCTTTTCTGGGGCTTCACTTTCAGTAGCTCAACACACTCGGTCTCCCCTGGCACCCACACAAAGCAGGGAAGAAACCACTCGTGGAGAGCTCCTTAGTTCTATTGACTCACACCACACTCACACTGGGGATGGCCCCCTCCCCCACACTCGCTTCACAAATAGAACTGGGCATTAGAAGCCTCCATAAAATTAAATTGTCTTTAAAAATGAAATCCTCCTTTTTAAAGGAAGGAATTCTTTCCCTAACTATATGTCCCTCTTTGGATAATGGCCTCATTTAGTTCCTGCGGTGTTTCGATCGGTGAGATGGTCCGGAGGTGTCCTTTCTCCGCTGTAATCCCAAGGAATGAAAAAGTCTTAAAAAGTTCAAAAACAAAACTTCTTGAATTTTAGGGAAAAGGGGGATATCCCGGACAACTCCCCAAGAGTTGTCAAAAAGAGACAACTCACTCTTGCTTAGATCAAAAGATGATTATTGATCCACTCACAAGAGTGTCCGGAATGGTCGCCCAAAATTAAAAGGAAAATAAAAATCCCGAGTGCGGGACTGGACACCTCAGCAGCCGCACGACTGCTCCGAGCAGGAGCTAGGGCAGCGCTAAGAGGAGCACCAGCTATCCCGGGGCTCAGCTATAATTATCAAAAAGGCCCTTGAGGTGAGGGCTGAGGCCAAGCAGCTTAGCACTGGGCTCTGTCCACCGCTATTCGATGGCCAAAAAGTGTGGTGGGGCGGAGTGCTGCTTCTTTTGTAGTGCACTCGCTCCGCCCTAGACCGCCCCTAGACCGCCCACACGGCTCCTAACAATTGGTTAGTTGTTATGGTGAGGTAATCCTCCCCCGCCAATGGCTCGTGTCTCTAGGGGAGGACTGACTGCTGATGTCACTTCAGGTAAAAACGGCGGGAAGGCACCTCATTAAAATTCCAGGTTGCCATGGAGCTTACTTACAGGGCTGGCAATTAGGGCTGTTTTTGGAAAATGGCAGTTAGAAACTCAGGCTAGGCTGCTTAGACTCCTTTACAGAGAATATTGCTTTTTAAGTAAAAACATTAGGAAACTTCTCAATTTCTACTATTCAAATGCATAAAACCCCTAATTGGGTAGATAAAAAACGGTTTAATAAACTTTTTAGCTACTTTTTATTTATTTAACTTGTATAATGTCCATAACTGATATGCAGATTTAACTTGACCAATTTAGTGTTAAAACGAGATTTAAACTATTAACTTAGACACAAACAGCTCATTAATTTGGATTGAAAAGCTTTGATGGGCATGGTTTTGGGGATGCTAAAAGCCATTTTTGTTAAGTTCATATATAACACCCAGTAATAGTGTTTCCTAATATCCAAATCTGTTTTTCACTCCGGGTTGTGGAAGGGAGGTTGCTTAAATGGAGCAAATCGGGGGGTCCAATGCTGACTCCCCGCCAAGGCCAATGCTCTCCTGTCAGAGTTCCCCCACAAACCCGACAATTTGTTAAATTGAGTTGCTGACTGATCCGCTCAGCAAGATCAATAAACAAATTTTTGTCAGACTGAAGAGGAATTTCTTTTTCTTGTTTTTCCTTTTTGCTTATAACAATCTCTTGGATCAGGTCCACTTGGTAAACTTTCTTCTTCAGCAAGTCTTCGGGTTTTGAAATAAAGTTGAAACACAGCCAATTATCTTGGGAGGGGCACTCTCCTCTCTGTTTTTGGGCCAGATTACCTAGATTTCGTCCAATCCAATATTTTTTTCCCTTTTCCACGCACACATCTAGCATGGATATGTTGTAGCAGGCTGGATTAACATAGGTGTGTGCCTGGAAAAGGCGTCTTAAGTTCCTATGAGCGTCTGTCCATTTGATACACGGTTTGGTAGCATTTGCTACAGCGTATCTCAGCAAGGGTAAAGGGAAGCCACAGCGTCCATAGGGCTACAATGTATCTCACGCTCACCTTGATGTCTGCCTGTGGGGAAGTTGTTTTTCTTTGACTTCCCTGCCTGGTTGGCAGCATCTTTGGCATCTCTGCCTCTCTGGTTTCCTTTGGGGCTCTAGCTCTTTCTTGCAGATAGCTGCAGCTGTGTAATCAAGCGGAGGGAAAACTCTTTAAATTTAAATGGCCTTGGAATGAATGTGCCTTCAATTTGGGGTCGCGTTAGCTTCTTTATTAGAGAAGAATGTTGACCCTAAATGGATCCTTTGAATTTGAAGTTAGTGATACAATGGTTGAGATAACAACACAACTTTCACTTAAACATCAACTGTGTGAAGTGGGAATATCACAACTTAACACACTTAGAAGAAAAACTTTCAACCTTATAGAGGGGAAGTTTAACTGGGAATTTTAGAAAAGCAGCTAAAATAGCACAAAAACCAGTTTATAGTAGGAGATTAGCCTTGGTAATTGGTGTTATGTCTCTGTGTTGTTCCTTTCTTCAGGCGGCGACACAGGGCCCTTCACTCTCTGGACGTGTGTCCACCCCTTTTCGAAGGTCCTGATGGCAGTCTCGGTTGTTATCTGGATCTGAAAGGGACCCTCCCAGTAGGGGGTTACTGTTTTTTCCTTTCATGTTTTAATTAATACCCAGTCTCCAGGTTTCAAATCATGCAGATAAAAATCTAAAGGTGGTGTTTGTGCAATCAATCCTTTTTCTCTAAGCTGTTTTAAATTTTTTGCAATTAACTGTACATACTGCTGTACTTTGATGTTCCCATGTTCTTTCGTGTCTGTCTCATATTGGGTAGCTAGATAGGGTAACCCGAACAGCATTTCATAAGGTGAGCAGCTGCGGTCTGATCTGGGATGTGTGCGGACGTACAGCAGCATGAGGGGAAGACATTTTACCCAGGACCATTTAGTTTCTATCATGAACTTGGTTAAGGTGTTTTTGATGGTCTGATTCATTCTTTCCACTCTCCCCGAACTTGGGGATGCCACGGGGTGTGAAGTTTCCAATTTATGTTGTGCTGCTGCATTAGCTGTTGCAAAATTTGGGAGGTAAAGTGTGTACCTTGGTCCGAATCAATGCGCTGGACCATTCTGTAACGAGGAATGATTTGCTCAAGGATCACCTTGCTCACTGTTTGGGCTATCGCATTGACTGTAGGTACCGCCTCAACCCAGTGGGTAAGGTGATCGACAATTGCCAATAGATATTTGCACTGCTGGACGGGGGGCATTTCTGTAAAATCAATTTGTATACTTTGGAATGGTCTGATCGTCAGTTCAACTTCCCCACCCGGATTCTTTCTCATCACCTTGCGATTCGCTTCTTCACAGACCAGACATCCCCAGACAATTTGATTTGCAGTTTCATAAACTCCAATGCACCTGAAAGCTCAAAGAAAGTGGTCGGCCAGGGCCTTTGATCCCCAATGGGTACTCTGGTGTGTGGTCAATAGGATTTCCCTGGTTATTTCTTTGTTTAATGTTTGCCTCCCATCGGGAAGATGCCACTTCCCGTCAGGAGTCTCTGTTGCGCGAATTGAAGTTAACCTTTGTTTTTCCGAATCGTTAAATTTAGGAATAGTCATGGATAAATTGTCTTCCTTTGGGTCTTCTTGTTTTGTACTGAATTCTAATATTTTGCCCTCCTGCTCTTCAACTGCAGCTTCTTTTGCTGCCGAGTCCGCTAGGGTGTTTCCTTTGACTGTCATAGAATTTCCAGATTGTCATAGAATTTCCAGTGGTATGTGTACCACTGTGATCCCTAGGGGTCATTTTAAGGCCTCTAGGATCCTCAGAATCAAGTCCTTGTGCAGAACGTCTTTCCCTTCGGTGGTTAGGAAAAGTCGTTCCACCCAAATTTTCCCAAAAGTATGTACAACCCCATAGGCATACTTTGAATCTGTATAGACAGTACCGATTTCGTTGTCTAATGGGTTGAGAGCCCTTTCCAGAGCATAAAGTTTGCAAATTTGAGCGGACCATGTTGCTGGAAGCTTCCCTTTCTCGGTTACTGTAAGGGTGCATCTGTCTACAATAGCGTATCCGGAGCATCTCTTTCCATCGACAACTCAGGAGGAGCCGTCAATGAAAAGGATGTCTCCCTCACTAAAAGGGACATCTGTGAGGTCCTCATGAATTTTTGTTTGCATGTCTATAAGGTCTATACAATCATGCGCTAGATTATTATCTCTTAGGGTGCCATACAAGAATGGTACAGGATTCTGGCTTTTGCAAGTGGTAAGTGTTAGGTGTTCTGTGTGTATGAGGATGGTCTCATACCTCAACATCCAGGGTTCTGTCAACCATTCTGACACTCTCTTGCTCAACACGTTTGATGTTATGAGGTATATGTACTGTTAATTGTCCCCCGAAGATCAGTTTCTGGCTTTCAGAAACGAGGACGGCTGTTGCGGCTACAATCTGGATGCATGCTGGCCATCCTCTGGACACTGGATCTAATAACTTTGAGAGGAAGGCAACTGGCTTCCTGACCCTGCCCCGCTCTTGGGTCAAGATGCCGTAGGCAGTTCCCTTCTCCACGTTTACAAACAGGTCAAATGGCTTTTCTAGGGATGGAAGGCTTAACACGGGTGCTCTGGTTAATTTCTCTTTTAATTTCTTTAATTTTTCATTATCTGATTCTGTCCAATCAATAGGTTCGTTTTCAGTTAATTTTTCATATAAAAATTTGGGAGATTGAGTATACGTATCGATCCACAACCTGCAACACCCAAATAAATCTAATAGCTGTCGAATTTCTCGCTTGGTTGTGGGTGGTGGTAAATTTAAAATGCCCTTGATTTGTTCGGGGCTCAATTTCTTGGTTCCTGGTCCAATTAAATGTCCGAGGTACTTGACCTCTTCTTGGACAAACTGTAACTTTGTCTTTGAGACCCGAAGTCCTTTCTTCCCTAGGAAATGTAGTAATTTAATGGTGGCTAACCATACGGTAGAATCCTGCTCTCCAGAGAGTAGCAGATCATCTAGTTACTGTGTTACCTGTGTCCCTTCAGGTGGAGTAAAGGAAGTCAAAAAGTCCTCTGCAGCTTGACCGAATAGTGTAGGCTCCTCGGTGTAACCCTGAGGTAGTCGGGTCCAGTGCAGTTGCTGTCTTCTCCCAGTGTCTGGATCCTCTCACGTGAAAGCAAAGATGTTTCTGAAACGAGAATCTAGAGGACATGACCAGAAGGCATCCTTAAGATCAATGACTGAAAACCAGGCATGCATGGGTGGCACCTTGCTCAGGAGGGTGTAAGGGTTTTCCACCAATGGATATCTGACTCGTACGCTCTCACTGATCTTTCGCAGATCTTGTACTAGCCGAAAAGTCTTATTTGGTTTCTGAATAGCCAGAACCAGGGTGTTGTAGGGCGACTTACAGAGTTCTAAAATCCCATCTTCAAGGAGTTCTGTAATAAGGGGTTTTAGCCCTTGTTTCTTTTCTCTGGACAGGGGATATTGTGGTATCCTGACCGGTTGGGAGTCTGGTGTCAATTCTATTGTTAAAGGAATCATATCAATCTTTCCCCTATTTCTGGGCTTTGCCCAGACAATAGGGTTTATCTCGTTTTCATCTTTTATGGACAATGTGAATAATTTTGTCTGCATCTTTCCCTCTTGGGATATTACCGCAATTTTGAGAGGGATTTGAAAATCTCTCCTGAGGAAGTTCATGCCGGCTTGTGGAAGGAAAAGCACATCGCCCTAGTGAGTGCGGTGATTTCCTGTGATTGACACGCCTTTTATTAGGGGAGCTGGAAAGCTCTCCCCTTTTGCACCTATAATACTTAAAGTGCTGGTGCTTACTTTACATCCTTCAGGAATTCTTGTGACACAGGTACTTTCAGCCCCTGTGTCTATAAGGAATTCCATTATGGATGCTGAAAAGCTCCAGCAGAGAATTTCTTCAGCTCTCTGCAGCATTTTGTGAGAGTTCTGTCTTTCCCATACTGATTACTTTGACCAAGGTTACAGTATTGTAAACTTCTTGCACCTGCGGGTTGTTTTGCCGTATTGTTATGGCTATTGACCAGAATAACATCCAGAGATGGGTGTCTTAGAAGTTGACCAATCCCCTTAAGGGATGGATGGCAAAACCAATCACCTTATGCCACTTAATACCTTTTGTGAACTAATATATAAAAGTTGTTGGAGAATTCATTAAATCGGCTGCTGCCATTTGTCCCTGTGCCTGGACTTTGTGTCGTTTCTCTACTCGGCTGCGGTGAGAACAGCAACATTCCATCATGTTTTCCTGGGGACCTACTTTTAAATTTATCAAGGGCTCTTGGTGGTAATTAAATTTCCCCAGGGTGTAGAGCCCCTAACCCCCTCAGCTGAGGAGAACCTGGTTCTCCATCTGAAAGGCACCTTGGTCTTTTAATTTCTTAAAACATTGGCAGTGACCATGGCCTTCCTTTTTACAGTAAGTACAAATTAATCTTTGGGGTCTTTGGTGTTCTGAGGTTGGCTGCGCTCTTGGGGGATCCAGGAGAGGTTGTTGTGAGGAGAGGGATGATGGTCAGTGGCCATCATCACCCTAGCCTTTGCTTTCATCCTCTCCTCATCTCTCCTTACATAGACCTTTTGTGCCTCCTCCAGCAGCTCATCAAGGTCCCTCTTGACCACCTGACCCCTCACGGTTAGCCCGATGTACCCCAAGGATGAAACAGCTGGACAGGGACCGGCCACTGTGCACTTGCTCCGGGCGAAGTGGTTAGGCAATGCAACCCCCTGCTTGGGGAAGCCTGCTGCAAGGGAGCTTGCCTGGCAGGTTGTCAAGCACCATGAGGCAAAAAAGAGAGGAAGGTGGAGAGCTCCGACGTAGCCTAACAGGTGTGTTTATTGAACACGGGGAAAGCCAGGGAGCACTCTCCCTGAGCAGCTCTGTGCTCTGGGTTTTAAGGTGAGGGAAAGTAGGAGGGGTCCAGGGTCAAGAACCGATGGTAGGAGGGTACAGAGGTGGAGGCTAACATTACCAATGAATAACATTAAACCAACAAAGAATGGCAGATTCTCTCTCCAACCATCAACCGAGTTAACGAGATCTTTCTAGAAACATGGATGGTGCCCTATTCAGCCTCCACGCCCACAGATCCGCCCTCGGATTCTGATTCGTCTGGCCACTGTATTGCCAGGGCGTGATTGACAGGGGTGGGCCACAGATCATCAGGCTGGGGCACCACCACACCCTCTCTGGCCATTTTTCCAATTTTTCCAATTTCTGCCTAATGTCTGTCCAGGAGTGTAAGACAAAATGGACCTTGAGCATGGTCTTACCACCCTCACTTTCGAGGTCTATCTCTGAGTATAATTGGATGTTGTTTCTCAGTCTGGTCATCCAAGCTGTAGGTGACTCATCTTTTTCCTGTTCCGCACAAAATGCATTTTTTATATTGTTTACCCAGGGAACAGCTTCTTTTATACCTTTTACTATTAATCTGTGATAATCCATCATACTTTCTCTGTCTCTTTCTGAATTTGGGATCCAATTAGGATCCTCTAATGGTAATTTTCTCTCGCCAATAGGCCCTTGATTAGTATTATTTTCTCGGTTCCAGATGTTACACCTGCAGTCCTAATTAGTTTCCTCTCTTCTATGCTGAAGAGGGACTGGAGAATGGACTGCATTTCTTTCCAGGTATAAATATTAGGACCAAGGAATTGGTCAAATTGCTCCGACAGCCCAACAGGGTCGGATGGTAGACTTTTCATTTCTTTTTTAAATTCTCGTACCTCTGAGGATGAAAGAGGTACGATCACATAACCAATTCCTCCTTGAGTACCCCCCATAGGAACCTCTCTCAACAGGAAAGCTTTAGACCTAGGAGGGGTATCAAAGCAGGCGCCACAGTGGGACATGGTAGCAGATTTCTTTCGGGTGGAGAAGGCAGGGCCTTTTTCACTCGAAAGAACCTCTGGTTCTACCATTTTCTTATGCGAATTTGAGGTGGTGGCAACTTCATATGTACTTTCAAAGACCTCTGTGTCTTCGTGGTCTGAATCACCTGGGGTTGGATGGTCAGGTGGAGAAGGAACTTTCCTGCTCTCAATTTGATCTTGTTTTGGGGTCTGGGCTGCTGGAGGCAGGTGGTCTAAGGGATCCCACCTTGGTTGATTTAATTTTTTCTTTGCCTTTTCATCTCGTTTTTCTGTCATTGGTAAAATTTTACTGGACTCTTGGTTTGAATTATTCCAGTAAGTTAGCTGAATTCTTGCATACTCTAATTCATCTGTGTCTTTCTTAGAAGCTTTACAGTGCACAGATGTATACAGTGTTTTGCACAGTCATGCCTCAGTAGACCCATACTTGAGCAACTTAAGGCCATCTGTTCTAATTTTATGTGTTGGCAATTTAAGAACACAATACCTGATCATCTGGCATGAGTCTTTTTCTTTGCTCAAATCGTTTTCTTCCCATTTAGAAAGCATTAGTCCCAATGGACTATCAGGAAAGATTTTATATTCTTTAACGGGATCTGCTCAATTGCTATTAGATTGCCCCATCATTGGTATAAGGCAATCAAATAGCTGTTGATATATATATATATACCTAGAATTAAATCAACCAAAGTATTTTCGAAGTAATTTATCAATATAGGTAAAGTTGTCTTAAGCAACAAAGCATGGGAAAAACAAAAATGGCTGACAAGCATGGGAACCGAGGCAAAAACGAAAAATGGCGGCCCTGTGGGAAAACTCAAGCACTAAAGCCAAAATGGCCAAACTTGTGGGAAACTAGAGCACCACACAAAACAAAATGGCTGAAGCTGTGAGAACTGCAGTCAAATTACATTTGAAGATAATTGAATTAGATTGGCAGCTCTGCTCTGCCTGCCACTTAATTCTCTCTATGATAAAAGAATAATAACAAAGGGAACAAAAGTCACTGCAAAATACCAAAAAGGCACTTTAGTATTAAAGCAAATTAAACAAACCACTAAGACAATCCACCAAGACACTTGATCTATAGCTACAAATAAAAGTGCCTGTAAAAATGCACCACAAAAGTGTGATTAGAACACAATCACACATAAACAATTTAACTTAATTTTATGTGTTTTTGCCTCTTTAATTAAGCAGAAATGTAATACTAAACGAGACCGATACTGCCATGAAATTAAAACAAACTAGGCAAATTGCTAAAACAAACCAATGAAGGTTTGGTCTAAGGACTCCACAAAAATAAAAAGAGTAATATACATGTACAAAATGAAGATAACTAAAACACACTCTGACATAAACTCAAAATGATGGCCCTTCCTGCCAAAGACTTGGAAAATGGCGGTTTTTCCCGCCAACGACCACTCCTTCCGTAAAGAAGGCACCGAAAAATGGCGGCCCTTCCTGCCAGAAACGAGGAGAAGACAGACAGATGAGGATGGCTGCCCAGCTCCGGACCTGGGACAGCCAAGGGGATATTACAACAACAAAGAGCCGCACACGTTCGTACAAACAGCAACCAGATCGACTGTTGACAGCTGTGGAGACGCCCCGGGCTCTTGCCCGCCCAGAGCCCGCAGGACCACTGGCCTGCTGAGGGGCCAGGCAGTGGCCGACAGCTGGCCGCAACAAGACTGGGCGACAAGGAAGAGGCTGGAGACAAAGCAGCTTGAGCGAGCGGAGGCTCTCCGGGTGCTCCTTTGTTGAAGAAGTGAGGGCGGGAGGCAAGAGAGGGGTCCAAAGAGGTGGGAGGTCAGGAGAGCTCACTCCTCGAGCAGAGGCGGGCGCTAACTTTTATACAACGAGATTGGGGGAGGGGTCTGGGAGGAGCAGCCAACAGGAGTAGACTGGAGGGGCGGAGAGAGGTGGAACAGGGGTGGTACAGAGGCAACAGGCGGGGAGGGGTAACAACACCATTTGCCAAAAATTTTTGGCGGGAAAACCAACCCAATGAGGCTTCAAGGTACCTCAGATGTATCACAATTCTGTCTCCTCCTCCTGCGGGTTGCTATCTTCGTCCCAGGAGGAGTCAGGGGAGGGGCCAGGGGCGGCCTCCTCCTGATTGACAGGAGCCAGGTCGACCTCCTGGACCTCCTCAATCGGCGCCCACCCTCGCTTGGTTTCCTCTCCCCTCAGGAATGAGCCCTCGTGGCACCCTCTGCAAGTAAACCCCTTCAGTCACTCACACAAACACGCTGGGGTGGCCGACCCCACATGCACACAAGCACAAAAAGGGATTTTCACTTGGGAGCATGCTGATAATTTCTGCCCTTAGAAAAGGGTAAGTGCCTAATGGTAAGCCCTTAGATAAGGGGTAGGCCTCACCAAGCTCTCCACGTGAGAGAGGTCTCCTTTCCTCTGTGGTTGATCCAGCAGTGGAATGCTCCGGGGTAATCCAAAGGATTAAAATGAGAAAAAAAAATACAAAAATGAAAGAAATCCTCAGAAAACAGCCCAAAAAGTGGATCCCGGATGAGTCCCCAGAAGAGCTGTCAAGAAAGACAGACTCTTGATTGTATATAAAAAAAGGTAAAAAGATTTATTTAACAAAAACTTAGAAAAAAACATCCAATAATTATAAATTGAAAATGCGGGATCCACAAAAATTAGGCACTCGAGGAAGAGAAAACAAAAAGGTAGTGAAAAGTATTAGCTAATAAAATAAATTCCTGGGATGCAGGGATTAGACATCCTTTAATCTGGATTTGGCTGTGTGCCTCAGTGAGAGGAACTTGCGCCTCCGGCTTGACTTCAGCTACTCTGAAGTCAGAAAGGTTATAATGTCCCTATTAGGGATAGAGGCCTTGACCGACGATGGGCTTCACCTAGTGTCAAAAAGGACAACTCGCTCTCGTTTTGATCAAAAAGATGTTTATTGACCAAACAACAAGAGTGTCCGGGAAGGAAACCCAAATAGGAAAAAGCAAAAATATAAAATCCCGAGAACACAGAGATCGGGTGCCTCAGCAGCCGCACGACTGCTCCAAGCAGGAACTTGTGCAGTGCTAAGAGGAGTTCCAGCTACCTCAGAACTGGAAAACAATTATTAAGGCCCTTTGGAGCAAGGCCTGAGGCCAAGCGCCTTTTAGCACTGGGCTCTACCGACCGCTGTTCGGTGGCAAAAAGTAGTTTTTGGGCGGAGCGCAGCCCCTTTTATAGAGTGCCAGCTCCTCCCCGAACCACCCCTGTTCCACCCCCATGGCCTGTAGTGATTGGTGATGTTTTGGAATGAGGTAATATCTTCTCTCCAATGGGCTCGCATCTCTAGGGGAAGGACGAACTGCTGATGTAATGTCAGTTAAAAGGTGGGAAGGCACCTCATTAATATTTCACATTGCCATGGAGTTTAGTGACAGAGATGGCAGTTAGGGCTGATTTTAGAAAACGGCCGTTAGAAACCCTGGCTAAGGCTGCTTAGACTTTAACTGAGGAGACATTGATTTTAGAAAGAAAACTTAATTGTTTTCCTTAATTTTACATTACAAACATTTAAAACTATGACTAGAGGGACAATGAGAACAATCGCATTAACTTTAACAATTTTAACCTTTTCTTAAATTGTGTAATAAACTCATAACTTGTATGCGGGATTTGAATTACTTCTTTAAGTGTTGTTCAGGGTTATACAATTAGTTTAATTATGAACAATTAACAACTTAATTGAAGTTACTGATGGGCACAGTTTTAAACATGCAAAAAGCCATTTTAGACAAGTTCACACATGACACCTAGGGTAGCTCTGAGGAAAAAGCGCCCGCCCCTTGGACGTCAGTCCCCTTTTATAAGGTACAGTCTCTGCCCGGTGCTGCCCACAAGTCTGCCCCCATGGTTCTCTCTGGTTGGTGGTCTTTCTTGGTGAGGTCACTCCCTTCTGCCAATGGTGTTAAGCTCGTCTGGGGGTGATGTAATTCGATGGCAAGGCGGGAAAATGTCCTTATTAATATTCCAGGTTTCTATGGAGACGACTTGCAAGAGCAACGGCTGAAGTCCTAAAATATCTCTTGGCACTTAGGAACCCATCTTAAACTCAGAACCCCAAGCTCTTTTACATTTATAAAACTTTATAAAACTCTTAATAAATGGAATTTCTTAGGATTTTTTAAAAACTTATACAATCAGGCGTATTATATAAACAGTATGGAGTATGGTAAATCTTCAAAACTGGAACATTATTAGGGAATATTAACTTGAATGTAACTTGAACAAACAGGTAAGTAAATCTAACAGGGTGTGAACAAGCAGGTAAGTAAATTTTAACTATATAAATCCAATTAACAATTAGGAGAACAGGATGTACAATTAATAGTCTTCAAAATTCTTTTCAATTTATTCTTGAGGAAAAAGTGTGTGTCCTTAAACTGCTGTTGGGATCCTCTCCAGCTGCTGGGATCCTCCAGCTGAAAATGACTGTATTCCCTAATTTTTTGATGGGCTCCTACCTTACACCATTGCCTAAACACTAGCTCTTTTGTCACCAGTAGCAATGGTGGTGGCAGTCAGAAGGGTTTGATTATGCTTGCCATGTTTGTCCTTCCTTCTCAAAGCATTGTTCTTGCTCCATCCTTGCTGCTTTTGTCCCTGTTGATGCATCACGACACTGTGAATATTTAGCAGCTGAGACACCCGGGTCATTTACTTGGGAAATTTAGGAAGATTGAACACTGGCAAAATCTAAAAGTAATTTCTAAATTTATTTCGTATTCACAGTTCTCCATCCTTCATGACTACTGCTAGAAGCAGCATTAGTGATCTCTGTAATCTGAGTTATATAAGCCAATACTAACACTTGTTTGCTATCAATTATAAACTAACAAATATCATCTACTATCCAGTTCCAAAATAACACATTGCACCTCAAATTTCTGCGTCCATGGAATCCAGGATCACACTCCCATTTAATCTGTTTTGTTTATGTCCCTGGAAACACTTCGTTGCTCTGAGCAACCTGGTCTAGTGGAATGAGTTTTAGAAACAGATGATCATTAACGTTGCTTCCGACCCAAGCCATTTATGATTTTTTGAAATTAACTTAGAAATAATAGAGTAATTTATGCATCTACCGTGGACTTATTCTGGTATTTAAGAGGTAAATTTGATGGGGTTTTATTCTTGACATGGCATCAGTGTTACAGCATTCAAGGATATTTCCCTAAAACATGATTTGGAATACCCACTGTTTCGTATAAAAATACCAGCATATTTCAAACAGGACATTTCTGTACAAGAACTTGTGATTTCATCACAGTGTTTCAGTGCAGGATGAAGCTGTTATTATGGTAATGCTGTTTACATAACGTTATGAGATGATGTATATATTGTTTGCTCAGAGTATCCAATCCCTGAAGACTTTTATCCTTTCATGGCACAATTTCTTGTTCCACAAAATCCTGGCAGTCTAATTGAAAACATATGTATCTTCCCACGATAAACTGAAAAGCATGTTCCCTTAGTCTATTTGAGAAATTGTTGCCTTGCCATCTTGGAGTTCCCAGTTCTAATCCCATTAAAAAGGAAACCAAGTATTTTTAGAGTTTTACAGTGAACACATAATGATTGCAGTGCTGCTTTTGATCTATAAGTGGCAGCATTTATTTGTTGGTGCCAGTAGAATTTGTAGCAGGATTGTCTGATGTTTCTGAAGTCTTTTGTATCACATTACTTCATTTCCAGCTGTATTATGTGTAAATCAGTGGCACCTTCATGCCAGCGGAAACACAATTTGCACAGTAATTGGTGGCATTTTGCAATAATTCCATTTTCACATTACTGCTCAGTATACATTTGAGAGAGAGGTTTTCGTAAACAAAGTTCTCACAAATCATCTCTTACCACTGTGGTGATTTTTTATATTTTTGTCTTTCTCAGTGTTTAGAAACACCTTTTCATTGATTTATTAGTCATTCAGTCAATGACTGTGCAGCAAGTATTGTTGTAATGCCATTGTACGTGGTTTGATGTATCTACATCCTACAATTTTAGCTAAGTTACACTATCCAGATCTAACTCTCCTGAGTCTTATGAAAGGGTTGGAGTAGGAGCCCCAGTCCATCCTTCAGCTGTCTTCTCACCAAGTGTTTACTGACCAAAATTTTAGGTCAAGTTATAGTGCAAGGTCTGTCCCTACTTTGGACTATGTCTGTATAGAAGATCTCAGAAATGTGTGCTGATAAACCAGTAGGAGAAATAAACCCACACACAATCACCTTGAGAAAGATTTCAAGTCAGAATTGCAATTTAATAGAATAATTACAATAACTGCAATAGTACAGAAACACTGGCTTAAACCAACAGAGTACAACCTGACACCCTGTTGGTCAGGGTGGTGGTAACAATCCTCTTAAACAGTGGTTGCAGTCCCGTTGGAGTGATGAGTGTGGTAACGGGAGTGATGATTGTGGTCCTGTTGAAAGCAGTGGTCCTGTGGAAAGGTCTGGTCTGCCTGTGGAAATTCAGGTCTTCCTATGGATGTTCACTGCTGGTGGTGTCCCAAGTCCCCACATCTCAAGTTTATATGTGGTCAGATTCAAGATTATATCTGGTACTTCCCCCAGGGCAGGGAGTTTCACAATGGAATGATGTAATCCTATGAGTCATAGATGTTTTTGGAGTCCTTGTTGCCCTCAGTTTGTGATGGCCCATTAACAGGGATGACCTCCTCAGAATGGGTGTGACTGTGCTTCCACAGATGGAGTTATCAGGGCTGAGTCATTACCCTGCCTCTCAGGGTTGCCTCTTTTTTCCTTATCTCAAACACCCAGCTCTAGTGTGAAGGGTGGAGTGTGCACCAGGCAGCTGTTGCAAATGACCTCCCGTTAACAGTTCATGATGCAGATGAAAGTAGAGTACATAGTTTGATTACACCCATATTGGCACCCTTTTTCCTGTAACCACAACAAGATGGAAATCCCTTTTACTAGAGCTGGCTGGGTCATCAAGAGTTTTAAGTGACAGGCACCAAGTGCTGTCCCATTGTCTAGCATTTATATTTTTATAGTGTCTTGCTTTGCCACCCCATCTGGGCACCTGAAAGAGCAGCATTGGAGACTCCATAGTCATTCTGCACTGGCAGCATATCTCTCAGTGGTCCAGATAAAACCTCCAAGACTGGTACTTCTACAAACAGTTTGAAAACGAGGATGTGAAATTCTGCATAGAATACCTATCCAGGTACTTTTAGATTACATCACTCAGTAGTTAGTATGGAGGTAATTTTATTGGAGAACTGTTGAGCCTCATACAGCCCCACAGAGTCTGCTTTGTACTAATAGCCATCCTCTGAAATGTCTGCCTCTGGAGTGTATTCACTAGAGCTGTACTCACCATAAACTGAAAGAGAACCATTGCGTAGTAGGTGTTGAAGTATTTCTGTACTGAATGTCATTAATTTAAATGCCTCTGCTTTGTAGTCAACTATTGCAGTCTTCCAGAGCTACAGGCCGGATACCAAGAAGACCCTCCTGAAAGAACAGAACTTCTTTTTCTAATTTGACAGGTCATAGTACTTTTTCAGTGAGGACATTCATCACTAGGAAGGGCATTACATTTGAAGACTGACAGCTGCCTTTTTGAACCATGATAAGTATGCTAATGTTGCTACTTGAGAGATTATTTTCAGAAACATACAAGAAACACAATCATTAACTAAAATGCCTGAGTAAGGAGAACAAAGGCTGAAAAATTCTGGGACATCAGTATGGATTTTATACCTCTTAAGGGCCACAAGGATCATTTTTCTCAAAGAAACTTTGCACACTCTAGTCAAAACAAAACTTCTACTGTGTTTCTTTTTCTTAGTTCAGCCCCAGCGGGGGATTAAATATCCATGTTGCTTCCTAAAAATGCATAATGTAGTTTGATCTCCTTACTTATTCAGTGTCGTGGGTTAGTCAAAACTGGACAGACAGCCCTCTTAGCCAATGCGCTTCTCGAAATTTTACATATTTAAGCCCCACGGAGGGCGGGAGTTTGTAGGGGTCGCAGTTTCCCGGGCTCAGGTGGGTGCAGCGCCAGGAGTGAAAGGGAGAGGGGTAGGCCCCGTTCCTGGAGCCTGTGGGCCCGGGGATGGGGCGCCCCTGCCCCCTGCCTCCTCCCCTCCTTCTCCCGGTGAGGAGGGGGGCAAAGTTCGGGGGCCCCCGGCCTTCCGTTCCGGCTCGGTGCGGGGACGGCAGAGACGGAGGGGTGGCCCCCCTTCCCCCGGCCTGCGCGGCTGGGGACAGGGCTCCTGCCTTCTGCCCCCTGGGGATCTCTTGCTGCAGCATGGACTCAGATTTATAGGAGGGGAGTTGTTCTCCTGAGCTGTGGGGTGGCTGCCGGCTCCAGGGCTGAGGTCGTCCGAGACAGAGCCTCCGAACAGCCAGTAAACTTTGCGGCGAACAGGAAAGACACCCTCTTCACACAGTGCAGCGCGGCAAGAGGAAACCCCTGCAAAGAGGCAGAGGAAACACCCTGGACATGGCGGCTTCAGAGCCAGAGAGAAGGAGAAGGCGGAGTCACGTGAGACAGAGCTGCTCAGGCAGCGCTGTAACTCGCGCGGGAAAGCTTAAACATTTCCCTGCCTTGCTGTGGGATGAACTATTAACATTACAAACTGTTATGTCTCTTCAGTTCATGTTAAATGGGGGGAATGGGCATTTTCATCAAATGGCTTGTAAAGAGGGGGAAGAGTGCCGAATGCCAGGATATATATGAAAGCAGGGGAAAGCTTTCAAGACCTGGTGGCAGAGGAAAGCCTCTGTTCAAGCCGAAAGGGAAAATGTTTCATCCTTAAAAAACCCATGTAAAAGCCTGTTGTATTAGCAGTCGCAAGGGCTGTGAGGGCTCATGAAAAGAGATGTGTTACACTGTAGCAGAGAATGTTTAATTGTAAGCAAATCTGCAAAAAGTGGCAGTTTGGAAACCCACGCAAGAAAGGGGAAACCCCTTTTTCCCCCCTTTCCTAGGACTGTGATCCTGATTTTGGGGAAAGGGAAAACGGGGGGTAAGCTCTGAAAGTTTGTTCTGTTCTTGACCATCTGGGTGTTGATTAAACTTTTTTTCCTTTTTCTTTCAAGTTGTGTGCCCGCATTTGCTTTCCTCCTAGCAGCTTATCTCACTGCAAGGACATCGGGGAGGGCTAATGCCCATAGTTAACCCTTAAACTGCTACACGAATTGGTGTCCCGTATGGGGAACCAAATTCAACCCGCTACATTCAGTTCTTTAATACTCACTATATTATCAGAAAGGCGTATATGTTAATCTTCTATGCTATATTACAAAATATCACACATCTGACATAGATAGATTTGATGTTTGTATATATTATATGCAGGAAATACCACGTAAATGTAGCCAACCATTCTATTCCCTGGTATCAGAGATGTCGAGTATTGTGTCATTGAAACACTGTAAGATGCTTGTATCAAATAATTGCTGAGATTTCCAGACTTGTTTGGTACAACATATTCCTCAAAGACACAAAGTCTTTTCAGAGAGGTCTGAAGGCAGAAGGTTCTTCTCTGGAAGAGTCTTTTGAGTGGATCCTGCTTATCACTGGGTTAACAGTAAAAACTAATTACAGTGCTCTATTCTCAGACTTAATGGCATTGAGCATTTCTGACTACAGCCCTGAGACATGAAAACTGACATATTGATACAGGTCCTCAGCTTCTTCTCTAAGGGATTTTTTATGCTAATGCACAGATAACAACCCAAACCTTTACTAACATATTTCATTATGGGCATTCTCAAATGATCTCTTTAATAAAACTTCTAGGAAAATGAGGCCACTGGACCGCTTGACCTGCCCTCGCAAATGGCCCGATGGGGCACAGGAGCAGCAGCAGACTCGGCTTGGATTCTCAGCCTGGAGTCTGGGTCTTGGTGGAGAGCAAGC
Organism: Monarcha castaneiventris obscurior; assembly: GCA_026261815.1. Taxonomy (NCBI): domain Eukaryota; kingdom Metazoa; phylum Chordata; class Aves; order Passeriformes; family Monarchidae; genus Monarcha; species Monarcha castaneiventris. The sequence continues at coordinate 4,821,795 of JAMPIT010000635.1, forward strand.
TGCTCTCTGCGCTTGGGAAGCCTGTCGTGAGGGTGCCTGCCTGGCAGGCAGCCAAGCCCCCAAGAGAAAGAGACAGAGGGAAGGAGAGCCTCTGGTGGAGCAACACAGGTTTATTAACAGGACGAAGGGATGGAGCGCTCTCAGCCTGAACTGGCTGTGCTGAGCTTTTTAAGGGGCAGGGTACATGGGCGGGGAAAAGGAGAACAGCCTATGAGGGTGAATCAGAAGGGCGGTTACAAACTTTGACAACCAATGGAGTACAACTGGGAAGGATGGACATAAGCAAACACCAGTTCCCTATTGGGGAAGGGGGAACATTCTGGAGCTTTGGGTGGTGTCCTAGTCAACCTCTCCGCCTCCAGACGCACCTTCAGACTCTGACTCGTCTTTCCATCTGATTGCCAGGGCCTGATTGACAGGCGCGGGCCACAAATCTTGATGTTGGGACACCACCACATCTCCCCCGCTTTTATTTATTAATTTGGGGAGAAGGTGTTTAAAGCAAGCTAAAAGCAAAACAACAACTGACACGGCAAGGAAAATTTCGAAAAACATCTTGAGTACTGACGAAGTCCATTTGGATATCCCCCAGTTATTAAAAAGGTTTTCAAACCAGCCGTCTGTTTCCCTCTTCAGGTCTTGTACCTGAGTCTTGAGCAGTTGAATATTCTTATATATGCTTTCTTTGTTTGATGTTAAGTTAAAGCAACACCTCCCCTCGAATTGCTCGCACCTGTGCCCATGGACTAGGAGGAGGAAGTCGATTGCAGCCCGATTTTGAAGGGTTGCATGCTTAGTAGTTTCTTCATCAGTGAGGAGACCGCTCAGAGCATGAGAAGTAAAGTTGGCTTGCTTCCCCAACCAGCATTCCATGTGGCTAATTTGGCCAAGGGCTCTGGCGGTTGCAACCCAGGGTAGGAAAATAGAGACTGCAACTCATTTGGAGTAAGGCCAATCAATGATTTGAGTTGCCGTCTTCAGGAAGCTGCTGTACTGCTCTTTTGGTCTGCAAATGGGACGTGGTCCAATTGAGGATGTGCTTTTTTCCGGGGTAAGAAGCGCTAATTGCCCTAGGGTGCAGGGTCCTCCTCGTAGACGGGAGGGGATTCCAGCCCAAGCTCGATCTCCACAAATTAGGAAGACTCCAGTGGGTAGAACCCTGGGAAGCGTGAAGGACTGCACAGTGTTTGGTGCGATGGATTTGTACCATGCCTGATTTTTGTAAATCGAATTGTGTGGTTTGACATTCAAAGTAACTTGTCCTCTCTCGGGAGCTAATTTGTGGGGTTTGGGATTAGTCCACTCTCTGCCTTTTAATTTATAATTGAAATTGACATAGTAGGTAGCTTTGGATGAGCCGAGTAGAACCAATTCTTGTGGCTCATGTGTTGCATGTGGGAAAATTGCAGTCCATTACTCCCAGGACCGAGCTGGATCTGGTTTCTTGCCAGTAAAAGGATACTCATTAGGCTTCAAGGGGATCCCTACTAAGCATGTCGACATCGGGTCTTCTGAACTACCAAGGCTCAGGCACAAGCCCAACTGGTTTAAGGATTTCGCATGGATTGTCCAGACGTTTGCTTTTGGCTGGGGGACGATCCAGCTTTGGACAGATGCCAGTGTCACGGCGTAGACTAAGCCTTGCATCAACATCTTGAACCTATAAATAAACAGACCAAACAAAGCATAACTGGGGATGAACAGGTAAGGGACTTCTTGGTCACCCCTTAGGTGACCCCCTTGTTTTTTTCTGTGTCTATTTTGTGGGGCTTGAGGTATGGGCAGATCCACTTCCCAGGAACCCATGTGGGCCCTTGAGGAGTGGAGACGCACCCATAGCCTCTTCCCCATGTAATGAGTTTGTATGGTCCCTTTATCTGAAGTGTTTCTGCATCTTTGACGAGGACGGGTGGCTTGTCTTTCCATTTCATTTTTTCAGAATGATTGAAGTGTTTGACCACTGGTGGGTTGGGGTCTTCGAATGAACAGTTTAAAAAGTTCATTGTAAAAAGTGCATGCGCTAACGGAGCCATTGGCGTATTTATTTCTTCGCCTCCACTTTGCTGCTCTTTGAACTCTTTTTAAGGTGCCATGAGTCTGTTCTACGATGCTCTGCCCAGTAGGGGAATGCAGGATGCCAGTCTTGTGGGTGATCCCCCACTTTTGCAAAAAACTCCGAAGGGCAGAGGAGGCATAGGCAGGTCCATTATCTGTTTTCAGTTGCTTGGGAATGCCCATCACAGAAAATGCTTGTAAGAGGTGGTTTATAACATCTTTTGCCTTTTCTCCTGCATGGGCTGTTGCAAACACAGTGCCCGAGTATGTGTCTGCAGAGGCATGGACATACTTCTGTCTCCCGAAAGGTGGAAAACGAGTGACATCGGTTTGCCACAGCTCGCAGCTGCCAAGGCCCCGGGGGTTAACCCCGGTACCGACAGCTGGCAACTGCTGCTTTTGGCAGTCCGGGCATGTCGCCACAATTGCCCTGGCCTGGTCATGAGTGAGGTGGAACATATTGACCAAGGCCGGGACATTCTGGTGGAACAGAGCATAGCTCAGCTTAGTTTGCTGGAGGATGTCTGTCAAGGTAGCGTTGTGCGCTGGCATAGCAAGCTGGTCTGCCATTCTGTTCCCCTCTGTGATGAAACAGGGGAGGTTGGTGTGCGACCTAATGTGTGTAATGATAAAGGGATGCTCTCGGTGGGAGATTAAGTCAATTAGTTTCAAGAGCAGTTCCTTAATTTGTTTGTTTTGGATCTCTTTTAAGGTTGCGTGATCTGCCCTAGACACTACCCCTACCACATAGGCTGAATCCGAAATTAGATTGAAGAGCTCCTTAAACCAATGAAACGCCCTAACCACTGCAGCTAGTTCTACCACCTGGGGCGAGCCTGAAACGCTCAATGTCGGCCTCCCACTGCCGGGTTTCAGGATTTCTCCAGGTAATAACAGATTTATTTGATCTGCCTGAACTGTCAGTGAAAATTGTTAAGGCGTCCAAGGGTTTAGGGCTTTGTATTGTTTTTGGAATTAATTTGAAGTTTGTGCTCAATAACTTGTGTTTGGGGTAGTGGACAGAAGTCTGTCCTGGGTAGGAATCTAAGGCATATTGCAAATTTGGATTTGTTGTCATTAAGAACTCGAAAGCTTCTTTGGTTAATGGGAAATAGATGCATGATAGGTCACACACCACCAGCATGCACAGCCGAGACCTTGCCTTCATCACGAGCTTTGCCATATGCTCTTGTGGCGTTGTAATACTTTTGGACGCTTCGAAAGGGAGAAAGACCCACTCGATTATCAACAGGGGATCTTTCAATGCTGCGTCCCATTGGAATATCAGTCCGTGCAGGTAGGGCAGTGTTCCTAAAATACCGAATTGAAAAGGTAGAGATGGCACATATTGGTGTAATTGTTTTTCAGTGAGGGCTTCTTGGACCCTTTTTATGGATGTTTTGGCCTCAGTTGTCAGTATGCGTGGGGAGTTCAAGTCATTTGGCCCCTTTAGCAAGTTGAATAGTGGGGCTAAGTCATTGGAGGACAACCCGAGCATGGGACGAACCCAGTTAATTGAGCCACATAACTGTTGTAATTCGTGTAGTGTGGCTGGGTTGTCTTTAATTATCAGTGGCTGCGACACAATTATTCTGTTTGAGATCAGGAGGCCTAAGTATTTTAGGGGAGTAGTCCTTTGGACCTTGTCTTCCTGGATCTCAAAATCCTGCTGTTTTAGTGTGTCAATTAGCCTTTTCAATGTCCAGTCTAGATACTCTTGTATCTGTGTACAAATAAATGTCATCCATGTAACGTACAATCAGTGCACGAGATGCTAACTGGCGGATTGGCGACAGGTACCGCTAGGTGTGCTAGGTACCACTGGCAGATGGTCAGACCATTTTTCATCCCTTGGGGGAGGACTTTCCAGTGGTACCTGCACATGGGAGCCTCTCTCTTTACTGATGGAACTGAAAACGCGAACTGCGGGGCGTCGGTTGGATCGAGGGGGATCTTAAAGAAACAATCTTTTAGATCTATGGTCGCCAATTTCCAGTCCCTCAGGAGCATCGAGGGAGATGGCATGCCTGGCTGTAGGGGTCCCATGTCTTCTATCACTTCACTAATTTGCCGCAGGTCGTGGAGGAGCCGCCATTTGTCCTTCCCCGGCCTTCTGATTACAAGCACCGGGGACTTCCATGGGCTATTGGATGGTTCAATCATGCCCTTCTGTAGCTGCTCGTCCACGAGCGTGTTGAGCGCACTTAATTTGTCTCTAGGCAAAGGCCACTGATCTACCCAGGCCACATTATCAGTTTTCCAATTTAACTTCTGGGTAGGGTGCTCCACAGGTATTTTTCCGAAACGATAGGGGGTGCGCATTGCAATGTTTGCCCCCCATTGCGACATGAGATCCCTACCCCCTAGCGCGAACCCAGCGTTTAATACGAATGGCCAGAGAGATGCGGTCCGACCCTCTGGTCCCTCAATCTGAACAATCTTTTTGCTCCTTTTGGCTGGGATCAATCCTCCTATACCCGAAACGAGGCCTCCTTCACGCTGGAGCTCCCAATCTTTTGCCCAGTCTTGGGTATCAATGATGGTAACATCTGCGCCAGTGTCAAGCATTCCTGCAATAGGAAGAGTAGAACCATTGTTAGTAAAAGAACAGGTTGTCATGGGATGGTCAGCTCCTAAGACTCGTGCCCAATAGGCTTTCTACGGTCGTTCAGCAGCCTTGGGAAGTTTGGGCATCACTGCCACTCTGGCTATAAATTCGTCAGCTGTAATGAAATATGGTGGAAGGACACATTTCACTAGAAGTTGGAATTGCCCTTGGCAGTCTGTCTTTGTAACAACGGGATAATCTCCGATTCTGGTGCTGTTGATCTGGAGTCTGCAAACACACAGATGTGTTGGTTAGGCATTAAGGGATGTGTATAGGCTGTTAATGAAAAGATTTGACCAACATCGAGGTGGGAGGTGGAAGTCAGCGCAGTGTATCCGTAAGTAACAGCAGGCGGATTTGTGTCTACGCGCGGCACTGTGAGTCTGCGTTTGCTGTTTAGTTTCCCTGCAGCTCTTGCGATGTAACTTGGGGTCTCACAGGTGTTTTTGGTGTTGGCGGCCATTGATGGATCGGTACGGGCGCTCTACAGTACTTGGCAGAGTGGCCTTTTTTCTCACACCACGTGCAGATCCACTCTCATGGGTTAGATGGTGGTTGTGGAGTGGCTGCTGGGACCGCGATGGTCAGGTCTGGGGCTTCTGGAGCCAACGCTGTGGCTGCTGTGCTTGGTCGCTTTGGCCTGGCTGTTTCTGAGTCTGTGTTTGTGGCCCTGGTGCAGGCTTCCACCATTTCTCGCAAGGTAGGTGGGGGAGCAAAAGGAAGAGCATTAATAATTCGCCTGCAGTTATCATTAGCGTTGGCTTTTGCTAACTCTTGACCCTTAAATCTGTGTTTTTGATTTGGCGGAAGATTGCGGCTTGCAGTCTGTCCACAAAATCCATGAACGTTTCATTAGCATGTTGTTTAATTGAGGTATAATTTGGGGTTAATATAGATTTAGGGGGCATTGTAAATAAAACTTTTCAGCCATCTCGCGTAAGGAAATCAAAACTGAGGTCGGAAGTAACTGAACCTGATCTTGAAGCTTTGTGAAATTGCCCTCACCATATAGATGGTCTAGAGTAAGATTAACATTATCGGGGTCAGCCGCCCAAATGGGAAACATGGTCTGTACCTGCCTCTTCCACATGCTTTCCAATAGTAGGTACTCCGAACGTGAAAGGAGGCAGGTCATTATCTTTCTGACATCAAAAGGAACAAGGAGGGCAGCAGAAAACACACACGCAAATAAACTTTTAAAGTAAGGGCTGTCTCTTCCTTGTTCTTTTTGAGTTTGGCACAAGTCTTTCAGCTTTTTGTAATTAAAGGGTTCCCACTGGGGGTTGCGACCATGCCGATTAGTTAGGGCTGGAGTGGCAAATGGATTCAATGAGTTTTCAATGGGAAGGGTAGGAGCAGGAGGGGAAGGGGGAGCGTGGGAAAAATCCGAGGCGTGGGAAAATTTTGAGGCATGGGAACCAGAACCGTGGGAACCAAAGATGGCGTCGGTTCTGGCACCTGGGTCAGGTGATGAGGGAAACAGGGGAGGAACTTCCGGGGAGATGAAATCATAGGGCGGAGCCGGGAGGAAGGGATTGACCCGCCCATTAGGGGCGGAACAGTGGGAGGAGTTAGGGAAAGCAGGGCCTGCCTTCTCGGGGCAGGATCAGGGGAGGAGTCAGGAGTGGCGGGAAAGGGAGGATCATGGGAGGAAAGGGGAGGGGAGTACTGGGCAGAACAAGAGGTTTTGGCGGGCTTTGCCATGTGGCCGCCGCCATTTTTAGGGAAAGATTTTGAGGGGAGATAAGGAGAAGGGGAAATGGAGGTCTGGGTTTCAACACTAAACCGACAAACTTTTCGGGGTTTTGAAACTGGGGTAGAGGGAGTGGAACGAGGGGTTTGCGAGGGATCCGGAGCAGCATGGCCAGTGCTGCCCCGGGAAGGTGGCCAAGACAGCTGAGGGGAGCTGGGACACAGGAGGCTCTCCTGTGTGCTTTGACACACAGCTCCTGTCAGCTCTCTCTGCTTCAAGGACAGGGACTTATGCAAGTGGGGTTTGGAGCAAGGGGTTTTAGGAGAACTGGGGCTGCACACTGCACTTTCTTTTACTCTCCTCAGTAAAAAGCAAGCTTCTTTAATGATTAAAAGCAAAGACATATATTTATGCACATTTTGGTTCTTGCACTCTCGAAGGGCGATGATTTTTGACTCAACTTCTTCCCAAAATGCTAATCTTATAACAGCTTCTTTGTCAGTGTGAGGAAAGTAAAAGAAAATCTAGTGCACAAATCTTTTTAAATAACCCTTTAGAAAACTTAAATCCTCCTCCTTTTAGGAGTCCCACAGCTTGGTCAAAAACTTCCCTCTGGGGCACTCATAACTTAGAGCCCATTTTTAACTTAAAAGGTGCCCATGCTCTCACCCTTTCCTTTGGGAAAACCAAAGAAATAAAGTAAAACTCGGGTCCCTTAAGGATTCGAGAGATAAGAAACACTTACACAGTGTGTGTCGCAGGAGTCAGAAGAGGAGGGTCCCCGGCAAATAAAATCCTCTGGAAAGGTCCTCGGGGTGGGCGAGCTGCAAACCAGATCCTGGTGCAAGGAAAATCCACAAAAAGTCTGAGATCACTGGCACAGCTCCTCCTTCGGAGCACAGCTCAGCCACGCTAAGCGCGCTCGACGAAGGATGGTGATGTCCCAGGAGATTTGCTGGCAATCCTTCTGACCACCACATGTGCGGATCACGTCGGGGTCACCACTTGAGGCCACTGGACCGCTTGACCTGCCCTCGCAAATGGCCCGATGGGGCACAGGAGCAGCAGCAGACTCGGCTTGGATTGTCAGCCTGGAGTCTGGGTCTTGGTGGAGAGCAAGCTGCTCTCTGCGCTTGGGAAGCCTGTCGTGAGGGTGCCTGCCTGGCAGGCAGCCAAGCCCCCAAGAGAAAGAGACAGAGGGAAGGAGAGCCTCTGGTGGAGCAACACAGGTTTATTAACAGGACGAAGGGATGGAGCGCTCTCAGCCTGAACTGGCTGTGCTGAGCTTTTTAAGGGGCAGGGTACATGGGCGGGGAAAAGGAGAACAGCCTACGAGGGTGAATCAGAAGGGCGGTTACAAACTCTGACAACCAATGGAGTACAACTGGGAAGGACAGACATAAGCAAACACCAGTTCCCTATTGGGGAAGGGGGAACATTCTGGAGCTTTGGGTGGTGTCCTAGTCAACCTCTCCGCCTCCAGACGCGCCCTCAGACTCTGACTCGTCTTTCCATCTGATTGCCAGGGCCTGATTGACAGGCGCGGGCCACAAATCTCGAGATCGGTACACCACCACAGGAAAATGGTGATGGGGAGGTTCTTCATCTATAAGTACATGTAGGCAAAAAACTGTATGGAGCAGTGTTTTGGAGGGAGATGTTTGGCATCTGAAGGCAGTTATTCACTGTGTTTTTTGGTCCTGCAGCATTATGGGTCCAACTGCCTCCCACAGTATTCTCTACATGCTGAAACAAGCTCAACAATAAAGTTTCAGATATACTGTCACATTATAATCCTGATATTAATTTTCAAAATCAACACTGTGGTAGAGTGGAAAAATGTCTCGGAAAACCCTACTTTCCTATCAGTCATCTTGAGCCTAAGTTTCCTCTGTTCTGCCTCTGGTTTGTGTGGAAAAACTAATTACTCAAAATACCCATGTTTTTAAAGGAACTCAGATTATTTGAGGTGCAAATTACAAATCCTCAGTATTCTGAAAAGTGTTGGTTTTGTTATAAAGCATTAAGGGAAAATTGCAATACAGATGAGAAAAACTATTTCCTGCTCATGCTAAATGTGTAATTCTGTAGCTGTAGTCACAGACTAAGTTATATTTTGAGCTTAGGAGAAGCAATAGTGTGATTTAAAGAATGAAAAGGAGAATGATTTCATGTAATGTAACATTCAGTTAATATATTATGTGTTATATTCATTTATATTGCTTAAGATATATAATAGATAGCATACAAGTTAGATATCTCTTTTGAAACAATATAATGTAAAATTTAAATGCCTTAGAAGGAAGTTACTACATTTTACATGCAAATACGTGAATATGAGAGCATCAATGTATTTCTGCTCTGTGCACTACTCAGCTGCAGAGGGCTGCAGAGTTGACTTCAAAGTAGAAAGGCCTTTTACGTAAATGCTCCTCCTTTTGTTGCTCAAAATGTCTGAATGAACTTAAAATTTTAATCCTTGCCTGTATTTGTGTACTGAATGTGATCTTTTCTAACACTCTTCCTTTCAGAAGATGGTATTCATACCTTGGTAATTGCTAGTGTAAATAGATGGGAAAACTGCTTTTACCTGGAAATGTTCTGGGTTTGTTGGAAAGAGTAAGGTTTTTTCAATATTTTAAGTTTGCAGGTGACTGTTCCTGCACATTCCCTTATGTAGTTTTAAATATTCCTATCTTCTCTAGAAACAGCACTACCAAACCTTCCCAGTGCCTTTCTGAATGACTGAAAGGCCCACATACCTTGTTTTGTATTTATATACTTGTTTGCATATAAATGTTGAAAAATATGTCTGGTCCTGGAAGCCAGGAAGTACTTTTTTTTTTCTATGAAGGATCTGGCATATGTCTGCACTCTTAACTAGGAGGCCTAGAAGGGGTATTTATACTTTTACATTTTTATATACATATACATATACATATACATATACATATACATATACATATACATATACATATACATATACATATACATATACATATGCATATGCATATGCATATGCATATACATATACACACACACATATACATATATACATATATACATATATAGATCTCTCTCTCTCTCTGTATATATATCTCCCTGATCGTTTTTTTAACATCGCGGTTTTACTTGTTATTCTGCTTTACTATACTCTTCTGCTTTTGGTAGTTTACATAAATATACACAGTATATGAATAATGCATAAGACTTACTTTAAATGCAAGGCTCCTAGCTCCCACGGTGCAGTAGCGTATACAACAATTTGATTGGCTCTGCTCTGTTTTCATTACTGGCAATTTCTGGGAACACAACAGAGGTTGAAAAGGCTGACAGGAATGGACAGTATTTATTTTGCGAGAAATATTTGTAGCCTTTTCAAGGCAATGGTATTGCAAAATTTTTTGTGAAATTATTGCTCCTTGATTTTATTTTGTTTCCCTGGGAAGAATGTATTAAAAGGTCTGTGACTGTTCCTCTGTGGATTGAGTCAGATCTGTGGTTTGGTTTTTCAGGTTTTTTTTTTAAGGATACTGCTGGATTTTTTCTTCATTTGCATAAACGTGAGCATGAGCCATAAATAGGTAAAGAATTATCAAATTCTCAAGGTTTCTCAGTGAAAGTAACAAGAAAATGCTAACAAACACTTGAAGAAGTTGAAATGTAAAAGATAAAAAAGATATTTGTAAAAAATATTTATATTTATGAAAAAGATATTTATAAAAAAGATACCTGTATTTTATCTTTAAAAAGATAAAATACAGAGATTTTAGTTTAGATTTAGGTTTAGAGATTTTAGATAATTCTGATTTTTTCCCCGGGAGAATGAAATGGCCTCTGAAATGTACATTCATCATTTTCATCCAAGTCAGCTGATGCTGTTACAGCATATAGATTATCCTTACATTAAGCATGCATTTTTAATAATTTTTAATATTTTAAAGATACAGAATTAACCAAGATGCACAAAGGTTTTACTTGTATTTTACCAGTATCTTAGTCTATATGCTTATGCAGAAAGAAAACAGGGGGGTTTTTTCCCCCTATTCTTCTTCTCCCCTCAAACAACTATCATTTATTAAGAAGTTTAGGGAAAGCTATTGCTGTTTATGATTTGAGCAGTAATTTTCCAAGCTTTTCAGGCATGTTCATGAAAGCAGTATTTTTCCTGAAATAAAATTAAGGTCAGTGTGCCAGCCTGACTATTCACCCATAATCATCGTTCAGCCAGATGCACAAAAAAGGTTTCTTTTAAAAATTTTTATAAATGTAAATTACTTGAAATTTTTTTTCTGCTTTCTTTTGGTATTATAGGAGAGTATCTAAAGTTACTATAGCAAACAGTTTCACAACATGCTTAACTGTAGCTGTAGATGATTAGCTCATGTACAAGCTCTCACAGGTTTGATTAATATTTTTAATAGCTGAGGATACTGTCATATAACCGTCTTCTACTTATATAAATAATTCTGTCAATTATTAGTTTTATCTGCTGATTGCACATCACATTTAAACAACCAAAACACAGTGCTGAAATGTCTTTTTTTTAACATCAGCAGATGAAGTTTGTCAAGTTTCAGTATTTAATATTTCAAGTCCTTGACAGTTCATTTCTGATAGGTTGCCTGAGCTAAACTTTATTTTTCTTACTCCTGTCCTGACAAAGACAAATACAGGAATAAATGAATAAATAAACACAAGTTCTGAGCTCCCCAGTGTGCAAGACAAGTGATGCTTTCTGTGTTTTCTGTATATGCTCCTGCACTTTACTATTTTGAAAACCAATTCCAAAATGTTGCTAATAAACACTTGGAAATATTTATGAGGAAGTGCTCCTTTCTATTCCTCTGCAAAACTGTAGTGCAGGGTTTTGTTTTGATTCTGTGATACCATCAATCCTGTCATAAAAACAAATGAATGTCCATAAAAACTATTTAGCCAGCTGCTAAAAAGCTGCTATAAAGCACCTTTCATACTTCTAATCACTGCAGTAGAGAAGCTTTTATTCCAGAGACATGCAAATCCCAAGTCAATGAAGCTGCCAGATTGCATGGTTTGTTACCAACCAAATATCCAGATAACTTTCTATTCACAAACTCAGGGTCTCTTTTTAGTAAACCTTGCACTAAATCAGATTTTGATTAGATTTTTTTGTGATTAAACTTGGTGGAAAGAGAGAAAGTTAAGTTAGCTTGTGGGATTTGTGGGGTAATGTAGGTTTTGAGGTTTGTTTTGGTTTTGGGTGTTTTTCTATTGTTGCTTGTTTTGCTTTGTTGTGGGTGTTTTTTGATTGTGGGTGTTTGTTTTTTAGTTTGGGGGTTTTTTTGGTGGTGGTGGCTGTTTTTATTTTTTTTTCCTGGCTGAAGAGCAAGGGGAGAAAGTTCCTGTGCATTGAATAATTCTAAATATTAAAAAAAAAAAAAAAAAAAAGAGAGAGAGAAAACCTGTTTTGGTTCATTTGGCTCTGATCTTCCCACAAATACTGTAAATTTCACACAGTTGGATCCTAATGAAGATGCTCTAGCAGATGGCCCTTTGTCTCCATTAAGAAGAATTCTTGATTAACTGAAGACACTACTTGAGTAATAATTTCTTAGGGGCTTTGTGGTACCCATCAAACCACTGAGAGGCTCTCAAGCCACAGTTTCTTAATGGGTGGAAGCCAGAAGGGCTCTGCTGGAGCCAGCAGAAGTGGCTGAGGCTGCAGCTGTGCTGCCCATGGTTGGAAACTAGCATATCTGAGCACAAATGCAACTCCAGTCCTCAGACACGTATGGATGTGTGGGATTATGGGTCCCACTGGAGTGTGGGAACTGCAAGTGGTTGGCCAAATCACTTGGCCAATCGAGTATCACTTGTTGGTTCCTCTAGCAGGTATTTTGTCTGCCATATCTGCACCTGTACCAGTGTCTCTCAGGAAAACCATTGTTCTTCCTCAGGATATTTAACCTTGGGGTTAACGATTCATGCTGATTTTGGCTCTTCAGCAAGGCTGATTTGGTTCTTCAACACCAAAGGCAGTGAGTGGCCCCATTCACCATTTATAGCTTTGCAAATGGGGAAATGTTCCAACTCTTTTACCCCCACTCCAGGCAGAGCAGCCTGCTACAACTGCATGTGGGTACAATTATCTACAACAACAAACCATAGCAAATAACTGAAGAAAAGTTTTAGGGCCTGGCTGTTTCACATGCTAAACATGTGTCAACAGTACCATGCCACTGTGAAAATGGTGGTGGAAGTATAAACAGAAAGGCAATTTGTAAGGCCTTTTTCTGCTCATTGCTAAGGCCTCAGTGGCAGTAATGTATGCAGTCTTAGCCACTACACATAAAGAAAAATACAGACCAGTTGCAGACAGTTTCAAGGAAAAAATGAAAAGGAGCATGCTCTATGTGGAAAGGATTAAACAAAGTGGGATTATCTGCATAGGAAGGCTGAAGGAGGATGTAACTGTTTCCAAGTTTGTGACAGCTATTACAGTGGTAGGGAGCAACCTTTCCTTGTCTGTGGGAGGAAGAATAAGAAATAGTAATCTTAAACTGCAGTAGTGAATAATTGAAGTTGGACTTCAAAAAAAAAAAAAAGTTCTGGTAGTAATGGTGCTCTGGGACAGCTTGCATGAAGAGGCTGTAAACTCAGCATTGCTGGCCTGCGATGGCTGAGAAAAGTTGGGGCTGACATAGTTTATTGTTGACAAGGGATCTGTGGGATGTAGAGTTGTTATTAGAAGCCTGGATTCTGAGTTTGTATCAGCCTTTTGGCATAAGACCTGAACTACTCCATTAACTCTTCCTCCTTGTCTTAAGATGCAGTATCTGATTTTGTTAGGGTTGTCCCTGTTTTTCATCTTTCTCAGACTATCCAGCAGATGATAGACCATCAGTCCTGAATTCCCAGCTCTTCTATGCAGTTAGTCTAGTCCTGGTACAAATAGCATAAACAAGTCTATTTATGAAAACCTGGCACTCATCTTGCCATTCTTGTCCAGTCTCAGACCTCTTACAACACTGTCTACCTTTTGTATGTGCAAACTTGCCTTCTGTTCTTGTTTTTAGCAACAAAATCAAGATCGTAAATGTGAATTTCTTCCTATTTGTAATAAACAGAAAAATAGATAAAAATAATGAACATTAAAAAAACTCTGTTGACCGCTTGACCCCTCAGCGTATAGCTCAATGGTTGCACCTGAAGCCAAGTGGCCGGAGGAGGATTGCTCTGGACCACAGTGGTGCCCGCTCAGAGCTGAGGAAAGCCTGCCATGAGGGTGCTAGCAGGCTGGCTGCCACATCCCCTGAAGCAAAGAGGCTGAGAGAAGGACAGCTCGTGGGTGAACAAGGACGGGTTTATTGAACAGGTTGGGATCAGGGAGAGCTCCAAGGGATCTGAGGGTTGCACAGTACCTTTTAAGGGGGGAGAGAAAAGGGGAGGATCCAGGGTGCCAAACCAATGAGATACAAATAAGGGGGAGTGTACAAACATCTAAAACCAATGCAATACGTTCAGGGAGGAGGGTTTTTCCTGTCCTCCAATAATGTTTCCACCTGTACAGAACTCTCTAGAACTTTAGGTGGTGTCCTTATCTGGTGTCCCCACCCACGGATGCACCCTCTGAGCTGGATTCATCATTCCATCTGATGGCCAAGGCTTGATGGACAGGTGCCGGCCATAGGTCTTCAGGCGGGTGTGCCACCACACTCTGTCTTACTTAAAAACTCTGTCTTATTTCTGTTATTTTATCTGTTTATATTAGCATAACATTATTTATAGGCAGTCACTCTTGATTTACTTCTGTGAAAGAAATGTAAATCAAGCATTTGTAGCACTAATTACTCTACATTTGTATAGCAGGAAAAATAACTATTTTTCCCACAGGATAAATTTAGAAAGATACTAGAAGAGTGTCTCTGTCCATCATTACTAACATGTAATTGTAGCAATAATTTAGTATGCATCTCATATATTCTCTCCTTGCTTTCTATGACATTTCAACCCAGCAATGAGACAACAATTTGTGCTACTTCTTACTGCTTTTCATGCTGTTATATTTATCTTGCATTTGCTTGGCTGTACTTTAATGTCACTCATTTGCTCATTTCTCCTTGCTTTTGACTGAAAGGTGCCAATTTTTGCAATAAAAGTTTAAATATATCCATTCATGTCCCCTCATATGACATCAGTGCCTATCACCTACTCCATCATGGACATGACCCAAACCACAACCCCAAAACACAGAGGTGAGATGGAGAGCTGAATTTCGTTTTCTTGGGACTTTGTTTTTCCCTTCTTCTCTTCTGGACTGTTCCAACAACATCAGAACACATCAGGGGAATTCCCCACTGAGGTGGGGGGGCCACCTCCACGCCAGCTCTGAGAAAGAGGGACCACACCTACAGATGGACTCTGAAATCTTCCCAGGTTCCTCTCTACAGTGAGAGATTTTATTATTTAGCATTATTCTTCTTCTCCTGTGTGTTTGTTAAATAAATAGTTTTTATCTCTTTCACTTTCCTTCGAGGAAAATTTCCCGAACCTGGTGGGGGGAAGGGCGGTTGTAACCTGTTTTTCTCTCAGAGGATATATTGCTAGATTTTGGCCAAACTGGCACATAAGGATATGCAGAAAAAGCAGGGTTCAGGCTCAAATATTTAACTGTCCAATTTAAATTTTGCTTTTGGCCATTCTAAATTCACAGCTTGCTTATAGCACATGTGCAGAGACAAACAATGGGCTTTATACGATTCAATATGAATCAGGCAGAAGCCATTTTGTTGATGAACTGCTGTCCCTAATACACAATTCTTGCTTTCCCTGCACGCCATCGTGCATAAGTATTATTGGTGAAGGCCTATTTTCACATTCTCTTTTATGCTTTATGATTGGCTCTTGTATGTATGTCGCATTATCTGTCATGTATGTCACAACTGTCCTTCAGTTTGCATTTTCTTATCCTTTTCTTGCTTTGCCTGTTCCTTGTTCACATCCTCCCCAATGCTGCTTGTTCCTTTCTCACAACCTTCCCATGGACTTTTTCCCGTGTATGTGCTTAAGTCCTTCTCTGTTACGTGTGCTGGTTCTTCTATTTTATGGCTGGTTCACGATATGTCAATTTTCTAGTAAAATCATGGTTTCCACACACATGAGCTGCGTTATAATTGTTCTAGGGGGTTTTGTTCAAGTCATGTTATAAAACTGAGCAAATTGCTTAAGCTACAGGAAACTAACCAAATCAGTGTTGGTGCTGTTTAGCTTTATAATGTGAATGGGACTGGAAAAAAACCACCACCTGGAGTAGGTGAAAAGACCTGGACCGATCTGATGCTTAGGTGCTGGAATAATGTTTGAAGTTCTTAGCAGGCATCTTTAGCAAGCATTCTCCTTATGCTTCATGTTATGCAAGAAGTTAAGAGGATCCTGCAGACCAAAGAGTTGCACAATGTAGATTATTTGGAGGGATTCTGGAAAACACAAGCAGTGTTAGTAGGATGCAAGCACATTCTTTGTGAAGGTAATAGGGAAAAAATCCTCTTAAGGTAGAAGTAGAGAGGAGTGAGTGTGAGGTCAGGAGTTGTAGCAGATGGTGAAGTTATTAAAATGTGTGGAAAGATAAAGGATGAGGCGAAGCAGGTTTGCCAGCTGCCATGCCTCCCCATCAGGCTAAGAGGTGACATGCATGGGACAGCCAATCAGTGGGAAATAAGGAAGGGGAAAATAAAATCCAGAGGTTTTTTGTCAGCTTTTTCCAGCTACAGCTCCTGTTCTCCCCATGTTAGTAGGAGTTGATGGGCCCAATATCCAAGTTATAGCCTCATGTGATGACTGTAGAGGTATCTACGGAAGACATGATCATGCAGAGGTAAATGTTGTTTTTACCTGCTCAGGTGGTATCCATGACCTGCACTGACCTACAGTACATTCTCTTGAGCCAGAGCTTTTTTATGGGTTTTTTGGCTTATTCTTTGCTCTGCACAAAGCCTAAGGCTGTCATCTCTTGTTACCATAGTGCAACTAATAATAGTACCAGTGTAAAATAAACAGTCATTGGGGCTTGACGTCTGGACAGCAATGTCCTCAGCTGGCTGCCCTTGGTTTTGCTGGTTATCCACTGCTGAATTTTGCCTAGAAGGTTGCCCCTGACACCCAGCATTTCCTGGTCCCCTTGAAGTCCTCCCTGCCATGGCTGCATTCAGCAGCCTAAGACAAGGAATTTTTTTAAGGTTAGTCTCATGCTGGAGGTCTCATCTGCCCACACTGCTGGCCTGCACTCTGATCTTAGGACTTGTTGGGACTGTGGAGATCGGTATCTTTATCCCCTTAAGTGTGGAGCCATCTTAGGCAGAGTAAAGAGTGTTTTTTGATGTTGGGAATGTAAACATATATACACACACACATACATATATATGGCTAATATACTGTTTGTTCATGGGATATTACAAATACTGCACCACATTTTAAATAATCTTACTTTCTTGTGGCATGAGAGATAACAAAGATTCAGTGGTCTTAGAAGGAAAACCCTTTCCCCTAAAGAACCTGAAAGACAAGTGTAAAAATCCCTTTCTTTTTATCAGATAACGTCTTAATATTGGCTCCTGTAATGATGACTGCTCCCAAGAGAAGGGTCATTAATTTTAACTACATTATTGGTGTGCAGGTGTGAAGGGTGAAGAGCACCTGCAGTTACTGCTGAATAGACTAGTTTTGGGGACTCAATAAAATGAACCTGAATATCCAGCTGTGCAAAAGTGATTCTTTACATCCCTCAGATAGGCTAAGTCACAGACCCACACGCTAGAAAATCAAAGGTAATCTGTTTTTTATGTGTTTCTATTGCTCTTGCCCCTCTTGAGGCACTCTGTCCTACCACATAGGCAGCAAGCAGAGGAAAATTATCTCCATGACCATTTTATAGCTTCTGCAGAATTAGCAGATACTCCCCCTAGGGCTTTGGTGTGGTGGCCCGGGAGCTTACATTGTGCTGGGGGGGCCAGGGTCTCCCCTCCCCTCGAGGTGGACTGCTCCTTGGGATGGCCGGTCCCAGTTTGGATTCCACGGGTGTCTGTCAGCCTGGTCACTCCTCCAAAGCTTTCCCATTGGTTCCTGCTCCCTGATCCCACCTTTCCCCTGGCCTGCGCAGCCATGTTCCCTTGTATTTGTCTCTGCACCCTTTGGCAGTGAGCATGCAATAAAATGCGCCTGCCGGAATGGCATGCAGATACCCCTCCTGCCTCCTTGTCACTGACTAAATACTTATTTTAATAAGTATTACTTTGGTGTTTCTTGTGATGCCTAAATATTTTTATCTTTTACATATTTTTCATATATTTGTAACTTTGTAGACTGTTAATACATAATTATTAACTTCTGGTACTTTTCTTGCTCTCTCCCATAGTTTAACAAACCCTTACAAATACATTCTTGGAATTCTGTTTAGTCTTGCCTTTAGTCTAGCAAGGACACTTTGTTTTACACCACACATCATAGGCACAATAAAATGTATGGCTGAAAGATCGGGGCGGGGCCTCCAATGGGGCAGACCCCAGGGGAAAATTACTTAACCAGCCACTCTTCTAATTGGACAATATTTGACAGTTATACTAATTAACTAACCTTATAAAAATTGTAGAAATACTGTATCATGTGTGCATATTGCTGTATTGTGCACCTTGAAAGCTTTCAGTTAAAGACTTGTTTTATATTTTTGTTTTAACACTTTTTTGAAAGGTTTTATGTTTTATTCCAGGCAGCAGTTGCTGCTTGAGGTCTCCTTTGGCTGCACTTCTTTTTTCAGTCTTTAGAGTTTATCAAAGACTTTTATGTGGGGATGTAAAATGAGGTTCTTTTTTTTCACTCTTTCCCTAATTATTTTTATGGATATTCTCATATTCTCTTTTTTCATACCACAAGCTCTACAGTGTTCACTTGAGCTACCCTGATGTGAATTACTCTGATAGTTGTGTGGGTAATAGCACAATGAAAGTGTTACAGTGAGCATAACTCCCTCTCTGAGTTCTGCCCTCACTGCACTACCATCTTTATATCTTGGAAATCAGAGGGAAAATGTGTAGCTTGGTGTCCTGGGTTACAGTGTGGTGTGTAACCAAAGTATGTATTCTACCACTATCTACATAACCTTCTGAGGAACTGTTAAGGGTGGAGCAGTGTTTCTTTATCTTCACAAATGAGAAATCCCTTCTGGATAGCACCAACAGAGTTACACCCATCCTGAGGGGGCCGTCTCAGGTGATGGGCCATAATGGCTCAGCAGCTTAATGGGCAGCTGTAACAACCCAGGCCAGTAAGAACTCCCAAAAATATCCTAGGACTTAGAAGATTACATCACTCAGTTGTGAAACTCCCTGCCCTCGGGGGAAGTACCACCTGAACACCACTACATATAATCTCAAGCTTTAGGGACTTGGGACACAACCACCACCACTGGACATCCAGAGGGGAACCTGAGTTTCCACAGGACCCCCATTTTCGACAAGACCAAAACCATCATTTCAACAGCACTGCGACCACCACGTAATTTGACTCTGCAACCACCACCCCTGACCAACAGGGGCCAAGTTGTACCCTGACTTTGCCGGTCTAAGCCAGTGTTTTCTGTACTTTCTGCCTTTATTGTAATTTTCCTATTAAATTGTAACTCCAACTCTCTGTCAAGGTATTTGTGTGGGGTTAATTTCTCCCACTGGTTTACCATCAAACCAGCACACTTGGATAAAAGAACATACGGGGTTAGTTGTGTGGCAGCAGGGCTGAGGTGTGGAGTTTAGACCTAGCCTGCAAGAGCAATACCCCTGACCTCAGGCCATCCAGCACCTAAGTCCCAAAATCACAGGACAAAATGAAAAAAAAATATATAGTAATTTGGATTATTTTTATTTGCCTTCTGATTTTGAGGTCTTTGTGCAGAGGCTCTATATTTGCACTGACTTCGTAACTGCAAGCTTCTCTCTGGAGTCAGTATGAATAGAAATTTGGATTCCCATTCAGAACAACAACAACAACAAAAGATGTGTAAATTCACATGCAAACTCTTGGTACAAACCACTAGTTCTTCATGGAACTCTCCAAACAGCAAGAGACTTCTGATAAACTCTTAAGACTTTTTGCTGCTGCAAAAGGGGCAAGATTTGGCCAGAAGTGAGCACTGCACACTGTTTCTTTTCTCACATTTACAGCTCATTTAATCTGATCAACTTCTAGAAACTCTGTAAATTTAAAAAATAAATCTGCTCTTGTCTTACCATCTGCCTCCAGAAAAATGAATGAAAGCCCTCGGAACAGGAGAGCAGAGATTCTTTCATCTTCCTCTTTATTACGGTACCCTGGCACAACAGCTCTGTGGTGTCTAGACTATTTCCTGAGACCTCATTTTCTCCTGTGAATGCTCACAGCTCTGCAGAGATTTTTGGCATTTTTCTCTCATCATTGATAAACAAGAAAAGTTGGAAGGCCAAGCTTACTAAAAACTGTTTTTAACACCCCAAACATATTGATAGCCTTGAAAAAATTATATACTAATATAAAACTATTACTTTAAGATAACCTTTTTTTTAAAAAAGTGTTTTGTTCTAGATGGTTATTTCTACTTCAACTTCTAGAAGTGCTGTCTTCTGACTTATACTATAGTGCAAACATCACATAAAGGAAGTTGATAATTAAAGGCATGGCCTCGTAGGAGCAGTGTGTTCCAGTAATATTTCAGTGAAGTTTTGACAAATACAGTATTGTTTGGAAAATATTTCTCACGAATGATTGCTAGTTTTCAGACACCAGCAGTTAGCTTCAATTCTTTTTGGTGATAATTGATTATTTCAGAATACAATATAAGAAGATTGATAAACATACCCCTTTCCCAAGCACCACTGAGAAACTTATTTGACAGAGTTTTACAGCAATGAAGTATAAAGTATACATGATGGTCATGCTTTGCCTGTGAATGTTTTTGTAATCATTGAAGTAGATATCTTGCGCATCAGGTTTATACAAAGTCTAGAGATGATCATTTGTCATGTTCTAGTGTTTGTTCCTGCGTTACTGGACCAGTTGTACCATACACAAAATGTATTTTCACTGAAGTTTGAAGAATCTGAAATTTGTTTTTACCCTTTCAGTAATAAACTGAATTAGGATTTACAATTTTTGCACCTCAATTAAATGTAATTTGGTATGAATATTTGAGTTATTGTATCTAACAGTATATGCCTTTAAATAATATTTATTATGTAACAGGCTTTGTATCCATACAGAGACCTTCTAATTTTTGTAATGAAAGTCAAAATAGCTATCTCTCACTTGTACTAGCAATTTTATTTTTTAATGCAACCTTAGAATTTCAGAAGTGGTTACACAGTTTTTAGTGTAACCATGGAGTTCCAAGAGTTTAAATATAAATTATCATTAGGGTATTTATGTGTCTATTTGAGGTCTGAATATGAAGTTTGTTTTGCACATCCGTAGAGGTTCTGCAGAGACACAGGGAATGGAATCACTTACAGGAGAAAAAACAAGTTTAGATATAAGATAGCCTAAGGACTTTCTTTTCTTTTGAAGGCTCCTTTGCATATTTTTTATTCTCTCTCCTTCATACTCTATTCTTCCCTAATCTTTCCTACAGAGAATAAGAACTCTGAAATACTCAAATGCACTTTGCAAATTCCCCAGTGTTAAAATAGTTCCCAAATTAGACATTCTAATGGATTCACTCCTTCAACTAATAATGCCATTATTTTTGCCTACTGAACTTTGACACATGGCTAGTATGTTTAACTTCAGTTCTGATGGGTGCAAAGGACCCAACACACCTGCAGACAGCATTTAAATCTCTGCATAATGTTCATAGATTACAAAAATCTTGACAGGGCTCTGATCTCTTTGTTCACCCCTCAAATAACTTTTTCCCCATTTTATGGTCATGAAAATTGCACTTCTCTCTTCTCTTCACTGAAGTAGTAAAGGTAATTTATTTGTTGAACTTGTTCCATGTTGTTGATAGCTGTGGTGACTGAGAACCAGAGTCTGAGACCTTCACATCTGTCGATTAGGTCTGTGGTTCCTAGCATTTCAAACACTGGTCAAGGATAAACTATTTAAACAACATGCATCCAGCCTGCTCTTACTGTACATCTCTGCCTATGAACACCACCTTCGGTTTCTCCACGTGTTACTTTTTTCTCATCTGTTTCAGACACAAAAATTGGTTTTATCATTTGTGTCCATTGTAACTTATAAAAAGCACATTAGTTGGTAGATGTTACACAGTTCATTTCTTTTTTTGTAAGTTTTTCTTAGAAGTCTAGTTGCCAGTGTCCTTTTGTGGCTCTTACACATAGTGGTGTATCCATACTAAACCAGCAATGCATTAATCACACCGTAATTTAAGCAATTATTGGGTATGTTTCTTCTGGCCAGTGTGCTGCCTTCCCCTGAAAGCTTCCGTGAGGGACTAGGATCTGTCTGCTTAGGTCAGCCAGGCCTCCCCTGTGACCTTTGCCACCAGCATGTTTTAGTGGACTTCTCTGCAGCCTGCTCATGGTGCATGCAGTATCTGGGGTTTGTTGGCTGTGATGTCCACCTGCTGTCAAGTGACTTATTACTCACTTTGTCCTTGCTGTCGTTAATCTGTCTATGCAGAGAGAGATACAACTCTTCTCAAGTCACCTCCTGTGGCAAAATGCAAGATGTATCTTCCTTGTTAGAATTATCTTTAGGCACAACCAAATAAAGAAATGAAAAAAGAATTATATAATAAGTGTAGTGGTTTCTGATTACTTTTTCTGAATGGTTCCATCATTCAGGGAACATTGCTTTTTGAAAAATTATTCTGAACAGATACATGATTTTGTTCTATTATATGCTGTGTATAAGATAAAGATATATTTTTTGTCACCTTGCTTTAGCTGTGAAAAAAATTTCTTTGAGAACCCAAACAAGAAGAATACCTGAAATCTGACAATACTTTGGTTGAGTTTTTGATACAAAATGTCTCAGTTTTGTTGTTGTAGTTGACTCTTCATCTGAACATCAACCCTTCCATGTATATGGTACAGAGAAGTGAGACAATATTGCATTTTTTTCCAAAGAAAATGAAGACTCTACATTCTTCAGAGTTTTTTCCCTCAGGTCACAAAAAAAAACCCCCAAAAACTTACTAAGTGTGTTAGGAAAATGTTATATACAGCTTGGACACGAAACATTGTCTCTTTTCAAGAGAAAAGCAAAATAATCCACATGCCGTATAAAACCACTGTTGTTCTCAGGAGATACATCCATTTGGTAGTGTGTACAGAAGACAGTGCTCTTGCATCTACAAAGTTCAAACTTTCCATTTGGATCTTTGCAATATTATATCCCCTGCCTTCCCTCAGCTAATTTGTAAATATATGTGTGAGTGTGTACATATATATATATATATATATATATTTTATTACTATTAAAAAAAATATTTCTATGGAAGATGGGGAGGCAGGACACCTGAATCTTTTATCCCAGTGATGCACAGCCCATGCTCAGGTTTACTCTTTGTGTTTGATTTTGAGTTCATAAGCTGAAATTTTCAGAAGAGCAGTGGACTGGAAGTTTTTTGACCACTCAAGATTTTAATTTCTTCTAAAAGTCATGTAGGCAGTTCATGAGTTCAAGTTGGAACACTTAAAAGAGTCTTTAGTCAGTATTAATTAATTCTATCATAAAGTAAAATCAGAGAGAGAAGCATTTTTTTGTGGTCTGAGAATGAGTATTCCAATAAGCTAAGTCTTTTGCTCTAAATTTTCTTTCAACTAAAGGGACAATACAAATCCTTTGAAATCTTCTTTAGACCCTCCCTGATTAGGTCACTAATACTTTGCAGCCTGGAGATACAGAATACAAGCAAGGAAAGAAAAAAAAGACAAACACTGTCTTTATTTCTCTTTTTAAATTCCTGCTGCTGAAAATCATATATATCACAATGATTAAAGAAGTGGTATAAAATGCATGCCAGATTATTAATGCTCACTGCAAGCCTCGACACCTTTCATATGTGGAATCTAGCAATTACTTTTCTTTCTGAGTTCCTATGCAAAAATACATCTTCTACAGGGACCTCAGCTCCAACCCAGGTAGCTAGTTTCCAGACTTTGCAGGACTTTATTCACAGCACATAATCTGTACCTTCATGTTAAAGAAAAATGTTTCAGTACTAGAATCAGATAACCTATTTTTCCCTCTCCTTTTTTCCCCCTGAACAGCATTAGCTGTGGAACCTTGTCTTTTATGTTGCTTGAAAGTGAGATTTTTTTACTCGTTAGATTGTGTGTCCATTTAAAGGGCCACCTGCAGCTGTAGTGATAAAAATTAACAAAAGAAATTCCTCATAGATCAGGTATTTTTCAAAGCAGCTGTTAACAGGCCTCCTGGAACAGTGGAGTATCAAGATATTGGAACCCAGAGGTGACTTTTGAAAGTAGAGCTTTCTATCTTTTTTCCTTCTAGTCTGGATTTTGATTCTAGTCCTGCCTTCAAACACTCCTAGTCCATTTCTTGCCCATAGAAAGAGATATGTGTCCATCACTATCCTGCCCTGTGATTTCCCATAGCTAGGTGAGAGCAGAGTGTTTTGAGAAGAGAGCAGGCTTTCATACAGGACACACAATTTTGGACTTCTTCAAATTGCACTGGATCTTTCTGCCTGGTCTTCTTAATTTTAAACCACCATTATGTCATAAAGATACATGCTTTCTCTTTAATTTCTCTTTTATCTTGTATCAGTTTTCATAAAAAAACAATCTTTGACTGCAGCACAAATTTCCTATTATCCTTACAGTAGCAGGTTTAACCGTATAAATTTATGTCTCATCAAAGCTAATGTCACAAACACTCTAAAAGGTGATTCCTCCCTCACTCAATTCCACACACCCCTCCACACCGTTTAATCTTTACTCATGTTTGGTGGTAATGCTTTTTTAATTAATATTAGAATTACATACTGTCCACTAGCATTAAAAGTTCACGTTGGCTGTTTTCTTTATGGTATGGAAGAATCTTCTAGATGTTTCTGTTGAAAGTCTACAGTATAATGGCTTTCTTTAAAAGAGACTTGGAATACTTTTGTGTAAGTTTTGAGTGGCCAGCTGTCAGCCGTCTCTGCTTCAATAATATGTGACACAAAGTTGTGTTTTCTCTTCATTCCCTGGTCTAATTCTTGTGATATTTAATCTTTATATAATTCACATGGGACCGAACTTTTCAGTCTCATGCATAGCTAGTGATGGAATGATTATGCCAGGAGAAGGAGGATTTCAAATGGGATTTGGTGTTGGTAGGAGGATCAGGGGAGTTGCTGGATAAGAGTAAATAGTTGAAATAGTTGAAACAGCAGCTGAGATGCAAGAGAGAGATAAAGACAGATGTAAGCAGGGAAACGTGAAAAGAAGTTTTCAGGAAAGGCTACTAAAGGAAACAGAAATTGTAAGAGATGAGCCAATGCAGTGAAGTGAATCCCATGTAGACATGCTGCTTTGACAAAAGACAGAAAAGCTGTTGTTATGGAGACATCTTCTATACCACCTTTTTCAAAATGTAAGATCATTTTGGAGTGTGGTAAGTTGGAAAACGTTTGAGTCATGCATCCATATTGTGGTGCAAGTTACTGTTTTTATTTCTTTGGAGAGCCAGGAGACACACACCATTTGGATGAACTTATAAAGTGTTTTCTTCTGCATGTCTTTTTGTCATTCAGCTTTGAAAACTGCACAAAAGCCTGAGTTTAAACAGTCTCTGTAGGAAAGGGCAAGCCAGTACAACTGTTCCCTCTTTACCTAATTGATAGTGAAACAGTGCTGGGATAGAAATTTCCTTATGTGAGCTTCTGAAAAAGTAGCAAAATCTCCAGCATTGTCACTAATCCAGAGATTATAAAGTGAAGTTTCCTTGCTGCTTCACTTATGGCATTTGCTATGCCATAAGTAAATGGGGAAGAGGAAATGAGAAATGTTAGCAGAATGCATTTTGCACTTTGCTATTCCATGCTGTAGTGGGTTGATGCTAGCTGGATTCCATGCACCCACCAAAGTGTCTCTATCACTGCCCTCTGCAGCTGGACAGGGGAGAGAAAATATAACACAGGGTTAATGAATTAAGATGAGGACTGGGAGAGGTCACTCACCAACTACTGTCACAGGCAAAACAGGCTCTAACTAGAGATATGAATTGAATTTGTTACTAACAAAATCAAAACAGGATAATGAGAAGTAAAATAAAACCTTCAAAACACCTTTCCCCCACCCCTCCCTCCTTCCCGGCTCTACGTTCTTCTCCAACAGCACAGGGAGATGGGGAACAGGGGTTAGGGTCAGTTCATCTCCTGTTGTTTCTCCCTCTGCTCAGGAAGAGGAGTCGTTCCCCTGCTGCACCGTGGGGTCCCTCCCACAGGAGACAGTTCTGCACGAACTTCTCTGACGTGGCTCCATCTCATGAGCAACAGCTCCCTGCAAATTGCTGCAAAGTGAGTCTATCCCACGGGCAGCTGCCCCCTCCCCAGCTGCTGCAGCATGGGTCACTCTTCCATGGGGTGGAGTCCCTCAAGGACAGGCTGCTCCAGCATGGGAGTAGGGCCATGGGTCTCCCATGGGCTCACAGCCTCATCTAAACATCCACCAGCTCCAGCATGGGCTCCTACACAGGCTGCAAGTGGATCTCTATCTCCCCATGGACCTCCGTGGGCTGCAGGGGCACAGCTGCTTCACCATGGCCTGCACCACGGCCTGCAGAGAGATGTGGGGCCTGGGGATCTCCTCCCCCTCCTTCTCCAGTGACCTTGGTGTCTGCAGGATTGTTCCTCTCACATATTCTCACCGCACTCTTTTCTAACCATTGTGAGAAAAACTTTTTCTCCTTCTCCTTCTCCTTCTCCTTCTCCTTCTCCTTCTCCTTCTCCTTCTCCTTCTCCTCCTTCTCCTTCTCCTTCTCCTCTCCTTCTTCTCCTTCTCTCTCCTTCTCCTTCTCCTTCTCCTTCTCCTTCTCCTTCTCCTTCTCCTTCTCCTTCTCCTTCTCCTTCTCCTTCTCCTTCTCCTTCTCCTTCTCCTTCTCCTTCTCCTTCTCCTCCTTCTCCTTCTCCTTTCTCCTTCTCCTCCATCTCCTTCTTCTCATTCTCATTTTCTCATTCTCATTCTCATTCTCATTTTCATTCTTTGGAGCTGTCAGGGAGTGGCTCTGCTGGACATGGAGGAAGCTTCTGACAGATTCTCACATAAGCCACTCCAGTAACATTCCTGTGTCCTCTCCTGTCCCCTCCAACCTTGGCCTTGCAAACCCAATACATATGCATTGAAATTGCCTAAATGTTCATCAGCTTCACAATATAAATACCTTTTATTTTTTTCTCAGGCTTAGCAATGACTTAAGTGTCATTTAGTCAAGTCACAGAACAAAGAAGTCCCTTATACAGATTTTCTCTGTATCTTTATTCTTTACAATAATTCACTTTATTGGTTTAGTATACTTGAAAGATGAGGGGTTGACAATGAATTGACAGGACCACAGTGAAGAAATACCAATTCACAGAATTAGGCCATATACATACATCTTTGCTAAAGCTAGTATTGAAAAAGTAGGATTTTGTCAGCTTTCCCTTGCATTTAAATTCCCTTAAAAAAAAAAAGCAAAACAAAAGAAGGAACCCCCTCCCCCAGTCAGCTCCCTCGCACATTCTGAATCACATTTTACCCAGTGATAGAAGTAAATGCATGGAAGTACATGAGAATAAGACTAAAGACTGCTGGAAAATCCAACAGTAACTCAACTTTCTCCACCCACAACTGATTCCATCCCACTTAATCCAGTGGGAAAATTTATGCTGGCACCCAGGAGTAGTGCTTGCTTAGGCTGACATGAAGTAAGTGAAGTTGATTAAGGCCCCTCACAATTTCTTTGTATTTTGCTCTTATTTCTGCCTTCTAAATATGCCTGCTTGTTTGCAAAACATGTATCATATGAATGAAATGCTGTTTTGCTAAATTATTGCATCACTGTTCACATGTACATCCAGCTCAGTCAGAATATTAATGATGTTGCAGCTGGTACAAGTCCAGCCTGGGAAAATTATTATTTCCTCTCTGAAGGCAAGAATTTTTTTACAATTACATCTTTTAAGAAGAAATAGAAAAACTTGGGAGCACTTGATTCCTGTAGTAGGACTCTCAGTATTGTACAGCTACCTTGAAAATGTAAAAGTCCTTGTGCTGCATTAATTTTATTCTGTGGGCAATGTAGAGAAAACCAGTGTATGCTTGCTGTGTATTAGTTTGTGTTTAGTATTAGTATGAGTATTAGTATGTGTATTAGTTTGGGTTTTTTAAAATACACATACTAATATTTGCCAGATGATTAATCTCTTGCTAGTTATTTATTATGATTTTCATCCAAGGAAGTCACCCTGTCTCCTTTGCCTGCTCTGAGCAGCCTGACCATGCATGTGGGACCCTCTGCTTTGTACTTTCTGCCACTCACATGGGGCTTTGATATCCCATGGCCAAGGGCCTCTTTGCCCTTGTTGAGGTACAAACAACACCTCATCCATGTCTATAATTATTCAAAGGGAACGTGTCAGAAGGATGGAGCCAGGTTCTTCTTGGTGGTGCCAACCACTAGGAAAATGGGCAGAAACTGATGCACAGGAAGTTTCACCTGAATATGAAGAACTTTATTGTGGGGGTGACCACATACTGGAACAGATTGCCCAGAGAGAGTGTGGAGTCTCCCTCAGTGGAGATATTCAAGAGCTGTCTGGATGCAATTCTGTGCCATGTGCTCTGGGATGACCCTGCATGAGCAGGGAGATTGGACCAGATGACCCACCGTGTTCTTTTCAACCTGACCCACTTTGTGATTCTGGGGTAACACACCCACTGGCACCTTGAAGCCAGTAAATCTCCCAAGCAAGGGCTCGGAAGTCATAAGCTGGTATGGCAAAATCCCCAGTTCCCTCTGGGATCAGTGAAAACACGTGGAATGGAATGGTTGGTCTTCACAAACAAAACAAAACTGGCAGTGAAGCCTCGGCAGTGATGATACCAAAGGTGGACCTCAGTTTCCTCCTGTGGGACAATCATTATGCTTTCTGAGAAGGCTCATTTGTTCTCAGCTCATCTTACCATGAGCTTCCTATAAAAACCAGTGATCCTGGTTCATGCATGCCCATGGAACAGCAGTTGGGTTTTTTTGTGGTGGTGGTTGTTTTATTTCAGATGAAGAGTTATCTGCTAACAGCAGACTATATACATCAGTGAAAATCACACAAAAAAGCCAGATGTACCTACTGATACATAATTAAAATGTCATATATGAAATTATTTCATCTGGTAATTCTTAAATCTTGAATTATAATGACACTATTAATAAATTTTTATCTGCAATTGGGAACCTCTCTTGAAAGTGTAATTTGTTGATGGGAGTAAATGCAAAAGACTACAATTTAATATACTACATAAAAGTTGTGTTTCTACTTGTATGTATTCTGTCTTACCAAGAATATGGTAATGCTTGTTGCTGAATTGATTTTTGCCTTTTTTTCTTTTATATATTTTCTATATTCTTTACACATATGTTTGTAGCTCTGTAGCCTATCATAGTGTTCGTAGCTAGCATTTTATCTACTCCATTAGACAGAAAGACAAAATAAATTCCCCAGTGGCTCCAGGCTGGGGGACCAAAGTTAGATTCTCGGGGAAGCCAAGGTTGAAACTAGCTTTCCAAGACACATTTTCATAAACAAAGTTTAGTTCCTATCTAAAAGAGGGGGAATTCAAAGAGGGCTGAACCTGGTAGGAATTACCTCACCACATATGTCCCTAATTGGGGATTTTTGTCAGCTATGCTAATTTGCTAAACATATAAAATTTGTATAAACATTATGCTATGTGTGCATCTTCGGCATTTTCTACCTGGTGAATTGTCACCTAAGGATGCTTATAAAGGTAACACTCTAACTGTGTCTGGCTCATGATTTTAGGACCAGCAAAAAGGCATCATGCTGATATGCTGTATCATTCTGATTCTGAAATATCTTGTAAAAAAGCATTATCAGGTTTGGTGATTACCATCTTAAGAACTTGGACTGATATATTTGAACCTGATTTGAGAAACAGAATTTTATATACATTTCATATGTATTTTGATTTTTAATTATAGAAAATCATGATCCTTTAAAAACTGTTTGAGGCTGGGAAAAAGTCCAGTGCAACAAGAATATCAGCTCTATCACATATAAGCCTGCATCTGGAAGGAAGCAGCTACACAACAAAATGAAAATACCAAGGAGCTAAATTTGACTCCAATTGGCATACTCTTCTTTTCACTATTGTTTATCTTTAGAACAAAGCCTCACACGAAAAACTAAATGAAATGTAACAGAAGGCCATAGGTTTTGTTCTTAATGTATTACACCATATTACACCATATACATATTATGTATACAATGTATACACCACATACATATTCATGTATTACACCATAATTTTTGTTGTAATTATTTTTCACCTACTTGATATGCATAAGGACCCTCTTTACACAGTTACAGAATAAATACCATTAACAAACATAATTGGTTCTATCTTGTAGGATGCTGATAATTGCAGATTTGTACATTGTATAAAAATAGGCTTAAAAATTACATGCTTATATAAAACTTCTGAAATCTGTAATTCATTGTTATTACTTTTATTATTTTACTGTACTCTTCATTCTCCTTCCTAGCTATAATTTTCAAGATTTATTTGTGATTGTTCTCTGTTTTTCTTTTGTGCATAGTGTTTGTGGACTATGGCAACCAATCCTCTTTTGCTTTAATTTGCATAAACACAGACATCATATGAATATTCAGTAGTGGCTTTGCATTTAAGTAAGTGCCCTTAATCAGATTTTCAGTTCAGTTTTATTGGTTGGGCACACAGTCAGTTATTTAATCCAGAAATTCTGAGAGCCCTGCAAAGCTAACCAGGTAAGGTTTGCAATTCTTTGATGCATTTAATGAAGGAGAGTTTTTATGAATTATATGGATTCTGGGGATGACTCAAAGCTCACTAGTTTGATCAGGGAGAAGCTATGTTTATGTGGTTTTTATCATTATTATTGTTGTCATTTTCATTGTTGTTATTAACCCCAGATGGAGAAGTTTGGAACATGCTTCTCTAATTTACATAAATACCGACTCTTAATGAATAATGCATTCGGGTTATTTTAAACACTGGGCTCCTAGTGTGGATGACTGTATGGCACTGTGGTTTGATTGGCTCTGCAACATTTTCATTGCTGGCAAATATTCCTATAAGCATGAAATCCACTAAAGAACCTGTACTAATGTGCAGTATTTGTTTTTTGAAAATGTTGGCTGTCTTTCCAAAGAGAATTGCACTAATTTCTCTCCCTCCCCTGACAGCTATTAGCACTTCTCACTTTTCATGAGAAATATGAGCTTGATTGTGCCCACTGTTTGTAGCCTTGACCAGTGCCTGGGATTCATGGGGAAGGTGGCATCAGCTGTGTATGTCTTTTGTGTACATAGGAGCAACATGTAAATAAGAAATGGTTTTGTTGGTATGCAATGTGCACCCTTCCTTTCACATACTGGAAAGCTCTACCCTCACCTCTATTTAAGCTGGGATGCAATCTGGGAAAGGAATAATTACACACTAAATATGTTACTTATGATGTAAGTAACATAAAAATCACTAGTGTGATTTTTATGCTATCTGAAATGTCATTTAAGGGAGGAGGATTGGAGGGAGGGCTGTCTTTTCCTAAGCTAAGGGAAGGCAATAAGGCAAGAGTTAAATGAGGACTCAGCGCTTGGCATAGAGAGTCAAAGCTAGTTTATGTATTTAAATTACTGGAGATAACTAGTGTCCTTCTTCTTATTCTTAGCTTAGTACTCAGCTTTTGTGAGCGTTTTGAAATGACCCAACATGGGGGATAAAATTATCCCATCTAAAATTTGCTTGTTACAAAGGGTTCTGATCCAGAAACTTGTACACATGCTGGTCCTTGGAGGAGCCAGCGTCCCAGGCAAATATAATATATATGTACATACCAAAAATGGTCATGTGGAAAAGGAAAATTAATGAAACAGAAGTGTGATACACAATAAAATGTATGGTAAAAGTAATATTAAATGAAAATTGTAATCAGCAATCTATCTATTGAACTGTATCAAATGCAGCAATGCATGTGCTTCACAAATGATGATGAGGAATATTGAGCTGTTCATGGTTCTGGACTACAGGTAGAACCTCTAAACCTGAACAGATAGATTGTAACAATACCACATTACTAAAATTATGCATTAGATTGACTGCAGGTAACCTGGAATAATGTGAGGCATATGATGTCCAGTTGGTGTGTTTTCCACTGTGTTGTGATCTCAGATGACAAGATGCTGAGCAAATAAAGCATTTTCACTGCTGGTGTCAACTATTCCCATGAATCCAGTGCAAACAAAAACTAAAAAAAACTGAAAAAGGAATGAAGAAAAAGCAAAAATGTTTGGATTAGTCACTAGTTTCCTCATTTGAGGTAATATTGTTTTTTAAATATTTCTGCCATTTCTTATCAAAGGAATATTTTTAGGATTCCTAGCAGGGGACCTGCCAGTCTTGTGTTTTATTATTTGACCTGGTTTCATTTCTTGTTTTAATTTTTCCTTTAAATCAGTGCCTGGTATTTTGAAGAAAAAGAAGCAAGAAAGTATACTAAAACTCATGATGTAAAAATAGGGAAAAAAAAGGCTCTCATGGTTTTAAAAAGTGTTAACTTTATGCAGAATTATTAAAACTAAACTTAAATTTACATCTCCTGTAAAGTTGAATTAATTAAATCTTTCAGGTATTAATAAGTTCACTGTGCATTTAATCTCCAGTCATTTAATGTTTACAGCTATCACAAAGACTAAGTGATCTTTAACATATTATAGGGATTGCAGAGCTGATAATTTTAAAAGAATATGCTTACTAGAACTAGGCGACTTATTAAAAAAATGTTGTTAGGAACATCTGTAATAGTAATTATATTATTATGGGGTAATTATAGGATGTACTACCTCGCTCTGTGCTAAGCTCCCCCTTGCTATATTTTTTTCACAATGAGAAGACAAATAATATGCTAATACTCCGATGAAATTGATTATAACCTGCAACTGTTACCACTGCTGCTTAGGTGAAATTTCCAGAGGCAGTGCAGGGATTTTACATGTAGGAAGGACTTGGAAATCTTTTCAAAATTTTGACAGTCATTCCTGAACAGCAGGTGGTGCCGTTGTTGGCACAATAGAAGGGAAAGGAGCTTATGCCTGAGGCATTTTCTGGGAAAAAAACCTGGGGGCCACTGAGCACAATGTAATTGTCTGTATTGAGACAGGATGAAGTATATGGTGAGAAATGCTTTAATGTCTCCAAGCAAAGATGCGATAAAAGTCAGAAACCCAATCCTCCACTCTGGGAGCTTAGAGATAACCATGACAAACATGTTCTTCCTGCACACTCTTTGGCTTGGCTGAGCAACCCACCTTGATACACTCCTGAGCACCTCTGAAATACCCATCACTAGTCCTTGTAAATATACAGCAGTTTCCATTTCACCTTCAAAATGAAACCATAATATCAGGTGAATCAATCTTACCTGTTCTTTCAGGGGGAATCAGAAATAAAGCAGTACCTGGCCTCATAGGTCATGCTGCTACTGCTTCTGTTTTTCCTTATTTTTCCCCTAGGGGAAATAAATAATTAGTGGAAGCATGTCTTTAGTAGCTATGATTGGAGACTGAACTTTGAAATTAGTTCATCCTTAATTGATCAACAAGGAGGCCAGCAATGCATGAATTTTCATTCAGCAGTTTTATAGATTTTTAATTGAGCAGGCATAAAATCAAAAAGGAAATCTCAATGTAAAAGTTCCCACTTGTTGGGGTCACTGGGCCAGCTGGTGAGCCAGGGAAAGTGGCTGAGGCCGGCTGGTGGAAAAACCCAGGCATTTGAAAATATATCTTCTGACCTCTAAAGGAAAGGCCTGTCCCACAAGCCCTCATGGTTTTAATGTAACCTTAACCCCAGACCCTGTGGAATGTAAAACCACCTCTCCCAGCAGCCTGTGTGGCTGCTTCCTGCCCTGGTCCCCTCCCTGCCCCTTCCCTCTGCTCCTTGGCTCCGTTCCCTGGCCCTGCCTCGGTACCGCCCCTGTGCCCTCAGATCACTCTGTAAAAGCGGCCCGGCCACGCGGCCTCGGCCTCCTCGCCTCCTCACGCCTGCAGATGAAATAAACCAGCTCCATGGAATTCCCAGGCGGCGTTGGGCCCTCCTTGACTCCTTGTCTCTGGTGGTATTGAGCTACTCCGGCTTAAGGTGTGGGGTTAGGTACCACCAGCGCTTCCAGAGCACAGGGCAGAACGAGGGGTTGCAACAGCTTAGAGTGCACCCGAATTGCCCCTCTCACCAGGCACTTTGGGGAACACAGCAGCCACCTCCGACCGCCCTATAACCCCCACAACCTTTTTTAAAATTTATACCCACTTCCACTGTCTTTGCTCCTTCAGTCCTTGTGATGGCACACTCCAGTTTGACAACAGCATGGAACAAAACCTGTATTTCTAGTATTAGAAGAAGTTACAGGGAGAAAAAGGAAGCAAACAGTCTTGCAGGCTCTTGTATACTGTTTTAAAAAGAAAAACTATTTTTCATTTTCCACTGTGAGTAACCTTTAGAGAGGCGCAGTATCACTGATTTTGGTTGCCATGCTGGAGGACTGTAGTACTAAGCCCTAAAAGGAAAAATAATAGCCTGGCATGAAACAATAAAGTATGGTGCTCATTCACCTCTCTCTCACCCCAATTTTAACTGTCACGATACCATTGACATCAGTGGTGGTACTACTGACTTACCTTAAGGAAAGGAAGGAGAAAATCAAGCTTTGAATTTTTTATATCTTCCTCAGTGACAAACCAATCCAATAGATAGCTACTCCGGCTGTATCCCTGTAGGCCTTGGCATAAGCTACAGACTTAAAACACATGTAGCTCAAGTGTATTTCACCTTTAGGCATTCCAAAATAGCAATGCTACAGTGACATCTAGTAAACAGGTTTTTTCCACAACCATTTACACACATATACTTCCTCCCTTAATGCATAAATGGATATTTAACCCTCCATAAATTCTTCTCTCTTGTTTTTTAATCAACATCAGAAATATTTCGAGGGTTTTCTGCTGCCCACCACTGTTAGTCAGCATTTAGAATGAAAGTTCTGACAGATTATTAACAATTAAAAAAAAAATCTAGAATGAAAGGAAGCACTTCTACACAATGAATCAGTTGTTTGCATATCCAGACCTGCAAGGTAAATCATACTAATGGGAATTCCTGTTCCTTTAAAAATCAGCTGCTAGATTTATTATCATTCTCATGTGTAATGCAGGGCATATTAGAAAAACAAAATCTTTCATGTATGTGTTGGCATGTTACTACAGGAACAAAAGGCTAATAGCCCTGGATTTTGTACAGCAAAGTTTTACACTTGTGGAACAAGCATGTTTTCTACTTTCAATTCCTGCATTCTGTTTTGGTTCAGGATTTTTCCCTCTCTCCTCTCTCTCCTCTCTCCTCTCTCCTCTCTCCTTTCTTTTTTTTTTTTAATAGTTAATGCATTGAGGAATTGGAAAAAGACTGGAGGAGATGTTTTTCAAATGCAATTTTCAAAGATCATTTGAAAATACCATTATAATCAGCTTTCTGTTTTACCAGGTAGTCAAACACACATCTCCTGTGGTTAGTTTGACTTTATTGTTACCGTATAGGGCTTGATGTCTTACTCAGGAGATCTTGCAGAATTAATTTTGGTAAAGGGAGCATTGGGTCCCGTTGTGATATTGCACAGGAAATTTTATAGTGGACAACTCACCAAATAAATTTTAAACATGGTGTTAGGATGATGTGTGAAAGTGAATTAACATCAAGCAGCATGGACAATGAGTTAGGATGATCTCCTTCCTGAGATGCAGATTTCTATGTGCAGCAATAATAGAAATCTGCTCATACTGTAAACAGGCCAAGTGTGGGACATACAGTGTTTTATTTATTCACCTAAAGCTCCCTGTTTTTATAAGTAGCATTGTATGTTTATGACATCATTTGCTATGCTTTAAAAATGTTAGTTTTTAAACAAATGTTGTTATTTCTTAGGTTTGTAGTGCACCTGTACTGCATTACATTCAAAAACTATGGTGTAGACCTTTGTATCCTTGTATCACTGAAGATGTACAGAACATGATGGGGCATGCACTACCATCAGCACATAAGCAGTGACATCACATAATTAACAATTCTCCTTGATACCATATTTTTGGATCAATTTCTTTATATACTTACTTTTTAAAAACACAGAAATACATTAATAACACTGACTCCTATTTATATAAATTTGTTGGAGTCCACATTTTATTCAGTAAAGGGAAGTACAATAAAGATTTACCCAAATTCTTTAATTACAATGCCACAAATGAAAAAGAAACAAAAACACCATAAAAACATTTGCTGAGAATATGCTCACTTTGCCTCTATTGTAAGGTTTTGCTTTAGAATTCAGCCTCATTTGTGTATTTCAGAATATTAACTATTTCACATGATCCCATTCTGATTTTTCTTAGAATCATACAAGCACAGAATATGCTGACTTGGAAGGGACCCATCATGATCATCAAATCCAACTTTTGGGCCTGCACAGGACACTCCAAGAATCACACCACGGGCCTGAGAGCTTTGTCTAAACACTTCTCGAACTCTGCCAGGTTTGGTACTGTGAGTACTTCCCTGGGGAGCCTGTTCCAGTGCCCAACCCCTCTCTGGATCAAAATCTTTTTCCTGATAGCCAGCCAAAAACTCCCCTGACTCAGCAAGGGAAGTGACTTAAGTCACTCTCTTGCCCCAGGGTTACTGACAAATAACAAAACCCCCCCCAAACACATCACTAATAAATAGTACTGCCTTTTCGCCATAGTCTCTGCGCAATCCTCAAAGCTCTCTTTGCAGCACTGATCCTGAAGGATAAAGGATGAAGAATTTAAATGTCAATTTTATTTATTTAACAATGATTTGTCATTCATTTGCTGCAGTTGAATTCAGGTTAAAAAACGAAGGATGAGTGCCCTAAGAAAAGCTAGACTATTTCAGTCTTCAGTATAGACATCTGGGCAAATAAAAAAATCAGAAATAATTTTTCGAGGAAATGGATATTGTTAAGGTAAAGAAATCAATTTCCAAGAGCAAAATTCATAATCCTAGGGAGGGAACTAAGAATTACATATGTGCACCTCTTCTAAAGACAAGTTAATAAAAATGTAATTGTCAAGCTTTTTAAACACATTTCTATTAAAGAATCAAAAGATGCCTTCACAGGTATGCCTAGGTACATCAGCTTCAAAATTCTTTCAGCTTTTATGACAGATTTTAAAAAGGGATTGTGAAATCTGAGGAGCAGAGGTATTCACTGATGTTTGCTAATAATCTGAGGAGTTTCTCCTAGTTTAGAGAACAAAAAACCTGTCCTCCTCTATACACACATTCATCCTGCTCAATTCTGTAAAGAACAGATGATGCTGGGAGATAGCTCTAAAAAATAACTCTGCTTATCTACACTTGATTTATTCACTCTTTATGGACCAAATCACAAACAGAGGTAAATATTTGAAACTGATGGCATGCCTTGAGGATTCAACCTTAAAATATTCAATTAAGTTGCTTAGGAAGACAATCTTTGATTGTCCAGCATTTGATCAATGCCCAGCGTCCACTCTCCACATGAAATTACCTTCTGAAATATTACAGGAACTCCATCCCTATCCACATGTCTGTAGCAAACAGATTGCTCCAAGAGGCAGGATAGTATGTAATTTTTTTCAATAAATCAAAGTGATTTTTCCCCCCCACTTGGAGGTCTCCAGATAGTAGAGAAATAAATAGGAAAAACACATTGGCCTAAATTTTGGGGTGCTGATATTGAAATGAGGCTTGATTTCTTATCATGGAGTACATCCAAACTGATTTCCTGGGCAGTAAATGCCAAGGAATAAATTTTCTTGCAGGTTACTGTCTTGGGGTGACTCTATGATGTGTCTCTCCTATCATGGCTCTATGCCAAAAAATTTATTTTGTGCCTTTTCTGTGCCTTTAAACTGAGCTTGAGAGGGGAGGAAAAAAAACCAAACAAATTTTTCATAGCAGTTTCTCAAGGACACAGGGATACACTTCTCTGTGTTCTCTGCCTGTGGTAGCACAGAGGAAGAGCCCTGCTTCCTTCTTCAGGCAGCTTTTTGGGTTTTTTTTCCCCTTTTTCTCTGGCGTGTTTCCTGGGACTTTGGTTTTTTTCCTTTTTTTCTGTTCTGGACTGTTTCAACAACATCAGAACACATTGGGAGAATTTTTCCCCTGGGTCCAGAGGTGGGCCTATGGCCTACAACCTCACCGACCCAGCTCTGAGGAGGAGAGAGACCACATCTACAGAAGGACTCTGAAATCTTCCCAGGTTTCTCTCCACAGCGAGAGATTTTATTATTTAGCATTATTATTCGTGTGTTTGTTAAAATAAATAGTTTTTATCTCTTTCACTTTCCTTCGAGGAAAATTTTTTTTTCCCGAACCTGGTTGGGGGAAGGGTGGTTGTAACCTGTTTTTCTCTCAGAGGATATATTGCTAGATTTTGGCCAAACTGGCAGAGTTACCTAAGCTCTTTTCAAGGAGTGTTGGTTTATTGTTTGATGGAGGGCTAGAAACAGAGACCAACAGGGACATTGGCAGGGATGGAGAGTGAATCACTATCTGCAGGTTTGAGTAATGTCTTCTGAAGGGAATGTCAATCAGTAGCTTTTCTCTCTGGATGAAAAGAAAAAAGAAAAGAAAAGAAAAGAAAAGAAAAGAAAAGAAAAGAAAAGAAAAGAAAAGAAAAGAAAAGAAAAGAAAAGAAAAGAAAAGAAAAGAAAAGAAAAGAAAAGAAAAGAAAAGAAAAAAGAAAAGAAAAAAGAAAAGAAAAGAAAAGAAAAGAAAAGAAAAGAAAAGAAAAGAAAAGAAAAGAAAAGAAAAGAAAAGAAAAGAAAAGAAAAGAAAACCCCCTAGAAGAGTCCCACTGTGCCCAGATCCAATGAGGAAAAATGATCCATTGAACCATTAGATTTTACCACATTCATTGTCCTGCTTTTTAGAGATATTCAGGTTTCCTGCAGGCTGGGGATAAACCAGAAACATCTTTTTAGCAAAGACAAATAAAAGTTGTCAATTTGTTAGAACTCATTCATTATTCAACCAATCTGCTATAATTAATCTCTAAGTCGGCTCTCTCTAAATAACATGGATGTAATTTTGGTATTTTTGTAAAATACAAAAGCTGGTAGTTAGTCCAGAACAGTGAAAAGAAAATTAATTTAATCTAATAAAGGAAAAATATTCCAGGACCCCAGTCAAAAATAAGGCTTCAACTACGGCTGCTGGGGGCTCCTCAGAGGTATCTGTGGTGGGTTTTTTGCTGTCCATGACACCAAGTTATAGAAGAAACAAACCAACTTTTTGAACTGCTTCAAATGTACCAAAGCCGGCTGGCAGTATTGAACATTCATACTTTAAATAGGATGCTAAGCCTTTCATCTGAGTTATCTAGATATCATCAGAAATGTAGATGTGCATGAAAAAGGAAAGAGTGAGAGAAACATTTCAGAAAATTGACAGCTTTGTGAAGGAGTTGTAAGCAGAAGCAAGATACATTAAAAATACCAGAGAGAGCAATATGTATAGAAATATAGAAAACCTAGTGGTTAAGGGTGTTGTCAAGCAGGTGTCCTCTGGGAGCACAGGTGTTTCAAATACAGCTACTGTTATGTCAGAAAGATAAACACATATCTACCTCTAGTGACTCCCTCAATGGGTTTGACTGATTTTATTGCAGTCCTGCAGTCAGTGAAACAATTTTGCTGCACAGAGCTGCCTTAAAGAGGTTTTCTCCATCTTTTGTATACATGAGATAAGCTTGAGGCTGGGAGCAAGGGGTGTTGGCTAAAAGGACTGGAAGAGGCCATATTGACCTGCATTTTCAAATATATACTCAGATAAGATATAAGTAAAAATACTTCCTTTCCATTCAACCATTCTCTCTCCATCACAGTCCTGTCTTTCTCATTGTCTGGCTGAGGAGTTTTCTTCAGAGCACCACAAGCAGAGTATGGCTCCCACCACATCTCCACTGAGCAGCAGATGGGCTGGGAACTTCAGAAGGAAGCTGACAGCTCCAGTGAGGCCATCCTCTATCTTATATGTCAGGTTTCCTTAGGCCAGGGGGAAACCCTGATTTTTAATGTCTGCAATAACCTTTTGCAGGTTCCACATGCTCCCTTCAGAAGAGGCACTGGTGGCATGCTGGTGTTTTAGAAATCTATGTTAAAAATGTCCTCCTTTCAAATGCCTTTGGAGAAAACCCAGACACAATGCTGTCAGTGGAATTATATTTTATGAGCTTCTGAATGCCATGGAGGTCGATAATGCACCCAGTGGTTAGTCTCATTGGTGCAACTTGTACTGGATTCACAGATGTAGTGTGCTGTATGTACAGCACTATGTTGTGTATTACACTTTATTAAGTTAAGGTACAACAAAATCCTATTGGTTGACAAGATTGAGAGTCACAGAAAAATACACATTTTACTTTGTGAGAACACGCATTTTTGGAATAAATTTTTTGACTTTGATTAGTTGAAACTTCGTGAAAGATGAGTGCACTTACATGCTAACATTCAAATTACAGCATTTGTGCTAAAAGGAATACCCTTTCTTTTGGATAATCACTGTTAAATTATATTTTGGGGTGGTTTTTTCAACAAGAACAATTTTGCTCTTGTTGATTGCACTGCTGAGTCACAGGCATGCAACCACTTCACCCTTCCCACAGCCCACAGTGCACAATGAAGTTTCAGGCACAAAATTACTCTTGCAAGTCACATAAAAACACTACCAGAAGATCTTTGCTTCAAAATAATATCCTTTTTAATGCTGTTCCTTTTACCTGTAGTTTTTATTTACCAGGTAACACTGACAAAGTCTAGACATCCTGATTTTTCTTTGTATGAAAAACAATAGTCAAAGCCTTGCATTTCTCTAGAATGTGATTTGTGTTCTGGTACCTGAGACTGGAAGTATCTTCTGCTCCTAGTTCAGCACCACGGGTGTAGTGGGGAGGAGCCAGCTGATATTTTGTGGCATTTTTTCTGTGTAAATTGTTTCTTTGTCTTACACCTTTTGTTATTAATATTGTTGCTGTTAACTGCTTATCTTATCTCATTGCTGTTTCTAGTAAGTTGTTCTTATCTCAACCCATAATCTATGCCTTTTGTCTGTCTCATCGAACAGTGTGGGGGGCAGGGGAGAAGCACTGTCTATTTTGGGACAGTCTGGTTTGGGGGAGGGGGTGTTAAATTGAGGAGTGCTGTTCCCAAACCCCAACGTGTAGGAATCACTATTTGAAGGAGACCAAGGAAAAAGGATTGGTCTGTATGTACATTAAAATATGGGGCAGAAGCGCAGAGCATTTAATGGGTTTTTTCCCCCCCCTGTCAAGTAGGAAAAGGGCAATCCCTGGAATCGGATGTCTTTGTACAAAAAATGAAGACTAATATGTTGAGGATTTATGAAGGATATATTTTTTTCCACTAACTGTAAATAGTGAATCAAACGGTAGCTTTCCAGTCCTGAAAATCAGTACACTTTAGAGACCCAATTAAACATTATTCACATATTTCAGCTTCATATTACTGTTCTTTTAAAGCTCGCTCTGTGTCTTCATCACAAGTGACATAGTTGGTATTATCCAACTGATTTAAGGACCATTATAATTATAATGCAATTACGTGGCAAACCAGGTGGCAAGAGAGCGTGACTTTGTCTTGCCAAGGTGCAAAACAAATTTCAGTGTTCAGTCAACCCAAGAGAAAAGGGACAATTCTTATTTGAACACACATGTAGCCACAGAAATGATGTACAGAGATATAAGGAAAGAGACCTATTTTACATTGTGTGCATAGAATATTTCAACAGTTTAGACTGGAGTCATCATTGATGTGGGTAGGAATGGTGCATTTTGTTGCCATGGATATGATTTTTCCCTACTGGCAGTGCAAAGATTGGCAGGGATGGATGCTAAAAAAAATACTTTATATGTATACATTCTATAAAATAAATAGAAATACATAGATATGCACTATTTAAGGAAAAATGTACATGTGTGTGTATGTACTTAGAACAAGATTCTTTTTTATTGCTTTAGGTTATAATCTGAGACATTCATTTTTATACACACATTCAAACTTGAACTGCAAAATATATGTACCACAGTATAAATGTGAATTTGTGCAAAAAGAAAGAAAAGCCATTTTTCATTGATATTCTCCACTACCTTTTGATCAGCTGGAGTCAAATCTATAATGGACTAGGAATTGCTCAAAATTCTACTCACCAGTTTAAAAAGCCATAACCAATCCCAAGCAAAACACAAGTTCTGCTGTCATTCTACAGCTTCTGCCAAGCCATAAAAATGTGTTTCAAGGTGCTTTGATCTTTATACTGACACATGTACTTCACTTAGCTGTGTGAGAGACCCTTCCGATGTCAGCAGGACAATGTGGGCTCTTAAGGCTTGTTGCTTTGTTGATTTGCCACTTGAGTGCTGAGCATCTCAGGTGCCCTCACAAGGACCAAGCCCATGCTGTCCTACAATCTAGCTCAGAAGTAAAAACTTATTTCATCTTCCCTCCAACATACTTTAATGAATGAGGCCAGGTCCCACGCTCAGAGCCGAGCAAACCACAGCAAGGTATAATTTAAATGCATGCTTATCATGTTCTTCTGGGTATCAGTGTAACAACTAGTAGAGTTCTTTTGAAGCAGATGACATTTACAATTGCCATGTGACCTTTTCAACCTTGGTACTGTGAAATTTTTAAAATAAAATCATATTAAAATATAGAGGCACTGCTTATCATTTCTGATGAACCATTTCTGTATGAAAGTGATATTCAGACTTTAACCAGTGGCCCCATAGAATATAATAACCTTACAGCAAATGGACAAAAATTGTCAGTTCTTTATTGTGGTCTGGGGCAAAAAATTTATGAGCAAAGAGATAGGTGCTAAGGTCTCTACCTAGTCCAGTTTCTTTCGGGGTAGGTTACATGTAAGAAATAACCCCAAGGTCCTCTCCAAAACACATTTTGTAAACTAAGATAGAACCACCGAGGGGAAGGTTCCTTGGGGAGGGGGGCTCATTCGAGCCTCTTATTGGGGAATCTTTGATAGATATGCTAAAGATCTTTTGCAGTGTGCATTGCAGTGTGCATTGTGGTGTGCATTGAGGTGCACTTGACCTGGATGTAGTGCACCTAAGGATCCTTAAAATAAACACCAAGCTAAGATCCCTTTTTCCCTTCTAACTGTGTTTGACTCCTGATTTTAAGACCAGGAAAAGGCATCACTATAAATAAGAATATTTATAAAGTGCACAGTCACTCGGGATCCATGGAGAAAAAAATATGTAGAAGTGGTCATGCATATTAGTATTATCTTTTCCCTACTATGCACAGATGAAACAAGTATTTTTCATATCAGTTTCAGATGCGTATGTGAATATTCTGCACCTTCTGCTTTGTGGAGATGCTCATCCTCCCAGCTCCTGTTACAGAGGCTTGCTGCATTAGAGCTGCAGGGTCAGGAAGTTCTGCCTTGTAACAAATCCAGGACATAAATGAGGGAGGAAGAAGAGTGGAGGGAGAAAAAATGGGGAGAAAAAGGAAGCCCAAAATGAACTGTCAAGCAGCAGTGGTGAAATCCTCCACTTAGAGTTTGGATGAGGAGACAGTGATCAACACTGACCTAACACACCTGAACTGATTTGAAAGAAGGTTCAGGGATTTTATCCCCTATTAAGCTTCCCACTGAAGTACAAATTGCTCTCAAACCTTAATGATTCTAATCTCTTTGCCTCATGAACAAACATTTATTTAATTATTACCAAGGAGAACATGCATGTTTCTCTTTAGTCATCTCCAGTTCTTCATTTTATTCCCCTCTAAATAACTTTTGGATTTTTGACTAATTTCAACCAAGCTTGCTAGCTAGGCTGATGCATCAAAGATACAAAGTCCCCATAAATTTTCTGGCTGTTAAGTAAAGGTGAAGGATACTATTAATGCCCCAAGAGACTGTATTGGAAAGAGCCATCAGAAAAGATACTTTTCCAGGCTCCTGAAACTATGTGTTTTGATATCTAATGAAAAAGATGGAAGTGTGGATCATAACTATCCTGCTGAATGGATCTCCTTTCACATGCCTGGCAAATCAGGTGGAAAGCTGTAACAAGCATTATGGCCCCATGGCAACATCTGAAAGACCATCTTTCTCCTTATTCTTTTTCCCTGCTGCCCCTCCTCACTTAGCTCATGGGTTAGGGGTACACAATGAGCTCTTACTTGAGCAGAGAAGCAGATTATCCTTCTGCATAAGAATCCATTTGGTCTTTGGTCTTTACATTTCTTCTCCTGAAAAATGGGAGATGAATTCTACAGAAGGATTATACAAAGATTTGCTGTACTCTGAGCTAAGAATATAACTCTTCAGTCATCAGTGGGGGAATTCTGAAAACACCTGTTTGTCTTTGGTGAGCAACCACCTCTCTGAAC
Source organism: Monarcha castaneiventris obscurior (assembly GCA_026261815.1). Lineage (NCBI taxonomy): Eukaryota > Metazoa > Chordata > Aves > Passeriformes > Monarchidae > Monarcha > Monarcha castaneiventris. Next base: position 4,865,883 of record JAMPIT010000635.1, read on the forward strand.
TTCACTCTGGGACCTATCTACAGTCTTTAATGCTTGTTCTCTGTCCAGATAGTCGGTATGAACTCTACTAAAGCCTTGCCAATATATTAGTTTAACACTGGGGTTACCTTTCTGACTCAGCTATGTAAGTGATTTACTTGGGTACAGTTGAGATGAGAATCTGGTGTGAGAAATCTTCATTTTCAGTGTGCTCATTTCATTAACTGGGTAGTTCTGCTTTCTGCAGATCAACAGCTACTTCAAGATGCTGTTCTTCAGTTGATTTAAATGTCCTGATTTCTTTCATGCTCTCTCCTCTCTTTTTTCTTTTGGGTGGAACATGTTCAGCTTTGTAAATGAGACTTCAGAAAAATATATTTTGGGTTTTGTTTTCTGACTAAATTGCCAGTATTAGATCAAAAGAGTCTTGTGATATCTCTATCATTTATTTAGAATACAACTCTGCTCCTTGCTTTCTGAGCCACCCAAATTAAAGCTTGAAGTGAAGGGAAAACAATACAAAATGTGGATATATCCTGACATTTAATTATATTTAAATAATGGCTCACAATGACATTTCTTTCCATAAGGGTTTCAGGGGCCTATGGAGACAATCTAATTTCACCTCCACAGAGAATACTACATTTCTTCTCTGAAGAAGTCATCAACCGAAGTTCTCAGTCTTTGGAAACTGGTTCTCCTGATATTTTAAACTGTAGAAACTCTCACCCAAATAAAAAGCAAAAATGCAACTTGCATACAGTCCCATGAACCAGTTCCCTGCTCCACTGGAGACAGTGGATGTATGCATGGGACTTTTAATGGCCCACCTCATATATCTTTCCTAAAGAATGATAAAAAAGACATAAGAAATTTCAGCTAATTGAGTGAACCAGCCAGCTGAACTTTCTTGGATGCTTTGTTATGTTTATAATAGCCTTTGAACCTCATTGCCACCAATGCCAGTAACCACAATGAACCTGTAGCTCCAAGGGGTAACAAGCAACATATTGAGGACTCCAATGCTGGAATTCCCATCTTTCAACTATGGCTGAGCTTTGTTAAGGCAAACATCACCTATAAAACCTCTTGTGTTGCCACCTCTCGCTGCTGGTTCCTGCTTCTGACTTTCCTTCAGACCACAGGAAAGTTGGTGTTTATAACCGTTTCAGGGAACAAATGCTTATCTGGGTCCAGTAGTGTACATTCCATCCCAGTCATGATGAGGCAACTGTGCAAACATTAGCTTAATGTGATAGATTGCTCAACATAACAATGCTCATCAGCATTCAAACTAGATTTGAGCTATGTATCACGGCTCCTAAACTTCTATTCATAATTTTTTTTTGAATGTGATCCCATAACTGTGCTATGGCTTCTTTTAATGTGCCTATACCTATCATTAATTTTTCCTAAGGTAAAGAAAGGACAGAATGTTATGCTTTACAGCTTAGTAAGTTGACTTTAAAAACTATTATGTAAACTAGTAAATCTGGCTCTGCAAGAAGCTGGACCTTAGGTTCTTCAAGTAATTTGTTTCTTCTCCTTTCTTTGATCTGCTCTTTCTCTGAGCATATTGCCTGTGAAATTACTCTGATACAATACTGTAAAGTATGGCAGAAAAACTACAGCATGATAAAGAAATAAAAATAAAAATACCAAACATGACTTACTTCTTTTGAAGTATTCCTCTTATAATCCAGTATGAAATCTTGGTGATCATACAGTGAAAAAAAGAGGCTTTCTTTGCACATGCTGGTGATATCTTTCTTTTCATCTGGTTCATATTTCTTTTAACTGTGAACATGATTTTCCACATCAACAGAAAATAAGTAATTATATATGATATTATGTGTGTATATATATGTGTGTATATATATATACAGATATTAATTGTGCATTATCTAATTTTCCCAATACACAGATTTATATATGACCAGGAAAGAAGAACTGGTCTTCTTTCTGCCTCTGAAACATCCAAAGAATTCTTGCTTACACTCCTCAAAACCTGCTTTTTTCATCTTTGTACCACTAAACTCCAGTCTGATGGTAGCTATATGCTTCATTTTTTCTCCTTTTTAGTAATGTTTTAAGAAACTCTATCAAGAGTTACAAAACATCTGTTCTAAATTGTCTTTGTGTTAACACTTGTACATATGCTGTGGATAGAACAAGGACTGTGATTGTGTCTTGAGAAAAGTCACACTACTTGATACATCAAATTCATAGAGAATCACGACCTCTCCTCAAAGTTCTGCATCTGGAGAAATTAAACAATACAGATGCGCATCCCAGTAAGCCTTCTTCTGCAGGCTTGGATGGTATGGATGAACAGAAATGAAAATTTTGGTTTCTATGCACTCAGTGAGTTTGTCTTCAAGTAACCTATTTTTAAAGAATTACATTTCAGTCTGTGGTGCTTTGGTCCTAAAAGAACAATGTTTCTTGAAATGCATTTCTGCTCATCCAATTTTTATCCTTTCATTTCTGCCAAAATTAAAACTTCTGTTATCCTTCAGACTTGCCTTCTAAGAATGTGGGTTTGTTGGATCAAAATAGAGAAAAAACCCACTACCTAATAATTTACAAGACTAATCACAGTTCATTTAGCAAAAATCAGTTTTGCATATTGACTGCTTAGGGTAAGGTGTCAGACTTCTGTTCTTAGGAGACAGTTGTTGGTGAAGCAATGACAGGGATAAAGGTCCAAGAATATAAAGAAGAAAAAGAATAAAATATTTTCAGGTCAGTAAATTCAAGACACAGTTAACTGCTTTGACAATATTCTATTTACACTAGGTATCATACTATTTTAAAAAATTTTTAGATAATAATATGAAATAATAACTGAAATTTACGTTTTGATAAAACAAATCTAGCAACAGTTCAACAAGCTGGGCTGAGCCTGCCTCATGGCCTTTGTAGCGGGTTGAATTTGGTTCCCCGTACGGGACACTAATTCGAGTAGTAGTTTAAGGGTTAACTCGGGCAGTAGCCCCCTGATGTCTCTTCTGTGAGATAAGCATTAGGAGGTAAAAGCAAAGCAGGCACAAAAATGTAAAGAATATAAACAAGTTTATTAACAGAGTTAAAAGAGTTAAAAGAAAGTCAGACTAAACCTTCAGAACACTTCTCTCCCCCCACCTCTGCTCCCTTCTACCACCAACGTAAAAGAAAAACACAACCCTTGAGGATTCTAGTCAGTTCACCACCTATATAATAATTTCTGGTTTTCAGTTCACTTAGGGAGAGGAGTCTCTCTTGGTCAAAACCATGGAAACATCTCCACACGAAACAATCTCGTGCAGCTTCAGTATCACAGCAAAAGCAGCCGCCCGGAATGGTTTTCTGCTTGCATGTGAAAGTCCCATCCCCCGACTACAGCTTTCCCCACAGCTGCTTCGAGGATTTCTTTAGCTAAGGGGGTACTATTTTTAAGGATGGGCTGTTCAGAAACAGAAGTTTTCTTCACTTATCGAAGTGCCTGAAAGGCGTAAGGACCCTCTCTGGGAGTATCCTCATGGTCTGGGAACGGAGATCCTTCTCTCTTGTGCGATCTCTGCTCAAGTTTCTCATCAAATCACAGCTACTTCAGCATGTACTTATTGCAGCACAGGTACTGCTGCTCACAGCAAGTTACAGCTACTTCAGCGTTTGCTTGTTCTAGTACAAGCACCTTTGCTCACGGTTGCATTTTGAACGCTCCAACCCCCTCCTAATGCTTTCAAGAAATTACAGTGGGTAGTCTAATATATCATAGTCCATCACCATGGTTTTTCCAACAGAATTTCAGCTTCTAGGATTAAAGCATCTCCTCAATCTCTTTCCTCGAGGTCTCAGGTTTTTCTTCCTCACTGACTTGGGCATCTTTATAGTGTTTCCTTCACAAGCCTTCACTTTCCTCTCTCCATCTGATCGGGGAGATGATTAGTCTCTGCAGGCTTCATCTAGTCTGGAAAAAAATCTTAACAGCACTAAAAGAGTTAACCTCCCCTGGGTTTTGTAGGTGGAGCTTGAAACTCGCTTATCTCTTGGCCATGTGATCCTGCCGGACAGCAGTCTCAGGGGAATTTCAGCTGCTCTGGGGGTGAAGTGAGGGCCATCCTGGCCTCTGGGGGGGAGGTGTCTGGCTAGTTGAACTGACTGCAATCTCAGCCAAGCCATCCCCCGGCCGACCCAGGCCAGGCCCGGCTGGCAGAGCCCGGCCCAACCCGGCCACCCCCCACCAGTTACCTGTTCGGCCACTGGAAGCAAGAGAGGCTTCCCGGGCTCTGCTGTTTCTTAAAATGTGGCTCACAGAGGTGTGTCAAGCTCTCGAAGTGGTTTAGAAAGTTGCCAATATTCAACCTGGCCAGTTGATTGGGTCTAGAGGAAGCTGAAAGCACCTTTTTGCAAGGAATCACTTCCTGCAGATGTAGCCTTCTTCAACTACAATTCCCATCTATCCTAAACCACAACAGCCTTCCAGCACCTGCCACTCAAATTCCTCGTTCCAGGTAACAATGGCTTTCCTGATTTTCCCAGACCCATCTGTGAAGACGGTGGGTCCTTGCACCGGTACCCGACTGTTTTGTGGCCGCAAAGTGAAGCTTGTCGATTTTGCCAATTGAAGTAATTTATGGCTGGGCAGATGATACGCAATCTGTCCTGAAAAATTCTGCAGCGCACTTTGCATTGGAGCACTGTTAGTAAGGCTCCACTCAAAGTGTTCCTGCGATACTGGAAGAAAAATTGTTGCAGGATCTGCTGCCATTAATTGCAGACACTGTTGGCGGCATTTGATTACCAAACCAGCAATCAATTCGAACAATGCGGGTGCTGTCTTTTTCAGCTGATGAGGCAAAAAGACCCATTCCAGAATATGCAAAGGGTCAGGCCATTGTTTATTCCACTGGCCAGTGATACCTGTGGGATGAAAATCTGGAGTGGTAATAAAAACAGGGATATCAATGGAGGGATCCACTCAATAAACCTGATGAGCAGAAACAGCCTGTTGAACCTCCTCCAGTGCTCATCGCACCTCAGGAGTCAATTTCCAAGGTGAATTCAACTCAGGGTCCCCCATTAAAATATTAAAAAGCGGGGAAAGTTGTGCTGTGGTTAGCCGTAAATAAGGACGTATCTAATTGATGATACCCAGAAATTTCTGAGCATCATTCAGAGTCTTAATAGAATCTGAGCATTGCACCTCTTGGTGTTGTAGTGTTGTATAATTTGATCCAAGATTTTGACTCCTAAATATATCCAAGGAAGGTGCTGTTGAACTATCTCTGGAGCCACTTGCAATCCATAAGAATACAGAGCAGCGAGCAGCAGAGGCTGTATCCTCAGCAGCTCATCCTGGGTGGAAGCTGTCACCAGGATATCATCCATGTAACGATAGCAGTATGCCTCAGGAAACTGCTCACGGACTCTGGACAAAGCTTGAGAGACATACCATTGGCAGATAGTTGGGCTGTTCTTCATACCCTGAGGTAGAGCCTTCCATTGATATCTCTTCGCAGTTCGGCATTGTTTACGGCAGGCACAGCAAAGGCTAATTTTGGCTTGCTATCAGGATGCAAAGGAATGCTGAAAAAGCAATCCTTCAACTCAATGATCAGAATTTCCCACCCCGATGGAATCATGGTGGGTGAGGGCACACCAGGCTGCAATGACCCCATACTTTCTATCACTGCATTGATCTGTCGGAGATCCTGCAACAATCTCCACTTCCCTGATTTTTTCTTAATCACAAAAACAGGGGTGTTCCAGGGACTAGTGGAAGGCTCAAGGTGTCCCTGCTGTAATTGTTTCTGAACTAACTGGCGAAGGGCGACTAATTTCTCTTCTGGTAGGGGCTACTGAGGAATCCAGGTAGGGTTGTTAATTAGCCACTGCAAAGGCAGCGTAGGATACTCTGCGCCCTTCAGCACAGTGACCCCCATCAAAAATGTGTCCCGATCCGTACCCCACAAGCTGCCAATACATCCTGCCCCCAGAGGTTAAGTGGAGCTGCAGTGACATAGGGCTGCACTGTAGCCATTTGCCCCTCTGCATTTTTTACCATCACAGGCCATTCGCTTAAATAGCTCTTTGTGGTTCCTCCTAACCCTGCGATGGCTGGAGGGTTAGGAGCTAAAGGCCATGCAGGAGGCCAAGCAGAGAGGGAGATGATTATCACATCAGCGCCCATGTTGATAAAACCTCGGAATCAGATCTGGGGCGGATGGGCATTTGGCAGGATTAGGGTGCACGTCATCTGTGGCTTTTGGCTGGAGATATCTGTGGACCAGAAGATCTGCGGAAGTCCTGTAGATCCAAAGCTACCATGCCCACAACTTCGTTGTTCTGCTCTGGGAACACACAACTTAAAAGGCACAAGTTGAGCAATGCGAGTCTTTTCAGGAATAGTAACGGGGGCGAGGGTGTGGAAAACATAGCACAAATCCGGCCTGTAAAATCAGTGTCAATAACTCCTGGGTGTGCAAAGATTCCCTGCATGGTAACACTAGAGCTGCCCATAAGCAATGCGTAGAATCCTTGCCCTAAGGGTCCGTATACATCCAAGGGAGCCTTATAAACATGACAGGATTCTAAGATGGCTGTTACTGTGGTGTAGACATCCACCCCTGCTGATCCCTAGGTGCTACCCCTAAGTTGGCTGAGTAAGCCTGTGCTGGTGCCATGCCCTGGGGGAACATCTGTGTTGGAGCGCAATTCCCCCATCTTACACTCCTGTTCAAGTTTCCCAAGCGTGTCAAAAGTCGACCATTGGCACGGTACACAGATTCACAGTATTCTGCACAATGACCTGGCCTACCACATCTCTTGCATCGAACAATGCCCCTATTCTCCTTATTTCCCTGCTTTTTTCTAATCCGGTTCTGCTTGCTTTCAACTCTAGGCCTTTCTTGTCTATGATTAGAATTTGATTGAATAGGTTGTAGAATTGCAGCCAAAGCAGATTTGTGACCCCCAGATCCCACCTTAGAGCAGGCTTCAACTATTTCTGCTATTGTATGTTCTCCTGGCAAGGTATCAATTATCTTTCTACACTCATCATTGGCATTATCTCTTGCTAATTGTGTGCACATCATTTGTCTCATAGTCACATCTTGGGCCTGCTTCTCAAGGGCTGCTGCAATCTTCTCCACGAAGGATAAGAAGTGCTCCTTCTGCCCCTGAGATATCTTTATATATCGTGTTTTAGGAGCAGCCATGTCTATGGTTTTCAATAAAGCTCCCATGCCAACACTTGGGGCCTCTTCAAGGACCAGAGGATCCCAATTAGCTTGGAGATCAGGATTAGAAAAGACACCAAGTCCCATAAGAGCCTCCACTCCAGCTCCCAACCTGGGATGACCTGGAGGCAACATCATATTCTGAGCTGCACCCTTGTCAGCCAGCCTTCTCCAGTTAGTCTCAAAAACTGTAAATTGCACAGGTTGAAATACCACCTGAGCTATATGCCTAAGGTCAAACGGAGAAAGTGTGTCAGTATTCAGCACTCTAATAACCTGCATAACTTCCAGAGAATCAAGCCCATATTGTGCTGCTTTGAATTGTAGATCCTGGACTACTCTCCAGGCGATATTCTCATGTCTGTCAGGCAGACCCGAGCTGGGGAGAGCTTTGTGCACAGGAAATGCTTGAATTACTCCCTCTGAGGGTGCACTATCATCTGGAGCTACCATTACACTTTCTTGAGGTGTTGTAGCAACCTGTTCACGTTCCTCCCGAGGTACCCGCACAGGCCCCTCCCAAGGTACCTGCACAGGCTCCTCCCGAGGCCCCTGCACAGGCTCTTCCTGAGGCATCTGCACAGGCTCCTCCCGAGGCACCCACACAGACCCTTCTCTACTAAGTCCCAATCTCCCTCCTCCAAAGCTTGCAGCGTGACCGATTCCCAGAACTGCCTCGCATGCTTTGGTTGTATGGTCACCTAACAGTTCAGCAGTGTCCAAGGGTGGCTTTGCGGCATTTGTGTTACTGATTGCCAGCTCGCAGCCATGGGCGCTGGGCTAGCGGATGGCATGGTGGCAGAGGCTGTAGACGATTGGGATCCTGCAGCTTAAAATGTTATTGCTTTAAAGGTGCCGATGTAGGCGCTGCTGCTTTTGGGCTTTCCGTTGCTGCACTCATTGCTGTGTTTGCGGCTGCCGTGCCGGTTTGCTTAGCCAGCTTGGGATGTTCTGGTGCAGGCCTGGCAGCAAGCGCCTGCACCACCGCATCCAACAGTGCTGTTAGCCGCCGTAATGTGTCCTATATAGCAATGGAGATAACCACCATTGGTGTCTGTCCCATGGCTAGCTGCAGGGGGAGAAATGGCAACTCTAGGGCCCGGCAACCATCAGGACCCCTCCAACTGCTGCCGGCTATGGCCAAAGTTGTGGTGCGGCTCCCTGTGGCTGAATCCCAGCTGCCGTGCCTGACTGCTGCATCGGAGGAGCTCTAGAGATAAGAGGTCCTGCCACATCAGCTGAAGTAAGTGGCTGTGCAGCTGGTTGTGCTGCAGAGAGGGGGAGGGGGGCCGCTGGAATGAAGGATGGGGAGCGCTCCAACTCTTTGCGTTGCTTGGTTGTTTTTGCTAGCTGTTCGGCAGGTGAGGGGTTATTTTGGCCTCCCAAACTCGCACGGAGAGGGATATATAGGCGGAACATAGTTCTGTGATGAAGAGTAGGATCCTCACACAACCTCCCTGACTCTGTCTGGTCCCACCAGCACTGGAGGCACAGGAACTCTCTCAGTTTCTGGTGCCGGAGACAGCACTGGAGATGGTGCCGGAGATTTGGTACTCATGCTGCCCTGAGTCTCTGCAGTTTCTGATTGCTCACATCCCTCGGAAACTGCATCCCCCTCAGAACCCTCTTGTCTCACATGAAATTCCTGCAGGGCATTGAATAAAAATTGCCACGCACGAACGAGGTCTTGTACCCCAATATCTCCGTATGTGAACTCATGAACTAATTTATCCCCCATCAGTTTCCAAGTTTCCAAGCAAAATGCAGTGGCAGGTTCTGCTGAAAAACCATGGCTTTCTGTCCAACGTAGTACATTACACAAAGTGTCATTGGAAATATTAGCCCTCGAGACCGACAAAATATTTTTCCAGGCAGAAGGGACTGTGCTTTCCTTTGTACTTTTATGGTTCATCTTTTCGGTTTCTGTCTAACCCCTGGTGCCTGGACTAAGCGTCCAACCTGATCCCTTGCGGCAGGAGGAGGGGGAAGTGCCTACCTCCAAGAGCCGCGCAGTGCCCCAGTTCGTCTCTTGAGTTTGGTTGCAGTTGTGTACACGTCGTGGGTCACCAGATGTCGCTGTTGTACTGAGAACGGTGAGAAACGACACAGTCCAAGTTCAGGAAAAGAATGGCATGAGCCCTTCATTCTCCACAGACCCATTTTTATACCCTAGTTCCTTTGCATGACATAAGATCATTGGTCATTGATCGTCTGCCTCTTGTAGCGGTTGGCTAGAACCCACAACACCCACTGCAAAATATTTTTTCCAATGTGTATCGTAATAATTCTGCAAAACAGAACCCAGGTCCACAGATAAAGATAGTTTACAAAACTGTTCTCACTGTTTTCATCTAGCCTGAGTGTGAAAGCAATGTTCTCACAGAATATTGAGAAAAAGCTGAAGAATTTCTCTGCTTCTAGCTTTTTAGCATCCACACCCACCGGCCCCCAGAGTCTTTTATTATGGTAATTACAGTTGTAACACTCCCCCTCTCTCCTTCTGGTGAAGGCATGATGTGTTATAACTGGCTCCACTATGCTGATGTGAGAGGCAGCTGTCATGTCTTAAAAGGGATTGTAAAACATCAAAGAACCCTAAAGCACCCCATGGACTCATTCGTGAGGCCTTCCATCGGAGAACTTCATGTGATTCAGGTGTTGCAACAGATCCAGAGCTTGTTGCAAAGGACAGAGTAAAACTCCCCCACCTTCCACGCAGGGGAGGTACCTGCGCATTCCCACTCAGCCTGAACATATATTAATCCATTGAACTCTATGTTTCATGGGACACCCCGGCTGAGAAGACCAGAAAAAGAGGGTATTTTGTAGGTAAGCTCTGCAGCAAATTCAGTGCAGAGTAGCACCTATACCTCCAGTGGCTGTATGCCTCAAACACTTGAGGCTGGATGTAAACCTCTCTGCCTGTCACTGTGACTATTTCTGCGCCTTTCCCAGCATGGATAGGAGGGATGCCAGTTAAATCAGCTGCCAATGATTTTAACCCCACAGCACTGATACCCACTCAGAATAAATTTAAATGCCAGCAGGCTGAGGCAACTGATTCTTTTCTTTTGTCATCTCAAAGTCTGTGCTTCCTAAACAAGAATGACAGAATCTACCTGTCATGGTTTAGCATAGCTAGGAGTTGTAGTTAAAGAAGGCTCCATCTGCCACGGAAGTGATTCTTTGCAAAGTGATGCTTACAGCTTCCTCTAGACCCTACATAACCAATCAACTGGCTAGGTTGAATTTTGGCAACTTCTTTAAGCCCCTTAAGGAGCTTGACATGCCTCTGTGATCCACATTTTAAGAAGGAACAAACCCCCGGAAAGCCTCTCTTGCTTCCAGTGGCCGGACAGGTAACTGGTGGGGGTTGGCCGGGGGTGGCCTGGCTGAGATCGCAGCCGCTCCTGCTCGCCGGACACCCCCCAGAGGCCAGGCCGGCCCTCACCCCTAGAGCGGCCGGAATTCATCTGAGGCTGCTGCCCGGCAGGATCATGTGGCCAAGAGAGATAAGAAAAGTTCCAGCTGCAAGGCCCAGGTAATTCTTTTAGTGCTGTAAGATTCCTCCAGACCAGATGAAGCCTGCAGACATCAATCCTCTCCCAGGTCAGAGGAAAGGGAAAGGTGAAGGCGTGTGAAGAAAACGCTATAAAGATGCCCAAGTCAGTGAGGAAGAAAGAGCTGAGACCTTGGGAGAGGAAAATGAGGAGATGCTTCAATCCTAGAAGCTGAAATTCTGTTGTAAAGCTATGGTGATGGACTATGATATATCAGAATACCCACTGTAATTTCATGAAAGCATGGGGGGGGTGGGGGGGGTGGAGCGTTCAAACCGCAACCATGAGCAAAAGTACTTGTGCTAGAACAAGCAGATGCTGAAAGTAGTTGTAAGTTGCTGTGAGCAACAGTACCGGTGCTGAAATAAGCAAATGTTGAAGTAGCTGTAATTTGATGAGAAACTTGAGCAGAGATCCCATGAAAGAAAAGGACCTCTGTTCCTAGAAATGAAGATACTCCCAGAGATAGTGTTCTTATGCCTCTCAGGCACTTTGATAAGTGAAGAGAACTTTTGCTTCTGAACAGCTCATCCGTAAAAATGGTACCCTGTTAGCTGAAGAAACCCTCAAAAGCAGCTGTGGGGAAAGCTGTAAGTCGAGGGAAGGGACTTTCACATGCAAACAGAGAACCATCCCGGGCAGCTGCCTTGCTGTGACATTGAAGCAACAAGAGACTGTCTCTTGTGGACATGTCTCCATAGCATGAGCAACAGAGACTCCTCTCCCTAAGTGAACTGAAAAAAAGAGAAATTATTATATAGGTGGTGAACTGACTAGAAAATCTCAAGGGTTCTGGGTTTTTTTTATGTTGTCAGTAGAAGGGAGGAGAAGTGGGGGGAAGAGAGGTGTTCTGAAGGTTTAGTCTGATTTTTTTTTCCCCTCTTTTAAGTCTGTTAATAAACTTCTTTATTTTCTTTAAGTTTTGTGCCTGCTTTGCTTTTCCTCCTAATGCTTATCTCACAGAAAGGACATCAGTGAGGTAATGCATAATTTGACCTAAAACCACTACACTACCCTAATGCATCAAGAAAGAAGTTGCTTGAAATGTGTCTTAGGAAGATTATTTTCCAGTATGATTTAGTACCCTTTCATTCCCTGAATAATTAGAAATAAAAGAACTCAGCTGAGAAGATTTTAAAACCTAAGTTTCTTCTTTCACAAGATACATTCTTCTATAAATATAGAGCAATATTAATAGTGTGTCCTAACCAGAGCTCTAACATAATCCCATCTATGAAAAAGGGCAACCCAATTTTCTTGATGTCATAATATCAAAAAAATTACATCTTTCTTGTCATATGAGGCCTGATTTTGACTTTTATATAATACTTATCTGAGGTTGATGGTATGTCACCCTAAGGTAGCTGCAGGAGCCATGGTGACATACTCTCTAAGACAAAAACAATTCCTTCTTCTTTTTAGCTTTGTGAAGAAAATGTTTCCTGATAAGTTTATTTTTGGTTAGCTTACTACGGCAATAGCTGTAACTTTTCTATGGCAGCTGAAGCAGGTAGTGTGGAAAGGTAAGTAAGGTCCTGGGCTTCTCCTCTTTGTCCAGTGCTACAGGAAAGGTTTGTGTCCTGTGGGGAGAGACAGGATAGAATTGGGTTATAGGCTGTGGGATATGCCTGCAGAAAGACATAGCAGCACAAAGAAGCACATGGCAGCACAGAGGAGCACATGGCGGCACAGAGAGGCTCCTCTCCACTGGACCCTGAGGGGAGGAGGTGTCACAGGGCAGACTCCTATGGAGAGGTGCCTGCCAGGAGCTGACGGATGGGTGAACCGTGTGTGATCACCCCCATACAAGGACACGTAGAAAGCGTGTTTCTGACATGGTGTAGCGGGTTGAATTTGGTAACCAGCCAAAAACACTAATTCTGTGTAATGGTTTAAGGGTTAACTGTGGGCACTAGCCCTCCCCCCGATGTCCTTGCAGTGAGATAAGCCGTTAGGAGGAAAAGCAAAGCAGGCACACAACTTGAAAGAAAGGAAGAAAAAAAGTTTAATTAACACCCAGATGGTCAAGAACAACAGAACAAACTTTCAGAGCTTACCCCCCACTTTTCCCCTTTCCCAAAATCAGGGTCACAGTCCTAGGAAAGGGGGAAAAAGGGGCTTCCCCTTTCTTGCGTGGTTTTCCAAACTGCCACTTTTTGCAGATTTGCTTACAATTAAACATTCTCTGCTACAGTGTAACACATCTCTTTTCATGAGCCCTCACAGCCCTTGCGACTGCTAATACAACAGGCATTTACATGGGTTTTTTAAGGATGAAACATTTTCCCCTTCGGCTTGAACGTAGGCTTTCCTCTGCCACCAGGTCTTGAAAGCTTTCCCCTGCTTTCATATATATCCTGGCATTCGGCACTCTTCCCCCTCTTTACAAGCCATTTGATAAAAATGCCCATTCCCCCCATTTAGCATGAACTAAAGAGACGTAACAGTTTGTAATATTAATAGTTCATCCACAGCAAGGCAGGGAAATGTTTAAGCTTTCCCGCGCGAGTCACACGCCCACAGCGCTGCCGCAGCAGCTCCGTCTCACGTGACTCCGCCTTCTCCTTCTCCCTGGCTCTGAAGCCGCCATGTTCAGGGTGTTCCCTCTGCCTCTGTTGCCGCGCTGCACTGTGTGAAGAGGGTGTCCTTTCCTCTGTTCGCCGCAAAGTTTACTGGCTGTTCGAAGGCTCTATCTCGGACAACCTCAGCCCTGGAGCCGGCATCCACCCCACAGCTCAGGGGAACAGCTCCCCTCTTATAAACCTGAGTCTGTGCTGCAGCAAGAAATCCCCAGGGGACAGAAGGCAGGAGCCCTGTCCCCAGCCGCGCAGGCCAGGGGAAGGGAGGCACCCCTCCGTCTCTGCCATCCCCGCACCGAGCCGGAACGGAAGGCCGGGGGCCCCTGAACTTTGCCCCCCTCCTCACCGGGAGAAGGAGGGGAGGAGGCAGGAGGCAGGGGCGCCCCATTCCTGGGCCCACAGGCTCCAGGAACGGGGCCTACCCCTCTCCCTTTCACTCCCAGCCCTGCACCCACCTGAGCCGGGAAACTGCGTCTCCTAAAACTCACGCCTTCCGTGGGGGTTAAATATGTAAAATTTTGAGAAGCGCATTGGCTAAGAGGGCTGTCTGTCAAGCTTTGACTAACCCATGACACATGGCAACACGGGATAGGTCACGTAGTGAGAATTGCCACGTAAGGAAATGCCTTGAAAAAGTGTATAAAACCAGCTCATTTCTTTTGAATAAATGATTCAGATTCCTTGCCGGTCTGGGTCTGTGTCTCAGTCACTCACAGTGTCCTCTCACCACTGCTCCTGACCATGGTTTTTGAAAGCCCACCCAATATCCCTTGAAGTGTTCTCCATGGATTCCTAACTGTGACCCTTAACTCCTCTTGGCATTTCAATCCTTATGGAAGTACAGTATTTTGCACATTTCCTTAGTGCTCAGCAGTTAACACTAACTACTGCCTAAAAGAAAATTTGGACACCTGCACTTCATGTAGGTGGATCTGCTTTGTGGTGCATGTGCAGAATCCAGTCATTCCAAGGATGTCAAATCTATAATGGACAGGCACACAATCTGTCTGAGACTTATTGGACGCACTGGAAAAGTGCATGCCAGTACTGTAGATCTTGTGGTATATGTACAGTTCTTCTCAGAAGCATTAACCCATATGATGTATGCTTTCAACAGTGCAAAAATCATTTTGTTGTTTTTTGAAGGAGAGGGGGTGGCCTTTAAACAAAAGAGATGTCTTTTTCTCAGGGCTATTCATATTCTAGAGCTATAATTCAAGACATCCAATAATGTTATTTTCTAGTGCCAGCTATCTCACACTGTTATTCCTATACAGCAATAGAAGTGCCATGCATTAACAGAAATAATTCATTATTCCAGCACCCCTGCCTTCTATCATGAGGGAGAAAACATACAGAGCAAAATCTCAATTTCTTTGCTTACTGAAGTAATCTGCCAATAGTTAATTTGTACTTCCTCCATGACTTGACACCCAGGGCTCTTGTTTTTTTCCCAGATGAACAGTTAGACTTGTCCCTGGACAATGAAAATCACCTTCAGTGCCAGTGTCAGACTTGAAATTAGTTTAAGGGAAACGATGTAAAGAAATTCTGAAAGGAAGTAGGAAAACAACCTTTTTGGAAGTACCAGTCTGGGAGGAAGTTCGCCAGCCTGGTTTGAAGCGGGAGTTATTTAAAATTCTCATTAAGGGCCTTTGCAAAAGAAAAGAAGATGTGCATGACATGCATGGACAGGTTGTGGGCAGGAGGCGTTATTAAAACAAAGGTGGATCAGATCACATAGGAGAACTACTGAGCCTTGAGATGAAATGACAGTTTTTAAAAGTATAGATAAGAGGTGTCTTGATTAGGAATAACCAAAAGAATTTCTGCTATCAGCTGTGGGGGGGAATCAGCTGAAAACCTAAGAGAAAAAAAAGCCTGTCACATCTGGTATGGTTGGGCTCTGCCAGTCTGATGCAAAGACAAAGGTGTCAGATGTGATCCTAAGATCCATGATATTACCAGAGGGAAGTGTAAATGCAACAATAAAAAGCAATACTATGACCTCATCTAGAGTCATCACAATCATCCAAATCCATGAAATATGTGTTGAAATTATGCAAGCATGGAGAAGTTCAAGTAGAGTATGATAGACTTTGGGGTTCAAGCATGCTGGCAGCGACATCACAGAATCATAGAATGCTAAGCATTCGGAATGGACCTTGAGGATCATCTAGTCCCCAACATCCCTGCCGTATGCAAGGACACCTCTCACATCATTCAGACCAGAAGGATGGCTACAGGTCAGCTTAGGCTATGGGTGGCGGAGCCCAAGCTCCTTAAGATCACCTGTACCCACCTCTTAGACAATTTCTAAAAGAAATTGGGTGTGGTTTTAAAATAAGGTTGTACATTATTTTGTTTTACTTTATGAATATGCAAATAAACAATTTAGTGATGACAAAGTAAGAGGTAAAGAACAAAACAAGGAAAACAAATAGGTATAAACTGGAACTAACAGCTATGAGAATCAAGACTACCTAATGGTGTAAAAGTATATGGGAAGAATGTGTTAATACAGACTTGTCTGTTGCCAAAAGAAGTGAGTTCCCTTTATTTTGTTGGAGACACTTTTTGATATACATTCCTTAGGCTGTTGCAGAAAATATGACAAATATGCCCATAATGGAGGCTTCTTGTCTCCTCTGTGATTTGAGGAAGAGTGGTACAGCTAGTACAAGAAACATTGATATGAAGACACGGTGGAAAGGCATATCTGCCTTGTTTCCATTTGTGGCTGAAACCTTATTCCTTTCCAAGTTCTTTTTGCTTTTTCTGGAGAAAGTCATCTGGACTATAAGCAAACACAGGGGAAAAGAAAGTAATTGACATAATTATTGGTGAGAAGCTATGGGAGGATGGTAGAGGAATTAGGTCAGTCAGGAAAGGACAGTTAAAAATAGCTCTGGAGCCAGGGAGGAAACAGGGGGTTCATAGCATACCAGTACTGAGTACTGTGGTGATTGTCTTCCCAGAGCTGGTAGATAAGAAACCTGTGAAGCTTTCCACTTACTTGATTTTTGCTGTGGATGAATTTCTAAGAAATGTTTATGGTCTGAGGCTTTCCTTTAGAAAGTAGATTCAAAAGTTTTTGTCACACCTCTCAAAGAGCAGTGTCTGAGTAGAAGTGATGCACTGCCTAAGGTCAGTTGCTGCCGGCTTTGCAAACTGATTTGTAGGGCTACAAAGTGTAATATCAAGAACTAAGAGTTCTAAGTAAGTAACTAAGTCACCGTAAGATGAAATGCGTCATGTCCATTTGCAGGTTTTTAAAATTTTTTCTTATAACCCTAACATGAAGACAGCTGCATTGCCAGGCACTGTTGCCAGTCAGAACTTATGTCTTCCCTGTGACCATTTCCTCCTTGGCCTGCTGTCTTTTGTTTATGTCCATCCCCACCTCCATGGTTTCTCATGTTTTACTTGCATCTTTGCCTTCAGGTAGATGTTTTCGATGAAGCTGAGATAAATCTGGCTCGTGGAGCAAAGCCTATGCATGAAGTGGTGAAAGTGGTTTCTTCAAGTACATGGTAAGTGAATAAACAGTCATTCTCACCCTGATTTCTGCTTGGTTTTCATCTTGCAATGCATTTTGCGCTTTCTTGGCTCTTGCACTGCCAAAAAAATAACTGCCTGTGTGGACCAGATAATGTTGATCATCTTAGTGAAATTTTGCCATCACAACCCAAGAAGCAATAACTTTCATTGCAGAAAAGCACTGAATTTAGTTTCATTTTGAGAGCAGTATGGAATAATAAGAATTATGGAAGTGCAATTTTTATAAAAACATCAATCTTGACATTCCGATCATTAGCATAAAAATTATCAAAATGGCTGTTAATAACAGGTCAGTCTTACTTAAAAGAAACAAACTGTTTGGGACCAACAGCACATAAAAACTTTTAAAGAAGTATTAAAAATAAATGATGCAGATAATGTTTAGATCACATGGCAAATAAACAGAGCATTTGAAATGTTATACTGTAATTCAGTATTCAGTCAGTGACAAAGAGTCAGGAAGGGTACCTGCTTACATTCCGGCAGGAGAAGGTTTTATTCATGTTCACTGTCAGAGGGCGTAGAGGCAAATATGAACAGCATGTCTAACTCAGGGCACGGGAAAGGAGGGACCATGGAGCAGGGACCAATGGGAGAGCTCTGGGGGAGTGACCGGGCTGACAGACAACCGAGGAATTCGAACTGGGATGGGTCATCCCAAAGAGCAAGACACCGCGGGGGGGGAGCTCCTCCAGTCACCCCAACACAATATATGTTCATCAGCCACCACAACTCCTCCTTTCTGTATTAAACTAAGAGGCCTACCCCGGGGATCCCAAAACCCAACATCCCAAAAACTTAACATATACAGAACAACAAAAATTATCAGAAGCACCCAAAGCTCAATGTCCCAATAAACCAAACATACATAGAACAACAACAACAATCAGAAACACCCTCAACCCAGTGTCCCAACAAGTCCTCAAATCTTTCAGTGGATTTTCCCTCTGGATGCTGGAATGGATGCTCTCACAGGCAGAGGTGAGGTTGAAGCAGCACAGTTTTCTTTGGGCTGCGGCAGAGTTCAATCATTCACTGCTGGTGGTACCAGGAGCATTCAGAGGACAGCAGGGTGATAGGTGTTGGGTGTTGGACATCATGATGGTGAGTGCAGGCACAGGCTCTTGCAGTTGCTTCTGTTGGGATTTAAAACAAAGTTAAAAATTTGCAATTTCAAATGGAGAGGGGCCTTTCCCTTCTCCCCTCTCTCAAAGGTTTGGGGAAAGGGGAATGGCATAAGGGTTGCAGGGATATGGGAACCCAAGGCTAGGGAAAAGCCTAACAGAGGGGTAGTGGTAGGAAATATTAACTGTTCGGGAAATAACTGAATGGAGTAGGATATGGGGAGACACCACAGGTGTCCAACTTATCTGTTCGCAGTCTCATTTGCAGTTCTGGTTCTCAGGACTGTGTGTGTCTGTTTCTGTTGTGGTCATCAGTGCTGATTTGCATCATCTTCACTTCCAGGTGACAGATGTTTCATCTTTTGACTGCACTCTGTTCATCTTGGTTGGTGTTATGTTTTCAGCAATGGTGTTTTCTGGGCTGGAACAGTTTTTCTCTGGCAGCTTCCAGGTGTTATCTGTGGCTTTTGGCTTTCTCATTCCAGTCTTTTGGTCTTTACACTCAGCACGAGAATCTGAGAAGTCATTGTTTTACTTCCTTGGCTGCTGTTTTGCATCCTATGGCTGCACCTGCAAGCTGCACAGGTCGACGATATTTTCGCAGCTGTTTGTAAACAGTTTGAGTCCTATAGCCTGGCTCCTGCAACCCCTGCTCTTTTTTTGCTTTTCTTGCAGCATGGGGGCAGGAGATGTGGGCAGGGCCGGTGCTGAGGTGAAAGGCAGCACTTAGGCAGGGTTCTTCCAGCTGGAGCAGAGCAGCAGCAGCCAAGACTTGGCAGCCTCAGGGCATTTACGAAGCCACAGCGGAGCTGGCAGAGGCTGGACTCAGCCCCTCAGTGCCACGACAGTAAAGAAACAGCCGGGGCCGGCCGGTACATTTGGGACAGAGTGTCTCTGTAGGAGCTGGCTCCAGCTTGCTGCCACATTGCGGGGAGTGAAGTCCACCAAGTTAAAAACAAGAATGTACTGTCCTTTTAACTCTCGCTCCATGTGGCTGACTGGGGCAAGCCACAGCGAGCGGCCGTGCGGGGTCCGGTCCCAGGCTGGCTTGGGTGTGCTGCAGTTCCAGCAGAGAGGGACAGCCAGGCGTGAGCAGCAGCCTGTCGCGGGTGGGCACAGCCGCAGCGGCAATGGGGGAGAAAAGCGGAGTCGCCGGGGCTTTCTGGAGTGGCAGGGCGGGCGCCCCGTTGGAGCTGCCGCGGGGGAAGAGAGGGCTGCCGTCGGTCAGCGGCCGGAGGGATCGGCCGGCAGCCTTTTGTCTGGGCTGACCACGCTGCGTGCTGCTCGGGAGACTGAGAGCGGCGGGGTCAGGCTTCTTTATCACCTGCCACAGCTGCTGCTGCTTTTTCGGTCTGTGTTCGAAGGGCACTAGATCCCCTCTGTTTCTAGCATTGCTAGGCTGTCTCAAGCCTTTCAAGGAGTCTTTGAATGCCGCTTTTTTCTGCGACTGCAGGTCCTCAGGGCTTTTGTCAAGCTCCTGCGAGGCTGCTGGGGACCCCCAATGGAGGGACAGGGACCCGATGCGACACAAATCGACGCGTGGGAGGGGCCCGGGATGGAGCATGCGCGGTAACGGGAGCGGGAGCAGCAGGGGGAGGGGGAGCGCGCGGGCGGCAATCCCGCCACTGTGGCTGCTGGCACCACGTGGTGTCCGCCATCTTGGATGAGTGGAGCGGAGCCAGGAAAATGAAAATTAGAAGTAGCAGCTGGTATTGCGGAGCGGACCATACTGCTACTGCAATCTTGGAGCAAATTTGATGTAGCAAGAACTGGGGAAGTGGATACAGGAAAGAAGAACTCGGGGTGGCTTGGCCATCACCACTCCGGGCAGGGGACAAAGGAGGATGGGAGAGAGCAGGGAGACGGTAGCAACCCTGTGCACTATGGCAGAATCCATCTCCCGGTTTCCTTTGAATAGGAATACAGGAGTAGGGAGACAGTAAAGGGTTTTTTAAACTGGGGTTAACATTCCTAAACTGTTTTACAAAATTATCAATAGCTTTTGCTGACTTATAAAGCAAATACCCTTTTCTGGACATAAACAACCATCTTACAAAGTGTTTTAAATATTCAACTAATCACTGCTTAAATATCCACTGCACAAAATGTTTTAAACCTTTCCTGGTATAATGAAAATTCTCATGAACAAGGACTCTTAAAACTGGGAAAAAGGCTTCCTGCAGGAGACAAGAGAATTCTGCCCCCATCTCCCTCTCTTCCCAACCCTCGAGATAAAAGGAAATTAAAAGAAAAGGATACAAAGGTGACCCATATTACCTTCGGGGGTCAAATAAAAGTCTTGAGGGTGGTCCACTGACTCAGACCAGTCTTCTCTTTCCCTAGAAGATTGTTGGTCTTCCCCGCCGAGCCTCTGATATAACTCTGAGGTTTCTTTGGGGTAATGGCTGCTCAGAAAGGCAACTTTCATTCCAGCAATGAAGCTTTGCTGGAGACGCTCTCAAGGGACGGTCCGAGGCCGTCCCACGTTCAGGTGCCATTTAATATTGTAAATACCTTGGCTCCACGGGGTCCTGTGTGCCCCACGGGTGCCTGGGCAGGTTCAGTATTAAGTCAGTGACAAAGAGTCAGGAAGGGTATCTGCTTGCATTCCGGCAGGAGAAGGATTTATTCATGTTCACTGTCAGAGGGTGTAGAGGCAAATACCAACAGCAGGGCTAACTCAGGGTTTTTCCCGGGGCCAGGGGAAAGGCAGGACCAGGTAGTGGGGATCAGTGGGAGAGCTCTGGGGGAGGCTGACAAATAACTGCGGAATTCAAACCGGGACGGGTCATCCCAAAGAGCAAGGCACTGTGGGGGGAGCCCCTCCAGTCACCCCAACACAATGCATGTTGACCGGCCACCACAGGAATCACAGAATCACAGAATCACAGAATCACCAGGTTGGAAGAGACCTTCAAGATCAAGTCCAACCCATGTCCGAACACCTCAACTAAACTAAACCATGGCACCGAGTGCCACATCCAATCTCTTTTTAAACACGCATACACTAGCACTACTTTTAGCCAAAATGATGTCCACATAGATCATAAGGAATATGGAATAATATCTGGTCAACAAAATTAACGAATTATTAACAAAAATCAAGTCTACATAGTTATCAAACTTCCAAACTACTGTCAATATCAAATTAGTGGTGCATCACCAGTAATTTGTAGAGAAAAAAATCCATGGCTTTGAGGTATCCTAGCAACTGTTTCATGAAAGATGGTCTGGATTTTAAAGTTAGACTGACAAACTCTTAAGTATTTGAAAAATGTTGTGTGAACTCCCTTCATCTCTTAATTGTCTGTAAACAAGTGGCCTGTTACGCCTTCCTGCAACTCAGGATTAGGCTTTCACTCTGTCAGAGACTGAAAATAGTTCATGCCTCAAACATTGATATGAAGTTTTGCTCATTATAAAGAAGCTACAACCAAAGGAGCCTCTCTGAAGACTGGGACTTTGAACTGAAAGTCAAACTGCTGATTAGATAAAGGGAAATCCATTGTTCAGTCATCTCAGGCTGAAGGAAAGGTTTGCATCCACAAAAGGATGTCACCAGCTGCAACTATCCCTGCCTGTGTTTGGGGTGGGGGGAGAGCACAGCTCACAGAAGCCAGGTTTATACAGACTCCCCCCAGCTGAGGGGGCAGGAGGAGGTTTTGGGTGCATGGCATAACCTCTGGTCAGAGGCAATAAACACCCATCCTCCAATTACACAAACTGGCCCGGCTGTGGAACCCCCAACCCCACAGGCCACATCCATGGGACTTCCACGTGAAAGGTTTGGCCCCACAGGACTGCACAGGATGCAACAGACCCAGAGTCTGCTGTGAGAGACTGCATCCCCCACCTCCAGGGGGACATGGCCGGACACTTACCTAGCCCGAGCGTATATTATGCCATGGGATTCTATGTTTTTTGGGGGGACTTTCACCACCAAGAAGACCAGCTGGAGAGGATCACTGGAACATCTTGGGATCCACGGAGTGGTGATATTTTCCTTATTCTGTTCCTGTCACTCTTTCTGTCCCCCACACCTATTTTCTACTTCTTTCTTTCTCTCTCTCTCTCTTCTCTCTCTCTTTTCATATTTACCATCAAATAAAACCCTTACTATTGTCACTGGCATGTGGTCTCATTGCACCTTAATTCAGGCAGAGAAATTTCTAAGAACCTTAAAACTAAAACTAGATCATAACACACTCTACTGTGCAGAGATGTAGAGGCTGGGTACATGGAGGAGCTGTCCTTTGCAAATAATTTTAAAAAACCCCAAAAATTATTTAATTAGTCCTTACAGTTATGCAAGTGGTGCTGTTCCCATTTCATGGATGGAAAAAGAGACATAAATGTGCTAAACAAATAACTCACAGTTAAATCAATCAATGAGAAGTGTCTTATGTAAACAACCAATTTACTGGCAGTCAGAGGGGGAGAAAAAGTCTGTTCTATAAACAAGTGACATCCAGAATATAGATGGAAAAAGAGCTAACATGTGAAAGAAGAAATTACATAAGAAACAAGTCAAAGTGTGTCCATTAGTAACCAACATTGTAAAATTACTCTTTATATATAGTCAGCTGCTGGTTGTAAAAAATAACTTTTCTCACATTCTGAGAAGGAAGTAAGCAGAAACCATTATGAAGTGAGATTTTTAGTGTTCTTTTAGACCTCTGTAAGGCCCAAAAAAACTTGCTCTATGAAGTTTTTAAAAGGGCTTACTGTTGTTCATGTACTCTGAATTAGATGCACAGCAGAAATACCAACAAGATATTCTCAAGAGGTGAAAACAACAAAAAAGACTTCACTGGCACATTTAGAAAATCAGGTAATTTTGTCAAAAGGTTTAGAGCAGCATTCAATCAACACAGAGAACTTCTCAAAGCATTAACGTATCCTATTCAGTTTATCAAACTCTAAGCCTGTTCAATTTTAAGTTACTCAGGAATTCTGAGAAGAGAGAATTGGAAGAAGGATACAGAGAAAGAGAGAAATACGAAAAAGTTACAGAAAAGCATACATATAGCTACCAACTCCTGGGTTCCAGCAGTGTTTAGCTGATAAAAAATTCCAAGAGGAGGTAGGGTAAAGATGTGATTGCCTTGTGTTCAGCCTTAAAGACTAAGCTTTCCTGGGCTCTTTCCTAAGGTGGGATTTTTGACCCTGTGGCCAGTCTGGGGCTGGATGGGGGCCTCCAGGGGCAGTTGAGGAGCATTGCTTCTGGTGTGCCAGGGACTGGCAGGCACTGCTGGGCTGGGATGCAGGCCTGGGGGCAGGGCAGGACATTGCCTCACCAGAGCAAAGATTGATCTCCATACCTCCAAAATGTTTCAAGCCAGCAATCCTTCTACTCTCTCACAACATCCACATTATTTGAATTGAAGTTTATAAAAATGAAAGTATTGGACATGGATGTTCTTGTCTCATCTGTAAGTAGAAGGGGTTCCTTCACTGAAATTTTAGGCTTGCTCTTTTTCTGCTGAGATAAATGGTGACAGGATATGACTCATCACTTTCTCACCAGGCACTAGTACCATCTGCTAAGTTTGGTTTCAGGAAGATTTTGTGGCATTTTTTTCTAAGTCTTGTCTCAAAGCATGGCTTTTTCTTTCAGAGAGGAAATCATGCAATGCCAAGAGTTTACTCTCTTATCAAAAAATACTGCCGATTTCATAAAACCTATGAACTTAGTGTTGAAATTAACTATTTGTAAGTTCTACAAATTAATCTTAAGGTTCACTTTATTTACCAGGCATTCTAACCTGGGAGAGGAAACTTTCTTAAAGATTGTAAGCAGGAAGAGGGCAACAGCTTTGCTAAGAGCCAAGTTATCATTAGATTTTGGAACACCTCAACAGTTGCCTGCCTGCCTAAGCACCTCTTCACTACTTCTGATTAAGTTTCTCCATGTGATGGGGGTTGCAGACTGGTCTCATGCCCAGAGCAGGTGATGTAGTCTAGGGATGGGCCTAGCTTCATCCTTGGTGACTACATGTGCAGGGATATAAAGCTAGTCTAGTAAAAAACCTCATGTAATAACTAATTTGGTTTTTTTTGCCTTAGAAAAAGCAAGCAAAGAAAAAATTCTGGCACTTGGACATTGCCAACAACCTGAGCAATTCAGACTAATCAGTTCCTGGGTATTGTGGCCTCATGGAATAAATGACAAAACTGTAATTATTACATGATTATTGTGATAATCACACATTTCTTATTCTGCTCACAATTGTTTTTACAACACACAGTACTGTGATGTTGGCAGTGTTTAACTATTTTTATATATATAATTTTATCAGAGTGGATGAATAAATAGTTTGTAATACACACATTTTTCATACTTTTTTTTCATATTCTCTACTGTGTTTTTTCTTCTTTCTAGCTGTCAAAAACTGGATCATAATTTTCACAGATATATATGCTGTTTTAAATTACTCAACCAATAATTTTCTTTGAATTATCCCTAACTTGCAAGCTGTTTGTTTTGCCAATTTTCTATTGAGAAGTTCTGCTGTTTGACATGAACAGCAGCCCTTTCTATTAGATTGAATGAAAATCTCATTGTGAATTGGTTTCTTGTTGTAAATTTAATTCTAATTGATTATCAGGGGGAGAAGAGTAGGTTATGTATTTTGTCAATACTCTCTCCAACAAAACCTACCTTCTGGGTGTTTCTGAGAATAGCTAGAAATTTGCTCAAAGGATGCTCAAGGAATGGAACAAAAATAGTCAAATGCTTTTATTTGAAAGTGTGATCAAAAAATATTGATAATTTTAAATAAATTTATTTACTCTGATGGTGATTACAATTCCCTCTCCACTAGTTTAGAATCTGAGAAAAATTACTGGATTTTTAAAATATTCCTTTTGACCAACTGGCATTTTAATTCTAGAAATGTTTTTCACTCACTCTGTAGAGTTTAAGATTTTAGTATAATAATGATAAAATATTTTGATAGATGGCAATTAATCTTGCATAATTGTACTAACACCAAAAGCTTCTTCCCAACAAATATTCACAGCTTGTATAAATACAAGCTTTTTCCATTTCAATAAATGTTGTAAGTCACTTTTAGTCAGAAGAATTGCTGTCTTCTGTCCCAGCCCTTGGTAAGCTGCCAAACACAATAGGATATTAAATAAAATGTACCAGGGATTCATCAATATGCATGGTAGTAGAGAACAATCGCAGGGTTTTTTTATTCCTTTTTTTGTTCCTGTCTCTTTTGCATTTCTATGTAATTCCTGATCGACTCCAGTATGTAAATCAGCTCTTGCTAAACACCCAGCAGTAAAGTTCCCTTTATTTTCTAGAGCTGTTGACAAATTTTTCACACATCCAAGACATTTACTCTGTCTCTTTTTCATGTTCAGAATCCATTAGCTAGCTGCAGATGGTAAAAATAATATATTTGTGTACTTGTCATACAATCTACTCTGTAAATAAATAATCTGATAAACTAGGGGAAAAAAAGAAACAGAATAAGATTAATTTCCCTTAATGTTATACCAGTGGGAATAGTGGAATTACTCCCCTGTTAGCCCAGGGTGACAGTAAGCTGGTCTGGTAACTTAAATGAGTGTAGGGAGAAATACTCTGTGTCATTCGTTTTTTAGCTTTTACCACACAGCAGTGAGTAATTAGATAAATCAGAGATGTAAATTAATTATCAATTAGGTTCCAGACTAATTGATAGACCTCATTCCCTTTGTCTCTAAGGAAGCCTCACATTGCCTTGTATGTTGTTGCTATTATTTCTACTTCGACTGCTGGTGGTGGTGCTGCTGGTGCTGCTGTTATTACTCCTACTATTACTACTGCCACTACTGCTGCTAGTAATAGTAATTTTTAAAAGCATTTATTCTATTCCTAAACATTTCCTTTTATTATTCACTTACAGTCCCAACACCAAGAGACTGTAGAGATCTCCAGTTAGGTTGCTGGTATCTTTTTACTGCTATAATTCACAGCACAGAACTAAAGGAGATAAGAAAGGGGAGTTTCACTATGCATTTAGAACATAAATATATGATAAATAAAGATGATATAACTAGCAGCCTGAGTGCTTCCTTTTTTTTTTTCTTCTTCTTCTCCTCAATCACTTACCTATTTTACTTGGATCCTTCTCAACTCATTTCAAACAAACCTTTCTCCGGGTCACCATATCAATTCTACTGTCTTTAAAAATACTCTGGGGCAAATTGCAGGCATTACTTCTGCTTCTTGCTATTTATAACTTCAAATTACTTTATTTCTTGGGATTCTCTGTTAAAAATATTTCGCAAATGAGTTCATTTTACCATAGAATGAGTAAGACTCAAGACCTCAGCATCCCAATCTCCATAGTAAGAGATGGATTTGGATCGTAAGGAAGAGAAGTCAATTTTGGCACAGCTGAACTCACTAAAGTTTAAGAAAAGTAAAAAGCCCACTGGAACCTCAAAAAAACCTCTTTTCTCCCTTTTTATGATAATGAAAATGTTTGTATTACGACGAACTAGATGTAATGTCAATCTGCATCTCTTCACTCATTTGAGCCTCACTCTCATGTATGCCAACGTAAGTTTGAAACCTGAGTAAGTTTCAAATCAAGATTATTTTATATATCCTATCATGACAGTTTTGAATACAGTGTTTTCCCACTATTTTTGAAAATGGTGTCTCTTCTGCAAACATCAGGACATTCAGCAATCTATTTTTCTATAGCACTTCTCCAAGGAACAAGAAAAAACATCTATAGCACCCTGAAAAACTAAACTGGTGCATGTAGAATTGCATCTAGATAAATAATTTTCCAGATGTATAAAAATCAAGATCTGAGTTGCTAAGTGCAAATGTCAAAAAATACTACAGAAATTGTGCTGGCCTATAATGTCCATAACTTTAACACAGCAAGTACTTAATTGAATGACTGTCTTCATGTCCACACGTGACATCAGTCACTCAAATCAATCTGTGCCCATTTTCCTCTGATTCTCCTGTGTACTGTCTGAGGGAAATAACAATTATGAATGATTGCAGTACTTCTTAGGCTAAAAATAATTTCTGTGCTACACAGAAGGGTGGCTCCCGCTCAGAAGGTGTCCTGGGGTGATGTTATGAAGCCTTATGGTATAAGGTTTATCCCTTAACCATCCACTCAATGCCTAGGGACTCAGTGCCTTTAAGATGGGCCCAGGGGCTGGGCTGAGGGGCTCTGGGGCTCGGCAGGGCTCGGCAGGGAGTGCCCCAGGAGTGCTATGCTGTTTGTCTGGGTTTCCCTTGTGTTCCAGCTAGCTGGGAAAAGGTTCTGTTGGTTTTTCTTGTTCTTTTTTTCCCCTTCCCTTGCCTCACTGCCCCCCTTCCTTCCTCACCGGTCTGGTGGGCCTGCGGGTGGCCCCAGCGGGCCCGTGGGGTAGCCTGAGCCCTGGATGTCTGTTCCCTTTCTGGGATTTTGTTGTGTTTTGAGGTTTTGGGGTTTTTTTTCCTGTTCTACCCTGTTTGGTTTTGTGTTAAAAACAGTTTGTTTTGGTTTTTTTCACTTTTCACTTCTTGTGACCCACTTATCTTACTGGCGGAGGAAAAGGGGAGGCCCTTTTCCCTTGGGAGGAGACACTCACTCTGGAGTGTTTCCTCCTGAAGTTTTGTCTCCAAAACCGTGACAGAAGGGAACAAATGCCTCTGGCCTTTAAGGATAATGAAGACCTGAGTTTTTAAACTTTTTGGCAGTTTTATGCCTGTTGGGTGTAGCTGGCTTCAAAAATGTTATTCTTGGTAAGAAGTAGTGCAACCAAGATCAGATTAAAGGTCTTAGAATGCCTCTAAATTACTACTGAGCATTCAGAGGAAATTTACCATCTCTGTATTATGCCCATGATACATTGAAACAATTTAGGTGAGTCTGAGTGCAAACAGTGTATTTTGCCTTTTGGTTGAATTGCACAGAATTAAGTCCTTCTGTTAAATCCACATGATAGTGTCTGTCAGGCATAAAACGAGTTGTAAATGCTGAGCTAGATAAAAATCCTATCAAGTCTAGCAAAGATTAAACACTATCACGTACTAAGGAGTTTGAGCTCTGAGTTTTGCCTGACTTCTGATATTTGTGTACTTCAACTTCTCCCCACTTCATGGACAATTAAGGGCTATATATAGGTGTATGACTTGATATAATGGGCAGTATTTCACCAGGAAAGCCTGGGGGATTTGAGGAACGTGTCATAAAAATTAGGCCAGAGGCACATTTAAATCATCTTTCACATCACTGGGAAGATACAGCCTGACATTTTCCTCTTTGTGGTTCATACTGCCTGTTTAATCACCAGGTAACAATAATGCATCCATGCTGGCATTTTACACAATGAAATGCTTCTGTGATACTCTAAACCACTGAGTTTTATCACCACAGTGCAACCTAACTCTCAGGCCTTAATTCTCAGACGGAACAATTCAAGAATGCTGCAAAAAATCTTTTCAGCTGTGTGGTATGATAGGCAATTTAGTAATGATATTTATTATGTTCATGGATACAGCTGTGTAGATATATTTATTATAACATGCTTAGAACAGGCTTGTCACCAATGTCAGGTGCCTTTATCAGGAGTTAAAACACAGAATAAATGTAGCACATAAAAATTGTGGGGGACTATGTAACATTCTGAAAAAATTAAGGAGTCTATTAGCCCAAAGAGATAAATGCTTGAGCGAAACACTTAGGCCTTTATGAAGTACCTTTATTTGTGTATAGAGATGAAAATTTTAAAAAAAAGTTGAAAGAATACAGTCAAATTATCAGCACAATTGTCCAAATTTTTCTACTTCTTTCCATTGAAAATTTTAATTTTTTTCTTGACTTTTTATTTTTGTCGGTAGAATTAGTGTTGCTAAAAGGCACAAAACCTGAAATCTCAGCAAGGAGCAGAGAGTCCTGTTTTTTTGCTAATAGTTTAAGCATGAGTCTTCAATTGACTAATGGCAAAATTTTCTCTTTCATTAACATGGCAAAACTTCTTTCCTAAACAAGGCAAAGGTCCATTTTGTGTACACAGACTTCAATTTTTTTTTATTTTTCTGTCTTGATATTTATGTCCTGGATAAGCATTGTGTTTTAAGTTCTTAGAAATCTGGCAAGTTTTAATCTACTACAGAAATCCGCTAGTTTTAAACTACTACAAGCTTCCTTGGTTAGTTTGACTTCTGTGATAGATTTGATTTTCTTTTCACCAATCTTTTGAGATTCATAGTGATAAATACAAAGAAATTCTGTTTAGTGAAGATTTTTGACACTGGTAGTGCCATAAATCAGCCTTTCTTGCTGGGAGAGGCCCTTTAAATCCTTTAGAGTCCTTGCAAGGAACTTGATAGACAGACGAGGCAAAGTCGCAGCAATTGCTTCTTTGGATAGTTGTTTATTTTAGTGTTATCAGCTATCAGCATAGAAAAGACAGAGCAGAACATAGCAAGAGAAGGCGAGAAAATGGCTGCTTATCAAAATTCCACAGCCTTTTAATAGGTAAATTATCCAATAAAAAATTGAAACGACAGATATTTTTACTTTTCCTCCAATGTTCAGTAAATCACTCTGACACGCAGGCCGGAACTGCGGAATCTTTCATCCAATCATCCTAAACTACTTTTGCTGCAAAATATGGAGGACTAGAAAAAGAAAGACAGAGATTTAAAGCTACAAAGTCTCCTCCATCTTGGAACTTTTACTATTTATCTATTTACTATATTAACAATCCTAAAACTTGTAAATTCTTCACCCTATGACATCCTTACATCATATTCTATCACCTAGTTCACATCTGTGTAGATTTTAGTTCCTCCCAGATATTAGGGAGTTTTCTCCATGGATAAAGGTCAAAAACCACGCTGTTCAGGGGGTTTTTTCTCTTCAAAACAGGCAGAGAAATATTCCCTGCACTCTAGATTCCCACAGATTTTTAATGCAATTAAGTTAGCAGAAGAAATATAAGTCCGTGGTGAAAACTAAGTATGTATATCTTGTCAGCAGCATCCTTTGAAACATGGAATTTGGTACAGCTGTCACTAGCATTTAGGAAGCCCTGCTGTTTTTCACATGGAGCATCTCTGTTTTATTTTTGTCTCCATCTTTTTTTTCAGATTGCTGTGGGGTTTTCCAGGAAACACATGAACAGTAGGGGTTACTAATCCTGCTAGATAAATCATTTGGTTATTTCTGTCCCTGAGTCTTGAAATTAGTTCATTCTGGACTGGGTGGTAGCTCTGTGCAAAAACAGCTTCACTTGGAACAGGGAACCAATACGGTTTCATTGAAATTCTGCTACTAAATCAGTTGGGAAATAAAAAGTCATGGTAATAACAGGAAAGGTAGGCAAAATCTGTTTTCAAAGTAGTATTTCTAGTCTGAAATGCATACATTAGGAGAACTACCAAAAAATCAAAACAGAAATCATAAACTGTACGTAGGCAGACTTTCCTATGTCTGATTCTTTACCCTGCCCCAAAATTACCTTAAAGGTGAGACATAGCACAGAGCTTAAGTTAGTGAACATGTTGTGGTATTTGACTTTTTTATGCCTCAGACTAGCACTGATTCAAGGGACCAGAGGTAGAACACGTACAAAGAGGAAGGAAAGAGAAGAATGGCAGGAAAAAACTACCCTGTAAATACACAGAATACAAGAGAGAATGGCATGGCAGAGAAGACTGGATAGTGGTATTGTAGTTGCATGGAGAAAGCACAAGCCTGCACACATCAAACTCATTGTGAAGATTAATCACACAAATAATCACATGAACTACCAGCAATGCTAAAGTTACTCTGAAAAGCATAAGAGACAGGGTTGTGTATGTGTGCATAAACCTCTCTGCTATCTTGTCCTCGCAAACAGCAATATAGGAATACTCTGATTTAGGGGGTGTATCTAGACTTTCATCTTTCAAAGCCATTAGTGAACTTGCCCTTCATGATTTTTTTCAATCTTTTCTTTTTTCTGATCCTTTAAACAATTAGTCCCTAGAACATTGGCTTCACTTCACCTCTATAGAAGTAAATCTCACAGCTCAATTATCTTGATGTGTTTCTTATGTTGCAAGTAATCACAGTTTGCAACCTCATGTTCATTTTTTCTTCCTTTTCATACTTGTACAGGCTTCTTTCCCAAGCCTAGAAGCCTAGCCTGTTTATCTCTTTTCACACAGATTCTTTTTCCTGTGTGATTGTACTTATGGCGCTTTCCCTATATCTTTGTTAGTTTCTATTTCCTGTTACATCTTTTTTTTTTTTTTTTTTTTTAAAGGAAGAACCAAAACTTCACAGAATATTCAAGCCATAGAAGCAGCAGAAATTTAAGCCATGATATGGTAATATTTTCTTGTTTCTTCAGTTATTATTTTCCTAGTACCTCTGAATATAATTTTCATTCCTGTGTCTTACCATTTAATGTACAGCTCTGCTGTACACATGCAATCACAAACATTTTTGCTCTATTTGGACTAATTTGCAATGATTGGCAAAAACTTTTGATAGAAAGACAGATGCAGTTTTGAGTACTGAAAAACTGTCGCATGACAGAATTCAAACAGTTTTCAGAGATAATATATGAAGATGCTAAATTGCATTAAATTAATCATTTAGCTTCATAGGAACTTCTTGGTAACATCTGCAGGAGGACAACTACACAGGAAAGAAACTAATAAAACTACAAAAATGTAGAGCTAGGTATTTTAATTATGTCAAGGACAAAAAAGTACTAAGGAAATGAGAAATAAGAGCTGAAATGAGAGACAAAAAAACTGTTAAAAAGTTACAGATATCAAGTGCAGGCTTAAAAAACTGTTCAAAAGTTACAGATATCAAGTGCAGACCAGGCTCCAAATGGGGACACAAGGAGTAAAGGGTAAATAAGGGAAGTGAGGCATAAACAGACAGTTCACTTGATTTTACTAAAGAAATTCTTAAGGTAGGAAGGAATCCCATGTGAATGAATTTCTGTTACATACAGTGTCGGGTGCTCAGTTTGATTCACATTATCATTGACGTTGCTTTTAGTAACTATGAGGGCATGAGCAAAAAACCCTGGAAAGGCTTTTAAAAGTGTCTTGGGGTGACTCTATGATGTGTATCTCCTATCACGGCTCTATGCCAAAAAATTAATTTTGTGCCTTTTCTGTGCCTTTAAACTGAGGTTGAGAGGGGAAAAAAAAACAAACAAACAAATTTTTCAAAGCAGTTTCTCAAGGACACAGGGATAGAGACTCCTCTGCATTCTCCCTGGCTGCGTTAGCACGGAGGAAGCATCCTCCTTGCTTCTTCAGCTAGCTTTTTGGGGTTTTTTTCCCTTTTTCTCCACTGTGTTTCCTGGGACTTCATTTTTTTCCTTTTTTTCTCTTCTGGACTGTTTCAACAACATCAGAACACATCGGGAGAATTTTTCCCCCAGGCCTGGAAGTGGGCCTATGGCCTATGGCCTCATTGACCCAGCTCCGAGGAGGAGAGAGACCACATCTACAGAAGGACTCTGAAATCGTCCCAGGTTTCTCTCCACACCGAGAGATTTTATTATTTAGCATTATTATTCTTTTCCTGTGTGTTTATTAAAATAAATAGTTTTTATCTCTTTCTCTTTCCTTCAAGGAAAAATTTCTTTCCCGAACCTGGTGGGAGGAAGGGTGGTTGTAGCCTGTTTTTCTCTCAGAGGATATATTGCTAGATTTTAGCCAAACTGGCACAAAGTCATTGTGTAAATTCACAGCTACTCCCTGATCCTGAGGCTCTAATGCAATTCTGAGCACTCTCTTGAAGATAACATATGGAAACAAGGAGAGAATACTTAGAAAAGAGGACCAGAGCCAGTGGGCCTGGCAGATGCCAGGACATAACAAGGGACAGATGGGCTGTGAAGAGGAAATGATCACTGCTGATGGTCTGGCCCCTCGAAAGTCTGCTGCCGGCCATGCTGTGCACTTTTGGTGAACTTCAGTTTGACAAAACAACATTGGTTCTGTGTCCTTCTTCCCCTTCACATCAGCTCAGACTCTACCTCTCAGCTGTCCTGGAACAGGCTGTGACTGCTTAAAATTATTGTACTGCAATAAATAAACTGCAGCAAATATTCTGCAACAAATACAAAGGATATCAGTCCATTAGAAAACATACTGACCAGGAAGACTCCTGAACTTTCAAGCCTCGGAGGATCAGACATTGTGATAAAAAGATCCAGTAGAGTATCTTTTTTAACTTGTGATGGATCAACAGTGTGCATGTAAGCTTATAACATCAGATATTTTGCTGCTTAGCTGTACTATGTTGTGTGTATGAGATATTTCTATGGGATTATGCATAGGTAATTTTATTTAAAGTTTACTTTTTCCTCATAGGGAGAAAAGGTATATGTTAGAGTTGAAGATAATTACGAGTTACTTCTCATTTATGACATCCTCTTGCAGTTAATCTAAAACTTACCATAAAGCAAACAGAAGCACCTTAGAAATTTCTTTTAGAGAAAGGTTGTTAGAAGAAAAAACTATAAGGACGTCTGAACAAATAAAAAGTAATAACTCATCTACCCATTCATATCTTAGAAAAGCAGTGGTGTATTAATTTCTCTTTTTGCCAGAACTACACTGCTTGTATTTTGTTGTCTATTAGGAACTACTTCTCTTCTTGACCCTTGTCAGGAAAATTTATCCACAAACACCAGAGGTTTATGTCCAAAAAGGAGATGGAGGACTGTTACTTTATTTGAATAAAGGGAGAGGCCGTGGGGCATTTCCTCTGGGGTCTTTCAGATTCTTGGAGGGCGCAGCCTCCTTTTTATCATTATTTCCCGGCTGCATTTCCCTCTCTCTTTCCCCATTGGCTGAGGTACTCGAGAGGTACAGACTTCCTGGAACACCTACTACCTAAGGTTCCCTTCTAATGCATAACCCCCCTTTATTTTTAATTTGTACTGAATTTTATGGTTTTCCTATTGTTTCTTTTCATTTCTCAATATCCAATTTAATTTATCAGCAGACCTACAGTTTTTGTTTGCAGAGGCAAATCTCCTTCCATTCATCAATCAGTGGAACCTTTCTCATTGTTTCTTTTTATCTCTCAGTGCTAATTTCATCAACCAGCAGGCCCAGAGCTTGTTTGTAAAGACAAGTCTCTCACTCCTTTAACCTTGCTTGTCACCTTCTTTGTATTTCTACATTTTAAAATAGAGTATGAGAAAAATAGGCCTAAAAGATTAGAGGAAGAAATTTCTTTGACTGGGAACCAAACCCTCAAGCCATTACAGAAGACTGGGAAAGTCTTTGGTCTGTTTTGCTGTGCACTACCTACTTCAGTGTTTCAGTAGGTAACTAGCAAAAATTGAACAACTCATTATAAAAACAAAACCAGTTTAATAATTTATGTTGACCGTGTCCATATCAAGCCAGAATAGTTCCTTCTTCTTGGGTGAAACCGAACTCTTTCTGTAAAAGTCACCAAAATTTACAGTGCTTTGGAGGAGTTGCCATACCTGAAAAAACCACCAGGTTTTCCTACAATTCTCCCTGTGCTTTTTTTGAAACACCTATTGTGTCTGTTCAGCAACCTGTACTTCCAGAGATCAAGTAGATATTCTAATAGGACTATGGAGCTACTTCACCTCACCATGTTGCTAAGTGTGCATAAATGCCAGCCCACAATTATTCCTGTAATCTGCATGCAGACATCTTTTAGTTATTGTCCTTTAACATTTACATTTGCTGAGAAAAGGGAAAAAACAGATGCAAGTCAGCATTCTGCTAGCACATGGAAGATATAAAGATTATGAAAATCAACCCTGCAAATATGTCTGGAAACTAATGATTTGAGAAACTGGCTTAATCTGGTCATTCTGTACCATTCCCATATGCACAGAGATGGACGAGGTTGCTGGACAGGGCTGGCTGTGTAACCACAATCACCACAGTGCTGTACCTCTGAGCTAGCTGTGGTCCTCCCATGGGGCAAATATGCTCTAATATTTTATAGATTCCTGGTCAGCAACACAAGGAAACCCCAAATTGGACCCTGCCTCTGAAAAGGGAATATTTCTGTAAAGAAAAAGATGTGAAAATGTAAGCATTCAAGTGAAAATTCAATCCTTCACAGTACAGAGCTTCTGTGAAGTCTCTTAAATGACCCTTTTTATCATGGTGCCATGTTTACCTCTCTGAATAGTGAGGCCTGCTAAGGAAAATAGATGTGTGTATACATGTAGTTGAGTAATGTATTAGTCGTGCGCAGTTTGTTCTTTTTGGAAAACTGACTTTATCCAGGGAAGAAAATACACATTGTGGTAAGATGAGTTCTGCTGGAAAGTCTGAATTAGCAGAGTGTAAGGTTTCTCTGTTGTCAGATGATGATCAATTAGAATAATTTTTTTCTGTTTTCTCTGTTGATGATACTAAAGCAATGTGATTTACTTGCTTTTTTGGTTATTCTTGTAATTTTCTGGTCAGATGCTCTGTGTTGCATGCTTTAAGGAACAAGCCCGGTTTACAATAATGACAGTAATTGTCCAGTAGAAATATGATTACTTTTATTACATTTCTGCCAGTACAATATTGCTTAGATTACAGAGTGGGATCCAGTTTTTAAAGACGGTGTTCATCATGGTGTTAAGTCAAGAAATACCAAAGAGTTTTATTGCTGTGCTAGAGTGAAAGCCCATAATGGCCATCAGTGGAAGGGTGACAGGGCTCAGGCACTGGGAGAAGATGTGGTCTTCTTTTGAGCAGGTAAGTGGAAGACTGTTGTCTGACCACCTTGCATTGACAGCTTCACTGCTATATGGTTGGATCTTTTTATTTATCAGCTGCTGCCCTGCCATTTGCTTTAAGAAGATTGCTGTAGGTTTATGAGACCAATGAAGAATCAGGAGCCTGAACACACCAGAGAAGGTACACATGACATTTCTTGAGCTCCTCGGAGTGAGCTTCTGTCGGGATTGGTGAGGTTTCAGGAACACAGAGATGTCACATAGATGATTTATTTTTGAATCAGTCTCATATTTATTGAAGGGTGAGACAGGGATTGGCCATAGCAGCAATAGCAGAGGTAGCTGCGGCAAGCACAGCTACTGAGGTAGCAAAGGCAGCAGCAGCAAACGTGCAGATGCCAGGGCAGCCGCACCAGCAGTGAGTGTTACTTTTTTCTACAAAGCCTTCTATACTTTTTTAAGCCAATAAGCAAATGCCACAAAGCTTGCTAGCACATTTGTACCAATCATCATTGTACAATTTACCGCAATGTGCATTTTCTTAACCAATCACTACATTGTTATTAAGGCCTATGGTGCAGGCTTATATTGCTACATGTTAACTTTATAAAAAGTTTCACTATAAGGTTTATTGCTAAACTTAACATTCTTTACTCTTTTACTTATCACTATTATTTCTTACATAAAGCATGTTCTTACTTGTTGAAAATACATTTCAACTTTCATAAAGCATACTTATTTCAAAACTACAAAACTACAAAGCTACGTTTTCACTTTAAGCTGTAAAAGCAAAGCTCACTTTTCTAACTCAGGCAGCTTCTGCCAAGGTCTCAGATCGAAACATGTATCCATTTCTATCTGCTCAAGCACAATGCTGTTTATGTACTCTGTCTGCACCTGCAAACTCTCTGTAACCTCATTTCCCACAAGCTTCTTTCTTCCCTCTCCTCAAACTGGAAAAAAAGCCCCCTGGAGAAGTTCACAGGAGGAGATGACCTCAGATAGCTGGCTTATAGACATGTTTCTAGAGTACAGATAAAAACTTTAGTTTTACCCTAAATATATAGACTTATCGGAAGAACATTGTATGCTCCAGGCCATTCCCAACAGAAATACTGGCAGAAGCTAACATTTGCCCACTTTTGTTAAAACATAAAGCCATGACATTGACTTGCAGAAGGGATTTTGATGTATGCAGCATAAAAAACCTTTTTCTGTTCCTTTTTTGCAATGACCCCATTCAGAATACTCTTTCTTGGTGTTTTTTGTTTTTTTTTTTTTTTTAACTGTGGGCAAATGAGAAACAGTTTCTAGTCAATATTTATTGTATCCTCCATGTCAAGAAACTTCACCTCTCAATCACCTGTGATTATTCCCTTTGTAGAGCTGTTCATTGCTGTTTTGCTCCCCAGCACTAGGATGTACCATAAACAGAGAAGTTCGGCCAATCGTTTAATTACTTTTATTTGACTTTCCTAAAACCATGGAACTTGGGCA
The DNA here is from genome assembly GCA_026261815.1 of Monarcha castaneiventris obscurior. Taxonomy (NCBI): domain Eukaryota; kingdom Metazoa; phylum Chordata; class Aves; order Passeriformes; family Monarchidae; genus Monarcha; species Monarcha castaneiventris. The sequence continues at coordinate 4,903,109 of JAMPIT010000635.1, forward strand.
TTGCTTTTAAGGTTTTATTTGAATACTAATAATGCTCCCCAATCAGCAGCAATCTGGGATGAACTGCTGGAAAATTCCTGTCCCACAGATGTCTTCTTCTGGAACAGGTCTTCTGCCACCACTGGGTTCAGTGACCTGATAAAGCAGCAGACTATGATCTGATGTTCTCAGCTCCTGCCAGTCATGACAAGAGAACTAACATTTTTTAACTCTCTTAGCTCATATGTCTTCTTAGCTACTTAGTCTCTTCCTGCTGTCGGTGGTGAAGCAAATTGACCAATATACTTTACGGAATAAGACTAGCAAGTGTAAGGAAGCACTAGGCCCTGTAACATATTTGAGGGCAAAGTTTTGTTCACCCCATCTGAATTTCTGCCAGCATTTCGAAATGGAAGAGCATGGAGAATAAATAACTTGGAATATCCATATGAAGCTCACCTATGACTAATATGACCAGTGAGTGGGTAGTGTAATTAATCACTACACAACACCATGGCTGAAAAAATGTTCCTTTAAAAAAAAAAAAAAAAAAAGGTGAAACCGCAGGAAAAAATACTTCTGGACTTCACTTTCAGGTCTCATTTCCCCAGATATCCAGAGATAGTTCAATGAATACCACAATAGTCATATTTTTTGATCTCTGACTTTTATAAAACATGCCTCCACATAGTGAAGTAAGAATCAATAAAAAGGCATCATGTATGAGCATTCACTGTGCCATGATACCAGAGAGAGGTTGTTTTCTTGGGAGGGGAAGTACTGAAGTAGCCCACTGTTTAAAGGGTTGAAAAATACTGATGTTGGATGTTGATTGCTGGCCAAAGGAACTTAATATGAAGATATGAAATTATCCAAAAAGGTGATAATTTTTTAATGGGATGAATACTTTTCTCTCTTGCTTGTTTTCCTTCACTTCTGGAAGTTTATGGATCAGTTCTGTTGAGTGATATACGTAACATTTTGAAAGGGATCTGTGCACTGACAGAGTAGGTGCAACAGATTACTACAGTGGGAAAAAAAACTGCAGAGATGGTTTTCCCTGCATCTGTAAAATCAATTTTGCTGCTGATAAGGAAAGCAAGAAAGCATCAGTGCTTGGGTTAAATGCTTTGGGCACTGTAGGGGGCACTCCAGTGACAACAGTAGCAGCACTCTGAAACTCTTTATGTCCTCCTCCTCCCAAATTTCCCATCTCCAGCCTCTGTCCCAAAAGTAGCTTCCCAAGCTTGACAAGCCTTCGCTGGCAAATGTGCCTGGAATTAGTGTCACAGATATTTGATCCCTTACTAAGATACTCTGAAAAAAGTGCTGCAGTCATAAAAGGGCTGAAAAATAATTCAAAATAAATAATTATCAGGGCAACCTGACCAACACCGTCATGAGCTATTCACGATGGACATTGTCTTGGCAAGTAGGATGACAGGAACACATATAACCATGTGACAGGTACAGAGTAATCTGTATGCTAATCTGAAAAGTATAATCTTGAAATAATTTATGAACTGAATAACTTCAGACAGATATCCCTGAATTTATCTGATTTCCATCCTCCTTCTATGTTTCTAAAACCTGTTTTGATGTTATTTCTGCTTCTCTAAACTTTTTTTAAATTAAGTAAATAATCAGTTTGTAAAATTACATTTCCTTTATTTTTTTTCTTTGCACCTTTTTTCTCCTAGACAATCTACATGGATATGAAGGAAGGGGTTTTTGAATAATAGGTCATAACACTGAAAATGTAGCATTTTTTGCTCCCATTGAATTCAATGGCAAAATTCCTACTAGTATTAATCAATCAAGAACTGATGTCTTAGTATAACACTCTGACTGGAACACAGTAAAACATTCTGGTTCCCATGAAAACCCAAATATGATCAGCTTGTGCACACAAAACCACACTCACACAGAATTCTTATAAAAACTGTTTTTATTTCTCAGCACCGTGGATTGACCAGGGCCAGCATTCAGTTTCAACTTGGGCATATAAAAAAAGAAAGCCCATGTTTTAATAGGCTGATTTACCTCTAAGTTTCTAAGATGCTTCAGAAAGTACTCAGCTTTGCTGTTTTTCTACATTTTAAAAAAGAAATTATTTATTTTACTTAAATGTGAAGCCGTGGCAGTGAATGGTGCCTCTAAGCTACTCTGCAAATGGAATAGCAAGGCTCTTTCTTCTGCTGAAGTCACTGGGGCCACTTCTATCATCTGTAGAGGGAGTTTGATTGATGGCTGCTATTGCTTTTCACCAGAGGATACACTCATGGTCCTATCAGTTTCATAAGCTTGCATCTGCAGTATTTGAATCCAAAACAAATACAGAAAATGCAAGGATGCATAGCCATACTGTGCACACCACTAATGGAAATGAGCAACTGAACCTTGTTAGAACCTTTTTTGCCTGCAGAGTATTGCAGGAGGATACCACCTATCTTTTATTATGATGACAATGATGACACCTCTTTCTAGAGTTCTTGTGTGACACATATACTACTCAGGTCTCCCAGCAGTATTCATTCTCACTCTGACCATGAAGGGGTTATGGAGGTACCATAAACAGCAGGGGAAAACGTGTAATGTGAGGCGATTAAGAAAGCAGTAAATTTACAGTGATGACAAAGGGGAAAAACTGCAAGGACTGCCTGTGACTAGGTCATGTGAGATGGCTGTCGTCTCAGAAGCTCGACCCTGTGGTGTAGGAGCTGGAAGAGGTACCTCTGCTTTAGGAAGGACTCCTTGGTGCAGATCTTGCAAAGCACAGTTCAGCATCTCTGCCTGTGCCTGCTCCATTACTGTAGTTCGTACAAGAGCTAATTCATTATCATAGTTTACAAGAGTGAGCCTGCTTAGTGACTAGACATTTCATTAAAATACCACAAGCCATCTGTCATTTAACTTGTTTTGATTTGCACAGTGCTGCTCTGAACTGCAGCGTGAATAAAGAGCTTGTCTGGCATTGTGTGCTGCGGGGTGTAAGGACGCCCAGCCACAACGTGAGGGACCTGCAGAGGGAGAGCAGTTATTCAAATGGGGATGAAAAGGGCTTTCTGATTCTTTTAAGAAGAAACCAAGAATTAAGAAGCAGAGAGTGAAACAGAATGTGCTCTGGAGCACTAGAAGATACAGAGAGCATATGTGAAAATCAGACAAGGTGCTAGGAATGGCAGAAGACACTAATCAACACAATGGGAACCGTACTGTATAAACCTAATATGATAATGTTCATGGAACAAACTCTTTAGGGTTTAGTCTTAAAACATTAATAATCTTAGAATAGCTAGTCTTAAGATGAATACTGAAGGTCAAGGAAGTAAAAGGTAGAAAACAGCTTCAGAGGAGTATTTTTATTTAAGGAGAGCAGCACAGACCTTTAACAATTTTTTTTTCCATTTAATTGAGGAGCCAAAGTGTACTCAAATGAATATCAGAGTAAGAGCACAGAGAAGGTTTTCTAGTTTTAGATAAGGATCCTGGATGTGGATTTTAGATGTGGATACCTGGATTGTATGGAACAATTAAGAATTTTTCTCTGTTTCACATAAGGAAATGTGCACAGCAATGGTAGGAGTCTGTTTGGTCTGGAATGATAGTCAAACTATGATACAGAATTTTGATATAAATGTACAAATGTTTCCATCCTTTTTGATTTAAGGCAAAAAAAATCTTATTCACCATATTTAGGTCTCTAGATTTTACATTTGTGCTTAAGACTGAACCCCCAGAATTATCTGGAAGTCTGTAGAAATCCAAAGGGGACCAAAAAAAAAGTCACGGGAAGCCAAGATGAAAACAAAATGGGCATTATGTAAGTTGATGAAGAAAGGCAGTACAGAGGTTTCCATGTTAAAGAATTATGAATGTAAAATGGTCCCACAATATTCTACCATCTTCTTCTTGTTGTTTTGAATGTGTCTAGTAGAAAAAAGTCTATACCTTTTGCCTCCGTGTTCAGACTAAGACACTGCTTGAGATGCTTGAAGACAGAGACCTGGGCTGATGGTGATGTTTTACAGTAGAACTTGTATACAACCTTTGTTACGTTGCTTACTTAGCAGATAATTAGTGCTATCTAGATTTCCTTATAATGCTTTTTGAGGGACCTGAATGTTGATAATTTCCTTGATAATAATTGTGTGTGTAAAGTCCTCATCAACAACCTGCCATAATGGTATAAGATGGAAGAATTTTGCAAGTCTTAGAGAATAAAGGTGATATTAGGAGATCTAGAAATGGTGCAGATATGCAGCAAAGGGAAAGGAAAGGTCATCAGCCAGCTCAGATAACTATGGCAAAATACACAGGTCCCAGGCTGAGTCAGAGTGAGAGCTCCCAACAAGATGAGATTAAAGAAAGAAGTGGTGGAGCTGTGAGAAGGAAGAAAAATATACCTCTGGGCATCCAGAGCCAATACCTTAGATTCCCAAACAGACTGTAAAGCTGATTATTACCCATTAGTCTGTGAAATTAACAAAATCCTCTCCATTATTCTCCAAGGGAGGATGGCTTTCTTTGTTACTGATTCGAGGCTGCTTAAAGGCTGAAATACACAGCTGACATGAAGATTAGCAGTTTGGTCCAGCCCATAATTTTCTGTTCCAACACATGGAGGGGGAAAAACCACAGAAAACAAAAACATGATAGAAAAGCATTGGTGCTAGCTGGTCCTGAATCCTCTGGTTTGAGAAGAAGCAAGTATTCGACTCATAATTATCCCTATTCTTGAAAAAAAAATGCTTGGGATGTGCAGCATTATATGCTTATTCTAGAATTAAGTACAGAGTGTTTAGTTAGAAGTGGTATGATACAAAACTACGCAGAAACTGTCAGGTATTGGTAAAACCAGCTGCTATTTGAGCACTTGAGAGGAGGGAACCACTAGATGTCAGAAGAGTCCCGTGGGGGACAGGCCTGGGGCATGCCCGGGCTTGGCTTTCTCCATGGTTCCAAAAAAACCTCTTCGAAGGCTCTGCGTTTGCTTATTCTCTGGGAAAAAGAAGCAGGTTCACTTATTTTCCTTCTTTTGAGACAACTTTCAACCATCCCATTTTCCCCTTGTATAGATTTGTTGATGTAAGCGAGGTTGCATTAGGGAAAAATTTTACCCACTCTCTGTACTTTTGCAGCAAACCCATAAAGGTTTTTAACACAATCTGCACCTTAAATGTATGAAAAATTTCTTTATTCCATCACACACCATCATTTATTCCAGGGTGGAATAGCCATATAAAAGCTTTTTCGATCTTTTGGACAAATGTCTTGATTTAAAATAACAGGAAAAAAAAACTGAAGTAAAAACAAAACCAAAGTGAAATTAAGCCTCGATGCCTAGCAGTGCATGAATAACAGATCTGTTGTCATTTGAAGTATATTTCAAGAAACTCCTTTTACTCATGCTGTAGAAAAATGACATATTCCTGGAAAAGGTGTTGAATACATGAAAACTGAGCACCATTATTTATTTCATATGCTCTTGATCTAGTTACGATTATACAGATATCATAGATTATCTAGCTTCTGATTTGCTATTATACAAGTCCATATAACCTGAAGAAATTTTTAAACTTATATCTGTTTTTTAATGTGCTTTGAAACATGTAAGTTTTTCCCCCTGTGCTCACAATGTTTTTATATTCTCTCTCAATCCAAGTAGAAATCTTTGAATTTGTTAAAATATTAGCTCCAACAAAAAGAAGAATTTGAAACCCAGACACCTGTAACCTGCTTAGAGACAAAGCTGAGATTTTAATGGCCTATGCAACAATTCTGTTGTGCCTGGTGCCCCAAATTCTGAAACTTGGGATATTTTTGCATTATTTGAATGATAATATGGATAATATATGTCTTGGGGTTATGGGGATGACTTTCCTTTTAAACATGTTTTAAACAAAACTGCCAAATCTTGTAACAGAAACAAAATTAGGGATTTTTGTGTAAGTCATAGGCCAAACAGCACAATCTCAGAAAACTGGAGAGCATTCCTGCTGCTCTGTAATCCAGACCCTGAAAGTGTATTCTAAAGTTTTGTTTCTTTTTTTTGTCTATGCCACTCTGTGCTTAATCTTTTGATTAACCAGCAGATTTTTTAATGATTTTATTTCAATATCTTGCAATTTAGAATTCCTTATTACTCCAAGTAACACAATAAATCTTATAAAAAGATTTTTATTATTATTATATAATATATATTATATAATTATATAATAATATATAATATATTATTATATAATAATATAATATATATTATATAATATATATAATATAATTATATATTATTATTTTTATTATAAAGATTATAAAAAGTCTTGCAGGTCTGAGTTGGATTCAGACCAGAAGGTCTATATGATGACCTAGTTTGTATCACAGATGTGTGATCTATGGCAGAAAGTGCCAAAGCACAGTAAGTGCTAGTGAGTGCAGCTCTTCTCCAGTAAATTCCAGAAATTTTGCTCCAGTGTAGAAAATTTTATTGCACATGTGAATTCTTGCATGGAATTTTGTGAAGGAAAGAATTTGAGGTTAAATTTTGTCAGATAAAGCATGTCCTCCTGAAACAAAGTAAATCAAAAGAAGTCTCAAAAAACCCATGTGATGACAACTTATCAGGTGTTCTTGAATTGTATGACAGCTGCACAAATAATAATCTGTAACTTTTCATTCCCACCAGCCAATACCATTTCTAAGAAGCACTTCTGTGAGGTGTCCCTGCAAGACAGGTAATGTTTGTCTGCCACGGAAACCACCTGAAATAACCAAGCTACAAAAAAGCAAGTGACAAGAATTACGGCACACCCATTCCTCCCAAGTAATTTTCTGTCCAAAAAGGCCCTGTTCCCTTAGAGGTACATACAGAGGCAGCAGCCTGTGAGACAGGTATGTTATTACCATCCATGCAGCTGCTCCCCACAAAGAATTTGGGTCAGATGAACAACTTCTAGAGTTTGTCTCAATCCCCTTTGGTGTCAGCATGCAGCAGAGTTGCTAAGAAATGCAGTTTTAAAAATGGTAAACTTTAAATTTTTGCGTTGAAGTGGCTCTAAAACAAGCCATTGTTTCTCAAAAGCTGTGGGAGTTAGGTACTCCGCACAAATGCAGGTTCTTATCTTCGCCTCTGGGATGCTTTACCTCGAGCCCAAACAGATGAGAAAAGCCTGCAGACGTTGTTTCAGGCTGTTTATTTCTCCTTATCTCCAGCCAGCTCTCAGCTCTGGCTGCACATCTGATGCCAGCTGAGTCTGAGCGGGAACTGCCCAGTCCTGGGCTGTCCCGTCCTTTTTGTACCCTTTCCATCATCCAACCATTCTTCACAACGTATTTATTATTTACTATTCTATGCCAATTAATTTGCACCTATTCTAGACACGTAATTTCTACCTCTTTTTCAGTCTATCAATCATTTTGTGCCACCACCACCAGAGAAGATGGAGGAGAAGGAGAAGAAGAGGAAGAACAGGGCAACGCCCAAAATCCTCCATCTTAGACCCTTCGTCCTCATATTACAAATCCTAAAATCTACTTTTTACCTTGTAAAATACTAAACCACTACTCATTTTCGCCTTCTCTTGTTTTGCAACGATTCTTGCAGTGTTGGTAATTTTTCCCATGGACTAAAATCAAAGAGGGTGCCATTCTGGGCTTCTTGCCAGGGTCTGGGACCCCCTTGCCAGAGCTCCTGACCTCCCAGGGCAGCCAGAGGCGTGCCTTGGGTTCCAACAAAAAGCCACAGCTGGATGCTTCACAACTTTGATGTTATGATTTTGGCCGACACTGATACTCCTTAGCAGGGCTACAGAGAATTGGACCTGTCCTTTTCATTTAATCCCACTGTTGTGGAAACAGTCAGGGGAAACAGCAAAGGTTCTAGTTAAACTGATGATAAAGATATGGCTATGAAAAGTAAATGAAAGAATCCTCCTGTTTCACCTATGCACAAATAGTATGAGATCTACAAGGGCTTTTGACTGCAATGACTGATGTTTTGCTTTGTGTTTTACTTCTTATAAAAATCTACTTGTTTATTTGAAATACCTCTCTTCTGTCTACAATCTTTCCACCTTTCCCTCCTGCATTGGCACAGCAGACACACTGACATAAATACAGATTGAGGTTCTTTTCCTTTGTGGTGGTTTTCTGTTGTTGAGGTTGTTTTCCTTTTTTTTTTCATTTTTTTTGGTGGCATTGTGATTAGAACTTGGTTAGCTTATTTTGCAGAATTACTGCTGAAAATTAACTCTGTAACTGCTAAGTTTATATATCAAATGCAACTGCAATGTGTATCAATGCACAGAATTATATTAGTCCCTGAACTTCTCTTTTTGATGAATAACACAGAAGAATAAGTATCTCCCTATGCCCCTTCCCAATAAATGAAGTTAATCCAGACCAACAAAACATAGCTTTTTAGTAGAAAAGAAACCAAAATGCTGTATTTTTTATATTTTTGAAATATACCAACAGTCTTATAGACTCTGTTTCAATTTTTTTAAACACTCAAAAACCATTTAAATCAAAGTAACATAAAAAAACAGCAGAGAAAGAGTATTCTGCAAGCTACCATCCGTTCACTTTGGGTCAAATACAACCAAAGACTCTTCTGTTCAAATCTGGTGTTATAACAGAGAGGAATGTGCCCTGCAAAATCAGAAATTAGTTTCACAGTAGCATCACAGCTGTTTTAAATACAGACCAGGGGAACTCATTACTTTTCCTGTGTTGGGTTTCTTATGCCAAGCAGGCAGGATGAAGGAGACGACCTCAGCATGTTGTCTCTGCTGGTTACCCAGCAGGTCAGTACTACCCAGAGGTCAGTAGCACCATGGAAGCACCGACTGGCCATGCCATCTTCACAATCTTCATAATCTGGCATAATCTTTACTTATGAAGCAGGTCAGAGCAGAGGTGTGGAGGTGGAAGGAAACTCCTTCCTCCACTGCATCACTTAAGCTAGGGCTGAGGAATCTGAGAAGGAAAGAATCATCTCTGCAAAAGGCAACAGTCAGTTATTCTTAGAAGCATCATCAGAGAGTCTTCTTCATAGAGAGTAGAGTTAAAAATTGGAGCCCTGGGTTTTGACATCACTTACAATGCCAAGCAATGACATTTGACCTCTGCATGGTGTCTCTCTTACTCCTTCTATTAAAATGAGAAACACACAAGTATGGTAATAAGTGTAGCTTCCAAGGGCATAAAATATTAACACTATAATAACCCTTATTATATAAAAAAAGTAGAAGGAGCTTCTCATTTTCAGAAGATCATGACTGCCAGTGAAATACACTAATTTTGCATTAAACCTCAGTTACTGGTGCTGTTACTGACTGTCTACAGACATGCTGAGCCAGGCAGTGTTTGGCTGATTAAGGAGACCAAATCACACTTCTCCGGGCGGCAATGGCAAACTTAATTTATAGGGAAAAAGGACAGGATTTTCCTCAGGACATAAAGGAAAGGTTGAGGGGGAAAATACTGACAAATGAATCAGGCTGCCACGAAGGTGTCAAATTAATGTGCTGTGAGGAAAGACAGCTTGCCTGTAGTGTAATTTGATCCATAACATATATGTGAAAAAAATGTAGTAAACAGCAATGTTGTGTGCCTATAGGCGAGGGTCTTCCTCACTTGGAACCTCTTCTGTAGTTTGCCTGTCCATTCTTCTCCAAGCCTTTGCTGTACAGCATCCATCTTCTTCAAAGCCCTTTTCCACCTTATCTCACACGCAACAGGTTTTCCTGCTCAACTGCTGAATAACCATAGCATACCACAAACCATCACAAACCAATCAGAAAGTTTGATTATCTCTGCCCAAAATTAGACTTGCCCATTTTAACTGAGGTATAGCTGCATGTATTTTTGTTTTCTCTTGTCCCAGCTCTGCTTTGCAGGACTGTATTTTTAAAGAATAGCTACTTCATATGACATTTTAAAAATGCATTATGTCATCTTCCTGAGACACCAGAGCTAAAGTTTTAAGATTAAATTGGAAGTACTTATGATTAAAAGTACGAAACAACGTTCATGGAATTTATCACTAAATGGTCATGTGGAACCAGGAAAGCTGGTGATGAGTAGTCTTTCCGCTGCCATTCCTGGATAGTGGTTCAGGGTCTTTAAGAGTCTCACTACATTTCTGTGCTTTCTTTCAGATAGCACCCCCTAAAAAAACCCCAAACCACCATGTTTTGTCAGTAGAACAGTAACAGTAAATTTGTATTTTTAAACATGTTTGTAAATCTGATAATTTTCATAATGTGGTTGACTTCTGAAAGAGCATAGCCCCTTAATCTGAAGATAAACATCATCTTATGTGGCTGAGTGTCTCTAACACTCCCCCAAAAAGGAGACAACAGAGTAATTTACCAACAGGAGAACTCAAAACCATCTCAGGGCTTGCTCAGTTTTGCCTTTTTCTCTTTAAAATCTGGAGTAAAAATATGAAAAATTTCAGTCTAATCTCATTTATTGGTACAATTGCTGTTTAAAACAATAGAAGTATGCATGCATAGATTAGCAATATTTAATAATACAGTAAATATAATTAATTTCCCTTAATATAGTAAATAATATGACAAAGTAGGGATGCAAATATATCTCCTGACTCTGGTACCTTCTGCCTGTGCTGTATTAGTCATAACAATTCTTACCTGACAATTTTTGTTTTCTATAGTACTCTAATTACAGCACAAAATGTTTACAATTCTGCTGAAATGTGCAAATGATGTGACAGTGAGTATAATAGCAATAATGCAGTTTTTAAGGGAAAAATACATAAGCTGACATGATGCAGGAGATAAATGCTTTACAAGAAATCATGTCCATGCAGTAGAAGGTGGACAAATAGTGCAGAGTCCAGAACAAATGCATGTCTCTTCAGAACAGTACAAACTCTTTTTTGACATGCAAACAACTCAGTAAGGACAAAAAAGTCTAGAATTTAATTTAGGTGTTGCAAATGACATTAAGCCATCATCTGGAATTTAGGCTGTGATAAAAATATAAGACTCTCTTCTTGTACATGTAAGGTATTAACTCTGCATTTAGAAGAGGATATATATGGACCATTCATCTCTGTTACATCTTTGAGAGTAAAACTTAAAATCTCTTCTTCGTTTTCCCAGTATTTTTCTGTAATTATAGCTTGCATGTACAGTAATTCCTGGCTACCAAATAACAACAGCCAACAAAAACAAACAAAAATACCCCAAACCCCCAAACAAACAGCAAAACAAAGCAAAACAAACCCCCACAAAACAAAACAAACCAATCAAAAACCGCCAAACCATCAGGCATCACTGCTGTGGATGCATTCACTCCCTACAATATTGTTGTCTGTTTCAAGTTAACTACCAAAATAATTTTCCTGAGATGCAAGGTTTAATTGTTTTACAACTATCTCTATGAAGCACAATAGGGATTACGAATGGTCGTTGATTATACTATTGGATAGAATAAGGGACTCTTACTCTTGCATTTCTCATTCATTTTGCCATTGCATTCTCTTTGAAAGAGACCAAATGGGTCCCAGCAGGTGAAAGCAAAGAAACCTGAAGGGCTCTCTTTGATGAATGAAAGTACCTCAACCTCCCTCCCTCCATTTTTTGAGATTAAGAAATCTTATTAAATCATGTCACATTGCATGTTGATGGAGAAGGAGCTAAATCAAAACCAACAACAGCAGGATGGATCAGATGATCAGTGCTTTCATCAACAGGCACTGAACAAAACTACACTCTCCTGTCCTTTTGCTGTGCAGGTTTTTTTGGGGGTCCGTGGCTATTTTTGCTTTTGTTTTAGTTTGTTAATTTTTTGCTGTTGTTTGGGGTTTTTTTGTTAGTTTGTTTTGGTTTTTGTTTTGTGTGCGGTTTTTTGTTTTTGTTTGATGGCTTTCTTTGTTTTGTGTTTTATTTTAAAGCTACTGACTTTTGTTTCAACCTTCATGCAAGAAATTAATACAATTGTACCAACTTCTTCAATCACAGGTAGCCAGTAGCTGTCCCTCTAGTGTGAGTGATTCATCTCTCAAACTGCCTCAAGAAATCCCATAAACAATGTTAAAGTTAAGAATCTTGGGGATTTTTTCGTTTTGATTTTTTTAACTGCTCTGAGCAGTTATTGCAACTGCTGCTGACTGCAGGATGCCCTTATTAGAAGGCTGGTTTTGAACAAACTGTGAGTGTAAGTAAGGAAACCACTTTGTAAAAATTTATTCTGGAAAGCAATAAAGAAAATCACTGTTTTTTTAAGTAATATTTTATTTTATGCTCCTTTTATTAGTTGCCAGTCATGTTGTGCATTTATGAAACCCACTACAAGAATACCCTTAGAAAGGCATAATGTCAGACTTGAATCTGCCTGCTTTTGAGAAGACACCTTTAACTGGACTGTGTGTTGTTTAACTGCCAGTGATTTATTTATCTTTATAGTGCATTTCAAGCTATGGTAGGAAATAATGAAACATGAGTAAACGCACTTTTAATCCTACGGGTATCTTTCTTCTGATAACAGAATTTTGGGCCAGGCTCTGAAGAATTCATCTGCTTAAATATTTTGCTTGGGAATTAAATTTCCTTTTTTCCTTTAAACTGTGTTTCTTGTCATAGGCAGAAGATCCCTGAATCAAGGGCATTGCTTAAAGGAATAAAAATAGAGTAACTATGAAAAGAGTTTGTTTTCAAACAATATCAATGTTCTATGGAATAAGGGATTCCCGAATGCAGTAAACTGTGTAAAACTTTTGCTTTTGGATTAATTTTGGCTGAAGAAACAAACCATCCTCCAGGTCATAATAATCCAAATATTAATCTATTATTCATCACTATCGAAGAAATGCATTTTTTCTGTTGGTTATTAATAGTGTTACTTGAGGAAGTTACAGTGTTCTGTATGAAAAACCTCTTTTGGTTACCAGATATATATTTTTGGAATAGATTAAATTGTTATAGAATTTCAGAACACAACAATGTTTTGATAGTTATAAAATAAAATTGGAGGAGTAAAAATAATGAGTTTATACTACGAAGATGGGAAATAAAACAGCTTTAATTGGTGAAGATTTAGTATATTTCGTGAGTGCTATGAAATTATCTACAGAAAACTGTGGGAAAAAAACTAAACTGTCACAAAATAATGGAATATTATGCTTTTGAAAAGGATCTAAAGAAATTAATTACATTATAATGATATGTTTATATCAATATTAATTTTGATTGCTTTACACTATCCTTGTTCTAATAGCTACTTCGTTGCTACTTAATATGTTCTATTTGTTTGCCTTTTCCATGTCAAGTTTGCCAGGACTGTCTTGTGTTTTAATAATGCAACTTACATTAATATTAAAATCCTCCTCTATAAAGCTAAATGTACAATCCTAGGTCTAGAAATTGCAAAGGTTAATTACTATTTAAATTGAAAGCAAAGTACCAAGTTTTTCACCCACCTGTTTTGTTGTTTGTTGGTGGTTTTTTAGGCAATTTGTTAGTGGCAAATTTGATAATGGTAAAATCCATATAAATGCAGAGATGAGATTTAAAACAATGAGTTTCAAGTCATAATATGAATATTCATCTGAGCTTCAGAATACAACATCTTTAACAGGTTTTATAAAAACAGCTTGCTAGTTACAGGCTTTAAATTTTTATATGCTCAAGAGGATGAATAATTAAGTGCCTGAAATCTATGGCTAATTGTATTTTAATTTGATTTGACTTTTGAAGCTTAAATGTTTCATGCTATTTTACAGCACTGATTACCCATTTCTAGGCATCTCTGTGCTGTCAGGAAGAGCATCTAAAAAGCATTCTATTGGTTGTAGGGGGATCTGGTAATTCAACTATCAGCAACTGCTTTGCGTAGTCTGTCTTCCTTAAAGAGCTCTTTGAAAAGATAATCTGATGGCTCAGGTTGTTAAAAAATTTTTCTGGTCTTATATTCTCCACTCTTTAGATGTAGAACTCTAGCAATTCTTCAAGTCCTGTTTCAGAAAACAATATATAGACACAGGAATATGATTGCAAATTACTCGATGCTGTATTTCATATTTCCACCTATCTTGTTCCAGATGTTGGCAACAATTATAATTTTTAACATAGGAGGAACCTTTAGTTATCAATTAATTTTTGGTCTTGTGTTGCATTTTAATAGTGTCTTTCAAAACCAACAAATTTAAAACAGTTTAGCTCTAACGAAGAGGCTGCTCTTGAAAGTTTCCAAGATGATTGGTTTTTTAACCTTACATTTTACATACATTTCTGTACCTCTAAGGTAAAAAAAATACGATGGAAGCAAGGATTTTGATGTCAAGCATCCACTTTAACTTTTTAATAGTGTTTAAATTTTAGACCTCTCAGATTACCTGGAACTGAGTGAGCTGGATTTTGCTGTCTATTTATACAAATCCATGAACTGTCAGGTCCTGTTCTGTTACTATAATATCAATTAGGAAAACTTATCAATTAGGTTGTGATGCTGCTTCAGCCAACATGAAAGGAGAGAAAGCACTCATGAGTTCAGGTATTAAAGTTTCTTAAAATATTTGTTTGAATTTACTGTAAAATGCAGGCTATTAAATATAGGGAATTTGTTTATGGATCTAGAATATGGAAATTGGCTGTAAAATTTAAATTCACACAATTCATTTAAATTTTTAAAGCCAACTTCCATTACTTTATTACACATTTTCTAGTTAGTAAGACTTGCTTTACATGATATTTCCTATTCTTAGCTATATCTACAGAAGGACATAGATGTAGAAATACATAAGTAAGTACACAAATGCAAATACATTGTTTACTGATCAAAGCTTAGTCAAACAGCTTCCACTAAAGGTGATCTAGTGAAGGGATGAACTTTTAGAGGAATTCTTACTATATGCTTTTTTAAATTGAGGTTTTTTTAAGCTCTTTGTGTAGTTAGTGGAGCAAAGTAAGTCTCTTCGGAGACCATTCAGAGCAGGATATTACTAATGATGTGCTCCTGGACCAAATATCTAATGGTGCTTTTTACCTAAGTGATGCTGGCTGAGCTCTTCTCTCTGTCTCACTGGCAAGTGAGGAGTCACTCACAGCTCTATGGTGGAAGATTTCGCTGCCTTGATCGATTGCTGGACAAAAGCCTCCCCGGGACAGGGCTGCCAGCACATGTACAGGCTTTATAAGTGTATAACATATGTTGAGGCATAAATAAAAACCAGATTGGTCCTCCTCATGGCTGTCAAAAACTAAAGTATGGGCTGTGAAGGGGTTGAAGCTGGAGCAGCTCCTGCCATGCTCAGACTGCAGGACAGACAGATGAGTAAAAATGCAGCAAAACCAATGCCCAGTACAGTTTTCTCTTGGAGCATACTGGAGCATATGGGACTATGTTTTTATTAGAGCATGGGCAGTAGGTAAGTTGCCAAAAATATACCTTATTTCTACTACCTCACTGGAGGTCACTGAAATCAGCACTTGTGACTACAGAGAAATAAACATAAGTGCTTATGAAGCTCAGAATTACTAAAATCAGTTTCTATGTGCCTATTGTGAAATGGCATCAATAACACACTTTCAAGACTTACGTGGTGAGTTTCAGCTAAAAAATATACTACTGGAAAAAAACTGAAAAATGGATGGAGGATTGTTTATCCATCTGCATCAGGGCACAGAATCAGTCATCCATCTAAAAACAGTAAATCCTTTGGTGACTCTTCCGTCACAAGTTCTTTTAACCCAAATTGTCTTAGTGTGTGGTAGAACTGGTGCCATGCCTTCCTGATGAATTCTTGCCTGTCAGAGTACTTCAGCCTATACTGAGGCTGGTGTTCTCCTAAAACTGAGATTGAACTTCATGAATGGGTTTTGCAAGTTGACATTTTTGAGGGCAGGTAAGTTGTTGCGAGAAAAAAAAAAAAAAAAAAGTGGCTTTGGAAGCACAGAGATGGTTATAAAATCACCAGACCATATGTTTGAGGTAGGTGGGGGAAAAAAATGAATAACTTTTTTGTTTTATTTCTTCCTTGTCCAAATCCTTCTAAAATCTTAATTATTTTAATCCCTCATGGTAAAGTTCAAAGTTTTTGAAGATTGACAAAAATATTTCAAAGATTTGAAAAGGAGATTTTAGACAGCCTGATACCACCCTGTCTCTTCTCATAGTTTGACAAACCCTGAAATGTCACTTTGGGTCAACCAAACTCAGAATCTGAAGTTGATTAAACTAAAAGTATTGCTTTTTGTTGGAAAATCACTATTTTCACAAGATTACTTCAAAGACAAATGAGAACTGAATTCTTATATGACATTTGTCTGACTTCATGGGTTGTGTTTTCCTGATATTGGAGTTTTATTCCAACTGGGCAAGGAGTAACAGAGCCAGCAAGGAGTAATGTAGTAATCCTATATGGCTAGCCTTTGTCATTTAGTCAATTTAGCACAATTGTTTCAGTTACATGAATGAATTTTGCTCAGAAGTAGACACATTGTGTTATGAAAATTTCACCCAGCTTCAGTGGTGTTATACAACCTGACTCTTAAGATTTGAACTGGTAACCAGAGAGTTGCAGAAGGAAGAACAGCTGGCATTTTAAAAGATGCAGTTTCTTTTCATGATGCATCTATAGCTGTAGGTCAAATAGAGACACTTCCTTGAAGCTGAGAATACTCATGTATATTGTTTACTGAGTATTCCATTGTGGGCTAATTTCTCAAGAAATTTGTGCTGCATGAAGAGTCAGGGGAAAAGCAAATAGCTGCCTCTCGGGGAGGGAAAAGTTAATAATTCTGTTGTTCTGTTGTTCCTCCTTCATATTTTTTCTCTCTCTCTCTTTTTTTCTTTTTCTTTTTTTTTTTTTTTTTGGTAGTTTTTTATTAGTAGCGTTCGACAGCTTTAGAGTTGCATGATGCATTCACATGATTTTCTTTTGCAAGCACTCCTTTGCTTTCAGCTCCCACTCTTTTTTTGATTCTGCCAGGTAATTAAACACACAAAACTTTCTGAAAGCCACAGTTAAACCCATCCTGCTAACAATTTACAGTACATCTAATATTAAATATGTTTCAGATGCCTGATGAACCTTCTTCATGAAGCAATACATGTGGTCACACTTGAGGTTGCCGATTAACCAAAAGTATAAGCTGGGATTGAGCACTGCATCTGCATGCAGAGAAGTTTTAATGAATACCCCAGCTATGGGTCTGAAAGTGTGATGCTTGTGTGCAGGCATTGGTACAAGCAAGAGCTTTATGGAGTGGACATGAACAACGTTGTGCTTCTTGTTTCTGGATAAATTCATCCAGTCATTAGCAGGAAGGTCAATGGGAACTCATTCTGTAGCTCTTGTCACTAACTGGGATGTAGCTGCCAAAACAATTGGATAGATGGGTAGAAAAGACAGGTTTTCTTTGCAGTCAAAACCACTTGTGCCCTTTGTCCCCTTCAAATAGCAAGTTTCTGAGCCCTGTGTGTTGGGGTCATAAACCAAACAGCTGATGAGCTGGAGAACGTTGAAACAGCAAACGCCGGCTGGTGGAAAAACTCAGGCATTTGAAAAATACCTTTCATATCTCTGTAAAGGAAAAGCCTCTCCCACGCTTCCTTGCGGATGAAATGTAACCTTACACACCCCCCAGGCTCTGTGAAAAGAAAACTACCTCTCCCAGCAGCCTGTGCAGCTGCTTACCTGACCTGATCCCCTGCCCTGCCCCTTCCCTGTGCTCCTGGCTCCCTTCCCTGGTCCCGCCTCTGAAGGGCCCCTGTGCCCTCCGTGAGTGGCTGTAGAACCCTGTGTAAACCCAACAGTGAGCAGGTTGTGTCTCTTTGCATCTGGTCACCTCTGCGGATGGAATAACCCTGGCCGTGGAACTTGCCATCGGGGAGCCCTCCCTGACTCTGTATCTCTGGCAATATTGAGCTGTCTGCCTTGGGTGTGGGGTGTGTGTCACCAGTGCTGAAAAGAGCAGTGCAGGGCAGAAGGAGAAGCTTGCTAGCAGCCAGTCTGCACCTGAATCCTCTCCCTCCTGACACGATTTGGGGAACACAGCAGCTATCTCCCTATTGCCCTTGAACACCCCTGTAACTACCATACCCTGTGTACCTGATTTTTTATATACAGCCTTTATACATTTGCTCTTTAAATTTACCTCTTTGCAGTTACAATCATTACATGCAATTTTTATAGTCTGCAGTAAATACAGTTAATTAATCCTGGTGCACATAATTTTCATTTTGTTTGGTGCCTGTAAATAATTTCTGATTTGGTAAATGGTACTGAAGAGAGCCTGGTAAACTAAATGCTGCTTCACTTAATGGTGCTAAGTAACTGAAGAAAAAGAAGTGCTGGGTAAATGGTGTGAACCTAATACCTAGAATCACTCTTATCAAAATGAAAGGTCATGAAAGCCAAACCTTATTTTCAGCAGCAAAAGGAAAGCCTAGGCAAAAACAAGCTACTTCCTTGTATCTATAGAAAAAAAAGGCATCTTACCCAAATATATGCCGAAATTGCATTGTATTTGCCATTTATGGTGGTAACTTTCAGCAGAAGCATTGGTTGCATACACATACAGAAGTTTAATTTCTGGTGTCACAATATACTTGCCTAATTTCCTTCACTTAGGCTATGATTAAGAAGTGTTTGAAGGCTGAGGTTAGAAGCAAGCATTCTTAGAAATTACTCTTCCAAAATTCCAATGCCTTCTCTGCCATGATTTTTTTTCAAGTAAGTAATGAACAGACACACACGCATTGCCTACAGGGGATATATAATACATCTATCTATTTAGTAATAAATTGATGAGTGACATAAAGTTATGTCATAGTTCTTGCCAGAATAATGTTTAAAATGTGCATTTATATATTTAGTAAATAAAATGGCCAGCAGTATAAGTTGAATAGTTTTATTATGAAAATATTCTGTGGCTGGGAGCCAAACAAAGGAAATCAAATATTGGAAAGGGGACTTAGATATGCTTTAGAAGATCAGTATTCACAAAACCTCAAGAGAGGACCTGGGTGACATTATAAAAATATAGAATTACTTACCTGTAATGAAGATAAAGCAAAAATATTCTGCAGAGGCATTCACAGTACTAAAAGTGTCTGATTAATTCATGGCCTTTGAAAAGGACTTCTTGGGTAATCAGTTTAACCACTTTTTCACAAAGTAAGTAACTGTTCACATTTTTGCACCAAGGAATAGTTAAAGGAGACAAAACTGAAACTGATGACCAATTTTTGTTTGTTAAGTGGTTCACTTGTACCAGAGAAGATCCTTGGTTCTGTCAGTGTGAGGCAGCAAGAAGTTAATTTGAAAAGTGGACCTGCTGGTCACTAAAAGCTGTAGCATAAAGCATCAGGCCATATGCTACATGGTGTTGAGTGATCCCTTTCAAAATATATATAGATAACTTTAAATTATTTTAAACTTGGCCCTTTTTGGCAGAGGCACTTGGGCTGGTCTTGGCAGAACTAATGTAGGTGGAAGTGGGAAAAATAAGCATGATGCCATGTTGAAAACAACATTGGTGCCTGCTGTTTGTGGTTTCTGGTTGCTAATGGGAGAGAGCAGTCCCTGCTGACATTACACCCAGCTGAGCATTGCAGGGAGAAAAAGGCCCTTAAACTTATTGTACTATGATATCCCATGTCACTCCCTCAGAAATGAGGTCACATCACTACAGGCCTCCAATTCCTGTGTAATCCATCTGTAGTGTTCTTGAAACAGCATCATGGCTGATACCCTCAGGATATGGACAAGGCTACTTGGGATGTCCTTCTGAATCATATTTATACTTGCAAGACTTCCATATCAGAATATTTTCTGCATGATATTTTAAAACAATTGAAAAATATTAAGTATATTTAGAGCCAGTAGCTGTAGCCAAACTGCAAGGAAAGAGAAGTCAGACAGGTTGCTTATTTCAGTGTAGAATCACTAGGTGAACCTACCATTATTTATAAACTACTGATTTATTTATTTCCTCATTCATTACCATGAAATTATAAGGTTACAAAGTTCTTTTTTACAGATTCCCCATTTGCTATATATTTCAATGTAGAGGAAGTTTTGTGCTTGTATACCTTTCTTCTGAAAAGCAAGAAACCTAGCTGCATGTTTTGGTGTTTGGCATAAGATCAAAGGCACATATTTCATGAAAGCATTATATAAACTATATAAGAAAAAAATTACAATTCTACTACCTAATACAGATACACTGAAGTTATATCAACAGAATAAATAAGGTAGAAATGGTCAACGTAAAAATCTTTTGCCAAAATCCATCACTATTCTCTGTTAATATAAATATTTTGATATGAAAAACCCAAAACCAAAGACCTGGAACAGATTGAATAGATTATCTATAAATACACAATGGATTTAAAAGATAGAAAGAAGCAGAAATACACTGATTTTCATTTTAGCAAAATACAGTAGTTGAATGCTTTCAGTCCTGTAAAATGTAAGATGTGTCTTGTCTCAACAGCTATGAAAAAAAAGCAAGACTCTTTTTAAAAGAGAGTCCAATAAGAGGTTGCATGATAGCTGCATATTTAACAAGCTGCATGAAGAAGGTGAGTCATACTCACAGTGAGACAGTGATGCTAGCTGAAAATCTAATGCTAATGACAAATTCCTTGTTTAGTTTGTGTGATCTAACTGTGGAAGTCATTGCCAACAGATGTCACACAGGTTTACAGTTTAATGGAATTAAATAATATTTGGGTGCTGGTGTGAATATTGAGTATGTCTGTAGTTGTATTAGATAAGATGTGTATCCCTTAAACACCCAACTGCTTTTGTTGTATCATAGCAATATGAATAAAGGCAGGAGGGGGAATAACCTGCATGGTAAAAAGTGTCTGAACTTCCCTGATGAATGTGTCCTGGACTTCTGTCACTTAGGGTGCTGACAGAGAAACATTTGGGGTGATCTGCTAAAGCACTACAGATTTCATTGGCTTTATATTTAGAATTGGGCTAAAAGTGAGAAAAATATTCTTTCCAATGAAATCCAACCCTGGCTTTAAAATCCAGCAGCTAATTCTTCCGAGCTTACTTTTTCAAATCTGTTACAAGGGCTTTGAACAATAGTACTGAAATAACATTTCAAGTACATCACTGTGCCTAATGAATTACAAAGCTCCTGATTAATGACACTTGTTCAACATCACACTGACAGTAGTATGATGTTTTAAAAAAATTGTGTTTCTGCCTCGTGTATTTTCTCCAATGAGACAGACCAGCCATCATCAGCACAGGGTTGGGTTTTTTCCTTTATTTCTCTTTTTCAATTGCCTTCTTTTCTTTTTTTTTTTCCTTCTTTTTTTCTTTTTTTTTTTTTTTTTTTGGTCTCCTGGTGTACTTTTCTTTTTGCAAGTGGGGTCTTTTATTCTTCACTTGTATCAGAGGAGTTCTCAATCAAGAGGCCTGCAGCAGGTTTTGCTAAAATATCACTATTTAGCATTGATTCTGGAAGCAGAAAACCTCAGTCGTGTATCCTAACAGGCAAAAAGGAAGGAAAGAAAAGGAAACCAAGGCATGTGTTTGATAGATCCATCAGCAAATAAACCAAATTGTTGAAATATCCATCATGATGCCACAGGTGAATTGTAGTTGACTGGAGGCACACTTCACTGCACAGTATCTGAGCTCAGGTATTTTACTGGCCTCATTTCATTGAGTTGAGGCTGTACAGCTTTATGGGGGCCCCCATCTCCACCACTATGTAATAAATTCCTGCTGAACCGTGTATTGGAGCCTGATGGGGCCATCCTTGTATGTACAATTGTTGCTTGTATTTCTTCTGCTGTTTCTGCACCAGAAGGTCACTTTTCTCTGGGATGAGTGGGGAGGAATGTCATAGGAATCAGAATAGGACTAGGACGATTTTCAGCATTTTGTTGGGGTCTTTCAAGCTGCTCAGGGAACATATGGCAGGTTGGATTTGTACCATTGCAATTATTTTCATCCTCCAGCTTCCCCTTCTCATCCCAGCAGCATCAATGACACAGATTTTACAGCAGCAATAAGCTTAGTTTCATCTGGAGATTTTCTTTGCCATTCATTATCTTGGTGTCTTTGCTAATGAACACAGCTGATCTCTGTGGAAAAATGATACCAACACATCTGGGTCCTGACTTGCCATCCTTACGTGTTTCCTATTCTTGCAAAAAACACAACCTAACCTGCATCTAGGACTGAGTAAGATGTGTTTCAGAGAGCTGAATGTGAACTGAAGAGCTTTTGGAAATAAAGCAGTTACGGGAATCATGTAACGGAAATGGAATCTGTTTTTTTTTTTTTTTTTGGCGAATGAACTCCACTGAATGCCTGGAAACGTTCCTGCACCATAATATGTAGTACTGCATGGGGAGAGTTCTGTTGGAGAAACTAGGAACAGGAAGATGGTCATTGAAAAAAAAATTATTTTTTCTTTGTCAGTAGCTCTGGGTTTTGAAGTAGTTGTAAGTAGTCTAGAGTTATTTCCATGGCTGAAGCAACAGTACTTAATCTGTGATGTCTGACAAAGCAATGTCCTTTGCCTGTGTATTCTTCAGTTGAAATACTCAGAGCTTGATTTCCATCATCTTTGGTGGGTTCAGTTGTGTACCAGCTCTCCACTGCAGCTAATAGATAGGGACATACATGGTGACATTGTATTCCTTTTGAATTTGAACTTGTGTCTTTTTGCTCCCTCCAAAACAGGTAAAACTGGTAAAAAACTGAACCATAAACTGAATCACACACTCCTGCCCTGTCTTCATTAAAACACAGATGTAATCTCTGTGTTGACCGAGGGTCCTGAGTCTTTTCCCTTCTCTCTGCCACTATGCTGTGTGGCTCTCAGTAACCTGCCTCTGTTTCCTCATCCATAATGGAGCAATGCCAAAAAGAGGCAGAGAGGACTCATAGTGCATGAAGTCAGGGTATTGGAAACAGTACAACATCAGTAATACACAGACAAAACACGAAAAAGTTTTGTATTCGAAGGAGACTACAACAATGATTAGCTCAGTTGGTTAGAGAATGGTGCTAATAATGCCAATGATCTCTGTAGGGACCATTCACTTAAGAGTTGGATTTGATCCTTCTTGGTCCCTTTAAACTCAGAATATTCTGTAATATGGAAATATACACTTTCTCCTTTTTTTTTTTTTTTTTTTTTTGCCACAAAGGACATATACCACTCCAATGTGTACAACACAGAGAGAGGCAGAGGGCATGGCTTAATGAGAAGCTTTTTTACTGATGATGATACCAACAGCACTATTCTGACTGACTGTCATACTTTTGAGGCAATTCAGGGAAAGACGAAGAGTCGTAACTTGTTGAGCTTTTGATGGGATACCCTTCCTTCTTGGACCAGGGTAACAGAGCAGAGGAGGCTGCTGTTCTGCTAAGTTCTTTATGTCACAGTCTCATAGCTTCTTGAAGGCAGAGTTCAAAGGGGGTTACATAATAAAGCCAAGCAGCAACAGCAGCAGCAGCAAAACATCAGGCAGCAAACAACTTCTTACAATTTCTTCTAATGAATAATTGATGGTGAACGAATAAATTTTTTTCTTACGGAAGTGTGCATTATATTTGTTAATTAACCAATGAGATTTACACATGATTCTGGTTTTTCTTTTCTTAACCTATCCTGGTCTAATTCTAACAATCGTAAGCATTACATAGGTATTACACAGATTTGCGTATACAGTTTCTATCAGCTCTTATTGTTTATGTAAACACTATATCTAAAAAATGTGAACAATTTCATTCTATCTGTATTTTGTCTAAAATAATATAGCTAAAAAATGTGAACAATATAGCTCTATCCATATTTTGTCTAAAATAAAGAACTCTATGAAAGGATAACACTGTTACAGCAAAAAGAACTATGCTCAAGGTCTCTGCTGCAGCTTTTCAATGTTTAAGGCACTTAGCATGTATTTCTACTAGAAGTTAAAAATTATATATTTCTATTTCACTTTGGTAAGACTTCATGTATCTCAGTTCGTCCAAAGGCTTCCATTCAATTCCTGTGCTTTGGCTTTCTTCTGGGCCTGAGTCCAGAGATGCTCTCACTCCAACAGTAACTGAGTTACGAAGAGGAAGAGCAGGGCTTATGAAGGTTGTTAAAATGGTATTGCATTGGGAAATATAGTGCGTAAAGCCCTAGTGATATATATTTTTCATTATTTTATTTATTAAAGGTGATGGCTTACTGTAAGTAGTAGTTTCTGGGTACCTACTATTGTCATCCATAGTAAGAAATAATTGTGGCATTTTTACCTAGAAGTAATGAATCATAACTAGGTGGTAGAGAGTGCAATCCAGGTATTTACATGGGGATGAATCTGAATAATGAGTTGACAAAGTCTCACAACTGTATTACAGTGTCCCTCTGGTCTGCTTTTTTCCTCTAAAACAAAAGCCTGTGAGAGATTAATCTCTGAAGCACTTCTCTTTTGCTGAGTGATCAGCACCACACACCATTGCCAAATGTAGGTATTATTAGATACAGTTCCTTGATTTCACCTGGGGGAAGAAAAAGTATATTGTTTGATGCCATAGTTGTTTATTTTAAGGTGTTTCATGGGTGCAATGTATTTTCACTTCCTAATACTGACTCATGCTGTGGCATTAATCTGATTTCAACCACCGGGCATACGAATCAGTTCTAAGCATTTGCAACTCTCTCCGCTTGTTATGTATAAAATAATGAGTTGGCTTTCTCATCGTCAAAGTTGTTAATTTAAGTTAGTTGTTATAAAATTGTTAATAAGGTTGTTGAGTAATTGAACTAGAGTTGTTAAAGCTGTTAGATGTTTAATGAAGTGTCATAGTTTTATAGTTACTCTATCATGTTAATATAAAAGTTTAAAGGCATAAAAGTTTATTAAAAAGTTTTAAAGTTAATATTTAAGTGAGTTATATTTCAGACAAGGAGAACCCCACAAGTGCCCAAGATCTATATTTAGCCCCCACCAGGAGACCTGTCACTGAGCTCCATAGAAACAATGAATTTTAATGAGCAAATCTCCCGCCACAAGAACAGATGACATCATCCTCAACCTGAACCCCTAGCAGCAAACGAGCTATTGGCCAAAAAGACTGACATCATGCTTAAACCAAGGACCTATCATAGAAACCTTAAAAAGACTCGACCAATCACTCCCAAGGTCAGAGGCAGGACTGTGGGCGGTGAAGAGAGGGGCTAAAGGGGTGTAAAACCTCTTGTCACTCTACGGAAGTTGCTTTTTCTGCCTTGGATTAGCCTCGGTAAGAGCCCAGTGCTGTGGTCTCCAGGCCAACCTTGTTAAAAAGCCCTGCTTGGGACTAGCCCAAGCAAACCCGGCACTGCGAGTCCTTGCTCTGGGTTTGCAGCTGTATCGGTTCCAAGAGTCTTGGATCACTGTGGTTCCTGGATTTTTGATTTTGATTGAGAATTGTTTTTGAATATCGCGGTTTTATTTCTTTTGTCAATAAAATGGTCTTTAATTTTATCTAACATCAAGAGTTGCCTCTTTATGACAGCTCTTCTGGGAACTTGTCCAGGATCCACATTGTTTTTGGCAGTTCCACGAGTTAATAATAGGAAAAAAGCTTTTTGTGGAGAACAAGAGAAAGACGAATCTCCCACTGCTTGGATTACTCGCTTAAGGAACAACATGAGACTCTATTCAGAAATAGATTTAGATAGTGAAGGAGGCCAAACTATCTTGAAAGTACATTTTGTACTTCACTCCTGGCCTGATATCTGAAGGAAATTAGAAAAGCTAGAAAAATGGACAGAGAGGGGAATTGATGAATTATTAGAAAAGGCACAGAAAGTATACGTGAGGAGAGATGAAGAGAAAATGAAAATAAAAGCTAAAATCATGAAAGCAGAAGCTCAGCCTAGCACTTCAAAGGAACAAGCTACTGAAAAAGAAACAGAGAATCAACCTGTAAGTGATGCACAAAAGCCCAAGAAACCAACTTGTTTTTATTGTGGAAAAGATGGGCATGTACAATATTGTTTTAAAAGGTTAAGAGATCAAGGAGTCTTCCAAATAGAAGGAAGATCCCAAGAAGAGTAGGGATTTCAGGGGCTCTACCTCCTTGGGCACAAAAAACATCTTACAGAGCCCTTGGTAAAACTCAAGGTAGGCCCTCAGGAGCAAATCATGGAGTTCCTCGTTGACACAGGTGCCGAAAGGACCTGTGTCACCGAGAAACCAAAAGGATGCACTTTGCGTAACAGAACTGTAAATATTAGCGGAGCAAAACGAGAATCTTTTCCAGCGTCTGTGTTTACAAAACACAGATTTTACAAAACACAGGATTATTGCTGGAAATGGACGTGTCACCCAAGGAGATGCATTATACATAACCCAAGCAGGTAACAATTTATTGGGCCGTGACTTTCAAGTCCCTTTAAAAATTGGTGTAATTCCACAATATGACCAAATGAAAATAAAACTGTTTTCTTTGTCTCTAAGTGATGAGCAGGAAATTGATCTGATAGTGTGGGCAAAACCTGGAAACTGAGGGAAGCTGGACATCACACCCATAACTATTGATTTAATTACTGACACCTGACCTGTCAGAATTCCACAGTGCCCATTGACCCGAGAGAGACGCAAAGGACTAAAGCCGGTAATCCAAGAGTTAATCCAAGATAAAATCCTAGAAGTGTGTAAGTCTCCTTATAACACCCCAGTTTTGGCAATCCTGAAGCCAGACAAAACATACCAATTAGTTCAAGATCTAAGAGAAATTAATAAAAGAGTACAGGCCAAATATCCTATAGCGCAAAATCTGTACAATTTTTTAAGCAAAATATCACCAATGCATGCGTGGTTCTCTGTAATTGACTTAAAGGATCCTTTTTGGTCATGCCCTTTGGATTCTAATTGCAGGAACATCTTCGCCTTTACCTAGGAAGATCCGGACACCGGACGAAAGCAACAACTGTGTTGGACAAGGCTGCCACAAGGGTATGCGGAATCGCCGACACTCTTCGGCCAGGCTCTAGAAGAATTATTACGTTTCTTTTCTCCACCCACTGGAACACAGGTAATCCAGTATGTATATGACTTGCTTCTCTCCGGAGAGCATGAACCTACAGTTAAAATTGGCCACTATAAAATTATTGAACTTTCTAGGAAGGAATGGCTTAAGAGTGTCTAAACCAAAATCACAATTTGTTCAACAAAAAGTAAAATATTTAGGTCACATAATTAGACAAAGAACAAAGAAATTAAGTTCTGAGAGAATAGAAGGCATTTTAAATTTACCACCACCCCAGACAAAAAAGGAAGTACGGCAAATTTTAGGCTTAATTGGATATTGTCAGATATGTATTGACCAATATACACAGAATGCTAAATTTTTATATGAAAAATTAGTAGAACCAGAACCCATAAAATGGACAAAAGAAGGTGATTTAAATTAGCTGAATTAAAATCTAAATTAACCAAAGCGCCAGTCTTAAGCCTTCCTTCTTTAGAAAAACCTTTCAACCTTTATGTAAACATGGAGAAGGGAACTTCTTATGGAGTCCTGGCTTAAGAGTGGGGGGAGGGGAATCCGCAAGCCTGTGGCTTTCCTTTCCAAAATGTTAGATCCTGTGTCCAGGGGCTGGCCAAATTGCATCCAAGCAGTTGCAGCTGTAGCTACCCTGGTTTCAGAATGCCAAAACCTCATTTTTGGAAGCAAACTTACTGTACCTATGCCACATTTGATCAAAACTATTCTAAGTCACAAAGCTACAGAATGGATCTCAGAGCCCCGTATGATTCAATATGAATCTTTATTAATACACACAGAACAATTTACTTTAGTCACCAACTGGAGCCTGAACCCTGCTCAATTCCTTTACGATATCCCACAAAGTAATAATGTTGTACATGATTATATTAACATTATTGACTTGCAAACCAAAATCAGGGAAGATTTGCAAGATTGTCCTCTTGGAACCGGAGAAATCTTTTTCATTGATGGTTCCTTGAGGTACGTAAACGGGAAACGCAGCTCAGGATATGCCATTGTAGACGGTAATCGATTACAAGTATTTAAGCAGGGAAAACTGCCAGTCACTCGGTCAGCACAAGTGTGTGAACTTTATGCCTTAGAGCGAGCATTAACCAGACTTGCCGGGACCATAGGAACTATTTATACAGATTCATGGTACGCCTATGGAGTTGTTCACACGTTTGGCAAAATATGGGCAGAAAAAAGGTTTCTTAACACAAAGGGAAAAGATATTTTACATAAAGAACTTATATTAAAGATCTTGAAGGCTCTGAAACTACCAAAGGAGATTTCTGTAGTGCATGTATGGGGACATCAGAAAGGGCAAACAGTAGAAGCAAAGGGAAATGTCCTTGCTGATCTTGCAGCAAAAGATGCAGCTCAAATGGGGAAAGAAGTTAAAACCATGGAGTTAAAATCAGAGACTAAGTCCACCTTACTGACACCCATTTTTAAAGACCATGATAAGCAAAAATTACTTTCTGTAGGAGGAAAGGAAGATGCACAAGGCCGGTGGCAGCTTCCTGATGGCTGCCAAATGTTAAACAAGGAATTAACCCGAGAGATTTTACTAAAGATACACCAAACCACTCATTGGGGTTCGAGGGCTTTAGCCGATCACTTTGTCCGAACCTTTGGATGCCTTGGCATTTATGAATTGGCCAACTAAATTACTAAAGTTGTATAATTTGTCAAAAAGTAAACCAAAAAGTGATGAGAAAAACTGCATGTAGGGGAATTGAATTACCGATTCGGCTTTTCCAAAGTGTGGAAATTGATTTTACTGAAATGCCCCCAGTGCAAAGATAGAAATACCTTCTAGTAATTGTAGATCACCTTACTCACTGGGGGGAAGCAGTTCCTACCATTAATGCTTCAGCCCACACAGTGAGTAAGGTCCTTTTAGAACAAATTATCCCTACATATGGAATGGTAAATTGAATTGATTCAGACAGAGGCACACATTTTACATCCTTAGTGTTACAACAACTAACCCAACAATTAGGCGTGAATTGGAAACTTCACAAACCATGGCATCCACAGGATTCGGGGAGAGTAGAGCTGATGAATCAAACTATTAAGAACACTTTGACAAAACTAATGCTCGAAACTAAGTGGTCATGGGTTAAATGCCTTCCTTTAGCCCTCCATAGAATCAGGACTCAACCCAGAGCTGATCTAAACCTCTTGCCCTACGAAATGCTATATGGTTCACCTTATTTGATCACACAGCAAGAGATTGATGTTAAAGAATGTGGGAACATTAATGTCCAAAAGTATGTACAGATTGTTTCTGACAATTTAAGAGACTTAAGGAAAAGAGGCTTCTTATCTCAGTCTGCTCCCCTAGATTTTTCCCTTCATAACATTACACCAGGAGACTGGGTGCTCATCAAAAGCTGGAAAGAGAAATCACTGACTCCTTCTTGGGAAGGTCTGTTTCAGGTGGAGCTGACCACCGAGACTGCCACACATACCTTAGAAAAAGGATGGACTCATGTGAAAAGAGTTAAAGGACCAATAAAGCCGTCAAATGACAAAGAAGTCACCCATCTGTCTGGTTCACCTCTCAAAGACTCTTTGTTAATTAAAGTCTACCCTTGATATTTCCTAAGCTGCTTAATATTTACCTACTGTTACTGTTAAATTTCCAAGTTAACCATTTTAGATAAGTTACATTTAAAGTTAAAAAAGTCAAGTTTTATGGTAATGTTGCACTGTTTCATATACCGTTATATTTACCTGTTCTATACATTACAGTGTTGTTAAAGTTTTATAATCCCCAACTCCTTTCTGAGACTAAGTTTTCATCTCCCATAACTGTCATCTTCTGCTCTAAATTTACAGTACAGGTTCATTAACAAACCAAGGCCATTTGAAATGAGGAACTTTCCTAGCATCTGAGTACCAAAGAAAGGGTAATAAGAGGGAGGAAAACCCCAGAAGAAAGACCAGAGCAGCAAGAGGTGATGACACCCAAAGAAGAAAGAGAGAAAGGCAACAAGCCCTTCCTTCACAGCATGGACACAAAGGAAGCAAAGAAAGAGACATCATCTTGTAAGTGTATCCTACCCTTGCTACTCCTACTCTGGATCTTGGCGGGTTCCCCTTGCAACTGCTGAAGAGCCCAGGTGTAACCAATGTTACTGAATGGTATATCAGACGCAAGGAAACTCTCAGAAAGTGAAGCACTCCTTCCGGGCTCATACTTGTGTAAACCCTTTCTGTTACAATCTAACAACACTAAGTACGTGCTCGGAACGAGGAGCCAAATACTGGATTGGAAAAAACCTAGAAAATTTGACCCAAAATCTGAAAGGAGAATATCCACCCCATGAAGATTGGCTGTGTTTCAATTTTAGATACATATCAAAAAAAGAAGATTTAGTAAAAAGGAAATCATATGAAATTGACCTGATTAAAGAAATAGTAATTAATGAAAAGGAAAGACAGGAAAAAGAAAACCCATTGGCATCCAATAAAAATCTATTCATTGATTTGGCTGAAAGAATTAGTAAACAACTAAACTTGACTAGTTGTTGGGTTTGCAGAGGAACGCTAGAATCAGAGACTTGGCCTTGGTGAGGAGTCACTATCGGACCCCTCGATTTATTTAAATTAAATTACCTTACTTCCTGAAAGGAAACTGAGGAATGGCTGTTAAGCAGTACAGTTATCGGAGATGAATGTATTTAGAGAAAAGGAGAAAAGTTTAAAGTTGAAGTTGGAGAAACCGCTTGCAAACGGTACTTAGTTACAGATGGAAACCGACACTGGTGGATCCCTAAAGAGCCAGAAGTTTTCTGGTCAAAGGAAAAGTTAAAACATAAAAACTGTGTATTACACCCAGGAGAACAATTGTACCAGTGCTGGAAGAAAAACAGTCAACCATACACCACCGTCCTTACTCACATTTCTAAGTATTGAACTTCAGCAGCAACCACCCGATGTAATTTCTGGGAGGCTCTGCAAGAACTGTTCTGGATCTGTGGAAAAAGGGCCTACTCAAAATTGCCTCCACTTTGGCGTGGAAGCTGCACTTTCGGTGCCATACAGCCCAGCTTTTTCCTTCTTTCTGAAGATGCTGGAAACCAGTTAGGAGTCCCCTTGTATGATGAGCTCAAGAGATCTAAAAGATATGCCATCAGAGGAACACAGAAGTGGGGTGAAGAGGAGTGGCCCCCTGAAAGAATCTTAGAGATTAAGGGGCCTGCTATGTGGGCTGCAGATGGAAGCTGGGGATATAGAACCCCCATTTATATGCTAAATAGAATTATTAGATTTCAGATTTAATCGAAATAATTTCTAATCAGACTACTTCTGCCCTAGAGCTATTAAGCACCCAACAAACACAGACCTGCACTGCTGTATATCAGAACCGATTAGCCTTAGACTATAGCAGAAGAGTGCAGAGTGTGCAGCAGGTTCAATACTTCTGACTGTTGCCTGCACATTGATGATAATGGAGAGACCAAACTAAAAATAGCAAAGAACATTAGAAAAATTGCCCATGTCCCAGTTCAGAGGTGGCACTCCCTCGCTACTGCTGAATGGTGGAGCAACATCTTCCAAGGAGTATGGTGGAAGAAAGTGTTAATCACTATTGGATTTTCTCTTGCTGGTCTTATTTTTCTACCTCGTTTGCTGCCATGTTTTATACGCTTAATAACATCTGTTGTCCAAAGCTTGCCATTAATACAAAACCTCCAAACCAGTCGACCACCTCCACAGCCTACTCAGAGAGTTTTTAAATTTCAGAGACTCTAGGAAGGACAAGAAAAACATCAAAAAACCACAGCAAGTATACAATAATTTTAAACGTTTCAATATTACCACAGAAGAGCTATCCACCTTCGTTTGATGCGAAAGCCATATAAGCGTTGCTAAGAGAAAAAGGGGGGAATTGTTATGCATAAAATAATGAGTTGGCTTTCGCATCGTCAAAGTTGTTAATTAAGTTAGTTAATTGTTATAAAATTGTTAATAAGGTTGTTGAGTAATTGAACTAGAGTTGTTAAAGCTGTTAGATGTTTAATGAAGTGTCATGGTTTTACAGACTTGCCCTTAAAATAAAATGCTCTTGATCTTTGCTAGTATTTTTAATTTAATTAAAATCCCCAAGGATAAAGACATTAGGATTCAGAGGCAAGTTGTGCTGGTTTGGACAGATTTGGAGGAAAATATCCTCTGATAGAAAAACAGGTTACAACCACCCCTCCTCCACCACGTTCAGGAAAAAAGAAGTTTTCCTCTAAGGAAAGTGAAAGAGATAAAAAAAAATATTTATTTAACAAACACACAGGAAAAGGATAATAATGCTAAATAATAAAACTCTTACTGGGGAGAGAAACCTGGGAAAATTTCAGAGTCCTTTGGTAGGTTTAGTCTCTCTCCTCCTCCTCCTCGTTGCTGGGTTGATGTGGGCCCACCTCCGGGGCCTTGGTGGAAAATTCTCCCAGTGTGTTTGGATGTTGAAACAGTCCAGAAGAGAAGAAGGGAAAAACCAAAGTCCCAAAAAACCAAAGTTCAACTCTCTATCTCTCTCTGTAGAAAAGGAGCCAAAAAACTGGCTGGAAAACCAGAAAGGTGTTTCCTCAGCTCTTGCCACTGCTGCAATGTTGCCTGGCGTTTGTTTGGCTGCCCTCAGCCAAGGACACCGGCCCTTGAGACCTGAGAGCCTGTGGCAGGGGAGGCTGCTGCTGTCAGGGCAGGACGTGGGTGGCTCACGCAGAGGTGAGGTGGCTCCAGGGGAGAGACAGGCAAGGAACGGTGGAAGAAGGCACAGGATGCAAAGGGCTGCAGGAGTGGGGGTCTCCCCCGTGGTCTCCATTTATTGAGGGGTGAGGCGAAGGGATCTGGCAGGGACAGGATCTTAGGGTATGCAGAGGGTTCTAAGGGAAGCGAGAACTGGGAGTAGCAGACAAGGGGAGGGTACAGGGATCCAGGGTCCAATAAAAACATCTGAGGGGAGGGTAAAACAACCAATGGCCAATGGGGTACTGAACTCAACAGAACTTTCCAGAAGGGTGGGTAAGTCCTAAACCTCAGTCCCGCCTCCGGGATGCTCCTCCAGGGAGGAGTCCGCCGCCTCTAAGGTGGAGTCTAAGTGACTGACGGCAGCTATCACTGCAGTCAGACCTCCCACACAGCAGCACGCAGAGGAGTGTATCTGTGTCCCTGAACAACTGCTTTGAAAAGTTCGCTGGGGGATTTTTTTCTTCTCCCCCCTTTCAGGCTCAGTTTAAAGGCACAGAAAAGGCACAAAGTGAATTTCTGGGCATAGGGCAACGACAGGGGATACACATCATAAAGTCACCCTGAAGACACAAGTCTATGTTCATTTTTGTATTTACTTTGCTATTACTTTTCTTTGGAATTAATACTCTTCCTAGTCTGGATTCACCCTTGAAAGTCCACAAGGAGAGCACAGAACACTCCTCAACCCTCCCACACATTCCTGGCTCTGGACACAGCAAATTCCTCTTCATCAGAGGGACAAGATCTTGGTGCAGAGTCAGATTAAGCCTGTTTCTGAAGTTTCAGATAGAAATTGAAGTACTATTTTCTTCTCATATACAGACAGAAGAGCAAATTTTGTCCATGTTTCCACTATGACTTTGAAAAATTACTTTGTACTGTCTTCAAGCCTAAAGAGCTGAACCGACACTCGGACACAGTTGTGGTGAAGACCCTATTGCCCTGAGTCCCCTTTGTGGACTGCTAAGTCTTTCCTATCCAAAGTAATGATACTTTCCTCCATTAAAGCAGTTCCAGTTCCTACTTGTAAAATGAAATTCATGTTCAAAATTCTGTTGATATATTTCATTAAAATTTATTTCTACTAATCTTTTAACTCAAAGTCTCCAGTTATTATCAATATCTCCACTTCTGGTAGCATAGGCTGGGAAACACCTAATCAGATGATGGGCATTTATTGGTATAGTGGTGAAAGAAGGGATGGGTCACAGGAAACTGGGAATGTTCAGCTATTCTGCAAGAAGAAATGGTCCATAATGCATTTAAGACCAGGTTTAAAATGAAAGAAAGCACAAAGGTAGATTAAACTGTCAACCTCTTTTCATGCCATATTTATCCAGAATTTGCATACCAGGCCATCCTGAATGGTCTTTTAACTTAAGTTGTTTGTACATTAGTCCTGAAACATGTATCTGATAATGGGAACTCAAAGTTTTGCACAAAAGCTTAAGATGGGTCAGGTTTCCATGTCTTGTCATCCTAGCTCATAGGACGGGTGAGATGGCAACAGCCTTTAATTTCCCATCTGTGGGTAACCACTCTTTCCAACTTACCTGTCAGAGGAGGAGGAGGAGACAGGAGGTTTCATGTTCTGGTTGGGAATTGCTTTTGTAGCTGCTGGTGCCCAGGACAATGAACTGAGAACCCATGCCTTTATACTGAACCTTGGAGGTGGTAGTAGCTGGAACAAGCTCAGTGGGAAAAGGGAAAAATTTCAAGAGAGGAACAGGGATGGAAATGGCAGCCTCCCATTTTTTTAGACACGAATCCTCAGTGTATCATGGCAATTTCATAGACAACTGCACACCCTCCGACAGAAAGATAACGTGCCCTTTGTTGAGGTGCTTTTCCTTAACCATTTTTTCTGAGGCCATGGCAGACCTGGCAAATGCCTCATTGTAGATCTTCCCACTGAGTTAGTTAATGAGCAGGCAATTGGATAAGCATGGCCACAACATCCAAGGGTTGTTGATCGCCAACTGCAAAATTGTCCATTTAAACAGTGGTGGTAAAAGCAACTTTTAGCCTGTTCCTGCAACCCGGTCACATGAAATGGTCTGGACTGTGTGCATCGCCCCATCATTTAAGTCATGTCCAGCTGGAAGATGTGCAAGCTCACAGGGAATCATTCCAGAGCCCAGCCTCCTTTTCCTACTCCAATTCATTTTCTCTCCTCTTGAGAGTAAGAAAGCACATACGGGGGCTCATCTCTTATCACCCTGCCTTGCAGATAATGAAATCCAGGGTTCAACAAAATTGCACCCACACACATCAACCACAAGGTCCAGGGCAAGGCTGCTTCATGTAGGGTGTGTTTATGCTTCATATGTGCTGCAATGATTCTGGCAGGCACAATCAAGGCCAGTGCAGGGAGGCGACTTGTTGCTTCTCTGTCATTGCTGAGGTGATTGTCAATAATTCTCTGTGCTTTCATCCTTTTGTTTCATTCACTGGGGACTCATTTTAATGAGTAGCACTTCATATGTACACAGGCTTCTGTCATTCCCTCCTGCCCATGTGCTTCTTTCTCCTATTTTTCAGGCATCCCCTGGAGAGTCACAGGAGCTTTCATAGGGGGCTGCAAACCAGGGAAGGAAAGGTTATGTGGTGTTTGTCTGAGGCAGCTTTTCTGTGCCCAGAGCATTCCTGTAAATGAGAGGAGTATTATGACTCTAACAAAAATCAGATAAAGGGAAAGGATGAAGGGATGAAATGAATGAAACTTCCATTAAGCATAATGTAAGCAGTTTCTTCATGTTATCTGAGGTTATCCAGACTGACAAGTAAGCAGTGCTGTTGTCACTTTAACAAAAGCATGCCATCTGTGTGCAATGCAGTGCAGCCACAGAAGTGCCATGTCTAAATGAACTAAAGCATGAAAGAAAGCTCTTGACCAATTCAGTGTGGAAAAATCAGTGAGTTTTCTTTTCCAATTAGCACAGTGAGAAGTGCTCTCGTCTCCCTTCTGTTACCCCAGTTAAAAAAGCTTTATTTCTTCAGACTATTGCCCTCAATAATTGAAGTGAGAAGTTTCACATTCCATCAATTGGGAATTTTACCATAGGAAACATGGCCAGTTCTTCTGTCATGATTACTTTTTTTTCTATTTGGCTGCTTTGGTGATTTAAAGCAGCATTCACTTTCAATGGCTGCTCAAGGATTTTCTCCAGTACTCATATGTCGCTGTTCTCACTGCGGATGAGTAGAGAAATGACACGGAATCCAGGCTCAGGGATAAATGGAAGCAATTCAATAATTTTTCCAGAGGCTTTTATATGTTAGTTTGCAAGAGTGTGTTAAATGGCATAAAGTAATTGGTCTTCTGGCCATCCACCCCTTGAGGGGATAGGTCAAGTTCTAAGACATCCATTTTTAAATATTTATCTAATTAAAACCATAACAATACTGCAAAACAACCTGCAGGTGCAAGAAGTTTACAATACTGTACTCTTGTTTAAGATAATCTGCATGGGAAAGACAGAACTCTCACAAAGTGCTGCAGAGAGCTGAGGAGATTCTGTGCTGAAGCTTTTTCAGTATCCATAATCATAGAATCTTCAGAGGGAGGGTTCAGGTGATTCTTCTGTCATGTCTGGTGATGAGAAATTCTTAGATAAGAGAAAGGATCTAGATTTAGGTAAAAAAAAAATGCTGTGCTATATGCTCCCCTCTCAAATGCAAGATGTTAAGTCGTAACATTATTTATATAAATAGCTATATCTATGGATATGCATGGGATAAATATACACATATTCAAATATATACAGACATATGTAAACATATATATATGTGTATATATGTGTGTGCAGATATATATAAATACATTCAAGGAACTCCTCATTTCTCCTCTTCATTTGTAAGCTATTTTTAAGTACCTGCTTCTCAAGTGAAGGACTGTTTTTGTTCAGCCACTAGTCCAGGTAAAATGTCTTTTTTAATTTGGGGTTTTTTTAGATTTTCTTTGTTTATTTATTTGGTTTTGTTGTTGTAGTTGTTTTCGGTTTTTAACAGAGTTTGAAATATAGTTTGAAGTTGTGTTTATAAGGACTTGAGTGCTAAAAATTGGAGTTCAGTGCTATGTAGACTTAGTAGGTTATTTCGTTTTGTTAAAAAAAACCTGCAAACTTTTCAGAGGAATGGGAAATAATTTCATTACCTTTCACAATTATTTCCAAGACCATGCGTTAAATTAAAAGGAACTTTTGAAATCAAACTCTTTTATTCTGGAAATGTCAGCAAGGGATATTTCAACAGGATAGAAAAAGCAGCTTTTCCAGCTTCCTTCTAAAATAGATGTCCTGTAAAAACCTCCACTGCCCAGAAGAAATTCAGGTGACCTGTTACAGAATGGGTGTAGTTGTTGCTTCAAAAGGCTTGTACCGAGACTGGCGCTGGGATGAGACAGGTCTCTGTTTGACCTTGATCTCACCCTGTCCACAGGTCACATGCAAATATTTCATCTTACCTATACAAATGTAGTTAATATTTCTGTTAATGTGACATTTTGGAAGGGCTGTGTAAATTAAAGATGTGTGGATTCTCTTTTTGTAGTAGACGTGCACAGGTTAGGATAAATTGGCTGCCGGCCCAAATCACTGTGGTCTCTGGAGTCCAGTGCAAGCCTCGTCTGACAAAGTGTTGCTGGTGCACATCAAGGTAAAGGTTATGCCAAGTTGAAGGTCATCCCTAGGATGCCCTGAAATGGGTTCTTGGTCTTATACCACAGAATTTCTAAAGTACAAATGAGTTATATCTCTTAGAGCTACTATATATTTGGCAAGTAGTCTGCTCAATGAATTTTTGTTGTTAGCAAGCCCAAACCTGGAATTTGCTGGCAGACAACACACATATATGCTAGCATCTGTTTTAACTTTGTTTTTAATGTCTGATGTAATTATTTAAAATGCTGAAACATGAAGGGAAATGAGATGCTTCCTTTAATGTTCCTTTTAAAATATAAGGATATTTAATTTTTTTTCACTTAGTACTGGCAGAAAAGTCTTGATTGAATTTAAGTTCCAACAAAACTAAGGAAAAAGATTTAATCTTTGAATGAATATTTTCTCCTGACTTCAAACAAGGTTTGCTTTCTTTTCACAGGAGAGACTAAGAGAACCAGAGGGTTTTTTTCCCTCAAAAAAATAATCATCCTTACATATATTCTGAAATTATAATTTTCTTTTAAGTCAACACAAAATAAGCATGTTCATCCTTCAAGCAATAAAAGAGTGATTAAGGCTTATATTTCAGCAAGTATCTGGAGCTTTTAATTGTTCTTATCTGCATTACAAAGTGTACCTCGTTTCCTAAAATTGTATTCACTTTAATAGGGCTTTAGAAGCAGTGTGTGTTGCAAAAAAAAAAGAACTAAACAAACTTGTAGTTACCTACAAGGATCATGTGAAAATAAATACCTTAGTAGTGAAACTTGCTTTAGAACTTGGCCCTTTATTTATCCATTTCCAGTTACATTTATGCCACTATAGGCATAAAGATGAGTTATTTACCAAGGTTATGGTTGCAGTTGCCTGATGCATGGAAACAAAAAGTGTATTTTAAAGTTTTCACCAAAGCAAACGTGTAAATTTTTTATATGCCTCTGACTTAGTTTGGGTGGTTTTATTTGCTGGGTTCTTTTACATCTTCATACTGAAGTTCTGATATGAGAGGTGGTACAGACCAGTAGCAAAGTCCTAGGCTTTAAGAACCATTATATAATCAGTAAAGAATCAGACAGGGTAAAAAAATAATCATGATCTGACTTAACGCAGACCAGTTTGGATAGACCAAATTCTCTGAACCGTGGCAGAGCCCATTTTAAGATTTATTGGTATTTTCCTACTAGAAAATACCAATAAATAAATTGCTGGTAGTGAGACCCTATTCAGCAGCAGTGGGAAAACCATGACCTCATTTACCGGTGTGGATGCAATGTCTTGTGGACATGAGATTTGCCTTTTCTAAAGAAATGGACTTTCCATGGAGCATTCCATTAAGAAATACTGCCAGTGGTAATATAAATGAACATGCCTGAAGTGAAGGCCATGCCCCACAGAATTTGGGGCAATCTGCCTGCTTTCTATCTGACCCTAAAGTACATCTCAGAAGGTACAGTAGTTAATACAGATACTGGGTACAATGTACGTTCTCACAATTAGTAGAAAGTGCTGCATTGTAATTACAGGGTGAAGTGGGGCATGATGAACATATGGAAAAGGAGACCCTTAATAAGTGATAGAACCTTCAAAAGAAATTGCTAATTAGTATGCATTTGATGTGTACGATACCAATTTTAAGACTTTGCCTGGAATAAATTGCCATGTTGAGTCTTCGAAGGAGTGGTGAGATTAGCATTTACAAAGGGGGCAATTTTCTGTCTTCTTGACTCTGTTAAATGGAAGAAATAACTTCCAAGACCGAAGCAGTAGTTAGCCCATCAATCATCCTCACAGCTGGAAACTGGGGATCCCAAATGCTGAGATCGTTAATCTGTCAGTTAATAAGTTCACAGTGGCACCATATGGTGCTGAGCCACTCCACACTATGGCAAGGACAGCACTGTTTACACAGGCATGCTGCTTTTTCAGGTACCTCTGCACTGGCAGATCCCTTTGTTTGGGAGGATCCATTTACTTTGCACAGTTAATTGACTGAATCGATCACAGAACATAATTGTTGGCTAATCCTGGGGAATCCTGTCCTACCCAGATGGAAGAAGAAAACAGTGCTGGCAGTAGGCATGTTTCTTTCTCCATTCTGGAGGATGCTATCTCTGGACATGATGGACTTTGATTAGAGCTGATGGTAGGCAG
Organism: Monarcha castaneiventris obscurior; assembly: GCA_026261815.1. Taxonomy (NCBI): domain Eukaryota; kingdom Metazoa; phylum Chordata; class Aves; order Passeriformes; family Monarchidae; genus Monarcha; species Monarcha castaneiventris. Next base: position 4,942,646 of record JAMPIT010000635.1, read on the forward strand.
ATGTGCAGCCTATACCAACTGCAAGTGACAGAGATAACAGGAGGACCTCCAGGGAAGCTAACTGACATGTCCCAGCCTGGCTGCTGTCCTTAATTTTTCCTCTCCCAATTGTCCTAATTGGGAGAGGAATACACACAGAACTCAGTACTACTTGTTCCAATGCTGACTGGCACTTCTTTATAAACCAAACAAGGAATCATAGGCTGGTAAGCAAAAAATAATACCCACCCCCTTCCAACGTGTTCAAAAGCACATGAGCAGGGCAATTTAGTACAAGGCATGAACAAGACATTTCTCTGAATCAGGTAAGGCCACACCCAGACTTGGCTAGGCACTGCAGAGTGTGTAACTTTCTAGTTTTAACTTTTAAATTCCTCAATTTAAAAATTATCTTTGAAGCCACTAATTCTAAATACATTGATTACATTTTAACTGGAGTAATAAAACTCAAATCAGTCTGCAAATATACAAAGCTTTCATTTTAGTATTTTCTTTTAAATCAAACTTCTTTTCTATACCCAGTGCCTTTCTGATTATTCTCCAGCAGAAGTGGTAAATTCTTCTTTCACTTTAAAAACAGAATAAAATAAAACAAAATTAAGCAATCTTTTTTTAAACAAGCATAACAATGTATTTCAAAATATCAAAATTATATGTGTTTGGAAATTGTAATGCAGCATGAAATAAAGTTTCCCAAAGGTAGGATTATAACACTGAGAAATACAATCCCACATTTTAAGGCAGTTTCCCTGTCTTGTCTTCGCAGCAGCTTTTTAATTGTAGGGTGTGGGGAGTTTTCCTAACTTTTGGCTTGGTGTTCATTTCAATTTCTTACGTTTTACCTTGTGTTATTTCAGTCCCTTTGAAGTTGGTGGACTGAACTTGATGGATAAATATGACCTAATATGTAGAAAAAGCCCCCTCTCTGAGGTACATCTCATGAACTGAAAGAGCTAACTACTAGACAATTGGCTTGTGAGTGTAAATGCTTTGGAGCTATTATGTTCATTTTATGGTACATTGCTTTTGGATATTCATCTCAGTACGCAGAACTCATCACTCTGACAGCCAAAAAACTGTGAAATGTCCCTTTCCCTCCCCTCTTTCCTCTTCCACTTCCCCAAAACCTGTTCATTCATTTCAACAAAGATGTGCTGGAAGGAAGCTTGGACTCTCAGGATCTTTTTGCCGGAATTCTCTCAAACTTCGAGGAAGGCCTGTTTGTCTCTTTTCAGCAGTGAAAACTAGAGTTTAGAAAACTACTGTTCAGCAACCTTCTAGGATGAATTAGAAAGGATCAGTGGCAAGTATCTTCAAAATCAAGAGAGGCAGCTTCCACAGCATTATATAAAAGAAAGATGTGTTTTACTTAAGATGTAGAGCAGACAAAGGCAGACTGGATGACCTCAGTTCATTCAGTAAAAGGTTATCTCTTCACCTGTACTTTTTCAGAAGGTAATTTTTTGTGAAAAATACATGTAAGAAAGTGTAAATAAGGGAATATATGTCCCTTATTTTCTCCTGCCACCTTCAAAGAAAAGCACTTCTAAAGAACATTTATTAAACTAAATTTATTTTATACATAAAAGTAGAAGGAAATATTTCCTGCATATTAGTGATTGTGTTTTTAAATCATGGAGTATATTAGTTCATACATAGTGTAATATTAAATACAATAGAAAATCCATATTGCAGAGTATGACTTCATGTTTAAATGAATGATGGAATTTTTGAGGAGGGAGAGGAATGGGAGGCATCGTAGATACTAGATTTGGGCATGGATCTGTTTTCGAAATTATAGCTGAAAGTAGGTATTAATGAAGATTTTTTCATTGGATAATTTCAAATTTAAGAACAATTACATTGACATACAAACCCCTCAAAAATTTGTAGTATTAACCACTATCTGTTTGATCTACAAAATCACAGTTCAGTGTCCTGAAAATAGAACATCCCACTAGTATGCTTATAACATGTACAGCACTATATACACGAACTATGTAACATATAAAAGGATCAGTTGGTTTATAGCAACTTTCATTTCAAAACATGTATTTTCTAGCTGAACTCTGCAAACCTTTCAAAAGCTTTCTTCCAAATGGAAACACATACAAATCATCACATGGAAAGCTATAAAGACGTGTTTTCATATGGAAAGAATGTGGAAAGGGGTTCCATATTCTGGGTTGCCAGTGTTGATTATTTTTTTTTCCTTTTTTTACTGACTTCATATATGCCAAAGCATGGGAAAAAAAAAGCTATTTAGATATTTAGGATATTTAATATTCAGGATATTTAGTATTTAGGATATTTAGAGACAGCCTCATTGTTATTTGTGAATTCCCACTAGGCTCGTCCTCTCTCTGGAAAAGACACACAGAAGATGCCTGAGGTCACAAGTGCTACCCAACACAGAGTGAACAGACAGATACTCTTAGGAATCCTTGGCAATGGCAGCACTAAATTAAAGTTGCATTTAAAACATAATTTTATTAAGAGAATATATGGTTAGTATAGTACAGAATTTATGTTTATGGCAGTGGTTCTCTACCAACCGATAGAATACAGTACAACTTATGAGTAATGTAATGCAGAGTTTATAATAATACTGATTTTTTGGACAGTGCTCTGTACTGTTGTGCCTCCCTCCCCTGTGCTGGGGCTATCACCACCCCTGGGCTGGCCAGGGACCTTCACAGCTGGTGAGGAGGGAAGTAACCAGCCTGGTGCCCAGGGACCTTGAGGAGAGGGAAGAAGAGGTCTGTTTGTTTGGTCTGCTTGGTGCACAGAACCTGCAGGCCCTGACAGTGTGGGGAACAGGACAAATACACGACCCATGTGGTCACAGAGAGTGGCTACTTGCCTCATAAAATGGTGCTAGTGATGCTGACCACATTACTGGGTTTCAGGCTGGGGTAGCAGGTCACAGGCAGCTGTCACTCATGAAGATGAGGTCAGTGCTTTGAAGACTCACATCCCAGAGACCCCAAAACCTCCTTGATTGTGATCCAATCTTACCTGTGAACCTCTACAAGAGCTAGTCGGCAAGAGCAGACATGAAATACCGTGGATATCCTCTCCCAAGGCGAGTAAAGGACTTATCTACATTTTTCATTCTTAGAACCAAGGAGAAACATCCAATGCATAGGATGTAATGACAGACCACCACCTACTGAATGCAGCTGGTTCAGTTTTACCTCCATTAGCTCTTCCCTCTCTTTCAGAGACACAGGAAAATACCGCAACCCTTCACCAAGGAGCACCTATTTCACACCCCTCCAGTTTCTGGCACATGAAGCAGGACTTTGAGAAGGGGTTCCAGTCCAGAGCTTGCAATTGTCAGCTGAATTTGGGCAAAGAATAAGCAATCAGAGGTTTCAGTTTCCAAAAAGCAGTTACATCATTGTCTCAAGCCAGAGTGAGTACTCAAATTGCCCTTCCTGATAGTTTCAATAATTTTTTGATTTATTAAGGTTGTTACACAAAAATGAGATTGCAGAAAGTGCCTAACTTTGTGCTTCACTACCTTGCAGTGTCCACAACACTGATAACGAAGGAACAAAGAAAATAGCAAATTTTGATTCATTTGCCATTTATCTTTAAAGGTACCCAAATACTGTTTTATGTTTTGCTTAAATATGTTCTTTAGGGATACTGTAAAGGCAAAATATGAACCTCTTTTGCCTTGTGCTTGTAAATCAAAATTCGTAGGACTAGAGCTGGTATCAAATAGCTCTTCTGATATGTAAAAGATACGATTGGTACAAAGAATTGAACAACATGAATATTTCTTCTTTTTATTTGATGAATACAATCCTCCTCAGAGAAAAGACCTTCTTTGCAAGAATTTCCTTCATAAGTAACCAATACTTCTAGACCTTGAAATTCTTGGCTTCAACTGCAAGAGAAGTTTTTACATTTTCTTTTGGGGAACAGTCATCCAGTTCCCATGTTTTTCAGTCCAACTGTGTTTTCTCAGACTCTTAGTAAATCAGCCTTCCCACGTTCATGTGGTTCTTGCAGACAATATCTCATTGTCTACTAATTGCAGATAATTTAAACCAAAGTTTTGGTCATATTTCTGGAAAGAAACCCTAGTGTGACCGTGTAACAAGGAGCAGCAGAAAAAACTGGAATTGTGCAGGAATTGTGAACAATTCTCTTTTTCCTGTTACACTCATGTAACTAAGAGTGGAATTTGAGGCACAGCTATAATGACCCAGAGCAGCAGTTTTTCGCTTTCTTACCTGCTTATGTCATACCCATCACTCACTGTGTTTTTGGAATATTGAGTGCAGGTATAGACAACCATTATCATCGTGCTAACTGAGGATATTTTGCTGCATCCCACAAACCCCAGGTACAAACTGACAATGCCAGGTTGGTTCTTCAGTTGCTCTTTTGGAGGCATAAAATATAAAACGTATCACATTGTCCTTCTAGACTGCACTGTCCAGGTTACAGAGCACATAGCAACAAGTGGCCTGTTAAATGATGACAAATCCTTTAGCTCCTGACTTTAGACCTCTGACCTCTTGACTCCCTGCCTGTATCCAGGGAGCAGTCTGGGGAGAAGAATGCAATGAACAGGTTGTAATCTAATAGTGTCAAAAGAAATTACATCAAAACCAGCTGTTACACTACTAGTCATTAAAGACTGATAACATGTTGACTAAAACAGGGCCTTTTTACTGTGTAGGCGTTTGCAATTGCTGAGGGTCCAGAGCTGCTTCCCCCTGCCACATACACACTTTATGGAAACAGCAGTAAATGTCATTCTAAGTGAACATGTCCTATTGTCTTTTAAATTATGAGCAAATTGTGTTTGATTGAAGTCTGTTCTTTCTTATTTTAATTTACTATGTTTCTCAGCTCTGAGCATTATGATGTGTACCCAGCTTCACAGCACAGAAGTGACTCAGCACATAATTTCTGCTTTTCAGTTGCTCTGACTGGTATATATACTTTGCTTTTATTAGAATTTAGAATGTCTCTGTTTTTCTTTTGGAAACCTTATACAAAGGAACATAGGAAATATTGTCTACATTTGCCTTGCTGGCTTCAGTGCTGGCACCTGAAATGATTTTAGGCACAAGCTAAAGCACACTGTGCCCAACAGTGGATGTCAAAATGTTATATCCATCTGTATGGGATGTTTCACATGCAGACTCTGTCTTTCTGTTCATACACTCATGCATCCAAAATACAGAAAGCCTGCAAGCATCTCAGAATTGTAGAATCACTGAATCATTTAGGCTGGAAGAGACCATGCATTAACCCAGAGCTCCCAAGCCCACCACTAAACTGTGTCCCTGAACAACACATCTTTTAAATCACCCTGGGGATGGTGACTTCACCACTGCCCTGGGGCAGCCTGTGCTTGACAGGGCTTGACAACCCTTTAAGTGAAGAAATTTTTCTTAATATCCCATCTAAACCTCTCCTGGCACAACTTGAGGCCATTTCCTCTTGTTCTACCACTTGCTACTTCAGAAAATTCACTGTCATGCAAAGGGAACAAAAAAAATATGAAAGAGCATTTTGGTGTTGGAGAAGCTCAGAGAGGAATGCATGCTGCTAAGCACCTCTCAGAGTCCTTCAAACCCCAAATAGTTGTCTATAGTGTATTTGAACAAGAGTATAGATAGAAAGGACAGTTCCTGAGAAGGAGGTTCAAACTTTTTGACCACTTCTATTTTCACCACTTTCACCACTATCATCTCAATGTTTTTCTTCAAATCTCCACTTGTTGCCATTCCATCTAACACACTATGCTATTTCTATGCTATTCCCTCTAAAACTCTAATCCCTCTAATCAAACTCTATGCTGTAAACTAAAGGAAAAAAGTGGTATTGGAAGTTCAACTGGAAATTTCAGTGAAGCCATATATTTACGGCTTCATAAATAGTAATTTAAAAAAGGTATTACTTTAGGTCACAGAGAACAGTTGTTTTCAGTCTAAAAACATCAGTTGTGTCTCCTGTTGATGCTTGTGAAAAGTAGTTAAAAGCTGAGGAAAGCTGACAAGATGAGGCAGCTACAGGGAGTTCATGTGAAGCCAGATATTCCCAAAACGCAGAAGAGACGGTATCTCTTCTGCTGGTGAAAAAGACATGGAGAGGAGCATCTAGTCTGGAGAAAATATAACTGTTAATATACATAGAGATCTAAATTAAACCTATCTGTAGGTGTCTAGTACCTGTCTTAGCAGTCTGCTTACTTTTCCAAACCTGTCCAAGCTTACAATACAGCAATGTGCTCAGAAGAGCTTGTTCTGTAGAAGCAGGCACTTACCTTTTGTTATTTATTATAATACAGGATTAAAGAGATAGCTGTTTAATATGACTACTTAGTACTTTACTAGAGTAGCTGTTGGGTCCTTCACTCAGAGAGTGCAGATCCAGTTTTGGAAGGATGCCAGCCTACATCCGAAGAGATTCCTAATTACTAGGTAAGCTGGGTGAAATTCCTCCTTGACCGCTTGACCCCTTGCAGTTAGCTCGATGGTCCACAGGAGAGAAGCGGCCGGAATAAGGAAGGACTGTTGCACATCCTAAGCCTCCAAGCCGAGCCGACAAGCAGAGCCCCCTCCTGGCTGGGGAAGCCTGCCACAAGGGCGCCTGTCTAGCAGGCTGCCAAGCTCCCTGAGGCAGAGAAGCAGAGAGAGGGAGAGAGTCCTGAAGTAGTCCAACAGACGTTTCTTGATGAACCAGAATCAGGGGCAACTCTCTCCTCCCAGAAAGCCTGGGCAGGGGGTTTTAAGGCACACAAAAGAAGGAGGAGCCAGGGTATATAGCAAATGGGGATCAAGCAGAAGGGAGGAGGCAAACGTTCACAGCCAGCTATAACGAACAGGGGAGAAGGGACATGCTCTTCAACCAACCAACAGTCAAGTTAACGAGAACATTCCAAAAGTATGGGTGGTGTCCTCTGTGCCCCCACCTACTGATACGCCCTCTGACTCGGACTCATCCACCCACCTGATGGCTAGGGCGTGATTGACAGGGGCCGGCCACAGGTCCTGGGGCTGGGACACCACCATATCTCCCCCGTTTCTATTCAATAATTTTGGCAGGAGATGTTTGAAACAAGAAAGAAGTAAAACTACTAAGTCCTTTATCATAACAGGAGGCTTGTCTTTCCATTTCATTTTCTTCGAGTGGTGGAAGTGTCTTAAAACGGGTGGGTTAGGGTCGTCAAAGGAACAGTTCAAGAAATTAATGGTAAACAACGCATGAGCCAGCCAAGCCGCTGGAGTGTTAATCTCCTCTGCCCCCTTTTGTTGTTTGAGCACTCTTTTTAGGGTCCCATGTGTCCTCTCAATTATGCTCTGCCCTGTGGGAGAGTGTGGGATACTGGTTTTGTGTGTGATCCTCCATCTTTGTAAAAATTTTTGCAGGGCAGCAGAGGCATAAACAGGTCTGTTATCTGTTTTGAGTTGCTTTGGGATGCCCAGAACAGCAAAGCTTTGTAGTAAGTGGTTCATCACATCCTTTGCCTTTTCTCCGGAGTGTGCAGTGGCGAAGGTGGCTCCAAAGTAGGTGTCAACCGATGCGTGTACGTACTTTTGTCTGCCAAACTCTGGGACATGGGTGACATCTGTTTGCCAAATTTCACAGCTGCCAAGGCCTCGGAGGTTAACCCCGGTCCCTAAAGCTGGCAGCTGTTGCCGTTGGCAGTTGGGGCATGTCGCCACAATAGCTCTTGCCTGATCTCGTGTTAGGTGGAACATATGGACAAGAGCCAGAACATTCTGATGAAAAAGGGCATGGCTAAGCTTAGCTTGTTGAAAATATCGGGCACGGTGACGCTGTTCACAGGCATTGCAAACTGCTGCCATGCTATTTCCCTCCATTATAAAGCCCAGGAGGTCGGTGTGCAACCTGACATGCATTATAAAAAATGGATGCTCCCGGTGGGAGATCAGTTCAATTAATTTCGAGAGCAAATCTCTAATTTTCTGATTTTTCATATCTTTTAATGTCACATGATCTGCCCTTGAGACCACCCCTACCACAATAAGCCGAATTGGATATCAAATTGAAGGGTCCCCGAAACGGTTGAAACGCCCTAACTACGGCTGCAAGTTCCACCACCTGGGGTGAGCCTGAAACCTTTTCAATATCAGCCTCCCACTGCCAGGTTGCGGGGTCTCTCCAGGTGACGACAGATTTGTTTGATTTACCGGAGCCGTCGGTGAAAATGGTTAGAGTGTCTAAAGGCTTGGGGCTCTGAATTGTTTTGGGAATGAGTTTGAAATTAGTGCTGAATAATTTGTGCTTAGGGTAGTGGACAGAGGTCTGTCCTGGGTATGAGTCTAGGGCAAATTGAAGAGCTGAATTAGTTTGCATTAGAAATTCAAATGCTTCTTTAGTCAGTGGAAAATAAATGCATGACAAGTCACACGCCGCCAGCGTGTGAAGCCGAGACCTTGCCTTCATTACCAACTTGGCCATGTGTTCCTGTGGCATGACAATGCTTTTGGGCGCTTGGAAGGTGATGATGAGCAAGGGATCTCGCAACCCAGCGTTCCACTGGAACAACAAACCATGCAAATATGGCAATGTCCCGAGGATGGCAAATTGAAAGGGTAATGCCGGAGCGTACCGATGAACCTGTTTTGCTGTTAAAGCATCCTGAACTTTTATGATTGCGGCTTTCGCCTCAGGGGTGAGTCTTCGGGGGGAGTTAAGGTCCTCTGGGTTTCTCTACAGGTTGAATAAAGGCACCAGATCTTCTGAGGACAGGCCTAGCATTGGCTGCACCTAGTTAATAGATCCACGCAGCTGTTGCAAATCATGGAGGGTTTTAGGATTGTCATTTATAGTCAGTGGTTGGGAAGCAATGGTTCTGTTGGAAATCAGGAGACCTAAGTACTTGAGAGGACTGGTTTTTTGGACTTTGTCCTCTTGGATCTTGAATCCCTCCATGGTCAAAGTCTTTATTAACTGTTCCAATGTCCAGTCAAGATAATTTTGTGATTTTGCGCAGACTAGTATGTCATCCTTGTAATATAAAATAATCGCTTGGGCCGCCATTTTTCTCAAAGGTGACAGCACGCGCACTAGGTACCATTGGCAAATCATCAGGCTGTTCTTCATACCCTATGGAAGGACTTTCCAATGGTACCAGCGCATGGGAGCTCCCTGGTTTACCGATGGTACTGAAAATACAAATCTTGGAGCGTCAGTTGGATCTAGGGGGATCTTAAAGAAGCAATCCTTAATGTCGATGATGGCTAATTTCCAATCCCTTGGGAGCATCGAGGGAGATGGCATACCTGGTTGCAGGAGTCCCATGTCCTCAATCACCTCATTAATCTGTCTCAGGTTGTGGAGGAGCTGCCACTTGTTTTTTCCTGCTTCCTTAATAACAAAAATGGGGGAATTCCAGGGGCTATTCTATGGTTCCTTTTTTTCAATTGCTCTTCCACGAGTGAGTTGAGCGCACTTAATTTCTCCCTAGGCAATGGCCACTGATCTACCCAGATTGCAGAATCTGTTTTCCAATTTAATTTTAGGGAAGGATGCTCCACAGTGGCCAGATCTAAAAATTTTGAGGTGAGTTATATGTGGGCATCGCGATGTTTGCTCCCCATTGGGACATGAGATCTCTGCCGCATAATGTGAAACCAGAGTTCAAGAGAAATGGTCGGACAGAAGCTGTCCGGCCCTCTGGTCCCTCGATTTGAATTACCTTTTTGCTCCTTTGGGCTGGTATAGTTCCCCCTATGCCCGAAATGAGGCCCCCTTCGCTTTGGAGCTCCCAATCTTTGGGCCAGTCTGTGTAATTAACAATGGTCACATTGGCTCCAGTGTCCAGCATTCCTGCAAGAGACAAGGTAGAATTATTGTTGTGCAGGGTGCAGTTGGTTATAGGACGACTAGAACCTAACGCTTGCGCCCAAAGGGCTTCATGTGGAGTAATATCAGTGTTAAGTTCATTTGACATAATAAGTGCCTTAGCTACGATGTGGTCAGCAGGCAAAAACATTGGAGGAATAGTACATTTCACAATTAATTGGAATTGTCCCTTACTGTCAGTTGTGGTTACCACTGGGACTATCTCAGTCTCAGGAGACATAACACATGAATCGCTAAGAACACATATCTGTTGATTTGGTGTGATTGGGCATGTGGAAGCAGTGATGGAATAAAATTGAGCCTTGTCCATATGTACAGGATTGGGTAGAGAAACGTAGATATGAGGAGCAGCAGGCATATTTCTGTCGTGGCGCTGGGCTGCCAGTCTGCGCTCAGCGCCTAGTTTCCCTGGTGCTGGCTCTGGGGTCAAGGCAATGCTCTGGGTGCTTGCGGGAGCTGATGAATCGGCGCCGGTGCTCTGCAGTACTTTGCTGTGCGGCCCTTTTTCCTACATCGTTGGCAGGTCCACTCTTGCCAGCTGGTTTGTGGGGCAGGAGCGGACGCAAGGACTGCAGTGGGCTGGCCAGGTGTGACAGAAGCAGCAGGCTTGACAGTAGCAGCAGTGGGTCCCCTTCGTTTTCCTGCCTCAGGGTCTGCGTTACTTGCCCGTGTGCAGGCCTCCACCATTTGTTGGAGTGTTGGGGGAGGAGCAAAAGGAAGGGCATTAATAATACGTTTACAATTTTCATTAGAATTTGCCTTAGCTAACTCCTTTATCATTTGTTCCTGTAAGTTAGTGTCTTCAATTTGTTGACAGATTGCTGACTGCAACCTATCCACAAAGTCTATGAAGGTTTCGTTTGTATATTGTTTTATGTTAGTATAATTAGGGGTTAAAACTGATTTAGGAGGCATTGTAAAAAGGACTTTTTCTGCGATTTCCCTTAGTGTAATTAAAACTGGAGGTGGGATAGTCTGGGCTTGATCCTGGGATTTTGTGAAATTGCCCTCTCCAAAAACATGATCAAGGGTCAGGTTCACATTGTCAGGATCGCTTTGCCAAATAGGGAGCATTGCCTGAACTTGCCTCTTCCCCATACCTTCCCAATGTAAAAACTCGGAATGTGAAAGGAGGCAATTCATTATCTTTTTGATATCAAAAGGAACTAAAAGAGCAGAGGAAAATATGGAAGCAAACATGCTTTTAAAATAGGAGCTATCTCGCCCCTGCTCCTTCTGAGCTTGGCAAAGATCTCTCAAATTTTTATAATTGAAAGGCTCCCATTGTGGGTTGCGACCATGCCGGTTTAGGGTAACAGGGGCGGCAAAAGGATTCAATGAATTTTCAGTGGGTTTCAATGGGCTTTCACAGGGAAAAGTAGGAGTGGAAGGCGGAGAAGGAGCATGGGAAAATTTCAAAGCATGGGAAAATTTTGAGGCATGGGAATCAAAGATGGTGTCGGTTCCGGTGCCTGGGTCACATGACAAGGGAGGAACTTCTGGGAAGGTTACATCATAGGGCGGGGCTGGGAGAAAGGGGTTGGCCCGCCCACTGGGGGCATAGTCATGGGAGGAGTTAGGGAAAGGAGGGGCCCGCCCCTTTGGGGTGGTTGGGGGGGTTGGGGGGGGGGTGGGGGTTGTTGGGGGGTTGGGGGGGGTTTGAGGTGGGATTAGGGGAGGAGTTAGGGAACAGAGGGGCCCGCCCCCTCAGGGCGGGATTGGGGGAGGACCTTGGACTGGCGGGGAAAACAGGATTATTGGGGGGGAACCGAGGAGAAGTCTGGGAAGAAGAAGAGGTTTCGGTGGTCTCAGCCATGTGGCAGCCGCCATTTTGAGGGGAAGTTTTAGAGGGAAGGCAGGGAGAAGAAGGGAGAATGGGGGTCTGGGTCTCAACACTGAACCAACAAACTTTTCGGGGTTTAGAAACTGGGGTAGAGGGAGTGGAATGAGGGGTCTGTGAGGGATCCGTGGCAGCATGGCCAGTGCTGCCCCGGGAAGGTGGCCGAGAGAGCTGAGGGGAGCTGGGAGGCAGGAGGCTCTCCTTTGTGCTTTTGCACACAGCTCCTGTCAGCTCTCTCTGCTTCAGAGAAGGGGATTTGGGCAGACCGGGTCCGGAGCAAGGGGTCCAGGGAGAACCGGGAGAACTGGGGCAATAAACTGCATTTTGTTTTACTCTCCTCAAAATCTGTCATGCATCATTGATAATTTACAGAAGTGGCATAAATCTATCAGCATTTTCCTTCTTGCAGCGTCTCAGAGCTGTGATTTTATTTTCAACTTCTTTCCAAAAAGCCAGTTTTAAAACATCATCCTTGGTGGTATGAGAAAAGTAAAAAAAGATGAACTGAACAAATTTTTTCAACAGCCCCTTAGAGAAATTAAATCCTTCCCCCTTAAGGAGTCCCACAACTTGGAGTAAAACCTCCCTCTGAGGCACCGAGAGCTTAGAACCCATTTTTAAAATAAAAGGTGCCTACAACTTCACCCCCTCCCAAGGTGAAAGGAAGAAATCAAATAAAATCCTGGTCTCCACAGAGCAAAACTTGAAAAAGGCAATACACTTACAGCAAGCTGGAGATCCAGGGAAAGGAAATCCTTGAGAGGAGTCCTTGGGGTCTGGAGCTGCAGTCCTGGTCCTGGGGACACAGGAGAACAACAGGGACAACCCGAGACGTCGGGTGCTGCAGCAACTCGGAGCACTGCCCCTAAAACAAGGTGAGCTCTGAGGGTCAGCTGGTGGCGTGGGTGGTCACTCCCTCAAGGAACTGCGCTGGGCAGTCCCGGTTCAGGCGCCACTTGACCACTTGACCCCTCGTGGTTAGCCCAGTGTGCCACAGGAATGAAGCAGCCGGAGAGGGACTGACCAAGGTCCGATTGCTCTGGGCAAAGCGTGGAGGCAAAGCAGCCCCCTGCATGGGGAAGCCTGCCACAAGGGTGCCTGCTTGCAGGCTGCCAAGCACCCCGAGGCGAAGAAGCAAGGGAGGCGGAGGGCTCCTAAGTAGTCCAACAAAGATTTATTGAACAGGGTCAGAACAATGGAGCACCCTCCGAGCAGCTCTCTCCTCGGGGTTTTAGGGTGAGGGAAAATAGGAGGGTCCAGAGTACATTAGTGAATGAGAAGAAGGTACAGAGGAGGGGATTAACATTGACAACCAGTAACAGGGGAATAACCTAGAGGGACAGGCTCCTCTCCCAACCAGTGACCGAACCCCAGAGATCTTTCTGGAAACCAGGGTGGTGCCCTAGTCAGCCTCCATGCCCACAGATCCACCCTTGGACTCTGACTCGTCTGGCCACTGGACGGCCAGGGCATGATTGACAGGAGTGGGCCACAGGGCATCAGGCTGGGGCACCACCACAATTGCCTGCCTGTCTGATGCTTCTTCTTTCAGCACAAACATTGGTTCCCTTTACTTTCAGCTCCATGTTCATGTCACATTTTTCAACTAATACCCATTTTGTCAGTTTAACAGAGAATTTCCCTTGTAGCAGCAGATAAAATGTTTCACTGAAGGTAGACAGGTTTTATCTATCTGTAACAATCTATGTCTCTGTATGTATCTACATCATATCTATCTATCTATCTATCTATCTATCTATCTATCTATCTATCTATCAATAAGGATTCTCCTAAGAATAAGTTTAACTAAAGCTTCTAAAGGTATCCAATTAGTTTGGCAAGAAAACATTTTAGAGAAACCATATTGCCACTTCAGTTCATCTTACATTAACTGATACCACCTAACAAATTTTCATTTATTCTTCCTTTCAAAATCTCTTCTACTGTTCTAATGCCCATGGTCTGATTTACTCTGGAGCTCAAATCATGACCCTCTCGTTTTCTCCTTTCTGTCACATGAGTTTGAGCATATGCCAAAAATCCCCCAAAAGATTCTCAGGATAAATATGGAAGACATAAGGAGTGATTATGCCTAAGGATGTTAGATGGGGAACTAAAATTAGATGGTACTCCCAGCTGAAAATAGCAAGCAGGTAAAAAAGTTGACTTCCAGATAAGTTTCCAAGGAATATTGAATGAATTACAGAAGAATAATGAAACCAGCAGTAATGTGTTGATCTTACAGCTCCACCTAGACAGAATTCGGTGGACAAGACATGATCATCCCAGTAAAAGAGAGACATGAAAATTCATGACCTCTTACACCTCATTGACAGTGGTAGTGGGGAAGTCCCAGTTTTGGGCTAGAGTAGACAGAAAAAAAAAGATTTGTATATGATTTGAAGATCTCTGAATACTTACTAGGATTAAAAAAGGTCTGTAAGATCCATTCTTCAAACGGCACAAGCAAGCTGTCTCATCCATATGTCTGAAACCTAGATAATAATTTAGTTTGTGTCATAGCATCATAGAATGATTTGGGTTGGAAGGGACCTTAAAGATCCTCTAGTTCTGATTCCCCTGCAGGGGCTAGGGTTGCCACCTGCTCTGAGACCAGGTTTTCCAGATCACATTCAACATGGCCTTGAATCCTTCCAGTGATAGAATATTCACAACTTCTCCGGGCAACCAGTTATGGTGCCTCTGAGTAAAGAATATCTTTCTAAATATTTAAGACATTGTGCCAGAGAAGCCATAGCTTCATGGAGTAGCAGCCTAGGAATTCAAAACATCCTTTTAACTTTGTGTAAACTTATTCAACTAGCAAGGTGTACTCATATTCTTACACTATCCTTGGGTGTGCAAATGTTCAGTGATGATTTTGTGATAACCCGAGGAAAAAGTTACACTTGAAATCATTACAATTTCTGTGCTGCAGAAGCATAGGGTACAGTTCCAAACAACATTTCTCAGAGCTGGACAGAATGTAAAGCTGAGCTACCATTTACATCAAACAAAAGTACTGATTTTTCTTAGTTAAAATATAGTTTACAACTAATCACACTGATGAAATAGCACAGTAATAAAGCATAACAAAATTTAATGCAATATAAAGTGACATGATGTGACATGACATAGCATAGCATAGCGTAGCATAGCATAAACATAACCATAAACCAGAGAGTACTGGTCAATGGCTCAGAGTCCTGGTGGACATGAAGTGACAAGTTGTGTCCCTCAGGTCCTGTACTGGATCCAGTATTATTTAATTATCTTCATCAGTGACACAGATGAAGCGATCAAGTGAAA
Organism: Monarcha castaneiventris obscurior; assembly: GCA_026261815.1. NCBI lineage: Eukaryota > Metazoa > Chordata > Aves > Passeriformes > Monarchidae > Monarcha > Monarcha castaneiventris. The sequence continues at coordinate 4,957,659 of JAMPIT010000635.1, forward strand.
CCTCAGCAAGTTTACAGATGACACCAAGCTGAGTGGTGCTGTTGACACTCCTGAAGGATGGGATGCTATCCAGAGGGACCTCGACAAGCTTGAACAGTGGCCCACAGGAACCTCATGAGGGTTAAAAAGACCATGTAATGGTGCTGCACCTGGGTTGGAACAGGCCCCAGTGCCAGTCCAGGCTGGGGATGAACAGATCGAGAGCAGCCCTGCCCAGAAGGACTTGGGGGTGCTGGGGGTGAGAGCTGGACATGAGCCAGCCATGGACACTCCCAGCCTAGAAAGCCAAGTGTGTCCTGGGCTGCATCCACTAAAAAATAAGTGTATTGAAGAGATCATGTTGTCAGTGTTTTGACTGGACTGAAGAAATAATCACCATTCAGAACTAGACTTCGCTGAACTGATAAACTCCATGCTAACAGCTGACAGCTCCTCTGTTGCTTCAGACAGTTCCTGATGGCCCTTCATCCCAGTACTTTGGAAAATCGCTGGATTCTGGCAAACCTGATAGGAAGCTGGACACATTTATGAGCAAGGAAAGGAAATAGCAAGTTTTGGATCAACAGGATCCAAATCACTATGTGACATCATACCACTTTTGTGCAAAACAGGTATGAGTCAGAGATGCATTAAACCAAAACCACTCATATGCATCTCTACTGGGCTGAGAATGTCCCAGGAGAGTATTTCCTATGGGACCACCCATAAATCTGTTTATAATTGACTACCAGAAGACTCCAGTCTGTTGTAATAAGAGACAAGACCCAAAAGAAGGTCTGGAGGATACATACAGCACCAGCTGAGAAGTCCAGCAGTGTCAGAGTTGGCCCCGAAGGGAAGAAGCAAATGAAAAATAAAGTCTTTATGTGAAAATTGCAAAGCAGATTCAACTAGTTGTGGCTCTTTGAATCGGTTTGCAATTATTAATCAGATAATGGTCCAGATTCTGTCCAATAACTCAAATGGCTCCACTGACACCTTCATTTCATAGCTGCTTTAGACCAACTTACATTTTGGTTGGCAGACCTCTTAAAAATGATTTTTATGTATTGTTTCATAATATACATACCAGGATTTTAAATAGTTGCAAAAGAAACAGTATCTTCTGTGGCCACTGTAGTATTCTCAGGGCTCACATGGCAAGAGCCTTTTGCCATTGTGAAGAAGATGTGAACTGTAGTTGAAAATACATTTTAAGTTTGAAACTCAGTCCTCTGAGCCTTTTGTGTAACCAGCTACCATCTTGCTGACAATTCATATGATATGTGATGGTAGGAGTACGGGAGCCCAATATTGGAAATCCCAGTATCACTTTTACTTTCCTTAACTCTTTCATTCCTCTTTACTTTCATGGCCATGGCAGCCTGCATTACTGGCACTGCAGTCAAGCAGGGAGATGTCAGGTGCCAAACCAGCATTAAGACAGATTATTGCAGAAGTGGGGAATCTTCTTTCTTGCCTGTTTCTTTTATGGCCTCAGGAAAATCCAGAGAATTATAGAACCATTAGAGTTGGAAAAGGCCTCTGATCATTGTGTCCAGCCATTGACCTAGCACTGCCAGGCCTACCACTAAACTCTGTCTTTAAGTACCACAGCTACATGGTCTTTGAACACTTGAAGGGACAGTGATTCTACCACTTCCCTTTGCAGGATCCAGGAAGAGTTCTTGCAAGAGCCTCACTGCAATCTCTTTTTTGCCTAGTTTTGAGTCCCAAAGGCCAAAGTGTCTGAAGTACATCTGCCTCAGCAGGGTACATTCAAGTGATTCAAAACACGTACAGAATTCTAACACATGGACCAGCACTACCAATCACTTACAGTCTGATATATGGTATTACATGTTAGAAATAGGAATGTCCTGTCCTTAGCAAGTCCTCAGCTAAACAAGTATTTCACACCAAGTGGCCACAAAAAAATGCAATGCGGTTGTAAGAGGTTAATGTTATTATTTTATTTGGTAGAAGGGGATTAGCTATTCTTCTGGAAAGGGACAGAGGTGAAAATTTGAGAGCTGGATTCTCCCCATTTGCCATTCAAGTTTCCAGCATGGCAAGAAAAGTGAATTTCTTTAGCCACACAGCTCTAGATTTATATTAGTACAGTTATAATTCATTCAGGACATCAGTGGAGTCATGAGTATGGCTTTTGTGGACCTGTAGTTTAATATTTTAAAAAATGTTTAAACATTCATGTCCTTCCTTTGGCTGACAGACCCTCTTCAAACATGCTGGTAGCAGATTTACAGCCTCACTGAGACTGCTGCTCTGCAATTGCTGCATGAGTCTAATGTTTTGCACTTCAGTTCTACATTTCATTTTGCAGTCTCAAAGCACTTTGCAAGTGCACAATAATTACTTAAGCATTACAGTACACCTCTATGGGAGGTACTGTGCTATTATGTCCATTTAATGGATGTTAAAAATGAAGTGTGGTGATGTTAATTCCTAATGTCAAACAGAACAGGCATGATTGCTACATCAACAGGGACCCTTCTTCCAAGCACTATAGTTTTTAACGTTTTATAATCTCCAGCATGACATGAAACCAGAGTAATTGCTGGGATTTCACCCTGTGCCTGTTGTTCTGTTGGTGAGCATTGGAAGTTTTTGTGAAACAAAGCCAGCAGTGCAAGGTTCAGCTTCTAAAGTGGGATGGCAAAGGCTCTATTTTGTGCCCTTTTTGGCACAGGGATCCTGGCTTGCTGGAGGCCACTGCCTTCTTGACCAACAGAGTGTGAGTAAGGGTGGCTATTTTGTCACCAACATTTTGTTCTCAAGTAATCAACTTTACCCCGTTCCTGGTTTGTTTCTGCAGTTCCCTGTCAACAGTCTGGCCCGAGGCAAACACCTAAACACTGCTAATGACATAGAATCACAGAATAATTACATTTAGGAAAGTATCCTAAGGTCATCGAATCCAACCATCAACATAACACTGATGTGTCCACCACTAGACCATGTCCCCAGGCACCACATCCACATGCTTTTTCAATGCTACCAGGGACTGTGATTCCACTTCTGCCCTAAGCAGCCTATTCCAATTCTTGACCACCCTTTCTGTGAAGAAGTTTTTCCTAATATGCAATCTAAACCTTCCCTCATGCAACATGAGGCCATTTCCTCTTCTTCTATCACTTGTTACATGGAAGAAGAGGCCAGTCCCCACCTGGGTACAACATCCTTTCAGGTCATTGTAGAGAGTGAGAAAGTTCCCCCTCAGCCTCCTTTTGATGCCAATACTGTTCATCTGAACAGGCATAGCAGGAAACATAAAGGATCTCGGGATTTCCCATAGAAAAGGGTCAGAAGCAATGATAGCAGGTTTATGGCATGTATGAAAAAAAGCAGAAGACACCTAGCATATAGTTTATGCTATAAAAATAATTGACTTGCCCATTGGACTGATTAAGATCAAGGAAGAAAACATAGCTAGGCTAACAGGAGATATGTGAACACAGACTAGAAGATACCAAAATATTGCTGAGATCTCAGTGACATATGCTGGGATTGGAAGGAAGGAGCTCTGAGGATGAACAGATGGTAGAAGAGAAACGATTGACTTTGTTCACCAAAAAAAAAAGCCCCAAACCCCAAGAATGATGGGTTTCAAGGCTTGCTGCAATCAGTAACATATCAGTCAATGAATTGCTCCTTGCAGTAATAAATTCAGAAACTGCTGCATTCAGTCCACCCTTTTGACAGCCAAGAGAAACAGGGATAGCATTAAGCCCAAGGCAAAACCTGAAGAAAGACCTTTAACATATTAGTGTGTCATAGTGGAACATGCCTGGATTTCTCTTACCATTCCCTTCTTTCCTTCTCCCTATTCATGACACTTGCAGAATACCCTCCCTGGTTTATCAGGTTCTTTGTGAGCTCAGAAATCTGCTGCCTTGATGAGAAAGTGTCCTGAGTGGATTGTGAAATGGGGCTGTGAAGTTTCCCAGGCAATAAAGCACATGTAGTCTTTTTTCCTCACCAAACATCTTCAGATTTTCCTGACACTCTGAAATTTTCTTTAAATATTCTTAAGAGGTATTATGAAGCTTATTAAAAGTACAAGAAAGTACAAATTACAACAGAATATTGAGACAAAAAGAAAGTATGGACTAAGTCTTCACTGAACTTTCACAACAACAGACCTGCTGCATCATTGCCTTTCAACCACCTGGATTATAGATTATTCTTTTCTGTGGTGCAGACTCTGAGAGTGTTGTTTGACTCCCTTTCAGTTAATATAATCACAGGGAAAAAAAATCCTGACACTATATGACAGTATTTTTCTTCTCTTCTTAAATTATTTAATTTCTGAAAGCAAAAAACCCAGGTAGTAATCAGACAAGGACTCATCAGTCCCATTAGCCTTTCGTCTTCCAAGCCAGTCTTGAATCATAACATCTGAAAGAGTGAAAATAGAAATAGCCAGGTTCTCTGACTGCCTACCAGAGGATTATTGCCTAGATAGAATCTTGTAGAGATTTTTTTTTTTTAATCTATCACTGACTATATGACACTCACTTTTTTGAGATAGTTACTATATTTTTAGAAAAATATCTCTGCTAGGAATTCTTCTTGATCTACATCCAGTTCTAGTAATTTCATTGCATTGTTTCTGGTTTTGTTTTCCCTCCCCAACAGCCATTATTGCTTCTTATCACAGGTATTTGTATGATAAAAATTGGTTTAAAAGTTGACTACTATGATATTGCCTGTTTTACTTACTTCAAATGAATGATAATGCACTAATTCTCCAAGTCCCACAATGAAAAACTGGAGTAAAATATTGAATTGGAGAGGTAAACTAACGTTAACACACAAACAAAACATAAAAAATAATTGTCATGTTCTATTAGTAGTTTATGTACTGGTTTCAGAGTGTGTAAGCTTGTGTCTTCATTAATCTGGTATGAAAATTGCTTGAAGTGATTGCAAGGTCATATCTTACGAGGGTAATCAAAGGTTAAAATTCTATGGTATCAATGTAACATGTTGGAAAATAGCTAATACCATAGACCGTTGCTAATATGTTCTGATGGGCCATGTAGATAATTTCTATATTGTTTTCACATATTTTGCTGAAACATTTTTACTCCTTTTTATCAAAGAGAATGGAAGGTGACAAAGAAACAAGAATGGAGAGGTTGCTGAATATCTTATGTGCCCTTGAATACCCTTTCGTGTGGATTTTATGAATGCTTCTAGTATTCCTTCATTGAAATCTCACCAAATTCAGTGGGAGCTATACTGCAGTTATTTTATTTTCTTCAGCTCAGGACACCAAATCAGTCATGTAATTACCCGCACTTCTATTAGGAAAAAATGGCTGTCCAAATAAAGGTGTGAGTTACTCTTTTTTTTTTTAACTTCCTGTGCAATAATGCATCTGATCCCACCAGAGAATATGAACAAGACCTTCCCCAAAATTTCAGATGAATGCCTCTGTGCTTGAGGCAAATAATGAAAGTGACTTATTTGTGCTTATACTTCATGCTTAGAAGGTTCCTTGGAGCTTGAATTTAAGTTCTCGGGAGTTTTGAGATGACTAGCTGGGCCACTAATCAGGTTTAAGTCTTTCCTTTTCTTTGCCTCTTATCTCAAACATTTCAGATAATATAAGTTTCGTAATTTAGAGAGCTTTTACTTGGTCTGCATCTCTGAAGAACTTTATCCTTTAAAACTCACCCTGCGAGAGGAAGTTGTCCTGCAAAAGGAATAGCCACGTGAAAATCTCTAGTAATGCTTTCCATCATATTTAGGCTGCTGGATATGGAAAAGGATGGATGCTTACTAACCAAAGGACAGTTGGACAGTATAGGATGGGACTGCACTTTCTCACATTACCTGGGCTTCTGGTGGCTCTAGAGACAGCACAGGACTCGGCCCAGGGTGAGCAGATTTACTCTGATTCTTTGCAATTTAAAGGTCATGATCCGAAGCAAGGAAAAGAAGAGTGTCCCAAAGGACTGACTGTAGTATTGAAGTAAGTGACCAAAAATATCCTTTACTGTTTTAAGACTTTTTGAGGGTGTTTTATCATTTTTAAAGGTTGATTGCCCAGAATGAAAGAGTACACTAAAAATGTTCATTATGTGCCCTAATGTCCCTAACAGTCAATGCAACTCAAACAATTACTTCTGTTGTGCTTTTTATTTTTCTTTTGCCCCCTTTTTTTTTTTTCACCATTCAAAACCACTTCAACCATGCAAAGCTAAGTAAAACATGGAAGCATTGAATAATGAAATTTGTGTATTTCATAATGCAGTTTTAAAAGACCACATTAGGCAGGGTCTATTCCTGTTTAATTCTTTCCTGTTTCACTTCTTCCAGATCCCATCTCCCCTAAGTACATTGGCAAAACCATGCATGCACGCAAACCCTAATCTTTAAAAATTAAGGACAAAACATTACATTTCACAATGCTTGAACTAATTGAATATGTTAGCATTCTATTTATTTGCACTCTCTCACTCTTTTGGTTCTTTTTTCTGTCTCTCTTTTTTATGCTTATTTTAAAACCCTAGAAGATTTTTCTGAAAATATTATATGCAAAGTGACAACACTACATTCTAATGTTTATCTAAATTAAACATTTAATTCCCTGAAAATGGTTCTTTATTCCAAGATATTACCCGTGGTTTACAAAATTATTATGATGGTTGCTTGGAGAGCTTGACTTACGAAACCTAGCCATGGCACACATTACTTCTATGGCAAATTAATTTATTCAGTTGGGTTTTAATGTCATCTGAAAAAAAGGAGCTATTTAAAATTAGCTGCCAAACTCAGAAAAAAACCTTAGTTGAAATAAAATATATTTCATAAAACATGAAGTGTCTAATTTGGCTTTTGAGTAATGAAAGCACCAATTGTAATATATTACAGCGAGGCTTTAGAGAGATAATGTTAATTCTTCTCATGCATTCAGTACTACAGCCTAATATTCCAAAATGTCTGCAGAAAACAAGATATACTGTGCTGTTTATTTTTGTGGAGCTCTTTAGAGAGCTTTAAAGTATCAATAATACAAATTAAGTGAAATAGTATTAGTGCTAGTTACTGATAAGGAAGCTGGGACTTGTGTTTAGGTTTTCAGAATGCCAGTGGATTCAGCTAATCACCATATACTGTCACGGTCATTGCAGCCAGGTCATGTTATCAAGACTTTTGTAGTCCAATGGCAGTGAAAATAATGGGAAGAGAATATTCAGTACCTGAAATAAAGGCAGTGGGCGTTAGATGCCAAGGTCATCCCCTTTTCCTCCTCAGTACCAGCCTCAAATTTGGAACAGTAGAGTTTATCCAGATCTCCCAAAGAAGCCCCAAACATTCTGAGACTCCCTCTCTCTCTCTTTCTCTCTCTTTGGACTCATTCTTGAATCAGTTCTTGAAATGTCTTCTTCATGGACTGAAGGATTTTAGAACTTGTTCACATGAGACTTTTTTAATCTTACTTCACCCTGTTCATTTTAAGGAATCTGAAGGAAGAATCTCTTTCTAACAAGAGTGTGGTCCCTGAAATGTCATATTTGGCAATGAGAGGGATGCCTTCTGTTGTGAGGCACTCTGCCAATTTCCATGCCTGTTTGCCTGACCATGTTCTCCTCCGTGATTGGATAAAGCTGGGTAAAAGAAGCTGAGCCAGTGGAGCTGTCCCAAAGCAATCAAAGAATCATGGAAGATCCTGAGGTGGAAGGGACCCATAAGTATCACTGAAGTCCAAGTCCTGGTCCTACACACAACAGTGCCAAGAATCACCACGTTCCTGAAAGTGTTGTCCAAACACTTCTTGAACTCATTCAGGTTTGGTGCTGCAACCACTTCCCTGGGGAGCCTGTTCCAAGAGCTCCTTCAGGTTAGAACCAAGGTCTAGTGAACTCACCAAAGTCAAGGACTGAGAGTGGGAAACAACTGAGAATAGCATTTGGCCTCAAAACAAAACAAATTAAAAAAAGACACCACCAACATTAGGGGGCAACAATATAACTGGAACAAATTTTTCTTTATCCTGATTCTTTTTTCTGAATGCTCAAAATTTACTATGTGTTTCCTGAGTGTTGCCTGGCTTTTTGGTTTCCTAAGATGAAAATAAAATATGTCATCAGTGCACTCCTTTTACTTGAAATTCCATGCTCAGATAGGACAGACAGACATGCTCTGCCTTCATTTTGACACATCAGCTATGGCATACACAAATTGCAAGCTTTAAGTTTTCATAATCACATGCTTCATTGTAAGTCACACAGATAGTAGAGCAACCTCGAAATAAAAATGCTTTTTTCCAGCTGTGAACTCAATAACATCCCTTATAAATCAGGTTTGGTTGTATGATTTCTTGCACACATCCTACAGATTTGCTTTGCAAAACACACTGACCATAAATACCACATTTTTGCCTCTTGGTGTCTGAAGAGCTGTGCTGCTTTGGAGGGTAAAAGAGGGTGAAGAGAAGAAAAAATTTGTGGATTATGAATATTGACATGTAAGATATTCTTTGTTTATTGAAACCTTGTTTACATAAAAGCTCTTCACAAGCTACACCCTAAGTCTAGAGGTCCTCAACCAGTGTCAGTGAGCTGTCTGGGTATTTTTTCCCACATATTGCACTGCTATTCTGCTGACAATAGGGGCCCATTAACATTTGGCCCTCAAGTTACTGTGGCCCAAGCCTCAGTGGCAGAACGTCTGCTCAATATGTAAAATAATGGAATGAATGGATTCGTTGGAAACAATGATAACAAGACTTGGCTGAGCTAACTGTGACAGCATGTGGTAATTTTCCGGCCTGCTGACCCTGTAAAGAGAGCTGGAGAGCAAATCTTAGACCGTGGTGCAGGTCGGTCTGGATAGCTACAAAACAGCTGAACAGCTGATGATGTCATACACACAATCTGACAGATGGGGAAGGGTTTTGGTTTGCTTTGCTTTGTTTTAAACTTGAACTTAACTGTTTATTTTTCCAACATACATGACAGTTATATGAATCACAGAATCACAGAATTCTGTGATTCTGTGATTCATATAACTGTCATGTATGTTGGAAAAATAAACAAAAAGACAGCTGATTTAAAAGCATGTCTTGGAAGCGTTGTGTGTTAGGTTTAAGGAGCATCCTTATTTCGTGATGAAAAAGGGTGTTGCTTGTGCAGTGAATGCTCTGGGAATGATGGAAGAAAGTTGCTAAAGAATGACGCATTATCACTGTTTTCAGTCCTTGGACTGCATTTTGAATCTAGTCTCTCTCCTTGAATCGTAACGCATATTTTGAATAACATAAATAAAAGTTATTGCCTGAATTTTGCCATCATATCAGAGAAACAGGCTATCAGAGATGTCTATATAGGTCACTAATTTAGGTTTAGTAATCTGGTAATAAATAGTTTAAATCAGATTACTTTGACTATTAAAAAATGTGTGTGTGTTTGCAGGACTATGCAATTCTAAACATGTTATAAATGCACTTAAGTACAAATGTATGTGAACACAATAGCACACCTCCTGAAGCACGTTTGAAAGTTTACTTAAATGTGGACTGGAAAGAGATGATACAGCATAATAGTTGTGAGTCACCCTCAATACAGTTTCTTGCCAGTTTATAGGCAAAACAAATATTAAAGGACAATTCCAATTCTGTGTTTCCAATTGAGATGATAATACAAGTATAGAACCCACTTCTGGAATTTTTACCACCTCTAAAAATAGATTAGATTTTTTTATATGCTCCAAGGGAAAGATGATACACAGAAATTTCCAATATATTCCAACTACATCTTTCTCTCTCGCTTCAAGTGTTATTTATCTCTTTGGCTGTGAGCTCTCTAGAGCAGTGTTCTAAGCACTATGAAATAATGACAGGAGGAAGAAAGGAGAGGTACATACGTAAAAAAGAAACACACATTGATTACCATGGGATTTTCTCTTAGATTGACAAAGTTACCCAAAGTTAAGGTAAACACAAGCAATATTTAAAAATGACTAAGCACTGCTGGAGTAAACAAACCAGAAGGCCAGAAAAAATTTTGAAGACCACTGTTTACTTCTTGATTTCAGGATTGTTTTTCAAGCAGAGAAGCTGTTGGGAGGCGTTATTTTTATCACAGCTTGAAACCATCATTATCAACTACATGTATTATGCCTCAGCTGAGGAGTCAGCTCCTATTATATTAAACACTCTAGAAACACAGTTGCAGGCAGCTTCTGAATCAATGCATTTTCAGTGCAAATTCAATACAGAGATAGGCAAAGAAGGTCTCTCTATACACTCATGAAATTCTTCATGTCCACAGGAAGAAATAGGAGTAGGATAGGAAGTGCCATGATTTTTTAGAATGGGGAAAAGGGGTTTGACCATCTCCCACACAACTGAATCGCGGGTTGATTTTATCGCTAAGAAATTCTGACTCCATTTCAATATTTTTAACTAGAAACACAAGAAGCCTTTTTGTCACCAGCGACTGGGAAGGAGACCAAAGTGAAATACATGTGTTATTTCTAACACCCACTCTTAGGCTGTAAAATATATTTCCAAATCTCTTCAAACTTTTTCTTTTTATTACTCCTTGCTTTATAGAATGAGATTTTCCAAGTTCTGGGAAATTTACAACCTTTTGCTTAATACCTAAAATCAAGTCAGTTTCACCCAGGAGGAACCTCTGTTGATCAGAGAACCAGCAAAAACATCACAGAGAATTTTATTTTCAGATTTTTTAATTCTCTTTGTGAGTAGTGAGTACTTTGGAAGAGGGCAGTCTGTGACAAATGTTAGGGACCCTCAACAGTTTGTAGGTGCCAGGATCCCTGAATTCAAGCATCCCAGAAATTCCAAGAAAGCCCTGAAACAAAATACGAGAGCAAGACACACTGACAGGAGTTCATCCTTTTCTAGTGAAGAACTCCTGCAGCTATTTGGAATGGAAAGAAGCCAAGAAAATGGAACCATGGGAACCAATTATTTAGATTTACAAGTTGGTTTACTGCTCTGTGAGTATGGAAGTTAATTCAGTCTGCACACCATTTTGATGAAAAGAAAATAGTGCATCCTGACTTACCAGATATGAAGTATTTAATCATGAAAACATCCACACTGGGGCAGAAAATAACTTGTAAAATCACAATTAGTAACTTTTTCATTTTAAAAAAGCTTACTTTTTTAGCAAGTAAATACATCAAGTGCTAAATTTTTAATTGGATGAATGAATTGCTTGCATCAACATTTGGGGATGGTCCTATTCAGGGCCAGGAGTTGAACTTGATGATCCATGTGGATCCCTTCCAACTCAGCTTATTCTGTGATTCTGTGATTCTGTGATTCTGTGATTATTGTGAATTATGTTACATGAAATAATTTAAATTGTTAATAATTTAGTTAAATTTTTTGTAAGTTATAATTAAATACAATAAATCATGTTTATTTTATTATGATGAATAATCAGTTTTAACAAACTAGGAAAAATAAATACAAATTTTAGTTGGTTTACCATGTTATAGATGCATCTTGGCTTTTAAGAACATACACTGTATACCTCTAGATATATGAAACCTTAGTGCCTGCTTGTTTAAACTATTTTAATATAACAAGTCAATCATTTATTTCCAGAAGGCAAGTATTGGTTCCTGCAGACTCTCTATTTCTCCTACATGTGTATGCATACACGGCTATAGAGTAAGTCTGCAGCATTGTTCCATTATTTTCTATACTCTTGTATTCCTTCTCTTTCATATGTACATGCAGAATCATTTACCTCTGTGTGTACAGGTTTACATCTCAGAAATGGCCCTTAATTTCTGTTATGCAGCAGTGATATGGTCCTCTCCAGTCCATCACTTTGATGTTAGCATCCTCACTCCTCACTTTTCAGCAGTTGAGCAATTCTTATGATCTGTTCTAGGATATCTGTGAATTCCCCCTCTCCACCTGCAGGTTCACCAAACCAATTTTAAGGACCACAGGTATAAACCTTGGACCATACCTTGTTACTTTGTCAAAATCCACCAGCTGAAAGTCAGTGAGGAGTGACAAGCTTTAGAAAGGAAGATATTGAGAGAGTTTAAGACAAACACATCTTTCCTCCAGAAATGCCTGAAGAATTCTTGACATTTTGAGATGCCATAAATATTGATGGACAATAGAGAAAAATGTCCACCTACCAGAAATGCTATTAGCTGCAGCAGGGAAATGGTTTCCCAACCCTGCTCATACCTACCAAATCTGTAACACTGCTAAGTGGGATACTGGGAGATGCATGTTCAACTCATACCCCTGGCATTTTGGAAACTTGAAAAAATCAGCTTGAGTATTAAAAATGGTGGACAATAAAAGATCTTCAGGGACAGCACAGTTGTATGTACTTAGGCAAAGGTCTGATATTAAACACATATTTCAGGCCAATGCCATTGCAGAATTTTAATCAAGAAAGAAATATACCATCACTTTACGCTTATGCCACTATATCAATGTGAAATTTAAATAACACTATTCATTTCTGTATGTCCTAAGAAGGGTTTTTCTCTTCTTTCTCTTGTGCTAAACACCACAGATCAAGCATGACAGTAACTTACTACTAATGCCCATTAGACAGAAGGAGTTTTTAAGGATGGAGCATGAAGTGACATGGAAGGAGAAGAGGCAGAGGGAATGTGATCTTCTTCCTGCACTACAGAAACTCATTGTGCCTATTTTTCAGGCTCCATTTTCCTGATCATTGTTCTGGAGGTTGCATGATACTACCTACTTATATTTCAATGTGCAAGTGTGGACTGTGGAAAAAAATTTTATCCTCCTACAATCACAGTGCCATGATTTTGTTTCTGCTCGCCAAGGTGGCTTTGGACCAGGTTTGAAGCCAATTCATTGTATATGGGATTTGGCTACAAAGATGTGAATTTGAGATCTCTTTTTGAAAGGACATACAGTATATTAATTATTAGGAGACTTGCGCTTATATAATAATGCAGCTGTGTTTTTAACACAGAGTTATCAAAATCCAAGTTGAAATGATTACCTAATTTTCAGTCTGTAAATGAGAAGGAAAAGAAAGGAAATATGATCTTGTTTATGCTCAAAACTGGTTTTAAATAAATTAAACTGGTGAAAACCCCTATGTGCACACATTTAAATTGGTTTACAGCTGTCCTGTGTTAATTTAACTTCATTTGGTTTTCACCAAATCAAAGCAAATGTGTAATTAGCTTCATGGCTCTGGCTTTTCCAGAACAATAGTCTTTCATTCTTGACAATGAGGAGCTGTATTCACTTCCTACAGATTCAAAAGGAGGCATTGAACTGCTTTTATACAACCACTTCTACACAACTGGTTTTACTCTTTTGCTATTCTTTCCTTTGACTATGTAAGGGATGGTTTTCTGCATTATGTAGCTAAAAGTGACAAAACATGAGGGCAGGTGCAAGGTAACACAGAAAAAGAAGCTTTTCTGCTTTTTCATAGGCTTGTGTAAAAGAATGCTCAATTACAGAGCTGGTCACTCATAAAAACAACTGGGTGTTTTTTGGGTGTTAATTTCTCCATCTAATCTCCAATATTTGTCACTTGTCAAACAATCACGTTGTCCTTTCCCAGGCATTCATTCCCTTCATTACTTGATAATTGGCTTGGCAAAATTTTTTTCTGCCTGTTAAAGTAAGCGTTTGTTTCTTCAGAATAAAGTCATGACTTGCTTTTTTTGTCTAGGCTGATAACAACCACAGCTCCTTTGAGATCCTTCTGGGAGAGCTGTGGGATGGTCATTTTATTGTCCTGTTTAGATTCTCCTAAACTATGGGTTTAGGATCATGTTTATTTGCTGACAAATATTGAAAAGTATTGTAGGCTTGATGGAAATTTCCGACGGCAGCTATGAGCACAGCTGGCAGTATCACTAGATGCTCTGCACTTCACAGGGTCTGGCCTTGGACTTTACTGGGAGTTGTTAAAGAACAAAATAATCTTTCATGTAAACCTAAAAAATTATACATGATAAATCTCTGAGTGAATCATTGAATTTCCTTGTAAGTTTGTTTTCTGTACCACACTGATCCTTACAGAAGGTCAGGAACAATGCAAGTAAGTTTTAGGACATTTTTTATGTAATTGATTGGATGTCAAGAGAAGAGAGGCTCAAAACATAAAGTTCATCCCCAGGCCTTGTGAACATCTCAAAGATACAAAATCAACAAAGCAGTTTTCAGCTTTATCAAATGCAGTCATTATGGTAAATCCCTTTCCATAAATCATCTTATTTTCAATGGCAATTCAATATAAATCTACTTTTCCAACCAGGCATATCTGTGGTATGAAATACCAAAGAAAACTATGAAAGCTGCTTTTGTTAAGTCGCTCTGGAAATATAAATAACTGGGCTAGTAGTCAGTTGCCTTTGGCATGGGAGAAATTAAGATGCCAAAAGATAATCTGAAATACCCAATAAATTGCATACTGCAAGCACTGATGAAAATCACTCATCCATTGTTTCAAAAGACTAGGAAATAAGTTAGAGTTTTGTGGCCAGTATTGGCCCTATCCATCTTGGCTATAAGTTTATGCAAATTATTGTGTTTTTCTGAACTGCCTATGGTGTTGAAACTGGGAAAGTTCGGAAACAAAATACTGTCTCCACTCCAGAAAACACAATTAAGTTTCAATTAGAAGTAGACTCTGAGTCAGGAAAATATTGAGTAATGTGTGATAGCAGTTTTCTTAAGTAATTTTATTATCTAACCATCTCTAAAAATTGTTTTTCCTTATATTGTTCCCCTATTTAATAACCTCTGTCTTGGAGATCTATTAGATATCGTGTTGTAGCATAACTAAAAAAAGGAGAGGAGTAAAAAACGAGAACATGACACAACTGACCATCACTAAGAATGACTCAGAATTTATCTGAATTTTAAGAATTGCATATGTAAGTATGCTTATTTACCTGATGTAAAACAAACACATTTAATTGTATTATGTATTGTTTCTCAAAACATATCTTTATGTATGCATTGTCATTTTCTGGGAATGAAAGCCATTTTTCTAGAACTCCAAGTCTTTAGACAAGATTTAGTCATCATGGATGGCCCACTTAAGGCTGTAAATGTATAAAATCTTGACTGCTGTATGTTACAAAACTACAATTTTTGTCTTGGTGTCCCTATGATTCTAATAAACTCTTTCAATTTATGTCATCAGGGAATTTCTTCTTTTTCCAAATAAAATTATAACCATGGGAATACCCAGAAGATGCTTTCATTTCTACTTAACAGACTCAAGCTACTTGTGTATCACTGCAGAGCAAGTTAACAGTAAGCAATAAAACACTGCAAAATTTATGTGATACGTGAGAACTGTTTCTTTGGGTAGCATAGTTCACACCAATGTTAATAGTTTAGAAGAACGCGGTGTTACCTTTTGTTTGTCTGTTTTTCCAGGGGTTGAACTCTTTCAGCAGGATAAAATTCATGGTCTCAGCAACTGAGATTTTGTCTACCTCTGCACTGAACCAACCCCTCAGTAAGTTTTGTTGTGCGATGGCTGCTACAGTGTACAAAGCATTCCATGCTTGGGCAGGTCTTCACCAACAGTACTTCTTGCATAGACAATGCGAATTTACTTCTGGCAATGCAAAAAACTCCTGGGAATTTCACGCCAGCTGTCATCAACTTCTCTGCCTTTTTAATTTCTGGCCCTGTCTTGATCATAGAACCACAGATTGGAAAAGACCTTTAAGATCATCAAATCCAGTGCTAGTCTTCTCCTGGCTTCCCAATTATGCCTGTACAAAATGTGTCACAAACCTTTCCTCTTCTGTGCTGATTCACTGCCTGAAATAGCAGAGCAGAGATGTTATTCACTACCCATTCTGGTCCTGTCTCTTTCCTCTCTTCTGAAAGATCCTGGTCCCAACTCAGATAGACACCAAAGAGGAATTAGGGAATCTTTTGGTCCCTCTAGGTTGTTCATCCCTGGACACATCTGATGTAGTGTTATTAGTAATCTTCAAAAGTTGCTTTATTTTTCCCCAAAAATATTAGAACTGAATGAGTGGTTAATATTGAAACACCATGTAGGTGAATAATAAAAAATTTCTTATTCTCACAGTACTGCAAGGACTGATTTGAATACAGTCAAAAATTATTCAGTATAAAAAGGGAAACTGTGTTTATTTCTTTGAAGTCACTGCAATGGTTTTGTTTCCACTCTTTCTGCTCTGCTTTGCGTTTCCATCATCTACAAAAGGCAAAATACTGAATTCAGGAAACCTAATTTTAAAGGCAGTCTAATGGCAGCAGAATCTCCCAAGAAAACCCAGCATCTAGGTAAGAGAGGCTTATGAGTAAACATGAAAACTTTTGGGTGCTTCTCTGAATCACATCACCACCATATTATCAGAGGCTTGCTTGTCACCTAGTATCAGCATTTGACTTATTTTTGTTTCATCTAACTTCTGCTAATATTCCACTGCCCTTTTTCAAGGTATGGGAATCAGGCCTTTGCTGTTATTTGATATAAAAACAGATTAAAAATATTTTATCTTCCACAATAGTGAACAGCACTGCTCCTGAAACATGCAGCTTCCAAAAAACCACCAAAAACCCAAACGATGTTCCTCTGTCACCAGGGCTATCACCTTGTTTACAATACTTGTGTGGAGGACATCTTCAGCTGATTTTTATAATGCCTTCCTTCCTTCCTTCCTTCCTTCCTTCCTTCCTTCCTTCCTTCCTTCCTTCCTTCCTTCCTTCCTTCCTTCCTTCCTTCCTTCCTTCCTTCCTTTCCTTCCTTTCCTTCCTTTCCTTCTTTTCCTTCCTTCCTTCCTTCCTTCCTTCCTTCCTTCCTTCCTTCCTTCCTTCCTTCCTTCCTTCCTTCCTCCCTTCCTCCCTCCCTCCCTCCCTCCCTCTCTCCCACCGTTCCTTTTTCCATCCCTCCCTCCCTCCCTTCCTTCCTTTTCTGCCAGATTCCCAATCCTTCTTTGCTCCTTCCAGTCTCCAGCAAACAGCATGCTTCCTGCAGTGCCAGTTCTACATGGGTTCCTGACAGTGGGACAGAGAGACAGTGTCTCTAAAAGTTAAACCATCTAAGGATATATCCTTTCAGTGCTCAGCCTACACATTTTCTTCATGATTTTTCACTGTGAAGAGTTTGCAATTACTTTCTTCCATCATTCTGGTCTTTCACTTTGCCATAGCATGTGGAATAGGAATTCCAAACAGCCCTCATCAATGCACCTCAAGAACCATTTTATGACCCTCATATAGCACTTTACAAGGCTGTTTAATTTCCTATTTAAAACAAATTAACTGTTGTATGCTCTAATCAGGACACAAAGGATCCCAGATCTTGTCTGGAAGTATGTGGAGGTTACTGAGAGGTTGTCCAGATTGATGGCTGCACTGAGTGTATGACCTTAGGATGAACCTTGACAAAGCTTTGCTCTTTGGGCACTTGGCAGTCTGTATTTGGAAGGCATCAATTGTCTACATTCAACATACTAAATGTAAGGCATATGCTTTCCAGGGACTTGGATCTTCTTTGTATTTACAGAATAAAATCTTCATCAACCATATTTATATCAGTTATATAAATTATTCTGCAACAGTTTCCATCTGCTTTAGAATGCATTTACTTCTTTAGAAAAATATGTTAATCAGTACATGCTCCCCCCCCCCATTTTCTCTTCTAGATTGTATACCCTCATTGTCATCACTCTGACAAGGGTGATGAGCAATAATTGTATCTTGGATGGTAAATCCATGACAGTTTTGCAAGACTGCTTTATAC
This sequence comes from Monarcha castaneiventris obscurior, assembly GCA_026261815.1. Taxonomy (NCBI): domain Eukaryota; kingdom Metazoa; phylum Chordata; class Aves; order Passeriformes; family Monarchidae; genus Monarcha; species Monarcha castaneiventris. Next base: position 4,975,415 of record JAMPIT010000635.1, read on the forward strand.
TTAAGCTCCACTTAAATCGCAGCTCTCTCAGGAGCTAAGAATTCCATTAGCGTATTGTTATTTGAATTCTGTACATGTATTGCAGACATTTATATGTGTGTGTACATACATAAATACATACATACATCAGGAAGAGACACCAGGAGAGAGAAGAGCAGATTTTCATATCACAGGGTACACACTTTCACTGAAAGCACTCAGGCACACAACAGGTAATACCACAGACAGCCGGGAATTACTGTCATTAAGAGGGAATATACAGATCAGAGTAAGCTCTTGCTATGACCAGAACAATTTCTTTTACTAAAAAGTGCCTAAACCCCCTTGCATTGTTATTATTTATTAGAGATCATGATATCACAGTGGCTAATTCATGTTAATTTGTCCAAAGAACCCTCATTAGAAATTTTTCATCTGAATATGTTTTCAGTAAAGCTTAGCCTCCCAAGCAAACCAAAGTCTTCCCTCTGCTGTCAATAGCCAATTGTCTACCAAGACAGCTTTTACTGAAAATGAAATGAAACTAACCAATCTTGTTCTTGGAAAGAAAAAGACTTGTATGTGGTAGGTTAGGTTCTGATGTTGATTTTTTAAAGTATGCTTTTAAAAAAATGTTATTTATTTATTAGTCTGCTAGGGAAATGAATAACTGGGGGTTTTGCCATCCTATTCCTGAATCAAGCAAAGAGTTTTTACTTTGCTTATTTGTATAAGACTATTAACATTAGTCTATTTAAGGACTTAGTGTGAATAAAATGACAAAAACAATTTCATAGTACTTATGTAATTTTTTAGATTTATTTACTTGCATAAATGTTTTCAGTACAAACATGCTTATCTGTACATGATAACTGAGTAAAAATCAGTTTTCATTCTGTTTCCAAAACTAGAAAGTGTTGCAGCTGCTATAAAGTTTTAAATAAAGATCAAGTAGCTAAACTAGATCATTCAAGAAGGATTTTTTGATCAATATTCAGGATAATAAAACAGAAAAATAAATAACTGAACGTGTATGAGCTATAAATAGCAATGCCTGTAAACCAAGTATCTACTGTAGTTTTTAAGGCAGCAGTTTTCCTTAAGGACTTTTTCAAATCAAAAGACCATAATTCAGCAGCACTGTCAGGACACAGGGCTGGATGGTGGCCAGCAGCAAAGGCTGTGCAAGAGGCAAGAGGGGCTGGAACCCATTTGAACAACCCTCAAATTCAGACCAGTTAGGAACCAACTTTGGTCCAAAGCCAAGACAGACTGAAGAGCAGGTTTATATCCTGGACACAACAAGTGGGGAAAAAAAATCTGTGCTGGGTGGGGCAGAATTAGACTTTTTTTGCCTTCATTGGAAATATACGTAGCCAGCATGAGGCTGTATGATTCTACAAATTCATACCTGGAAAATGTTTTTAAAAATACTGGTTCTGAGCCTTTTTATCATATGTTATTTTCAACAGAAAGTTTTCTGAGTTAAAATCGGTCATCAATAAATAAGTGCAAGAACTGAAAGGGGAAAAAAGCACAATAATGCAGCTTTTTTTTCTCCTCAACTTACTAGACTCATCCTTTATCATGGGTCTAAATGCAGCAGTAAAGCTTGCTTTGCTTTGAGAAAGGAGGATAATTAAAACTATTTCAAAAAATTAGCTTAATTAAAAGCAAGGAAATATTTAAAATATCTATTCTGACATAATAATAGTTTGATGGAGTTTAAATGCATCATTGCAAAGTATGTTCCAGCCAAAACGTATTTCACCAATTATTTAGCAATGTTGTGGATGGAATGGTGCCAATAGATCTATAAATATTTGTTAGAGAAAAGGGCTGTATTAACAACTCACTACTCTCAGCCTTTCTTTCACTCACAAAGGTCTTAAGCATACCTAAAATCTGTGTTACCACAATTAAGCTCAGATCTTTGGGAATATTAGACTAGCACTCAGGTCCAGATTTCTGAACACTTCCATGTGCTATGTGAACATAAAAGTAATAAAAACTCAGCTCACAAATGGAGGACCTTTCCACAAGATGGTCTTCTTGGTCACAGAAGCCATATTTGCCCTGACAAACAATTCAAAACCCCACTTATTTTACCCGTTTAGTTTTAGGCATGACCCAAATTCCCAGCTGTTAAGATCTAGTTTTAAGGTTCTTAGAAATTCCTCTGCCCGAATTAAGGTGCAAACAAGACCATATGCTAGTGACAATAGTAAGGGTTTTATTTGATAGTAAATATGAGAGAGAGAGAGAAAAAGAGCGAGAGAGAGAGCGAGAGAGAGAGCGAGAAAGAGAAAGAGAGAAAGAGAGAAAGAGAAAGAGAGAAAGAGAGAGAGAAAGAGAGAAAGAGAGAAAGAAAGAAAGAAAGAGAAAGAAAGAAAGAAAGAGAGAAAGGAAGAAAGGAAGAAAGGAAGAAAGGAAGAAAGGAAGAAAGAAAGAAAGAAAGAAAGAAAGAAAGAAAGAAAGAAAGAAAGAAAGAAAGAAAAGAAGAAAGAAAAGAAAGGAAAGAAAGAAAGAAAGAAAGAAAGAAAGAAAGAAAGAAAGGAAAGAAAGAAAGGAAAGAAAGAAAGAAAGAAAGAAAGAAAGAAAGAAAGAAAGAAAGAAAGAAAGAAAGAAAGAAAGAAAAGAAAGAAAGAAAGAAAGAAAGAAAGAAAGAAAGAAAGAAAGAAAGAAAGAAAGAAAGAAAGAAAGAAAGAAAGAAAGAAAGAAAGAAAGAAAGAAAGAAAGAAAGAAAGAAAGAAAGAAAGAAAGAAGAAAGAAAGAAAGAAAGAAAGAAAGAAAGGGAAAGAAAGAAAGAAAGGGGAAGGAAGGAAGGAAGGAAGGAAGGAAAGAGAAGGAAGAAAGAAGGAAGGAAGAAAGAAAGAAAGAAAGAAAGAAAGAAAGAAAGAAAGAAAGAAAGAAAGAAAGAAAGAAGGAAAGAAGGAAGGAAGGAAGGAAGGAAGGAAGGAAGGAAGGAAGGAAGGAAGAAAGAAAGAAAGAAAGAAAGAAAGAAAGGAAGAAAGGAAGAAAGGAAGAAAGGAAGAAAGGAAGAAAGAAAGAAAGAAAGAAAGAAAGAAAGAAAGAAAGAAAGAAAGAAAGAAAGAAAGAAAGAAAGAAAGGAAGAAAGAAAGAAAGAAAGAAAGAAAGAAAGAAAGAAAGAAAGAAAGAAAGAAAGAAAGAAAGAAAGAAAGAAAGAAAGAAAGAAAGAAAGAAGAAAATAGGTGGGGGGCAGAGAAAGAGTGACAGGGACAGAATAAGAAAAATATCACCACTCCATGGATCCCAAGATGTTCCTTTGCTCCTCTCCAGCTGGTCTTCTTGGGGGTGAAGGTCCCCCCGAAAAACATAGAGTCCGATGGGTTAATATGCTCAGGCTGGGTAGGAATGTCCGGGCATGTCCCCCTGGAGGTGGGGGATGCAGTCTCTCACAGCAGACTCTGGGTCTGTTGCATCCTGTGCAGTCCTGTGGGGCCAAACCTTTCACGTGGAAGTCCCATGGATGTGGCCTGTGGGGTTGGGGGTTCCACAGCTGGGCCAGTTTGTGTAATTGGAGGATGGGTGTTTATTGCCTCTGACCAGAGGTTATGCCATGCACCCAAAACCTCCTCCTGCCCCCTCAGCTGGGGGGAGTCTGTGTAAACTTGGCTTCTGTGAGCTGTGCTCTCCCCCCACCCCAAACTCATCCAGGGATAGTTGCAGCTGGTGGCTTTGGCCTTCTGCAGATGCAAACCTTTCCCTCAGCCTGAGATGACTGAGCAATGCGTTTCCCTTTACCTAATCAGCACTTTGACTTTCAGTTCAAAGTCCCAATCTTCAGAGAGGCTCCTTCAGTTGTAGCTTCTTTATAGTGAGCAAAACTTTATATCAATGTTTGAGGCATGATTTTCAGACTCTGACACCAGCTTCATTTCTTGAGGTTCTGAAAGTGTAATTTTTTTTTTCTCTCATCTGACAACTCTTAGGTTTACATCTCTAATGAACTGTTTTCTCCTCATCTTCCTATACTAAGCAAATCTAGCTATTTATGTGCTTCGCAAATGTCTCCATGACCATGTTGTCATGCCATCTTATTACACTTACATGTAAAATTGCTAGAGGTGACCAGAAAACTGAACATGGTTTCCCTCATTAACTTCCCAGAGTGTCTTCTGGAAGTACAACGTACTCTCTCACACCTGCACATTGCTACCCATCTCTACAAATGCAAGGAAAAAACCCCATCTAAATCATAAACGAAGGAATCACACAGAAATGTAGTGAAAAATCCCCCTGAGTTAATTGTTCAGGGAATCACATTGAGTTTGTCCAAAGAAAAGAGAGTAAAGATTGAGAGCTGTGAGGCACAACACAGAGTGATTAGCTGAACCTGAGCTTTGGTCATACAGAGTTAACTGGAAAGTGTTCATATGGTTTTTGTTTTTGGACAAAGAATAAAAAGTGTCTTTGTAGCACAGTGACATGCTGTGAAACACACTGGAAGTAGCAATGGATAATGTAAAGCTCTCTGCAGACTAATTTACACAGAAAACCTGTTCAAAGTTGGCTTGGGTATGGCTGCTGGCTTGGGTTTGTGATAGATGTCCAGAGAATAGAAACATGGAGATTGACAGCACCTTAGTGTTTTCAGGTAACTTTTAAAGTAAAGAACCTTTAAAAAATGCACTCCTAAACTCCTGTGAATAATAGTAACAGCTTAGTAGTAATTTTTAGATTACTTTCATATTAAGAACAATGTCTGTCCAGAACCTCGGTCTGTGTGAGCCTTAAAGAGAAGAAGCACAAAGCCAAAAGTTGGCAATGGACAGGCCTACTCAGTCCAGTCCTTGAAAGTAAGTAGTGTCTCCTGCATTTACAATGATGGCATATGAGTTACATGGTGTGTCTCAGGTGTTCTTGCACTGCCAGCACAGGATATTCCCACTTTGTAGCTTCATTTTATCATATTTTTAAACGAAGTACATGTCCAATCCTACAGTCTTCAATAAACACCTGTTCAGGATATCCTAACTGTTTTTCTTACCTGCTGGCTATCTTATCATGAAACTACCTCATTATTTTCTGCAAGATACATTTCTTTTTCCATTTGTAAAAATTATGGTTACAATGGCATTAGCAAGATAAAGCTGTAGTTCAATGACAGAAATATATCAAGCCCATAGCAACAGAATTGTATACTACCTATCATTCACAGAAATCCCTCAACATCAGTCAAATTTTGATGTTTTGGCAGCCACAGGGTATCTTCTGAACAACAAGTGCTTATTCAATTGTGTTGCGAGAAAGGCATTCTTTGCTGAAGGTGTTTGCACTGTTTGCAGTCCCCAAGAAGAGAGGCACTTCCTCAAAAAGTCAGAACCAAATTTATGGCTCTGCTCAGACACAGATGAACACAGTTACAGCTCACTAAGGCTTATCTTCCGAGGAATCCCATACTATAAAAAAATTATGAAACAAAAGGTTTTGTATTCCTACTACATGTGACATTAGCTTTTCAAAGATTTGCACCTCCTTTGATTATTTAAATGGATCAATGAATGCATCTTCATATGTTTTGCTCTCAGACACATGATGTGATTCCAATGGGGCTGTCCTGTGCAGGGCCAGGAGCTGGGCTTGTGAGTCCCTTCTAGCTCAGGGTATTCTATGATTCTGTGATTCTATGTCAAGCACTCATCCACACTTGTGATATTTTTTAGAGTACATAAAGTGTGTGCAATCCCTCTGCTTTAGCTACACAGTAGTCTTTGAGGAATTTAATTTATCTCTGAAAGCATTGATACATCTTGCATAAGGGATGTCTCTACCAACTGAAGCGTATTTTTCAAGCAGGCACTCTTAACTCTCTACCTGAGTTGTGGAGTTATTTCAGTTCAGTATTGCATACTCACCCCTGAACTGTGGCTCTTTTCCTTCTCACAAAGTACTTCCCTTAGAAGTCCTCCCTCTATTTCCCTCTTTGCAGCTGCTTTTCAAAACCTTCCTGTGCTAAAACCTTTTACCAGTGTTAGAAACATTTACTTCCATCTCTTGCTTGTGGAAAGGGAAATATTCAGACATCCAACTCAATATATAATGACCTTCAAGACTTTTTTATCATTAAGAAAAGCTGAAGTTTGCTTGTCCTTTTTAAATTATTTTGGTGGAGCAGCAAGCTTCTCTTGGAAGAGATCTATCAGTTTGCTGTCACAGCATGCCTTAAAAAGGAGCATTCCCATGAGCACCTTGAGCCTGTAAGAAGTTCTGCTTGAAGTTCTCCTTAGAAGTTCACCATAACTCCCTCAGGCAAATCCCTATTTAAGCTCTCTATGCCCTCTCAGATCAAAAGGTAATTACCCTTGCAGGTTAATGTGATTGTAACTTTTCACATGCTGTGCTGTAAGTGTATTGGTTGTGCAAGCTAGAGGAGAAACTCTCCTCTGAAGATAGGGCTGATTTCATAGTCTATTCAGATGTGTTGCATTAGGGCAGTCCTGCTCACAGGCTTTATCTGGAAGGTCTTTTTTTTTTTTTCATTGCTGCAAGAGAACTATTTCAGTTCTTAAGCTGTAGGCATAAGGGCAACCTGGTATTTTAACATGAGGACTTTGACTTTCTGGCACTCTAGGAGTGCCAGAATTGCTCAGGGCTTTGGTCAGTCTGGTGTGAGGGTTTCATAATGGTTTGCTGAAACAAAAAAGGGAAGGTGAAGCAAATGACAAAAGCATCAACAAAAAGATTGACCGCCTACTTCTTATGAAGCTCAGTTTAACTGGATTTGTGCCTCACATGAGAGTCTCTGGCATTTAGAAAAGTACTTAGGAAAGTAAGTAGAAATGCATGAAGGACTTTGAAGGTATTAATAATTCTTGTTTGAAAAAGAGTGGCTTTAGCTATAAAAACATTATCAAAGCAAAATTCAACAATTTTTTTATTGTTTTGTGTATTTGCTTGCCATTATCTGGAATTAAAAATCTACTCTAACAATCCTAACCATGTGTGAAAATATGACGGTCAAATTTTTAAGTATTTTATTCACTTGCTGTCAGGACCCTGCATGCAGAGGAACACTAACACATCTTCAGCTGTTTGGAGGAGGAAGTGTGCTTTCCCACATGGCTTTATGTCTCTGGGCTGAAAGGGGTTTCATTCTTAAAAAATGTATTCTTTGGTCAGACTTAAGATTCTTACTGAGTCAGCTTATTCTGCATCAGCTGATTCAAAGCTTTATTAGTAGATCAAGAAGTAGAATGAAATGTCATATTTCAGAACACAGGAAATTAGCTGCTAAAATAAAAACATGTTAATATGTAATACTGAAATCCTAGTGAGGTTGCTCGGAGCTGCATTAATTTGCATCTGTAAATATCCAAGGTAAGATTCTATGGCAATCAATTACAAAACTTCTTCTGATTTTAACGGAAGAAAATTCTCTTTTATGGTCACGCTACATGTTAGGCATTCATGTTTTGAAATACAATGTGGAAATATTTTATAATAATTTAGAAAGATGAAGGTCTGACTTTGAACTAAAGCAGGACAGAGCCTTCCAATGTCTTGGGTACACATATCCTAATGGAAGTGAAAGGTCAACCAGTTAACACCTCATGTGATCCTTGCTGAAAGTGTCTAGTTTGGGGAAAAGAGATGAAAATGTGACGATGGTTTATAAATATGAAATTTTATTCCAGGCTTCTGAAATTTTCTCTCTCCATGAGATGTTTTTTTTCCTGAGTTTTTTTTGGAAGAAAATTATTTAAGTATTTCCAGGTAATACACAGGAATCCCACATGGTCCTGTTGGATTGCACTGAGGATAAATGCTTCAGAAAGGGGCATTGCCTAAAGCCTGCATCAAGACAGAGATATGTGTGCTGTGTTATACCCACAAAACTTACCTATACTTGTTGCCATGCTTCTCTTTAGTTTAGGGAACAGGTGGTTTCACTGTTAGTAGGCACAGGAGATGATCTAAAGAAAAAGCAAAGGAATTGGATTTTATATGCTGTGAAATAATCCAGAAATCTCAACAGGGGCTTTATACTCATCTTTCTCACCTTTGTGTGGAGCTAATTCAAAACACATATGATGCTAGGCAAGGAAATTCTTACAATTTCTTGGAGAAGTGTACAGAATAAATACGCATCATGTGTTGCTAAAAAGTAATACAGTAATATCATTAACAGGAATTGTGTTGCAACAGCTGTTGTATAATTCCTTACTAGGGATACAGTTTTTGAGGTCTTCATTGCACAACTTTTTCCATTAGATGTCTTTCTAAAATACACACAAAAAGTATGAGAAGGTTGTATGTGTTTCAGACTGACAGCTTTAATAATTTTAGATTTGATATGAAAAGGTGTGAACATTTCACACGTTCATACCTTTTTTTCCATCATGCTCCTTTAGGAGAAGAACTATTCCATTTTAGTTAAGCCAAATTTTTTAAAAATATGCTTTTTTCTTAGCGTTCCTTTGGTCTGTATGCCAACATAAGCTGCAACAAATAGCAATATTATGATGTGAGGTTGTTGTAAAGTCTGGCACCCAGTCAATTCTGCTTCAAATGGTGAGAAATACAAGAAAACTACAGCTGTAAGTTGCCAAATAACAGATCCAGCATTTTACTGCACAAGATTCACATGTCGGAAGCTGATCTAGCACATCCACCTGCAAAATGTCACAGATAACAACTTTTCAGTGAACAACAGGATATTTGTCTTTACGATTTGCACTAGTTTCAAACGCAGAGAAAACTGTGATGATCTTAAAAGTCCCTTCCAAATGAAATCTTTCTAAAAGTTATCCATGAAATTCTGCAGGAATGCTGAATGGCTCAGGAGATATGAAGACCTCTTTTTCTAGTGAGAATAGTTTAAACCAGTCACATTGCAAAGGAACTGCATCAGATGCTACTTCCCATGTAGCGTATCTCCTACTGAAGGGAAAAAATATTTGGTTTGTTAGAAATCTGCATGTATTCTGTCTTTTTAGTTGAAGGGAGCCTGTGTCTCCCATTTCTCACAACACTTTAATGCAATCAGCTGGAGTATGTATTTCAAAAATTGTTAAACATACATCTAGAGATGATATCTACCTCTCTTTCTTGAGGATGGGACTTGGGCCTGCACTGTCCCAGTAGAGCAAACCTGTGATGTGGGAGGAGGGTGGCTGGGCAATGAATGCTTCTCCAGCCCTCCCTTAAGGGAACAAGGAAGAAATTTTGTGTTTGACCTGGAAATGAGAACAGTCACTTCCTCTGCTGAGTAACTTGCTGCTGATCTGGCCATGGCTTTCTCAAGGATAGAGCTTTCAGGCCCAGGTACAAAGATCTGCAGTACCTGAGACTGGCAGTGGTAAGTAAGGGGATCAGCAGGGTTAGTATCTGTGGCACGACATCCTCCTCTTTCTCGTGGCTGGAGCATTTGGAAGAGATAACTTAGGCCAGATAAATAACCCAGCAAGGGGGCAGAGAGCCCAGCAAGGGGTCACCTCCAGGTGCCTGAGAGTCTGAGCCCCAGCCCTGAGTACACATCTTGGTATGAGAGCAGATGTGGAAAGAAATAAAAAAAAATAAACATAGGTGACTAAAAGACATAGTTCTTACGTCTATGAAAGCCCACACGAATCATCACAGAGGCAGAAGTCTCTTACACACTCCTTGGGAACATGCGAGACAATTTCTTCCTGAAGCTTGGATGCAACTTTGTGGTTACTTTTCTGGAAACTGAAGGAAAGGATTTTGATGTGTGCCCCTTCAACAATTTGGTGGTGAGAAGCATTGGATCCTAAGTTATAATATTTCTTAGCTAGCTGTAAATTTAATGGTACCTTTAACCCTGTGTGTATAATACTAGTATTCCCTTTTGTCTTATTCCTGTGTAGTAACAGTCTGTTTTAAGTCTTATGTCTGTAAGTTTTGTGTGTGTTAAATAAATAATTCATTCCGTAATAGACTGAATCAGCCATTATTGAAGAACTTCTGAATGAGAGTGGGTCTTGGGGTGCTGGCCACCTCAATAACGTGACTGCCTGCTGCCAGAGACCTGGGCAACAGACAGGAGCTGATTTAAACCTGCATCATCCATTCATAAGAGTATCTGAATTTAGCAGGAGGAAAGTCACTCCTTTTGGATGAGAAATTTCTTAATATCTCTTACTCTTTACTGTAAAAACTGTGGTGTGCAGCATAACAGTGTCAGCCCTGCGATGGCTTACTACCCAGCATCAGGGAGCTCACTGTCCAGGCCTGGAGGCACAGAAGCACCAATCCAGTCATCATATTCATCTCAAACAAATTAATGGGTTGGAAAAAATATGCCTACCTGTCAGGCACTCCAGGTCGTTTCCTACCAAAAGTTTTGAAAAGAAGTCCTAACTGTTTCTCTCCCTAAGACTGTCATTTTTATATTTTGCTGAGGGATCAAAAAATAAAATTAAATAAAAGTTAAAATCAGGCCTTGCATTGAAATTTGCCTTTTCAAGGAATGATTTCCTCTCTTCCTAAAGTGGCATTTGATGAGAAATAAAATTCTGGAGAGTTACTTCCAATGCCTTTTCCAAATCACAGGGAAATAGATACTCAGTGATAATAAGAAGAAAGAAATTAAATATTTTGTGCAAGTGTTGGAGGTGACTTGTCTCCAGCGATAGAAATCATCTCTCTGGGATCTTGCTGAGAGAAATACGTGCAGTGAGGGTGTCTGCATCACAGCCCCACCCAACACAGTAGAGTTTATCCTGCATTTTGTCATAACAGCCAGCAATCCTCAGGCACTGACAACTGGCCAGGTGCAAACCCAGCTCAATTGTAGCTATCTCTGTTTGGGTGGCAACTCATTCATATACCTGCCTGAAATTATGGATTTAGCAGTACCTTTTTATTTTTATAATTTTTTAGCTGTCAGATTTCACTTGCCTTGAAATTCACACTACTGCTTACTAGAGCAGAGCTGCTCATCCCCATCCAGCTTTGCTCAGCATCCACCTCATCCCACTGCTTCAGCAGTAGCCACCCTCTGATCGACTTCGCAGATGCCCTAACAAGGAACCTCGTATCATAGGTGGCCTTGGCTTTACTCCCATTTGTACTTCTGCAGTACTTTGCTACAAAACACAAATGCTGCTTTTCTTATGGAGAGGTATGGTAGACATCAAATGTGTCTGAAAGGATCATCATGGGAATCCCCACCTCCTAAAATACTCAGGAACTTTCAAAGCCAAATATGTTCTTCTTTTCCTTTCTTTCCTTTTTTTTTTTTTTTTTAATGTGACTGATTTCAGGACTGAGACTACCCCTTGGCCAGGTACCAGACAGACTGTACATTGTGTTTGTGCTTTTCAGTGCTATTAGCCTCCTAATATCACCATGGTATACTGCAGTAGCAATAATATTTACCATCTTGTCAGCCAGTCAGTGGCAACAGGCTTAATGAAAGGAGTTATTTGTTAGTCAGCCCAAATTACAGCCATTGAGAAATCAAGCTGGGAGACAATTAGTTAGTGAATTTTGACTATCCAAATGTGCACAGGCTTTTAGAAAAAAGAAATGTGTAAAACACGATTTTGAGTAGTAACCATGAGATGAGAAAAAGGAGTTATTTATACTAATTCTTTCACATGAAGTCTCTGTATTTTGCCTCTGTAAAAAGGAAGAAAATAAAATTTACTTATTCACAATTTAAGGTCCTTTTCAATCTGTTAGAACAAAGTAAATAAGGAATCTGGGCCAGCTGTGTTTTACCTCTATACTAGTAAACTTAGATTAATTTTGCATGACAGAGGCAGTGCATCTAATATCACAATACTGTTGTGAACCTGAAAAGAGAGATTTGTGGGAATGGCATTGGCAACAAGTGCCATTATTAAAGAAAACACTTTCTTTTGTTGTAGAATATTGACATGTAGGAAGACACATCAGCAATTAAAAACTCCCTATTCAAACCAAATCCACTTTCTATTTCAGTAAAAATAAATACAACACGGGTGTTCAAAGGACTGTTTCCGGCTGCAAAAGTGCTGGACAAATTCACTGAAGCTTCTGATGTTTCACCAAACAACAATCTCAAAGTGGTGTTTTTGTTACTTCAGATTTATTTTCTGTGTTTTTCACTCACTTCCCTGGTTAAAAAAAACAAATTTGAAAAAATGGGTGTGGGGGAGGGAGACCATGGGGCAATGGGAAAAGCAAAACAATATAAAACAAACTGGGAGAAAATATTGAATTTAACTTCTAAATTAACAAAATTAGGCCAGTTGCAGTTAAAAAAACACTTAATGCCACTCAATTCTGTCCATGGCAGGGAACTGGAACTAAATAACCGGTAAGGTCCCTTCGAACCCAAACCATTCCATGATTCTATAATGCTATGACTCTGTGAAGTAAGAAAGAAAGGGCCTGCAAAACTTTGCATGGTGTGAAAATTTGCTTTTGAATGTATCCTTGTGTTTCCAGTCCACAAGTTCACAAGGTGCTGAAGGCTACAAATCCCATGCAATTAGCTTCAGCTATTCATCTCCAGTGAACACTGAAAGCTATTGGACAATGAGGGCTGCCCAAAAGAAAGAATAAAATAATTTATGGCCATTTTTCTTTTTTCTTTTTTTCTTCTTTTTCTTGTTCTTGTTCTTTTTCTTTTTCTTTTTTCTGTTTCCCATGGATATGCTGAGGGTGGGAGCGTTATCCCATTTTGGCATAAATGGGGAGGGAGGGAGCTTTATCATTGCTGAAATTTGAAGGAGATGAGAACTGTGAATTTAGCTAAACCCTCTGTAAGTGGAATGCTTCACCACTGGGTTCTTAGGATGAATGTGCACCAGGACCATGTGCCACAGTATCCCACACAGCTAGGCTACCTCCAACACCAAGAATGCAGAAACAATGATGTACTTACATCTTTCTCAGTTTTGAAAAATAAAATAGGTTTTAGCATAAAATGGAATGTGGCACCGAGGTAATTTCATAGTGGAAAGACCAGAGGAAAGGAGCCTTTCATCTCAGTGACAGTGGTATACTCCTGGTTGTGACTTACAGAGGGCAGAGGTGGGACAATTCGCTGGGGTGCCTTTGTGTGGGAGGATGCTTGCAGCTTCTGCACTCCAGAAACTTCTGTCCCAGCTCTGCATCCCCAAGCCAATGGACAGCTGGCACTCTCAGTCCCATTAGTTGGTCATTCAGAAGCTCCTGACAGCCCCAGTGAACATGTGGGGGAAATAAGACACCCTTTAATGATGGAAACAAATCTGACAGGTCTATTGGAGGCTCTCGGCTCTCAACTGGTGTTGTGTTTTGAGCTTTATTATCATTGTTGCTATTGTCACCATTCTCCTATTCATAGGTAATGTCATAATTTACAGTCAGATGCTATGCAAGCTGTATGATTCATTCTGCTTGCACATTTCTATAGGATTAATAATGGATCTTCAGTGAGAGACAGGCATAGGGAAGGGGAGTGGTGGGAACTCCCTTATAAATGTAGCCTTTCCTTGGATACTCTCTTCAAGATAAGATAGTTTCCTCAAGCTTATGCACTGTGATCCTGTTGTACCAAGACAAAATGTGATGTCTGCACTGTGAGAAGGAAGGCAGAGGTACCTGCCAGCCTTCCCCCACAAGGACAGTGAAAGGGTCATCCATGGGTTATTTTACAGGCAAAATGGACCTATTGCTACACCACTGCTGAAGGAGACCGAGCACCACGGAGAGCAGAGGCTAGAGGCATCAGACAGATTTGTGTATTAAGAGATGCTCTGTCCTTCCTTTTCCAGTCACGTTTCCCACTGCCCATCTACGTGTTACACCAGAGGTCACTTCCAAACTAAGCAGAACAATCCCTGGAAATATTCCAGGCCAGGCTGGATGGGGACCTGAGCAACCTGGTCTAGTTGAAGGTGCCTATGGCAGGGGGATTTGAACTACTTTAAGATCCCTTTCAACCCAAACCATTCTGTATTTCTGTGATTCATATTTGACCTCCTACTGCAAGCTACTGATATCTGTGAGAGCAGTGGCCAGATAATCCTTTTCAGCATAGAAATCTACAATATCGGCCACTAATGCATGAATAAGGGTGAGCTTTCTCTTTTGGTTTCAGGTCCACAAGGAGTAAACAAATGCAGCATCTCACCCAGACTACAAGAAGGTTTAAAATGGAGATTTTCAGCTGAGACTCAGCTGAACTGAGTTTGCCTTGAAACTCTAAACCCTCAGCAAATTTCTCCCTGCAAAAGTCACCCATGAGCTTACCTAGCAACAACACACAAGCTGTGCCTGATCACAGATACCCCAAATACAGTCTTTTCTGGAGGAAACAATGATAGCATTTTGACTGTAATGTGTCATACTTGTTTAGCAGGAGTGCCCTACAAAGAAGGGTCTATATACTATTTAACATCCATCTGATTTCATCAGGTGTGCAGGCAGAACTTCCTCTTTCATTTCTGCTGGAAAATGTCTTCATAATGCTATTCATCAGTTCCTGAAGATTTCCAATCCCCTTGTTGTGAGGATTGCACACAGCGTTCCTCCATTTCAGAGGCATATGATAGCACCGCTGATACCATAGGGTTAAAATGTTTCTAAAAATCGTGGTACCTAAAGTAGGCCTTGGGAACAGGAGTGGGCATTGTCTTTGCTAAAATCATGTGAACCTGTACCTGGTGTACCCACCTGTACGGTAGATGATGAAGTTAATGCGATGATTGCTTAGTAAATATAGTTAAAAATAATTATTTAATCACAAGAAGAATCACGAGAAAGGAACAACAATCATGAGGAACATTGTGGGGAGGGGGCTTAAACTCATGCTTGGGTGGAAACAATATACACAATAGAACAATATCAAGTTGATGATTAACATATGATTTTACAACAGTTATGTAAGGAAAGGGTATAAAAATGTATCCATTCGAAACCATGTCGGGATCAGATCTGGGTCTGTCTATAGCTCTGATCCTCAGAGAGCTCTCAATAAAAGCACCTGCATATAATCATCAGGTGATTATGTGTTTCTGCGCTAACACCGCAACTGTGCCACCACTGCTGTGTATCAGATCCTGTGAAACAGGCTTAATAAACCCAGCCCAGCCCAAACCAAACCAAACTACACTGAAAATGTAGGGAGAAAAATACATATGAAGATGCACAGCGCAGCTGCTCCATATTGAATTTATTTTTTAAAAAACAATAGAAGATACTGAGTCACGGATGTCCCAACAGTGACTAAAAAGCAGTAATATGTGAAGGGCTCTGCTCATGTTATGAGCAGTGAAAGCACAGATAAAGTGATTTAAAATGAGAACTAATTCAAGCTGCAAATTTTCAGATAAAACCAAAGCATTAGATTCTGTTTTCAGCTATACCCAATGATGTTTCCTGCTCCCATCCCACTCCAGGAAAAAATAAATGAGAAAAAATTAAACACAACATCACAACAATTAAAAAAAAAAAAGCACAAGGAGGAAATAGGCCATCCTGACATAATTTCTGTTTTTATTATTTGCAACTCCTAACTTTGGACTTCTTAGTTACTGAAAGAAATGAAGGCAGTTCATAAAACACAGATATATTAATCTAGTTTTTCTAAAAAGTAGGTGTGAAAACCGAAATTAAACAGTTACCCAAAAGCCCATAATTTCAGTGCCACAGGATGTTTTTATTTGGGTTTTAAACTTTTGAAATCTCTTTTTCTGAGCTAGCAACATTCTCTGGAGTTCAAAAGTGGTAAATGCTTTGGCTTCTGAGGTCTCCCTGTCCCACACCTGCAGCAGAAAGCCTCAGCACTCAGAGGTACAGAGTTTTGAAAGCACAAATGTAATTAATATCAGCAGAAAACAAGTAACAGCCACAAAAACTGTGCTGGAAACCTCAACCTAGTGCCACAAATTTGAGGGCACTTGAACAGAGCTGGAGGGTAATTATGCTGTATCTGTGAAGAGCACTTTCAAATGCAGAAAAACAAGGCTGTAGGACAAGTTAAAAATCTTATCTTTGACCAACAAATATTGTGGGAAAAGACAGAGAGGGGTTGGGTCACAGTCCTTTCCACAGTTGCAATAAAAAGCAGAAATATCCATTCTTACAAAACTTTCTGCAGCCAAGTTCAGGGTATAAATGATGACAAAGTACCAAAAATTACAATAGTGGAAATCTCCTGAACAGTGATATTAACAAAGTTAGTGAGCAGAAATACTATATACAGTGGACAAGTTGACGCTACCTTTCCATGTCACATTTTGCTTTAAAACTATAAAACTAAGCAAAACACAGTCTATTCTTCATAGGAAAAAAATGATAGGAAGACTTTTTGTAAGGGAAGAAATATTTAACATTCAGACCAGGTACTAAAGAAGTGGCCAGGGAGGAATGACGAATTTGGGACATTGAGATTAAACAATGGGATCACAGATGCTGATGACAATAAAAAGGAGGGAGACAGTATGAGTGGGGAAAAATAGCTCTTATCATCATTTAGATGTAGGATGGCAGGCTTCCTGAATGCCAAGGGCAGTGCAGAGAGGGATAAAGAGAGACTCCAGAAATGGGATCAGTACAAGACAGGGGAAGAAGAAACCCAACAGGGGTGGGTGGGCCAAGTGGATGAGTTAAGGAATCTGAATAGGAGGCGGCTTTGGAAATCTCCAATTACAGCAGGGGCTGACATCAGAAAGGGCAGTAAGACAAGCAGAGAGAGGTAGGAGGCAGAGAGTGCCTTTCAGATGCTGCCAGTCCTTGCAGGGAGTTAAAACCTCATGAAAAATCAGAGAGACCTGGGGATGGAGATGGAGATTTTAAGCAAGAAGGTGGAAATGAGCTTTTGGAGATTAATCTGAGTAGATAAGACAGAAGAAATGGAAGGGTCTGGCCAGAGAGAAGATAGGGCTGGAAGGAGAAAAGGTGATACTCACAGCAGAGGGGGAGCAATGTTGGAAGGGAAGACAAACCCCTATGCACAGCAAGGAATAGGGTCAGAAATACTCAGAGCTGCAAAAAATGTGGTTTTTATCACCACAGTAGCAGCAGTCCCTGGTGCTCTTCATCACTTTGATATTCTTCAGGACCTCATGTCGGCTTGTGTTGGAGTTTTAAAAGTCATCCTGTTTTCTTTTTCTCTTAAAAGAATTTTCCCCATATATGTTGCCAGGGCAACTAATTACGGTGCTTAAGAAAAACAAAAGAGCTGGCCACAGAGGGAGGGGTCCAAGGGACTGCTCTCTTTCACCTGGGGGTTGAGTGCACCTCGGAGTGGCTGGGGTTTTCAGTGTTCAGACAGAGCTGCCATAGTGTTGGAAGGATTCTCTTCAGCGCTGCAGGCTTCTGGTTTTTGGCTGCCTTCCTTCTACCGGGGAACCCCGGGACCCCCAGCCCGCCTTTCCCTGCCCCGCTGGGAGCCGGGCTGCAGCCGCCCTGCCCTGTCCTTGCTCGGAGCCTTCGCTCCATCGCAGCCCGCAGGCGCCGCCGGCCGAGACCTGCCGGGGTTCCTGCTGCAGCCCCGCAGTTTGATCCATCTCGCTGCCCCCCGGGATCCGTGCCCGTCCCTGCCGCTCCAGCCCGCTGTTCCCCAGGGTCCGGCCGGGCACCGGGATCGGCTGCCCAGGGGTGTGTGAGGCTTTCCGTCCGTCCCTGCCGGGCCCCCGAGCCGCCATTGCCGCGCTGCCCGCGCTCGCTGCGGAGCGCCCCCTGGCGGCGCGGGGGAGCCATCGCAGCCGCCCTGCTCACCGGGAGCCGCCAGCGCCCCCTGCCGGCCGTGAGCGGAACTGCACCCGCGGGAAAGGGCCTGAGGCCCGGAGAGGCCGCGCTGGGTTTGTGCTGCTGTTTGCTGCCGCCGCCGCCGCTGCTGCTGCTGCTGGCCTTGGCATGCATAGATATAGATATATATATTGGTAAAGAACTGTCATTCTGTCCCTCGGATCTTTGCCTGAAAGCCCCTTAATTCCAAAATTATAATAATTCAGAGGGCAGGGGGTTGCATTTTCCGTTTCAGGGGTGTCCTTGAAGAGCAAACCTAGACAGGCTTGTTATGTCTAACCAGCATGAGAGAACAGTAGATAACAAGACACATGAAACTTCAGAGTTCCACACGAATCAGTACAGGATTTGAAAAATATAAAACCCAAGGCATCATCACCTCAGTTATTTGTTCTTCTTCCTTCAGAACAAAGTGTCATTTCTTTTGCCCCGCTTAAGGTAAAATGTCATTGCAACTTATTATCACTATGACTCTATCTTACAACCATATGGAGGAAAATATTTTGAAGCTAGTTTTATACTTACTACTAATAAAGAAAAAAAATCTATTTCCCAAGATGTATCAAAATAATTAATTCACACATTTCTTTTATTTTTCTTGAATACTCATTCACACATTGTATTAAACAAATTTTCTTCCATTATTTCATCATCTGCATCTGTAGAGGAATTTTATAGTACTAGTAACACATTACTTGCATTTGCCATTAAAAGATGTTAATACAATTATTTAATAACAAAAATAACCTATCATGAAAATTAATGTTTTTGTTGAAGAGACCATGTTAAATAGTTTTTACTCTAAAAACAAAGAAACAAAAACCAACTCCACATTTTATTGGACTGCAAAATGCTTTTAAAGACCAAAACAGAAATACTGAAAATACAGAAAAGCATTTGTGACGTAGAGGATTTATTCTCAGGCTCTGAACATCATTGCAAAAAGTAAGTAAGGAAGTACCAAGATGATGTGTGAAAAAAACAGGTGATAACAAATAATTCAGTAATTATTGCCAGATTGGTCCTGCAACACTTACCAGAAAAAAATTGCAAAATACATCCAACTACTTCCGTGCAAAGGGAAAAAAGCACAGGGTTTTAACGCATTCCTTCCAGCCTCTCCTGCCATCCTGTCTTTCCCTTGCGTGGCTCCCAGGACATGTACGCTGACTAGAAGGCAAAAAAGGAGGAAAATTTCATAGTTGTTCATGGCCAGGACCAGCCCTGTCCTCCCTCCACAGGTGTCCTAGGTTACAATACAGATGTATTCTGTTACCACCAGCTGTGGGCCATTAGCTGTTATCTCGTGCTGTGACCCACCCCTGATAACAGTCAATGGGCCAGCAAGAAACCACTGCATGACTCATGGACTTATCTCATCCTGTTGTGAGATGCTCCGCCCAGGAGGGAGGAGCCAAGCATTCCCACCTGGATATAACCTGGCCTTGGAACTGCCTAAATTAGCCCTGTCTACTGGGTTCCCAGAGGACAAGAGCTACCACTGGACCTTCAGCTGGAGACCAGACCTTCAATAGGATCACCACTTCGACTGAGCTACTTCATCTGGACAGCTGCCACCACCCTAACAGGGTGTCAGGTTGTATCTGACTTTGTCAGGGCTTTTTCCTTGTATTATTTCACTTATTTTTAATTTTTTTTTCCTATTAAATTTTAACCCTGACTTGAGATCTCCCTCTGGTTTGTTTTCAAACCAATACAACAGGGCACCAGGAATTGTCCTTTTCCTTTCCCCACCCCCAGGATTTTGCTGGGCAAGGCCCCCCTCCCCCCTAAACTTCTTTCTGTCATGCAGCTCCCTACAGGGTAAAATTAGGGAAGGGTTTGCTGTCTCTGAGGATAATTTCTCCCCCTCACACTGAAGGGAATTAACCTAGAAAGCACCTTAAACACCTTCCTTTTCTTCCCCCACTGCCCTTTTTATTCCTTTCCCCTCCTCCTTTTTCTTCTTGTTTTTCCCCCTTTTCCTTTGGCCCCTTTTTTTCTCCTCCCCTGCCTCCACTTCTTCTTTTCCTTTTTTACCCTTTCTTCTTCTTCTCTTCCCGGACACTTCCTCAGCAGCTGAGAACTGCATTTTGAAAGAAAATTAAAAAAAAAAAATTAAAAAACCAAAACAAACCAACCAACAAACAAAACCCCACCACCCCGTTAAAACGACCACCCCCTCTCCCCAGACAAATGGTAAAAGGAAAAACCTAAAAAACGCCACCCCCTCTCCCCAAACCCAAAAAAAGGGAAAGGAACAAAGAAAAATAAGAAACAAATAAACCACAACAGAAAAAAAAATCTATAAAGAAAAAAAGTAATAAAAAAACAACTACCGAAGGAAAACAGGAGGCAAGGAGGAGGGCAGAGGAGCAAGTATGCCATGAGGTCACTGTTTCGTTTTGCTGCGGCCTCCCAGAAGCTCAGGAACATCCTCCCTTGCCAAAAAAAGCCCTGTCAGTATCGACCTGACAGAGAAATCACCGAAATGTTATTATTATTTGTTTTAAAGCAGATGCTGTCACTTGTCTCCCCCTTCAAATCACTTGAAGCTGAAGGAGCTTTAGTAAACTAAAATTTTTTAATGTGAGGCATCACATTAATGGTTGTAAATATCAAAATAGCAGTTTCTAGTTTGCTCTACTGGAAGTTTTTTACTCAAGAAGATTAAAATATTTTGGAGAATAAAAGGCCTGAATAATTCAATACTAATAGCTGTCACCCCCACCCAGCATGGAGCGCCACTTAGTTGCATGTATTGCATATCCATACTAAATCATGTTTGAATTACTGATTTGTTTTTCATATTTCTGTTTAGAAATCCAAGATGGTTTATAGATTGCAATTATCCCAGTGTTTGCATTGTTATTGTTAAAAGAGGACCTGCTATGCAATGGATGCATTGTAAAATGACTTAGTTCAATGAGAAAAATTGTGACATAAATCCCTGCATTTTTCTCCCACAACTGTGATTTATTAAATTCAATATGAAATACAGATGTAAAGATATTTTGCATGTTTTTTTTCTTTTTTCTTCTGTGTTTTCCTCCTAAGTGATTATAAACACAGAAACTGTCCTGTTCCTTTCTTTCCGTAGTCCATTTCAATTACTGTCCTGTTCCTTTCTTTCCGTAGTCCATTTCAATTGTGGCAAACTAATATAGTTAAATCATAATTTTTACATATATTTCCAATTTGCTTTCACTTTATATCTGATTAAAATATTTTGCAGCATTTTGGAACTGATAGCTCCAAAGCATTTTAGCAAAGATGCCAGGAAGATGCTTAAATACTTTAAATGCAAAAACCCCACTTTTTAAAAAGATATACATTGTATTAGGATAATAAATACAGTTCATAATAGAAGTATAGATATTTTTAGTCAATCTCCTAATAATACATAGCACAGTGTATATGATTCTAAAAGAAACTGCAAAAATTCAAATGCTGTTTTAAAAAATCACCAACTTTATTATGATTTAGTTAAAAGTAACAACCACTTTTTCAGAAAACTAGCACTATGGTTACTGACTAAATTAATAAAGGGAGAATGGATATGCATGTTTTTTCCTTTTTTTTTTGCTAGCAAGAGATGCCTTTGCAAAAAGACACCTGTCTTATTATAACCCAGGGTAATTTGATTTTATGGAAGTTTCAACTGTTAATCCAAACCACCCTGAATCTAAATCAATAAATTTCTGTAAGGATTTTTCAGCTGTTGCTTTGCTCTTCTGCTTCAATCAGAGCATCTGGGGCTTCCCAAACAGCCCTTTTCTGCTGTGTTTGTCGAGACAGATACAATGAGCTTGCATGGGAAAAACCCTGGGCTTTCTGCAGGTATGGCAACTCCTTTCCACAGAGAAGAGAGAGCTCCTGGAGAGCTGCCTGCCAGAGCACCAAACATTGTGTGAACTAAAGGGAGCTCTGCTAGCATCTCCAGGCCACGGGAGACTTTTTGTTTTGGTAAAAGTGCAGCTTGGGGAAGTTCGTGGGAAAGGTCTGTCATGTCAGAATTGCCTGCTCCTGGCAATGGCTTTAAAGTATTCATCCAGGGGATACGTGGCTGCTGGAGCTGAGTGCATTAATACTTTTCATTAATTTGCAATTTTCCATTGAGAATGAAGGCTTCATTTTATCAATTGGGCAATCAAGGGCTGTGTGAGGTGTCCCCTGTGTCAGCAGACTGCACAACTGCTAGAAACTTTTCTTTCCTTCAGCCAGAGCAACATTTTTACCAAGTGTTAAAAAAAAAAAAAAGCTTTTAACTGCAGCCAGATTGTGCCAAAATGCACAGTAGTTTATGTTAGTTGTTGCAACCATAAGCCTGTGAGGTTTGAGAGGAAAAGTTTGCAGTGGTAGGGCTTTCCCACCCCCAACAGAAAAAATCACAAATAAAGCCAGACAAGGTTTTAACCTGTCTTCAGTTCTAAACAAATCACATAGATTCTTACAAAATATGTATTCACAACAATTTGATTTTAAAGAAAAGACCCAAGAATACTAACACAAAGAAGAATTCCTTCTTCAGCAATATTCTGAAATTCTGCTGTGGGTCAGTAGGATCTGTGGGAATCCAGAGTGCAGAGAATACTCCTCTGCCTGTTTTGAAGAACTTAATGCCCCTGAACAATGCTGTTTTTGACCTTTATCCATGGAGAAAACTGCCTACACTCTGGGAAGAATTAAAATCTACACCAATATGAAATAGATAGTAGAATATTATGTAAGAATGTCACACGGTGAAGAATTTAGAGGTTTTAGGTTTGTTTATGTAGTAAATAGATAAATAGTGAGGTTTCCAAAATGGTGAATGTTTACATTATTTTAGACATTGTGCTCCTTCTTCTAGACCTCCTTTTCTGCAGTAGAAGTAGTTTAGTATGATTGGATAGAATTTTCCACAGTTCCTGTCTGCGTTATAAGGTGATTTTCTGGACATTGGTGGAAAAGTAAGAATATCTGTTGTTTCAAACTTCTATTGGATAAAATGCCTTTAAAAGAGCTGCAAAATCTTGATACGAGGTCACTCACAGCATCTCTCTACTCTCGCTAAGTTCCTTGTAACCTTGTTGCTGATAAGAACTTAATAAACAACTCTTAGAAAAGAAGAAGAGACTGAGTGCTGGTCTGTCCTGTCCGTCTAGGGAATTTCTAGCAAGGATTCTGAGATTTTCTCCCATCAGAAGTTGATTTATGGCACAAAACGTGTCAGGATCCAGTTTAACACAAAATAGCATGGGCACCAAGGACAGACATCACACAGATGAAACACCAAAAAGACTCCTGAAACTCCTATAGCAATTTTGTATGATTTCAGGAAAACTCTCCAGCAAGAGTAGTTTCATTCAACCCACAACCTGCCTTCCACATCAGCTGTTTAGCCCCTGGGAGGGGGTGGTGACATGAAAGTGCTGACAAAAATCTTTATAGAAATGTTGAAGATCAGTTTTTCTTTTTAATTTTTACTTTTTTTTTTTTCTTCTTTACAAAGCATCTGCTTTTTATAAATCATCTAAAAGCTGGAAAGTATACCTGCAGAAATCTCTCTAAGTTTTGAAAATTTCTGTGAGGTGGTGGTCTAGAGAGGCTGCTGTGGATGCTCCCTCTCTGTACTCTTCCTCTAGCAATAGAAAAACTTCACATGCATCCATCTCTGGAAAACAGGAATATGGTCTGTGTACCAAAATGAGTTGAACTTGGCAGGGTTTGGGTTGAGGGGCTTTGCCATAGAGCTGTGCACACAAGTCCTACCTTCTCACAACAATTCTCATGCTTTCCTTTTGATGTTATTCCATAGGAGGGAATGCAAACTAGTCACCTGACACAGGAACTTGTTTTGGTTTTTAGGGGAAGTTTTTGTATAGAATAATGCATGTAGAATGGCAGAAATGAGAGAAAAAAAAGGACCAGGTTAATTAAATACAGTCAAATGCCACATAGGCTTCATTGCTTTGCTGAAAAAAAATCTGCAAAAAAAATGCAAAGCACTGGTAAAATCCCACCATTTTACTAGGTGAGCAGTTCTCTGTTTTTCTAGTCTTGCTTACATACAAGTGAAGGAAACTATTGTTTCATTGATGATCTGGATGCTGGAGAATGTTGGATCCTTGGCAGCATGTGCTGATGGAGTGATAGCCACCCCTGAAGGGACAGCACCAGGCAGCACAGGCTGGAGGTGGGGTGCCAGTGCAGGAGGCCCCCCAAAAAGTCACTCAGGGCTCACCCTGCAGCCAAGCTTCACTGGTCACCCACCTACCCCCTCCAGCAAGCAATGCACAAGCATCAGACATGAAAAACACTTCTAAGGATGTATTTTACTTCTGGAGTAATTGCTGACACCTTACCTCCACTCCGATTTTGTCATTGTGATTGGAGTGTTTCATATTGGAAACTGTGGGAACTGTTGTAGCAACTTCACTTAGTTCTCATGGGTTTCTTACTTTCCACACAGCTGCTATAATTATTATTATTATCACTATCAACAACAGCAATGTAAAAAAAACTTTTATGTTTTGCAAATCCACACCTTCCTGAAGAGACAAGAAGTTTTTCTCCCTCACAGGACAAATGGGATAAAACAGAAATATTGTAGGATCCCCTTGTTAAAATACTGAGTGTTTATTATTATCCTATTTTTTTTCCAAGAGGCTCTTCTTACATATTCAGAACCATTTATTACAGGTGAATTGTCAGTTGGCAAATGCAGAAAAAATTCCCAGAAAAGATACAGGACTGACATTGAGGGGCATTGAAATCCTTTATCCACACACCAGAGCTGATGGAAGCTCTCAGCCAGTTCTGCTTGCCATAGTATCCCGAAAAGTCTCAAGCTAATGGCTGCAGCCCCTTGGTAGTCCCATGTGATGTGCCATGAACATGACACAGCCTAAAAAAATTGGAACCAAACCCACTTAGTAACAATGTCAAATGTTCAAGTCAGCTAAGTAACATCACAACCTATTGCTGGGGTTAGCCCTGAGGCCAGCAACAAAGTACACCTACAGCCACAGAAAATGGAAGGCTCAATTCATCCTCTTCTTTTTTAAAATCTATTTTCAAATGTTTTTTATTTAGTTCACACTTTGCAGAGCTCATTTAGAGTCTAAAAGGAATTGTTTATTTTGTAAACCTACAGATGTGCAGAGTACTGAAACTATGCAATTTGAAATTAAGAAAACCAACCTTTTTGCTTTGATAAGTCAGACTTTGTTTAAAATTATTTGGTTAAGCAGCTGATTAAGGGTATAGAAAGATAAGGCTCAATTATTGGACTCTCTCAACTTTGATTAGTCAGATATAAAAGCATTTTCAGTTTAATAATTAACTTTACTTAATTATGCTTAATTAAATGTATTTCAATTAAGCATACTTAATTATGCTTAACACAAAACATGAGTAATTCTGCTGCCTTCATCAATGCAAATATTTAAGTCACTTGCAGGGAAACAAGGAGATGTTGCCACTGCATTTTCCAGTCAATTCCAAAAGAAACTGGCAACAAATGGACTGCCTTCAGCTTTTGGTATATATTTATACATACCACTCTTGTGGTCAAAGGCTTATTTTTCCCAGAATATGATCTTGTTGAATGTGGACCATTTGGTAGTATAAAGCACATACAATGTAATGGCTAAAAGGGATCTCAGCAACTTTAAGTGAAAATTTGACTCCAGGAACTGATATTTTTGACTTCTTCTTGGGGTGACATAGGAATAATTTAAAAAAGAACAAAAAGTCAGTCAGCCAATTATCTTACATTTCAGTGATCAGAACAAAAGTTCTCTGTTTTGGACCACTGAGGCTGGCCATTGTGCTAACTTGAAAACAAACCAGTGGGAGGCACCCAGTCAGAATAACAATTTAATAGGGAAATCAAAAACAAAAGAAA
Organism: Monarcha castaneiventris obscurior; assembly: GCA_026261815.1. NCBI lineage: Eukaryota > Metazoa > Chordata > Aves > Passeriformes > Monarchidae > Monarcha > Monarcha castaneiventris. Next base: position 5,000,997 of record JAMPIT010000635.1, read on the forward strand.
GTAAAGGTAGACAAACAGTGGGTCAAACTGACAGAGTCAGGATACAACCTGATACCCTGTCAGTCAGGGTGGCAGTAGCAGTCCAAGACGACGGTGGCTGCAATCCTCCTGAAGTGATGGCTTCTGCCAAAGCAGTGGTCCAGTAGAAGGGTCTGCTCTTCCTCAGAAGCTCCAGTGGTGGCTCTGTAGCTCCTGTCCCCTGGGAATCCAGTGGAAAGGATGTCCTGGGTATTCGGAAACACAGATTTTATCTAGGATGGAATTCTTAGTTCCTCCTTCTGGGCGGGGCCTCTCACAGTGGGATGATGAGCCATGAGGCCGGGTGTTGATGGGCTCATTAACAGAAGATAGTCCGGAGGGAGTTATCTCTGAGTCATGGCAGGGCATTGATGGGCCACTAACAGAAATATCATCTGGAGGGAGGAGGCAAGGAAACACTGCCCCACCTTGTTTCAACAGCTTATGAGGATGGTAATAGAATACACTGCAACCCAGGACAGCCCAGCAGATCTACTCCCTCACCCAGAGATCTCACAGTTAATTCACACATCACTGAAAATGAAAATGAAAAATTATTTGAAAACCATTATAAAATGAATTTTTGTCTTTGAAAATTGGGCTGTCAGTAGGTTACTCATTCTTACACTGCTGAGATCTTAGTCCAGAAAAGATGGTCATCTATGCTTACAGTGATGTATCAAAGGCTTTCCCTGAGCTATAAATCTCAAAGCAATGCACAAGAAGCTGTCTGTAAACATCGATGCAATGACATGTTCTAGGTGCAGCACATGGTTTCTAGAACACTTTTGTTAGCACTGTTACATAACAGCTTCATTCTTTGCTGTGAGTGGTGAGGCACTGGCACAGTGCCAGAGAAGCTGAGGGTGCCCCATCCCTGAAAGTCGAAGGCTCAGTTGGTTAGGGCTTGGAGGAACCTGGTCCAGTGGAAGGTTTCCCTGCCTGTGGCAGGGCTGTGGAATGAGTTGGGCTTTAAGGTCCTTTCCAACCCAAATCATTCTATGATAGTAATAAAGACCGCAGAGCCCCACTTCTCACCTGATTTCCCTCTTTCTGTATTTATTTTTGTCATTCTTTGTTAAAAAAACAACTTAGAGCATTCAGGCAAATCAGCCAAGACAGGCTTAAGCTGCAAAGAGAACTTAAAAGGAAGAGCAGGGCAGCAGTCTGTTACATCGTAACCCTCAGCTGTGCACTCAGAATCTCTCAAAACTAGATGAAGGGAGTTAAATTATCTTATCTCAGAAGTTGATGGGCTTGATCCTCATGCAGGGAGACACATACACATCCTCTGGCATCACCACCACAAGGTTCATAAGCACTGATGGACAGCTCAGTGGCAGAACGAACCACTCATTAATAAAATCCTGCTGCTAAGGCCACAGCTCAGCAGCTTTCAGAAGAGATATTTTTCTGGGGAGTCTGGAAACAACCAATAGATATATGAGGTGGTAGCAGCTCTCTGTGTTCAGAGGGAAGAGGTGGCTGGCAGATGGGAGGAGAGAACACTACATCAAGAGGTAAATAATTTTTCTGTTTTTCTTTGTTATATACACAACCCTACACATACATATATATAGGAAGGGATCAATGTTCAAGAGCAGGTGGAATTATGAAGTAATAACCTGCAAAGGAGTGACTTCCTGTAGTGCCCCAAAGATGCTAGCAACGGCAGTAAAGGGAGGAAGAAGGTTTGGGGGAAACATTCCTGGAGCAGGCAGAGGTATCCCAAATGGTAATGATGCTGCTAAATTCTCAGTAAGGAGAGTATGATGACAAATTACAGCTACGAAAGGGTGAGGAATATCCCTGGTGATATGTAGTGACCTAGTCAACCTTAAGAAGACAAACAGTAGAAAAGAATTTTGATAGAAGAGAGAAAAAGTGATGGAAGAAGGTCCCTTGAGGTTGGAAGAAGGTACCTTGAGGTTGTGATTTGTATAACCTGTAAAATCATGTTGTGGGAAGCTCCAAAGTGGCCCTAAAGAAGATTAATTACTCTGACTTGTTGAAATAAGCTCTAAGAGAGAACCTGGTACAGCCAGAACAGGATTTTGCAATGAATGCATCTGCCCACCATCCTCAGCAGAGAGACAGCACAAATCTGAGGGAAAAAATATCTGCAGCATGTCTCATATTGTTGCATTTTGCTCTGCCACCAATTCCAGTACAGACCTTTTTTTGTTGTCCTTGATGCTGTATCACATGAATTCTCACCTGTCCTGACATCACTTCTTCCTTCCCTCACCAGGACTTGCACTCTTGTTACACCATGTTGTGCTTCCTTGGTGGGAATGCAAATTCCCGGTGCTGTGGGGGCAGCCAGGGTGCAGGGTGGGAACCTGTTGACTGAATGGTGGGCAAACTTTGCACACTACAGTAAAGGAAAATGAGCCTTTGTTGCCTTCCAGCCGCCAAATCTCTCACCCCTTCATGTAGGGGTCTGTGAGCAGTTTGAGTGGGACTCTTAGTAGGCCTTCACCACTCAGCTGCAATGCCTCAAACCTCTTGGAATTTGTAACTTCATGACTAGAATTTCTTAAATTTTATGTGTGTAAGACTCTGTATAACTATGTTTGACTTACTGCCACTTTTCTCACTCCTCTTAGTCCTACAAAGGTCAGATGTATCCATGGCAACAAATAAAAACTAGTCTGCTTGGTCTTACTGACCGTATTTCAAAATTATAGCTATACAGGGTATGGCATGTCTGTGTTAATTCCCAAATGTGTCCTTAATAAAAGTGCTCTAAATAGGAAAGCCTAAAGACTCATTACTACGGGTGGATCTGAGTAAATACTAATACAAATTTTATCTGAATATTGTTGATACTTTTTTTTCTTTTTCCCTTGGGTGAATGTTCCCATCAACTTTGACGGAAGCAAATTGCTGTCACTTGCTTCCAGGCAGACAACCCTTGAGAAAACAAATACACATCTCCAAACAGACAAACATGAGGTTAGTGAGGCAGGACCAGGTAACCCCACCAGTGATCCCTTGCAACTTACCCACTTTGATTCTGTTTATGACCTTGGGTTTATACTCATTCAGAAAACAAATACTATTTGAAGCACAGCTGAGAAGATGTTGAATTTCAAAAGTTAAAAGCAACCCATGAAATAAAAGGCACATACAATTCCAAATGTGTAACGCTGAAAAAAAAATCAAGTTTTTGCAGTAAACATGGTGTAAATTTGTAAGGAAATTTCACTTTATTTTGTGTAATATTGACTAGAAAATGCACTATTAATAGGATATGTGAATGCTAGTTATTTCAAGGCAGAATGTTTATATTGTTAGTCCAGAACTTTGAGGCATTCCTGCTGGACTAGGGTGGACAACTGAAACTGTTAAGGGAATTCAACTATTCTCCTGTTGCTTTTCAAAATGAGATGAAAAATTGAGGGAAAGCCTTGATTTACACTCAACCAAACCACACCATCGCCTGATGAGATAGTGTCTCTACAATTCCTAAGATCACTTTGAATAGGAAAGTAATTTCATGTCCAGGATAGTTAGTAAGAAAGTGAGAACTTAGGTTGATTTGGTTGGGGTTTTTTTTTTAACTAGAAAGTAATTTTTTTTAATCTCAGTTTTGCAAGCTGTTTAGTCTTCAGATATGTGAGGGTGAAATGCATCCTCTTTTTCCACAGCAAGGGCCCCTTTCACATTGGTAATGTCACCACCAGAACCAGGGAATGGTGGTAGAGCTGCACTGATCCCCCTCCCATTCATCTGGCCAGGCTGAGGCTGCCTGTGGGATGCTGCTGCTCAACAGAAATATTTATACAAGCCGAGGGATTCCTACAACAACAGCACCAACATGCAGAGATGGGGAAAAAAAGACAGAAAAAATTACAAGACCATTTATAGGTTGTTCATATGACCCTGCTTAAGAGCCCCACAAAACTCATTACAACACTGCTGGAGTCACCAACAAACTGAAGCACTTTACAAAACCTGTACCTCTTCAATAATTCTGAATTGCTCTGAAACACTTGTGCTCCAAACACTCATGATCCATAAAATCTCTTTTAATCACTGCAAATTCATAAAAGGCACATTGTCAAAATTATGGTAATTCAACTCCTTCAATTGCAAGTGTGAAATGAAATGGTTCTGTATTTTTTTCTTATAATTTTTGCTGATTACCAAATGAAAGGAAAAAAAAAATTACTTTTCTGGATTCCTATGTAATCAAATTAAAAAAATCATTGTGGGTTAAAAAAAATCAGTTCTCTTATGCAACATTGGCTATCATGAACTCTTTCTCTTTAGTTAATATCCACTTCATGAGCAAAAAATCCCCAAACCATGAAGGTGCTGTGCAATATTCAGAGATTTTCCTTTAGCATTGAAAGCATTTTATGGTCAGGAGAAGATGTACAATTGAAGCATTTTGTGCTGGGTACTGAAAACATATTAGCAAATATGTTAAACTAACACTTTTTTCCTACAACTCACACCACACAGCAGAGAGCAGCATTGAATTGTCTAGACCAGACATTCTTAACTGGGAAGTTGTGGGAATGAGGGTTATCTCAGTTTAGCTACTAAAGCAAAAGAATATTGGTGTGTGGGAGGAAAAAAATCAGAATAACTCAACAGGACAGGAAAATTCATTCAACTTCAATTAAGAAATCAATTACAAAAAAATCCCAAACTCTTATTTAAATAAGGATGGGAATGGGGTAATTCAACTTCTGCTTTGTAAAAAAAAAAAATCAAAGTAATCAGAAAATATGGGTTTCACCAGAGTTTTTTAGTTCACAAATGTCTTAGTTCCTTGAAGAGAGTCGTCTTTAGGATTTTGATCTTTTTAATAAAACACCACTTTATTTCATGCTGCTCCCTGATGAAGTATAAACTTATCCTGCAAAAAAAATGCATTTATGCTCACCCTGTTTTTGCAAAAACCCTCCTGTTTCTGCCCCAAGAAGAGGCCTGAAGAGGCACATCTGCTGAAGCAGATTATCATGCAGTGCCACGGTATGGTGTATGAGCAACCCCACACTTAATAGATGTGAAAAAACAGAGAAAGCTGCAATGGAGAAAAACGAGTGCATTGACAGAACTGGAAGCAACAACTTTTTTCTTTATTCTTCTGTTTTTTCCCTTTTTTCTTTTTTTCTTTCTTTTTTCTTTTTTATCTTTCTTTCCTCCCCTTCTCTGCCATGGCCAACTAAACTAATCAGAAAAACTAGGTCGGCACAAATGAACAAGGTGAGACAGCTGCAAAATAAATGGGCAAAACAGCAACGAATGAGATAGCTGTGAGGGCATATGTCTCAGAGTTCAAATTGCCAGGGAGCAGCTTCATGCAGCTCTAATAAAGTTTTAAATGGGCTTACTCTTCATTTTCACAAGTGAGTTTAAAACCACATATTTCACACTAAGTTCTGAAATATGTTTTGAATCAAACAACACAATAAACCAGTCACTAAATTGCAAAAACTTCAATTAAAATGTCTTGCCTTTTTCAAATTAATCAAAATCCATCCCTTTTGATTCAGCAAGGACTAAGTGAGCATCAGTGCTCAGATTCCCTTAAAAACTTTCCACACGTGTATTTATCAATGAAATACAGGTTAAAAAAAAATTGATGTCAGAACATGCCAATTCTCTCAAAGAGTAAGAAAAAGCATAGGATGAAGGAAGACCAGAACAGGAATCTTGCAGAAAGTTCCATACAAAAAGAAAATGCTGGCAAAAGTAAGCTACATGACATTCCTCAAGAGTTCAAAACCAGTCCTGTGAAAAGGAACCACATGTGCTACATGAAATAGAACTGAAGTAACTCTCACATGGGGATGGATCTCACACCTCTCTCTGTCCAAGGCATAGGAGGGGAACCTGCTGCGTCCTGGATTGTTCCTCATCCTTGGGGCAATGTCCAGCCCTCACCTAAAGGGTGACTTTTCATGGGGAAAACAAAGGAGAATTCAATTGCCATTTGCAGTGGGCTAAACACTGCTACATCTAAATCCACTATCAATGTGCTTCTACTTAACCAACAGAAGACCAGTTAGATACATGTCCAAGTTTAAAAGTCTTAGGAAAACAAGACCAGGGCGTCCACACACTTTTAAGAGCTCACTCTGAGGTGGACAGGCTTGAACACTTCACCCTGTGAAACTCTCCATGTTTCTAACCACGCAATGGTCTAACATTTATCCACTAAACAAACTATTTACATTGCTAGTTCTGATTCATTACAATAATATTGTTCAGGAAACTTAATTTAAAAACGCTTTTGACTGAATGACCTGCTAGAAGTATATAAAATTTCTTAAAAGAAAGGCCATTCGCATAGTGATCATTTTTCACATGCAAGACCAGTGGCCATTTTTCAGCATTCAGATTCCACCCCTTCCTTCCCACCTTACATTTAATTTTTACACCTGGTAGCAGACAGGTTAAAGAAATCACAACCATGAAATATAGTCAAGTAACTTTAAAAGATTTTAAAACACTAAGCCTATGAGGCAGTTGTACCTTGTCATTATTTTCAGATATAATATACATCTCCCAATAAAAAGTGTGCCAAAGATAAACCCTATCCTCTTTTATGTAGTTGAATCAAAAGTTACAAAAGTAAAAAAAGGATTGTAGAGACTGAAAGCAAATTGAAGAAATACATTTTATTTAAGCAGCATATCCTGCCCACTTCAAAACTTACTCCTCACTATTTCAGGTCGATGTTAACATAACCTGATTTGTTTGTTAAAAACCAGAAATTCTACTAAATCCACTTAAGCAAATAAACCAACTTTCAGGGTACTTCTTCCTGTCCTGCCGAAGAGCTGCTCTATTTAGCCTATCTCTGCATTGCAGGCATCAACACCTGACTTTTGGTACATTTATCTCAATTTAATGTGCACCACATATAATGCCTTCTTGGCAAATGCTGCCTTTCTTGGTACTACTCTGCAATGGAGAGAAAACACCCACAAGCTTTTTGTGTTGATTAGCAAGTTAGAAGAACACATACTGAAAGCATTGTGTTAATCAAAATCTGGTAAAAATAATGATAAAGCGTGACTGAAGGTAACAACTAATTGTGCAACAAAAGTCCTTTTTCTGTGAGTTTAGAATAATTGTGTTTTGTATAGATGCAAACATCAGGAACTTATGGAGCTGTTAGAGATCACAGGTTTTTACAAAAGGCAGCAAACCTGGACTTCATACAGTTTCCCAAAATGATAAATTCATGCTGTGGGGTGACTTAAGTATGTTTTAAATCTTGCAACAGCTCTTTCTCTAAAATGTCTAAGAAAAGTGAATTTTCTAGTGGGAGTGAGGAGAGGTGATAAGTAACAGTGGATAAGAGAAATAGTAAAGTGGAAGGAGACAAAGAATCAGAGAGAGAAGAAAGCTGGATTTCTTTCATTACCAAACTCAGAACAAAAACAGACGAACAACAGCACACAAATAAGAGGAAGCATAAAAAAAATTTACAACAGGAAGACAGGGAAAAAGCTAAGAAAGCCAAGAATGTCTAACGGGCAACAGAAATAAGATGGAAAATTCATAACTGTCATTTAAGAGAGAAATTAAATAAGCTGCTGGAATACTCTTGTTTTTCAAAATGGCAGGCCAGGATACAGGAAAAAAGACTAGGGAATATTAAGAAAAATTAGATGTATAGAAGTAATCAGAAGTGCTTGAGGAAAGTCACTGGCTACCATGGGGTTTGTGTTTATATATAAAAACACATATATGAAAACACACATATAATGTATGTGTGCATGCAATTCTGTGATGGCAACACATTTCGGTATTTTCCTTAAGATCTTGGGGACTGGACTAAGTGACCCTTAAAGGTCCATTTTCACCCAAACTATTCTATGACTGTAAGATCCTAGTATGTTTCTGTAGAAAACAAGGAAATCTAATGGACGCAAGTTAAAATTAATTTGAAGTAACTTTGATGCATTGGAGAAATGGTCTAAAATTAGTCTTTTTTTAAAAAGAAATACAACATAGTGCTAAGTACTACATTTGATAAAAATTAAAACACATATACATACAAAAAAGGGGAAACAATTGTCTTGCCTAATACTGCCTAAAAGGAGCTGAGAATGATCAAATATCCAGGTAAGAACCAGAGCTGCAAAGTTGTTGCAAAACAACAAGTAAATTGTGGTATGTATTAATAAGGCTGCCTAATTAGCACTTGGGAGGTTATTATCTTGGGGGGTAGCATCAGGGGTGGCATGAAAAGTCCAAGAATACAATACTATTCTTTATGAGTATACACAGGGTGAGTAATAGTTTCGTATATCTGTTAATTACAGATTCATGTAAGAGCATTTGTGCCTGGTGTCCCTCTTTGTGGGGGAGGGTGACAAGGGTATGGGATGCAAAGAGAAATGGTAAGCACGTGCCTGGGCTGGCTGGCCAGCTGTGTCCATGGGAGGACACAGGCGACACCTTTGGAGGCTGCTGCAATGAGACCACCACTCCTCAGCTAAAAACTGTGCTCAAGGGAGTTCAATTCAGCAGCATTTAGAAAATGAATTTTCACAGAAAGTCTATCTTTTAAGATACCATCTTTAGACAGCTAGAACGAAACATTTTTCTTACCTTACTTATATTTATTTTCAAATTTATATTACCTTTTTATTAGATGTCAGCAAAATTTTAAAATATTTTACCACTAAAACTTTTTGAGAGCATTTAAACCAATGCAATACAGAAAAATGACTATGCATAGTCTGTGTTAAAGAAATTAGATTTGTGCCTTTCATGTGGCAAACCAGCCACAGCTGTGCCAATCCAAAAGTTCCAAAATTCCAATTCTAAGAATAAAAATTGATTATAGTGGTTTAGTTGTTGGTCCCGTGGTGCCCTACAGTTTTCCCAGGTTTTTACATGAAAAACAACACACACCACCTCACCCTGCAGTTTTATGGCATTAGTCCTGCTTGTTCTGCACTACACAGTATCATCTCCAGCTTGCCCCTTTTGATTTTTAACGTGACACCCATTCCTCATATCCCAGATGGAGTCTAGCAGTGTGCATTGACAAGACAAGTAACCACATTGTACTTTCCTGTGGAATAAAAATATGTCCAGAACAACTGCTTTCTGTATCTTTCATTTTGTAAATTGCAGCCCAAATTCCTCGACATACAACTCAGCTGATGTCCCTCCCCATGTCCCATTTCCCCGTTCTGTGAGCTCAGGCTGTCTGTGAAACGACAGCAACAGCTTAATCCCACTCCATGAAGAAAGAGTAAATGACAATCTGGAAAAGAAAAAATTGGAAGATTTTTATACTTTACTCTTTTTGGCAGGCTGATATCAAAACATGTGTTCACTCAAAGAAGAAAACAGATTATATGACCAAAACTTGGAGGTTTGTCCTATTCCTAATATAACCCAAATGAATGGGAATCAAATGGACATCACTGATGCGTGAAGACCAAGCTAACTCCAATGAAGAGCCTGGATTCTTTTAGTTTCTGACAGTGCAAAAATTCTACACATTATATATCTATAGAAATGACAATTTCAGGAAATCATGCATATTTTACACTTGTTGAAAAGGTGCTTTGAAATTTGACAGGTGAGAGGAACGAGACAGGGGTTGGCTATCCAGAACCACTGAAAGTAGCTCCTAAAGCTTATAATTCAGAGAGAAAGATTATTTTCCTGTTTGCTTTAAAGAGAGACATATCATAGAGTGGCTCCCATTTCATGACCTGAAGAGCTGACCTTCCCTCAGACTCATCAGCGCTGCAGCCCCTAGAGAGCAAAACACTGATCTCAACTCCAAAGTATAAAAAAATTACTTTTTTTTTTTAATATGGATGTAGACGGAACATGAATATTTCTCCAAAAGAGTGATTTTCCAGTCTCTGTGTTTCATGGTCCACCAGGTAACAGCCTATTAAGGAGGCAAGCAACAGTAACTGTGTTGCACATTCTTTGAAAATTTGTCATAAAATTCAAATCAAACCAGAAACACCTTCAACATTTTCTCAGCCCCACCTAGACCAGACAGCACAGGAGACGTAGCAGATGCTTGCCTCTGGGCTGGAGCCTACATCCAGGCTTTCCTCTCCCACTGCACATATTCTGCTGTGGAACTGTACTGAATCATGCGTGTTTGCACATGATGACAGAGGTCAACTGAAGACCTTTTAAGTCCTTTGAGTTACACAGTGTGGAACTGGTGAATTCAAAAGCAAGACTTCATACGGCCCTTGAAACCCAAGGTTTGCTTTCATTCCAGCAGCCTATTGCCAAGGCTTTCACTGTTGTATTTTGGGCTAAACTATTCTACTGCCAGGTTCCAGGGATGGTGGATTCTAAAGGCAGGCTGAAGCTTCAGGCTGCATGGAGAAAGCAGAAGGCTAAGCTGCCTTCTGAGACATAAGCAGATCTCCCACTATAATGTCCTTCCTCTTAACCATCACTTCAAACTCACCTTTGTTACGCTTTCAGAAGGGGGTCCCACAGCTCAAATGCCTTGCAGACTTTCAAATCCTCACCCAAAATATCAAGACTGGATCTTCTTAGCACTATGGCACACTTTGCCTCTGCAACACAACTGATGGCTATTGCTGAATGGCTCTTTGGTACCACTTTGGGTTTAGGTTAAAGAAAGATGATGTCTGAAGGATTATTTTTTTTACAGCTGTAGAACTATAGTAGCAATTTTGGCATCAATCACTTGCATTTGTTGCACACATGAAAAGAAAATACAGGCGTAACCAAATCTGATATTCCAAAAATCAAATTCAAGATGGTTACAAGATGTTATTAAGTATACTCCTTCTTAGTACTGCTAGGATGAAACAAATAGGAGAGACCATGTAATGCTTTTAAACACATTTCACAAGAAGCAAACACAACCCCTTTCTAAGTGATTTACTATTAGGAAGGGTGACAGTCAAGAAGGGTGACAAATCCTTTGAGTGTACTGGGAAACTCAGAATTTCCTCCACTTACTATGTTATACAGCCAATCTTTCTCCAGAAATGGTACAAAAATTTAAATAGAGAAACACACAAAAATGAAAATATTAATATGAAATCTCTAAACGGTTCTTTGTGGTTAAACTGCTGTTCACATGAGTAAAACACTACCTTCATTTATATTCAAAAATTATTTTTTCTGCTGCACCCCAAAGAAGGAGAGAATAAGTGGTCTACTCAATTATTTCTAAAAGAAGTGAACAACTTAGACTAAGAAAAACTGGCAAGAAGCCTCGTTATTACATGCTTTTTGGAGATTTTGCAAGTTGATAAAAAGTAGCACATATCACACAAAGTAGGAGGAAAAAATCACACTGGTAGACAATAAACATTTATTGATCTTTGGCTTTAGAAATTGTCCTATTTTTGGATATGGGAAGTACTATATAAAATAATTGAAGTTTTTTTTTAAACCTAAAGTACTGTAAAATGATCTATCCTTTACAGTGCACAAGTGTAAGGCATGCAGAGTACATGTAGGGATGGCTAAAATACTATAGGAACATCACTGCAGTAGACATTATATGTCCAACATGGATTAACGCTTTACAAAGGCAAGCAAGTTGATGGGGCCACTTGATAAACAGCAGGTATCACAGTTTCTCTTAGATTTGCTGTGTGCAAACTAATGAGCAACTAATAGATAAAAATTTCATTTTATTAAGGTGTGCATTATAAAAGCGGAGTTAAACTATAACATTTCAACAAAATGTATAGGTAATAAGAAAGCATAACCTTGCTTCAGTTTTGTGAAATTTACTGTTGTTAAAGAAATTTAGGCATTTAGGCGACAAACCAATTCTTATTATTTTCACATTAATATAAAATGCTGCCTGAGCAAGGCAAAACCAGCTTCTTAAATGCTCTACAGTAAAAAAAGTAATGTAAATTCTTACAAATAGTGTAAGGAAGTATTTAGCAAGCTCACTGTACCAGGTTTTTCCAGATAGTGTACTATATACAGTACAGATTTCTACAGCCACTTTTTAGAGCTAAAAGCTCAACATGCTGTGACAAGCCTTCCTCAGAAGGCTTCCTTTGGTAGATTTGAATCAGCAACACTATCTCAACTTACAAGCACTTGACATGTAGAATGTATAATTAATTCAGGAGCAGGGGCTTGCTATTTCCTCACTTTTCTAACTTCCATGCTGAACCAGGCAGGTTCTACCTTCAGCTCTTGCATTCCTGAAGGTGGAGAAGCAGTTTTAAAGTAAGGGTGGTTTCACTGTTGAATACCCGAATAGAATTCTACGAAATTCTACAAGGTGTAACTTTTTGGAGCTTGGTGTCAGTCAGCCATATCACATTTGGTACTCTTTGTGCTCCAAAACCATAAAGATTCAGTGTAGCCTTCTGAGCCCAAGCAGAACAACTTACCTGGCTGAAGTCACCCATGTGCCTGGACAACTGGGGTACAATTAACACCTAGGTGTCACTATGAAACTTTGCAAGTCAACCCTTTCCAAATCTTGTAAATCCTTGCCGTCAGTCATAAAGAAAACAATGCAGAGATGGCAGGTAGCAGAGGGGTGTTAATTTAAATTAGGGGCATTCAATTACCAGTCAGATATGGGCAAAGTTGTTAGGTTACCATTTATGTAAGAGGAATGGAAAAGATTTCTTCAAGATCTTCCTTGTCTCCAATATGTAGTAACACAAAACCTCACATGGACATTACATAAGCCAAAAACTGTATGGAAAAAATAATTTCATAGCAAACCCTATTCCAAGGGCTACCAGAATCACCCATGATTAGGCACTTTACAGTGTACAAAAAGAATGCAATATTAGTGGAGGTTGTTTATTAGTTGTAGTAGTTGTACCCAAATATTATCCATGCCACTAAAAAAAATCCCCAAAACAACCAAAAAAACCCACCCTAAAACAGAGCTTTTTCAACATGTGCTATGCTCTTCTGATCACAGGTCCTGATGAACCTCTAAAAGCATAGGAAGCAATTTGTTTTAAACAGCAGGTATGCAACACCAGATCAACATAACACAAACACCATTCGACACCATCCTCACTGTGAAGCATGACAGTCTTAGTACTTGTAAAGCTGTAAGTATAAAAATCATATTTTAACAGTATTGTAGCAATAAGAGGAAGCTAAAATTTACATATACAACATCATTTCCCATTTGGCAAATACTGAAATGAAGGGAGGCAGGTCTTTTTGTCTTAGGTTTGTTCTACAGTAGAAAGTATTATGTGCTTTTCACTTCAAGACAAAAAAAAAAAAAAAAGACTATTAACTGAACAAAAACACTGAATTTGTGTGTTCCCAGCAAGAAAGAGACAAATGAAAGATTTAAAGTAAAATATTAACAACTTGGAAGATGTTCCCTGTGCAATTTGTAACAAGTCTATCTTACAAGAAATTTTAGGCTGAAATTATTTAATAGCGTCTTTGCATTAATATTTGCTCACATAAATGGAAAGACTGAAACATTAGACAGCCTTCTGTAACTTCTATTACAGAATATTTTTTCATGTGTATTCCTTCTAGTAAACCTTACATACTGTTAACAATGGAACAAAGGAATGACCAAAGACAGGAAAAATGAAAAATGTTGGCACATCATGATATGGGTATGAACTGTAGTTAAGAAATACAATTTCTGGTGCATTTTCCTTCATCCTAGGTTTTTATCAAAAATACTGTGAATATGCACTCTGGAAGCTTAGAACGTATGGGAGGCAGAGTTACTATGAACAGAGGAAGAGAGAATAAGGTTGACTTTAAGTGCAAGAATTTTAAGCCAGGTTTTAAAAAATATGCTGCAGCACAATAAAATAGTAATGACCTACAAGTAACGAGTTTGTAAAAAGTTCTTCAGAGCTCTTCCTAAATGTGTATTTTATAGATAGCAGAGTCGTATGGATAGTATGTTGTTGAGAAAAAAAGCTGCAAGTACAAATTCTAAGGGTTCTTGACTGACGTGTAATCACATGGAAAAAAGTTTGTATTTACAGGTGAATTTTGCACTTTGATATAAACCTGCATACCTATTAGTACTTGTCTGGACATCAAGTTTTTAAAAAAAAAATCTGTAGAAGTTTTTGACTTCTAGTTGCAGGCACTGATATTAACTTTAAAAATGAAAATATGACCCATGGTATTAGCATTAAAAATAATTCCCATTAAAAACGCCATTGAAATCAAAGGTATAAAAATACATATACACTGGCATGCAAAACTACATCCAGTGCAATATTACTCTTCTGATAGTCCACAGTGAGAGACTGGAAAAAGTTAAGTGCAGCATATACAGATGTCAGTAAAAGCAGCCAGGAAATGACATGTTGGCTTCATGATCTCACCTAGAGGAGGAAGACCTTTCAGTCTAGTACTAAGGAGTGCAAACAAGACATGCCATCCACTTCACTCCATGTGCTGCACAGGTCACAAAGCATGGCAGGCATTCCTAAAGAAGGAGTCACACAAAAATCACTCTGAAGCACACAGACCAATCTGCATCAGCCTGCTTAGTGAGATGAGACATTTGGCTTCTAAGCTTGTGGCCTAGATGCTCTTTAGAGTAGGTATCAGTGAGGTCAAAATATTGCTCTTGATTTACCATTTGGGATTTAGGCTGCAGATGCTAAAAATAACAGTCTTGCTCATAATGGTAAAGATCCACATTTAATATTTGATTTAGGATACAAGTAACCTGCTGTTGTCTTCCTCCATTAAGAGTTTGCTCAGCTGTAACAGATTTCTCCAAGAGAACACACAATTTTGTTCAGTCTCATTCTTGTTCAATGCCTCCATGTTCTCTGGGCACTTAATTCTAAAACCTTAATTAAAACTATCTAGTAACTTCATATTGACAATTTAACTGTAGGGTTAAGTCTGGGTGGGGAAGGGCTGTGTCAAACAAATAAATGTGCAAATTGTGTCACGTGAAAAAGCATAAGTGTAGTATTTAAAAACTGATCAAAATTATCTCTGTGGAAAGCACAGATATTTGAGAATAAACAGACATAAGGCCTTTCACCTTGGAGAGCCTTCCAACAGCTTTAAGATCAGATGTGTTCGATTTTCTATGTGATATCAAATATCCCCATTACCACTTAGCTGTAGTTAACTGTAACGAAGTACAGTACTTTGAATTGTTTCTTTGAAGTTAGCTGAAATTTCTGTACTTGTTAACCACTGCATAGAGTGAGGCTATGCTGCCTAATTGCTGTGTTGATGTCATCATGGTAGCATTTTTGTTCTTAGACAAATTTGACTTTACAATCCAAAGAAGAATGTACCTCTGTTTAGACACCTTGCAGTACTTGTGACCTAAATGAGGAGAACGACTGCAACACAGATTAATTTTCTGTAAGTATCTTCTGTACAAGGACGTTGTCTTGTACTGATGCTACTGTTTAATCTGTTGATCCTTATGCAAGCAAATTCTGTAAGAGGAAAGAACTGCACAGCTAACAAAACCTCAAAAACTGGCATAACCTATAGCCTGAGAAGGAATCAAAAGAGGACAAGCATGGCCTGAGAATATCACCTACAGAGTGTATGAACAGGCGTTCTATAATCTATTCTCCTTTTCTCAATCAACTCCTCTTAGCTCAGAAATAGCCCAAGTGTTATGTTTGGACCTCCCTGAACTTGCTGGAAGACTTGGGTTTATCGCCATCTTAACCCTTTGTCTCAAGGGACCTACATAATATAAGTGTGGAGTTTAAACAAGTGTTAACAAGTTTTTTCATGTTTCAGCTGGAGCTCAAAGTTATTTGAACTATTTAAAGGAACTTATCCTTCAGAAATAGGTAAATTTAAACTAAACAGAAGTCAAAATACAATCTTGGACTAATTTAGCCAAGTTGGTTCTGAGTAGGTAACATAGGGAGAGTGCTGTACATTGGCAACAGAAGTCAAAGAAAGAAGAGGAAGGGAGATCCAAATTTGTAAAGAAAGATGGGTTCTTTGCCAAAGGAACCTTTCCTTCTACAATCTCTCAGAAACTAAGGGAGACCTCACTGTGGCCTTCCAGTACTTAAAAGCGGCTGGAAAAAGAGGGTTTTGCACAGGCAGAGAGTGATAGGACAAGGGGGAACAGTTTCAGACTAAAAGAGGGGAGATTTAGATTAGGTGTTAGGTGGAGACTCTTGCCTGTGCAGGTGGTGAGGCACTGGATAAGGTTACCTGGAGAAGCTGTGGCTGCCCACCTCTGGAAGTGTTCAAGGCCATGTTTGATGGGGCTTGGAGCAGCCTGGTCTGGTGGAAAGCAATCCATTCCAGATCCATTCCAACCCAAACCATTCTAAAAATTTTTGATTAAGTAGTGGACAAAAAGCAAGACAAAATGTTTAAGAATCCTGTGTAACGCCCACCAACCTTTCAGTCATGTTTTACTTGCTCTTCCATTTCTGCAAGATGCTTTTTCATTGCTAGGTGTTGATAAAGGTCTCCATGAAACAAACAAAGAAAGCATTTACCAGCCGCTGTTTCAGAAGAACTTACTAAAGAAGTGAGCAGATACTCCTTTGAACCTTACACAATATACATTGAAGTCAGGACTGTCAGGGTTGCTACTTTAAAGACATTTTTGAGCATATCACATACTTGTAGGAAGCACTGCTCACAACCTTAGCAATATGGTCCCTCTGGTTTCACTGTCACCTCACATTTCAAAGGCTTTTATTGCCATATTTTAGTTTTTCATAATCCTTCTGGACTCACGTCAGGATTAAATGGATCCAAAGAAAGAACATCTCCCACTCAGATCAGACTGCTGACCAGAAGGTCAACCATTCAATTCTGCACAACAATGGTGTGTGGAACAGTGGAACAGCACAATGGCTACAAGCACTGATCTTCGTGTTTGTAGTACCAGATACCTATTTTTCACTGTAATCAGTGGGATGTCTGAATAGTAAGGCAGCACCAGCTCTTAGCAAAAGCTTTGTTAAGTTCAGCTACATGATCCAGTTACGACCTTTGCTGAATACATTATTATATAACTACAGTCCACTTTTGCTTATGGGCTTTCAGAATAACTATGTCAACAGAAACTGTTGTTTAACATTATTTTGAAGTATTCTCAAGTATCCAAAATTTACTCTTTCAGATTGCAATAAAAGGTCACATCTCCTATATAGTGAGTTTCATCAGGCAAGTTCACCATCAGAATCAAACTGTTTTGCATCAAGTCATTTTACTGAACAAAACATTAGCATGGAACACCTAAGTCTAACCAAAAAGCTGGCCTTATTAATCCTGTTAGTAATGATGTATCTTGTAGTAATGATATACCTAGAACTAATACAAAAATGGGTCCAGTATTGTTGGACCAGTCATATTTTGTCATTCAATGACTCAACTGAATGATGCCTCCTAGGAATGGTTTGTGATTTGAAAACTGAGGTCAAATATTAACCTTTAGTCCAATTCACAGTTAACCCTTTGTTAGTTACAAAAAGTGGAAACAACAAAGCTTGCAGTCCCAGTCACACTGAAAGACTGCCATGAAACCAGTAGCATCATGCAAGGTGTTCTCAGACATCCCAAACGCATGCAGTAGGTACTAGGCTGGTGTACACAAATCTTTCCCCAATATCAATAAATGCAACTGAATAAACGAATAAATAACTTAAAAGGCTTTCAACACAGTAAGATAGTTTATCACCAGCTTAAAATCTTGATTTTATGCATTCATTGAGTTTGTTTTCCCATATGGTAGGTTTGCTACATATTAAGTATTTAGTTAAGCTTTTCCATTAGTAAATGCTTATTATATGCCAAAGCTGTACACAAATTCAAGAGAAAAAGAACAGTAACATAAAACCAGCTAGTATTAGTAAAAAAATCCACTGGCATCTGCAAAGTGTAATATTAACTGTTTAAAAAAGCTACTGCATATAAATCCCCATTCCTGTTTTGCAAGTACACAAAACATCTGAAAAACAAAGTCTTGATTGGAATCTATCTCTCCAGTTAAGCAAAAATTGTAAAGTTAGTACTTTGCTCTTTTTATTACTATATAGCTGTTTTATTATACAGAAAATCTATTTCTGAAGCCAAGATATATTAATTATCATTATATGGTCAAGTTAGCACAGATTGAAGTGGCAAAAGATGATGATTTGACAGAGCAGAAATTTTAAGATTAACAGTTTAAGTAGATCTTTTCTTTCACTTGTTCTTTCAAGACAGTCTAAGTTCTTTAGTATAGCTAAGTACCTCTAAAGAGGCACAAAAACCAAATAGCCCTTTCAACTGAACTCCAAAAAAAGAAAATAAAAATCTAAGTTTCATTTCAAAAGGGGATCTTGAAATTACTAGATACATCCCTCTCCCACAGCCCTGTAAGATACATTCAGTAATTTAAAATAAAGATTCCATATTTCATACCTTCATATATATTATATATTTAATATATAATATATATTTATATGTACATTACACATATACATACACTGTCAGTCAGCAGGATTAAACTGTTTTGTTTTGAAATGTTTGACTGGTGTCATTAATTATTTTCTACTCTTTTGTGAATTCAATGGAATTTATCTACTACCTCAAAAAAAGAACTTTAAAAGATCCAGATGGAATCTGTAGATCAATACTAGCACCAATACAGATGGCCATTACTTCAAAATGACTGCAGGGACTGAAATAATATATTTGTTATAACTCTCTTACTGCACAAGCACTCCTGCAAAATATGTAGGCAGCAATACCTGTCAGGTACATACATCTACTCCTGTTAAATTTATATTTTATACAACTTTCCTTACTGTAATATACAGTAACTCTTTTTTTCCTGTTGGATTTTTTCATTTTCCAAGGAGAAAAGTGATCAATAGCTATCCAACAGAATTTTTTTTAAAATCCCCTCTCTCTCCTTTTACTGTATGGCTCAGTTTCAAGACTTAATTGATAGGCAGCCACAATCACTATGCCCAGTACCCTTTGAATGCAGTTCAGTCAATGACTGTTGATGCTTAAAACAAATTTTTGAGTTTGGCTGGCTGTTTATGGAAACCAAGATACTCAGAGGTTGCATCTTTTCAGCATGCTTACCACCATCCACAACACAATAATGTCAGTCAATTCAATTACCTACCATTTGGGTAACAAAAATAACAAACCCAGTTGTAATTTTAAACATTTTAAAATTATTCACCCTGAGAACACCAAGTAAGTGTTTAAAAATAATTATGATATGTTTTCTCTTCACATATATAGTTTTCTTTTCTCTTCATCTCCTCTTGGGTACCTGGGTTTGTATCTGGAATTTGACCTCACACTTGCTTTGTCAATTGACTTGTTCACGCCACAGTCAGGTACTGGTGATAGAAGAGCCCAAAAAGGCTTGTAGAAAAAAGGCAAGCAGCAATCCACCAGGTGAGGAAAGACAGGAGTCCCCGGAACAGGAGAGGAGTGAAAATATTCTTTAGGCTTCCCAGAGCCATTGTTATCTGGACTACAGTTACTTTCATCTTTCCATCAGCAGGTGGAGACTCAGAATAAACAGAATTGGGAAGCAGACTGTTTTCTACTGGAGTGTCAGAATTCAATTCTGGGTAGATGCCCCAAGAATAATTACCTGTTTAAAAAGAAACAAGTAACAAATTTTTGTAGAATTAAATTCAAGTTCTGTTAATTCAATCACTTTACAGATTATCTTCAATATATTTTTAATACATACACAAAAAAGTTAAGTTTTTCTAACTTAATAAATACAAACTATATTCATCTGCATGACTTCCTGGTCATAGCAGCAACCTACTGGGGTAGCATTCATTTTGTATTTTGACATCCTAACATCTACATGTGCTATAGCTGCCTTGAGACCCCCTGTACATCCTGGGTATGATTCATCTCACCAGATGGAGATACCTACTCCAGGGCAGGATGAATCACAACCTACTAAAGCCTATCTCTATCCACTGCCTTTTTGCGAAGAGAATGAGCCAGCTGCATGGCAGCTATGAAAGACAGCTCTAACAAGAAGGAAAGAAAGAAAAAAACTCCAAACTAGAGTGACTTCAGATCTCCCAATAACTATATGAACCCTGTATCTCACAAGTCCCATTCTAAAAGCCTACTAAAGACAGAAAGATGAAAAATACTCCTTTATGAAGTGCTAATGAAGTTAAATCAATTGTGTTTATACAGTTCACTTTTAAAATACTCCTAAAATGACGAATATTTCAACAGATGGAAACAACTTAATTGGTTGCATTATACAATTTCTCAGAAATAAATCACACAAATTAGCATGTAATTGAAAAATATCAAAAGCAGCAACAGAAAAAAACAGCTTAAAAGCCACACATGAACATTTTAAAGTACAGGAAACTAAAGGGTGTTTTTGTATTTCAAGTACCCATGGATTCTAATTCTCTTCAGTCAGGTGAAAATAAAAAAGCCCTGTGTAGAACAGAATAAACTTTTGTTGATCCAATTTTGCCTACCTAGTGTTTTCAAGAGCAGAGTTGTGTGAAGGAGCATTACCAATGGTGCAACATACTGCAGTGCAATTACACAGAGATAGTAGAATACCCGAGCCACCTGGAAAAGTGAAAGAGAGTAAAGTTCATGAGTCCTGGTTGATCGAAGCAGACCTTTATGAACATGTCTAGAAAAACCAAATAATCTATTAAAATTACTATTATTAAAAAACCCCAGTACTTATGCATTAAAGCTGTTTTAAGAATTTTCTAGTAACTCATGGCATGTGATGTATTGTCTTCAAAACAACTAATGAAGAAATCCCCATAATGAATTCTAGTTCCAGGACATTTACAAATCTGAGAGGAAGTGCTGAAAGAAAATAATTAAAAGCATTAATTCTGTTAAAAAAAAAAGAGAATCAAGTTTGCTTCTGCAAACTACATCCCATAATTCAATGATTCCTATTTTAATACACCAGAAACAAAAATAAATATATATGTTTAATTTTTCAAGTTCCCAGTTATTTACAAACTAAATCCTATTCCAAAAAAGAATGAGTAGCCACAGTCCAAAGCCCCATAAAAAATAAATGAGTTTGGTTGATATTACAGTCCTTTTTTAGAAGTGAGATATTTTTAAGACTTCCCACTGGAAAACACCTGTATTTTAAAAACATTGACAAGATGAGTTTTCATTAGATCAGTAACAGCATTAAAATGATCTTTATTTCAGTTATACACTGTGGTTCATTGAAATCCTTTCAGATGTATCTGCTTTCCATCTGTTCCATTTGTCTCAAGACTGTAACATTACATATTTTATATAAACTATTGACCTAAAAGATTAAACCAAACAAAGAAGGAAAAAAGTAATAAAATCAATAGCAAGCAAGCAGTGAAATAAAACTACCTGGGTTTTAAAAAATAACAGAATGCAGGGTGGCAAAAATGATGAACGCAGACATCACAGTTTTAGGAATACTTCTCAAGCCTCAAAGGGCTTCTTAATAAGCAAGCATCAAAAAACTAACATGAGAAGAAAAAGTAGTGAACACTGACAGAAGAAAAAGCATGAGACAAAAATATTGTGAAAAAATTGATGGAATATGACAAAAATAAATTAAAAAGTAATGATCACTAGAATCACTAATGATCTGTAGAATGACAGGAAAGAATTCACTGGCAGAAGTTCCTAAAAAAAGGTAAAGCAGGAATGATTAGTAGAATAATACAAAACTAGACCTAGTGACTATGGCCTTCTCAAAGAGAATATATGAAGGTACTGGAGAAATGGATTTAAGAAATGCCACACAGAGAAGACATTACTGTTTTACAGATAGGAATAAAATTCCCAGTACTAAAATAGCACATTTACAGCAATCAGCACAGTTCCACCCTAACCAGTTGCTACTACATGTTTATCCTAACTTTTTTTCAGAAGGAAATTCCCAGCCACTTTGTAAATAACTACTGCACAGTTCTCTTATGACCTTCAGACACTTAATGTAACTATAAATAATAATGACAATCCTGGAAGAGGAGTCTTTTTCATACAGCATACTTCAATATTCCTCCTGCAATACACCCCAACTCAGCAAGATCATTAGACAGCACTATCACACAACACTAGAAATTCAAGCTTATTTTGCAGGTAACACACAACACCCATTCTACCTCCTCCATTTGTTCAAGGTATGCTTTACTAATTTTATTTAAAAAAAAAGAACCCTATGAAATGTCACCTTGTCCACATTAAGATAGGCAGTATTTTAACTGGGCTGGGGCACTTGAAAGTAGTTTGACAGAATCAAACATCTGTCATTTTATCCCAAAATATAACCACCTTATTGTAAATTCTCCCTCAATTTAAAAATCATAGTTGGTAACAGTATTTTACCTTTCTATCTAAATTCAATTTTTTCTTTCCCATGTTGTAGTTAGAGATCACCACTCACTGGAAGGGATCTTTTTTAACAGCTTCTGAATAACCAAGGACAAACCATCTGCATAACACAGATGATACATCCCTCCGTATTTTGGTTTGCAGAAATTCTCTGTAATGGTGCCATTTTTTTAGGAGATATAGTCTAGACAGCTTCATTCAGATTTGAGCTCTGCTGCCGCAGAAGACTACAGACTGGAAAAAAATCATTTGCAGAGTTGAAGTACTACAAATATATAACAACAGTGCCACCATACTTACCATTTTCTGTAAATCAACCATACTTATTCTACCAGCTTCCTTTTTCATCTGATCCACACTTTTCTGGGCTAAATTCAGATAGGCCTGTAAATGATGACGGATCATAGCCAACCGCAAAGCACACAACAGGATTATAATCCACAATCTGATGGTATCAAATGTATCTTCTGACATTCTGTGGATAATAAACAAAGGGTAATGCTGTTTTCCAAAGACCACCTACTGCTACAGTTACTTGTTTGCATCATCTGCAAAGTAATCCTGAGGCAAACTGCCAAAACTAGTTAACAAACAAACTACAGTTATGAAGTTCACACGCAAGTAGTATTTACTTTTGCATACTTTTTCCTACTACTTCTCAGTAGCCCTACAGCATTAGATCCAAATTAGTATTCATTTGTTTGCAAAGAAGAGCAGTTCTTAAATGCTTATATTCTGAGTAATGAAGGAAGGACACTAAAGCCCAAGGTTGCTCAGATAATTACAGGTTTTCAGACACACAGGACTAGACAGCAAATAGTACTACACTGTAAATGGGTACTTCAGATACCTGAGAAACCAGTTATAGCTCAACCCTCATTTTAAGATAAACTGAGGAACAAAAGGTATCTAAAATGTGTATTTGTTGTGTTTTATGTAATAACTCAATGCTCACAGGATCACTTTAGAAGCTTATTTCATCTCTAGAAAGCAAGAAATGTATCAGCCCATAATATCTTTTTCAAGTCTATTTTGAATTAGCAAGACTAATTGTGACAATGACAATCAACTATGCTTCTTACACAGTACTTCAGATACCACTCTTCTTGGAAACTCTTTCCCTTTTAAAATATTTTACCTATCAATTCAATACCACTTCATCAGCATGTAGATCTTAAGACAAACCTCCTAGTTCAGTTCTCATGCCAACATATCTCGACTGTTTTCAGTGAAACCACTCCTCTCCTACAACAATATCCAAGATACAAGGTTCCAGCAGGTAGCAGTGAGGGGGCATTCCACCCCTACAAAGAACAACCCATTAGTGCCACAGAGATGTCAGAAGACAGCAGCTTTTTGGGAACCACCACCTTAACACTCAATATTCTGCAACCATTTCTCACTCTTTTGAAACAACAGAAGCTCTTTAGAACTCAGCTGCACCTTCCACAATACCTCTGAAAGCAGACTCTTATTAAAGCCTTTCATGGTTCTACGACTTTAAAACAACTCTAAGACATTGTTTTGTTCTCACTACTCCAGAAAGAATTTTTAAAGGAAATCTTACAAAGGAATGTTCTCTTTGCCCAAAGGTGGGTTCATAATGTAGTCCTTAGTGATTGGTTTTACCCACAGTAGAACCATAAATAAAGGTGCCAAGAAGTTTATATGTAGCAATGTTCTGAAAGAAGAAAAAAAAGGGGGAAGTTAGTAAACAAAAACAATGACCATACTGTTGAAAATGTATACAGATTCAAGAGGAGAAATCTTAACTTTAAAATAGCTGGGAGAAAGATAAGTAAGAAAATTACTTTCCTATTTTAAAGGTATCACATTTCAACAAAACAGTAATATTGCATGTTGTGAAATCACACTGGATTTTGGCTTTAAAAAAGAACAGAAGAAAGAGTTGTCAGAGGTCAGATTTCACAGTTTAATGAAGCATTTTATTTAGAAACCCTAACTAAATTAAACTCGGTACTTATATTCAATCAAAGATACTCAGGCCAAAAATCCAAAAAGCTAGTACAGCCTTTCCCTTTCAAAAGCACTGCATGAAACTGCACAAAAAAAATAAACATAGTACTCTTTAGTAATCTTTGAGTACAGAACAGCAGAATTTAAAAAGGAGATACAGTTTTTGGAGTTATCCCTGAAATTAACATCCTTCTTTATTTCTAAATTTCTAAATTTTCTTCTCTATTTCTAAAGACATTTTCCCAATCATTTTTCATACTAAAATGAAATGAGAACAGTTGAAGGGATTGGGTTGTTTTGTTAGTTTTGTTTCCTCACTTAGAGAATCAGGTTCACTACACTATAGAAAACACTACACTACTTCTCTACACTATACAAAAAATGATGCAATCAAAAGTTGTTCTAAAGAACACAAGACCTTCCTGATTGCAAACTATCGAGCTTCCTAAAATCATTAAAATCTTTGCATGTTACAGAAGTTGTCATCACACACAAATTTTAATCTTTGGTTTCAGATGAAGAAATAAGCCCTGCTAGCTATTAAGTGTTGCTAGGGAATGCAACAGCATCAAGGAACAGTCCAAAGCATTTCATTAGATTTTGACATCCTAAAAAGCCTTTCACCTGAGCTTCTACTTATTTAAGACATCCTACTGATTTAATGGACTGGAATGTGCCAAAGGGTGGTTAAAATCACTTTTTAAAAATTTTTGGAACAGGCAGAAAGGCTGAAATACTCTTGAAGCAGGCTCTGGCAAAGGAGGGAATGTATACAAAAATTGTACAAATTTGTTAAGACGACTCAAATATATGCAGGGAAGCATACTACTGCCAAAGGAAAAAAAAAAAACCCAAACCAGCTCTCAAAATCAAAATGGACACCAGATGATTTTTATTCTGTTCACCCAAAAGTGAACTTACTCCCTATATGCATAAAAGAATCACAGTAGTAATTTTGAACATATTAGCGAACTGGTACTTAATCATTAACCTTTAAGGTTTTGGGCTTTTTTTGGTCAGTGATCCCTGCAAGTTAAATGTTCCATTCCATTAAGGAATAGATTTTGTATTGGGCTTTTCTGGGTTGTTTAGTTTTGGTTTTGTTGCATTTTAAGGGAGATGGGTGCTTTTTCTGGGCAGCTTAGGGGACCTGGGGACTTTTGGTTTGAGTAAGGTTTTTTTCTTTGGTTTTTGTTGGTTTTGTGTTTTGTTTGTTTGGCTTTTTCTTTGTAATTGTTTTGGTTGGGTTTTTTAAAGTAGAGTATGTATTTGACTGCAGAGACAGACATTATTTTAGCACCTAACTTAGAAAGCTTTGTATCAGTGACACGTCATCCTCATTTACAACCCCTCTTTAGTCACTGTCAAAGAACTGTAGTCAGTAAATGATCTACTCACTGACAAATCAATGTGCTAAGACAAGTTATGTTCTTCAGGTTTATTAGAACCTATCACTTGACAATTATTCTTTATAATGGCTTTACCTAATTATATTGATACCTTTTAATCCATTTAATGTAATTTTTGTATTACTCCAGTTGAACAGTCAGAGTATTGGTAGACTTGAAAATAACTTGGTGGTGTTGCACAAAGTTATCTTCAACAACCAGTTCCAGTATCCTCTAAAGAGTCTAGAAGTTTTAACTTTTCATAACCACACTTCAGTGGGTATTAATTCCCCTTTAGTTCTTGATTGATGGATTTTTGTTTCTGAGTTTGTATTTCTGCCTAGGATGTCATGTCCACTGACCAAGGAAGATGCTGGAATACTTAGAAAAAAGACACAAAGAATTTTAAAATATCGAGAACCATAACAATTAAGAACTAAGTAGTTTGTTTATATGAAAAGAACAGATTAGGAAGTGACTCAGTCACAGTCTACACATGAACAGAAATGTAACAGCAGATAAAACAAGCCAATAGCTGGCTGCCATACATGGACAACTACACTGCGTGCAAGTGTACTTGCTTATAAATTTACCAAGACTGACAGACTTACTTCAAACAGATTGATTTTTAAGCTGAACATCCCTTAAGGGAAAGAAAAAAATGCAGTTTGACCAAAAATTATTTTTCTATTGGAAAACATAATGGTTGTCTTAGGAAATTTACCAGACTGAGTACGCACATGGCCCTATGCTGCAGAATCTGTCATTATCATGTATTAAACATCAACAATCAAGATCTCTGGAAACCACTTGGAATTTCACCCTCAACCAGAGAATGCTCAAGAGAAATACTTAAATTGGACAGAACATTTTACTACCAAATGAAAGGATGGCTGAAAATGAAAATATTCCTTTAAATTGGTATTAACATATGACCCTTATTAAATATTCGGGGTCATTTTTGTATTTTATTGTATGCTAAATTCATTAAAGGAATAATGCCCAGCTGGATGTGTGGATGGAAAAAAGCAGTCTGTGGTTGTACTTGTACTTCCTGAAGGTTATCTTAACTTCTGGAACGACATGATGGAGAAAAGAGCTGGACACAGAGACATTCATGGTGGAGCTGTTGCAGGAGGAAAGGAAAGCTCCTTTAATTGGGACTCTGAATTACAAGGCAAAGAATGTAACAGACTGGCATAGCACAGGTTGAGCAGAAAGTGGCAGGTTGCAAATCTGCTCAAGATATGAAAAGCAGGCAGCAAAAGAAGTCTTAAGTCACTACCTTCTTGTTGGAATAGTTTGCTTTGTTTATTTTTAGACAAAAAAGATTTAAGACTGAGTAGCATATACCTATTTGCATATATTTTCTCTTACTGTGTTATTTTTTCTGTTGCTAAATTCAGAGCATCCAGATGCATTTGAGCCAGTCGCAAGCCAGGGAATGTCAAAAAAGCACCAATAAGTGAACACAGAACAGCCAGGAACAATTTGAAGGTTAGTTTAGACACAGGACCCCTAAAAGAGAAGAAAGGAAATAAGCATTTTCTTGGGGAGGAAGTTGGGGGAGTGGGAGTATCAGAGAGTACTTTCAACCCAACAGTAACTAACATTTAATAAAAAAAGCCAACAGTATTCTATAGGCTTCCTCTGGAATACTAACATTACTACAAACCAATCAGAAATTAAAATGTTTAAGGATACTTTCAAAACCCAACCAAGTCACCTATTTATTTCCTAGAAAAACAGAAAACCTCATTTACTGCCTGTGAGATGTTAATTTGTTAGTAGAAGAGAAGAAGATCTATCTTTGTTAGAGAAGAAGAAAAAAAAGAATAATTTTACACTGTAATTAACAACAAATTATATAACAGAAATAGCTAAAATAGAATGAATTTAAGGATTGTGTTTTTAAGAGGAACAGATGCCTCATAAGTTTACCTGCTCACAGATAAAATGGCTATTTTATTCTACCATTATCCATTAAAAAGCTCTATCAAACTGTATTACTGCAGCTTTTCACGGATTTATCTGAAATGTATGTGTGGCCATTAACATGTCTCTTCCAAGTGATTAGTACTGTATACAAAAAAATTACAGGAAAAATATCCTGGATGAACCAAATCACAGAATTAATTACATAAGTAACAAACACTGGATTACACAAAGAAAAAACCAAACCAAATCAAAACCCTCAAACAAACAACTAAAACATCACAGTTACAGTGAAATATAACTAACAGATTAAAGAGGAACTAAACCAAACCTAGTGGTCCAAAATGAGTTTCAGATTCTTTCTCAATCAATGTCACCTAAACTATCAAGAGACACCATCATTAACTCAGCTGCTGCTAAAAACAGGCAAAGCACTGCAATAGTTTAAAACTAAACAAACATCATGAAAATGAACACAGAAGTTAGTGACCTTGCAATGGCTTAGGAAAGCAGGTTAAAGAAAGGCTAAGAAACACATGGGATTCAGTTACCAGTTTCCCAAGAGTTTATTCATAAATTACACTAATCTAGTTTGAGGAAACTTCTGTTCCTCAAAAATAAAGATATGCCATGGCATCTGCATGATACTTGAGACCCATCAAGCAAGAAATTCAATGTTGTGCTTTCAGTGATGAAATACTCCCGAAATTTTAGCACACATGTATAAGGAACTGTAACAGAAATCCATTTTGCAATATACAAAGGCTGCCTATGACAGTATTTGTGTACTTATGTAACATTGCAAGCTATGGCATGCTCCTTCAGCAGTCCATAAAAAACTTAAGACGCCCTGTAGCAAGCAGATGTCTTTGCATGATAGGAACACAGTTACAACCTGAAAACAAGACTGAACAACACAATTTACTCCTAATGCCAACTTTAACACAAACTTCACCTTGTAGCTTTTGCACACTCATCCTCTTGCACGCCATAGGAATGACAAAAAAATACTTATCTATTTTAAACAATCCTTGCTGAAGGGAAATACTGTGAAAAAAGTGTTTATACTTTTGAACTATATTTTATGAACTACAGTCAAAATGTCAGAAAATATCTCCATATTAAAATGAAAACACTAATGCAACTTCAGTTACTTGTGGGTACTTTCAGATTCTTTTCATTAATCTCTTTAAATGATTGTAGTCATAATAACCCAGTACAAACGCAAAACATGCAAGAAAAATGCTTGCTAAGAAAATCCAAATGGTTCAGGTATAAATACACATATAAAGAGACAAGCGTATTTCCAGAAACTTACTGGGATTCCAAACCTTGTTTTTCAAGAAACTGCATAGCACTTTCTGAGAAATTCGAGAATCCTGCAGAGACACATATATTTATTTTATTACAGCACAAATTAAGAATTCCTTTTGTGAAATAAAATTCTGAGCAACAAGTCATCTTTTAAACAATTTTTCACATGTCTAGCAGAGCTCTTTCATGTACTAATTAGTTAGCCACAATACAATAAAACTTGATTAACAACATTTGTAATATTTGGACCCTTTAGGAAGAAGAAAAAAGCTAACTTTTAAAATTCTTTTCTGGTAAGGGAGCTACACTTCACTATGAAAGTCAAGAAAGGTTAAATCTGTAACTGGAAGGTAAATACAATTAACAAAAAAACCTAGGCAAAGATTACACTGCTTAGGAGAAAGCCAGGAAAATATACAGGATATTATTTAGAATCTTCCAAAGCAAATTTTCTTAGAAGCATATGACTTACATCATTCATTTAAACACAGATTTTCACAAAAATGCTGGAAATAATTTTTTTTCAGATCATGCAATCACTACAGCTGTTACAAACACTGAAGAAAGAAGTTACCTGATTCCAATCCAAATTCTAGGTAGTTTTCTGTCACAATGAGTATTGCCATTGCTTTCACAAAGAAGAAGAAACCAAAGGTGACACAGACTGATCTTTCACCTCCATCCTCAACTCTGAAATAATGGGTAGTCAGTGAAAACAGTACCTTACTACACATAAAAAACGTCAAGGAAAATTAGTTTGTACAATAACTATAACTGAGAATTATACACTTGTATCTACAAGTTATCAGTTATCTACACTATGGCTGTTCTATCATATGCATTTATTTCTTTTGAAGGTAATATGTGTTCAGCCAATTTCAGGTTAAATTACAGAACACATTAAAGTATAATTATCATATAATGGGTAGCCAGGAATACTCTGGAGTGGAGTTTTGATCTAGGCTTTCTTATAATAAGAAAGAAGACACATGAAAAGATGGAACTTATATTTTTCTCCTTTCAGATAGAAAAATTTTGTCTGAAAAAGACCTTTAACATCAAGCCCAGCCATGAACTTAACACCAACAAGTTCAGCACTAAGCCATGTCTTCCAGCACTTCAACTACGCACACATTTGAGACTTTTAGCTATCAAAGAGACTTAAGACAACAGCACATTGAGGCCTATCTAGGAAGGAAAAATCTATCCCATGTTCACCTTGGAAAAACAGTCAGCCTTAAAACCCATCTATGATCTGGTATGATATATCAAATCCTTTTATCTTGCCCCACTGCCACAAACACTTAAGACATCACCTGCTCTGTTATCAGGGTGTTTTAAAAATATTTATTGAGTATTCTTTTTTTACACATTTCTAAATTAATTCTAAGTGAAACAGTTTAGGATGAAGTTTTCATGATACACTATCAACTCTTATTACTATGAACTGCAGCTCATTATAATTTAAATGGTAGGCAATATACAGTCCAGATTTAAACGAGGTATTTGGAGATCACTCCAGGCATTATGTGATTAAAAAAAAAAAAACAAAGAGAAAAAGGAAAACCAAGATTTTAAATGTAATCTGTAACACTTTTTCCCACCCACTATGCAATAACATAGTTGTATTTGCCCATTTCTAATACTGCAAGAATTTTAATATGTAGAATACATGAAAACATTTTTTTGGGTATCTGTTCAGTAAAACATTTGAACAATTATCAGTCTCTCAAGAAACTATGATTATGCAATATCATAACTGATAACATCATATCATATGCCCACTTCAGTGAGCAGCACACATCTAAGATACACACTGCTTAATTTCATATATATGCAGAGAGATTCTAATATGCACGATGTGGTCTAAGGACAGCATCTAGTAATTCTGACCTCACAGTAATCACCTTCAGATCCCTTCACAAGCTACAGAAAGAACTGATACATCAAAAGGAAGACTTATCCCAAAAAGAAGTACGTAATAGCTCATACAGACTATGTTCTGGAAAGCCTTGTTCCTCTAAAAACACACGCTTAAACTGAGGCTGTTTTTATAGCTAGGAACATTAATTACAAATGGAAAACACCCCGAAGTTATACAGAGGACTTAATAACAGCTTGTGATCAACAGTCCTAACCTATAATCAGATTTATAACCCCCCAGATACTTCATGACTTCAACTACGGATTGTGCCTGAAGGATTTGGAAAATTCAGTGAGGAAAAAGAAAGCATACTAACAATAAATTCCAACTATAGTGCAGATTCAGAACTCAATAAATACTTAAAGACTATGCAAACTACACATGACTGAAACCTTCTGTTAGGCAAATAATCACCGCTGCTTCTATTTTGGGTTGGAGAAAATTGAAGCATTATAGCTTGCTTCATATCACTTTCTTTCACTGAATGACCTAATACTCAGGATCTACTGAAGGAATAATTTCAGAGTATTCAGTGCTATGTTAATAGATTGCTCACACCAGCCTCCCTTCCATTCAGTTTTTTTTGGCCACAAGAGGCATTACAAAATTGTATACCTTCCCTATTGAACATAGTTGCAGGCATTGTAGAATTTATGGCGTACCCTTTTAAAAAATAATTTTATATTTTAAACTGCTGCAATTATGGAATTCTTTTATTTTATAGTTCATATGGTTGAAGTGAAAAAGATCCACCTTCTGCTCCTCCTAAAACACATGAAAACTGTGAATTCACAGACGCACAGAATATTCTGAGTTGGACAGGACCCATAGGATCATCCAACTCCTGCACACTCCTGCTGGCCCTGCACAGCACCATCCCCAAGAATCACACCACATGCCTAGCACCACTCTTCAAATACTTCTTGAACTCTGTCAGGCTTGGTGCTGTGACCACTTCCCTGGGGGCGTGTTCCAGTGCCCAGCCACCCTCTGGGTGAAGAACCTTTTCCTGATATCCAGCCAAAACCTCCCCTGACACAACTTCAGGCCATTCCCTCGAGTCCTGTCACTGGGCACCACAGAGAAGAGATCAGTGTCTGCCCCTCTTCTTCCCCTCAGGAGGAAGTTGCAGATTGTGATGGGGTCTCCCCTCAGTCTCCTCCAGGCTGACCAGACCAACCAAACTCAGTCACTCCTCATATGGCTTCCCCTCCAGAACCTGCACCATCCCTGTGGCCTCCTTTAGATGCTCTCGAACACCTGAATGTCTTTCTTAGTGCAGGACAATACCCTCCCTAGCCTCGCTGGCAATGCTTGGCTCCTCCTGGCTGCCAGGGCACTGCTGACTCACATTCAACTTTTCTGTCAGCCACCAGCCCCATGTTCTTTTCCATGGCACTGCTTTCCAGACTCCTGTTCCCTAGTCTGCCCATACATCCAGGGTTGCCCCATCCTACGTGCAGAATCCGGCACTTTCCCTTGTGGAACTTCGCATGGTTGGTGATTGCCCAGATCTCTAATTTGTCAAGGTCTCTCTGCAGGGCCACCCTGCCTTCAAGGGAGCTCCTCCCAGTTTTCCATCATCTGCAAACTTGCTTTGTATCCTTAGTAGAACTTACCACCTCTTAACACACAGGCATGAAACAGAAGAAACACTTGTCTGCAAAAACTCAAAGTTGTTCTATATTTAACTTCGACATGTCACATTGACTGCTTTTTGTTGAAAATACGGAGGCAACCAAATTTTTCAGAATCATCCATTATCATAGAATCATATCTGGTCTTGACATACTGAGTTAGTGATTAGTTGAGTAAATTTTAAGTATTCTCTGCATCCCAAAGGCCTGATGCCACAAGATACGAACTTCTGAAATCTCATCTGACTAGGTTCCAGTGACCACAAGAACTGTTACCAACACCTCTGTATGGTACCTCCTTCACCCAAAAAGCTGTAATCCCTGGAATAAGTTATGTTAACATATTTATGGAGATGTTAAGGCTAATACAAAGTTTAACTGTGCTTCCTGTTACTGCATCCTTCTACACAGTCACTAACTCCTCATACAGGTACTAAGCACAGACTCTAACAGCTACTTGCACATTCACACTACTGAGACAAAAATCTTCCACTGACAGGCAACTTAACACTTTTTTAAAAAGTTTTGTCCTGAATTGATGACCAGATGAAAGCAATGACAGGACAGTGTTCAAAACCACAGTAAGAAAATGTTACTGCAGTAGATTTTCATAAGCAGATGGATTACAATATATAATTCACATCTCTGTTTCACACAGAAT
Organism: Monarcha castaneiventris obscurior; assembly: GCA_026261815.1. Classification (NCBI taxonomy): domain Eukaryota; kingdom Metazoa; phylum Chordata; class Aves; order Passeriformes; family Monarchidae; genus Monarcha; species Monarcha castaneiventris. Next base: position 5,034,153 of record JAMPIT010000635.1, read on the forward strand.
TGCAATTACTGTAGTGTTATTTAAATTGACTACTCCTGAGATAGGAGAGATGAAGCAAACAGGGCATTGTCACCAATAAATCTAAGAGTACATTGTGGCTTTAGTGTTACAGGCTTGTTTTTCTGTTAGTTCTATTAAATTCTCCCTCATCCTTAAAACGGGAGTGAAAGGTGTTGGCTCTCACTTCTGATTTTTGAAGCAGTAGCTGCCTCTTTCTCCTTCCTTCTGCAAAGATTAAACTAAAATTCCTGACTTCACACAAAAAATAAAAGATGTGCAGTAACAACTATATATTACCTATACTATAATACAATTAAAAGGTGCACAAGAGCCAGACACCAATTTTCTTGTCACAGTAGACTACAAAAACCACCTTTTGGACCATGGATCCATTCACTGACATGTCAAAGGAGAAATACCTGATCTGGCAGCAAGCTACTCACAGACTTTTTTCCAAATGTGAGTTGACTCTCTCTTCTAGCAAGTTTTTATACATTGCAAGCAAGAACTTTGGAAAAATTCTACCATTTTTACTTCAGTCTACTTAGAAAAGAATTCCTGTCCATACCATAAAGGCAGCACACATTTTAATAACTATCAAGGACAGACAAGCATTAAGCATATACAGAAGTCTTAGTCAAATGTAACCAAACATTAGCGCTCAAGGTTTTACGTAACACCACCAGCTACTGCTAGTACTACAAACCAACTGAACAAACCACAACACATTAAGAATCTCTAACAAAGAACTAGCATTTATACAGAGGAAACTATTTTGAATATTCCAGAGGTTTATCAACTGTAATTTAGCACTTTATCTGTTCTCAGCTGCTGAAGGAGCAGAGGAGCTGTAGCAAATCACTTTCCAGTTCACCTTTCCATAATCTGCACTCTGACAAGCCTTTATTCAATTCCACTGCTTTATCCCATATCGTATCTTTAAAATGCAAATTTCCTCCCTAAAGCGTGTGTCTGCATTGGTATGACGAAAACAGTTAACTACCATGCAAGCATCTATGTCTGATAGTGCCTTCTCCTTAAAAAAAAAAAAAATTAACTGCCTTCTCCATAACAAAACAAACATTTTATGGGTTTGTTATTGCCTGTTTCCTAAATACTCCACTTCCATTTCCTTCAGTTACAGAGGTGAGTTTAGCTTTTCACAGTTGTTCCTACAACTGTCTACATAACTTATTTTCTGGAAGAATGCCCTGAATTTATTTTAAAATTATGAATTCATGCATGTATTTTTGCAATAAACTAGTATACACATGACTGTACTATTCTGTTCAGGAACTATCGGATTAAACATACTGAAAACGAAAAACCTGCAACAGATTTCCAAACTTCTCCAAAAGCTGTACTTTCTGTACAGGTAACTATTTCTGACTGCCAAACTGAGCAAAATCAAGTTAGTCTAGAACCACTACATACTACAGATGAGCACTAACTGTATTTGCATACATGTATTTTTCTCCTAAACGGCCTGGTACTGATGTTAACAAGCTAATGAGACCAGCATTTACAGGGAGCATATACATTATCCAACCACGGCACTAGCTTACAGGATGCTGAATATTTCTGTATCCTGTCCATCAATTGCACAGAGATTTATATGAATTGCAGAATGGTGTAAACTATTTTAGAACAGGTAGAGGGATTCAAGAAAACAGAAAAGGATACACTGCAAAAGCCAAGACAAGCAGACACCACACTATGCTGATATTCATTTCTTGTGAGGGCTTCATAATGCTGTAATAGGCTTCTGTCACCACATACACAACTGTAGCTGCAACAGTGAAATCCACCAACCACTGATACTCCGGAAAGTAATGCAGTGCTGAAAAATATAAAGTTTGTGAAGGTTAAAGGTATGTTCTAAGGCAGTTACTGATGTATATGGAATGGAGTAGCAATTAAAAGAGGTTTTCAATTGTGTATTAAGTATATTAAAGTTAAGTTTAGGTAGACCCAGATCAACCAAGTAAAATGCAACAACTGTGAAAAAGTCACTCAACAATGTGAACTTCATTCTTCACTTCTGTCATCCAATACTTGATTACTACTCAAATTTATAATGCTATGAGGTTTTACTATTGTATCACCTCAGATTTATAACATCCTAAATCCAAGAAGCATACTTGATTTAGATTTCACAACACAGAGAGTAAGCAGTTTTCCAGTTGAGTCCAGCTGCAGTTCCAGGTAAGAGGTGTTTTTTGACCTTTTGTTAAAGATTAAAAGCTCACTGGCTATCACTGGCTATTATTTATTATATTACAAATAAACACTTCTTTTTATTTTAAAAAACCCACCATCTAAAATACTGATGATTTGCTCTTCGAGATTTTGTTAATACATCCCATAAAGCAATAATCGTGTAAACTTCACTGTAAAAATTCCGGGGATCATACTTAAAAGAACAATTTGTGACAACACAAATTGTCCCTCCCAAACACCTTCCCTACATTTACACAATTTGAAAGTGAGAAAACATTACTGAATGTTTGACTTGACTACAAGCTACCTTCTGGCAAATATATTAAATTGGGCAAACTTCAGCATTTCCCAGTTCTACACTTACTTTGAAATAACAAACTGGTTAGATTCACTAAAAAACTGTATATATTACTGTCCAAACACAGTAAACCCTAATCTGTATAACCCAGGTTGACAATTAAATGCTATACTTTCAAGAAAGTAACACTAGTTGAAAAGTTGAAACTTATGAATGCTCTGTTTATTTATGTGCCAGCTTCAAAAACATAATTTCTGTTACACAAACACTGCCATGCACAATTTAAGCTGAGAAGTCTCCTGCATAGGAATATGCATCCTTTCTTTCTACACTTACCCAGAGAACACATAAATATAAAAACGTAGGTAGAAAGAAAACACGTACCAAATACATACCCGTGTATGAATTTTCTGTAACAGAATGACTGATTATAATTAAGTAATCAAAAATTACCATCTAAAAAAATCCAGTACTTTCCAAAACACTTAATGCTACATATTTCTGTACTGTCACTTGCCACTTTTAAGCACTTTACCTGAATGCTTCAAATGTGTGGTTGAAAGGTCTTAGGTTCCAATGCTACAGCACATTTCCTATTGTAGATGGTCAGAAAGTATATGGCTTGAGGTCTGCCAATTGTTGCTTTCTTGTACAAAGCTAAAAACTCTTTTTTGAATAGACTATGATGTGATTCTTTTGGTGTCGTCCCATATTGCTATGGGAGCCTGATACAATAGTTGTGTTTTGTGCTGGATTTCACCTACTTATCCCCCTCCACAACACTGCTATTAAAATGTCACCCATGGAACATGAAAGGACACTTAAGCCCTACTAGCTGCTTTCTCATTTATGACCAGTTTTGCTTCTATTCATTCACTGTCTGCAAAAAAGATATTTCAGCATTAATCACAAATAAACACTTGATAGAATCAGGATATATTGGGAATAATATATTACTGTTTGCATACTCTTACCAATAGTGTCCCTTTCTGTTACAGATTTTGTTTCCAGATGAAGGTCAATGTCTTTTGGAATGGTTAAGGGTTTGTTTTCAATATGACCATTGTATTTTCTGTAAAATAAATAAATAAACAAATAAATAAATAAATAAACAGCACAAGCATGGCTATGACAAAATAGACTTTTTCAATATATAATGACATTTCAAATTTAAGAAAAACGTACACTGTTTTTTTTTCCCCCCAAATACAAATATTTTTATGTCTTTAGCTAAAAGTAGTACTTCAAGTTCAATTCTTGGAAAACAACCAGGTATGTCAATGGCTTCCAGCTATAACTTGACAGACTCTGACATCCTATTGTGGTATGGGTTTAAATGGCTTCTGGATGCTTTAATCTGAGCACGTATTCAGTCACAATCCAGGGGACAGTATTTATTTCGGCCCACTGATTTTCTCTATTCAGAGCTACAGGGTGTTCCCAAGGTCAAAAAAAGAAAACAAAAACTTGCCTCAGTCCTTCTTGTCATAACAAGCAAGTACATCACATGAGCTGGACTAACCTAGATCCTTGAAAGGTCCAGCCTACTAGCCATCAAGCGAAGGCAATTTAAGGTATCTTTCTAATCTAAAAAAGTGTGTATTTAGAATAAAAGGCGCTTTTCATCTGGAGTTCTCAAACGATACCAATATAATGATCTTTGCTTCCCTGAAATTAAGTCACACTAGTAGACTTCAAATTATAAAACCCAGCATGCTCTTAAAAAAAAAATTTAAAAAGATTGGATGATGTTTTGTTAGATGAAAAAATCAAACCTAAAACTTAAAACCTCTAGAAGGCTAGAAGGAAATAATACACTGCCATATTTTAGAATATCACCTCTGAAATTAGAAAAGAAGAGGTGGATTTTTCATAGAAAAACAAATTATTTGGGTATAAGCATTAAAAAGAAATCCAATCAATCACTAACTTAGTTTTCAGGAATGTTTTCATTTTCGCTCATATGTGAGATGAAAATACAAGCAGAAAGTATTAATAAAATTTTTCAGGTTATATTAATGCTTAGTATAACCTGAAACACAAGAATTTTAATGGACAAACTGAAGATAGGAATGTAAAGCATTACTCAAAAAACTCAGTTGTGCTAATCTACACAAGAAGTTTCAAACACTGCCCAAGGACTAGACTACCTGCAAGCTCCTGTGTACTTCCCTGCCCCTAGCTGTACTCCTGATTATTCTCCTACTGCCTGTATCCAGGAGTGCTATCATCTTGAGTGAGATGAGCATTTTGACCACTGACACCATTTCAGATCAACAAAACTTGGTGTTCCTACCCTTTAATTATCCCAGGGGCCCCATAATCCAAGAGGCACAGACAGAACACACCCAGGATCACAGAATGCTTTAATTCAAAGTAATTCACAGTAGATATGGACCTTTTCATTAGCCTAACAATTTCATATAACACAAACTATTCTGAAGCAGAAAACCTGCCTAATATTCATGTGCTATTACACCCTACAGCATAAGATACCAAAGTGTAATATGCACTGAATAAAATTAACTAAAATTTCACACTACAGTTGTTTCTAAGGCTAATTTTCAAGCAAACTTCTTGTATCTCCTTAATCATTTATCTTTAAATTAGTTCAGACTGAGAGTATATTTAAGGAGCAGGTATTACACTTTGCAAGACTATGGGCTTGACAAAGCAGATTCTTTATCTTGGAAAGACATGGGGAGTATCAAACAGATGCAGCTTTATTTCTCCCACACTGTTTCACATCTCCTTGTTGAGATGACTCACAAGATGTACATTCCATTTTGTGCAACCTAAATCAATAAATCCAAACCAACTCAACAGGAACAATTTCCACTTAACTATGGTTCTTCTCGAGCAAGAGTAGCTTCTTTCAAGGACACAGAGGTATGTTTATTCATTAAAAAAATAATTTATTATTCATTCAGCTGTTAAGCAAAGCAAAGCAAAGCAAAGCAAAGCAAAGCAAAGCAAAGCAAAGCAAAGGTCATTTAAGCCTCCGCATTACTGCCTTAATTTCTTTGAAGTTTTATATTGCCCTGTGATTAACATTCATCCTGGTACAATTACCTACTACTACTATTGCAAAAGACTGGCAAGGCTGAGGAAAGGCAGGAAGAGTACAATTGTTAAAGTACGATTATTATTTGGCAGTGCAATTGTGGTTTTCAGTTTAAGGCTCCTACGGGTGGACTTAAACTTATAATTACATAACTAAAGTTATTTTACATACGAATAAATATCACTGGTTAAATGAGTAATTATAAATTGTAATCTTATTCACAATTTTTAACTGATTTTTGTCACAGAAAACTGTTAAGATAAAAAGAGATTCTTAATTTTAAGGAATGTTGCAAAGAAGGTCTTTATAGATCACGTGGACAAGGGGATGGAGGGCACCCTAAGTAAATTTGCAAACACTAAGCTGGATGGAAGTGTTGATCTCCTGGAGGGCAGAAGGCTCTACAGAGGATCTGGACAGGCTGGATCAACTGATGGGCTGCCACCAATGGCATGAGGGTCAACAAGAAAGACCAAGTGCTAGGTCCTATAATTGAGTCACAACAACCCCATGCAGTGCTACAGGCTGGGGCAGAATCACTTGAAAACTGCTCAGCAGAAGAGGATCTGGAGGTGCTGGGTTACAGTGGCTGAACATGAGCCAGTGTGGGCCTAGGGGGCCAAGAAGACCAATGTCATCCTGGTTTGTGTCAGACATAGTGTGGGCAGCAGGATCAGGGCAGCGACTCTACCCTGTACTCAGCACTGCTGAGGTCACATCTCAAATTCTGTGTTTAGTTTTGGGTCCCTCACAACCATGAAGACATTGAGGTGCTTGAGCAAGTCCAGAGAAGGGGCATGGAACTGGGGAAGGGTCTGGAGGACAAGTTTGATAAGGAGAGGCTGAAGAAGCTGGGGAAGCTCAGCCTGGAGAAGAGGCTCACAGGGAACCTTCTTGTTCTCTTGTTCTCTACAACTACCGGAAGGAAGGCTGTAGCCAGGCAGGGAATGGTCTCTTCTCAAGGTTAACTAGTGACAGAACAAGAGGACATAGCTTCAAGCTGTGCCAGGGGAGGTTCAGACAGACCTCAAGAGGAATTTTTTCATAGAACTGGAATGGGCCGCCATTCCTGGGCGGTGTCTGGTGGAGTCACCATCCCTGGAGGTCTTCAAGAAATGACTGGATGTGGCCCTTAGGGCCATGTTCTAATTGACATGTGATCAAAGGTTGGACTAGATGATCTTAGAGGTCTTTTCCAGCCTAAATGAGGCAAGTGAGATTGCTAACCATGCTGCTTAAGAGCTAGGAAACAGGAGGAAAAATCACATTACAATTAGCAGATTATATGAGCAGGGTAGAGATTAATTCAAATCTTAAGATTTATAAGAGAGCTTATCATACGGGGATAGAAAAAAAGGAGCTAAAGCAAACCTCCTATGTTGCCAACAAGAAAACCAGAGGGTGCTGTTTTGTTTTAAACATGGCCAATTTAGAAATATTTCATCAACATGGCCAGCTCTACCACCTCAAGATGTCTCAGTTCCTGACACAGCTGTACTTCTGGTAAGGCTGTTCAGAACTTCATGTCTGAACACCAGAAATCTATTTCCAGTTTAAGCTAATAGACAGCTATTCCATCTTCTCAGTTGTCTTTTTGATAGATTCAACAAGCTCAGCTCTTTTAGCCCCCTTGAGTAAGACGGACTTTGTTTCCTGGATGATCCTAGCAGCTCTGCTCACCTGTTCACACACAAAATTAATTTTTCTTGAACACGAGTGATCAGAAGCGTACACAATAACCCAGATAAAGGTCGACACTGTTGTCTTGTCCAAGAGGATTATTATTTCCCTACCTCTCCACTAGAAACATTTCACATAATACACCCTAGGAGCCCATTTACCTTTTTCATAGCTCTGTTAAGAGTGGTGGCTCATTGTAACCTATGTTGAACTAATATAATCACATCTTTCTTTTCTTGCTTCAAGATGAAGAGGTACAATCCTAAGATTTGTTCCTCAGTTTTTATCTAAATGCATACAATCACTAAAAAAATCCCTTGCCATCAAATTAGCATTTCACAGATCATTTTGTGGACGGAAATTAACCAGTTCTGCACAATTTGGGAATGTCCAATTCTGTTAAAGTGAAAGGACATGTTTTGCTAAAGAACTGTGACAGTTAATGCAAGCAGGGCAGTCATATGCAACTAGCAGTTTTTAACTCACACGATGACAAAAGTAGGCTGGGAAAGTTATTAGATGAACCATACCATGCTGAAAACAAAAACCCCAAAAGATGGGGGAAGACAAGTATAAACCAAGTATTTACCTATCTTTTTTACTCTTCCCTCTTTGCTTCCCTGCAAGAACCCGCAGTTCTTCTTCAGTGGGATGTTGATACCACCGTAAGCTAAAAGAAAAGAAAATCTCAAGTAAAACAATACCATCATTAGCAATTTAGAGCATGGCTTCCAAAAAACTGTATCACAACAGATGTTTACTGAAACATCTGTCATTTGTCACTCCTAAGCAAGGCACCTGTGTGCCAGTATCAACCCTGGCTGAACTGAATAACAGCTAAAGTTCAGTTCTTTTCAGCACATGAGACATTTATACATAATTAGAAAGCACTGCCATTTTGTCTTTCACATGAAGGCCCTTCAGTTCTCAGAACACCAACTGTTAAAGATATCATCAAATAGAGCAAACACAGTTGTACAAGGTGGAAAAATTCACTAGAATAATTATTCCATTACAATTAGTCATCAGAACCATATTCTGAACAACTTTATAAAGAATAATTATATCCCTCCCAAACCCAGCAATTTTCCAGAATCTGAAATAGCTATTATCTAATGATCATTACCAGTCTTTTTTCTTAAGCAGAGCAAACAGTAACATCAACATTCCTTTCCTTATACACCTCCTCATTGATATCTTCAATTTCTACTAGAAAAAGTGCTATTAAAAAAATCACTAATTTACACATAGTTGGCCTACAAGTTCCACTTTCACAGATCAATGCACCATTCATTTAAAAGGCAAGAAATGGCATGGAAATTCTGAAGAGGACAAACAGAGATGGGTAAATGTCTAAGATGGTATATTTTACCTAAATTTCTAAGTATGGCAAAAACCTTAGTAGATGAAACAAGGCCTTTCCCCACATTCAACAAGGGAAGGTTACTGTCCTGATGCATGAAGGGTCACTCTGATCTCCACTCTGAAATGCTGAGGCAAAGGAGACCAAGTATTAACAGGAACAGACTTGAGAAATGTGTATGGAAGCAGAAGGCCACCAATTGTCACCCATGGTGACACGGGTCAACACAGAGATGATAAAAGAATCCACAACCACCATCTCACATTAAGAAAACTTCACCAAGTAGGACCATTCAAATTCATGTTGGTGAATTAGAGATGATGTCAGATCAAATTTCAAAAAGTTAGCAAAATCAAATTTGGAAGGCATCAAAACCCAAACAATCTCAAGCCATTTGATAACACTTGATTCCCAGTTCTCTTTTGGAAAGGCTTCCTTCACCTTGGGAACTCTTCAAGAGAAAAGAATGCAAGTACCAGCCAATAGAACATCAAACCACTGCACACTGAAATTTCCACTGAAGGAATTCACTGCCAGTTCCAAAACTGAAAACGGCAAATGTTGCAGATTTTGCATTAACACAGTTTTGGAAGGGAGAAAAGGAACCGACTTTTGTGTAAGTAAGAGTGAAAGTTACTTCATTAATTTGTTTTTATTATGTGTGGTCCAGTTGAAGAACCTGTGATTTGCAAACTTTGCTGCAAAAGAGACTTCAAGACTGAGACACAAAAAACCAGAGAAACAAGTTTTTCATCCAAGAAGTCAAACTACTCAGGAGATGTTAACTTATATTTTCCACATGACCTAAAGCAACTGGGAAAAAGAAGAGATACATTCTCCTGCTTTGTCATTTACCACATCACCCTGAGCTGAACTTGGGATGCTAATGATGAAAGTCACCTTTGTGGTAAAGAAATTTTTCAAAATCTTTCCTGCACGGACAGAGCAATAGCACCTAATGCAGGAGAACAGACAAAATTCTTGTTCTATGTAACATGCTAACACAAATCAAACAACAAATTAAACAACAATTTGCTCTTAATTATATCAGAAAACAATGTTGCAAGTGATACCTAATTACAACTAATAGGAGAAAGAGTTTTGGTATTTTTCAGTTGATAAACCCTACACACCTTGCATGTAAAATTTCAGAACCAAGAGATCTGAACAAAAATTTTCATAAAGATAAAGCTAATAAAAAGTAATTTATATCTGTTTCAGCTTACATGTATTTAAAACTGAAATCCCACACTGATTACCCTGTGGCTTTGACATATCCAAGTCAGTCTGAATAGCAACAGACACACAGACATGCCCTAGTTAATCTGAATGAAGGTCATTAACGAATGCACAACAAAACATCCATTTTCTCCTGTCTTCCTGACAGGGCCTGAAAACATAGTAACTGAAATAGCTGAGTAAATTAAAAGCAACGTTTTGATAGAGAATGTTTTGTTAGTGAAAAATAATGCAAGGCCTATGCAGATATTTAGGTTGCCAATTCTCGCAATAAATACATTTAGTGGCATTCAAGCTCTGAAAATAGCACAGATTGAAAAAGTTTCTTAACAAATTTATGTAAATAGCTTTTCAAGAGTCAATGATAGCTATTTATTCCATGAACAAGTAATTACCTCAAGTCTGTCTATCCTAACAATTCTCTTAGATTTTGAAAAGTCTTGTTTCCTTTTAACAGACTTCCCATAAACACATACAGGCATCTTGAAACAAACTGGTCACTTAAATGTTTCTGTCTTGTCTGATAACATGTTTATCCTCCCTCCCATTTAGCAAGGGCTATCTACAGACATTTCAGACCTATCTTGCCCACCAATCCTTTGGAAGCAAGACATTCAAACCAAATCACTTAAAAACCATTGTCGAACACCAAAGACTAGCCAAAGTCTACCGACAAAGGAAAGGAGGAGCAGGTGTTAGTTTCTCCTTAGACATCTGGACTGCTTAGGACTATGCCTGTACATGTACATGTATGTGCATAAAACCCTCCACCACCCCACCCACACAGATCTGTCAAAGAAAACACTGCTGGCAAAAAGACAGCACTAAGGAGAAATGGGTTAAACATAAAAGAGAGTTTATCAAGTTAACTAAGAAAATAACTGGGGATTTTTTCTGCCATCAAAACTCAGACTCTTGTTGCAGTGAAGCTTCTGACATAGTTTTATTTTTGGAACACAGGATTATTTCTTACTCCTTACACAATTCCTGTATTCAGGGAATTACTCAGAGTGCCTGAAATTACAATGCACTAAAACAGTTACCAGATAAAACACTGAAAAGCAACAATGAGTTTTTCCAGGATACTAACAGAGAAGGCAATAATAAGACTCCCACTGACTTCAGTAAGAGCAGAATTACCTAAGGACAAGCGCTGAAATCCTGCTTTAGGTTTTTATCAATCTGCAGATGCGCAAAGATAAATGGAGAAATGGATTTGAAAAATATTTGAACAGCAAACTTCTCCCTATCACTGGCACATGGCATACCTTAAAACAAAGATATAGTCTGTGAAAACTTCACAAGATTGAAGAACATGGGCATAATATTGACAAATTATTTTAGAAAAGCAATTAGATATTTAAATTTTCAAATAAAAGTTTAAATCAATCTTAGACATAAAAGGTACAATATGTCATTTGGATAATTGCTGATAAAAAAGACTCTCATGGTGACAGACCTCAAAAATAAATGGCAGGCAGTTTCATATTCATTAGTGTAATGTTCTTTGTTCATTAGTGATCAACACTCTGCCAATATGGTTAACAGTGAAACTTCACACAACAGTTGAAAGTATGATTCCTGTTTGTGTTACCCACCTGACAATTACTGTTTTCTGTTACAGCCAACACACATCTAAACAACACTTACAGTCACTTCTCATTAGCAACTTGTTGGGTGATGAAATGGGGAATATTAAAAAGGAACATCTCAGAACTATAAGATGTGGAGGAATAAAATTCAATTGAAAGACTTGTTAATACTCCTATGGACTACATTATTATTTAAGGATACTCCTTCAGAAATCAGGGAATAAGGATTTGATATTCTCAAAATTTTAACCATTACGAAAGACAGCACACTACCTCCTAATCATACAAAGTGTTCCTCTTATTAAATGAAAAAACACAGTGTCTATGATTCCTTTTAATATTTAACATACTGATTTATATACAAAACAGCTGCTGTTTTTCATTGTTATTATAGATACAGCCACACAAGGAATGCTCCCCTTGCAACTCATTATGTCTGTTTGATCTATTGTTACATGGAAGTAATGTACTGAAATTTATCCTAATCCTGTCCTATGAAGTATTAAAAAATAATAGAATTTTTAATAAATACCTAAGCATTCTTCATATGCAAGGCTAACCAGGAGGTGGATTATCAACAACACAGAGACAGTGCAGAAGAAAAAAAAATCCTTCTATTCTTCAGTATCTTGTATTCAATTTAGCTTTTAAATCTTAAAGGATGCACCTTGTACCTTTAATATATGAGCTGAACAATAAAACAAAGAATAAAACAAACTTCTACAGCAACACTGTCTTTTTACCTTGAGCCCACAAATTAGGTGTAACAATGCTACAGTAATAAATTTAATAAAGATCAATTACTTTAAAAAAATCCAAACTAAATCAGTACGTTTTACAGTTACTACTCTGATGCATAATTGCATTCTCATATTCAGACACTCATCTTACCTGCCACTACAGAGAAGCCAACGAGCAAGAGAATAGTGAGGTATGATCTTCTGTATGACACTAGCCATTACCATGGTAACCACCAACTGTACACCTATCACACCCTGTAGAGAAGTAAGTTAATAACAAGTCAGTATGTGCTTTAGAAAAGTGGTGAAGTATCTTTAAAAAAAAATTAATAACACTGTATAACAGGCGTAATACAATGGGGAGGAATGGGGGGGTGAAGGGGGGGGGCACAGAAGACTGTAGCAGTTTAAAAAAAAAAAACAATCCTGAAACTTGCTACAATCACTTAGGAACTTCATCAAAGGGAAAAGGCATTCCCAGGTCACGACAGCTAACCTCCCGGAAGAGGTCTAAGATCCTCCCCCTCATAATGCTGGACTCATTATCTCTGTACAGGTATTTCCTCTTTGTTTACCCACATGTGTGGGTTTCTATCTTCTCTGATTAGTTGTTTTCCAGGACTCCTCTCCACATCACCCTCATCCTTAGCTTACCAGCTCAGTACACCACTTTTTCCTCTTGATTTGAGGGTCATCATCCCTCTCCTCTCTAAGTCCCAGTCTAAATACCAGTTTGGCCAGACTATTGGCAAAGATGCCCTTGTCCCTGTTGGTCAGGTGGCTACTGTTCCGTCCTAGCAGTCCTTGCACCTCAAGAGAGAGTCCCGTGGTCACACAAGCCTACACCTGCTATGTAATGAGCTGTTAACCTACAACTCTTCATCAACCTTCCCCCTCCCTACCAGCAGCATCATCCTTCATCCTAAATAATGCACTAAGGAAATTCTTCCTTCAATGCTTTCTCCTTTTTTTGGTAAAACAGAAATTGTGTCAATACTGTTTTTATTAAAAAACACAGGCAGACGAAATGTTTTTGGATATACATTATTATCTGTGATTCAATGGGAGTGAGGGAGATTGAGACAGCAAAAATTATCTTTTAAGTATTTATAAACACTTTCAATATGTTACCAAACTTTTCATTAAAAAAGTGCCACATATCAATTAAAAGTACTAGTTACTTTTTTATATTTTGAAGTAACAGCTTTGGAGGGGGTCAGATACCACCAAGTTTCTTTGGTACTCAAGACTCTCTTTGCCTTCTCTCTCCTGGGAATTTCTAGTGCTTCTACACCTTGGTGGATCAACTCCTTGAGGTACCTCAAAAAGTAAGACCTCACTTTTGTTTATGTTCTATGTCACTGAGATCAGGATCAAGAGCTGTACATATTTGAACACTCTACCTTTACTAAGGATTATGCATAGTTCTGCACATAGATTACTCAAATGAATTCCACCAGTTCCCTAGCTAAGGGAAGTATATTTCTAATGAAAGAAAGTGTTACAAGCTGCATGCATAATATATATGCTATATTTACATTACTAAATTGCTAAGGAAATATATACTCTTTGGGTACAAAATAAACCACGCATTTTAAAATGAAATGTTTATTCTGACCACCTCAAACTAAGCCTAACTATTTCCACCCAATACAAGAGAGAAATCACTGTCCCTTCATCTAGCTTCTCTACTAAGCCATGATCCTCAGAATTCACTCTCTCAGGGGGAACTTACATAAATATTTCTCTAGAATAATGTTTTTATTAGAAGCACAGCCTAATCAGGTGCCAGTATGTCTCTTCAATGACTCCTAGAGCTGTAAGGGAAAGAAATTGCCTTAACTCAAGACAACAGGAGGGAAAAAGATGCAAATCGAGGCAGTTATTTTTAGACAGGGCACCAGGTCCACTAGCTGAGCTAAAATACTTAAAATTCAAGAGACTACTTAAAAATTCACCAACAGAAACTCATTTCCTTACTCAGGCAAAAGCTGCACATTTTAACAGAACCCATTAGGAACAATTTCTCTTACCCACTGAATGTCTTTCTGCACCCTATCAAACCCTTTCCAGCAGAAACTTATAGCGCTCATTCCCATAAAGTTACTGCTGTATTTGTTAAAACAGAAATACCTACAAACATTTCAGTGTGCAAATGAAAATAACCTAGCAAGGTTTAAGCCACATGAAAAAAAAAAAACCAAACAACCAAACTTAAAACCTCAATGACCTTTGTTTGGGTAACACAGCACACTTTACATGAAAGCTTTAAATAAAAACTAGTAGAGAACACATTACGCAGTCCACAAGAATAGTTTTAGCAGTTACATTAAAGTAAGATTGACAGGTTAAATTAACAGAAGACTGATAGGTTGCTTAAAATCAGTGGGAAAAAAATGGCAGGTCCAAAAAGCAACAGTGTAAGGCTGAATAAAGTATAACTTGGACTTTGGTTTTCACCATCTTTTATACTACATACCTGGACACAGAGTTGCTGATTAGTAGAAGAACAAAAACTAAGAATAAGCAATTAAGATAAAGTTACAATAGTCTTATCTACATGTTAAGTGTACTTATAAAATGCCAACAGCTATCTCAGAGTAACAAAAAGAAACCCCAACGAATTTTTAAAAGTACTTCTATCTAAAGAACATTTTTCTTTTCATCATTAAATGATATCTAGAACATGAAGTACAAAGACAGGCAAGGTTGACTGTATCATGCAAAGACACCACTCCAGTCTCGTTCTTTTGACTGTGCCCAAGGTTATTCCTCCTTACCCGTAGCAAAAGGTCAGGGGTTTCCATCTTTTCTTCCCTTTACCACCTATCTACATATTAAAATAATTCAAACACCCAGCTTTACACAGGACTTTGAAACTACTTGCTCTCTAACAGTAACCATCTCCTCCTTTACAAGATGAGGGCCTTGAGCTGAAGCCAACCACTGTATACACTAGGACTGCAGCAGGGATACAGCTGCATGACTGAAAAACAGCTGGTAAAATCCCATCTAGAATTTCACCTTCAGAAATTTAATGCCTGCTGCTTACTTTCTGAAGTGGCAAGTCTTGTAAAAGCAAGATTGTAACATAACTGTACTTGAGTATTCTACAAATGTTAATACAGGGCATAACAATATCTGTCAATGGTGGCATGCAAACATAATAATACAGCTGTGAATTTTCAAGTAATAAATGGAAAAGGTGTTCTATCAGTAGTGGCCACCAAGATTTGTAGAAGAATATAACAAATACTCTTATCTCCTGCAAATTCAAAAGTGCAATGGTATTTGTGAAGTCTGGAAGCTAAATCAATACAACCTCTTCGAAATGCCATTCAATAGCTGACACATTCTTGATTTGCTGCTAAATGAGACTTTTCCACATAAAAATTTTTCTCCATAAGCAAATTCTTCTCCATATGTGTATGTCCATGCTGAAGCTGCAGCTTGCAAAAGCAAGGTAGTGTTCTCCTGGAACATAACTGCAATTCAAAATTGTTTCCTAAACAGTAGAAAATATTATATAGGATGGCCAAAGAAAAGTGAGCTTGCTGTGCAACATCTTAAAGTGAATGCTTCCTCTGAAAGACTACTTTCACAGAATATCTATAGTCATTTTGCTAATCAGCAATCCGAGGAGTTCAAATCTGATGATTTGTAAAAATCAGACATTCATACAGCTAATTTTGGAAAAGAAATTAATGCCAAGAGAATCCTTCAAAATTCAGAATTTTTACTTTTTTCTCCTATTCTCATGACCAATGCTTCCCTGAATTAGAACTTTCATGCACCTACCATTGTTTACAACGGAGCAGAGATGAACAAAAGATGCATGAAGTGGCAGGAAGAATATACAAGGTGTTCAAGACTACCATCCAACTGCTCACCCTCACAGCATCTTTCACACCCAAAGGTCACTTCTCTCTTGACCACAGGGTCTTTCCACAGAGCCAAAGAAGACCCATAAACTGGGAACAGTGGAAGGACTCAGCTGTGCATGACTCCCCTAGAAACAAGGTGATTTGTTTAAAACTGAAATTATGCTTTAGTCAGTGAACAGCATTTTACCTGACAGTCTTGCTTCTTTTACCACTGAGGCTCTCTAAGGAAAGGTTACAGAAGTAGTGATCATTAGGCAAATTAAGTTATTGATACAGAACTCTCATGGCTGGAAAAAGGGCATTTATAAAAATGCAAATTTATCACTATCACTGAAGAGGCAATACAGAATACCTGTTGCAATGAACACCAAAATATATGGAATATATTATTAAATTATAAGTAGAACTAGTTTGGAGAAATTATCTACTACACAGCAGGAAAAAAGGTTATATTCCATTATTACTATTCCAAGATTTTAGAAGTCTAGTGTGCCCAGTATTTCCACAAATAACACAAGCAGGAACTACAGAAGTTCCTGCCCTTTAGAACACTTGCTTTTTGAAGAGCAGGCTCTGCCATTACAGGAATAATTCCAAGTATAAAAAGTGAAAAGCCTTTAACGCCTCTGCTGAACAGTCCAAAACACCATGGTCTTACAAAGTATTAAGACACTTGTGTAGAGTTTAAAGTCATGGCCTAACTGGCATTGCAACTGCACGGATGAGTCCTGACAGCCCCAGCCTGGCAGATGTTGACATTTGTAACTTGATTTCTAAGCCTCCTGGTACAAAATAAACTCATGATGCTTTGGAACTGGAAAATACAGCTGCCAAACAGCATAGAAGCAGACTACCATCCCTTGCTTCTGCTTACATCATGCAATCACACACAAAGATTATTTGCCTACACTGCCAGCACCCAGCAAAGAAAACTTGACCTGATCTTTCAACCCCATTAGGCAACACAAGCAAGTACTCCATTAATTTAAATAAGGACTGAAAGGAAAAATTTTTTGCTTGCAATTTTCCAAATGTAGCCTTCAATACTAGACCACAGCACTCACAGACTCCTACAAATGAGAGGAGCATCTCAAGACCTTTTGATTAAATATTCTAACCCCTGTGGAAAAGGAAAAAAAAAAAGAAGGGAAAAAAAAAAGAATTAAAAGACTTAATGAGAAAAAACCACAATTCCTTTCCTAAGCCAGAATTTACACTAAAAAAAGTACTTTAGTGGAACAACATGATTCAATTTTTAAGTATGAGAACAGTTAAAAGGCAGATTTTATCAAAAATGTAACTGTAAAGTGCACTTTTTAAGACTCAGATCAATGAACAGACACTAGTAGCATAGTTAAAATGACATATTCATATTTACATTCATATAGTCACATGGAAGAGAAATATATTAATGTCCAATACAAAATATGTTTTTATACCTGCAGTCCCTGTTCCTTGTATCCCAAATATAAATACGTTAAAAGCTGAGCCAATTAACTCCAGTGTTTTAAATGATAACTAAGACCTAAATACAAAATTTAACAGATCTTTATAGAGATATATCTTTATATAATTTAATATTTATTAAATACTTAGCCTACCCTATTGAAGCAACATATATCCAACAAGGTTACATCATCATCAGAAATACACCAGTCAAACTTTGTTCTCCTTCTACTATGTTACAAGGTCATTTATTGTGCACGACATTCAACCCAATAAATTGTAGCTGTGATGAAATATTGGCGGTGAAAACCAATTTGAGGCGGGACTTTCTCTTCACGAGGCCCCTTGCAGCCCCAAATGCTCTGTGATTCCATGACACTCACATGCTGCCACAGCACACATGGCAGCTATAACACGACCCAGAGCACCGAGAGTGAACTGGTGGCCATGAAAAACAAAGTGTCTGGGAAAGGCTTCTGGATATATCTAAGATCACAAACGCGGTCCATTTACAGGAGATTTAAGGAGAAGCGACGACACAGTTGCACTCATAGAATCAACACTGAAAAAGAACTTAAGAGCATCAAGTCCAAATGTCAACCCAGCACTGCCACTGTAATCCCTGAAATCACTAAGACACATCGCCCAGGGCCAGGTCCACACGTTGCTTAAGCTCTTCCAGGAATGATGACTCCATCACCTCGCTGGGCAACTTATTCCAAAGCCTGACCAGGTGAACAGTGAATTTTCTTTTTTCTAGTATCTAATCTGAATCTCGCCTGTTTCAGCTTGAGGCCATTTCACCGCAGGTATGGTAGAAGAAACAAGCCCCCACCTCACTACAGCCTCCTGTCAGGTAGTTACAGAGAGAACAATCCTATACATTTATAAAGAGACATCCTAACCCCGTTACAGAGCACCCAGTGCAGTGGCTCACTTTGCTTCCCAGTGGCAAAGCACCAAAGGCGGCAACCACCGCTGGGCAGCGGAGCCGCGTCGGTGAGACCGCGGAAGGCAGCGGTGTTCCCTTCAGGAGCTCCATGATGCCGCCCCCAGTGCGCCCAAACCCCCGAGCCGTCCCCACAGCCTGGAGCGGGGCCCGCAGCGGCTGAGCCCCGAGCCAAGGACGCGACCCGGCCCGCCCACCCCGCTCCTCGCCTCGCCGCCCCGCTCCGCTCCGCCGCGCTGTGCTCACCATGGTGCCCGCGCCGGCCCCGCCCGCCGCCGCCGCTGCCGCCCGGCCCGGCCCCGCTCCCGGCACATAAATCCGCCCGCCCGCCCGCCGCTGCCGCCCGGCGCACGCCGAGGTCACGCCGGGATCCCGCTCGCTCGAGGCCCGCCCGAGCTGCCCGTCCAGCTGCCTGCGCCCGCGGAGCCCAGGAGCGCCGAGACCGCGCCGCCACGGGCAGCCCCCGCCTCGCCGCTCCGCGCCCGCGGGCTAGCGACCAGCGAAGAAGGCAGAGGCGGCGGCCGGGGCGCACGGCCCGCGGGCCCCTCGGCCACGGCCCGGTCAGGCGCCGGAAGCCAGCCGGTCCCGGGCAGGGTCCGCCGTGACCCCAGCCACGTGACTCGGGAGGCCGCGCCAGCGCGGAATTCCTCCCCTTCCCATGGCCAGGCGCGGCCCGGCAGCGCCGAGGCACCGGGAGAGGATGGCGGGGAGCGGAGAATGGGGGAAGCGGGGAACGGGGAACGGGGAGCGGGGAATGGGGAGCGGGCCCAGCCCCGCGGCGGCACCGACGGAGCGTGGCCAGCGAGGGGGGAGCGGCGTGTGCGCATGCGCCAAGGGCACTGCCCGTGCATGGCGGCGCGGGCTGAGGGCAGGGGTGCGGCGGGGCCCGGCCATGGCCGCAGTCAGCGGGAGCCGGGGCGGCTCTGCGGGCACCGGGCGCGGTCCCTTGGCCGGAGGGAAATAATGTGTCCGCCCTGTAGAATGCTCAGCACTGCGCACCGCCCGCCTCTGTCCGAAGGTACGCGCTTTGGAAAGCCCGTCCCAGAGGAGCGCTCGGAAATAGTCGTGTCCCTCAAGGGGAAGAGCAGCAGTTTCCTCGTAAACCGTGCGGTGTTAAATGCACTGCCGCGGTCCCTTGTGTGTGAGCTGGAAACAAGTAGGAGCATTTTGCTTCAATAGATAAATAGTATTTCTGTAGAAAATACTTACACCTGTTCGTATTTTGCCAAGCTTTTCCTGCCTTCTGAGAAACCCAGAAGGGCAATTTGTAGAATCACATGGTGGTTTGATTTGGAAGGAACCTGATGGATAATCTCACTCCAAGCCCATGCCAGGTCCAGGGACACCTTTCGTTAGAACAGGTTGCTCAGAGCCCTTTCTAACCTGGCCCTCCAGGGATGGAGCATCCTTCCAGTTTCCCTGGGCAGCCTGTGCCAGTGCCTCACCACCCTCACAGTGAGGATTTTTCTTTTTTTTCTAACATGTAATGTAAATCTCTTCTAGTTTAAAACTACTCCTCCTGGTCCTGTGACTGTCTGCCTGTGTAAAAACTCATTCTTCCTCTTTCTTACAGTGCCATCTTTAGAAAGGGGCTCTGAGGTCTCCCAAGAGCCTTCTCTTCTCTAGATTGAACGCTGCCAACTCTCTCAGCCTGTCTCCTTAGCAGAGGTGCCCCAGTCCTGTGATCACCTTTGCAGACCCCATCTGGACTCACTCCGGCAGGTCCGTGTCTTTCTTGTGCTGAGGATCCCAGAGCTGGATACAGAACCCCAGGTGGAGGTCTTAGGAAGTCAGAGCAGAGGGGCAGAATCACCTCTTTCTGTCTGCTGACCAGGCTGGTTAGGATGCAGCCCAGGACACGGTTGTCTTTCTGGGCTGCACGCACACCTTGTAGGCTCATGTCCAGCTTCGTGTCCGGTAGATCCTTGAAATCCTTCTCTGCAGGGCTGCTCACAGTGAATCTAAATCTTGCTCCACACACAAATCCCTAGGAAAAGCTAATTTAGTAATGTCTTGGCAACTATCAGGAAGAGTTACAAACTTTGTCATTCTGACATTTTTAATTGTTCCCTTGAAATATGTGGCAGCTAAAAAAAACCCCAACAAAATCTACTCAACATTACATTTCTAAAACAGTAGAACAAATAGATTTCCAAACAAAAGGAAATCCTCTCAGTTACCAGAGATTATAGTACCAAAGACAAGATGATTTTAACCTATTCAAACCATTTAATTTTAGTCAGCAGGTAAGTCTTTGGCCTGCCAATTTATTAGTGCTAATTTGGTGACATTTATGGCAAATGTAGCATGTCAAGAAAATAACAAATTCTAAAGGCATTTGTTTAACACCATGTGTTTCTTGGAGACAGAATACTAAAGAAAATTAATAAGCTCTTTTAAAGCCAAAGTTACAACAAAAACGTGTCAGTCTTATTGTAGAAATAGTAAGAGATGAGATGCATTTGGAGAGCAACTGGTTTGAGACCCATTTATTTGTGGAGGTAAGAGTCTCGAAAGTGTTTTAAACAAAGTTATGACTTGTTTGAACTCTTTTTAAGAAGATTTCATCACTGATATGAATGGTGGCATTTTATGAAAAATAATCAAAATTGGAAGTGAGTAGAACTGTTTCATTAACTGAAACAAGAATTATGTATTGGACAGCTTGAACTCTAGCAATTATGATTTCAGACCTCTAGTATTTTAATTCTCATGTTGTTTAAATTCGTGTTTCACAAAAACAATACTCACACAAAGACAAGGCCAAAGTTGTTCTAATCACTATGGAAAAATGGATATTTGAATAGATTTATATGGGCTGAGTGGAACCTTTGCAGCAGCAAGGTAAAGAAAATTGTCCCATGTGTTAACTGCCACTGGTACAAACACCACCCAGCCTGTGAAGTTGCTCTCTTGAGCCCTCTTGTATCAAACAGTTGGCAAGTTTTAAGAAACACATTAGGTTTTACTGCCTGTGCCAGCTGGATGCAAGGCTGTCTAAAACTGGATATGTATGCCTCATTATTCAGAAAAGAGGCAAGGCTCCCCAAAAACACATTTCTAGACTGTCAAATGTAGTCTCAGCAGCCACAGCTGAAGCAGTTGAAACACGTAAAGATAATTTAGAAGTCTGCAAGTGTATTGTAAAGTCAGCTGAGCTGCTGGAGGAAAATTCGTAGTAACACAGTCTGCAGTCCAAAAATGACAGAAGGTAAGTTTAGTCAACAAAGGCAAAGTCACCTAATACATGAAAACTTGCATCCTGTATCAGTAAGAAGTTATTTATGAGGTGAACAACAGGAACACATCATTGCAATGTGTCCTGTTTATTTCTATCTTTCCATTATTTGGGATACTTTTCACTTCTGTAAGGTGAAGACTTAAGAGATTCATTTACAGCCTAATTTAACATATGAGAGGATACTGAAGAAAAATAGTGGCAAAATAATCAAAATATGTTCCAAAGAGGGGTCATAAATTTCTTTTTTGGCAGACAGCACATCAGGCTGGAAATTTTCCATTTAGAGGTATAACACTAGATCTTCCAACTACTACAGAAGTACTTCCCAGCATTTTAAAATGCAGTGACAGGACAAGGAGGAATGGCTTTAAACTGCCAGTGGGTAGGTTTAGAATAGGTATTAGGAAAAAATTCTTTACTGTGAGCGTGGTGAGTCTGACCCAGGTTGCCCAGAGAAGCTGTGGATGCCCCAGTGCTGAAGTGTTCAAGGCCAGGCTGGATGGTGCTCTGAGAACCTGTGCTAGTGGAAGGTGTTTCAACCCCTGCACGGGGTTGAAACAAGATGACCTTTAAGGTGCCTTCCAACCCAAATCATTCTGTGGTTACTTTATGGTTTAGTATAAAAACAAAAGAAGTGGGAGTGGGTTTACTTGGTGGTACTTTTGACTTAATGTAGTTGGCTTCTCAGCTTATTTGAAAAAGTTCCATGCATAGTGGAGCTACTGAAGTTTGATTTCCTGTGGATTTCTCTCATATGATTGATAGATTAGGAACACACGTTTCTGTTTTAGGAATGTGTCTGTTTGGGGCATTTATGGTATCTCTGACCTACACACAGGCAGTGTAATTACAATCAAGAATTTCCACCGATAAACACATTTGAAGCAGGCCAGTGGGTTCCAAATTCGGTGAAAAATCACTTACCAGCATAGAAGCAGACAGATTCACAGATCCATAGGAATTTACATATGGCCACACTGCAGCACCATGTGCCTTATTTCTGTAAGTCATCAGAACAAAAGGAAAACACTTTTATTTGTGCCAGTTGTGTGTTTGTTTCACCTGTTTTACCATATCCTAAAGCAGAAAGTTAGGACTACAAAGGCAGTGGGTTCGTTTTTGTGTGCATGTGTGTATGTCTGTGTTTACTACGTTGCCTCAGGACCTAAGTCTGGCCTGAGATTTCTAGATATTGATCCCTGCCCCCAGCCTGTCTATTGTATTTTGAAAATACAACCAAATTATTTTAACTATGTATGAAAGTACATCTTTTTAATACATTGGTTCACACAGCTGTGCCATGCACACACATATTCACACATACATATACATCTAAATGCATAAAAAACTTGTCTAAATGTGCTGTTTCAAATGAAACACAGCATAAAACAGACAAACCAAATATCTCACTGCTAAAACTAGGTACTCCTCATTTTATCTATTGTGTGACCTTTCTGAAGTCGTTACTGTTCTGTTCAATTAACTTGAAATACGCTTTCTGATAGCACTTTTTTTCCCCCTAAAAATCAAGTTACTGAGCAGTGCCTTCTTGCTGAGCAGTTCAGTAGTGCTAAAAAGACCTGTGGTTTGTTGTGATTTCATTTAACCACTACGTGTTTAAAGAATTTAAAAATAGATGTCTCTGACAGTTGTATTTCCTTTTAAAAGGCATGAGTGGTTTTGATGCTTTTTTCTCTGTATTATATCTTGAGGTTTCATGTACATTGTTTTAATATACAGTAAAGTATCTGAAAAACAAAGTCATAACATCATCAGAACACAATGATATCAGCAATAGGCTAGTACATGCTGTAGTATCTCAGAGTGGCATTTGTGTGTAAAAAAAAATCTTGTCCTCAGTCAATTGGCAAAGCATTCCAGATGTGCAATGCAAGAAAAGGGGAAGTTCTTTGGTATGTTGGTATTAGAGCCAGCAGCAGATGGTGATAGGTGGACTGGAATCTGCAGTGCAGTTGGGAAAAAGAGCTCGTGCTCATGTGCAGGCGCTGGACCACTGAAGATCTTGTAGGTCAGAACCAGAATTTTAAAATGAATCCTCTGCTTCTCAGAGAAGCAGTGTAGTGGGCAGAGTAGCTCTGGTATGTTCGGAGGCTTGGAAGCAAGCTAGCAAGCTGTCAGGAACATTCTTTAAATGCTTGGGGACAGTGGCACAGGTCTCAGTTCCCTGGGCATCAGTAAGTGTATCCCAAGCACTTCCAAGTATTACAAACATATGTTAAAAAAAAAAAAACCCCAAACAAACAAGCAAATGAAACACTGACTACAAGAACATTCTTCTCCTTCTACAAATCAGAATATAAAGGCAGCATTTTTAAGGCTCAGGACGAGGAGTTCTCCAGCCCCTCTTGTTGCTTTGAGCACATGCCTCTCCATTCCTCACAAGAATGATGATTTGTACAGCTCTAAACCATGACAGGGGCCCCAAGTAGACTGACCAAGAGTGGGTGGTGATCATGTAATTATTTGTTCTAGTCCCATGCTGTCAAAGGGGAGATAAGGGTCAGGAGGCAAGTTTTTTCCCTTTCCTAGCTCCTCTGCTATTCATCAAGGTCAGTGATGAATTTTTTACTTTCCTATGCTGTCAGGGAAAGGAGCAGGTCAGGTTCAGTCAGCTTTGTACAGAGGGCCACATGCACAGAAAACCAAGCAGCCCCTCATTTTTATTTGTTGTCTCTGTCTACCTTTCCAACTCACAAACAAATCATACATACAGTCCTTTCTTCAGAAAAATCCCCAAAAGGCTAGCATTGGGAAAACTGCCACACAGTGAGCACTGAAGAACTTAGCTGTTGTAGTGGAAAGCACTGCTGCTGTCTAATAAGTGAGAGTTAATAAAATGAAGTGGTAAACCAACATGTGAGTTATGAAGATATTCCTTCACTAATGGGAGTTATCCAGTGTCCCATAGATACTCGTTGTGTGTTGTTTATATCCAGTAATAAAGTCTTGTGCTGCTTCAGTAGCATTAACTGGAAATGGTGCTCTGTGATCCTAGAATAAAACCTGTCGAGGAGTTTTGTTGTCTGTACTTACTTCTCTCTCTGTTTTCTTCTTGCTCTTTGCTGTGCTCCCTATCAGAATGATATTTATAGGACCAATTCTTCCATCCATTTAAAATAAAGGAAATCTTAAAAACGTCTTGATACCGGCTCAGTATGAAGGCATAGGGATCTTAGCGTAACGGGCCAAATTAATCTCCAATGTAAATCCATTTTTTTCAGCACAGTCACACTAAGGATAAATCTGGGTCAAAAATGTCCAAAAGAAATGTAGTCAAGATGTAAGGCTCAAATTAAAAACTGCAGCAGAACAACGCATCTTTTGAGTGTTTTCAACTGTGTCCTTGTGTGCCTTATTGTCATTCCAACATAGCCCTTGGGTGAAAATGTGAAGAACTCTTCCACTCTTCTGTAATGTGGAGCGTCACAGAGGCAGAGTTAGCATTAATTCTTTGGTATGCAAAGGAGAGATCAATTAATTTTATAAACTGGATAAATGATGCTGAAACAACCAGTGTTTTGGTGTTAACGGGGGTTACACTGTTTTGAATGCCAGGATCCTTGAGTTTTGGGACATATTAGAAAAAGCTAAATGTTTTCAATCATGCCCTTCTGTTTCTCTGAGATTAAAAGGGAATAATAAAAAATTGAAAAATATTTATAATTTAAAAAAAAAAATTATTCTGTCAAACTCTATGCTATAGTGCTCTAAAGTGATTCTCTAACAACCTGCAATACTGTGGGGAACAGGGAAGCTCAAGCATACTGGAAGTAAACGTGTTTTTACATCCTTAAACATTTCAGTCTGTTTTCTGAGGAATTCATGTTTTTAATCATTCTGTATTTGCATATGAGTGTGTGCATGAAAGTTTCATAGTTATTTCACCTGGTTACTTGAGACCTTGTCCAATTCCTACCAAACCAGCCTGAAAGATACTAAGTCCTTAAAAGTCTGATGAAATTGTGAACCCCAGGGATTGTCCAGGGGAGACCCTCATTATTGCTAAAAGCAGGGATAGTGCTACAGTGTGAACTCCTCCCTTATTAGAATCTATGTCTAAATGCAGGCAAAGCATCAGCTGGCCCTCATATCTTATTCAGACCGTAGCAAATCCAAGCACAAGACACAGATACAAAGGACATCAGGGTTCATTAGCTCTACTGCTAATAGGAGATTTGTACTCAGTCAAATTTGAGCCTCTTGTTTAGTAGCAACCTGGACAAAAAAGCTGACTGTTTCAAAGTCTTTTTGAAAATGTTTGCACTTCATTTTATGCAGTAATCTCTAAAGTGTTCTTCACAAACGTTAAAGACAGATGACACCTGGCCTTGCAGATACTCAGGAGTACAAAGACAGTGTGTATAAATGCGTGTGTGCACAAATGTATGTATATTTGAAAAGTCTTGAGAGATATATATGTATACATATCTAAATGTGTGTTCATGTATGCATCTATATATTATATATGTTAATGTTCACTGAAAACTCAATAAAATGCCACATTCTCAGTTAATATTCTGAGAACAGTCCTCAATTTACGACTTTACATTTAGACTGCAGTGAATGCTGGTGAATTGAATCTTTTAAAAGTTAGCCACTTAGGTGACCAAAAAAGGGATTTACCGAAATGATTTTATCTACCTCTTGTGTAAATATTGGTCTTCAGGCAGAGGGACTGCATCAGGCAAGTGCTTCCCTTCCCTCCCCTTCCATTCTATCTCCTGTAGTCCAAGCAAGGAGAGAAGTGGACCTTTATGTAAGCTGGGAGAGAAGAGTCCAGCAGTTTTCTGGCATGAAAACACTTACAAAAGAATGTGTGTTTTCTCAGTTAGAGCCCAAAGAATACAACCATGTATATCAAATGAGAAATAGGTTAAATCTGACACTTGAAAATAATGAAATTGCTGCTGGCAAAAGCCTCCCAAGACAAATAATTTTTGCTTCACATGTGTCATTTCCTGTATGTGCTTCTACATCCACTGTTGGTGTAAGACAGTTGGAAACCTATAGGAAAATGGCAGTTCTCTAACCAAAACTGTTCCTGGCAGATTAGCAGTGAAGGATTTTGATAGGATTTTACTGCAGTAAGACTTTGCAGACTATGTGGGGAAAAAGAAGAGTTAAGACAATGTTTAAATAGCTTCTTGGCTTTTAAAACACTCCTCTATTCACTGCAACCATCTGAGGCTTTTTTCCTCCTTCAGTGAGTGTTTTGTAAATATTTTATGGTATTTAGGTTTGGTTGTCTGGTTTCAAGGTATTTTGGTTTGAAAGATGGAAAAAAAGCTACAAAAACTAAGTTCTCTAAAAAAATTGTTTGAATTCAGCCTGTCTACAGAACAAGGAAGCATTCATAATGGGATATTAGTTCAGAACTGCTTTGCAAATAGTAGTAACAGTTATATACAAGTTTGTAAAAGCCCAAAAGATAATCAAAAAGTATTATAGTCATGAAAGTAAACAAACTTAATGATGCATACACTTGCATTTCAACATGCTTCATACAATCCACCCGTACAAATTCTGAAGGATTGTAAGAGAGCATGAGGAATGTGAACTCCAGCTGCAGTAACCCTCCAGCAGCAGACAGAATTATGTCAATATTAAATTAGGAGGAAATTAGATGGCACTATCTCTTCCCTCTTCAAATGTCTGTTCACATCACATAAGCTGTATTTTCAGGCCAGTAAACCCATCCTCCATTTCAGGCTCCTGTACGCAGCATCTTAAGGTGATGCCATGATGATTTTTTGCCTTTTATACCCCTGTTATGCCTTTTTACAACTTCTGTATTCTTAATGCTTTTTGCCTACATTCTTGAACTTGTTTGTTAAGCTAAGAGACTAAACATTTTAGAGTTTTCATAGTTAAGGAGCAATATGCTCCAAACCCCAAGGTCCTCTCCAGAACACATTTCGTAAACTGAAATAGAACCATCCAGGGAAAGGTTCCTTAGAGAGAGAAGCTCATTCTAGCCTCTTATTAAGGAATGTTTGATAGATATGCTGATTAGTAAAACCTATAATGATATACCAGATCTTTAGTAGAGGTTTTGCAGGGTGCATTTTGGTGCATTTGACCTGGACGTAGTGCACCTAAGGATCCTTAAAATAAATACCAATGTAAAATGCCTTTTTCGCTTTAACCGTGTTTGCCTCTTGATTTTAACACCAGGAAAAGGCATCAGGAGCATAAGTGTTTTTATGCTAAGGTCTTTTGGGTACGAGAGAATTCTTTTCCCTTAAAAAGGAGTGAAACAGTATTCCTAAGTATGGCAAATAATGCCGTGTTTAGAAACCATATTGTAAAACATGGGAGAGAATTGGAGCATACTACCTTTAGACCCATGGAAAACATAGAGCTGAGATATTCTCTCACAACCCTTTTAGTCCTATTTTCTTCCTTCTGTCCATGTCTCAGGATTGTTTTTGGTCTTCGGCATATCTGCACAAATGCTTATGAAACACTTATTTGTCATGTATCACTTAGAAAAAAAATATGAAAATTTTTTGGTTTTTTTAGTAACAGAGCTTTCCTGATGATTCCCTTGTGCTGAAAAATTGCAATAGCTTTAGACCTCACTCTTCCTTGTGTCTTTCATTCTGATGTCCTGAGAAAGAGACCTAATAACTAAGTAGTAATTATTTATACAAATCAAACAGTAGCCCTGGGAATTTTATCATAATCTCTTGTGGGTGGCTCAATCTCTAAACTCCCTCTCTTAAACTCCCTTCTTTTTCTTCATCTGTCATACTCAATCATCATTTTGGTATAAGTTTTAAAAATTAATTTTCTGTAAGAAAATGGATACAACCAGAGCAAACAGCTGCCTGAATGTTACATGTAATACAGGAGAAGTGAGATGACATGCTGCCCTTTTGGTATGTCTATTCAATATTTACTGTCAACTTCAACTAACATTTAGATAATATCAATATTTTAAAACAATCTCATTACTACACCCAAGTACTTGCTTGAGTAAATATGCTACAATCAGCTCCACCCTCCCATGCTCCTTTAAATACCAGTGAGTTGTCTGTACAGGGAAAAGCAGAAAATGAGGATATGATGGAAAATGAAACTGTTTTGATAGCTCTGATTTGACACATTGCTCCTTCATAACAAGAATTGATCCTTTTTGTTTATCAGCAGAGTGTCTTTAGTACTGCCTTAATGGTCAGAATTGGCACTTTTAAAATTATGAAAATTTTGCAGTTACTGTGTGATCATTTTTACAGTTTTTATTTGAATTTCAACTAAGGCATTTTGGTTTACAAATGGGATAAATTCAAGACAGTAGAGATTTTCAGCTGGAACAGTGGGATAGTTCCATGAATGTGTAAAAATCATGGCTGTACTTTCAAACTGTAGTTGGTAGTCAGAATGAGGATGGAATTACAAATCCTAAAGATTATAATATGTACCTAAATCAGCTTTATGTTCTGGCATGTCTTTTTAACTCTTGTCTTGTATAAGGCTGATATTTCTTGTGACTAGCTGAGAGGTGGGGTGGCAGGTGACTTCTTAAATTTAGTTTCAAGATTATGTTTCAATCCAGTTCAATAGCCAGTGTTGACCAAAACTATGACACTTACCATGCAATATTCTATTGTTATCTAGAACTGTGTGCTTAGCATGTGTCGCTGAGACATTTCAACATTAGGCCATCTTCATATATTCATTATTTGTGCCTGTTGTTTTTGGGTCGGGTTTTTTTTTTTTTTTTTTTTTTGAGCTATATTGCTATTTATTTGCTTCCCTTGTTTATTTAGCCTGTACTGAATGGACTTCCCAACTCCTAAAGCATTATGCTTGTGATAAGTCATGGAGTATGAGAACACAGTAGAACATAGTAAGCTTTTGCTACAAACATCACCTACCTAAGGTGGCTCTGAGGGGTAAGGAGTGTACAAATGTGGAGCCTTATTAAAATAGGTTGGTTAACAAGAGATCCTCAGGTAACCATTTCGAGGACAATCACTGATCATGAGAAGGCTCTTGAAATATTATTATGTGTTTACAATGGGCATGAATGTCTGTCACCGTTTTTCCCCTGAGTGAAAAAGGAATACATGGCCTTTACTGTGGGTCAAGTCAGAGATCCTTAGCTATAAAAACAGCAGGGAAAGCTTAGTGTCTATTTCTGCTCTGGTCAGGAGGAGGATGGGGAGCTGGGTCAAGCTGCAATGAGCCTACCAAGCCCACCAAGAGACTTGTGGAGATGAGTGTAAGGTAGTTTCTGGTGTTTCTAAGAGAGGAGGAATTTATTTTATTTGCAATCTGTCGACTAGTCCTGGAAAGCTGTTAGCTGAACATCTCTCAGGGTATGTTGGGAAGAGTTGCCTGTGCATCTGCTCGAATGTATTTAGGAGATTGCTTCTGGCTGGGGACTCCCTTGCTGAAAAGACATGCACATGCAGTGTTGTTTCCTCTCACTGGACATGGTTAAAGCCTTTATGCCATATTCTTCACAGCTGCAAATTGTGGAACTACTGCTCTGTCAGCTCACTGTGAGTTACTCAGAAGATGTGGGTCACTCTGTTTTTTTAAGTTTCAAAAGTGAATGTATCATTTTCGTTACATGTACCCATCTCATTCCCTCAACCCCAAATTGCCAGAGACCATCAGTTGTAAATAAAGGAAATAACTTTTAATAGAAGGAGGGAAAATTGCATTAGAATAGGACTGGTGAAACATTTAAAGTAATTATCTTTTAAAATAATTTTACTGCTATTTTTGCAAGGTTCTAGTTAGTTTATAAGAAGGTTACTGAGAAGTCAGTTTGATTCAAACCGGATGTCCTCACCTGTGAAGGACAGAGATAAAAACACTAAATTATAGAGGTAGAGATGCGTATCATTACTGGAAATGAAATAATCACATACTCCTCATTCTGTTCTCACAGTATGTAGGAAAATTGAAGTTCAGATACTTTATCTGCAATGTTTACAAGGTTATGAGACTTTGTAAGGATGGACTTCTGTTGAAGAGATGTCTTTAGAGGCTCTCTGCTGCCTAACTGCACCTGCTACAAAAAGAGAGCCAAAAGATCTCCCTCTGCAGGGAAGGGAAAAAAAACCCCCAAATAAACAAAAAACTCCAAAAACCAACAAAAACCAAACCAACCAATCAAATAAACAAAACCCCTAAGGTAAAAGGGATTTTGGAGTGAAACAGGATTTTAATTTTTAAGACTCCTCAAGAGAAAGCTGCAGCATCTGGAGGATGCAGAGCATCTTCCCCTGAGCCTACTGGGATCCAGCAGCAGCCGTGACAAGTGGAGCAGCCTTCCCAGTCCAGGGGGGGACACAATCTGAAAGCTGACTTCAGGTGTATGATTTCCAGGATTCAGCCTTGTTCCGATGGGCAGAGCTTGTTTTCCTCCTTCAGCGTGAGTTGCACCTGTGTTTAAAGACCAGTGCAGCAGGGAAGGGTGGTAGGGTCTTGGGGAGGAACCAAAACAGAACAGCACAGAAAACAGATTACTGAAACACGTTGGGGATACTTCCATGGCAGTAATCTTATTCACGAGCCATCAGGATGCAATGGTCCCCAAGGGTCCAGGACCTCCCTTTTGGGGGTGCCTGAAGGAGATATGCAGGGGGGTATAAATGTTTTGCCAGGCAAACGTTTGCCTGGAAGATGCCCTGTGTCAGCTGGGGTTAAACTGTCTGAGAATGGTGCTGTCTTCATACCGAAAAAGAGCGGATATTGTGAGCAAATCGACTGTCACACACGATTTGCCAAATTCTGATTTGCTTTTAGGAAGATGTCTGTTAATCCTGTTACGAGAAGGGGAGAGGGTGAGGCGCAGACCAGGTGTCTGGTTGCAGCCACTGTGGGAATGCAGGATTTTGAGGTCGGATTTTCTTGTCGCATTTTTGGCACTCCCCACGCCTCCTAAAACCTGCGAACGGAGCAGACAGAAGGGATAAGGTGTGGAGGGAAGGGGGAAAGGAAAATCTGGTGTTTCCTTTTGTATACTTTGCAGGGGTAGTTTGGCTCTGCCCTTTTTCCCGTCTGCAGGTGAGCTCCAAGTCCCGTCTCTGGCCCGGGCTGCTGTTGTAGCATCCTCTTTTCCTCTGCCTGGAGTGAGGGAAGAGGTGCAGCTCCTGCTGCCTGAAACTCTGGTTCTCTGGAACCAAATGTTGCCTGTGACAGATTTTTAGCGTCTGGGCGGGGCTGCTCGGGATGTAGGTCCCCTTTTTGCCCTGCTTAAGGGGATTTGCTCTTGCTGGAAAGGTTATTTTTTCTCCAGTTTTGCATTTATAGTACTATATATATTATATTTATAGGATATGTTTGTATTATATACGTTGATATATCGTTATATATTATATACGTTGATACGTTGATATCCACTGGAGTGGCCTTTGGCCCCTTTCACAGCCTTTTTCTTTTTCTAGGTAGCGTTTTTCTCCAGCTTCGTGGACTTAATGGAAAGGCAGGCAGAACAAACTCCAGCAACTGGGGCGCAGGCAGAGGGAAGATTTCAGTAGGGGGTTTCCTTAGGGTTTTCTTGAGAGCGGGGAGGAAGAGGTGAGTGGGTGAGGGGCACCACAAAAGCGAGTCCCCTCTGGGATGGGCAGTGGGGGGCAGGAGACCACAACGCCTGGATGATCGTCCTTGAGAAAAGAGGAGGGCCTCTTTCTCATAGGTATTCAAATATTATGTTAATTATTGCCACAGCAGACTTTCACTCAAGTTCATATATATATACACACACATATATATGAATTTTCTAAGCACCCAAAACGATGCTTGTCCCTGTACTTTTTTTTTTTTTTTTCTCTAATGTATATGTTTTTTCTCAGTTTGGTCTTTTTGGGCAAAAGGCTGGCTTTGAAACCGGGGGGACATTAGAGTTGTCTTGTCACTTAGTATGATTTGAAAGTGAGCCTGTGTAGCACTTTAGCCTGCCCTCAGCAATCAGGCTTTGGACTCACGGGGCTTTGATTGTAGGAGTTGCCTTATTTGCATTGATGAGGAAGAACCAGCTGCTGGGGCATACAGAACTGCACCCGACACAATCACTGAGTTCAGGATTAGCACAGGGAATCAGGAATTCACTGTGCTACATGGCAATCTCAGCCCTACATTAGAGTCAGTCATGCAAAATGACCCAAATTTGCAATAAGCACAATTAGCAATCCAAAGATGCATTTTAATTTAGGAGCTGACATTTGCTTGCATTTTACTTATTAAATGTAACGATTGTGTGCTCCTTACTATGCAAAGCTGAGGAAGATGAGCTTTTTACTCCCCTGTGAGCCCTCCCAAAGTGTCCTAACTACAATCCTTGTTATTTAGGACACACAAGAAGTTTTGTGCTCTGTAACCTAAAGGGTGGTTTTCTTTCTTTTGTTCAGTGTTTACACGAATAAAATAGAAAGGGTATGAGGGGGGGTTTTTCCACAGTTTTTTGCTTTCCCCTCTCGTTAAGCAATCACTTCCAATTTAAAGGACAAAATGTTGGAGTGTTATATATCTCTCTTCCCACGCGCCAAATTGTTCAAAGCATTCCCATACCTAACTCACCCACCATTCCTCTCCATGAAACAGGGGTGTTTCACCGAAGTTAAACTGCTCGAGTGAGAATCTAGCAAAGTAGTTTTGCTCTTGATCACTCATGACACCCAAAGATCTTGAATTTAGAAAAGAAATCAAAATCTGGGCTCAATTTACCTTGCTTTTGTGTATCTAGGTATTGAAATTCCTACCTATGATGCGGGCAGAGGGGGCCGCGGGGGGGGGGACAGGCGGGAAGTGAAAAAAATGTGGATTAAGTGATAATTTGGAGCAAAAGCATGCAGTTCAAAAGCTAAAGCTCCCATTGGAGAACAGAAAATTTAATGAGCTTTTAATGGAATGCAATGCTCAGAGTAGTAAATTATTTGTTAGTTGGCAATGCAATCAGCATGCTGATTAGGGTTGCTTGGTTTTTTACTACACATTAACTAAATCAAAACAGTTAGTCCATGCTGTTCTGTTGGGGGGCTCTCGTGGAGCAAATGGATGTTCAGAGCAGAGACTGTCAATAAAAGGTGAGTGCGCTCCAGGTGTCATTTGAATATGGTGATAAAATACTTCTGATAAATATTTTAGTTTTTTAAATCCAGTGTTCACCTAGTGTATTGTGAACTCTGTTTAAGGAAATAGTAGGCCTAGGAAGGCCTTCCATCAACTCTTGTTTCTTTCTTGGATGGTGGATATTACATTTTATTCAGTAATTTTTTTAGCATTACCTTCAAAATTAATTTTGGACAAAAATATAGGCAAGTTACAGAATTTGAAGACTCAGTCTACAAGAAGAAATAAAAATTACACAGAGAAGAAATTACTGTTCCCAGGTATATTAGAAGTGTAATTAAAGCTTTTGTAAATTCACATGAAATATTTATGCACTCAAAGTAAGTTATTTTTTTAATATCAGATGCTGTTTGATTTTCTTATTATAATTTCTTTAAAGTGACATCCTTTTACTGTGAAATGAGATTGCTTTTACTTAAGTGGACTTGAAGAAAAGCAACAAAACAAAACTCTTTTAGTATTAACACCACAATGGGGACATTGATTATTGTTCTTTTATGTATGCTGGCTGTAAATATTTAGCTTATTGAATGCTCAGACAAACCTTAGATTGCACAAATCAATTCTCTTATTGACTCGGTATGTGCCTATTTTAAGACAATGATTATTGTTTTGATCACCTGTCTATTTTGGTATGTATAGATTAACAAGAGGCAGAAGAGTGAATTAAAAGAAAAAAAAACCAAAACCCTGAAGAATTATAGACCAAAAGCTTTGCTTTTTGTGTTAATGACAAAGTTCCTGTTCTGTAAGTCCCAATTACTTAAATCATCGAGTTATTCCCTCACAATGATCAGATTCCTTTAAAATCCAATAAATAACTATCTATGTGTTTTATCTATTCCTGTTTATGACCCAAGAGGTTAAAAGCTTTTGACTGGCATTTGACTTCTGACCTCACATAAATGTTATCTTATCAGTTCCTGCTTGTTAACTTGTATTGAGTGCTTGTCCCTGATGGCTTTTAGATAAAGGGTTTTTTATTATATTTCCTATTGAAACGGAACCATTTGTTTTGTTCTTCGTCTGTAGTCTCAGCCCACAGAGTAACCTTGTAACCTAGCGATTTTTGCTGAATAGACTAAAATCCAAACTATTTACTGTTTTTAGGAATTCTTAATTTTGTCCACAGTTGCTGGAATCGATCTAATGTTTTGTAACATAGTTTAGTCTTTTTTTAGCAAGTTTCTGATTTAATGTTGAACGTTACTTTTATATTGTTTCCATAACTTTTAATAATAGTAGATTTCAACCAAGAGTAGAGGAGTTAATACACTCATACAAAGATGTATTTTCTACCTGAATTTGAGAAGCCTCCCTAAAGATCTTCTTAATACACTATTTATCTTATTCATACTGTATTTTTCTCATCTGCTAAAATGGTGTAGTTGTTGGATAAATCTATGCTAATTTTACCTATCATATTGAAAGGATTTCTTTTATGTTACATCTTTGTCTGTATCTTTCTGTCCTCCTCACGCACCCAAACTTGTCGATAGTAGTGTGACAACTCACATGTGCAGTGGGTGTTCCTCCAGACAAACCTATATGATGACCTGCTGTGTGTATAAAAGCTTAAATGCATTTAAGAAGTTTGCAAGGGTGTTAGGAGAATTCAACTGTAGTTCCTCTGGCAGATTTGCTAAAGGACATTTTCTATTAATTTTCCTACAGAAATTGGTCTATAATCATAGACAAAGAATGAAAAGGCAGCCATCTTGTGGGTGTCATATTGCACTTTTTCTCCGTGGTTCTTTTCCATGCAGTCTTTCTTTTGCTGTTTTATTTGCTTTCACCTTGTTTGACCACAAAGATAGCACTTGATATGCAAAAAAAAGATTTATTCAGTGGTCCATATAGTGTAGAAAAGTACTATTCCCCTTTGGCACTTCAGAAAATCACTGTCTAGTGGTTACAAGGAAGCAACATCTATTTACTCATACATAGGAGTGATAATTTTGGATTCTGTGGCCCTTTGTGGAAATGTATTTACAAAAAGCGAATGTGTAAGCAAAATACTGTTATTGTTAACAAGATAATTTGCCTGCAAACTAACGTGCAGGTATGCCATTCAGGAATGCTGAAATAAGAAATCTCCTGGATGCACCCTCCCCCAAATTAACTTTGTTCTGGCTTATATTTATTGAAAAAAACTAATTACTGTTTTAAATATTCACATTGTCGCTGTAGAAAACTTAAGAGATTTAAATCTTGTTAACGATTATATTTCAACAAAAGAAATATTTAATGCAATTCTTGTATTTGTACTTAAAATATTACGTAATTTAAAGATGTCAGCTCAAAAATAAAATGTCACCCCTTCAAAAAGTCTGCTTATTGTAATTAAGTAATGGCATCAATGAGTATTATGCTGTTCCTACCTTGTTAGAGCTTTTTTAAAGGAAAGCTAAAATTTGAAATTTACAACTTGGCCATCAGAAATGTGAAAATAAGGGTGTGAAGCTATTTGTCAATTAAATAAATGCCGTTAGCAACACTGTCATTAACATGCAGACTGTTCAGTTCAGCATTAGCTGCTCTAGACATAATTGATTAAGCCAGTATTGGCAATTCACTAATAAACTTTTTTTAGTAGTTTGAATGTAGTGGGTGTTAATTTGTCTGAAAACTTGCTGAAAAATAGACAACTTTTCCCTTCCAAATGGAGAAAAAAAAAAAAAGGAAAGGAAAAGGCTCAAAATGTCAAATAAAATCACAACACTAATTAGTGTTTCATTTCGTCAGCTCATTGTTAAATGCAAAGTGCATTGGAAGTGCTAAGTATTATTAATAACTCAGAGGACACGGATAATTCATGACTCTAGTGTTTCAGAATAATAACCCCCATATGTGCATCTGCTCAGAGAAAAAAAGAAAAAAGAGGGGAAAAAAAAGTCTCCAGAACTTTTATTTCTCTTCTTGCAAACAGCGTAAATCAAACCTTTGTTTCTCCTATTTTTGGGGAATTTTTATAAAAGCTTATTGAGAACAAATGGTGAGATCAATTTCCAAAAGGGAAAATAAGTGCCGATTAGGAGAAAAACAATTATCCCCTCTTCCCCTCACACCCTACTGAACTAAAGCACCCTCAAGTCAATATCAGTACAAGGAGCCATCAAAAGGCATCCTCATTCTGGGTTGCATGGATCAGAGAGGCCTGAAACTGACAGTAGCACCTGCAACTCCTCCTTCAGCTAAACTTAACCTCCAAAAAACCTGCATGTTTGCATGTCTTCTTCGTCTGTGGACCGTGGGTGCCTGGGGGACCCCTCCTTTCCTTCCTTGATATGGGAGTGGGGATGGGACACAAGGATTTTTATTTCAAGTGCAAGCAAACTAAACTAGTGTCGTTTTTTATTGTAATTATGATCACTATTGCCGTGGCAAGGAGGGGCTCTCCCCTCATCCTGGAGCATTGTCGAGTCTTCGCTGCACTTTGCGCGCCCACAGACCCCCACCAGGGTTCTCACAGGGGAGGCTTCCCTCTCCTCCTTGGGTAAGAGCAGATCACATCCTCTAATAGATTGATTTCCTCATGTATAAAGATAATTAACTGATTGTTCTCCTC
Organism: Monarcha castaneiventris obscurior; assembly: GCA_026261815.1. NCBI lineage: Eukaryota > Metazoa > Chordata > Aves > Passeriformes > Monarchidae > Monarcha > Monarcha castaneiventris. The sequence continues at coordinate 5,071,548 of JAMPIT010000635.1, forward strand.
TTCATGGCATTAGCACCGATGTCCTGTAGAAGGGTGTGTTTCTCTTTGTACCCAAACCTCAGGCCCTCCCCAGACCTCGCCCACTGTTTGGGTGCAGCTCTCCTCTCCTTCCCTGATACCCTAAATCACACCTAATGCGGGGGATAGGTAGCTTTGGAACAGTGAATCTTGTTCTGGGTTTTGTTCAGAACAAGGCGGGTGATGAGGTTTTGGCTCTTGCAGCTCCTAGTCTATCACCACTCGTTAATGCCCCCCACACACCTTGGGTCCCAGCTTGCTGTATTTGGGACCATCTCTCCCACCCACCCCTAACACCTCTGGCACAGGAAAATGACAAATTTGGAGAAATACTGATATTTCCTTTCATAGTGAAAAAAACAAGATGTATTTGGGCTATTACGGCAGGGCAACTTCCTTACAAAGATTATTTGAAGTACAAAGGCATTCATTTAGGGCTCATGATGCTGAGAGAAAAGGACCCTGCTATAAATTAACAGCCTGTCCTGGTATTTGGAGAACAAGAGTGACAACTTATTGGAAGTTCACAAGGAATCATTTATATTTCACACTCCAGCAGGCAGCTGATTTGAGATTGTCTGTTAGCATAACAAAGGCTCTGAGCCTGTGAACTTCAGAAACCTTTCGACCTCTTAGCTGCTGGCATGAATAGCCCCCAGCCCTAACTATAGAGATCTCCCAAAGCTCTCCTGTTCGTGGCTAAATTGTTAATCAGGGTAATTTAATATAGTTTTCAATATGCCCCATCTCTTATTGAGTAAGGTATTCACGGATCTTGCCCCCTCCAGAAAGAAAAGTTCTTCTTTATTCAAGTGCAAGAGGGGCAGCTGCAGAGCCCCTGAGCCCCACCAACCTTCTCATCCTCCAGTGCAGAGGACAAAAGGAAGGAGGCAAACCAGGAAGCGCACACATATCCCCCCATCTGCTCCCCAGAACCCCCAAACTCGACACCCTCATGCCCTTGCACTCCCTCCTCCAGCAGGTCCAGTGACTCCAATATTAAATCTACACTTAAATTATTTAATGTATTTGTTTTCATATTTATATTTTTTCTCCCATCCCTCATTTTCCTCAGTGGGCAGTAATCTGAGTTATGAGCTGCAGCTCAGCCAGCTCTTTCAGGGCACTTCTGCACAGAGATACGCAGATTTATTTCCCATCCTGTTTCTTGGTGTTTCCTCCTCTTTCCCTCATTTATCCTGCAGAAAGTTGCTGGAACCAAAGTTTCTATAGAGGAAATTTAGGGAGTGGGACACACCAGAGTTTTGGGGGGAAAGAGTGGGGTTTTTGTTTGTTTGCAGCATAACCTGGTATTTGAGTTCCTGGCATGCTTAAAGCTTCTGGCTACAGTTTGCCAGAATTGGTGAATGACAGGGAAGAAATCTGTGCTGTTTGCAATGTGAGGTGTGTGGTCAAGAATACAGTCCAGGCACTGCACAGTGTGGGGCAGTGTGGCTTTTTCCATGGTCTTTGCCTAACGTGTGTGTGTGTATTCTCAGTATGTCATGTAAATAGCTAGTGAAGCACATGGAGAGCCACACTTTCTAAAATACAATTAATCAGGGGGTTGTTTCTTTAAAATGTCTAAAATCATGCCTGAGTTCTGCTATACATAAAGGTCTTGGAATAATTTGGTCTTGAAACAAAAGAACAAAACAGAATGGAGAAGATGTAATTGTGCAGATGGGCAAATAGGAAACACATTTTCTGTATTTTATTTTCCTGAAGCAGGGGATTTATGTATTTGCATTTTATTTGTTTGTTTTGACTTTTACCATTGTGTTTGTGGACGTCAGTCACACAGTTCTCAATCCCATTTATTTTTCCTTTCTGAAGCTCCATATTTGTGCTTGATTTCCTTGATAAAGTTTTCATAGTTTTCAGAATTTTCACAGCATTTTCTGAAATATATAGAACAAGTCTTAATCAAGGTAAGTTTGTGGTTCTAATATTTGCCAAATGTCTTTTGAACCAAATGAATAAGATAGTCACTTCACAGAAATTAAAGAAATAGCCACCAGTTTCATTTAAGAGGAGAAAATACAGCTTTTTTTTTTTTTTACTTTTTTCTTTTTTTTTACTTTTTTTTTTTTTAAATTTTTGTTCATTAAGGTTTTTTGGTAAGATTTTCGTTCTGTTACAATCTATGATTCATACCTATCATTTCACATAGATAGCTCTAAATTTCTGTTAAATTTGCTCTGATGTTATTAATAAATGTACAGGAGAAGATGACTTTGCTTTGTACCTATACAAATTTGTATTTTTGTACTTTTCAAAAAAAATTTTAGATTCTTAATTAAAATAATTCTATTTTGACTGAAAGTCAAATTGATTCCATTCTGAGTAAAAATTGTGTAGGGTTTTTTGTTTGGTTGTTTTTTTTCTTCCAGCAGATAAATAACAGGTTTTCTGCATATTAGAAAATATTTACTTAGGTGCTTAATTTTGAGCTGCTTCCATCTAATGATATAGTTTGGGCCTAAGGGCCTATTGTATTGGAAAAAAATATATATATTTGGGATGATGTTTGACATGGGAAATGAATGCAGACACCAGAACAATTATATTACAATCCTGTTGGGAGCACTAGCACCAAATTTAGCCAGATTGATGGGGCACTGTCTAGACAGTCCCTTTTGTATATCAGCTGTTTTTTTCCTACTTTATTGTCCAGCTTGAATATATAGCTGGAACCTGCATATGGAGCACAAATGTAACCATTCCTGCAGCCACATTTTGCTGTAAAAAACGAACAAAATCCCCAAAACTGCATACATCCAGCAACCATGTCCCAGCAGGAGCAGTTACAAAACACAAAAGCAAACAAACTTAGCTTTTTATAAAAAATACATAGCTGTGTGCCTACATAGACACATTGCACATAACTATTATGTAATTAAAAATGTAATTCAGTAGAGTTATCACTTGAGATCATGTGGATGCATAGAAAATCTTGGCTGGGGCTCTGCTTTCTGTGGGGAGGGAGCTGAAGGTGTTTTTGGGGTAGCACTGTAGACATGTAGATCAGGGTTTTAATGTACTCCATCTATTCCCAAAAGAAGAGAGAAAATAAATAAAACAAGCAGGTATTGTGAAGAGGCAATTAGGAGCCACTGTACATGTAAATTACAGCCTTTCAGTTTTGAAAAGGGCAAAGGATAAAAAGAAAGAATAATTATTAAATGTTTACACGGTAATTAGTAGTGCAGACTACTCACCTTTTCACTTGCTGAAGCTCATACTGGAGCTGGAATTAGGCCTTTACTAAAGACATGTAATACAGTTTCATTTTTTTTAAGGTGGAAACATCAGAAATCTATGAGAAAGAAATTGCTGCAGAACTTATCTTTGTCAATTATTATGCATCTTTCTACTACGTCACAAGGGAATTTTTTTTTTTTTTTTGCCATTAATATTAAATGCCATCTTATCCAGAAACAGCAACGGAAGGAAAGACAGAAGGAAGGAAAGGAAGAAAGGAAGGAACCCCCAACTCTATCAAGATACTGTGGTGAACACATTGTAGAAGCCACACAAAGTCTGGAAAAATCTGTGGACATTTTATGCCTGCATCTTTACTATCTGAAGATGGCACTCTGTGGGTAGTTACTGTCTGAGACGATTTTGTTTTGCCTTGGCAAGATGCCTGCTGCCTGTCAGGCTGGGCAATAATGGCACATTTTTTCACTCATCTTACCTGTCTGTGCCCATTTTAAAAATTGTTTTTGTTTTAATTTGAAACACATTGGGGAAACCTTTGGACTATTCTTGATATTTTTTTTACTTCTAATTGGGATTGCACCAAGGTATTGATAATAATGGACTTCTTGGTAACATGTTAATTGCAAACTTCACTCTCTTCTTGCCAGGGATAGTTTTGCTGTGGTTCTTCTGCCCTGATTTAGACCTCTTGCCTTTGGAGTCAACCCATCACTTGCAGACTGCTAATTTGAAACACTCTATTTTAAAATTATACTTCTACGTCTAAAGTATGACAGGAAGTCAAGTGTGATGGCTTTACAATCAGGAATCCTGTGCTCCACTGTGGAGCATTGTTTGCAGTGTGGAAAACCTAGTAATCATCAGTGCTGCACACACAGAGGTCAAATGTGGAATCACTTTGTTGTTTCTTGACTGGCATGAAGGGGAGGGAAGGGGCAGAAATCTTCACAGCAGCATCTATTGTCCCTGGAGTGAAGCCATTTGCCACACACCATTTCTTACAGTGTGTGTCTGCAGGTATCCATAAGACAGTTTTGACGAGGGCCTTGGAGGACTCAGGAGCTGCACTGGAAGGCTTGGAAGCAGGTGTATAGGAAGGGTGATGTTTCTCACGAAATAAGTATCTGTGAAGGGAAGCAGAGGTCTAATAAGATCTGATAGGAAAACAAAGCTTTGAGTTGAATTTTGCAAATGGATTCCCACTGGATTAAAATAATCCTGTTATTTGAAATTAACCTGGGAGACTTTGGGTAGAGCCTAATAAACATCAACCTGTAATCTCTCCTCTTACCATCACTGTGACCCTGAGAGTAACTATGCTGTTCTATAAAGCACCCAAACCCATCTCTCTGCTGCTTCGGCTTTTTGCCTCCTTATTTTCTTCCCACTCCCCCACCTAGCTGTATGGATGATGTCTCTGAAGTTGAAAAATTTAAGAAAGCACCTACCTCTCAGCTCTTTGCACTGTTCTTGGCCTGTGGATAAACATCTTCTCTGGTTTTCCAAGTCCTGATATGCCATCTTTCCCTGCTTCCTCAAGGTCCATCATAATGTCTCCTGCGGTGGGCAAATAAGGTTATGATCTCAAAAAAACAAGTTAAAAAATAGGTTTTTTTCCAAGGTTTTGGGGAACAAGGGAAATTATACAAACCTGCAAAGTGATATACTGGTTATTCTTGGTATATGAGGCAAGTTAAATTGTTCAGGAATTCTAATTGCAATTACAGAGCTTGGTGGCTGGAAGGAAAAACCACGCCAGTTCAGGGCGACCATCACAGCAGGTACCAAGATAGACACTGCTGTGCACACACAGTGCAGAGCCAGGCCCAACCTGATAAAGGGCTTGTCAGAGACTGAAAATCATGCCTCAAACATTGATATAAAGTTTTGCTCATTATAAAGAAGCTACAACCAAAGGAGCCTCTCTGAAGAGTGGGACTTTGAACTGAAAGTCAAACTGCAGATTAGATAAAGGGAAACCCACTGTTCAATCATCTCAGGCTGAGGGAAAGGTTTGCATCCACAGAAGGCCAAAGCCACCAGCTGCAACTGTCCCTGGCTGTGTTTGGGGTGGGGGGAGAGCACAGCTCACAGAAGCCAGGTTTATACAGACTCCCCCCAGCTGAGGGGGCAGGAGGAGGTTTTGGGTGCATGGCATAACCTCTGGTCAGAGGCAATAAACACCCATCCTCCAATTACACAAACTGGCCGGGCTGTGGAACCCCCAACCCCACAGGCCACATCCATGGGACTTCCACCTGAGAGACTGGCAGGGAGGAGTCATAGCCCCCCAAAGTGCTCCCCAGAGGCTTTGCACCACTGGATGCAACAGACCCAGAGTCTGCTGCAAGAGACGCCCCCCTCTTCCCCAGGGGAACATGGCTGGACATTCCTACCTAGCCCGAACATATATTAAGCCATGGGATTCTATGTTTTTTGGGAGGACCTTCACCACCAAGAAGACCAGCGGGAGAGGAGCAACGGAACATCGTTGGGATCCACAGAGTGGTGATATTTTCCTTCACTTTCTTTCTGTCCCCCCCACCTATTCTCTATTTCTTTCTCTTCTTGTCTCTCCTTCCTTCTCTCTCTCTCTCTCTCTCCCTCTCATCAAATTACTATTGTCACTGGCACATGGTCTCATTTGCACCTTAATTTGGGCAGAGGAATTTTTAAAGAACTTTAACAACTGCATCCTAACAGGGCTCATGGAGGAAAAGTTGTTTTGGGACACAGCTGCTGCTGACAGGAAGGACATGAGGAGACTGCATGCTTGGTACATGTAGTTGGTGATAAGTTTTATCTAGATGTTATGAACTGCTTTAAACACAGAAGAGCAAAGAAAGCTAAGTCTCTGTGAATAAAATGGATTGAACCCATAAAGGTTCGAAATATGCCCCAGAACTTGATTAAAACCAAACCAGGCTAGATGTTGGTGCCAAAAAAAGTGATAGATATATTTAATAGTAAAAGAGGCGAAGAGAAAGAATGAAAGAGAGAAAAAGAGAAAAAAGAGAGGAGAGAGAGAAAGAAGAAGAATGAGAAAAAAAAAGAAAGAAAGAAAAGAAAGAAAAGGAAGGAAAGAAAGAAAGAAGGAAGCTCTGTGGAGGAGAGGGGGACAGGGAGGGAATGACAGGGGTTAGGTAGAAACATACTACCCGTCCAAGGTGATGTCTCTTTGCTCCCCTCCATCTGGTCTTCTTGGTGGTGAGGGTCCCCCACTGCCCTGCACTGCTGAAAAGTATAGAATCCAATTAATACACATTTGGGGCAGGTGGGAACACCCACGTGCCTCCCCTGGGGAGGGCAAGTTTAACACTGTCCCTTGCAACACTGCATCATTTGCAGTGCTCTGGTGCAGGGTCTGGGGACCCATTTGGGGGGCTTTTGATGGGCCATGGCACCCCCTCTGCTGTCCTTCACATGGATGAGGTTTTTCCTGGTGTGAAGGGGCCCTGTAGCTGAGCTGCTCTGCACAGCAGAGGATGGGTCTTCAGAGCCTTGAACCAGAGGCTTTTTCACTATGCATCCACTGCTGTGTGTCCTCCTCCCCACTTTGGTGTGAGGCTCTCTGCGAGCCTGGCAGCTGACAGACCCAGGGCTGTGGTCTCCACCCCGAAGGTGCTAAGCTTGATCCCTCTGAATGTATTCTTCTCCCCTAGCCCAGACCTCAGTCACTTTATTTTATCTCCATCAATGTGCAGTCCAGGGCCTCAGTCAGGGCGTCACACTCCTCTCTGTAGCTTTTATACAGTTTTGCTATAATAGGCAAAAGTCTTTCATTAAGATATTTCAGCCATAAATTATAACATTTCAGTCTCTGACGCTAAGTACTGGTTAAATTCAACTGGCTCACAAGAAAAATTATTCCTGGCTTGATACCCCTGCCACAGTCACAGCTTGAGGTGCAGTTTAGCTGTGTAGGGCTGTGTAATATGAAGGAAACTCATGCGCAGGGTTGCCCTGTGAGTTGCTATCTTTTATGTGTGATGGACAACTGAGAGTGCTACACACACACACACACACTCACACACACTCGCTCACTCAATTTAGTTCTATTAAATTTGTTCATGGAATTGCACAACATTTTACAGCAAGAGGCACCTCTGGAGGCCACATCATCCAGCCCTGCTTTCAAGCGGCTCAGTCAGGCTGTGTGGGGACGCATTCATCTGAACTCAGAAGAGCTCCCAGGGTAAAAAGGCTGCAGCTGACCTAGAAAACCTCCTACCTTAATGGTAATAAATAAATTAATAAATAAAATAATTAATACATATGCAATGGTCTCACTTGTAATGGGACACCCACTTATTACTGCGCCCTGCTTGTAAGCCCCTTGCTTTTCAGGAGCTTCCCTCGTAAGCGCCATAAATCTCTTCTCTGGAATGCCTCCTCCTGGCACTCCTTCACTCCTCGGACTTCTTAATTAAAGAGATGGTACTATAAGCTCTTGATAGGGGTTTATTACTTAAAATAACAAACAAGGCATCAGTCCCAAGACATGAGATTCTAACCACCAAATGTTGGCAACACACCACCAAAATGGCGAATAGTCACAAGATTCAGGGTTACATCTCTTTTTATAACTTTTTAATCCAATAGGCACTTAAAACGAAACTCTGTTTTGACCTGTTGACCTATCAGCTATAATTCTTCTCTAATGCAGAGGTCTCTTAACCAATGACCTATCATGTCACATACCCCCACGTACTTCTATTATAACATCTGGATTCTTAACTTGAACTATAAAATTACCTTATTATACTTAAAACCCTCCACCGTAACACCCAGTACATACTTTTACTTATAACTATAGAAACACGGGTTTGTAATTCGGCTTAAGGATCATAAATCTCTGTCAGTTATGCCAGACCAAGGTTCTTCCAGGGCTGTAAATCAAATCCACCACTAATTACAGAAGTTCTTCCTTCTCGGTTTCATACACACATAAATTTAAAAATTAAAATAAAATAAAATAGACCCTTGCCTAACCTGGTGGCTCTCTGCCCCATGCATCCTAGTACACCTGCTGCAAGCATCATGTCTGTTTACAGGCAGGGGTACCCATCACCATACAATCCAGTGTCCAGCTATTACTGTAATTAAGGAACAATAACACAGACTACAAGAAGCAGACATCGTAGCAGTGAGTATAATACAGGGTGCTCAAAAATCCTACACTAGCAAGAGTTGTTTTAATAAACTGCTCAGAAGCCTTCATGACCATTAATCTGAGCTGAGGAGTGTGTATAATGTGACCCTGTCCATATGGGGACACTTTTAATGTGACAAGGCTGAAGATATGACAGTAGGCATGGTGCACACCCATCCTCTTCCCCATTGCCCAGCAGCAGTTGCCTTTCCTTTTTTTGTTTCTTCCTTTCCTCTTTCTCATTCCTAAAACAGTTCTTTCTCACCAGCACAGGTAATAGAGTTTTTATCACACCAGACCCCTAGTATCTTGTAATTCTGTTTTTCAAATCACCCTGTTTGTTCAAGTTAGAATAAAATTATTTAAATCAGTTTCTTGTAATCTTCAGTTACTTATAGATAAAATGATTTACATGTCTGTGAGCTATCTGCTGTGGGGACAGCATTATTGAAGGTTTTTCTTTGGGGATTACACCACCATTTAAGTTTATTTTCTTGTTTTCCACATAATTTTTAGATGTCCTAAAGGAAATAACTTATTCTATCTCTTTTTTTCTCCTGAAGATAAAATGTCCACTTGTGTCTACATTTATTTAAGAAAGCAACGTAGTTTATTAGTTTGATTGTTTGGAACTAGAATTTAATTTGTGTTGGAGCTCATATGGAAAAAACATTCAATTTTTTCCTCTGTGCTGAAAAATATTTGGATACTAATCTAAAAATCCTACACTGAACACTGATTCTTTGGACAAGAATCCGATCCTCATCATACTGACATAAAGTTGGCTTATTTCTATTAAAGCTGGTAGAGTTGCATAATGGTAAACATGGTGGGAGTGAATTAAAATTAGCTGTGGGCATGTACAGCTGGGTGAAATCCAAAATAACCCCTCGTGACCCATTGTGTTTACTCCCTGTGCTGAGTTGAACTCAAGTTGTTTCATTTATGTGAATAGTTGGCACAGCTAATATAATGGAAGACTATGAACAAATACCATCATTTGACATGGGTTACAAATTAATTGAAGGTTGTTATTTTTACCAGTTTTTCCCAGCCTTTTTCCAGAAGAAGGAAAATAAATACTTTCTTAGTTTGGTTGTCTTATACTCTATCTGAAAAAAAATTCATATATGTATAATGGGCAGTTCTCTAGCCTACTAACTGAGGAACATTCTGTTTTAAGTAGACATCAAGGATTTCCCTAGGCTATTCTGGTTTACAAAAACATTGGCCACTGCACGAACTGTGCAGTGCATCACCTGCTTGTAGACTTTCAGCTGTGTGAAGAGATATTTTCCCCTTTTTAACTGTGATTGTGTTTAATTTTGGTTAACTTTGTATATAAAATTAATATCTTAAGATTAGTTATGGATATTTAAATATGCATGCATCTGAAATAAAAGAGAGAATTGAATTATAGTGAATTTGTCACAAAGAATTTCAAATTTCAGTTTCCTAGTTACAATGAATGTGATTGATAGTGCTGTTCTAACTATATAGAATCCAAAGATGCATTGTACAGCAAAAAAAAATTGTTAAAAATGGGAGTTAGCTGTTTTTCTGGCAATCGTTGTTTTGCAGTTATCTTGGAAACCATTTATTTTAAAAATATAGTTTCTTTTTTATGCATTCTGCTCTGTTGAATTTAACCCACTATAAAAAGAGGCTACAAAAGGCCAAGTCTTATGTCCTTTTAAAAAGGACAACTAAAAAGAAAGAGAAAAAAAACAGACCACCAGAAAGTAGATAATAAACATGAACTGGCAGAGAGGTGAACACTTTATTTATAATTTTTCTACATAAGACAGTGGCCGTGGGAGCCTGTGTGGGACTCTGAAAGAGGAACATGGGTGGAAAGAAGCTGGGATGAATTCTTGCAGCTGTCTTGGTTAGTACCTCCTGGTAAAACCTCCCTGACTCCTTATGAGAAGAAACTTTTACCCTTTTCCTTCCTTCCTTCCTTCCTTCCTTCCTTCCTTCCTTCCTTCCTTCCTTCCTTCCTTCCTTCCTTCCTTCCTTCCTTCCTTCCTTCCTTCCTTCCTTCCTTCCTTCCTTCCTTCCTTCCTTCCTTCCTTCCTTCCTTCCTTCCTTCCTTCCTTCCTTCCTTCCTTCCTTCCTTCCTTCCTTCTTTTCTTTTATTTTCTTTTTTCTTTTCTTTCTTAATAATCAATATTCAACTATTTGAGTTACTAATTCATTGGACTGTTTTTTGGTTTTCCTTCTTCACATAATCTGGGGAAATGAAATGACCAGTGAATTATCTTAATCCTGAGGAGACAGAAGCTGATTTAGAATACATGATGCATAGCTTCCTATTCATATTTTTGCAATGTGTCAAGGTTTGCTTTAAAGAGGGGAAGACTCCAACTCAGGAAAGCACCTCCATTTCAGAAAGGATATTTGAGGACTTTCCTAGGTTTAAGAAAAGTGCTGGAGCACCTGGAGAGTCAGTGGGGCTGAGCAGATGCCTCAAATAAAACTCATGAGAAGGACATTTTATGTGCTGTCTCTGCACGACTTGACCATCACCATGATGGAATTTGCCCTTCCTGACCCCACAGCTGTTATCCACATTGCCCTGATATTTGCAGAAAGTGTGGGGCAGTTCAGCCAGCACATAGTTAAGGTACGCATTTTTAACTATTAGTTAAAAATAGTTGTCATTGATGGGCAAATCCCTTTATTGCAACCTTTCACTTGTGATAAACGAGTTAACAGATACACAGGTAAAGTACATTTTAAGAAAACCTTAAACAGTGAGATATAAGCAGGTTTCTTTGATCACCTAACCCTTCTACTAACGATAGATCCATCTCCTTCAGGACTTGTTAAAAACCCCTCAAAACTTCACCACTTCAAAATGAGGACATTTCCCCTCTTCCACAGGTGTGAGTGATGCCTGCACATGACCAAGAAACAATGAAATTTCTTCTCTGGCTTGCAAATTTTCCACATATCCAAAGATATAATGATTTTAGGAACTGCCTCCTTAGCTGAGGATGAAAGTAGGAGTTTTATGTCTGTATAAAAGGGATTTTCCTAAAAGGATTCATAATGTGCTTCTAAGCCTCTAAAAAGCCCATGGTAAGACTCTCCTATATGCATGGCTAGAAAAGATACGTTTGTTATTTTTACCTTTCTAACCTTGCTGTATTTTGACTGATAATTATTTACGGAACTTGGCTATACAGGCAGAGGCAGACAAAAAGTAGTCTCTATGAAATAATTTAACAGTGTCCTAAACTCCCCTGAAGTAGTTTGCTGGGCTTTTTTTTAATGTGTGTGTGTATTGCTTATGCAGAATGCAGGATGCAGAGGTATGGTATAAACATTTTTCTGCTCATCTGCTGGGAACTACCTTATCACAGAGGAGTCAGTTGTGAGTAACATGTCCATGACTTTTACATGGATAAAATCAGTATTTGAGGCTGTGTCATATATCCTCTCTATTTCAGAAAATATCTAGGGTCTTCCTCTTTTATCCAACAGTTTCTGCTAGTATATATTGAGGAGATATTCCTTCCTGTCTTCTGGCTTTCTTCAGCCAGTTTTCACTCTCCAGTTTTCAGATCCTCTTGTGAGATCCTCTTGGTTTCTCCTTTCAAATCTGCTTGCTTTTTGTACCAAGTTTCTTTCAATTCTTTTCCTTCACCTTCAGAACAGGGGTAGTTAAAGTCGGAGATTGCAGCCTGCAGCATGCAACCCTGAGCTCCAGGCTGAAGGGCATTGGGCTCTGGCAACATGCAGGTCTGTATGGCTTTCCAAAGCCATCAGATCACACCTTAAAGAAAATTTCCATTCAGAGCCTATCATAAAGCATAAATTAAAAAATGCAATAATTGCAAAATTACATGAAGGCAATTAATTGTAAAAAATCTCATATTGGGGTTGACTGCAAAATAGTATTCATGAAGTTTGATGCAAAAGCAGAGTTGACCGAGGTGAGAGTGAACATCATCTTCTCTATTGGAGAAGTAATTGTCTTCTATGAGGAAATACAATTTTTTTTTTTGACATGTGCCTCAACATTAATGTGTTCAAACAGACCCTGATATATTTTGTTTAGGAAATTATTCGAGCTCAACACTTAGAGACACTAAGGCCACAAGAAACCACTGTGATTTTCCAACCCTGCTGAATTATATAGCATATATTGAACCAGCGATGTTTTTGTCCTGATTTGGGAAGTGGAAGTCATTTTTCCATTTGGAAAATGACCACTTTGAAGTTCAATAATTTGCACCCATCTGGAGCATGGCCAAGTGTGGTTGGGTGGTGTGATGCCCTCAGGACAGCTGAATGCCTGGAATGCTGTCCTTGTACCCATCCCTAGTGTGCCACCCCATGCCAGTCCCTCAGGACACTGTGCAGGCTCAGGGTCAACCACCATCTCTGGGGCCTGCCAGGTGCAACCATGCCATGTATCTCAGGGTGATTTTATGATGATACTCTATCCCCTAATCATCTGCTTTATGCCCAGAAAGGCTGTTGTAGCTTTAAGATGAACCAGGGCGTGGGGCCAGAGCCTGGGAACCCCGGGCACGGGCTGTTCTCAAACTCTCTCAACTCCTGTGCTACAGACAGTGTGGAGCATGGACATTGTATTGTTCCTTTTGTTGGATTGGTTCTTTGCTAGCTTGGAGCAAGAAGTTTTCTTTCCCTTCCCTTCTCCTAGCCTGGAGGCTGTACCGGGAAATCTCTTTGGCAGCTTCTTGGTTTTTTTTTTTTTTTGAACTGTCCCGGTTTGTTTGTTTGTTTGCTTTTTGGCCCGAGGAGCCTGTGGGGGCAGCCCCCGCTGGAAAGAACCAAGAAAAAACCCGGGAAAGACAGAGCCAGTGAAAGAAGGGAGATTAAACTCCACCAACTTTGCCTGCTGCAAGGAGAAGACCCATGCCAGAAATCCAACAGGTTTTCAGCTGCTGTGTGAACTCTTTTTCTCCCCACTTCCCAGAGACAAAGAAGGACAGCTGCCATCTTTGCCTCTTGGCCATGCGGCGAGGTGGGGATGGAGTGTAGGGTTCAATTTTCTTTTTTCCTGTGCTTTGTGGGTATCTTGCTTTGTTAATAAATGGTTTTACTATTTTTTTTTTCTACACCTTCATCCCCTGGTATCCATTTCTCATTGGCAGAAGAAAAGGGAATTATTGAAGCCCTTTCCCTTTTGAAGAAATGCTCATTCCAGGGCCTTTTCTCCTGAAATTTGTCTTCCAAACTGAGACACCATGGGACCAGGATGCCCTGTGCAGAGCTCTGAGTGCCCTCCTGAAGAGGGAGGGGTGTTGCTGGGCAGAGCATCTGTGGGATGCACCAGGGCAGGGGACGTGCTGTGTAGGTCACTGTCTGCCTTTCCTGCCACCCATGTTGCTGGGACAACTGGAGCTCTGCTGAGGAGAAGTGTGAGGGTTCTGAAAGGGCTCTGAGTACAGAGACTTGAAACAGATGCTGTAGGTAGTGATGTGTTCCAAGTTCTACTGTGACAGCTCTTTGCTGCTGTTTTCTTCTCCCTGGGAGAGTTCTTGATCTCTGTCATCTTCCCATTGGGACAGCTCTTGGTCTGTGTCACCTGACAGTGCACACTAACGATGTTTCTGAATTCTGCTTTTCCACTTGGCCCTCTCTCTACAGGGACTCTGCCTTTGATGGAGTCAATAGCTCTTCTCAAGTTAGTGTTGTCAGCAAACGTAGTATACCTTCAAATGCTGCATCCAAGTCATTTATGAATATGTTGAAGAGCAAAGGGCTGAAGATGGAGCCCTGTGGAACCCCACTACTGACAGGCCACCAGTCTGATGTCACCCCATTCACTATAACCCTTTGACCCAGTTGTTCAGGCATCCAGTGATGTGTTTATCAGCTTTGCGTTGGACATTTTATCCAGAAGGATACTGTGAGCAACAGTATTGAAAGCTTTACTGAAATCCAAAAAGATTTAATGTCTTGGCTTCCCTTGGTCAGCTGGCTGGAGAACCTTGTCTTAAAAGGAAATTAGGTTTGTCAGGCAGGACATTCTCCTCATGAACCTGTGATGGCTGTGACCAATGCCTGCTTTGGCTTTCAGGTTCTTTTCAGTAACTTCCAGAATAATCTTCTCCATAATTTTAACAGTCACTGAAGGGAGACTGACAGGCCTGTAGTGACCAGAGTCATCTTTCTTGCCCTTCTTTAAGGGGCAATAATTTGCCAGCTTCCAGTCAACACAGAACTCTCCAGATTATCAAGATTCTTGAAAAATCATTGAGAGTGGTCTCATGACCTTTATTCCCAGGCAGCTATATGACAGCCAAACTTTTTTCACAATTTTCATTTTTAGGTTTATCTGTGTACTTCAACATGCTGTTATGTCAAATGTGTGATTATACGGATCCTGCTCATTGTAATCCACGTTTCTTCAAAAACATGTGATTTGCTTACCAACAGACACTCCATTCCACCAGTGTGATAATTCTGCAACTATTTAAGGAGATTCACTGTTTCTGCCGGCTGCCAGTGGGTGGGACTGAGATCGACTGCTGCCGATTGAATCTGTCTGCCTTCACCATTTCTGCTAGCTGCTGGTGGATGACACTGTCAGAGACTGAAAATAGTTCATGCCTCAAACATTGATATAAAGTTTTGCTCACTATAAAGAAGCTACAACTGAAGGAGCCTCTCTGAAGATTGGGACTTTGGACTGAAAGTCAAAGTGCTGATTAGGTAAAGGGAAACGCATTGCTCAGTCATCTCAGGCTGAGGGAAAGGTTTGCATCTGCAGAAGGCCAAAGCCATCAGCTGCAACTATCCCTGGTTGAGTTTGGGGTGGGGGGAGAGCACAGCTCACAGAAGCCAAGTTTACACAGACTCCCCCCAGCTGAGGGGGCAGGAGGAGGTTTTGGGTGCATGATGTAACCTCTGGTGAGAGGCAATAAACACCCATCCTCCAATTACACAAACTGGCCCGGCTGTGGAACCCCCAACCCCACAGGCCACATCCATGGGACTTTCACGTGAAAGGTTTGGCCCCACAGGACTGCACAGGATGCAACAGACCCAGAGGCTGCTGTGAGAGACTGCATCCCCCTCCTCCAGGGGGACATGGCCGGACATTCTTACCTAGCCTGAGCGTATATTATGCCATGGGATTCTATGTTTTTCGGGGGGACCTTCACCCCCAAGAAGACCAGCTGGAGAGGAGCAACGGAACATCGTTGGGATCCAGGGAGTGGTGATATTTTCCTTATTCTGTCCCTGTCACTCTTTCTGTCCCCCCCACCTCCTTTCTACTTCTTTCTTTCTTTCTCTCTCTCTCTCATATTTACCATCAAATAAAACCCTTACTATTGTCACTGGCATATGGTCTCGTTTGCACCTTAATTCGGGCAGAGGAATTTCTAAGAACCTTAAAACTAGATCCTGGCTGATACCGAGGTCCATTGCTGCCCGATCAGATCTGCCTGCCTTCATTGTTTGCTGCCCACTGCTGGGGGGTGCTGCAGAGACCGATTGCTGCTCGTGAGTTTAGAAAATCAGCCATTTCCCCTCTTCCCCTCTCACAAGTCTCCACTACCCTCTGGAGAAGGTGCTGAGCTTGTGTCACAGCGCCTCTGCAGCCGGGGAGGAGTCAGTGCAGCCTCCCTGCCTCCCTGGGGCCTGCTAGTGCCCTCTGCGAGCTGCAGCAGTCACTGCAGCCTCCCTCAACACCAGCCAACCGCTGCCAGCTGGGGTCGTAAGTATGGCAAAGGGAAAATTGCTTGATGGGTAGGAAAATTCTATTTTTGGGGTTTCTGGCTTTTATTGTTGTTACTGTTGTTGTTGTTTGTTCGTCTTGTTTTATTTACCTGAATTATCATCTTCTAGCAGACATCTCTGGTTTGCTTTGATCTTGCTCTACCAAAGGAATTTTGCAAGAATGAGTCATTAAACCCCCCCCCCCACAATAATGACAATTTCTATAAGGCTCATCAATTAGTATAAAGTGCAGGGCTTTTAATTCTAATTTTAATTTTGATATGTTGTAGTGTAGAATTAAAAAATAATGAAGTGTTTTTATAAAGATTCCTTAGGTTCCACTCCCCAAGTACAGCAGCAGGACATGTGTGGTTAATGTGAAGGATGATGGAAAATGGAATGCATTTCCTATCTAGCAGGAAGATTTATAGATTGGGTAAGATACCAAGTGACAAACCAATGGTGTAATTGAGTTAATAGGAATAAAGTATTCTGTGAAGGTTGTGAGCTATTTTTACAAATGCTTGTGCAAATATGCAAAATGCTTGTGTTTAATTCCCTGTTACCTCTTCAAATTGTGTTTATGTACATCTCCAAAATACATTCTCTGCTTCCTTGTTTGAATAGATTGAGCCAGCTTTTTTCATTTATATATTTCCTGTGTTTTCAGAGAACAAGGGAAAAACATTTTCTCATGTGAAGCCAGGGAAAGGCCAGGGAAAGGTGTCCCACCAGCAAAATGAAAATCTGCAAGCATCAAAAAGTTTGAAATTAATTAATAAATTTGTTTCTTGGTTTTGACTACTTGGCTTTTTTAAGGGTCATTTTAACTGATGGGGCAGTGTATTGTATATTCTCAAGAGTACTTGAGAATTAACAGCTAATCCCCATACTTTTTCCTCTTCTCTTAAAAAATATTATAGGTTACTATAAAACCAAAATAGATACATGAAATTGTCATATACTCAAAGTAACAAGTATATGCATGATTTTTAACATGTGTTAATAACAAAGATAGTCCAATTTTCCATCTTAAATCCACAAGAACATTTGACTGATGCTCTTGTGGAAGTTGCTATCTCTAGCTGGATTAAAGGCATTGAAGCACTCAGTTACTTTAAAGGAAGAGAATTGTCTTTTTGACGCAAGAGCTCCTCTGGAATCTGCAGCTAAATTGCCAAGATCAGAGCCCAAACTGCAACTATTAAGCAACTGCCAATCAAAGAGTAAAACATTTAATCATATTGGAAAAAGAGGAACTCCATAAATGGCTTTTAAATTTGCAACCCATCAGATGTCAGCAAAGGGAAACCAGGGGTGGGAATCATTTTGCCAAACATAGGCATTACTCTGGGCAATAATTCTTATCCAGAGGTAAGCATCTAAAATAGGCCATACAACTCAAAATCTGAAAGAGCCTATTAATGATGAGGGCGTCCTAGGGTGACTGGCTTCTCCCTTGCTGCAGACGTCTGGCACTACTGAAGAGCCTCTCTGGGGTGACCGGCTGTACTTGACTCCCCAGTGTTCCAAAGAGGGATTCATCTCCCTGAGCTCCAGCTTATACCCAGAAGGGAGACCATCACAGTCCATCACAGACTTTCAAGCTTTTGAGACTCCAATTTACCATCATCAAAATTGCCTCTTCTGCCACTGTGCCTGGGCAAATCACTCTGGAAAGACATCACTCAAACGCTTCCTTAGAGTCAAGTAAACCATTTTCATTATATTATGGAAGTGGATGTTACTAGTCCACTCCAATTAAGAAATTATCTTTCTAGGATTGCTTTTTTTTTTCTTTTTCCTTGAATGGCTGCATTATGTGTCATTACAATAACACATCTGCTCATAAAATGGGCACGTGAGACTCTGCTGTGAAGACTCAAGGGTGTGGGCATTTGTTCAAAGTGACTGGCTTGCATCCATCTGACAGAATGCTAATAGGACACAGATGTTTTATGTGTTCACAATTCCTTTGGCCACTCTGCACAGAGGAGTGGGAGATACAGCATGTACAGCTAAAGCATTTCCCATTTGTTTCCAGCAATGAAAAAAAAGCCTCAAATGATGCTTTTCAAGATAAATCCTACAAATAAGAATGACTGTTCAGGTAAAGATTGGGATTATATACACAGATGTGTGAAATGAGTATTTATTTCCTGCTGTCTTTTATGTTATGTTTTTGCAAAGGCCATGGAGCATGACTTCAACTGCATAAACATTGCAGCATCACTCAGGCAATAATTTCCAAAGATGAACAAAGCTGTAATTTTGTTGGTTTTCTGCAAATCAAATTTGCATTTTGTTTCATTAATTTTCAGAAATGACCATGAACAACCGTGAAATGACCGTGACTAGACAAAATTCTGTTCTTCCCTAAGGAAGGGATTTCATTAAGGGTAATCCCACTCTGTTGAGCTCAGCTTAAATATTTAGATAAAGAAGAAATATTTTGTTAATTTCTATGAAGCAGTATAAATTATTGTAACCACAGAATCCCATTCCATAGGTGAGATACTTTAAATAATGTGTCTCTTAAAAGTTCGTTTTTAAGGTAACATAACATAATGGCCTAGTTGCTTTTGTTTTGTATATGCACTATTTACAAAAACAGATCAATCAACAGCTTTGGAATTGAACCTTTCTCCATCAGTATAACAAAGGGTCATATTGTTGAGGTGCAGGACTGGTTTTTTTCACAGCAGAATAACATTTGCTTTCCAATGATTTGGAAAGGAAATCTTGGGTGTTCGCTTGATTCAATCACGTGAAAGAACATAAAATAATTATATGAAAAATCATGTGGTTTTGGGCATTATTGAAATTGAGTGTTGAGAGGGGTGTATTTCTTTGAATTCTACATTTTATTTATTTCTTCATCTAATGTGGTTTTGAATATATTTAGGAGTATTAGCACTGTCATTTGTTTGAGAATATTCAAATACTTTGTCAATGAAGTGTCTCTTGATGGAGAAAAATATTTGATAATATTTCAACAGCTCCACATTTTTCCTGCTTCCTCCATAAAGTCCAGAAGTCTGAAGATGCCAAACAGCAATGGGCACAGTTTAACACCTCCAGTCATTTGTGCTGGTTAGCATTTATGCCCATTAAAACCAGAAGTGGTATTCTTTCCCTCAAACCTCTTTGCTCTCTTACCTGAACATGGATGTGGAAACAGTTGCATGCAAAAAAAGCTGGCATTGCGTGCATTGCATGCTACTTTGCATATTAAAGGAGATTGGAAATCTGTGTCTGCCTGGATTTCTCTCTGGTTTTTGCCAGAGTATTACCCAGCAGAGTGGTATTACCCTGCATTGTCATTTTTTTTTCATCCAGTTATTTACGTAGTCAGGTGATCTTCCAGAGCTGACTAACAGCAAATAGCTGTCAAAAAAAAAATATTTGTTTGCTCTCATTTTAACTATCTTGAAATGAGACATACAATTTAAGCAAGCTATTAAGTTGGTTATGTAGCACTCCAGTGATAAATTATTCCACCTGCTTGAACTTTGTCTTCTGGAGTTGTCTCTCTCTCTGTAACTCGTAATGCCTAACTCTTAAGCAACCGAAATTAGTACAGATGTATCCCAGTGTAAGGTGGCTAAACTCCACTAACTATGTCTACAAATGCGCACATGAAGGGACTCTGAAATTAAAAAATAAAAGTGCATAACTTCTTTATTTCCAATTATAAAAAAATGAATTTATATAATATAAGAATACGTGTAAATGCACACACATGCTTTTGCTGGTATGCATGCACTTGTGTATAAACTTACCACTTAGTAATACCTACATGTACACACACAGATGTGAGGGTACTTAATGCAAAACATAGCAGGTAACTCTCTTCCTTAAAATGGTAACTGTAGGACCTGAACCTCTGTCTATAAAGCATTACTGGAATTTCCTTCATTTTCCCCTTCAAAGACTGCCGTGTGTAGCTAAGTGGCTTTTATCCGCTTGAAGATATTTATGTCACCAGTAAGCAGTCTACTCAGCTGCAGTGAATAATACAAAGGAAAAAATTAATGCAGAGAATACATGATTTGCACCAATGAAGAAAAGACATGCTGTTTTGGGGTTTGCTTGCTTGTTTCTGGTGAGGCCTCAGAATCAATTATAAGACAATATGATCCTTTCTATTTATTTATTTCTATTTTGTTTTACTAGGTGTTCAGAGAAATCCTAGGAAAGTATCTACAAATGTCCCTTATGAAAGAACTTGAACTCAGGCAGATGGATACAGCTGGATCTGACCCCCTCAAACATGGCTTCACTTCAGCCCCTGCTCACTGTGTTACACTACTGGCTTGCAGCTCATTGGTATCTTCTTATGCCATTATGGAGTTAAATATGGAATAATTTCTTTCTTCATTGGGTAAATAATCTCTGTTGACCTCATTGGTGTCAAACCTTGTGCTGGCATATCTAAGTTTATTCGAGGTATCTCTGTTCTGCATCCACTGCCCTCACTTGCATGATACTAGTCTCTTGATTAGAATTAGTGATTTAGAAAATGCAATATGAGTGCAAAACCCTCTCATTCTGATTGCAAAATGAGTGACATCTGCTCTACATGGAGGTAAGTGTCAAAGGCAAATAAAAGGTATTGTTTCAGTGCTGAATTGCAATTATAAATACTGCTGATTTTCCCAACTTTCTTTTTTCACTGATGTCTTTGGGAGAAGAAGAAGGAGAGATAGATGATGCCTCATCAAACTCAAACCTTTCAGAAGAGAGCACACGAAGTCTAATAGTGTCAACATCCCAAAGGAAGCTTAAGCTGGATTAATTCTGCTGCTCAGAGGTATAAAGAAAGTGTAGGAGCTGGCACATGTCAGAGAAGTGCAAATTGACAAAGCTCAGGACAATCAAGGACCAGAATGATAAAACTGATAATTCAGTAAGTATACATTGGATAGGTTCATGGACAGCAGGAGACTGGAGATTATTTCTCAAAATCTGTGCTTTGCTGTAATGAGGAATATTGTGTAAGTTAAAAATACCTTTCAGTTATGAAGAAAATTTATTGGAGGTCTATTATATGCAAGGATGCAAGATCCTGTTCAGGATGTTCCTCAGCCATAAGATGCTGATAAAACGTTAAAATACACTTGCCCAGTTCTTATGCTATTTCCTAAGTATCTGCTATTGACCTTGGCTGGAGATAGGATAATAGGCCAGATGGACCTTGGATATGACTCACTAGAATCTGTTGTCATGCCCTTGAGGCACAAAGTAAATTCAGGTGTCACCAGGGACAAAATGATAAATGGTGTCTGGAAAGTGTTCTGTAGGTATAGTTGTATTGAGGCAGATAACAAAGGGAAGGGTTGTTTTACTGCTCAGGGGATTAAAAGATACACTAACATCACTCCAGCAGAAGAGTGTAATTTGTTTTTCAGACATTACTTGACTGAAATTACTTATCATGGTTATTCCACCTACTGTAGGAAAAGAGCAAGTTAGGGAAGATTTAGGTTTATTTACCCCTCTGGTGACAACAGACTGAGAATGTTGTGGTTATTCAGTGTGGAAAAAGCTTTGGGGAGACCTTAGAGCCCTTTCCAGTACCTAAAGGGGCTATAAGAGAGATGGAGAGGGAGTTTTGACATGGGTGTGGAGTGGTGGGGCAAGGGGAAATGGCATCAAACTGATTTAGATTAGGTATTGTGACATGATGACTGATTGCACGGACTCAGACCAGCAGGGATACTGAGACTGAGATGTTTATTGTGAGAAACAAGCTGGTTTTACACACTTCTTCAAGACACAGTATTTCCTCATGTGATATTTTTCACGAAGTGACCTATCACTCATTGCCCCATCAGCAACACACTTCCTTAATGTCCTTATGTGGGGACATGTGGGAGCTGCTCACTCCTCCAGCAGGCTCCTTTCTGTAGGGCACCTGCCCTGTGGCATTTCTTCTCCCCAAGGTCAGGCAGAGACAAGCTTCTCTGTGCTGCCATGGTGTTCTACAGCCTGTAGCTCAATTCTATCTTACCTTCCTCTACAATACTGGGAAGAAATTCTTTACTGTAAGGGTTGTGAGGCACTGGAACAGTTTGCCTAGAGAAGCTGTCCCATCCATGGAAGTGCTCAAGGCCAGTCTGGACATGGATTTGTGCAATCTGGTTTAGTGGAAGGACACCAGGGTAGGGGGTAGATGATCTTTAAGCTTCCAGCCCAAACCATTCAATGACTCTACTTGTTTTTAAAGTCATCAAGGTTGATGATTTTTCCCTTTGAGGTACTAGGCAGTTGGCTGAAATGATTTATCTGTGATCTTGGAGGAGTCAAGGAAGACAGGCATTGCTGACTCCTATCCAGTTCAAATATCAACAATTGCCATTTCTTTAAAAAAACCTTCAAAGCAGAGTAGATCTTACTGCAGGATCCAGCAGGAGATAAAACTGAGTTACAAGAGAGATCTTAAGCTTTCAAAACCAAAACAGAAATGTGGGGGGAGGGGAAATGGAAATCATGGAAGCTGCATTTTTATGTTGTCTTCTTTAAAGTTCGTTCATGTTTCTGCTTTCTTCCCTCTAATGAATTTGCCTCCCTCCATCATGCATCCTGATGAATCTCTGTGTTGAGTTCAAGGTATAGCATCCATAAAGCACTGTGAGAGGTGTAGGAAAAACAGAGCTTATATTTTTTTATCAGCATGGTGGCAAATGTAGCAGACTCCCAAGAAACAATTAAAAAATTGTATGAATTGGAGATGATTACAATTGTCATTATAATGATGATATATAATAATGAATTAGCATATGGCTTTCATTTAGGATTTCTGATTGATACTTATTTATGGCAAAGTGATTGACACAAAACTAAACTCCTTCCAGCAGCACAGTCAATTCCAACGTCCTCCAATTTCTTGCTCTTACAATAATAATAGTGCCCAAGATCAAATTCTGTATGTTGAATGCTCAGATTTAGGAGCTGAGATAAACATTGAACAATGGTAAGCGTTGGGAGTCCACACATTGACATGAAAAGCCATTTATGCTAGCTTGCCTCTTTTAAGTAAAATCTACATTGACAATTGGAATATTGGCATATTTACGGTTTATAAGTAAACTCTTTTATGTTGCTGTCAGAAGGCAAGAATGTAAGGAACCAAGTGATGAACCGAGGAACATGGTTAAATTGCAGCTCTGCTGTTTAAACACTACATTGTCATCAGTCTTAAGACTCACTGCAATTGTTTTAATATGAATAAGCAGATTCAAGTCTTACCTTATTTATGTTTAGGCTGACGGAAGCCCCATTTTTCTCAGCCTTTTACTATGCAAATTGCACAGGAACATTTCCATGATATTAGGTAATTCAGTATCAGATTTACTTGTAATTCCAAATGGAATAGTGAAGTTTGATGTGAATGCAACTGTGGGAATCAATGCTAATATTGTGTTAGTTTATAGTTTCCTGCATGATCTAAGCAATCAAACAATTCTGCAAATGTACTCTTCAAAGAGCTCATCCAGACTGCCACCTCGTTGAACATCTTAGTGCTTGTTATATTTCCCACTTCAAACTGCTGCATTTAGTTGTGAAATGACCTCTTGTAGGAGTGGAATTTTATTAACTCTTCAGCCCAATGGCATGTAGATGAAAATAACAGTGAAAAGGGAAACATAAAAATGTATGGCTTTGGGCTTGCTCGTATGGTAGAATGTCATCAAACAGAAGTAAGTTCTCTGGCTAAATGATTGCACATTGTTTGATATTGCTGACATTGCCTTCACCCTCCCTGGATGTCGTAAGTCCATGCCCCTTTCTCTTTTTGCTTTCTGTTAAGTAAAGCAGTACTAATTTTGCCCTCAAGTATATATGTGATACAGTCAATGTCCAAATTTTATGCTTTTTGCCTTTTTTCTTTCTATTGTGCTGTATTCATTACAAATCTGAAGCCAGATTTACATATGCCATTAATTATTCAAAAGCAAGAAGGGTTAAATGAGTTCCCATGTAAGATGCTCCTAAGAGACTGTGTGTTACAGCTGGAGTCCAGCCCTTCAGCCAGCCCAGGTCATTCCTTGTCCAGCGCTGTGTTAGCATTAGCTCAAGTGTTTAGAGGTCAGGGAGAAAGACTTGGAGTTAATGGAAAGTAGGATGGTTGTCCATGGGCAGATTTTCCACATTTCTGGGTGGTCACCTGGAATTTGTCTGATATCAACCCTCCCTTGCACAGAAATGTAACACAAGGCGTGCGGTTTGTGAAGGGTTAGCTGCATTCCCTGAAACATCCCTGGCTGGGGACCATTCCAGTGGGTGCAGTGTAGCACTCCAGCAAGCTTACTGCTTTCACCCCTGCAGCTGTAAGGTGTGGACTCTCATGCACACACACTCAAGCTGGATAGCTCACACCTTACCAGAGGCAAAAGAGTCAGGAGGGCTCTCCCATTTGGCATTCCACAGACAATGGTTTATTGCTACATCTGCAAAGGTGACCTGGGATGAAAGAGAGTGGACCAGGGTTTATGTATGGGAACAGAGGGAGCAGCAGAGACCAATGATCTGAGGGCACAGGGGTGGTACAAAGGCAGGACTAGGGAATGGGAGCCAGTGGGGAAGCTCTGGGGGTGTGCAGGGTAACAAGCCAATTCCAAACAGACCAGGTCTGCATAGCACCACAAAGCCTGATGGGAGAGACTTCTTTCTCACCATGAAACCAGGTGGTGTTCTGAAACCTCAGAATCAGTCCACCAGCCGGCCTCTGCTATTTCAGGGCTCCTTGGCCCCTCAGCCATCACAATCCCTGGCTCAGTCACCTCAACCTCAAGGTAGCTGGACCTGCAGCTAAATGCACCAACTGCTAACTCCACTTTATTTATTTAAGGAAAGAAGCAAAGCTGTTAGGATTGGTATCCACTGAAAGTCTAAGCTGCTTGACTCCTCTCTGAAATGATCACTGAGCAGTTCAGCTCCGCCCTGGCTGCAAAGAAATGATGCCAGCGATACCTCGTATTCCACCATTGCCACCACGCAGCTTTAAGCATTCTTTCCAGAGAAGTTGTGATACACTGAAGTAAATTCACAGCTCCAAAGCTGTGATGAACATAGTATGGTCATATATTGTGTGGCTCCAAATGTTTAAAAAAACTTTATTGGAAATTAAGTAGTGCTGTGCTATTTTAACTTTTCTGTTGCTATAGGATGGCACTGCAGACTCTTAGACTTTAGCCAATACCCAGATTAAAAGAGATCTGGGAGAGGAGCCTTTTCATCTGCTTAACTTCCTGAAAGGTTTAAAATAATTTAAATATTTTTACCAGAAATCCAACCAAAGAGATATGTTTAAGCAAGATGAACTGTGTATTTTATTAGAAAATTGGGAAAAACATACATGTTAGTTACATGAAAAGTTAAGTTGTATTGGTGAAAGAAGTGTTCTGAGTAGAACATGACATGAAAAATGTTAAGGAGCTGTGTTACACACACAAAACTAATCTCAAAACTCCATTTTATAGTAGTCTCAAGCAATATCAACAAAGATTTTGTCTGCAAAGGATCTACAGGATTTCTAAAAGACTAAATTCTGTAAGATGAATGCAAAATAGCAATAGAAGTACAAGAGAGTTGAAACTGGTTTAAGGGTTTTTCACTGAATTTTACTTATTCTTTAATTTACTGTCGAGCACAAGAAACAGGGAGAAAGCAAAACATTTTGAAACAACAGTAATTTAATAGGGAAAATGAGGATAGATAGTTCTCTAAGAAACTCTGAAAGAGTGAAATATACATAGCCACATTTCATAGAAACAATCTGTTTTTTAAGTTTAAGACATAATTTTTAAATACTACAAAATAGAAAAAATCATACTTTAGGTACTAATCATAGCTTTTCCTTGTTGATTTTCATTGTAAAATTACAAATGACTGTAAATGGCCTGTTTGTGAAGTATATATGTTTAAATGAAAAAATGTCACTAATTATTGTCATGGTTAAGCATAGTTTGGGTTTTTAGTTAAGGAGGGGCTCCATCCACCATGGAAGTGATTCTTTGCAAAGAGCTGCTTACAGCTTCCTCTAGACCCAACAGAGCCAATCAACTGGCTAGGTTGAATACTGGAAACTTTTTAAGCCACTTAGAGAGCTTGACACGCCTCTGTGATCCACATTTTAAGAAGGAACAAACCCCGGGAAAGCCTCTCTTGCTTCTGGCTTTCGGACAGGTGACTTGGGGGCCAGGCCCTGCTCGGTGCGGCCCGGCCGGGTTGGCCGCGGCGTGGCTTGGCTGAGATCGCAGCCACTTCTCCTTCACTGGACACCCAGCGCAGCCCCCTCAGCGCGGCCCCGGCCGGCCAGGAGACAGCCATCCTGGAGCCCCACGGCCCTGTTCCCCCCGCGGCCCTGCTCCGTGCAGGGGGACCAGCGGCACGGCTCGGCCAGACCCCGCCCCAGTGCGGCCGCTGAAATGAAATGCTACAGCGGAACGAGCTCCGGCCACCACCCGGCAGAAATTAGGTGACCAATAGTGAGAGGTGAATTCCAGCTGCAAGGCCCGGGTGAGATTAACTCTCTTAGTGCTGTAAGATTCCTCCAGACCAGATGAAGCCTGCAGACACCAATCCTCTCCCAGGTCAGAGGACAGAGAAAGGTGAAGGCGAGTGAAGAAAACACTATAAAGATGCCAAAGTCAGTGGGGAAGGAAGAGCTGAAACTCCGTGAGAGGAGAATGAGGAGATGCTTCAATCCTAGAAGCTGAAATTCTGTTGTAAAAACTATGGTGATGGACTATGATATATCAGAATACCCGTTGTAATTTCATGAAAGCACGGCGGGGGGAGCATTCAAACTGCAACCATGAGCAAAAGTACCTGTGCTGGAACAAGCAAATGCTGAAGTAGCTGTGATTTGATGAGAAGCTTGAACAGAACAGAGAGAGATGAAAGTGATGAAGACCCTTACTCCCAGTGAAGAAGAAGACCTCTGTTCCTAGAAATGAAGATGCTCCCAGAGATAGATGAAGAGAACTTTTGCTTCTGAACAGCTCATCCTTAAAAATGGTACCCCATTAGCTAAAGAAACCCTTGAAAGCAGTTGTGGGGAAAGCTGTAAGCTGGGGGAAGGGACTTTCACATGCAAGCAGAGAACCACCCCGGGCGGCTGCCTTGCTGTGACATTGAAGCTACAAGAGATTGTTTCTCGTGGAGATGTCTCCATAGCATGAGCAACAGACTCCTCTCCCTAAGTGAACTGAGAAAAGATAATTATAGAAGTGGTAAAGTGACTAAAAAAATCTCAAGTGTTGTCTTTTTACATTGTCAGTGGGAGAGCGGAGAAAGGTGGGGGGAAGAGAAGCATTCTGAAGATTTAACCTGACTTTTTTTTCCTTTCTTTTAGGTCAGTTAATGAACTTCTTTATATTGTTTAAGTTTTGTGCCTGCTTTGTTTTCTCCTGATTCTTACCTCACAAAAGGAAAATAAGTAAGTAATGGATAATTTGAACTAAACCACTATACTTAATTGGTGTTTCTGCCTGGTTTATGAACCGAACCCGCTACACTTACTTGTCTGTTGGAGTCCTTGGTGGTGAAAACAAGTGAGAAAGTGAGTAGAAATCTAATAGAAGCACTGCCTTTCCAGGCAATAGGTAAATCATGAAAAGGACCATGTAAAAGACACTGAGGATCAGATTTTTACATTCTGGTGGTACCTTCTCTCAAAGATTTTTATGCCACATGCTGTCCAAAAGTAGAAATGCCCCTGTCCCCAAAACAGTGCAAACTGCACATTTGACGATACAGTTTCCCCACAATTATTGCCTTCAGGATATTCCATGATGCAGATAGAGACCAAGTTTTCTTTTTGTTGCTAGTGTATATTGTTTCCAAGGCATTCAGAACTGTAGATTATTTTCTCAGTAATCAGTAATCCATCTTAAATGCTTTTATGGAATGCAGCTAAAATACATCATCTGTAAAACAAAACAAAACAAACAAAAACACATCCAAGTTGTCATTAACTCTTTATTTCAATATAAATAGCATAAACTACTTCTCTCCAGACAAGTCAAACAAAATAATCCATGACTAAAGTGTTACCATTCTCCACTCACTTTTCCACTTCAGATATTAAGAGAAGCAAAGAAAAAAGAATTGGATTTAAGATGAGTAAAACATTATCTAATGATTGTGGTAATCACATTTTTTTCACACATAGTCACTTACAGGTACTTAAAAAAATGTGCATAAAAGAGGGTGAAAGTAAACTATGTTTTCGTTCTTTTTTTTTAAGCAAAAAGAGGAGAATTCAGAATGCAAAACTCTGACCCTAGTGCCATTCATTCAATGCTCCAGTTAATTTTGTGTTCAGAAATTGATTTAATTCAAATAAATTTCAGAATGGGAAGTGTCTATATGAAATTATATAGTAGCTTTTGCAGAATTAATACCCTCTTTCACTGCAATTGTGGAATATTATGCAATTTTCAGGACAGATCAACTACATTGATTTGGATACTTAGCATCTCTTTAGCAGGAGGTAGCCAGTGCTCAGGTCTGCAGGCAGCACACCTCATAGCCCTAGGGGGATATTTCTCTCTGAGGATTCTCCATGGAGCAGGGATACCTCAGTATTAGTGGAACCTTCTTAATGATGTATCTGTTACAGCCTGCTGAAAGTTCAGGGGGATAATTGTGGTTATTTTCTAGTCCAGTGAAAATGGAATTCTTCTTGGAATTGATTTGAGACTATTCTGGCTTGCTAATACAGGGTCATTCCATCCTGACTGCCCAACATTATACATCACACCCATCAATCCAACAGGAAGAAGAGGCAAGGAGAACATTCCTCTAATCCAGAGAGTGAAAGAGAAATCAGAACCTGTTCTCTCTTGGTCTTCCATTATTTCACACCATGCTGTGATGTGATTTACTTTTTCTAACTTTTCACAAACATTTAGCAGGATTTTATTGGAAAATGTTCTCTTTGCCTGTCTTACACAGCTGTGATGCAGGTTTATATCAGCTTTAGCATCTTGTGCTTTTTTGCTTTAGGAGGGAAAGAAAATAAAATGCATGGCTATTGAATGAGGGCTTTGGTGGATCAGTGTCGCGTTTATTCCTACAGGGTCCCTCGTGGACACGCTTAGGCAGCCCTCTGAAAGCACCTACACGTGCAAACGATTTCACCTTTGCAGATATTCACAAACAGCCACTCACACACACAGTCTGAGCACGAACCAGAGATGAAGAGGCGAGAGGGGTTCTCTGTGTGTAATTCTGAGGCTTTTAAGGGCAACACTCCCGAAAGAAACAGAGGCAAGAAGAACCTCGCACCGAAAGCCCGCGTCGGTTTTATCCTGAAAGCGCCCAAAGCTGGGCAGAGCATCCAAAACCAATAGTCTGAGGGCTAGGGGGCAGGGGCAAGGTTGAGCGACATAACAGGGGCCAATGGGAAAAGGGATGGGAGGGGGGAGAGGGCCAGTGACCAGCAGAAATCTAGACAAAGGGAGAGCTTTCTAGCAGAGTGTTGTAGGGAGAGATCACTTTTAGGGTAACTTGGGGAGTGTAACATGGGGAGTGTAAAGTGGACTTAGCCACCACAACACATGGCCCCAAATGGGATGGCTTTCTGACCAGCTTTACAAAGCTCCAGTGAAGAAGAGAGAACAGTCAGACAGTATAGGATTTGGAATTGTGTAGCTGGTCCCACTTGGACAGCAGATTGTATTTCTTCTTTATAGATTGTCCCAGTGCACTTTTAGTAAAATACCTTGAAAACAGAATTGAGCCAAAAATGTTTTTCTTCATGCCAGGACCCACAAGCTTTGTGTGATTTTCATCTGAAGTGAGAAATCAACAAAGTTGGTTCCGTGAGAATGTCAGTGAGCCCAGCCTAACCTCCTTGCTCATTACAAAACAGACCCAGTTAAGACCTGGTTGGTTTTAAGTTTATTTCTATGGCAAATTGACAACAGATACGACTTTCTAACACCAGCCTCCTCTAAAATAGCAATTCCCTTTTTTTCCCAGACTTACTCTTATACTTACTTGCAAGCATAATTTTTCCAGGCTGTGGAAAGTAAACATTTACTTCCCAGAAAATGTTAGAATGCCATTATAGACTGTATCTAAATGTATACATTACATAAAGAGTAATGTTCATGTAAAGCATGATGATGGTAATGATGAAGGTGAAGTTGATAAGATAAAGGAGCAGATGCATGAAAATAAATGCCTGCTCCTTTAATTTAAACATCAGATTAGCCAAGTGGAAGCTCTGTTATCTTTAGGGGATAATTTTGTTAACTCAATAGATATCCTTTACATTTTATTCTACATTTGAAGACGAAGTGTATCATACTCGAATGTTCTTCACAATATTAATACTAGAGCAGTACTGGTGTTATCCCTTTATTGGTAAACAATTCAGAAACACATTAGGCAAGATGTCCTTTAAAATGCAAAAGCAAGGGAACATACAAAATTTGTTGGGTCTCATCAAGCCTTGTAGGTACTCTGTTTTCAACAGAGTCTACTGCAGCACAGTAGACTTTAATGTTTTAATACTTAAAGAGGGCTTAAAAGAAACATGAGGACAGACTTTTTAGTGGGGCATGCAGTGACAGGATGGGGAAATGGTTTTAAGCTATAAAAAGATAAGTTTTGCACTAGACATAATGAAGACCTTTTTTTTGTGATGGGGGTGGTAGAGATTGCCAAGAAATCTGCTAGATGCCTCATCCCTGGAAACATTCAAGGTCAGCTTAGGTGGGGCTTTGAGCAACCTGATCAACTTGAAGATGTCCCTGCTCATTTCAGGGGAGTTTGACTAGATGACCTTAAAGATCCCTTCCAAAACATTCTATGGTCTGCTGCCCCTTGGGCATTCTCACCTTTGCCCATCTCATGAGATCTTTAAGAAACATAGTCTGGACAGAACAGGGTGTGGACATGACACAAAAACCAGCGTGGTCAGAGATATCTCCCACCTGTTCTTTGCTGTGTTGTCTTTGGTAATTCAGTGGGAACACAGGAAACACAGCTGTATGTCA
Organism: Monarcha castaneiventris obscurior; assembly: GCA_026261815.1. Classification (NCBI taxonomy): domain Eukaryota; kingdom Metazoa; phylum Chordata; class Aves; order Passeriformes; family Monarchidae; genus Monarcha; species Monarcha castaneiventris. The sequence continues at coordinate 5,102,664 of JAMPIT010000635.1, forward strand.
CACCTTTACCTCCCTGAGCTTTATTCCTTCCTGCAGCCACTCAGGACACAACCACCCAATGCCCCAGGGTAGGAGACCCCCCTCAGCCCACAGCATTTGTACTCCATAAAGTAGTAATTCTACTGCGTAAAGTAGCTCAGATTTGCTGGGCTGGGAAGGGAGTGGCTGCAGGTTGGGCAATAGATGAGGAAGAAGGAAGAGCTCAGACAGTGAAGTTGTGTTAGAGGTGGGGTGAAACCTCAGCTGCTGTGACTCCTTCATGTGCAACACCTAAATGTGTGAGAACAGGGAAGAGGCGAGGTATTACCAGACCCTCTCCATACAAGGAAGACAATTCACATTGTTTGGTGCCAGCTCTGCAGGGCATAGCTGAAGGTCAAGCTTTGCATGCTGGGATCCAAAACCACTTTGGAGATGTGGATTGATAGGATTGTTGCATCCCAGTGTATATTAGAGCATGAGATGGTACCTGTTGTTTCAATAAGGACACAAAAGAATTTGTAGACAATGGCAGGAACATGATATTGGACCAGGTCTGTAGGTCTTTATTTCTGTAGGTCTCCATCCTCTGTCACAAGCCTTCCTCAACATTTTGGCTCTATAATATGCAGGAAGAGCTGTTTCTCCATCCAGGCTGCTATGGATAGACCTAGTCAGAAGGACTATAACTACAACAGTTACAATATATTATAAAACAATGTAAAATTTTAAGAAGAGAAGATCAACGATTTTGTTCCACTACCCTTAACCAATTTATTGATACTAAATAATATCAAGTCCCTGTTATTTTCTTGTATTTGGCATTTTCTTCTAGACGTTGATGCTGATCTGTTTTGACACCCAATGTGCATCATTGGTTCTAAACTCCATCTCCCCCATAAAAAATGAAGTGAGATAATTATACTTAAGAGCATTGTATAGAAAAAAAAATGTAGCAGTAACTTACTCCTGTGTTCAGGTGTAGAGCAAAACCACAGCTTTAAATAGACATATCCTGTGAGGTGTTTGACCAGAACATATATAAATAATATTTTCATACAGGTTTCACACATGTGGGACATAAAGACAGTTCAGGGATCTCAGTAACCCTGAAGTTGTGAACCTAAGTGACAAATTTGTATACATTTCATATTTTATTAAATATTTATTTTCAGACTAATGCAGATAACATCTTCATGTCATGTAACTATGAAGCCTTGTGTCAGAGGGAAGCAAATCAAGAAAAACTCCACTGAACTTAGACCAAATCACAGTTTTAAGAATAGAAGTGTGCTTGCACGTTTATGTACACCAACATCAGTAATTACTTCACTGAGCTTCTTGTAGGAGCAATGATGGGTTGCAGTCCCTAGGTGATATATTGACTCTTTAGAAGTTAATCAGCAAGTTGGATATATTCTGCAAGATATATAATTCACTACACTTTGGACTTACTATTGTAAATTAGTGTGACTTGGGCTAGTCTTCAGAATACATGTAGATAAAATTCAGAAAACATGTAGATAAAACAGCTGGAGTTTGAAAGTTGCTTTCTTGGTGGAAGTATACATATTAATTAAACTGATTAAAAACACATGGAATCTCATAAGAGGGGCAGGTCAACTTAATTTTTCTCATTAGAATATAGTAAATGGTCACACAGTTAAAAAGTGTCAATACTAATATGTTCTGCAGCTGCACTGGGAATGTCAGGAATCTGCTTATTTTAAAACTAGATTGGTGAAAAATTATCTAAGATGGTTTTAGCTGCCTATTGTTAGGCAATTAAGTTCAAACACTTTGTCCTGTCACTTTTAAGTAATACAATAAATATGTTCAAATTAACTAAAAACTGCTATCTCCTAATTGTCTTATTCACATCCTTATCTGTTTGTACCAGATGGTTCTGTAAAACCATTAGACCAATTAAAAACGTAACAAAACACCTTGAAATTTTTCTTGTATCTTTCCCTACAAAAAAACTAAACACAGGTCCTTTTAGTCCTCATGAAACTTCTTGAACAACTGAAACCTAGTTTTCAGGGTTTTTTTTTTTTTAATTTTGGTTTGGTTTGACTTTTTAAATGTGAAACTTACATTGATATCCTGAATCTTTGAAAACAGATCACTGACTCTGTAGGCCATGCCTACAGGTTTTCTATAATTATTATTTTCTGAACTTTGTTCACATCACTGATCAAAAATGAAGGTTTATTACCCACTTATTTTTTATTTCGCTCACACTACTCTACCTCACTTTTAGATAATAAAAAGAAAACTTACAGTATTTTATGTACAGATGAACTGAACTTTTCCCTATTCCTGTATTTGTATTGTAATTCCTAAAGCTGCTCTATCTTCATATGTGCCTATGAGTGGAAGTAAGTTGAAAATAAGGATGTCTTCTTATTTAATTCTTAAAATACGTTCCATTTTCAAAAATTGTTTTTGAAGCATCTGTTTTAAATTTTAGATGGTGACTTGTTTCACTCCCTCCTAATTTGCTGCCTACTTTCTGATGGGTTTCCTGCTTGCATTTCAATCTAGTCTTGTATACATATATTTGCAAACTAACATTTACTATCATTGTGCAAGCATACAAGAGTTATCTGATTTCCGGATGCATAAATATAGCTGAAAGAATCACCAAATCTTGCAGAAGTTGTTGCTAAACAATTAAGTATTTTTAGAAAAACATCACTAGAAATATATCTGTAGCCTGCACAAAAGAATTCTGGGCAATTTATTCGTGACGTAACAGAGTTTTACATATCCCAGCTCAGCTGTAGGAAAGAAACAATTCTCCAAAATACTAATCATGGAGTCACAGAATAGTTTGGGTTGAAACAGGCCTGAGAGATCACCTGGTTCCACCTCCATTGCCATGGGCAGGGACACCTTCCACAGGACCAGGTTGGACAAAGCACCTGTCCAAACCTGGCCTTGAACACTTCCAGAGTGCACTGGAACTGCACAATATACCAAATAAGAAAAAGATAACCATGTCTATTAAAGTGAAAACAAAACTAGGAAAGCAGATGTCAACATAGCCACTTCTTGGAAACCTGCCGCTTCTTTAGTTAACAAATTCTGTCTGGTTCAGATGTCTTATTTGCAACTTGAAAAGTAATTCAGTAATATTTTTTTAACTAGAATCCCAAACCTAGTGCACCCAAAGGACACGTTTTATCAGATTAGATGAAAAAATATCTGGAAGCAAACCCTCCAATGGTTGATGATCACCATGGCCAACCTATTCCTGGCCATTCCTGAATGTTTTAAATCATCTCTGCATGCAGAGCCAGGAAATCCAAAATTATATATGTGCTCAGAGGATTAATCTACATTTTAAACAGTCTGAACAAATTCCAGTAGGGGACCTTACTAAAATGTCAAGTGAGACAAATTGTTATTGTTATTGTCTCCAGCTACATCCCTCACAGGCTGTAATATTCTTTACCTGCCTCTAAGTTGCTAAGTGTGCTTCCCTGTGGTCCCTCTAAAAGGCAAACATCTCTCTAAAACTGTAAAAATTGAATAAATCTCTGAGCCTCTTTCATCTGGCTAAATTATGCTCAATCAGTATAAAGAAGGGAAAAATCCTGACAGGATTTTCAAGTTGCCCTTAAACCAAGTCAGGTTGGATCATCAGAACTGAATTATTAGTGAAACTACTTGTGTGGGAAATTTGTGCTGTTGTGTAAATATTTATATTATAACACCAGAATGACCAACACTTCCCAAAGGGGACTGATCCCCATTGCTAACTCTTTGTGTTATGGGGACAACAGAGCTCTCTGCTTTGACCAGGTCTTAATTTTTCCATTTTTTAAGGAGTTTAATCTGACATTTCTGTACAATAGCATCTTAGAATTATTTGAAAGTGGCAGACAAGTAATGGTTTGCAAAGTCTAACCTGAAAAAGAGAAGGATATTGCAAAGAGGAGTCTGTGCATTAGATGGATAGAAATTTGGCACCAATATCAAAGATTGAATCCTGAAAAAGATTGTTTTTCTAACAACAAAGATGTCACATTGTTAAGTTAGCCGGAAAATAGAAGTTGTCCTGTCTTCCACTGCTTCTTGAGCTGAAAATGCAAATCATCATCACTTAGATAGGTGCCATTATCACAAGACTCTTCCTGATCTCACAGACTGAGCAAATGCTAACCCAGACACCAATAAGACCCCGACCAAATTCATAGCTTCATTTATGTAGGCAGACACCTGAGCAGCAGGTGTGTAAGCAATCTCCCATCACCCTAAAGTACGATGTTCAAAAATCACTCAACAAAAGACCAAAGCCTGTTTTCTAGTTGAGGAGCAGGCACCTTCAGAAGCAGCTATTCACCAAAACAACTGCTACTTTGTTTATTCAAGAGACGGCCAATGATGGTGTGTTCAGCATGGGATAGAAAATGAGAAAAAACACACTGTTTCATTAACTTTAAAAAAACCCTATTTTTTTTTCTGTTTTTCTGAAAACCAGCTACTCCATGAAGTTTAATTGTTGTTTTCTGTATAATTTCCAGAGCTGTCACACCCTGACTCTCATTTTTTTAATATACAGTGATAGGCTGGTCTCAGCTAAGGCTTACTAATTTTTCCAGGAAATCATATCTAAATTTAGTCAATCAACTGACAGATTAAAGTAACACACTTAATATTAAACCAGAAAACTTTATCCTGTGATCAGAACATAGGTATCATATTAATCTTGTACTTTGGATTTTAGCATAACTTCTAGTGTTTCTGGAAAATACAATATACTTGGAGGTCATCTGATATATTAAATCAAAATCTTTTGTCATTTAAACCTGTGAATACTGAGAAACCTATGCTAGAATTTGACCATGTTATTTATCAAGATGTTACAGGAAGATAAATTCACTTCTGGAGCCTATTGCAATCTAAGAAATTCTTTCTTTATTGTATAGATTTTCTTGCACGTAATTATTTTAATTTAATTTTTCAGAGTGCTTTTCTAAACCTTAAAAGTGAACAACCTTTCTCAAGGCAATGTGTAGTGGGGTGATCATAAATTGACAGACAGCCTTTTAGACCAATCACGCTTCTCTAAATTTTACACATTTAAACTCTGTGAGAAGGCAGGATTTTTGGGGCAGTTTACATTCCAGCTCAGTGCAGGGATGGGAGGGAGGAAGCGGTGGCCCCTGTTGCCTGGCCTGCGGGGCTGGGGACGGGCACCCCTGCCTCCTGCCCCTTTTCCCAATGCCACACCATGGACTCTGGATTGCTGGGAGGGGGAACTGTCCCTGAGCTGCAGGTAGCTATGGCCAGCCACAGCTGAGGCCGTCCAACGCGGTATCCTGAGACAGCAGGAGCCAGCAGCGCCTCCAGTGCCGCCAGCAGAGTTTGTGCTGAACAAAAGAAGACACCCCTTTTCCACATTGTGCACCCGGCAGCGCAGAGGGAGCGGGATCCACCATGGATCCAGAACATGGATCCATGAACACCCTACAACATGACGGCTTTCAGAGCCAGAGAGAGAGAGAAAGTGAGGCCATGTGGGACGAAGCTACAATGGCTCCAGGAGAGAAAAGGGCAGTGCCGCGTTTCTCGCGCGCAGCTTAAAAATCTCCTTGGCTCGCTGTGGTATGAAACTGTAATATTGCAAACTGTTTGTCTCTTTAATCCATGTTAAAGTGCATGGGGGGATGGACATTTTTTTCGAGTGGCTAGTAAAAAGGTTGAAGAGTGCTGATGCCAGGCTATATATATAAAGCAGGGAGAGGCTTTTAAAACCTGATGGTGAAGAAAAACCTTATGTTCAAGCCAAAAAGGAAAATGATTCATCCTTAAACGAGTAATAACCCCATGTGAGGGCCTGTGTTTTAGCAGCTGAAGGAGCTGTGAGAGGGCTTACACCTTAGCAGAGATTGTTTAATTCTAAGCAAACCTGCAAATGGTGGTAGTTTGTAAAACCACGTAAAGCAGGAGGGAAAACTCTTTTTTCCCCTCTTTCCTAGAATTGTGACATTGATTGGGGGAGGGGAAAAGTGGGGAAGAGAAAGAGTTCTGAAAGTGTATTCTGTTGTTGCCTTCTTTCTTTCTTCTGAATGTTAATAAACTTCTTTATATTCTTCAAGTTCTCACCTGCTTTGCTTTCCTCCTAATGCTTATCTCACAGAAAGGACATTGGGGGGTGGATAATGCCCAATTTAACCTGAGAACCACCATTGGTAATGCAATCAAGAGTAACTGTAAAAAAGTAAATGGCTTATAAAGAATTGAATTTTCATTTTATGTCTAAATTCTACCACATATACATAATTTGCATCTCAATCCTATCAGTCTAAGATATCAACATCACAGCTAACACAAATACACTGAGAGACTGCATAGATTTATAAATATAAATAGGCAATTAACAGTACTAATCGACTGGATTATATAACATCCTTAATCAAACATTTGGCATGAGAACAAAAAATATAAAAGAACCTGTAATACCTTTAAAGAAAAAATAAAAATTATAGCATGATACAATTTAATACCCTTTGAGACAGATATTTTGAACAATTCAGTCTTGACACTGATGATCTCCAGGATGAACTCCAAAGTTTTATCTTTCTTTGTATGTTCACCATGCAGCACTATTTACAATCAATGGAGGAAACTAATGAAAGCATTGAAATAGCACAAGTCTGTTAGTATGATCAACTATCATATGGACCCATAAACTCTGTTTTATCTTTTGAAAAGCTTCTGCTATTTAATAAGATTTAGCCTCTTACTTTTAATCTGATATAGCTGGAGCAAGAAAAGACCTGGCCCTGCTCTGTCTTGTTGCAGTGTTGTCATGGATACAAAAGCATGGTCTGTCACATCTATTACTGAGTCCCTTCTGGTTCTGTGGGCTCAGATGCACAAACACACAGACCCAGGGATGACTTCAGTAATATCAATCTGACAGCAAGGAGCTGAGAAGGGCCCTTGCATAGAGTTCCAAGAGAGCAGTTTATTGCTACAACTTGTGGAGGTTTCCAGAGGCAAATGACCCCAAACACCTGACAGGGCGATCTTAAGTACAGGGGAGTGGCTGACACCAGGAGCCAACCAGGGAATCAGAACTGGGGTACATCACCACCACCAAACAGGCATCCTGGGAGAGGCTTCCTTCCCTCACCATAACCAATAGATCTCTGGCACCAGAGACTGTCTTACCAAGAACCTCTGTCTCTTATACCACAGGTCAATCAGCCACCACACACTTCCACCAGTATGTAAACAAGATTCTCAAAAAGTGCTTGGCAAGATTTACTAGGTCTGTAGCATTGTTGGCTGCACAGATCTTTAAATAAGCAAATGCTTTTTAGCTTTAAAATAATATTCAGGGCTGCATTGGACATGCATATGTGGTATCACAGAATCACAGAATAGTCAGGGTTGGAATGGACATATCTTTCATTAGAAAAATCAAAGGGTCGGTATTATGCTAGAAAAATTTTCTCTCATAGCTTTTTAAACCAGTTTATCTTTTCCTCTTGTTGCTGTGAGCCATGGCCAGAGCCATGGTCAGCTGGACCAAGCAGACCCACAGGTCCAGTGGTTTGAGGCCTCCACAGCACAAGGGCTCAAAGGCACAGTGAGCACACAAAGGGCTGTGTGAAGCACACTGACCATTGGCTGCTGTCCCCTCTCTCCTTACAGTTCCTATTTGGTTATTCCTCCAGAAAGTTCTCTGTTCCTCGGTTGGTAATTGGCCCATGCTGCTCCTCTACCTCCCACTCCTTCTCCCATTTGCCCTGGTCCCTTCTCCCCACTTTTTAAGACCCCCTATCTGGTATTTTATTGATTATTGTATGTTCTCCCCGCCTATTACGTAGGGGTATAAAACCCCGTGCCCGCCTGATTTTATCAGCTCTCCTCGTGGCTTCTCCCTACGAATAAATCCTTCCCTGCCCCACGAGGAAGTCCCTCTGCTATTTTCCCTCCTCCTTGGTGCCCCTGGCCATCGGTGGGCAAGGTGAACCCGAGCTGGAGCTTTGCCTGCCCTCCAGCTGCAGTCGGCTTCCATCCCCCCTCCCGGGGCAGGTGGAGCATTGCCTGGTGCTGGGGCAGCCTGTGCTGGCTGGCACAACATCGCAGCATCCTCTTCTTTTTCAGAGGACGTTTGTAAATTACACAAGGGATCATTCACTAATGTAGTAGGCAACTTGATACGGTCACCTGCTAACTGCTTAAACAAATGAGTAACATCATTACATACATGAGAAATAAAATTCAATTTCTCCCTTTATTAGAAAAAAGGTCATTTTAATGTGACATCCCAGTCTTTGGTAGTATTGTCAAAGTCTTTACTGAAACAAAATCCTCTCTCAACACTACAAAGATGAAATTCAGTCTTACCAGCACACCTGTCAACAGCTACAAAATGCTTTACTTGATTCTAACAAATCAGCATCTTATGTTGACAAAGAGATGTAGATTTAAAGCCTTAGGCTTCTGTTTCAAGAAGTAAAAGCACAGATAATTAGGAATGCTCTATTTAGCACTTTTTGCCCCCCCTGCTCCATGACTTCATTACCAGTGTTCAAAAAACGTGCACTGAACTCAACAGTTGTCTTTGGCTGGAGAAGTCATAAACTGCTGTATGTGTTCTTTTGTTTTTGGAGCTCAAAGTGTTTGATGTCAGTAAAGGTTAGAGAATACCTCAAGGATCTGGGCCAAAGCACCTTAACCTTCAATCATAGGTATATTCCTGTTGAGTTCAGGACTGTCCAACACCTGCACCAAAGATGGGCACCAAGTTTCTAGCAAGCAGACTTCTTCCCAGCATATGAAATTTGATTTCCACAAATATTTTTCCGTTGTCACTCAATTGTTACAGCATTTACTGAAAGCAAGTAGGGGTAGGACATGAGCCCAGTGAAAGTAGATTGCTATGGTGAACAGCTGTTTGTGGTTCTGGGTGTTAGTTTTTATTGGTTACCTTTTGCTACTTAAGAGATGGCATCTCAAGTCCCATGTCTTGTATGTGACAGCCATGTGAGCTCCTAGGGGCACGGGCATGTTTCCTGTTCTTGGAAAGCACATGGCACCCTGGGATGCTCAGGGAAGTAAATAAAAAATTATAACTATTAGTGCTATCTTTTCTCTTATCAGCAACCATTGAATATGAGAGAAGTCACATTGCAGTTACACCTATAAGGATTACCAATGAAAGTAAAAGCTCTGGGATCATACTCAGCTGTTGCAGGCCATGGGTCAGAAAAATACAAATATCTTGGTTTGCTAATCTATGTGTTTAAACACTTGAAGCTCCATTTAAGGCAAAAGAAAAAAAAGAAATATATTGATGAAGGCAGCCAGAATGGGCCTGGAGAAAAAACAGCAGCAAATATTGACTTGCTAATTTCTTCCCAAATTAAAGCTGAAATCACTATTTTTTTTTAAAGGGAAAGAAAAGAGCAGAAGAAAAAAGATTACTATGCCTATACCTCAGAAATCAACCTTTTTTTAGGTAATAGATTACTGCTTTTCAGGCCTAAACGCAGGCAAGATTTCCATCCTTTGCAAAATAACACTACGGTTGGTAAGCAGGCACCACTCCTTCTCCCTCAGTCTGCATGTACAGTCTGCAAAGCTGTGCTTCTAACTATGTACCCAGTGCTGAGGGAGTTAATTTAAATTTGATAACAAATGGCTCTGCTTTTGGAATGAATGTAGCCTGGCAACTTCAACTGAGAACCCTTCATAGGGCCTCAATTATGTATGCAGCCTCTTTGAGAAATAGTTTCTCACATCTGACCCAAGGCCTGTGATGCTGTTGCCATGAAATAAAACTGTACATAGGCAATGGTTTATTTCTGTACAGCCTCCTTGTTTCTCTACTCCTCCACCCCAGGCGCACACATAAAAAGACCACACAAAATTGCTTATTCTGGACTGGTATTTTGCATTTCTTTCCCTGTCTCATCCACTACCGTCTGAATACAAATTTAACACATCTTATTTTTGTATCAACATTTAACCTGCATGCTCAGGTTTTATTCTTTTAGGAATTTCCAGCCACTCTGCCTTGCTGCCCTGATCAAAACTGCCATGTGAAACCAGAGAGACAAACAATGGTTTAAACACCCACACCATTTAATTTTATTTTTTTCCTCTCTCCCCCAAAATGGCTGCTTTGTCTGTGTGCATACACCAATAGCAAATGTCCCTCTGTTATTGTACAGCCAATTTGATGTGTCAAGTATTCATATGCTAATGGTGGTACAGTTTCTCACTTTTTCACGGATAAATTGCAAGAATTGGTACAGACAGTGAAACACAAGAATAAACAGCTTTTATTTCAGATGCGATAAATTACTTTCCATTCAAATAACATGCAACACATGCTACTGACCATTATTGTTTCTATTCATTCCAAGTTAGCCTTCTGTTTTTCTCTCAGAATGGTTAGAAAATATTTAGCAGATATAGCCAGAGTTGATGAAAATAATTTAATTTCCTTATTTTGCTTTGAACTCTTATGATGCAAAAATAATTTTTGGTAATGAAAGTTTTGCAATGGTAATAATCATTGGTTCCTATGAAGCTTATACAATTTTTTAAAGCGCAAGAGATTAAAAAAAAGAGATTTGGAAACTGGGGTATTTCCCTTTATGTGTTAACAAAGCATGCTATAGTATGCATGCCCAGAATGCATTACTTAGGAATAATACTGGCAAAGGATTCCCTACACATTGCACAAAGCATGAACAGAAGAAAATAATACCCAACATCTTTTTGTTCTGTTGAAAGGTCAATATCTATTCAAAACCAAAAAAAATTAGGGGTTAAGAATTATAATTTGTACTTTGTACCTGGAGTACAACAGGATTGTTTTTAGAGGCCGTATTTTATAAAAATGGCGAAAGTACTTGGCATAGAAAAAAACAAACATATTTGTTAAGCAAAGACTTTTTTTTAAAAGCATAAAAATAGGTTTGCATTTTTACTGATTAAATATGTGGGGGTTTATGTAACATAGTCAAGGATTACATCTGTGTCCTTGATTTGGACATGAAAACACATTTGTATAATTATGTTTTTCCACAGTCAATCTGTAAATGCAAGGAAGTTCTGAGTTAAACCCATGAGTCCAGATGAACACCCTTAGTTTAATAACCCACTGGCAGATATCTGTGCCACCCTATTGAAGTGCATTTTAAGGCAGTGCACCCTGGCCCAGCCCAGGGACAAGAGCTAGGTCAGCTGGAAATAAATGACATGCCTAGGAGCTGTGTATGTTGGGATTTTTCCTTGCCTAGGAGCTCTGTATGTTGGGAGGTAGAAGGTAAAATTTCGGTTCCAGCTACATGTTCACAACATCAGGTCACTGAAGACATACAATAAGAAGTTAGGGAACGTGGAAAGTAAGATCCTCTCAGATCATTTATACCATGTCACCCTGCATATTTGTGGCATAATTTTAACCAAAGACTAACTCTATATTGGATAATTTCTTTTAAATACAAAAGAGTGTGAAATCCTACCAATACATAACAAAGAGCTGTTTGCTGGGAGTTTGTGCAGTAAAGTTGATTTAAAAAATACGTGAACTTCCTTATTTTAAATATGCCTCATTAAGATTGCACTGATCTTGGGGATCAGGTACTTCATAACGGAAGTTGAGAGTATGGAGAGGAGTTGGTCGGTGTGGTAACTGAAGAGGAAACTGAAGATGTTCCATGTCACACTTCAGGCAAAAGCATGAAAACTGCAAAAGTTACAAGAGAAATGAGGATGAAAGCCTTTGCTGACCAGTTGGCATGTGAGTCACTCCTGTTCTGCTTCACAGAAAAGTGAGCAACATCCTCAAAAAAGATCAGTACTCAGGTAGAATCCCCAAAATTAAATGTGTATTTGTGTAGAGATGTGCCCAAAGGCACATTCAACCCTCCAGAAGTACAGACTCTCAGAGTAAGCTCTCCTGTTCTGCATGCCCACAACTGTACATTTTATAAACACTTCCGTGTTGCTGATGTCCTCCATGTGTTATCCAAAAAGAGTCATTTTTTGTGACTTCCCTTTACAAAGCAATTGTGCTGATGTGCCAGGATGTCAAACTGAAAAAACTAATTAACCAGACCACCCATAATCTTCTCTGAGAAATTTTACAGTTGTCTAAAACCACAATGGTCAGAGCACAAAAGAAATGTCACAACGTCAGGACCCCTCTTCTTCTGAGAGGAAACTGAAGAGAAAAGGACATTTGCAATTTTGGTGTCTTACCATGTTCCACAGTAGCAGCCACAGAGCTGATCTACACTGTTCTCAGAGGGCTGATGACTCATGTTTTCATCCCAGGCTCTTGCAGTTTAGTGTACAGCTGCTTATTAAAGACCCTGGTTCTGCAAACACTTCTGCACTTGCTTGACTTTGGGTATGCAAGTAATTCTATTGGGGTAAACTGTAGGCACCTAATTCTAGGAGCAATAAGATTGCCAGCATCCCAAGACTAGTATAAGAGCAAGAATCAAAATCCTAATGCCTTGAAGGCTTTAAAAAAAACCCTGAAACAGTTTCCACCATAGTTTTATCTTGTTTATTCTCAGAAGTCTTTCACAATTTAGTTTATTTTTTGTGTAGCTGATTTTGCAGTTATAGTGGGGAGGAGAGGTTGAGGAATACAAAGTCATGTAAAAAGAGAGCAAAATGTGAAAATGTTCAACACACAAAAAATGCTCTATTAAAAGAAAGAAAATTCACGGAATACAGAACAGTCAAGAGCTTTTCCCGTAAGCGTGGCATAGAAAAATTGAAGTAGAATAACAACATCTTCTCTAACATGACAATTTTCAAAATTCAAACTTTGAGAAAAATTACATTTTCTTTTTAGTAAGATACTTTCTTCCACACCTCAGCTAAAAAAAAATGCTTTCAGAGGCAAATAAATGTGCATAGTAAGAGTCCCTTAAATAGCAGATACAATACTAAGAATATGCATTTGCAAATGACAAAGTCTACAGTGCTGTGTTGCAGCTATGTGCAATGAGTTTCTATTTTTAGAATAGTTACAGAATGATCAGGAAAATATGCAACTCAGTTCTTCTAAAATGAGCAAAGAATTGAATGTTAGAACTGTTGTTCTAAGCATGTTGGGGGATGTCTTGGGGTTTCTGTATCCCTGTTAGGAAGGGAGGAAAACTGCAGTAGGGATAACAAGAGCGTGGACCTTCTCCTGCAACATGGAGAAGATGCTCCAAGCAAGCAGAGGAGTAAAACTGGAATTTACCCCACTGCGATTCGATGTCCACTCCACAGCTTTGGGGTAATGTTGGAACCCAAGGCACGCCTCTGGCTGCCCTGGGAGGTCAGGAGCCCCGGCAAGGGGATCCCAGACCCTGGCAAGAAGCCCAGAATGACACCGTCTTTGACCTCAGCCCATGGAAAAATTACCAACACTGCACGAACCATTGCAAAACAAGAGAATGTGAAAATGAGTAGTGGTTTAGAATTTTACAAGGTAAAAAGTAGATTTTAGGGTTTTTAATATGAGGATGAAGGGTCTAAGATGGAGGATTTTGGGCATTGCCCTGTTCTTCTTCTCCTTCTCCTCCATCTTCTCTTGTAGTGGTGGCACAAAATGATTGTTAGAATGAAAAAGAGGTAGAAATTACATGTCTAGAATAGGTGCAAATTAATTGGCATAGAATAGTAAATAATAAATATGTTGTGAAGAATGGTTGGATCATGAAAAGGGCACAAAAAGGACGGGACAGCCCAGGACTGGGCAGTTCCCGCTCGGACTCGGCTGCATCAGATGTGCGGCCGGAGCTGAGAGCTGGCAGAGATAAGAAGAAATAAACAGCCTGAAACAACGTCTGCAGGCTTTTCTCATCTGTTCAGGCTCGGGGTAAGGTGTCCCAGAGGTGAAGATAAGAACCAGCATTTGTGCAGAGTATCCAACTCCCACAGGGTAACTTCTCCCTACAAAAACCTCATTGATGATATTTGCTGTGCCCCAGTCTTGAAGCTACAGGAGAGGTGCATTCAAATTCATAATTGTAATTATAAAAGGTTAATCTCCTTACAGTTGTTTTCAGGATACATGGAATTAAAGTTTACTTAGAAATGTTTAAGATATGTTTAAGAAATATTAGATCGTGAATGCTAATTAGACAAAAGGTGACAGGCAGGTCAAAGAGAAAAAATTGTACACAAGATTACATCTAGTGTAATCTTGAGAAATTTTCATCTCAAGCCTGACCACAGACATTTTATAAGCAGCCTTCTTCTTTTTTTCCAGATGAAATGCCATAGCCAATCAAGTTGTTGACTAAGGACAGGAAGTGATGGACTCATCTGCCCACCTGGAGTATGCACAAAGGCCCCACCTGCAAGTGCAGGTGCAGGTGCTGAGATTCCATGGAAAAGGCATATTTACGAGAAGAGAAACACAAGGGGCTCAAGTGCTAGTGAGGTCCTCTTCCAGGGTCTATGGGAGTAGCACCACACCATAAGATGTCAGGGAATCATATGTGACAAAAATACTTAAGATCAGCTGCCTCCTAAACTCACCCCAGTCCTAAAGCGGAAGTCGTGGAGGACCTTGGAGGAATATATAGATAATTTTTGTGGCCCAAAATTTTATGTCTCTTTTCCATAGGATAATCCACTTTCCTGGACTGTGTCTCTCCCTCAAATCTGAGATATAACATAAAATTCAAAAACTATATTACTACCTCAGTTGCAACTGCAACCGAGATGACAAGTATGTTTACTGTTACTAACTGATAAATTCCCAAAGCTTAAGTCTGGGACCACTGTGACCTTCTGCATCACAAGTCACTACATTTCATCTGTTCTCTTCTGCAATGAGCTCAAGGGCCCCTCTCTTTGACTAAACTCTTAGTTGTGTTCAGCTGAAGCACATCTTCCAAAAGTCACCTAGTCTTCATCTTGGAGATGGAGATCCTACACTCCACCTTGGTAATCTGTCTGATTGATCAGCCTCCCTGGCAACAGATAGTATCTAATTTCTCATTTTAATTTGTTTCATTTTAGTTTGCAGCCACTGGTTCATCCTATGCCTTTCTCTGCTGGATTAAAGAGCCCTTCAGCACCCAGACTGTTTTTTGCAAGGAGATAGTTACACATTCTAGTCAAGTCCCCACTCAATTTGTCATTTGATAAACTGAACAGATGGAGTCTTTAAACATTTCACTTTAAAGCATTATCTTTTGTATAAAAACATTTTTGAGAGCTCTTTTCTATTCCAGTTCTGACTTTGCAATTTCTTTTAAAATACCCCACAACTACACTATATTTACATGGTTTAACCCTGTACGATGCTATAGCTGGATAAGCACTACCTTTTCCTTGTCACAGAAATGTTGGATCTCAGTATGACACTGAGATCTTTTGCTCAATTGCTACTGGCTAGGGTCTGGTCCCATATTTTGCAGACAATGCAACTTTCATCTGTATTAAAACATCAGAACAGACCCCTCTTATTAAGTGAAGCAGAGTGCTTTATTTGATTCCTCACCAGTGTTTATTAGGTCACCAGCAATTTTTGAGCTGAATTTAGTGGATGAAAATGTTGACAAGCACACTTCTTTTTCCTTTCAGGTTCTAGAAGAAAATCCCTGTTTTCATATTCCTTTCTTTTAACAACCACCCACTAGTCATTTACCATTTATTCGTTTGGGGTTGTTAGTGGAGGCGAGAACAGTTTAATAGCAGTATTTTTTTTTTCAGAAGTTAGGTCTGCTTGAAAAAATTAATTTCCCTAATCACCTGTGAGCTTTTCTTTAATTCCCTATCTACTGGATTCCAAAGCAACTATTTTCATCACTGGCTCAAGTTACTTGGGTAGAACCCCTTGCCCTTTCTGAACATTGGCCCAGCAATATTTTCACAGTCTTCTGGCATTTCACTGATATATCAAAGTTTATTAAAAGGTAACATCAGTGAGTGCTCTCACGTGCTAAGTCTTTTTTGACTCTTGGGTTAAAGTTATTCAGGCCTACTGACAAATGTTGTTTAATGTCTAAAATTGACTGGAAAATATTCATTAACCTCATTAAAGGATATTCTTATATAATAAAAATGTCCTTACAGATTCCAAATGGAGAACAGAAATTATTTTGGCTGTTTCTGGGATACCTGTCTACTAACAGGCTTATCACAAGTCTTTGCTAATAGAATTGCAGTGTTTGTATAATATGTTTCATTCCCCGTGTACTTTAAAAAAAATTATAGATCTATGTCAGTCTTTTTAAAATCCTTTTATCTGTTTCTTTATTTCTGTCAAGAAACCATAAATCTCTTTTTGATGTCTTAAACTTTTCAGTGACCTAAACAAAAATTCTCTTTCATATTTATTGCAATTAATTTTCTTTGTTGACTCACTTTGACATGTTTAATGTTTTTGTATGATGTATTCACTTTTCTGCTTAGTGTCCAAAAAATAGTGTTGTCTGCTCTTCTTGTGTAACCAGAATTTTTTGCTGTCTTATAGATTCTATGTAAATATAGACAACTTAACTTTCATTTTCATCTTTAATTCTAAACATTCTTCTCCAGCATATCCTTACATTTTTGTCTACCCTTCAGACTTTCAATTTGAAAACATATTGTGTACCTTGTATTTTGACTTGAACTTTTCCTCCTTTTATTCACACTAAATACAATCAAGTCAAAATCACAGATTCTTTGGCAGCAACCAGCTGGTAGTGTCTTCCTTCTGTCCATAACACTGAGATCTAAAGTAGGCCTATTTATTATTGGATGCTTTACCTTTGGAGACAGGGAATTATCAATTTTAATTTTTAGCAGAACAGTTGATATGCTGCTGAAGCATTTACTTTGTGTGGCCCACGGCACATATTCTTCACAGTCAAGTTTTCTATTTATCACTTTTGCAAGTTAAGTTATTGTTCTGGTTACAGAGGAAGGAAGCAGAGTTTAGCATGGTGTGGGTGTGACCAGGTTTTTTATTCTGGGCACTACTGGGCACATGGTTTCAGCAGGGAAACTGGTGCATTGGAACCACAAGGCCACTATCTTGCCTGGCTTGTTCCAGTGTAGGGACTGTCACATCTAACCCTGCCAAACTGGTCCTTCTGCCACCCACTGGAAAGGCTGAACAACACCTATTCAGACCACCTAGCTTTGTTTGTTCCTGCTTTCCTTTGGTTTTGGGCTGGGCAGGGAAATGTTGGCCATGGGAACTCCCCTCACCATGTTGCCTTTGTCTGGGGACCATGGGGGTGCAATCTATGGGAAGTGTTCACCAATTTGGGTTTTTTTGTTTCCAGTGGTGAATATCCCTTTTTGGGTAAAACACCCTCTCTTTTTTATAATTTTGCAATTAATACTGGTGTTACTGTGTGTGCTTTATCCTATTGCTTTCTGCTTTTAATAAATTGTTATTTTAAACCCATAGCCTCTTCCTTGTTGTTGCTCCCTTACCAGAAGGGGCAGGGAAAGAGAGTGGCTTCTTTGGAGTTTAGTTCCCAGCTGGTGTTAAAAGTAGTTTTATATATATATATATATATATAAAAGAAGTCATATATATATATATAAAAGAAGCTATATATATATATATGAGAAGTCTATATATATATATAAAAATATATACATATGTATAAATATATATATAAAAAAGAAGTTATATATATATAAAAGAAGAGTTACAAATGGATTTTTAAACTTTTAATTTTATTAAGATGTAAGCATTAGCAGTAATGCTTGCAGTAAAAGCAGTAACTAGTGATAGGAATGCTATGGATAATATCTTTTTCTGGAACTGGTGAGGAATCAGCTCTACTTGTTAGATAAAATTAAAGTAGAATATTCAAGAAAATATTTTAAAATCATCAAACTTCAGTTAAAACTTTAAGTAGCCATTACATAACAACATGGAATGCCATAAATTCATTTTTTTTTCCATTTTATTATGTTAAATGGATTTAATAGCTTCCATTTCCTTAACTTTTTTTTCACTTACAGCACTTCATGCTATCCGTGAAAATGCAATTTCACACTGTCCATAGTTTTGAGCTTTCAGTTCTGTGTTTTCAAATTCCTACTTCACTGCAATTGGCCCCTTATTTGAAAGAGTGCACTTTATTTGCAAATACGGTAGTTATCGTCTATTCTAAATCTTTATATCTCTTAACATTCAAGGATACGTTTGTTGGCTGTTGGGACTGTCTTTTAAAAGGAATAGTTTAATATGGTATATTGAACCTGAAACAGTGACTAAGAGGTATCTTGTGTCAGCTCTGTGAGCTGTTTGATCTCCCATAATTTACTAATATATACCAAAACCAAGCAAAATTATCTGTGTTCATATAGCAACACTCTGTCCTCAGCGACAACACTTTGATTATAAGTAAGGTCTCAATTAAAAGGAAATAAATTGAGAGCAAACTGTACCAAGAGACAGTTAACTGAGTGCAGCCTTTAGGCCTTTATTCTTCTTCTTTCAAAAAAGTGCAGGTTCTGAGTGTTAATTACAAAACATGAGAAACTTGCCTTGGAGGTAAAAGTTCGCACTCATTGCTAAATACAAAAAAGGAAAAATACAAGAAAGAGATATGGTGTTGGATGGCCTTAGAGATTCCTTCAGCTGAATACAGGTTTTATAACCCATACACCTCATAAAACAAGAACCAAAGTTTTCAGCTGGATTCAGACATAGTAATGCCACGTGTGACAAGAAGAAATGAAAGATAGGATATTAGAATGGGAAATGAGAAATGCTGAACCTCTGGGTCTCCCCAGGAGAAATCATTCTCCTTGAAATGTAACCACTGTTAAAACATCTCCCCCACTGCCATGTAGCATCTAAAGATGCTACCTGAATGATAGGTAACCTCTGTTAGATTACTTGTATTCACCTTTAATTTTGTAAGCTAAGATCTCTGACATACTTCCAAATTAAAATAACAAAAAAAAAAGTGCATTACATTCCTGAAGGCCAGATATGAAAGGGGCAAACTCATGATTCTAGACTTTTAAGATTGCTTTTTGCTTTGCTAGATCATCCTTCTCAGTATTTCTCTAGAATGTAGTGAAAATATAAACAATCTTAACTCACTTCCCTTCATTTCTTCTGGAGAGTATTTACACTGTTTGGCTTTAGACAATTAGTTTGGATGCTTTAAATCAACCCCATAGATATTTAACTCTTTTCATTCACTTCAGAATCAAAATACTGCCATGGTGTTGGAATCCAGAGTGCAGAGAATATTTCTCTGCCTGTTTTGAACGATTTTACCCCCCTAGACAACACAGTTTTTGACCTTCATCCATGGAGAAAATTGCCTACCCTCTGGGAAGAATTAGAATCTACACTGGTGTGAACTAGGTGATAGAATATTACGTAAGATTGTCACAGGGTGAAAAATTTAGAGTTTTTAGGGTTTGTTAGTATAGTAAATAGATAAAAAGTAAAAACTCCAAAATGGCAGATTGTTGTTGTTTTCTAAGACCTTCTTCTTCTTCTGTTACTCCATATTCTGCAGTAGAAGTAGTTTAAGGTGATTGGCTAAAGAATTCTGCAGTTCCTGTCTACGTGACAAAGTGATTCATTGAACATTGGTGGAAAAGTGAAAATATCTTTCGTTTGAAGTTTTCATTGGGTGATTTACCTTTAAAAAGACTCTGTAAACTTGATAATTTGGCTTTCTCTTGCATTCTCTGCTCTGTGTTGTGTCTGGGTCATGTTAGTGACTCTATTTCTCTGGTAAGACTTAATAAACAACTATCTGAAAGCAGAGAATGCTGAAGGTCCCGTTCATCTCTTGGACTCCTGGCAAAGACTCTAAAAAATCTCCCCCATCCGGGGAGGTCTAATTAAGGCACGGAAAGTGTCACCATGGGAGGTGTGTTGATTTATGTCTGAACCTTATGCTGTATGTCGCCTTTTCTCCAGAATCTACCAGCAGTGTACCCCAAGACTTCTATCTCTCTCTCTCTCTTTTTTTTTTTTTTTTTTTGGTAGATTTAAATCCAAAATTCAGATGACCACAACAACCAGGACACGGTACCTGCCTGAGATACAGACCTCAATGAGGATCAGGAGCCTGATCCTATGGGGTGGGCAGACCTAGTCTGCCATAATGGTTAGGTTGATTTGGGACCCATTCCAAACCTGTCTCACAACCCACAGTGGTTTTTCAGTACTCTAGTCATCTCAAGCATGGCTCCACTGGAAAGGTTTGTGGTATGCAGCTGCTGTAGCCCACCAGGAAGATGGTGTCACCAAGGGAGCTGTTTGGTGAAACTCAAAATAATTAGAGTTTAATTTTCTGTTTGCACTTGCAATTCAGCTGTTGGAAGAATGGTAGCACAACTTAGCTAAGACTGAGACTGGCTATCAGTGCCTGCTTTAGAAGTGCTCTTACTATAAATGGTAATAGGTTGCTTTTCAACCACTTATTAGAGTCTTGTTATTGGAGATGAACTAATAAAAATGTGTATGTATCATGTTCATATGGAAAGCTTGATATTCCTTTTATTATTAAAATTACTGTAGTTGAAAACATACTTTTGTATGTGCCTAATTTAGCTCATTGATTATTCTTATAACATGCTTTACTGTGTTTCCATGATGTTGGTTCTTTTAAAAAAGAAAAATAGCCTCCCTGCTTGATGATTTCCAATTTCATCTTCTTTTGCTTAGCAGCTGTTGCTGCTGTTGAGAGCACACGTGTCCTAGGAGGGGAGTATTACAGATCATCCTCAAATAAACAAAACTTGGGACTGTGAAAGCTGTATCTTGCCTAGCAGGTATACCTGCCACGTCACTCCTCAGCAAAGTCCTCATTTATTTGTATTTCCCCAATACAGGTAACAATTGGGCACAAGATGCCTCAATATTTGCTGTGTATTATGAAAAGCTTTTGCCAAACATGTCTGTTCTGTCACATTATCAAGTTGCTCTTCTCTCAGCCAAAAAATGGTATTTCCAACTTAAATGTCATGTAGCTGAGGGTCTCATCCTGGGAGGAAGCAGACACTGCAATGTGCAATTAATACTGTTGACATGAAAAAGGCCATAATTAAGCACGAAGTCAGAATTCCATTAAAATTATTGCAGAACCTCACTCCTTTTATAGTGGTGTTGTGACAATCCTGGTAGAGAAAATATATCCAATATAATGTAAGTATGTAATTTTATTTTGTAAAGACTAATTCTGAGGAAGAAAACCAGAACATTTTTTTTTCCCATGTCTTCTCCTAAGCTTCATCTTATGGTATTTCCTGCATTGTATTCATACCTGAATTTTATTATTTCTGTGTCTAGATCCATTTCTTTGTCCTTGTTTGTGGTTGGCAGTGGAAGGCCAAAAGGTGTGTACTTTGAAATACTTGTTTTTCTCATTGCTGACAAGTGGAGTCTTTAGCAGACTGCAGTATAATGTAAATTTCATGAGCCAAATTGTCTGAGCAGGGTGGTTTGAATCTGGCCTAATCTAAGCTAAAGCATCCCTCATAGCTTCACGTGTACTCGAATAAACTCTTCATGCTTACAAGCATAGTCAATGTACAATAAGCTGCAAAAAAAACATGGTTAGTATAATGGTTGGTATAATACAATCTCTGAGCATGATACCATCACTAAGGGTATCAAAACATTTATGGGGGTGGTTGTTCATCTATTTATAATTTTCTGACTCAAATTGTTTCCAGACACTGGAGTGCTGTAGAGGGAGGGGAAGGAAAGTAAGAATGAAAATAGTATGATTTTGCTTTATTTATCCTGATCCGCACTTATTTTTCTTATCTATACAGTGTGTATACTTTCCTAACTATGGAATATCGACTCCTCTGGAAATTCTGGATGGAAAAATAATTCCCCATTTTTGTTTAGTTCCCATATAATGACATTTAATGTAATAGGTTTGGAGCTGAGACCAAAACATTCAGGAGCTGTGGAGGGACCACAAAGGTAGATGGAGAAAATCCTTTCTAGCAACAGCTCCATTACATGGTTCACTCTCACTACATAGAATGTTCAGCCTCTCCTGAGAATGGAGAATAGTACACAAAGTGCATTGGTATCACACTGGACACTTGCAGAAAAATAAAGAGGAGACTGTCAGCACTGTCATCCTTGTTATGACCCACTTCCAAGATAAAGGAATCAGGATAAACAAGCAAAAAAGGGAATTAGTAAGTTTCACAGAAAGTGATGTATCCTTTAAATGTTATTTCTTCAGCTTTAATGTGTTTTCAGAAAACCACGTAATTTTAGTTCTTCATGTATCTATAAAGGTGCATGTTTCGCTTTAAAAAAATCCTTTTGAAATTGAAACTTCCTTTTCATTGGAAATCTCAGTTATGCAGCTCACTATGCAATGATTAAGTGACAGAAGGAATTATCTGGAAAAACTGAGTGATTCTTTGCTTCCGCTGACAGCACTCCTTTGGTATAGAAAATCTAGAATTTTTCTTTCTGAAAAAATCACATTTTTCTATGACTGAAAGTCTAGAAATGGAGCTCCTGAATCTACTTGAGCTAAATGCTTGTATTATGGATTAGATTTGATGTGCTAAGCTTCTCTGCAGTTACATTTTATTTGTCTTTAAATCCTTACCCTACCCAACTGGTGCACATATGATAATAAATTAATATAGCAAATTATGTTGCCATTTCTGCTATTTTGTATATCTATGTCAAAAAAACCCTAATGCATCACAACTCTAAGAAGAGACCTGTCCCTGAAAAAACTGTGTTTCTCAAAAAAAGTTCTCCTGCTCCCTGGCATTTTGTGAGGATGCACTGTTGGGGTCACTGGGCCAGCTGGTGAGCCAGGGAAAATGGCTGAGGCCGGCTGGTGGAAAAACCCAGGCATTTGAAAATGTTATCTTCTGACCTCTAAAGGAAAGGCCTCTCCCACAAGCCCTCGCGGTTGGAATGTAACCTTACCCCCAGACCCTGTGGAATGTAAAACCACCTCTCCCAGCAGCCTGTGTGGCTGCTTCCTGCCCTGCTCCCCTCCCTGCCCCTTCCTCTGCTCCTTGGCTCCGTTCCCTGGCCCTGCCTCTGTACCGCCCCTGTGCCCTCAGATCACTCTGTAAAAGCGGCCCGGCCACGCGGCCTCGGCCTCCTCGCCTGCTCACGCCTGCAGATGAAATAAACCAGCTCCATGGAATTCCCAGGCGGCGTTGGGCCCTCCTTGACTCCTTGTCTCTGGTGCTATTGAGCTATTCCGGCTTAAGGTGTGGGGTTAGGTACCACCAGCGCTTCCAGAGCACAGGGCAGAACGAGGGGTTGCAACAGCTTAGAGTGCACCCGAATTGCCCCTCTCACCAGGCACTTTGGGGAACACAGCAGCCACCTCCGACCGCCCTATAACCCCCACAACCTTTAATTAAATTTGTAATGCACTACTCCTTTTAGGTGGTATTTGACAAAGCAATTAAAAATATATGTTATACGTTTGTGCGGCAAAAGAGATAACTCTTTCCTTCCAAGAAAATTCATAGTTATTCCAGATTTCTTGTTTCATACTTCACTTTATTCTCTAGTTGAAGTACCCCTCATGTTGCTGGATTGAATTTCAGGGATTTGTTTACTTACCTGTGTAGTGATATCACTTTGCTCTGTGACCTCAGAGGAATGGAAACTCTGCTTCCTGAAGTGAGAGGAGAGATATAGATGTGCTGGGGATGGGAACCACATGCATCCCCCAGACTTTTGGACTGCATCTGGAGCTAAATGGCCCTTATTGTTTTCTTCAGTGTGGCCAAGTGATGTTAACCGTCTCCAGTAACCTGACACTACTGTAAGTGCATGTATCCCATGGGAGTAGGATTTATCCCCTGGTCTGTACATGGCCAGGGAATGCAAGGTGATCTCTTTGTAGCACTTCATCTGTGGTTTAGCTGAAGATTACAACGTGTAATCTATCCATGTGGATCATATCCATATAAATTTTGACTAAGAGCCTGGTTTGTGATGTGTCCGACTCCCATGATTTGGACAATATTTCAGGCAGTATTGAAAGAAGTGCAATTCTGGAAACTAATTGGCTGTATGAAAATAAGAACTTTGGCGATTACCAGAAAAGACAACCCTGTTTTTATTTTTTAAAAATTGGGTTTCTAGTCTTTATGGCTGCAAGGAAAAGCTGGATAATGTGACCTGGGTACAATCTAATACCTTGAACTCTAAGTAGAAAATAAATTAAATTACATTTTAAATTCTAAATTAATCTTTAAAATAAGATCCAATATCAAGGAATTAAGAGGGAACAAATCCCTGAATTTCAGAATATCCACTGGCTTTATAGGCATGTTTTCTCCACTCTACAATTTCCCAGAGATTACAGGAGGATTTTGAGAATCTGCTGTGGACTTTCAAGAAAAACTTCTCCAGTCGTTTGAGAAAGATGACCCAGTTTTAAGTGTGTCCTTAGTTTGAAGCACCTTCCACATCCAGGGAGCAGCCAAAAATAGGAAAAGTCACATAACAAACAAACAAAAAAAGGCAGCAAACAAAAGCCCTCTAAATACACAAAAGCCTCCTAAAGTTACCATTCTGAAAGGAGTGGGAAAACCCAACATTTCAAACTGGGTTTACTTGTTTTAAAGCCCTTTTATGCACACATTGTCATGAATGAACCAGCAGAAGGCAGAGATATCTTTACAGCCTCCAGGGAGAGGATGGTATTGACTCCTAGGAATTAAGCATCAAGTCCCATAGGACTGGACCTCCTTTGCCTGATGGCCTGGCCTGACCCATTGAGTTTCACAAGACTTGCCAAGGTTATGCTGTAGGTGAGGAGAGCTAGCCAGGACTGAACATGAACAGGCTCCATGACATAAAATTACATCTAGATTTCTCGATCATTGGGCAAAAACTGAACTTCATCACCCTATGACAGCACCAGATCAAAGGAGACCATGTAGCCATGGCATAGCTCATCAGAGAGCTGAAAGTGCTCTTCAGAGAAGGTAAGGACCGTGATTTTTGTCTCCTTAGTATTAGTAGTGATGATCCTCAAGGACTAGACCCTTCATCACAGAAGCAGTGGACATCCTGGCTTTTCAGGACATGGGCACCAGCAAAGCAAGCAGAAGGAGCTTCCATTTGCTGCTTTAGCAGCCTCCTATCCATTTCTCCTGTAGTTAGTGTGGGCTGATCACATCCACATTGTTCAGAGAGATCTTCAGGAGATTTTCAGAAACTTCACAAGATACAGGCAAGCTTGGGTAGGCAACCAGAAATTTCTCAGGCTTTCATGTCCAGAAGCAACTCAGCCTTCTAGGAAAATAGTATCTTCTGCCCCCAGACAGTATTCTGCCTGCGTATAATGTAAGGATAAATGCTTTTTTAAATGCTTTCCACTGCTGATGGTGGGTTTGAACTGAAGGTTGAGATTGACAGTGTGCAGGTCAAAGGGGTCTGACCACTCATTCTGCTGCTCTGCTGCACAATCTGTGAAGCTTATGCAAGCAGAACAGCAAAGATTTAAAGCTGACAAGAAGGGAAAATAAAAAGAAAACAAAAGCCTAAATGTATTGGTTGTGAAAGAAAACATGGTGTTTATGATGCCCAAGACAGGTTTGATACAGATCAAGTTGGAAACTTAATAAAATAAAAATATTTTTGTTGGTTCTAGTGGGATTGGGATCATTGCCAAACAGTTTAAGGCAGCTTGAAGAGGAGATGGATTAATACAATACATAACAAATAAAACTTAACTGACTAACATGGTTACAGCATTTAAGATACCTATAGCATGCATATTTGGAATTTAATCACTATCAGGGAGCACAATTATAATAGCAAGTGACCATATTTTGCTTGGAAAAAAAGTGGAAGAAAAACACCTTGATTTAACAATGTTTATGACATTTTCTAATAGAAAGGAATAAAAGCAAAACCATCAACAAGACAACCATTGTACCTGGAGAGTAGCATCTGCACACAAGTGTTGCTAAACCGTTAGTATTATTTACCTTCAGATTTTGTCCCATGAACCAACAAGTAACAACTAATCTAACTCCATCTTAACTAATACAACTCAGACCGAGTGCCCCAAAGCCAACTTGTACACGCACAGATCTATGTAAACAATGTTTAGGTAATAAAATTCTGCTTGTTGACTACGGCAATACTGTACAAAGCAATGGAGGGTAAGGGGATGTGTAAGGGCTTAGGACTGAACTGACCAGTTGTACTGGGTTTGCATGGCCAGGTTTTGGTAGCAGAGGAGCCTACAGGGATAGTTTCTGTGAGAAGCTGTTGGAAGCTTCCCATGTCTGATGGAAACTAAAGCCAGGCAGCTCTAGGATAGACCTGCTTTTGGCCAAGGCCAAGCCAATCAGAAATGGTGGTAACACCTCTGTGATAACATATTTTAAGAAAGAAAAAAAAATTACTGTGCAGTTATAAATATTCTCAGATAAGAGCAGAGTGAGAATATGTGAGAGGAACAACTCTGCAGACACCAAGGTCAGTGAAGAAGGAGGGGGAGGAGGAGCTCCAGGTGCTGGAGCTGGGATTCCTCTGAAGCCCATGGTGCAGTCCATGCTGAAGCAGCTGTGCCCCTGCAGCCCATGGAGGTCCATGGGAATGCAGAGATCCACGTGCAGCCCATGGAAGAGCCCCACACTGGAGCAGGTGGATGCCTGAGAAGAGGCTGTGATCCTTTGGAACGTCTGTGCTGGAGCAGATTCCTGGCAAGGACTTGCAGACCCCTGGAGAAAGGATCTCACACTGGAGCAGGTTTCCTGGTAGGATTCTGACCACATGGGGAATTCAAGCTGGAGCAGGCTGTGCCTGCAGGACTGCACACTATGGAAAGGGACCCACACTGGAGCAGCTCATGAAGATGTCCTGTGGGATGGACCCCAAGCTGGAGCAGGGAAATGACTCCTCCTCCTGACCAGTGTCAGGAACAACCTATGATGCACTGAACATAAACCCATTCCTCTCTCCCTGTGCTGCTGCAGGGAGGAGGTAGAGCCCAGGAAGGAGGAAAGGGTGGTTTTAAGACCTGTTTTACTTTTTATTATCCTGTTCTGATTTTGATTTGTAATAAATTCAGTTAAGAGCCCCAAGTAAAGTCTGTTTTGCCTGTGACAGTAATCTGTTTTGTGATCTCTTCCTGACCTTAACTCAACTCATGAACCCTTTGTTGTATTTTCTCTCTCCTGCCCGCTGGTAGAGAGGAGAGGCAGAGTGGCTTTGGTGGGTATCTGGCATCCAGCCAGGGTCAGTCTACCACACCAATGCAGTTACATCTTCACAAAACAAAATCCCCATTTGTGAGTTCTACCTTGCACTGGATTTCAGAAGATCCAGCTTTCAGTGAAAGATATTAAACCTGAAAGTAGCTCCAGTTTTAGCTTAATTCCTGTGTGGGTAGTTAGATATCTCAAAAACATGTACCCAGATTAATTCCTCACTTTATAATTCAAGAGAATGACTTTCCTCTGACCTTGCTTTATCTGTGATTTTAAAAAGAGCTTTTCACTGAAACACAGAGTATCAAATATTTTAGTTAAGAATCTGGTTACATTCTTAACAATAGAGTATTATAGCTAATTCTCAACACAGACATGGTCCAATCACCTTCCCCCCTTTCCCTTTACAAAAACCTAAAGAAAAGTAAACATTTGGAAAAATAAAGAACTATACACAAACTGAGAAAGAGAGGAAACAACAATAAAAAGAAATATGTTTCATGTAATTAACAAAGTGAACCTCTTGAAAGGTTAGCTAAAGATAAATCTTTCCTCTTAAGTACTTTTATTTTTGACAGAATAGTAATTCTTTTCCAGTACAACAGAAAATCATGTGCATGATCATTCATAATACGTCTAAAAGAAGTTCTTATTAACCGTGACAAGCAGAAGAAAACACAAACAATTTATAAGATTTTAAAAATTGCAAAGATTAGCCCATTCAGATGAATTTCAATTAAAATGTTTGAATAGAAAGGTAAATTGTGGTTTCTATATCTTTTGCCTACTAGAGAAATGCTATTATCAAGAAACAAAAGCTGCAATTAATACAGAATAAACAGTTTCTTTTCAAAAGCTTAATAGTTCAGCAAAAAATATACAAAGCTTTAAATTTTGCAACTAAAAATGTCACCAAGAAGCAATTATGTTAAAAGAGGTACAGAGACCTTACTGTATGCCCTGGCATGTGCAGATTACCTTGCCACAAATTCAGTTGTCTACCATGTAGGTGGTACTTCAATTGCTTTCTTTTGGTTTCAACAATTACTTGGAGTATGGAGAAAGAAACATTAAAAATACTCTGTTCAACATGGCTCAAAGAGTTATTACAAATTAAACATTATTGGAAGAAATTATCAAAAGCATAAAAAAGATTTCAAGATTTTTTTGGTTTTGACTTTGCTATATTTTCATGGGGAAATATGAACTAATAGAGGAAATATCAAAATATAGGCAATTTTATGAGATTTAAGAGTAGAATCTGTTACAATTAATGAGTTCTCTGGTGTAAGTTTACCAGGATTTCTGATGAAAGGTTGTCTTTTCAAAGATTCTTTGTTCAGAAATACTACTGGATTTGTAACATCTTGGACATGATATATTATAGCACCTTTGTAGATTGTAGTGTTATTACCTATGCATTCAAAGTTTGATTTTTTTTGATAGCTTGACAGTGATACTACATTTTTATATTATTCCCAGTGTTTCACAGAATTTGTTTCCTGAAGCTGCCAAAATACAAGCAACTCAATAGATCAGAGCAAAATTTTTCACAACAAAAAGCTAAGATGGCTTAAGCATGAATTCAAGATTTATTTTTCAATTAAAAAGCAGAAAATGCACACAAAATGAGCACAGAAACTGCAGGAAATGTTTCACTCTCATAACCCTTGATGCCTTAATGATGTCTTAGGTTTTATATTTTTCAAATCCTGTACTGCCTAGTGTGTAACTCTGAAGTTTGGTGTGGCCTGTTAGCTGCTGTTCTCTCATGCTGGTTAGACATGACAAAGCCTCTCTGGGTTTGCTCTCCAAGGACACCTTGACTGTCCCAGATCCCAAAAGGTGTAAAGTAAAGCCTTGGGAGAAGGGGCAAACTTGGGGTAATTACATTATTAACTGAACATATAATTGGAGAATTAACCCTGATACGCAAATGGACCAAACTTATTAAAGTGTGAAGAACCCATGACCCAGGGTCCATCTTGGATGTAGCCTTTTGACTGCCCTGGGTGTACCTTTGAAGGCCCTTCAAATAAATACCTACCTTTATTCTCTTATTCTTGTCTAGCCTCTGTTTTTTAGGTGGCCACCTCAAGGCATCACCCTTTGTTGAATCCCATCCCAATTTAGATTGCTGCATATCTTACATCCATGAACCAGCACTTAACAAATTCAAACAAGTTTTGTTTGTGATCCTTAAAAGCTTTTAGCTCTGTTTTCTACAGTTGTTTTTTGTCTCCCTATCATGCCTTTCTGTATATTTCAGGTTCAGTCATGGTTGCTTGGGGAAAATGGTAGAGGCCTGTCACATGGAAGCTATTGTACAGTAGTTCCCTATTTTCCCTCACTTTGTGAGCTAGGCTGGCTCAATAAGCAGCTCACCTTAGCTTTTCAGAAAAAGAGAATTTGAAGCTCACCTGAGTTTTTTAATACGACAGGACCTGCCCCAGCTTTTCATTTTAGTCCATCTTAAAAAGGCACTTACACTGCCATTACCACAAGAGAAGATGAAAATAGTCACCTTCCCTCATGTCAAATTTATTGCTATTTTTGAGCTGTTTTCCATGAGAGTATGAGAGTAATTTTATTGTTATTGATATCAGTGAATAGAAAGGATTATTTTTCATGTATTGTAGGTCAATTAGCATGCTGTCAGTTCTAAGTAAGCAAACAAAAAGTTACATAACTATGAGAAAATAGGTATCATGGTTTAGCACAGCTGGGAATTGTGGTTAGAGAAGGCTCCATCTCCCACGGAAGTGATTCTTTGCAAAGAGGTGCTTACAGCTTCCTCTAGACCCAACAGAGCCAATCAACTGGCCAGGCTGGATATTGGCAACTTTTTTAAACCACTTAGAGAGCTTGACACGCCTCTGTGATCCACATTTTAAGAAGGAACAAACCCCAGGAAAGCCTCTCTTGCTCCTGTGGCTGAACAGGTAACTGGTGGGGGGTGGCCGGAGGTGGCCTGGCTGAGATCGCAGCCGCTCCTGCTCGCCGGACACCCCCCAGAGGCCAGGCCGGCCTCACCCCTAGAGCAGCCGAAATTCATCTGAGGCTGCTGCCCGGCAGGATCATGGGGCCAAGAGAGATAAGAAAAGTTCCAGCTGCAAGGCCCGGGTGAGATTAACTCTCTTAGTGCTGTAAGATTCCTCCAGACCAGATGAAGCCTGCAGACACCAATCCTCTCCCCGGTCACAGGAAAGGGAACGGTGAAGGCGTGTGAAGAAAACACTATAAAGATGCCCAAGTCAGTGAGGAAGAAAGAGCTGAGACCCTGGGAGAGGAGAAGGAGGAGATGCTTCAATCCTAGAAGCTGAAATTTTGTATTGTTGTCCATGGTGATGGACTATGATGTATCAGAGTACCCATTATAATTTCATGAAAGCATGGGGGGGTGGAGTGTTCAAAATGCAACCATGAGCAAAAGTACCTGTGCTGGAACAAGCAAATGCTGAAGTAGCTGTGATTTGATGAGAAACTTGAGCAGAGATCCCACGAAAGAAAAAGACCTTTGTTCCTAGAGATGAAGATACTCCCAGAGATAGTGTGTGGTGGCCGGTGAACATGTACTGTGGTGGGGTGACCAGAAGGGCTCCCCCCCGAGGTGCATTGCTCTTTGGGATGGCCTGTCCCGGTTTGGGTCACTCCCCCAGAGCTCTCCCATTGGTCCCTGCTCCCTGGTCCCACCTTTCCCCCGGCCCCCAGAAAAGCCCTGAGTTAGCCCTGCTGTTGGTATTTGCTTCTACACCCTCCGACAGTGAAGATGCAATAAATCCTCCTGCCGGAATGCAAGCAGATACCCTTCCTGACTCTTTGCCACTGACTTAATACTGAACCTGCCCAGGCACCTATGGGGGCACACAGGACCCCATGGAGCCAGGCAATTACAGTATTAATAGTGTTCATACGCCTCTCAGGCACTTTGATAAGTGAAGAGAACTTTTGTTTCTGAACAGCTCATCCTTAAAAATGGTACCCCATTAGCTAAAGAAACCCTTGAAAGCAGCTGTGGGGAAAGCTGTAAGTCGAGGGAAGAGACTTTCACATGCAAGCAGAGAATCATCCCGGGCAGCTGCCTTGCTCTGACATTGAAGCTACAACAGACTGTTTCTTATGGAGATGTCTCCATAGTGTGAGCAAGAGAGACTCCTCTCCCTAAGTGAACTGAAAAAAAGGAGAAATTATTATATAGATGGTGAACTGACTAGAAAAATCTCAAGGGTTGTGGCTTTTTTACGTTGTCAGTAGAAGGGAGAAAGGTGGGGGGAAGAGAGGTGTTCTGAAGCTTGAGTCTGACTTTATTTTTCCCCTCTTTTAGGTCTGTTAATAAACTTCTTTATAGTCTGTTGAGTTTTGTGCCTGCTTTGTTTTCTCCTAATTCTTATCTCACAGAAGGAAAATAAGTAAGTAACGGATAATTTGAACCAAACCACTACACTTAATTGGTGTTTCTGCCTGGTTACAAACTGAACCCGCTACAATAGCTTTTCATGGATTTCTGGTCCCTAAACTAAATTCCTCCTTGATGCAAAGCTATCCTTATCCATGTGGATGATGGATTTTTTGTTGCACAGAGAGCCTGTACAACATCCTGTACATATAAGGAGCAGTTACATACTCCTTGTTTTCCTCAGTAATATGTTTATATATATTTTGTATTTGACATGACCTATTTTTCCAGGTGAGATTCCTTGTGATGTTTCATGGCCAGATCACTGAAGCCTTGTGAGTCCAGGACTGCTCCTCTCCAACTTGGCCTCTGAAGAAATGCTGTCATCCTCAGCAGACTGGATAACCAAAACCATTTTTTTCACCTACTTTTTACTTTATGTTTCACAATTTCTTCTTCCTTTTTCAAAGACAAGATGCCCAACAGTCCACCATCTTCCATTCTTTCTCCTCTTCCTTGTGTGAAGAAGCCTTATTCAGCCTCATTCCTGAACTGGATCTGTGAATTTTAACACAGGTGATTTCTGTCCTTGGCACCTGCCAGAGTAGACTGATGTAAGAAAGCTTATACTCATACAGAAAACCTGAGTTACACATGCAACTTTGTTCTGGCGGGATGCTGAAAGTATGAGGTCATGTTCTTATTAATTGCATTTATGACAATGTGATCATAACTGAGCAAAAATATTACTTCAAGAATCATGTCCCACACATCTGGTTGCAGTGGTTTTGTGTGCTGTGCCACTATTTGCCATTTGTTATTCTAGGAGTGATTTGTTAGGGAGGGATCATGACCAGAGGGGTAAGGCAGGGCAGAATATGTTAAGTATTTCCTTGATCTTTACCCAGTACAGTGGTTCCCATGGGACAGATAGAGGTCATTGAAATAATCTTCAGGCTGATCTAAGGCATACCAAAACTATTACAGCCAGACAGTTTGTAGCTGAGGCTGTGCCAGGCTGCCTCATATTTTGTTTTAAAATTCCTATTGCTGCAGTTGTGGAGATCACACCTGATTGTTTTGTTTGAAGGAAAACTGAAATAGGAAGTGCCATTCTGAAGGTGGCTTTGAAAGAACTGCTGTGCAGGTGGTAAAACAGCACTACTCAATGAATTAGGAAAAAGGACTGGAGACATAAAGCCTACTCCAGGACAGGGAGAGATAGACCATTAGCATGTCTTTCTCTTTGATTTTTCTTGAGTAAACAGAGGAGTTCATCCCAGAGAGAGGTGAGGTGATCAAGTTGAGAATCCTGGCCTGGAAACCAGCATGAGAGGATGTCACCAACAGATCAGACAGTCCTCCAGAAGCTCCACTCATCTTCTCCAAAGACTGTTGCCCGGCCTCTTTTCCATTGAGAGCATATCATGTGCCTGAAGATGACAACAGGATAAGAGCAAAGGTTTTAGTAGAGCAAAGATTTTAGTAAAGATGACAAGAGCATAGCAACAGGGAAGAACATGTTTGGGCATGATAGAAAAGGAAAGGAGAACTCCCAACAGCAGGGGGGTTATTACTAGATTTTCTTTAAGGTCCCTTCCAATTCAAATCATTCTGTGGTTGTATGATTCTAAAAACTTGATGAATCCTTAAGTGGAGTCAACAACAGAAAGACATGAAGCTGCAGAAAAGACTGTAAAATCAGCACTTGAGCAGGGAACAGAAGCACAGTTATTCTACAGATATAACAAACACAACATTTGAAAAGACATGCAGGAGAGAGAAATCACTTGTCCTTCTTAATTCCGTGGCAAAAAGAACATGAGACTTCGGAGACATAAGATAGTGTTTGTGATCTCACAGAAGGCAAAAACTAATGATGAAATGATTAAGAGTTTACAGTACAAAAGACCCAATACCTGTAAACAATAATCCAAATAAATGTTACACTGTCAGAAGAAAACAGCAGATGCACTGCAGAATTGAGAGGCACTGCCAAATAATAAGTCTCGGGAAGGGCACAAGCGAGGGGTGGAAATCAACAGAGAAAAAAGATTTGGTGTGTAAGATCACAGAGAAGGATCAGTTCCAGGTAGAGGTGGGGTTGAAAGCACATCACTGGAGTAAGGTGTGGGAACCAATGAACTATTTTAGGACAAATGATGATACAAAGAGTAGGCAGCAAAATGGAAGTGCTAGCTGACTTGATGATTAAAACTAACAAAGGAGATATTGGACAACTCAAAATTAAAGGGGGTGTGAGCAGTTAGAAGCAAAGGGGAGGCACAATAAAAGATGTTTAGTGACACCAGCCACAGTGGAATACAATCAAAACAATTAAAATTCAGTTTTTACAAAATTATATTTTCTGATTGCTTCTGCAATAAACATTTTAGTCCAAGTCACTCTTTTATGTTAACTGAAGTTCATGGCATCTTATTCTTGATTGACAGATAGACTTCTGAGACAGACAGGTTGTCAGAGTTACTTAGAAGGCAGAGAGATTTGAGGTGAAAGTGGAGAATGGCTGGCTGAAGGCCTGAGCACATTGGACTGGAACTCTCTATTTGTTAAAACAGTTAATGATTAATTGGTTCCAAGTTACTGTTAAATGGTTAAGAGGTATTTTGTTATTTGGGTAACTGTTAAATCTGTTTGTGTATTTTATTTGGGAAATGGGGCTGATTAGTTTTAGGTTTGTTTCTTGTATTAGTACTAGGCCTGGAATTGATTGACAGGAGGGAAAGGGAGAACTTTCTAGAAGGGGATCAACTGCAATTAGCATAAGGGGATAACCCAAGGACCCAGACTGGACCAGGACTTCACTAATCACTCGACACCCCTACCTTGTCCATTTGAATGAACCAATCACCTGGACAACAAACACCAATCAAGTTGTCTCCAAGACTCGTGGGAGGGGGGTGGTGCTCCTGGGAGGGGTATAAAAGGTGACTTCTCTAGTGATTTGGGTTTCTGACCAATCTATCCTGGTCAGGCAGGGAGCATGGGTTGGGTTCTCCTCCCTGGGAATAAGCTAGCCAGCTGTTAGGAACCGTAATTGCGCCATTGTTCATTTTTGTTAATAAGCCTGCTTAGCAGGAAATTGGCTACAGTAGGGCTATCAGGGAAAGGAGAACTACTAGAACATGGGCTTAAAAAGGGTAAAAGGGGGTGGTCTTAGACCGCTGAGCCTGCCTACAAGAGGACCCCCAGTGTTCTGGGGTCCTGAGGCTCCCTGGCCAATCCTGTGGTGGACTCAACCACTGCAACATCACTGTGAAGCAAAACCAGCTTCTACTGTGTAAATACCTTCTAGACACAAGATTCTTTGATTCTCTGAACTTCATCATTCCCTGGCAGAGCAAACACAATTCCTTCAACTGTTCTCCATGTGCCAAGTTCCCCGGTATTATGATCATCTTGTTGCCCCCAAACTGGATCCGCTCCAATTTTCCAGTGCCTCTCAAAACTTTAAAAAATCCCTTTGAATGTGAAAATGTGAACAGATTGTCTCCTGTGAGCAGATGAAGGAAGGATGCTTTTTCATCCTAATCCTGGTAATTCTTTTTGGTATCTCCAGAAGCCTTCTGCTTTATCTTCTTTCTTACCATCAGTTGTGAAACTCTATATCTTTTCCATGTCCTTTCTGAGTCTTTTCTCCTCTGCTAGCACAATACTGAGGTCCCCTCAGTGTTTACTCATATCATTATACCCCACCCTTTACTGAGCTTTGTTTTGCATGATGTTCAGGCAAGAGGCAGCATGTGCTGAGTCTAATGGACAACATGTTAGCTTTCTTACTTCCTAAGGGGTACAAAGTGCTCCTTTGCTTTAAGAGTATGGAGAAATAAGGTCTACTACACTTGGGAGAAGGTTCTTTTCTGAGAAGGTTCTTTATTGGATAAACATACAAAGGTTTTTGATCCATGAAAGTCAGAAAGTAAAACATTAAAGGTGAAAGTAAGAGGAGACAGGAATAATGGAATTCCAGGCAGAAAGCACCATCTGCCTTCATAGCAGCTAAGAGAAATTGTTAGCAAGGATCCAAAAATATAGTTCAAAAAATATGATATAATGGGATACCTGTGTCTGTGATATTAATCATGATCTATTGCTCTTACTGATGACCTAAAGAATACGCAGAAACCAGGGCAAAAATAAAAATACAAAAAATGGAAGATGGAGGCTTATTCTAGGTTAACCTTCAGCAAGACTTTTTTATCATTATTTTCAGAACTGATATTTAGAAGTAAAAAGCTGTGCTCTGGATACTTGAGTAGACTTTGAACGGAAGTAGGTTTTCTTCACAGCTTGTGGGAATCTTTGTTTAAGAGAGGCTGTTGCAGCTGCGATTAAGCACAAAATGTAATGCCAATGTATTCACAGGGCTGTTTCCCAAGACAAGTGAATGCATTTGTTCAGAAGATTTGGCACAATTATAATACAGATATGAAATCTAGGTTCAACACAAGGTTGTCAGCCCACAGAGGAAACAAGAAGTGATCTGGAACTGGATAATAGAACAGACTAACTTGGAAATGTGCAACTGTGTATACGTGGAATGAGAAAATGTAATTTAAAATAGGAAGAACTGAACAGTACAGTTTATTCTTCCTTGTAACTGTGTGGCCTTACAGGGAGAGTTACACCACTTCAGTACGCACACCAGGTCAGACATCTTCAATGCACAGAGAGAGAGACGTTATCTAATGCTATGATCTTCTAAGAAGTGACTAAAAGCTGCTGAAAATAGGCAAGCCTGTATGCTGCTACCAAATTCAAAAAAAGGGATAGTGAGCTGGAAGGCAGCTCCAAAGCCAAACAAGGACTTAGATACAGACCTCTGATGTCCTGGAACTCAGCAGAAGAGAGTTTTCAAGGAGTGTAGAAAAAGACAGTCAAGGTGACTTCCCAGGGAACAAGAATGGTTTGTTTTTTTTTCTAGGTTCTAGGAAAAAACACAGAAAAGAGAAGAATCATGTGAAACAACA
The DNA here is from genome assembly GCA_026261815.1 of Monarcha castaneiventris obscurior. Lineage (NCBI taxonomy): Eukaryota > Metazoa > Chordata > Aves > Passeriformes > Monarchidae > Monarcha > Monarcha castaneiventris. The sequence goes on from JAMPIT010000635.1 coordinate 5,139,198, forward strand.
CACTCTATGGCAGAAGAATTCCCAGAACTTCTTTATTCTGTGGGCTGTCAGCTTTGGATGAACCTACATTACATATCTGTATTGAAATTGTGCCAAAGCAGAAAAAATTAATAAGGCTGAAGGCGGAGACATGAAAGGAATATATGTAGTGTAAACAAGAGTGAAGAAACAAAATTATCACTTTTTACCTCCCAAAACCAGGAAGCAGTAGGTTCTAACTCCTATTCCTGATGGTTAGTAACTTCCAGCAGGTTTTCCATTTAAGTCTTAAGTTACCATGCAATGTGAGTAAAGATGGCAAAATTAGACTGTACTGCAGTATTTTCCTAGATTTAACTGGCAATCCTGCAACTGCTGTACTCATTCAGGTATTTATACTGGTGTGGGTATGAATAGGGCTGTGCTGGTGAAACCATGGAAAGATTTGGTGCATATGAAAATATCTCAGGATTGTTGGTGGAAGGGGAATGAGCAATCTTCAAAGTGAGGGAAGGGAGCTGAAGTCTGTAGCTTAGAAACTCACTGTGTAGCAGAAGACACAGCATCAGGTACTCTGGGTATACAAGCCTGAAATTCTAAACTAGACTTCCGCAAAGACTAAGAATATTTGACTGTGCCTTTGGGTCATATCTATCTAATATATTTAATAAACTACGTAATGTAACTTATGACCACAAATAATTAGGGACTGCTCGTGAAAGGAGTTTTCCCATCTAACCCTGCAGTTACCTAAAGCTTGCCTCTGTGAAATTTCTACATATACAGCACCAAACAGTAGATCAAATGCTGTGAAACCCTAGCTGTGCTGGGATTCTGCTGTCCTCCAAAACATACATTAGCATGCATGAATGCGTTGACATGTTTCATGTGCTTGTGCTGATATGTCCAGAAAAGGGTATGACATTTTTGATTTTAGCCCTCCATGACAGTTATTGGCATACCATTGTCTGAGGCCATCAGGAGTGTGCACAAATTCTATATATTTGCTGGAATAAACAACACTCAAAAAGCTGTTCAGATGCACAATGGGCAGTTCACCAGCTACACAAGATTTTACATTTTTTGCAGCAATTTCAGAGTTTCAAATACAAAATGCTGTTCAAAGTGTACACTGGATCAATTTGTGACTACAACTGAGGAGCCTGGGATCCATAAACAGCGAATGGTTCTCACTCATCCATATGCAGGCTTAGATTTCCACCTTTCTGAGAATATTTTCAATGGTAGTCCCTCTTAAGTAACAGCAATGCAAGTGTTATTCAATACAGATCACTAATAGCTACTAGAATTTGCATTATTTTTAACTCTTTCAATTAAATGCTCAGTAACTGAAATCAAAGGTGGAATTGTTTGCAGAAAAAAATGCAAGGTTTTCTTTAAAGCAGTATAGCTTACAGTTAAGTAGAAAGAATGTCACACACTGATAGAAGAATCCCAGGTTAGTAATGCAACCTTCACTTCACTGCGCATTAATAATACTTGACAAAAATCTTTTGAGTCTGACTCAAGTTTTGGGTCATGTATATTAAATCATCCATAATTCTGCTTTTTTACATCAGGGTAAAAATCTCTGAAACACACAGAAGGAGCAAACATGCTTACAAAGGACAGAAACATAAACGGAGTAGAAATCTGATCTCTTGAGAGATTTTGATATGCAATGTTATTTTGTAAGTAATCTTAAAAAAATTTTGATTAAAATCATAAACCAAATCTGCCATGCCATTCATCTCACTAGAAAATGTCATTCCTCAAACAAACCAAATAAAAATTTTCTGTGAATAAAAAACAATTGAAATTGTTCACAGATATCTTACAAAAAAATTTAATGTGAGAAGAGTTAAGATGGACATTTTAACTTCTGGACAATAAACTCACCAAATTCATGGACAACTTGGCCACAGTGTTCTCTTAAAGTGCATGTAAAAGAAGATTGGTGATGAATGTATTTACTTCTTCATCTTACATGCTCTATGAAATAATTTCAACAAACCTACTTATTTGTAGATACTATGTTACTTTCAAAGTCAATTTTCGTCTGCATTATATCTAATAATGCAAAGGGCAAGGAATACTTTCCTGGACTGGACAGATCAAATAATCATTTCATGAGTGGAACACCAATAATACGCAAAGTCTAAAATTAACTGTATGTGATACATACATGGAGTTATAGAATGTGTAAGTTTCTCCAAAGAGGCAGCAAAACTGACATTCTTTGTAAATTTCAGCTTTTTTTTGCACTGGTACAAATTTTCCTTTCTCTTTAAAAGTGTTTACCCTAATTAAAACCTAAAATTGTACCCTGCTGATCTGTTCTATGCTTATTCTGATGTAAATCAAGTGTTATTCCCTCCAAGTGCAGTTTTATCACAGCAAAAGTGTTGAAAGGAACACTGCCCTAAAAATATTCTTTCTCCATCAACGTGGACAGGACATTTGTAGGTATTTCTAAATAAATCTGATTAAATATATCTATTCAAAGTCTTACCTTTGAAATAACTCTGCAAGGAAAAGTGAATTTATTCCAGTTTCAACAAAAAGTTTCTCATGGGAATGGGAATTGGTACAATAAATTGAGGCAGCTTATTGTTGTTGCTCTCCAGTCTTTGACTTACCCAACTAGAACTGTTTCTCTGAGCTTGTCTCTCGGTGCTTGTGGTTAATAATCTTTCAATGAAGACAAAGTTAAGGCCTCCTTTTCAATTTTGTGTGTCTTTTTAATATGCATTAGCTCAACTAACTGAGAAAAGTCTCAAAATATATTTTGGAGAGAAAGACAAAGCCAAACCAGTTATTACTGAAATTATTTCCTCACTCCACCCAGTAAAAAGAAGAGTCTCAGGCTCAGTGAAAGATGAAAGAAAAATGCACATGAATCAATTATGAAAAAGAGAAAGTTTCTTTGAATGACGAAAAGCTGATGGGAATTAAGATAAGCTTTGTCCATATCTGCAAGTTACATGGAGAGTACTTTTCAGTGGAACAGAAAAGGGGGATTTGGGAGTGTTTGGCTGCTTAATGCCATAGTGCTTCAGAGCCCATGTGAAAATTTGCTGCTAGCTATTAATCATCATTGTGTCTCTGCAAAGAAGCTGTTACAATGATGACTATATATCATTATATTCCCACTGTAAGTAAAGAATCAGAGCGCTGGGAAAGTTGGATAAGAGCGACTGGCAAACTTTTAAGCTGTGGAATCTATTTAAATAAATTTACATCACATTTGCTACTTTGGCTGGTATGGGAATCATACTTTAACATGAAACAATATGCTATGTTCATGGGTCCTGGTCTTTTATTCTCCCATCTCTGAGCCTACTTTCCAGGTCAGCTTTTGCCAGTTGCTGACAGCACGCTTTTCTCATAGCCTCTCCTTCTCATAGCCTTTGGTTGCTTTCAAGTTCAATTTAGCACAATGAAGTTGTTATGCATGACAGTTTGGAGAGCAGAATAGGTGGTGGCTGAGCCTGCTGTGTCACTACAAAGTGGGCTCATTCTCTGCAGGCCAGCTCAGTTACGGAAGCCTTGCTGGTGGGACACTGCAGTGGACTTCCAGATGTTCCCATCCTGACGAAAACAATTAGCTTCAAACTGCAAGAAGCCGCAGGGTCACTCTTTCTTTCAGTGAGACTGCACCATTTAATATGCTGCAGCAGATTTTAAATTCATGTTGATTTATCCTGTTGTACTCTTCTTTTATGGTCTTTATTTATAGATGTGTAAAGCAAGTGGGAAAGTTTGAGTCTCACACAGTTCAGGAGTTGTCTTAGAAATCTAAACCATTGTTTTATGTTTATTTTACAAAGTACTAGACTTGAAACATGTCAGGCGTAATTCTGTTAGGCTGGACTGCCTAAAACAGAGCCCTGAGGTTCCTCAAACAGAACCTGAAAGTGTCTCTTCTGCTAACCATCAGCAACAAGCCAACAATAAACAGCCCCAAAACGTTCAAGATGCCAGCACAACTGTCTGCTATAAGAATACTGAAAAGTACTGAAAACCATTTACAAATGGAAAATTATGCAACCATTAAAAATAAGTTCATTTTGAACCTGAATTGAGGTGCTGCAAGCTGCCTGCATGTGCCAGGCACAGCTGGTTATGTTCATTGCTAAGAACCTTGTAGGCCACTGAATTCAATAGTACAAGACAGCCGCTACTCCTACAGGAGAAATACTACTTTATTTTGGCATTAACTTAGCTATTAACATGATAGCTTTCTTATTTTTCCTTATCAGGCTCTGCTAGCACTGCTATGACAAAACAAGCCAGTTGCACACTACTTGACTGTACACTGCTAACAACCAGTGGCTGTTTTTCAGATTGCCCAGTAAAAAGATTCTGTTGTTTTGACTATGTATTTTGGTATTTACTGGATAAACCCATCAAATAATTCTCGTTCTAGATTAAAAGTTATACCAAAGAGTATTTAGAAGAGTATTTATGCTTCCACCCTCTTTGTCTATTTTCTTCCTCTCCACTACCCTCCTATTTTCTTTCTTATTTTTCTGTTTTAATCTGCAGGAAAAAAATATTATCAAAATTCCTCCTTTGTAAACTGCTTGATTTGGCTTTGTGTTTTTGAAAGGTAAAATTAAATTATGCCATCAATTCTTTTATGTCTTAAAATTATTTCTGTTTATCAAAGAACCAGATAACGTATTTAAAATGTCTAGTATTGAACAACACAAAATGCATTTATTACAGATGCAAAAAATATTGCAAAATCTGGACTAACTGCGGTTTGAGTTTCAGAAGTAATTTCTTTTCCTACTGATTATTAATCTTCCTTAACATGAGTTGTACATGAGTACAACTTGGTATAATTAGCAGGCTACAACAAAAATTAAAATAATCAGTACTACATTTAAGGCCAGATACAGATTTCTTGGTCAAAAAAGAAAGAGGAAATAAGAATATTTGACTTTTAATATAATCTATTCAAATGTGTCAGACCACCTGAGCTGTTCTTAAGTATTGTACACAGAAATTTTTCCCTGTCACTCATTCAAATTTCTGCAATATTGCCACAGCTAAACATTGCCTTTTTTCATAAGTGATCTCACATGAAGAAGCTGAGATACATTATGGTGTTTACTTCTTATTTGAGTAGAGGAATGTTAGGAGTAGTGTAAATGAGGAAGCAAGTTAATCTGTTAAAGAAAATATTGCATGAACCAGCCTTTAAAATCACAAGAATCTTTGCTTGATGTATTTTAGACAAGAAATATGGCTTTGCTATGCATCTTCAACAGCCAGTGATACAGGTGTCACTGATTTTATCAGTAGAAGATTTAGGTCTACAAAATGGAAAAAAGTCACTGAAATAAAAGGTTTCTCAGGACAAAATGGAATACAAAAAGAGAAGAAAATAGGAAGAACCAGAAAAGCAACACAGCCTTGAAGCCAGTTTAATCTGAATACATGACCACTATAAATCATCAATGTCCTAAGCAAGAATGTACATGGTTGTGTCAAAAAACAGAGACCCTAATTTTAGGTCTGTAAAAATAAAATATTTAACTTCTTTAAGTCAGTTTTATTATGATTTTGTTGTGGTCATCTGTCGTGGGTTAATCTGAAATTGACAGACAGCCCTCTTAGCCAATGCGCTTCTCAAAATTTTACCTACTTAACCCCCACGGAAGGCGGGAGTTAGAGGAGATGCAGTTTCCCGGCTCAGGTGGGTGCAGGGCCGGGAGTGAAATGGAGAGGGGTCGGCCCCGTTCCTGGAGCCTGTGGGGCCGGGGATGGGGCGCCCCTGCCTCCTGCCTCCTCCCCTCCTTCTCCCGGTGAGGAGGGGGGCAAAGTTCGGGGGCCCCCGGCCTTCCGTTCCGGCTCGGTGCGGAGACGGCAGAGACGGAGGGGTGGCCCCCCCTTCCCCCGGCCTGCGCGGCTGGGGACAGGGCTCCTGCCTTCTGTCCCCTGGGAATTTTTGCTGCAGCACAGACTCAGGTTTATAAGAGGGGAGCTGTTCTCCTGAGCTGTGGGGTGGATGCCGGCTCCAGGGCTGAGGTTGTCCGAGATAGAGCCTTCGAACAGCCAGTAAACTTTGCGGCGAACAGAGGAAAGGACACCCTCTTCACACAGTGCAGCGCGGCAACAGAGGCAGAGGGAACACCCTGAACATGGCGGCTTCAGAGCCAGGGAGAAGGAGAAGGCGGAGTCACGTGAGACGGAGCTGCTGCGGCAGCGCTGTGGGCGTGTGACTCGCGCGGGAAAGCTTAAACATTTTCCTGCCTTGCTGTGGATGAACTATTAACATTACAAACTGTTATGTCTCTTTAGTTCATGTTAAATGGGGGGAATGGGCATTTTTATCAAATGGCTTGTAAAGAGGGTGAAGAGTGCCGAATGCCAGGATATATATGAAAGCAGGGAAAGGCTTTCAAGACCTGGTGGCAGAGGAAAGCCTACGTTCAAGCTGAAGGGGAAAATGTTTCATCCTTAAAAAACCCATGTAAAAGCCTATTGTATTAGCAGTCGCAAGGGCTGTGAGGGCTCATGAAAAGAGATGTGTTACACTGTAGCAGAGAATGTTTAATTGTAAGCAAATCTGCAAAAGGTGGCAGTTTGGAAAACCACGCAAGAAAGGGGAAGCCCCTTTTTCCCCCTTTCCTAGGACTGTGACCCTGATTTTGGGAAAGGGGAAAAGTGGGGGGTAAGCTCTGAAAGTTTGTTCTGTTGTTCTTGACCATCTGGGTGTTAATTAAACTTTTTTTTCCTTTCTTTCAAGTTGTGTGCCTGCTTTGCTTTTCCTCCTAACAGCTTATCTCACTGCAAGGACATCGTGGGGAGGGCTAATGCCCATAGTTAACCCTTAAACTACTACACAAATTGGCGTTCTGCCTGGGGAACCAAATTCAACCCGCTACATCATCATGACCTCAAAGCAAGAGACGAAGTTTATAGGAAAGTTCATATCTCTTATGAGGCTGGCATGTTAAGAAATGTTCCCAAATTTGAAAGATTCCCTTTTCTTTTATTCTCTCAGTTGAGTTAACAAAAGATTTTACATCTCCAATAAAGCTGTTTAGGAGTTTCAGAAAAAGTTTTAACAGCTCTTAATTGTCCTGTCTTTTAAAAATTGACTGCATGTAAAAATTTATTGCAAAACCTGCTGATACCAATATGGATTGCTGGCTTCACAATACATCCAAACCAGGCAAAATCAAACTCAGAAGTCTATTTTGAGAGTTTTGGTTTTTACCACCATGGCATTGTAAATCATCCAGAAGTACAGACACTGATGTTAGAATAATATCCATCCTTACTCTAACTAAAGTTGCAATGTTGTAGTATATTTGTGTTCGCATACACATGCATACCAAGTGGTGGAAAATTTTTATGCAAAAAAACCCTTACTTGTACTAGACTGATGCTCTTGCTGTTGTTTTGCTGTTATTTCATAGTCATTTAGCATTGCTTTCTCTTTTCTTAATTTCCCAAGAAATATAGGACAAAGAGTAGTGAGAGCAGATTTATCTGAGTCCAAGCCCATGGCTCTCCAAGCATTTCTTGGAACAGAGTCATGGTGTTGCCAAACTATGCTCCTGCAAGCAAAGCCAGATGCACAACATAGCTGGTGTTTCCATCTTCTTGGGACACAGAGGGGTGTTCCTTGTCATGAAATTGATATTTTTATTTTCTGTTGTATATTGCAAAATGAGTTTGGAAGTGATGAAGCACGAAATGTCACTTTGGCAATGTATTGGTATCCTCACAAGAATATACTATTTATACCTGGACCTTTAAATACCCAGATTGCATGGAAACCCATGAAATTGGAAACTACCCAGAAAACATACACCATACAGATTAAACCCAAGTATCTGGTAAGGCTGAGTTGAAGAAGCTGACTAACTCATTCTGGAGTGATGAGAACTCAGTCAATGACTAAATTCAGACATTGAGTTTCTTGCAACCTGCAGGACATCATTGGCTTCATATATACACCAAAATGCATTGGCTTAAAAAGAACTGGAAAAAGTGGAGGAAAGGTTCATTTAAACCTTTTCAGCTGCATTGGCATAGTACCATGTGAAGTCAAGTCCTTATGCACTTGTAAACACATGGAAACAAACTTGGGAGCCTTTGGATGCGTGACCATGATTGATTACAGTAATTCTTTCACTGCCCTTGACATACAAGGGAAAGATCACACTAACTACGTGATTACATAGTTAGTCACTAACTACGTGGGATTAAATAACCTAAATTTTATTTATAAGCATTGCAAAGGAATCCTCTACTACCAGATACTGTACCTCTAAGGAATAGCTAGTTTATCTTTCAGCTGTACATTTTTTGACAAGTTAAAGCTGGATGTCTGGCTGAGCCATAGCATTTATATGAGTTATGCCTCTGGTTAATAAGTCTGTCCTGTGTAGGCTATGATGGAGACAAAAAGCCCATCAATCAGAGCCAGATCTTTCTGGCCACTCCTCAAGTCTCTGCTGACCTCCTACTAGACAGTTTACCAGGTGGTAATTTTAAAAGCTGCTAATTGACCCAGAGGCAATGGAGAGATTGGGATTGTATTTTGCACCAGAGATCCAAATTAAATGGTTGTGACTTGGGTATGATCTGGTGGATAAAGTGTAAAGCCAGCTGGAGGTAGATGGGACTCTCAGCAGAGAGTAAGTCAGTGGTGTCTCACCTGGAGACAACCATTGCCCTCCAGGGCTCCTTCACATCATCACTAGAACATCTGTTGTTACCTACATTACAAAATATATGTTTTCATGGTCTGCATACAGTGCTTCATCATTGCCAACAAAGCCTAATGAATGCATTTACCAGTCTGGTTCAGATAGCTGGGATGTAACTAAAGACTGTTGTCAGCTGCTGCATGTTCATTGGTTTCTGTCAAATTAGTTGGAGGTCTTGGGCTGGTTCCCAATGGGCAGGTGTCCATATCAGAGAATGATGGCAACAATTGACATTAACTGGCACTCAGGTCAACTGCCTCAGCTGCTTTCAGCCTCTAAAGGTGGAACCTCCCCATCAGATGAGGCATGCTGGTAGTAAGTTTGCTCTGCTGCAGCCTCTCCTGCAGCAGCACTGTGACAAGTAGCTCAAGCAGATGGGAAAAAACCCATAAGCAAATAGTTTTGTATGGTAAACTCTGTGTTTGTGAGTAGAGCATTTAGCAACCAATAGCTTTTGATATATAACTAATGCAATGGCAAAATTTACTGAGATCTTGAGGTCTAGCTGTACACACTTCAGGTCCTTGATCAAGCATCAAGACAAACATCAAAATAAAATACACCTGGCCAAATTCAAGCAAAACAAACTTTCTTCTGACCTCATTGTTAAAAGAGCAGTAAAATAAGTTTTAAAGGTTCCTGTAGCACATAACACCAGAATTCACTCATTTTATACCTTCTCTGCTGTGGACTGCTTTTCTAAAAACCAAAGTATTCAATTTATACAACTGTGCTTACGGGTAAAGCATATTTTTTGAATAAGTCATCAGCATTCTCTGCTGGACTAGTGCAGGAAAGCACTTATTAAAGACACACATTTGCTGTTTTCTGTATAAACACACTTTAATACCATGATTCAGATAAGCACCACTACTTAAGTTGTCTTCCAGAGTTTGGCAGGCTTCAGTAGACTCATTAGTGGGTTTTTCTTTAGGACCAATGAAGCTCGAAGAGCCCAAAACAATGAAGCTAATCACTGTCTCGTTCCCTAACCCAAGCTCATATTGCCCCCTTTTTCACTGCAGACTCTGTTTCTTAGCAATTGGATTTCAAAACAAAATATCTGCATTCTTTTTCCTTCATACATCTTTTATGTATATTTTTTTTTTCTACAGATGCTTGGTATTTAGACTGGCGTGGTAAATGGCAGGGCTCTTCAGGTAATCTTTCATTGGACACAAATCACCCGGCATTAAAATGTAGATAACATAACCTCAATTAAAGAACAAAGCTTTAAAAAAAATGTAGCTAAATGGGTGGACCAAACAAACCAACCTGCATTGTTAGGAGCAGAGTTGGGCAAGCCACAGTCCCAATGGCTCATCTAATGAATAAACCTGTGGCTGTATCTGCAGTCCCGAACAGGTGCCCATGGGAGTGCAATGGTCTCAGTTGATTGGCTCTTTGCAGCACTTGTAAAGTGCCATTGAATGTGTCAGTGGAGGGAAGGCATTCGTACAAGGAAGCCATGACAACTGAATGTCAGCAGCATCTTGAGCATCAGCCAGTCCCATCATCCCAGTGACTTCAGTTGCAGTGTGGACATGTGGGGATGCATGGATAGATGGACAGACCTTCAGCACTGCCTGTCACTCCCTGGGCTCCGGGCTCCCTGCGTTGAAATGACAATTTCAGCATTAGGAGAGACCCTGCTAATAAGTGATGCAGAGTGCTCACTTACTAGTGATGTTGGTAATGATACACACAGCATCCTAATCAGACCCTTGTTTTCACAGCAGAAAACAAAGCAAAAAAAACCCCAGTTGCCGCTGATCAAACGTCTGCATCTACGGACGGAGGATACACAAGAAGCTGTGCAAAAGAAGCTGTGCCCAAGAAGCTTGCACAAGAAGCAAGGGTTTTTCTCCTTGATTTGAGTATTGCACTTTGGAGACCACTTTTTTACTGATGTAAACAGCACAGGATTGGTTAAAACACTGCGAGAAAGGAACAATTGGCATCTGGCATGCAACATTTTCTAACAGAAAACAACAGAATTTTCCCAAAGATCAGCCTTGTGGATTACATGTTAGTAACATGCTGTTCTAAAGACACACACAGGACACAGCAGAGACCTGCAAGTGTCTCTGTGGCAAAGCACATCCGTATAGACCAGCAACATCAATGTCACCAGCTATAATCAAAGAGACCTCCTCTGTGGAGTGTATTGCTTGGGCCATTCCCACCTTCCCTTCTCTTCCAGAAGGGGCGTCAGAACAAATGTCCACACTGAGGAAAGCAGAGTCCTCCCAAGGCTCCTCATTCTCATCTCATAGTTATTCTGACGACATAACAAATTATTTTTTGGGTGGGTTAATATACAAACAGCAATATTTTTCTGTTTGCGCTATTAGTTTGTTGATAAATTATTATCAGGAATAAATGTTCAGGGCATAGAATTAAGACATTTCCCCTTTCCCTTGCCCATCACACCAAGGCTATTGAGCAGTCTCACAGTATGTTTCTAAGTTTCCCATTCATGATGAATTGAAAACCAAGTCTGGTTTTGGCTAACAATACTGTCTCAATTTGGTCTCATCCTTTACATATGGCAGACAGGAACAGTGGACAGTCTTTGGATATGAATGAACACAATTTGAGATAAACCATACGTCATAAACAATTCCTGGCTCAGACCATATCTTCCATAAAGTAGGAACTAATGGGGGAACTTTTGTTTGTTATGGGAAATAATCCAATCTCCTTTTTGGCTCTGGACATGTAGGGGAAATGAGAAAAAAAGAAACTATACTGCCAAAAAATTTCAGACTTCTTTGAAAAAAAGACCTGTTCAGCATTGGTACATTTCTTCCTTAGTTTCCCATGGAATTCTTTATTTTTTCAGTAAAGCATCAAAACAAAAGAAAAAATCTGTATGGTTAGTTTATTGGTTTTTTTCCCCTGGAAACAACTTTTGCATTAAAAAATGGAAAAAAAACCTGTCTTAGTTGATAAGCTTTGTTGGTCTTCATTCTCAGTGATAGGCTCTGGAAAAAATGGAATAACACTTTTAAAAAAACTTATAGTATTCGAAAAATAGTACTTCACGTTACAGTAAATCATAAAGTGAGCCTACAAGAAATCTAGAGAGGAATGGTTTATAAGCATGTAGCTATGTGACAAGGGGGAATGCCTTCAAAAAGCAAGAGTTGGTTTAGATTGGATATCAGGAGCAATATTTTTCCTATGCAGATGGTGAGACACTGGAACAGGTTGTCAAGAGAAGTTGTGGATGCCCCATGCCTGAATGGGCTTTAGAGCCACCTGGTCTAATTGAGGGTGTCCCTAACCATGGCAGGGAGATTGGAACCAGATGGTCTTTTAGGTCTCTTCCAACCCAAACCATTCTATGATTCTATGGATGTGTAATATTTGTGATTTGACAGAAATGTTTCCTTTATGGGGAGATAAATACATTAAAGTCTGATCTTCCTTTCCTGATCATAAGCAACACAAATTGGCTGCTGTTTGACTAACTCTACAACAGTATTGGTGTTATGAAAAAGATAATTTATTAAACAAGGATGTTGTGAACACATCAACTGAAGTCTGTACTTCAAGGAAAAGAATTCACAGATATTTCAGAATAAGCCACTTGTGGGAAAATGTCAAGCTGTGATCAGGACAAACATTTAGTCATAATGAAATCAAAGTAAAATGAGCCATTGCATTTCTAAGAGAGTGACATAACAGAGCAGCCTGGTGGTTTTCTCCCTTACATGAAAACCAAAAAAGTACGATGGCAGTGAACAGGATTAGAACAATTCCCCCTGCCAGGCACATAAGCAGCCCCCATAATATGGAAACAAGGAAGGTTTGAACTGGGAAATGACACAAGCCTTCATAGCGCACTTTCCTTGAGGTTGTCCAATGAATTCTGCATGAAATTGCCAGTTTATTTTTATTATCTTCTATCCTTAGCTTCTATGCTGCTTTCGAGAGGGCCCTGTGTGCTGCTCATCATGACCCCAGGAGAGGCTTTGCCAGTGTGACTTTTAAGTCACTTGTGCTGCTGTTCATCCAGAGGGCTCTGGACCACAGCACTTTTTAACTGTCACTGGTTTGAAAGATGTGCTGGATCTATAGTCTTGATCCCATTCCCTCTCTATGTACCAGTTTTCTTCCTTACAGAAGAAAATGGAGAATCTTATGGACTTCTCAAAGTTTTTCTCCCTTTTATGTAAATTTCCTTATGAACACAATACCATAGCTTTATACGTTTACCCAGTAATATTTGCAGGTGCAGTTTTGGCACAAGTACCAACCTGCAAATTGTTTTATAATCTAGTGAGAAATGAATTATTTCATTTGGCCTTGACTAATAACAGAAAATCTGGAAAATAATAATAAAGGTTTGTTGTGCCTCATTGCGTATGGGCAAGAGTAGTTCTCAACTCCCATGTGCAATCATTTTGTACCCTCTTATCAGGTACAGTCTGAGCCAAGCACAGGGATGAACAACATCTCCAAGCTCTCCAGCTGGCACAGGGATGCAGGGATTGAGGGGTAATTTACTACAGGAAGAGGTCACCTCTTGTTAGTATATAGATTATTAGTATCCTGATGAGTAAGAGGTGAGCAAACAAACAAACAAAAAAAAAGAGATGAAAGAGATAACATTATTAGAACACAATAATGGGAACACTTAGGAATATAGGTAACCTTCATCATATAAACAGTCGCACAAAAGTCAACAAAGCTTTGTGTGCTTCACTGTTAGCAATTCTGGGCACTTGGTGCTATCTCTTTTTATTTTGAATCATTGAGGTTTATGTGAAATGTGTTCACTCTAGAAATACATTACCTAAAATATATTTTTGTATTTATATTGACGCAGTATACAGTTATGGTATGAATTCTATGAATGCCAGAGACTAAAACACCTTTTACAAATATACTGACATTCATCATGAGCTAATATCTTGCAAAGTACTTTTGTTTCTCTCACATTCACATTTATTTTGTCTGGCCTTAGCCCTGCAGACAATTTATTTCTCTAACTTTTTCCACGTAAGGCTTTTCATAGCAGTTTGAGGGCCTATCCTCACCAAAAGGATAGCTGTTTGAGCACTTCCCTGAGTTTCTAAGTAATAATTTCCACAAGGACTTTCACATGATACTTAAAACTAAGAATAAACTCCTTCATTAAAATGCACAGACTACCAAAAGGAAGGGTATCCTAAGCTCTCCTGATAAAGAGCTTGTTTTGGGTCTCTTGTAGCCAAAAGAGCAGCCACATACATCTATGACGCTTCTCTGGATAGAAGAGTGCCCCCCAATTAGGCTTCAAAAGTGGTTATCTTAATATTCTCTCTACAGATCTGGCACCAACAATCACATATTTAAATGAAAGAGATAAAAGCCCTGTATACAGGAACCACGGAGAATATTTAATTTCTATATGATACTGATGTGTGTTAGGACCTGATGACATACCTGTAGTAGTTAGCATAAGCTAAACAATGCCTTCATGTGCTGTTTTTATTTATATTATGTTGCAGTGGTTGAGTCTACTGCAGGAATGACCAAAGAGCCACAGAGCCCCAAAACAGTGGAGGTCCACTGGTGGGCAGGCTCAGAGGTCTAACACCACCCCCTTTCACCCTTTTTAAGTCCATATTCTAGATAGTTCTCCTTTCCTTGATACCCCACTGGTTCCCAGGTCCCTGTTCCACCCCTCGCCTTCCCCAGTGGTCACTGTCCTGTCACCTCACGTCCTCTCCACCCCCTGGCCCCCATATGATAGGTTCCCAATGTTCTGCCCACCCCTGGTGCTGATCCGGATAAAACCCCGGTCCCCTCAGTGTTCTGTGTTCTTTGTCCCTGATTCCCTTGGAGCGGAGACCTCAATAAACCCCTCAGAATTCCATACAAAGGACCCCTCCTGCCTCTTTGTCCCTGGCAACACTGAAGAAGCTGTCGGGCTCTGTGTGTGTGTGTGAGTGGCTGCGAGTATCCACCAACTCCGGTGTGTCAGAGTGTGTCCGAGTGCGTTTGCGTGGCAACCCCTGGAGCTGCTCCGACAGGGACGTGATTGGGATGGACACGATGCTCTTTCCACCTCCCCACCCCCCCACCACTCGCACAATGTGTCATGTGGCACCCAAACAGGGACCTCTGGGGAGAGTCCCAAAAAGCGTCCCTGACAGCTGGAGGCTGTTAGGAGTTCACGTGCCGGGCAGCCGCACCTCTGAAGACAGATCCCGAGTTTTATCGGACCTGTTCTGAGGGACGACTGATACCCCTCTCAGGGAGAGGGAGTGGTCAAAGCCGGGGGACCCTGCCGAGAGCTTCTTTTGTTCTCATGCAAGCTTCAGAGTCAGGGATTCAGCATTCTGGTGAGTGAAGCTCCATGAGGCGCCTTTGAGGTTTCTTTTCCCCTTTCCTCTCTGTAGTGGGTGAGGTTTTTTTGGGGGGAAGATGGGTGCTAGACTGTCCTGTCCCAAACGGAGGTGTACATCGAAGTTGCGGGCTCCCTAAAAGCAGGAAGATTTAAGTTTTCTAAAGGTCTTTTAAAACGTTTTGTGCAATGGATCTTTCACTTTTTCCCTAAAGTCCCGGTTAAATCAGTTAAATCACTTGAGTTCTGGGATAAAGTGGGGGAGAAGTTAACAGTTTTAAAAAGAAATGGGGATGATTTGGTGGGGAAGTTTTTTGCTTTGTTGGTTTTAATTTATAAAGCATTTAAAGATGCAGGCAACAAGTTGGGAGTGTTGGGTAGATTAAAGCCCTTTGTTGAAGTTGCCCCTCTGCCTCTGCCCTCTCCCTGTGCTCCTCACCCGACTTAACCCCCTTCTGGGGGCATCAGAAGGTGTAGCCTACCACTTGATGCAGAGGTGCCACCGTCCCTCTGACCCCTTTAGGTCCCCTCAGTACCCTTTTCAGGACAGCACCGCCCATGCTGTCCTGAGCTCTCCCCAAACCTTTCAGCCTATGCCCTCTTTCCCAGTTGTGTCCCCCTCAGTGGCCCTACAAAGTGGCGCTGACCTTGTGGTCAGATCTGCCATTTTGTCCCCTTCCCTATCCCATTTTCCCGCTGAAATGTGCAGCTCCTCCTTTTCTCTGCCCCCTGTGATGTCGATGGGTGTAACCACGTTGGGTCCCTCCCCTGTATCTGAGATTCCCCTTCCAGCTCTGGGCTCCACCCAAGTTCCCGCCCCCTCCATTAGTGGCCCTGCCCCTGGGAACCAACCCACTGAAGGTTCCTACACCACCCCTTCCGGTTCCCACGCTCTTGGGGCCAGAAGTAGGAGTGGTGAGAACCAGGAGGTGGACGGAGAAGGGGGATTTATGTCTGCCTCGGTTTTGTACAACAGGGCAGGGAACTCCCAATGGGAGCCATTCCCATATGCACATCCAAAGGAGCTGTGCCAGGCAGGCAAGGAGTTTGGGAGGGAATCCCTCTATTTCAAAAGCCTAGTATAGGCTACCTTCACCATGAACACCCTGGTTCCACATGACATCAAAACCATCATGTCGTGTCTTCTTTCCCCAGCAGAATACTGCTGTGGGAAAAGACATGGAGGAGATTACTCTGGGATCTCCACTCATGCTATCAGAGGGATCCCACCAGGAACCGTCTAACTACGGAATACCTTTGTGGTCAAGGTAACCTGGAAAAGCCCCAAGACCTGGCCCTCTAATTGCCAGAGCTGGTCCTGGGAGACCTACAGAAAATGGCTGAGTGAGCGTTGTCGCTCCCTCCCACTGATGTCACCCCCTCCGTGAGCTTCTCCCACGCTAAGCAGGCCCCAGGAGAGACGTTCATTAAATTCACTGATCGATTAAAAGAGTCGGTGGGGAGACAAGCTGAAAACATAGAGGCCCAGTGAGAGCTGCTCTGTGTTTTGGCAAGGGCAAATGCCAATGAGTGTTGCCAGCAAGTGTTGAGGGCCCTCCCGCTGGACCCAATCCTGACTCTCGATCAGATGATCGAGGCCTGCACAAAGCTGGCAACCATAGAAACAACACCTTTGCCAGCACATGTGGGAGGAGTAGTGGGAGCTTTGGCCACCAGCAAAGACTTTAAGAACAAGCCCTGCTGCTACAATTGTGGGGGCTTGGGACACTTTGTCAAGGACTGCTGGGAGCCCAAAAGATCTAATGAGTTCCTAAGCCTCCCGTTACAGACTGCCACAGCTGCCAAAAGCACCATCAGGGAAACCAGGGAAATGGGTGCTAGACCGTGGGATGTCTGGGATGGACAGAACTCTACAAAGCGTTTCTCCCTGCCCTGCTACCCAATGTGACTGCAACAGGATGTCATGGCAACAGGAAGCAGGGAGGCATATTCCCCTGGTGAGTGCCTCTTCAATTCACTTCACCACCAAGGCTCAGTGGCAGATCACTGCAAGGATTGACTTATCTACGGACATTGACTATGACCTTTTGGTGGTGGGAGACCCTGTGCTAGGTCCACCTGAGTTAGTTGTCATCCCTCCCAGGTGGAGCCTGATGGTGACATCACCATTCTGGTGTACTGCCAGAACCTGCCAGGTGGTTGCACAGGCGGTTCTGGTCCCAAAAGACTATCCCCAGTGCCACAGGACATCGTCCATATGGTGGGAAGAAATAATAGGATGGGACAAACCAACACTGAACTGCAAACTGTGCAATTGGCACTCCACGGCCACCCTGACTGGAATGGTCGACACTGGAGCTGATATCACTGTGGTCTCCAGTGCCAAGTGGCCCAAAGAATAGGGCTTGAAGCCGGTAAATGGGAGGGTGACTGGGATGGGGGGTCAGCAGCTTCCATGCAGAGACCTAGTAACATCATCATCAAGGGCCTGGACAGTCACATTGTGTCTGTCCAGCCATTTGTCATCAACTCTGGGTTTACACTTTGGGGCAGGGACCTTGTATACCAATGGGGAACTCGATTGGAAATCACACCACCATCCCAGGATTTTTAGTCGGGGTCACTGAGGAGCTCACTGCCCTGCAGCTCATGTGGAAGAACAACACTACTATGTGGGTGGACCAGTGGCCTCTGTCCTGGGAAAAATTGAGCACTCTCGAGTCCCTCATGGAGGAGCAGCTTTCTGAGGATCATGTCGTACCATCTAATAGCCCTTGAAACTCCCCTGTCTTTGTGCTAAAGAAACCAGGCAAGGACATGTGGAGGCTCCTCCATGACCTTCGAAAAATCAATGAGGCAACTGAATATATGGGTTCCCTGCAACCTGGCCTGCTCTCACCCTTGATGTTGCCTTGGCAGTGGAAGCTTGCCATTATAGACCTGAAGGACTGTTTTTTCAATATCCCCCTACACCCACGTGGTACCCTTCCTGTTTGCCTTTTCCATTCCATCTATAAACTGGTAAGCCCTGATGCGCAGGGACCGCTGGCAAGTTCTGCTACAAGGCATGAAGAACTCACCCACCATCTGCCAGTGGTACCTCTCCTGTGTCCTGTCCCCTATTTGGAAGTCATTCCCAAAATCAATAATCCTCCACTATATGGATGACATCCTGATATGTGCACAGGAGGAAAAATTACTGGACTTGACACTGGAAAAGACTGTCCAAGCCATAGAGATGGCAGGATTTGAAGTTCATCCTGAGAAGATCCAGTGCACCTACCCATGGACCTACCTGGGACTCTGCATCAGTGAACAGACCATCATACTCCAGCAGCTGACCATCCAGGATGACCTGAGGACCCTGCTTGACCTCCGTCAACTCTGCGGTTTCATCAACTAGGTCCGTCCCCTGCTGGGTGTTACGATGGAGGACCTCAGTCCCCTTTTTGATCTCCTGAAGGGATTCAAGGACCTGACTCACCATGAACCCTCACCGCGGAGGCCTGGAAGGCCATTGGTAAGATGCAGCTCACCCTGTCTTCTCAACAGGCCCAGTGGACAGACCCAAGATTACCCTTCAGCTACATCATTTTTGGTAACTCTCCTCATTACTATGGACTCCTTTTTCAGTGGGACACAGCGCAGAAAGGCCCTCTCTAAATCATGGAGTGGATCTTACTGTTGCTTCAGCTGTCCAAGACCATCACCATGCCACAGAAATTGATGGCTCAATTAATCATGAGAGCCAGAGCTCGCCTCCATACTCTTGCTGGGTGTGACTTCGCATGCATTCATTTGCCACTGACTGTTGGTGTCTTGGAGCATTTGCTTCAGATAAACAGGCACCTCTGGTTTGCTCTGGACAGCTACCCAGGCCAAGTGTCCCTTCACAAAATGAAACGTAAGTTGTTTAACACAACTTTCAATTTGGCCCCAAAACAAAACCCCACTCAAGGCTCTAACAGGTTTTACTGATGGCTCAGGAGCATCCCACAAGTGGGTGATGACTTGGTGGAATCCTTGGACTCAGATGTGGGAGTCTGATATCCAGGTGGTGGAAAGATCACCAGAAATTGCAGATTTGGCAGCCGTAGTTAGAGCTTTTGAGCAGTTCCAGGTGCCCTTCAGTCTGGTCACAGATTCAGCTTATGTGGCTGGAGTAACTGCCAGACTGGAGCATGACTTGTTGAAGGAGGTTGCAAATCCAAAGCTGTACCAATTGCTCTCGTAACTGGTCTATCTTCTCTCCCACCGAGAGCAACGTTTTCATGTGATGCACGTGTGGTCACACACTGATCTGCCAGGCCTCACTGCTGAAGGGAACAGGAGAACTCTGGCAATGCCGGTACTAACACCCAATGTACCCAACACTTTCCAACAGGCAAAATGGAGCAACCAATTTTTCCACCAGTATGCTCCCACCCTCATCAGGATGTTTGATCTCCACAGGGATCAAACGAGGATGAGTGTGGTGACGTGTCCAAGCTGCCAGAGCTACCAGGTCCCATCATTAGACTTAGGGGGTAAACCCCCGAGGCCTAGGTAGCTGTGAACTCTGGCAAGCTGATGTGACACACGTTCCCCAATTCGGGAGACTGAAGTATGTGCACGTCTCCATTGACACCTTCTCAGCGGCCATGTTTGCCTCCACCCATGTGGGAGAAAAAGCAAAAGATGTCACCAAACATTTTCTCCTTGCATTTGCCACCCTGGGTGTGCCCACTGAAATCAAGACAGATAATGGTCCTGCCTATGTCTCTAAACAGCTGCAAGAGTTTTTTTAGTACATGGGGCATACGGCACACCACGGGCATTCCCCATTCCCCCACAGGACAGTCCATTGTCGAGATGGCCCACCAAACCATCAAGAAGGTCCTTGGTCAACAACATGGAGGGACAGAGATTAATTCTCCCATTGTGAGATTCTGTAAGGGTCTCTTCACAATAAATTGTTTGAATAATTCTTTCTCAGAGCCAACACCCCACCGTATTCCGGCATTTTACTAATTTGACCCAAGGCAAATTAAAGGAGCAACCACCAGTGTTGATCAGAGACCCAGAGAGCCACCAGATTCAGGGGCCCTTCCAGCTTATTACCTGGGGAAGAGGGTATGCGTGTGTTTCCACCCTGACAGGACTGAAGTGGGTGCCAGGCAGAAATGTAAAGCCCTACTTAGGACCATCAGCGGCGACCCCTGAGGAGACTGGAGGCAAAACACAAGAAACAACACCACTTCATGATGAGACAAGTGCTGCCTGGAGGAGACGCTGGCACAAGTAGACAGACCACAGCAACAACTAACTCACACCACCTCCAGACAGTGTGCCCCTGTTGCCTTTCTTCATGTGCTTTCCCACCCCATGATCCCTCACTTACCCTAAGCCCCTTACTTACCTTTTTTTTGAAGAAGGGGAAAGAGAGGGGAAGGAAAAGTTAAAAGGGGAACCAACAAGTTGTAGGGTTTTTAATGCTTTTGATCCTGACTTATGTTAGCTTTATTTATAACCCCACTGCCTAGAAAACCCCATTCCGCCAGGATGGAGACCTGCCTCCGCCTCATCATGATCCCCTGCATCATAACACCATGTGTTGTCATGTGGATCGTCCTGCAGCTGAAGGCCAACGTTTGGGTCATGTTGGCCAAGGCCATTAACCAAGACCACATGTGTCTTTCAGTGACTGGCGTGGAAGACCCATTGTCCACCTGCCTGGTGGGGATCCCCCTCCAGCCCATCGACTACCCCTTTGCCAGTAAGAGGCCCAACTTGGGGAACACCTGGTACCAGTGGACAAAGATACTGCTACATGCACCAGAGGAGCCCCAAGAATTGGCATTACTGGGGTCCTCCAAAGCCACTTACTGTGTCTGATTCAGATACAAATTAACCAACTCCGAGTGGCTCAAATTGGCATGTCACAAAAAGAGTTACACCAAAGATGTCAACCCCACGAAAACATGCTGTCTACTGGTGCAATTACACCAGCCCCACACTATCGGCGCCCACTATCGAATCCAGAGTGCCCCCCTGGGGAGTGTTTCTTATCTGGAAACAGGGTTTGGGCTGGAATCCCTTCCCATCTTCGAGGAGGGCCATGCACTCTAGGAAAGCTTACCCTGCTAGCACCCAACAAAACCCAAATTATCAATTGGCATAATAACTCAATTGGCCCACGAAAAAAGATTTATTCAACAATTGGATGAAAATTGTAACAGTGAAATTGTTGATTGGTCTCATACAAAGAAGGCCATGGCGTCCCTATTCCTTCCATGGGCGGTGGCCGCCAAGGCCTTAGGTGATACTGGTCACCTTGAGTCCTGGCTTGGTAAGCACGCCAATTTAACATCGAGTGCCATTAGCCAACTCCTTTAAGACAAAGAAACCACCAGGCAGGCCACACTCCAGAACAGGGCTGCAATCGACTTCCTGTTACTGGCACATGGCCACGGCTGTGAGGAGTTTGAAGGACTCTGTTGTTTCAATTTGTCATCGCACAGAGCATCCACGCGACGATCCAGAAGATGCAGGGCCAGATAAAAGACCTAAAGAAGGATGTGGGTGGATGGTTTGACGGACTCCTGTGGAAGTGGGGACTGTCGGGTTGGGTGGCCTCAATTATCAAAATTGTCCTATGGGTGATTTTTGATCATTTTTCTGGTTTTATTTCTTTTTAGTTGTCTTAAGAGTTATTTGTTGAGGGATGTGGGAAAAGCCTTCTTTTTAAGTAAAGAAGGGGGAGATGTTGCAGTGGTTGAGTCTACTGCAGGAATGACCAAGGAGCCACAGAGCCTCAAAACAGTGGAGGTCCGCTGGTGGGCAAGCTCAGAGGTCTAACACCACCCCCTTTTACCCTTTTTAAGTCCGTGTTCTGGATAGTTCTCCTTTCCTTGATACCCCACTGGTTCCCAGGTCCCTTGTTCCACCCCTCACCTTCCCCAGTGGTCACTGTCCTGTCACCTCATGTCCTCTCCACCCCCTGGCCCCCATATGATAGGTTCCCAATGTTCTGCCCACCCCTGGTGCTGATCCGGATAAAACCCCGGACCCCTCAGTGTTCTGTGTTCTTTGTCCCTGGTTCTCTTCGAGCGGGGACCTCAATAAACCCCTCGGAATTCCATACAAAGGACCCCTCCTGCCTCTTTGTCCCTGGTGACGCTGCAGAAGCTGTCAGGCTCTGTGTGTGTGTGTGTGAGTGGCCGCGAGTATCCACCAACTCCGGTGTGTCAGAGTGTGTCCGAGTGCGTTTGTGCGGCAACCCCTGGAGCTGCTCCGACAGGGACGTGATTGGGATGGACCCGATGCTCTTTCCACCCCCCCACTGACTCACGCATCGCGTCAATATTGTAATTGTATATTTAATCAGAGACTCTTGAAAGGACCCATGAGACAGTGCAGGTGTACTTTGCATAATTCTCACATATACTTGATTGCACTAGCTACACTTCTGAGAATGTATTTAGCTGTTCTGTAATGGATAACAAACTTAGATTTTGTTATTACAAATTTCAATTATTTGTGTAAAGAAAAATATGATCTTGTATTGCAAACTACACTATTATTTGCCTTATGTTATTGCATTTCTAGAGACATCGTTTACCTCTTTTGCCCTACCTTGAAAATGGTGCTGCTCAGTTTAACGACTGTCACCATAAAAAGTCATATGTTTATGGTACTGAATAAGCAGCCTCCAAAAATAGCACAAAATCACAACAGTGGGCTTCTGATTAGTAAACACAGTACCAAAAAATACAATGAAGATTATTACTAAAAGTAGTTCTTTGTCTGTGGTTTCTCTGAACCTGCAGAATCGTTTCCTAAATAAAGGCATTTTATTTTGATAGGTCTTAAATCATAAAAAACCTGACAAAACACTAGAGCACTGTATGTTGAAAAGGTAACACTAAGCCTCCTAACAGAAAGGTATTTCTCAATTTTTGTGAATTTAAATTAATGATATGTAATAATACTAAGCATTGCAAAAATGAAACAGGGTTTATATCAACTGAGATCGCAGAGGGTGTAATCCTTGTGAAATAGCTCTTGTTTTGCAATTCAAATGCATTATAAACACTTCTGCTTCTTGCCACCCAGTCAGGGGTGAGTCAGTATTTAGAAACGTTGAAATACACGTTTTGGTAAATGTAACATACAAACAGTATTTTAGCCTATCGGAGACCTTGTGTTACATGCCAGTATTCATAAAACTACGTGGTTTTATATACTTCAAATATTTACACAGTTTGATACAGTAGCAGAGCATACTTTGAAAGGAGCTGAACATTGCAAAAACATCTTAAATCATCCTTGCACAAAATTTGGCAGTACAAAGTACAAAATGTAAAGTATTTTTGGTTTTGCAAAATTGCCGTTTAAGAATCAGATACTTCTCTATACAAAAGACTGCCTACGGCCTTCTGCATCATTGTTTTATAGTGAGAGTCTGCCTTCATCAAACCTTCACCTAGGGTTTTGGGATAGGGATTTATTACAGATCTTTCTTGTACAGGCTCTATGCACACCCTGCAGCTTGGCAAACAGATAATTCAATGAAGATTCCCTTGTCTTCTTTAGAATATTAACAGTTAAAACAGACACTGCCAGCATCCTGTGGTTGACAGATAGTTAAATGCAGCATAAAAAAAGGGAAACTTCACAATGGGTCTGTGAAGAGCACACCCCTCTGCAGAGGACTAAATACTTATAGCAACGACAATTATTGCACCATCATGCCTGTCTAACTTCTTGGCCGCTTTCAGGTAAATACGTACACGTCTGTGCAAGAAACACTTGAGAACTGTTTCTAGAGTTTGGCTCCCTCTCACAAATGCTCAGTTACAAAGACATGAAATCACTGACACTGAAATAGAAATATTTCTTTGTGCACACATATCTACCTGTGTTTATAACTTATGACTGTAAACATTTAAATAACCTCCAGACTCCAGATTTTCTTGTCATACAAATTCAACAAATGGCTGTTTATTTTCTCCCAATTTGTTGTTTTGGTGATGTACATTCAAACACACAAGCTGTCACGGGTTTAGGTGTATCTTTACTTTTAAACATGCCTAATGCAGGGCCAGATCATGTGTCTTTGCTGAGGAGGCTTCTACAAGCTATGTTTCACAGATTGTCATTGTTTAATGACAGCCTTTCCCTGCAGGCAGTGTAGTTTACACAGTTGCAGACCAGGGCTTTATTCTTCAAACTGCAAACACACAACTTCCATTGGCTACACCAAAAATAGGATATACAAAAGGTTTTTGTTTTGGGGCCATGATTAGGCCACCTTGCTGTGAACGCAGGATGAAATGGGACTGGAGAAATAGAATCACAGAATATCCTGAGTTGGAAGGAACCCACAAGACTAATACCTCCTTACTTTCTGAGTCCTATGCTCATGGTGAGCAGCATTTGGCCCCAAAAGAAGCACTGGTAGATCAGTGGAGTGGTTCATGAAGGAGTGCAACATGCAGGGAGAAGATCTTGGAACCTGGTCAAGGAGTAACTTGTGGCCACCACATGTTGATATTGATCCTGAAGAGTAGATTGAGTTTAGAAACACAAAAAGATGCACACAATTGTTCATCCAAAAGCATGCAATCATACTAGCGGAGTGTGTAAGAGTACTTTGGACGGGAGCCATGCAGTATTGACGACAATGTCAGTGTTTTCAAAGCACAGGTTTGAGCACTGTGGATGTTGACAGACTGTTGCAAATCCAGTTGTAGAGATCTGCAATTTTCCGGGCTACATGGTCATGACATGATGTCTAAAAAGCTACATATAACACCACCTTGCTCATGTCGTGCTCTTGCCTGTAAAAAACCTGATAAAATCCCAAACAACAACAACCCCCCACAATTGAAGCATCGTGCGCAGTGGTCCCTCTGTGGTGGGATCTCATGGGGGCAAAACCTGCATGTGTTAAAGAGGCCTAATCTTTACTTTTGTGTTTGTTTCCTTGTTAGGCTCTAACAGCACTTCTTCCCCCACACTGAAGTCTTGATGAGAAGATGGTATGACAGGTTTGGCTTCTGCCCATTCAGCTGGCACCGCTGATGCCAAAAGCTGGAGCCTGCTGCAGCAGGATCAGGAGAGGCTCCTCTGGAGCAGGGTCTGGCTGTCAGTTTCCCACCCTCCTCCCAGCAACCAACTCCCTCTCCAAAGGCCCTCAATGAAGTGGAGGACAATGCCAGTATCGTTGTTCCTATTAGGGAACTGGTGGGAAGAGCAATCGCTGTTTGCCCAAGCATCAGTGCTGGCAAAACCCTGCCAGTAATTACTTCTAGAGCCTCTGATTAACTCTGCTCTCAATTTTCAGCATAAAA
Source organism: Monarcha castaneiventris obscurior (assembly GCA_026261815.1). Classification (NCBI taxonomy): domain Eukaryota; kingdom Metazoa; phylum Chordata; class Aves; order Passeriformes; family Monarchidae; genus Monarcha; species Monarcha castaneiventris. Next base: position 5,164,547 of record JAMPIT010000635.1, read on the forward strand.
TGCTATTAAGCCAGAGGCAGGGCAAGCTTTCTGTTTCTCCTGGTCTTTTAATAGTTTGCTTGAATATTTTCTGGGCCTCATCTGCAGAAGTGAGGATGCACTTGAATCTGGGATGGGCTCACCCGGCTCGGATAAACATTTGCTGGAAATGCAACCCTTCTGCCTCCAACAAAAAAGGCAATTTTGAAAAAGCACTCCTCTGATTTCTCATTCTTGTGTTTCTTTACAACTGTCAGTAATAGATGTTTGATGTTTCTAATTAGCATGGGTATCCCTCAGAAACTTATCCAAGCTAACTTTTTCTAGCTAAGTAGGGAGCACAAAACTGCCAGCAAATTGGAAGCATCATGAGAGTGGTGCAAGGCAAATTGCTTTTGTTTTGTAAAACAAGCAAAACAAAACTGTTGCTGAGTCTGTTTTTAGGATGCTAATAATAAATTTAGTCCCCTAGACCATTCAGCCTTTACTCACCTGCCTCCCTTCACAGCCCCACCATGCAAATTGCTACTAGTGCTATGCAAAATACCATCATAAATATGCATGATTGTGGAGATTTATGGTAATTTTTCAGGATTATCCAATGTGACATTTATAGGACAGGAGCATACATCAATTTAAATGAGAGTGACAAATATCTAATCCTTTTTATTTCTATAGTATTTTTAATATTTCCTTGAACTCTCCTGAGAACCATGTGAGCTGGTAGGAATTTGAACAAAATATTTTAAAATTCAAATACTTTACGAGCATACTACTTTTTAAAGCTTCAGGTTTTTAATGCATATCTGGTACGTATGTGTGCATGCATGTAAAACTGCATAATCTTAATGCAAATTATTTATGTGCAATGAGCAAAAGTGTTTCTGTAGATATTTTACATGTTATTGTTCCCTACAGATAACAATGGGGAGTAAAATATCTCACGTATTGGGCTGCTTTCTGAAAATGAGTTTGATCGGTCTAATTACTTCAATAATCTGATTACCCACCTGATAGAAAAATTTACCAAGTTTTTCTTCTCATTTTTATTTTAACCACAATGAGAAGGATTTGCTGCTATGGCAAACTGCATTTATGCAGTCTGTTGCAGATCTGTTGTACATCATAGAGGTCTGGATACACATTTTATTAGAGAAATCAGCTGTGATGTAGTCTAAAAACTTAGTGCTTGTAGTGATTACTAATGATGAGCATTTTTGTTCTTGGTATTTTGAGTGGCCAGCACACCAGCTAGATCTTCAAATTCATGACATGGTTTCAGTTAAGATTAGTAAAGTTACTTGTAAATGAGGGTGCAATGCACTCTGAGACCTCAAAAATATCAGTGGATATTTACCACACAACAGCATGCAACAGAAATATTGAGAAATCTAGGTTTTCACAAAAAATATTTAAATTGTCTGTTGCATTGCAAATAACAAGTTTTACTGGATATTGTTTCATTATTTGCAAAATAAAATCTTTGTTATTTACACTGCCACATGCCTCAAAATATTCACTACTAGAACATGCAACATCATTATGCTATTAATCCTTCCATCTTAAGAGAAATTATTCTATTCTCGTATGCCTAAACAGAAAAAATGTTGCAGGCCGCATAAAAGAGAGAACAAAATTTTAATGGTATATGTTCTTAATAGAACTTATTTACTCTTCATAAATTTCAAGAATACATTTCACTGTGTCTCTTGAATACATAAATACACCACTGCATTTATACTTGGAAAAATAGATGTACTTTCTGCTTTATTCATTAATTTTTTCTAAGCTATTTTGTATGGTATTTTTAATGAACACAAACACAATCCTGTCCTCCTTGTATAAAAATGTAGTGAAAGAAGAGCTCACTGAAAGCCTTGTCTTTCACCATTGTGCAAGGTCTTAGATTTAATTGGGGAAATTAGCCAGAAGGTAATAAAAAAACGTGGGAAGGTTTCACTTCGCATTACATAGGGATGCCAAATCAGGCAGTTTACATTTATTTGTGACCGTGTATATACACAGTGTAAATCTAACTGCGACACACTGTGAATATCACTTACAGCTGTGTTACTGCATATGAAAGGAGGGCAAAATGTTGCACCCAAGGACTAAGGCTCATGGGTATGCTCATGTGTGCCTCCCAGCTGCACAATCCAATATGGTCCCCCCAAACACTGCATTTTCAAAATGCCCAATATTTATAATATGCCAGAGAATCTGTGAGGATCAAATGAATGTCTTAAACATGTTTTTCAGAAAATGTGGACATGCATTGATGTAAGCATAGGAATTTTCTCTGCTTGAGTAGATATTGAGCTTTTATCAGCCACAGAAGGTTTACCACAATCTGCTTCCTGTTCACAAAGGTTCTGTGCTCAGAGACCTCCACATGGTCACCAGAAATGGTCCTCCAAAAACGCTTAGTGCCATATAGACATGGGGCCAAAATAAACATCAGGACATGGCTTCTGGATAATCTATATCATCACAAACTCATTGAATAAAATATAATAGGGAAATGTAAGGGCTGTGTCTCTGTGTGCTCTCAGGGCATATTTTTTGTGTTAGTGTACTTTAACTTTTGTAGGCTCAGCCTGGAGACTGAGCTGGTGTTTGTCCTCTGTTGTCACTCTTTAAGTTTCTGGAGCTGTTCAGCAAAAACTGAAGATTTGGAAGCCACATTTAAGTGGATATGCCTGCTATAACCATTATCATGAAAAGCCACTAAACAGCTCACAGAAGGTATTGGCATCCTGCATCAGAGTTATTGGGAGAGCCTTTTGTACAGCAGCACTGGTAGAAACTGTAATGTGTTCCTTTGAATTAGTGAGAAGTCAAAGCATTGTACTACCTCTCAATAAAAAATGAAGGTCTGTTTTATTTAAAATTTTATTAAAATTGGGTAATGGGTTTTTATCACTATCAGCTATTGAGACTGGAGTGCTAAGTATCACCAAAATATTTTATGATGCTGTTAGGTGACAAAAATGAGCTAGTTCTCTGTTACAAATTCACTACATGCACACTCACATGTAAGAGTTACTTGCATCTTTCATGCTGCTTGGAGAAGACTAATCGATGCATAGAGCAGGTAGAAAATTGTGTCTCCTTACATAAAGATAGAAAGGTGTAAAATCTTTGTTACATATCTTTACAAGATTGTTTTAATTTGCCTGTAAAACAATTATTTATAATTTTATTTACGGTAAGTAAACTTCTAGAATTAAACTGAGACATTTTTCAACTGAAACACGGTAGATGTTGATAGATATTTCTTTTGAATTGCTGAGGAGCAAAACACAATAATTTGGTGGCATGAATCTGTCTGGTAATCACATACGATAAATTTGTAAGGAATATAACAAAGATATTTATTTGTTGCTGCTGCTGCTAAGCCAGCTTTATTTATCGTAGAAGATTTTTCCATCTTTGAGTGGAAAACAAACTTTCCTTCAAGAGACCTGTGAACCAAATTATAGAAGTCTAAATCCCACATGGAAATCAGTTGGGTTTAATCCTGGATAGTCTTCAGGATGCAAATGAGGACGGGAGGTTTCCCTAGTCCTACTGTCACACGGGCAGCCAATTTACAGGCATGGGCACACACTGAATGTCCTGCACCTCCCCCTCACCCTCACTGAGACTTGGTCTCAGCTGCCTGCCTTTCACTGAAAACTGCAAACCAAGGAAACATATCAGTAATAGTGCCCTGTAAATTAACTTGACATTTGATGCAGGGAAAAAAGAAAATCAAATGCTAAAAGCTTACAAAAGACATGGAAAACAAAAGCCACACAGGACACACACTACATATAGTGTGGATTTAAGAGCTCTGGAAGGTGGTTATTCTCTTGCAAGCAACACACTCAGCCCTCCTTCTCTTTGTTAAGCCAACTCAGTCACTCTTTGTTAACGCCCCAGCATCCATCAAATAAAGAAAAAAAATACCCTATACTTTCTCAAAACAGCCTCCATGGAGCCACATAACACCAAGGAACTTCTAGGTCTGGGCTTACCTGCATCTTATATCCCTAAAATGGTAATTTCTTAAAATACGCTGCTGTTATAAGATAAACTGTAGTTATTAATATTAATTCACTCCTAATAAGCCGTGCTAAGTAACTAAGATGTATGCCAGTATTTTACAACTGGCAAGCAGCCTGTGAAATGTGAGACACTGCCATATCTTGAAAATTAGATTAAAGTAAACATTTCATTTTTCCCTGTACCTGAAGTTACAAATATTTTTTTCCATTGTCAAAAAGTATTTGAATTAAGAACAAGCTGTTGATGAACAATCACCTGCTTCTGTGACCCTGCCTGCAGTACTGGTATCAGTAGGATACAGAAAGATAGACCAGATGTAGATGTTCAGCAATGTTATGCTTTATTGTGTTTGCATGTCCCCACCTCTGTTCCTCTCCCCCACACCTCTCCCTTCTTCCTCCCTCCCTCCTGTCTTACACACACATGCACACACTCTCCCCTCTGCAGGGCTGGCAGTATTGCATCTCACAACTGCCTACCTTATGCTTTACAGGCAAAGGAGTGTGCTGGTAAAATACATACTCCTAGTATCCCTGCTTCTTGTTATTCACGGATTTATATACAATTCCCTGTGTTCTGCTTTTTTTTTTTCCTGTTACTACAGTTTGTATCACTGGCAGGCCTATATCCTTGCAGGAGATTCAAATAAAAATCAAGATATAACTGGCAAATATTCTGTGTTTCCATAATTCAGCTGTTTGGGGTTTTTTTAGAGACACAATTTTAAGAGGATTATGGACTTACAGATATATGAAGAATATGCTGATTGGCTTTTTTTGTACTTCAACTACTTAGGGTTCTGTTTGTGTAAAATAGCTTTAATAAAATGAATTTATGTACACATATATATGTGTGTATGTAAATGCACTTGAAATGAAAATGTTCATAAATCCTTGTCACTTGTGCTGATTAAGCCCCACACTGATACTGGCAGTGATAAAATTTTTTGCAAAAGAATTAAAATTCTAGAGAAAGAGTTATTAATTTTAATTTTTCTTTTGGTAGAGACTAGAGAAAGGATTTAACTAGTTCAAAGAAAGCAATTACTACTTAGCTAATTTTCACTTCTTTAAGAAAGCCTTTCATTAGTACATTTTACAATTGCCAAATGAGTATTTCCTTTTTTTGAAAAGAAGGATTTAATCAATGACTTATTTTCTAAATATTTACAGACTTGGGTTTTATTCTGCAAGTCCTTGCAAGTTGCAACATTTATCTGAGTAAACCTCTTAATACCCATAAATTACTGATCTGAGTAGTTTCTTCTAAGTAAATTTGCTGAATCTGGCTCTAAAATTTAAAAATAATTTAAATGTTAATTCCATGTACTATATCTGTGTATTTTCTCCTCCCATTTTTTCTTTAAGATCCACTTGTGAACAAATAATTGATATTATTTTTCCAAAAGCTGATATAAATTACTTTTCCTGGGCTACGACAATAAAAAAAATCTCACACCATGTACATATGTAGCATCTACTTTTTTCTCCCATTTTTATTTGAAGCAACAAGGCTTTCCTCATAAATTCTCCATAAGTAAAATACTTTTGCTCTTACTGTGGGCATGCACACTACATTATTAAGTCCAAAAGATAGTTAATTTGCAGTCAAATGCAGAACAGTTCATGTTAGCATTATTCGGTTTGAGTCTTGAAGTTTATTCAGTCTGGGGCTTGAGGTTTTGTTTTCTTCTGTAAGTAACCATAGTGCTTTCACAAGACATTGCCTCAGCAGTAAAGCAATTTAGAGTGGAGGATATTTTTAGACTACATTCATTTGAAGAGGGGGAGGGAGGCAGTGCAGTAAGATAAACATGCATTTGTAATTCATATTGGTATTCTGTTTCTGTTGTACTCGGAGCTTCCATCATGGCTGAAATGGGGAGCTGGCATCTAGGCAGTGCAGCAGGGCTGTAAACAACCACTCTCACCAAAACACAGAGCACAGGTTCTCTCTCTCCTCCACTCCTGCTGCTAATTATTACCATGCTGATTCTATTTTTAAAAATAAAAATAAATAGCTGTAGGTCAGGGAGGCATATCTGGACAGTGTGTTAAATAACACTATCAATCCTTCTGGTCCAGAAGAGAGATCTTTTCATTCTGGTCTTTCAAGAGCCCCAGTCTACACATTCAAAAATATGACAGAAAAATAAACTGACACGTGCTGGCACTAAACATTTAAATTCTCTACTGCTTGGTCATTATACTTTTGGCCATGTTTTACACTGTCTTCTCTCCCACCATACTTTAGCTGATTTCACCTCATTTGCATGACCTAATTATGCATATAGCCTTTGTCCTGATATAGAGTGCAGCATGGTGACAAAGCAAAACCTATAAACAGCGAAAACATTTTCTCTTCTTTAAAGTTGTTCCAGTTAATCCAGTATTAGCATTTGATTTATCAATACAATTCAACATTAAATCAGATGTAGGTTCTTGCTTATAAAATACTTACAGATTTATTATTGCTTGAGAAAATAAGAAGTCAATGTCTAAACTATCTCCAAAAGTCTTTCACTTTTATAAACATATTCATTCTTCTGCTGATAAAAGTTTAGGCAGAAATGCTAGTGGTAGGTAAAAATTAAGAAGCACCTGTTTATTTATGACAAGTGAGATATCTGTGATATGCTTAACTATATGTAGCTTGATAAAATAGTATTGTAAAGTGCTGAATTTGGTAAGGTTCAACATAGACAGCCAGGTTTCAATTCTGAAGATTCCTGGTTGCCTTACATCTGAAAATAAAGAGGCAGGATCCCCTAATTATGTTATCACTTTCTGGTTGTTCTTATACTGTAGCAAGTGTATTTTGTGTTATGGAAATTTATGTCTGATTCACCCAGATTTTGACTGACTTCATGGATCTGCCAATGAGAGGGAAGGTTTCAGAAGAGAGTTTCTTGGTTTCCATCCAAAAGTAGGTGATAGAGACCTTAAAGCTGTCCCCTTGAAAGGGAAAGACACCCGCACTGGCTGCTACTGGAACACAGCTGGGCCCACTTGGGGGAAGCATGAGTTAATTTAAAAAGCAAAAGTCTTTTCCTTCAGTAGAATTTTGGAGTGTAAAAAGGAAGGAATAATCTTGATGAAGCTTGGACTTCATCTTGCCATTCTGTGGTATTAAGTACCTTCCCTACTAAAAGATTCCTACATGGGAGATTAACCATTTCTTTAATTTCTAAAATCCTGTGGAAATAGTGGAATTATTCAAATACAATATCATTAAATTTCTTTCCAAACAAGAATTATTTTAGTAGTGCTCAATTGTTACAGTACCACGATCATCACCTTACCATAGAAACCAGAAGACAAAAAGGTATTTTCTTTCTCAAAGGAAGGTGTTCTCACAACATTCTTAAAGAAGATGATGATGTCCTCATTACCTTGTTTCAGAGCATTTCCAGCAGAAAACTTGGTTACACCTCATCAACCTGATGCAGAATAAATAAAGTAGCTCTATAATTCAAGAGAGGAAATATTACCTGTAAGATTTTATGCCTTTCTGGTAGCTGTCAAAATGACTCAATTCAGACAGCTTTGTTCAGTACATATTTTTTAAACAAAATAGTGAGACATGTAGTGCTTTTAATTGTTACAATTATTTTGTTCCAGTTATTTCTTGTGCTGGTTAGGTCATATTTCATACATGGAAGTAGCAGTTATTTATAGTTTTTATGGCACTTATTTTGTGGGGGACTTTCTATAAAAACTGAAAGATACACTCTGGGCATATGCATGCGGGGGCTCACAGTTGTCAAAGCATCACTCAAACTACCAAACCCTCAGTGAGTTCTGCACACACATCCATACCAATGCTCTGTGTGCTGTCTTTCCCAAACCAAACCTTATTCATCATGCAGTGGTTTCACAATTATTATAAATTATATTTAAAAAATCTAAAAGGCTTTGTCGTGTCATGCATACTATTATGCTAGCTTCTGGCTTGCTGTATGTGTGGTTGGCACAGAAATCACCACACTGAACAGGCAGCCCATGCACCATCCTCCTCTGCAGAAGACAGGAGATCCTTCCTGTTGGCTGCCCACCATGAGCCCTCACCAAGAGATGACTGTCAACATGACCTGCATCATCCTGGTGTCTCCCTGAGGAGACATGGGATGAAGGTTATCCTGTAAAACCCTGGTTTTACAATGTTCTAATGTGACATGCCTAAGAAGCCCTTCAAGATCTCACTGTAGACACTTTTCCTATGTAGGAGAAATAAGATCGAAGTGTTATGGACAGATCTTGCAGGAGTGGGTTTCACTGACAGAGATTCAAAGGTCAACCCATACTCCATAGTGAAATATTTAACTTATGCAGTCTTTTGCAATGGTGCTTTTTCATACAAACTGTCCTGGGTGGCAAATCTGCAAGTATAGGAAGCCTAAACTTCTGGGAGCAATGTCAGCAGGGTGCTTTTCCTCCATTAGACATTTATGAAGCTCACAGAAATCAGTCATCTGTGGAAGATTTCCAAAGAAAACAAGATTATGAGTCATCACACTCATCCCGGCTGACAGTTTTGAAAATAAACTAGCGATGAGGAAAACAGACCTAAAAGTAACCTATTCATACCTTGCCTTTCCATACCCATCTCCTGGACAAACCCACAAGACAGGGAAAGCCATTGTATTCACAGGCATGCAGTTTTGAAGAGTTCCCTTGAAGACTGTCAGGTGCAGGAATGTCTGGGGTTTCCATGGTAGCAAGAAGGGAGGGTTGGAGAGAAGGTGTTTTAAGATTGGTTATTTTTTTTCTCATTATTGTACTCTGATTGGATTGGTAATAAATGAAACTAATTTCCCCAAGTCAAGTCTGTTTTGTCCATGGTGAGGGATTGCACCAAATATCCTTGCAAATTTTCTTCCATTATCTTTGATATACTTACATCAAAGACATATTTCATATATTTAGTTATTTAATAAATAACTAATACTTTTTATCTAAAATAATGATTTCCAAATCAATATCCTTATGTGGTTACATAAGTAACATAAGATTTTTCTCTTGCTAGGCTAATAATATTTTAGAATGAGGGTTTTAATGCTCATGGGTACAAATGAAAATTTCCATGTCATTAGTGTTTAGTAATTGTTGAATATTTTATGTTAGTGACTGTTTTCTCCAGTAAACTACTTTCTAAGACTATTCAAACACAGAAGAGCAGAGAAAACTACAGTGAATCACTCAAAAGATATGAACAAACATTTCTTGACAATGATGCAAGGTATTCACCAGCCTCTAATGCAGAAGGCAGGCAACAACTATAGGCATTTAAAGTCATCTCTGAAGCTTTCAACAGATTTCAACCAGGAAAATAAACTCATTTAGGGTTGGTTTTGGCTTATTTATCAGGTAGATTATGTACTTGGGCTGACTGACCTGCTCTGAGATGGCTGCTGTTAGTTTTGGGTGGCTCACCATTGCAGTTGCTTTCATCCTACCTTATGTTGCTGGTGATAGTGAGGGGAAGCATTGTTTCAGTTTTAGCTGTCAAAATCTGATTTGTTTTTATAGATGTACAAACATTCCTCCAGATCCACACATTTTCCCATCTTGCTGTTGTAATAAAATACATGCATTTTCTGTCTCTTGGAAATTAAAAATCTACTCTACTACAAAAAAAGGCAAACAAAAAAACCCCAAACTGTTTTCATACAAGTCGATTTTGCTAAGGTTTTTCCAGAAGTCAGAGTAGATCTTTTCAGTCATAAAATGTGGCTATTTCCATGCTCCTCCCCTGTGCTGATGCATAAACTGTAGCCTAATATTGGCCTGGATTCAAACTGGGCCTTTAACCCTTTTATGCTGATTTTTCAGACCACGTTAATGGTGGCTGAGCTGTAAACAAACAAAAAAAAAAAAGAAACTATGATGCCATGATCCTCAGTGGATTTGGAATTAATGCAAATTAAACATCCATCAATTACTTTCTCACAGCTTTATCTTGAACAGAATATATAAGCAATGAAAAAATTTTAACTATTTAATAAAAAGATTTTACTCCAGAGAATGAGCGAAAACTGAAAAGAGCATCACTGAGAATAAGAACCAACCTTGCAATCTTCAGACAGAGCTCTCCAAGGGTGTTCTTGCTGCCCTATGCCTTCAAAATGCACCATATTCTGTCTCCTACTTTTATTTACATACATACACACATACATGCATACATATATATATATATATACGTTTATAGCACTCCCTTGCACACTGTTGCAAAGGGATTTATATATAGCATCTGAGGAGGAAAAACCCCCAAACACCACAGGCTTTAAAAAGTTGATTTATAGAAGGAAAATACACTCACATGTAATTTGGGAAGCAAAAGGACTGTTCTCCTTTCCTTCTGTCTTGGGGTGATTTTATGATAATACTCTATTCCCTAACCCTCTGCTTTATGCCCAAAAAGGGTTGCTGCATCTCTAAGGTGGGTCTGGGAGAACCGGAAGCCTTGGGCTTTTTGGAGGATTTTTTTTTCAAAGCCTCACTCCCCAGGCATCCAGGATGCCATGAGGTCTGGGTTTTTTTCTGCTTGGTTAGCTTGGCTTTTTTGTTAGCCCAGGCAAGAAGTTTTTCTTTCCTTCCCTGGCCGTGGAGAGTCTGCAGCAGCAATCCTTTGGTGGCTTTTTGGAAGTGAACTGGACAGTTTGGTGTTGGTCTAAGATCACAGAGGATTACTGGTGGGAGAGGGGTCTGTTGGGACTGGTGGGAAAGGCAAGAGGCCACTCTGTTTCAGCTCCACACCTCAGAGAAAGCCAAGCTGGTGACAAAAAGCACACCAAGCCCACCTGCTATGAAGAGGGGACTGACGCCAGAGTCACCAGATGTATTGGTTTTGCTTGGCCTGGTTTTTGGTAGCAGGGGTGCCACAGAGGTGGCTCCTCTGAGAACTCCTGGAAGTTTTCACCATGTCCAGCAGAGCCAATCTCTGATGGTTCTGAAGGATGGACATGCTGCTGGCCAAAACTGGGCCAGTGAGAGAGACCAGTAATGCCTCTGTGATGACATACTCAAGAAGAAAATCAAAACAAAGTCACTAAGTTTTGCTTCTAGTCAGAGTAGAGGAGGAGGTGAGAACATGTGAGGGAAAACAACACGGAGACACTATGGTCCGTGGAGAAGGTGGGGGAGGAGGTGCTCCAGGCGCCAGAACTGAGATTCCCCTGCAGGCCGTGGTGATGACCAAGTGAATTCACCATGGTGAAGCAAGTTGTCCCCCTACAGCCCATGGGGATCCACGGGGGATGCAGAGATCCACCCACAGCCCATGGGGATCCACGGGGGATGCAGAGATCCACCCGCAGCCCATGGGGATCCACGGGGGATGCAGAGCTCCACCCACAGCCCATGGGGATCCATGGGGGATGCAGAGATCCACCCACAGCCCGTGGGGATCCACGGGGGATGCAGAGATCAACCCGCAGCCCATGGGAGAGCTGCTCACACCGGAGCCGGTGGATGCCTGGAGGAGGCTGTGAGCCAGTGGGAGACCCTGTGGAGAGAGGGCCCTGCTCCCAGCTGGAGCAGCCTGTCCTTGGAGGGCTGCACCCCGTGGAAAGGTGACCCACACTGCAGCAGTTTTGGGAGGGCTGTGTGCCCGTGGCAGGGGCTCACACTGCAGCAGGGGCGCTGGGGCTGCTGCTCCTGAGAGGGGACCCACACTGGGGATGTTCAGGAGAACTGTCTCCTGTGGGAGGGACCCACGGCCTCACAGGGGAAGGACTCCTCTCCCATAGCAGCAGAAGGAAATCTCGGTGATGGACTGACTAGAAACCCTCATATCCCATCTCCACGCACTGGCACTGGGAAGGAGTGAGGGATGGAGGGTAAAAGGTGTTTTAAGGGTTTATTTTTCTTCTCGTCATCTTCCTCTGATTCTGTTAGCAATAAATTCAGTTTGTAACTTTAATTTAAGCCTGTTTTGCCCTTGAAGTGCTTTCTCCTGGTACTTATCTCAACTAATGAAGCCTGAATTAATTTTTTGACCAGCTCTCTTTGCCCAGCTGTGGCAGAGGAGGGTGAGCAGGCAGCTCTCGTGGGTGTCTGGCATCAGGCCAGTGTCAAACCACAACACCAGGTTCACAAACCACAAAACAGGTTCACATCTGTTTGCCTGAACTGCTGCTTGAATCTCCTGTTTTCTGCTTGTTTTTTCCCTGAAAGCCCACGCCATTTCCTACCCACCATGTGACAAACCACTGCTGTTATTTTTTTTTGGTTCCCTGGCATTTTGGAATTTTGTTCTGGGGTTTCTGTGGGGAGGGCGCGGGGAAGGTCTGAAAATTCAATATCTAGGATTTATTTACCTTTTTCCCATGCCTTGTGGGCACTCTGCTTGTCAATAAATGGTTGTTTGTTTGGGTTTTTTTTCACTTTCATTCACTAGTAGGGATTGCTGGAACCCTTTTAGAGGAAACATTCATTCCAGAGTGTTTTCTTCTAAACTGAGACACATTCCCATTGTGCTCAGAAGAATTCTGCTCAGTTTATAGCTTTATTTCTCAGTATGATTTTCCCTTCACAGGTAGCCAACAAATACCCACTTTGCAAATAAAATTCCCCATAGGATTAGTGTTCTTGTACGATTACAGGGCTACCAAGCCCTGATGCAGAGTCCAGCAGTCTACCTACCCTAAATTCCACTGATGCATAGCTTGGAGGCAAAGCATGTGTAATGTGTCCAAGCACTGCCCACGTACAGAAGTGTGTCCGACTTCTTAATAATAGGAGCAACATTATTGGTTACTCTGTTGGCTCAAATGAATGCAACTTTGCAATGCTACAGCTTTGAAGGTCCTACCTTCAACCTCTGCTGATTGAATAACTGAGAAAAATGCTCTGTGACAGCATCATAATAGCTTCAAAGGAAGCTTTAATTCTTACACTGCCAAACTTTCAGAAGCTCAACTGCACCATTCTCTTCTAGTAAAACTGTAAGCCAGAACTCCCAAACTGACAGTTTTCCAGGATTCTAATGCAAGGAGAAGGGCATGTCTTTTTCTCTCTGCCATATATGCTCTATTGCCTAACATGATTTTTCTGTAAAATGGTGACAAAATAACTAATATGTGGACCTTGGAAGAACAGCAAGACTATTTATCACTTTTTGCACTGATCAATTAATTAAAACTGAACAGCATTTATGATATGAAACAGTAGGTAAAGAGGTGTTTGCATTTGCTGCTGATATGTATTTTACCCTTAGCTTTCATCCTGGTTACTAAAATCTAGACCTTTCTGAACAGGAGAGCCCATTTCATCACAAAGTTTCATAAAACAAACGAATAAAAAAACCCACCACCACCTCCCTCCTCACCAAAGCCAACTCAAAAAACCTCAAAGCATAAAATCATCAAGTGATGGGTCACAGTGGTGGTTGTGGCAAGAGAGTGGAAGATACTGTTGACAGAGCTTTGCTCAGGACCCTTACTTTTCACCAAAAAAAAAAAAAAAACCCACCCAAAAAACAAAACAAAACAAAACTAGCCTTACATGTTCAACTCTTCAAACATGCCAAATTCACCACCAGACTCTGGCCTAACTGGAGGAGATGCCAAAGGGAAAGAGTTACATAGATTAAGCTGGCCTGGATCCAGTCAGCCTAAATTCTACCTAAACCCTGTCCTTATTATTGGCTGCCTCTAGTTCTTATCTCTGCAGAGAAAGTCAGAACTTTCCCTCTTCTGCAGGAATGTGCAGTTTCTAGATGAGGGAACTCAGTCTTGCTCAACTTGCAAAGAAATATTCCAAATTCATCAGGCCATAGAGGCAAAAAAGTAGAGCAGCTAATGCTGCTGGTAAAAAACCAGCTGTTACTATTATATCCAAAAATCCCTATTCTCCAGAGTACAAAATGTGAACAAATACATCAACTACACCCATATTACTGATCCAAGTCAGCTGAGCTGAACACAAAATTTGTCCTATCCAAACCCTTTTTCAGGGGGAAGGCACCTTGATGCTATGGGCTAGCTTGGTGAGTCTTGCTGTATCCTTAACAACTGGGATGAAACTACACTGGAATTCAGATGAAATCTCAAAGTTTTCCTGATGAACAGTTGCACAGAACTGCAAGGTAATTTGCATTCCTGTCTTCACCTTAAAACAGGTTCTTAAATTAATGAATTAAGGATACCTTGACTTAAGACATTTGCTACTTTCCAAGAGGCTTAATTTTTATGGAATACTGTTTTTCACCTTGTTCTAGATAAGCTACCTTTTCCATTGTCTTTAACTTGTACTGGGGAAGACCAGCACCTGAGTTACATATATCTAAGAAAAAACCAAGGTGAGCAGCAACAGCAAAATCAGTCTGATATCTTAATAATGGTTTCACAGAGTGGAGAGAGAACTAGAACTGCTGAAGAGATTAAGCACTTTGTTGAACTTCAAGTTAATAAAATATTTCTTAAATGAGGTGGTGCTTGCATTATAGAATAATGTGCATTTTAATAAAGACCCTCAACAGCATAAGCATGTCATTTACCTCTAGAATTAGAGACCACTAGAAATTAGAGGGGCATATGCATACTTATGTATAGAAATACATACACAATTTTGTGCATATTTCCTCTTAGAGACAACTGTATATATAATACAGTGACATATTTTAATTTTGCAACAGGTGTGCAATTGAGACCGTTATTAGGAAGTGAAGTGACATTTGTTTTAAGAGATGTTTAGATACCTATAAATCTTCCAAGTCCTAGTACGTAAGACATTTATTAACTTTGAATTAACTTCTGTAAAAAAGAGTTTTAACAACTGAAAGAAATGACTGACATTGACAAACTTGTGAGAAACATTTTTGTTCACTCTTTTTCTTAAAATCAGTCTTTGATGGTCCTTTGCCCTTCATATTTTTGGAGTGATTTTCTTATTATTAAGAACCTAGGTTTTCAACCCCCTGTCCACAGAGTTCCCACTGAAATCAGGTCACACCTTTGAAGTAAATGGAATTTCTGAACATGAAGTATATTGTTTGCAAAGGGCTTAGTGTTATTTTAATTTGTTGTCTGATAATAATTTGAGAGCCATGTTTTTTTGGGGCTTTTTTTGCATGCTGGTTTTTCAGGTTGCATAAACAACAGTAATGTTGGCAAGTTATTCTGCTTCCCAGCAAAGGTGGCAGAAGCATAGTGTACCTATAACATCATTAAAATTGTACTAATTCTGTCTTGCTGAAATTATTAACAGGAATTATATAACAGTAAATTATAACAAAATTATAACAGTGTTTTAATTTGCTTTACAGACATCTTAACAAACAGTGTTTATCATTTACTATTTTTAGCACAAACCATTTTCAAATACTCTCAAGGGAGAAACAATTAGTGAAAGACATTTCATAATAATTAGTATCTTTCCAAGGCCCAACTACTAACCATAATGAAGAGACCATTCACAATTTATGTAACCTTGATGAAACAGAATGAGACAGGTATACCTCAGACTCAGGCATATTTTCTGCTGCTTTTTAGCTATTGCCATTTAAAGAAAACATTTCAAAAGATCATTCAGTAGCCAGGAAATTAGTTTTCATGCGTATCACTGGCAAACTGTGCTTGTCTTATTTATGTACATCCTAATGTGGCTGATTTTGTCCTCATTTTATGTCAGGCTCACACTGGTAGAAAAGAGTTGTAACTAAAACCTGTTCTGGTGAAGAGTTAAAGAAAGCAGAATTTGTGAATTTTCTAGCAGAAGGCTTAGGCCTGAGTAGTAATATGCCACATAATATTACTGCCCACACTATCCTTTTAAATTGTCTGATTTTCTTGTAGTGGAGTCTCTGAGGTTTTAAAGGCTCTAGAAGATAACCAAAAGCTACACCACTCCTGTATTTTCCATTATGCTGAGTATTGTTAAATAGTAGTTAAATAGTTTACCTGAGTATAAGTAAATAACTAGTTGGTTAACCTTCAAGAAGTTGCTTCATTATGGCATAAGTCTGGAGTATAATTGTTAATAAAACCTGCTCATAGAAATTACCTAGAAAAGCTTTTGCTCCACCAACAAAATATCCCTCAGAAGAGATTGATGTCCACAGGTTTACCCATTCTGACTCTTTCCTTTGGCCCCAGGCATGTGGAACTTTTTCCACAGTTGACATTGTCGATGTACACACAGTTGGACATGTATCACTTCAGATTTCTTGCCTTTCAGCAGTATTACCTCAGTTTGGTAGAGGAGACCTC
Source organism: Monarcha castaneiventris obscurior (assembly GCA_026261815.1). Taxonomy (NCBI): domain Eukaryota; kingdom Metazoa; phylum Chordata; class Aves; order Passeriformes; family Monarchidae; genus Monarcha; species Monarcha castaneiventris. Next base: position 5,180,784 of record JAMPIT010000635.1, read on the forward strand.
ATGCTGGCCTAATTCCAGGAATAACTTCAAACAGACATCTCAGCCATTCTCATCAGGAAGATGGGTCTCTAGCCATGCTCTGAAACATACAATTATTAAGAGCATTAGAGAAATGTTTGCGATGAAGCTTATAGTTTTTTAAATTTTAAATCAAACTTCAAATGACAAAACCTCCCTTCTTTGATTCTATGTGCAACACACTGATGCAGATGTGTGCTCCTCTACCAAGAGATGAATCACTAATTTTACAGGTAGCATGACACACAAACACTTACACAATAATGTTTCAGATATTTGGCTCTTTGAGATCCTTGTCTTAATATATTCATTTGTATTAGAGTAAAAGGGCAAATGAAATAGAAATATGCAGTCCTTATAAAATGAAAAGCACTTGAAACCCCCTAGTTTTAACCCTAGTTCTGATAATATCTTGTACTTGACCTATAAATAAACTCCACCTCTGTTTATACCTCTACTGCTGTGAAAAGGGAATAAAAATGTAATTTACTGTTTGCCAAGGTGACTGTGAGGATTTCTACTCAAAGCAGGCATACTCTTTCAAGGCATTACATGATAGGTAATACTACTAGAGGGGGTTCATGCAATAAATCTCTGTTAGGAAAATATTTGCTAGACAAAAATATCAGCTTGGGGCATGAGCAATGCCTAAGATAAGTTTTGTGGGAGTGAGCAGCATCTGTTTAACTTAGTGGGTTTTGGGGCTTTTTTAGTACATAGCTTGGAACCATTTTACCAGCTGAAGTTCCAAACTATTTGTATCTCTACCAAAAAGACTGAATAAACTCTTTTTCAAGTGCAGAAGTACCAGCAATCTGGGGTGCACTGAAGCTGTCCCATTTTGTCTCAAATCCAGCTTCAGCTTGGCTTTCCTTTGTCATTTCCATGGCCCAGGTGGTAGGTTGTAGACTGAGGGATCTGTCTCACTGCTTCCTCACGAGAAAGCGTCACACGTGGCTTCATGGCTGGCTTGCATCTTCTGCTAGCCAGGACAGAGCAGGTCATGCCACTGGCACAATATTTAGATACTTATCTTAGTGAGAGTTGAGCTAAAGATCTACGTAAGACTTATCTGTCTTTAACACTAGGCCAAATATATCAGCAATCTTGCAAGCAGCCACAGCAGAACTGGGAAAAAGAGATGGAGATTTTGATTCAGGAGTGTAGGAACACAACTTCTGGCAGCAAGTCCATCTAATGGGACCAAAACTCCTTTCTAAATTCAGCCGTGTGCATCCCACACACATAAAGCAGAATTGCTTTTGGAATATGTCAAGACATTCTCCAAAGCACATCAGGTAAAAAAATGTTAGCTGCATGCTGTGGCCAAATGTTGAGCATTGGAAAGCATAATACAGAGATGTAAATATACAAGGAAATTTTGGGTTAAGAAATATTATTTTTAGAGTGTGTATTAATCTAAGTGACATGACAGAGCACATAATTTCCAGCATTCATTAGGTAAAATTACCAGAACATTAATATTACATATGAATATTGCCTTAACATCATAACTGTGTGCTGTGCATGTCTGGGTAAAAATACACTACTGATAGAAGTAGTGCTGAAGTATTTGATGCCTGTGGTTAGCACAAGTTGCCATTCTGAAGTTGTAACAAAGTTCAGACTGTCTAAAGAAAAGAGAGATGGAAAGACATAATTTATAACATCAAGGCAGTGCCATTCAAAACCTCAAGATATTCAATGAAGCTATGTAAAATACCTTTTTTCAAATTTCAGAGATAAGTAAACATAATATAGGCAAGGACATTCACTGTCTATAGCCTCCAGATACTGTCACTCTCTGAAGTGAATTCATTTTGCAGTTTAAAAGTATGTAATGACATAAAATGCAACAGAACATTTTTGTGGAAAATATTTCTCAGAAGTTCTTTACTAATCATGTTAGAAACATACTAGGTGCTGGCTTTTTTCTTTTTCCTTTAAAAAGTGAGTAACATCCAAAGGCTGCATTACGTAGTTAGGAGCTGCTAATCCTTCACTCTATTAATTTGCCTTTATATTAAATTAAAGGTTCTTACCCATTAGCTGTCTTTCAGGTTGTGTCAGGCTGCAATGCAAAATGTGTTTGTAGAACAGCCTTAAAATTAATGTATTGTACATCCCTGATGGAGCTGTTTCATAAGGTCACCTCCCATTTGAGTTCATTGGTATGACTAATGCTTGTGGAGTTCAGCATGTGCATTCAGCCCTGAGCCAGCAAATACTAGTGCAGTGGCAGGAAAGTGAATCTGTGCAGAACCCCCCTGCATTCAGTATGGGAGCACAGAAGCCTGCCAGTGTTGGAAGCAAGGTGTTTCCAGGACAGGGACCTTGGGAAGAAATTAAAACACAAAGCAGTTCAACTCTGCTTTCATAGTAACACATTAAACAAACTCACAAAAAACCTGTTCATTCCATTTTACTTAATTTCCTAGTAATGTCATTTCAAATAGTATCAAAAGATTTTACATTGGAAAAAAAAGGGCCATTCAACAGAATTATCTCAAACTAGCTCACTTGTTGAAAAAAAGAAATACAGATTAAATCACTAATGTAGTACTCTTTTCCTTTGTTGTGCTTATCCTTAGATAATTTCTACCAGTCTGTCATTCTGCAAAGAGCACTTTCTGACTGTCGTCCTCACAAACATGTGCCAGTATGCTACTGCTGAAAATAAGTTACTATCTCATTGGAGTACCTGCTTCTTCAGCCTGAGCTACAATAGGCTTACACTTGAGTACAGGCTGTCTATAGTGAAGCACATTTTCTATGTGAATAAAAGACCTTCTACGAGGAATTTAACAAGCAAGATCTCAATGCTGCAATATCTGCATTTAATGTTATGCATGTGAGCCATCTAAAGACCCTATAGGGGATTCTTGTATGCACAAGCATTCGCAAAACGGAAAGTGACACATTTTTGAATGTACAAGAAGGAACAGAACTGAATTTTGTTTCAAAGGTATTGCTGTTCTGGGTCTCTTCCTTTAATTTTTTTCACTATTCACATGATCCTATTCCTAGTCTTTAGTCTGGTGCATTACACCATACAGCTAAAACAAGAGGGATCATTTTGGTTCATTCTCTCTGCCAAAAACAAAAAGGTGGGGTGGCGGAGGTGGCAGAGGGAGAGAAAAAGAGAGAAGAAAATTGGGTCCATTCAGTAGATCATACAGGGTTAAGAAGTGTCAAATCTACCCTTTTTATACCTTTTAATATTTGTTTATATACAGAAGTATAACGTTTCTATGCATACATGTTCATATAGATATGCACATTAATTTGGTATATGCTAGGTTGCAAAACACCCTAATTTCTCCTCATGTAAAGGAGACACACAAAAAGACTTATTTCACTTACTGACAGCATTTAAAGTATTGCTAACTTTTTATAATATTCATATGTGATTCTGCTGCTATGAACTAAGTGAAGAAATTTAAGGTTCTAATGATTTTTCCATCGAGTACAAAAATCAATTTCTTGAAAAGTTAAATTCTTGGTACAACTTCAAAATTCTGAAAACACAGTGTGGTCAAGTCAGTATTTTCCCACAGATTGATGGGCTTTATCAATTAAGTGTTTATAAAACTCCTTGACTAAACACAAGAACAAATTTTAGAACTTGAATAAAGTCACACAAAAAGACTTTCTTTCATTAACAATTTTAGCTGCAAGTGCCACGTTACAGATCCTGGCAAGACAGAAATTATAAATAAGCTAAAGCTGCAACTATTGGAAGTTCTAGCTTGTAATTTTTAAGCCTGATCAAAAAATAAGTAAATACCATATTTTTCAGTCCAAAGGAAACAACTTTCCGATTTCAGTGGAGACACTAAAAGGGCCCTCTCCAGGCTGCTTAACAATGGTCACTCCATTACCAGCAGGCTCAGGAGAGAGTTACATGACTCATATATCCATCCCCTGGGCAAAGGCCTCTTCAGCATCCTTGTGTGTGTCAGCATCCTGCTGCTGCTGCAGCCGACACTGAGCCTCCTTCAGAGCTTGTTCTTGCTCTGACAGCAGCCTCAAGCCCTCAGTACCCCTTCTCCTGCTCACATCTCTGCCACCTTGCAACAGCCCAGCTACCCAGAAAGCCCTGCTACCCAGGAGACCTGGCTATCACTCACCACACATCTTCTGCCATCACTGCTGCTCAAAACAGTCCCCCTTGCACTCCACGGCTTGGAGCATCCTTGATTTGCTCTCCTTTTGGGCAGAAGCACCTCCCACATCCCTTCACAAGCTTACTAATGATACCACCCCTCCTTCTCCCCATGTGTGATGCCAGGCACACTCCTGAGCTCACCATTTCCAGGTGATGCTCACAGGTGTTAGTGATGCAGCAATTATTTCACTGCCACTGCCACAGTGTGCTGTTGGCAGCGTCTGTGTGAGGAAATGGCTTCCTGGCCCAAAAGCATTAGACTTTTACTAGCAAAACAACCCCTTCCAGCAATTTCATTGAGTTATCAATGCTGACTCTCATTTTATGTATTTTTGTTCTTCCTCCCAGATTCTGAGTCAAAACACTTTTTCATTCCAACTTTTCAAAATGTTTTTTCAAGATGGCACTGCAAATATTCTTGCAAGTAATCCCCTCAAGCAGCTGTGCCATTTTCTGCAGCTTCACTTGCTTACTCTGAAAATAAAGTCTCAGCTCCTGGTAAGATGACTGATGTGATTTTTTTTCTGCTAAAATTTCTACAGTAATATAAACAGCAAAATGACGTGAAGCATAGATAATTACTAAAAGGAAAAAAACCAAGCATTAATATATTAATACTTGAAAATCTGTTTTCTACAAGCTTTGTGTTTTTCCATTTATTTCAGCAGCAAGAATAAGTGCTTATCATTTCTGGAAAAATGGATGACACTGGACAAAAAATCTGAAGTAAGATTTTCCATGTAATTTGGCAGGGTGAAAAAAATCCCAAACCCAAGCTCTGCTATCTTTGGTTGCCCACAGAATATCATTAAATCCCAGGCTTGAGAAGTACTGTATCTTTTCTGTGTAGAATGAAAGATACCAAAATTCTCATCAGTTGTGTGTTTGCTACTGCATGACATCAGTAGCACAATATTGTGAAGTTGCAACTAACAGTGAAACAAAAGACTCTATGGGAAAAGTTTATAATATGCTCAGAAGATCTTGTAAAAGCACAGACTGTACCGAGGAAACCAGAATAAAGTGTTGTAAGTATTAGGCTGGGAAAAGCACTGTTCAGTGATACAAAGATGTGTACTTCTCTGCAGTCAAACGGAGTGCTCATTTTTCACAAACTAAGTAAAGCTGGGTCACGTCAGTGAATAAGATAAGAGATAGGTGATATCAGTGGTAGTTTTTAAGCATCAGCAGCTAGCATACTTCTGCATAAGTGGGCATTAAATTAGACATTGCAATAAGCAGTCAGTTGCGCAACTTTGCCAGAAATTGTTCAGAACAAATGTCTTTGTTCAGAACAAAATGTCTTTGTTCAGAACAAAATCCAGGTCCTAGCACTCAGCCGGTTAAAAAACTCCAAACATGAGTTGTATGAAAGTCACCATCATGTAAGAACACACATAATACTCAAGAGTTTTTCCTATTCATCTTGTACTTCATGAATTCTAAGTTTAAAGTTCAAATTTTAATTTCATGGGAATACATTCTAAGTCAAATTTTCCCAGCACAGGGTCTACTGCAAATGTAGGCATGAACTTTGCAATTGTTCACAGGATTCCTCAGCTGACAAATCAGTCCCTATTCTGATCTCAAACAAAAAAAACCGCAATCAATGTTTAATCAGATAAAGTGAAATACTGGCTCTTTCTGAGGTGGAATGCAACAGTCTGGAGCAGAGCACATTTTCAGTGTTAAACAGTGAAATCGTTTGTGAAGGGTCTGAATTCTGGATAGAGCCATTCCCACAAGAAAGCAGTGATTGGATGTAGCCGAGTAGTAGGATCAGTAGGTGAAGAAACACAACCAAGAATGCATATGAAGAAAACCAGAATATATGATTGTTATCTGGCAATTGGTAGATGTGTGAATGCATAAGGGATTTTCTCTCTTTGTGGCCATGATTCTCACTTTGCAAATGAATAGTGTCAATAAATGAAGGAATAAAACTTCACCCTCTCAATTAAGAGTTTGTAGAAATACATTAAAGTAGCTAAGAATGACAGCAAGAAATTTTCTCTGTTTCATACAGAAAGGTATAATTGCACCTGAAACTAAGTCCATAGAGTAGAGATTTGATATAAATTTTCTGTAGTTCAAACAAAAGAGAAAGGTAAGTAATAAAGGCATTAAGTTGCATGATTTTACCAAGCTCACATTCAGGTAATCATAATTTTGTTGGGGACTGATTTATGAGTGAGCAGATTTGGCAAAAGTGTCAAATCAAAAGATTTTTAAAATAATTAAATATTTTAAAGGACACTTGGGTTTCATTTCAAATAAAATACAGAATTCCATCTTTTTTTTCACATTTATTTCATAGTCTAAGGGCACAAGAGAATTCTGGTGTACAAATAACAACTGTAGAACAAATAAGAACAGAATATTCCTCTAAGAACACAGGACTTCTGTGCCATACTCTTAAGTGATTATAATTTAAAGATGTTGCTCACATGTTGGGGGAGCCATAAGGATGTGTGGGCTTTTGTCCTTAGAGATACAAGATAGGCCTGAGGCAAATAGCAGAAGAAAATTTAGATATCAGTGAAACAAATAAATGTCTTCTTGTTCCCAAAGGAGTAGCAGAAGATAATAAAAGACAGCAACAGAACTAGGCTAAAACTAAGAAAAGGTGCTCTTCCCAGATTTGTTTCCATGCAAGAAAGAACATGGGACAAAGTTGGGCTTTTTTTTCCCCTTATAAATCAAATTGAAATGGCTCTTGACTGAATTTTCACTGTCATTCATTCAACCCAAGACAACTCAATGTACCATTAATAGTTTTTCTGCCTTCCCTTCCACAAATAATCCTTTATAGCACATGTGGCTACATTCAGATTCAATATGCACATCAGCCTAGGATCTCTGAGGATGCTTTCAACAGAGCCATAGATACACATTTATCCAACAAACAGCTTTGGCAGAGCTTAAAAAAGGCATCCACAACACTTGAGCAAATGGCTGTTAATTTGAAGATACAGTTCAAAGCCTTGCCCGTACTGATTGAAAATACTTCTGTCATTTCAGCATCCTAAATCACTTTTTGCACATATTTTCACAACTGAGAAGGATTTGCAAATACAGGAAAACACTGCTTCCTCCACTCAAAAGGAAGTTTGTGTTCTGCCCAAAAATTAAGTCTTCCTCTACCTTGTTTCTATTTCTTAATTTACTTGAAGCCCAGGGTACATTTGATGTTGAAGTATGAAGCCCATTGCAAATTGCAGAATTTTTTCTCTATTGGAATTTCAGGATCAAACTACTACTACTACTACTGTTTTACTACTAAGAATGCATAATTTCTCTTTGACTTTTTACCTTTGTTAGGCATTAACATTTCTTGAAACATTTTTTTTTTAAGCATTAATTTTTTTTTCATTAAAAATTGTAGCTTTTAAGGCATTTTTCACCTTCTTAAAATTTTTAAAACTCTTTTTAAATTTTTCTTAGGTATCGTACTTCCAAGCAAGCTTTTCTTTTTTCCCAGAGGAGTTTACTCTTACTACAATCTCATCACAAACTTGACAACAGAATCAAATGAGAGCAGTGATGCAAACATCATGGCAAAAAGTAAATAACCTCTGTTATTTATCAAAAGCAGCTTTACCTTATGGTTGATTATTTCAATATTTATAACCTGCAAAATAAATATATTAACAAACATTCAAAAATATCACACACACCTTGCTTTAATTTTGATGGCAAAACCTGGAATTCAGCCAGAGGTCCTGCTAAGAAGAAGGTGGATGTTTCCTAGTTCAGTTTGCTGAGGATATGAATGGAGGGGAGGAGACAAAATGACACAAATGAGGAGGGGAGTAGGAGGCCAGGGCACCACGGGTAACATCATTAGTAGAAAAGAGAGGGCAGAAGAAGGTCAAATGTCTAGGTCAAATAAGGTAGGACAATGATATCCGGAAGTCTTAATACAAAGGCAGAAGAGCCTTGAATTCAACCACGAGGTGATGAATTTGAGAGACATGCAAAACTTCGCAGGGTGTGCCCAGCATCTTGCAGAATTGTATTTGGAGACTAAATTTTCATTATTGTACACTAGTACTGACTGCAGAATAAGATCCCAAGTGTTTGGAAATGTATCTGGAAAAATGATACAGTCTGTTTGTCAGATTATTTTCATTAAATAGAAGTATCTGAATGAAATGAAGAAAAAGCAAATGTAAGATGACCAAAGCAAATTCTATTATATTGATTATCTATATTATACTGTTGAAAAGTTTCCTGGGGGAAGTAGTGGACTCCTATTTTTGCAAGAAAAATACTTTAAGGAACAATCCTTCAGTGGCATATAAAATAATTGGGTAACCTATTAGGTCTTCACCATGCTTCATTTCTGTGGAACTGAACAGAGCCAAAGGAATCGAGCAGCATTAAGGAATCACAAACACTGTTTTAGGAAAAAACCTTATTCCATCAATGTTTGTGTGACCTGTGAAAATGCAGGTAGGTAAGTCTTTGCTACCTTGACAGAAGTGGAAGTGCCAAAAATTCTAATATTGGTACTTTTGCAAATATGTGTTCATGCAGATGTCCTATTTCAGAACAAACTGTACATCTGTTTTGAAAACTCCTAGTTTCATGAAAAAAGAAGCATGAAATTTCATGAAATATTATAGGTAACATAAAAAGAAAGCAAGATAATATTGCACACTATGCAACACAAGTATTGAATTAGAATATAAAGCATTCACATGAAAGTACAGTCAAATGCCTGAGAATAACCCTCTGTCCTAACTTTATCTGCACATAGTACTTTTTACAGAAACATTCTGTGAAGAAAAAGCCCTAACAAAACCCTATCTATTCATCATTGAATAATTTTTTTCATCTTGAGTACTTTGAAAAGTACTATGAAAAAATATTTAAAAAATATTATTGTGCTAATAATATTAAAATAGTCAATCCTGTGATACAACATGAAGCAACAAAGAAGTCTTGGCATAAAGTCCAGTAATTAAATGAATGTCATCCCTGGGTCTGCAGGTTTGCAACCAGAATCCCCAAACAGAAAAGTAAAAAGTGCAAAAAGCAACACTGCTATGCTGCATTTCATCACTGTCACTGTTCTCATCTATGAAAAGAAGGTTGCACTCTTCCCTCTGTCTTCCAAAACTAAAACCCTATAGTATTGTAGGAGCAAAGAAGTGGTTACACAGAACTGTTATCACCCTGCTCATCAGTGTTCTTCAGGTTTTTATTTTGATAATACTCTACCTGAGAATATTGTACGAAAAGTCAAGTAAAACTCATTTGGTCCCATGCCTGCTCATACAGTGACAAGGGTACGAGTGGAGAAGTGTTATGATCAATACTAAAGGCTAAAAATTGCAAACAGTGCAAGAGCCTGATTGCTGTTACAGCCAGAAACCTTCACAATGGCACACCATATGTACTATTCATCCTGCTCTGCCCTTTTGTAATGTTGCTTACACATGTATTTTGAAAAATACCACGAAGAAATTTTCAGGGGTCTTCCCTGAAAGTCGGTGCAGCTGCCTTCCCAGTGTAACACTGCTCTTTGTATGCATCTGAAAACTATATCTGAAAATCTGTGTTTAATGGGACAAGTTTAGATCTTTTGTGTAGTCGCTGCATTCCATTTTCAACACCTTACTTAGAAGTTTGCAGATAACATTTCAACACCCAGCTGATTTGCTGTATTTGATTTTGCATGCATTATTTTTTCCCCTTGTTCATCATATGTTTATATACTACATAGTGCCACTTAAAACAGAGGTCCAGACTACGTTTGTTTCTAACACAGTGATTTTCTTGTTGCTGTTACCTTTATTGAAGGTATTGTTTATGTTCCTTTTCTACAGCTCTCTAATAATAGCCTCTGTAGAGCAAAATTATTACAGAAACATGCTGTCAGGCTGTTTCTGTATTCCTTTATTGTTGGAATCGGATATTTTTATTTCAAAATATATAACTATGTCTATAAAATGCATGCTTTTTTAAAAAGAAATGCCTAATCCCTATGCACATAGCAAAACTAAAGGCCAAAAACTGAGCCAGAGCAGTTGAAAGATGGTAAATTATATATTCTAGTGCAACGTTTTTTGTCTTTCTCCATCTGTGAGTGATAATGCTTCAGAGGAACATCTCGCCTTAGAGAAAAATTATATAGCAACCTGAAAGGTTTTTGGTTGATACTGAGGCTGACTTTACCTTTGTGAATAAATGCATTTCAGAAACTCTTCTTGAGCCTTTTGACACTGACCAAACACTGTTTCTCAGCATTCTAAACAAAATGGAATTAAGTGTTTTGGTCAAAGAAGGGTAATACGAGTGCAGATTATACATGGTTACCAGATTTTTTTGTTTATTATTTTTCTTTTAAATTTAAAGACTTTTTATTTAACTTCTTTTTTTCTCTGAAAGGGGAAAAACAAGTAGATAATAAAATATTTTAGTATCTCAGCAAACCATTGGTGTGACACCAAGCCTGAGCAGGACCTTGGAACTGCTAGAAAAGGATTTAGTTCATCTAATGACTGTGTTTTCTGGTTAGGGACACTTTGTGTTTGACTGTGTGTTGTGTCAGAGGTCTGAAATCCTCAGCAGACACTTTCATTCATTTTCATCTTATTTTTATTTAGCATATAAAGCAGATGACCCAAATTAAAAAAAAAAAAAAGTTCTTAATGAATGGGAAACATATAGTAACTAGAATAATGCCTCCTGGGTCTTAAAATGAGACCAGTTTATTCTGAGACATGACTTCATAATTTAAGTCTAATTAAGAAAGAGCAATAAATGACATCTTAAAACCAGTGCTGAAATGGCAAGAATGTCCTATTAGTGTGTATATATGTATGTAACTAGACTTGGTTAATAAAACTTAGGTATACATATCTTTTTATTGAAACTGGACTGAACAGAGCCGAAATTATTTCATCCATCTTTAAAATCTCCATATTCTGTAGTTTCAGTATGCATGTGCACACACTGAGATGATCTTGAGATGCTTTATACTATGCAGCATTGTAAATTTCCCTTGCCTTTTACTGCTTCTATGATGGTTAAACATACACCCTATGCACTCTAATTTTGGTCCTGTGTTCCTTATCACAATGGGTAAAAATCTCTAAATAATGATTCCAGCAATATACAGGTTTTCCCATCCACATAAAAAAAGAGCAGGAGTTTCTCTTGTTTATGCCAGTTCGTTTCTTTAAGGTACTAAACCAATTTGGAATAGTTGGCTGGTGTGACAGATAACCATACAACCTCACAGCACAAGCAATCTAGACACAGAGATACTTCACTGACTTAGGAGAAAGATTATCTACCACACTGGAATGATAAGGGTAGGAAAGTCAAAGGGTCTATGGAAGAAAGAGGCAGAAGAGCTTCACTGAGACTTGGGAAGAAAAAAAATACACATATTGGAAGACATAAAGAAAAAAGCTGTATGAAAATCAGACAGAAAAGAAACAAGAATAGTGAAAGAAAATACGTGCAGAAGACTTGTAGGAGTCTCCCTCTGTCTCAAAAAGAGTGGATTAAATTTTGCAGAAAAGGACTACAAATGCAGGGCTTACCTCAGATTTTACAGAACAAGGGGCTTTATGCCTTTACAACACTCTTACAGATAAAAAGAAAGCTTCATTTTTAAATTCCAGTAGAATATTTGATCTAATAAATAGCCATATTAAAGAAATACCTTGAAAGTACCTTAAGGAAGCCTTTGTCAATATTATCTTTTGAGGTTTAAAACACTGTAGCCCTAATATTATACAATTATTGGTGTCCTATAAAATCATCAGATTTAAGGTATCTTCAGTATCTAGAACTGGAGGACCACCTTGGTTTATGTTCTACATAAGAATACAGTCTCTCTAAGGTTTTTTTTTGTTTGGTTTTTTTTTAAATTTTTTTTTCATACAAAACCTTTAATCACAATAATCACTGTTGTCCCACATGTAATTTCCATTAATTCTGTGGGAATTAAGTATCCAGTAGAAAGAAGAATTGGAACTGATATCCTGGATTGGATAGTCCTGACTCTCTGGCTGGCCAGCATTATCTAAACCGAATAAAAATAATTTACAAATAGAAATGGCCCATGGTGAAGTTACCTGTCCAGAGAAAATTTTTATTTGACTTGTTGATTGTTTATCTGTATGCAGCTGGCTTCTCATATAACATAACTGTGGCTACTTGAGTTGTCATAAAATATCTAATACATTGCTGGAGTGTCATCCTGGTTATTGATTTTGGATGTCACTTTTACACATCAATTATGTACCTTTGACTTAAGAAACACCACTTCCTTTCATCTGGTTCAAAGTATTCCTTTCAGGTTTTGATAATTATCCCATTTATTAAATGCAGTCTCCCTTGCTTTCTATGGCAGGAGTTCTTATATAACACCCATGACTATTTCAAGTTTGCAGCTATGCACAGGTATTTGAACAACGTTACTTAAAGGAGCCTTTAAAACCCTAATAACAGAGAAATTAATATGACACTGCTTTAGAGTTTGTGTGCTAGCAGGTTACTTTAAGGCAGAATTGACAGGTTTTTTACATGTAAGAAAATATAATCATTAAACAAGGAATAGTATGTTGAAATACTGAACTATGAGGGGTATGAGTTACAGTTCATTCCAAAACAATCTGTATCTATAAGTAAAATTTTAATATCAGAAAAAATACAAGAGCATCTCAAACTTTAACTGAGAGTGCTTCTATAAAAAACTATGCTCTACATTTTATAAGTAAATAGTAAAAAGTCAATGCAAAATATATTTTCATAGCTGACAATACTTAAACGTAGCTTAATTCTTGTTTAAGAAACTTGTTAAGGTGGCCATATGCATTTCAGCAAGCACCACTCATTTTAGTCCCCAGTGTATTGATATTCAATACATATACAGTGTTTTCCTCAATTTCTTTTGTTCAAGATTATTCATTCCAAAACCTGGAATCCTAATAACTGTACTTGAAAAACAGGTCTGAATCTCAGCTGCATGTACATTATCATTCTGTAACCCTGGTTCATTGCCAATTGGATTAGTTTCCACTTTTACTGACCAGAGCATTTTCTGGGTGCTTCCCTTGTTTGCAGTGTAAACCCACTGTAAGCCTCATGCCCATGCCAGTGACAGTCTCCCCTGTAAGAGATTTTTCATTATCTCAAACTTTATAATACAGTTATATTTGGGGATTTTAAATCTCACTTATTTTTCTCTGGATTTCTTTATCAAAATATTTTGTCTCATGCTTTCAAAGTGGTCACTTCCATACTTTTCAGGATTGTTGGTGAGGTTTTTTGTTTGGTCCTTTTTATTCTGTAGAACATTATGCTCAGTTTAAAAAATTGGCTCCTTTTAGCACAGCAACGAAAAAATTTCCAGTCAACCTAACTGAAACAAATTAGGCCTAGGAGGGAATAGAATAGTCCTGAGCCACTGTGTCCCTCCTTATCTTGCCTTCCATACGACACTCTGTATATTTTTTGTCATGGAAATACTCATAGCTGTGTTTTGTTCTCTCACATTTTGTTCAACGGCATATACTGTATATATATACTTTGGTTTTTTTACTGTATATATACTTTGGATTTTTTTACCCAAAGACTATATTAAGTGTAAAAACATTACCTATCTTATTGAAACATCAGTTAAGGTTTGTTCAATATTGTGAATAGATCAGATGGTAAGTGTGCCAAGTATTTTTTTTTTTTGGCCATTACTATAACTCTTAAAAAGTAATATTTTGGTTTCTTCTGAAGTCTGCATATACCCTTACTGTCAGTGTGATTCCCTCGCTTTATTTTGAGGGAATCGGAAAGATGCATCCTCTGATTTTTAGGCTTTCGTGCACTATGCCTATGAATGTCACAGCCTCTGCATGCCTAAGGCCACATCTGTCAAAGGCAGAACCATTTTTAGCCAAGGATGCTAGAAAATATACTGCAGGAGTGAGTCTATATAAGACCTCCATGAGAAGAAATAGACTGCCATTCCTGACCTGGGGAAAAAAGTTAATATTTTTATTCCCCTCCACACAATATCTCCTCAGATCCAAAGACAGATTATTTTAAAGTGTTTGCATTTACATAAGAATTATAAACCACTAACTTATAGGAATATGTAAGTTAGATAGGGATATATATATAAAATATGGAACATAAAAGCCAAAATTTTTATCTTAAAGTGAAAACCTACATGCCCAAGCATGTAACCTTTACAGGCATAAAAAATCTTATGTGAATATACTCTATAAGATTTTACTTACAGTGCTGTAAATCTAAAGTAACTCCTCTGAACTTAATAGCTTTACTCAAGATGTACCCCTTGTAGAGATGAGATCAGAATTTGGCCTTTTAACCCCAATTAAACTCCATGCACACATAATATCATACCATGACAGTCAGGATGGCTGAAACAGGTCCTCTGCATGAAACTCCATCACTAGGGAAATGTTTAGACAGTGATTTTTAGAGGAATGTTTAGATCTAGAACTGGGCTTAGTTAAGCCAGTAGCAGTCTTAATTATTCACCAGCAGTGTCCCTGGGCACAATACTGAATTTAGAGCAACTCTGGGTGTATAGTTCTCAGAGTCTCTTTACTTACAAAAAATAATGGCAGTTTTCTTCTGATCTGTTCTATTACTTTCCCCCAGTAATACTCCTCTACTTTTTAAAACATATGCCAAAGTACAGAACTAGACTCGGGACAATGCTCTGTCTTTGAGACCTTCCTCTGGCTGAAGAAATAGAAAAATATTAATTTTTCACTTAATAGTCTAAAGAAGACCCAACAGCCAAAACATTGCCTTTAGCTTGGCTTCTATTTCTGTGTATCATTTGGTATCAATTCTTTCATTTCCCAACTTTCACACACTACTGATAATGCTATCACATTATCAGTATCCTATTTTCATGAGACATCAGATTCTTTCTTCTGTAGGAATCTCATAGTGATCCTGACAAGGCAACTGACTTTTTAGCGGAAACTCCTGTTAGAGTCAGTGGGAAATTCTAATTCTGATTAAAAATCCATGTTACAATTTGACCCAAAATGAGTGAAAAAGTCTTTGAGAAAGTCAAGAAATAAATGACACCTTGATTCAAAATTGGAGGCTTTGGATGAGCTCCTAAAATTGAAACACTGAAGCATATGCATTGTCCTTGGCTTTTGACTACTTTGCAGGTACATAGGGAAAAACAGTCAGATTATAAGTGAATTGAGAAACAGACAGTAAAAACAAAGTAATATTAATTATCTGCGTGGAGATTTTTGCCACATTCTGTTCCATACACTTCATGCTTAAAAAAGGAATTAATTACCAGGTATTCCTTTTCAGTTGTTATTACCTCAGAGTTATAATTTACATTCTTAAATGTTCCTACATACTTTTCATTTCAAGCAACTGTTACACCACTGACAATATCATGTTCACTGACATTTATTTTCATACTGTATGTTGCAGTATTTTTCTGTTAACTATTCAAAAATACCGCCTTGTTTAATATACTATTTTGATTTTGGTTTAAAATTAGTAAATTAGATATATATGCTGATTCTGGTGTATTGTAGTTTCATTTTTGAGATTAATTTTTAAATTTTAAAATCCTTTGATACTTGTGAAAGTTAGAAAAATCACTGTCATGTAAAAATGATCTATTTTCCACATATCAAGTTAAATACAGTGGAAGAAATATTAGAATACTTAAACTATTCCTTTAAAAGATTAATTTGGAAATTAATCTTTGACACAACATATATCCAGAAGCAACAAAATTTTAAACCTTTTTATTTACTCCTGAACTGGAATATCTATAATTTTAAATTACCTTTATGCCAGACATTGAAAAAAAGCTTCACAAAATATTGTGATTCAACTGGAAAAATAGTTCCTCTCATTATTTTAGATTGGTACACTGTAGTCTTAGGTGAACATGTCTCTGACTATATTTTTCACTTTAGTAAGTCACTGGATAAAGCAAGTAAGCAGGATTTATTTTGTGGTTTTTGTGATTGGTATTTGGGTTTGGTTGGAGGGGCATTTTTTCTTCGTTAGTTTGCTTGCATTTATGTTCTTGGAGATGCTTGTTTTCATTTTTATCATTTAGATTCAGGCTCAGAACAAGCTCTTTTAATGAGTTAAAATGGCTACATGTAATAGCCACAGCAATTTCAGACTTGCAATCAAAAAATGTAGGGACTCTGCTCTTTATACAGAAGAGCTGTGCAGGGAGAATCAAATGTTATCAATAGAGAGATGTAAGCTTAAAAAACTAAAACTAATGCAGAAATTGAGGTCTGCACTACTGGGTATACTATCTGTATAGAATAAGAGATGGCAATTTAGAAATCCAGACTTGAGTTCAATTTTTACTCATACAGACTACCAGAAAATATTGCCAAACCTGATGGTGACTAAAATTACTTTTCAAAATCAAGAAAGACACGATGTTCCTTAGCTCTTCGTTTGTATAGGCTGAGAATCTGAAGACTTTCTGAGAAGGGGAATCAATGGGTTTTCTTAAATTGCTCATTGTCATAATAGAATCTTGCTCTTTATTACTCAGCTACATTTTATCTACATTAGTCACCAGTCTTGACTTAATTCTATTGTCCAAACTGATAAAAATGATGTTTGAAGTGGATGCATAAGTTCAGGAACTGGCAAAAATGGGAAAATGGTGCTTAGCTTTCTGATTAACTTAGGCAAGGATATGTCTACACAAAGAAATTAAATTTGAAGTCATATTCCAGGTATTACCTCCATAAAGATAGTTTTTTCTTGGATTTAGCATTTATTATATTATACCTAGGTTAAACTAATTATGTTAACTAGCATGCTCAATTATAATTTGGATTTTCATAATTTTCAACTCCTTTTGATTTCTTTCTGTCATTTAAAGCCATTTCTGATTATTTTCTTTGTGACAAATGAGTTTGTGTTTCTAGAACACAAATGCAACTGTAAAATCATCTACATTCTAGAATTTAATAATAAAAGTAAGTTTCCTACTATTTCTTTTTTAGCATTTTAAAATCTAATTGTAATATCAGGTATTCCCACATTCAAATCTTGCACCACGTTTCCTTGAAAGTCTTGCAGTGCTGTTATTTTCCTTTACATACAAGATTGTTCTGTGTACAGGCACTTCACCTATGCAACAATGACATGCCTAGAACTTGGTTAGACAGGAGAGAAGGAATCTCACCTTCAACACCATCAAACAATATTAGAATGCAGAGAGATATGTTTTAATAACAGTAAGACAAAAAATTTTGGTGTTTTTTTTTTCCTGAGGAAAATCAAAATACCTCAGCAAACATGAAAGTTTTCAAAAGTAACTTTTTTTCTGTCAGATGTGTTCTTAAGCACTTCCATTCTTGTGTTCTTCTCTTCTGGCCTCATTCAACAAAGACAGAGTGCTTGTTCCCAGTGAAAGGAAGAATCCTTCAGTAAAAGGCAGGATAGGACCACACATAGCAAATATGCAGGGTATGTTCTGATACCCTGCAGCTCAGCATTTACATTCTGTGCTTGACTGTTTTACCATCAATATTGCAAGAGTTTAGATATTGACATAGTACGTTTCATAATTAGGAGAAAGAAAAGCCACTTCATTGCTCACTATTAAACTACAACAATATTTACAAAAAGCAAATCAAATACAAATCTTGACATTTAATATACGTCCAGGACCATTTTTTGACATACAGAATTTGTGTGTAATAATAATCACAAATGCAAAGCAGAATTCTTTGGTTATTTTCATATTGCATCTAGCAAACTAAAACTTAAGAGTTTGTCCTTCTTATTAGGGCAAGGGTATAGTCCAGTATATAAAAATAGTTTTTATTTCTGTGCAGTGTTTAGGATAAAGGGTTTAGCACCAAGAAAAGATCAGGAATTAAAAACTTGCCTCAGTTGTGAAACACCCCCCACTTTCTGCCTACATAGGGAATACACCATCTAAGCTCTCCCAGATTGATGGAGGTTTGACCATCCAGTAACAGAGCTCACTGATTGTCCACTGTGCAGTATTTGCTCATGTTCACATGAATCTCTTCTAGGTGCCCCATCAGAAGACTGAGATTCTCGGATGGAAAATGGAAGCATATCAGCTCCAATGATGGCAGTTAACTAAGAAGCTCCCACTTATCTATTTTCCAGATCTGTTCTGGTTTTGTGGAGATTGGTGTTAAAGCTCAGAAAGGAACAATCAGGTTTTATCTGCAGGTTGTTCTGTCAGAAATTCCTGATATCCTACAAGACATTTCACTGATTGCTAGATCTGGGTTGGAAAAGAAATTTCCTTGGGGAACATTGACTGTGTCTTGAGATTTTACGTTATTGTTCTTTCCCCTGCATTTGAGACGGTCTTTCAGCTGCTGAGTGTCTACTACAAGATGCTGAACAGTCTCAGCTTCTATTAAAATTTAAATCAGCATATCACAGAAGGCACTTAGCTTTTTGCAGGGTTGTATCTTTGCTTGGTCCTGAGGGGAGAAGGGGAGGCAGGAATTAACCTGGCCAAAGCATGAATGTTTTGAGAACTTCAGTTGATCTACCTAACCTATGCACACCACATTTGGCTGGATTCTTTTCCCTTCATTACATTATTTAAAATTTAGAGACAGAGAGAAAAGAGAGAGAGTGAGAGAGAGAGAGAAAGAGAGAATCAATTTTTAAAAGTATAAAGCATTTATTATTACTTAATTTCAGAACTTTGCTTTCAAAGATGTAAAATCCTCAGTCGAACAGAGGATTTTACATGATTGAAATAAAACATGTCAATATGAGGCTGATATTAAATGGTCAAACTTAGGAGTAAGGTAGTCTAATGCTCTCCAAACCTATTCTTTCCCTAAGAAAATTTCTTTCTGATTCTTGTGTTGGAAGATGAGTTTCCTGGATAGACTTGACATAAGGGTTATACCGACATAGGCTTTTAATGAAGGTGTGCCAAATTCAGTGCTTGACCCCAGTGCCAGGGAGATTCAGCACTTACTTTCTTTGTTATATAACTTACTGATACAGCTGTCACCCTTACCCTGAAATCCAGTTTCAGTTGTGATCCTTACTGAAAAATTATCACAAAAGTTTATAGTTCTGAAAACCACCACTGTAGGTATGAAGTACAATGTCATTTTACCAGTTGCCTGAAGGTCAGCTGTGCTTTAGAGTAATTTCACATTAAGAGTTTTCCTTGTCTGCTTCAAGAAATTTGCTGAAGTTCTCTGGAGAAAAATTATTCTGTGTAGATCTATTCCATTTATTTATCATGTTTTTTCTAAAATAAGTAATATCTAGGCTTTCCAAAAGCAGATGGCCTTTCTAATAATTACTGCAGATAAATACTTTAATTTTATCTGTAACTAAACTAATATCTAGAGGAGAGTACATTGCTTTGTAAACGGACATTTATCTAATTATTCTTGATTTTATTCAGAAGATCTCCAGACTTAAAAGATGCTTCGCTGGAATGAATTTCAGGATAAGAAGCTTTCATGAATTTTAATAAAGTTTTTGATCAGATGAGACACTGACGTACAAGTTAGGCTTGCATAAGCTTTTGCTTGTTTGAAACTTACTGAAGATGATCTATTTAATTAGGAGTTAACTGCCAATGCAAATCAGGAGTTCTGCTTTATGGGAATACTTGAACTGAAGAACACCGACCCTAAGGCTTCCTAATTTTACATTATACCAAATATAATATACCCTAAGGCTTCCTAATTTTCTCTTATACCAAATTATTGGGACCATAAACAGGAATATTTAAATTTCCATAGTTCTCTTAAATAATCTATTGAAACTTTACATCAAGCAGCTCTTAATCCAGAAGTCAAAGACACCTCTTCTTAAAATGTCTCTTAGTAATTGAAATCAGCTGACTTCTCAAAATAAATAAAAAAGTTTGTGTGTAATTGACTCAAAATTATTTTGCTTTTCAAGTTGCTCTGCTTTCAACTTCTTTACTTGTCTAATGTCATCATACTACTAGCTGTCAAATGGCTATAGAACTCTCCTCTTCACTGAAGAGAGAGAAATGTGTCACTGAAATGTGCAGATAACATGGAAAAAAAATGCAGTTTCCAGTACTCAGAATGATAAAACATAAAATCGGAGCAAGGTCCAAACGGTTCCTAAGCAGTGCTGAATATGCTCTTGATCCATCCGTGTTTTGAGGCTATCTCTAAGCAGAAGACTCATTTTGGCAAAATAATATAGCAGATGTTCACAAGTTAAAGCGAACTAAACACCTTCATTCGTAGACAATGCTGAACATTCCTTAATTATACCTGTATAAATAAAGTCCAAGTTAGATACCTGCAGTACCAACTGAGTTGTGCCCATTATTGACCCAAGCTGATGGCAAATGATAAATTTCCCAGTGAAAATATGTGCATTTATGTGCTTCATGGAGAATTTGAAATTAAAAGAAAAATATCTTGAAAGAACAGTAATTCCCTCAAGCTTTCTTAATATATAGAAAATAAATTTTAAAAAGACATATAATTTTGGTGATGGAAGATCATCTCTCAAGGTCTTCTGAAAGACAGTTACAGAGTTGAGAGATTACACTTCTTAAAAAAAATTATAAAAGCCTCCAAGTACTGAGCTCCACAATCAAGTGTACCTTATTTTATTATTAATAACCATTTATGAAGAATTTGATCTATGAAGTGCCTTCTCTCCCTATATGTATACCTATACATCTTATACATTAATGTAAACATATGAGGCTACACATGTAATTCCTCACATACTCATACATACATGCTAAGCATGTTTTGTAAAGATGCTGTATTTCCTGCATTATCCTTGAAAATAAAGATAGGAAAAGGGTTTTGTTTTCATCCTGATTTATAAGTTAAGATCAACAGATCAGAGATTGATCAGAGATCAGAGATATTTTCACATTTTAGAGTACTCCATAATTTTATATTTTATTGCAGTGCTACTTGAGATTTACATTTTATGGAGTCTTTTAAATCACAATTAACATACAAAAGCAAGTTCAAAAGGTACTAGAATTCTTCCCATATTCTTAACTGGTTAAGGGAGATTTGAAGTTATTTCCTTCAATAAGTTTTCTGCCATTGTGAGAAAGACTAAATTGTTTGTTTTGTGAAATATCTTTTAAAATATAGTTCATCCATCAATAATCTGCCCCAAACTTATTGCACGGAAAGACTTATTACTAATTTATACGCACATTTTTTACCTAGCTTGAAGAGAAATCATGTAGCAAAACCACAAATCATGTCATTTTGTTCCATTTACTCAAGGAAAGAAAAAACTTTTTCTTTACTTACTAAGTTTCAAACCTTAGCATTTTGGAACAACAGTTCCAAAATTCTACAAACTTTGTTGTAATAACCCATTTCTATCCAAATCTGTGATATATTAAGTACAAATTTATCTGGAACTTTAACCTAGATTATGAAAAATAAATTTCACAAATACGAAGTAGAATGAGTCTTCACGGCAAAATTATAATAAAATTGACTTCTTATTGTAAATTATTGTGCAGATATGTTCAACTGCTGTATAAAGTTTATTCTTAGCTCTGCAATGCTTTATATTCTGATTGGCTGAAGAGCTTTTGATTTTATTCATCATTTTGATTTTATTCATTCATACACATTTTTTCCTCTACAAGTACATACTGTACATATCCTTTCCTGCAGCTTGGTAGAGTGAACCAACCAGAGAAACTGGATGTACATAATATATATGGGGCTATTTTTTGACAATCTTACTTCTACAATCCCCTACCATATAGGAATATAGCTTGGCCCAAGAAAACAAACTTTACAACTTTAATCCTCATTTAAATACTGCAAAAATGCATGAAGGTTTATTATTAGTAGTACTATTATTAGCAAAACAGGGCCGGCAAACCTGAGGGGAGAATAAAAATAGTTTGATTCTGTTCTCGTTTAAAATCATGGCAAATATAGATTAATTCTACTAACCATCACTGGGGACAGCCAAAGTCAGTAAGTCAGACAATGTCTTGGTTTGTAAAGGCTGATTTCTAACACTGATACCCCCACTGCAGAAAACACTTCTTCCCACTTAGTTACCCTAAAGGACAGCAAAGCTCTCATTCCAAGAGCAGAAAATAGATGTTTGCTCTCTGTGTTTACTTCTGACAGAAAAATCGTCCTCTGCACTGCTATGGAGGAAAAGACAGCAAGCACAAAATATCGAAGAGGGGAAAAGCAGGAAATGGAATGTCGATAAACTGCAAGAGACAGATCATGTGGAGGCTACACCCATATTCCCACCAACCATTTGTGACATCTAATACACACCAAGATACAGCTGGCATCATGAAATGGCATGGCAGCATTTGAGCAAAAAAAAACCATGTGAGAAAAAATATAAAATAACCCACTGACTTTGTCATGCCTAGTTACTATTGGAAATTATAAGGAAAAAAATGTTAAAATGGATTCCCTTCCAATTCAGAATATTCTCTGATACTGTGATTCCATGATTCAGTGTTGACAGCTCTTTTTTTCCCCATTTTTAAAAAAAAACATATAATTTCTCTTATTTTTGAAAAGCCTTTTTTTCTCTCTAATTTAGCAAATAATGACACAGAGAAATTCTACTCTGGAGTAAACTCTCTCTAGGTAGTTCATCTATATTGTATATAAAATACAATCTATATTGCATATAGTATATCTATTTTACATATATATGTCCATATATATGTGTATAAATATAGACAGATATAGATATAGATATCTAGATATCTAGATATAGATATAGATAGAGATATAGATATAGATATAGATATAATGTATATATGTATAACTACAAATGGTGCACAGCAGTGATGGTGCCACTAAGACATAGAGAACAACTCAGAGACACCAAATCAGCTCTCATATCATACAGTCAAAGTGCTTGAGTTTGGCAGGCTGGACTATGTCCTTCTTATTCAACAAAGTAGCTGAATGTTCATGCCATGTTCAAACTGAAAATTAAGGATGAAACCAGGACAGGTCCCTCTGAAAGTAACCTGGCCTGGTATTCTCTCAGTGTCTACTCAAAGACAATAATTTATAAATTACTTGACACTCAGTAATTTTAATGTTCTACAGACATTCATAAAGAGATCTTGATTTTGCAGTAGTACCAACATCGCTCATTGACTTCAGTAGAAAGATGCAAGCGTCTTTAAAGGGCAGTGGAAACTGTCTAAGACACAAAAATTTAAAGATACCTTTTTTGGCCATTTTATTTGTAAGCATGTTGCTATAGACCATTATATAATCATATGCAATATGCTTTTGCTATTTGTAACACGCTCACAGAAAGTAATAATTCACATACTGTATTACAGGAAACTGTGAAAAAAGAGGCAAAGGCAATAGATATCTATCTATGTCAAATAAATGGAAGGAATGTGCCAAATATCTAATATAATCAGACCTTTAGGATCTTCAGCATAAAGCAATGCATCTTAAGCCAACCCTTTTAATTTCTGATTTTTTAAATTTATATTTCAAGATAATGTTTGTATTCCTATTACTGTGGTGATGGTGTCAGGGCAGCAAACACTATCACGGTAAATGTGTGTTGTGTGTGCTTCTCGAAATGAGTATGCAGATGAACTATCCACACTTATCTGTAGAAAATATTTTATTTGAAGATTTACCCTTAGGCAGAAGCATCACCTTGAATCAAATAACTATCTAATCATAAAAGTTTAGAGATTAAACAAAGACCTAAGAGGTGATCCAGTCAATCCTTTCAAGAACACAGGATTGTAACCTGCAATAACTTCTCTGGAGTATTTTTCACTCCGGGTCTAAATGGCTCAGGCTGTGGAGTCAACACTATTTCCTTTCAATCTAACCCACCATCCACCTCCTCACTAGGAATTTTTTAGATACTCAGACAATTATCTCCTGTGCTCGTGTTCTTATTTACCTTTCCTAGGTGCATAGTCCATCACATCAGCATGTTACATTGTGTTTTATGTTTCATTGGCCAGGTTTTGGCTAATGTTAGAGAAAACTCTGAGTGCATACAAAAAATGACCAGCACAATGCAAGCCTTTGGTTGCTGGAATTTTTCCTTATCCAAGCACCCACACATATTTCCCTTGATCATCAGTTAGCTTAGTTGCTTCTCGCAAGCTTTTCTTCTGAAGAAATGCCTCCAGTCTGTTACTTTACTAGTTCTTTTTTATTCTCTGTATCTTCTCAGTTTGACTTATCATAGGTCTTTTTTAATGGTGAGTTTTATTCTAGGTAGTCCAATATTCCTATGCCAAAATTATGGGTTCCCAACAGGATGCTTTTAAATATAGTGCAAATGAGGCATTGCTGCTATTTCTAACTTTGTGTTTGTCTTTGTTTTTTTTTTCTTTTAAAATCATATTTTATCCTTGTGACTTGTCCTCTTCACCCTTTGGTCTCTTTCTATTACTCAGTATCTGTATCTATTGAATATTTATTTGTGTTTCAGATATTTTTTCCACTCATATATTCATTACCTGTTTTTACGCGTTAAATCTTACATTGTGGTTTCCAGAAAATATTGTTAACCTGTTTTAATTATGCTTATTCATTTACTTTTCCCACAAGTTTCTATAGTATCTCCAAATAGTGTAGCATGAGTTTTTTCTTTTGCACACTCCAAATTATTAGTAAATAAGTACATTCAGATTTTAAATTCCACATTCATAGACCTAGATAATAAACCTCCTTAATATTACTGAAGTGTCTGCAATTATTTAAGGTTTGGGGGTTTTTATGGGGGGGGTGGGGGGAATATGATTAATTTTTTTCATTATTAGAACATTAAAATTGCATGTTCTTTAACTTGTTTTTAGGTGAACTCATCGTTTTGCACCTGAGAATTCAAATATCCTGTGATGTTTAACACAATGTAACTTGTGTCAAGATAGACACAGGGTTGGGATTCACCTGAGGGAGCTAAACTACAGGGATTAAAACATATTAAAAACAGATCAAAATCCAGTTAAAAACTGAAAATATAGAAGATCGTATCAATTCGTGAGAAATACCAGTTTTATAGGGTGAACCTAAAACTCTGTTTTAGCAGCTCCTAATTATAGGAGATGCCGAATTTAAAAGACACCATAAGACAATAAAGACTGCCTGAAAAGCAGGGACCTTACAGGATTGAGCTCAATGACTGGGAGTCAGTACAACATGTTTTTATTTGATAGGCCTTTTAGCCTAAATTCCTACAGATACTTGATTATATACTGCTTGCAAATACTCAAAATATACACAGGTTTACTTTTCCATAGGTGAAAGTGGATTAATGTTTTAAATTTCACTAAGAAATTAAACCTTTGTTTTATATACAGCATCCTATGTTTGTTGAGTTTAGTCAGGGAATGTTTCTGTATACTGTATGCTATTAGCAAAATGTGATCAAATAACTCACTTTCATTTCCATGAACTGGCATATCTCTTCAATGACACTCTATTCATTTTGCAGATGTTGAGAGACATGAGCAAAACAAGTGAATATTTCTAAGCAAAATGCTTCAAAATTGTATACTTTCGAAGTGACAAATATTTTAAAAATGTACCCCATTTATGCTCAAAATGGAGACTTTTGCTGGGAGAATTTACAGCATTGTCTATCAACAGTGTTTAGAACAGGAGTGGTACCTTTCAAATGATGCATTTTCAAGTCACCACTTGTCATTAAATGTAGCAGTATGTTCAAGAGGTTTGTAATAATAGCCTTTAATTAAACTGCAGACTGTTAGAGGGTTTCTGTTACCCTTAGAAGTTTTTAATTATTAGTTGTATCCAGTCTTTTATGCCACACTTAAGGTTAAACTAAATAATTAAAATATACGTACAAGAGAAATAAGACTTTACATGTTTTAATTCTATTTCTGAATTTCAAGGTTTTTAAAATTAAAAGAGATATTTTGATTTTCTTGTGTTGCATAGAAGAAATGCAATGCAACATACATTAAAAAAAACCCAGTAGATTTTTGTGGGAATAATCAGTAAGCATGACGCATGTAAATGAGCTATTTTCTATGCATGGCTGGCAAAAGTGCTAATTAAATAGTTGGTATTCAAGGCTATGCTCATTCATTGTTTAGTGACACACAAATCCAGTGATGTGTGCCAGCAGACATTTTAAGTTGAATGTTTTCTCCTCTATATTCTTTGTCATGAAATGGTGGCACCATGATGAGAGCACTAGTGTAAGCAAAACACTGAAATATGCTTTAATAATGTTTTAACCACGTAGCATCACTAGTCTAGTTTTCTAATGAATTTTTAATTTCTTTCTTCTTATAAGGACATTATGAGTTATCACTGATGCATATTAAATCATATACAGGAGTCATTCTTTCACTAAATTTGCATAAAATGGCTAAATGCTAATGCACCAAATGGGGCTTACTATATCTGATACAGTAAATATGCCCTTGCAGGTTTTCTGCAATCAATCTCCTGTATTTCATTAGCAGCCAGATAAAGGTCTCCTCTGAAAAGGGGGGAAAAAAAAACCTATTGTGTGTACACTGAGATCTGATGATGCCTGTGATGATTTCTACCTGGTGATTAGGACCCGATCTAGAATTAAAATTTGCATGAGACTGAAAATAAAGTTGTTTTGCAAGTATAGCTAAATGGTACCCCTCAGAACAGCCTAGTGCTTCCAATAACCACCACGCTGCTTATTGAGGCTTTACAAGTTTAGCACTAAATACTGACTTGAAAACACATGTAACCCATTGTTGTAATTTTGCAATTACTGATGTATCTCTAACATTCCCTGTTAAATCTATAGCCACTAACATCTTGCCATCTCCTCACTGTTCCTCAATGTAAGTTAAAACTGCTGTTCTTCTCTTACTGTTACATACACTCACCTTTCTACCATATTAACTCTTCACTTCTTGTCTTCCTATTAATAGAAATTCTATATATTAACCGAAATATATTATCATTGATAGCAAGTTCACAGTAAGAATGACACAGTTGTTGCAATATTATTGATCCAAAACAAGCTCCTTACATTTAATGATGGAAACTTCGTTCTCTCTCTCTTTTGTATTTTTGATATCTGGAACATTTTTTGACCTGGTGCTATTTAAAAATAAATATATGCTTTTCCCTACGCTTATTTTGAATTAGTCTTGATAAATAATTAAGTAATGCATAATATATTATTTAGATGCAATGGTTTTATGAATTTCAGTGGTATTTCAACTACAATTGTAGTAATTTATTTATCGGTAAAAAATTTACATAATTGCACTTCAAAATCCAGTGGACTGGAGACATATCAGGAGGACATCCAGGAATGTGTGTGA
The DNA here is from genome assembly GCA_026261815.1 of Monarcha castaneiventris obscurior. NCBI lineage: Eukaryota > Metazoa > Chordata > Aves > Passeriformes > Monarchidae > Monarcha > Monarcha castaneiventris. Next base: position 5,208,308 of record JAMPIT010000635.1, read on the forward strand.
TGACTCTGGGCATTAGTTTAACTTAATAACATAGTGCTATGCAAGATGTTATAATATATTACATAGCTGTATATGATGAATTATTTTTAAAAGATGAAAGCAAATAATCACTTTCTCGTCTCAGTTTTATTTTAAGAAAAAGATAATATTTGAACACAGACTAGGAATTAAACCATTCTATAGGAAATAAAGTATTTTTCCTGCAAGACTGGAAGAAAATTTAAGTTTAAACATCATTTACAACATCAACCCAGAGGCTCTCTTCTCCAACTATTGTGGGAAATGTCAATTTAATTACAGCATCATTAAATGGTTACTTGATTTTGTGTAGCTTAGTCTATCCCATTAATCATCAGTGGTAAAGGACAATGGAGGGAAGAAATAGAAGTTTTCTGTACTGTCAGTACTCACAGACTGGGGACAGAGGTGACTAACTCCTGATAACTGTGTTATGGATCTGTATTATGGAACTGTGTTAACCATGGATCTTCCCTCAGCACATGAAGTCACAGAACCAGAGAAGCACAAAATTAACTAAGCTGCAAAAGAGCTTTTGGAGACAGATGAGGTAGAGTGTATGGATACGATGGAACATAGTAAACTCAATTAATGACAATGCAAATGCTGGCACAGATCATAGGTCTCCAGATTCAAAGTTACAAGTTTGCATATGCCAACTGTGTCCATGTAAAAGAAGATCTACACATAAAAGAGGATCTACATAGCTGTTATATGAGCCCAGCCAGATGAGATTTACGGGAATTTAAAGGAAGACATAAAATTTATATTCAAAAATTTCCCAACAATGTATTTATGCCCACTGGTAAAATATTGGGAACTCATAAAATCCCAAGTACTCAGCTAAACAGGAATCTCTACCATGTTTGCTTATTACCAATTACAGCCATAGAGAAGAAGGTATAAATGGTCTATTTTGAAACAATTTTCTAATGTGGAAAAATAAGTGAAGAATTATCTCTGGCTCTGTTTCAGACTGTACTACCACCAGCCTGTACTTTCCTTCACACCTACAGTGAATTCTGAGATGCTACAGCAACAATTGCTTTCTGCGACAGAAAATAGCTAAAGACAGTAATTCATATGTATAATGTATATATAAAAGAAAGCTAATTTTACCTATTTTGATGTACCACTGAATAAGTAAAAGTAACTGAATTAGCTGAAACTGCTGCTGAATTAGACAGGTGAGAGGAAACTGCATATGTGTGATACCATCCTTGCTGTGGAGGTTTTCTGTTACTGACTCCAGCTTTCTCATACAAGGTTATTGTATGTTAGATTCCAATTACCTTAAGCTAGTAGTCTTATTCTGATGATAGTGTACTATTTTATTACACCCTAAAATCTTGTTTCTTAAAGATAGTGTTCTACATGACATTGATACTGGAGTATTTTTTATGTTAAAGTCCCTTTCAGACAACTGACATTATTAACGGAATAAATGTAACTGAAGAGACATCTTTTTAAGAAATCATAGTTAAATAACTATTATATGCCCCTTTTCACTGACACTGGGTTTATTCTGAAGGCAAAATGATCCCATTCAGACTATAAAGGTTCTTTTTCAAAAGGTGAAATGCTGCTCCTATTTGAGTCAAAAATAGACCTACCCAGTTTTGACCCAAAGAACAGGATATTAATTTTTCCCAACAAACTCTTCTAAGACTCTAAAGAAGACAAACTGCTGACTGTCTCACATAGTCATTTACTCACAAAGTTCGTTTTGACCTGGCTTGTACTTCCCCCATGCTGAGGTACAAACTGGAGGTCAAAAGGCTAAGCAGAAAGTGAATCCTTATCACAATTTCCTGTGCACTGGCAGTTTCCTTACTTTCTTTATTACATGGGTGTACTGATCTTGCTCTCTTCTGCAGCCTTGCTCACCCACCTCACAGTACCATCAGAGCCATAATAGTCATTTAGCAAATGAAGATCTGGGTTCTTATCAAACACTGCACTTCAGCACAGATATTTAAATCACCTGTGTTTGGGAAGAGTGAATACCCATTCACTATTAGTCATGGTGTGAATCTTGGGCCTGTCCTGGGCAGTGCCAGGAGCTGGACTTCAATGATCTCTGTGGGTCCCTTCCAATTTAGGCCATTCTATTCTATGCTTCAGATCTCAGTAAGAACTGAAGCAATTGAGAAATATGGCAACAAAGCATCCACATGCAGAGGAGAAAGACCAGTTTTGCCCCGACCTCAGTGCATTCCATGTTTTTTCCTACATTAAAGATGAGTGTTTACCATTCTGCCACAAACCACTTTCAAAATGTGCTTTTATGGTGTAGGCCAGGCACAGAGATTTCACAGGCAGGTGATTATGGATTTTTAAGTGAACAGCAAAGCACCTTGGGTATGAGGTAACAGCAGGGCCCTCCAAGGAGCCTTTTAGTGGCCTGTGCAGGGCAGCTCCTGTGACATGACACCGCAGTGAGAGGCACAGGGCAGCCACCACCGCGGGCGGGTAGAGCTGCACCTGACAGTGCTGCAGAGCCAAGACGGTATCATTAGCCCAGCACAGCGTGATTTCTCCTTAATCCTTTCTGCAACTTACAACAAGTTTAAATGTCCATGCACGATGTCATTAACAGGCTTTAGGAACTGCTTAAGACCTGGATTTTTTTTTTTTTCTTTTTTTTTTTTTTCTTTTTTTTTTTTTTCCTGGAACCTCGCTCGTCAGAGGAGCACACCAGCGCGGTGGATCAGGGCGATAATAACTCAGTTACTCAGTAGCGGGGGGAAGGGGGCGCTGGCTGCCTCCAGAGGTGGCTTCTCGGCGGGCAGCGCTAATTAGCGGTTACCGCTCATGACAATTAATAGCGGTAATGCAGCCCCGCAGCCCGAGAGTTTGGGGATGAGGCCGGGCGGGGTTGCACCGGCTAGGTGCTAGCGGGATGAGGAGAGGCACGGAGCCCCGGACCGGAGCATCCCACTGCATCCCATGCGCGCCGCCAGCGGTCTCCCGGGAAACTCCAATCAGCTCTGCCGCCGCGCAGCGGGAACGGAGCCCGGCGGCCGGACCACGGCATCTCCTCGGCGGATCTGAGGCTGCGGGTCCTGGGGATGCTCTTTGGCGGCCCCACCGTGGGTCTGGGCCCGTGGCTTGGGCTTCCAACCAGCAGGATTGGCTTGGGGAGCCGTGGAGGGACTTTCGGCCTGGCAAGGAACCTGCGGGCCCAACGCAGGCTCCTCGTTCGCCAGGGGAATTTCTGCCCCCTCTCCTCTCCCTTCCCCACCCCTGCAAGCATGGATTAGCATTAGTTGTACGGAATTAGGGGGAAGATAGCTTTCTGAGCATTAGATTTAAAGACACAGACTGAACACAACATTCCCTTTGATACTGCATTACTGCATATATCCCTAAAATCAGGCTGTACAGCTTGGTGTCAAACTCAGTCCTGATCCTCACAAAGTGGATGGCACAAGTTCATCCGTGTCAGACTCTGACCCTGACAGGGTCACAGCAGCTTTACACCATGAACTATGGATGTATATGTACACACACAAAAATGTATCTTTATTTTCTGTTTTTACACAAGTGAGAGCTTCAGGAAGAACAGAACAGGTTACTGTTAACAGGCAACAGCACAGTCAAAGGGCTCCTTTCTCCTCTTTGCCCACTCCCAGAAAGGACAATAAGAAATGCCCTCATATTTACCTCAATCACTTGCCACTTAAATAGGAAATCTAACTGTCAAAGTTTGAAATTTTCTTTCTTTTAAATTGAAATAATGGAGGATGTAAGGGGTAATAAATGTGCTCACTCCAGGGTGAACAATCTATGGAAGTGGTGTATGCTTTAAAAATTTAAATGGACTTTTTCCATCCTACCTCTGTGGAACAGTTATGCACATACACCCGTCCTTCTAGACAAAAGAAATCAGAAAAAAAAAAAAAAAAAAATTAATTCACATGGGAAGGGAGGGATCTGGCCTAACAGGCAGTGTATCCTTGGCTTCTCTACAAAATGAAATATTTTACAACATCTATGTTAATGGAAACAAAATTATAGATCTAACCCATGCTATTGCATAGTAATGGCAGCTTCAGGAAAGCAGAGGTGTGCACATGAATATGTCCATTCATACAAACAACTCTTCTTTGATAGGTGAAAGGAACTCCCTCCTCCAACAGCTGGCAGGTTTTGTACAGCAGGCAGGGGACTGGTGAAGGCCTGCCTCCTTTTTAAATCTCCCCATCACCTGCCTGTGCTGCCCTGCTTCTGTTCCAGATCCAGATGGCCCCAGCTGCCCCTCACTCACGAGTGGTTGCATGAGAAAGTCAGAAAAGAATTTATCTCACACCAACGCCTGCCCGGTTACCCCACCAGACCTCTGCCTGCCCCGTGCACCAGCATTCCCAGTGTTCAGGGCTGCAGGCAGTGGAACTGCTAGGAAATGCAACAAGTGGAGCTGCTGAAGGGGTGTGTTACTCAGCACAAGGGTAGCTGTGCATCATTTCAAGTTTCTGTGCCAGGAACTGTACCATGCTTTACGCAGCACAAGGCAGAATCATGGCCACTCAGGTTTAAAACACAGACATTCTAACAAAGCACACACAACTAACTCCTCACCATGCGTTTGAACTGTTTCCTAGTCTGCACTGGGCATGAATGCTAAGCAAAGGACTGACCTGAACAGCACTCATAACAGAAGCCATAATAAAGTGAGGGTAAAAAAACTGTAGTTAAAAATTGAGAGAACTGAAAACTGTTCTTCTGGTACCTGTGTCAACACTGAGGTGCCCTGGTGGATTTCCTCCAGCACCTGGAGAAATATATTTCCCGTTGCTTTGCTTGTATCATTTCTCCTAAACTTTAAAGAAGAAATCATCTGCTAGACTCAGAAAAAGTGATCTGTATACTGTAAAGTACATCTAATAATATTTTCTCAGTCTTAAGCTGGAGGGTTAAAATAGTTGCTAAATACAAGTTAGTTTGCACAGTTTATTTTTTTAAATTTCATAAGAAGCAGTTTGGTTGCTTGAACTTTTCAGGAAGTGATTATCCAACTCTATGTGCTGAACTCATTTTAAGAAAACTAAAGTGTTTGTCTGGCTGAAATAACTTGTAAATGAACTAATTTTTTCCTCTGCCTTTTTTTTTTTTTTTTTTTTTTGTCGTTGTTGTACTTCAGGCATTGTAGGCACTAGCAATGATATTAGTTCTAGTGTGGGAAAATATTATAATTGAGGTCTGGTAAGTTATTTGCAGACTTCAAGTTTTTCTTTACACTGTGCTGACATTTAGTACAGCCCCGGTGAGGAAAACAATGCTGCCATTCATAGCTCTAGACGTAGATTTCAATCGACTTAAGCGGGCATAATGAAACTTGGTCATTCACCGGTTACCCATATTGTGTTCTCAAATTTTCTCTCAGCAAAAGTATAATGACTCAGTATTGTATAGTTGCATAGACAAGGGCTCAGAACAAGAGACACTAGTTTTGTCTGACGGTGTGAGAAAGTCGTGAAGGGATCTTTTCTTCCAGATGGTGTTAAATTCAGCTGCCTTTTTAACATTGGCCTTGCACAGCAATCTGCTGTTCTCTTTTCACAAAGAATAAGCCCCAGTCCCTGCTAGTTAACATGCATACTCACGCAACCTGCAACTACCTTCCAACTGTTTTACAATGCACTGGTATGCTAAATAAACTTGATCCGGTCTCCTCCAGTGCTAGAAGAAGCTTGGAGAGAACTGCCCACTGATACTGCAACTTTTTGTGTTTGAGTTTGGTTTTCCTTCCCATTACATAAAGCTTGCCCTTTGTTTGATAGACTGATTTTTTTCTCCCACAAGAGATGAGGGAAAAACACCTAATAGGTAGGTAATCCTAGGGAAGGATTACCTTTCGTAGTTACTTGCTGCATGAGCCTCTTAAAGCATAAAAATGAGGGCCTGCTACCACATTTCCACATGCTGCCTTTTCCCAAGTCAGAAGTTAACTGTGAAGGAGAAAAGGTGCAGAGAAATGAGTCTCTGCTCCTAAAGAAGTGAAGGAGTAAGAGTAGTAATATTAGTAATAGCAATAATAGCCAGCCATATTTTATTGATTGATACTCACGTGACGTTAACAAGCTAGAAAACAATTTAAGATGACAATGGCCAGCGCGCGATTATAATGCTGCTATTTTTCTGTGATGTTTTCCTTCACAAATTTACACTGAAGACCAAGACGCAAGCAACAGTTTAAGTAAATTGACCCCATTCATGCCTAAGTAAACAATGGGTTTCCCCAGAAAACAGCTTATCGCCTTAATTGAAGCTCGTTGAGAAAGAAAACCGCGCACTTTGTCATGCAAATGTTAATTGTAGCGGACAATGGCCCTAGGTAAACAGCACCCCTAGACAAGCAGTAAATGAGAGGCGGGCACTTGGCGGTGAAAGGCTGATGGCTCAAACACGGTTCCGATGTAAATAAACACAGCTCCCCTCGCCGGGCGCTGCAGCAGTAAAACTTTGGGCACACGTAGCTCAGCCAAAACGGAGATTTAACCCCAAAACAGCCAGGCCGGGGTCCCGGCCGGCACTGCCGGCAACCATCGGGCAGGAACCTCCGGCCGAAACCAAGGTTGTCTTAACAGCGACAGTGAGGATGGAGTAACTTTTGAGGCAAAATTCTTTGGTTTAGCTACACGGTACGCCTGCTGCTTCCAGAACACACTGGCTGGCTCCCTGTTCCATCCTTCTCACGGTGCAGTGTGAGGCGTGAAGGTGAATATTCCCACCATAAGCCCCAAAACAATGTTTTTTATAAGCAGTTCAACAACAAACTGAAAATACACAAGAAAATTAAATAACTATTAAAAGTGGCGTGCAGAGGTTTGCCCCAGACGGATGGAGACCACTGAGCCCCATTCCCTTATGGCTGATCTTATTTAAATCTGCCGTGGAGAACATTCGGTTACTAACACAGTATCGTATTCCAGCGTGCCTCTGGGAAGAGGTTTAGGTCAAGTCCAAAGGAAATACGTTACCCCGAGCAATTAATCCTCCTCGGTTTTCGCTGCGAGCGGCGCCTAAGCCGCCATAATTATAAAGATAAAAACAGAGGACTGTTTGCAGGGGCATCCCGACACGCCTGCCCTGACCTCCCCTTCCTCCGCGGGGACCAAAACCCGCGTCCCCTCCGCTGGAGAAGGGTGCGAGTTCCGCCCCGGCGCAAGTTCCGCCCTTCTCCCGCGGAGGGCGCGGCGAGGGGCAGCGGGCGCCTTCCGCAGCCCCGTCCCCTCGTCCGGCCTTTCTGGGATGGCAGCGGGGGGAAAATGCTCCCCGGGGTGCTGGCCATGGGCTCCCCCGGCCCCGGCCCCGGCCCCCGCCGGGCTGTCGGTCACCGAGCGCCGGGGCACGGCGCTGCCATTTGCCCCGAGCGTGGGAATGGGAGCGCCCAGCCGTTCACATCTCCTGCTCGTCGTTTAGCGGAATCAATTAGGCAAGACAGACCCTCCGCTCCGCCACCCCCTCCCCTCCACCCTCCCCCCACCCCCCCGTGTTTTTGTCAGGTCTGTATACGTCCTAATTATTTCGGTATGGGATGCCAGAGCTGTTTCCTGGATAGATCTGATCATCCTTAAACAAAAAGAGAGGAGCCGCACACGTGGGTTTTGGAGTAAATGTCACTTTCATTTCCAATGCTAGGCGCAGAGCAAGGCACAGAACATTTTTTAACACTTTGACAGGGGGGAGGCGATCTCGTCTCCATCATGTCTTTCTGCTTCAGTAGCTTCCTCAAGGAAACCCTCTCGAAACAGAGAAGCATCTATGCTCGCGTTTTGAATAGAGGAAAAAAAAAATGGGCCATTATTCCCCCCCCCCCCATCTTTGTGCAGCTCCGCCGCGTTCTAAGTAGATATAAATTATTAAGCTTGTCTGCACTTCGGTGTAAACTTTTTCTGAAAGCCTGCTTTCATATAATTTGAAATTAACCTCGATGCTTTGTCTCAGATGCGCACAGACAGGTTTTGAATTGGTTTGTTGCTTTTTTGTTTTGGTTTCTTTTTTCCCTCTGTTCAGTAGTCAGCTCTGTATCATCAGCACCACCATCTTCATCATCACCAGCAACCACCTTTATTTTTAAGGCCATTTCATTGCAATGAATCACTTCGCAAAATGAAATTCAGCATCAGGTTTCTAATAGAAAAAAAAATCATATATATCCTCTTAGTCCGGTTTAATGCTGGCTGTTCTAGTTGCACATAAATTGTTTACCATCAGTACCATGTTTTCTCTGCAGCAGGTTGATATCCATTCTGTGACATGCGACAGCTTCATATTTTGGAATAAGTATGCCATTTAATTTCCTCCAGTCTCACCTTCAGCTGTAAAAATGTTAGATTCAATAAGCATTCCTGACCCATCTCGATGGGTCTCTCAAAGCAGTCTTTCATTTTCACACGCTGTACGATGATCTTGAAGGAGTTTTTACTTTCGGTTATCTAGCTTTATGAAGACCAAAACACTCATACAGCTAGATAACCAAAGATAACAACTCGCTTCCCTCAAAGCTTTTTTAACTTTTTTTTTTTTTTTTTTTTTTTTTTTTTTTTTTAATTTAGTCCTTGCTACAATCCAGATTCTTTCTGGCAAACATGTTGTTTTCTCCAAGAGCACTAGTGCTGCTTTAAAATGTCATCCTTTTATATAAGTATGTCTGTACGTATGTGCAGCTAATAACTTCCAAAAGCGATTTCTTCCCTTCAAAGTTTATTCCAAACTTTTTGTTTCAGCCAGTAATTTCCGGCAGGGATAGCCAACAATTCGTCTGTTAATACCAGAAAATAAAAACCAGCTATTAAGTTGCGTCAAGCTGCGTTAAGAGAGAGGAGCATCCATCCTTTTACAGGCCCCTATTTGCATTGTAAATCGCTTCGTTTTCACGAAAGAGTCCTCAGCTTCTATGAAGATGTAAAGCCTTCGGCAATTTCCAGCGCAGTGTAAGGAGGAAGAAGAAAGGGGGGGAAAATCCATTTCAGTAGGAGGTAACAAGATGACTCGAGGATGCGGCTCCTGATCCCTTAGATTACGCACGGCATAGATCCCTTTGCGAAATGGTGGCAGCTTGATTGCAAATATCTTGCCTGCGTGTGTATTTTGGGGGGGTCGGGGGGGGGGTGGGGGAAGCTTCTCGCTTTCTCGGAGCTCCTAGAGCTGGGGGAGAAGAAGACGGCGGTCTTGCCGGCTGAAAGAAGGAGAAAAGGGTCACCATTGGAAGGCTTTCAGTGCCAAAATGCGGGCCAGCCCGGCAAGGTCAGAGGTCTTGGAGCGCGGGAGACCAAGGTAATGATGATGTCATGAGAAACCTCAAGTGCACAGGGCTATTGATATGCATGAGCCACCAGCGGCCGGCGCCGGGACCGAGCCCGGTCTCGCCTCCAGCCCCGCCGCCTCCGCCGCCCCGGCGCGGGGGATCCGCCCGCCTTCCGCCGTCACCTTCCTCCTCCTCTGCAGCACAGACCGCTCTGACATCCAGAGCCCGGGATGGGAGGGAGGACGCTCTCCCCGGGGCCGGGAAGCAGCCTGTCCGACCCCGGGCAGCCCCCGCGGGTGCGGAGAGAAGCCGCGGAGGGGAGCGCGGCCCTGCGCTCGGAGGCCGGGAGGGGGCTGCGCAGTGAGTCCGTGTGCAATTACACTGACAATTTGCTCTGTCGCTGTGTGCCTATGAGGGCTTTTTTCTTCTTTTTTTTTTTGGTTGGTTAGGTGCTTTGGGGGTGGAAGGGGTGTGGATTTTCATTTCGCCTTGCTTCACATCTCTGTCGTGCTTCGCGCCCATCGTGATTCGCAGGTATTTACAGCGGGACGGATGTGCGAGGCGTTTTCCTCTGCCTGTCTGTGCGGGAAGCTGCGAGCAGCAGGCTCAGCCTATTCAGCAGCATCTATACCCTCTCTCCGCCCTTCTTCCCACCCCCACTCCCTCCCAGCCTGTGTGTATCTCTGTGTCTGTGTTAGAATGCAACACAGGTGAACATTGCAGCAATATTTATCTACGACCATGCATCATCTGACGAAACGCCTTAAAAACGCTGATTTATCCATTATTTTTATTAACCTCGTACTAAAAGAAACTGCATGCTGGTGTTACTCATGGAACCAACGGAGGCAAGTCTTTCTAAATTGTTAGGATGTGTCATGTACAGTATTTGGATTTAAGTCTCTCAGCTCCTCCTCCCCACCCCCCCCCCGCCCACTAAAAGGACATTATACTTTTAATTATTTAACAACATGATTTGTACAGAATTTTCTTAAGTCTAAAGAGCAAACATTAAAGGTCTCTCGAGTACATGTGATAAAACAAACCTTCTCACCGCCATCTACCATGTTTATGGGTGAAATTAACAAATGCACTTCAACAGCTCTTGTGTGCTGTGTTCAGTATGAGATATACACCAAAAAATTAAGCCCAGACAGACTGAGGACCACTCAGAACTCCTAAAGGAACACCAGGTTAAAATTCATGCTGCTACTCTTCTTCTAAGGTGCAAAATAAAACACGATGTGTCCACGTACAATCACAGTCCATAGGCCACACTGAGTTTAAATACATTTGTTTGTAAATTAACCTGAGTTTACATACATTGCTATTTTTGGGTGGATTTTTTTTAAATGCAAGGGTTTACACTGCAGTTGTTGATGCTCTGTGTTGGCTACAGGCTTGCTTTTGTGATAGAGCTTACATCCCCTTGTGTGTACACAGGGGAGCCACACATACATGTGTCAGTCTAGGTGCATGTGTCTATGTGTTTTTGCTAAAATATATATGCAGGTGCATGTGGTTACACTGCAAAACAACAACTGTATCCACAAGTCCATTTTTGTTGTAATTACAAAAGCATGAAAATGGGGAAACAATCCCATTTGTCAGACACGGCCCAAAATTAATACTGCCACCAAGAAGTAGCACACAGACGTTGCTAATCTGTTAACTGCTAAATCTGAATCCAGCAGGGACATTACTAATTTATTTGTGTTTTCAGATTCTAAGAAGCTGAGCACTTCTGGTTTAAACAGGTATTATATATCCTAGCATGGACTGCTTTTTTACCACCAGTGCTTTTCACCTAATTGATCTAATTGTGCCAGTGTTCTTGGCACAAAATGGTTAGAATTTTTATAATGCTGCATTATGACTTACTAAGCTTCCTCATTACCTCTCAGGCTGTTCAGACACAACGGGGGCAACAGAATCAGACATCTCCTGCAACCAGAGGCACATGATCACTTCGATATTATATAAAGTTCTAATGACTTTATATGAGTTTTTCTGAATTGGCAGATAGGCGAAAGATATTTTTTATGGCAATAGCTAGGGGCAGTATTGTTGGTGACCAAGCATGTGTTGCACAGACAGGCTTGTGAGCTTATGCATTAAATTCTTTCATTCAGAGGCATGAAATTACAAGTGATTGTCTATGCGTGCGTGTGCATCTATGCTCATACAGGTACGTATGTAAAAATAAAAGAGCATATGTACATATGTGTATATATAATCCATATTAACACAGATGCATATGTACGTGTTAAATGCATGTGTGTCACCAGCTGTCACACTACCAGATTTAGAGTTGAATGTAAGGTACATTATTGCAAATTGGAATTTTCTCAAAGTCACAAGGCATATCTCTAAAACACCAAGCTCTCTTCTCACAGCCACCTCACTTATGCACTAACTTGGGAAGTAACTGCAATACACCTGGCATATTTTGTTGACTAATCGTTGGAGCTTAAGCACATCAAAAGAGGCAATGCAATGGTTATGACCTAGCTGTTCATTAGCATTATTACCAGTTACATTTTCTAGCTCTCAGACATCTCTAGAGTCTCAAAATCATCATGAGTTGGTTAAGCATTTGCTTATTCTGAATACAAAAAATATATGCAGCAGTTGTAAAGCACTTTTCTAAAACTGCAGTGCTGCCTAGCACGTGGAAAGTTTAGGCAATGCACAGTTCTGAAAATTCTGCCCAAAACATCACCTGAATTTTCAAAAGCAGCTGTTAACACTGCTTGCTCTCCTCCAGTTTACATAGTTGTACAAAATTTACTTATTCCAAAGTCACTGTAGGAATACCTGCCTATTGGAAGTTACAGAATACAAACACTGACTTTTTACTCCTACCTCCCTAATAAATTCCTGCTAATGGCCTGTAGATTGTCATGCTTGTTTTCTAATCTTTTTATGGGTCTCCAGGTGGCTGTGACATCAAGTAGAAATACCTTGCATAGATTTCTTAAGAGCAAACCGCTTCCTTTGACTTTAGAGAGGAATGCTTATGATTCTCTAATTATTGCAATCAGACCTCCATCCTATCTCCAGCATCCCCACCTTCTTTGGGAAAACATACAGGAACACTACTTAAGCTGCCGTGATGTAGATAAGAGGGGTGTAGTGTTACATAAGTTCCCTTTTCATACTAAATTATGACAAAATTAATGTAGAAGTAAACAGTACAGCACGACAGTAGAGTCCAAGCCATTTTTCCCTGCAGAGCAGCATCCCTTTCCTCCCATCCAGGTAAGTAACTCAACTGTCTCACCTTCCAATGAAGGTGCCTCATCATTTCTTTTGTGACCACAATTTCATTTTACAGGCAACTGAAGGTTATACTTCTCTTACATTGAATGCAGAGTATGCAAAGGGATATCTACTAAAAATCCGAATTCAGAAATAAGAAAAGAAAGTGTATCAAGAATTCAAAGTCACAGAAAAAAAAAATCAAACCCTCAAAGAGTCAGTGATTACACATGGAAACCGTGTGCTGTTAAAGGACATGTATTCTGCAGGTAATATATGTAATATCTTCTGACTTCTATTAAACAAACAAGCAAATAAAAAATTACCGTTTCTTGTCGCAATTGTCACTACCTGTGGTCTGTCTGTGTTGTATAAACCTGAAAAATACCCCCCCCCCCAAAAAAGCAAAGGATCATAATTTAAACACTTCCAATGTTTGATTCTTGTTCCGGAAATATAAGTGAATGGATAAACCTATGTGTTTAGAGGACGCTGAGTATATTAACTTTGGGGATTATTAGATAAATCGTTAAAACGCTTGATCCTAGATTAAAGGGGGGAAAAGATAGCCACATTTCCTGCAGATGATTTAGGATGACACAAAACAGATATGAATGATATCCTCCTGTATCTGCAGGGTTAAAGACGGTAATCAATATTTACAGGAAATAATATGAATAATAAAATTATTTTAAACTACATCATTATTTCTGGAGAATTACACTTAAAAATAAAAGGCTAAAAGTATTATTTGGGGCTGCTGAACCGAAGGGACGAAAACTATAGAGGCACATCTGGGATTTGTATACTATAAGCTGCCAGTTACTTAATGAAGGTTGGAGGCTCCACCTAGCCTTCAGTTCAAAACATGCAAAACATACTAAGCCAGCCTTTCCCCGCCAGATTTCCTATACGCTCCTGACCGATGATGCCCTGAAACTGGAATTACCGGGAAGGCATCGTCTCTATTTACAGCTCTGCTAGCTTATCAAGGGCTGCGGGGGTAGATAAATACAACGTGAGTTGCTGGTTTTCATTGCATTATATCGATCACAACAGCCTCAGTTAAAAAAAAAAAAAAACAACTTTTTTTTTTTTTTTTCTCCCCAGGCAGCAGCAGCTTTCTTAGATGCTACGATGAGGCAGTTTCACCCCTTCAAGGGACACGAGAGGACCGCGGCTGCCGAAGGATGCCATTATTTTGATGGAAAGGCTAGAGGGGTGCAGGGGGACACCCCCGAGCCAGGGTGAGCGGTCGGGCCAGCTCCACTGGCCCTCCCCCAACTCCATTGGAACTGTCCTGTCCCCGACACGCCCTTGCCAGGTGCATTTCTGTGCTGAGCAGAGCCATTTTGACGGGGATGCCTTTTGGAGAACCCAAGAAGTTGCTTGCTCCGAGTGACCCACTACCTGGCAGGCAGAGGATGGACTAACTGCTGCGAGCAATCCCTTGCACCCTGACCAGCTGCAATTTATGCCTATGACTTATCTTCTTCCCTCTCCCCCCCTTTTTTTTTTTTTTTTTTTTTTTTGCATTTCCCCTCCCCCAATCCCCAGCCACTTTGTGGGGGTTTTTTGTTTGTTTTTGTCGTTTGTTAACTGCTACACTTCAGCCCTGTGAGTACCTGTTCCTGTGCCTGCACACCTTCAGAGGGCACCCAGGCACCGCAAAAAAATTCCCTGCGAAGCCACAGCTCAGCATCCGCTGGCAGTCCGCTAGAGAATCAACATTTCCCGCAAATAAACACAGCCCCACGGCCAACCGGTTTAGCGTTAGACGCACAAAATGGGCTCACCATTTGTCCCGTCACAAACCCTGCCTGGTTAACCAAATGTCCCCCGGCGGGAGCGAGAGGCAGCGGACAGAGCTGTGGCCAGCGACCCGCTCCCGCTGCGCGCCGAGAGCCGGCCTCATCGCGGGCTCACAGGCAAGCGGGAAACCTCCACCGGCCCGGGGGTCGGCTTCCCGAATTTTGCACGGAATTCAGGATACCCCCCCCACACACACAAACACGGAGGTACTTACATTTCTTCGCCTTAACCGGGAAAGATTTTACCCCACGTGTAAGGGGTGGATTGAACCTCTGGTGGCAAACAAAGATTCCCACGGCTTGGAGCGGAAAAAGCTCTTTCGGGTCTCCAGAAATTCACGTTTTTCCCCTCGCCATTCCTATTTAAAAGTGCCACTTAGCTCCACGGTTTTGTTCTTGCTCCAACGACTCAAAAATAGTTAAAAATCTTCCATCCATGAAAACGGGAGAGAAACCAAGAAAGTTGGCTTGGCTTTGCTATTATTTTTTTTCTTTTTCCACACTGTTTCCTATGCCCCGGAGTAGAAAGTGAACTGTTGTATGTGAGGCTCTGCAAGTTTTTGGGGGGGGGGTTGGCCAAGGTCTAGTCCAGCCCTCTCTGCTGAGAAGGACGTGCTCTGAAATTCAACCAATTTCCCCAACGCTTTTGTTGCTGATGAACTGAAGCCCTATTGTTCATCCATTGCCACGGTCTTTTTCAGTTCCTGCTATACGTTATACGTTGCCAGAGATAATGAATTTGCACCAAAACCTTTCATAGTCCCCTTCTGACAGACGGAACAAATTAGAAATGTCTAGTGTAAAGAAGAGCAATGGCTACTTTTTCCTGGAGAAGAAGGGAATCTCGCATTTCTTTGGAAACTTTAAAAAAAGAGAAAAAAAAAAAAAGGCAAAAGGTCGAGTTTCCTTAGGTGTTTTCCTCCAGTTAACTTCTGAAGAACAGTTTCATCTGAGTCTTGATTTTGGGAAGCACTGATATTCTGTGCAACTTCTGTCCAAACCAAGCAGCCGGCCAACAGCAGGTAAAAAAAGAAAGAAAAAGAAAAGGTGCGGGAAGGTGCGGGAAGGTGCGGGAAGGTGCGGAAGGGGAAAGGAAAGGAAAGGAAAGGAAAGGAAAGGAAAGGAAAGGAAAGGAAAGGAAAGGAAAGGAAAGGAAAGGAAAGGAAAGGAAAGGAAAGGAAAGGAAAGGAAAGGAAAGGAAAGGAAAGGAAAGGAAAGGAAAGGAAAGGAAAATTAGAAAAAATCATGGTGTAAACAAAAACCACTCTTCCCATGCCCGCTGTCAGGCGAACTTGTAGCGTGACCTCTCGTCACTGGAAGGAGGATGTCCTAAAGCGCTGCCGGTTCCTTCTGTCCCCTCTAATTCATCTCTCCGCATTTGAAAACGTCATGAAAACACCCGTAAAAGCCCCGGCTAGGTTTTAGGGTGAGGGGGCTGGCAGGAAGGAGTTTAGGTTAGCGCCGGAACGGGAGGTGTGCAGTGAGGGAGGGGTAGAGGGAGAGATGGAGGAGGGGTAGAGGGAGGTGTGCCGGGCGAGGAGGCTGCAGGATGGCTCGCCCCTGCTCTAGCCTGCCTGAGGGGCCTGTGGGGTGTGCCCGAGGGGCGCCGATGCCTTCCTGGCCCCCCACTCTGAGTCGGCTACACACGGCTTCTCGCGTGGGCAGTTTTCAAGGAGGGGAGGGGGCTGGAGGGGGGAGGGGCCAGGCGCAAAAATTAATAAATATATGTACATCCACATATATACATCCTACAGATGCCTCCACACAGACACATGTATGCGTATGCAGGTGTATGCACCCATCCATAAAAATATGGATGGACGGGGACGCACGCCTGTTATCATATACAAACATAAATGTAAATGTAAATGTGTATATGTATATGTATATGTATATGTATATGTATATGTATATGTATATGTGTATGTGTATGTGTATGTGTCTGTGTATGTATGTGTGTATGTGTATATGTATATATGTGTATATGTATATGAGTATATGAGTATATATGTATAAATGTATAAATGTATAAATGTATAAATGTATATGATAACAGGCGTGTGTCCCCCCGGAGCTTGGCTCCAGGGAGAGGGAGGGAGGGAGCTCCGCTGTTCCCAGGCGCAGATTCCCGGGGAGTGTTTCTGCGGGGAGAGCCCCGCAGCAGCCCCGAGTAGACGGGCATCCCCTGCCGGCACAGCCCCCGGGGACCCGGCAGACAAAGAGAGCTCTGTGAGGATACAAACGCCAGCCCTCAGGAAATCGAGGGAATTCAGCAAGAGTCCCTGGCAGCACGTACAAAAAAAAAAAAAAAGAAAAAAAAAAAAAAAAAGAAAAAAAACTATCGACACCGCTCCCCTGGTCAGAAACACACTCACGTTTCTGCATCTTGGAGAGGGCATCTCATTTTAGTTGAGATGCTTCTTGAAGGGAGAAGCAGTGCGTGGTGAGTATGCAATGTGCAGCCCAAGGAACGGCTGTGTCCAGGTTCACAGAGATACTCTGGAACAGCCCATAGAAGGCTGATAAAAGCATATATAATGTCAGCAGAAAAGGAGAGAAACTCTGCTCCAGACAGAGAACATCCTTCGCTTCTAAGCCACCGGCTGCATCTCATCCTGCCGCCTCGCCGTCTAAAGTTCCCCGGGATGTGAAAGTTCTCCCAAACATCACGACACACCGCAGAGCCTCCAAAAGGAGAGGGGGAAGGGAAAGAGGAGGACAAAACGCTCTAACCTACTGCCGCTAGCACAGTATCTGTCGCTCACCGAATTCCCCCTTACACCGCGTCTCCTCCCGGTGGAGGAAGGGGGCATCACCGCAAAGCCGTGAGAGCGGCTTGGACCTCCAGACCAGACCGGCGGTGGTTGCCACCCGAGATCAGGGCCACCCCACTCCTCCGGCCGCTCGCCCAGCCTCCCCTCGCTTCCTCTCTCCGCGCCCCGTACCCGCGATGCGCTACGGAGCAGCGCCCGGATGGATGCTGCGCCCTCACTGGCTCAGCGATCCTCTGTCATGCAATGTTTTGGGGAGGCAGCGAGGAATTTTCTTATTATCTTTTTAATTGGTCGGAAGTTTCTATTTTCCGCTCGTGTCCTGATGAAAAGAAGCAGCAAATAGTGTCCAAATAATAACAATACTACTACTAATAAATATATCTATATATGGAACAAAAAATGGAAAGAAAACAGATAGAAAAGGCTAGACGGAGTCGGCGGTGCTGCGGTGAGGCGCGCTGTCTTTTGGGGTCAAGCCGCTGCTGCTGCCAGAGCTTTTTTCACGGGATAGAGCGCGGGCGGAAGCCTGCGCGCCCGCGGGACAGAGCGGAGCATCTCCGCGGCTGCGCCCTCGCCCCGCATCCCCCATCCCCACTTCACGTTCAAGGTTTAGCCGAGAGGTCGCGTCTATTGACGTCAGCTGAAGGCATTCTGCACGTCCGTCTACGCTCACATACATTAAGGAAATTAGGGCATTAAAAAAAAAAAAAAAAAAAAAAAGGAGAAAAATAAAAGAATATGCAAATTCCTCTCCCTGCTCGGAGAAGAGACCGCGGATTCTGGGAGCAATCGTCCCTGTTTGCGGAAGATCCAAATTAGCGGAAATTAGCGGGGCCTCCCCTTTTCTTCCAAATATCATCACCGTCAACAACAAAACAAACATGCCCGTGGTGAGCGATCGGGGCCGGGCTGCGGCCCCAGGAAGAGCCCGTCTGGGCGCGGACGGCCGCGGTGTGTGAGCCGGGATCCACCGTCGCGCCATTCTCTTCTCCTCCTCCTCCTGCTTCCTGTTGGCTCCAGCGTGTGTTACTTTTAATACTGATGCATATGTAAAGGTATATTTGCATTGTTTTTAATTTACTGGAAGTCGCAGCCTATGACTTTTCCTTCGCTCCCTCCTTTCTACCTCTTTAAATATACTTGCCTTTTTTCACCCCCCTCTCCTATTCACCCGGTTTTGGTGAGTACTCTGCAGTGTACGTGTCTATATCTATTTGCCTCTATGTTTCTATTCTGTATAAGATTACAGATTATGTACAGTGCTAGTTTTATAAATCAAGGTGCACAAGATGTTTATTGGACATTAAAAAGACAGGAGGGTCTTATTATCCTGCTGAGTTATCACACTCCTAGCTGGAAACTGGAAGTTTGATTGCCTAATTAACTTCATATTAAGAAAACCAAAATTTAGAAATCACC
The DNA here is from genome assembly GCA_026261815.1 of Monarcha castaneiventris obscurior. Lineage (NCBI taxonomy): Eukaryota > Metazoa > Chordata > Aves > Passeriformes > Monarchidae > Monarcha > Monarcha castaneiventris. The sequence goes on from JAMPIT010000635.1 coordinate 5,226,844, forward strand.
AACACACCCCTTCCCTTCCACCCCGTTTTAAGGTGTAAGGCAATAGAGATAAAGGGTGTAATTGGGATTGATTAAATGGATTTAAAACATTTAATTGCTTAAGTGCACTTATATCTGCGTTTATTTCAGGAATGGTTTATTTCATAATATTTTTCTTAAAATGTGCACAGCCAGGTACGAAGGGCTTTCTCCGAGGAAGACATTTTGTAATTTCTGTCTTAGGGACTGCATTATTAAATGCATTACATACAGTTTTTAACATGTGCATATTTGAGTCCAGTACCTAATTCTTTATAGAAAAAGTGTTATGTTGGATTATTTTTTAAAATACTTCTTTTACCCTTACACTTGCTTTATCCGAAAATCCACAGGCCTTGAATTATATGACAAACACTGTTAGCACATTTCAGTTTACCTTAACGGGTAATGATAAGAAATAAGAGTAGTTTAAATATTAAAACCGGAAGATTACTCTGCATTGTGTAGTCCAGGAGTGTCATGTTTCCAAATGAATAACGTTATTTCACAGGAAAAAAAAAAAAAAACAAACAAACCCGTGCTTAATATTTTTTTTTCTTTTACAAAAGCTCATGTGCATGCGTAGATAATTACACTATGAATGACCTACCTGAATGGATGTAACGGGCAAAATTTAGCTCTTCCCAAAGACTGTTATGCATGTATTTTTGTAAATAAAAAGTGGAGTGTCTCTTACTCAGTGCCCGTTTCACCACAAGTATATTTTAATTCTTTGTCGTTTCTCACTTTGTTTCCAGCGCTACTTCTCGCTCCAGTTTTACAAACCCTACACTGATATGTCATCCAGTAAAAAATAGCCAGGTATCTACCCGTAAAACGTGTGAAAAATAATACTCTCCGAAAACGGAAATCGCCACGGTCATCCATCAGGTTAGCTCTTACCTTACCACATATAGCAGCAATCCATTGGGAAAGTGCCATTTCTACACATTTTTACCGAGAGCGGGTGCCGGGGTCTCCCCCCGCCCCCCTGCTCCTTTTAATGAGCGCACGTGCAGCGCGGACCCCCAATTAGCGTGTGGGGGGAGGCAGGCAGAAGTGAGCCTGGCTCTGTCCGTCCTTCCGTCCCCATCCCGCACCCAGCCCCGCACCCCGCGGAGGCTTACCCCGCTCCCGGCCGCGGCCCCGACGGGACGGGACGGGCTCCGCCTCCGCCCCCGGAGCTCCCCCCGCCGGGATAACCCCGGGTCCGCCCCGCAGCATCCCTCTCCGCTCCGCCGCTCCCCTCCTCGCCCCGCGTTCCTGAGCGGCGGCCCCGCGAATCGCAGCAGCCGCTTCTGTACGGGCCCCGGGGGTAGAGGGGCAGCAGCACAACCCTTCCTTTCCTTTCCCTTCCTTTCCCTTCCTTTCCCTCCCTTTCCCTTCCTTTCCCTCCCTTTCCCTTCCTTTCCCTTCCCTTCCCTTCCTTTCCCTCCCTTTCCCTTCCTTTCCCTTCCTTTCCCTTCCTTTCCCTTCCTTTCCCTTCCCCGCCCTGCCTGCGCGGCTGCGTGCGCCACGGGCAGCATGGAGAGAGCTACTTGTTCCCCCACACCCCCGACAACTGGCACTTGAACATGGAATAGGAACAATAAATGCAGCCCCCGCCGTCCCTCTGCACATCCATTACCTAACACCGGTCTAACATCGGATTTGCCGCTAAAAACAAGGGGTGCCTGTGTTCCGCTGCGCATCCGCACGGATCATCCAAGGGGATCAAAATGCCACCGAAGTTGGCGATTTCTCGGATTCTCGTCCAAGGATAGATAAACAAATGAATTCATAACAGCATTAACAATGCTCAGATTTGGGGTGGCCGCTGCGGCCACGGGGATGAGACAGCGTGCTGGGTTATAAATAATAAATGCCTGGAATAAATCCATTTCTCCATCTTCTCATTCATTTTCCCTATCATCTATTTTTTTCTCTCCACCAATGCTTTTAATACCTATCCTCCTACAAACCCAGTGCTCAGCATTTTACACTTAAAGTTTCTCCCTCATCTCTTCATCCCTGTCTTCTTATACTACATATAAGTAATCCGAACTGCATATTGCTCTATATGTAGAGCACTATTTTTCAAAAAAGTGGAGGTGCAAGGACTGTGGGTGTATGAAAGGTATTTGTTTTCTCTCTCTTCTTTTTTTTTTTTCTTTTCTCTTTCCTTTTCTTTTTATCTTTTTTTTGTTTGTTTGTTTTTGTTTCCCCCACAAGACTTAAATATTGAAATGAAAAAATGTGGAATGCCAAACAGAAAATATTTGGTGAAATAATGGAAGTTTGGCATGACAATCTATTTTCTTCCCGTAAGAGAAAAAACTGAATTTAGAGTTTTCTCTCTGAATACGTGGGGAAAAAAAATCGAATTCCTTACACAAAAGCTTCCAGTGCATATACACCTTCACTGTGTACCTCCGTTAGAAATAATAATAATAAAAATCCGATGCCCATTTTTTGTAGTTGAGAACATCTCTCCTTATTAGAGGTACAAAGGCAGAAATCAAGAGGAGCAGCAGAAGAGGGCGTGGAAACTGCGATTCTTTCGCCAAGACTTCATATAATCACTAAATGTTGGGGTTTTCAGAGGCTGAAGTACAGCAAACTCTTTGTTAGGGGTGTTTTAGCGAGAATGCAGAGTGCCAACTTCAGCTCCAGCCCGGGATGACCGGCCAGAGCAGCCGAGTCTCGGTGCACGGCATGGTTTTGACTTTCAGCACGGGCTGAAAAGGAGTGAATCAAATTTTTGCGATGTCATTTCTGCTCTTTTATTTTAGTGTCCAGTTTATACTTAAGTGTAAAATAACTCACCGGAAAGACAACGTGTGAAATGCACGGTTATGAACACTGCTGCTTCCCATGAACACGGTCTCTTGCAGTGGAGTGAACTTTAATTTTTTTTTTTTAATTTTTGGTGGGATTATTTTTTTATTTGCCTTTTCCACGTCCTTGCTATGTTTTGATTTGATCTTAAATTCACTCTGCAGGTGCGGAGTCTATGTTTATTTCCCTCCCCACCCCGTTTGCAATTCCTGGGCAGGCCGGACCTCACTTCTCAGCGGGGAGAAAAGGCGGGACGGAGGCGGGAGGACATCCAGTGCCTCCTGGATGCCATCCAGACCGACATCCAGCTCCTCCGTGGGGTCGGTCCCGCCAGGTGCCCGCGGCTGCCCCGCACCCCGCACCCGCCTCGGCGGCGGGGGAGCAGCGCCACCGAGCGCCCATCCCGGCGTCTCACGTCTCCTCCCAGCGCCCTCCTAATGATACCCTTGGCCATCGCATATGGGCTCTGCTCCGCCAAAAAAAAAAAAAAAAAAAAAAAAAAAATTAGGAAAAAAATGTAGGAAAAAAAATTAGAGCGAGGTACTCAGCGGGAAGAAGGATGCTCTGCAGGTAGAGCATCCCTCGGGTGACAGGCAGTGCTGCCTGTCAGAGTGCTTTCGGCTTTCTGCCCCGTCTCTACTTCTCGCCCTCGTCCCCACAGTGGGTGGGGTGTGGTAATTGTCGCCCCCTTCCCCTCCCCGCACCTCGCTCCGCGTGTTATTTGCCGGGATCAAAACACGGTGTCGGTCTGTGGGTGCCTGTTTGAAGAGAAGTCGGGCTTACGAAACGCAGGGGGCGGGAGGGGCGAGGGCGGGGGGAGCTGCAATATCTCAGGCAACGGCAATATTTTATTATTCCTCCCTGCAGAATGGCCGTCCGTTCTTTACTGAATTTGTACCGGTGCTGCGTGGAAAGAACTTTTTCTCGGAACCTCTTGTCAGCTGATTATAGAAGGCTTTTGCCTTCCCTCGATTCTCCCTTCCTCTTTTTAATGAAAGTAATGAAAACGAAAGGTTTGATGTTACAGAAATGCAACTTTTACACGAGGGAATGGCGGTGAAGAACTCTGAACGCAGTAGGCTCTCAGGAAGAAGATGCACTCCCGAGAAGTTAGAGCTTGTGCTTGATCGGATTAACCGTCCCTTCTTTTTGAGTTTTTTGGTGTGTGGTTTGTTTTGTTTTGGTTTTTTTTGTTTGTTTGTTTTTTCGGTCTCTTTTCGATTTTGGTAGCTCATTAGCCGAACTTTCTCCAAGACAGTGTGCTGCCATAATTGACTTCCTAGATCCCCTCTTAGGAATTTGTGGTTGTCTCTTATCTCAACAGGCTGTAGACAGATAGAAGAGTAACCCGTCTGTCTCTCGTAGGACTTTTCTCCTGCACCTCCAGGAGGTTATTTCTTCTTCGACAAAAAAATATAAGAACATGATGTGGGGTGGGGTTTTTTTTGGTTATGTTTGTTTGTTTGTTTGTTTGTTTGTTTTCCAGTGGGCGCTCTGGGCACACGTACATAAAATATTTAAATTTAAAAGCAGGATCGCTGCTAAATGCAGTTGCAAAATCACGCGGGACGTGTGACAGCCCCTCGGGTGTTTCAGGGGCCGTGCTGCATGCGCCGACGGGTACCAGCGATGCACACGGACGGAAACACACAAAACTCGGCTACATCTCCCAAGCAGAAAAACCCGAGCGTAATTTTCTCCGCCCGTCAATAGGATAACTATTTCGAGTTGTTTTTCTTATCATAGGTATCTCAGCCGAAGGACCGAGCAGATTATCTGAGCGCCGCCTTCAATCAGGGCGGTGGAAAAGCCAGGATTAAAAGCAACGACAGAACCGACGGGCTGCGGAGGTTCTGGGGAAGGAGGCGTGGTGGCGGCCTTTGTCTGTCGGTCCTTCTGGGAAGGATGCTGTCCTTCTGTTCTGGTACCACCCGGAACTGCGATGGCTATTTTGACACTAAAACGACGGTTCTCACTCTTTTTCGCCCTGTACAACATATCGCCGTCTTCGTTCCACTCCCTTTCTGGCGGCACCGCATCTCCCCACTGTGCCGCGCCGTGCAGACGGACGGACGGACAGACGGACAGACGGACAGACGGACAGACGGACAGTGCTGCTGGCGCCGGTTCCCGTGCTGCCGGAGCACCCACCCCCGGAGCCGGGACAGCAGCACCCGCATTAAAACCTCGCAGTTTGGATGCTTACATACCTGTTGACAAAACGTTTCAGAGCTCTCCCAGGGCATCCCCCGAACTAAACATCGGGAGGAGAGCTTGTCCCATCCCACCCTCGGGACATCGACCAGGGCAGACACGCAGAGCCCCTTGCCCTGGCAGCCTGCTTCCACTCCTGTTTTCTTCTCCACCGTTTCAGTAGCAACAGGGGAATCTAGAAGCTGAGCTAGGGTGATACCAGACCGCTGCTCAGCTGCCACGCTGCGGGGCCGGGGAGGGAGGTCTGGCAGGGAAGCACGGTTTTAAAGAGGGATGGAAGGCTGTGACTCCACTTCCCTCCACTCTTACAGGACCTCAGATTCCCTCTTTCACATCCCCAGGAGGACGCTGGGCGGGAGAAGACAGACCTGTACACAGACCTGTACCTTGTCCCCTGGCTCAGGCTGTGCCCCATCCTTTTCCAGTACAGACCGTCACAACCCGAACAACCACAGGAATGTGCCCACCACTGGTTCCCACGCCAGTGATGTTGATTTCATCCCGAGGGGCACTCGCCGGCCTTCCCCCGCTCTCTAATTGCCCCGAGCCTGTGCCGTGCGGTGCGATGCTCAGGGCGCAGACAGCGCGGTGCGGAGACGCCACGGAGCCCCGCGCGTGTGCGCGCTTAAGGAGCCCATGGGGGAAGCCACATCAGCTGATCAGGCTGGAAATCCAATAGCTTCCCTTCACGTGAATAAGATTTATCACCGACGGTAAGAAAAGGGGTGCGGCGGTAGAATTCCTCCGCCCGGAAGGGACGCCTTCCTGGATCGTCCCCCTCTTTCCGTTCGGCCCGCACCCCAACTTTTTCCCTCACCCCTGATTTCGGAAGGCAGGGACGGGAAGGTCTGAGAGGAGACGGGGAACGGCGGGGTTTGCCCGCCTCGCCCCCAGCCCCGGACACACTTTACCTGCCTCGGGGTGAATTGGCACGGGCGGGCTGCTCCGAGCTCCCAGCACATCCCTCCCCGGGGACTCCCCATCCCGGTACTCACCGCGCCGCCTGCCGAGCTCCTCCATCCGCAGGGACGCCGAGAGAGGGCTCTCCAGCCCATCCCCGCTCGGACGGGAAGAAGCGACCGGGGGTGGGGAAGGAGGGGCAGGTTGATGCTGGAGAGAGGACGGCGGCCACTTGTGCTGCCCCTCACCGGACTGCGACGCGGCTCACTCCTCCCCTCGCTCCCTTATTTCCCACCCCCTTACCTCCCCTGCTCCCGCCCCAAGACAGGCAGCAGCGGGAACGGGGACACGTCTTTCGAGGGGGTCTTCCTTCAGAATCCCTGCCGGGCAAGACGAGGAGTCGGGGCTTAGCCTGTGGGTCCCAGGGGTACTGGAGACTGGGGCCGGGAGGGGCAGTGGGGGGCTGCAGGCAGCGCGGCTGCGGGGGCTCGGCCCTCCCCGCTCCGTGCATCGCCCCCGCGACTGTCCTCATTGACAGCACTGCTCCTACTGATGCTGATGGCAAATTTCACAGGCCGCTGCAAACGGAGGCCGGCGGCGGGGCTGGAGGGGACAGAGGGCATGGGGAAGAGTTTTCTCGGGCAAGGCGGGCTCTGCCGGGAGGCAGCGGACCCGGGAAGGATGCTGCGCGTCGTCGCTGAAGGGCCAGCGGTGCCCGGCACTCTCGGACACCGGGGGCCAGTGAAAAGCGGCTGCGCCTCTCCGCCACATCGGTGTAAGAGGGTCTGGGGTCGCAGCATCTCCACTCGGACCCCCTCGAAACTTTCACCGCTGCAGATATACCGATGGCCCGATGTAATTCCTTGGCTGGACCTTTATCTGGCCGTACTCTCTCAAAGCTTCAGCGAAAATTGTTGGCATCTGTACCCGGCGGGCACGTCCCCACGGCTGTGACTGCGACACCCGTCACGACCTGCGCGCAATTTGTGTGCCAGGATGGCATCACTCTAAGCCTTCTTCCCTCTGTAATGCAAATGACGATGCATATGCATCGTCCCGCATATATCATAATGCATATGATTTGCCATACAGCTATTTGGAGAGGCGTGCATCAACCAGACTGTGGTTTCTGTGAGGTTATGCAAGTTTGGTTGAACGGAGTGAAAATAAGCCAACAGTGGTATTTGTCAACACATTTCTGAGTGTTTTTACCTTATATATGCTATGCCCCCAAAACCAAATAATGTTACGGAATTAAACTAGTAAGAATTAAAATATATTTAAAACCAGATTCTACTAATAAGAAAATAAATGTGACATAAACAGAAAAAGATGTATTTTAAGCATCCTATAAAATGTTCACAAATTGTCTTTAGTTTCTACCGATTAAGGTTTTGAAGTTATTAATGTAACAGAAACAGCCAAGCCAGACCACTTTGGAAATCCTATTATTTAAATTACTGAAATAAAGTCCTTCGAACAATGCTATTCATTAAATTAATGCAGGAATGTTTTCCTTTTAATTTACTTATTTCCGAAATAAAAAGTAAAACGTGTTAGGGCTGACTTAATTTCGCAATGAGAAGAGCTGGCATTATCCTTGCTGTAATGTGCCACTACCTGAAGCAGAAAAAAATGAAGAAGGAAGTTCCTGAATTTGCGTCGTTTGTGGGCTTTTTGTTTTGTTTTGTGGGTTTTTGGTTTTTTTTTTCGGTACGGATTCATAAAAGTTGCTTTCGACTTCAGAAATCAGCTAAGCTCTCTTTGGGCAGGTCAGCTCCAGGCATCAGCTGCTATTGAACTCCAAGAATTCAGGTGAGATAAAAATTAGATTGTTAGAGAGGAAATCATCAAATTGATTCTAAGGCCATTGAAATCGGTGCACCGGATTTTTAAAGAGTGAGAATTGTAACCCAATTGTTTAAGTTACAAGGGTGTGTGGCTGCTTTTTTTAAAAGTAGCTCTCACATTTATCTCTTGTTAGCTGACGTGTAAATACATGGCAGCTAAAGGCAAGATATTCAGCTTTTTCAAAGAAATTTAAAGGGGCGAGGAATCTGCTGCAGTTAAACTTGTTTATTTCCAAATTTATTAGTTTTCCAGCCATGCAGCTGTGCCGAACTTAATTATCAGATAAAAAAGTCTTGCTAAGAGCCTGAAGCCATACAATAGGGGATGAAGCACTTAAAATCTTTCCTAATTATTCTGGACAAGGGAAATGCTTAGTTCTGTTTCCGTCTTTCCTCTGACCGTTTTCTCTTCTCAAAACTCTCATCACGAATAGCACACCTACATTTCTGACAAAAGAGTAGGACATTCTGAAGACAGTCTGTCCGGGCAACGAGAGCTGGAATCGGGATGCTCGACTGTGGCATTTCATGAAGGGAGTTCGACTTTAAACAGGACACACTCGTGCTCCTCTTCCCCACACAAAATCGCTTCAAGAGCATCGTTAAGTATTAAACGTAATATTTTTGCTTTATTTTTTTGAACAACTCAAGGTAGACTCCAGTCCTGCGGCTGGTACTCAGACAAAACTTCCATTATGGGGACGGGACACTTTTTCTGATGGAGAACTGAGCATTTCTCAAAAACGAGGACAGAAAGTTTTCTGTCTTCTTTGGAAACAGAGGTTTTTTTATTTTTTTTTCCCCCGCCCCCTTCCTTTTTAAACTCTGAGAGGAATATTATAAAAATGTGCCTAAGTAATAAAACGAGAACTTCTGAACATGTTTTGGCTTGGCACGTTTTACTTGAAGTCTTTAAAACAGGCTAAGATCCCACTCCCACTGCAGTCCAACCCAAATCATCCTATGATCCTGTGATTCCGTGATTCCAAGATTCTGCTGTCGGGAAGTTCGGTGTGTGCTCGGACCCACGTGGGACGTCCACGACGGGAGGGACGCAGTGATAGCTCTCTGGTTTCCGTGTGAGTGGGGAAGGAGATGTGAGCCTGCCCGACCACAAATCGAGGTGGGATTTTCCCTGCTGGGAAGGTACCAATAGGATCATCCTGATCATCTATGTGAAAAACATAAGGCAGCTCTTCCCTGAGCTCCACTGACTCATTTCAGCTGGGATGATTATTCCCGTTAGAGGAAAACGAAAAGCTGATATGAATCGCCTCAGTTACTTTCTTTTTTTTGTTTGGTGAGTATGGATGTTTTCCAGACATGGCTAAATGGAAAATTTTCCCTAAGAACTGTAGGAACAACAGGATTAGTTTGTTTTTTTTTTAACCCCCTTATGAACAACTACACTCGCTTAAGACCAAGGGGTTGGAAATTATCCGTAGGATTAGTTCAACCCACAGTGATCGTGGACTTGTCACCCGGGATCCACCTGGAGGTGGGAATCAGCTGTGTGTGGGAGCAAACTTGAAACCCTCACGCTGGTGTCACACCCCATCTCATGGATTAGGCGTCCCTCTGTGCCTGCAGGCACCCCCGTAACCCGCGGGGCACAAAGCTCCGGCTGGGCTGCTAAGGGCAGATGCCAGGGAGACGGGAGGGCTTCGGTCACCAAACGCAAAGCGGCTTTGGGAAAGGGCTCCCAGGCACAGTCCCTGACAGGTGAGGAAACACCCTCGTCCTGCGAGGGCAGCTTCCACCCCCAGACACAAGCTGCACGTTGCTTCTTTTCTCCTGCTTCCAGAAAAAAAAACTACCTTTACCTCATGGGCAGGTAGTCCAAATATGGGACGGGAAGGACAGCGGGACACAGGGACACACTTCCCAGAGCAGGAAGAACCCTCTTAGCTGTGGTTTGGCAGGATGCAGCGCCAACCAGCGCAGACATTCGTGCAGGATGATGGAGAGCCCCCCTGGTTCCTGGCTGTCACCGGGACCCCACGTCAGCTCCGCCACCGCCAGCGAACTTCACCTAGTAAAACCTACAGGGTTTGGGAAAACCACTACAAAAAACGTCTCCGCCCCCATCCCTTCCGTCTGGGTTAACACCGGGTTTTCACCACGACATAATTGTTTCTGCCTGGTTTTCAAGCTGTCCTGAGCGGATCGATGCCTGCGCCTCACCCGTCTGGTGGCGAGGGGGGCGGGGGGGAGGTATAATCCCTGCCCCAGCAAACAACCAACCTCCAAACGGTATATTACATTACACGCGTTATTATTACCATTATAAGTATGATTATTAATAATCATCTTTAGCATTGTTACTAAAAAAAAAAAAAAAAAAGGTCGAAGAAACCAACATGCGGAGGTAGAGCGGTGCGCTGTCCCCGGAGCGGACAGACGGACGGACAGACGGACAGAGAGGCAGCGAGGGGCAGGCCCTTCCCCGCTGGGTGGGAGTCAGGGCTGGCCAGCGGAGGGTGCGCGGGGCGGTGCCGGGCCCGGGGCGGTACCGGCGGCGATCCCGAGGGAGCGGCGGGCCGGGAGCGGGGATGGGGCGGGATGCGGGATGCAGGATGCGGGATGCGGGATGCGGGGAGCGGCGGATGCGGGATGCGGGGAGCGGCGGATGCGGCGCTGCCGCCCTCTGCCGGCACCGCCCGGCACGGCACGCGCGCATCCCGCATCCCGCATCCCGCATCCCGCATCCCGCATCCCGCATCCCGCATCCCGCATCCCGCATCCCGCGGCGTCCCCCGGGATCCCATCCCGCCGCCCCCGCTGCCTCGGGGACCCAAGAGGGGCGGCGACATCCCAACAGGCAGGAAAAATAGTGATAGGAAGGATAAAGCACCGGCAGCGAAGCGGGAGAGAGCGAGCCCAGCCTCGCCACGGTCCGCGTCTCTGCCGTGCTTTGCACGGAAAAAAGTAAAATAAAAATCGGAATAAGTCTGAAGATAAAGGAGACTTTCTGCTTTTTAAGAGATGCTTGAAACTTCGGAAAATCGCTGTGAAATGGAGTGGTGAGTCTGCGGAGGGTCCCTCTCTATCAGCCGGGACCCAAAGCAGAAAACACAGTATAAAGGTGAAAATTTGGAAAGGGTGAGGGGAGAATGTGAGGGAAAGGGGGAGAATATCTGAAGAAAAAGCGGTGGAACGAGGCCAAGGAGAGGGATCGTATTGAGAATGAGTGTGGAGACAGGTGGGCTGCTGAAAAAGATGTGACAAAAAGAGATGAGACCTGGAATCACCTGCAGCAGGGAAGTGTTATGTTTTTCAGTTTGTTAATTTGTTTTCCTTTTTTTTTTTTTTTTTTTTTTTTTTTTGTTTTATATGTTCAGTGGGGGCTTTTTTGTGTTTGTTTGGGGTTTTTTGGGTTTTACTTATCTATTTACGTATTAAAATTTTATTTCAATAATTTTATTTTATCCCTGTTAGGAGCATGCAATGCTTCTGTCAGTGGGATAGCTGCTTTCTGGTCCTCCCTACCCCGGCTCACACATCCCCATGAAGGTTCTGCAGCTGTCCAGAGAAAGAGGTGAGAGTTTGCAGGTTTGAATCTCTGTATGTGAAAGCCTCCTTCAGGAAGCACAGCTTGAGGGTTAAGTTCCCAGCAGCCATCCCTTTTGTCACTGGTCACCAGCTCCCACTTGAATCAGAAACTAAATCTTGAGCAGAACTAACCCCTGAAGAGAAATCCGTGTTTATTAATGAATATTAGCTTTCTTGAGCATTACAGACCCCTCCCAGTGACAGAGTTTTGCTGCTACTGAGAGTAAAACAAAAACTTTGTGAGACTGGCAGAAAACTGCTATTCAAGGTATCAGCTGACCCATTCAAAACTGTTTCCACTGGGGCTGTGATGAAGAATCAGAGTCTTACTTTTGCTGGCAGATCCTGCTTCTCACACAGCCCTTTTGCTTTGCTTGTGATTACTGATGCCAAATATGTGAATAGCTTTTCTTCCTAAAATATTATGGGGCTTTGTTTCACTTTGAATGAATTTTCAGATGAACCTATAAACATGAAAAACGTTTCATCTGGTGTTCAGCAACCAATATTCAAAGGCAAGTGTAGTAACAATAAAGCTCTAATTACTTGCAAATAAAAGAATCTTTCACTTGCCTAAGGATTGTTGTAATCAAGATTATTTTCTGGGCTAAGATTTTATTTGTTCATAGAGATGCATACAACAGTCTTTCTCTGACTTTAGGTTTGACAGTTGTTAAATACAATGGTTAGATGCTCAGTTACTGCTCCTCAACTCTACCTAAATGCCTATCATATAATTTTGACAAACAGAAAAGAGACAATTAATAAAATGAAACCCAAAATTCATTCTCAATTGGACACTTTTGAAAGAACAAGATCAAATTGGATAGAAGTAAAATGCACTTTTTTTCCCTGCTGTGTCCAGAGCAATAGAGATCAATGTTAGGTGTTAGCTGTCAAAAGCTGGAGCTGCCTTCTTCCCTATCCATTTTTAGATCCAGTTTTGAGGATCCCCAGGTTTTCCATATATTTAGTTTCCTTAGAAAACAAACTCTAACTCTGATACAGACATTTACTTTGTCAGCCAGAATCACTGCAGCACATAACAACACCACTGTTGTTTTTTGTGACCCATTAGTCACTTACCAAATAAATTGATATATTACAGGGGTACAAATATGAAATATCAAAACTAAATTTATACTTCCTTTTCTTTCCATTTACTTCATTACACATGCTTTGGATTATATATCTTTTAAAATGTTGAGCAATACCGAGATAATGTATTTTTTAAAAAAATGTAGAATTCAAATGTGTTCAGGTTTGCTGTCCTGTACAGATGTAATGCTAGAACTCCTATGGCATATTGTCACCCTGAGAGCTTCATTTTCTGGCTTAGAGGTGATTTTATAAGATCACTTCTTCTCTTAATGCAGTGAAGCCTCTTGACTTGGGGCATAAGCAATTACAAGGCTTCCACTAAACTTCACAAAACAAAAGAGGAGCTTCATTCCTAGCAGTGCAATCCACAACACTGGACTAGAATTAAGAAGCACAGACACACCACAACTGTAATGATTTCAAAGTTAATACATGCACTTGGCAAACATTTGTAAGATTTAAAAATTTATTAGGCACACATTTAAAAATTCAGGTAATGAATTTTGTGATTTTGTGAACTGGATGAAAGCAGCAATTCATCTCCAAGTTGATCTCAATGGGAGAGTGAGAATCTGTCAGATTGATTCATAACACCTTATTTCAGCAGTGAAGAGATGAATAGTTTTGTTGATGGAATTAGCTCAGGTGGAAGAAGGAAATATTTAAAACACAAGTAAAATTACATTGTCTTTTCTACCCCCCAATCCTTGATACAGTTCATATTGACAAATATTTGGTAGGCCAGAAACCAGCAAGTATTCCCTCTTTGTAGTATAACTGAGTAGTTCAATAAATGTTAACTTTTTTGGCTGCATTGGATAAAATAATATCTATCAATTTCCAGAAGAGATTAATTACAAAAAACAAGCACCTGCCTTTTAGAAAATATATATATTTTTTTCTTTTAAAACCCATTTTTGACAACAAAAATCCTTCTAACTTCCTAAAAGTGGCTACTTGTATTCCTTCCTTACCCCTAAAAACATATCACCTTTCAAAACTGGAAGAAAATAATGTGATTAAGAAAACAACAGTGAGTAAAACATAAAACTCTACTTGCATTCTGTGCTCTCCAATGGGAAACAGCAGATAGTCAAATAATTATATTACTAGCAATTTCCCTAAAGAAGTAATTAAAACATTGCTGGATAGACAGCACTACTGGAAGACTGTGCTGAGTTAAACAGGTTGTTTTGTTACTTATTTAGTAAAAGGAAAAATGAAGAAAACCTACCCTTTATACCGACAGGCATATTTTCACAATCATACACATTTCCTGCTACACACATTGTCCTTATAGCCTGACTTCAGTGTTTTAAAATCATAATAGGGTGAAGGACTGAGCTGTTCAGGCATCTCTGAAGAGTTCTTAATTTCTACTTTGAATGGTTTCATTCTTGGCCACAGGAATTTTCATTCTTGGCAACAGGACAGTGATCTCCCTTCACTCATGAACTTTAACATCGTTACATGACGCACCTGTATATGTGATTTGGAGAGACTGAATGGCAGGGCCTGGTCTGTCCCTGACATTTTTGGGGATTCTGGCAATTATGGTAATTATGAGGAGGGGTGGTTCAGAGACTCCACAGACTGAGCTGTGAACACTGGTTCCCTTCAGCAGCAGAAATATAGGAATCAGCCAAGTATGTATCACACATTTTCCCAACTACCTCGCTGTTACTGCTCTGTTTGTGACAAGCAACCTCATGTGAGGTCTTGGTTTGTTTGCAAATGCCCTCCACTGTGCTGCCAAAACAGGGATGCAGTGTAGGTCAACCCTTGTTTCCTTCCAGTGTCTGTTTGTGTTTTCCATTCTTTTCAGATGGTACTCCTGCTTGGGTTTTCAGATCAAGACTAACTGTTGACATTTCCCTATAAAACTTTTCTTCCCTCAGTTTATTGTGCTGGTGACAAAAGCAATTTCTCAATACTTCCCACCATATTGTAGCCATACAATAGCAACAGCAACAACCCTCACTACTGAATTGCCCAAACACTGATTCTCACATTTGCTACTGCTAGGTAAATATATCACATGGTTAGCATTCAGCATGGGATTTCTTTCTTGTTGCCCACAGCTTGTCTGGAAGGCAGGGGTGATACAGCTTGTGTGCCTCAAAGAGATGAAAAGCATCTGTCCTTTAATCACCCTTCAGTCCCCTTACATGAAGTATTGTGTTTCTTTGGTGAACTGCTCACTGTCTCCCTCCTCACTTTCACCCATCCCAACTAATTAAGTCTACATTCATCTTGTCTGCTCTGCTTTTGGGACCCTATTTGTTGTCTACTCTGTTAACAAAGACCCACCAAAAAATCTCACTCATGATACATTCTGAAATGAGTAATTTTCTAGGACAGTGTCATATACTATGTGACCAAAAAATGATGCTTTGCTGGGAAAATGATGTAGACTTTTGTATCTTTTCAGTCTCAGAACAATGATGACACTGACTGCAAATAGAAGAGTAGATATTGTAAAACTCAGTGTTTTTCCTGTGATAATTTTTAAAGTATATTAGGTGTGTAACTGACACTACTCAGGACCATTTGTCAGCAAGATCTTGAATGGTTGTGGATGACAATTTCTTTACTATTTCTTGAAAGGTGTATTACTGCCAGTAAAAACCCTTTTTCTACTCAACAAAAGTATCCAGGACAGAGCTGAATCACCCATGAAAAAGTTTCTATGTCTATGTATAGTCTTAAATATTTTTATGACATTAAGCTATGCAGGAAAAATTAAATAATTAATGATTAATCTGACACAGCACAGTGAAGAAGAGGATGGCAGCACAGAGAGTGCCAAGTAACGGTTTTATGGAAAATGACTTTAATAAAAAAATAGGAATTTTGTAAGATATCTGGGTTGACTGATAAGAGTAACTGTGTAGTTCTGCGCAGGGCAGTTTGATTTAGCAATGCCTGACAGTCTGACTGAAGACTATCACGTTATCAATGCAACACATATTGTAATGGATCAACCAATAGACCTCAAAAATGGGTGTCAGTCGAAAAACTCTCAAATGAAGTGTTTTCCTGACAGGAGTCTTTTTGCACAGTTGATGGCACTGTGCTTTCCGAAATTTTATTAACTATTTGAAACTAAACAAAATACCCTACAACTGGTAACTGCAGATTGTTTGGACAAGAGAGAAATAATATTAGTTATATGGAAGTCACAGAGTGTATTCTAGTTTTGAATTGAGTCAGTCAAAGCATTTTCTAACACATGCAAGTCAAATGCAAAGTCATGCATCATGGGTCTGTGATTGCAGCCACCAGCAGTGTGGAGCTTCTTTTGAAAAGCAATAGCCTTGCTGAGCATCTACAGTAATTCTCATCTTGAGACTGTTAGAAAAAAACCCCAAAACCCCTTGTTCTCAAAAGGTGATGTGCAGAAAGACTATTTTGCATTCAACTCAGGAACAGTGTGACACATGAGGACATTCCCTCATGGGGGAACATTCCTCATGTTCACACCTTAGATCCATTTTTAAAAACAGAAGCTGAAGAATTGGAAACCACATCTAAAAGCTATTTGAATGCTGGGGAAAACAAAAGCCTAAGACAGGTACATAAATGTCTTAAAAACAACAACAGCAGCAACAACAACATGTCTACGTAACAAAAGTAGCTTTACTGACTGCAAAGCACTGAAGGGGTCTTCCTTGAGGGAAGTAAAGAGTAAGCACAAGAGTAAGCACAAATCAAGAGTAAGCACAAATCAAGAGTAAGCACAAATCTTTAATGGACAGAGGATGCCACAAGTACAAGGGAAGTGAAGCACCTAAGCCTTGTTATCCTGCTTCAAAGGTGTATTTTGGCACATCAGTGAGCTCAGTGCAAGGTGACATGAAAATCTACTTCCCACAAGACATAAAAAGTCAGCTGAGAGGATCTCAGATTCGGTCTGTTTTTTTAATGTGAAGGGGATCACTTAAACCATCTAACTTTATAAAAATTAGGAGGCTACTCCCTGTAGGTACTCAACAGTCACTGGAGGGAGACAAAGTCCTCCGTGAGAGCATTCAGGGACTGTTTTCAGAAGGAGCACTTTCTGTTACAGCTGTACAGCATGTCCAGAGAGAGCACTATTTCCTCATAATAAGGCAGGAGTGACATGGTGCTGATGGCTGTACATTGCTGCTCAGCAGCTGGAGGCACCTAAAAAGGGCTTATGCAAGCAAGGAGTGGGACAGAACTTCCCAAAAGTGATGTCCCAAGTGTCCCAGGAAGCAGTGTCTAGGAAGAGGATGGACCAGGAGCAGGTGGTATTTCAGGTGCGGTGTCTCCACAGGAACAAAGCAAGAGAATGTAACTGAAAGACTAACCTTTGCTCTGGAACAGTAGTCAGTGTGAATGGCGTGCCTGGTTGTTTGGATGCCAGCTCCACAGCATCAGTTTCTGAGACAGGAGTGTCAGACAGCTGGACTGTGAAGGTTTAGTTTCATGTGTATCTGTTTTGGGAGAAGTGGTTCTCTGCTGCAGGCAATGGGAGAAAAAGGGGAGGACAAAAGCTGGTAGCAGAGCAAGAATCCAGCTTCTCATCATGTGAAACCAAGAAGTCTAACTCTGTTCCTGAAGAAGAAGAAATTCCAGCTGCCAAACTACATGCACCTCTACACAGCAACGAAAATCAAAACATGCATACAGTCACTGACAAAAATTCTTGTGTTTTCAGGTTACAGGCAGTCCACAGTTTGGGACTGAGCCTCACAGTACCTTGGGTGGCCTGATGACCCCTCCAGTGACAGCAGCAGGACCTGTTGGAAGTACTCTCCATGGCTACACTTGATAAGCCACATGGTAAATAAGTGAGCTGGCAACACTATCTCCCATTCTATTCTACCTTAAGATGTTAAAAGATGGTGGCAGTAGAAAAAAGTCACATCTTTGGATTTCCACTAGACTTCCTCCTTTAAGATCTCTCTTCAGTATATGCTTCTGCTTCCTGAAACTGGACATATTTGAAAAGGAGAGTCTTGCCATCTTCTTTTAGTCCTTTGATGCTGTGGTGACCCAGCCCACTCCTGGGCAGTTCAATGCCCACCAGATCCTGCCCATCCAATGGGTGAATGAATCAGAATCAGAGGGTCTGTGGGTGAGGCTGAGGTCTGAGGCTCAAGCCCCAGTTCTGGAAAGTTCTTTGTTACTCGGTTGTTCTTTGGTTGTTGTTAGTTTCTTCTCCCCCGTTTGCACCTGATTGGAAGAATGTTACCGGGGTCCTCCCCCTGTGTTACTGTTCATTGGTTCCCCCCATATAAAAGGGCTTGCATGACTCTCTCTGTTCTTTCGTCCATGATCCCTTTGTGAATAAACTTATGGCACTCCAATGGAAAGTGGCCACCAAGAACAGACACACTTTGGCTGTCGTGTCTGCAGGAAGGTCTCTGGAGCCTCCCTCACAGGAGTGGTACTCCTGAGGCTGACCCCAAGTGACACTTTTTCACTCTCTTCTCTTTGTCTTAAATGACATCTCTGGTGACGTGGGCTTCCCAACTTGGATTTACTGTTTAGTGTCACCTCTTGTCTATATTTTTTTTTTGTATAGAATCTTGCCAGAACACGTCACCTCTCTCTGCATATCAGAGGACTGAGGTAAAAAGCCACTGCAGTGCCTGTAATTCAGAATAGTTCTGTGCGGTGTCCTAGCTTTACCCTGAGGAAATACATGCAGCAATATGCTCTCAGGTTTGGCTTACAGAGATGGCAAGTCAGGTTGTTAGCTGATTGTTCTATTTCATGACCCGTGTAATACAACCAGGTGAACATCCTGAACATCCCTGAATGAGTTTTTCTCCTGTAGCCAGCATTTTTGATATGGATTTTCTGGTGACTTGTCTTAAAAACATGACCTCACAAACACTATGGAGGTAAAAAAACAGGCAGTGATGATAAAACTTTCACCTGCTGCTGATTTTACACAAAAGAAGGGGCTTTTATTAAGTTTATAAAGGTTTCTAAAGGTTTATACTTAAGTTCCATTATTGTATATCATAAATAATAAATTTAAGCATAACACAACTATATTCTTAAGCTTAACTACACACTTAATTTGCCTTATTTAAGCTTAGTAAATTATCGAAAGTATTGACCATGTAGTGTTTAACTGCAAACCTGCATATAATTATGAGTGATCTTCAAGTGTCTTCAAATACACCACAGGCTTCTTTGAAGAGAAGATAATGTTGAGTCATTAAAAAAATCGAACCAGCAGTTTCCATCTCTACATTCAGAGATCTGAGGTCAGAAAGAACCGTTTGTATGACAGAGTGAGTTGTCTTTGTTTCCAAGATGTAGGAAGAAGATAATGTGAGCTACATTTTTACCAAAACCTTGTGAGCTGTGACCAGCAAAGCACCACGAGCTGTTTCTATAGTTACTCTATCTGATGAGAGCTGCTGCCACCTGTCTGTCAAAACACAGTTATTAACACGACCACACAAAGAGAGAAGTGCTTGATTGATCACACAAACAGTGGATTTGTGTCACAAGACCTGTCCTGGACTCCCTCACTTTGTAAAGTCCCTGCTCCTGTAGAAGAAAAGGATCTCGTGCTGCTCACCCAGGAGCTGGGAATGGGAGCACCGAGGAGAGATGCAGGTTTAAGTTTGCTCTAGGAGGATGAGGATTTGAAAATCACTCTTTAACTGCTTTTCCATTTTTTATACTTTGTGAAACCCATGCATGAGGAGCTGGGATTAGCAGACAACAGGACAGATACTGCATTCAGGGCACAGTTTGGACTAATGGGGTCTGTGCAGCAAAACTGGCAAGTGCATAAGGGAGATGCCTGGGTGCTGCTAGGCGAAGCACATTTTGTCTGCCACAGCAGTGGTCAGGCAGCTCCTGATGTCACTGATAAACCTTAGGGAAGTGCCTTTGAACATACAGGTCTTACTCCAAAGCCTATTGAAGGCAACTGGATCCCTTCCAACAGTTTCCATGAGCTTCATCTTGAAACATGCAGTGCAGATCTGCCTGGTCAGTTCAAGCAAACTGGTTATAAAGCTGTGCCGGGGGTGTTTTGATGAAATGCGTTGATCAGGCTTGAATTTCACCTTTCTTTATCTACACAGCTGGATTGTTAGTCACACAAGTGGTGCCAGGTCATCAGTCTCTGTGCTCCTCCACAGAGATGGAACAAATTCCAGCAATGGAGAGGTTTCTCCATCTCAGCATGCAAGCCATGGGAAGCCTTTCCTACCCCTTCACCAAGAACATAGGGTGTATGTCCCCATTTGTCTTTCGTTTACTTAGAGATTTGCAGCTGAAAAGGTCTTGAATTGATCAGGAGTGTCTTTGACACAGGAGAAAATGGAGATGCAGAAAGAACAGCTTGCCTGTAAAGATTTGCAGAATTTTTATTCCTTTAAATTTAAAAGGTGATTAAGATGAAAAGATTGCCTAGAAAAGTTTCTATGTATCTAACATATAGTTAGTAATAATATCAAGTACTCTGATCTGGAAATATCTTAGTCTCAGTTACAAAAGGTTTGTTGCTGTCCTATGTCACTTCAGGAAGAATTTTCCCATTGTTCTCCAAAGAAATATTAATGAACAGATATATTTTGCAACTTGCCCAGAAAAGGGACAGACCCAAATCAGACATGTTATGCAACAGAGAAGAGATTAAGGGTATTGGTGCAACCTAACTTCAAGGTGACAACTATAAGCTGTGGCCTGGCATGACTTTGATAACTCACAGTCTCTTAATGAAGACGTTTAGAACTATTTCTGTCTTGTTGTTTGTATATTCACTAACTCTGTTATTAAAATTATAATTTTAGTCTTCTAGGGCTCGTGAAAAGTTGCTTTGGACTTACAAGAGGACAGGGTATCAGAATGCTACCTACACCTCCATCACTGACTACTCAAAAAGCAAAGCAAGTTGCTTTTTCTCCTTTGGGTAATGTGAGGACAGCATGAGATTTTTCCACATATTCTAGCCACAGAGAAGAATTTTACACTGTAAATTAAACTCAGTCCTGCTTAGCCTGTACGCTGGTATAAAACAGACTTAAAAAAACCTTAGGGAAATTAAATCACCCATCAGTGAGGCCGAGCCAAGGTGCTGCTGTGCAAGGGCTGTGTGTCCATCTCTGGCTGACTATTCACATTTATCAGTTAAATCTGGTATAGTGAGCAAAGGAGTGGGACTGCTTACTGATGGAGAGCATGGCTGGACCTGTTCTCCAAAAATCAGGGAGGCAGTGGTGAAGTATGAGGTTTCTTTAAAGTAACTGGATGTAGTCCAATTGTTTCCTTTCCCTGGTCTTAAAATTAAGAACCAAACACAGTTTAAGGGAAAAGGGTATTTATTTAGGGATGTATAAGGTGCACCAGTTCGTCCAGGTGTGTCAGGATTGGTGGGATCTCGGGAACACAGAGATGTCACATGGATGATTTATTGTTGAATTAGTCTCATATTTATTGAAGGGTGAGATAGGGGTTGGCAATAGCAGCAATAGCAGAGGTAGCTGCAGCAAGCACAGCTACTGAGGTAGCAAAGGCAGCAGCAGCAAACGTGCAGATGCCAGGGCAGCCGCACCAGCAGTGAGTGTTACTTTTTTCCTACAAGGCCTTCTGTACTTCTTTTAGCCAATAAGCAAATGCCACAAAGCTTGCTAGCACATTTGTACCAATCATCATTGTACAATTTACCGCAATGCGCATTTTCTTAACCAATCACTACATTGTTATTAAGGCCTATGGTGCAGGCTTATATTGCTACATGTTAACTTTCTAAGAAGTTTCACTATAAGGTTTATTGCTAAACTCTAAATTCTTTACTCTTTTACTTTTTACTATTATTTCTTACATAAAACATGTTTAGTTGTTAAAAATACATTTCTACTTTCATAAAGCATACTTATTTCAAAACTACAAAACTACAAAGCTACGTTCTCACTTTAAGCTGCAAAAGCAAAGCTCACTTTTCTAACTCAGGCAGCTTCTGCCAAGGTCTCAGATTGAAACCTGTATCCGTGTTTATCTGTTCAAGCACAATGCTGTTTATGTACTCTGTCTGCACCTGCAAACTCTCTGTAACCTCATTTCCCACACAGGTGGAATGTGCCAAAATGCACACCCAAATGCACCCCAAAATGCACCCTGAAATGCACCTCAACGATAGATCACATGTACAATTTCTAGACCTTGCAAATTAGCATATCTATCAAAGATTCCCCAATGAGAGTCTCGAATGAACCCCCCCATCCTGAGGAATCCCCCCCTCAGTGGGCCTATGGTAGTTTACAGGATGGTCTAGGGAAGACCTTGGTTCCTCAGGATAGCATAGGGCTTTCTGGTCCCAGCTGTGGGGCCTCCAGGATGTTTGATCTCCTGGCTTAATGGAATATTGGCTCTAAGCTAAGTTATCAGACTTAAGGAATTATAAGCATGCATGCTAAAAGCACTGGGGATACATAAAAGCTATATAAAAGGGTATATAAAAGGCATATATAAAAAAAGGCGAAAAATCATCATGGCATCACAATGAGTAGAAGATGCTTTTAAATTTTTTTCTTTAATTTTTTTTTTTTTTTAAATAAGGAATAGAGGAACCGTCTGGGGTCACTGACTGTCAAAGAGAAAGGTCAGAGGAAATCCAAATGCCTGGGAGATGGAAAGGAAGGGTGTTCCTGAAGCCTAATATCCTGTGACTCCAAAAAACAGATTAGAAAAAGGAGAGACAGATACTTCTTACTAGCAAAACTATATTCCTTGTAGTCCAGTAGGCTGGAGAAATCTGTTTCATTCAGAAAGTGGGAAGAGAAAAGGTTTTGGAATGCCTGTCTCTTCAGGAGCTGTTGATAAAATATTTCAAGAGTGATATTAACATCAGCTGAAAAACTACCCAAGCTCAGAGACATAGCCTCCCTCCAGCTGCCTGCGTGGCTATAGAAATTTCTCAGAAACAGCAGCTGGTCTCTTTGGCTTTGTCAGAAGAAATAAGTGCAAGTGGGCAGCTAAGACTCTCACACCTATAATAAGGTGACCATAATAAGAGACCATATTGGATAAAAATGATCTTGGAGGGTTGTAGTGCCTATTGAAAAATTACCCCTAGATTAAGGAATTGGTAACTTTCTTTTATATAGCCTTATCTTTCCATGTTTGGCAAACAGAACAAATATGATGTAAACTGCCTCTTCATAGGGATAATACATTTTATTGTGTTCTTTCTTCCAGCTTCTGACTAGGGGAAAGTAATTTTTCGGTTAGTAAGGAATCACAGGAATTAACAGAGAACAAATCTTTCGGTGCAGCCTAATTTATAATTTCTTTTATTTTACAGCCACAGTGAGCCAGAAGCTGAGTCTTGATATCCTCAAAGAGGTGTATAATGAGAACCTTGGCTGAACTGAGCTTTCAGGTGGCACTGTCTGAATTTGTCTAATTGTGAGCATTCTTATAAGTGCTATCACTCAAGCAAGGTTTTCTTAAAAAGTTAATTCTTAAGCACATGAAAACTTTAAATAACAGGGTATCAAGAAGAGATACTACATGATAATAGGTGAGCTCCCTCTTCCCTCTGTACTTTCTAATCTTGTAATCTTCATTACTGGTCTTGTACTCCATTCCAGTAGCAATTGATGGTATTGTACACTGTACAATCTTCACACAATTCCCCCCGGCCTCTTAGGAAATATTCCTTCCCTCTTTCTTTTCAGTATTTCCTGTGTGGGTGATTTCTTGTGGGTGCGTGATCAGTACCTCACCCCTGCTAAAACTGGAGTTTGTTCATCACTGCAGAAACTCTGCTCTCTTTCTCGCAGGGGAAGCTCTGTTTCCCTGTTTTTCCAGAGGACTTTGACTGCCTAAAATAGTAAGAGCCATGGTAAAGCAAACTGTTGGTTTCTCATAGTCCTCCAAACAAAGCATACAGTAAACTGCAAGCAGATTAACACCTCCGTACTGCACAAGGTGTATCACCTTTGGGGTATGTGATGAAGCAGCAGAAGGGAGAACCCAGTCAAAGAAATCATAGGAGAAAATGACTTCATAATTTATAAAAAAACCCTTGAAAAGCCTTAGAATTATAAGCAGTTGATTATAGTTTCCATGCTTCTTCCTTCAATACAGATGTTACTCAGCCTGGGAGTAAACAACAATATATCCAAACAGCAACACATAGACTAACCATGAATTCACAGCTAAGATTTTCTGTTTAAAATTATATCTCTCTATAGAAACATGTAACTAATTCTCTTTCTACTAACATTCTTCCCTAAGTTCTGATAAGTGATATAGGAATAATTTGAGGAAAAATTAGAAAGGAGCAAACTGTTATTTTGTATAACTGGCATATTAAAAAAAAAAAAAAAAGACAAATGAGAAATTTGGAAAAGCACTTTGCATGAGGAAATATTCTGAAAAATTAAATCTATTAAATCCATACAAAAATCCCATTACATGAAATTGTGTCTCTTTTCTGTCCTCCATCTTAAAATGTGTTAGAAGGCAGTAAGTGATGCCTAAGGTCCCGTAAAAAGAGCATGAGTTTCACAGTCAAGGCTCAGTGCCAGGTTCTGCCCTGGGGTCACAACAACCCCCTGCAGTGCTATAGGCTGGGGAAAGAGTGGCTGGAAAGCTTTCACTTTGATGCAACTGGTGAGATTTCACTTTTTATGGTGGAAAGGACTTGGAGTTGCACTTGTAAGATGACTGAAATATAGTTTATGACTTAAATATTTTCATGAAGGACTTATAAAACTGTATTACAAAAGCTGCAGAGAAGACCACCGAACTCTGAATGGGGCCCTGACTGAGGCCTTACATCACTCGCTGATGAAGATAAAATGAAGTAGCGACCCAGGGCTGGGGACATTTCACAAAGCACAGGCTTCACACCTCCAGGGTGGAGACCACAGCCCCAGGGCTATCAGCTCCCAAGCTCGCACAGACCCTCACACCAGAAAGGGTGGAGGGAGAGAGGCTTTGGGTGTGTGCTGGAAAAGCCTCTGGTCAGAGGTGCAGTGGCTGCCCATCCTCCACTGTGCAGAGGAGCCCAGCTGAGGGCCCTCACCCGGGGAGGGGGGGAAGTTTATCCACAGCAGAAGGGGGTGACATGGCCCATCAAAGGGGCCCCTCTCAAAGGGATCCCCAGACCCTGCCCCAGAGCACCAGAGGTGATGCACAGACCCTCAGTGGTGCAAGGGACAGGGTGTCAAGCTCCCCCTGCAAGGGAGACACAGGGGCGTTCCCACCTGGCCCACAGCGTGCATTAATCCATGGAATTCTGGGCTCTTTGGCGTGTGGCAGAGTGGCCACGGCGGCAACGGGACCCTCACCACCAGCAAACCAGATGGAGGGGAGCAACGAGACATCACTGGGACCCTCGGATGGGTGATGTGCTTCCACCTAACCCCTGTCACCTCTCCCTGTCCCCACAACCCCCATACACACTTCCTTTTTCTATTCTTTCTTTCTTTCTTTCTTTACTCTTTCCTTCCCTTTGTCTCTCTACTATTAAATAAAATACATCAATTTTTTGGCATCAGCATTTGGTTTTAATCTCGTTTCTGGGATTCACAGAGACTTAGCTTTCTTTGCTTTTCTGGATTTAAACCAAATCGTAACAAGGTTGGTTGACAGTGGCTGAACATGAGCCAGTGTGGGCCCAAGTGGCCAAGAAAGCCAATGGCTTCCTAGCTTGGGTCAGACACAGTGCGGCAAGCAGAACCAGGACAGAGATTGTTCCCCTGTACTGGGCACTGGTGAGGCCACACCTCGAGTGCTGCATTCACTTTTGGTCACCTCATGACCCAAAAGACATTGAGGTTCTTCAGTGAGCCCAGAGAAGGTCCATGGAACTGGGAAGGGGTCTGGAGCACAAGTCTGATGGAGAGCAGCTGAGGGAGCTGCATGGGGCTCGATCTAGAGAAAAGGAGGCTCATCTGGAACCATGTCACTCTCTACAGATGCCTTAAATGAGCTTGTAGCCAGGTGGGTTTTGGTCTCCTCTCAGAGAAAACCAGTGACAGGATGACAGGAAACAGCATCAAGTTATGCCACAGGAGGTTTAGACTGGAATATTAGAAAAGATTTTCTCACAAAAAGGGATGTAAGCTGTGGACGAGGTTGCCCAGGGCAGTGGTGGAGTCACCAACCCCAGAGGGATTAAAAATACGGGTCAGTGTGGCATCTGGGAAGGTGGATTCATAGTGGACTTGGAAGTGTTGGGTTAAGGGATGGACATGATAACTTTGAAGGCCTTTTCCAGGTTAAATGATTTTATGATTCCAGCTGGGGCAAATGTACAGTGCAGCACAATGGGGCTGGGGGAAGGACGAGACTTTTCGCATTCCAGCCTCTCCCAGGCCTAACCCTAACCCTTTCCCCATCAGGAAAGTGGAGAGAGGGACAGCTGAAAGCCTGTTGTGGCACTGCCTTCATTGGCTATACAAGTTGCTGGAGCAACTATTTTTCTGTAGCTTCCCTGTGATTACTTTTCCCTAAAACAACAGTTCAAAAGCTATTGTTTGTCTCACAGATTTCTGAGGCAGAAAGAATTTTGTTTTCTCTGAGCCATACTGACATAAGATGGGTTTTGTCTGTATTTTTCAGTGTCCTGAAAAACTATTAGAGTAAAAAGAATTAAAGAGAGGGAATATTAGATATTTAATACATTGACTCAGGAATTTAATTGCAATATTCATCTGGTATTTAATAAGTGTGAGGCTCAGAAAGATCAGCAATAGAAAGAAATTTCCATGAAAATACCAGGAGGTGATAGATAGGTATCTGTTGGATGTTGGAAGAAGAAAAGACCTGAAAATTGTAGCAAACCATAATATACTTGAAGTGTATCCATACTTCTTCCTGAAGATGTAGAGTGTATCAGCCCCAAACACTTGATTGGAGAAATTACCTGTGTTTTCAGGAGGCAGGATGTGTAATTCCTGTGCTACATTCAGAAGTTTGCTGATCAGTAATTTTTGTTCTGAAACTTGAAAACCTTAAGACACTGTTATTCCTCTGCTCAAGGTGCTTTAACCTTTTAAAAGGAGTTAGAAGTCATTGCACTGGTAACATTCATTGCTTTATTTGCTGGTTGATCTGCAGTTCTGCAAACTCCCAACCAATTGCTATTTACACTTGTGAGGGACATCTGCAGCAACATATGAAAAGCTCAATCAGGATTAATTTTACCACTATTTAAATATAGCTTCTCTTTTTGACCATTCAAATTTAGAACAGCTGAAATTTCAAAGAGATTTCAGAAAGAGGGCACTGGAATGGTGTTCGCAAGCCATTAGCTTTTCTTGTATGCTTTTCCTTTGTCCAGCTGTCTTCTATTTGTCTTCTACCTTGGGACAAAGTCTGTTTTTCTGCAAGAATTGAACAGTTTGATAGACTGAATTGTTCTATTAATATTGAAGGGGTATAAATAGCAAAGAAGGCATTGCAGGAGGCTGTGTTTGGCTCAGCCTCTGAGGTTTTAAAAAAATGATTGTTATATTTATGCTGCATCTGTCATGACCATTTGTCATGAGCTGCTATATTACCCTCACTAAATGACTTCATGGTTAGACTATAACTAAACTTGGCTAGTTCACTGTCTCAGAGATATAAAAACATTCTAGGAAACTCTGAAAATATCCCAGTCTACATGCAGAGATATTAGCGGCAGTAAAAAACATCATCCAACAGCCTTTGATTTTGATCCATGTAATATATCTGTGGAATTCTGCTCAGGAGTTTCTGCACTTAGCGCTGTAATTCTGATTAAACTACAGCATCCTTGTTAAGCTGGTCAGTCTAGATACTGTAAACAAAGTGCACAGGATATCTAATCCAGCATATCCATTCACTTGCTGGTCTGATGGACTACTTTCAAAAGCAGTCTTAAGCTCTGACATGAGCACACAGAGTATACTTCCTGATAATGTAATTTTGTGGAATTTTCAGTGTAACTGGGTACTCTGATAGTGAACAAATATTTCATTATTTATTGCCCGTGTATATGTGACTTATTAATTAAAATTTGATGACTAATACTGCCATATTTACACATGCAAGCAATTTTTTTCATGGTGAGAGCAGTCTTGTTGCTGGTGCTTTGCAGACGACTACAAATCCATCTTTTGAGCAAAACTCTGGTATGTAGTTGAACAGCAGGTTTGTGAAATTACAGACCCATGTTTGCATTCATGTCATCACTTTGTTTTCACTTCCCATCTCTATACTTACACACTGATATTTTCTCATTCCTACATGTGCATGTTAATTCTATCAATCATGCATCCTTAACTGTACCCTTGTGTCTATAATTTATGCAGTTATTCATCTTTCCCTGGCTGCTGTGGAATAAATAAAGTTGCATGTTTACACTTAAGCCAACTGGGTGTACTGCACAGTACTGGAAAAGCACAGATTCACAGATTCATTTAGGTTTGAAAAGACCTCCAAGACGATTGAATCCAATCTTTGTCTCATCACCACCTTGTCAACTAAACCATAGTACTAAGTTCAGTAATTTCTTGAATACCTTTAGGGATAGTGACTCCACCACCTCCCAGGGCAGCCTGTTCCAATGTTTAAAGACCCTTTTTGTGAAGAAGTTCTTCCTGGTGTCCAACCCGAATCTCCCCTGATGTATCTTGAGGCCATTTCCTCTTGTCCTGTTGCTGGTTGCCTGGGATAAGAGACTGAGCCCCATGTAGCCACAACCTCCTTTCAGGGAGTTGTAGACAGTGATAAGGTTACTCCAGAGTCTCCTTTTCTCCAGGCTGAACAACCCCAGCTCCCTCAGCCAGTCCTCATAAGACTTACCCTTTAGACCTTCTCCAGCTTCATTACCCTTCTCTGGATTCACTCCAGAACCACAATGACTTTATTGAAGTGAAGGGTCCAGAAATGGACACAGCACTCAAAGTGTGGTCTCACCAGTGCTGAGACAGTCACTGCCCTGGTCCTGCTGGCCACACTGTTGCTGATACGAGCCAGGATGCCGTTGGTGTTCTCGGCCTCCTGGGTAAAACCCACTCTGTCCTGCTGTCTGTTGACCAGCGCTCCCAGGTCCTTTCCCATCAGGCAGCTTCCCGGTCACTCTTTCCCCAGCCTGTAGCACTGCATGGGGTTGTTGTGGCTGAAGTGCAGGACTTGTCACTTGATGTTGTTGAAGCTCATACCATTGGCCTCAGTCCACCAGTCCAGCCTGTCCAGATCCATCTTCAGAGCTTTCCTACCCTCCAGCAGATCAACACTCCCACCCAATTTAGTTTCATACTTTCTGAGTGTACACTCAGTCCCGTTGTCCACATCATCCATAATAATTAACAGGACTGGCCCCAGTACTGAGGCGTGGGGAACACTACTGGTGACCAACAGCCAGGATGCAGCACCATTCCCCACCACTCTCTGGGCTTGGCCATCCAGCCAGTTCTTAACCCAACAAAGAGTGCAACTGTCCATGCTGTGGGCTGACAGCCTTTCAAGGTGAATGCCGTGAGACTCAGTTCAAAGACTTTGCTATGTCCACGTAGACAACATCCACAACTTTCCTTTCATCCACCAGGGAAGTGACATGGTAACAAAAGGAGATCAGGTTGGTCAGGCAGGACCTGCCTTTCCCAAACCCTTTCTGCTGCTCCCCTGGTTGTCCTGTAGGTGGTGAGTGATCACACTCAGGTTTGCTCCATAACCCCGCTGGACATAGAGGTCGGGCTGACAGGTCAGTAGTTCCTCAGATCTTTTCAGCTCTTCTTGGAGATGTGGATCACATTGGCCAAGCTGTGGTCATCTGGGAGCTTCCCAGTTAACCAAGACAGAATGTAAATGATGGAGAATGGCTTGGCAAGGTTTTACTACCAGGTCCCTCTGTACCCTTGGATGAACCCTATCCAGTCCCAGAGACTTACAAGTGTCTAAATGGCTCAGCAAGTCACTAACTACTTTCTCTTGGATTACAGGGGGATTATTATGCTCCCTGTCTAGAAGTTCAGGGGTCTGGTTTCCTTTAAGAATAACAGATCTTACTGTTAAAGATTGAGGCAAAGAAGGCATTAAGTAGTTCAGCCTTTACCTCGTCCTTGCTGACATGGCCCCCTGCTGTGTTCAATAAAGCATGGAGATTTTTTTGGCTCTCATTTGTAGCTGACGTATTATAAAACCACTTTTTTTACCATTTTTCACAGTAGTGATTGATGAGATTGAATTCTAATTGAGCTTTTTCCTTCCTAATTTTCTCTCTGCATGACCTAATGACATCCTGTATTCTTCTTCACTTGCCTGCCCCTTCTTCCCAAGGTCATAAATTCTCTTTTTTTCCCCAGAGTTCCTGCGAAAGCAAAGCCATGCTAAGTGACAGGTTTAGCTTTTGGCTGATTATGTGTGCTGAATGCTTCATCTGTACTGTATTAATTTCCAGCACTGTAAGATCAATATGCATAATCTGAAAAAAAAAGGGTTTGCAGGGAAAATTAGGATGGTTATATAATGTGATGTCTAGACACAAAAACTGCCATATGGGATCACATCAAAAGTACCCTTATCTCATTATCTTCTCCCTGACAGTAGTCTGTAGGGGATTTTCAGGGGGAAGAACACACACACAAATAAAACATACATGAATTTTCCCTGAGAATGCTTCTTATTTTCCAAATATAAGCCATGGAAAATCTTCCTTTGCTCTAGCTGGATACTGTAAGTGTACCATCATGCTTAATAAGACAATTGGAACGATGCCCATTTAAATTAGCAAACCCATTATGAACTTACCCAAGATGTTTACTTTCAGAATCCTTTATGGCCAAAAATCCTACTGCTTAATTACACATAACATTGGCCATCATATGGCCTTGTGAACCTGCTGCCTGGTCATTTGTTTGGATATATCCTGTGCTTCCAATGTTTTTGAGAGAGAGCACATAGTATTTTCCTGCAGATCTGCTGCCTCCGTATTACTCACATAAGGATATGCTCTCTCATTCATGTATTTTCCAAGTTGAAAATTTGTATTTTACGTAGTTTCTCCTTTCAAGCAAATTTGTCTCCTGCCATCTTGTTCTGTATTCAGAACAGACAGAGTAATATGTATTAGATCAAGGTTTCCCACTGTAAAATGCAACAGTAAAGGATGTCATCATGGTATTTTCTAGCTCTCACTTCCCTAAAAAACATTACCATAGTGTAAAGGGTTGCAAAAAAGTGACTTGGGCCCCATAGGATGCTGCATTTTCACTGTGAGACTGAAAACCCTATCCTGAGCAGCTCTACAGAAAATATGTATGTAATGTGCTGCCAAAACAAAATAATGATTTACATGAATTACGTTTATCATGAAAACACACTATCTTTATCACTTCTAAGTTTTTCCTGCACAGTTAGATCTTCTGTTACATCATTTCATGTCTTTGGTCAAAGAAGTAAAACCTTCACAACTAATGGTGATCAATCCCTGCCCCCAGAAGCATGCAACATTTTGTAACCTAAAAGAACTTATAGATCATTGTCCAGATAAATACAGACAGATACTTCAAGCTGAAAACTTTGGGCAGACTATGAATGAACCACAGACAGAAGGACAAAGCCACAAGAGGGTAGAAAGGACAATTAGAACAGCACACTTTGCAGCTTTCAGAAGCAATGTACTCAATTCACAGTCAGCATTCACACAGGTATTCTCATATTAGCCTTCAGGTATCTTTAGGAATCAAGGGGATGCAGAATGGAACCAAAGCATGCTACAATATCTGCTGGAAGGAAGTACCTTCAGCAGCAGAAAGACTACTGTTAACCAAAATATCTGCTCAAAACAGACTTATCTTGGATGTGTGTACATGGACTGCAGAGAATGTAGTATAGATTTACCTATTGCAGATGCTCTCAATACTTACTGTAAAGCATTAAGTACGATACATGAATACAAAAAAATGTAGTCCTATGGCTAAGCAGTCTGAATGTCTCAAAATCAGGGACTCCAGAAAACTGGAGTTCCACACATCAGTTTAGATGGAGCACGTGAAACCTTGCTGCACTGGTAAATTTCCATTGAACTAATGAGGAATAGGCTATGTCCGTCAATAGAGGCATGAACAATATCTTTTTGCTGCTTATAGACTTAACGATCTGATTGTTTTAAAATAATTCCTCCTTGCTGTTCCTTGGATTCTCTCACTTCCAGTGTTTTACCTCTGGAAATGCAAGCGTTGTGTTTGAGAAAGGGTTAGGTATGAATGAGTCCCATTGCTGGCTTGCTCTCCTTAATGTGACATATGCAACAACTGTCTCAGCATAGTTTCCCAGTTTTACAAGGATACTATGTTGATTTTTGCTAAGGAAAAGAAGAAAGCAATTTTCAGGGAAAGCAAACACTCTGGATGGAAGATGTATGTGTCTTAGTTATTAGCTCAGACTGTACACTTCACAATTGCTTTTTAGGATGACATATGTGAACCTAAAATGAGAAAGCTGATTTAAAGTATTCCCCCCCTTCCCCCTCCCTTGCAACATAATTTTAAAAATTGTTTATAAACATATTTCATAGAATTTAAAGCAAAGTAGTCAGTACATTTATGCTTATTTTTTTCCAGAGAAACAAATAATACAACAAAGTATATAACACACTCTATTTTCTAAGTGATTTCTTTTCCAATGCAGGTATCAGTATTAATCACACAGATGACTGCAAGATGACTCCCAAATAAATTTTTTAAGACAACAGCATTTTCAGAAATATTGTGTTAATCCTGGCCAATGATGACAAAAAATGATTTACTTGAGCAAAATGTATTATGTAGTAAAACAAATGGCATTTAATCTTAATTTTACCATCTCATAGCTAGGCCATTGCTAGTCCAACACTGCAATACTAGCAATATTTCTCCTAAAAGAAATTGTTGTGAAAAGGAACAGCACAGCACAGCTGGTTTTTTTCATAAACTTATTTAGAAAATAGACTTTGTAAAGTTATTTTTGAAACTGTCACATTCACCAAGCACCTTAACATTGCAATAGCTTGTCTGCTTCTGGCATAAAACCACATCTTTTTGAAATAAAGTGATTCTTTTATTCTCAGACTCTGAAATTATAAATGTTAGTAAGAAAAACCCACTGTAACTCCCCCCCAACACGCAAACAAAGAAACAAACAAAAACTCCCAGAAAAAAGTATAGAAAGGTGAACAGATTAATTCTGACACAGTCCTTATGCAGGTTTGTTAGAGAATATAGACAGAGTATAGATCCTATGATATATATGATTTTGACACAGAACATGCATTTTTTGTAGGGTTTTTGCATGGTTGTTCCAATGGGTAGAATTCACAGGACATGTGGGAGTTTAGATTCCTTTTCAGTAACTAAGTACGTGAAAGCCAGGCATTATTTCATCTAGCTCCTCTGCTAGTCAGACATCAAGGACAGATTCATATGGCCTCATTCCAAATGACATTGACTCCAGAGCAGTGATGGAGTTTCTCTGAATTGGTGGGGTGATGCGTGCCAGAAAACATTGCTTGGCTTTCAAAGCAAGCACAAATAATTGGTAAGGGACCTCGAGGCAGCTGCTGGTAGTTACAGTGCTGATTCTTTCATGTGTTACAGTGCGAAATAGTGAAAACTGAACACCATTTAAATTAATAAAAAAATGCACAACAGACACCATATCACTAAGAAAGCCAGTAACTTTACTGATTTGTCTGCAAAATACAAATTATACCTTATTTCCAGCAGGAGAATCTTTTGAAATTTTCCCATTTTTTGTTCACTACAGACAGCTGAATTAAGTCCCTTGAGATACACAGATGTGGTTTAACTTAGTTATAACATCTTGTCATCTAGTGGCGACAAAGTCCAGCTTATGCCGCTGTGAGCCTCTACTTTAATATTTGTTGCAAATGCTTGTATGCTCCCATTTACAAGCTATTTTTTTATCACCATTGTTTTATGGAAGCAAATCCCCATGAAAGAGAAGAAAAAAAGAAAAAAAAGGATACAACAAACCATCTGAAGCAATCCAAGTGTAATGCCTGCAGTAATCCAGGTCTGATATTAAATACACAAAAGACTCTAGTACTGCATTTTTAATTTGTAAATTTTTTTTAATGACTTATTTAACTGACCTTTTTTGAATCAAACTGAGGTATGGATCAGTCTGAGGTATGAAAAGGGAAGGTAGAAATGCAACACGTGATTATGAAAATAATCAAATGGATATTTTTGATGCAGAATGTCTGTGGCTCAAAGCTTGGATTGCTCCACATCTTTGGTTAAAATATATTAACAAAAGCCTTTTATTACATCTACAGTCTGAAGCATTCTAACAGACACCAATGTTCCATCAGTCCTTCAAGAGACCTGTAGTGGCAGGAAATTAATGCCATATAACTGACGACATCACAGCAGATGGCACAAACAGGAACAGATGAAGTATGCCGTGTTTAGGCAACAGCCTTTATTGAGGTTTCAAGTGGCTTTTAAAAAATTACAAAGCATTTACCTTCAAGGTGAAGGAAGAAGGAAAACAAAACAGCTGTTAGACTACAGATAAAAGAGGGTATATAGGATAACACATACAATACAAAAGGGTTGACATCCTTGAAAACAGCCTATGAGTTCTATTCTTACGCTAGCTTTACCTGAAAAAGATCTGAGGACAACAGATAGTTTTTATATTAGTCATTAAAAATTGCTAAATTCCTCTTCTGGGAAAAATATAAGCCATTTTGTTATAAAACACAACTTTTGAAAGACACTGAAATGACCGAAGCTTTACTGTGAATGGCTCAATGCATACAATATACATGTTGTGCAGGTAGGGTATACCATATAATTGTCACCAGCAATTAAACACTAACTGACAACACCTTTTAATAGAGATTAGCTTAGCTATAACAATACTTGCAGATGTCTAGAATGCCACTTCAGGTGTTTGAACTTACAATTAAGAATGTTGCCTAAAACATCATATAGCATGGGTTAAGGTAAAGTAAATGTTAATACTCTTTCAGGGCTCTGCCCCAAACTCCTTAAATACAAAGGAATCACACAATAAACCCAAATTAGCTTTTGCAAATACAATAAATGGTAAGGTACAGATAAAGGAACAAGAAAGGTAGACAGTTATAGTTTACAGAAAGTGACTTCACAATCAAAGTTGTGCTTCTTATCATTAGATCAGTTTGCAAATATGCATTATCCCCCACAATTTTGCCAGTATAAATTAGTTGCCCTCTGCAGCAGGAACAGGAGAGCTGACTGGCATTTATTTTCATGTGATTCTGTTCTACTTGTGTTTATACAAAAAATCACTGTCAGAGTTAATATAAATTGCCCAGGCAATACTTTTCACGCTACTTTCTGCTTAGTTACTTGCAGTAATATATTACACTGCATCTTCATTAAATATGATACCTTTCATTTTTTTCCTGTGTTGCTGAGGCAAATCGCAAGGTAAACTCTTAATATGGCTATTCTTAATATATCAATAGACCAAATCCCCTTCCCCACTGACAAGTTTCTACTATGATACCAATAAAATTGTATTTTTTCTTGAAATTACAAGGTACATTTGTGATATATTTGCATATTTTTGTCACACTAAAGTTCAAAATTCTCAGAAGGAAATATGAGTACAGATTAATCTGAGGGTGAAGAAAGTGGTTTCAAACACAGGGGTTTTGTGTTTTAAAATTAATTATGGGCCCCATTTTACCTTTTTTTTTTTTGTTTTGTTTTTGTTTCATTTTGGGTTTTTTTGTTTATTTTTTAGGTTTTTTTTTTTAAACATGCGTATCTTTGTTTACCCTGCAGTTTGCTACACGAGATAAGATGGATGCATTAGTAGCACAGTATTCTGCTTAAAGAGTTTCCAGATTATGCAATAGCCCCTGCACGGCTGAAAGTGCCTGTAAGGCAGGCTTCTGTAAAGTCATGGTAAGTGAAGAGCCTGTGTCCTAATGCACACTGTAGTCTGATCATCATTCTCTACTACAGAGAGGTACACTCTTATCACTGAGCAGTGCACTGCAGCTGCATGTATAGGTGGAAAAAAGAGTGTGAATTTCACTTCAAAGTATCTTGTGTTGACATTTCACTGTCACAGCTATATTCTTCATCATAATGTCAATGTATGTAGTTGAGACCTAGAAGGACTCTTGAAAAAAGGAGAAATATTACACTTTTACTATGGCACTAACATTTTGCTTAAACACTTTTTCCCTCCAACAGAAAGATTAAACTGAAACACTTGAATATACCATTTTCTCTAATATACAAGAGGGACAAAGAGGGACTTGAAGAAAATGACACATTCCCTCTGGTCAAGCTATCTTAGTCAAAGGAACAATATGAGGCTGGAGAAAATGTGGATGCCATGTGCTGAAGCAAGTCCTGCTCTGGCATGAACACACAGGGGCGTTGCTCAACAACGTGCCCACCGTGAGATGGCGTGACTGAGGAGGTCCATGGGAACCAAGGACCAGATGGCTAATTCTGGCTGTGTAAAATCAACCAGTTTTGAATGACCTTTTAATTCGTGATCTCTTTAACAGTTTTATGTCTGTGAGAGAGGGGAGGAATCCATACAACCAGCGCGTTTGTGCCGATCCCTCCCTCAGTCTGCCCCGCTGCTTCAGCACATATTCACCTGGACTCACGTGGCTGACAGCCGTCAGAGCTGCACATTAAATTCTGACAGGCAGAATACCAGCTTCATTAATGAGAAAGGGCCGAGGTACGCCACTTTGTCATTTAACCCATGGAAAACTACAAGATACGCAGGATGTTAAGTAATAGAAGGGCCCTTAACTTGTTACAATGCACAAAACAGCATGAAAGAACTAATCAGTATATACAATGGATGGCAGTTCACCCAACTGATTGTAAAATGCTGTATTAAAATGATTTAAGTTGTTACACCATGGGTAAAGTCTAATTGTTTACAGATCAGTCTTTCAACAGCTGACTTTGATCTGTAAAATGTATACCCAGTAAAATAAAACTGAAAGAAAATAGTTAAATGTGCAACTGCACAAATATAATTCCCCACTATTAAGAGAACAAAAACTTTTGCTATTACCATAATTATTATATATATTAGAAAGCTATACACAAGCATGTTAATTTCACAGATTTTTTTAAAAGATTCTTAATATTTTATATAATTAGAAATACACATTTCAAAAACAAAACTTCTGCAAAGAGAAAACAGTTATCTTGGTTAGCAAAGCATGGAGTTCCTCGAGGCTTAGGGTAGTGCTTTCTATACAAAAAGTCCTTTTTGTTTGTTTCTTCAGGACTGTTTAAAAGATTAGCAAAGCTATCAAGGAAAAAAGAACACATTTTGGCTTAAGGAAACTACAAAAGCCACAAATGCTTTGCAAACTCTGTCTTACTTTTTAATATGAAAATAAGCAAAATGTAATGTACATATTTTTATAATTTTTTTTATTTAATAAGTGATGCAGACCCATAATTTTTAAAATTAAATATGTCAGCCCTCGAACTCAACATTTTTAGAAGTATGGTCCTCTTGAAATGGTCTGATCCTTTTTAACCGAGTGCCATACTCCAGCAATATGCCTGCATGTTTGTGAGCATTTTCAGTATGTTAGGTGACCCAGTCTCTTTCTAGCATTAATTCATGGCCACCCAACCGCTGGGTCTGTCAAAACATCTGTACATTTTCTATATGTTGCATAACAGCTGCTTTCTCTCTCAGTAAAGATCTGCCATTTCTGGCAAATGTTTTCATTTTGTCTATTTACATGTAAATAACGTTGAACCTGCAACATGACACTATCTATTGTAACATACATTTTGCAAGGGAGCACAACAGTGAAAAGAAGTTAGCCTTAAAATCTATTTTGTACAAGTGTTCTGTTGTACAACTCAAGTGCTAAGCTTATCTCAGCATTTCTGTTTATCCTTATACTGCATCACTGAGGCAATTTAAAAGTACTTTTACAAAACAGAGTACCTGACTTTTTTTTCACACACAGCACATATAATGCATATCGACCCTTCCCCCCTCCCCCCTCCCATTAAGGTATAGCACACACACACTGCAAGAAAAAAAAAACCCCAACTAATAGGTAATAATGCTATCATGTTGCCCATCCTTCAGAGAGCCGCATGCGCTTGACAGAGGGGCTTTCCCTTTCGTCCGGCGAAGGTCTGGTGAGTCCAATGGGGGAGTGGAATTCGTTCCGGTGGTCTTCCCGGTCACTTCCATCGTAGGAACTGCTACAGCTGCTCAAACTGTCAACAGGAGATCTCCCCGCCTCATGGCGCGTGTGCTGTTGGTATCTCGATGATGTGGTGGTACGATCTCTAGGAGGAGAAACAGGTTCTGACTTGATGTTGAGGCTTTGAGTAGAAGGCAGGGAGAGATTTGTACTCTGAGATAAATGAGTGCTAGTGCAAGCTCTGTAGGAGGAAAGGAAACCCAGTTACAGACGGAGGAGGCATGGAGCCCCCAGATATGCACAAACACTCACACAAAACACCAGTGTAAAGGCTCGCGCAGGACCAGCGCATGCAGAGAGCTTGGAGACTGTTGTCTGGGCAGAATTCACAAATTCCAGGAGTTGAAAGCACCAAACAGACATGGTCAACTTTAGGGGACAAGCCCTCAGTTTGGAGAGAGGTCTCACTTTCAATCTCTTTCTCTCCTTTTTTTAAAATCAAGTGTCATCACAAATTTGGGAAAGGTGAGCCTTTGCACTGTTGGAACCACCTGCAGGTTTCTGTATAACTAATACTTGTGTGCGTGTATGCATTAGCTGAGACAGGGGAAGCATGGGCTTTCTTCTGGGTTTAATCCAATTAATTTGAATGCATCCAACTATTTTTGTTGTGGTTTGTTTTGACATGTGACTTCAGATGCAGAACAGAAACAAAAAAATCTGGTCTGGTAATTTTTATACTTTTCAGAATAAAGTTGAAATTACTGGTCCTAGGATTGACATCAACAAAATAGCACAGGTAGGCAAGGATTTAGGCATGATTTTATGGTTTAAATCTGTAAATCCATAATTCAATCCAGAATGCATTTGGATAAACTACAAAAGGGAAGCTGAGGAATAGTAGAAGATAGAGGAGTACACTGCTTGCCCATTGGAAAGCCAAGCTCAAAGGACGATAGTAGCAGACAGACTGCTATGCTGAAACTTTTTCAAAGGTAAGCTATATAACTATTCTAAGCTTTTTAATTTTTTTTTCAGTTTTCTGTGCATTTTTGTGGGCAGGTAGTGGCAGACGAAAGATGAAACAGATAGGGACAAGAGTGAATACTGAGAACATGCTTTATCTCTATGGGAGAGATGAGATTACTTTCATCTGCACAATATTTTGTACAGAAGCACCACCTCCTGGCAAAACCTGACTTTTCATTATTGAAATAGAATTCTCAACATGCAGTTCCCATTATGTTCCACTTCAGGGACCATTTGCTAAGCTGAAGTTAGTGTCTTATCCTAGACACAGCATTTCAAGGTTTCTATTCATGAGTATTTATTTATAGAGAGTTAGGAGGGCAGTAGGGGCAACAGACCACTTGCCTTAGCAAGATTTTAAACCTAAATGGATATGCAGGCATTTTTTAATGCAAGAAGATGCAATATTGGGATTTGGAAGGAATTTCTAAGTAGGTAGAAGACAGAGGTAAGTTTAGGTGTGGTCTTTTCATTTATTGAAATACTCTACTTTCCCTGGTATCTCATCAACTGAGAGCTGAGAGTTACTGAAACAACATTTATTCCTACTTGGATGAAGTTTTTTTCTTCTGACAGATTTAAAATAAAACTATATGACTTCAATATTGAATGATATCGTCTGCTTTTATCAGGAATTACTGCAGTGTTTAATAATGAATGGATCTTTTTAGAAAATAAAGAAAACAGGACGTTCTACCTCCAAGTTTTTAATCAACCCCTCAGTCGTATACAGATGAACTTCTCAAACCTGCAATACGCCCTTTCTTAAGTTACAGAGTTCATGAATAATAGCCTTCAATAGTAAAACATATAACTTTTTCTTTTTCAAACAGTATATTTTCTTTGTATTGTTTCTGTAAATATTAAATGAACACATACAAGAAACTGTAAATATAAGACTTTGCCATTCCAACTTAGTGAAATATTCCATTCTTCCTGAAAATTTGTTAAAAACAATCCAATGAGAATCAAATATACATTTCTGTCTTTTTTTGCTTTTCATTTCCAGTGACTTTATTTTTGTGTTGCTTAGGAGATCCTAGGACTTCACCTGAGTAAACAGGCTGTCAGTCTAGTATGATAAGATTACTTATGATTTTACATGCCAAGCTTATAGCTAAACCTGAAAGTCCTATAATAAAGGATGGTGGAGCCTGGGCATTTGATTTAGAAGTGTTTGACTTGAGCAAATGACGTGCCACTTTGCAAAGCTGGAGATAATTTAAAAAGACAACAATAGGTAAAAATAACCATATTCAGCCAAATTTGTTCACATGGAACATACTAGTTTCAATTGTGTGACAGCACCCAAAGGAACAAATCTGGAGGGATGAACTCAGTTTCAATGATACAGAGCTGGTATTGCTGTGCTGGAATATTGCCTTTTTAATACTGCCTCAGAAGTGAGTAGGAGAATGCATCTCTATAGACTTTTCTACAGATTCCTTGGGAATCACTGGCAGTATTACATAATCAACTGGCATACAAATTAGAGGCAGTTCTAGAAATGCTACAGCTTGATTTGAATTTTGAGCCCCCCCTTTTTTTCGTGCCCATTTAAAAAAGGATAAGAAGTCATTTTGGCAGGTCAAGACGGAAATTTTGACATTTGAAACAATATAAACAAATTGTAACAATATAAATAAATTGCAGCACTTAATTTGATTCACAATTTTTTTCTTTCTAAATATAACCTTTTTCTGCTGAAAGTATTTCTATAATTTAATATATTTTTATTTAATTATAATTTGCAATATTTCATTAACATTTTCTGAAACATTTTTATGAAAAGTTCATCTAAGCTAAAATGGTCATTTATGTGGGAAACAGTGTTACACATACATGTGAATGGTGAAATAATAGGTACTTAGGTGCAGTTTTTAAATCTGTATTCTAAACAAAGGATTGACCTCTATTGAGAATGGAAGCTGCACCATAAGAAACGAGAGTTCAGTCTGCTGCAGTGGTTTCATTTCCTGTATATATATATGTGTGAGTGTAGAAACAGCTGTTTGCACTTATATAACTAATACTTTATATGTATCATATATATATCATTATATGTATCAGCGCATATTTTACACTGGTGCTTCATAAAATTATGTTAATTTGGCCCAAGCATGCCCTATTTTCATCATGTGAAACCTTCACTAAATTCCCTGGTAAACAAACAGGTTTTGGATATAGAAAAACTACTGATAATGTAACAAAAATTATTTCAAAGGTTTGTGTATTATTATGTGCACTGAATTGGTGCCAGGCAGACCACTTATTCTGACATCATGACCTTTTTGCACATATTGTAGGAAAACATTTCATTTTATGGGGACAATGAAGAAAATTAATGTTCTAACTTGGCACAGCAGTCCCCGTTGAGGCCAGTGTAGTTAAAAGTCAATGTTTATTCAGATTATGATGGCCACATGGAGAAATGTTGGTTCCTATCTGGTTTTGACACAGAACAACAACAACACAGCTCTGCTGTGTGAGAAGTGGGGAGCAAGACAGGGTGCCATGATCTTGGGATGATGCCAGTTCTGTGTGCATCTCCTTCTACCTGAATCTCCAGTTGGTATTGAAGCTCAGCATGCACAGGTAGAAGTGCAGGTCTGAGTAAGTGATAAGTGAGGACATGAACATGGACAATGTAGGGTTTTCTAGAGGGACAAAGTGGTCTATTGAAGGAAGAAAGCCTCATGCACCTTTTCTATTATTAAGCACACTTGCTTCTCTAAATCACTTTATTTCCTCACTTCACATAATTTTGCCCCATAAATACATGTAAATGAACATTGAAAATTTGTGGCTAAATTTATTTATGTAACTTTAGTTATGAGCTAATTTGTATCTAGAAGAAGATATTTTTGACTTACTAGCAATTCAACTTCTTCTCTCCTATTTTTATTTTAGGTAAAATAAACCTAAAAAAACCCTAAAAAAAACCTAAAAAAACCCCCCACCAACTAAGTGGTTTTTAGTCGGTTTTGTTTATTTTTTAATACTTTTCTGATCAATGTAAAAGCAGAATAAGAATTTCCATATCAAGATGTTTTGTTTAGCTCTCATGTGTTAAGATTTACACTTTTTGAAAAGGAATTTTTAAACAAAGAATTACATGAAACTGAATTACTAGAACATCTTCTTGTGGCATAGGAAAAGAAGGCTCAATCCAAAATACATAAGGTTTTATTCAAAACAGGGAAATTGTCAGAACTGATATAAATTCATTAAACACAATGAATCTGTTTCCAATTTTTTTAGTAAAATTAGTTTAATGGAGAATATTTCCCTATATCTAGCTATAGTTATTATCTAATCAAAAGTAATTATTGCTAAGTAATAATCTTTCTACATAAGGGTCACAGAACAAGTCAACCTTATGTATGAATTTGGACAACTTTTTGTTCATCTGGGTAGAAGTTCAGAGAAACTCCTCTTACATAAATAATTATCTATATTGAAGCATCTTCAGATTAAATGTTGTTTCTATGCTGGCATTCATATTTTAGGAAAGTGAAAACTTCACCCGTGGATGTTACTTTTAGATGAAAACATTGTCTCTTAGGCTAGGAAGATTTCCCATACTTTGGATTTTTGCACAAAATTTTGAGAACTTATTACAAACTTTGAGAAGGACTTCCCTTCTGGTTATCAGCAGTTAACTTCTGTTATTCTTTTTGGTACATATTAAATAAGCAGTAAGAGACATTGATGGAATATTCAGGCCAAATCCCAAAGCTTTGGGAGGGTCTGATTTTCAGTAGAATTTGTATGTGTATTTTTTCCAGATGTAGAGGCAGTTAAAAGACCATGAAAATACTATTTTGCTTTTTAACCCAAAAAAGTCGAAAAGTCTGTCTTGTTTTAATGTCCCAGTCATGTCTAAACAGGCTCTACATTGTTATGCTGTTCACCAGGCTCTGCAGAAGGCCAAAAGCTGCAGAGACAGGGAAAGTGAACTACTCCATGTCCTCACGCATTTACCCTCTAGTTCACCAGCACTAGTGTGATCCAAATTGCACAGTCAGCTGGAAGAACTAAGGGCTAGGTTGCAGAGATCTCCAATTACCTCCAAGATGGTTCTGACAGTGCTACTGAAATTGCTGAGAACTTATCTGAAGCAAGATACTCCATCTAACCTCTCTTAGTCTACTACTAGCCGCATTCTTCTGTCATGCATTGAGGAAGCAGAGCGATTTTCACCTTTAGACTTTGGTGAAAAACAAAACCTAAACGAGAGCTGGAATGTCTCTTCCATTAACTTTGTTTCCCCACGGGATTTTATAACCTACTGTTAACAACAAGCGTCTCACAGTTGCCAAATATTTTGGTATATGACCTCACTCAGCACAGAGATTTATGTTGTTGAAACCTTCCTAGATGTGTTTTCTCAATTATGTGAAGATGACTATAATTTTGTTTCATTTTAAAAATCTTTTTGCAAATGCTAGATCAGATTGACGTGGACTGAATATGTTCTACAGAATTTCAAGTTTTTCAAGTAATCCAAAAGTTGAAACAAAGGCTTTTGCATGTAGAGCTCAGTGACTAAAATAAAGACTTATGATTTTCTGCAGTGATAGAAGACTTCTTCAGAGCTGTCTGTGAAGCAGCTTTCACAGCTGAATTCATTTACAAATCACTGAAAGAATAATAATAAGAGTAGCAACTCAGAATGTAATCCACAGCCACAGCCACAGCCATTACAGTTTGACATTCTGCAATACGAATCAGAAACAGATCACGATGTGTGACATATCTGAAAAAGCATGTAGTTAGTTTAGGAGATAATTTATACTTTTTTTTTCGGCTAACCAAATAGCCTTATCATATTCATTGGTATAGTACTGATTGTTTATACAGTGATATCTAACAAGTGAGCTTTCAATTTATTTGAGAATTTATGACTTTGGTTGTACAGTAAGTCTGAATGCTGCCCCAGAAATAGTGCAAACTCAAAAAGAAAAGTGTAAGAGAAAGCTATTAAGACTATTTTTTTCTAGCACAGCAAGTATTTCAGTTGTATGTTTTTATGTCATTAATATCTGTACATACTTACTTATACAGAAATGAGGTTTAAAAAATTTGTTTTGTTTGAAACACTTGTATTGCTGTCCTTAAAAACCCAAATCGTCTACATGGTAAAGACATTAAAATAAATAATAAAAAATGGTCAGATAAAGTAGAAGGAGAATTATGAAGTTTAAGCTGCATTTAGAGTATTAAATAGTTCCACATTATGGCAACAATCTTGAAAAAAAAGAGTGCATATGTGTAACACCTCTTTCTGAAAAAAAAATTCTTTTCAAATATATATGAATTAAATTTTTTCCTCATAAATACACTTCAGCTGTTTTCAGCTTATATTTTTATAACTAAACCTTTTAAAATTCTAACATGTACAACCATACATTAGTCTACTGTGCCACACTAGTGAATGCCTACAGTCTTACTCAACAGAAACTGCAGATATCAGAATATTTGAAAATCATGCACCTGTTCACTTCAATGAGCCAAGAGGTTGCTTGCTCAGGATATTTGCCTGGGTGAATTTTCACACTTCTTTAAGATCCCAAGATGACCGAGCACTGTGTTCCTCCAAAACTTGAGTAAATATTGTAAAATTAGCCACTAGAGGGCAGGAATACCCATCGTCCTCAGTACAGGCACATCGCAATGAGTTTTGCGAGCTCTCAGTTATTCGGCCTAATCATGGTACTTTCTCATAAACATTATCTCCAAAGAAATGAAACTTGAATTTCAGAGTTGAGCAGAAGAGAGTATGTTGTTGTTATATAAGGTTAAGGCTTAATCTTAGGTCAATTAATTATGTAAATCTTACTTTATTAAAATATCTAGAAAAAATTCTAGTTTACTGTAAATCTTTGTGCTATGGTAACTGGAAATAAAAAGCATAAATAGTAAATATAGCATCAGTACAATATAGATGTTTGGTTTTAGTAGTGAAATCAAATGCTATTGAAAGAAATAAAAACTAAAACTTAAAAAATACACTACTGAGAAAATATGGACACAGAATATTTCATTGTAGCTCCCTAGTAAACTTTCCATGAATTACATTGTTCCAGTTTTGCAAAATCTAGTTTTTACACACAGTAAATATGTTCTGGTATGTTACTTGACATATTTCACATTTGGAATTACGGGGGA
Source organism: Monarcha castaneiventris obscurior (assembly GCA_026261815.1). Classification (NCBI taxonomy): domain Eukaryota; kingdom Metazoa; phylum Chordata; class Aves; order Passeriformes; family Monarchidae; genus Monarcha; species Monarcha castaneiventris. The sequence goes on from JAMPIT010000635.1 coordinate 5,271,634, forward strand.
GACTGAAATCGCAGTAGGACAGTAAAGAAAACACTGCTTACCCCAATTGACTGAGGGCAGATGGTGGCATGTTATGTAGGTGTTGCTGTTGCCAGCCAGTCACAGAACCAAGATGAAGAGCACTGGCTGTATTAAAACCAGAGAGAGATGATATATCTGCACTACTCAGAGAATATTCTAGATTTGAAAACAGAAAGACAATAATTAAGCGAGAATTAAAGAGGAAGCAATTAAACAACAACTAGCATAGTAATTTTCATGTCACTTTGTAAGCCTTTTAATTTTAATTACACCAATCACCTTAAGTTGCAGCAGAAAAAGTAGATCTTCCTCTTCCCTCAACTCATTAACTTGGGAGCAAGTAATGCACTAATAATTATTCTAGAATCTAGCAGGGCTTTACTGGGTCTGGCAGATCTAAAGCTTTCTTGGACTGTAAATTCACAATAACTACATATACATAACTACAAATGCACTGCCAGAAAGACTTGAAAAATAAAACATTTTGGTTACAGTCTTCCTTGCAGAATCCAGCAGGCAGCCTGCTTCTGAACAACATGAGTGCTCTCTAAGATCACTGGATCTGTGTGTCACTGTGTGCACTCTGTGCAGCAGCAATACAAAACAGGATCTGTAAAGATGCCTTGAGGCTTCATTTTTGTGCCCTCCCAGGTAGGGAGGTGTGATGCCAACAGAGTTACTGAACACTGATGTGAAGATAGTGAAGCTGCTTATTCCCACTACCCTCGTGGCTTTAGGATGTACTAGTGTACTCAACTGCATGAAATTATCTCCAAGGAAGACTAAGAACGGTTAGCTGTTTTAAGTTTCACTTTTTTTTTCTTTCTTTTTTTTTTTTTTTTTTTTAAATTAAAGCCATTGAAATAAAGCAACCAAATCAGTTTTTCTTCAAACAAGACAGCTAACTTTAAAATAGATATGTCTGAAGTTAATGACAGGTACAGAATAAGCAAATGTCGTGCAAAGGCATAACAGCTAAGAATTTTTTCAGTTTCTCCCAAGGAACATTAGCTAATTCATTAATACTGAGACAGACACTTGTCAGCACCTTGCTCCCTTCCCCATCCTTTGCATCCTGCACCCATACTTACCAGTACCATATGTTGTTGAGATGGCTGATGGGTATCCTCCCATCCCTTGCCCTGGTAGAGTAGGAGTTGCTACGGAAACCACTGGAGTAGCCAATGACTGAGCAGACTGGGAGTTATTTATCCTTTGATTCTTTTAAAGTAAGTAAAATAAACATATTATTGACCAGTTTTAAGTCAGTTGAGTGTCTTTGCTTTCTGGGAATATTTTGTGCATGAGAAATACAGGCTGTTACAAATTTCTAGAAATTAATCATTTAACATGTGGCTTTGATGAACTCTGCCAACCCTATCATTTACAAGCTTTCAAGAGACCAGTTGTCACCATAGTAACCCATTACATCAGTATCTCCTAGGTAACTGAACTAGTAAGATTGCTTTTATTGTGGGTAGAACAGATCATGTGAAAAACTAATGAAATATATAAGGTCTATTCCCATTGTTTTCCTTTTCACTCATATAGAAAAAAAAAAGCAACCACAGAAACCAATAAAACCCACAAAGCAAAACCAAACAAAACAAAAAAGGCAAAAGAAAAACCCCCAAACCCAGCTTTTCTGGATTTTGAATGTGAGGAGCACCCCCAGACTGCTGAACACTGAACTCTTACCAGGAGATGGAGCTCTGACTATTTCATTTTTGTGCAAAAAACCCCCAAACCTTCAAGGCTGTAGATTGCACAGCAGTTACTCACTTATCTTTAACTCCAGGGCACTAGATGTTGTACTGCAAAAATTACACTAGAGAGCTCTAATGGTGTGAGTGGCAGGAATAAATGACTAGAGAGCCACCAAAAAAGATGTCATATGGCTGCACCATCTTCAACAACACAAGTTTACATGCTCTCCACCACCACCAAAAAGAGAGCTTAATTCTAGCATGCATAATTTGAACATGAACAACAACTGCTTCTGGTGTTCTATTGCTATATTTAAAAATTGTGATGACTTTTCTGTTCACAACATAGCTATTGTAACATTTTCCATTTTATTTCAACCAACATTTCACCTACATCATGAAAAATAACTGGTTTTCTTTTCCTTGTTATTAAGATGAACATCATTACCACTTACCAGAAGCAGATCAACATCCTCAGACTGATTGCATAGGAAAGGAGTGTTAAAAATTAGTAAATATAAATATTTACCAGGATGTAGGTTTTTAGCTTATGGAATAGTTTCATTTCATTGGGGCAGCAAATTAAACACCTTCTGAGTATAGCTTGGAAAAAATACACCTATGAGGTCATAGATCTCTTATTTGTCCTTCAAATGGAATATTTGTCTCAATTGTAGGAAAAACCTATTCATGTTTCAGCACAAGACTTTCTCTAAGAATTAGTTTTCTTCTCCACAGTCCCACTGGTTGCAGACTGTCTTGCTATAGCTGATCACTCAAAGAGTCCCTTGGAAAATATAATTTTTAAGGGGCTTGGAATAAATCATTTGATGCAGACAGCTTGTCACTGCCTTGGTCAGCTTTGAGTATTGCTGTGTAGGACTATTTGTCATTTTTCACTTAGGAGGCAGCATCACGTTTGTGGGTGGCTTTAGTTTGATGATTAATTTATTTTGCATCAAGCTGAAGAAGCCAACCTGGAAGTTGTTTAAATAGTGTTTGTTACAAAATGGAAAGCTGCATCACTTATACTATCATCTTTTAAAATTAAGTTCACTTTTAATGTTAAACTGCTCATGAAAGATTTATGTGGAAATGGGCTTTTGGAAAGGAGCTACAAGGCATGGACTCGATACCTTTTCAATTCAGCCTTCTAGCATAGTGTATTGCCTAAATTTCACTAGTCCTGACAGGAGATACAGAAATTTCATACTCCTTTTTCTCTTGCTCTGTCTATTTACTACCTCTTATCATGACAAAATTTGGAACTCACAGTGATAGGGCTCCAATTAATTTATTACTGTTAATATGCCTTCTGCTAAGAGTCCGTGTGGCTAAAAATTTAAGAGAAACATAATAAGTTAGGAATACTCAGGGTTGAATTCACCCTTTACAACAAATTCAGGAGAGACTCTTTCAGCTACTGGGAAAGACACTGCAAAAGTTTAGACTGTGCAGGACGCAGTTTCTCTTCAGCAACTCAACAGACAAAAAGTAGGAAGTAAATAGGACTTCAAAAAAGCAATCAAGGAGGCTCAGCCTATGTCCTCAGCTTGATACCAAGCCCCGGTCAGAAAAATCAAACAATCAAGAATTTATTTGCCTGAGCCAGCCTTGAAATTCTTAAGTTACTCTTATCTGAAGGAGACAAAAAGAAGAGCTTTGAAAATGCATTACCACTGATGGCATGGTATTCTTGCTGCCAGGTGGAATAAGCACACGGAGGTCTGGTTTACGGTTGTTCATTCCCAAATTCATTGGAGGAGGAGATTTTGCTTGCATATTCTTGTTCAAGTTGCCAGGTGAGACCAGCAGACCTGGTGAGTTGCGGGGGTTGCCATATCCATTTCCTATTAAGGTAAAAAAAGAGAAAAAATAAAAAGAGGAGTCTGATAAAGTCCACTGTATTTTTTAAGCCCTTCTAAATCTGTGAAATACAAAACTCATGGTAAATATCTATGTCATGTACCTTTATAGGAAAATACAACATGCTCCATATTTGGAACGTCTGGTCTTCAAGTGCTTTCTCTCATGGCTGCTGACATCTCAGTGATGTGTTGAAATTAACTTGATGATACAACTCTGTTTACAGCACTGTGGTATATAGCATGATACACTGCCCTTGTAACAGCCAACATCTGGCGTTTGCCTTACAAGAAGCAGGAAAGTCAGATAATTTAAGGGCATAAAAACTGTCAAAGCTATTCCATGTTTTCTTGACAACTACAGAAGATTGTGCCTTTCCTGACTCAGCCCTTTGCAGGTCATGATTTTGTTTTGCTTTTAAACAAAGGATGAGTATAGCAAACCTATAATTTCCTCAAAAGGCGGGGGAGGACCAGGAGGATTCATAAATGCTTTTGGCTCTTTTTCACTTCACTTTTTGGACCTGGTCTGTCAACACTATAGTCAATGGGAGCCAGATCATAACCTTATTTGGAAAACGCCACCATATCTTTCATCTTCATCTCTCTTCTGCAGGCCCCGGGAACAATTCTGACAAGCAAATGCTTCTTTTGCCTTTTTTAGAAAAGGGTTTTCTTCTCTCACCACATCGTATTGACAACTATGTGTCCATAAGGTTACTGACCTACCATACCACTAAAAATGAGACCTTCCTATTCCATTCACCTGATTTAACCTCTTACCCACATAAAATCTAGGGAAAAAGATTTTTCACTTTTTAGTGTAACCTTGAAATTCTGTCTACACAATCTCAGGGGAGGTACAGAAACTGCCCAGTCACAGAGAGGGAATAGCATGAAAATTAGTATGGAAAGAGAAAACCTTCACGGGTAAATACCAAATAAACAAACACTAGGGAAGACTCTTTTTCTCTGCTCAGCCTTTTTTCACGAGCTGCAACACACAGCCTAGAATTTATGTGGGAAGAGGAGCTAGTGAGTGTGGCAGAGCCCCCGGGGTCAGAAACCCTGGACCTTCAAATTTCCTTTGTAGTCCCAAAGTCAGTGAAGAACACAGTATCTCACTTCCCCTGCAGTACCTCATCTTCCCTCAGATGTGAAATGGGGTTTATAGCCCTAAAGAGCATAAATGGATTATGGGACCAAATTTGATAATGTCTATAAGGTGGGCATAAAAATGACAGTACATGACAGCGATTTGCTTCTCTGGTTAGGATAAAGGAGTGTGTCTGAGCAGGACTAGGATTTTCATATTTTTAATCCTCAAGCATATCAGCTACTTGTATTTATCAAATCAGCAAATCCATGGAAATAAAATCTGTCAAAGGCTGTTAAATACAGGTACACCACTTTGGACCCTGAACTGTGAACACTAGGATTAAGGCAGAGGAAAACTACCACAAAACTGCTTGAAATCTGTATTTGTCAGGTACCCTTAGTAACTGGTCTGGCCTGGCTTGTTTTTTCTCACGCTTTTTATTATCATGATCACCCAAGTCTTTGCAAAATGGTGAAAATTTAAGAGCACTCAGATCACTTCCAATATTCTCTATTAAAATGACTTTAGAGATTAAGTTTAGTTAATCTTGTTGTTTATTTCCTTAATAACATCATACAGTTAGTAAGATAAAATGGGTTATTGAAATGTGTTTTAAACTTACTAAGCAAACTCAGCAGAATGATGTCAAAATTTTCCATTTTGTGTCAGTAGGCTTTTTTTTCAAAATGAGCAATTGTTCTCAATGTAGATTAGCTACCTATTATGCTCTAATTAATGCTATGTGTTGCTACAGGCAGTGGAATTAGAAGGGGCACCTTGAATATACAACAATATTTTCTGCTAGAAACCACACTGCATTTTTAAAAAGTTCATCTTTTACAAACTGAATACTGAAAATCAAAGCATGAAGTGATCAACAGTAGAAACTGAAGTAAAAGGAGGGTTTCTCTGGTGTCGGTTTCATACAGGAGGTATTTTACCAGCGGGACTTAAAACTGCCTGTGAAATCTGTTATATGACAAGGAATTGTTCAGAGAGTGACAATGAAACTGTTTGAAGCAGCAGTGAGTTTTTCTCAGTTCTACAATATAGTACCTAAGATATATAGCAAAACAGAATGTGCTCTATATGTTTGTTTCTAGTTGTGATTTTTGGAGAACAAAGCACCTTACAAGAAAGAGCTCCCATTTCCTACATAAGATTTACTTAATATAATTTACTATTAAACATTAGGGGAAAGAATGCTTCTGTATAAAGCTTTACTCTTCAGAAACTTTTATCTGACCTTTACTGATGTAAAATAGTTCGAACAATGATTAGATTTCTTACATATATATTTTTAACACATCAAATTCGTTTTAAGAACTACTGCAATCTTTTCTTTGCCAGCAGATTTCTGCTGTTCATGGCATATTATGCCAGCTAGCATTTTGGAGCCATATAATAACAGTTCCTCTTTCCAGTCACCAACTTGTTATTCTTTTGGTATAATGAGGATTCAGGAATGTAAGACTGTGGACCTTAAACCAATAATACAGAAACCCATCATTTGGAAATCAGTGATGAATGCATGCATGTGGTTTACAGTTAAGAAGAGTCTGCATTTAAACCAGCTCTTTAAACTGTATCCTTTTAACTCAAGAGGGCTGTGGCCTGCTCTGAGGCAGCTGTCCCACCTTCAGATAAATCCACCAAAGAGAATGGCCTCATTTACATTCAGAGGCAAAACAAATGTATAAGACTTCTAATGTACAAATTAAACCTTCCTTTATGCTATACTTTAAAATTACACTCTGCCTGGACAATTATCAATTTAGATGTGACCATATGCAGAACATCTCATTCCACTATCCACTTGAAAGCACAAAAATTATATGTCGTATATGAATGGATTTCCTGATTATAGATCATAAGAAAATGAAAACCAGATGGATTTTAGAGCAAGTTTGCTTTACATGTTTATTTGGTTAAAAGCCATATTTTTGATGGAATAGAACATTTATAAACATTATGAATACGTTCTGTAATGCATAATGAAAATAAAAACAGGGGATGCACAAGTTTTAAAGGGCATATGTCAGAATTTGTAAATTTACAGCATTTTCAATCCAATAAGTTTTTGGAAAAAAATATTTTTCCTGGTATTTTTTGTTATACTGACTTGTAGGAGTAAAAATATTTTATGCAGAAAAGAGCTGGTTTCTAGATGGAGCTAGTGGAGCAGCAAGTGTCAGGAAATGCAGTGCCAGACTTTGTATTTAGACTAATGGCAGAATATAAAGAGAAATGCTTTCTGAGCACAGATCATTCCTCTTGGGCATGCTCCCACATTTTGCATTTAGGCACAAGAGCCACTGGCTTTAGAATGAATTCTGTCCAAGTACAAACTGCATGATTAGCCCTGTTAATATCACTTTTGAAAAAAACTTAGAAAAGTTATTTTTGTGCACTGATAGTTATTCAATCATGAAGAATTGTTTAAAAAAATCCATTTAATAATGAAAAACTACAATATTAACTGTGTTACAAATTCGTGTAATACCACCTTAAACAATCACTTCCATATTTTAAGATTTTAAGGATACCAAAAGGGCACAAGTTTACTCAGGACAGAACAGAAAGCAAGCAGTTCACTTCTCTCCTTTCATCCTCTATTAGTAGCACCTGTAACTTTTAAGGAGTTTTGACCATTGGTGTTACAGGGGTTGCAAAGTGGCTGCAATTCTTAATATTTTCAGAGTTAGAACAATAATTCTATACTGAGCACATAAGCCAGGAAAGTTTCCACATGTTAAGGTAACTCAAGTGAGAGAAGAATAACTTTTTTCCTTATCTCTCAACATTCTTGAACATCATTTTAATAATTAAAAGCCTTTAAGTCTTGAAGAATTGGAAAAATTTAATATTTTGATTTCTTGAACTTTTGAAACTGTCATGTTCCTCCTTTTTTTTTCTTCCCCTCCTATTTTTTTTCTCTCTCTCTCTTTTTTTTTTTTTTTTCTTTTAATCTTTTGTGATTTCAAAGATATAGAGATATATTGAATGAAAAATCCTCTATGGTAGTCTGAAGAACTAGAGTGGGAGAATGAAGAACAAGACACACATTTTATATGTCCTTTATTTGATCTCTCTTTTGTTTACTCTAGTGCTTTTCACTGAACATATGGGTTGAGAATTTACCAGATCCTTAGGAACCTGGGATTAATTTTAATAGAAAGTGAACCTTCAAATTCTTGAAGGGGTTTTAACAAATACTAATGCTCATTTCAAGTTTCCAATAAGTGTATGCTCTTACTTGTGAAAACTTTCATATTTCTTCCAAGATGCATATGTACATTGGCTTTCATGGAGGATTTCTGCTTCTTGCTTGGTTATATTAAATGCATATCCCACATATATGACATTTTGACTAATCACCAAGCCTCTCAAAAAGAATGTTAAATGTGTAATTAATCTATATAAACAGAAGAACAAACTATTCTGCAAGTTATGTCCACTTCAACATATATGCATATATAGGAAAGAATCAAAAGAAATTTTGCTAAATTTGCACCTAGGTTTGCACTCTTCACTTGGTTTATTTTACTATTTTCTGGAGGAATGGTAATTGTTCTCAATACTAATTAAAAGGTAATAAAAGTTTCCTTTTCTCTCTTACATTTTGTGCCTGTTTTTTTTTTTTATGCATACACACTGTTGAAACAGGCTATGGTTTATCACCCAAAATAAAAAGATACCAACAACAAAGAACTAATGCTAGGAAGCTGTACTGTTGTTCACCTAAAAATAATTTTAAAAAGAGGTAATTGAAAGTTCTTACTCATATGTCACATGCTTGTCACACTTCACAGCACACAACTGTTACTAACTACAAATGGGAGAAGAAAACCAATCTGCTGCTACCCTCATCCAGAGAAAAAGGAAATCTTCACTTTAAAGTAGCTGCCCATTCCCACTACACTGAACTAGTGGACCTTCTTTACTGCATTATGGGGACCCAACTCAGAGAGATGTGGTGTAAAAATGACTTTGTGTGGAAGAGTTCTCAAACATCCTGTGGAAGTATCAGCTACTTTTTTGAGAGGGCTGAAACAGGATGGCAGTTCAGCGAACACACAGACATTTGGGAGAATAGGAGGAGAATGAGAAGAGCATTATCTCAACAACTCTTTGTTAGTTTTAGAACCAACCACTTAGAAATAATATAAATAAATGGTAGAGATTTCCAAATCAACAGAAGTCTAAGCCATCTCTCTCTAATTCATCCATTCTTACCATGCAGGTTCTATAACTGTCAATGGCAACTTCCTGCTTTTTAATCTAAAGAGTTTAAAAGGGCTCTGATGGCACTACAGTAGTCCTGGTTGGGTAATGAGATGATATTTGGGAACCACTAAAATACTTCCAATACTCTAGGCAATTTAGGTGTACATGCCACCTGTACTGCAAAAGCTAAAGGCCACACTGTGCATCCCATTTAATTATTCTGGGTGAGTTCTCATTTTGGAAATCAGGCAAATCTCCAGTACCAGCAGAGGTAAATGGTCTCTTCAGATTTCCTTAGGAAGACTGTGTGTATTATCTACTTATATTTGTAGTATATTATGAAGAAAATTACTTCTCTGCTCCATGACTTATAGGGCCAGCAGTTGGACTTGATGATCCTTGTGGGTCCCCTCCAGCTTCGCTTATTCTGTGATTCTGCACAATTATTCAGTTTTGCTTTGCCCTTGTGCTGGTTCAAGTACTTAGGTTCAGATTCTGTCTATTGTGACAACATGTGTCTTACTGCTGAAAGTCATGTTTAGTGCCAATAGCCCTCTGACCAGTGTAATGGCTTGGCTGACCAGATACCCATCCATAGACTGACATCCTGGTCCATCCCCATCCACATGGAGGTTCCTGATGCCAGGGTCTGGGTCTGCCATGACATCTGGCCCTGCTCCTTGGCTGCTAAGCCCCAGGAACCTTTGCTCTTCCAGGCTTCCAGCTGCTTCCTGACCCCAGTGTGTCCTGGTGGCATGTTCCTCACATAGGAATTAAAACCCAACTCACCTCATCTACCCTTCATATTGAGTACTGCCAGCTGTCTTACTGAACTGCTTATTTGGATGAAATAGTCAAAATTATTCCTAACCCATGGGCTAGTTCGTATAAAAATTGGAACATCCTTACAATCTAGTATGTGTGGAGTATTTTCTGGTGCACATACCTACTGCTACAAAAAGTCACTTTTATCCCATAATGCAGCAGCTGGGCCCAGATTTCCTTCAGGACAGTGATGAAGTTTCACAGGCAGAGGTTCAAAGTAAAGAAGTGGCTCTTTGGTCACTTGACAATGCAAAACATATTGTAAAATAGATTTTTGAAAATCTAACAGCAAGCCATGAATTTAGGAGGCTAGAAATTTGAGATGATTTTTCAGCTGAATGGAGAAATAGATGAGCTTATTTAGATGTAGCATGAAAGACCATGAGAAACCTGACTTGTGCATCACACTCCACGCAAACACTTCACTGCTGAGTCAAGTGCATGGCAAGCTAACCTGATCACCAACACTGTGGTTATGTTTTATTGCTATAATAAGAGCTGTATTTAAATGTTTCTAAATTAGTACTTGCAGTAAGTATTTTCCCACTTTAGGAGTTCACACCTTAATAAAATAAATGTAAAGGTGGCACCTGACTGTTTTGAATTAGCCTGTGGCTACCCACACAAGCAACTGTGAGAAACCCTTCAAAACATTTCTCATTGCAATTATTCTTCCCAAGTGGTAGGCAGGTATTTCAGCACACAGACTCCCCCCTTGCAGCCTCTGGAATAGGGATGTATATCACAGACAACGAGGGTCTGTGGTTTAGTTATACACTGAGAGAAGGGGAAATGTGCTTTCTTCTTCAAGGATGACTATCCTTATTCCTTCTTTTTTTTTTTTTTTCCCACTCAACAAAGAAACAGAGCAATAGATGCTCCAAATCAAGGTCCTGTTTGTGCTTTTTAAATCTTGAACTACAATTATTATTGCCAGTATTCTTATAATATAATGCCCAATCATAGCATCTTATTATCTGCTTTCATAATTCTTTAATGGCATCTCACTTCAGGAATCTTAGATCACAGAGCTTTCATGCAGAAACACTAGCTTTCTGTTATCTTTACGTCTGATTGTATTGATTAATTTATTTTCATTTCCACTATTTTGTTCCAACACATTTGTCAATAGCTATGGTCTTTTCAGAACCTATATATTTCACTGTATCTTGTTTTGATTGAAACTCCAGCTCATCAAAACAGTGACTAAATTGCAAATTGCAGTTATTGAGAAAAATTGCTTAATTATACAGTGGTCTTCAGTTTTGTGCTTTATAAATATTACATGGCTGCAGTTAAAACATGGTCACTGCACAGTGAGCAACAGGAATGTATTCTTGTGTCACAGTTTTGTAAGGTCCAAACAAAATACCAAGGATCAGAGAGTCATGGTCCTTACTATGGTAAAAAGGTGTCTTATCATGGTAAAACAGATCTCCTGCCCCGACCACTGGTGGTGTACCTGCTACCATGAGGAGCTGGCATAGCACAGTGTCCCTGACCTTGTGTAGTGCTCCCTCTCCGTTCTCACTTGACATTTGCAAATGTTGGTCCATGTTCTGCACTAGGAAGACATTGGTCTTCCACATTAAGGTGTAGTCTAATAGGACAGGTCAGTGCCAAGTGTTGAGGATGGTTATCTGAAACTTATCTTGTATCACAGCTTTTCCAAAAATCTTGCAGTTACTGGCATAGCCCTGATATTTTAACATGTGAACAATTCATAAATGGCCTTCCCTCGAGGTCTGAGATAACCATCTACCCTAAATATGTTTTCAGGACTTAACGGTGCTCTTATGAGTATGCTAGCTGAAAAGATGCTCCGTTCTAGTCCTGTTTGTGCAAAAAATAAACAGTTAATTTTTTTTAATATGAGTTGTTTCAGCATTGCAGTAATTGAGAAAAAAAAAGCAACACCAGAATGTGACTTATGTCAGAGAGAAAATTATGTTGCTGAAAAATATACTGCTTTCTGAAGATATATAGGAGAAAAAATACATGCCTGGGAAGAAAAGAGAACTTATCTCTTTTGACTGCTAGCAAGAGGCTTTTGACAAATCATGTCATAGAATCACAGAGTGGTTTGGGTTGGAAAGAACCTTAAAGATACCCAGTTCTAAACCCCCTGCTAAGTGCAGGGACACCTTTCATTAGAAGTTACACAAAATTCCATCCAAGGTTGCCACCCTGAGCACGTACAGGGATGGGGCATCCACATCTTCTCTGGGGAGCCTGTGTCAAACCATCACCATCCTCAGTCAATAATTTCTTCTGAATACCTAATTTAAATCTGCCCTCTTTCAGTTTGAAGCCATGTCCCCTTTGTCAGTCATCTGCTTTTAACAAATTATTTGCTGATAACAAATGATTTCCTTTTTGGGCTGTTTGAAATCATAATTTTGAAGAAACTGCTTTTTCAATGAAAAATGTTTCAAGACAAGAAAAAACAGAATACCTTATTTGAAAAGATCAGTAACTAACCCATCCCTGTCTCCTTTGGCTTCTATTACTGGGAGACTGCTCCAACTTTTAGCACAAGAAAAATCTGCTTGTAAGAGATTTGGAAAACAAATGGAACTGTTGGATTCAATATCTTAATTGGTGAATCATGTCAAAAGTTAAAGGGCAGGGGTCATGTTAACTTAATACTGTCAGGCACTTCGATGTGAGGCTGCAGTCACAGCTTCAAATGTTTAAAAGGATTTCTTGTTTTCTTTCTCACAGCAAAGTCATTGCTGCAGTCCAGATCCAAGAGACATCAGCTATCCCATTCAGAATTCAGGACAGGCATGAAATCCAGACATTTTCTAATTTGCAATGCCTTCTTCTATTTTCTGAATTTGAACAAGAATATGTATTGCAGTGTGCAACAGAAAATAGTGTGTCTTAGTGAGCAAGAATGCACAGACAGCAAAAACAGTGAAATCCCTGTCTCATTTAAAGAAAGCATAAAATTTCCCCAGACTTCACTAGGAAATGGATTTTATCTAAAGAACCCAAATTAGTCTTGAGGAACATGTGAAACTTCTCGTAATAAAGGGAGTCAATCATGCCTGTCTTTAAAATTCCATTTACAAAGAACCAGTTTGTATGACTCACTTAATTGTTCATTACATGTGAACTTAGAGCTTTCTCCTTTTTGAACCTTTCAAGCTGTCTTTTTATAAATACAAATATTGAGACATTGTTATTAGAGACATGAAGAGACAGAGAATACCTAAATAAATTACTAAGTCAACACTTACACAACTGGTGGAAAATTAATAAAGGCCAAATTTTTAGATTTTCACTGATATCTACTGAGAATAGGCTTGCATGGATCTCTTTGGTAAGAGGTCACATACGTTAACTGAAGATAGACACGTCCAACCTTTGCATATGACACACATTGCAAGTTTTTAAAAAATTTTTATATGAACTGCAGCTTCTAGCCTTTCAGACTTATTCTCAAAGTTTCACTGATGTGACCTTCATGTGTTTTTTGTTAAATGGAATTAGAGTTGGAAAAACCTGTGTTGACTGCCTACACAGATATGAAATTCAGTAGCTAGACTATTGCCTTCATACTATGTATTAGACCTGTCAAACAAGTTCTAGTGTTCTCCCTGCTTTAACATACTCTCCTACCTGTAGGTGCTTCCTTTAAACACTGAAGAAAAAAAGTCTGTCTATCTATCTATCTATCTATCTATCTATCTATCTATCTATCTATCTATCTATCTATCTATCTATCTATCATCTATCTAGTTATATATTTGTATATATATAGATATATCTCCTTCTTATATGGAATATTATGTTATATCACTTAAAGGCCTAATACAAGTGGAAAAGGGAAAACAGAGCAGTTACGTTTTTCATTTCTTATCCCCTCCATGGTTTTAAGTCAACCTGCCAATTTATGCATTCTTATTGTTTGGATTTGGCACTATTGCATCACAGACTCTGTTATGAATGACTGCATGTCCTTTCTTTTGTACTGTGAGATTCCTTGGACAGGAAGTATTGTTTACTATGCTTCTGTACCACATTTTGCCCAGTCTTTGGATCAGAAGTCTGTGGGTTATTGCATTCATCAAGTAATAAGGGACAGGCAACAACTCATAATGCTCTTCCTGGCAAAAGCCAGTTTCTGTCTTACTAACAGGTTGCCCATGAACTGTGGTTTGAGAAATATTTCTCCAAGCTCCTTTGTATATTTAACATATTCCACACCTGCAGTCCAAGAATTACCTTCTCTTGACTATGCCAAGCATGATTTCAGGGCAGAGTGAAGAATACTTCTGCAACATTTTAATTTCTTTTTAAAAAATTAAATTAATTTGTTTATTTATATTTATAGTTCCGAAAGTTTTTAATGCAGTCTTTGAAAACCTTGTTTATTTTTGGTGCTGATGGTCAGCTTAATTGGGCAGATTGCAGATGTTTTTACTAAACCACTCTTCTTTGGGGATATAACATCCAGATTGCCTCTACCCTGAGGGCATATAAATTAAAAACTGTTACTATTACACATATTCCCATGTGGCTTGAAATACTAGTAGAATATATAATATATTCACTCACAGTCAGTACACGACCCAGAAAAGAAAAAAGAGAATGAAAGCGCTAGAAAATCATGATACTGGCTGGCACTTCAGGACCTCAGCTGTCAGAAGATGAGAAGGCAATTGTTGGCCTGAATTAAAAGAACTTCACATATTCTACTATATAAACAGGTAAACATATCACTTAGCCTTCATATTAGTTATGGAGCAAACTAAAATGTATTTAGAGCATGCCTTTGTGGGTCCAAAAAGTTCTTGCTCTGTCTTTCAGTCAAAAGCCTTTGTTTTGAGAGAATAGTGCCAAAGACATTGCTGTATTTATAATTTAGCAATGATACTAAATGTGAAGTTCATTCCAATTTTGTTGGCAGCTGCTACTATCACATGATAGAAACTATTCAATCAGTGTTTGGCTAAGAACAAATTTACTCCAACAAACCTGAGACAACCTTGGTTTAACTTAAAATACCATAGATGGTAATTAGTTGTGTAATATATTAAAGAAGTAGTCAGCTTTTTAAGTTATATTTTTGTCTTGGGTTGACTCCCGAGGTTAATTGTGGATGATTCCAGGGTTATTACTTGAAATAATCCAAACCAATGAAATAACATACTTTTTAAAACACAGGCTTCAATAATCTTTTTCCATTTCTGATATTGCAGTTATAGTGCCATTTATTTTAATGTAATTTATTGAAGTAGTGGAGAAACTGAGGTCTGGTGTTAGTAACTAAAAGTAATTTCATTTTATAATAGCAGAAATGAAACTGTTTGGACTCCTCTTCTTGGAGTATATTATTTTGAATATATGCTATTTTTGGACATTGTGGAAAAATGCAAATTCAGAAGGTCCTAATTTGGCCAGAAATATGAACCCAAACATGATCATGCTACCAGCTTCTCAGATGCCAAATAGAAGAAAACACAGAGTCCTTTGTTTCTTCTGAAAAATGATGGCCAAAGAGAACTTTTGATGTTTATTCTTCTGCACCCTGAAGAAAGATGACTGTCCAAAATAGCGCCATTGTGGAATGATGCAACTAAGACAGAGGATTCAATCTTATAGTGACCTTTCCGTCTTCCTTCAGCCCTTTGTCAAATTCTTCCTATTGTTCTGCATTGAAGAGATTTAGAAAGCACTTCTTCAATGACGTTTAAAGCTCTTATTGCCTAATAAAGAACAAAGACTATTCCTGCAATTAAATATTTATGATGCATTCCTAGCAATGTCCCTCATACATATGCCCCTCAAATCAATTGCCTACTCCAAAGTTACACTGCTTGAGAGCTTAATGCAAATTCTTAATTTGTGTGTAAATAATCAAACCATTGTCTTCTATGCTTATATATGTTTTTAATATATTTCCAAGAAAAAAAAAATTAGAAAGATATAAATTTTCAACTGATGTAGTGATATACAGATTTTATTAAGCACAAGGATTATTATGAGAAACGCAAAAGCAGATGAATTTTAATTTTAGTATGCTCCTCTTTTAAAAGAAAACACTGCCTTTACTAATGGCTTTTCAGCGTCTGTTTAAAGGAACGGGAAACCAGTAACGAGGTGATGATATTTCTAAATGAGCCAGGAGAGGGAGCCCCTTAATAGGGCGATCAGCTCCTATGCCAGTCTGTCTGCCACTGATCCTGAAGTTCTACACAATCTTAAAAGATGAAATGCGAACACTGCAGAATGAATCTTTCTTTAGTTCTGTTTCGCAGGTTAACAAGAGATAAGGAACAAAACTATAATTTTCTGTCATATTTTCTTTTTTTTTTTTTGAGAACAAAGGAGACTGATAGTGAAGTTTCCATGGTCTGCCTTCCCTACTCCAAAATTAATACAAAATGACTCCGCAAAGCTTTAGCATGTCTTTAAAGTGCCTTTCTGGTACCATGCTGTGCAGGTCTGATGATACTATGAATGCATCACACAAACATCTGTGACTCATCTATGTGTGAAGATAAAAGGGGAGTGGGGTCCCTAATTCAGGTTGAGGATAGACAAAGGAGAAAAAACCCAAACCATTATACCCAAAATTTCTTTATAAGTAATTTTAAGAGACAATATTGGAATTGCCATTTATATCAGCCTTGGTTTATCGGGCACAAAATGGATCTTCCAACTATTTTCCCATACAATCCTCTCTGAGGGCAGTTACCCCAGCAAAATACCATGCTTTATTACCACTCAGCTTGTTTTCTGTGAACATATGTGTTTACTTCTCAAACTGCAAAACTAATTTTGCTAATGCCTTTTGTAATCCGTATTTGTCATAATGCAACATTGCTGATATTTCTTACAAACCACTGAGTTTAGTGAGCAGAGGGGACAGGGTACTCTGACAACATTGCTTTGATAACACAGACCTTAGCAAGTACAGTTCTCATTAGTTCTAAGGGAGCAGGCCTAAATGGCTAATCTTTTCCTCTGCCTAGGTGTTTTGAAAATCCTTTACCTGTTGTTTATCAAAGCAGTTAAGTAAACACATATAACTAAGTTTAACTTAACTACTTTATTATTTAAGTAAATGCTAACAGATTTTGCTGACTAGCAACGGTCTTAGAGCAGGGCTTTGAAATATAATCTTCACCCAGTGCACTGAAGTCCAATGAGCAACTCAATATTGAAAATATTGAAATCTTTATTCAAGCTTAAATTCATAAAATGAAACACCAATTCCACTAAAGTCAATGGCAAACCTTCCCAGGATGCAAAAAGGATCAGGGTTTCTGACACTGACTCCACTAGGAGTTTTCCTTGAACAAGGCAAAGCAATGTACCTAAAAGATTTTTTGTAAAGGCTAATGTGAAGGAAACCAGACATCTGTTTCTGTGGAATTTGTTGAGGTGCAAGATTTTTGATGCTGCTGGAAAACAAGCCTCTTTCTACTAAGAAGAGAAGCACAAATATCAATGAACTCTCCACAACCCAGCTGAGGGAATTAAACAAATGCCGATCAATTTTTAATATCCCACCTCCAAAATGGAGCTATTTTAGAGCTCAGCTTTTGAAGTAATTCTTTTATTCACTTGGAAAAATAAGTATAAACTCTCTTCTCTTTACCTGCACTGGTGCCTGCACCGGTTGTGAGGTCCCCACCCATCAGGCCACCTAGGGGGTTGAAATGAAATGCTGTAAATAAGCACAATAAATTACAACACTCAAATATTCAAAGTATTTTCTCTACCTTCAATCAGCCTGCTGCAGTACCCACCATTTCTTTCCTGTGACTTCAACAGGCAGTTGAATCGGACCCATAATTATAATACCATAAAGTTTAATGTTACCTGTATGAGACACTTGCCTTTCAAGGACACACAAAATATGGAGTACCCATAATTTCCTTATTTTAGTTTCATATTTCCACAGCATATGAAAAATTATGTTTGACAATTATGTATAGTAGTCCTTCATTTGAAAACTATCTTTAGTTGAATGCTAGTCAGAAAAGCAAATGATTGGGAGGAAGAGGCTGAACGTTCCTGGAGAATATAACTCAGAAGGTATATATATTTACACAGTTTTTCATTTCCTCAGCCTTTCACAAACATTCACACTAAGGATTTTTAAAACTTCTCTTTGCACTTGGAGACCTCAAATGATTCTTTGAACCTGGTGTACTTAAGGATCTTGATGTTGCTGGAGCCAGACAGATTGAAACAACCTAATCCCCATTTATCCTATTCAGAGATGAGCCCTCATCATCACCAGAACAAAGAACAACCCCTTGCTATGGAAGGCGCTGAAGTACAGAGCTCAACTAAAATTAACCCATCAAGGAACTTGTGAATGAATCAATAAAAATAAATTGTGCATTTAGCCTGTAGACTGATCATTTAAGTAATGAGTGTTCTAATTTACTTGCTTCAATTCTTTTGCTTTGGCTACATTTTCTCCCCAGCTTTATGGTATAGTAAGTTCTTGCATAAATAAAATAGATAAGGTGACTTTTTATGAAAGAACACGTTGTCTGCCCTTTTACCCTTTATTGACTCCATTGATTTCCTTCAAACTTACTCAACATTCAGCTTTTCTTTTTCTTTTTTTTTTTTGTCTCTTTTGATTTTCCAACATAGCAATTTTGAACAAACTGTTATGACTATTAAAAATAGAGTTCTTGTTTCTTGGACTGCAGTTTAAAGTGACCCCAGGCTTGCAAGCAGCTGATAGTAGAGCATTTGAAGGGATGGGACTGAACAGAGCCTACCTGTGTTACCTGCACTTGGAGGCCGATGTGTCACACCAGGAGACATGCTATTCCTTTGCAAAGAAGGATGAGCCAGTGGCAAAAGGTTGGGGTTTCCCAGTGAGCTGACTGGGTTACTGTACACCAAACTGTTGTGGTTGGACACTGGGATAGAAACTGGCATCTCAAAGTTTGGTGGTGGAACAGCCTGTACAAGCAAAAAAGGAAAACAAAGACGAGGATAGTACAAAAATGCAACAGCCTTCAAGTACAGCCTTTTGCACTTGGTGGTTAAAATATTTGTGCTTGTCCCTTTCCCCCAAGACTCAAGAAAAAAGTTTCAAATGAGTTACCAAGGCTTTTAAATATGATTTTTTGAATCATGATTCTATCTTCCTTTAATACAGCTTGCACATTTACTTTGTAAGAAGTAGAAAGCTTTTTCTTTTTTTTCTATATTTCTTGTTTAAAACAAACGCTGCCTAGTGCAGCTTAATTTTCTATTTCTTTTGTTCTGTGAAGTCATAATTGTTCACTGTCATACCTTTATCTAGTGTCATTGATGACTGCAAGATTGAGGGTACATGAAAATTGTGACTTCATTGCATGGAAAAAAGTTAGAAGGGGCAAAATGCAAAAGGAAAGACTTCAATTTCAGATTGTGTTGCTTTAGCAACCAGAATTATTCCAAATCACGTAAAAGACACCAACAGAAGAAATTACTTTTTACTGAGTTTCTATCTTAGCTTGAAAGGTCCTAAAAGAAGTAAAGTTCTCCTCAGGGACAGCTAACAAATACAACAAATTTAGACACACACTAGTCTTTGTGGGGTTATTTGGGGGGGAGGAGGTGGTTTTTAGTGATGCCTTTTCAATATACTCTTTTCATATTTAAATTCAAGATCTTCTCCTGAACCACTTCCCTTTGCAAAAGTGCTTTTCGAAAAAACCCCAAATAATGTACCTCACTAACAGAGGGTGTGAGGAGATGCATATCTCATTATACTCTCAGGAAGCTCAGTTCAGGTTTCCTTGGTTGGTTGTGAGTTTATTGGTTGGGGTTTTCTCAGGTAGCAGTTGCTTGAATTTCTACAAAAGTGATGACTACATTAGAAATCTGTATTTAATTTATTTGTTTTTAAAACTATTAATTTTTTGCCTTTTTGATCAGAAAAACCTTTTCAGAATTACCTGAGATTTTAAATATTCAATACCTGAATGCAAGCTAAGTGCCCCTCAATTTGCAATTTAGAAATCTTATAAGCTTCAAGAGCTTAAACACATTAAAAAATAATCTTTAAAGCAGCCTGGTAACATATTCCAAGGGAGGAAATCACAGGTTTTAATTTTATTGTTGGCAGCTGATAGTGTTGGTATGTCTTCAAGGACCTGGTGGGAATACATGGAGAGCTGGACATATTATCTCCTTGTCAGGCAACCGAGGCGCCCTGACCTTGTGCCCCCTGTGTCTCTTCTCTGGCTGGAGCTGTTGGCTATGCCTTGTGTATTACAGCACTATCCATCAAATTACAGTTATCACTTAAGGTTATTCTTTTCTTTCTTGGCCCTCTCTAGGGACAGAGAAAATTTTACTCTAAATGAAGGGGAATTATTTTGCCTAACCACTGAAACACAGATCAAAATTCTCAAGGTATGAGGTTAAGGATAATTTACACAAATGCCTTTGAATTATTTCAAAGTGTTAATTTGTCTCTGATACCTTCTCTGTAGCCTGTGGCCTGCTTTCTGCAAGAGATGGCCATAACAGTAGCTCAGAGGATGAGCCTGCTGGCTTTGCTGCCCAGCCTGGGGGCTGCACAGGGGAATTTGCTTCCCCTTGCTGAGAAGCTGAAGTGCATTCCAAGGCCTGTATTTTTCATGGAGGTGTTCGATTTAAGTAGAGGTAGGAAAGGAAGTTGAGGTGTTTCAGGAGTTCCCATACTCTTCGTCTAATCTACAGAAGTAAGAATCTACATGCAATCTGCATCCTTATGATTGAGGTTTAGACTCCTTGGAAATAGGTTCTTATACCATAATCTGAAACATTTTATCAGCTTGAAGGTATATTTTGAAGTGAGTCATTCTTTTTACTGGCCACAGAAGGACCCAAAAGGTTCCTAAATCCCATCTTAGTCAGAAGCCCATGACAGTTTGTGGAGCTCAAAGTCAGCTGCTGCTGATTCCTGCCTTTTCAAAAGGTTTTAGCCCATGAATTCATAGGAGGGTGTGAATAGCTCTTCATGGTTCAGCCCAAATTACAGTCTGATGGGAGACATGAATAAGCCAATATGGAGTTTCTGGTTTTTGCAACGCTCAGGGCTGTGATGGAGCTCTCTCCCTGGTGGCTTTGAGCCCATGGTCCAGCTTGAGTGCCAGTCCACGTTGCATTGACTGTCACCCACAGGAGAGCACTTCGCACAGTATTTTCTTCACCCATGTCACAACAACTATGAAGTCTGCCCTCCAGTATGGGCAGAGACTATTATTGCCTCTATTTTCTTAGCATCTTTTCCTAATCTAAATTTCTGTTATCTAAACTAAAACGAATGCAGAACTGAAGGTCTTTCTAGAGTTCAACCATCTTGTTTGCTTTTACCACTATGCTCTTCCTTCCATGTACAAACCAAACTGTTCAAGAGCTAGATTCTTCTTTCTGTACATTAGTACAGCACAAAAGAGTTGCAGTTTGGTTGCTTTTCTGGTTGCCAGTCTCCCTAGTCATCTGAAACTGTTACTTAGCTTTCATTTTGCCATCTAAAATTTTTTTTTTAAAGTAGTTGAATTATTTGTTTAATTTCTGTACTAATAGTCTAGTTTTCATCATTTTATCTACTCTCTGAATCTACTTACATTAATTTACAGAGCACTTCATAGGCAATTTTATCAGGGCAAAGACAGTTTACTCTTTGCTTTTCTGCACATTATACATTATATCTGAAATACAGTAGTTTTTATTTCTTCTTCTCCACAGCCAAAGTTAGAGAGAGAATTTTGACTGGATAAATATCAGTATTAAACACTTGGTCTCTAGATAGAGTTTGCTCTGTTTGTCTGGCTTTATTAAAGTCTTACAAATCCCTAATCAAGACCTGCAACTGCATGCAGATTCCCTAGTCATTCCTGGCGGTAAGTCACAGGTCATATTGAATCCACCTCAACCTGATGGACATTAAAGTTTCTGGTGCACTTGTGTAATATCTATCTTAGTAGGAGCTAGGGAGGAACTGAGGCCATCTGAGGTCACAGAACAGTTAATGTCCATACCATTAAGCTTTCTCAACCTGAAAAAAATCATGACTGCATATAGACTGACAACTGGGAATTGTTCCTGGCCTGGACTAACAACCGAACAAAATGAAGAAATTGTCTGTTAGAATGTTATTTGACATCAGAAAGTGTCAAAAATCTGCTGGGGACTGTTCAAAGGATTCACCTCAGAGATAAGCACACTTCCTGCTGCTTCGGCATGTTTGCTTTTTTGGTTTTTTGCCGCATTTTGCCTTTATTTCCCCATCCCTTGTCTTTTCTTCTTTGGACACTACTGCCAAAGAGGGCAGATGGCTCACCAGAGATGATACTGCCAGTGTACAGCACAGTGTAAGATGCACTCCACAAGCTGTGGTACGTGATGCAAAACAAAATGTTGGACACTCAACCCCCTTGGAAGTTAATGAACCAAATATTCTGTGTTAAATATTGGTTTTATCCCTCCCTTGTTCAACCAGGCTTTCATTTATTTAGAGACAGAGATACTTATATCTCCCTTCTAGAGGGCTATTTCTGTCTCCTCTGCTTTCATCACTCTTATGAAAATTACAAATAAATGTCTAATTATTATCAGATGGTTTAGAACAATATGAATACTTATCCCCAGAAAATTATCTGAGGAAGCATTATTGGGCTTAGCTGTCAGGAGCAAAAGCCAATATTGTTTCCATTTGGCAGAAGCTTTTTTATGTTACAAGACCAGGCACGGGCAATGCATGGTTTTATATATTCTGTAAGAAGTGATTTAGAGACTTGGTGGCTTTATGATTAATTTTGCTTTCTTCTCCACAGATTTCTTGGCTACCTTTGATGATCAGAAGTAAATGAATATATCTTCCCTGACTTAGTTATTCTGATTTGTCTTATTAAGGATATTACTCTATTTATATATAAAACCAGGTAGTTACAAATTTCCATTATGCACTAGTTGTGAGCTCTATCTTGCCCATTACGTCTTGGCTTATGCCAAGAGAAGGAGTTCCTGTTGCATTAGCAGAGTATATCTACTGTTTCTTGCTTTTGGGGTAAGCAGCTTGATGGAGGACACAGACCCTGAGCTCTGCATTTGAAGTACTTAGAGAAGGGCTATTCTGTCTTACATGAAAAAATGCTAACATTTGACATTTCTGTATCTCTGATGCACCTCTGAAGTAACTTCACAAAAAGATTAATACACTACACCTCACAACATCCCAAAAGGTAGGAAGTTATATCCTAAATCACCAAATAATTGCTGAAGTAGGACTATATTTGATGTTAAAAAGTTACATTTAATGAAAGCAACCAATGGGAAATCCTATTAATTTTGGGAAAATAAAACTCATATACCATGCTCAGATTAACTGTGTTGTTTCCAAATCTTATAAATTTCCTGAGTTTACAGAAAAGAAAATTTCCCAAAATGTCTATCAAGGTAAAGAAAGTGACAGAACTCACTACTACAGGAATGAAGGTTTTTTCCCAAGGGTTTTTTTTTTTTTTAATGTCTTAAGATTTCAGATGATTATAACATGTCCTATTTTGTTAGGAAAGAAACAGGTAGCATGAGATAAACAGAGGTTCTGAAGGGTCATCCCAAATACATTTTTAAGGCAGAAAAATAGCTTGGTGAAATCTCTGTCAGTTTGATTTGAAAAAGCCAAAAGTCATCCTCGAAGAGGATGGAATGGAAAAAGAAGAGAGAAAAGGAATGGAATAATGACAATTGGTGAGATTTTGATGTGAAAAAGGGTTAAGAATTCTGGCTTATTACAGTCTCCCTAAATGCTGCAGTCATCATTTGTCAAACTGAGTTTTATCCTGAGAAACCAAATTCATGGTGACTGCTTTAGAGGTTTTTGTTCTGAGAAAAACAGCTTTCCAAAAGAAGCAAATAAAAAAGGAGTTAAAAAAATTGGGATAGATCTGTATTCCTCCCTGATATTCTAAATACATGTTGGGCATCCTTAACCAGCCATTTCAAATATTACATTATCAAATTTGGTGCCTTTCTGATCTCTGGGAAAGTATTATTTAGCCTTCTTATTTTTTTCCCAAAATATTTTTGGCATGATGTGAGAACTCCTTCAAATTTTAATTACCTTAAATGAAAAATCCTTCTGCTGAGAATTAATGGAAAGAACACTTAGAGTGCTCGAGACAGAATCTGAGCCTCCTTAAGAAGTATCCTCCTCTGAGGTGACAGATTTTGTATGTGCAATTGACTAACACTGCAGAAGACACTGCTCATTCTGGGTATCCAGACAATGTTTTTGGTAGATAACCATGCAAGCTTTGTATGGGAATGATGAATGAACACATACAAATAATCTCTTGTCTTTTAGAAATAAGCAGTTACCTATGCAAATTCAAATGCTTCTTTGGATCTGAGTAAATATCTGGTTTCCTACTTCCACAGACAGTTGGAAGATCAGCCAAATGTAACCTCCAAACCTCCATATTCTTTTTGTTGGCTTTATAAATGTAATATCAAACATAATGACAAAGTATTCATCCTTTGTATGTCTTGTGCAAACCAAGTAGCACATGCAGAGTTATTTCTCTTAGATATCTGGCAAGGCATATGACTGATTGTTAGAAATTTTGACTTGGTTAAAACAAAAATTTAGCTCATGTTAAAGCATTAGAGAAATGCTGATGAAGTCAAAGCAAATTCTCTGATAAAGCTGTAAAATCACCCCAACACACAAACGTCTGAATCCTGCCATTAGGCTCTCATGCAGTCTGTTTCTCTGCAGCGAGCAAGTAGCTGTAACCCTTCAGTACTGCAACCTGAGTTTAGCAGAGACATTTGGGAATTGAAGTTGCACACACAAAACACACTAATTACTATACATAAAGGAATTTCAGTTCTATATTGTTCTTTCTATATCACCACAGAAAGTATTGTGTGGATTTGTTGGACTGTCCACAAATAAAGATTTCCACCGTTATTTTTTAGGTATAATTTGGGCAAGTGGTGTGGTAAAACAGTTTGGTAAATCAAGTGAATATAGTTCATATATGTATATTTCACTTCCTTCTGGAGGTTTCACCCATAATGGGCTTTGTCTGTGTGTCAGAGTTAGAGACTTGAAAGTGTCTAATATTCTGTGAGAAATTTTCTGACCACAGTTAGTTATATATTTGGCTATTAAAGCCTCTTTCTAGCAGAAATTATTTCCTTGAGAAGCCAGAACTGAAAGGGTTATGGTTTGTTACTGCAGCAGTTACTAGCAGACAGCCATCTAACCTTTGGTACTTACAGGTATTTTATGGCTCTTGATCATATTATCAAATTCTTCATTAATTTTTTTGTATTTTTCTTCAGTGCGTGGGGTGAGAGCATAAGAGGAGTCAGGATCAGGGCTTTCACAACCTTTGTTTTCTTTCTTGTGCAATGCCTGCCAGGTTCAGAGAAATATCAGAAAGTAAAAAAAATGAAAAGGAGCTCAGAGTACTTACACATAATCTTTGCCTGCTGATCATTAGATCAATATCTTCATTAATTTTTCTGTACTTGTCCTCAGACTCAGGGCTGTGACCTACTGAATCGTCTGCATCAGGGTCTGGACTGTCACAGCCATTAAGTCCTTTCTTTCTCAATGTCTGAAATACATAATTTGGAAAGTGTTCAATCCTTGACACAGGCTGCAAGAAAGACTCAGCAGTGTTAAAGAAACACAAACTGCTCATCATAGAAAAGTTTTATATTATGCTTTAAGGAAAAAAGGTGACTAATGATCCACCACACTGATGCTCTAGGTCTCCAATTATGGGTGTCACGTGAGGACCATACAAGACCTTTCTTCTGAAGCTGGAACCAATCAATAAAGAATGAGCCTGGCAATGAGCAAAGTGCCTGTGCTAGTATCTCCTCTTCCCCATGATCCCCATATCCCACAGCATTTAAGGTTTAAGCTAAACACACAGAATGCAATTTATTTTAACATAAACCAAACGTTAACATATTTATCCATACTGTTTACAGTGGAATACACTGATGTTGTTCTTTTCTGAAAAATGCAGGAGAAGGAAATGAAAAAAGAATCAAACCTGCAACAAATTTAGGAATAAATTTCTTCACAGAAGAATAATAATTATCTAAATTGAATTCAAGGAATGACTTTAGCAATGTCATTCCTAAGCATGTATGCTTTTGATAGTACAAGAGGGAGGGCAGAGTTGATAATATGGCTATAAAATAACAATGAAGAGCTTCTAGACATAGTGTTTACTTTTTATTGACTACACTTACAGTGCTACAAATGCACAGGGCTGAAGCTTAATGTACCAGAAAAAGCACTGCTAAAACAGATGCTTAGTGAAAAGTCAAAATGAAAGAATTTCAGGTTCAGCTACTCAAATACTCACAACCATGATTATCATCACTAAGATAGCAGAGTTGAAAAATCTTAAAAACAGTAGCTTGTGATTCAGCATAGTTGTCTGGCTTCAAATAGGTTTTAAGTGATTTACCTTTACAGAACACCAAAGAACAGCCACATGCCATATTATGGTAAAAGAATATGAGAAAAAAGTGTGGACTCTTCAAATACAAGCAATAATACATAGAGACAATATATCAATGATTTGTCATATTTAGCTTCAAGAATATCTCACTCATAAACCCTTCAAAGTCCACTTGGATGTCTACAAACTTTTAAAGTCAGCTTCAAGTCCAGTCTGTGTTGAAACTTGGCTGAGCAATATCAATTACATCAAAAATATCACATAACACCAAATGTGTGTTAGTAAGTGGCTATGCTTGTGCTGTCTGTCAGTGTGGGATACTCTGGTTTCTTTTTGCTTTCTTAGAATAGTTGTGTATCATCTGAGCTTTTGTTCCTTCAGGAATAGTAAATTTAATAATTACTTTCTTAATGAAAATGTTCAGCTTACTACTGTTACTGCCCTTAAGTATTATATTGTCATACCTTGTTCTCATACTTTGAAAAAACCCCTGAACCTTCAATTTTCATCAACTAAGCAAAGTCATGGTGATCTGCCCTAAAAGATCTGAGCCTTCCAATCTCACATTATAGACCTCTGAAACAGATTTAGGCATTTGTGGAAGGATGGCTCAACGTAGGTCTTTCTTTTAAAACTTCGTATTTATAGAGACTTCAACTCAGTTCCACGAGCTACTTCTGACAAACCAATAAAATTATAATCCATTGGAATAAAAACTTGAGAGACTAAAACAACATAAATGATTCCCCACACCTTTTTTCACTCCCTCTTCTTTCTCTTTTATCTTTTAAATGTTAAATATTCAGTTAGCAGAACAGACATAATCATGCATGATATCTACTGCTAGTAGCTTGAAACAAGCCAATTAGAAAGAGGGTTTTGCAATCAGCTGCTGTTTAATAAATTTAATAGACACAACAAGATATAGTAAAAGAAAAATGTCTCATTCTAATCTCAACTAACATTCTTCTCTTCATATAAGGACAAAACAGTTGTCCTCTAACTACATAAAATATTCTGTTTCAAGATTAAATCAAGCTGTCCAGACATGAAACCAAGATCAGCACACTTGGGACCATTTCCTGAGCTCATCTGATTCACTGATGGAGTCCTGCTGATTCCCATGGGGTCCCTGAGGATTGATGGGGATGTGAGCTGGACTAAATGGCTTTCTCAACTCCAGGCTTTGAGATGACTGACAAAAAGAAATATGAAAACAGAAGAATAGGAGGAGTGTTTTGTAGCCTATTTGAATCTTTTCGCCTCCCATCATTCACAAATCCTTGTCTGCTGCATTCACAAGACTGTGTCTGGGTGAAGCAGATGCATCTTGTCTTCAGCATACTCAGGATACCCTAAAGCTCTGCAGATGATTACTTAGTGCTCAGGTGAAACAGTTGCTGCTGTGGTTTGTAGAGGTTCAGTGATGCAAGGCACCTTTCAGATGGTAGAAAGAGGAAAGGTAATGCGAGCCAACATATGTCTTGCAACAGTCTCCAAAGAGTCTGGATTCCCTCCCATGTTTTTATTACATATTTACTTTTACATTATTTTCATAGGAAGCAGGTTGCTTGCCACACCAGGCAGAGAGAAAGCAATCTCTATTTTCACCAGAAAATCCAAGAACCAAATTTAATAGAATCGTGTTGATATTCCACCCAAAACTAACCTTAGCCCTAAAGAGTAGAGGCAAACTTTTCCCTTGTAAAAAAACATCAGTCTAGTGTGTTTAGCTGGTACTTTGGCTGATGGTGCAAATCAAGCTCAGTAAAGCAGACCACCACACCTCAAAAAAAAAATCAAAACAAACAGACAAACAAACATACACAGACACGATCCCCCAACCACTGCCTAAAAAACACCGCACAAATCCCAAACTAAAACAAGAATATATTTCAGTGAGATGGGTTAAGGCTAGGCAACAGGAATTTCCACATATATGCTGGACTCAGAGGCACAGCTCCTAGCTTTGTGAGTGCTGGAACTAATGCCTGGTTCCCTGTGAACTGCATTTTGGGGTAAAGTGCAATATGCAGAGAAGATCTCCTAGGGCAGGATCTCTGGGGATTTCACTTCTCAGTACCTATCCTTCTGCTGATCCTTTGCTGCTTCTCTCTGTCAGGACTCAGGCTGCAATGCTGCCTTCAGCTGGGAGTCTTTCTGGGAGTAATTTCTGGTCCTCTTTTCTTGCACAAGAACATATAATTTTCATGAAACTTGTTGGAATTTCACTGTCTTTGAGGCCCCTCCCTTTGCACTAGATTTGCTTGGCATTGAATAAAAACTGAACTTGTAAGGGAAAAGACAGAAGAACAGATTGATAGATTACACAGGGACCACAACACACACACTCACCTCACAGTCTTCCTCTGTAGAGGAGAGAAGGCTGGAAGTGACATACTTCAACCCTGCACTAAAGCAATCAAGGACAGAAATAATGACCCCGAACATCTTAGTATTATCTCTGGTGTCTCAATATGCAGGCTACAGTTTTCCCTATCTTATTACCTTGTTTGCTGTTTTACTCTCCTTCACATCATTAGCTACCACATTAAATCTTTCATTTTTTTCCCTTCATTTTGTTTCATTATTGGTGTGCTTCAGCACAACACACGTTCATACAGCACAAGTAAAAGTGGTGCTGACCAATACCAAACTGATTAATCCTTTCTCACAAGCTCTCTGGACTTTGTGTCAATTTTTCCTCTTCTCATGTATTTTGTGTAACCTCTTGAAAGCAGAGCCTGGTTCTGGATTCTTTGACCCAGTCTTGCAGTGATTTAGAAACAATTTTTCTTATGATGTTAAGCTGTCATAGCCTTTTGCAAACCCTGGAAAATAGCCAGACCTATCACATCCTCCTGGAGATTAGCTAGTTTCCAAAGATTTAATGACTATTCAGTGAACTTTTAAAAGGATAAAATAACACAATTGTATAGCACATTGCATTCTAGACAACCCCAAGCCAGATTTCAGTTATTTTTAAAGAAAATAAGCCATTTTTCAACTACGGAAGCTCCACTTCTTCCAAGCAATTAAACAAGTAATTACATTGGACTCCAATAACCTAAAATCAGCCAAGGCATATGAAAAACAAAATGGTTAAAGGAAAACAACCTTTGGCTGAAATCTCCTGTGCCAGCAATTAGTCTAAATCCTACTCTGTAAACCTCAGAGGAGAAGTACTAACTTAGTGACATGCTGACTACTGTAAAATGAAGTATAAACAACTATTTGCTTTCATTTAATACAAAACTTATCATCATTATGGAAGCTCAAAAGAAAATATGGCAGTAACACCCAGGTCTGATTTTATCAAGGCAATGAAAAACATTGTAATTTTGAAGACTTTTGAGGAGGAAAAGCCTTTCATTTTCCTAATCTGGTTTCTGTTTCTGCAGTTTTATCTTCTGGGTTTTTTTTTTTTTTTAACATTTCTTTAGCAGAATGAGTGGAGAAGGTTAGAAATTATTTTATTTTTTTCCATTTTATCTTTTAGTTTGTTCATTCATCTTTTTAATAGGTTTATCTGCTGTGGAACTGCTTCTCATAGCACTCCAGGGCTTGGAAATGCTCACAGTATATCTGCCAAATTAAAAAGACTAGGTCAGTTGATGAGGTTCCCAAAAGGTTCAGACCAACACACTATGTTCTTTTCTGATATCCTCTGCAACGAAGACCTAACAAGGTTAGGTTAATCACTATCTTCATTTGTGTAATAAAAAGTGTGATCTCACTGGGTCTTCATCTGTAATCAAACTTTACAGTATGGAAAAATTCAGAATTACATGTCTATTTCCACAAATTCCCAAATCTTTTATGTTGTCTAGAAGACACCACAATGATCCTTAACTGACAGACTCACTAGTGACAATCCACAGACTTGCAATTTTGTAAATTGTATTTCACTGTCAGAAAAAACATTCAAGTACCCTCCATTTTCACTATCACTTTCTTTCCTGTAACTGGATGGAATAAATCTTTTAGCCACAAATTAAAAAGGTTTTGTCTCTCTTCTTTTCACTGGAGCTACATATTTACGTGGTAAGAAGGCAACAGCCAATCTCAAAGGAATTACATGCTGTTGTATTCAACTGCTTTATCATTTATAATCATTCTATGATTCCAAAGAACCTGGCCAAATTTATGGAGGTCCCCCAAAAGAGCAGAAAATATTTAGACATGGGCATGATTTATTTAAGCATCAGTTTGCTCTCCGTGCAACAGAAATATTAAAGTTAGAAAGTGTTGAGTGAAGAAAAACTCCACTCTCTTCTTGGTTATACAATGATGAAATTTTATGATGAAATTGCATGATACAATGTATGGTGCAATCAAGTAATGAAAGGTTTTACTCAAATGAAAAACACAGAGGAAGAGATAGGTTGCTATGGGAACCACCCATCTGAATTTCCTAACTCATGTGTAACTAAAGTCTCAAATTTTATGTTCCATTAACATAGAGTTCTTAAATTTTTACATTTAATAATGGACATAAACTAGTATGCTGGTACTAATGTGCTTTAATTGTATATTTCGGAGAATCACATAAAACATTATTTCATTGTCTATCAAACTCCACACATGCAAAAATGTATACCAGTAACACAGAAAAATGGAACATTTCTTACCTCTCTTCCAAAAACCATAAAATGTTTTTGTGGTTTGTATTCCTTTTGAAACAAACTACAGAGCTTATATAAAGCTGAACTTCTATAGCTCCATGCTAATATTTTTGTTACTACTTTATTTTTACTGAAGTTCCAAAGAAAAAAATTCCATTGTCTGGTACTATATGTCTGTCTTCTTCAAGTGAATACACATAAATTCACAACAATACACCAAATCCTCTGCTTGGATTTGCTTTTCATTTTCACATGCGAAGTGATTATTCTCTCCTCCTTCAAGTACCTTCTCTAATCACACCTCTTGTGAAACCAAACAGCACCGACAGTCTTTGCCAGTAGCACCTGCTTCTCTCTGCTTACAAATGATCGGCCAGTGGATTGACAATGTTAGTACATGTGCACTGCAAGCCCAGCAGGGCATGAGATCTCTACCTGATTAAAGAGTTCAGCCTATCCTCTTCCACTCACACTCTTGTTGTGCACCAAGGCATCTCTATGATAATTTGCGGTGCAAACAAAATCTGTATTTTCAAAAGGGCACTGGGATAGTGGGATTTTTGCTCCTTAGCTACCTATAGCTCTGCTACCCAACTTGGGTATAGGGGAGCTTTGGAAGACAGAGCATCCAGGACTTGTCTGTTTGTGCTGACCCTGCAGACTGGTCAACACCACCACATCTGCTGGTGCCTCTCTGCAGTGCTTCTCCTGCCTGTGTCTGAGAGAACACACCTTGCTGTGCTTCTGTGCCTACATGTCCTCTCTGGAGAGATGGTGAGGATGGAGATGGGGAGATGGCAGTGGTTTGTGTGCTCTCTAAAAGAGATCATGCAAAATCCCTTTCTTTAATGTTCACTCTTGTCAACTTGCCAGTGCTTTTCTGTTTAGTATTGACTTAAATTACACTGGCCAACTTTGACTTTTTAAGTATAAGAAGCATATGTCAGATTCAGAGATCTCACAATGGCTAAACTGAGCCACAGATCTTATGGGATTTTCTCTGAAAGAAACAAAAGCAACTCACATAAGGACTCCAGCATTAAAGCTCTATATTAAAATTTCTGCTGCTGCGTGGTCACTTGGTCTGTTCAGCCTGGAGAAGATTGAGGGGAGACATCATTGCAGTCTACAACTTCCTCATGAGGGGAAGAGGAGGGGCAGGCACTGATCTCTTCTCTGTGGTGACCAGTGACAGGACATGCCCTGAAATTGTGTCATGGAGGCTTAGTTTGGATATTAGAAAAAGGTTCTTCACCCAGAGTGTGGCTGTGCACTGGAACAGACTCCTCAGGCAAGTCGTCACAGCACCAAGACTGACAGAGTCCATGAAGTGTTTGGACAATATTCTTGGACACATGGTGTGACTCTTAGGCCTGTGATGTGCAGGACCAGCAGTTGGATTTGATGACCCTTGTGGATCCCTTCCAACTCAGCCTATTCTGTGACTCTTTGTAAACTTACACCCCTATATTCACAATTATTTCATGGGACGCGCAAAAGACTTCTGTCCATCACTTGTAAACTGTTTTAAAAAGAATTTAGATCTGAATAATTCCTGAGCTTCTAATTAAGGATATTTTCTCATCCTTTGGGCTTACTCCTATCCATCATCATGGTGCAAAAGGTCTGAAAACCCACAGATTCCCCATGGCAGCTGACGTAGGATTCCTACACCAACCGTCAATGGAGGGGATCGCATTTCCTGGGCTCTGAAAGAGGAGATGGCAGCAGCACCTGCTGATCCCAGCCAGCCGGGAATCCACGGGGGGAGAGGAGCATCAAGTGACCAGTGGTGCTGGCTGGCATGATGTGTCTGCAGCCAGCAGGGAGCAGGTCTCCAGCAATGTCATGCATCCCTGCCATCTGCACCTGTCAGTGCCAGCAGCTGCTGCCCTGTGGCCATAGATGGCTGTTCCCAGGGCTGCGGTGCTGACTGGGGACACTCTGCTCCTGGCTGCTTGAGTCTGTCTTTTCTCCAGCCATGATGCTGCCACAGTTCTCAGTGCTCATGGGGTGGCAGCTACAGGAGTGCAGTCTTTGCTCCTGACAAATATATACACATATGTATGTGTACCTCTACATTTATATATGTATATATTAATACTACGTATGTATACATACTCTCTACTAAATCACATCTCAGCACCTTTTGGTTCAAATCTAGATGGATTTTTTTAAAAGTGTTCACGCTTGCATGACCAGCTACCATTTGCTCTGATGCAGTATAGTACTACTTTAATACTGCTGGTGTGCTGCATTAGTGGTGTTAAAAAAAGGGATGTGTTTCTTCAGACAAGACTGGCATTTTCTGAATAATGAATTCACATGTGAGATTAATTGGAGGTGTTAAGATTAGTGAAATAAATGTCATGCTGACCTAGTTGTGATTACAGCTTTTGATGCAATACCGTTGGCAAATATCTGAAGTTTAAAAAGGAAAAAAACAACAGCTTTCAATGAATAGAATTCCTCATAAATGTTAGTAACAATTCACTGTAAAAAGCACTCTTTACTGTATTCAAATGAAACTTCTGTGCAGATGTTTTTTAAACCTATGTTAGAAAAGAAACTCAAATTTTGTTCTATTAAAAACACCTGACAACATCCCAGAGACTGGGTGTCAGTGTGTTATGCACGAAATTAACAGATCATTTACCTCAGATCAAAGGTATTCTCAGGATATTTTTGTTTTAGTGATGAAATACTTACGAGTGCCTTTTGAGTATCCCAGCAATTCTAACTCCTTACTGAGCACTTAAAGGCCCAGGCACTTCTTTTGGGTTATAGAAACACGGAAGATGTAGGTAAAGGTAAAAACCACGACGTTACTCTCCTGTATTTCCCACCATTCTTTCTGCATGGTGTCCTCCCATGAGTGTATGCTTTCTGCAGAATGAAGGCTAGAATCGTAGCCTAGTGGCAAATATCTCATTTTGCATCCCCTATTTACAGAAAATAGATTCCCTTTATTTTTTGAGATACAATGTTTGCAGAACAACTAACTCCATGAAGAAAAAGCTTCTATATTTTGGCTACTTCAACTAGTTCACTGGCAGGAGCATCACCATTCTGTAGCCAGACCTGGAAGCTGAGGGGTGCAAAGACAACCTAAAGCCGGAATAGTTGCATTCCTGACTCACCTTTTCCCCCTTGGCAACAGCAAAATATCAGTCCACTATATATCTGACTGATTTTTCAATCCCATTTAAATGTGCAAAGTATTTGAATGGCCAGGTTTTCTCTAAGCTTTATTGATCATCTTTGAAAGAGAACAAGATATTTGTGAGACATAGCATATTTGATTTGTACCAGGTTTTGCTGTGAGACACAGAAAGTATATGAATGGAAAAATAAACTTTACAGTAGTGCAGAGGAATAATTTCAGTTTCATTAGGGAATATGAGGTTCCTTAAAAATAAGCACTGTAATCATCAACAGGTTGTTATTTCACTCTTTCTTCTTATGTTCGTCTATCTATAATCCTCCTCCGGCTCCAGCCCTTCCAGATGGAGTACCATCCTCAGCATTTTCATTTGTGTCTAATTTAGTCAGACATATACACAAATACAAGGCTGAAGTCAGATCTCACTTACACTAGTGCAAATTTATAGCTGGATTTAGAACAGCTGTAAAGATACCAGACAAGATATTCTAGATGTACAGTGGTGTTACCAAGTCTGTTACATCATTGTTGCTAGCTCTTGAAATACAGACTATTTGAAATATGCAGGGCTTAATATAAACGACTGCAGAAAAAATTAACTATTTCAAAGGCAGATGGTGTTTTGCCATGATATAAATGGGAACCTTTGATACTAAATGACATATTCAAAATACTTTAGAAAAGTGAAATACAGAACTTGACAAATGTGACATACAGAAGAACACATATATTTCAAAGAATGTGAAAGAATAACAGCTGATAGGAATTATTCTTTGCATATATTTTGAGCATTATTTATGTTCTAAAGGATCCATAAGAGATTCCGCAATTATATCTTTAGGGACTGCTTCATACATTATTAAAATGCAACCATCCTGGGGAGAATATATCGCCAACCTGTGTAGCTTCACTAGCCACTGAAGTTTTCAGGAGCAGAAATTATGCATCCCTCAGACAAATAAAAGCATAATATACGATGTAAGTTATTTTGGATGCAATTTTTCCCAGACTATGAGGCAAGCACCTTTACCCTCAACTGTGGGGCCAGGTGACCGCAACATTTTGCTTTTCTATTTCATCTGAAACAGAACACTTCCAGCAGCACTGAACTCTGCAGTACTGACTCAGCAGTGAAAATGCCACCCAGTGAGACAAGAACACCACTTCCTTCAGCACCTGGGTTTTCCTTGGAGGTCTCCCAAAAAATCTTGAATGTATCAATGTTCTGAACAGGTTTGTTTTTCCTTTCAGAATTGGAACATTTATTTTATAGCAGATCAAATCACAGGGTACTACCAAAAAAAAAAAAAAAAAGTACCAGTATGACAATGAGCAAATGTTGCTGAATAGCAGCTCCTTCTAGAGGAAAAAGAATGTTTCCTTTTATTTTCATAGTACTATAACTGCTTATCCATTGGTAAAAATGCCCAAACCAATATAGTTTTCAAAAATGGTGAATTACAATAGAGGCTAGATCCCTGAAACTCTTGCCTCCTTTTTCTTTGCAGCATGGAGGCCTTAAATAGCACAAAGCAAAAACCATCAACTAAGTGTTCTGCTGACAGTGCTGTCACCAAGGAGAAAGAGAAGGAAGGCCCTTCACTAAGTTTAGACAAAGCAAGTTACAGTATTTGACAATCCAAATTGGCCCATGATTTTAACTATGAAAACAGATAACTCAAATGATGCAGAATTTCATATTTAAGATGGCTTTTTTCCTGTATGTATGTTCTGTTATTTACCAGAAACATTGTGCAAATTGTATCTCTCTTTAAACAGCTGCTAAAATCTCTAGACTATGATATGTGTTTGTCAGCTTATCAAAGTGTCATCTGCTAGAAACAAAGAACTAGGTTTTGTTTTCCCATGGAAAAGCCTACAGGAGTGGTAAGATGCAGACAGGAACTTTACAAGCTGAAATTTGCAGATAAATCAGCTAAACACTAGCCAAAGAAAGGAGTGAGAAAGTGCAGTCAGAAGTATCTGCAGTGAAACTCCAGAACTGGATGATTATCTTTGAAAGCTGGTCCTTCAAAACAACAGTTTTCCTGAAGCATAACTTCTTTAAAAGTCATACTGCTCCTATCACTCTGCTCTTCACTTGAGACGAGTAAGTACTTCTCTCAAAAGGAGACAATCAGAAATGACAAAGTTGGCAAAAAATTGTCAGATTCTGGAAAGCTTTTTGATAATTTCCAGTCAAGGGTATTCTAAATTTCTATTACAATAAACTGTGCCATCATGGAGGCAGAAGTCCCTTTACATAAGATTATCCAAGGATTAAGCTGTTACTGTATAGCCTAGGAAGACGCAGTTTAACTCCCACTTCTCTTACTGACTTCCTGCATGGGCTTTGTTAATTCACTTTTCTATAGTTCTCCCTCTATAAAAAGTTGAATAATAGTAAACTCTACCATAACTGGGGTGCTATAAGAAGGAAAACCCAACCAAATGGTAAAATACTCAGTCAGGAGTCTAAACCTGGTATAGAGAAAGACTGACCCTCACATACACCTGCAAAATCTGTCTTTACATGCTGCCCCCTGAAGCCATTAAATTAAGAACATGATGGCCAGTTTTAGTGCTCTGCTTGGGAAAGAAGAAAGCATTAGAAACAGAGCAGCTTCTAGTTCTTATCACTGCTTGAGAAAACAGGAATGTCAGAGGCAGACTCAATATCTAGTCAGAAATTTTGGCCAGGCCACAGTTTACACAGGTACTAGAAAAATCATGGCTGAGAAGATAGAATATGAAAGGGAAAAAAATTCTTAATTCAGAATCTAAATGTCTTATTTGAAAAATCTGTCTTCTTCTGGAAGCAGCTAAAACATTTTAAATGTTAGGGTTTTCGTTGTAAAAGTGTATGTCTTTTTTTGGACAAAATTATAGGTTTGTAAGATGAATTGGTATATTGGCCTGGCAAAGTCTTACTGCCTGAGATCTTAAAATCTTTAATTATATGGTATTTACAGAGAGAGATCCATGGGCTACCAAAGATGTCTCTACTTGGGAATCTCTCCTATGGAATTAGGAATCTCCCCTAATTCCACAGCAGAGATGAATAAATGGAACAAGACTTCAGCCTGCCTAATTTTTCCAAGACTTGGTAGAAACAGGCATGAAGGACACTGTGAATGTGGGTACGACAGATACTGCTTAACTTGGTGAAGAGTTAGGTGTGGGCTATTCACTGGTTTTGGTGTCTCTTGCCCCTGCAGCACGAATCACTAAAGGGCTGCCTGCTCTGCCCTGCCATGAGGAGCTACCCACCCCATGCCAGAGCCACAGAGGTGGAGTAGTCAAGGGCAGGGGGCATCCATTCTCTGA
Organism: Monarcha castaneiventris obscurior; assembly: GCA_026261815.1. NCBI lineage: Eukaryota > Metazoa > Chordata > Aves > Passeriformes > Monarchidae > Monarcha > Monarcha castaneiventris. Next base: position 5,308,949 of record JAMPIT010000635.1, read on the forward strand.
CTCTGCTGGGAAGGTTGCACCCTCCAATGCAGGAAAGGCCATAAATAGCTAGGGGGTACTCACATCTCTAGATAACACAGGTGTTTTCTCAGACCCTCACAGAGTTATGTCACATATAAGAACTTTTTCTCATACGAAAAAGCTTTTCTAATCCAAAATCCCAAACCCAGAGCAGTCTGGTGGTCTGCATTTGTTTTAGTGAACTGACCTATGTGGTAAGTCACTTCACAATGTTTGGCACCATGGATATGAATAGTGTTTTGGGGACTGTGTTCCTGAGAAAAAAGTAAATATTGATTTCTGGCTATCTGAGAAAAAATATTCAGAAGCCAGTAGCATTCAGATTTTTTTTCTAACATGCTCAGCCTGTGTATAAGGAAGAACCACACAGGGTCTTTACCCAGCAATGAGTTGAAATCCACAGGTGCAAAAGCACTATTCCCAGTCTTCTTGCACTGGAGGCTTGACAAAACTACAGACCAAACTTGAAACCATTATGATGAGAGATGGAAAAACAGCATTGCCTATTGATTTTTCTTCAGCAAGAAAACCGAGTTCATTTACTTATCCCCCTATCTCGGCTATCTCCTAAGATGTATGCAGCCATCTGCCTGCTGCCACAGAAGCCAGAGCTGTTTCCTAAGATCTGGAGAGCATTTACAATGCAATAAAACAACCTAGAGTAACGGTAAAGACTGTTACATAGAACGATAAAGGAATACTTCAGCTTCTCTATCATTTATTGCATATCTGAATACAAAAAGTTTAATCAGAAGCTAACCATGCCAATGAAAGCAGAGACGTGATAAGATTGACTAGGATTACCTCAAAATATGCATGGCTTTGACTCTTACTCTTGATATATAAAAATTAAAGATCTGGCAAAGAGATACTGTCTGATTTTAGTGTGCTCAGGTTTTCACACAGCATTTAACAGTAATGAAAGAAGCCAGCAATGTCCTAAATAACTAAAATTTCAATTCAATAATGCTAAAAAACTCTTTCTGTGGAGAGGGCAAGGGGCATATAAACCATGAGAATACAAGAATGTCTTAGGCTACAATGCAAGATGTAACCAAAAGTATGTATTCTATCACCATCTGTTAAAACCAGGTGGGGCAGTGATCTTTATCTTTTCCATGACACATCCCTGGTAACTCCCCCCAGGGGGTATCTTCTGTTAATGGGTTATCAATGCCTCACTGCATGACTCATAAAATTACATCATCCCACTGTGAGGTGCTCTGCCCAGGGGGAGGAACCAAGCATTCCCACCTGGATATAATCTGAGATTTGGAACACCACACTCAGCCCTTGCCTACTGGATTCCCAGAAGAAAAGAGCTACATAACCACCACTGGACCTTCAGAGGAAGACCAGACCCTTCTACAGGATCACTGCTTCAACAGAACCACATCTATCATCTCAGCAGGATTGCAGCCACCATTTAATTGGACTGCTACCACCACCCTGACCAACAGGGTGTCAGGTTGTATCCTGATCGTGTCAAGTGCTTCTGTACTATTGCATTTATTTTAATTTTCCTATTAAATTGTACTTCTGACATGGAATCTCACTGGTTTGCTTTCAAACTGGTACAAAGAATTTCTCCATTTCAGAAGTGCAAAATTTTAGTCCTAGAATCTTTAGAGAGGTTCACAGTCCTGAGGTTTGTCTAGAGTTTCTCAATAATGTGAAACTTCCAAATAAACTGCAGAAAAGCTTACTTGCATTGATTATAAAACTGGCAAAATTCCTATTTTTCCCTGGATATGGGAGATCACAAGACCCCAAATAAAATAGCAGTAGCAGGAATCAGCCAGTACTTCTTTTATTCCTGCCACTCAGTTGGTCATGGATATCAGCAGGAAGCAGACTTAACTTCAGAACTTTTAGGTTTAGTCAGCTATTTAACTCCATTACCCTTCATGAAGAAAGAGGTGGAATTAAGAACATTTCTTCCATGAAAACACTGTGCAGGAGTAGGTGGATTTCTCATACTTCTTGATGGGAATGGAATGAAAAATTAATCTGTGGAACAGACAAAAGAAGTTTCTATAACCCTTGGTATCCAGTGTCTCACCTCAAGTCCAAGCCCAGAAGCATCTCCCTGGTTCAGGCTACAGTTGGTGAATCTCTCATGAGTGTTAGTATCAGGTGGGTTTAGTCCTACTAGATAAACTATTTATTATTGATGATGGTCATTTCACAATTGTCATATTGTATTTACATATATGTAGTTACCTAAAGGGGTCCTAACTGTTCAAGGGTTCTACTAATGTAACCAGTTAGGAAGAACTTGCCCCCAACTTGAAAGCTATACATGAAGATGTCATCAGGACAGTGAAATGACTGAAATCACTTCCTTCTAAGCATCCTTTGGAAGAGATGAAATTTTGAAGTGTTAGGGTAGGAAAATGGTCAATGAGGGGTGTTCCTTCTTGCTTTGAGCTCACCCTGAAACCATAAAGAGCAATCCACACCCTGCTGCAATTGCCTTGCTGCAAAGAAGGGCTTTGTGATAGGAAAGGGCTATGGAATAGATCCAATAAAGGATTTAGGCACATAGAAAGCTCAGTTTGGCATTACTTATTATTTAGGCACCTGATCTTCACAGTGGAATTCACACTGTTAGGATCTGAGGCACCGGAAGAGTTTGGTGCTACAGAACAAGATCCAAACCTAGGAGCATGTGATGAAGTTGTGAGTGACCCAGACTAAGCAAATGGGGTTTCAGAAATCTTATCCCTCATCAGAAGCATTAGATGCTTACCCATGGCTACAGAAATGCCTTCACCCACATTCCTACTGGATATTCAGGTATTGACTGAAGCATACTGTCTCCTCCTACAGGCAATATTTCAAAGGCTCAAGGAAGACTCACTCTTCCCTTTGAGAAAACGTTGCTGTTCCTGTTTTTTTTCTTTATAACAGCTAGCGGCTAGAAACTTGCTAACTGGAAACACAGGTTGTGTTTCTTCTTTGATCTGAATAGGCTCAAAACTATTGCCCCCCATATTCCCAGAAGAGATAGGATTTATTCAGCTTCCTATGCTCTGGATAGTTCTAGACAGTTAAACCTATATACCAATCACTGTAATATTTTGCTTTTGAGCATTATCAAATGCACCATTTGTTCCGCCAGAGAAACAGAACTTGACAGGAGACACAGCTCTTTGACTTGTGGCAGCATTTTTGTTTGAGGAAAGCCTGTTGAAATCCTTTGGATCTTAAACTGAGACTGGGAAAGACTGTCAATTTTGACCCATATTGGGTCAATACTTATTAAGCACAGTACAGGCCCCTAGTAATCTTCAAGGTCAAGTAACAGATCCTGCACAATGTTCATGTGCCTCCAGGTGAGATTTTTGGACATATGACCAAGTTGCCATATTTAAGGCAAGTTTAGCCACTCCTGTGAAATATTTTCAGGTATAGGATGGAAAGTACTGAGCATAATTATGAGCTTTTATTCAGGAGTTAAACAATATATGTGAAAATTTACGTCTAGGTTGGCAAGCTTCTTTTCAGACAGGTTACAGAAATGTAGGTCAGATGCTAAGGCACATATTGGTACCTGCTGGAAGGAATCCATAGAGCTTCCATTTTACTGATATATGTTTGAACATGTTAGAAGTGTGTAATAGCTAAGCCTTGGATTATAAAAATGAAAGGAAAATTCTTATATTTTTATGCTTTTCAATGTTACAGCCATGGTTACATTGTAGTAACCTAAATATACTTTAAATGAGATGTTCCAGTAGGTACTGCTTCTTTGTCAAGATTTTGATCTCTTTTGAACCAACCTCTAGCATCTGTGTGTTGCTTAAAGTACTCTTATTGATTCTTCTATAATTTTTCTTTGAGCAACCTGTGTGCTATAACACTTAATCAAAGAAATAAACATTTACTTGAACAATCCAAAGTAAAGCGCATGACCATTTTTGTAACTCTGCACTATAATTGTCTATAGATCACACAGGTTGATATAAATAAATGAGTTTGAGATTTTTTTTTATGCAAGCGTATCCAATGTATCACAGATTTTAACTTTTTACATAACTGCCTATCACACAAAAATTAACTAACTGTTTAGAACATAGATGATGTAACTTCTTTTAACAGTTCTAACTTCTCCAATAATGGCAACCATATATAGAAAAGTTCATGGCAATATTAAGTAAAGAAAACACAACTACATAAAGTTTTGGATTTATAGATTGATGCATAAAGAAAATGTTGATTGAAGCTCTTTTAATGGCTCTTTTCTAATGCAATGAGCAATAGTTATTTAAGATTTAACAACGTTTAACAGCTCCGGACTATGGACATTGATTCACACCTGACTATAGACTTGTGATTATTAAAAATGTAGAACAACAAAGCATACGTATTTGAAGTTTTATAGCACTTCAAATTTGGTACCTTATATTAATTTTGCCTGTCTTATATAAAAAGACACATAGAAGCCTCTCTGAATTCAGGGCAAATGGAGTCTAATCGATATGAAGTGCATAATACATAGAGGATCGATGCAAATTTTATAATACACAAATAAATAATTAATTTATACAACCTTACTGTAACACGGAAGAAAAGTCAGCATATTTTGAAGTTTAACAGAACTTTTGCCAGAGCTATGAAAACTGTGGAAAGTCATCTCACAAAAATAGTGTTGTTTGCATGCAGTCTAGAGAAGGAGAAGTATGCAGGTATTTTGCTTCATGCAAATCACATAAGTAAGGTGTTCCAGCCTGAGCAGAACATTTAAGATGTTGGCTCCCTATCAGGAGAATAAAGTAGGCAAAAAGCCAGGATTAGACTGATTTTTCATCCCTATCCTCTTTGCTGATGAAGTTCTGCTTCAGAGTGCCTTTGTTTCTCATAGAATTCACAACTCCGTGGCAGGGAGTTTTACTTCTGAGTATTGATACATAAATGCCACTCATGTTATGAACTATTGAGGTCCCAGCTCTGTCACCCTTACTGACGCTGGGACTACTTCAGAAAAAGAGCCATGGTTCTGCAGAGATTTGCAGGAGCATTCAATTTTCTTTTTGTGAGAAGATTCAGTGTCTAAAAGGTGACTTCCACAAATCTTTTTGGAAGTAAGACCTATTCTAGTATTGCTTACTACAAGAGGTGACAGAATCCATAGAAATTTTTATCTGTGCTAGAAATTGTAACAAGGCAGATGTGAATTTGGTCAGAATGCTCCCATTGACCTCTCTAGGCTTTAATCATGGCTCTAATAAAACGTGAATAGTGGGCTTTGCATAGCAGAATTTTTTGGCTTTTGATACCATAGGACTCTTTTAACCTAATGAGTGGTAGCTAAGGGCCCACATCTGGAAACATTTATACATCAAAAACCCCTTGCTCATGTGTAAGCATATGAAGAACTGCACAACATGTAACTGATTTTGCTAGAAACTCAGTGTTGCATAATCTTCAACGCTGATTTAACAAAAAACAGTTGAGAGCTTATAGAAACCCAGTAAAACAAAAAGTCTTGGGGGAAAAGAGGGCAAGGTCAGTAATTTACATTAAAGATAGTTGTGAAGTAAGAGAATATGTAATATTTTTACACTTGTCATTATCACTACTGCATACAAATGTGGGTAATTAGCCACATTTTGCATTTGTCTTAGAAAGCAGGGATATTTCAATGATGAAAATTAAAAATGGGCTTGCTTACAAAAGCCTTTGTGTCTGGAACATAGCTATAAGTAGCTCACTATCTAGGTTGAAAGTGGTAATGCAGGGTAGTGTGTCCTATTTTTCTGTGCTTGAAGTGAAGATACAATAGTAGAATTCAGCCTTGGTAGTTACTAATACACCACACAGACACAATAACACCCTGTGTACTGCATAAAGGAATTACTTGTGGCCTGCCTCCGTTACAAAGAGCAGAGGGGGGCCAACATGCAAGAAGACAAAATGCTTTACAAGGAGGAATGAGACCAGAAGAGTCGATGTACCCAAATACAAGGACCTTGATTCTTTTTGGAGTGATTTAAGTCCCTTTCCATCAATTATCGTCCTTTGTCTCCAGAGTCTTATCACAAGCAGCATTACAGGAACTGAACAAAACAATACTCAGGCTCAAATAACCCTGTGAACTGCGCTGACATTTCCACACCCTGTTGCTGTGTTTGACTAGGTTACTCAGGTTAAAAAAAACAACCAAAAACCAAAATGCAAAAAACTCCATACAGAGCAACAACACACACTCTTGTTTTAAATAACATGCTCAACCCTTCCTGGTGTTTCTTCTGCCGTGTAGTATTACTGATATCTCACACTGCAATACCACAATGGAGATGTGAAACGAAAAACTGGAGTACAGAACAAGGTTGATTTTCTCTAATTTGACAGCTTTTCAAACGAAAAGTTCCTGTTTTGCAGGGTTCTCAACAGGTTTATTTTAAAGTAAATTAGATCCTGCCCTTTTCTATTCCAATCTTCCATACTCTCTTGGTGAAATCTGAGTTTCAGAACAATTACAAATTAAAAAGCTTATATATATGCAGAACTGCTCTGCAGCTAAAGTTTGATTTTTTAGTGAAATAAATAATGTCTACCAATTTACTTTTACTGCTCCGAATCAGTGATGAATTTTTCTTTCTTACTGATGTATGAAGTTTTGAGGGCACACGAAATCATTGAAAAGCATATTTTTTTTTTCATTCATTCACACTAGATACATGACATTTCATGGTAATTCTTGACAGAACACTGCAGTCATTGCTTATCTTAAAATAAATTAAAAACACGTGGAAAGTAAAAAAAAAAAGGGACCTTAGGAAAGTCAGCTATTTTTGACAGTAAGTTAGTTTCTGTGAAACAAAGCCTTGTCTTTCAGAAAGTGTTTACGATCCATGAGGAAAAAAAAAGTATATCCTTGGGCTAAAATGTTTATTGGCACCTAGGAGTCTGAAGAGAGCAAGTCAGGCCTGTGGTTTTTCGAGGGCGTTTTATCATCGCCTGTATTCTCAAAGGGATCTGTGAATGAATAGAGCTGGATTACTCAGCCTTCTATTCCACGCCTATTCCTCTCCATTTTCCTTGGCAAGACTGAGCGCCAAGCTATTTTTAGCTAGACAGTGTTCTATTTTTAGACAAATATCGGTTAAGAGACATTGTTAGGAAAAAATTTAAAAAAAGAAAAAACACAAGGAGGAGGGAATGAGGCTTCTCATCTCATATTGTGAAGCAAGCCCTTCAACCTGTAACTTCAGGCATTTCAGCTGCTTCCAATCTTGGAAAAATAAAGAAAATTCAGAGTTCAGGCATTTAAAAATAAACCTACCCTCTGGCAAACAGACTAAAATACAACAAGCTGTTACTATGTGAAACAGTGATTACAAAAACAAAGAACGTTCTCCAATGGTTAGATTGGGATAAAACTTTGGAGCTATTAAGTTCTAAGAATGTTACACAGACATGTAAGATATTTCCAGCTCCTTAGCCAGATATATCATGTTTTGGAGAAACAAAGCATGATCTGTGAAATAGACTTTGCTCTAAGAAATACAACTTTAAGATCCCAGTTTGACAAAAAAAGGCAATGAACAATTTGAAACATATTTATATTCTGCACATATTTTTCACCTTTGTCATTTCACAATTTTTGCAACAATTCATCCAAAAATTTAAAATATTAAAATATTTTAAAAACTATTACAAAAGAACAAAAGAGTAAATGAAAAATATAATGACGTGATCCTCAATATGGTTAAAATGCAAGGTCCAGACCACCCCCTAAATGCACTCAAAAGAAGCTTCTGATGTACCATATGCTTCCGAATAACTCTGGATCCATTTTATTTTTTCTGTCCCTTCTCTCTTCCACATATGGAAAAGTAGCTCTCAGGTGAGTGGCTTTGCTTTCATTTGAGATACATATGGGGGGGCTGCCAGGGCTTTTTCCCTGCCCCGACAAACCAGGTTTTGTTAAACTAACACAGATTACAAACTTTGTTTCATGTTAACCAAACCCTTGCTGAAATAAATCATAACGGAAAACTTTTTTCTTTTTTTGAGATAAAGCAAAATAAAACAACTCATTGTGCAACATTCCCTTAGCTGCATTTTTCACATATTGAATTAATTTGAAATATAAGGAAAAAACCCCTGACCCTCTACTTGTCTTCTTCTAGACTGCAAAGAAACCAGTCTCTGACTTATTAAATGAATAGTAACAGGAAGATGCAGAATTATCAAGGAGGGCTTGAAAATAGCCCTGGAAGATAAAGAGTCAAAAAACTCATGAGGATAAGTGGGAGGAAGGGAATAAATTGCTGCCTACTGGGTGCAGCAGAAGGACTAATTTGGACACTCTCACTGACTGAAACAGCAGTTCCACTGAGAGACTACTTTGGACAGAATAGAATTGCCACACAGTTTTACAGCTTTGAAGTTTTTCTTGTGGCCTTGTAATAGCTACTATTTACATGAATCCCAAATTGATGGAATAATAAGATTAGGTAAGAATGTCAGCTTTTGTTTGGAAAAGATGTATTTCTAAAACAGTTGCTTTAAAAAATGGGTTCAAGATTGATAAAATGGACAGCCTTATAGTACTTTTGAAACCAAGCTACTTTTCCCTCTGAGATTTTTTTTAACCAGTCATGGTTAGGAAAAAACCAGAAAAAACTCAGATGAGGACATTAATTTACAAACATATTATTCAAAGTCTCAGTACTCAGTTGGCAAACATGGACCAAAGGAAAAATGCTGAAGATCTTGAATTCAGTCCCATGGTTTTGTCATACATGATGTTCGCAATAATTATTTGGCTTGTATTTTCTAAAAATGCAGGAAGATAAAGGCATTTAAAAGGCCTAAATAATCATCCTAAGGAATTTTTTTGGGCAGACTCTTTTCAAGTATCTTGCCTGTGTAACTGGTATCTGTTTTTTCAGCAACTGGTCTTCAACCAATTTACAAAGGAAATCAATAATGCTATCCCCATTTCACAGATAGGGAAACTGAAGCATTAGGAGGAAATGTGACTTATCCAAGGTCACACACTAGTATTTGGCAAAGCTATTAATAAAACCCAGGCCTCATGGGTCCTAGTCCAGAGCAGTATCCAATACACTGTACTGTCTTTAGATCACCCTGAATAACCTTTCTTACATACAGGCTTACTTTCCATACTGTCCCAGATCTTCAGCCCACGGTAGTTGAAAGAAATCCCCTGATTTCAGCGGCTCAAGAGCTGACTTGATGTGTAATTCATAGCTTGTTTATACACAGTATTATGTTATGATGACAAGAGAAGAAAATACACTTATTACATTAAACAAGCTACAACAGTTGCCTCACTTTTCCTAAAAAGAGAACATTTAAAGAGTTGTATGGGCTTATTTACCACAAATATACAGATAAGAGTCTTAATTGATATGAAGAGGCTTTCAGAATCTAATTAACCTCCTAGCTAGTCATTAGCTCTCTGACCTTTAGAAATAATTGACAGAAGACATTTTCTTTTCTCTTTATCTCATTCAGAACTGCGACATCAAATGACTAATCCTACATGTGCTATAGGACCCACAGCACATCTGTAAGGATTGAAGGGATAATGTGCAGTATGTCCATCAGCAAAACAGGACCATGGCATTCCTCCCAGGCACAAATACTGCCCATGGCCACCTGAGTGCCATTCTCATCAACTCCAACCTTCCACTGTGCTAAAGCTGTACTAAGTGTTAACTCTCAAGTCCCTCAAGGAGATTTAAAAGTATGCCAATTAATACGCTGGGGCTGGCCATACTAAAAACAACTGGATATTCAGTTCAAACTAACTTTTCTACAAATCAGTGGAAGAACAAACTGCTATCACTAGTCGTATGTTTTCATTAGGCACATTTTTTTGAGAGTAAAAATGGTTGTTTAACAAGCAAAAAAAGCACACAATAAAAAAATTCTGAATTCCACCACCTTACATCCTTGCCATCTTAAAGTTAAGGCCTGTTAAGATTTCTCCATATGTTGTAAAACACAAAGGATGAGCAATCTGTATGGAGAATTTCACATGTTCAAAACCTCATTTCTTGTTCTTAGGGGAAAATGCAGCTGCAAATGGCACATGTTTCTTTTTCTATGTTCAGACTGTTCTTGCTCACCAAATACAGAAGTCCACTGGAAAGGAAAAATACTCTGTAAAAGGTCAATTCACCAGCAGTTGCTAGAGAATGAATGTGTGTGACCCTATGCAAAACAAGTTAAAAGGACAATGCTAGATTCTCATTATCCATGAAAAAGACTGTGTAATGTGTGAATTATTTAAAAATGTAACATATTATTGCAAATTAGAACTACTTTTTTGGGGTTTTTTGCCATCCAAAAACCTGCAACCCCATCAAGATGTCCCTGAAATAATTAAACTCCGAGAATAGTTCAGATTAATTCTTGACGAAGTCCTCACGATCACTAAAAGCAAGAGTTCACTCAATCCAAGTTTTACAAACTTACCTAATTTCCATGAGAAAGAAGAGGCAAAAGAGGATGGAGGACCATCAATGGAAATGAATGGAAAATAAATCCCTAACACAGTAAGACGATGTATAGATGAGAAGCCAGATGAGGTTAAGGTTCTACTGAAGCAGAGAGATATGACAGTATATTGCAGGAACTGATACCTTCCTATATGTACAAATCTATGTTGAGGACCATGAAATCCTTCTAAGACTTGATAAAAAAAAAAAAAGAGAGAGAGAGAAATGAAGGAGTAGATGAAGACAGGTGCCAGAAAAAGATAGATCAAAAAGCAGGTAACAAGAGAGATATTTCAGAACAGATGTTGAGCTTATGGGAGAATTTTTTGTAAGGTAATGGAGAGCTGCAAAGATCGGACAGATGTATGTGCATGCATACTGATTAGTGGTTTTATGCAGTGAACTTTGCAAAATTAAGTTATTTGGTAGATATCAGCATTCATGACATAGAACTTCAGTTAGCAATGAGAAGGATGAATGAAGTCTGTGTTTCACCTTTTTCTCTACTAGTTATTAGTGGTATGGTAAAGGCGAACTGAGGAGATGGATGGGTGTTTGCCTGAAAATGGAAGATGTGTTTTAATGGGATGAATTTGGAAGTTCTCCTACTAGGAGAACTTGAACTAAAGTTAGTGCCCACTGAATCAGCAGATGAATAGAAGTCAGCTGGAGAAAGAGGGACAATAATAGCACCAGGGTCAAAGCAATTGATGGACTGGGGGTTTAAAGAGAGCTGAAAGATAAAATAGTGAGTGATAAGTGGAGGAATGATTTATGTGCACCCAGAGCAAGGCTCAGTGTATTAAACTCAGTATACCAGAAACTGAATCAAGACCAGGACTTAGTGAAAACTCACTAGAGTTTTTCTAAAACTGAGACAGTAGCTGATGCTTTGACATGAAAGAAATGAGAAGGAAAAAGGGACAATGAGAAACAAAACAGGCAGGAAGTTTCACCTTAAATCAGCAAAGGCTTGATGGCTTAGCTGAAGAATCACAGCAGTTCTGTAGCTTGGCTAGACTTTTAATTATATTTTCAGCAAAACATTTCTCCATATTCCTGCTCTGAAATCTGCCTACCTCAGTCTAAGCGTGAGGTCCTTTCTGAGCTTCTGAGCAGTGGGTTTAAAGTGCTTCAGAATTGGATTCTTGTTAACCACAGCAGTGTGGCAGTGAGATATCGCTAAAATGACTTGTGTTACCTCTACTTCTGTTTTACAGAAACAAGAAAAGGATCTGGCCTCATTTCTAATAAATCCAAAGAAATCATAATGCATATACTTGACTGTTGTAAAATGCCGACATTTTTTCTTCCCCATTTCCTTATTGCCAAAAGAAAGTTACTGCCTAGTGATATATGATTATGCTGAATATATTATTGTTGGAATTTACATACACACTTGGAGGTTAGCACAAAGATGAAATATTATATTTTTCCTCTGTGTTGAATGAACTCTCCAGAGTTTCTGCTGTTCCTTAAAAGAAATTACTAAATCCAGCAACTAATGCTCACTTTTTAACTGAAGGAAAATTGAATGAGTGACTGTAGTAGGAGTAGTTTGGTGGGTGAAGACATAAAGGCTTCAATTTTAAGAATCCAGTTATATGCTAAACAGAAGTTTCAGAATGTACTTTTTTTGGTTGGTTGGTTTTGTTTTGTTGGCTTTTTTTGTTTGGTTTGTTTTTTTCTCAGAATTTATGCATACCTCCATGCAGATTTTGGTAAGACTCACAATAACTGTCACTGTTGCTTGAAATGGATAAATGTGAGTATAGAATGCATATATTTTCTCCTTCACGGGTACCTACTGACTTTTATTTACTTGTGTATGTTGAAAGTATATTTACTGGATGTTAACTGAAATACATTCAGCTGGTAGACAATATTTGTGACCCGAAAACTCAGATATATCAAATTGCTTGTTAATCAACTCTATTTTGATGAAGTAAGTGAAAAACATCTCAGTTATATTTATTACATGTAAATAAAATTGCTACATATGTAAAGAAATTAAGTGCTATTTGTTTAAATCATTAAACCAAAAGAACTCAAAGAAGAGCAGTAACTGGCCTTTACAATTCTCTTAATATTAGCATTGCATTTTTTATCAAGATAGATTTATTGAGATCATATACCTCTAAGCTGAGTGGACTTAATTTTCCATTAAAAAACAGTGTGATGTTTGTTAGATATATGACCTTGTTTTCCTCTGATACTTTAAATAACAAGTTGTGTCTTGAAGACTCACCTCTTCAGAAATGTTAAATATAATTAATCCTAGTAATTACACTGAAAATATTTGCTTAATAAAATTAACAGTTTTATCCAGATATACGTGAAAATTGTCATTTTTCTACTTGAATACCAGTGGTTTAACTTAAAAGTAATTAACTACATATTAGAGAGATACTCTTTTAATTTTCTTTGAATATAGATAGCTCAAAGAAGTTACACCACATTCTAATGACTGATTACACAGTTCTACCACAACTGAAAAATAACTATATAGTTAATATTATGCCGAATGTGAACAGAAATTGGATTCTAAATTAAACACCTTTATACAGTTGACAGTTAAATTTCAATTTTTCATAGGTTTGCCTAAAAAAGTTTTCTAATACTGTGCAGAAATCTATGAGCACAGCTATGCCCTTTTCTTCTGCTGAAATATAGTTATAGAATAGACATTTAGTTGAAAATTATCAGATTTAATAATACTGTCTTATTCTCAACTTCTGTTGATTGCTCTGGAAGAACAAGATTAAAAATTGCAGGTGTGAAATCTAGCTGTCTGAAAGTGAAAAGAAGATGGACTCCTTACAAGGAAAATATGTGTAATATAGTCAGTTTAACTGATCAATTAAAATATTGAAATGTGTGGCAGATTTATATCTTGTACCTAAAACTATGCCCAGACTACACTAAGGGTCAAGCCATTTATCAGATTGCATATTTTCATGGGCTCTATTCTCTACTGTACTTGTAAGTGAGATGTTCAATATCCAGTAATGGCATGATAATATGGAATTCTAGTTCAGACCTACACCTTGGAAAAGTACTCCTTGGATTCTGAAACTGTACAAGTATTGATGCGATTTAAGTATTTTATGTTACAGGGAGAACATAGAAAAATGTATCAGAAAATCAAACTCAGAGCTGATAGAACATTCACTTCATTTGGCCTTTTATGCCCATTGTTCAATTTGAATAACATTTATTTCAATTACCTACTTTTATTTTGTTTATCTTAGAGAAGTGAAAAGAGTTGCCCACCAAACCTTGGGTATAGCCAGAAAATTACACATCTGCATGCAAAACAGCTGATCAGCCTCTCCAAACTGGCTCACTGTTTATGCAGCAAGGGATTTTGCTGGTGCAGTGAAATTTCTGAAAATGTCAACATTATTTGAAATTTTAAGTTCTCATTCAAGTTCCTTGAAAAGCCATAGTCCTTATGATCAAAAGTATTCATTCATTGTAAAGCAAGTAATAAATCCCTAACTGGATTAGTCACCTATTTCCACAAGAAAGGCTGCAGGAAGAAGTAAAGATATCACAGGAAACTCTTCTGCTAAGAATATTCTGGCTTTTTGCCACTAAAAGAGGACAGGACTTTATTTTGGGCATAGAATTTGAATTCTGTTGGACAGGACATGGCTTCCCAGATCTAGGTGACAGGAAAGGCTGCAGGTTCGTACAAAATATTTGAAATAAGAGAGGAAAGATGATGGAGAGGAAGAAGAAATTATGCACCTTCCTCCTAGCCTTACCTCACTTAAATTTTATTCTGCTGTCAGAACCTCACCCTCTTCTAATGGGGGAGAGAATCTGGGGGGGGAAATAATGAGGGAAGCCAAACAGTAACTTCCTAGATACTGACATAAGGATAGGCAGAAGTGATATACAATCTCGTATGCAGTCTTTGCCCATCTAAGGTGGTGTGACTGTGGCTCCTTGTAACAAGTTTAACTATCTTAATTATGCAGAATCTTTTATCCTTTAAAAACGTTTTATATAGAAATAACTCACTTTCTTACATTGCTAGTCTCAAAAACCTGACTAACCCTGGTGAAGATTCCAAAAGTATCAAAGTCTCATTTCAGGCAACATCCAGATCATTCAAAAATCTGAAACTAACTTTATAAAGATCTGGAGTAAACTAAATGTATACACCAATATATTCAGGAATAAATTTTCACTGACCCTTCAGGTTGGTCTTCATGCTTCCACTACATTTTTAATTGAGCCATTAGATCCTTCATCAGTCATGTGCTTTAAAAACAGGAGTTGTATAGGTCACATAACCCGTCTTTTAGATATCTGTCTAAGATATGACTGCTTTGTTAATAGCAACAAAATCATTGAAGGCTTAATGTATTTTTCATGGTTTGAATCTAAATGTGATTGCAAAGTAAACTGACTTTTCTGCAAGTATTAGAAACTTAAATTTTAAAATCTTAAATTTAAATTAATAATTTTCAGTAATTGTAAATAAAAATTTTTCCGTATAATTAAAAAAATAAAAAGTGTTTCTAGCATTCTGACACTATTGCTTTGATACTGTTACTATTATATTATGGTAACAATATTCTGTGTGGGTAGCTGATATATTTTTACTGAGAAGGTTGCAAACCAACTTGCATTTTATTAGACACTCTTTTTAAACAAACAAAAAGCTAAGAAAGCCAGTCAAATGCCTCCAACAAGTGGTTCTAAATCTTCTCCCACATCTTTTACAATATATACTTAATTCCTTCTGAACAGACAATATTCTAACTTTTGGATAGTGGAGACAGAGTATGCAATGTTTTCCAGAGAACATGTCCCTGGAGGATAGTAAAAGACAAGTGGGAGATTCAGCTGGTAGGTAGTGGTGAAGGCATGGAGAGGATTAATGGGACAAAGTGACAAAGCAGCACAGAAATCTGGACAATAGGGAGCCAGAAATCCCTTTGCAGAAGTTTCTGCAAGACTCAGAAGGATAAAACTGCTCACAAAAGACGTGGATTTCCTGCAGCTTTGGCTTAATGGACTCCAATGTCCAAGCCTACTGTTGTCCTGTTCTGCTCTCCTGCTGCTATGTCACTTGAGGGTATAATCTACTTGGAGCACCTCCATCTCAGAGCAAAACATGAAGTCTTACCTCAACAATATCTGAATTCGTTCGGCTCTCATGCGGCTCATTATACTCTGTATATTTCAGCAACACTTTGTCCATATCAGTGCTGGCATACTGGAACAGTTTGTTGGTGCTGTTGAAGATGATCAGAGCAATCTCACAGTCACACAGAACACTAAGCTCATAAGCCTTCTTCATTAACCCAAATTTCCTCTTTGTAAAAGTCACCTGGGAAAAAAAGCAAAAAATGTTCATCAGAAATCCACAAGTTGCTCTCTGTAGTCCTTCTCCTTTTCTTCTGAAATATAATGTGGAACTGCTGTAGTCTTTGAATTGAAGATGCTCAGGAAAAAAATGCATAAATACAAATACAGCTCCAGAATAGAATATATATGTGTGTATGTATGTATTACACAAGGGAGAAACGGTACCTAATTATCACTGCACAAAACTTGAGATACAGGAAAGGACCATGGGGTATTTTTATTCAGTGGCGCTATGAAGTGTTGGTACTGCATGTCTCTCTAACTTTTAAATTCAGATACCCTTTAGACTGCATTCATCTTTTCCATAAATATTTTAAAACTGCACCTCAGATTAGCAGCTGTAAATAATTTGAACAAGTGCAGTCAATTCTGATTTTTTTTTTTCTGATAGCAATTGACTTTGATTTAAAGCCCTATTTTTCTGTGCTTTGAAGCAAAGAAATTATTTCATAAGCATTTACGTAGTGCAAAAGAGATATATTGCTCACAATACAACAAAATAGTTTTGAAGAAACATCTAGTGTTAAAAATTCACACCTGTGAGAAATGAGAATTATAAAGCATAAATGAAGAAAAAACAATAGCTGATCAGCAGCCTTTGAAACAAAGTCTTTTCTGAACACACATATCATATTTCATTTCAAGCTGTATGCTTAGGAATATGAACTGGCGTTTTTAAGTACAAAGGGCTTTAGATCATGTTATATAGGAAAGAAATAAGGATGTGTTTACAAGTTCTCAGTAGGCCAACTAATGCCCTGACATTGTGCAAAATCCAGGCAGTATGAAAATGATAATTATTCTCTACAAAACCATAATTTTCCACTGGGACTGTTTTGACAATGAAAGACCTGAGCATCAAATGATTTTTTTTCATCTGCTTTTCTGCACTAGCTTACAAGTTCCAGTAAGACATGTGACTTGAAATAAGAAACTACGAAGAGCTGTTTAAGCTAATTGTATGCTTGAATTTTTTCTCCTCTGTTTCTTCATATGTGCAATTTCTATTAAATAATTTTCATTCACAGGAATTTTTAAGATAAAAAATGGTTTTGATAAGCCTACAATGAATCAAACTTAATACCTAGTCAGGTGGTATGTCAAGGACAGGCACACAACCAAGTTTATTGGTCTGCCTGATTCTGCATTTGTTGCTACCACCCCTTATATACCCATTAACAGTGGCACCTCTGCTCTTTAATGCTGAGGCAAGATTTGTCTGTCTGTGATTCAGATGGCTGCTGTTTTAACTTGTCACACTTCTAATGCAAGTTAATGCTAAGTGCAACCCCAGACTACCTTAAAATCCCAGCATGTCAGGCCACGGAAAACGTGACTTTTTAAGTATTGCTAATCCCTATTTATTAGACTGTCTCAGAAAGATGAGGCTTTGTGCCCATAGTGTGAACACTTATTCTCCCAAATGCTTACTGAATGTTATTCCTTTTATTGCAGTTTCAATCATTTTAGCCTCTGTCAATATATGGTTAAAAAAAGAAGGATTGCCATTAAACACAATTATTCAAACATTTTAAATAACCACTTTCTACAGCACTGGTCTCAAGCATGCATAATTGATAGTTCTTTCTAAATTTGTTTACCATGGCTTTTGATATTTGGAACAAATAATGAGACAGGTAACAAAACTTCACTCAAATTCTAAATAATAAGAACAATAATGATAATAAAATCCTTGTCTTCAAAACACTCCTTTAATGGTTTCTCTGATTACAGAAAAATGAAATGCAATGGTTGAAAGATACATGCATTTTTAGAAATAATTAAAGATACAGAAAATAAAACGTACTAATTCAGCATATTTTTCTGCATCTTACATGCCTTTCAATCAACTTTTTGACCACCATGTTTTCAGTGGAGTATCTCTGCATTTAGCATGCTTTTCACCATTAAAGTCCACCCCAGTACAAAAGCATCCTTAAAGCCACTGTTTGTGTTTACTGTTCGGCAAAACTGCTCAGCATTTTGAAAAACCACTCAGCTCTGTTGTGCAGTAGATACTTAATTCATAATACTTATTACCAGAATGATACTGGTTAGAGTTCCTTTCTATGGATAGTGAAAAAACCCCGCAAACCAGAACAACAAATCATCTAGATCTTCCTTTTCTCTTTCTTTAAAACATAATCTTAATTGCTCTGAATTTAATTTGGTTTTAATTTCTTGATCTTTCTAATATTTTCTGAATGTACTAGATAATCCTTTCTGTAACTGCTGATTAATGAATTAAAGTCAATTGTATCTACTACTGTTTCACTTATTTTTAAATATGTCATTCATAGTGGTTTATCTTTACATATACATAATCCATATACACAGATGTAAATTTATTATGCTTTTACAAGAGTTTATAATGGAGAGCATTTCAAATTTATAGTGAAATGTTCTGTCAGTAACTTCAGAAAAGATTATGAATACTCTTCAAGCCAAAATTACCAATTACCTCTGTGGATACATTCTTCTATGTGGCTACATAAGGAAGATGAATATGCTGTATGCTAAAATACTTTTGTGAGCAATATAAGTAAACGGAATGTTTATTACTTAACTTTATTTGTTTAATTTGTTCGCCATTTGCTATGTTAACTATACTCGTCCACACTAAGGGCATCTAAAAAATATTTTCTAAGGTAGCAGATAATATTCTAGCATTTAACAAGTTTTGTTGAGTGGTAAAAATTAGCATAAATTATTTAAGACATTTGTTCTCTTTTATCTAGTTGGAAGGCAGTGTGCAACCTACACTCAATTGTAGAAGATCTGATTATGCTTGAACTGACTTAGTGCTGAGAAAGAAGAAGACACTCACATTGTCATGAGCACAAACTGTAGCTACATCACCAAAAAATTAATGTTCACATAGTCTTATAATTATATACTGTGTTCAAATTATGCAGTCTTGGTAGTGTCATATAACAACTGACAATGTTACTTTGTCATTTGACATAAACAACACTAGTGACACTGAAGGAAAACATACATACAGTGAGAAAATTAATTTACATATTTCAAATAAGACACCCCTAAAAATGCATACACTTCAATATCTCTTTACTATTTAATTTTTTCAGCAGAAAGAATCAAATCACTACATGTCATTTCCTCATGCTACTAGTCAACATATGCTTAATTATCTTTGCTATCTAAATCAGTGTTAATTTGTAAATTTTTCAGTTAACAAATCTACTTCTCTTTAGGAGACGGATAAGCAATTTAGGTGGTCCTTTTGGAATAGCATATTTTATAATGACAGTGTGAAAATTATGAAAAATTAAAGTGGAGTGGAAAGTGGAACAGATAAGAGGCTAACATTCAAAGGTCTTTAAAACCTTTCTAAGCATGTGTATATAAAATACAAGGTTTTCAACAATTATGCAATTTCTAAATACTTGTATGAGATGCCTGAATGCATTGTTTTACATATACTGGAAAAAGAGCAGGGCGTGGAGAGCACCAAAATTATTTCTGAAACCTATCAATAATAACTTAATTCTATCCCTTTGTATTAACTCAAAACCCGTTAGTCTTTTATAGTTGTCTTAGAACTATGGTTATTCTACTTATTTAATTTTTATCTATTTATTTTAAATGTAATTGTCTTAATAAGAATGGTGGTACCATTCTGAAGTCTGAAGCATTTTTGTGTATGAATAACCATTAATGCTGATGATTTTTTGTGGTGTGAGCTAATCAAGATGTTACTTGATTATAAAATACTTACAGTGAAGTAGCCAACTTTCAATTTCCTTGATGTAAATCAAGGTGAGATTTTTTATGCATTTTGGATGGAGTTTTAACTAAAGGTGAAACACGTGCTAAAAGAAAGGCATTGAAAAAAGAGAATTGTTAAAAAGGATGTTTTTCGACTTCAACTCTGGCTTTTCTTCAGTTCCATGGAAACAACTCTCAGTTGGACTAGTGTATATATGCAAGTGGAGCTATAAACAGCCTGAATTCAAGTGTGTGTGTCACACACTCATATGCTCCATTTAGAGGGTAAGTTGGTGCAGAGAAGACTTTCTTGTTTAATCACTATTAAGTTAAACTTACCTAAGCTATATAAATTAAAAGGTACTGTTACTTGGTTGGAATTACAAATTCTTACATCTGCTGAAATTTAATTTAGCTGTGTTGGGTTTGTAAATGGGGATGCTGGCCACTGGATATAGTCTTTATTTAACTAATTTGTAATGACAATTTTTTACTTCTTATAGATTTTAATATATCAGTGAAGAAACAGATGCATCCATAAATATTCTCATTTAATGAATGCAGCCTTCAGACATATTATGTGTCTTTTCTGCCATGTGGTCATGGCATCTTTCTTTTGGTGGGAGTTGGTTTGGGATTAGTTTAGTTCAGTTTAGTTTAGTTTTAGTTTTAATTCAGATCCTTCTAGTAATTTTTCTGAAATCTCACAAACTACAAGAGGCTGAACCATAACATCACTCCTTATTTGTCACTAATAGTCACAGCATATGTGCTAACACTTTATGTTTTCAAAGTAGCAGTCTGGTGATGTTTCCAGTAATTCAGTCCAGCCAGTGTCAGAATATCAGTGCTCTCCTTACTTCTTTCTCTTCTGACTATACAGATACACAGCTGCTGACATAGGAAAATGAGAGAAACGGAATTTTCACATAATCTTTCCTAGATACATTTCCTGCCATTAAACAGGTGAAGAAGAGGGATCACTGATGCACACATGTATCTGATAATGGCACAATGTTTTCAAAAAAGAAATGTTGTCTATTTCTCCTTATTTCATCTGGAATGTCTAAATTTCTGATACGAGGACTAGAGAAAGCACAGTAGATATGATGCAGTCTACCCAGCTTCAAATGTAAGGCCAAGTTGGCCATGCGTAATCAGAGGGGCCCTTCACTAAAATGTCACTGCCAGGCACCTAAACCTATCCTTTTGAAACCTCAAATAACTACTGGAGAGGCAAAAGCTGTTGTCGTCTTCTCTCTTCCCATTTTCCTTATTTTCCTCTGATTTTTGTACAGAATTGTTTGTCATATGAAGAGGTCTGGCTGAAACAATCTTTACAATAACTCTCAAACGGGACTGGCAAACAGCTCCAGTGCAGAATTTGACCCAGACAAACCTTCTTTTATGCAATAGTTGGACATACCCTATTAAATGAAAGACTTTCAGCTGACTGCTTCCCTTTTCTTATAACCCTCCAGCATAACTTACGGGGATGAGACAGCATTGATTTATGCTGTTAAATGAGCTATTGTCCCAGAAAGCCTCAAGCATATTGAGCTATGACTTGCTGAATACTCCAGATAAAGAGGAGTTCTAAGAGGATGCCCTAAAACTATAGCCATAACAAATAAAATGTTCATGATTAACCCATATAAAAAAGAAGGTTTTTTATGTTACACCACATTTTTAGAATCTTTGTACATAAATAACAGATCAAATACTTATAGCAGTGATACTATTCAATCTACCCAAATCCAAGACGAGGGTCAATCTTGTAAGTTTTTCCCACGTATAAAAAAGAAAGGAGGGATAAAATTGAAAGATATATTAATTAAAGATGATCCAGCAACCTTAGAAATTAGGAGGTCAGCCAGTATCAATATGCTTCCCATTTTAACTTGTAAATTAGGATGTACGACCAAACAGGAATGAAAGAATAATCACGGCTAATCTCTGATGCTTCACTTCCTTTTGTTGAACCAGAGAGATACGATTCAGTCCTTTTTAGACAGATCTACAGATATGTACAAATTCCAGGCAAAAAACATAATCTCAAAACCACAGTAGCTAATACAATATACACAAAAGCTGACTTTTTTTTTTTTTTTTTTTGGTATGCTATCACCAGTTCTGGCAGGTACAAACAGATGTTTATTGTAAAAAACATGTTTACTAGTTCTGTGCTGCTAAAATGTTCATAAGGTAAAGGTCAAAGAATATTTCATTCCCTGCTGAGCAAATGGTCAGGAAGCACATTTGTCTGCATTTCCTGTCATAACAGGAAGAGTGTAACTTCTTCCTCTCCACAATGGCTTCAGTTCTGCTTCCCACCTCCAGCTCTTTCTCCCCCAGGGTTTTCTAAACTATTCCTTGCAAGACAGCAAGGCTGTGCCTGCGTCTGCACTATTTTTCAGCTCTGCTGTGTTGGCAGATGTCTCATTCGCTACTGCACTCTCTTTACTTAGGCCTCTTGCTCACACTTCAAATTAAAAGTAATTTGACCTAAATATTTACCTTATGATAATTCACTCCAAATTATGCTCAGAACACCAATTTGTAATACAAGCACATTTGACCTTAAAATATTGCATTCTAGAAATTCACGGTTCATTTCAGTAGCTCTCTAAAAATGTTACTTCTCAGGTAGTCTGGCATAACATGAAAGTGTTGCCAGAGTTGTGCAGATCACTACAAATTAGGAGTCTTGAAAAATTGGGGTGCAATTCTTTTCTTGCTGGAACTAACTCCACCTCTAAAAAACCAAGGCCAATGACTAATTTTAATGCTGTATTTCAAGTATATATCTGTGTGCAATTTAACATAAGCAATAGATTAAAAATGTGTAAAATATAAAACGTGATGTTTAAGACAAAGGTTCATTGAACAAAATTGTGCTTAGTTGCATAGTCAAGCAGTTATGTTTTCATGTGAAAACACCTCCCTGGGGGCAGGTGGGGAAATCTCATATCTTGGATAAAATGAAGATGCTTCATTAAAGAATACTGAAAATATAAGTAAATAGGTGGGAAAAATGTTTTTTATGTTTGTGCTCATGTTAGCATTAATATTCAAGGTTCTTCACTCTCTCAACAGGGAAGCTTCTGATTCAGATGATAGTCTCTTACCCTTTCCTTTTAAATAGAGCTGATACACAGATGAAAATAGATACATGAGGCTGAAATTAATTTTGAAACTAGCAGCATTAGGTATCGAAGTTAGTAGAACAAATCTAGGTCTTCCTGCAAATGGTCATTTCCCACCAGGATATTCTTCCCCTGACCCATAACCTCACTTTACTTATCTGCTTTGATTTGTTCTCTACTGAGCTGATACCTCAGTAATTCTTAACTTACAGCTTTACAGATTTTCTGAAATTAAAGAATGGTAAAAAGTCTGGGCACGAAAAAATTAAACAGCAAGTGTTTGTTACTGTTATACTCTACTGAATTACACAGACATGCTTTAAAAAGGGTGTCTCAATGTTAAACACCTTAATATTGAAGTGTACACTTACTGTGGTATTTGATAATAGTTAAGACCCAGGCAGCTCATTACAAATTGAAATAAATTAACACTGTGCAGAATGATGAGATGAGATAAACTCAGTTTTAATTGTGAATCTTCAGAAGTAGGAAAAAAATGCAAAACTAATGAGCAAAAAATTCATACAGACAAAAACTGGTGCATCACCCTGTAAGACTTCATATTTCCTAATACTAATTAGAAAAAAAATGGGGATCAATTGCAAGAGAGTGTTCCAGATCCAACACCAGAAAAACACTGGGTCAATATGCCCTCGTTCCTGGGTCAATGTACCTCTGGATTTAGCTTGCAGACCATGGACTTAATGAGATATTTTGTGAGAGACCTTATATAACAGTAATACAATATCATTTATGTCATAACATCTATTTATTTGAGGCCTGGACAGCCCTGTCTGGATGGCTAAAAAGAGAGTTTCAGATGGTCCCCATATAAAGCAGACCACAAAAGGCAGTCATTAACACTAACAAAATATTTCAGACTTATAAAGGCACACAAAAAATACAAGGACTTTTCTGAGGCAGATGAATACAATTTTCCCTTCATATGTTGACCTTAGCAAAGGTAGCTGAATTATTTCTTTCAATTAAGAAAACACAGGAAAATAAAGTTCACACATTTTTGCCAAATGACCTTCCTCCTTTTTTTTTTAACCAACCTAGAAGTGCTCACAGAAGCCTTCTCCAATCTGCTCAATTGAAATTTCTGCAGAAAGAACTTGTAGCAGTCAGGAACTTCTAGCATCAGATGTCAATGCTAATATTTTTGACTACCGATTCTGCTGATGGTGCAACTAATATCATGTAAGCAGTCACAGCCTACTTGAATGGTCTGTTGACAAGGCTAGCACAACCTCATGAGCCTGAACAGTGTAACCAGGGATTAATTCCACATTTATGAAGACTGCATTATCCAAGACTTATCACAAGAATAAAAAGAAAGTATTTGGTCACATCGGCTGCTTATAGCAGGATTCACTTGAGAGTTTTCATTTCCATTTAATACTGTGGTGGTAACCAAACTGCACAAAATAAATAAGCATTTAATCTAGCCCTAGCAGTTATTCATGCTCATTCTACATGTGTCAAAGAGCAGTGAAAGAGAATTTTTCAGACAGGCTTCTCTGAAACTTTCACAACCAAAGAGAATTCGTGATCATTCATAGAGTCAAACATTCTTGCCACCTTTGTCACCACAAGGTAATAACGAGGACTAGAAAAATACAGCCAGCTTGCAGCCCACATGAAAAAACATTAAATTAATGGCTCCTTAAATTCAGTTAAAAGCCTGAATTCTGTACTCACTAAAGTTGATGTGAGAACTCTTAAGCAGGCCAGGGTAAAAGGACTGGGCCTCTAATGACTGGGTTGCAGTAGTTTTCCTTTAATTTATCCCCCAAAACCAAAGTTCCAAATAGTTTTTGGAAAAGTACAGATTGTATCCTCATATTGCATATTTCTGTGAGATTTGCAGTGAGAAATCTGACTCTGGATAGTTTGAACTTACATTTATTACCAGTATGGTCACTAAAGTACATAAATCCAACCAACTAGACTTGCTCAGAAGAAATTCTCTTAAAGAGAGATCAACAATATTTTTGTCCTTCCCAATCCACTCATACAAGCACTCTGAGGAATAGGGGGGTCTCCAACTATAGCAGATAGTAGTGTGCAAGAAAACAGCTGTTTCACTGACAGAACAAATACACAATTCAATGGTTGACATAGATAACTATTCAGGAGTCTGGGAAAACAAGGACAAAAATTTTGTTCCCCAGGCCTCATAACAACTTGGACCTTTTTGCAAATATCCTTCTTTCCAAATAGATTCACCTTTGCACTGCGAGAGGAAACAGAATAATTAAACTACTGCTATATCTCCTCATATGATACGTGTTCCACATATTTTTACCAGCACGTGCATTACTGCAGAGGATTTATGTGCTTGAGAACAGCTGAGGATGCACCATCCAGGTATATCATATGTAAAATGCCTTGTATTGTGAAACCACACTATGTATAAATAGATGCAACAATAAGGATGTTTCTAGCCAACTGACTTGCTGCTGTTCTTGCAAACATTTTTTGGTGACGTAGAAAGAAAATGTGTCTATCTGTAAATGGAGCTACAAAGAGGCTTTGTGGAACTCTGCTTGAGCTGTTAGCTTTACTAATCAAAAACTTTTAACCATTTTTTTCTGTTGCAACCTTTTAATCTTTTTTTTGGTATATATTTATGCAGTCAAATAAGAAGAAAATATAGGAATATAAACAAGTTAATATTTTAAGATTACTGGAAGTGTGCAAGTTAGAAAACAAATAAACTGATGCTGCTACACTAAAGCAGCAATACCTTGTGATATTTTAAGAAGAACCAGTGAGGTTTGTGAAAGAGTATGTCTCATATAAATGGTTAAAACATCAATCAGCTATTATTGAAAATATTTTTAATCACATATATACTACAATTAAAAAGCCTGATTCCACAGTCCAATGAAACGACGAGAACCTTTTCATTGGCTTCATTGAGCTTTATATCAGGACACTAAATGCAAGATAAAGTCAGTAGAAATGCTTTAAAAATTACCATTAATATATTAATAAAACTAAAAAGCAGAATCAAGCCAGTTTTATGACGTGGAGGGTAAAATAATGTGCATCTATACCTCCAGCTTCACAGTGGCTAATCAACATTAGCAAATATTGAATTGGGATTGTTCAGCCTGGAAAAGAGAAGGCTGAGGGAATTTAACTACAGCCTCCCAGTACCTGAAGGGAGTCTACAAGAAAGATGGAGATGGTTTTTAAGGTTTCTTCCAACACAACCCGTTCTGTGATTCTATGAGTCTAAGAAATGCTAGCAAGACAAATACTTCCTACACCCACACAGTTGTTAGAATTCTAGTGTTACTGTTTTATTCATAATTATTAGTTCTGAAAGCTGGTTCTGGAATTCTTGAAACTCTGCTGTGAGGGATTTGAGAGACTAGCTGTCTTCTTTTTTAAAAGTATACTTAAGCCCTTGAAAGATATTTTTTTGAAAAACTTGGAGCTAAAATCTCTGTGAATCCTATATTTGAGTAAGCAAGTTGAGATTGAAGGTGTTGTATGAACTGATGTTATGAATGGCAAAATTTTGTGTTATCATTTACAGAATAATTCAGGCTCCCATTAAAAAGAAACCATTGTAGCATGGGAAAGTTTCAAACAACTGCTGACTTAATATTTAATAATAAATTAAATTCAATATTTTAAAGCCAATTTCAAATCCAATTTCAACTCCAAGCTATAAGACAATTAAAATAAATATGATGGTAATTCTATATTGCTAGAATTATTGCTTTTTAGTGTGTCTCACAAGAACAGGCAACTTTTAGGGAAAACACAAAAGGTATCCATCATAAGGAACATTTGGCTGTTACACATGATTTTCTGCTATGGAGAGCACTAGTTACTACTAACACTACAAAATTTTAAAATTCCTGGAAAGCATATTTAAGGACTATAATTTGTTGTTATGCTTAGGCTGAGTTTTTTATGGCTTTATAAAATCCTCCAAGACTAACAGCTTCTTAAAAAAATCCCTGAATATATGAAGAAACTTATCGATCAAATTAGTAGCACTACTATATTAATAGTAACTCAGTATCAAGCTCTTAAAAATCAGCTACTGAAGATTTTTCCTAAATTGCAGCCAGGTGTATGAAGAACATTAATCATAGTATTAAATAATTATATGGAGAGATTCTCATAATTGTGAATCTCCAGTTTCAACAAAACATCCTTTCATTTACACCAACTGTAAACAGCAGCAACTTTCACCGATTTTATTTGAAGTTGTCAGTTATTGAATTTTATTTTTGTGACAACAGGGAAGCAAATTCTCTAATTTATGACCATATTTTAACTGGAAGCAATAGTGTTGATAATATGTGACAGCTCCCTAGCCATTTTATTTAAAGCAGAGGTAAAAATTAACTGATCCTGTTGGACCTAGTTAAACAGTGATGGTCGCTTGGTTTTATAACTACAACGTGCTAATATTATTGTATGTGGGTTTTAGAATGTGTTAGGCTACTCAAATTCTTTTAAAAATTCAGACAGGAAAAGATGAGACTTTTTATGAAGCAGTGTAATTTTTATATGAAGGTGGTAAAAATAAAGACATTGCAAAGGTGAAGAAGCATAAATAATTGGGATGTCTGAATTTAAATGAAAGTCCTCTCAGGAAGGAAAGTCCATATTATAATAACCCATATTATAACAGTTCACAAAATATAATAGTAAAAGCCTGTATCCCGTAACAACTCACAGATATGCTTACCCATATGTATTCCAGAATGAAGTCAAAGCAAGTATGGAGTAGAGCACACACAGCAGTTTTTGTAGAATCAAGTCCTCAAGTAGTAACTTCCTAATTGTGCAAGTTACTAAAGTTTAAAACACTATTTCAGGTTGTTTACAAAAGTATTGTTTCTTTGATAGTTTAACATACATTTTGTATACGCATAAATATATGTTACTATATGCATAGGTACACTAAGTTATCAACTTTTTAATCACTTTTGATTATAAGTTACCTTATAAATATAATGTAATGTTCAAGTCAGGTATTTTTGCAACTCACCTGTCTGTTACGTTCATCCATAATCCTTGTAATCTGAATCTTTTTTCTCCCCATAGTCCCCGTTTTTTTTTCTCTCCTTCTTCCTTAAAATTACGTATTTTTCCCTTCTCTTTTCCTTCTCTTTCCTGTTTCCTCAAAACAACCTCCTTCTTCAGCACTTGCACTACTCAGTTCACAGTCCCCTGCATCCGTTCCTGCTAAACACAGAAAGGAAATCAAATGATACTATGAAATTTATAACCACATGAAAGTTATTGTATGAAGCTGGCCAACCATCCTCATTATAATTTAGTGTACAAGTAAATTATAATAAAAATTAACTGCACCTATAAAGTAAGTAATGCATGGAGAAAAACATTTTATTCAAAGGCTTATTTTTAGGAAAAGAAAGCCCCAAACACAAATATATCAAGAAATAAAGAAAAAGATTGAAATACACATTGTAAAAAATTTTAATGTAATTAGATGTCTCTAAATATCATTCACAGCTCTAATATGACAAATTACCTAAATAAGAGAGTTAATGAACTGTTCTGTATCTGTGTATGCTCAGCAAGCCAGCTAATTCATTTCTGAAGGGAAAACAATTTTGTGTTTTGACAACAGAAGTGACAATTTTCCTCATTATGCAACTATGATGGACATTTATTAAAGTGTTACTTGATATATAAGAGGTATCATATACTTTAAATCCAAAATTCTTAACCTTATTTTTTAAGGATATAAATTAGTAAAAATATTACTGAAGATACTTGAAGAAAACACTTGTGCACTTTTCTCTCATTTCATTTCAGTGTAAATTCTAAAATATTCTGACAAAGGATTTATAACCTGCAAACACATATTTTCTATAAAAACAGAATAATAGAAGCAGACGACAATTTAAGAATGTTTTGAAAAATATTTTCACTGTTTTATTAATGTATGAGCTTTACAATACTGACTCTGTCACAGAGCTGAGGAGAGATACGTACAGTATATAAAAACACACAATGCAGGAAAATATTTCACAAAATGTTATAAACCACACAATTAATTTCTATCATATACAATGTATTTTTAACAATAAAAGAATCCATGGAAATAGGAAAAAATACAAAAATTATTTAGTCTACTATAAAGTAAAAGGCACAAGTTTTTTAATAGAACAGCACAAAGTTCTCTGAAACACAGAAGAGGAAAAAGAAATCTGAACAATAAGAATTTAACTGTTCTTTAGTAATTTTTGTGTTAACTCAATAATGCAGTAAAACTACTGCCTTGGAAATAAAAAATTAAAAATTTTAAAACAGAGTCTGGTATTTCCTTATTTATTCTATTTCGTCTCTCAGCCAACTTGATAAATTCTTACAATATGTTACATAACACTAAGCTGATATCCTGGTCATTTAATCCATTATTTGGCTCTGATTCAAAGCTATTGAGGTAGAAAAGCTAGATCTCATTCTTTCTGATCTTCAATTCTCCTTTGATTTTCTTTGCATACATTAAACTTTAAGCTTCTCAAGAGTTTTATCACTCTTAACAAAAAAAAGGTTGATGAATAAGCAGTCAGACTGAGTTTTCTAGCTAGCCACTATGATGTAATTAATCTGTTGGGCAAAACAAATGCTCGGGTATAATTCTTGCTGCATTTCTGTACATTAATGTCTTTTTATATTATTTTCTGGGCATATTTATATAACATTGTCATAATGCAGAACACAGAATGTTAAACAATTAATATTGTAAATATAATAAAATGTAGACTGCAAAAATTCCTTGCTGCTTTTTATATTTGAAAACAATAGCTTCTCACTGCTTAAAAAGATACAAAGGTTGTGGTTATATTTGCGACAACAACAACAAAATGTTAAAAAAAGTCCAAAACTTTGAAATAAATTTATTTTGTAAATGTATTTTTAAAAGTCTCTTTCCAAACAAAGTTAGGAGACAGTCTTATCTGATTTTCAGTGTTGACAAACAAACCCAGTCTATTTTTAGAAACGATTTTAGATTTCCTTGGATTGGGTTTCTTTCCTGTTTTTCCTATAGTCTTACCCCGGACACAAAGCACAAGTTAGAATGGTGTTTCCTGTGCACACGCAGGACTCAAAAGAGTCTAACAGGCTTTCTCTGTAGCAGAAAACCCCCACTCTAATCCACAGCAAATGCATATGGAACAACTTCCTTTCCTTTCATTCAGGTGAGGCTGGCAGTGCTATTGGTTTACAGCCCTCTGTCTGCCTAAGCTTCTATTCATTCCAGGGTGGAAGGTCAGGCTGGGCAGATTAGAGCAGTGGTGAGGTTAGTGAGGATGAGCTGCTCTGCAGATCAAGATGCTGGTGCTGAGTGAGTTCAGGAAAAAAACTCACTTAATACTGAGAAAACTCTGTCAGGAAGGATAAAAATCATTGTGGAGGAGCAGTATGTCAGGTCCCTCCCACACACTTATCAGTTCCATATTTAAGACCAGTCTTCAAACAACAACAGCTTTTACAGACAGTTTAAAGTCAGAACCTTAGAATTCCTGTGATCTACACAAAATTATCTTAAAGTAATTCATGCAAGACTTGATAAGCAGAATTTTGCATAAAAATGTATAATTAGGTCATCCGTATAAAACATATAATTTGCAAAGAAACATAAATTTGCTTAAATGGGCAGTGAGTTAAGTTTCCTTGCATGGATTAAAAGAAAAGTCTTCTGTAGGTCCTAGTTTGCATTTTGCCTACTAGTCTAATTTCAAATAAAAGTTTTTCAATTTTTGTAGCAATTCTATTTCCTTTTAAAAAACCCCCAATTTCTGCTGTTCTTACTACTACTACAAACAAACTGGGAAGCCTGTGGCATTTCCTGTATCTCACTCTTTTACACAGACACACAGACACAGACATACACATATATATATATATGTATATGTATACACACACGCACCTATCAACATACAGTAATTCAAGTGCTATTCTTACTATGTGTTTGCTCATAGTTCTATGTATTTCATTAGTACATACATAAAAAAGATATCTGGACTGATACCCAATCAGTGAAATTCAGATAAGTCATCTCAGGCAAGGGCTGTAACCTTCAAAGGCTAGTAATTTCCAAGTCAAACAGAACGTAAAGAACTCTAGAGACCAGCAAATCCCCACGGCTGCTTAGGACTTCACCAGTGCTCTCAATACTTTCTGAAAGTTTTTGGGGGACCAAGGATTGCAGTATTAAGTATTTAAAGTTCCAGTTAACTGGTAAATTTTAATTTCACTAACACTAATAAAGCACATTGATTAGAAAAGTTGAATGTACTACAAAAGTCAAATAGTACTGCTGGCTTCAATTATCCAACAGAATCTAAAAAGAAACTTTGCTGAAGTAGCTCCACATAAAAGAAACCTTCCAACTTATTGATATAGTCACATGCAAACAAATTGCATTTAAAGAAACACAGAGTTAGATGCTATTGTGTTATAGTTTTCTGCATTTTTTTTGCAAAGCCAAACAGTAAGGAAAAAACCAAAACCAAACCAAAACAGACTGCTTACAAAAAGAGGAACTTCACTTTTGGCGGGCTTCTGTTCACTATATGATTTGGCAGGGGCAGTGGTAGCTGACAGAAGATTGATCTGAGCCTCAAGAAGGGAAA
The DNA here is from genome assembly GCA_026261815.1 of Monarcha castaneiventris obscurior. Taxonomy (NCBI): domain Eukaryota; kingdom Metazoa; phylum Chordata; class Aves; order Passeriformes; family Monarchidae; genus Monarcha; species Monarcha castaneiventris. The sequence continues at coordinate 5,340,362 of JAMPIT010000635.1, forward strand.
AGAGCTAAAGGACAAATGCAGCAAATCACTTGACTGCTCCTGTCTCTCTTTTGAACACTCACACGCAGACACATGTGCACACACATACACACATGCACACCCGCTATCCTTTCTCTGCAACACAGAAGAATCTTGACAGAATGGCAGGAAGCACGCACAGAGTGGTCAGGGAAGGATATTATGTCAGCAACCACGAACAATAAAAGGTGTAAAGGTGCTTCCTTCCCTAAACTGTTCCAGAAGTGCAAAATGGGAACCAAAACTGTCCACTTCCTTCTCCACGCAGAACTGTCTGAATCTGCTCTGCTGCAACACCCCAGACAGAGAGTCCTTTGAGAAGTTTCACCAGGAGCAATAAGGAGTATCAAAACAAGGCAGTAAAAATATTTAATTTAAAAACAAGAAAGCAGCCAGAGAAAAACCAAGTTAAAATGTGCTAGAATTTAGGATTTTCATGGTTACTTTACAAAAGTAACAAACTTATCATAAAGATGTCCTTGTTACATTAAGCAGCTTGCATTCTGAGTGGATTAATTAGGTTAAAACTGAAGATCAAAACAATGCTTTTTTATTACGCTGATATAAGGAAGTAAACAAAAAAGTGCTGTTCCCTTTCTCTTACCATTCTTATCTTGATGTGTACAAGTAACTTTAAAGGTCTATGAAATCTTTTTATGCAAACCTGTTTTTTCAAACAAGTTTTGAATCTCTGCCTAATAATGTGAATGTACTGAGTAAGAGCACATCGCCTACTTTTCTGATGAAAAATTAGCTGCAAAAACTGCAACATAACCAGGAACATCGACAGTGAGGGACACATATTAAGATAAAATGGTCGCTCAAAAGTTTTCTGTAAAAACTCTGTCCGTGTTCCACACACAGACGAAGGCAGCTATGCAGTGAAGAAACAGCTGGGCATGCTGCATCAATTGAAGACATTACTCCTTTTGGGTCTGCCACCTTGAGCTGGATATAGTTTAAAGAAACGCAGAGAAGGGTGAAAGTAATTAGCGTCTATCATGTTATCTGACTGAGATCAGCTGACAGAAAGATAGAAGTGGTTCTTCACATTTACATAGTGGTTTGGTTGCATGGTCATTACAAAAGATACAGTTTGGGCCATTAACAGAAGATCATGATAAAATTATATATGTCATTACCGTGGCAATATACCAGTAAAGCAGAAATGGTACGATATACAGCATGGTTTTCCAGGCAGAAAGCCATGAAAAATGAATCTGAGTCATCTTAAGCTTTCAAACATCTGTCCACAACACTCTGATTTAGAAATTAAACATAACCTACACTCCTGTGTTTTGATCTTATGGGCAGGCTGCCCTATGAAAAGGTTGGAAGAGAGTTCATTTTAATCTACTAAATTTAACTCTCAAGAGATCATGCATTTGGCTACAGGAAATATAAAACAAACTTTTAAACCATAATGGATATATTATAATAGATGAAGTACCAGAGACTACTGGAGAGACACTAAGTCAAACCAAAAAAGTCTGTACATAAAGAAAATATTTGTAATCTGTTACTACCAAGGCTTATTATCTTTTCAGTTATCTAGCCTGATTTCTGACTTATGGCATGAGCTTAATTTATAATGGAGAATAATTCAAGGGCAATAAAGTTCTGAACCAAGGCACGAGTAAAATGTTCATAAAGTTGCAAACTACAAAATAATTCCTGATATGTAAGTTTTTACTTAAAAGCTTAAGAGAAAACTTAAATAATTTGATTTGAATTCATATTTCATTAATTTTTCAACTATTTTTGAAAGCACCTACTGGACTGGTAAGATTATTTCAATTGATACTCCATTTTTTAGTTTATGTGTTTATGTATAAAGGATAGTAGAATGTGTTTACTTTAAATCTGAGCTTCCAGAGTTATACCTCATTTTCTTGTTTACATTTTAACATATTCCTAGTATAATGACAGTGTAGCAATGAATTGCAGAAAATTCCTCTCTTGCAGCTGAGTTACTGGCCTAATCAATACTGTTATTTTATATGCCTTGGAAAAGCCATGAGAATATTTTGCAATATGATTATTATTTTTTTCAATTTGGAATTAAACACTTCTGAAGACTCATTGTAAGAATGCTTCAGACAACTGTAGTCTATGTAACTTACAACTCAGATACAGTACCAAGTTATCTCACAGAGCAAGAACTTGTGCAGCATGGGTGGACAAGTTTCTTGTTTTGCAAAGTTCCCCTGAAAATTTTTTTTGGGAAAAACTAAACATCATTGCCAAAATAGTGGAGAAGATGACACTTCTTAACAGTTTCCCTATTTCACTATGCCATAGAACCTGCTTTTCAAGAGACTGAGGTATCCAGACACAGCACACCGTGTCTGTAGATGCCTCTCTACTTAAGCCAATCCATGCCTATATGAGAGGAAAAGAGTGACATATCTTACCTTTCATGGAATGTGCTGAGAGGCATCCATCCATCATAATGAAGGAGGATTTTATGAATATTGCATGCATCCTATACCAAACCTGGTAATGCTGGTAAAGAACCATGACAGGAGACCAAAATACATCCAAGTGATTGTGGAATTTGCCACAGATGGTGAGCCATTTCTTGCAGCAGTGCACCAAAAGAAGCAACCACCAGATGAAAACTGTTTGCCTGGACTCCAGTAAGATATGCGCCTGCTACTCTTGATGAAGAAAGGAAGATTTGGCTAATTTACAACATTTCTGAAGATGGCTAAAATGGAGTATTTGATTTGTGAAGCAAAGAATGTAGACAATAACGCAGATTTTAAGGAAAGCAGTTAAATGAAATGATGGCATAAAATTTATACCTGTGAAGAGTCAATTTTAAAACTACAATAACTATTGGGGGGTATTTCCGTATGTACCCACCACCCAAAAGAAAAAAATTTAAAGTAAATAGTTTGAAGAAAAGGTCTACACGTTTATGATTAGGTTCATGATGTACCCGTAGCAGCTAGATGGACATAATGGGAGTGTGACCAATATACATGGAATAAGATCCATAAGGTACTTCAGAGAATGGTTCAAGCATAGCAGTTTCTTCATCAGACATGCTAATAATAAAAGGGAAGAAAAATAAAGGACTGAAAAGTGAATCACCTAATTGTTTTGAAATAGAGACTGCCTACAAATAGAAACCTGACTGAAAACGGAGTTGGGAAATTGGTCCACTGCAAATTCACCTAGGAGTCTTGGGAGTTTTGAGATAACAATTTGATTGGATTGCATTATAGTTACTAGATGCATAAAGAATGTAATGAAAGGTGTTTTACAAATTCAGTCTGTCATTTACTGTGCTAAAAAGAGGAAGCACTTCAGCATTCAGCAGGGTAAAGTTTAGCGTCTTGTGAGTTGAAAAGGTTTTGGAGCGACTCTGATTTAGGTCTACTTGTATTGAAAGACATCTTGCACTCAAGGTAAATTACTAGTGCTGCAGTTTGGGAGCACTCTTAAACACAAAGGACTTTAAAGACTGTTGGCTTATTACAGGAAAATCTAAGATCTCTAGTGTTAAGTTATTGCATCACCTGAAAGCAATCTCTGACTGTGGTTAGATCTAGATGTAAAGATTTGTTAGTAATGTTTGTATGTGAGGAAGTCTGTGTAACTTATATCCCCAAAACAGCTTTTAAGAATCACAGGATAATTCCAGGTATTATTTGAAAAAGCTGTATAATACAGTAGCAAATCAGAGTCTGAACTTGGGTACAAGTGCTTAGTAGTGCCAATATCAGCAACAGGCAATTTTAGATTTCCTGTATTGAAGAAACTATGGATTAATTCTCAAAAGGATTATTTCCTAAGAGATTCCTAAGAGATAAGACTTTCTGCTTATAATTTGCTGAATTGCAGAAATGCAAGGAAGCTTGGTACATGCACTTAGACAATGTCTGCCTGAACTATGGTCAATGATGATGCAATAGATGGAATGGATGGAGAAAAGAATTAAATTTTGGATAAAAACAGATGGACTTGTCAAGATCTACACAGGCCTGGTCTCCCTTGTCTTTATCCAACAAGCTTCAGAGAAATTTTATACACCCTGACCCAGGATCCTCTTCTCACTCAAAGAATCCTCCAAAGGGATCCTCCAAAGGAATCCTCCCTTTTCACACTGTAATCATGCATATCTATATTTAACAACATAGCTGAGTTCTGCTATTCCAGGTTTGTGCTGCACTACCACTTCATCTCTGTGAGGAGGAACAAAGACTTGGATTGCAGGAACCTTATAATCATATTTTGAAAATGAATATCTTACACATTTGTAAATGAATCATTACAGGAAGTTTTTAGAGAAAAGAGAAAGCTTTTAGAAACAGTATTTTTGGAACAAACCATAATAAGAACCCAAAGTGTCTTTAAACTACCAAGCAAATAAATGACTGAGAACTATACCTGGTTTAAGATGAAAATTGGGAAGGATCATCTAAGGAGGTAGAATAAGGGAAAAAACTGTGGATGAAAATACCATAAAACCAGGAACATGAATGTAGAAATTAAGACAAAAAAACCTAAGATGCGAATAAGTTCCTCATTATAAGAAAATATGTACTCCTACCAGAAAACAGACTCTACAGAAACACTGTCAATGGAGTTAATAAAAGGAATCCTCTCCAACATAATTAAAGTAAGTGACAAAAATTGCCAAGGTAAAGCTTGAATCAAATTAAAACTGTTTCGTGTTCGTGATGGGAAATATCTTGATGGCAAAACTGTATAAATATGTTGGGGTGGCATAACACTTTTTTCTGGATTGGAAGCGTGGCTTATTGTGTTGCCATTTTAAGAGTAATTTGAGTAATGTCCAGAAGATGAAACAGAAGTTATAAGATTATAGCTGGTAAACATAATTTCTGTGATATTACAGTCCCAAAAACTTAAAAAGAATATAGCGAAGAACTCTAATAGGTATTATTTTGTAAAGGTTTGTAATTTGTGATGATAAGGAGACGCTGAATATATAGAGACATTGGGAGGAGCTCAGCTGATATGATACGGAACTCAAACATTAATACCTGACAATGGACATCAATTCTCAAGGTTTGTTGCATTTAGATATATAATAAATCTTTGCAAACAAAGAGTATTGAGGAAATGTTTGAGTCACTTCCCTGCCCTAATGGCAACCAGCTATATAATACCCTGAATTTGGTGAGGTACCCAAGCCAAAAATGGACAATAACTCTTAACATAGTTCAGCTTCCTACCAGAGAAATGAGGTACTCAAACATGAAAGATTTCACAGGTGTCCTGAGCCACTGAAATTCCACAAAATCTGCACAAACCTTTGGAGTCCCATGGAATCTACGTATACCAGAATCTCAAGCTAATTGATAATACTTCGCTGTATGATAACACCTAATCAGGCTTGAAAACTTTGATTATAATGTCTTAGATATTTTTAAATTTATTTTTTGCTACTAGATCTTGTATGATGCTACCAGCCCCAGATCCATCACTGACACGCCAAAGATGGAACAAGTCTCAGACAGACATGACTTTAAATTTAGAGAATATTACTGATTTCTGTATTAATGATTTCTATTACTACTCCTTTTAACTCATACTCAACATTAGAACAGATCCACCACTAGTAGTGAAAAATGAAGTCAGATAAACATTGTAAGCAGAGTTAGTACCTAATGAAGCCTAACAATTTTTGAAAAAATCAGTTACCTTTATGTTGTATCATTTTTTGGCTCCTCGGAGTACCCCAAACTGATCCTTTATTTCCAGCTGTAGAAGCTGGAAAATGAGATATATTATCCCTGTCTAGAAATAATGTGTCTGTGGTGTTTGGCCATTTTAGCTACAACTATACTACCACAGAAACAAAAAGTTTGTTTTCTTATGACATAGACCTAAACACATAGCTTGAATTTAAGTACCTTTGTTAGTTTTTTTAATACAACCTAAGATCAGTATATCCTTCATCAAGTAATATCTTTCTTAAACAGGAATGATTAGACACAGAGATGTTCTGCTTCTCTTTTTTGTATATTCAGTTACAGAAACACATCTTTTTTGCTTTAATTCCTGACCTTCCCAGGAATGTCAAGAATTAGATACAGTTCTTCTGAAACGTAGACTGCACAACATTGTGGAGAGCTGCTAAGCTGCTAACAGTTCATTCTTTTTGTGTAAATGCTAATATGATAAATATGAGTATATGAACTATGACACTCCCTGAACTCAACTCCTTACCCAGAGACAGCTGCAGGCTTAAAATAAGGAGAAGGAAGAAGAAGGGAAAAAAAAAAAGGCAAGGGAAATATTTCAATCTTCCCAATGACCATGACAACTCAAAACTCTACATTAATGCTTCCAATCCCACTCAGATAATTTTTTTTTTCCCAAGGACAAAAGGAGATTAAATGTATGTCAGGTACATAATAAGGCTAATAATAAAAAAGAAACCCCACACCTGCATTTCACTGCAGAGAAGTAAGGAACCACCTCTGTGAAATATGTGTCCTTCCTAATGGCAAAGCTCATAAATTAGGACAGGTTGCTGCTGTTAAACATACAAAATACAGACAATTTAAGTAGAAACACACAAATTCAGAATGAATTTGCTCTGAAAGAAAGGAAAAAATGTACAGTGGCACTATAGCAATGAAGCACTTACAATTACAAAGAATTTACAAGCCACTTGACAGGAAATAAACCTAGCACATATATTGCCTTGTGCCTCACGTCTGCAATTCTGCATGTTCAGGATGAAGCATCTGTTGGAAAAACGGAATGTTATGACTACAGAGAATTAAAATATGTGGTCATATCTGTTAGCGCTAACACGCCACAAATCATTGGCTGGAGCTATTTGCTTTCTACCTCCTGCCTGCATCCTGACAAGAAGGGTCTCTCTATGCTTGAAGATCCAAACTGAATTCCCACTGGTTTGGAACTAGGAAAATGCATAAACAGATAAAGCTGCTTATAAGAAAGGAAAGGTAAGATACTTTTGCCATGTAAAAGAAGTAAAAAAAAAAAGAAAGCCTTATGGGAGAAAAAAATGTCTGAAACAACTGGCTTAAAATGTCTACTGAGGAAGAAAATTTCTGTTCTAGCTTAGTGGGATATTTACAGATTTCATTTTTGTACTTACTGGTTAAAAACTAGGCAAAGAATAGATATATTTCTGTTAAAAAATGTTCACATGAAAATAGAGAAAGAGAGAAACCTAAGATATACAACACACTGAGGAGTTGTGCTGTTATATGATAAAGAGCTAAAAGAGCTGCAGCTTTGTTTCTGCATTAGTTACAAAGACATAAATAGCCTTGTCTAATTTAGTATGCTGCTCAACCACATCATGGTTCATATTTAGTTTTTGAAAACTGTACTAGGTAACTAATTCATACTTTCCACGTGAGGATTTGATCTTCTAATTTTTCACAGAACTGGAGTATAACAGCTCTCACCTTAAGCCTTGTAAAAGCCAAGTTTCTACTGAAAGGGATGGTGTTTACCACAGATACACCTGCTACTGTCTGTAACTACAAAAGCCACAAGTGAGCATCACACCCTGCTTACAGATCCTCAGCTATAACCACTCCATCAGCACATGCAGCTGGATTTATTTATTTCTTACTCATATACAAGTGCATTTGGCAGTAGCCAATGCAAAAAGTCAACATCCTTGATAAATACCAGAAGAACAGAAATATAAAAAATATTCTTAATTTGCAGAAGGAAAATACAGAGGAATTTGCTTGATAGTCTCCATTCTATCTTCAATGAGCATTTTGTTTTTCTAATAGGATCACTGCCAACATTGCTCATCTTATTGTCCTAAAAGCATGCTGAAAAAGCAAAAAGATAATCAATACAAAGATACATTAGTGTTGGAACCCTGGATTAGCTAAATATTTTTGTGGCCATGAAAGTACATTACATTTTCTCAGAAATGGCACTTTTTGAGGTCTATTGATACATAAGACGATTTCTGATAAAATATATCCTTAGAAACAGGTGGCTGTGGCAAAAGTAGCAGGCAGCAGAGTTCAAAGAATTGGATTCAAGGTTGGAATGAAAACATGTCTGAGATCTGCTCCTTTTTCTGTCAAAAATATTTCATGTCACCTTCATGTTTTACTCAGATTCTCCATTGGAACCTGTGGATTTGGTCATGCAAGTGTTCTGAGAACTAAGTACAGTGAATATGTATTATGCAATAGAGAATTCTGAGGGCTATACTCATCTGGCATAATCAGTGAGTATGTAAACAAATAAAGAAGATAATTTCGAATATTTAAAAATGTATAAAAGCAATCTTAAGGGCCAAGACTATGATCTTAAAAACATTAATACCTGTGTTTAAAACCACTCATTTCATAAAGTTATAATTAACCTTGTATACCTAACACATTTATATATGCATTATGTTCTAGCTCTATCATTCTTTATGCTGATGTATATCTTCTTGAAATAAAGATATTTGACAGTACTGTCATATAAGGTCCAGCATGGTACACAGCAGATACATCAATCTCCTGTTTCCCTCTCTCTCTTACAGCATCCTAATCAACCTAATTAAAGCTTAGTTCATTTGAAATCTCAGATGACAATTTGTATAACTCTATCCCACTGTGGTCGTTTTATAAAGAGAATTAAATTTGATCTTCTGACAGCAATTATTGAATGATCCCAACTGGCCCCAATTAAGACACATGGCTCACAGGCCTCAAAATCCAACAAAGTGCCAAGCCCTGTCATTCACACGTATATCTCCCTTTACATTGTTTTATTTTCTTAAAGCCAACTAAGCTCATGTTAACAAGTAGAACTGAATGCCATTGGTAGACTAATTCAATGCACCACTTTACTTTCACTGACATTCTGACACACGTTCAAAATCATCATTTTGAGACCTCTCTCTAATTCAATTCACCTATTTTTAATGCTCTTCACTGTGCTGCCAATGACCTACATATGCTTACTTGTAAAATACTGCCTACAACAAACGGTGACTAGAGAAACATATTAAATATCCATAGTCCGAGTTTTGCACTGCTTACAATTCTCCTAATAGTAATACATCTCTTCTGTAAGCATTTCCACTTAGTTGTCACCTCTCTACTGCAGAAATTCCAAGAAATGTGATGTTAACGTAAATTCTGAGGTTAAACTTTTTTATCTTTAATTTCTGCTCTAATTTTTCTACTCATGTTCAGTGATAATCTGTGAAGAAATGTTCCCATGTTTCACATAAAGACAGGTAGCCTGAGGATTTGAAACTCATTGATTGTGTGGTACTCCAGGGAAATAGCTGAATTAAAACCACCCTCATGGGACCAAAGTAGCTTCCATACACATCTGGCTCTTATTCTAAACTCTAACACCTGCTTGGAAATTTAACCCCCATCTTTTCTCTGAAGAACAAATGGGACAGATTTATCTAATGCCATTTGGTTTAGGTCAAAGCTGAGCTGTGTAGTGTTCTGCTAAATTAATTGCAATGTAATTTATATTGTTTGACACAGTTTTATGACCAGACTGCTCTCTCACTATTACAATATATAAGGCTTCATATTTCTGCACATTCACCCTAAGTACAGCTTTGAGTAAAAACATTAAAATACAGCACACATTTTTTGTCTCAGTAATTCCAATGAAACACTTTATAAAATAAGATTATGTGTACAAGTATCATTAAAAGATTAAGTACCAAATAAAAAATGCAGCAACTTTCTTTATGGTGATATTTTTCTGAATTTCTTTAATTTACATTCTGAAAAAACGTAAGCATGATTTTCCTTAACATAAAAAAGATAGACACTAACTTTCAGTGCAAAGTTTTCTTTACTAACAGGAAGATGTGCAAGTTTATGTAAAACATAAGTAAATACATTTCCTGTTGAGCTGGGAAATACACTTCTTTTTGGTAAAAATTTAAAAAGTTAAAGTGAGGCCAACCACTTCTCAAGTAGAATATTTTTCTTTTTCTTTTAACCATGCAAATATTACCTTTAAGAATTAAAAAAACATGGGCTTCAAAAAGCAGGCAGCAGTTTTGCTTCTGGAAGTGCTATATGGCATCAGTAAATTTGAATGCAATGAAGTTGAGTTCTAATAAGGCATTGAAATTCCTGAATATTAAAAAATATTTCAGTATACTGCTAATTATTTCTCATTGTATTCTAATAATCCCATGCAAGATATTATTTTTAGGCCTTTTGCTGAAACCAGCAAACCCTGTAACAGATTTAGTGCAAAGAGCTGAAAATATCCTATGGAAAAAACTCAGTACAGAGATCAGATCAACCCAAATCCTGCCATTACTCAGCACTGCAGTGACGTGCAGATGTTTGTAGTGGTTTAAGGAGCCAGTGGGGGCTGGAAACTCTACATACTCAACTCCAACATGATTGCAATTGAACCTCATCAAAGTAAGAGCTCATAATTTGTCACAGAAAACAGCCAATTAACATATGTTAGAAAAAAGCTCCCATAAAGATAATATATGATTAACGATCCAATGCAGCTGTCATAAATCAAGTCTGCATTTTAAAAAGAAGTATCAGCCTGGGCTTCTGAATGTTTACATTGACAATGGAGACTGTATTTTAAAAAGCTACAAAGAAGAAGCCCCTAGTAATAGTATTTCCTCCAGGTTTGGAGTTACAGTTTTGAGACATCCAGCTCTATTTGCAGTTCTGGCTGTTGTGCTGTAAATAGTTAAGACCCTTGTCAAAACACAATGACTATTTTGTTTAGTGCTGTTTTGAAATGCAGACCTTCACTGTGAGCAAGGTGGCCTTCATTGATGTTCTTTGCTGTCAACACAATCCTCTGAGAACACAGCATCTCCGTATTGTCACCAAAAACGCACGGTAAAGATGCGCGTTGTAGCCCCCGGGCCAGCACTGTGGTACTGGCTATTCAAAGGCGTGGCCCTGAGTGAAACTGCACTCCAGCCAGTCCTCTTATGTCATATTTACACTGTTGAAAATGAAACCTCTATGCTGCCTGCAACCATTATTTGTATAGAGAGAAGGATTTAAAGTAGTTTACACATATATATGCATGGAAAGTGAAGCCTGTTGCTTTATTAGGATAGAACATTGACTGTGATGCCTAATCTGAACAACTATCTTTACTCCTAGTATTTTGCACAGCAATATTTTAATCCCTGAGACACTGCATAAATAAGCTGCTATTTTTTACAAAGCATTATCCATTTTTCTTCCTGCTATCATTTAGGATACCATGTGGCAACCGGCAAATTCTGAAGCAACTTGAATAGTACTTTTTTGTATGTGTGTGCATATGTGAGCGTGTGTCCTTGTCTTAACATGGTGTTGTAAAAGGAAGTACTTCCTCTTCTGTATTTGAAAGAGGTCCAAAAAACCCATGCTTTTGAAACTCAGTAGTCTGACTGGATATTAGTCCAGTATTTTTAAAAATGCTCAACTCTTATTCAGTCATACATGGTTAAAACCAGACAAATTTTAGTTGATGCTAATAAAGGATAATATAACAACAGTATTCTCCAGAAGTGAAATATGATGATTTTTAAGGTCCTTTTCTCACCTTTAAAGTTCTTCAATGATTCAGAAATGCAGTTTCCATTAATGTTACAGGCTGGAGTTTCTGCTATCAGCACAAAGTTAATTCTCTTAAACCAGAATTTTTTATATTGTTACGGAAGTGTCTGGTGACTACAAAGCTGTGGATTCACAACCCCTGAATTAGCAAAGAATTTGAATATGATAAAACTTAATATGCTGAGAGGTCAAAAGGAAAACCTATGTGTTTAAAGCCAGTGAACATGTGAGGATACTCATGCGAGCAAGACTGTCTCTAAAAGATCAAAAGCACTGATATTTCTAACTCATTCACATAGAGTGAAAATGGATAATATTTTTTGGCATTCCTCACTATGTTACATTATGATAAAAAAATAATCATTATGAATCACTGCCCCTTTGAACAAAACACTGTGAATAATATTAAGGTTATGCTGCCTATTTTTGTTCCTCAGGAGTGTTTTCATTGATTCCCAAGCAATCAGTAACATTTTTGATTAAGATCTCAGAAACAGCTGAAAATCCCAAGGCTTCTCTACTACTGAAAATTCATGACTTGGACTGTCCCCAACTAATGACAGTAAACTGAAGCCTCAAGAAAAAGAGATTAATTTCAATTTTGCAATGAACAGACAAAAAGACTGGACAAAATACATTACATATCTACTAATTGTTATGTCTATAACAGAAAATTCACTTTTGGTCCTAGAGACACTTTGGGGTAATTAATAATATTCAAGGTGCAAAACAAGCAGTACTTTAGAAGTGATACAATAAACAAGAGTCCGATGAGAACTGTACATTTTTTCTTACAGTTTTTTTAGTAATAAAACCACACTTTGGATAAGACAGATTCAAATTTATTATGTCTTCCTGATAATAAATCTACTTTAAAATCTTTAAAAGTAAGAGCAGAATAATTATAACAAGTTCTTAATTGTATGGAAATATTGTCAGAGTGATATCCTAGGTTGTAAACCTAAATTTCCTCTCTTTGTAGGTAATGCGAAGATAATTTTACAACTAGCTCATGCATAACTCACCAGTAAGTATCAGTGCACTGCTACTAAACAGCACATTTGCCAAGAAAATGTATCAAATTGTGCTTTACTTATCACAATATCTCCAGGTAAGAAATCTCCAGCACAGTCTTTTATATATCTGATTTAACAAATTATGCAAGGTGAAATACTGTAAGAATATTCATCCTGCTATCTATCCATGCTGTGCTGCAAAAGTGAAAATTATCTGAGTCAATAATGGCTTCTACTAAATGGAAATGTCAACAGCATACCATAGCCTAATTCAAGAGGTTTTTACAATTATGTCAAAATTAAGAATGTAGAGCTTGCAAACAGAGTTCATGAAAATAATATCCCACTTCCTGATTGCTTTTGTGCATATGGAATTCTGTTGGAATCTTTCTATTGATTTTTAAAAGCAGAGACTTTGGAAAAAAAGTTGAGAAGTACTGTATTAAATGGCCAAGACCACTTTAGTATCAAGGTTGCAGACCATATGGCCTTAACCCACACATCTCTATGGCATTATCCCATTTAAATAAAAGAAAAATATGCTGGTGCTTCTCTCAAGTAAGTCCACTGGTTGGCTCAGGAGGGGAGAGATGAGTTGCCGTGATAAGGCTCTAAATCCTCACAGATCACAGCAGTGTTATACAGTAATAAAGCATTGCAAAAATTAAACACAAATCTTTGAAATAGTAATGTTCATTATCATCATCATCTTACTCTCTACGTGCAATGTCAGTAAAAAGGTTCTTCTCCTGTTGCTTAGAGATGAACACTGAGGAATCAAAGGCTCCATTCCGCAATTTTGCACGAAACAGCTATAAAATACTTTGAATATATTCAAGAATGAATTAGGAAGTTTAACAACTATAGCTTTTGCTGTTAAAATTTCTAAATTACTGAGAAATTTGGGATAAAATTACCAGGATACTTTGGATACTGTCATGCAATTTTAATCATTCAACATTTTCCCATACCAGCTCATGGATTTACTTTTCAACACCAGCATCCTGAGACAAGAAGTAGCTGATTTATTTCCCATGTTAGAAGATCTTGTTGCTCAGTTGTCATTTTTTTTCTTGGCTCCAATAGATGGAGGCAAATCTCTTGCTGGGTTATAAGTTTAGTGTGGTTTAGGGGCTGTTTATTCAGGTCAAAGTCTTTACTTTTGCATTTTTTTTGTTTGTTATCTGTCATCCTTTGATGTTAGATTCCCGGATAATTTGTTCCAGTTCACAGAGCAGTTTTCTTCAGATGAGAACCATGCTTTAGTAAGTCTGTATCTCCTGCTGAAACCTCTTGCAGGGATAAATAGAGCTTGCAGCAAGTCTACATGAGGTTGTTTCTGAAAACCCCTCTGCTGCATGATTCTGTAGAAATAACAACTGACAAGACATGTGCAAAGATTTATGGTATGAATTCAGGTGTGTACAGACTGGTAGTTGTAAGCCTTACTGCACAATACCTTGTCTCCTAAAAAGACATGGGAACATGACATTGTGCATTCTTTTGCAAATTTGGTTAAGCCACTGCATCACTCATTTCCCTTCATCAGTCAAAAATACTGATCATGATGTACAGTGTCATGTCCATAGTAGGCTGGTTTTTGATGGATTTGAAATACAAAGTTTTAAAATCACAGCTCACTCCACTCAGCCTGAATTATCTGATGAAAAGCAGAAGAGCAGCTAGAACAGAGTCTGACACTACCTGGAACAGACTGTGGGGATTCTTTCAAAATTAAGCAGGCTTTGCACCTGCCACAGACAAAGCATATTCTGCATCAAGACAGATCTGCACACGGGAGAGTAGCAGTATTTGCTTGTTTTCTAAACCCTATGTCAGAGTCATGCTCTGCTGCCATGTAAGAGGGTGAGATTAGATGTTCATCTTTTTAAGACTTGTCAACCTCAGTCAAAGAGGTGTCAAATACCCTTAAACTGTATGGTGTATGGTCACCCTGGTTAATGAAAAAGACACTTCCCTGAGTCACTACAGCCAAACCAGCATGTGTGGTGATCCTGTTGATCCTCACACACTAATCAGGGTCAATCTGGGTCAGATTTATGTATTGCAAATTCTTTAGGACAGGAACTGTGTCTTCCTGTAAACTCCAATGGTACAAAGAATAACAGGTTAAATAATGGGCCTCCAGTAATAACACTTCAAACCTGTACAGGTAATAAAACTGAAGACATTTCAACCAATGATGCTTTGAAGGCACTATGCTAACAGAAAAGAGTGTGTTACTAATGAATTGCAACTAAGATCCTGATCACCGAGAATGTTATAGATACCAATTAAGTCTATAATGATTTTCATATGCCTATCATACTGGCCAAATTCTGCCATGCAAATTGCAATGCAGTTGAAGAAGACACTCTTTGCTTTTTGGTTTAGACAGATTTAATAATATTTTGTCCTCTTTGAAGTGTTAGCACTTCACCATGGCTCTGCTTTCAGTGAACTCATGGTGTTCCTTGCTCATATTTTGCCCACAGTAAGTTGTGTAGAGGCCTATTTCATATGCAGTTGGAGAGCTTTTTTATTAGCAGGATTTTCAACTTATCTAAGTGAGTACAGCCTTTCTCTTTTACTTTTTTCTAGAAAAATAACACAGAAAAAAATGCATATAACAACTTACTTTCAAATTAATGAACATTAATGAAGACATGAATTTTTTGCATCCACCTCCCCCGACAATGAAATTAATATCTACATTCAGATAAAACTGATTACAACATGGAGTTTTTTGAAATACCAACTTATGGATGACTCTTACAATGCCATGAAAGAGAACTATGGACTAAACCTAAGGGAATGATAATACTTCACTCTTGAGCATTGTCTGCATAAACCTAGAACTGTCTTTCCAAGGCTGAGTCTCTGTCCAATTCTGTCAAATGCCAACACTGACTTTGAGTGGATTGTTTAATGTTTGCTACTGGCTGTACTTCTTAAGCCTGAAATTATAGCCTGTAAGTAACCAGATTAGTCTTCCATTTTCCAAGGTACACGTGGCAGAATTCACTCATACAAAATAATTCATCTCCATATTTTATATTCTGGTTTGCTGTTAAATCTGTATGAGAAGGTATTGATATATTTGCTTGTATTTTTATGGAGTTTTCTCCCTGAATTTTGGACATATTTCAAAGGAAACGTGAAACTTTCTACTTGACATGGTAAAAATCATTTTGGAATACAGTAAGACTTAAAAATATATGAAAACAGGTTATATTGTGTGCCTTGTCTCATTGAAAGACAAGTAACTTGTGAAAAATATAGCATAACATACTCAGTATATTAAGATTATTAGCAAGAAGTTACATGTATTTTAGTCAATATATGTTGTGAGATTAATTTTTTTATAAGTATTATAAACTTAAATCCTTTGTGAAATTCATTTTCACATTGGTTGTGACTACTGCTGGACTTTTCACATTTTACTGCAGAAAGCAGGCCCAGTGTCATGGCTGTGGGGTTTGTAGCTGAGTAGTAGGATTACATGTCATGCACATTATGAAACCAAGAAGTGTGAAGGGTAAATATGTGCATTGCATAGAAATAGTGACTCATCTCAATAGTTCTGTGCACCTGTTGCAGTGTGCAGTGACTTTTTTTAATTCTTCCCTGCCCATGGAATAATGATTGGTAATAAGTGATTTAGTTCTACATACTTTTTCTCTTCTGTCGGCTAGAAAATAATGAAAAAATTCCTAGTTTACATTTTAGGAGTGACTGTGTAGTGTTTGTAACTGAAAATCTGATAATAATGTAGTATAACATATTGCTGTTGCTGTCTTCAGAGAAGTCAAAGATTTTTAACGATTAGCACAGCTCTTCAGAAAATACTTTCTACAACTGGAGTTCATTTTTAATCTCTTGCTGCTTATCAGTGATTTGACCTGAGATTATGAAGCAGGTTTGATTATATTGCAGTTTAAAGTCTCTGTTCTGACTTTTTGCCTCCATGCACATGTATCTTATTTCCCTTCTGCGGTCCTTAAAAGATAAATACATTAGCTACATAAAATGAAACAGAAAAGGAAAACAATTTGAAAACATGTAATAATGTTCCAACTTTTGCACATATTTTAAGTAAAACTGGAGTTTAAGTGAACATTATATGCAATGTCCTGAAGAGATGAAGCTTCCATTAGAACCAAACACATACAGCTTTAAGCAATC
The DNA here is from genome assembly GCA_026261815.1 of Monarcha castaneiventris obscurior. Lineage (NCBI taxonomy): Eukaryota > Metazoa > Chordata > Aves > Passeriformes > Monarchidae > Monarcha > Monarcha castaneiventris. The sequence goes on from JAMPIT010000635.1 coordinate 5,357,133, forward strand.
GAACCAATCTGATTTTTTCAGTCATCTGACTTTTCTGGTGTTTTCTATCTTAGTATCTGAACTCATGACAATGCTCATGGCACCACTTCTTTTATTCTACCTTCTCTGTTTGTAGTAGTGCATTTCCTTTGATAAAGGGGATAAGTTCATCATTTTAGTTCATCTTAAATAGACTAAAAATATGTCCCTGCTGCCACGCTGTTAATTCTAATGCAGTATTCCAGCTTTAGGTAACCAAGCAACACAATCTGAACACATCAAAATTAATGACAGAAAAAGACTTCAGAAGTAACCTTCACTTATGCACTTCATCAAGTCCCAGGGTACTACAATAAGGACTGAGATCAAATGAGAAACAGAGAATTTAAAGTCCTGGGCAGATGCTAGTCCAAGTACATTTGTTCAAGATACAAAGAAAAGAGAAAATATGCATTCCCTTGTTAAAGGGATGGCTTTTTTTGTATCTAAGATATTGGAGAAATTGTTAAAAATTTATCCTCACATAAAGATTACTTGGGCAATGCTGCCAAGGTCAGGATCAGGCTGAGTTATCAGTCACAGACGGGTAAGTGCCAGACAAGCAAGATAAGCTGCCTTTTTCTCCTTTCTGTACTGCCTAGCAGCCAGTTTCTAATTGCAAGCTGAAAAACAGGTAATCAAGTAACAGTTTCCCTCAAGTTTGAGATAAATTTTGCATTTTGACACACTTCTTTGTCAGTTGTATAAATTTATACATATGTAGGGCATAAATTCCAGAAGAAAAGTGACCTAAGTAACCAAACAAGAGAGAAAATAATATAAAATATTGTCATTCTTTAAGGATAATTTTGGGTCAGTCTTTTTCTAGCACAAAGTTGCAACCAGCACTGAAACACATTATCTATTATTGCATGTAGTAGTGTTAAGCTTTTGATTTTCAGCAGTGTTTTGGGAAACACTGAAACAGAAGAAAGTAATATTTAACAACGATCTGTAAAATGTGCTCTATATCTTTCCTAGTAATTGATCAATATTCCCACTGTGAGCATCAGGTATAGCATGACTAAGAACAAGTAGTATGTTAATACTGGTTATTCAATCCCTGAACTGTAACAGAGCTATTTCTGTTCTTTGAATAAAAATAGATTAACACATCTCTTTTACCATTTTGTATCTAGGGAGAATAAATCATAAGCAAAAGAATGCATGGTATTCCATGAAGCCTCGATAAAATATGCTCACAGGAACCAGTGCTATTAAAAACACCACATTCTGCTGGGATTGTGGTTCAAAGCTTAATGATTAAGTTACCCTTAAGACTACCCAATAATGAGGATTTGTAAATTCCCAGCTTAATAATACGTAATACTTCTAGAGTGTTTCAAAAATTTTTTGGGCTAAAAGGTTCATTGCTATTGCCATTGAGTGCAGTCCATTGGAAGACTAACAAAAATAACAAGACAAAATAAAGTTTAAAAAGTCACCAATATGCTAATCTTACAGAGCAAGGAATTTGCACTAAAGTAATATTTAGAAAGATCTAAATGTAATGAAGTTAACTTCAGGTATGCATGACAAATTCCTCCACCTCCTTTTCTCTCTTTTTTTTTTTTTTTTTTTGGAAAATAACTAATTTGTAAAATTTGATGTAAGAAGAAGAAACCACCCCTACCAACAACTTTTTTTCCGCACTTCAGACTGGCTTTCACTTTGTAATAATACAGTCTAGAAAATACTCTGAATTCTGATAATTTAAATCAGATTATTTAAGAAACTTGCATCCATGAAACCGTGTAAAATTCAAAGATTAAAAATAATTTAAGACTAACAATGCTTAATAGGAAGAAGAAAGGCATAGTTCCTTGTAAAGAAGAGGAATAAAAATTCAAAGACTATTTTAAAAAATACATTAAATTTAAAAAACAGCCTGTGTATTATTTAGTAAGCAATTATATTGACATACTCTTTATGTTAACAAAAAAGGTCATGCTCTTGACATGAAACACCATTAAGAAGTCACTATCCATAACTACATCAGTAGTATGCTTAGGTTACTCTACAAATGGGGGAAAAAGAAAATTTGAAAGAACAATTCCAAGAATTACTGAGAGGAACTGGAATAAATATGGTCCTAATAGAAATTACATTGAACAATAAGAACAGAGAAGAAAAAGTAGCCAAGAATGTATATTTAATTTTAATGTTTTCTGATAAGGATATATGGTTCAAGACAGATTTCCTGGGGGAGTTCCTTAACTGAAGACCTATCACGGCAAAGGACATAACTTGCCAACCTAAGATGTGATGCTGAGATTCCTAAAATGTGCTGTGGGGGTGGTGATATCTGTCAAGATGATATTTGTGGAGGAGTTTTTGAAAATAGCCAGGATCTAAACCATTAAGAATTTCAAAATTAAAGCAGCAAACTTTAAAATCAAACAGCTACTTCATAGCAGATGAAGTAAATGAGTGAAGGTACAAGGCAGATGATTGTACTTGCTCAAGACAGGATGGGAGTGTGTCACTGCATTCTGAGCAGGCTGCAAGTGACAGAGCTGAGCTGCTGGAAGCCTTTCTAGGAGGGAATTACTATAATCCTCTCCATCAAAAGGGCATGTGCTGCTGCTATGAGGTCATCACAGGATAAATAAGGGCACTGTCTGCATCAAGCACACCACTAAACAGACATTTTTCAATCTCATTCACTGCAGAAATCTCCAAAGAGAAGAAGGGGATGAACTGGACATGAAATTTTTACTACAATTTCCTGCTGCTCTCAAATCCCCAAATCAGACTGTAATGATGTGTAAAAAAGAGAGAGAAATCTCCTGAGAAAACAAATACATGCTGGTAATATTGGTGCTTTTGCTGTGGCCAAGGCAGAGATAGCTGACACTACTGCCTGGGTGAAAAGACCTACATTTGTGGAATCCCTTGTGTGAGAGCCACCCAGCTCCTTATCGCTCAAACTGGGACAAAGTTTTTGATATTTAACATTCCTACAATACCCACCATGACTTCAGGACGTGATTTTGGTGTCTGCCAAACTAACTTTGAATGTCATCACTGCTTTGCAGAAGCATAAAATATTTTATTATTAGTCTGATAGCCTGCACCACAAAATAGTTGGCTTATCTGAGAATCCCAGAATACTTAAGGTTGTAAGAGACCTCTGGAGATCATCTAGTTCTACTCCCTCATGCAAGCAAGTGAATTAGCATTTGGAATATAAAGTACTTTATTTCCTCATGCTTGGGCAAACTAAGATTTTCTTGCATTTACACATGTTGAATTGGCCTATAAACTGAAAAATGTATTGTAAGTAACAGTACACAAAACCTCCTTGTGTTCATAAATCATGAAAACTTTAAATAAGCATATAATGAAAATGTCAGTGGGTTTGGTTCATCAAACTGAATTAAGGTAAAAAAAATGATTACATGCATTTTTAAAAACATTTTTGTAACAGTTACATTTTGAAAGCACATCAGATTATTCACATTATCCGTGAATTAAAAGTACTAAAAATTAAGCACTTATCAGCCCCCGATGAACATTAAGTAACTTTCTTAAAAGAGAAAGCTTATGTGATAGATACAGTTTATGAAACTTCTGGTAGCATGATTATTAAAAGTAACAGCTTGTACCCCTGTAGCCTGACTGAATTTGAAAGAAAGTTCATAATGGAGTGGGGGAATTAGCTGATGAACTTCTGTCAACTATAGCAGTAGCCTTCATGAATAATTCAATATGTGCCCCATCCCCTCTATATCTCAACAGACTAACAGCTGCAGCTCTCAAATGACAAGTGTTATTTTTTTGGAAGCTTCTGAAAATAGTACGCTGATTATAAAATAATGTATATAATAAAATTTTCTCTCGCTGCTTTTCACTTATGACCTACAGACACTGGTGAAGTTTTACAGCAAAAGTAGGAATTTTCGAATGGAATTTTTGGAGTCATGCAGCAGGTCTAGAGAATGACAGGAAAAGAATTCAGGTCTTCCACTAAAAATTTGGTCCTTTAGGTTAGCACAACCACAAAATATACCCAGATTACTGTGTCCCTGAAACCTCATTTAGAGCAGCTTTGAACATGTACAAGCTACAAAATTACGCTTTCATAACATGTACCTTTGTCGTCGCTTCATGCAGATGGGAAGAAACTTTCTGGTCTGAGGTTTTAGTATCTAACGTTTTTTGTAATGTGTTGTGCGAAAATTTCACACTTAAGGATGCCAGAAAATAGAACATGTTTGGTGAATATTCTGATGTGGAAAAGAGTTTCTCTTCAGCTAGCAAGGCTTTAGTAAATGGGAGAAGAAGCTGAAGGAGATAGTAACACAAGTTTCCTTGTGCAACTAACAGCCCGTCCCACTAGGAAGAGGCTTTCACAGAATGTCTTCTCACACTTAAACAATTCAGAATAGCAACTGTATAAATCTGCTTATATTTTTTTTATTAAGCAAGATAGGCAAAGAAACCCAAACCAGGTAAATTCTACTCACTCAGAAAAAGACCTTTTACAGTCACCAGGCTCTACTGCTTAAAGTAAGAGATCTCTCAGAGAAGTTTGTGTAAACAAGTTGACTATTTTTCAGTGTTATTATGTAACAGTAGATATTAAGGGAAGGAAAATATTAGCTTAATGTAGTGCTGAAATAGCTACAGTTTTCTGATTTACTGAGAAGCTGTTGTGCGCAGCAGTTTTTACTGAAAGCTGTAGTGGACAAAATCTTTTTGATGACACAAACTTGCTGCTTTGCCTTTTTAAATTTTTTTTTTAAATATCTAAATTATATATTATTTTAAAATAATATACATGATATATTATTTTAAAATATATAATATTTCTGTCCATAGCCCAACTTCTGCTTGTAGGAAATGTGCTGTATGCACAAGAGAAGAAAAACTCTTTGCTTTGTATGCCCCATATAGATAGACATGAAAAAAATTAAGAAAATATTGAAGATTTGAAAGTGATCATGTTGCCAAGAGATTACATGTTCCTTAGATATCTGTTTTTCTTGCAATAAACTGTTTCTCTTCTCAGCTCCAGAAATGTCCTGCCTTTTCTTGTTCAACAAAATGTCAGGATCTTTCAGCGCTTGAATTTCCCAGTGGGTCTGGTATAGTCCTTACTTTAACTGGGATGCAAATTATTTAACTGAGCACTTGAATAAGAGCTTTCTTGGCTTGAATTTTTTTCAGAATCTATGTCTCACTGCTGACTTGTCATAGAAACATAAAGAAAGTAGGGTTATACAATGGATTGCAGTTTAAATTGCTATTTCTAAAAATATACTGAAGAAAGAGGTTTCATTCTATCACATCAAATGTATATTTTCTACACAATAGAATCTACACAATCAGGAAGATATAATATACATTATGTTTTCACCTACTTACATTTCATATTTTCACACTTAAGTTTTCAAACAAACTAAAGTGGAATTATAAGACTTCGAAAACAAAAAAGCTCTCTGTCCATTCCTGTTTTTACATTTTTTAGATAACTGAAACAGTTATGGAGATAGTCTATTTGAAATCTTAATGACACTGCCAGTTAAAAAAAATGGTATTACATAGCTTTTTCAATTAAGCTCAATTTAAGATAATTTAGAAGTGTTACCACCAAAGAACTGCTTTGTCCTCAGTCATATTAACACTGTCAACATGTTTAAATTTTCTGAATAATGCAAAAAAGTACACTCAAAATTACAGTATTTTTCTTCAAAATAAAAAATTTATAATTAAAGCACTGTATTTTTGCCAAGGACAAATTGTAACAGAAACAGAGTCCATAACAGAATTGACCAAATAATTGATTACTGACATTTTTGTTTCTTGAGTATTGTGATGGAATTCAAAATTAATACTTTTTAAGGTATCTCTTGCACTGCATAGATGCACACAGCTTCTGATATTTAAGCAGGTGGAGCACGACTGTATACCACAGCAAAATCTGTGTGCCTTGTAAGAGTCAGTGGTCAGCCCTGTCTCCATCCAGACAGTCCCCTTCTCTCTTGGACTGTGGATAAGTACAATTTTTTCTTGAGTTATGTGTTTGTCCTGCATCCAGGGGCAAACAGATTAAAAAAGGACATGTGTATTTTTATAAAGAAAAAAATTCCCCATACAAACAGTGCTTTCACCAGGGGCAGTACTAGCCCAAGCTATCATTACTGGTGAAGAACCCTGCTCTATGAATAATACATTTTTGAGGCCAGCTCACATCACAAAAATAGGTTGTTTCTGCTCATGAAAAGTGCACATCTAGCCTGACACAGGGAAAAAATCTGCTTCAGCCAACTAGAGAGGGTGATTCTCCCATTGGAAACATGCTATTGGCAAGGCACTGGAAAGTATTTTCAAGGGAAAAAGCCCCAACTGTCCTACTGTGTAAACAGCAAGAAAATGTGATCTTATAATATTAATTTAATCTTAATTTTCCAGTGTATAATCATACATACAACTGATACCTTTAATGATGTCTTCAAGTTATTTATGTTACTGTTCAAGTGTAAGATGGAAAAATGTACAAGATTTGCTGACCTATTCTATATATTGGTTTATCTGAAGATAATCAGATATCTGCAATACTATCACTTAAGTATCAATATTTATTTTTGAAATGTTACTGGGAGACTGAAAATATTAGTCTCTACTCAACAGTGGTGAAAATAAATGTAATACAAAGCTAAGTGCTCTATTTTATGTAAACTAAAATCCGAAGCACTTATGAAAAAGCAGCTTTCAGCCTATTGTTTTTCTGCTAATCATTTTACTAATTTTCTTATGGTTTTTGTTTCTTTGTTTGGTTTTCTGTGGAAAATGATCAGCTTTGTAAAATGAAGAAAAAACTGAAACACCCTCTTTATTTCATATCTTCTTACTTGTAAATTATCTACAGCTAAGATCAGCACTGATGTCCGAAACAGAATCTGAAACTGCTTAATGTACAGAACAGAATTCTATATAGTAGGTCTTCAGCTTTGGAATTTATCATCTAATTTGTCCAGTCTGGAAGTGTATAAATTTCATCTTTTTATCATATCAGATTCCAAATAGGATCAAATGGTTTTGAGAGTCTGGCATTTAGCATTTAGATCTAAAAGCAATCTATTGCTATGCTAAGCTACAGTTCCTTTTGGATTTTTTTATTTTGGGGGGGGGGGGGGGGGGTGTTGTTTGTTTGTTTGTTTTGGTTTTATTTTAACAAAGGTAGCATAATCAATATGCTTAAATTTAAAACAGTGATTTTAAAAAAATCAAGGTTGACAGGTGGCATAATGAGAAAATGGTGCATTCTACACTCATTTGGTCTTTGCCATCTTTCTTGACACTTCAGAGAAGAATCAATTCTCATGAAAAATATCAAGATATAAATTATAGTCTTTTACAAATGTATTAAATTATCCCTTTCACTTCTCGCTGCCCAAACAACTAATAGGTGTGTTGCAATCTGGGTCTTAAAAGGGTAATAGCTAAGTGGTAACAATATTTCTGGAGTTGAACTGAGCCTAGCAATCATGGCATAGAAGTAGTAAATGAAATCATCCGAGGACCTTATTTTCTCTGTCTTCTTTTTACATTATGTGTCATAACTGATACACCGATGGTACTTGTCTCCTCGAAATGCCCATATTAACAAATCCCATCCTAAAGTAATTTTAAGACTAATTAAAAAGTTGGCATTATTTCCAGGAACCTTGAAGGTCTAGCTTGTAATAGACCCCTGCAAAATACAAAAATACTCATCTCAAAAAACATAAAAACAAATTAAAAATATTATAATGAAAAACAGGGGTTACAGTCATCTTCTAATTCAACCTGTCTATAAAATCAAGAGAAATTTGGTATTCTTAGATTTATTTTTTTGATACTGGCATACACCAATATATATAAAAGCACATGTGAAGAACCCACTAAAAATTACTATATTTCTAACCCGTAATACAGAGGATTTTAAGTCTAGAACAATAGAAGAAAGACCTTCACTTTATGTAGTAACTGTATATATGTGGAGAAAGAACACCACGTGTTTATGGACTGATTATTTTTATGAGGTCTGACTGTAAAGAGACATTTTGACAGTTTTATTTACAGTTTAAGGCATACCCAACAGCATGCAATCATAGTTTGAAAACCATATATACTTGTATAAAAGGCGCACACACACACACACACATATATAACTGTACATATATATAAATATATGTATATGATCGTAAGAAATAATTTTACAAAAAAGCCACAAGCCTAGTTAACATGTCAGTCTGCCACTGTAGCATATTTCCAGATAGCCTTTTTAGCATAATACCCTATTAATGACACGCAAAAAAACCCCAAACCTATGTGAGGGACAACGGTGTGAATTCAGAGTTGTAAGTATATAAAGGCATTTCCCAAAACGAAATAGTGTTTAGAAATATGTCCTGAAAATACAAATCAAATTTCTTTAAATAGATTTAATTTATATTAATGTATTTATGTAGCTATTTCAAAGCCAGCCGAGACACTAGACTCACTACACTAGTTTTCAGGTTGGGGAATTAATGGAGATTCTAGCTGTTGAAGATTTTTTCCTTTTAGCTGTAGAATAAAAAAAAGGAAGCCAGAGCCATCAATCCGTCTGAACAAAGTACAATTCAAAGAGAAAATTTAGATCAAAATAAAAGAATTACAGACAATATCAGCTTGTAAAGCAAATTCTGTTTTTTAATAAACACGCAGAGTGCCCATACATATTTAACATTAGAGGTTTTTTAATGGCTTAGGCTGCAACCTTAGTAGCCCAGTGTGGAAAGTGCTGGTGTCATCCCTGCTTTCATCAGGATAAAGGTGGAAAGCAGCAAAGAAGGAACACAAAATTTGAGCTGTTGATTAATTTTTTCTGCAGTGAGGACAATGGGAACACCCCTGGCACCTAATAAACAGCGTTTGTCTGGTTAGATACTTTCCATAAAGTTTAATTACATACACCAAGTCTTCTTACTGAACACAGAGAAGAACGGCAAGACATTTGTAACAGTAAAAAATCTTAATTTTTTTCCATTTACCATCTTTTTTATTATACTGTTTGTTCATGCTCTTAAGTCCAAAGGTAGAGCTGTTCATTAATGTGTGCTTGCAAAGCATCATGCAAAATAGGCCCTAATCTCTGTTACGACCTATTACCACAGTATCACAATAAGCGATAACTTTAAGGTTTAGAGCTTTTATTCTGTAGGCAATGAAGTAAAAAAATTCATTTTTTGATTTGTTTCTACTCAGCCTCTTACTGAATAGAATTTTGCATGAGAAGGAACACATATCTCCTTATACAGAATCCTTTTGCATAATTCACATATATTCAGGGTACTTAAGAGACCCCATCTTTGGATGATCAGGATTATTTATAAATTGCAAAATTTGTATTTATATTATAAAATTTAAAAGAAACACTATAACATTGTCTAAAATAGTTGGGAATAGCACATGTATTCCAGAATGGCCAGAATTACTGCCGCCACTTGAAATTAAGACCTGTCAACATTCTGTGGTGATTTTATATATTCATATTATTGGCAAATTTTAATTTTACAAAGTAGGAATTTAAAAAGAAAGCTAAGATGTTAAACAAACATCCTGTTTAACCCAATGCAAAGTAGCCTGGATAAAATCCTATGACTGAACAATACGTAAAAAAACCTAAAAAGAATTAATTTCTTCTCAGTTACTTAGAAAAGAGAATCCTGTATAAGTGACTACAGCAGCATGTTCTGCCACATTTTTTTCATAAACTGAGCCCTGTCAATGACAGCAAAACAGATTGTGTGCATCTGCTGGGAATGAGCCAGATGACAGTGGAAGGAACACACATGGATACCTTGGCACAACTACTAAAGAAGTAGAAGAAAAACGGACAGAAAGAAGTAGAAAGTTCTAAACTTTAATTAAAATGGATTTCTAGCAAAAGTGAAGTTAAAGAGTCTGTTGCTTTGCTTTAGAATGTAACTCTCTAAAAGCCACTACATATTTATAGTCTACATTGCCTTGTTTACTCCCTATGGTACTCATATGGACACTGCTACCGCAGTGTCTGCATCCCACAGGATTTGCCTCATGGAAATACCACCTCATTCTACAGACAGGGAATTGTTGCACGAGCAAAGTGAAATCTTCACAGTCATCTAAAAGGGGTTCTGGAAGAGTTAATTCCACACGGCCTAAATCAAGGCTGCCATTGTAGATGCTACAATATCCTTCCTCTGCTTAGCTATGCTCTCAGACAAAAGTAGCATTATACCTAAAATTGATACTAAACAAATTGCCTGCTAATACTCTAGCATTACAGGACTAGGGTGACTGACAATATGAATTAGCATAAACAGTGATTGAGTCAGCTTTGCTCTTGCTGCTTGCATCTTCTCAAGTTTCACTCGAATATATGGATTGAGAATCCAAGATGGCTCTAAAAAGGATCAGTGAGTTACAATTGTCAGTACAGAACTGCCAACAAAAATAGTTGCAATTATGTATTCTCATATAAAAGGAGAACCCAATCTTCACTAATGGTTAAAAGCACTCTCGAGCTCTTGACTCATCATGGCACCAGAACTGCATGCTTATTCTCAGGAAAGAATTCAGAAATTCTGCTGAGTCTGTAAAACCTTTTATTTCAACTGTAAAGTAATTTACTTTATTTGCCTTTTGGTTAATTGAAGATAGACCAAATACTTGAAGGTAGACCAAATAAGCACCCACTCCTTCCTTCCTTTCCTTCCTTCCTTCCTTTCCTTCCTTCCTTCCTTCCTTCCCTTCCTTCCTTCCCTCCTTCCTTCCTTCCTTCCTTCCTTCCTTCCTTCCTTCCTTCCTTCCTTCCTTCCTTCCTTCCTTCCTTCCTTCCTTCCTTCCTTCCTTCCTTCCTTCCTTCCTTCCTTCCTTCCTTCCTTCCTTCCTTCCTTCCTTCCTTCCTTCCTTCCTTCCTTCCTCCCTTCCTCCCTCCCTCCTTCCCTCCCTCCCTTCTTCCTTTTCTTCCTCCCCGCCTTCCTCTCTCCCTTTTTTTTAAAGAAAATAGTGTTCCAATAACAAGAATGTACAAACAATTCTGAATTTTGCCCTGATGTTTTACACACTGTTTTGTCTTATAAATCAGGAATAAAATGGGACTGCCAGTTGAGTAAAGACTCATACAGCACCTAATGTTCTGAGCACCACAAGTAATCTGGCATGAGGCCAGCAGTCTCAGTATACATACTGTATATGTATACTATATACAGTGATTCTTTGGTATTCTGGCACTACTTCAGAATTACATTAGAAAAATGGAATGATTTGGACTTCATAAAACTCATACAGATCATTACATAATACAAGTAACATCCAGCAGACAGAAGCTGAGGTGTACTCTCCTAATCGGAGAAGAGCTCTGGAGCAGCATAAAATGTACCTTCACATTCCATCTCATTTCAGGATGTGTGAATGGCAAGCCCACATGTGCAGACTTTAACCCCCAAGAGGGACTTAGAAAACTGCTTAAGTCTGCTTATAATGCTCTTGATCAAAGAGGTGGTAGATCTTTATAGATTCTTCGCAGAGTGGTCCAGAAGAGAAGATAAGAAGATCTTCTTTTGAAATGTTCTATTCAAATGGTATCTTTTTTTCTAATGAGTCTGGAAAAAGAGTCAGAATGGAACTGAGAAAAAGAGGTGGATATTAATTAATAGTATGAAGTCTGTATATAAAGCAGTTTTTAGTAGGTCATCAAGTCAGTGAAGTTATGCTAGAATACACAAGCAAAGGACATAGTGCCATATATTTACTTACATATTAAATACTCCTAAATAAATATATTATTATATGTGGATGTAAGTTCTCTTTGTATTTCTGAAATCAGAAGTTCCAAATTATAGTAAAAGGAGAGGAAACAGCAGCATGCTTTTATAACTTACGAGCTGCTTCATGCTCTTGGATGTCAAGACAGAATATCAGCGCAACTTTTTAACCAGAGTTGTTATTCTTCATGAATTCAAGCACAATTATGTGGTCAGGAAATCAACTTTGGACTCACACCCACATATTCAACAGGCACATGAACTATACAAAAAACTGGCTGAAGGGGCATGCATGCTAGGCCACAAGGTCTTTCCTAAAGGACCACCCAAACTCTGCTAAAGATGAGAGAGAACATGCAAAAAATGGTTATTTTTAAACTACTTTTTCTCATATAGGTTTATTAAATACTCTTAGGTAGACTGAGAGATTTATCACACCCTGAAGCTGTACTTCCTGCCTCAGCCAACCCATAATCAATCCATTTCTCACTTATAGCATGCTCACTGTCCTCCTATTCAAACACCTCTTCATGTTTCTAACTCCTATCCTAGATTTCAGAGCTTCATTAGCATGGTATGTCTCTGTTCAAAAACAAACTCAAATGGAAGAAGGAGGTCACTAAAAATCATGAAATATCGTCACAGAGGTATTTATAATCTGGTTTCACATATTTAGATTAATGGACTTGCAAATGTAAAGATAAAATCAAAAAAACTTTTTTCTTATACATTGTACTTTATAAAGTAAAATCAAACTTTTCAGACGATGCAACAGCAAAGATGACACGGAAGAAGACACGGAATATGTTGTTTAAACTAGTTTAAAGCTATATTACAGAAAGGCTTGCATTTTTTAGTAAGAGAGATAAAAGAGAACAAGAGACTAACACAATAGGTAAGGAACTATGGCATTCCAGTGAAACATGACTCAGTTACAGTCCTTCATTCAATGACTATTTCATTGCCTATACAAAAATGTAATGGCCTCACATTTGGAAGCTGAGAGTAGCTTTCTCCTAGAATATTTTAGAACCAATGGAAGACAGAATTTGCCATTAACTGCTCTATATCAAGGGTAGGAAGTCTTTCCAATCAGATTTCTCAATTCTTGAATTTCTTCTATAAAAATTAAACCAGTGTTTATAGAGGATTTATAGACAATCTAGGGTTGCAGATTTTGGTAGACAACAGGACACAGCAAAGTAAAACCCAAATTCCGTTTTTAGGTGTTGCCCTAAGTCCTCTCTAATTTTTTGAGTAAGTCCCAGCCCAAATCTAAGGTTTTAATAAAGTTGATAATTTCATTCAAATGAGGCATTGCATAACGAACTTGCACCAAAAATAAGAAGTATGCGGGTCCAGTTAAAATTTACATTTAGGGGTTCTGAGTCCCTTTTCTTATACTGTATATAATAAGCTGTTGTTAAGCTTGTGCGCTTCATTTGCAATTTTTTATCTCACATCTGTTGCCTCAAATAAAGTTCATGTATCTCTTGGGAGATGATAATTACTGAATTGTACATTAAGAATAAACATGTATTTTTTAAATCCTCCCATTATTTTTAGGTTTTGGAATTCATATTGAAGGATTCTTCTCCCTGGTCTTAGAAATTGTAACCAATGAGTTGCACGTGGTGCTGGTATTTATTACATTCAAGAAACTTGTTCAAAATTTGGAGCACACTTTGGAACGGAATGTGCTGTATGTTCAATTTTTTACTAGAAAACCTGTATTTTAGTTTTAGATATCCAGTTTAGATCATGATACATTCAAAATGGTCTTTGTGAAAGGACATAATAGTGGGTATTTATTTAACTACTCTGCATATAAGAATAGGATTTAGACCAACATATGAAAATAAAATGCTGATGATTCTTTCTTTCACAAATTATCATCAGCAGAACCTCACAAAACTGTATATCTTTAGATTACTTGTGATCTTAAAGAGGTCTTTTTGATATATCCACATTGTATTTTGAATTTATATCTATCAAATATGGGACCTGTATTTTTAGGATGATATTCAATTCACAGAGCAATTTTCTGATCCATTAGTGAAACAACTTTCTGATCACATCTGGAAAACCGTAAAGCAAAAAGAGAAAAGGAATACTTTCTTCCTGACTATTCTTAAAATTACTTTTTATCAGAAATCTGTAGTAAGTGTTACTCAGTGTCCTGTTGGAGTCTTCAAATAAGTGGTGGTCTCATGACATGTTTGCTTGTAATCATATACATAAAAATGTGGTAGAACAGAGTGCTACTGTTTTCCACTAGTGACTTTTAGAGACTTGTAACAGAAAGCAGCTCAAGAAAATCACCATTTGTCCAGATACATGACAAGTACTGCTCCTAAAAACAGAGCAGAATGTCTTTCTTTTTATGTCATGTCTCTTTGCTGCATGAGATAGTGCTTCATACTGTTAGTTATTGATAAAAAAAGTTAAATAAAAAACACACCCTGCCTCCATTGAGAAATCCTTGCCCTCTCAGTTATGTATATCACTATGAGATTAGGAAAAAATCCTAATATCATTAAAATTGTGATGCAAAAATAGTAATTTTTCTATTGCTTGCTTTGTATCTATCATAAGGATTTACATTATGCCTATCACCACTGTATCACCCCTCACGCAATTTTTAAAAATATGAAATTCCAGAAAAGATAGCACCCAGTAAGGATGCCTTCCAGGTGACTATTTTGCAGGTCACCACTGAATGTAATACTAAGCCTGTGACAATATCTACTGGAAGCATAACTGAACTAAATGCAAGGTTCTGGATGAGGATTTAAGTACTGGAACATGTATTGAAAATAGATTCTCATTTTGCTTTGTCAATAACAATTTTTGGAAAACCCAAAAATATTAGTACAACTTGTGTGCCAATATTACAGGACATGCAGAAGAACATTCTTCTGTTTCTATCCTATACATAATCTTTTTTACTGCAGCATCAACAGTAAAATAGAAATACCAGGTCCTATTGTTTTCCCTGTGAAGATATGCAGGTTTCTACCTACTAAGGATACAGGTATAATTATGGGAAGTTCTGCTTCAATTAGGTACCTTGCCTATCATTTAATCATGTTTTAAGGATAAACTGGAAAACTATTTTCCACTTAATACACATTTTAAACATAAATCTATATTATTTCCAATTGCTAACTACACATCATATAGCTACGAGTACTAGTAATCCAGCTAGCCTGGGATATATTTTTTTAAATGTGTGTACGCAAGAACATGAATGAAATTTGTTTTAGTTTTAAATGACCATACCAGTTCATAGGCTCTTACCAACATTTACGGTCATATTTATAATTTCTAAAATTCATATATGTGTGTTTTAGATAAAGTTATAAATTTTGTATGCCACTGCACGGATTCATTTTCTGGCTCAGTATTCTGAAATAAAATATGTGTCATGAAGTTTAGTAAGTATACCAATTCACACTTATTTCATAGATTGCACTGGGGTTGTAACACAGAATTTTTCTCATTCCTCTGCTATATCAATTCCTTGTCTCCATCATAACACGTAAACAAGATGAAGGAAAAACTGATGATTTCTCCAAGACTGTCAGCAAAACAGGTTCCCATCAAACACTGTTCGAAAGATCATTCCTTACAGCTGTACAACATATTTCAATCAACAGTCATTAAGACCACTGCCCTATGTCTGCAACAATTAAAGATTATTCACAGCAAGATTAATTAAATACACTCCAACAGGGATTTTTAATGAAAAAATTCTCCAAGTTTAAGATTTTGAGTTTGGCTACCATGTATTGTCCACTCTCCTCCATTTGCATCCCATCTCACCAAATAGACCATATCCACATTCCTCTTAACCTTCCTAAAAGCCGCCTTCTTCTTTTGCTGTTCTCCCACTTATCATACTCAGTATAGGCAGAAACACATTTAGGACACAGATGGACAGACATAAAGCAGCCCTGAGGCTACGTCTAGAGAACACACTGTCTCCTGCTGGTTTCACAGAATATCCCCAGACTGTATTAACATTTTTTACAGTAGTTGCCTAGGCATTCCCATGGGATATGGCAATCAGAGGGGAATTCTTGGCAGTAGAATTCTGAGGCTAAATTCCAATCTGAAGGGGACACATGGGTCAGCATTATAGGATGGTCACAGAACCTCAGTGCCCTGTTGCTTCTCTGCAATGTCCTCCCCTCCTGGCCCCCATCTTTAGGGACAACCTTTTCCATGACGTCCATATTGAATTTTAAAATGAAAAGTGCTGCAGTCAAGCTTCTTAGAATGTGAATATGTTATGAAACATTATAATTTCTCTGATGATCCAACAATATCTACACTATCTGGTTAGAAGAATGCACAGCTATTTAAAATATAATGTCGTATCAAAATACATTTTTCACGAGGGGGAAGAATTTACTCAAAATCACATAAATAGCACATGCTACTGTGTTACTTGGTTTTTAATACTACTAAAATTAATGTTCCACCTGGACAATGTTCTGCACTTGTGGACTTGTGCAGATGTGTTTTATAAACAATTTCACAATCCTCCCTCCTTGCCCTTTGTACATACTTTGCTAACAGTTATTGATTGACAACTTAAAAGTAAATAGTGAAATTTAACTGAGCATGGTTTCCACAAGTGGCACGCACCCTATATCAATAAAAGCAAACATAAATGATGTTGTTTCTAATTCAGTTCACTTACATCTTTTGATTACAGTGTAAGAAATAAAAGATGGTGATATTTAAGGTTAATTCCTGTGCTGGTATTTGGTTAATAATTTTTATTATAAACTTCACTTAATCAATTATACAGTTGAAGAAATAAGAGTAAGATAAGACTTGTTAGATTTGAATCTAAGTTTCATATCAGCTTTATAACCTGGGAAAAAGAGACAGAGGAGCTTTATGCCATCTGTTCAATTCTGTCCTTAATCTGCGAGCTGCCTTATGGTTAACTTAAACGAAGGCAGCAGATACTGACTGACTTTCCAGGACCAGCTGTACTGGCCAAGATCTCTGGAGCTCTCTTCACTCAAAGTCTTGCAGGTTTCCAATATCGGGGAAGGTGCCAGAAGGCAGAAATAAGTACATCTACCCTGCTGGAGCAGGTGACTGCTAAAACACCTGTTCAGGGGATTACAAAAGGGGCACAGTCTATCAGAGCTCACTGGTGTGATTACTGAATCTGTACTGTGACAGAGTATATTACATACAGTATAAAAGTAATTCTCAGACACTTTGTCCAGAACTCATTCTAAGTCAGATAACACACACGAAGGCTTTCCTAGGACATGGTTCTGCAATCTAATTGTATTTAGTTGTTTAAAAAAAAAAAAAAAAAAAAGCTGGGTGGGGTTCTGCTTGGCAGAATTTCAGAATATCAGTCCTACAATTGAAACGACTCAAAGATTCTTTTTCACTATGCTTCCCTCTGTTTTTCTTCCACATTTGCTTTCTCTTCACAATGGAAGTTGCAATGTAACTATATCAGAAAATTCTATCAATAGCATGTTAGCTTTCTTGGCAGAATACCAGGTGTCATTTGCATACTTAAACACTTTCAAGATGAGAGAAAGTTTAAAGGCTAGGCTTCTATGTGATGTTTCTTGGGTTAAATAAATGACTGATCTCAAAAAGATCTCTTTGCACTTTAAAACTACTGGGAGAAAAATGTTATATTAATAGGGCTGATGGCAAAACACAATCCTAAAATATGCATTTTTAAACTATTCTAAAATCAAATACTTATTCCCATGACTGAGATCTGCATATATAGATTTAACGCTCTGCATTCAGTCATAATCTTTCTGTAAGCAGGCCCCTAAATTTACCATATGTGCATTGAGAAGACACAAATTTTTATTACCCATATTAACACTTAAACTTTGATTTTTTAATTGCAAAGTGACTTTATTTTGCTTTAAAATTTCCTGAATAGAACAAGTAAAAGGAATTTCATTGCTTTTCTTGAAAGTCTTAGAATAACAGGCTTTTTTTCCAATTCAATTTTCATTAAATTGATCTCATACTTTAGATAAAACAGTGCCATTAAATAGCGCAAGAGTATGCTCAGACTTGGCTGCTTCTTTATCATTATAACAGCATACCTGACAGATCCAAGACACAGCTGAGGCCCATAGGTTTTGTTCTGTCACACTGATGCTAGCTAACTTTTGAAAATTAAACTCTTCTATAAAATAAAAGGTAAAAAATTCTACTGTTGTATGATGGAGCTGAATGTGTTCTTTTGAGGCATTCAGGAGTTATATGACCAGACTGCAGTTGTAAGAAAAGGACACTGTCTTTACCACTTCAAGCTCCAACTCAGTATTTTACGCACATGAATCCTTTATCAGAAGTACTGATCATCCGTATATACAATTAAAAGAGCAAGGTGTACACTTCATGAATTTCAAAACTGTCTTAATACAGTTTTCGTGCTTATACAACAGTAAAATAATCAGGAACAGCTACAAAATATGATAACTATTCTTTGAGGACTGTAGTCAAGAATGTCTGTCTCAGACTGGTGTTTTTCATCTTACTTGGCCGTGAGGTCCCTTAGTATATTTCAAACATTTCTATAACTGCATTTATTGCTTATTTTGAAGGGCTTACTTTTCAAAGATTTACGCTAGCAAATTTTTAAAATTCCCATTGGAGCCTAATAAGACATTGTTGAGAAATTTGTTTAATGCACATGGGAAACAAAAGGAGAAAAAGAAAATGTACTTTATGTAACTTAAACTTTTCAAAACACAGATAAGAAAAGCTATAATGAAAGAAAATAAAAATGCACCTTCAGTATGCATTAAAATGAGACATCTGAATTTATGTGAGTTTCCTGCCTGATTACAATAACACATACAAAATTAAATACATAAATATTAATTTTATGTACCACATAAGATGAAGAAAATGAAAGAACAATGTTTACATTTATGGTTGACTCATTAGTGTTTTATTATGTGAAACACTAGGAGGCATCAGTTGGGTAAAAAAAAGGAGTTCTTTTGAAAAATGGTAAGAAATTAGCATAGAAGTTATCAGCTTTCTACTTTCATACTTCTTGATGTTAAAGGTTGTACGTTATAACTAAATTATGCAAATAGGAAAAACTCTCTATTCTCACTGATAAATTACATATCTAATAATATAGGGACAGCACTTAATTTCTTGGCTATTTTCAAATCAGACTGCACACATGAGACACAAAAATAGTTTTACAACACATTACATTTAAAAAATAACAGAATAAAGTAAGATGGTTTAGTTGTTCGTAATTTTTACTAAATCTGCAAAGCCCTGGCACATTTTAGGCACTCTCCTCTGCTTGTAAGCTCTTAACAGGGTTAAGTGCAGTGAATTTAGTACAGTCCTAGGCACTTTTTAGAGACTAGGCACTTTTTAAGTGCTAGGCACTTTTAAGAACTTTTAATTGTGATTACAGGATATTATCTAGAGAAATATATTTTTAAACAAATTTCAGAACAATAATCTACTACATTTTAATTTTACTTCCCCAAAGTGGTATATTAAACAGTTTTTATAAAATTTGTGTAATAATGCTACAAGTGGCTGTACTTTAACTATAAAGTCATACAAATCCACTAATGTCAAAATTGAGCTTTCCTTGCTTTGAATTGCCTTTAACAATGACTAAGCAACAGAGTTACAGTTGTCTCATACAATAATCACTTAAAATTGAAGTGTGCCTTGCTATGCAGCAGCAATCAGCTTTTATCTCTGCCCAATCAAAACGACATGAG
This sequence comes from Monarcha castaneiventris obscurior, assembly GCA_026261815.1. Classification (NCBI taxonomy): domain Eukaryota; kingdom Metazoa; phylum Chordata; class Aves; order Passeriformes; family Monarchidae; genus Monarcha; species Monarcha castaneiventris. The sequence continues at coordinate 5,376,706 of JAMPIT010000635.1, forward strand.
AACTGCCTAATCCTTCTTTTCTAAGGCACATAAGACTTTGTTGTCACTGTTGGTTTTGTGAATCGCCTCTATAAGCTGGTCTGATTTCCTAAAGATGACAGATCTCAGTGAATAGACAAGCTCTACTGCACTGCAGTCAATCAGACAGTGACATTAAAGTGGAGGGCTGAAGACACTAGCTTTTAATCACCTGTCCACATGTAATATTGATCACCAGTTCTAAGAAAATGACCTTAAAGCTGGTCAGAGAACTCAAATAATTACTTCTAAAAATAGTTTAAAAATTCAGTTTTTCAAATTTCACTTGTACCATCAGTGTTTGCTGACCAAAGTTCTTCTGAACCCATTTTGCTTCTGAACCAGGATGCAAAATTGTATTTTCATCCTTTTCAGATACCAGAATTCTAACTCTGCTGTTAAGCTTGAAGTTTTCTAGCTTTTGGAATTAAAAATATAATTTTTAAAATATTTTGTACATAAGTCATTACAGAGATTTAATGAGGATATAGCAAAATCTCTCTGCTGGTATCACATAGCAAAATTAAAAAACTTAAAATACATCACAAATATAAGTGTTTTGGTTATTATTCAGAATGCTGAAGCAAGGACTATAAATTCTTTGAAATTACACAGCACCTTATGTAGATTTATCTCCATCACCAGTGTTTTCGAAAAAATACCACTATGCAATTTTGAATAATGATATCAAACAGGTAAAAATGGACCCTAACGTATCAAACACCAAGCACTTTTTCTTTCAAGCACCTAATAGAAATTAATGACTTCTTCCTTAATGAAATGTAGAAATAACTTTAGCATTTCCTGAAGGTGAACTAAACTATCCTGGTGAACAACAAATTAACCTGTTATAGAGAAAAGTAAAATTAAAGAAATTATGATGGCAAAATTATTCTATTCACAACTCCTGCCCAGTTCCTAAGTTTCTATATAATTACTTTAATCCACTGCATAATTATTTACTAAAGTATTTCTTAGTCAAACTTTTGTGAGAAGCTTTGGGAAGCTTAGTTTCTCTTTGTCTATAACATTTTAGGTGTCTTTTAAAACAGAACCATTTAAGAAAGTTACCTCTGGTTTTGAATATACATGTTGCAGGTAGATGAAATGTTTAAAAAAAAGAAGAAAAATTTCCTGATCCCATATTGGAAGAAAATTCACAGTAAGAAAGTATTTGTATGAACTTTCTTATTATGGTCCAAAACTAGAAGCTCAGGAACATAACTGTAAAATACTTAATCTCCCACACTATTTATCATTTGCTACCAATTTTAATAAGGCTTTTAAACTTAAGTTTCCCTCTTTGTTGGTCAAATAGTCTTAAGAAGATACAGACAGTATCTGATCCCTGTATGCTTTTACAGGACATTGAAAGCGCCATTCTTTACATCTTTGTCCTGTGAAAGCTTTGGGACAGGCAAGAGGTTTAGTCTCTTTGGGTCCTGATCCTGTAAATCATTATCTCTGTGACTTGCTCATTTTCACACAAGTAGTCTCAGCATTGCCAGCGGGACTAGTTGTGTAAGAACTGCTTGCAGGAAAGAACCTTTCCATGTTCAGGTCCCAGAACCATCTCCTCATACTATGTAGAGCATATTAGTATAAATATATATGAACAACAAGTTTTTCAAATAAAATTATGTGTACAACCAGGAACATAGACACCTGGAACTTAGGTCCATTGTCTTAAATTGTTCTTCAAGGAATTTTTCTATTACTTCCAGAAGGACATAAGTGTGGGCAGAGATTTCAGTGTTAAGACTCATTATGAATTATGTACTCATTAATACAGAAAGAATAATATAATGGGTATTTTAAGAAAACTGATAAAATAAGAAAGTTTTGCAGGTTTTGGACTTAATGTAGGGTAACTGAAATTGTGTAATAAATATAGTTCACAAAATAACAAATCCCCAGAGAAACCATTTGTCTTATCATTTGAACTGAAAATCAGTATGCATGCAATACAGAGGTGCTGCAGTACTGGTTCACAGGTGGTAATATTTCCATGCCCTGCCAAGCATCTAAGAATTAGTTATTATACTCCATATATACATCTTTACTCTTCAAACACAATAGCCAGGAAAGTGCCAATGAAAGAAATCTAGTCACAACTGCATCTAAAACAATTTATCATTCATTTTATAGTTATTATAAAATAAAGATATGAAACTAAAACATTTGCCACTAAGATGATGGTCAGATATGTGCAGGGAAAATTTTGTGTCAAGGTAATTCTTTTCTGATCACCAGTAAAGTATCGGTAAAGTGTCTTTTTCTGTTTAATTCTCTTAAATCTTTAGTCTTAAGTTGTGTATTACTGTATTTATTTAAATATGCAATTATTTGGCAATAATAATCATTATATACAATAAAGAAAATAGAACTTTTCTATAAAAGACAATGCTTAGGTACCCACAATGATTCATTACATTTTGCTTTGCACCATGTTTCATTGCTTTTTTCCTTAATCATTATTATTATTATTATTTTCTCTCTTTTTGGGGGTGCAAGGGGATTATTAGCTTGTCTTTATACTTGTTTTGTTTTTCAGGCTGACAGAAAGTCACACTAAGTTTGATGCGAGATACTAAGTATTATAATTAAATAATGCAACAATAATCTTATAAGACTCTCATGTACATTAAACTTTATGTTAGCCTTTACTGCAACTACACCAACTAGTTCTGTAATTCTGATTAGCTCTGCTCCTTAAAAAAAAAAAAAAAAAAAAAAAAATTACTCAAAGTACTGTGTAAAGACCAAAGCATACTATTCCAAAAGTAGTTTGCAGCCCATGACTTAAGTTCCCACATGAACACAAGGGGTCTTTCCACCTCAAATGTAATTCAGATGAAAGATGCACAAAGTAAAACACTTGAAAGCATGCATTACCTAAAGTGAAGACTGAAGAGCCTGCGATACAACGAAGTTTAAGAGCGTTTCACTGAAACTGGTTTGTTTCATTAGTCTGATAAATCAGAGTGCAAGCACTACAAGGTCGTAGCTTTTAAATCAACTAAGAACTATCTAAATCAAATAAGCTTCCAGTACTTCATAATATCAAGCACATAAATTATGTAAACTAACTCCATCAAAGTTTAAACACTTATGACACTGATAGAGACAAGTCTGCAGTAATTTACTAGACAGAGATTTAACTGTGTTACTTGTCTAACAAGTTACTTTTAAGCAACTGCACAATCACACACTAAAAAGTCTGCAAGCAACCTCAGTCCCAGTTCACATAAAATGACTGATACATTCTTCGAATGGCAATAGGAAATGTACCTAGGGCTTTTGTACCATGCCCACTATATTTCATTCCGACACTGAATTTCACATGTACTTACATTATAAACAGCTAGCTGTTTGGCTGATCAGACTAGTCCTTCAGATATTTTCCTTTCATAGGAAAAAGAAAAAATCCCTTTACTTCTTCCAGCCTTAAATATTCACCACCTGGTTCAACATGCAGCCGCCTTGAATCACACACACAACCTTCAAAGTCAATCCAATAAGCAGCCAGAAGATGCCTGGGGTGTGTGTGTGTGTGTGGTGCGCGTGTGTGCGCAGCGTGGAGGAGGAGAAAGTGGCTGAGCTGCTGGTCGGATTAAAAGTAACCGGACTCGTCCTGAGATCGTCCAGGAAGGAAGTGACAGCAAGCGAATGGGAAAAGGCGAACAGCTCACAGCCTTTGTAACATCGCGGAGGGGAAGGGGGAGGCGAGAAAGGGATTCAAAATACACGCCTGATGAGGTGTCCTTTTCTGCTTTGCTCTCTTCCTCCCTTTTCTTCTTTCTCCGTGTCTCTATTTCTCTCCCTCTCCCACAATCCCAAACGAATGACTCTCTCCTCCCGAGCTGGAGAAATAATCAGTTTCACTCTTGCAAAAAGGGGGCGGGATCAGATCCCGAAAGCGTTTTAATAAAACAAACATAGAGCAGCAGCAGCAGCGGCAGCAGCTCCTTGCCCCTCTAGTCTAAACTAGATTGATAAATTGCTCCACTACACTACTTTAATTATGTATATGGTATGCAGAATAAATCACCGAGCATCAGCACCTCAATCAAGCACTTTTTAAATGATAATTGCATCTTGGGTGAATCAATCTTTCCATTCCTGACATTTTGCTAATTTTAGTTTTACGGTGGGGGTAATGGCATATGCCACACGCAAACCTAATGACATCCTTTATTATACAAAGCGAAGACAAGGCGGCGAGCCGGTGCGTGTTTTCCCCCTCCTGGCGAGGTACCGCAGCGTGCGGGGGGCAGGCAGGAGGGGCTGCGGGGCCGGGAGGCGCGCACCGCCCGCGGCAGCGCATCTGCGGCGGGCCAGCGGGGCCGGGCTGCGGGCCAGTGACCGAGCCCGCCCGCACGGGGGTCCTGCGGGGCCCAGGCTCCGGAGCGTCCCTGCGTGCCGCACCCCCGGCACCCCCGAGGCGGCATCTCCGGCGTGGCTTCGCCTCCGGCAGGGAGGGGCGGGCGCCGAGAGGGGGCAGCCGGCCCGCGGCGGCCCCGCGCAGCCCGCAAAGCGCCGACCCCTGCGCCGCCTCCGGAGCGCAGCGGAGTGGGGCCCTCCGGCTCCTGCCCCCTCCCCCCGAGACCTCTTGCCCAGCCCCTCGCACCTTGGCGGGGCTCTCCCTTCCGAGCCCTGCCGCTGCTGAGCAGCCCAAGTTCCCCCCGGTCCGGCTCCGCGCCCCGAGAGGCGGGGAGCGGCAGCGCCGGGCAGCGGGGCTGTCCCTGCGGGGAGCAGCGCCAGGAGCCGGCCCGCTCGCCTCCTCCGGCAAGTCCTGGCCACGGGCGGCTGCCGGAGACAGCCTCGTGTCAGACCCGCAGGAACGCGGCACTGACAGCACGCTCCGCGTGGACAGGGCTTTATTTTTATAATAGGTTCCGTTGCTTCTAAAACTGGATTGAAAGGACTGCACTGCATGTGAGTTTGAATCCAGATTAAGCACATGCAGTAATTTGTGAGTAAAACTGGACCTTGTACATACTTGTTTTAATTTTTATGCAGATAGCCAACTTTTATGATCCTTTGGGAGCAGCAGGGGAGTTTGTAAAGGCACAGAGTATTATTTTTATGATAGATTAAGGTACTGGAAATAGGAACAACACACGTGATAAAACCAAGCGACTGAATTCAAACACAGTGATAAATATATATTTGGGTTATTTTAATACAAGTCCTTGGTCTTACAGTCTTTTCCCCTAGAAACATCTCATTGGGCCACTGACCTACTTCCAAAGTATTTGACAGTGAATAAATACCTTTTCAGTTCCACTGTACTTTTTAAAACATGGATGCTCAAAGCACAGTCAGAACAAAACAAAGCTCAGGTAGTACTAACAAGCATCCTGCAATTGCTCACAATGCAAATCCCTTGAGAATACTGTGGGTCTCATCACGTCCTGGTCTGTCTGGGTGAGAGTGCACAACTCTCCGTGAAGTGACATGCTACAAATATACCCACACCAATAATGACAGTGACAGTGATGTGCCCAGAGTCACCAGGCAGCCAGATACAAGCCAAGCACATTGTACGTGGTGGTGAGAGGCACACATGCTTGGCAGTGGCAGCAGAACCCGAAAAACATTGGGAAATAAATACTTTCTCAGCTCAGGTCTGCCGTGAAGCACAGCAGGAAAGAAATACAGCAGTTACACAGGTTGTACCCTTGCTATGCCTCTTCTGCAGACAGTTTTGGTCTCTCAGTGCGGCACCCAACTATTGAATAATATTTGTATATTCTTAGCGGCAAAAATAGAAAATTGTGTTAAAACTTCCCACTTTTGTGCTCTAATTGAAAATGACTGTCATCTGCTTTATTTTGTGCAGGATGTGTAAGTTTTCTGGTTTCTGGTTAGTTGGTAATGCAGCCCTTCAACTGGCAAGACAGAACATTAACACTGTCATATTTTGAAAGTAATTATTACAGTAGGCAAGTATTTCAGAAAATAAAAGTATGCAGCAGTTTAGAACATCAACCACACCTCCACGTGGACACTTGTGGTCTAATCTTTTTATAGTTGTGACCTTCACATACTGGAGCACCTTAAAGCCATGCCAAGTTTTTGTCATGAGTACAATTCATCAAATTCATGTAAAGGACATCTTGATTTTTAAAACAGGATTCAGATGCTAGGTGGACAAACAGATATAAGGGGAGGGATCCGGATTTGTCACTCATCTCAGGGTTAGACAAGGCATGGATTTATGCAGCATAATTTGAAAGGTGTAGGGTTTTTTTCCTCTCTTTGCATTTCATTTAAAAATCTGGAATAATTTCAAACAGTAAAAAAAACTTTGTTCTGATGTCTGTACTTGTACAAATGCACCCTTTTCAAATTTCTGGCACAAGACTCAAATCTAGGCTTTTCTGCTGTCCACAGTCCATGTGTAGGTCCGCTCACAGTTTTTTGTTCCCAATCTACCACCTGAGGCACACAGTGTTTTAAACTGTGAGACATCAGTCAAAATGTAATAATTATAAAATCAGATCTCCAAAGGTTTATTAAAGAGTGTATCCAAGTATCTCTTTCCATTACAAGTGTGAATACCTCAAGGTAACATTTCCTTTCAAGATGATTATCAAAGTCCGTTTTTGTTCTTTTGTGGATGCAGAACATATTTTTCCCTTAGGAGAAATGAGATTGCCAGTTTAAACCCTTTAATGGTGTTTAAACAGAAAAGCAGTGAGGTTACTATGAAATGATCCACCTCCTTTGCATCTTAACCCTGGGCTGGCTTTGTTTCTATTTTCTGTTTAAAGTTCTGCTCAAACCCATTCCACTCTACACCTTGCTCTCTTCCACCACCTCCCTATTTGTACGAGCAACACTGTATAACTCTTCTTCCCATGTCTGGCTGCTTTTAAACTTGGCCCACGCTGGGTGCAGCTCTTGAAGTGAGCTTTATGAAATTATTTTAAAGTGAGCTGGGGCGGTTGCCACAGCAACCCACCCTGAGAGAAATCGAGGCTATAGATTAATCTACCCCACAAGATTATTCAACAGTATTGTATTTGTTCTTCATTCATTCAGAATATTCCCTCAATCCCTATGCTTTTATAATGAACAAAAATATATAAACTCAGATAATTTCAAAGCTAATAGGGTATATATTGCAAGAGCATAATTTAATTGCTTTGTAAACCTGATGACATGTACATGATTCTTTGCAAAATCATTTAATTGCAAAAAAATCTGCAAGGTAGGCGCAGCTGACATATTAACTTTAAATAAAATGGCATGCCATTACTAAAATGGTGTCATACACGTCAAGCAATGATTACAGAAAGCCTTTGTCACAGGTGTACCTGTAAGTATATAATACAGTAGAGTTTTGCTCTCCAGGTTTTGCTTTGAACAAAAATCTAAAAATAATAAATAGCACTTGGTAATATTAAATGTAAGGAATATTAAACACTCACCACGTACACCCTCTTTATTGTCAAAATGATCTGCCTCCAATGCTTTACTTAATCTTTCCCATAGTAGTTACTTCACAGTTTACAATTCTTGTTCGGCACCTTGGATGTTTAAAAGCACAAAAGTAGCATATTATTAAAATGCAAACCCATAGTACTTCAATATATTTAAGGCGATTAATGAAACAATTTCTATAAAAAGAATACGAATCTTTGCTGATGTGCACTTAGGCCTATCTTACTTGTAAGTAGCTTGACGTTTTCAGAAGCTGTTATAAACTCCATCTAAATCCTACCTTGGGGATGCTACACTATCAATAAAATTACGAAACTATTGATCGCAGGCTGTACTTTCCCTCCAATCGGTATTTATGCTTTGACATGCATTTTGGAAAACACAGCCATCTCGTTGTTTAGTAAATGCCTGTTTAAAAGGCCAGGGTGAATTATAAAGTAGTAAAGCTCGGCATATTAATTTTTTCCTTTTATCAGGGGCTTGTATATGTGGTGCCAGCACCAGACATGCATCTCCTCGGCTCTGCTTTGAGGCAGGCAACACCAGGTAGCACCAGCAGAACTTTTTTTTTACCTCAAATATTCCTTTTTCTCTGTACCTGTGGTTGTGGAGAGGGGGGTCCCCACCAGCACAACTGGTCTTGAGGGGCGACCTTTCTGGCCTCTGCCCCAATCCTTCGCACCTGCACACATCACTACCCCGGGCTCCTCATCATTTATTTATTGACTCGATATTTTCTAGGTGCAGGGGAGTTCTCCGGGTGCGCTGGTGGGGAGCCACGGCAGGAGCAGGTACGAGGCCAGTCCCGGCCTCATCCCTTCCGGCACCGCGGGCCTGGCGGCGCTGGGCGGGGCAGCGACTGCCGGAGCTGCCGGGGGTGCCGGGGGTGCCGGGGGGCCCCGGGTCGTGCCGGAGCTGCCGGAGCTGCCGGAGCCGCCGCCCTCTCGCCGCCCCCGCCCCGACGGGCAGACGCTGGGGCGGTGCGGGGGCGGTGTGAGGCCGGCCGGGCGCCGGCTGACCCCGGAGCGGGCGGCCCCGGGGAGGGAGGGCAGCGGGAACCGTGGCTGTTCCACTGCCGCTCTGGGTGTGTGGGGCTGGCCGGCATCAGCAGAGGGCTGGGAAGTCCTGCCCAAAGGGTGGCTCTGGGGAAGGCGGAAAGCGGAACGCTGCCCCGCGTCCCCCGGCAGAGCTGCCCCTCATCGGGCCCCTCCGGAGCCGGTCCAGAGCCTTTGCCCAGGGCTCCGGCTTCGGGAACTCGGCTGTCGGCGCCACGGGAGGCCCAAGCACAGCTCTGCAGCGCCAGCGGGACCCTGGGTGCCAATGCTGCCATCCCAGGGCCAGGCTGGAGCAGGAGGGAGGGTGCTGGGTGCTCAGAGCCGCGGTCCCGGGCCTCCAGAGAGGGCTGAAGTGGCCGAACACGTAGGGCCGGGCTCGGGAAGCTCCAGCGGCAAATGGCAGTCCCGGGAAGGGGACAGATCGGTGTCCAGCAGGCCGGTGTGGAAGCCGTGGAGTGATGTTGGATGGAGGGCTTGGAGGTCGACTAATTAATACTGGGCATTATCTGATAGTTTCCAGCCTTTTGGAAAGATGTGTCTTCAACTCCCTCTCTCCCTCACTCCACCTCCGCCTTTTTTTTTTTTTTTGATCTTTTTTTTTTAGATTTTTTTTGCCCTCCTGCTGATATTTTCTAGGACCTTTGCAGGGAAGAGATTGATTTTAAGGGAAAAAGGCTGCCAAATGCGTTAAGTCAACAGTGAAAAGGGGGGTTTGTTTGTTTTGCTAAATTGATCCTGTTCTAGTAATCTGTAGTGTTTCATTGTTACTAAAGGCAGTGTCTGAAACTGTAGTTTGCAAGTTGATATTGTCCTTTAAATATCTCATAAACAGCTGCCCAGATGTTATTTTTATCCAAGACTTTTAAAAATCTGAATTTCTTTTAAAAGTGTTTTCAGAGTAGAGAGAGGAGATAACTTCTTCGTAGATAAATACATTTTCTTTCAAAGATTAGACATTACTAAAATTGTCCTAAAGAGTGTAAAAATAGTATTTATTACTTTCTGAGTGACAACACAGACTGATAATAGAATTAAATCTGGGTCTAGGGATAACCACTCTTACCACGCATGCATTTTAGAAATAAGTAATACTTAAGCTATGTATCTTTTTTTATTTTCCTTCAAAATGAGACTGAAATTGCATCTGAAGGAAGTTAACATCTATAGAAATCCTGAATCTCCTTCTTGGTGTGGAGCATGGATGCTGTGGAGCTTATGTCGTGTGTCCAAAGGTCCCCTGAAGTCTGTTGAAATCCAGTGTACTCTGACAGGCTGAGATGAGATACTAAAATGGAAGCTCAGCCCTATGTCACTGGCCACCCACATCCCACTTCTGCCTCAAAATTAATCTTTGGGTATGTTCTAACTCCAGTTCCTGTACTGGCCACTGTCTCTCTGTAAGTCATTCAAATGTACTGGTGCCATGATGATTTTTTGCCTTTTCTTTTAAACCCCTTTTATACCTTTTTACAACTTCTGTATTCTTTAGTTCTTTTTGCTACGTTCTTGGACTTGTTTGTTAAGCTAAGAGACTAAACATTTTAGAGGTTTTGTAGTCAGGGATCAGAAATCCCCAGACCCCAAGGTCCTCTCCAGAACACATTTTGTAAACTAAGATAGAACCATCCAGGGGAAGGTTCCTTGGGGAGGGGGGGTCACTTGAGCCTCTCATTGGGGAATCTTTGATAGATATGCTAACTAGTAAAACCTATAATGATATACCAGATCTTTTGGGGGAAAATTTTGTGGTGTGCATTTTGGTGCATTTGATCTGGACGTACTGCACCTAAGGATCCTTAAAATAATTACCAAGGTAAAATCTCTTTTTCCTTTCTAACCATGTTTGACTCTTGATTTTAAGACCAGGGAAAGGCATCAGTACGACAATGTTCCACCAAACGTGTACGGTTTATATATACACACATGAATTTTAGGGGCACAACTCTTGTGGCCCATGATCTTACTTAAGTGTAAATAAAGGAAGAATTTAACCTATTGACTTCTCCCTTGCTGAGATTTAGGGACTCGAAAAATGTGGGTCTAGACTTGCCTGAAAGAAAAGAATCAAGGGTTTTGAAGTTTTTCAGTGCTAGTAAGAAATTGGCGAGCAAAACTTTAGTCTCAGACAAACTCAAAAGGTCAGTAACTACACCCCTTCCCCAATATTTCTGACATAAAGTTAATTAGGTGAAATATCAAGCTAAATGGGCTTTTTCCCTGTGCAAAAATACAAAAATAGATCAAATATGAGCTTAGAGTGGAAATTTGGAGTCAATTCCCCATCTTAATAGGGTTTAAGTACGGGAATATATCTGAAGAATAATTTTGGAAATGTTGTCATTTTCATGAACTGCTGTTCATCAGTTTGATAATTCTGCATCTTCATATGCAGAAGCATCAGAATTTTTTTTCAAAAGCAAAGCATTTGGTGGAACTGTAATTTATTTTATGGTTTAATACCTCTGTGATTAAAGTCTATCTAGATTATTAAACAGCCTTCACCCAAGAAATGCAGTATCTTTACTATTCAACTTGATTGCTAATATAGAAGAGCTATCTCTCACAGCTTCCAGAATTGATGCAGAGGAAGATAACTTTGTACTTCATTGTTAATTTATGTGGCTTTAGAAGTCTTAAACCTCTGCACCATTAGCTGGATGTTTCTAAAGAAGTTCTTGCTAGAGCAGTTCCTTCTACTTATTTCTAAGGGGAAAGGCTGTCAGAAATGGTTTCAGAATTAGCATTTAAGTAAGGACCACCCTTTTTATTCCTTCTACCACATTTATTTTTCCATGTGATTGCGTGCCATTGAATAAGGAGAATCTCTCTGTGATTCACTTCCATTTTGGGAAAAGCTGGGAGGGAACAGGGAAAAGCTTTTTTTAGGCTGCGTGTTCCTTCTCTTTTCCAGAAGTGGAATCACCTGACTAAGGTATTGTGATATTTTCAGGTATTTTGACAAAAAATCCACAACCCAAACCAAAAAATACGATTTCATCCCCTTGCTAATTGTGTGACACTCAAGCTTTTGTCTATTTTGCACTGAGTGATGATGTGATACAGAAGCAGACAGCCAAAGATGGCCAGAAAGGGCTTTATTAAGTATTCTGCAGCTGCTACAAATTAGATCAGCATCTGCATCTGTGCTGACAATGAAATTCATTGTAATTTTGAGGGCCAAGCAAAATAGGGGTTTGTTTTGGATGGACCCCTAGCCACAATTCAAACAAAATTCTGAATCAAACATATTCTAGGGGAAAAAAAGGTTGATCAGCTTTATCTCCTGAAAGCCACTATGGTTTCCCATTCTGGCTTTGGGTGTGTATTCCAATGTCACACATGAAAGGCTTCTCTTACAGTATTCAAAATTTTTGATTTTGAATCCTAAAAAATAATTTTCAGGAGTTTTCCAGATTAGATGTTGAGCTATATTTTAGATAAGTGACCAGATTTTTGCTGCTTCTCTGACAATGTGCCTCTATTTCAGATTTCATACTACTTTCTGGAACCAAAGTTGGAGTAAATGATGCACAAATTTTAATGGTCAGTGATACGACCTGTTCTAACAGAGATGTTTACACCATAAATTGAATATAGAATACAATAGCTGTAGATTAGTACATGGAATGAAGGTATGAAGGTATTAGTCTCAAGCTTTTTTTATACAGATATGCTTGCATGTAGATATCAAGAACTAATAGGTTATTCTGTTGATATTTTGACAAAATGCTTTTAAATGTTTTTAAACTCTTCTGTAGTAAATTAATGTTTTTGTTTTGCATTTGAACAGCTCCAAACTCAAGTGTTGATCTATAAATATGTCTCCTAAGCACTACTGTAATATTAATATCTCTGTTGTAAAAACAATAATTAATACAAAAATTTTATTAAATGATTTAGAGAGGCCCTTTGGAAGTTGACAGCTCTTCTTGATAAGTGAAGAAGAACTTGTAACTTCTGTGACCATAAGTGTAATTGCACAATAGTTGGGTCAGCTTTTAGTTGTGATTGTGCCACTTATGTTCATCTATTTAAAACTTCCATGAGCCTCCTGCTGTGATGTCATTGGTTATAATTCTTCCCATGGAAGTACTTTAAAAAGTTTATATTATTGAGGTTAAAAGGAAACAAAGCCTCAGGTCATGTTTGGATATGTACTTTGGTTCGGATTTGTTTCATCTGAAGTTGCTGTTACTGCCATATGATCTAGCTTGAGTTTCTTTGTACAGCTCCTGTATGATGCAGACAGATTTAGGTTCCCATTTCTGGTCTGTTATGTTCTTGCAAGCCTGCACCAATCAGACCAGTGAGATCTGATTTCAGCAATGACTTTACAGATAGCTACCCTAACATGGCTAAAGGAGAAGAAACCTGATTACTGAATCCAGGAAGTTCCTTGAATTGGAAATTATTATTTTTGTCAGGAAACTAAAAACCATACAGCGACAATTTCAGGGTTTTTTGGTGTTTTTTTGTTTAAAAATTAATTAACTTCATTCAAATATGTATTGAAACTTCCTGAACTGACCTAATATATTGTTAGCCTTTTTAGTTTTAAACTCTCAGTAACAAATAAATATGTTATGGTGGCACTAGTATCTCTCTTTACATTTTAAATCTACAGCAGCTGGAAGGTCTGTGCTGTAAAACCTCTTTGGCTCTGGATGTGACTGAATTGTTTTCTTTGCTGTTGCTCAGCTAAATGGTCAGGAGCTGGGGAACAGGTACGTGTTAGGAAGGGTTTTAGAAAATTTTCTAGCTCCTAAGGGACACTGAAGGGTCTTTTTGTAGTCTACATATTCATGTAGGGGAAGATAAGACAAAAGGAATATAGGCAGAGGTAACTCAAGACAACTGTTGCTAGTGGGGATAGAGGGGTTAAGGATTTTTGGATGAGGAGTTCACACATCCTTTTTGGCAGATTAAACCTAGCAGTTTAGAAGCTGTTTAAGGAGCGGTTTCTCCAAGGAACAAAGGAACCAAGTTCTTTGCCTTAAGTGTGAGCCAGTTCCCTTGTATTTCTGTGGGAGAATACAAACCAAGATCTCATTTCAGTGAGATTGAGGTGGGGTATTAAATGGCTAATGAATTGATTTAGTGCAAGGACATATAATTAAATGGCCAGATATATTTTTACAAAAGTAGGAACGATCTCCTTATAGACAGATAGATTGTTTCACAGTCTCTTCTATTTTTCTCAGCGTTAATATACTCTTTTATAGTTATCACACACAAAAATAATTTGTTATTACCAAGCATTCTTTCTACAATAATTTTAAATTCAGGAGACAGATTGATACTAGGGAAAGGGCTATTTGCATATAGTTACATAGGACTTCAAAAAGTAAAGGAAAAGAATGAATGCTGCAGGTACCTATAGCAAACACTATAGGAAGCACCCATTTTGTGTACTTCTGTATTGTTATTGTTGTAGCAATAAAAGAAAGAAATAAAAGTAGAGAAAAATGAAAATTATTGGGGGAGAGTTTTTTGTTTAAAAAAGAGCCAAAACAAAAGATAAATGTAGCGACCCATAAACAGAAAGGTTTATTTTGCAGGATTAATCCTTAGAAACTGGTTATCATACTATTCAGCTTTTAATTTCTTTGCCCTGACAGATGATTCTGTGTTTCGGGATACAGTGCATCAGAAACATTAACATTAGATTGAACTTCATATACCATAAGTACAATTTCTAAGTATTTATGTAGAACTAGTAATGCTATATAACTATATTTATGAACAAAGCTGTAATTGCTGTTTTATTAATTCTATTATTTTAAAAATTATTTCCTGTGCAGTTATTTTATGTGCTTCCAGTAAACTTGTGTGTGTTAACTTAAATCTAGATGCTCATTCTTTGTAAGCAGTATTTATTGAACTTGATTTAGAATCCAGTGCCTTTAGAGTTATGCGTAGAAAGCACTGTGCTTTTGTCTTTATTGAAGATTTCTTAAGTGGTGCTTTCAGAGCTTGTCTCGTAATGCTTAGTTGCTTTCAAAGGAACAAACCCATATCTGACTATGCAATAAGTTGTCAGTACTTTAACTGGAGAAGACAACTCCCATTAACTGTTTGTGTAGCTATACGCTGTGACAAGGGGAATAATTTGAGACCTATCCTCATTACCTCGTTTATGTGAGTGTAGCGTGCAACAGCATTTTTGAAATGGGATAGGAGGGTGGAGCTCCAAGCAGTCATGGTGGGTGGTGTGTGAATGCGTCTTCCCCTGGGAATGAGCCACAGTGGGGTGCAGGGGTGGGGAGAGGCTGCAAAGCCATCCATTTGCAGTCACCAGGACAGCTCAGCAGCGTGGAGCCCTCAGGCAAGGCTCACTATGTTGCCAGCAGACTGGCAAAGATGAGAGTTCTCCACTACTCCTAGTGCTAGTCTGATCCTTTGATTTCCATGGTGACTGTCTCGGACCAATAACCAATTAATTTCTGAACAAAAACATTGATTAACGAAAGTCCAAGAAGAAAGTTATAGGCCTTTTTTAGAATAAGATTTTGCTTACTGTACCAAGGGGAAAATCATTATAAATTTAAAGTGTCTATTCATTCATATATATATATATATACATATTTTTACATACACACACCTTATATGCACTGGTATAAATATATATATATGCACATACACTTTATAATAGAAACATAAAATGGAAAATCTTCATGTTTAAAATGCTCTTGTATAAAGAGGTAATTAAGGCTATTCATTATACTCCCTCCCTGATTTTTTATCATGCATCTCATCTTATCTAACTTTTATATGGAACTTCATTGCTTTTGGTGGAAAGTGTCCAGTTTTCACCAGTGTAAGTAGAAGGTCATGAGATGTTTTTAAAATACCACAAAACGGTATATGAAAAAAATTGAATTAACTTTTGAAGAACACAATCCAGATTGTGGATCTCCTACACTGAGATTTTTGCCAAAACTTTGTGGTCAAATCCCATTTTTTATTTACATGCACTATGGAAAAACTAATGCAGATATCCTCCTGCCACTAAAACTTGGATTTATTGGAAAAGACAAACATGTGGTTGAAAGCTGAGCTACACTGTAGCTTTTCAAAATAAAAATGATAAAAAGATAATTGTAGAATAAATTGTCATAGTTTACAAAACAGACCACAGAGCTCTTAGTTAATAGGGAATAGTTGGTACAAAAATAAAGGAATGTACCAGGCATTTTAGGGGTGATTTTTTTTCTAATTGAAATAGTTATAAAGTTTCAGTGCATTAAATTAGGTTTTCCTATTACTTAATCTGTTAGTATTTCATTAATAACAGAAAAATTTCAGAATTTCAGTTAATATGCTGAAATCTGTTGACAACTGAAATAAGAAACCAGAAAGTCCAATTAAGGACACTCATTTAAATATAATGGTCTAAATTATGTAGTGATAATCTCCACCTTTTGAAGCATTAAACAGTCTTTTTCTAGAAAAGGCAAGCATCTTAACTTTAATTTCACAAAATACTCTTTTCCCTCAGTACAGTGAAAAACAAACTAACTTACCTGGAATTTAATGAAATTGTCCAGGAGTTTGTCAATTTAATTACTGTTTCTAAGCCTTTAAAATCAATACAGTAAAATGCTGATGAACTTACAGTGTACAGAACTAAAGGCTTTAAACTGCAGGCTGTATGTTTTTCTTGTTTAGTGTGGCATGTACAAAGTCTAGTTAGCTCCAGGAACTGCCATTACTATTTACTGACTTCGTATTTAACAGTGCTTGGTTTTAATGACTGTTTAGGGGATTTGGTTTCCATACATTACACGTTATGCATGAAACAGCAGAGTTTTACAGACATTGCTCATTTTAAAGGCCGATCTAGTTTTGGGGATTTTGTTTTGTTCTATATTTCATACTTGATCTTAAAATGTATCTTTCATATTTAGAAGTTTACTTTATGCTTTGACTAGTAATGTTTTATGCTATTGGCCTTTTATTCTCACATACAGTAGGATACCTTGCAGCAAACAAAATTGTGATTATTTTAATATAGCACATTCCAGAAACAGAAATAATCTCTCCTTCATTTTCCGGTCTTGGAAAATGAAGAAAATGGATGACAGCTATGCCTGATCTAGCTCTGCTGAGGTAGGATTTCCATGTCAGTTGTGTGGGTCCCACACCAAGCAGCCTAGCAGAAACAAAATCAAAGATTATGGGTGTTTAAAAGGGCATTATTATTCAGCCTAATCTTAGACTACTCATTGATGATACATCATTTATTTTGGTATATGGGGTATACCTACTACAGAAATAATCTAACAGTATATTGACATGTGATTCCTTTTTCTCTCCCATTAGTGCCTTCTATGCTGTGCAGTGACTTGTGGCTATGTAATCTGTTTACTGAAAAATATTCATATGGTTAAGTTTTCTGTCTGTTTACTCGATTAAATAAATGTTTTCAATTTAACACAACAATTTGTAATGAATACTGTGAAACACAGTTAAAAGAATGAGTTCTTGAAATAGAAATAATAATAAAAATGCTTTTCTCCCCTTGAAAATATTTATTTTAACATGTGGTCACATTTTCCTGCATTTTCACATTAGTTGAAATCTTATTGTTCTAAGAAAAAAATAAATCTTTTTTTCCCCCATCATCTAGTTTCCCAATTCTTATGCAAATTAAAGAATACACACACAGGCATAATTTGTGGTTTTAAAACAAGGGAATGTGTAAATTCATGGTATCTTTAAAAAGCACCATGTCAAGCAGTGCTCTCATGAAGCCTCTAGTTTACAATTTACATTTTCACTTTAGTATAAGACAATGGTTTTGTATGATAAACCTTTGATTGTCTTGTAAAATGCCCTAAACAGTGTTAATTTCACTCATTTATTATAAAGGAAACTTAGTTGATGTTCAGAAGGAATTTCTAAGGCTCAGAATGACTGTTGAAACTCCAAGCAGTCTACCGACAACAAATCATTTTGATATATTTGGGAATTACCAGGATAACTCATTTATTTTAAAGAAGGAAGATGGAGAGTACAGAGTACACCCTCAGCCAGCACTGTCTGGCTTCTGCTGTTCCTGCATGTAATCCTCTATGTTCTTTCCATTCAGAATCATAGAAACAGTTTGAAAGAACGGGACTACAAGTATCCACTCAGTTTAAAGAAACTTCTTGGCAATAGAAGCTAAAATCAAGCACTGTATCAAGTTAAATGCAAAGCAGGCTACAAAGCTTATCTGCTTTCTCTTGAAGAAAGCTTTGTGAGAGTAACCATGAGCCTGGAGCTGAATCACTGTGGCAAGCAGAGCATTCCAAAGACATAAGAATATTTATTTAATAATTTTTTCTGTTAAAACTCACCAGTGCCCTTCTGCTTCTCCAGGAAGTTGTACCCGTCAGCACCTGCTGAGGGCTTCGTTGATCAAACCGGCAGGTAAAAAAATTCCTGTAGAATAAAGCCAGACCAGCTGGCTTTGAAGAGAAGCCCCCCAGTTTGGGTTGTGTTTGCCTCACTCACCCTCTGCTCTGCAGACCCGGGCTTTTTCTCCTTTGGATGTTGACCTGTAGGCTGCGTGATGTGGGCGCACAAGTGTCTGGCAGGCCAAGGTGCACCTGCTTCTGTCACTCCCGAGTAAATTTAGCTGTAAAAGGTATCACTGACAAGCAGACCTTTGTCAGTGCTGGCAAACGAACAGAGCGTTGCCAACCCCCCCTTCAAAAGTGCCCTGTAAGTTCAAATGGAAAATATCTACTCGGTCGTCTTACCCAGTATCCAGGAATTGCTTCTTCAAGAAGAAAGAAGGCCACGGGGCTCGTATATGGCAAAAAGGTTTCCTCCTTTAAATAGATGTTAAAATTGTATTATTCCAAAAAGGATCTATGAACAAGATGAGGTTTTGTTCTGTTAAATGTGGCTGGAAGAAAACTTTTTTAAAATGGGAACACACCACACAGAAATTTCAATTCAGGTTATTATATTGTTCTAAGTGTTAAAATTGATTGTATTTCTTTTCCATAACTCGTTGTGCTTTTTTGTCCAAGAAGTATTAGAAAACTAAAATGTATCATGTAGAAGGTATTAATCTCATTTCCAAAATTAGAAAGCATACAGAATTGAAAGTTTGAATTTCAAAATTACATGTTTGTAATACTTATACTGTGGTAATCTAGGAACCAGCCACTTTTGAAATGGGAGTTAAAGTAAATGGAGGCTCTTTTGAGAGAAGTGATCAAAACTTGGTATGCTTGTCCTTATTGGATATTTATAATTTATTCATAATAGGGATATTTATAATTTATATCTGCCCCTTGCCTTTTTTTTTTTTTCCTTTTTTTCTTCCTGGAGATGGCTTCTTGTAATTGAAAGAGAAAGGTGTAATTTGCACCAGTGTGTCTTCTCGCAGAGTTTAAAAAAATAGTCACCAGCATAGGTTTGCCAGGATTGGTAGCAGCATACCTAGATACTCCATTTTCTACTTGAAAACTATGCCATAAACTCAAGTGGCTTTAAAGAAAAAAATTCAATAGTACCTACTTTGCTCTAATATGCTATTTAGAAGGAGCAAAATGTTCCTTCTATCAAATTAGACAAAAATTGTGGGTCAGGAGCTCTTTGTAAGATAAACAAGGTTCCTATTTATTTACTTGTATAAACAACCACTCACCAAGCTGTATGTCTCTGCAGGGGCACCCTTTCAGATAGGAACATGGACCTTATTGGCATCATCTTGTATCCATGGAAACATTTTAAGTACCTCTCTCTCAATATGTACTTCCCTTATTCAGGGTTTAGGAGCTGAGTAACAAATAAGTAAGTGTTTTTATTATTTCCTTTGTGGAAGCTTGGTTCGTGGGGTTTGTATCTGTCATAATAAAGATCTTGTACTTCCATCATGTTTGATAAAATCAAGTGTTTAATTTCAAGCCTCCTATCTGCTCTTATTCTTAGATTAAAATTAATGTTCTAAAAGTCTTAATGAATAGAAATTCTGAAACTTCTCGTTATCCATTACTGTTTGAAAAACAATGATCATAGTTCACATTATCATCAGACTTAATAACTGCTCTCACTGCATTAAACTAGTCTGGTTTTTGTATTTTTGATAAAGAAATAGGGAAAATTAACAAGAAATCAGACTATTTTCTCTTGGCAACAGCCATACCCACCTATGTCACTGTTTAGTAGGTCATGGAATTGTCTTGAAACTGAACCAAAAGAATGAAAATAAAGGAGCTTATTCTGGGTTTTTTACACAGAAATAATTGAAAAGCAAAATAATAATTTTTCTTTTAAGAAAGTCTGCCATACTACTTAGTTAAAATATCAAAGCACAGAGCTAAGAGCTAAGAGAAATAAGGGATTTTATGCCTCTATATTTTCATGCAGAAAAAGAAAAATTGGCGTGAACTACATTTATTTTCAAAACTATCATTCTGAAGAAGATCCTTTGCAGATCAAATGTAGTTATTTCAACATTGCCTTGGCTCAAATTCAAAACTCTCTTGTAATTTCACCTATTAATTGGTACAACTGATGCACAATTTTAATGTACTTTGATTTAAAAAATATGAAAATGAGTTATTGCTACCCATTAATATTGTCTATGTATTTTTAAAAAATCCTGCCTTAATTTTGTTTTTAGAAACAATTTTCTTCACCTGAGCCAGGCTGTAACAATAGAATACCTTATTAATTACAACTGCTATCAGAAATACACATTTCTGTCTGCAAAGATCCAGTAGTTCTCACTGAAATCCTACTGGTTTAGAGTCTTGGTTTGCTAAGCTTGTATCCCTGCATATTATTTTCATTTACCACTCTTACTGTTTTTATTTGCCCCACTGTGTCCACAGCGCAGTCCTTGATGAGTGCAGATGGCACAAATGATTTCTCCACTGATTAAGTTGGAACAGTATTTGTGTAGAAATTCTGTAAAACTTTGTTATATGATGAAAATTGTTACCTTTTTACATGCCATATTCTCCTTATCAGGTTTATACTTTTATTTATGGATATCTGTTTACAAATGTGTAATCATTTTATTTAAAAAGTATGATCATGGTGTAGGCAAATTGAAGCTGCCTGACCCCCTGTGAAAACCTCAGTGAGTAATCTGCCTGTGGGCTGGCCTGTTTGCTCTGCAGATTGCCACATGAGACCTAGGATTGTGATTGCTCTCAAGAACTTTTACTCTGAGCCAACTAAGCATATCAGAGAGGTGAAACTTTCAGCCTCCAGAGAAGGATGCAGCACACATGGCAATTTTTTCATTTCCCTTTCATCGTGTGCCTGACCTTGTTACAAGGTCAAGGTTGCTGGTGTACTAAATGGGGAAGTAGAAAGAGAACCTAATCTCTACTCAACCCTCTATGTGTTCAGCCTGAGGTGGACAAGGAAGCTCTGACCTTGCTCATCATCCTGAACAAATAATATTTCAGTTACACACTTGAAGGATTGCTCAGGTGCACTGCAAAATACAGTGAAAGCTGGGCTTGACCCTGCTGTTTTGAAATGATGGAACTAAGATTTGCCCTGTTGACTCTATGTAACTGGCAAAAATCCAATTCTTCCTAGCCACAGACCTTGGGGAGAGAAAGGGATCAGGAAAATTGGTAATGGTATCTCTTGGGCACATAAATCTTCATCTAAGTAATATGTTCTCAGCTTTATGATTTTTAGCTTTTTAATCCAAGATGTCTTTTTTTTCCCCTAGCATTTGTTAAAGAATCACTTCCAAAATGCTAGAAAGTCAGCCTGAGCATATTGCAGATAAAATCTGTCTCCCTTCTCCATCATGCAAAATAGAGATTCAACATTTGGCCTATATTCAGTTTTTCAGGTGCTAAAAAGCTATGACAAAACTGCACAGATCGTATGATAATGGGCATATTATACAACTCTAGATCATCATATGCCTAACTTATTATTACTATTTTAGTTTTCCACAGATCACTTTTCTAGCACTGTCAACTTAGATGTACTTCAGAAAAATAAAGGCTCATTGAATGTTTTATGAATTTGTAGATTAAATACAAATAAGTGGGAAAAAAAACCAGGAAAAAATTTAAGAATATGGGGAAGAAGTAGGGAGTATTGCTGTGAAAAGAAGAGTGAGCTGAGTTGTGTGAAGGCTCTTATGGATCATCAGCAGAATAAAATGTATACAAGGAATTCTACAAGGAATAGAATAACCTCCTCTTATTTTTGAATTATCAGAGCAAAAACAGGCCTTAAATTCTGAACCTTCCGTGCCTGAAGCATACCCAAATGAAAAGGACTGAGAAAGAAATCTGACTAAAAAGCAGCTATGTTTGAGGAACTTGCACACAACAAAATTGGTTCAAATTTGGGCTAGAAAATGGGTGGGAGTCTGCTTCCACTGGTAGGAGCAGAGATTTTCCAGGAGGGAAATACACAGTTACAGTAGCAAGGTGATGGAGTGTGAAACTTCCCGTTCATAAATTTACTCAAGTAGGTGCAATACAGCAGTAAATATACATGGACAAATTTGCATGTGGCCTCCCCTGTATCACTGTGCAAACTCTGAAAGGACAAAGGATGTAAATATATATTTGGCAAGTGAGAGGCAGAGCAAGGTTATGTGGGTTTTCCTGATACAGAGAAGGAGCTGAAATTTTTTACCTAAAGAAAAAGTAAAATAAAAGGTATATAGACCGAAGAGGTATGGTAGGAAAAGGGTCAGTTTAGCTGCAGCATTCTGAACAATTTTGAGAAAAGGATGTAGGGCAGCGTTAAAGTAGATAAGGTGAAGTATCTGTCCATTTAAGTGGTTTTTAGCAATGGTGGTGAGCCACATTTCCCTGAAATGAAGATCTTTATTTAGGAAAGAAGTTGCATAGTAAAATGTTGGAAATAGGTAGATCCATAAGTTATGAAAGAGAATGGTTATGAAATACCTCATGCAGTGAGGTGGAGAAGGAGACAGAGGGAAGAGACAGTGTTTAAGTAGGAATAATTCTGTTCATGTCTGTGGCTGTTTGTAGGCAGAGGCAGATGCATGCTCTTCAGCAGAAACAGTCAGATTTGGCATAAATGTAGCTGAAGGCAGGGAAAAAGATAATCATAGAATCATAGAATACCAAGTTGGAAAGGACCTCAAGGATCATTTGGCCCAACCTTTCTGGGAAAAAGCATGTCTATGGGGGTGGGAGAAAAAAAACTTTGGAACATGCTTCTCTACTTTTTCAGTTTTTATGCCTTAAAGTAAGAACAACTTTTCAAAAAAGAAAAATAAAAGCACTGTAGGGTAAGTACAGATTGAGTGAATGAGGGAGAAGAATCTGACCTTGCAGTGCGTTACTGCTTCTGCTGAAATGCTGAGACAACAGTAAACACACATGTGCAAGCATCTCAAATGCTCCGACTTGTAGATTATGTTTAAAAAATGTAAAAGAAACTATGGGCAGAATTTATTCATGTAGTCAGAAGAAGTACTTTCTGACAGATGCCTGAATGCTGGCTAGCCAGTGTGCTTGTGTAATTCAATATGAGAGCACAGGGGCAGGAAGGGAGGAGATGACACAGCAGGGCCCAAGTTTGTCATCTCAAGTGCAGCAGCCTCTGTGCAGCTTTGTGAAGGCTGTAGCACTGCCTTAGTCACATGAGGTTCACATACAAGATACACACTAGGTACACACCTGTTAGGTGGCAGCCTCATGCCATGAGAAAGCTGGTTCTGGGAACTACAAATACGTGACTCACAACAAACCTGTCTTGTTAGATTCTCTCACAGTTATAATAATGAAAAACAATTCTGAGACAGATATGAATGCATCTTTACCACTGGAGTGAAAGCAGTGGGAGCAGCTACAGTTGGGAGGAACTCGGGGATGTATATGCCATTATTTTAAATGTAGTCCAGGATTCTGTCAACAGAGAAAAGACATGAGAACTTCCCCAGGAATGTTTATTGCAGAACAGTTAACACTGATTATAAGTTACTTTAAAGTAATAAATTAATAGTGACCTTTTCTGCCAAAGTATGGTTTGTTACAGACTGATATGCTGTTTTGTATAACTTTTACATGGTAATTACCAGTATAGTTGCCCAAGAATTGAAATGTAAATATAATAGGGAGTGATTCATAGACAGTATCTAAAAGCAAAACAAAACCCTCACAATGTTATGAGGTTTTATAATGAAAACATTTTAGTGCAAATCAGCAATATGGTGTATTGTCAAATTAATTATTTGAAAAGGAATATTTATAATAAACATTGGAAAGGATCAGTGAAATAAGGGGTTTCACTGAACATTCCCAGTTTCATGTAAAAATGATTCAACTCCTCTTCCCACAAGTGATTTTTCATATTTTGCTGTTGTCTCCCAAACTCATAAAAGCTACAGTTTTATAAATACATTCTATTCAATAGATGAGAGTTTTAATTTGCATTTGTCCTGGTGACTACAAAAGATGCTTACTAATAAATGAGTAAGTGGGCCTCCTTCTTTCTTAATGCTTTGATTCTACATGAATATTTACTTTGAAAGCTACCATTTGAGGTGGTTCCAGTACCACAAAAATACACAAGTTTCATTGAGATTTTTCATTTTTGTGAGCTGTTAAATTTCAACCATTTAAATTTAAACTTACCATTTTAAGGTATGTGCCTTGTGCTGGATTTTCTATAATGATTTAGCAGTAATTTGAAATGAATAGGAGGAGTGGTGTTCTAGATTATGTCTGTTAAGAAAATTTGTAAAATTGTTTCACTGGGAATTGCTAATACCTACAGATTTTTGGAGTAATGGAAGAAGTTCAGGGATAGTCTTAGTAATGTACCTGCTGTCTGCTCAAATAGTGTGTCTGCCAAGAAGAAGTTTGCCAGGAGAATACCAGGTTGTGTATGCTTGTCTGAGACTTCAGTCGGAAAACTGGCACCGAAGAGGGGAAGTGATTAAAATCTCTTGTCATGCCTATGTACATAGAGCCAACTTGCTTAGAGCTGCATGGCAGATAATTCTGATTATCTGTGGTGTTTTAAGCACTCAACATTATCACAGAATCTGAGCAATACTAAGGTGTGTGTATGTTTTGTATTGTGTATGGATTGATGTGCTGGCTGCTGGCTGCTCCCTACCTGCTTGGTCACACTTTCTAGTACAAAAGGAGGAATATACACATTTTTTCTCCCTTTGCACCTTTTTCCTGCTCCTTGGAATGATACAGAGAGCTAACTTCACCTTGATTTTCTCTCTTTGTCCCACCTTCCCAGTTCTTAGTATGACAGCAAACTTTGTCCAGTGCTCCACAACAGTAGGCAGAAATATGTCTAGTAGAATTCAGACATTCTGAAGAATTGAGTTCTGCAACAGGCACTTGTATGTACAAAAATACAATTCTAATCCTCTGTTGTTTCTCGGCATTAGTGTACCATATTCAGTGAGACTGAAACAAAACTGATGCCTCTGAGAGCACTGATTTGAACAATCATCCAAAATCAGATCATAATAAACAGCAGTCTTAGGAATTTTGATTAACCTCTAAATAAGTATTAAATAAATGCTACTTTGGAAACACCCTGATCAAATGTATTAATGATAAGTCGTGAAGTAGTAGTAATTGCTGATAGGGCATTCTAGATAACATAGTTAATTGATATCACTCTCTCAAACACATAGGGCACATCAGCTGGCATGAAACTGGAGTGATTATTTACTGCATTTGAAATACATTAGATAAGATACATGAAATGGAAACAGGTGTTTACTGTGATCATCTTACTTGGTCATTCAGTGACTTAACTTTGGGTGAATATTGCTTGGCTATTAAAGCTTCCAGGTTTCTGATGAGCTGCTCTAACTAGATTTTAAGGGAATATCATATGGTTGAGATGAAGACTGTAAGTAGTCCAGAGAATCTTCAGAGGGTGAAGTAATCAGTGGTCCATGGATCACTCTGAGAGCACAGTCAGGACTAGGAGGAGGTGGACCAGGGACAGGGCTGAGATGAGGCTACACCATGGCTCATTAACCCATTCAGGGAACAGTGCAAAGATGGGACTGGTAAAAAAGCAGGTGTCTATTTATCCAGGAAACAGCTACCCAGAGTAAAGCCTAATAGTCCGTTCAGGGACTACTACCCTTAAAACATAGCTCTGATTAATTTAAGGCCCTGGACTGAGCTTAAAGGGAGCTCCTCTGTCTGGGAACATGAGTGAAGGGGAGGTTTACCAGACTAATACAGCCTGTCAGGACAATCAGAGCCTCGACAGGTTCTTCCTTTCTCTTTCCTGTATCAATGCTTGCACACACAGGGTTCGCCAAATACATCTGCCTAACTCACATTCTTTGTGGTGGTCCTAAGGAGTGATGTGTTTTGGAAGAGTTCAGGTTGAGTTTACAAATGGGAGTGGCAAACATGTCCTCATCTTGCAGGTGTGTTCATAGGAGTACGGTACAGATCACACGTACAGACTCTGAGGAGTTTGGATTATTTTTTTTAAGGGAGGGAAGGTCATATATTTGATGAAGAGTCCTCAGTTCCTCTTGTTTCAAGCATGGCTGCAACCTGCAACAACAAATTGGGAGAAAATTCATGTGTTGATGACACAGCTGCACATCTCATGAGTGCACATCTCATGCCCAGTTGGACTACTAGGAGTTTTCTTCAGCAAAATGAAGATGTTCTTATACCATAGATGGGGAAATGTCAATAAAGCACATGGGCTTTGAAATGGAGGAGATGTATATGAGTGAAATGTAACCATTTTACATAAGACTTTGATCAGAATTGTTACTTATGACTGGCATTCTATGGTATTCTTTCTTTATGACCTGGTCTCATGCTGCAGCTCACTTGACCTAAATTCTGCTGCAGTCTTCTTTTGCAAAAGATTGAGATTTCAGTCACTGCTGAAAACAAGTTAAAAAAATTGGAGTCTTTACCAAAAATGGTACAATGAATTCAGCATTGTATGGCATTTAATCTTATATTGCATCCTATTGATTTTATGCCAGATTTAATTTTTCATTTTAAGCAAGCTGGAGACTGCAATGTTGTTACCAAGAGTTGTCAACACAATAAACAGAAGGCTTGAGGAGTGGATATGGGGAAATTTATCAAATTTGTCAAGAATATGAAGATGGTCTGGGAAGTACAGAGACAGATATGAAGCAACTATGAAATACTTAGTGTCACTGACTATTAAAATAGTGGTTGTAAAGTGTTCTGGTTTAATTGACAATTAAAATCAAAGGGCAGTTCATGCATATTAGACATATTGTGTAACACTGCTGAAAACTTGGGCAAGTGTCTCTGCATGACTTTTTTTTCAGCCAACATCTGGAAGATTTTCTTTTCTACCAAGCCCTATTTTAGTTTTAAAAATGACAATCTGCATTCTGCAGCAGCCTGCAGTAGTGGGTGGATTCTCTGGCAAATTTAATTGCCAGAGAATCACACAAGCCCTTGACTATTACCAAATGATATGTGATTAACAAACACAGAAATGTATTTCACTGAAGTATTATCTTCATTTAGTACTTAATGCACTGGGAAGTCGCCTTTTGAATAGCATAGATATGGAACAATTGCTATTGGAGTATCTGGATTACTTCATTGTTTATTTAACTTGCCAGCAGACTACCTGCAGTTTCACGACTTAGATTATTTTTATGGTCAAAGTACTTGTAGTAAAATGTTTTATTGCATCTCTGCAATGGGATGGTGCCTCATTCTGCATTTGCTCTGGCTCTCTGTAGTTGAGGCTTCATGCAGAGTGGATGCTTCAGGAAGCTGGGAAACTGTTAGCAGAATTTTCCCTGTTGTGCTAGTATGCTGTACCCACAATCTTGTGAAGCTCATTTCAGGATGATTTTCTGGTGTTTCACCTAGGCCTGAGGGGAGAAAGAGATGTATTCTGTGATTTGTCTTGAATAAAAGAGTATGCAGATATGAAAGAGAATTCAAAAGTCTCCTGAAGAGGAGACAAAGCTATTAGTGTGTTAGTGGCATTCTTTGTGTAGCACAGACGGGCATCAGTGAAGGTAAGAAGCTAGCTAGTAATATGAACATTTCACATTCATGGAGACACAGGGCAGTCAGTAATAGATGTCATATCAATCCTTGGTAGCCTGCTTCACCCTACTATTTCTGAAGGGCTCAGATCACAACATCTCTCTGAGATGAGTAAGTAACACATAATAAATCAAAAGGAAAAGCAAAGTCTCCTTCTGCTTCCTTTAGAATACTTTCACTGATGTGCTGGGATGGTGTGGGAAGCAGAAGAGAAAGAAGGATGAAAGGAAGGTCATTTGTAGATGCCTTATGGAAAGGCATCAGATTTTGTCTCTATAGCATGAGATTTCATGTCTGAGGGAGAGACTCAAACACTTCTTAATGGGGTGCATCAGGCACAGCATTGCCTGTTGGTCAAAGGAAGTGTTTGTCCTATTTTATTTTGCACTGGTGCAGCCTCACCTCAAATCCTGTGTGCAGTTTTGGGTGCCTCAGTATAGGAAAGATATAAAGCCATTAGAGGGTGTCCAAAGGAGGCCCATGAGGATGATGACAGGTATGAAGGGGAAGCCATATAAGAAGTGTTTGAGGTCACTTGGTCTGTTCAGCCTGGAGAAGACTGAGGGAAAATTCCTCTTGAGGGAAAGAAGGGGAGCAGGTACAGATACCTTCACTGTCATGACCAGTGAGTGACAGGATTTCAGTAAATGGCATGAAGCTGAGTTGGGGGAAGTTTAGGTAAAAGGGAAAAGTGTTTCACCTGGAGTGGGAACAGGGTCCCCAAAGAAATGGTGACAGCACCAACCCTGAGTTCAAGAAGTGCTTGGACAATGCTCTCAGACCCATGGTGTGATTCTTGTGGTGTCCTGTGCTGGGCTCCATGATCCTTACAGGTCCCTTCTCTTTTTCTCTTGTTACCTGATTCTCTAATTTTCTGATTCTCGACAGCTTTTGCTAAAGACCCAAGAGTTTGAGCAACAGTGGACCTGTTGAGCAACAAATGACACACTTCTGGTGGTCCTTGTCTCTGCTGGCTTCTCTGGAGCATTGAAATCACTGGGTATAATTTCTCTCTTCAGAGACAAGTGAACAAATCATCTGAAGTAGCAGCAAATGCTCACATCTAGGACTGTCTACAGACACAAATCTAGTGGTGGAGAATGAACCCTTGCGTAGTTCATGAGAAGAAGATGAGGTCTTGGTTCCATGTGTCTGGGTGCCAGCTACCACCTTGACGATAAGGAACTTTTTCCTTTTTGTAAATTTGCTATTTGTTCAGGCTGTGCATGCAAGTGTAAAACAAAGATTTAATTTATTTAATCTAACAATTAAAAAAAAAAAAATCTTATAAGAGCTCCATAAGATTGACATTATCCTGCAGTAATGTCACAGCCTGCAGTCATTTAATGCCTCTTTTTGTGAGGCCAGAATTCCACACCCAACCGCATTTAGTAGGTCAGTACAGTAATTTTAAATGTCTTTCTTTCAGATTTTTGCCATCTTCAATTATACCTTTCCACCCTACTATTTGTGTAATTTTCTTCTGTCTGAAGTCTCTTTACTGTTGTTCTCTATTGCACAGCATGACAAATTACCCATGAAGCCATATCTTTTCAGCCCAGAAATACACGGTAACAGAGAGTCATGGCATTATCACATGTAGTGTATTTTATTTCCTCACAGTTCATGCAACGGTGTCACTTTATTTTCCTACTTCCTTTTGTCATCATGAAAATTAACTATTTTAGTGTTCCTAAACTTTGGGAACAGTTAGAAACACATCCTAAGCACAGAGCACCACATATACAATTCTGTATCACTTAATGATTCCCCTGCATGGCAAAACCATATCCATGATTTTGAGTCTTTGCAGAAGCCATAATAAGGCTTTCATCCTTATTATACAGTTGAATAACCTGGGCTGTGGGCAAGAGTATTATTTGTAGCCTCAGGCCACCAACCAAATTAACTGTGAGTCACCCTTCACTTTGACATTGTGCACTAGGTTCTCTTGGGAGTTACGAAACTCTCTGGGTCCGATGCATACTGTGTCCACAACCTGTCCTCTTCTCTTTAATTCAAGATAAATACCAGTAATTTTAACGTTTATGCTGAGATATCTCCCGGGCATTGCAAGTATATTTTAGAAAAATGAACTGGAACAACTAGGAGTATTGGCAGCTAATACATACATAAAAGTCTTTAGAAATTGTGATTAAGATGAAACAGAGAAATTTTGTTGTTGACAGCATCATTCAGAGCCCTCATTAGCATTCAACAAGGGACAGTTTGATAATCCCTGGGCTTGTACGTACCACAGCGTTAGTGCTCAGTCTGAAGAGAACTGCAGGAACAAACACAGAGCTGTCTCAGATGTGAGACAAGATCTCGAGCAAAGGTACCCTGTTCTTCTTTAAAAGGTATTTTATAGGTCACTAGGAAGAATGATTGAAACTGAGAAAAACCCCACTTCTGTAAGGCAAGCTAGAGGAATTATGACTTTGGGTAATCAGAAAGACTACTGTGGAATGAAATTTGGCTGGAAATAACTTTATATGCTTTCATGAAAGTATTTCTGTAATCAACAAAATACTGTCTATTTAATACTGTTTATTTTATGATTTATTTGAGTAATACTTGCTCCTAGAAAAACATGAAAGCAGAATACTTTTAGCTGAAAGCGTCATAATGCCAAGAATACCAAGTCCCATTTGCAGACTTGTGTTAATGGTCCAGTAACTTAAAGAGTGGCACATACTGAGTGACTGGTCTTGAGAGCTGCTGGGAGGACCAGAACTCCCAATAGCTGGTATAGGCACAGGTTAGGCACCAGTCCCAAGCCTAAATTAACCTAATCCTAAATAATATTTCTCTCCCATCCTCTGTAGCATTTTACTATGCACTTTGTAGTATTTACTTATTCAGTGACTATTCTGAGTCATACATGCTGGGATTTTTAAAATTCCAGGTACCAGTCAGTGCCAAAAATAATGTAATTATGTTCCTTTTTTTCAAGCATATTTTTACAGGTTCAATGGCAAAATTAGTATAGAAATAAAAATGCGTGAAGAATTTAGAATAAGCCTGACTTGTGAACAACAGACAAAATATTTTACTTTGCTTTTACAACTTTTTGTGAAAAATTTTGAAATTGGTTTAAATAAGACTGCAATCTCTGGATGTTGCAATTAATTTATCTTGTACTGTGTTCTAATCCATTTACTTTAGAATGTCAGGTGGAAACTAGTAATAGAAAATCCAGCTCCAGTATGTTTCTACGTGTATCTCTTTTATGGAAATTTGTTACTGCAGCTGATAAAGAGAATTATACAAGCTTTGTCACCAAAATCACATTGTAGAAGGTTCCAAAAAACTTGACAATGTTGACAGTTGTTTTCAGCAAATGGCTGCTTTACTGTAGCACTGTCAATGTTGATGTCCTTGTGCACATGTAAAAGAGCAATGTGATTAAGGCAAGCTTGTCCATGCTAGATATGAGCCAAGTTTTCAATCTCCTCATGGCACTGAAAGATTGCTCAGCTGTTGCAGACAAGGCAAGAATAGCTGGCAGATTTCTGCCATTAAAATAAAAAAAATCCTTGTCTTTGGGCATGCGTCTATAGGAATGTGTAACATCTGCTACTGACCTTAAATTCTAGATAAGAGCAGCTTGTATTTGCAACTCAAATTCATATTCCTTGGTTTAGATGATGCACTTCCAAGGATATATCAAAGTATTTTTGTAAGAAGATACTTGTCTAGACAGCAGTCTAAAGCATGATGTACTTCTGTTAAGTGTTAGAGTAGTGAAATGCAATTATTCCTCTAGTGTCACTTGCCAGTGCAACTTAAGTCCACCTAATGTTGAATTTAATTTGGACAAATAATCTATATTGTATTGTACGCTGAGAATATTTCATATTTATACATGAAAATCAATGCCTGTGCTCTATCTAGAACATCAGTCATCTTTTCCACTATTTTTTTCACTATCAACCAGATGAAAAGAGTGAAAAACTCAGTTCTTTAGCCTTTGTCAAGGGAAATGGGCCTGCATTAACACAGTCATATCTTCCATCCTATTGACCCTGAATTGTTTATGCAAGATGTCAAAGCCATAGGATTCAGCAAATTTGTTGCCATGCAAAAAATTTGGGTGTGGAAATAGTGGGAAGAAGCCAGTTTCAACAACATAATCTCATAGCAAAGGAAGGGGGATTTTCTCATATAAATTAGTGTAGACTTTGTTAGTCTACACACAGATTTCCACTTTGTATCTATTAAAAGCTCTTTGTAAAAATCTGGATTTCTGACAATACCCTGACCGAGAGAAAGGCACAGATTTCAGATTGACTCAGGGTGGCCAGTTCAAGATTTCCTGGACACTCTGTGTGATGCTCCACATCATGGGCTATATAGATAAGTCTATGGCTCAGGGAGGTGATATGGAAATATCTGTGAAGTGAAGCTGTGAACTGAAGCTTGTACAGTGACAGAGTGTGGCACTGAAGGGCAGCACTTGGTAGTGTCTAATTACAAAACTATCTTTCCTCTTCTTGCAACTGATTAACATGTTCTCTGTTCTCCAACCAAATTCTGAAAAAAATGCTTTGGACAAAAGTCTTCTTCAAAAGACAAGACCAAGTCAAGCCTAGAAAATGGTCTACTCTATAAAGAATGAGTCTGAACTCTGATAAAAACAGAAGTTTTTGACAAGGTATTTGAAGAGTGTGACATAATACATGCAACAAAGGGGGGAAGGAGATAATTTAAAGATGCACTCCTCATCTTAATTCTAATGTTTCTATGTATTTTAAGACTTGATGCTATAATGTAAACAATCTTTATTAAAAAAAAATCTTATTGTGGTAAACCATAGGTAGCACCATCTATGCCTCCTGTAGTTATCAGGTTTAAAATAAAAGTAATAGCAAGTGTAACAAGAAGGGCTTTGCTCTTAACAGAAACCAGTATTAGTTTAGCATTTTGCATCATTAGGGTAAATGGATATGGTGCAGTAAAAGCCACATTGCAGGAAGATGTATTCATTTTTATGCTCCTCCTGAAATTCAGGGTGACAACACACTTCTTTTCTCCTACTGTTTCAGATAAATATTTGTACCCCAATACTCTGAGCTCAGAGAGCAGCAGTTTGATTTATGTTTTGTTCTCAGGTTCTGTGGTTGAAAAGCTAAATCTCATAAAAGAAGGGCTGTAATTATCAGCTAGTAAATCTCTCTCTCACCAGTTATTATTTAAGGTCAATTAGAGTGAAGAATTTTTCAATCTGGACTTATTACTAAAGGAAAACTTTCAAGCAGAATCGGTGAAACAGGAGAAGCTTCTCCCTGTACCCCATGTTATCTCTGCTTTTGTGTGTTCCTTCACTACAGCTGCAAGCATTACCAGGCTGACTCCACTTTGAAAAATTAAAGCCACATTCTTCAGAACAGTTGCTTGGTGTTGGTCAGATTTCTCTGCAGACTTTTTTTTCCATTTGGAGACATGGAGGCTGACACATAGTTTCCAAGAACTTTGCGTGTCTTCTGTCTCCTGAATCGTCTCCTGAATCCCAAATATTTCTCAAGTGGTTAGCAAAAGAATATCCAGATAATTTTCGGCCTGGTGGGACAAGCTTTGAGTAGAAAGTCAGATGGCTCTGAAAATGGATTGTAAAGTAATTATTTCATTTTATGTTAACTTGCTGTCTCTAACGTGTGTGCTTTCTTTGCTACAGTTAGAGCATTCACAAGATCTGAAGAGACTATGAAATCCCACTAACTTTAGCAGCAATTGCTGCCTTTGTTTCTCAGACTGTAAATGATAGAACAAAATGATTAATGTAAAAAAGCAATAATGGAGCTTTAAAAAAGTAAAAGAGTAGCAACAAACTAAACCAAAACAGATTGTTGTTTATCCCAAAACAACAATTTTTCATTCCTGACCTAGGTTTACATTTCCCCCCCTTCCTTAAGCATCTGTTACATTATATACTAAAAAATAAATGCATTGAAGGGTCAAACTTTAATTCCAAAATTACTGCCTTTCAGACCCTTTATTTTCCTTTCAGGCATATAAAAAAAATAGGTCAAAGTAGAATTTTGTTTCCCTGCAATTGTCAACTAAACATTTTAAAGAACTGAAGTTTTAGACAAATAATTTTCTTTTGCTTTCTTTTCCTAACAAGACAAAGGGAAAAAAAAAAAAAAAACACCTTCAAGGCACAGGACATGGGACATGAAGTCTTCATGGGTCACTTTCCCCTTTGCAGCAAAATGAATGAGTTTTGCCTCACAGCATTGTTTTGTTCTCCCTCAAATCACCCTGCCTATATACCACTGGGAAGATCAGGGCTGAAGATTGACACACAACAACTGCAGATACAAACATACAAGGTGATAAAAAAGGCCCTGATTCTGTAAGCAGGCCTGCCCAGACATAGCTGCCCTCCAGACCTCTGCTCTACCACAGTCAGTCTGTATTTTTATTTTGGTTTTCATTTTCAGTATTACCATGGACTTTAATTTTCTCAGTACTCAAGGCTGACTGGTTAGAAGACATAACGCTGATAACACTCAATAATGAAGAAACAGTGTGCGAAGAAGAAACGGAAATATTTATTTTCTGGACATACCTGAAGTTAAAGACAAAACATTCAAGAATTTCTTACCACAGCTGATAAGGGAAATTTTCCTTTGATTTTCTGCTTTCTGTGCCTTGGATAAGCTAGAGTTCCCAAACTCTGGGACAAATCTTTTAACATATTTTGGATGAACCCTGCATTACAGAGCAAGGAAGGGAAGTCACTAGAAATCTCTGAAAAAGGCTTGCTTAGATGTTCCACCTCTACAGTTCATTTTCTTTGGCTGAAGCCACAGGAACAGCCACGTTTTTGAGCCCAGTTAATGGGATTCTTCTCACCAGGGAAGTTTGTACCTTAATCTTGTCATTTGAGTTCCTTTTCCATCAGTGCTGCTTATACTTTAAGGCTTAATCATAAATATTGAAAATGTGTTACATATTTTGAGCTACATTTTAGGGTTTTCTCCACACACAGTAAATAATTGAGCTTAGTCAACTGTGTGCCTCTTCTTCCAACTCTGCATACAAACACAGGCACAGCTAAGGCAGGACTAAATACAACTTAAATTTCTGCAGTATGAGCATCTTACAATTACAACTGTGTAGAGCAACCAACCCCCAAACTTTTATCAGATATACGGTGATTTAATGAATATATGTTTTTAAACCTATTCCCAGAAAATATTTTTTCTGATGAGTGGTATTTGCCCAAGAAAAACAACACCAGAATATACACCTCCTGTGGGCCAGGAGAAACCTCTCTATATTTGTCTCTGAAGAGTATAGACCTAATAATGATTAATTAAAAAATTATTGGGAAAGATGGAGCTTTTCAGATTTAGCAGATTCTTATTGGATTTGCCAGTGCAGAAAAAAGGAGAATCTGAGGATTCTTTTGCACAATGAAAAAAGTTTTGCACATATTCAAGGAAGATTTAAGACACTGATAAAATAGATTCAGATAAAGTGTGCAAAATAAACAAATTATGTGACCACTAAATCAAGGTCTTACAAACATGTCAGATACTGGTTTACTCGTGTAGGTATTTCAAGATTCTTGGACTCCTCATCTTTCCCAAAGTGGTCAGGGAAATGCAACAAGTTTTCAGTCTGAAGGGCAGATTATTTGATAGGCTAAAAGAGAATTCTCCTTACAGAACACCTGGATTTTTTGGTTATGTGCTGGTAGTGAAAATGGCAAAGCAACTGCTAAAAAAATTTCTTTGTGTTTTTAAGAGGAAGGTACATTTACATGAGTTTCATTTTCACAAGTTCTTTAGAAGCTTGAGAGTATCTGGTTTTAGGCAAAGCTTCAATATTTTCTTTGACTTGCTTGATTCATTTGAATCTTGAAATAACACAGTTGTTACCCATGTTTGAAAACTACATACTTTGGAAATCAGTGTGTCAGCCCTTGTTGAATAAATCTGCCCTTCACCTCAAGAACTGTGACTGAGTAAAAGTATAAAACTGAATAGTGACTGAGTAAAAATATAAAAAAAAGTTCTGCAGAGAAAAGATGAGAGATTTGTGTGTGTATGGTTTTTTGTTTTATCTGTCATTGTTTAGATAGTTGTGTAATTAATTGAACTTCTACTGCCTCAGAAATCTGATCATACTTAAAATACAAACTTATTCACAAGAATGTCTTTGGAAGATTATTCCTCAAGTATCTTCATTTCTATATGCTGATTTATAAAGCCATTTCAGATCTATTATGCAGCCTAATACAATGGGTAGGCTTTGCTGGTTCCAGGACCTCTAAGTATCTTGACAGTACCCCAAAAAACCTGATTTCTCTTGGTTGTGATCAGAGAGAGCCCTAGAGTTGAAGCTTTGCTTAAATCTACAATACTTGTCCTGGGAAGAGGCAAAAATATAACTGTGCTGTGAACAGTGAGGGAAAACACGTTTGGGGGGCATGGGGTGGTTCCAGACCTGCTGGGATGCCTGTAAGAGGGTGTTGGGGGCAGAGCTGCAGAACACAGTGTGCGATCGGATTTGTGCCCCGTGTTGCAGGTGTAGCTGTGGCAACTCCAGGCTCCATACCGGGATATCCAAGTCCATCAGGTGGGTGGGAACGTATGAATTTGGGAAAGAAATGTGCACATACACCAATTTTTCTAGCTGATGTGAAGGAAAAAACACCTCAGACCCAGGAAGGGTGCTAATAATGATGGTGTAGTTTCAAAGACGCTGTCTTGGCTCCAGTGCATGGTTTCAAGGAGCTATATCCAAGGCAGAATTCAGAGCATTTTAGGACCAGAGACAAGTAATTTAGCTGACTTCCAGGTGATGGAAGACTAAGAAAAATGAAGTGCTGAATGTCTTGACCTTTACTTAAGGTCTCCTTGCTACACCTGATACTGGCTCCCTCTGCAGGCAACAAAACTGGCAGGGCCAATAAACACAAAGCGTTTGTTTTTCCTTTTGTGCAAAGTTATGTTGTACTTCCCTGGTCTATGTCAGCTGTTCTTTAGCAGCAAAGTGCCCTTAGGTGTTCTTCAGCAGCAAAGTACACCTGAAGTAACAGCAATAACACAGAGTGGTTTATGTGTTAGTAGCCAAGTGGGCAATAAGTACCAGAATGATTACGGGTGGAAGCCTAAACTTTAATCATCTGCCTCAGACCTCAGAAAGTGGTATTATTAAACAATTTTTACTCCTTTTACCTTTTCCCCTAAGTGTGGCGAGTTGGAACTGAAATTTTCCAAGGCTCCAAGCCTTTGCCCTTTTACCCTGTTGTATTAATTTTGTAAAAATTAGCCTGGGCACTAATGTGTCTTGTCCTGAATGTTGCTGCTACATTCCATCATTGTTGCCTGTACACAGATGTAGAGCAGTGGGTCCCAGTGCACCCAGTTTTGGTAGGGAAACTTTGCATTATCTGTTTTCAAAGACATGCCTTACAAAGAACAGAAATACTAATTGAAATGGAAATGATTTTTTATTTCAATTGTTTGAAAGGTTTGATAATGACTTTTTTCTTTGTTAAAAATGGCATGCTACAAATTTGTCTTTGTTGGCAATTCAAGACCCTGTGCCCTCACTTAAGTTTTCAAATCTTCAGGCGACTGACAAAACTGTAGAGAATCAGGTTAGCAATTGATTGGGGTAAGATAAAGAATTACACATTATGCTGAACCTGCTTTTCACTCACTAATTTCTAATATAGGTTAAAAAACGCTTTCAGAACATTTTCATTTATAATAAACCTATTTTTTTCTTTTTCTGTGATTCTTCATTAAGAGGACGCAATGTATGCAGTGCCTTAGTTCCTGATGTGAAAGTCACTGAAGCCAATGGAAGTACATCCATGCATTTCACTGGACTGTGGTTTGAAAGAATCCTATACAAAGTAGGTATTTTATGGCTCTGCAGCACAGATATCTAATTTTAATGGAAGATTTGCTGGTCCATAGTAAGGTGTTTTTATTACTGTGTAGCCTAGTGCATTTTGTTAATGAGAATGCAATTTAGCTATTTGTTAAATCTAAATAGTGTATCTTGAACTGTAATAGGTAGCGCTCTAAGGGTACAAGGGAGCCTGTAGCAATGGCAAAACCTATATTTGTTGCATGGCAATGCCATTTATTTTCATCTAAGATAATATGCTTTCTGATAGAAAACTAGGGTGGTGTCAACCATTTGAAAGTACTTAGTTTACTCAGTTACAGCCTTTTTTTAATCAAAGATTCAAGCATAGTTTGCAAGAACTAAAACCTGGTGACCAAGTTCTTCAAACACGTCAGCAAAAGTAATTCCAGTGGATAAGGAGAACTGCTTTCTTCCATTACATTACTGAGGAAAATTAACATGTTCTGGGCTGACCCTTGCCATCTAGTTTGTTCTTTCAGTCCCTCGTATGAAAATGAATTTAATGTGCCTTTTTGATTTTATTGTAGAAATGATATTGGACGTTATTCACCTGGCACAAAAAGAGGGGCAAGATTTCTTGTTTCTTCTGATCTCTGCTTGTGTAATTAAAAAAATTTGAAATCAAGCTATGCGCATTATTGTTGGTTGTTTTAAGGCCGCCGCAGTTATGCCTTTAAATGGAAATCTTTAAAGGAGTAATTTATAATTATGGACAGTATGTATTCTTATTTAATTACATCTCAGCATAGTCTTTGCAACTCTAAGAACTGAGAATTTAAATGTATTTAAAATGTGTATATTGGGGTGCTTCTGAATAATTCCTTGCTACTAATCTGTGCCAGCTCGGAATTTCACACCCTTGAGCAGATTGACTGGTTTGGCTTGTACAATAGGTACCCTGCTATCCTGGACTACTTTGTGGGTGGGTGGAGATGGGTGCATTTGAAAATGCCAGTCGGTAGCTAACCATAACAAGTCAGATTTATGTGTGAGTGGAGAGGGTAGAAGTATCTATGTAAAGTAAAATGGATCTACTGATATGCCTAGGACAGACCATGGAAATAGGAAGGATGCTTTCCAAAGCACCCAAGATTTGGTTTTGAGGCCATTGACAAGGTTTCTGCAGGGATTTTTGGGAACAGATGCAAGAATGCTTGAGGTAATTGGCTACAACTACAGGTAAGCCAGCTCTACAGAGATGATGTCTTGGGGACCTGCATATTGCAGGGGAATCACTCTTCATAACAGTATTGAATAGCCTATCATCCTTTTGCTTTCTAAACAGGAAATAAAGGTGCATGGGAAGTCTAGGTAAGGGGACTTTTGATTCTAAGTCTCAATACAACACCCTCTGTCTGTGTTATTACACACATCTCATTGGATAAAATCCGGTGATTTTTTTGTCTTTCCATTTGGAGAGAAAGCACTGGTATAGAGAGACTATAAAAAGCACTGGGGAGAAAGACTGGTATCTTGTTTTATTTAAGCACCAACATGGTTAAAGTTTGAGTGAGTTATTTGCTTTCCAAAAAAAAAAAAAAAACCAGACAGCAAAAAAAGGGTATTAATTTTTAATTAACTCTTACATGGGAAACAGCCTTAGTGGAATTATTGTTGTGAGAAACATCTTTGTCTTGCAGTTACTACAATATTTAGCAGTTGAAAGACTTAAAAACAGGCTTCCCTGTTAGCTTAATGAGCTGATTTCTGCCAAAGCCAGCTTAGCCCAGCAGGTCTGGTCAGAAGTATTTGCAGTCCTCCCAGGTGTGTGGGACAGGCTGCTTGAGATCCTGTAGGGCACAGCTGGCAGCACGCAGCACATTCCTGTGTTTACAGACCCTACATGATATTTCATGCAGCTCTTGTTTCTGTGGCTATGACCTGTTGCTGAGAGTGAAGCCACTGTGTAAACATGAAGGACTTCAAACTCGTGGTGTGTTGCTTTCCAGAGCAAGTGGTCATTTGTTCCAGTTTCCCATGACCACATTACTGTTTGGGTTTACTGCTCAGAAAAATACATCAAGTTGCAGCACTAATGCTGGACAAGGAAGAGGGGTTGCATTGGAAATACAGGCTGCATTAGTATGTATTATTAAATGTGACAACAGGATAATGTTACATTATCCCCAGTTTCAGCAGTTAAAATATTCTCCTTATTAAAATTAAAAATTTTCAAATATTCAAAGTAGCATCGCCAAAATCCAACTTAGAAAATACCTTATTTAGCTATTAGCAAGATGATATGACTTTTAAACTCCATCTGTGATACCAATTTCTCCACTGGTGCCATTCAAAATAATATTTTTTTCATTGCATTTATAGCTCTATCCAGAAAGAGAAGGGAAAAATAGTATCAGGGAGTGATTTACATTACACTGGATTTTGCTGCACCTTGGCATTGCAAAGGAATCTTTGAAATAGTTGAAAACTACATAAGGTATAAGTCAGTTTCTAATTCACAGAAGAAAATATTCTGAGGTAAGTGAGGTAACCAAAACATTGTGGCTTGAAGAGCATTCTGAGCAGTTGCTGTTTCAGCTGTCCCAATCCACAAGATACTTATTAAAATAGGCCAGTAGTAAAGAACACGCACCTTTTTTTACCTGAGAATATTAACTCTCACTCAGGTGGCTGATGCACAGAATTAATGAATTTCCAGTTTTGTGAATTAATACAGATTTTGTTTACAGAATCAGAGATTTGCATCCAGTAGTGTGCAGCAATAAAAGAGAGGCTGACTTGACATGTTTAATTCAAATGTAAATACAAGACCTCTA
The DNA here is from genome assembly GCA_026261815.1 of Monarcha castaneiventris obscurior. Lineage (NCBI taxonomy): Eukaryota > Metazoa > Chordata > Aves > Passeriformes > Monarchidae > Monarcha > Monarcha castaneiventris. The sequence goes on from JAMPIT010000635.1 coordinate 5,416,930, forward strand.
CTCTAAAATAAGTGAGGTTTCTTTGGATTTATACCACTGTTGCTAAAAATAGAACCTGACGGTCTATTCTTAGATAATCCAGAGCTGTTATAGGCTGGAACCTTGCTACTGTGTTGCCTACTGCCTTCATGAAAAACTTCAAGCATATTTGAAAATACATGATTAATTTTAATACAGTTTGGAACTAATCCTTTGCATGCAAATATGCCGTGGCCTTCAGGAGACTGTTTCCTGTCATATTTAATTGCTGATGGATGAAGGTCCTTTATCTCTGCAGAACCTTTAAGACAAGCCCTGTTTATGCCACAGAAATTATTTTCTTCAGACAACACTTGAAAAGCACCTAAATATTTAATAGAGCTAATTTCTAAACTGATGTGAGATGTGTTGATTTTGCTGATTCTTTGTCCTGTCTTCCTCAGAGATGTGTTGATTTTGTTGATTCTTTGTTCTGTCTTCCTCAAAAGACAACAAAACCATTCCTCACTCAGAACTAAAAAGACCAGAAGTGTTAGTAACAAAGCTGATGGAATTTTTTTTTTCCTTTTCAATAGTTGTGCAGCAAGAAGAAAGAAGCAAGTGGCGGTAGTGGAAGGAAATGCTCCTGTTCACGTGGAATCCCACCTGCATGAATCCATTTGTGTGTACTCAGGCAGAGACAGTGGGCAGGGCAACTAAGCTTCCCAGGCCTAGAAATTACGTATAAAGAGCCTGTCTTTTATCCAAACAGATCATCTAAATTCTGGATATTTTCACCAGCCTTTTTTCTGAAGTCCTACTTTTCTTAAAGTGCAGAGCAGATGATCAATAATAGTTATGCTGGGATAGCAGTGGCTGTAAAGTCATCCATGCTGAACAACGAGGGCAATTTATTAAATCAACATGAGTGATCCATGTCACTACCAATTTTGTTGATCTTTATAATAGTGGATTGGGGTTTTTTAGTGTTTAGGAGGGATTTTTTGCTGTTGGTTTGGGTTTGTTTCTGAATTCTCCGAATTTTCCATTGCCTGTCAGAGATCTGCTGTTGCCAGTGAAAGTTTGACATGAATAACAGTGGCTGTGGGTGGCACAGGAAGCATTTGGTTTTAACTTGGTGCCACTTTTATTCTGAGGAGACTTGAGCTTTTAAGACATTGGTGCTTTTTGATGGGTCTTTGGTCAGACACTGCAGGAATAGAAGGGAAGCTCCAGTGCTGGCCCTGGAAATGGGGCAGACGGAAGGGGAGAGAAGGATGAAAGGGGTAAAATTAAAACAAAATAATAAAAGGAGGCTGGAAACCAGTGAAATGTTATTAAATTAGTGGCATTGCAATCCCCAGTTTTTCAGAAATAGAAGACTAGATCCTTAAATATGAAGTTGGCTTCAGAATAAAAAAAAAAAAATGACCAAATGAAAAAGAGAGATATAGAGAGAAACCTTATGATGTGCTAGTCAAAGGCGTATACAGCAGTTTTGTTCCATGCATTCATCATTTTTTAAGTTTGTCTTCTGCTTTTTCACTTGTTAGTACTCATGATTTTTTCAATAGTTATAAGGGGCTGAGACTTAAAGATGCTGGATCTAATTCTACAAGGTTTCCTTTTATGTAATCATCTTAATATTCAGTGACTGGTCATAAATCTCCAAGTGCTGTCAATACTGATTAGGTTAAACTTATTATATTAACTTAGTTAAAACAATTCATTGCAATGAGTATTTTGTTTTCTTTGATTAGTGTTGAATATAACTGGAAGGAAAATTTTTTATCCTCATTGTGATTCTCAGTCAAAGTCATGTTTAGCAACCCTTGTATCATTTGAAGAGAGAAAGTTATGGGTGTTTAAATGATCCTTCCTTCTACAGATGAAATAAAGGGTCCAGCAAAAAAGCTATTCCCTACAGCAGAATAAAATTAAACTGTTCAGCATATGCAGTATCTCTTTTGTGGTGTCTATTAAAATTTAATTTTTGAAATATTTTATGCAGATGCTTATCTTTATATCTTGAAGTAATTTCATTAAAACCATCTAAACTATTATACGTTGAGGAACATCTTCAAAACCTGATAAGTTCAAGACTTCAAATCTGGCAATCAAGCACATGAGGTAAGGGAGACTTAACAATACACATTCCAAGCCTAGGGTAAAAGGTGTTTTAAAAGACATAAGCTTATAATGTGGGCTTTTTAAACAGCATTTTCAGACATGATTCTGTAATCCACACATCTTGAAAAGGAAAGTAAATGGAAGAAGAGGAAACAAAGGTGAGTCAATTGTGTACTTTTTGAAAATTCATGTAAATAAAATGGTATCCCAACTTTAAAATCTTCAGGTAGTAGGTTTGCCTGCTGAAGTAGATTTCCCTTCTTACAATGCACATCTAGATAAGAAATATCCTGCTAAATATGTCAGTTAAAATTTTTCAAGAGTTTTTGTGTTTTTAACATGAAGATGTTCACTGTAAGTGTCCCTCATACTTGGGCATCTCAATCACAGATAAATTAGTTGATAGGCATGAGAAGACAAGTTATCCTCTGTTGCAGCAGGCAAAAGAAGGTGACAGGGGATCAGAGGGGCTTGGCTGAGTCACTCCACCCTTTAGAGGTATGGCCACATCAGAAAAAGCTGAAAAAAGGTGATTCTGTTCTGATTGTGCCTGCCTGTTTTAGAGACAAGTCTGCCTGCTGCCGTGTGAATCCTCAGAGACAATCCCTGTGTTCCCTACTAAGCTGGACCCCATCTACAGGCCTAGTCATGTACACCCACCTTCTCTATTCCCTTTCTAGTCTGTCACTGCCTATGGAGAGATACCATCACCTGAACATCAAACAATTCCAGTATGGTTAAGAAAGAAGAAAAGCAAGACACCAATTGAGGTACACTCAGTACCCAATTATATTTGAAAGTACCAACATGGTTATTTGCATATTGCCTTAATACCGCATCCAAAATGTCTCAAAAGGAGAAAAATTTGCTACTTTCAGCAGATCTCTTCCTCCACATGGCAATCATGCTTCTGGCAGTTTAGGGGAGCTAAATTCAGCAGCTGGACCCCAGCATGGTCTTGGTTTTGCCTTTGTGTTTACACTGGTGATCCTTGTGGGGTTGACCCTGAATGTCCCATCAAATGTTGTTTCTGGAGGAAACAAGGGCAGAACAAATAGATATTACAGATGTGAAACAGTGAGTAGAGAAAGTAGATGAAACCATTAACAGATAAATTGATTATTGTTTGTTTGGATAGAAATGTACCCAAAACTGAACTTACTTCAGAGTTTGTTTTCCCGGGTGATGCCCTCAGCCTGTGGGTGGGAAGAAGGAAGTGAGGGACGCCAGCTCTTACAGTTTGTGGGGGCAAACCTCATGGGGCCAAGCACTTCTCTTATGTCTCCTGAAGGCACAAGCCACAGGCTGCATCCCTCCCTCTTGGTCCTGGCACTGCTGCTAGGGCATGGAGGGGCTGGCCCATTCAGACCCAGATTCAGGATCCAAGAAACCCCATGCTGGCCTGCTGGAATGGCTAAAAGCAATGAGCACCAAATGTATCCGAGGACTGGAAGACAATTCAATCTTCCAGCAGTTGCTCTATCCATTTTAATAATTTTACAGTGTATCATTTGCACAGCCTTGCCCCAAAGAAATGTAGCAGTTTGGACTGTTTTTAACAGTCAGGTCTCCTAAGATCTGCTGGTTTTCTAGGCCCCTATCACCACTGCATTGAGCTACTGTGAAAAACAAAACCTTCTTTTCCTCCTTTACTCTGGCTTGGGCTATGATGAAAAAACCACAAAAACAAAACAACAAAAAACATACTGCTAGTAACTGTGTCCTACAACTGGAGCTGGTGCCAGAAGCTGAAAGCATGATTTCTTTAAGTTATTAACTGCTTCACATAGTCTAATACCACAGCAGCTACCCTGCTGGGTCTTTTCCGAACAAGTTAAAAAAGATAATATAAAAGGAGAAAAAGAAGGGAAGAAACCCAAAGTTTTAAGCATCAAATTACTAAAAAATAGAAATGGTATTTTCTGTCTTAGATGTTTAAGAAAAGTTCATGAAAGAGATGAATATTAAGCCAAACATTTGGTTGGCTTTGCTGCAGCAGGCTGCAGGAATGTAAACTTTTTTTCAATGACTTCAGATCCTAATTTAAAAGCTAGGATTTTTAGCAGTGAGCAAGAGACTATATTTGGCAAAAAAATTCTGCTGGCTTTACTTAGTTACCCTGCACATTCAAAACAATACTCCTTTATCAAAAAACAATAGTCTGGTTTATTCACAGCATATGTAGAACTTGGACCTTTCACCAAATTCCACTTTCTTCTCTTGCAATATGTCTGTTGCTGCCTAATGAGCTCGACAGTGCCTGTACTTCATTTTCAGCAAATTAAATTTATTCCTCGCAGGAATTGTGGTTTGGTCATGGCACTGCTCCTAGGTATGGGTGGGGTTTGTTTTTTCAACCAGCTCTTGGTTAGCCACATGGGTACGTGCTGTCGCACCACACAACAAAATCTTCTCTATAATAACTGGTTTAAGCAGCCATCCACCTCACGAAAGTGAATCCCATTTAATTTACTTTATGTTTACCATGCTCCTTTTCAAACCATACTGCTGGCACAGACGGGTATTTATACAACTTTTATTTTAAACTATTTATTTAGAGATGGAACTTCAGCAACACTTGTTCTCATGTTTAAAACCAAGGTTCTAAAAGTGTAATATTTCAAAGAGGAGGAAGCAGAAAATGAATTTATACACCTGGGAGTCAATTCTCTCCCTGGATGTGATGGGAACTGTGCAAGTTGCTGATGAAAGAGCCAGGCCTGTGAGGCAAAGTGTATACATGTGTGTTTCTGCAATTATGCTTGATCAAAAAACATCAAGATCGTCTGTAGACTTCCTACAAAAACCCACCATACTGATCAGGGAGGAATCAGGTGGAATCTTGGATCACTGTTCTCCCATGTCAGAGGGAGGTCTGATGGGACACTCTGTGATCCATTGGTAAACTCAGGTCTTGCGCTGAACTCTGAGGAAAATAAAGAGAACAAAATGAAGTGCACAAAGTAAAAGAAAAAAAAGGACTCTTTCTCAGCCACTGAAAACAGGTGATCCAAAAGTGGTTTTCAAAAAAATCTTCAAAAATAGCAGGAGAAAAATATCTTCCACTTTCTAGTAAAAGATTTTAGTCTTGTTGTAGGGCAGGAGGAAGTACTATTTTTTAAAAAAAATTAAAAAATCTTCATATAGATAGATATTATGATCTGAGCACTTGTGCTCGGTGCCCATTTTCCATGGCTAGCAGAATGAACAGCAACATGTATGGAGCATACAGATTTCTTTAAGTCTACAGGAAAAAAAACTACATTTAGGCAAAACTTGGCCTAAAAAATTTGGTTTGTGTTTTTATATAAACCTATGTATTTTTTGTTGTCTTTCTCCCCTTGCAAAAACAGTAAAATTTCAAAACTTTGGTTTAGAAAGCCACTGGTGTATACATCTCCGCACTCCCTGCAATAATTAAACAATGTGGAAAAATAATGAGGGAAAAGTACTTGTTAAGGATTTGGTTTTTTCAGTCTTCTTGAGAGTTACAAAAACCATAAAAGTGCTTGGCAAACTCATAACCCTCTTTCTCATGAGACTACAAAACCTAATTTTTACAACAGACTTGTGAAATAACAGAGAAATGGGTGAAATGACATAACCACTCTTTACTCAGAAGTTCAGTTAAGAAATCAACAGTAGATTTATCAATCACTCCTGATTATCCATCCTGTGCTGTAGCTTCTAAGGCTCTAATCTTTTAAAAGCTTATACTCTCAATGACATACAATCAATTCTGCATAAATTGGTTTGGTTTTAGTGCAGGACCAGTGTAAAACTTGACCAAAAAAAAAAGTTGGAAGGAGAAAGTCAATCTCTATTCTCTCTTCTTTGATACCAAAGAAAATATATTTAAAGAAAGAAAGAAATTTTTAAATAAGATAATAAAAAGTGATAGAAAGTGAATTCATACATGCCAACATACATATGCACATATATATACAAATATATATATACACACACATTCATATAAATGAGTGCTAGCCATAAAATCTCATGATTCACCCTACTATGTTCTCCACATTCAAATAACTGTCTTTGATGTCTTTATGCAAAGCCGTAGAAACTGGACACAAAACCCCGCAGCTTGTTAAAGCTGTCTTTTCAAAAGGTCCAATATTTTAGGCTAATGAGTAGGAAGAGGAAGTGAGCTTGGAAGATGCAGTATGATCTTTTTAGCACAGGCTATAGAGCAGGGTGGTCACACAGACAGTGTCAGTGCTTCTGAACCATGCAAAACAACCTGTAACACAATACAGTTTTATCCAGGCTGGGAGCATGAAGAGGGCTGAAACAGGGCCTCTGTGATCTGCTCTGTGCACACCAAAATCTGTATGTCTTTCAGGGTAGGCAGAGGGGAGAATATGTGAATTTTGTTCATGAAGAGTATGATTATATAATTAAAAATGGCAGTTCAGTTCTCTTACTTTAAATTTAGTGAAGGGAAAACAGCATAAAATAATTCATAACTCATAACAAGGTAAAAATAATAGTGGTGGTAATGTACTCAACTGATTATCTTCTATATAAGACTTTTTCATTTCTTGTTTTCAAGGCCTCTGCAGAGGAGGAAAGTAATACTATCCAAACCACCAATTAGATACCTTTTAGTTTTTTACAGGACATTCCTGTCTTTCTAGTGCTTGCCTCACTTGGCTGCTACAAAGCCATGCAGTTGATTTTTGTTTTCAAGTGACTTTGAAAATAAAAAAACTTTGCAGAAATGCAAAACCTTTATTTATGTTGAGATCTCCTCTTTTGGTGAGACTGCTGAATGTAAAATTATTGTCAGATATATTGCAAAGATGAAAAGACACAGAGAGTGTAATTTGGATGGTAGCTTTTTTCCTTCAAATTATCTTTTCAGTATAAGCATTAGCAGTAGTTATATTAATATCAATTTCCCTGCACTGCTTGTGAATCTGTGCATTTCTGAAATATCATTAGGGTGGAATCTTATTGCCAGAGCTGTGAGAAGAGTTTCAAGTGTTTGCAGACAAGTGCAGGTGGTCAGCACTAAAAAGTGTCATTGTCAAGCATTTTACCTCATTTATAAGTGATACAAGAAAGCCATTATGGCAACAAATCACTCAGCCCTTATGGCCACAAAGTGGAGACGGCACCGCCAGGCAGGTTTGCAGGAAATTAATTGTGAGCTGGCAGGCAATTTGTTATAAGCAGTGTGAAAAGGGGTGACTTTTCCCTTTTTTTTATCTTCTCTTTTTTGGTTTGGTTTGGGGGTTTTTTTTCTTGTTGTTTTTGTTTTTGCTTTTTTTAAAGTAGGAACTATTTGAACAACAGTGTTAATATAAACTGATTCGTTATAACAGTGCAGGGATTTCTGCACAGGTGTATATGTGTGTTGGTATTATTTTCAGCTGTTTTCCATTTACTCCTCTTCGGGTGGTGATGAACTGCATATGTGAAATAACAGTTGTGCCTGTAACAAACCCATATTCCTTGTAATGGTTTCAGTGGTGACTGTAGAGGACTTTTAGTTGAGCTTTCCTGCTGAAATGGGCCAGAGATGGCTTGGGCTAAAAAATAATAGGACACAGAACTGAACATTTTTTCTTGCATTGCGCTGTGTGATACAGTACACAATTTAGGATGCTGGCATCTAGAAATAGACCTGGGCTTTTTCCAAGAGAGTCAGAAAGTAGTATGTTTAAAATGTCTTTCTAGACCGTAAAGTAAAGGTAAACATTCAAGTAGAGCTGTTTATATTTTCTAAGAAAGCCTAAAGGATCTGGTTCTCAGAATGACAAAAAAATATCATCAAACAAAACCAACAAAACCAAACCCAAGAAACCCTGGAGAAACTAACAGCATAACTCTTTGAATTTTATTTTTTGATAATATTGTAAGTTTTTTTTTTCTAAATTTGGTGTTTATTTAAAAGCCAATAAAGCTAGAAAAGAGAATTAGAAGACACCATGATATAATATAAAATAAACAATTTCTATGTAGACTTTCAATTACTAAATTATTTTATGTCAAAAGCTAGAAAATGAAATGCTTCTAAATATAGTGCATTGGAATTTTCTTATCAGTTAATGTTTTAGAAGCTCTACACTTAAGAGCACCATAGTAACAGCTCTGCAACCTGATTCTTCATTACAGTTAATCCACTGAGAGCTTCACTGAAAACATTTCCTCTGGGATCAGAGAGACTAGAAATCAATTCCGATAATATTAGAACAAATTTAAAGATCAAAACTCCCTAGAAAGTATGTGATGAATAAATAAAGAGATCTTTATTCCTTTTATAGTCTTTTTCACCTCTTTTCTACTTCGGTGTGCTGAAACCATATATTTTTGTCTTGCAAATGTTAATATCTTGAAAGATTTTGTAAAAATGTGGCTGAAATCATTAATTCTGAATCATGTGAGTATTTAAGCTACTACTATTTGCAAAGTAGACTGTGAGAAGGTCAAAGTAATTGATGATATTGAGCTATTGAAGGCATCTTTGCCAATCACTTGTGGTTTCAATATATGTGTCCAGGGTACATCAAATCTCTATTGAGGGCTGAATCTGAATATCATTTATTCCCCAACCAAAATAAGCCCAAAGGTTATGATGATGAGAGGAGTACACAAAGGACAAGTCCAGCTATAGTTCCTGTCCTGTGGTTTACTGAGGAGGAATTCTGTTTTACGTGGTTGATGCCACCTCACTCTGCAGCTGCCTGCTCCAACACCAGCAAAGGCCACCCAGGCACTTTGATTTAATATACTGCAATCTTTAAACAAGGGTTAGGTTCCCCTAATTACATGCTATCAAAAATTAAGAAACCTATCACATGTCACAGACCACCTTGGTGTTCCTGAAGGGGGACCAGCAGAAGTGTCACACTCCACACCACCTTGTCATCAGCTGCAGTTGTCCTTTAAGAGTACAAGTAACATCTGTGGCAGATGAAATAATTTGAATACTCATGTGCAGTTTTCCTTCACAAAACAGCCCACACTGGATAGCATTTCTGGAACTGGGCACTGCTACCTCTGAGTGCAGTCGTGCTAGAAGAAAAAAAATAATTAAATGTTTTATAAAAATAAAAGATGGCAAATCAATCTTCTATAAAATTGAAACGTTGACTCACCATCTTTTGTGTCATTATATGGGTCCTTCCATAGTGCCATGCACACTTAGACCACAAGAATAGCCAAAAAAGGCCTGTCAAGTTCAAAGTTGTGTGGGGAATGGTCAGTAACACATCTCAGCCTGTGTACACATGCCATGTCCTGGACACAATGTGAGTGGTGGTGTCAGTTCTTCTGATGCCAGGTTGGCAAAAATGGAGAAAGAACTTTTGTCACTTACCTCACTCTCTCCAGTGGTTTTTTTTTTTTTCACTTTTAACTCTATTTTGCTGGAAGAGAGAACAAGATATGGTCTGCTTGATGAACTCTTGTCAATAATGAGGTTCAAGATGTGGTAACTGGAGCTGTAAGAAGCTCTGCTGGGATGGGGCACCACTGATCAGGGAAGCATAGAGGATGGAACTCCCTAGCTGTGTGGGGCCATCTTGTTGAAATCCCAGTGCAGTTGTTCCTGAAAGTGCAATTAACATCGTAGGAAGAGTAACCGAGCCTTTTGTGTCCCTGTGTATGATATTCATGTGTTTGCTCTGACCCTGGGCCATGGCTTGCTGTGATAGCTGGGAATCTATGAGAGCTGGCTCTGAGGCATCACAGAGCACAAACCCACACACCCTTGCCCAGAAATTGTTTGCAGACTAACTTTGTAAGCCTAAATGTCACCTGCCAAAATACTACAGTCTGCCAAAGCAGATAGTACCTTTTTTGAAACTTACCTAGTTCTGGCATAAAGAAATGAGAATGTCTGTGGGGAGAGTGCACAAGGAATACAGGAGAGGTAGGAAGGAGCAGCAGAAAGGTGCTTTTGCGAGGCAAAAAGGAAAAAAACCAGGAAAATATTTAGAAAAAACAGGTTGCCCTGTCCCCTCCATGGGGTGGAGAGTTAATCTGAGAGATGAGAAAATCTTTAAAATTATTCATTAGGTTTTAAAATGGCTGTATATAAAAGTTAGAAGTCACCAAAAGACCTTAAAGGGAAATTTTAGATGTCATACACAATTTTATTTTAATGGTATTTTGTCTTGGTTGGATCAGAGATGATCTGAATTTTAAACCTTGTTGTAGTCTCCATATAATCTCCTAAATGGAAAGATCTATTAGTATCTAATGTTTTTTACTGTACTTGAAGATATAAGCTGCATGTGGTGAGATACTGACATAATTAAGTAAAATTCACAATGCCTAACAGTTACACCAGCAGTTCAAGACCAGAATGGCCTCTAAATTATACAATAGTAATACTTTCCAATACCATTCCATTAAATATGACATTTCAGGACATCCTTTTGCTGTCTGTCTCATCTGAGCATCTCAAAACATTCAAGTTGTGTTAATAAGGAATGAATGAGGATTCATAATTTCACTGTGATACACTGCAGTAAATACTGCAAAGCAAATTTATGGAAATGACAAAAAAGAAATAATAGCAATATTTGGAACCGCCCAAAATCACACTTCTTTGCTGTTAATTCCATTTTTAGACCTTGACACAAGTAAAGGTGTTGTAATACCTCATGTGAGCTCAGAGAGAGAGTTACGTAATGTTTTTTCCCAACTTCAGCACATACAAATAAGTACCCTGTGCAATTTTCCAGAATTGTACACAGGGAATTAGTAATTTCTGGGCAGCAAAATCTTACCAGAGGCAGGACAATGCCAGCACTTTCGCCAGAAAATCACCGTTGTCCAGCAGGCAGAGAATATATTTGGATCATTTGAGTCTGAGGGAGTGGAGGCCATACATGAAGGAAAGAAAAGAAAAATATCTATTTCTTGGTTAGAAAATAGCCATTTTTTTTTTCGTTAGAAGCATTAGCACTGAAGAAAAGGGACATTTTCCACTTTAACAACTCATCCCACAATTTTAAAAGCCTTGAAAAGACTGCACAACCTTGGTTGCATTGATACTCCCAGACTATAGAATAGAAAGCTGAGTGCTGCTCCATAATGATGTGAAAATGAGTAAACAGCGAGTTATGACTCATCACAAAAAGCTTTTGGTGACCCCATGCAGAAGTACAAGCAGGACAGGATTGAGTGAGGGCAGCATGTTTCACCTGAGGCTGAAGCATCTCTAACCAAGCACTTGCTCTTCATATTTATGTTTAGGGTAGTTCCTCTGAATCTGAACACTGCTGGCTGGTGTGACCCAAAGCCATGACATTGTTCTAAGACTCTTCACACCATTGTGGACTGGTTATGTTCCCATCTGCAGGCAGGATTTTGGGTGGGTTGTCTACTCTGGAGTCAGTTGTGAGCCAGATCTTACCTCCAAGAGCAGCGAAAAGTGTGTCATTTGCTGCTTCTTGCTTGTCTTTGTGGGCTTGGCACACAGAAGAAGACACCAACACGTGATTGTGTAGGATCACCATGCCCTTTTGGAAGAGGGAAGAGATTGCAGTGTTATGTGGTGAGGCAGTACGGCTGAACAGCAGGTGCCTCTCCACAGAGCAAGGCTGATCAAAATGGCTTCTAAATAAAAGTGTTGAGCTGTGACAGTACTAAACATAACATGCAGGAAAAAAACCCCCTAAATAAACACATATGTCCAGAAGACAAACGTGATGCCTGTCATGGGCTGCAGATGAAGCTTCAGATGCTGTATTTCTATTTTCTTTGTCGGGCTCCCCCATGAACTGAGTTATACCGTACCACAATGATTAGCTTACTGTCCCCATTTAGCTCTCCAATGGGGTGTGAATAGTTTAACTCTGATGCACAGTCCATTTTCACTGGTGTTTCATCTGTGTTTCATCATGCTGGGAGAAACGAAGCTTTGAGCAGAGCTGAGGACAGCTGTACAGAGGGTAGGCATGTTTCCTCATTGTTTTGTCAACATGTGTGATGGTGTTCCTCTTTCATGCAGTGTCAACCCAGTTTGTAGTAGTCTTGGAGTAAGTATTCAAGCAGTTTGTTCTGTTCTTGTTGTTCAGAGGTTACTTCCTGATTCTGGCACTGCCAGGGATATATGAGCCTGAATGAAGGCTATGTGATGGGTGCACAGAAGCAGTCAACTAATTTAGGAAAGAAAAACCCTTCCATGATTTCCCTTTTCACACATGCTGAAAGAAAAGGAGACAAGTTTATCTCTCACACTGTGTTTACATTGTACTGGTATCAATGCAGGGAGCCCCAGAGAGGAATGTCAGAGGTAGTGGTCATTAGCACATATGATGAGCTTGACAGGGCAAACACAACTTACAGACCTTCCTATGGCTAAAATATTGCTGTTCCTGGATACCTGGGTATTGCAAAACTAAAGATTATTGTAAGCCTTGAGTACATGGCAATTCCAAGTTCTCATGGTAAATCTCTTGCAAGAGAACAGTAAGTATATAGTTATACTTACTGAACCTCTTCACTGATTACCATTGTTTATTACATGAAAAAATATGGCCTGCAAATGTACATTATTCAAACTTCTTGCAGTCCTTAGTTAATCCAGTTAGAGTGACTTGGGTCCTGCATTTGTCTGCTGGCCCCTAGCAGACCTCCTGGCAGGTGATGTGGCTCTGTTTTCCCTTAAGAATTCCACAGAATTCCACAGAAACACATGCTGTGTAATGTAATACTACACTGTTCCCTTTCTGAGCCTACAAATTGCTATTGTGAAGAAAAAAGTTGCTATTAATATAGTTTAATGTTACTTAATTTATTAGTTAGTGTTTAATTTATTTACTAACTGGGTTAAAAGGGGGAAATGCTATTTCAATGGAAATAAGTTCTGGTCTGATAAATGAAGGTACTCACCCATTCCCATGAATAATTTCATGTACCTCTCTCTTAAAATTACAGAGATTTCAGGAGTTCTGGCATGTATACACAGCCATTGACACAACTAAGGTTAGCCTTAGGGTGAGACTTGAATCTAGGAGGAATGGAAATCTTTAATCATTGCTTAGGTCATGGAAAATTATCAAGCTTGCAGCTCTCAGATATCTGTCCCTGTGTGCTCAACAACTGCATACCTCCTAAGCCTATGTCCCCTCCCCCTGCCCCAAGCTACAGCAGTGCAGGCAGTTCCCAGCCCTTGATTCCTGATATGCCAACATATGTTGGCAGAGCTTCACTTTGAGCAAATCTAAATTTCTCTTGGGAGCAGGTTTCACTGGTCTGGGAAAGTAACAGACTGTTCTCTGCTTTCCTCTTCTACATCTGAGTATATAAGCTTCCTGTACCCTGTACATTGGCTCTGACATATACATATATATGTGTATATATATGAGGTGAAGCCAAATTTCAGAGCCATTCTTTGTTCAAATGCCCATACAATTACAGTGTCAGGTTTAACTTCAATCTTTGGAATAGGAATGAAAAAAAACCTAAAAGTAGCAAAAATTTTCTTGTGGATATTTGTGTCTGAATCTTTGGGAAATCCAGCAGTGTGTTAGGGTTTTGTTTGTCTAGGTTTGTAAAATTGTGCTTCCCTATTTGCATTTACAGGAAGTAACATATGTATAATACCTACAAGAACAGTGTAAGATGTGACACTGTTCCTGGTCAGGACTCACTTCCAGTTGATCCTATCCTTATCCTAAGACCCACACTTACACTATACAAGGAAGAGTACACAAAGGTTAGGTGACAGCTTTCCCAGGAATGTCCTCCACCTCTCAGCTGTCAGGGTTCTGTCATGGTCAATCTCCTTAGGCCCTCTATCTCTTTAAAGTATACTAAGGAAGCATTTCATTAAAATGCTCCTGTTTATATGCAGCAATTTGCTTGCAAAATAAATTTGAGAATTGTTGGATTTTACTGCTTTTGGAGATCCTGCCTAAAGGCAATACATCTCTGACCTGTATTTACACATAGTTTGGCATTGCTTTGCTCAAGAGCAAGTCAGTAACACAATAATGATGTAGTTTAATAGGTAGCTGGAAAAGGGGAGCTGGATTAGAGCACAATACTATGTAGAAAATACCTCTGTGCACTGTGGCAATGTTGTATAGCGTGATGTGAAGGTAAAGTTCACATCCATGTCATATAGGAGAAGAGAGTTGGACACAAAAGAGAGGGCTACAATGAGAAAAAAGTGCAGTTTCACTTGCTTCTGGAAAATTTACAGCTTCCTCAAATGAAGGGTTCAGTTATGGCAATGGGGTTAGTTTCTGAAAAAAGTAGATTAAGTGGCTTCACACATTTGGGTACTTAAAATAAGGCATGAACAAAAGCTTCTGCCAAAGGTTTTGTGTCCAGTCACAGATCAGTCGGTGCTTAAAAAGTGAATGAGGAGGGCAGAAAGGGAAGAGACTGCTTTGAAAACCTGAGCAAAACTCCAAGCTGTGACAAGCAGCTCCCATGCTCTGCCAGCATTTTGCTTAGACTGTAATGAGAATTATTTGCTGCAATCCCTTTTTCTTCCTCTTGTACTTTGAGGACATGGAGGAAGGTGCAGGCAAGGGAAAGCATTGCCAGAAGAAATCTCGCAGGATTGGATGTGGGAGAGGGGCTTGACTCTGTGTGCTTCTTGGCCTCAATTCTGCACAGCCGTCAGCTGAACTTGTCAACCCCTATGTGTGCTCAGAGCTCGGACTGAGTACAGTGTTTGTACTTGAGTACTGTGCAGACCATGGTGGACAGCTTTTGTTTTGTTTTAGCTTTTTTGAGGGTTTTTTTTTGTTTGTTTGTTTTGTTTTGTTTGCTTTGATTCTGTTCGTATGTTTCTTTAATTTTAATCCTAGAAGTAAATTAATTTCTCCAATATTTTGTTAGAGATAGAATATCAGCAAGCAGGTGCCCACTTCAATCCTGATGAGCAACTAGCAACCAAATGTATCCCCTAAAGGGTATATCCATTCTTCTTGCTTTACCTTTCTTGTGAGGGTCTGTAAAACATTGACATTTGCAAAGTTAACTTAAGACTGTTAAAAAAAAAAAGAGGAATATTATTAACCTTACAGCTCTTTTGGGAATCAGATTACAATTTCCTGATTAAAATTTTTTGTTGGGAATAGCTCCATTGATTCTGGTGGTTCTGAGTCTGTCACAACTGTTCAGGCTTCACAAGCATAGTTGAACCTGGCCCACGGTGACCCAGCCTTTTCAGTAGATCAGCTGGGTAGAGAGGTTTTGTACTTTTAGTTCTACCAAGCACTTCCAGCACCCCTATATATACTGGGAAAAAACTGTTCAGGAATTTTTTTGTTATACCATCCTTTCTTCCCCAGGAGAAATTGAATGTTGTAATATATTTCCCTCTCTGCTCCTTATATAAAACATATGGTTTATATCTTCTTGCTGGAATAAGAAAGAAAAAATAAAAAGGCTCCTCACAATTATTGGCGAGATTAATCTTCCAGGGTTTGATCCCTTGGCAAAGGTCTGTGGTTTGGCTTTCTCTCTTCTCTAAGTATTTTGTGTGTGTGCCATATTTGCTTTGATTTCATAGAACTGTTTAAGTTTATCTATTAGCTTTTTTCTCAGTTGCCAGTTTATTTTCCTTTACAAGATGCTTCATCAACTTGACTGTTAAGTCCCCTCTTTTCTGTATTTTTTGGCTGCCTCTTTCCTCAGTGTCCATTCCTCAGGACCAGACTCTGTGCAACGCACCTCTGCCATTTTGCCCATGTTTTCTGTCTCTCTCTTCCCTAATTTCCATTTTTTCCCCATGTAACTGTCACTCATTGCTTCTAATGCTGTTTTTTGGAAAGTTGTAATTCTCTAAGTGAAGCTGTCTTTTCTTTAATTTTTTTCCCTCTCTTTTTTTTACCTTTTACTCTTATTATGATTATTGTGATTTACTTTTGTGCTCCCATAACAAATACCAGCAATTTATTTCATTAGGCATTTTGGAATCCATGTCAAAATCAAAATTGCCTTCTCAAATTGCTACTGGTTTAGAAGACTTCCTAATTTTTCTAATGAGAATGGAAGTAGCAACAATACCTCTCAGGCTATTTTCTTCAGTGAAATGAAGCAAATATTTTCAATTAAAGTATTTTGTCACAAGTGAAGAAACTTTGGACCAAAACAGAGAATTTGCTGTGTTTTGACAGTAGGTAAGGTATGACACAACTTCTCAGTGTTATGTTGAAGACCTCTGTGGCAGTAGTTATGTATTTGTATAGTGAATCCTTCTGGGCTCAGTATGGTCTCCTCTGAATTCATCTATTGATCTCTCATTGATTGAAGTGCTGGGTCCACTGTGTAGGACCTGAAAATAGTTTTCAATAAAAGAACCTCTGCTGCTGGCTTGTGAACTGGGGTTGCTTTGTGGATATTGAAGCTTCTTGATTCCCAGCCCAACTCATTGTGGAGTGGGCATGGAATGGAGAGCCAAGGAAACTAATCTTATCAGCCTTCCTCATTTAAGCTCTTCCTGCTCATCGTTACTTAGTTCCTAGGGGAAAACAGAAAATATCAGCTAGTAACAACAGTGTCTATCATGGAAGTGCAAGTAATTTTGTGGTGAGCTGCTTTTGCAGATCAGAACCTGGATTTTTAGGACTAATTAATTTCATGCTCTCCAAAGAGCATTAGAAATGTTACTCAGTTTGGCTCTAAAAGAAATTTTGTCAAACATACTGGATTTAATAGAGTCTAGTGGAAATGGTTAAACAAGTATTTATTTTAATTAATGAAAATTAAAAGGAACATCTTAAACTCTAATTTGGTGTTCTGCTAATTTAAGCAGAGATGAATGAGGCATATTAAAAATGAACACAGTTATTATTTTTGTGGGCTATATAGCCCCCTTTCTCACTACGTACATCAGTTAGCAAAGTCTACTTTCAACAGTGGCAATTTCATTATCACTTCTAATTCAGAAGCACTTTGTAGCACATTAAAGTTTCCAACAGTTAATGACTCTGGTTTCTTCCTGTGCAGGTTCACCTTTCATGAAAGAGCGTGGAAGAGGAAAGAAATGATGGTAAGACTGAATTATGAGCTCCTGAAAGATGAGGACAAAGCCTGCTTGTATTGTGGAAGCTGAATTCACTGCTCTTGATTAATGCTGGGCAATGCTGATCATGTGCATGGGTCTGCTGAAGCAGATGTAACTTGTGTATTACTTATTCCAGTTTTCCAGTTCAGTATTTTAACAGTAACACAAAGAGCACGGTAAAAAATCTGTCAGTTTGAAAACTGGTGTCAGAAGTTCCTCACTTTCCACTCTTGGATGGAGGTCATCATCCTCCAGAGTGGTTTACCAATAGTGAACTTTCTTCTCAGTTCCGACCTGTGCACTCATGGCACTTGGACTGAGTGTCAGCAGTGTGGTCACCAAGTCCCTGTGCTGTTGTTATCCTTGCATCTGGTGGCTACGGAAGCCAATATACTTCAGTTACTTTTAGGTATTTATGTGAGCAACTTAGTATTTCTGTGAGGGTCGCCCCACTGTGGGACAACTGCAGTTGTATCTCACAGAGGTGTCATGGATCAATTACATCTTCTCCAAAGTGCTTGGAGGTTCCCTGATAAAAGTGATTTCAGTGTGCAAAATACTGCAGCAAAATAAACTAACCTAGATGGCAGAGGTCAGCCCTGTCTGCCTACATTAACCTAATGGCCTGTGCTTTTCCTCTTTCCTTCACCATTTGCCAGAACAGATAGGGCTTGTTTTTCCTTTGATCCCATGGAGTTGACAGTGAAAGATGATTCTCAGTTTGTCATCCTGAACCTTCCCACTTTCCTGGTGATGTGACCCATGACATGAGGGAGATCTGTAATCGTGGACAGATGCCTTTCTGAGGAATGTCCAGATACCGCAGGAGAGGTGGGAGACGACCCCACAGAAACCTCTGACTCCCCTGAGCAGCAGCTGGGCCCTGGAGGCACATAGTGAGAAAGTGTGTCAAGAGCAAGGATTTTTCAAAGGCTATGCGTTAGAATTTTCACAAGGTAGCTCACTACTCTAAAGAGTCTTATTTTCTCGACAGGGTAAATATTTCAGGCTATTTTGAATATACTTTTGAATCAAGACATTGTCTTCAATGGTGCTGTCCCTGTGAAACATGAACTCTGTTTCTGCGATATTTTCATATCAATCTGTGCTACTGGGAATGGTGGTATTTCAGTGCTCAAACTTCAAAAAATTAGAAAACTGTTGAAAATGGGTTTTGTCAATGAAGAATAGGACTCACTCAGGATCCAGCAAGGGGTTGTATGTTCATTAGAGGTACCAAGTACATAAATAAGGCTAAGGGTAAAAACAGACTCAATAACCATCAAAATCAGTCAGCCCTGTTATTCTTCACATCTCAAAGCTCTTAGCGTACTTTACAGTGGAATAAAACCAAATTATATCTGATAGACACACAGAAGATGCAACATCAAAGCAAATGGAGCAAATGGGTCTCCTGTCTCACTTAATTCTCAAAGTAGTGCCAGCTTGAAAATTAGAGGGGAATGTTCCAGGATTTTTCTAATCTTTTTTGAAAACTTCTGGCTGGGCTTCTGGATACCAGCCAGCCTCCCTTGGTTACCTACCCCACTGCCCAATGTCCTCATGAGGGGCAATTTTCTACCTATATCCAGCCCAAACCTTGCTGATTATCTCTTGTCCTCCCAACATGTACTATTTTGGAGGACCTGTCTCCATCTGTTAAATGGGCCCCTGGTACAGTGGTCACCCTCAATTGGTGACATCTGCAAATTTCATGGAAGAGTGCTCCAGCAACTCTTCCAGGACACTGTAAACATGGTTGGTTTACAGGACAGGCTCTACATCGATTTGGACTAACAGTCACCATTGATATTAAAGGTGATATTAGAACATTGTGTTATTTGCTGTAAAGAGCAGAAACAAACTCTAAGACCTTGGAGACACTGGCAGACTAGAAATCTCACAGAAAAAAATCATAGCAGTGTTCATAAGATGTGAAGTGATTCTCCTCGGGAGACAGTCCATTCACTGAGACTCACTATGCAAACTTAATGACTCTTTAATGTTTGCAGCTCTTGAAATTTATTGTTTTAGTCAGATCTTGGTCACTAGCATGTCTGATTAAAAACAATGGACTGAATTTTGGCTTTTTCCGGCAGTTTCATGTAAGAAATAATAACTAATTGATAGCTACTGTATCATATGATAGATCATACTTCTTAAAGAGTCCTCCAAACTCCTTTAGCAAGCCTATGAATAGAGGAATTAGGGTTGTTAGAAGCTTATCATCAAACTTCTGGTAAACACTATTTTGGTAATGTTATTGACTTCTTAAGGACAGTGTCAGCAGAGTGTTCTGTGAGACAGGCTTCTCCAGAAACATTGTCAGCCCCAAACAGTGCCAAGTTCCTGCACGGGAGCTCATTGATGGTAATGTTTGAAGGCCTTCAGGGCAAGACACAAGGAAGTATCTGTAACTCGGAATTGACTGTGCTTTCTCTTGTTTTGCTTTGGTAAACTCAGCCCCTCCCCTTGCCTCCATACCAAGCTGCTTTCAAAGCCACAGGATCAGGTTGTGTAGTACACTGGTTGTCCAAGCAAGGGTAATCTTTTGTTTCTCCTACTGGAACTTTGCAAATTAGCTAAAGGCTGGGGATGCTGTATAAACCACAAGACGGTGTCAGCAAGTTCTAGGTTAATTCTTTCCTTTAAGCAAAATAACATATTTTGTTTTCTACTACTTTCAAATGTACAGAAAGCATAAAAATCTTGTAGCGCACAGGAAATTGTTTAGATACAGGAACTTTCTGACTGTTCTGCAATGGAAAAACTGCTAATACTTGTCTTTCTTGAAGAAATATCCTCTTATTGTACAATACCCAGAATAACCCGTATTTTGACAAAGGCACATACGTGTAACAACTCCTGTTTGAAGTTTTCTACATTGTTACACTTATTTTGAAAGAACATTTTGGAAACTTTCCTACTAAATTCTTAAAGGTCACTCCTAAAACAAGGTTCTCAAACATAACCACAGGGATACCATTGTCTGTGTCGTCCTAGGAGTGTGTAGGACCTAATTTAATTCTATCATGTCTCCGTGCAGGTGTAGTGACCCATTTCTAGGAGGACTGCATTCCCTCCACATCGCTGTGTGCCTCTGCACTTCAGCTCTGTTCCAACTGTCAGACATCCAGAAATCCCAGCATCCAGACATTGTTGAAAAAATATGAATGTTTCTCAGCTTTTGGGAGAGAGAATGAAATTAGAGCTAAGAAAACTTGGATGACAAAATACAGCAAACACAGACTGACTCTTACCGTTGTTGACAAGAATTGAACCCACATATCAACCTTTTGAATATATTCAGACACATGTGAGTTAACTCAATAACTTTTAAAAGCTGCAGTTAAGTTCTTTGTAATAAAAAAACAGCCTTTATATCCAGTCTTCAGGTTTTTTTGGTATTGTTAGAAAATAATGCAATAGATGAATTTGCAAGAGGAATTGTAACAAAACTGAAAATACATGCCTAAATATTTCCGTCAAGCAACAGCTCGTTCTTCCCCACTATCAATATTATGGTGTTGTAATAAATCACTATTTATATAATTGCTATATAATAAATACTATGATTATTATTAAAATTATAGATTAAATAAGTGACTGGCTCTACTTAAGGAATACAGTTTTTTAATGGTCCCACAGAATAAAGCAACTAAAGCCTCATCTGTGAAAACTGCAACGACCCATCCTGCCTGCAGGAAAACACACCTCCACTCCCCACGTGGAAGAAGGACTTGAGTGACTATAAAAACAAACACTTAAATGCAGCTTCTTAGAAAGCCAGTGACTGTGACTGCCTGCCCTGGGGGCTTTGTGTTTTCTCTGTCCTAGTGAGGCTTCTCTGTGTAATTCCTTTTTTCTTTTCTGGTAGGCCAGTTTACCCTGACACTTCAAAGGTTAAACCCCTTTCCCTTTCCTACCACTAATTTGCTTTTCTATCACTGCATGCTGCATATGCGAGGTGGAGCTGCCTTTTAACTTCAGAGATAATCTCAATAGGAGGTCAGTGTAAATCAAACAAACTTTCAAAATTGCAAGGGCAGTAAGGTGCCCACAAAACTAGCACCCGGATCCAAAACTAGATGGGTGGCCCAGACGGTACATCCACAGCCTAACCACAGGTCAGACCAACTCCAATGTTGCTCATACTGTCCTCTGGCATTCACCAAGAATCCATGTCTTTCTGCCCGAGGAATTTCCTCACAGGGACTGCCTTTAAAGAGGGAGGGGAAAGTCGGTCTCCTAAAGAAAATGCACACGTATGCCACCTAATGAAAGATTTATTAAAAAAAAAAAAGAGGTAAAGCAAACATTTGTTGTTGATTGTATAAGCATGGGGAAGTGGGAATTGGACTTCCACCTCATTTCATAGCAGCCTGATTTTTCCTAGACTTGAGGAGAAAAATAAATAAAAGAAAAAACTGTTCATAAACGTTTGTTTTTCTGTGTGAATTCCTTCAGGTGGGGTTCTGCTAATTCACTCCCTGCCCATTCAGCTGCTAGTATAAGTATCCAAAACATCACCTTTTTAGGCTTGCTGCCTGCAGTTGAACAACTGTTTATTGTTCTTCATTTCATATTGCTGGTGTAAGACAGAGGATTCAGGTACTTTTGGCATCAGTAACATATATTACGCTTGTTTTGAATGCACATACTCACAAGCTAGAGAATTGCTTGAATCAAAATGATGGTTAAACAAAAAAAGAACAACCCAGCTCCAAAGTTCTTGCAGTCTGAGACAACAGACAATGCATATGACAATTTAATACAAATTTTAGCATAAGTTGTGTGATTCAATCAATTTAAACTCCAAAGACAATTTAGGCTCTGAAGACTTAAACAGGCAACTAAAGGGCAGTTGCTGAGAGTGAGATGGGCAGATGAATCCATTCAAGCAGGGAAAAGCTTGAAGGTCTTCATGGCAAAGCTTGGGTTCAACACTTCTTTTAGATTTTAAGCTATTGCCTGACTTCAGGATGTGATTAAAAGTGAATTGCAGTAAAAAAATCCAAAAAGCCCAAACTAAATATACCTGATTGCTTTCCCTTTGATTTCAGCTTTCCTACTTATGCTTCTGTCTGTTAAACAGAAATGACTGGGTTTATAATAGGAAAAAGTGTGATTTCCTGCTATTGATCTGATTTGTTGTTAACAGAATTTTGACTATGAAACACACATAGGAACTTGGTCAAGGTAAAATTTTAAGGAACTAGTAAAAAACAAAAAAAATTTCTAATAACCAAGATATTGAATTGTGTGTGTCTAAGGTGTCCAGGTAGATTCCTTAGGATGAGCTGTCTGGAGGGACACCAAGTAGAAAAACATTGATAAAATTACAAGGAGCTGTGCCCATAGTTCTGCCCTAAATTCTGCAGAGCAGATGAGGGGCAGGAGTACCTCACACATTTTTGTTATTAGCTTTCACTACATTGTGCAGGCAAATCTTTGATTCACATATGCCTGAATTTTCCAATCAGCTAAGCTATATGTTATGCTCTTGTAAAATATCTTTTCTACTTACTGACTAGAATAAAGCAGGCATTAACTTTTTGCCAGAGCACAAACTGAAATTCTATATAATCCCCACTTTACGTCTCCTGTTCCCTTTAGTTTAATCTACAACACTGGGAATTTGTTATACAACAAGAAACACATTTTAAGAATTGTCACATTTTAAAATTCCTTTTTGTGTTTGAAGCGTCACAAGCATTGTGGCTCCAGTTCAAGCCAACTGCAGCCTGGAGAATGAAATATAAGCTAAAAATACCATAAAAATGGAAATTTTTATCCTTAATTTTGCGTAAGGATTTTACATTCTGCAGTGAAGCTATCTGAACCTGAAAGAGACTATGACTGAAAATTGAGGAGTTTTGCAGCAATTTGTAGGAACCTCTCATCCACCCTGGTTGAACCCATGAGTCCTGTTCATGAAAGGATCTTTGCAAGGAGACCTTGCTCCATCCAGGGACCTACAAAAAAGCCTGCAGAAGCTTTCATGACAGGATGGCTCTGTATCGAAGGAAAGGATGGTGGGTTAAGTGGCACCAAGGAGGATGAGGGCAAGAATGGCTCAATAGATAAAGGTGACTGCTTAAAATATGGGCAATCTGTGTTGTAGTTTCTCTTCTGCTGTTGGTTTCTGGTGAAGCCCTGGGCATATCTCTTACTCATGGTGGTTGACCATGTAATGGGGACAACAACCCCAAGGAGGATGGCAGCAAGGATATTTGCAAAAAAAGGAAGGAAGGATGTGGGATAAGACTATCCCATACCAAATAAGACAGTTTCCAGGGAGGGTTGACATGATCAATGCTATGCTTCTATGCAGATCCATCAGGAAAATTAGACACCTCCAGCCTCTTCAGGACCTCTGTGAGCTTCTGGGAAGATGAGCCCTGCCAGAACATGCTTTCTTGTACCTGCGTGCCAGTGACATGTATGTGAAGTGGAAGAACCACCTCTCCCTCTGCTTTCAATTATGAGAATTCTGTAATTTACGCAGGTTGTATGTCAGGGCAGAATAGTGGCATAGAAAGTTTGCAAATATGCATTAATAAATAATTGTGCTGCCAAAATAATTGTATTTGTAACACATCTAATGCTCTTAAGCATTGCTGTGGGTGAACCTGAAAGACAGAAGCAGTATTTTTATGCTAATGCACTATAAAATGTCTTAGCAAAATAAGTAAGTCCCTCTGCAGTGAGTGTTTATTTTCCTTGATATGATTTAGTAGATTCTCATGTGACAGTCTTTTGTGTTGCATTTGTAAAATGATCTCTATGAGAATAGCACTATTATAATACATTACAATCTGAAGGTGCTTGAGCAGCAGAAAGCTGCTAATACAGTTCTTCACAATGGAGCATTTAAACAGTTTAGAGAGCAGGTTTCATGTACAGCACTTTAAAGAACTGCTACAAGCCATGTTTGCACTGCTTTTGGAAAAGCAGTGTAATACTCGGGGGGCAACTCCTTACCAGTGAGCTTCCTGTCACTGAGCACTCATGTTGCTGTTCCAGCAAATCCAGGTGGGAACCATTTCAAGGAAATTTTGAATACTTCTCCTTTCGCCCAGAAAGAGCTTAGCTATTTTTAGGGATATTTTCCATTGGCCTGAAGCATATTTCAGTTGCTGAAGCTTGATGGAGAGTGGCATATTGTATGTTATGTTGAATTGAGAAAATGACTATGTTGCATCATGTCTGCATTTGGCACTGAAGGATGCTGAGATGCTCATATTTCCTCATACTTGTGCCAATTTGTATGCAACACAGATATACCATAAATAAAATGTAGGGTATTGGATCCATCCTGCACTCATTTAACCTTGTGACACCTTGATGGCATTTGACTTCTTTGTGGGAGACTGGAATCAGTCTCATTGTGCCCCAGCCCTAGGGTACTTAAAAATAAGGCGCTGTTGCTGTGCAAAGACTTGCTATAGTAATGTATCCTTTTTTTCTTAATGGAAAATGTCAGAAATGCACCCTAGAGTCCTCATGGGGTTTAGACTATCAGGAGAAACAGATTGTCCAGTGGGGAGATGCAGCTCAGGAGGTGACTTTGCTCTGAAGAGCACCGCAACTGCGTGGGGAGATCTGCACCCATTTCCCTTCATTCTCATCACACACTGCTGGGATGTGATCAGATTCAGTTGCTTCTATTCATCTTGAGACTATATGGGCAGATGAGCTGCATGGCCAAAAGGGGCTCCAGGGGGTCAGCTGCAAAATTTCTTTTTGCTGTTTTCCTCCTCAAATCTTTTTATCTTTTTATCACTTTTGGGGAGAAAAATAAAGCTCTTAGGCACTCTTTTTTAATCTATATAACTAGTACAATTAGTGTAACACCAAGTCAGCTTAATATCACTGACTGAAATGTGGACAATTAAGAGATTTTCTTTGGCGACTCAGAGATTTCAGTGATTTTCCAGAATGAAATTGCAGTGATTTTCCAGATCTGGTGTGTGAGGAAGAGGACTCTGCACTTGACAGTAATCTATCTTGCACTGCTGAGTTTGCACAGGGATTACATTATTATTAACCCTCACAATTGACAGTGATGGAGTAACAGGGACATCACAAGCTATATTTGTAACTCTGCCACTAGAAACAGGAGATTTTAGTTTTTAAATCCACAATTATTTTCAACCTTTTGGTATGTACATCTTTATTCCCTCAGAAAATGCCACATCTTTTATGTAAAGATCTCAGCAAAAACCAAGAAAAGATCTGATCTAAATTGGAAAGATCAGCCACAGTCTGCTTGGCAAGCTGAATGGCATATTGAAGTCACTTTTGATTTAGTTATTTTTGGAGATCTGTCCCTATCACATTTGTTTTCTTTAGCCCTTGACAATGAGTTGAGGATGCACTTTGGTGTCATATGTTACTTAGCTGAAATAGCAAACAAAAAGACTTCCTAAAGCTCTTCTAAACTATTTTTCAAGTGAATGAGTTCATTCAGGCTGTTGAAAGATAACAATTTAAATGGCTCTTTGAAACAGTTTTTTAGTGACAAATGGAGCCCCTGCCCACAGAAAGTTCCATGAATGGCGATGAGGACTTTGCCTTCGACACAGGATAGGATTTGAGTAAGGATGAAATATCAGTGTATTGATATTTAATCCTGTAGTTTCAGCTGGTGGTGAATCAAGTAGCAGCTCATTAGGAGTCACCCTTTCCTCTGTGGAGTGAAGCTGTGATTGGTATTTCATGCCCTCATACAGTTCCCATCACTGTCTGATGTGTAATCTGATGCTGTATATATCTTAAAAAAAAATGAAGACACAAACCGCGCTTTTCTTTTTACTTCCTATCTGTTCAAAAGCAGGCTGTAACATGCAGTGTTATCACTGCTCATAACTATGACACTTAATTACATTTCGTGAGTTGAATTTGGGATTTGAATCTCACTCAAGTAGTTCTTGCACACTTTATGATGTATATCTAATCCAGAAAACCTGAAGAAAACAGATCATTTAATTTTCTAATCAGTTTACCAGATACAGGCTGCGAGGCATGGAAATATTTTGAGCATTTTCTATGTTTCTTAATGAAGTGTTACTACAATGAGAGGCGGATGTTACAGCCCAGCTGTTGCCATACACAGCAGTGGCTGCTGTGCTCTGCGCAGAGCATCGTGCGCCGGCTCCCAGTGAAGCTTCAGGATTCCAGCCAAGGATGGTCGGCAGCAATCTGGAGACTGTGGTGGTTTTCCTGTTCTGTATTCTTTTTTCCCTCTGCAGTGGATAAACACCTCAAAAAAAGTTTTGTAATTAAAATTATTCTAGAGGACGAAATATTTCTAGAGGATGAAAAAAGGGAGACTGATGCTTTTTCCTTCTGCTTTTGCAGATGTATAGGCTGTGGGTTTGTGTCCCACAGGAGCTCTGTGAGTGAAGGAGACCCGCTGGAGTCTGTCTCCAACAGGGTGTTTGCTTCTTGTGTTGTTACCTCCTCCCTGCGAGTTAATCTTCTCCACTGATGATGTTTTGTGGAGACACAAGATTTATGTGTTCCATGAGGATGCAGATCGAGTTCTTCCTTTCAGTGCGGAGCATCTGAAGTTACGGGGAACATGCTATCAACAGTAAAACAAATGTTCATCAGATCCCTGGGGGACTTGGATGCCATGTGTGCAGCGTTCCCTCCAAACATCTGAGAACCAGAAGTATTGTTATTCAAGTGTTTCTGAAGCAAAGGGTAGGATGTGTCCATAAATCCTTCCTCATGAGCATGTGAAGATGTAGTACTCAGATATTATGTCTGAATGGTAGATGAAACTGGAGTACTGGGGTCTTCACTTCCCAGGTAATCCTTGTAAATGGAAAATCACACATTTTCTTGCTGAAAGAAATGTGTATGTGTTTTATTTGCTTGGGTGTTTTTTCCCCCTAGTAATGAAATTACCATTAGAAGAATTCTGTGTGGCTGCAGAAACTTGAAAGTAAACTAAGTGCTCTATAAATCAGAGCTGTATAAATACATAATTTTTTTAGGAGCAAGGTACTTTTAAAGAGATGCTGAATTGAAAACAGAGAAGAGTCTGTAGGATGACAGCATCCCAAGGCCTCTTAGACCTGGAGCCAGCTAGTAGGCAACATGAGAGATTAGAAATTGATTTTGTTGGGAGGAATTATTTCAAAGTGATTTGATAAAACAGAGAGGAGTGTTATAAAACAGCTGAGGTAAATGCTTTTATCCTGGGAGAGAAGATTTATCTTTTGTTTGAGTGGCAATGGCTCAATACTTCATGCTTTCCTCCTATTATGATTATATGCATTTAAAGTCAGATAATAGATGTACAGCAGTTAAAAAATAAAAAGAAACATAAGTGAAAACAAGGAAGCCTTGTATTTCCCAGGACATTGATTTATTTATATGATTAGGAGTTGGAGCTCATATATATTTATACTTTAAATCAATGCACAGTGAAAGAACCTACAACTGACTTGAAAAAATGGAATCTGTGGTGTTAAGCTTTCCTGGGAGATGCTTAGCACTTTTGGTTTTCAGCAACATCTCTAGGAACTGACTGTGCCTTGTGGCTCATCCCCACAGTGTCTGAGCCCTGCAGAGTTAAGGAAATTTTCCATCCTTTCCTAACTTTAACTCTGCTACCCCTATGGTCCTGTGTTCACACCACAGCCCTCAGTGAGGGGCAAACCACACATGATGTTGTTCAATTGTCCAAGGAGTTTTATATTTCATAGTCTGGAGCCCTTTCCAGCTTTCCAGTCTCTTATGATACCAGAAGAAGGACATAAAGAACGGAAAATAAACTTCTCTAGCAGCTGGATTTAAACTTAGAATTTTTACCTGACCCAGAATTTCCTGTGCTTTGTTTTGCACCTTGTAGTATCTCTGAAATAGCTGTTGGTTTGACCCTGCTTTGTAAAAATTATTGTGTCTGGCAGTAGTGGTCAAATTCCTAACTATAACAAAATTATTACTGTCATTGTTGGGAGCTGTTATTGTCTTTTTGTATATATTTCTTTGATTTATTTTTGACAAAATGAATATTGGTAATTTGCAAAATTCTTCTGAAGATTGAACTCTGCTCTAGGCAGCTAATAGCTCAGTCAGAGTTTGACCTTTTGAAGCCATGCCAAAAAGAATTAAAACTGTAATTTTATCAAACTGTGTCTTGTTTATGCAGCCTAGATCCTGATACAGGAGTCCTCAATGACATAGGTATTTGCTGTCCATGCTGAAAAGTGTTATTACTTTATTAATATGGTAAACCTAAAAATAAGTATTTGAATTCTTTTATCCTGTGCTGAATTCAAGACCAGTTACACACAAGGTCAACAGTTTTCTAACTTACATGTATTTGGAATTCAGCCAAGAAACTGTATTTTTGCTACCAGAATTAGAAGAACACACCAAAAATATTTCAATACTCCACAGTATTCTCATTAAAAGAGCAGAGCCCTTAACAACTTTCACATTACTTTGTCTCTATCTACATGATTCAGATGTTATCTTGAGATCTGCATATATCTTGCATTCATTTAATGCAAACAGAGACTAATTGCATAATAATTATTATTTTCAATTATAAA
The DNA here is from genome assembly GCA_026261815.1 of Monarcha castaneiventris obscurior. Taxonomy (NCBI): domain Eukaryota; kingdom Metazoa; phylum Chordata; class Aves; order Passeriformes; family Monarchidae; genus Monarcha; species Monarcha castaneiventris. Next base: position 5,445,583 of record JAMPIT010000635.1, read on the forward strand.
CCAGCTTATATTGTAGTAAGCTTATTTGTTTTTAGGACATTACTGAGTCTCTCTTTGCCAGTTTAGCCAGACACATTTAGACTGTTGCAAAGCCATGGTAGCCAGCTGGACTCCATAGTTATCCATGCACAGGCAGGTAGAATACCTTGGATATGGCCAATGTGCAGTAAATCTGTTGGCAAATGGCTCTTTGCAGTGGGATTCCACACTATGCCATGCCCTGACCAACCCTAACGAGAGATGGCTGCACAATTGCCAAGTTATTATTTTCTCCTTACAAGGATTTCAAAACTAGTTTCTCTTTTCCAAAGCTGAATACACAAATATCCTCATTAGTATGTTCATATTGAAATTGGTCATTGACTTTACTGGAAGCAGAGTCATACTCAGAACTTCAAACAATTCTGGTCTAGTGCTTTCAGAATGCCCTTGTATACACAAAAAAGGGTAAGTTCATTTTATACAGCAGGAAACTGAGGCAAAAATTATAAAGCAACTTGATTAAGCATTCAAAAATGTAATTTTTCAGGTTTGGCAATCCTAGGAATTCTGTAGCTTAGGTTGCATCTTTAAAACTGATTTCAAAATTTTTGGCTATCACAGTAAAATTCACAAAAATAAATTTCTGTGTCCTTAGTATATGGTATTTTCAGTATATGCTCATTGTTAAATAATTTACTGATTATTTTTATGGTGTCCTAAGATCATTCAAAGCAGGTGAGAGCAGTTTATGGGTGGTATTTAACACATTGCAATTCATGACCTTCTGATTGTATAAGAAAACTTTTCAGTGTTGTATACCAGATCCCTCTAAAAGTTCATGATTGAAACTGTAAAAAAAGTAATCTAAAGCACAGCAATGAATAGAAGCAGGTTATCCTCAAGAGGCATCTGGATTAATGAGAAACAGATAAAAGAATAGCCACCGATTTGTTCTGATGTAACATAATTTGGTTATGACAGTGAGTTTAGGGGAAGGTTGTTTGTTTCACTTGGTGTAGTGCATGAGAGAAGCAGCAAAATTCTCAGGAGGTTCAGTAACAAACTGTTACTTGCAAACTTTAGAACATTAGGGTAGAATAAGGTACTTAGCAAATTTTAAAATGTAGCCATTTTGGTTAGAAGTGCAACAATATAAAGCATAAGAATGACACTTAAGAAAATTTATAAGCAGAAAAGAGAGAAAGAAATAGGATAGGAGTAGAAATATATCACCACCTGTGGATCCAGCAACGAGATGTTGGTCAAACTGATGGTCACAGTCTTGATCTGTCAGGGATAGAGGAAGCCCATGAAACACAAAGTTCAATGGGTTAATACAGTTCAGGCTCTGTGGGAACACTTGCAGGGACAGGGTACACTTCTTGGGACAGGGAGTTTTACCGTGTCTGGTGTAACACTGTAAACACGAGCACATTCTGGGGTCTTTGATGGTTCGTGGTCCCTTCTAAGACATGGCAACTGCCTCTCATGTCAGCATTGCTGAGCCAATTTTACTGCATCAGAAGGGGTGAATACCCTCAGGCCTACGCAGAATGTCCCAGTATGTCCTCCAGAGGGAAGTTTTGACGCCTGAGCCTGTGAAGGGGGGGACAGTGGCATGATGAAAAGCATTATCCCATCTCTCAGGGTCTGCTTATTGGCCTCTCCCCTTACCTGGCTCAAAAGCCAGCTTGTAGCCTTGTGGTGGTGGGTGTCCATCCCCTTTGCACCTGCATGGTTGCTTTGTGCATGGTCAGCACAGCATCCACTGCTTTTGAAAATGTCTGACTTTTCAACCATGGATATTCCAGTCTCTCAAAAAGAGGAAGACAGTAAAAGACCCATTCTCAGTGTTTATATTGCACAGTATGATTATAAACAATCCTCCTGAAAGGGGAAAAAGAAAAAAAAAAAGCGACTACTTCTGGCTCTGTAACATTTAATTTATTAAAAAGCACATTGTGGTTGTGCTGATGTGAGTATAGAGTAGTGGTAAACTCACAGAGCACAGTCAGCATGAGATATTCCTCAAAAGCTCAAATGCAGAAGTGGCATGTGGGTCTATGTGCATTTCCTAGACAAATAGCAAAATTAAATGTGAATTATTGCAGGAAGTTTGGGATTTCTTAGTCTCAAGCAATTATTTCAGAGCATTTCTAGTACATTCACGTATTGTGAGGGCTTTAGGATCTGGACTACTAGTTACATGATATTATCTTTGAATCACCAGCAGGCTGCAGGAATATTTGAGGAAGCCTTGGCCACATGCCCCTTTCTGTAGCTGCAGACACTGATTTCCTGTCACTAGTGGAGAGCAGGTAAAAGCTGGATATGCCTGGGTGCCATGCTCAGAGCCAGGGGGGCCTCTTTTGTAATATGGAGTTCTAATGTTGGTATAAAATGTATGAGCCCCATGTTATTTGGTTTCATTATTCTTCATCATTTCAGCTTCTTCCCATAACACACAAGACTAATTTATAATATCCTTCAGGAACTCCAATATTTCTTACACACTCACAAGAATATCTTGACTGTCTGGTGTCCTTGGTCTTCAGTTTTCAAACTAGCAATTCAGTGTAGTGTGATCTCATCATGACTGTCATGCTGCCCTGTATTATTGCTTAAGTACCACCCTGCTAAAATTACTGCACCACCACTGGGGTTGAATGAATACAAGATAAGAAGTGCAGTATGACAGTTTCAAAGGAAATGACACAGGGGTTTAATTAGTCCCTCTGTGTGTGCTTCATTGATTCCTAGAGAAGTTTTCATTCTAGTGGAAGCAGATGTAGCTGGTAGGGTCAGAGCCACAATTATTTCACATGTTTTTACTGATAAATCCAAAAAGACTGAAAGAGCAAGGCATTAGAGGACCAGACAGCAAACTGAGAGATTGTCTAGGTCAGGAATCAGCTGCATATTTTTTCCATTTTTCTGATGCGAAATATGCATTAACTCTGAGAATAAGAATGCAGCTGCAACATTACCAGGTTGGACTGAAGAGTCAAAGCTGTGTTTGGTCTCCACTGGATGGCTTATCCAGCTACATGAAGAATTCATATCATCTCATCCAGTCATGACCTGAACATCTTGAACATCCACAGCATCCAAACCAAAATATATCATTGTTATTTACCATTGAATGGACATAAGGTGAAAGAACCGCAAGACCTACAGAAAAAATTGAAAGTGTTCATAATCCAAGGTTGGTATTTGGAAAGCATGAGAAGATAGTTTTTTGCAGCTGCTGCAGTAGACTGGTGGGGAGAGCTGAATGAAGTTGTAATGCAGCTCAATGATGCTCCCAAGAAGGAGCAAACAAATCTCACTGCTAGTTATTCATGAAAGGAGATGCCTCGTGTATCAGTTTCTCAGCTGGAGCATAGGCTGGCAAGCAGGCAATAAACAAAGATAACACAATTATGTTGTTTTCCCTGGGTTTTTGAAATACTTAGAGAGGGACAGTCTGGAATTGCATGTCTGTGATACCTGAGACATATCTGCTTGTGAGAAGTACAGGTTTCCCACCAAGAATATTAACCAGTGTTGTTTATGGACCCCCTGGGTGATTGGTGGAGTCAGGAGTCATGACCTCTTGGCTCTGTCCATAGAGATACACTGGCATCCATACTGGCAGTGACTTAAAGCCTGGTTCTGATACTTAAATGCTGTGTCAAAATAGAATGGCTTCCTCAAGGAAAGTGATTGCTGATGGCCTGCACCAGAAATGATTGCTTGAAACTTCCAAGTGCCACTTATTTTGAGCTCTTCTTTCAAAAGCTGGCTAAGTTTTGACACATGTCCTTTGCAATATTCACATTCATTTTCTGCACTGGGCTTGTTTTGCTGACTTATCTCCTTTTGGCTGGGGACTAAAACATAATGATTCTTTTACATTCAGTATTTCAAACCAATGACCAGGACCTGCTGCTGAAAAGTTTGAGAATAAAACTGAGTGGCAGGATGCATCATTCCTGGTAAATGCCTGTCAGAGACTGAAAATACTTCATGCCTCAAACAGTGAAAGTTTTGTTCATGACAAGGAAGCTGCAACAGAAGAAGCCTCTCTGAAAAGTGGGACTTTGAACTGAAAGTCAAACTGCTGATTAGATAAAGGGAAACCCATTGCTCAGTCATCTCAGGCTGAGGGAAAGGTTTGCATCCACAGAAGGGTGCCACCAGCTGCAACTATCCCTGGATGAGTTTGGGGTGGGGGGAGAGCACAGCTCACAGAAGCCAGGTTTATACAGACTGCCCCCAGCTGAGGGAGCAGGAGGAGGTTTTGGGTGCATGGCATAACCTCTGGTCAGAGGCAATAAACACCCATCCTCCAATTACACAAACTGGCCGGGCTGTGGAACCCCCAATCCCACAGGCCACATCCATGGGACTTCCACGTGAAAGGTTTGGCCCCACAGGACTGCACAGGATGCAACAGACCCAGAGGCTGCTGTGAGAGACTGCATCCCCCACCTCCAGGGGGACATGCCCGGACATTCCTACCTAGCCCGAGCGTATATTATGCCATGGGATTCTATGTTTTTTGGGGGGACTTTCACCACCAAGAAGACCAGCTGGAGAGGAGCAACAGGACATCTTGGGATCCACAAAGTAGTGATATTTTCCTTATTCTGCCCCTGACACTCTTTCTGTTCCCCCCACCTATTTTCTACTTCTTTCTTTCCTTCTCTTTCTCTCTTTCTCTCTCTCTCTCTTCGTATTTACCATCAAATAAAACCCTTACTATTGTCACTGGCACATGGTCTCGTTTCCACCTTAATTCAGGCAGAGGAATTTCCGAAGAACCCTATTAACAACTGGATCATAACACTGCCCCAATTCCTGTGTTAAAGTCAGAGTTGCTCACTTTCCCCTTTATTTTGACACTTCTCAGGCAGATAGCTGTTTCATCCTGGCTGTTTATTGTGCAAGACACTGTCCAAAAAGCTTTAGTTTAAAGCATTAATTTGGTTTCGGGGAATGCACAACTTTCTGCATGTCTACTCAATAAAATTTGGGTGAAATCAGCAGTGGGTGATTGCCAAGTCTGACCTTTGCATTTTCTTGATGCATGTGCATAAATTAATATAATTCCTTTTTTTCTCTTTTCCTTTTTTAGCAGATGGCCGCTGTGTACAAGTCTGTGAGAAATGAGTCACATCAAAATCTTTCCCTGGAATCCATGCTATGCAGCAGGCCAGCCCATGACAGTGAAGTACAGAGAAAGTTTACACACGGAGATTTCATGTGTGTGATACATGTCTTGTATTTCCATCCTGTTCCTAACAGATCACTCTTTGATCTGCTCATTACTCTCCTTCATGCTGAAAGGTTTCAGCTTTCCTATACAGAAGCTGATAGAATGAGAGGTTTTATTGCCTCAGCATGTTAGATTTCCAGACGCTTACAAAGAGAATGGAGGAAACAGACCAGATGCTCAGTCAGATACAACAGCTTCAGTATCCCCCTGTTTCCAACAGAACTCTCTTCTGAGGGCAAATAGTCAAACCCCATGCACTGTCACCCACTTCATAGCTTTTCCCATCTTGCAGTCTAGTTTTCTCTGTGATTGTAGTGTTGCAAAATGTATTTTCTCCAAGGTCAGCAAGTCACATGTATGCCACATGTCTAATGATAGTGCTAGAGAAGAAACTGTGGCTGGCGATTCATAACAACCCCAGAATCAGTTGTTTTGCTTGGTGGCAAAGATTTTTCAGGCTACTTTTTTTAAAAATAGACTGAATATACACTCTTGCCTCCAAATCATTACATGTATTCCCAATTTTATGAGGATTCCTGTGAAGAAAATATAGCAGTTGGTCAGAGGGTTATTTTGCTCCTTCAGAAATGGTAGTAGTTAGACAATTTCATATCAAAATCTGAGAAAACATGTTTTCTTTTTCTTTCTGTAATTTACCAGTGATCCTGCTATAACACAATTACTTTGCTCTTGTCTTGATTTCACATATGTTTAGATAACAGGAATTTATAATGAAGACACTGAAAACTGAAACATTTTATAAGGAAATTGATATATTTAATGGAAAATATTCTGCTAACTCAATTTTTGTACCTGGGCTTGGTATTTAAAGTTTTACCTAGCTACTAATTTTTTTTTTAAATTAGAATTCCCTTATTTTCTCCATTCCCAAGAAGACAAACCTTCTTTCCTCTAAGAATTGTCTGAAAATAATGACAAATGCTTTGCAGTTATATCATCAGGCCATTCATCAAAAGCAGATATATTTGCTTACTTTGATAGAGCTTGACTGCAAGTTTGTGTCACATCTTCATTCTGTCAACCTCCGGAATAGAGAGCATCAACAAAGCAGTTTTGTGAACGTTTCTTTTTTGACATTCACTAAATTTATATATAAAGTTGGAAATCTGTTAGGACAAGACAATGATCTTATGAAGAATTGAGCTGCCAAATCTCTGTAGAGTAGAGGAAACATCAGGAAAATGTAAACTGTTGAAAGCAATTTACTCATCTAAAAGGATTTGAAAATTGTGAATGGAAAGGATCAATAGTAATATTCGGGAAAACAAAACAAAATAAAACTCTCTCTATTTGAGTAACACCTATCCAATGATGGATTTTCTTAAGTGAAATGAAATGGTGTGAGTCCAAACAAACTGTTAAAACATTAAAGTGCTTCTCGAAATGGGAGTGCAATATTTTTCATGCAGACTGCTTTGTCTTGAACTGATCAGAATTTGATTTCTCCACTCACAATCAGGGCCTGATTCCAAACATCTCCCTGCCAGTGGAAAATCTTTATTAGCTTCAGAGTCACAGAACACATTAAAGCAGAGAACACTATTGTTGAAAAATACTGCTCTATTTTGGGGCTTGGTCCATGCATTCACTCTGTACAGACGATATCTCTTGCTTGAACTAAAGTCTCATTAACAGCACTAAAATCCACCCTTGTTCAAACTGTCCAGAAATCATACTTCTCCAGGACATGTGAGATCAGGAAATGCCCTGTGTTGTCTTGTTCACTTGATGCTGGCCAGATAATGTTCTTGTCTCATAGCTGATAGGGACACGCTTTCCGTACACTTCATGGAAGTTGTGTTCATGTAGGATTTCAGTATGGCATCCTTCTTGTGTTGGGAAACTTACAAGGAATAAGGCATCTGTGCTGCACTGTTATATATGAAACTGGGTAAATAATTAATTTCTGGCTGATAAAGAACTAGGAAAAAACTCAAGAAAGAAGTGAAAAAAAATTTAAGGTTTTCTCTCTTTTTTTAGTGCAAATTTTTAACTGTTGGCTACTCTCATGAACAGTTTGCTTTAATGTTAAATATTGTAACATATAGTGATTTTTCCTTAGACCTTTTTGAATTCACAATGAAACATATCCCAGTTTAAGAATGTCAGAATGAAACATGCTGGACTTTTCAAAAACAATATCTCTAGGTTGAGAAGAAGCTGAAATATTTTTTTTTTAAACTCTACCTCTCATTTTTGACAGGGAAACCTGAATTCTTTTACATTTAAATTTTTTCAGTTACTTTTATTATAAATATTATATTTTTTTTTCTTGTTCCATTGCCATAAAGACAATGTTGAACTGGATCAAAGGAAAATGAACACAGGTTTGCGGTAAGTTTACAAATTATATTTTCTCCCTCCCTTTCTGAAAAGGGCTGAAACCCACAATTAAATGTAATGCTTTTGTGAAGTAAAAGTTTATTTTAGTTGCTGATGAGACAAAAAGTTCACCAGTATGGCAGGATGAACATGATGTCAGCAGCAGTTCTTGACAAAGTTGCAGAGCAGCATTGCTATTTTTGGGTTCCCATTCAGAAGTATGAATGATTGACTGCATTCTACATTGCTCTTCATTTTCATAAATTATTGTAAAATTATATATTAAAAGAATGAGATCTTTAAATTTAGAGGAAAGGGGAAGATGCAGTCTGTTTGAAATTCTAGGTTCAGATAGTCTCTCAAGATCTGAATTTTTATGGGCTGCTGCTCCAAGTGACTGCTTTTGTGGCTGACCCATGTTCACCTCATTTTTTGCACCAGTCATCTCTGTGCAGATTGATGCAGCTGTACATTATTACCTTGACTAGATTAATTATCTCCGATTATGTTAGACCTTTAAAATACGTATTCAGCCAGTACTGCATAACAGAGAAATTTAGAATTGTTACTGTTTGAAAACAAGCTGGCAGCCTGTTGGCAGATACTAATTTTTTAAAGATAAGACTTAAATGCAGAAAAATTGTATTTTTTTTAATTTGAAGAACATTTTCCCCCTCAATTAAATATAATGATGGAAAATACGTTTAAAATAACATTTAGTCTTGCAAACCTCCTTATAAATACCAAACAGCTGATAGAAAGGTGATATTTCAGATGCTTAGGAGCCTGAATACTTAAGCTCTTCTCCCAGAACTCTATTTATTTTGTACTGCAGATGTGACAGGGGTGATGAGCTATCCCTTACCATACTCAAAGAGTTGTCACAGGATTTTAGGTCAAAGATATTTCTCCATGAAGGAGACTGTCAGTTGAGCAGCGTCTTTGCAGGGATGCTAACGTGAGTTCATACAAATGATGAAGAATGTGCTAGATGATGAGGTGTCCAGTGCTCTCAGGTGGCCAAAGGAACTTCTGCCCTTCTTGTCTTCATCTTGCACTGTGTAAAAAAAGGTGCCAGTGCAGGCACCCCAAATCTGAAGGCAGACCCCATTGCATCAGTGACCTTCCATTCATGTTGGGGATAAAAATCCTGGGCTTGGCAAGTGTGTTTCAGTCTTCCCATTAGATGGTGTGAAAAAACTGCCTTTATCTGGCTGTTTCTGTATGCATGGGACTTTCTTCCCACCTTCTGTTGGTCTTTCTGATGAGGTTCTGCAAATGTTCTCAGTGGTCGACAATGGCACCAGAATACCCTTGCTGAATTTGCTAGACTGCAGTCTTTGGGCAAGCAAGAAGCCAACCATCAGGACAGCTTTTAAATGAAAACTTTCCTGCAATTTTGAACCCCTCTCTTTAAAAAAATGGCTCAAACCACTCACCCCTAAGTCTGATCCTAGATTTCATATGCTTAGATTTTGTATACCTCTCAGCATTGAGAGTAACATTGAGCAGTGGCATTGCGCATTTGCACTTACAGACCTCAAAGATCTTCTTGGAAGAAAACAGTAGGGCAAAAAAAATCAGAGAAGCAAACAAAAAACAGGTCTTGCATGTCCTGATCATCAGAGCTTTCCAGCTGAGGTGAACTTTGAGGTGCCTCACCCATGCTTCAAGTGCTGCAGCAACGTCCAAAATGAGTTGATGTCTCTATCAGGAAATGCAGTTTTCTTCAAGGTACTCCATCTCTTCCCGTTCCCTGTGAGTGCAGGAGAATGCCTCTACTCATCAAGCTGAGGGGTTATGCTGCTGTCCTCATCATTGCCTCCAAAACTCCAAACAGGACAAAATTGCTGCTTTCAACACTGCTGTACATAGGTTACCTTATCGCAGAGTGAAATTACCTTCTCCTTTACCTGGAGGGGAACAGTGCTGGAAGAAACAGTGCTGGAAAATGTCCTACATTCAGAGCTGCTATTTACCAAAAAAAAAAAGGCTCTGGTCTGGTTCTACATGGTTGCCCACAGGCAGCCTCAGAGGTGTGGGCTCAGCGACACTGATACATCTTCATGTCTTAACAGCCAACGTGTGGAGCACAGATCCCTTCACTTCTGAATCCTAAAGGCAAAAAAGGAAGCCAAATTAATTCTTGTCATAACCTATCTGGAATGAAACAAGCACCATTCCCACCAGCTTGGTGGAGGTGGTCACTTTGATCATGAGAGCAGCAGTTTACTTCTTGTGCAAGTACAGGGTGCTGAAATATCTGGGGAATATTTCCTACAAAGCACTTTCCTACCATGTACTTTATTGACTGCATTAACCAGAAGCATTTTAAGGACTTTTCCAGATGCATAATAAGGTAACTAGAGGCTGGGATATGAAGCTTTGAAAATCAAGGTCATGATTGGAAAGGGTCATTTACTGAAGAGGAAATAAACTTCCTGACAAAGAACTTGAATCCTGCATATTTAAATATTCACAGCACCTACAAGTTTTGCTGCTGCTCTGTGAAATACAGCTTTATTTGCCAGTGAGTCAAGCTTATAAAAATGGTAATTGTGGAGTGCAGTTGCTAACTGTATCAAGAGAGAAGGGATTTTATATGTAATGGAGATTCTTTTTAATGATAAATTATCTAGCTCCTGGCTACCATGTATGAGCTCTATTAACTGCCAATAAATTGTTCATCATTAAATCTAGTTCACTCTTCTTAATTAGGCCAAGAGTTCTTTTCTCTTTAAATCTTTTTCTTGCTTTAATTTGGAAATATATTTGAAATCCTAATGATCCTAACAGCTGCACCAGACACTACTGTAGAGTCACTTAAGGACTGATGTTACACAACTGAAGTCTGGAAAGATCTGAAAATCTATGCATTATACAAATCAGGGTTTAAAACACATAGTTAATAGAAGTGTCTGGTTATAGCTGCAGATAAATTCTGAGCACACTCCTACCATTGGCTTAAAAAACCCAACAGCACACCCTAACCTTGTTTTGTCTAGAAAATGCATACAGTTACCTGATTACTTGAAAAGGATTAAAAGATATGCTATACAAAAAAAAAAAAAAAAAGGAAAATATTAAGCCTACGAACTAACTGATGCTTAGGGAGCTCCTGGTGACAACTGCACTGGAGCAAAATGTTGAGTATTATAGAGAAAGAGAGAGAAAGGCTGACATGACAAAGGCTTGCCTCTCTGGAAACTTCATGGACCATTCCTAGAGATGAAATAGATTCCACCTAAAGTAACATGCTAATGATAAACTTTCATTAAATTTCAGTTGTCAGTTCACCACTACACAGAGTGACAACCTTAAGTACTGTCTCAGTCTGACATGTCTCCATGGTGTTTCACCAGCACAACACTATTAATAGCCATTCTAAACAAAGGCCTAAATAAGACATTGACTAGAAAAGGTAATTAAGATTTGGAGGTGCTTGCTCTCCATTGCTGGAGACCTGTTTTTCCCTTCTACCTTCTGTTGTCCATCTGAAATAATAGAATTAATATTGGCACATGCCTTTTTTATATGCTTTAACACCCACTTTAAATTGCTAACTGGCTCTCTGGGTGCCATTTAAGGTTCAAACATAATCAGTCAGCAATTTTCATACTTCTGCAAGATGTGAATCTTTTCTTCAGGGCAGACAGAGCACTGGACTTGAGTGACAGGAGTTGTGACTGCAGGGAATCCCAGTTGTCAGAGCTGGAGTTGAGTCAAACTCATATGACTTTTCCCATAGGATACAGTTAGCAAATCTTCCTGACAGAGGCTAGAGGCAAGAAGAGGCCAGATGTGCTAGAGCTAAAATGTGTTTGTGTGCACTGAAATATAGCTCTCCTCTATCTGCTGAGCAATTAGGAGAAGTTTAGACAATTGTACTTCTGCCTCACATTTCTCCTGTGAGTGTCCTTTTGTGCAATTTAGTCTACTTTGGCACTCTTCACATTGCTGGGTGTTTCAAGGCATTGAACATGTATTGTCCAGAGTGAGAGTGAGCAGTGGGAAAAAAAAAAGGGCTGTAGATATTAAATATTATTAAAAAGACCAGCTTCATCGTAACAAATTTCTACAGCAGAACAAATGTTTCTTTTGATCTGAATAGGTTTTGAAAATTTCCAACAGTTACATCAAAACAATTTTAACTGTTTGTTTCAATATCAGCATTTATGTCAATTTGTACAAACATACCTCTTTCAATAAAAAAATATATTTTTGCAAAAGAAAGGATAATTTTTACTCTTCACCAGTTTTAGGAGGCAGTAAGGTGGGATGTATGAATACTGGTGGATCAAAATAAGAAGTATTTTCTCCAAAAAGCTTCTCATCATGAAGTTTTATTTGGAGTGATATACCTGAGTGTAGTTTTATCTGATCTGGTAGATGTTTGCAGAAAATAATTCTTCAGATATAACAAAATAATTTCAAATTATTTATATTTATCACACAGTTAGAAGACATTCTCTCTCTTTGTGCATTAGAGTTATTTATACTTGCTTTTCACCTTCCCTACTCTCCTCAGAGCCCTTTCACACTTCCACCCAGAGCTCTTTCACACTTCCTCCCAGAAAGCCACATTCAAAACCTTGTTTTTAAGTGGTCAATTTAAGTCAGATAGCAGCAGAAGTCGTGTTTTTCCTCTGTTCCCTGCAAAAGCCAGGTGCCCTCCAGCTCTTATTACTTCCCAGCAATGTTTTGTCTCAGTGAGTTACAGCATTACAGCAGACTCAATAATCAATAACTGGCCTTATTACTTCAGAACATTTTCAGATATATTAGATTGGGTATATTCTATGGAATATTAGGCATATGGGAAAAGTGCCTACAAATCAGAGAGCAACTGGCTTGGGAGACAAATATAGATTCATTCACTTCTTACCTCCACTTCCTCTTACCATTTCCATGGTATTTATGTTCCTAGTGTCTTAGTATTCACTATGTATTACAATTTAATGACCAAAATAGAACTACTGGATGGTCAGTGATTGTTTAATTGACATTTAAGTTCAGAATTAAATATTAGCACTAAAACCATGTACAAATCTGATAGTGACTCCACAGGGTAAATCTAGCTATGAGTCAAGGCATACACTTCCTAAATTTAATCAATGGATTTATTGCTTCTACCACTGCCCTCCAAGGTTTTGATAAGGTGTAATCACTTGCACGGTGCAAATTAAAACCACAATAAAGATATTATTTTTTTTCTTCAGCTATTTTATAGCCAAAAATATAGTAAAGCATGGAGTTGAAAATCTTATTTTTGATTCATCATTGTACTCCTTCTTTCAGGCAGTCATACATGCAGCTGAACACTGCGTTAAGGGGAAATTACTGTGGGTCCAATGTAAACATTTTCCAACGCAGGTTAAAAAAGAATTGCTTTAGTGTGTTTTTGGATTCTGATCTTCAAGTCCTGTCCAAGCCAATAAACCCTTAGGGCATTCAGTTTTACCCAGAATGCAGTCAGAATCTTTCAGATTAGTTCCTTTAACTGTAACGTAATTCTGTTTATTTTGTTTCTATTTCCTTCCTTCCAGCAGCAATGGATTTCTCTTCCAAAATATTTATTATAGAGCTCATAAATAATTAAACCTCTACTTTTCAAGAAAAAAGTTGTGAGAGAAAGATAAAATTTTATATTTCCTGTTCATAAAATAAGCTGTCGGCCTTTCATCTTTTAATTTAAATGTATCTAAGTGATGTCTCAGGACCTCCATGAATAATTAGTGCACAATATTAACTGATGAAGAAATCAGACTGAAGCTACCTCTTGCTGTAATTAAATACTGCTGCATTAAATAGGTTCTGACCATTTTTTCTCCCCACACAAAGAAATTTTAAGAAAAAATCCCAAGAAACCAAGAAGCAGGCTGAAGAGCGGTCAAGACTTTCTCCCTTCCTGCTCTTCAGTCTGGAGATGGGACTACAAGCCAAATTCAACATCTTTAGCCCAACAAGTAATCTGCCATCCAGTCCTGCTAATGCACAGTCTGTGCCTAGCATCTTCCTCTGAACAGCAAGACACTCTCAGCTCGTTGAAATGGGGAAATAATGAAAAAGAGACTGTTGAGCCTAGAAAGTCATCTGCATCTCGCAGTGTCTGCAAATTCGTCTGTGAAATCTGAGATAGTGGTGTTTGGCTCTTGCCTTCCCAGCAGAGCAAGCCCACATCTCATTGTCTAAACCAGAGCAGTCCTCAGGAAGGGTTTTTCACTCTGCTGACGTTTCTTGACAAATTGCAGTGACAGGACTCAGTGTTACTGAGGCTCTGGATTCACCCAGTAAATGTCAGTCCTTGAACAGAGAGGGATGAAGAAGCCAATGAGTATTTATATGGGCATCTTACAAGTCTACTTCATCATCTCTGTCTGTGGGGTGACACATGGTATTGAAACACAGACCTACAGAACAGAAACTGCTCTCATCCAACAAAGCAGGAGAAATTGACTGTCATTTGGCAGAATCTGTGTCTGGAATTAAGGTGTTGGAGACATGCAGTTAGTCCTCTGTGAAGGCAAATTTTTGGAAAAAGCATGCTTAGAAATAGAAAAAAATGAAAAGTTTTGTTCTAGCTCTTATGAAGAAAAACAAGGCACATAGTCAGCAGGGGGTTGGGGGGGGAGGTTGTGGAAAAAAAGCAATGTAGAAGTTATTTTTCACACTAGCTCTGCCTAGCCCTGTAAAATGTCTTGCCCATAAAATAATCCCAGCAAGTGCGGAAACTATTGACAGGTCTGCACTATAGAGCTGCAAATGCAGGAGAGCAGATGCCTGTTAAGTCCTGTCAATCTGGAGGGAAAGGGAAAAAAGGAAATACAGAGGATAATAAAAATATGACAAGCCTGTAGAATCCCTGGGACCACCACTTCCCCTCACCCAGCACTTACCCTTTCCTCCCAAATGAACTGTGAAGAGACCTGGAGCTATTATAGAGCTACAAAGAAATAAGGAACTGGTACCAGATGGGACCTCTTGTCTCCATCTCTCTCCAGCCCAAACAATCTGCTGCAGAATTTAGAAGAGAAGGGTGGAGAATCTAATAGTGTCTCAGAGTCGGAAAGATGGCTCTGGCTCGAGCACTGCCAGCCTGTTCTGGAGGAGGATTATTATTATTCTGTGTGCCAAAGGATATGGCTATTTTTCTCTCTCACTCACTCTTTGCAACAAACATTTGGCTACTATTAGCCAGCTGGCAAATGTAAATGAAACATCACATACCACTTTAGTAGGGAGAGTGCCATCCACGTTTTGCCAGTCGTGCAGCGGTCTGACTGCCAGTGCACAGTGCAGCATGTGCCTCGCATCTCCTCCTTTAGCTGGAAGCATGGATGAGAGTGGCAGGGAAACTTGTTAGGTAGAGAGAAAGTCTGTGGCACAGTTACAAGGCATCATACAGGAGAATCAGGCCAAAATCTGTCTAGTAAGAAATTGTGGACTGGCTATACGCTCCTAAAAATTCATTCCACATGGCTTATTTATAGCAAGTTTCCTTCTCTACAGTTACACAGAAGAAAATGCAGAAATTCTATGTGGAGAGGATGGTGTTTAGACCTGATGTGGAAACAGACCTTTGGGAATTGGTATAAACAAGTGTATATGGAAGCATGGTCTGCTCTCAGTTACGCCCATGCAGTTTCAGCCTGCAATGCTGTCTGGGTGTAACAGGGAGCAGGATCTGGCCTCATGCTGTTGTTATCCTCCTCCTGCTCTCCAGCTTGATGTTCTTACTGCCTCTTTTTTAATTTCTGTTTTTGTTTTTAATTTCTGATTTTTAGAAATGTTTATTTTCTCTTTTTTGCTGTCACGTCAAAGACTGTCAGGTCAAAGATTGTTCAATTACTATTTTTCCTTTAATCTAACGATTTTTTCTTAATTACCAAATAAGGTAACACCGTACAATAGGAGACATATTTCATTGTCAGGCAATATCCCAACGACCTGTATTTAACTGTGTGGTAGCCTGTATGGCAAGACAAGTATTTCAATACTCATAATTTTCTCCCAGCAGAGTTAACATTCAGAATTTGACTATTTGCTTCTGGAACAAACAATGCCATGTGGTATTATAAAATTTTTCCCAAAGATTTTACAGCAAAACTAAGTACTTATTTACTTTAAATATGCCAATTAAACATTACTAATATACAGTACATTTCTAGGTTAAGGATGATTGATAGCAGCACACAGTGAAATATTCTAAAACTGCAGTTGGAAAACTGCCGTTGGAAAATGTAAATATTCAAAATGAAAAAAGAAACCCTTCCCTGCTGACAGTACTATTTGCACATTTCAAAACAGCGCTTAGCAGTTGTTCTTTTATTGTTCTTTAAAGATTTTTTACTCTGTTGGGTTTTTCTGTTTTTTGTGGGTTTTTTTTTAATTTGGGGTATTTTTTCCTGTTTGCTTCGGGGCTTTTTTTGTGTGTGCATTTTTGTAACAAGGCAGTCGCTAATGCAAACTTTTCAAAAGTTCTTTAAGTCTAGAATGTAATTTAGTACGTAGTCCTGAAAGTTCAAATCCCAAATGATGGAGGGCAAGGGCTTGATAGAAAACAAGAATTTACATTGAGCAAAAATGTCAGTGTTTCCAGAGGTGTGGGTTTTTCCCTCTCTTTTTATTTCTTTTTTTTATGAAAGCAAAACAATGTTAAAGAGTGAGAAAGAGACTAAATGAAGATACTTCCCATATCCAGAATGGCCAATAAAGCCAACAAACCACCATAATGATATTTGCCAGATTTACTGTATTTTTTTAGTTCCAAAGTTGACCAATAAGTGATGTTATGTATTGTTTCTCTGACCCTGCTGGGAAAAATGGTCTACTTTTCTCGATTTTCAGCATAGAGACTACAGAAACAATAAAAATCACCAGAATGATATTACATGGCTGGTCATGGTGGTATTGGACCATTCCAGGAGCAGTGGAAGCTTTTGGGCTAGATTCTGTCCTAAGATGGAGTTGACACTTTTAAGCAAAGTCTCTTGTTTCACTTCTGTTAATCTAGGAGGAATCCAGAGTGTGAGCTGTTTGCCAAGAATCACAGTGATTGTCTTCCAAGCTGGCATAATGTGCAAGTCCCCAGAATTTTGACTAATTGCAGTTGTTAAAATGGATAACTATTTTTTTCTTCTCAGAAAAGGATTAATCAAAAGGTTGCTGACCATTTGCAGAGGAGATTTATCTTAAAAGCAAACAGTAATCAATCCTCTTGCCAACTTAGGTAGGTAATTGAAAAGATCAATTGGTATAATTTACTGTACTATTATTTGGATCAGAACCCATATGTGTGTTTGGTGCACTTCATTTTCATTGGCTCCTAAGGCTGGATGAAGATTTCAGCAGCATTTCTGCTGAATTTAATAAGCTTTGGATCATGATGCAAAAAGCCTCAGAAATAACAGACAGTGAAAGTCTAATCAAATTAAAGAATTCACTTAGCTGGGTGCCCATTTTTCCTGATATATTTATACTGAGCAATTTCACAGCAGTGAAGTATGTGCAGTTGAGCCATACACTGTAATTTCTCACTAACAGCACTCAGGGACTTTGTGAGATAGTGTTAATAAGCACATTTCAGTTTCAAAGGCATCACCTGCATTATTCTTTTGGATTCCAACAGGTACAGCAAATAGACTCTTGTTTGTGATGGAAAGGTCTTGACTCAATAAATTGTTAATGCAAAGGTATCTTATTTGTAGAAAGACCCCTTGTGACTTCTCTTATCAAAGTCCAGTAACCACGTTTCAAGAAAGAATATAAAGTTTTGAACTCAGTAGATAGCTTTCAAGGCACACATTTGTAATTTTCACATTCAAGATGTTCTTTGTTATTTTTAAAGTATATATTTAAATCTTTTCTGATGTTCACTTATACTAAATTCCATATCAGTTAACAAAGGAAAGTTTCTCCAAAGCCTTTACTCTGTATTTTATTTTCTGGTAGTATTTAAAGTTCTAGGCAGGGAAGAAATTTTTTTTCCAGCTGAAAGCATCATGGTCAAAAAAATCTGACATTTGTGAAAAGTGGTCTTCCCACCAGCATAATCCATTAGCTGTCACCTGTGGCAGCTGGAGCCAAAAATTTTCAAGCTGTCTAACACCCAGGATTGTTTCCAGTAACAAAGAATAACCGGTAACATGTAACTTTCAAGGAACATTGGGTCTTTTGTTTGTTAAGCAGTTTGAATTTCAAGAAAATCATATTATCCATTTTAGTGGAGAGTGCAAATGAGTGTACAGGAGACATAAAGTCTGTTGTCTGGAATACTAGTGGTCCACTGCAGTTAGCAGCCTGGCACACCTGGGATACACCTGTCACCCTCTACTTAATTTCTTTCCTTCTTGTGGAGTCAATTTTTATGTCACTTTATTAAAAATGCTTCTTTGTTAAAAACTTCTGACTTAAAAATTCTTCTTGACCTTAGAGCACAGAAGCAGCCACTTTGTCAGTAAGTGGATGTTGAGTCAGACTTTGGGCTGATTTGAGTATTTCAGTGCCTTTGCTTCAAATCAGTTCTGTGCAATTATCTGATTTAAAAAAAGAAAAACCATGCTCTATTTTGTTTTTTTTCTTGGACTCAGACAATTATTTAGAACATGTCAAGAGAAACAACTGAATCTTCTCTATTGAGATACACTAGAATCATTTTATTAGAGCTTAACCCTCTCAGGAAAAAGAGACAGAGGGAACACCCAGTCTCTGAGACAAGACTTGTGGGCGAAAGGGATAACATTGTAGAAAAAAAAGCCTGAGGGTTCCCACCTCCAAAACATTATTTCATACCTTTTTGAAGTGAGCAGTTAGCTTAATACGATATTTGCCTTGTCTGATATTTTTATTCTTCCACAAAACATTTGTCATTCTTCTTTCTTCATTGTACTATAGTAGTCAATGTTAGAAAACAATTTTAAATGTTGTTAAATAACAAACTAAAATAGATCAGCCCAAACATCACATTTTCTTTTCGTTTTAAAGGACTACCTAATTTTCAAATTAATTTTTTAAAATTTAGATACATTAAAAAAGAAAAGTCCTGTATGCCTTCCTTTCACTGGTGCTTCTGTGTGGGGCATTGAGGACACTCAAAGCCACAGCAGGTGCTAAGGGTTGAGGAAGATGCAGAAGAGTTCTGTTAAAGGTGCTGTTAAAGAACCTTACTTCATAGCCTGGGTGGAGAGGAAAGGTCTTTTGGCATCCCATGTTAGAGTGGGGATATGAATCTTGTGGAAGCATGTCCTGAGCATGTTAGAGAAACAGGGAGGCAAAGCAGTGACATGAAAGGGAATGGATATGTTTCTAGAAAGGAGAGAGATGTTTTTCTCTTTGTCACTTTTTCTCTCTCTGTAGAAGAATTCGCAAAATTCCACACTAGATTCGACCAAGGGCTCAGTAGTTGCAAGAAACTAAAATGACATTACACATCTTATTTTTCTGGGAGCTGAGCTCAAGATATTTGCTCTCTTAGGCAAGGAGTTGCTCACCTTTAATTGCCTCGAGTTGGGCATTTCTAAACCAGAGCTCCCCAGCTGATTAGTACGTAATTTGTCTCTTCTTCATAAACATGCTTGCAGAGAGCAAACATCAGGCAGAGATACTGCAGCAAAGAGCACATTTTCAGATTTTCACCCAAATGGGTTATCTTTCACCCAGTCTGAAAGTGTTTTAATTGCTCTGTCAATGACTCAGTTGAATACCAGAGTGTGTATGGATGCTAGCATAAAAAAAGAGAATAAGAATGCGGTGGGGACTTGACATCACATGCCAGGATTGCATTTCTCCTTAATGTTTCCACAGGGAGACCGGTTTGTCTTGCTGGAAAAAAGGTGGTGGGTGCTAGAGAAAATAATTCTATATTTAGAAGTTTCTGGTGAACAGAATGATTGAAGATTACGAGAGAAGGAAAAATAAAATTGCCCTGTGTTGCAGATCTTTTGCTTGGGTCATATGGTTCAGAATTCAAATATCTGGCTTTTGAGAACTCTATGTTTGGTTTTCACCCTTGGAAAGAAAAGAAGAATATTTCAATGTCATGTAGTCTATGTACTGTAGTAGTAAGAGTGCTGGAACTCATAAGGTAAAGACCTAAATCTTGGTCTACTTTTATTAATGCTATGGAAAAGTCTCTGATAGCCTAAATACTAAAGATCTCCAATTTTTTTGTTATTCTTAAATAGTTACAAAAATATGTCGTTACAAAATCTGTCTGGTTAAAACTTGTCTGGTAAAAAAAAAATCATCCAATATTTTAATGCTAGTTTCACAGTGTCAGTGGCATGTCATACCAGATTCCGGTATGAAGGTGCTGGGGATTTGGTGCACTGAGATATCTTGTCTTGGCAAACAGAAACAGTTAAATACAGTTTGATTTTGTTAAATTTAGCTCAGTTGGAAACACAAAGAGGAAAGCCAAATCAAAACAACAAACAGAACAACCCAAAATAGTGTTCTTCAGGTTGAAATGGTACTGACTGGCAAAACACAAATCATTAGCTGGTAGCAATCAAATTCAGTGATCACAGCAGGGGCCTGGAATCTCAAATGAGTCCTGAATCTCTGTGAGCCAGAGATCACCAGAAACGAATTGTCTGTCTGACTACCTTTACTATAGATAGGTATGAGCTCATGAAAAGGCAGGATTTAGCTCGAAAAACTGTCCATGTGGTTTTCAGCTTGCCTTCATCCTCCATACAGAGAGACAGTGGCTGTTTTGAGCTGTGGCATTCAAAACCTTTGCTGATAAAATCCTTGCAGTCAAGAATTTCCGTAGAGAGAGGTATATTAGCTCTATGTGAAAACTAAAAGAAGGAAATTATCACTAGGTTTCTTAGCATGTTCAATACAAATTCAGGAAAAATATTATCATTGTAAAATTCCACTTATTACCTATTTTAGCTCCACACTCCTTCAATCCTAAAGTGAACAGATTGATCTCTTCTGTAAGTTGCAACCAGATCCCAAGATTCTGTTAACATACCCCATTTTGGAGAACCCAACTTGGTCTCTAGTAGTTGAATTATCCCTCCTAATATGTTCTATGATTGGAATCTTTGGAGGTACGTACCTACCACCACCACCTATGGTGGTGATGATGCCTTCTTTGGGATTGTTTACATTTTCCTGGACTGAGACATGCAAGGACTTGAAAGATCCAATGAGGTCTGAGTGTCCACCCCACTGTCTTGACAAATGCGGTGGACATAGTAGTATACATCTTGTGTTTGACATAGACTCCTTTCATGGATTTTAAGGCAAGGAGAATGAAATTCAGCCTACTCTGCTGAAACTCTGGAAAAGTTAATTTCATTAATTGAAAATTACAGATATGGATCTGAAGAGGAACAGCCTTCAAACAAGAGGAATGTATTCAGAGAGACCAGGAATGATTTAAGGCAAAAGCAGCTGTTTGTCTTACAGATGATCTTTATCTTGTTATACATGAATGATACCATAATTTGTTTTAACAAAACAAATGTGCAAGCAAACATGCAAAATGTGAGTGAGCCTTCTCCACATGATGAAGCAGTGTTGTGTACATTTTTTAGGGTGAACTTTGCGAACTCTCACTTAGAAATGCAGCTTTTATTTATCTCCCACAAATATCAATTATTGCAGACATTTTAGTCATGGTATTTTTTACCTTCACCATCAGCTTCATGGTAGTTTACACATGTGGTCATGGTTTAGACTCTCAAAGATGAGCTCATATGGCCACAGTGGTGAGTGATTTTTAGTTCAGAAAGTATGATTGTGATCCAAATTATCAGACAGAAGATGTCTTAGTAGTTTAATTGAGGTAGATAGTCACTTCATATTTACTTCTCTGAGAAAGTTAGGTTTCCTAATCTCCATGCTCCTCCATTTCCATGTATTGGTGAAAGAAGAATGAACAGAAGAACACTGCCACTTGGTGTATTAGTCAGAGTGATCAAAATCCGAGGATGTATTCGAAACTCATTCTTTCAAATACTGCTGCTTTGAATAAAATGCTATTAAAAATTTTTGTAGGACTTTTGACTAGCATATCAGCAGTCATATAAAAATTTACACCAGTTTATGAAAAGCAATTGTAAGTTTTACACAATAGAGCTGGGCACACTGTGAACTGAATGGAGAGTGTGATGGAATGGAAACGTGTGATGGTTCTCAAACTGTGACATCACAAGGTTGCATGGTTTGGCAAACCTATGAAATCTCACATCCCATCTAATCAGGGCTGGTGAGTGTAGGTGCCTTTCTGAGGACTGGATCTGTCTGGTTAGGACAGAGTGGTGAGACACCTGATAAATACTTTTCACAATCATACCACTGAGCACCAGTTCCCATGTTCTGTCACTTTTTAAAATTGTTTCTATCCTTCATTGTTTGCAGTGAGAAAAATACAGGTAAAAAGTATTATGTAGTATTTTTGATGAGGGAGAGTGTGCAATTTAGGCCAATAAATCCAAAAGGCAAGTGTGTTTTACTGAATTTTGAATTCTTGTTTCCTATGAATAAAATGTATGTTGACCATATGTGTTTTAGGTATTACCTGCATCTTTTCTCATCTATATATCATCGGTTTCGACACAGGATATGGAGTGGCAGACAATCTGGTATCAATCTGTGTATCTTTAAAATGCTGCTGAAAAGTTTAAGAAGTTGCAAGGTCCTGAACTGGAAAGAAAACCTTGGAAGTAACAACAAAGTATTGGAAAGACAGACAATAACTTCAGAGTCTTCTGTCTGGATCCTGTTGTGCAAAAAGCATATATTCTTCCAGAAAACCATTTCAGTGGAATAAAGTCTTCCTCATTTATTAATGCAACCAGGAATCAACCAGGCAGTTTTTAATTAGCATTGTAATTTTTAAGACGTGAAAGATGGTTGCTTTTATAGACTTCATATGCAGCTCAGAAGGGGCTCCAAACACAGCTGCATTTGTATATAATATACTGCTACTTTTTAAGAGGATACATCTGAGATAGTGTATGTACTTGAAGATCTTGTGCTGCATAGCTAGAAAAATTTTATCAAAAGCTGTGAATTCAATGTACTGTAATTTTGTTCTCTGATGTTTTTCTAAGCATTAGAAATCACAGGCTGTAGATGGTTTGCAAATAACTGCTCTAGGAGAAATCTCCCATATGTATATTAATAAGAATAATATAAATATTCCACAAATAGATGAATGCTCATTGAGTGGCAAGTATAAGGCAAATCGTCTGTGTTTTTTTGTTCTGCATTTCAGCCATATCTGACATTCAACTACAATATTTTGCATTCCTTTATCTCTGACACTCAAGGATCACACAAATACTTTACCAATATCAGCGGACTAAATCTCAAAATATTTCTGAAAGTAGCACTCATATGTGCCTGTCATTTATTACTACACATTATTTATTAATTATTACTATATTTATCATTTATTATTTATTATTGTCATTTATTAATACAGTTCATACCTTTCTTATGTTCATATCATCCTACTGTTTGCTGAATTACAAAATTCTGCTTGGAAATAGAGGTGTTTTTCATGTTTTACGTATTTAATTTTTGACTAGAAGACAAAAATATTTCTGCCTTTCATCAACAAAAACAAGATTATGGATTAGCATCATCAGCAGTATCCTTATCAGCATCATCATCATAATACTCATAGAGGACATGGAATCATAGAACAGCTCACTTTGGAAAGGACCCATAATGACCACTGAGTCAATGTCAGATTATATTTACAATACTAAGATAATACTGCTCTGATTTTGGCAGCTGCAGAGTTCTTATTGATTTCTAGAGGAAGGACAGCATAACTGAGGGCTGAATTAGGTGATAGGCTCACAAATTCATGAATTCATGCAATGCTCCTTTCCAGCTCATAGATACTGCACCTTTTAGATGCTGAACACAAAAAAGAGGAACACAGTTTTCAGTGCCTACTTTGAAGACTTAACAAATTATATCTATAGAAATTTTGTTTTCTCCTCTAAGGCCAATGATTAGGAACATTTAATCCTTTCCTACTACAATTTACAAAGGTTGATAGGCTCAAGCTTATTCAAAAATTCATTGCCAAAGAGTGCAAACGAAGAAAGGTGTTGTAAGGTACAGATTGCCCTGTTTTTTTCCATTGAGACTTGTTGAGCATTTTATTGATGAACAGAATAAGCAAGGGTTTCAGATTTGGCTCATATTCCCTGATTGTCCATAATTATTCAGAGTATCTTAAAGTACTTGCGTAATCTATATTGGTGGCAACTGGAGGTGGACTCAAGGAAGGTTTCCAGGCTGATTCCCATGATTACTTTCAGCTCTCCAAGCTCACAAGTTTAGCACCCAAGGTCTAATACCCAAGGTCTTGCTGTGGCTAACACGGTGCAGCCAGAATTTCTGTCTAGATCTCCTGGCTGCCTCTTGTGTACTCACTCTAAACATGTGGCCCACTCCTGTGAAGCACTGACTATTTTCTTCTCCCCTAGAAGTCAAAAGGAAATTGTTTAAAGTGCCCAGCAGCTCTGAGGATCAAGCCCACAAGAAATGCTATTGTTTGGAGATTGAATTGTGGTAAGTCCCACTTTTGTACCAGGAGTTCATTACTATATAAGTTCACAATTCCCCACAAGTCCTGCTGAAACATATTTTGAACAGCAAGGCTCCACATTTTATTTGTTCAATCTGTTACTAGTTTAGAGATACTTTGTTTTGTTTAGGTTTTGTTCATCACCATGGGGTATGGCCTTACTTTCACTAAAGAGGAAAGTAAAGATGACTCCAGAATGCCATGCATCAAAAGTCAGTTGAATCAGCTAAGATTTTTTTTCTAGAGAATCTATCCCAAAACAAGTGGACTGAAATTTTAAAAAATATATCCTTTTTGTATTTTCCACCAAGACTCCTAATTTTTAATTTTCTTCCATTATTACTACTATAATGCTTGTAGGTTATTTCCTGCCCAATGGCAATAACAATCACTGCATCTCCTGCTTCAACAGGGAATCTAAATACAAGCCTTTAGGCAGTAGGGTCACTTTTAAAAAGTTGAAATCCCTTCCTGAATGCTGGTCCAAAACCATCTGGACAGTGGGAATATTTTTTCATTTATTTATGCAGTTTCCCTTGAAGGACAAGGAGGAAAATTTTATACACTGAAAAAAAATTAATAGCATAAGAAGCCAAAACAATCTTTTTCTTCTAAAAGCAAACTTACAAAAACTTCCATGGACGGGTATAAAACCTACACTGTTTGCCCAAGAGAAATTTCTAATTACTTAGATAAACATGGGAGGTAGACTGGGTAAATACATATCCAGGTTAGGCTAAATATTGAGGTGTTTTTGAGGAATATTTATTGAGTTAAATATGTTTATGCATACACACACAGGAATATTGGTACCTGAAGATTATATATTTTGGTGTACTACCCCAGAGCCACAGCAGCTCTCAGGTGAACAAAGTTGGCAGTTGAGGAATCCAATTTAAAAATCCAATTGAGCAAATAATAAGAACATCAACAAAAACCAAAAACCAAAAGAAAACCCCAAGACCCCCTCATAAATTTGATGGAAGATCAACACTATCAACTCATTCATTTGGATAATGCCAACTTAGAAATAAATGGGTGTTATTTAAACAGCTGCTTCCTTTGTGATGGGCTTATTATATAAACTTGCCTTAAAATCCAGAGGACACATGAATACCTGGCAAAATCTTACTTGCCAGATACTTTCTTGGATGATAAACTTTAAGAAAAGAGACTTGGAAAAGAAACCTAACTGAATTACTTCCATGTAGAAAAAAAAACTAATGTAGTTTTAAAAAGTGAAATTAATCCTGTAGGTGATCTTTAAAATTTTCTTATGGGCACTGGAAACCTACTATATGTTATTATTCATCCTGTCTAAAATACTTCTATTGGCAGACAAACCTCAGGGAGGCTTTTCAGGAAGATATTTTAACTTATGAACTCCAAAACAGAATGATAAAAGAACACTGAAGAAACACTAAATATGTGTTGAAAAGTGCCATAGATTGGAAAGCTTCTAAAGAAGTGTTAAATATCAAATTCAAATAAAGATGTAAAAAAAAGGTAAACGTAGGACAGAAATGTAGATATTAAGCTATCATCGATTACAGGCAAGAATGTCTTTCAGTTTTGAATTTCCTCAGTAGCTTATAGACAGTTCTACTAAATGAAGGTGTTACTGACAGCAGTTTTTAAAATTTTAAAATGAGTAAATTAAATGTAGAGAAAGCTATGTTGTTGCCACTTCAGACAGCTGTGTATATGAGTGCAACTGGAGAGGCAAGTGAGAAAGCAGATATCACATTTTTGGTGTTTAGAAGCAGAGAGCTGCTAATAGTTTTTAATTATGATTTATTGTTTCTTCTATCCCAGTAATATTCTTATTTCATGGCCAGGCTCCCTGTTTCCACGTAAGCTTCATCTGGGAGCACAAACTGCTGAGTCCACATCTAGAGACATAAATGCCACAATTTAAATAAGGTTAATTGAAAAAAAAATTTAAAAACTGCATTTTGGTTGGGGCATGCCACAGCAGATAAAAAGCCACTGTGCAGCTGCCTGGCTGAAAACCCTCTAGCTGAGCACTGATAAAATTTATCACAGGGACACACATGGGAATGAGCAGCTTCTCAAAGCAGCCTGCGGTGAAACGAGCAGCAGCTAAATATCTAAAGGGGTGATACTGCTTGACAATGAAATGGTGGCAAAAAGGGCTAAAAACACGTTAGGTAAGGTTTCCCATGGGCCGTTTGGTTTATTTACTGAGATATTTTGAGCTGTTTTGTAGCCAGAGTCAAAGCAGAGAGTGGGGTGCTAGGTACCTGGACCCTCCCAAAGAGCTTGCCTTTCTGCTGTTGTGCCACACCTCGAGCAGGAGTGGCAATGGAAGAGCAAGGCTGGCTAGCACTCAAAACAATCTGGTGCTGGGCTTCTGTCCCTTGAATGTTCAGCTTTTCTCTCCTGCTGTAATTTTTTATTTTTAAAGTGGTTTGGAAGTTAAAAAAGAGGGAAATTTTTTAGAGTACACCTGATCCCAAAGTCAGAATATCACCAAAACCCCTCATGCTGCAAGGTCATCGGGTGCTTCGATGAATTCAGAAATCTCTAGAACGAGCAAAATGTAATGTAGCTTTGTTCATTAAATGGATATATATGTGCATGGCTTGTCTTTCTATCTCTAGTCGCTCTTGTGCTGCTTCTGGCTTGAGAGGGTAAACTTGACATGCAGATACCTGAGTCCATGTGGGTATTTTTAGCCCAGTTGTCCAAGGGTCTGGAAGCTGTAAAAAAAAAAAAAGTGGAAAAAAAATCCCCAAAATCAAAGTGAAACATCCCCTATTGTAAAGAAAATCTGGATTAAAGGAGCTGTTGAGAACAATGAAGATCTGGAGGGTTAAGCAATAGCACGAGTGTTTGTGAGAAACCAGGCAAGCAGAAGGGGTAATTGGTGAGTAACAGACTTTGCTCATATGTATCGGATGCTCCTGAAAGTCTGCTGATTCACTCTGTGAAGGACAGGTTCTGCTTTCTCCTTTGCTGACATTTACAAGCAGCACAAATGAAAATGGTAGTGTTTTACACCTGTGTCACACATGTGTAAACGGCTGTAGGAGGAATACAACAGCTGCAAATCAGGTCCAGAGAGTTTAAACGAGAAGAAGCAGAAGGTTCATAAAAGAGCATAAGATAAAGACTACTGCCAACATGGACAAAGAAAAGAGAGAGAATAAGAGAGGAAAAGGTCAAAGGAAGTATCTGAGAGAGAGACAGCGAGGGAAAAACTGGAACCAGGCTCAGAACAAAGAAAAGGACAGGAAAAAAGTTGTTTGTTTTTTTTTTAATGAAACCATCCACAAGCAAAAATGAGGGACTAATAACAAGGAAGAGGGACAAGAACATGAGAAACAGACAAGAATATTCTCCTTCCCTTCCCTGACAAGCAAATCCTAAAGCCCACACCAACCCATTCTCTAACAAAAGCTACAAGGGATTGAAAAAAATGCACTTTTCAGGTGTGTCATTGCAGGGAAGTTGACTGAGGAGATTAGACAAAATGAATCCCAGAATAAAATAATACCGTTGGGCCCAAATCTCAAATTTTGCAGCCCTCCTCCCATTATATGAGGTATTTGTTTAACATTCTCCAAGCTGCCAGTGGGGAGCCAGGCTCTGTCCCAAGCAATCAGGGAGGCGTAAGAGTGGAAGCGCTGATTAAGGCTGTGGGACTGGCATGTCATAATGAGCGGTGGGGGGACAGCTGCTTGCATGCCAATTCTGCATGGCACACTGTCCTTTCTCTCCAGTACAGCTCCCATCTCACTTCCAATGTGCAAAAGGAGAGATTATTCACCAGGGTGGTAGACACATTTCTGTTCTCAAGAACACCATGATATCATTAATCTTCTGTCAAGTCGGCAAGGGCGGGTTATGTGGATGCAAGTATTTTGCAAGGCTATAAATAAAATGGAAAGAGAGAAAGAGACAGGAAGAGAAGGTGCTTTCCTGGGGTTTCCGTTGTTACAATACCAACAATGTTAACGCTGCAATGGTTTACTTGTAAAAATACTTAAAAAACCCCTTTTAATGTGTTTTTTTAAACATCTGTCCAGGAAAGTGGGACATAAAATGGGATCTTGAGACTGTAACATAAATTTTCTAATCCTGTCTATGAAACAGATAGTTGATCAAATGAAGTGCAAAATGTAACTTGTGTCTGTAGTGGTTGTACTGTACTGTACACCTGGCTACTCCTACAAGAGTAAATGTCTGAATGGAAGAGAGAGAAGGTAGTAGTGGGTACAATATGAAGGCTTTTCAGAAAGAATGTTTGAAAGATAGCCTTATTAGTTACAAGTAACAAAGATATAATTGACTTATGTAGGTTATCTTTAAATATCCATACTATGTATTCTTCTTGGGCGCCATATATTTTATGTTTTTTCTCCTGTCTCAGCTGAGATACCAGGACACAGAAGAAAACAGGAATACCCATCTCTGACAGAAATTTTTGCTTTGGAAATCAACTTGATGTCTTTACTGTCTTAAGAAACTCCAGTGAATAGATCAAACAGAACAGAAAATATAACTTTAAGGTCTTGTGCCCTGGATCTCTCAGCAGGTGTAAGTCAAGACTGACTTATATTAATACACCATGTTTCCCTTCCCCAATCACATAAAATACCTTTTTTTAGCTATGCAAAGTTGAAGTAAGTAAGATTTTAAAATGGGATTTTTTTCAGTGTTAATTAATAATTATTGCTTGCTTTGGGAAATTAAAATAGACATTTAAAAAGAGGAAGAAGCTGTTTATGATGTCTTCATATCATCAAAAAAATGCTGTCTGTCTGAAGTTGCTCTGTGATCAGGAGTAGTAGAAATAACTTCAGTGTAGTCAGGCGGTCAAATTGGTATGATAAACTCAAAAATTATGTCATGCATGCTTCATATGGTTCTGCCTTTTATCAGAAAGATATCTGCATATCCTATTCAAAGCATTAAACTGGTTTGAGAGCTAGAGCACAGCTGTTGTTTCTTTCATTTGTCCCAACAAGAGGCAATTGCTTTTAAACCATCTGCTTATATTATTACTTTACCCAGACAAGGTAGCCTTTTATTCTGCGTAGTTTTCAAAGGTCACACAGTGATAGATGATTTTATTTCAATGCTAAAGACTTTTATTAAATTAATTAAACTAGGCACTTTCTTTCTCCCACATTTTGTCAGGGTCACATTTTTGTCCTACCTTGAGTAGGCATAGAAGTTAGAAAAAGGTTTGAAACATAAGATCACTTTTGCATCAATCATCAAGGAAATTTTAAATAAAGCACCCTTAAGTGATTGAAGGCAGTAGGGTACTAAGTGGGGCTTGGAAATAAAAAAGAACTTATAATTTTCCTGCTGGTTTTTTGACTCAGTTACAGCTGAATTGAGTTTAGCTGCAATTCCAGATGATCGGAAAGTTCAATACACTTAAAAGAGGGAGAATATTACTGGTAAAAGGGAAGTGATTTTCTTGAGGAAGGAAACCAATATGTTGTCTCTACTTCCCTTAGCTGATCTTGTGAACTTCTTGTAAGTTTCTTGTGAACTTCTTGGAACTTGTATGCTTCCAAGAGGGCAGCTTCAGCCTTGTCTGCACAGTAAAACATAACTGGATGCAACCTGATTTGTGTCTGCGTGCTCCCAGTACATGCCTTGGCAAAGATGTGAACCTCAGGCTTGTGGTGGCAGGAGGGATGAGGGTTCAATCCCCAGTTCACTGGGTTACTGGATTTATCCCTGGAAAAGTACTTCCTGGACCAATATACATATAGTGAGGTCATGCAACCACCTTAGGAGATGGGTAAAAATGTCTGTCTGGAAAGCAGTTGAGTGTTCAGACTCCTCCACTCCTACTGAAAGAGCTTGCAGAATCCCCTAATGGTTGAGAATACTCCTCTGATTACAAGCACACACTTACTCATTGCAGTTTATATGCATTTGTTCTTGTGCCAACAATGTCCTTCTCTAGCAGTTGTTCATTACTGCTTATGTATTTATAGACTGCAGTCATATCCCTCCTCAAGTTTTTCAAACTAAAAGGAGCCAGACCCTTTCCATTCCCTCTCATGAGCCAGGCTCCTGGTTTCTCTGTCTGCCCCAGCAGGCTGTCTCTGTCCGTGTGCCAGCCCTGGTGAATATTTCACCTGGCTGGTCACAGCTATGCATGTTATTTCAAATGCATTTTCATGGGTGCTTTACATGCTGGAGAGGATACTTCTGAATTTTTACAGGAATATCTCACCCAGCAGGTTTGGGGATTTTTGCAGCAGTATTGCAAACTCATAATCTTACAGTGTATAATTAGTCTACCAAAATCTTTCTCCTGCTCCTTACATCCAACTGATGAATTCCAGCTGATAGCAGAAATTCCTGCTATTAGCCTCCAAGTTCATGCTGCTGCACTTTGTATTATTAAATTGCATTACAGTTCTTTATCTTCACTCTTCAAGGTCATCCAGTTTTTTCCCTGAATAATGCATCACAAAAGTGCTGGCTTACTGCATTACTTACTGTTAAAACAGGTGGGCCCATGTGTTTTTCTCACAACAGGTTACAAGCTGAACCTCATCTGCTTGTCTCATAGTTCTGCAACCTGGTAATATTCTGCTTTGGACCATGGTCCATGAGCAGAATACTTCTGGGAACTGTACTACATTGTTTTCTCTGAGGACACCATTTCATTTGCAGTTTTTGGTAGTTTGAGAACAAAAGATATCACGGTGAGGGAGTGACTAGCAAATGAAGGACAATAATTTTCAGGTGTGAAGCCAGCCTGGGGATTTTACTTTAAAGCCTCCTACCTTCCTACATGGATGTCAGTATCATGAAATCCAGATGTTGCTGGCTTCTGTTCAACACAGCCCTCGTCTGAAATGGAAGTCAGGCTGAGCAGAGAGGGGAACAGGATTCTGGCAACCAAAAACCGGATCAGGGGAAGATCCACCAGCAGCACCATGTTGCCATATTAGCAGAGGTTGTGCTTTTTTCCTCAAAATTAACCCCATTCCACCTCCCTTAGACATGTGCAGAGGGGCATGTCCTTGCCTGGATGAAGTCATGGATGCTTTGGTCCTAAGGGAGATGAGGCAGCTTGTTTCACTGTGGGACCTGAGGACCAGAACAATTGTTCTGGCTCCTTCTTCAGGTCCCAGAGTGAATTAAAAAAACATGTGTGAAGATAGGCTGCTGGGTTTTAGGATTCTTCTCATGGTCTCACTATGGTGGCAAGTTAAGGTCATTTGACTGACTTGGAACTGTATTTATTAGACTGTATTTATGTTATACTACTAGGATTTCTTTTTGGAATAACCACAAGACTGAATTTACTGCATCTATAATTTCTGGCTTGTGAATAACTATCACAACAGCTTCTTCCTTTTGAATCACTGATATGTGCTTTACGTTTCAATCCAATTTAATATTGTTCCTTGGCCTCTCTGACTGAAACACCACTCCACATTATGAATATAGATCTATCTGCATAGATTTGTAGCAGAGGGTGTTTGACAAACAGGAGGACTCAAACAAATTTCAATAACCTATTGTTGTGAAAATGTATGTTTTAACCTTCTGTAAAATGATTTCCAATGAAATTTTTTTGAACCAGAACTGAGTTTGTTCCAAGTCCCTTGCTTCATTATTTGTACATTTGACGTCATATTTTCATGTTACAAACTCAACATTTCTAAATGTTGTGCCATGGAATCCGTTTGGAAAATGCTGTGTGTTCCAAGACTGGATTTTGTAGTTTCTAATACTCTCTATCCTACTGTACTTTCTTCTACTGTAATATTAGTTGCTATGCAGGAGCTGTGCCTTGGCCTCTGCTATATTTTACCATTAACAGGGTAAAGCATGGAATAAATAAACCTCCAATATGTGCAATAACTAACTTTTAAGACTACCATTAACTCCTTTTAAAGCAGATTGATTAGGTTTCCATTCCGCATGTTTCTTCAGAGTTTGATTTGAACTGAAGCTTTTCTTTAGGCTATTCTGCAGCTGTGCTCACTTTCCCGTGCTGATAGTCATTCAAATCCATCTTGTGCTATTGTAACCTGCTGTTAGCCCATTAGTTGCGATCTGTGGGAGGAGAAGAAGACAAATTGTGTCACTATTCCTTATCAAGGGACCACACAGTTGTTTGCCACTTTGACTCTGTGATGGATAGTTATCTTGAGATGTGACAGGTGTGAGACTAGAAATTTAGAAGGAAACAATGCAGGAGCTCAGTAGCATTTTGTTATTGACACTTGGTAGATAACAACAGAGAGTTAATCAATCTCTAGTGTTGTTTTTAACCCCCTATTCTTTTTGTCTTCAAGATGCAGTTTTTGTCATCAGACTGACATGGCAGGAAAAAGGTTCAAGGAGATAGCAGACATTTTTCCTTTATAGAGTATTAGATACAAAATGTCAAATTCCATGAAAAAGAAATACTTATTTCCTTTGGCAACTTCTTTTAAAGTTCTAGAAAATGGGTCAGGGGCTGGAAAAAGTAGAGTTTAGGTATCCGAGAAATTATTTTCAACTAAACATCCTTTCTTAGAAAGAGAAACAGTGTTTTTTGGACTTTATTGTCAACAGGCTTTTTTTATCACTGTATGTCCACAAATTAATTTGCTGCAGGCCATCTCTTTTTATTTTTCTCCTAGATATAAGCAAAAGCTTGTATGAGAAAAAAATAATACCCTGAAAGTTAAATTATCCCATTTACTTAGCTGTGCTCAGAGCCACATGGCTTAAGGGAATGCAGATCCAGGACAATTTCTGCTGATATTTCAGACTGAACCAAATAGATTTAGTTCCTTTATGACCTTCAGAAAACTGAATAATAGTACAGAGTTCACAGTTTCTAAAAAGGTTAGAAGTGGTGTTCAACATGTTTGGGAAGTACAGAAAAAATGACAGGAGTTTATGTGTGAGCTGAGGTAATAAGGACATCTGGTAAAAACTAGAATTTGGTTCAAAGAGACATCAATAAACATGGGACTCCTGCTGTACTAGCATGAAATGAGAGACTTGGGTCCAAAGAACTGAAATAACCAAGATGAGAAATGAAGAGGACATTATTATTATTTACTTAAATGTGTAAATTTATATGAACAATGGTGACTGTCTTGAGGCCTCCAGGGATTTTGCAGGAACTGAAGACCAACCTCTAAGACCCCAAACTCACATTTGATCTACAGGACATTGGTAATTAATCTCAGTTTTGGATGTATCTGTTTGCTTTATTTCTTCGTCCTGTCCTGTTATCCTGTATAAACCAATTTTTTTTTACGCAAATGATCCTGCTGTTGGTAAAGGAAAATTCTAAGTGTACTACTGGAGCCTTTCAGTTTTTCCACAATAAAGGTCCAGCTTGTTCATATTCTGTTTTATTTTGACAGTGGAGAAATTTGATGTACATTGGTTGGTGAATTAAATAACGTGTTTTTTGACACAAAACAAAACAAAACAGAAAATCCACAGTGATTAATTTTAGTAAGCCTGAGGGTTGAGTGCCCTGCTCCTGGATTGTTCTAAAACTTGCAGAAACATCCAGTAAAGCCTGCACTCATGGATTGCCCCAGCAGCCATCCTGACATGATTTCAGATGGGTCAAAGAACCATATGGGAAGGAGGATGTTCTGAGCTGCTCTTCAGCTCTCACACTGTGGCAGAGCAGGTTGGTGAATTGGTGTAAAGGTACACTTGTTCCCTAAATCAGGTTTCCAAGGTCTAGCTGGAAGAAACAGACTCTGGATACCTTTTACCTCCTCTGCTTACTTCTCTTCAAAAATTTACATCTGTTTTGTCACGTAGCTTCTGCTTGGCTATGCTTTGCAAGGCAGAGTTATGATGTACACCATATCAGCTTCTTCTGTCTGACAGACATTCACACAAGCTCCTTTCATCTCCACTGTGGGAAATATTAGGGATGGCAAGTGATACACCACTGCAGTTCTAAAATGTCTCTATCGAGTTTCCACATTAGCTTGCTTTCACCACTTTCCCCTTGCCTTCTGACTTTAAGTAACTGCCAATGAAATCTCAGAAAGGTCTCATTAGATTTGAAGCTCCTGTCAGAGCTGGAGGAGTATTTATCATGTGATCTTCATTTATGAGATTAGAGAAACTTGTCTCTGTCCATCCAAATCACATTCAGGTTCTGTGAGAAGAACAGTAATCAATCGATGACATTACTATAGGAAATAAAAAATTCTTGTGCACAAGCATTAACTAACAACTCCTCACGCTTTGCCCTTTATCAATACCAGCTGACCACCCAGTTGAGCACATTATGTACCAGCGACATCTGCTCCCATGTCACTGGGGTTTTCCTGAGCAGAAAGGTAGTTTGTGTGCTTTATAGCTCCCACATGTCTGACATTATTATTCCATAACCTTGTGCTGCTGTTCTTGCACCCCACGCCCCTAAACCTTGGCTCTTAAATGCTTCTCTGCCTTCCACCTCACCTCCATGACACCTGAAAGGCAAAAATGCCCAACAGCAGCAGAGATTCCTAAGAAAAACCAGCAATAAAAAAACATACCTCTAAGATGAAGGATACATGTAGGTTTCCGAATGCTTGCGTGACAAGTTTTAGTCATCCATGGTTGCCAGAATTCCATATTTTCAAAGAATTACCTAGAGTAGGTCGAATAGAGGAAGTATATCAGGAAAATATTTAACAAGCTCCTGTCGCTGAGACTGATCACCTAGGTTCACATTTGGTCGAGCTGGAGACATTCTGTGAAGTACTGTAACACTGCAGCCCAGCTTCTTGAAGGTATTTGAAAACTACTGAAATCCAGCTTCTTTTCAGACAGAACAGACAAAAAAATCTTTTCATTGAGTGTGTCATTGTTCAAAACAGAGCAAAGGATTGCATTAAAGCAGAAATTACCAGGCTGTGGTATACATATTAATCATTATATCTGAAATACTTCCAAGTCATACCCAGAAACTGCTTTGGTTTGTCTTTGTGCCACGTATTCACAGCCTGCGGACTCCAGCATTGATACGGCTTCCTTGTGCAAAGAGAATTAAATGCCTAAATATCATTAAAGACCTACACTTTACTATCCTACTTTTAGAATAGGGATTATTTTATAGCATTTCTGCTGGTTACCATTATATAAATGTCTAGGAAAAAGGAGCGTTTGATAGTGTGCTGTGTTCAGTACATATTATGGTGGGCCTTGATTTTGACTGGGGCTTGATGGCTACTGTAATACAAACAAATAATAATAATAGCTTAAGAATATCAAAAAGAAAAGAGAACAGAATGCCTTTTATGTTTAGAAAAAGATTAGGTCAATTGATGTAGATTTCAGAAAGCAGTAGATGAGAAGGAAAGTGTAACTTGTTTTTGTTAGAAAGTAGAAATCTGTTAGTCTTTGATTTACTTGTAACACTGTTTAGCACACTGTTAAGTACAAAAAGAGTCAGGAGAGCATAATATATCAGTGTAGTTGCTAATATTCTTTAGAAAAAGCTAGTAAAGGAAATAAAAGAATAGGCATGGGAGAATTTTTATCTAATACAATCCTTTGCTCAGTCTTGAGCAATGTTCTATCTAATAAAATTCTTTTCTCCCTAGTTAATCATAACAGGGCTCAGATGAAATAAAATAATCTGCAGATGAATTGCTAATTGCTGTCCTGTCATGCATGCCCTCCTAACACCATGTCTTTCTAGCCTGTTGAAATACTTATATCATATGGAGAGACCTGAAAAGTTTGAACATTTTGGTCCACTGCCAAGAAAAGCTATTTATCAATGGTACATACTGTGCTGATATGTACCACAAGAACAGATTTTTAACTAAGAATGAACATTAGGACAAGACCCTTTCCCTTCCCCTAGTGCATTAAGACAGACTGGGATGCTGTGCTCTCTTCTCCAGAACCTTCATGAAGAAGCCTCAAATCTATCTTAGTAATGCAGTTCTGTTAAATACAGTATCAGGGCTCTTATAGGATCCAAAGTCACTAATCTCACAATCCTCCCAAGAAGCACCATGTTGCTCTCACATTTTGCACATGCAGAATTAAGGTGCAGGATGTTTATGCGGATGGTGTGTAGGTGGCTGTAGGTGGTAGGATGTGCTTGCATGCCTGGAAGGGCATGTGTCAAATGGTTGGATGTACTATGTCATATTCTTTCTTCATAAAATGCAGCCTCATGTATTAAGCAAGAAGTACCACCTTTGCTGCAGGGTAGCTGTTGACTCTGAACCAACCCATAACTGTCTCAGCACAGCAGACACGTATTCTTCAAAGTGATTTCTGGACTACTTACTCATCAAATTAAGTATGAGTTTTCAGAACACACTTTTTGTCCGTTGCACCTGCATGGAATAGCGTGTCATGAAAAAGACTTTATTTCCTTTGGCAGTCGAGCTAACACCTTCAAAGAAGCTCAAGGAGAGGGAGCTCAAAGATGCCATTAAGAATTTCAGGCAGATCTTACTTGAGCTGGAGAGGGTTGCTATCATTGCATGTTGGTATGCTCCAAAGGTCAGCTAGATCAAAAACTCTGCTCAGCAGCCAATTAATACATTATTTAATATCAGGGAAAATAGGGGGGAAAAAAAAGAAACACAATTATTTTCAATACAGAAAAAGTAAGTGACTGCAACATAGTCTGCAAGTGCCACCCAGGAGGGCTGGGATAATTTACTGTGATCGGATTAAATTATAGTTCTCTTACTTATGGGGAGGTTTAAGTCTTCAACTTTAATATTTCTTTGGTGCATTAGCTGCATTTGCATTTATCATTGGCTTGTACAATGGAATTTTCACAGGACTTGACATTTTGAAGTCCTAACTTAACACTTGGTCCAACTGCCTTTGAAGTCAACAGGAAGATTGCCATTAAGTTCTGTGAGAAGATGGATCAGGCTTTATAATCACTACAGACTCATTATAATCTCACAGCTGGTAACAACCATTTAGAAGCGTAGTATAAAAACTGTGATACTGCTGGGATGAGTTCAGTGAGAAGCAGAATCCCTTCATATTTAACATAACAATTTAAACAGATTTTAGAATTAGGTGCTTTCTTTGCACAGCAGTATCAGATAACTCCTCCCAAAATTTACTGAGAAGAGTCTCTATATTTGTGCTCTGATCTGCCTGAATTCTTTAATAGGCTTCTGTTTCTTTAACTTCAAATCAAAGACTGAAATTTCCCTCTGTCACCACAGAAAAAAATTTTCTGCAAAATGGTTGCTTTTCCAGTGCTTTGCTAAAATGGCTCCTGCTAGGATTAGGTCTAGAATCATGGCAATTGCAAATGCTAACCCTTTTCTCATTACACTTCACAGTTTGTATATGATCAGCTACTCCCTGTTCTCACTGTGCAGATGCTCGGATTGCTGAGATGACCAAATTGAGGGCAAATCCTTTCAAAATGAATTGAGACTCTACAATTGTTCTGTGAATGACTATTTTTTATGATTATAAACTAGAGGGTGAATGTTTCTGATGGGATTGAGGGGTTCCCAGGACTCAGGTGAGTTGGTGTCTGCTGATCTGACAACAAATGTTTGAATTGACCTAAATGGGAGGTATGTTGCTCACATGCAATCATGTTCGTTTATGTCCTTCAAGTAAACTTGCACGTGTCAGATCAAAGAGGTGCTAAAGCTGTTTAAGGACAAAACCTGAAGGTGGAAGAAAGTGGTCTCCGAAGTGTCCAGGTGACTCAAAATACTGAGCATCTACCCATTGAGCTTGCACATGAGAAAATATTGCATGCCTGAAACAATATTTATGTTTTTCCTTCCAAAGAGTATTCTAAAATCCTTAAACACTTCATCCAGCACTGCTGTCTCCTCACAATGTGAAAAACTTCCCAAAAGTCACAATTCCCTCTTTGAGCCAGATGCAAATAAAACTGCGTTGAATATCAGTGTAGTTCCTTTTCGTGGGTGAGGAAAAACTTTGTAAACTCTCTTCCACAGAAGGTGCCTGGCAGAAGTATACATCAGACATTGGGTACCCAGAGAAGACCCATGGGTAACAAGTGCTGTAATGACAAAACACTTTTATTGCCACTATAATTTGACAGTTCTGCTTCTTTTGCAGTTGTTGTTTGTCTCAGAGCTGCAAGAAAAATTTGAAAGGATGGTTTTCACTAACTTTTGGGGGTTCCTTGTAGAACAGCAGGTGTTTAGGTTAGAACCAAAAGCACTGATCTGGTTCCCTTATGATATTGTAATGATCCTTATCTTATTATGACTTATTATGACTTTTTTACTTCTTTTTATTTTTTATTTTTCTGCTGTCCCCTACAACAGATTATATCCCATGCTGATGCTAAATACTGCCTCTATGAGTAGATCTTTGTTACCTATATTGTCTTCTCTTCCAGACTCAAATATGTAAAGCCTCAGAACCCATACACACTCTAACACAAATCCACATGGAGAAAGACAGAATAATCCTCCATACCATGCTACAGTAGTAATATATCTTAATGCAATCTTGGAGCATGGGCTAAACCAGTGAACCATTTCTGCCTTACTGATGTGTTTTACATGAGGCACAGAGCCTGGGGAGAGAGTGATTTCCTTGTAATGCAGTGATCCATCCATTATTTTATGTATTAAACCAATCAGTTTACTTGTTTATGACATGCCTTTTGGGGAATCCAAATTTCAGATTCACTTCAAGTCCTTTTAATTATAGTATATTCATTGAAAACAGATGCTTTTAATATTCAACTTGAGAGTTTTACAAGCTATGAAAATATTTTATTTGTGGTATTTTTCTGGTGCTCACAGCCAAAACTTGATAGCAAATTTTTCAGAAAGCTATTTTATCTTACAGAAACCTAGGGGAATTCATATTCCCAAAACTTACTTTTTCATTTGCAGATTATATACTGTACTCCATCTTAATTTTTATGCTTTTAAAATTCTCTCTAGTAAGGAAATGAAAGTATTATATCAGTCTCTGATGTTTAAAAAGACATACATTAATTTTTTGTCAATTTGACTAAATGAAGGAGTGTAGTTATTAAACAGTATTTTATGTTGGGAATTTTTTGACATTGTACAGCTAGGTTAGCTGTGGAAAGGCTGGAAATTCTACCATAAAGCTCTTCTACTTGTGTACTGCATTTTGAAGAAGTGAATTCACTGAAATTTTGAAGTAGATGCTAGTTGAAGGAAACCAGTTAAAGAAAAAAACCTGACAAATGCTGAATTGCAAATATGGATGCGCCGCTAGATATCAGAATTTTGACAATGATTTTACTTTTGTCTATAATATTACAGTAGAGAAACTATAAAAATGAAACTAAGCAGAAAAATATTCATGCCAGGCTAATAGCAGTTGTCAAGAAAGATTCATTCAGACGTTGATAGAAGAAAGGTTATTTCTAAACAACAACTGCTGAAAAGAAATCTACCCCCAGACCACAAAAAACAAACTCTCAGACCCATAGACGTTAGAGACATTGATAGCTATTAACACATCCACTCCCCACCAATGCATTGTCAGCCCTCCTGTATATCTACCACTGCTCCCACCTCCTCTCTAATGTTTCAGTGCTGATGCATGGTTTCGATCAAAACAGAAAACGAACATAAAAAAATCCCAGTTGAAGCAACTTGTTGTGGCAGAAAGAGTCTTGAATGTAGTAATTATGTAACAGGGCAAGAAAAAATAGAAGGAAGAATGATCATTAATGTTTTCAATTGAGAGAAACAGTAGGATGAAAACATAGTCAAATAGAAATCTTTTAATGTGCACATCCTAAAAAGCTCAGAGCCCTTTTGCTGGAATTCTGTTTTCCTGAGTCCTGATTGTGTCTTCTTTATTCTCAGGGTCAAGCTGTCCTTACTTGTTCTGAGCCATGCAAAGGTACCCTGAACATAGATCCTCAGCAGTCCGCAGGAGCCCTTATCTTCTTCTTTGCCCCATATTACTGCCTTCCATTGTTCTTCCTGTCTCAATCAGTCATGCAAGAGGTCTCTCAAGACATTTTCCCCCCATCTTAGTTTGCAAGGCAATGGTGAGACATTCCCTATTCCCACTTCCTAATTACCGTATTATTTTTCTTACCTCGAAGATGTCTGTGTCCCTCAGATGATGGCTGAAGAGGGGGCATGGTGCTGAACCTCACAGCCCTGCTCTTCAACAGAGAACATAATCACAGAGCTCTTTATGACCCCTTCTTCAGTAAGCAATTAACCACCAGATCCATGGGCAATTTTTCTGATCCATGAACACTACTGAATTCACCAATGTTTTCTAGTTCCTCAGAATTGGATCATATCATAGAACAGAATTGTGAGAATCATCAAGGTTGGAAATGTCCTCCAAGATCATCAAGTCCAAAATTTAACCAAATAGTACCATATCCACTAAACCATACAGCAACATATCACATCTACTAACTTTTGAACACTTCCAGGGATGGTGACTCCACTGCTTTCATGGGGAGCATGTTCCAATGCTTAACCACTATATCAGTGAAAAGATTTTTCTTAATATCCGACCTAAACATCCCCTACTGCAACTTTCCTCTTGTCCTATTGGCAATTGTCTGGGAGAAGAGGCTAACCCCACCGTGGCCACAGTCTCTTTTCAGGTGGTTGTAGAAAGCAAGCAGGTCTCCCCTTAGCCTTCTTTTCTCCAGTCTAAACACTCCCAGCTCCCTCAGTTGCTCCTCATCAGACTTGTGGTCCAGACCCTTCCCCAGCTCTGCTGCCTTTCTCTAGGCAACTATTCTTTCCACAAATGCTGAATGCAGAACAGAACTATTTTTTTCTTTAGTATATCTTACTTTTCTGAATAACAACATGCCATAAATTATTATGTAATTTGGTGTTTTCTTCATCTCTTAGTCTTTGAAGTATCACTGATTTCCACTTTTTACTTTCTTGATGAATACTGCACACACACATACACACATACAGACGCTAACTGGTGTTTTCAAGCTGTGCTTCCTCTTCCTGGGTATTCTAAGTCTTCCACTCAGGCATTAACACTTCAGTACGTGCCGAAATGCTCTCCTGAATCAGAGCCCAATTATTTAACAATGTGATGTAAAATGGATGGACATTTTAATGTTTCCTCTTGTATGTGAATTGCTCCTTCATCTCTGTATATTAGGAATGTATTTTTGGGATCATTTTGAAATAATGCTCTCTTGTTTAACCCCAAAACAGAAACACACATCCTGAATCACCCAGTGTGCTTTTCATTTGGAGATGCAGGAGTGGACACTGGCTACAATTTTGAAGCTGTTTTGTATGATTGTGGGTGCTTGGTTTGCAAGATTGAACCCACAGCACATCATGCCATGGTCAGCTGCAAGGACACATTTCAGAAGTGCATAGATGAGGCTTTGCTCCTTCCTCCTGAGCATCTTTTTTCCCTGCTTTATAGAGAAGAATGGCATTTCTCAGAAGACACACATCAGAAGGTCATTGAGCTCAGAATTTTCTGACAATTTTTCTTCTTCTTTATAGCTCTACAGGAATAACCTCACACGTTGTTGCTGGAAATTGGCCACCAGTGTTCTTTTAAAGTTTGTTTTTATGATTTGGCTAAATTTCTGACAAAAAAAAACCCACAGAAAAAAGGACGGACTGCTAAGTCATAGGTCAGCTCTTCATGAGTCTACAGCAAAACTGTATGCAATAAAAATAGATTGCACCCATTCCTGCTGTTAAACAGCATGAAAGAAACAACAGCATTTATACTACATTGAAAGGAAAATGCCTTCTCCCACCCATAATAAAAAGATTGAGTTCAGGGTCACTTCCTAATAGGTGTTATTTCCCCTATTTTAATAAAGGTATTTTAACACCTGTATTCCATGCCAGACTGTATTGTCATTTTTTCCACTGATTGGCTTAATGAAATGCTGGGGTGGGGGGCATGAGCAGTCGTCAAGCACTGTTGCTTCACGCCAAACACAACTAACCTGCAGAAGAAGGAAGCCAGAGAAAGCAGCAACTGCCCCTAATTACAAACAGACGACTTCCAGTCCAGAGAAGAATGGGGAGGCTTTCAGGATGGAAAAAGGTCAGGAAGCCCATCTAGGTCAGCCAGTCTCTGGCTTTGAATTGGCACTTGTACTACCCTCACCCACCCCCACAGTGTCACACACAGACTATTTTTGTTCTCTAAATAGTTGCCCAATGTGTGCTGAAAACTATTTATACACATTGGGATCGCCTCTGTCCTCAGTGCTTTTCACCATACAGACGAAAAACTTATCTTTGCTGAGTTAGAGACCAAACCTCCTGTGAACAGGGAGCTCTGTCATTCCTATACAAGTCAACAAGATGCTCTGAAAAAAATGAAAGTCTTATTGTAGGAAAATTATATATTCCCATGGATCTTTTTATTCTGATTTCTGAAGTATTTTCTTCATCAAGTGTCATTGCACCCTCCTCTCATGGATGAGGAACAAAACAGGAAAGCTGATGTAAAGCAGAGATACTGCATTCCTGTCACCCACTTTCTTGGGCAGATCTGACAAGCTGGAGTGTCCTGGGTTGCATATGAATGATTTCCTCAACAACAGTCCAGTTTGCATCCATACTGATTTTCACTGAATCTTGAATACAGCTGGGCTGGAACATGAAACTGACCAAACAGAGGCATGGATTTCTCATGGATTTGTCCAAAGACAACCAGCAGACCTGTGGCCACAAGGAGAAGACCACAGGCTTATTTTATAAAGCCTTAGTGATTCTTGCAACTCACTCTTGCTCTAGGAAGATGAAACTACATATGTTCCTTGTGATTTGGGGTTTGGCAGCAGATCCATTGCACAGGACGAAGAATGTATGTAGCCTTTGTGTATATTTGTAAGCATTTGCTTAGAACTAGAAGGTTGTTTTGCTTAGGCAAATTAAAAATCCTCTAGAAGGAAAAAAGGAATGCTTGTAGTCTCTATCAGATATCTTAGCAAACTCCACTGTAAATGAATTTTTTCTTTGCTTATTTCCTGTGTTTAACAACTAGAATTTGAAACTTCACTGTGTCAATATGACTGAAGGCCAGAAGATCAAACAATAGTCATCCATAGTACCGAAAAGGCAGAAAAAAATTCTCTCTGATCTTTGCAGGCCACACTGCACAGGCAAATTGTCTAAACTTAGTTACGAGCTGAACTCTAATATTCTGCTGTGTAGTTGTAATTTGCATGGACCTTTGTTCTGCAAAATGAGGATGGTGGCCAAAAGGAGTCATCAGTGTAACCATAACTTATTAGTTGTATATGTAGTTGTATAGATGACTGAGTTTCTTGGAGGAATTACTGGGAAACACTGCTCAACCTACATCACACCAAGGGTCAGACCATTTGACTGTAATGGACTACCCTGGTTTTATCAATGTTCTGACAGTACTTAGGCAATATAGGTAACAGCAGTCAAATTTCCAAAGGCTAGTACAGCATTTGCAGCAGAACCAGAACTAGTTTTACCCCAAAACAGTACACAAATCAAGGATATCTGTCTAAGAGATAAGCAGGACAAAAGGTTTGTAGTTAGTTTCACAGTAAAAATTCTCTCTCCCTTTATAAAAAGCTCTGGAAGGAAGGCAAAAGTATTTTAAGCATCAAAGAGACTAATGAATAGGGATGCCAGCATATTCACTTAGAGATTGTATTGTCAGGAGTTGTTTTCTGGGCTAGGATACTAAAGATAGTAGGAACCAGCAAAAAAAAAAGAACACTGTAAAAATGCAAATCTGTTAAATGTTGAATCTATTAATCCATAGCCCACTTTCTTCTGAATCATACTTACTCAGACATGCAGCTCATAAATTATTTATTGGTTGTGGTCAAATGACTGTTGGCACTTTCGTAATTATCTTTTGTGTGAAAGTTCGCATAGCATACAGAGACATTTCAATAGCAACTGAAGATCTGTGAGTTCCTTTAATATTACAGAGAAGAAATGGCAGATAATTGTAGACCTGCTAATATATTTGCTTTTGAAAAGTGGCAAAGCTAGAAGGATTATATTCAATTTTAATTTATTTTTAAAAGAATACTTATTTTGTGCAAAGTCATAGTAACTTACATAGGTCCTATGCGCTAGGTATTCAGGAATAGGAAAAAAAAAAAGAAGAAGAAGCTTGCAAAAGTAATTTTTGTAACATTACAGGCCTATAAGAAATTTTTCAGTGAAAAGGAGGCCATATGTTTGCCATGCTCTGTAATATCATCAATTATTTGGGCTGGACTCTAAATAAGTGAAACATTTTACACAGAAGAATTATAACTGTGCAGTCTTTAACATTCTGAAGTGGGTCCCCC